>VMRM01000024.1:9328205-12320775 GCA_010277075.1 Poeciliopsis retropinna | reverse complement strand
TATATATAAAAAAAATCTTTTTACATGTCACACTATGTCGTGACAGTATGGTATGAGACAGACTATCTGTGAAAAAGTTGAACTTCTCTACCTTCTCCCAGCGCTCCCAGTGCTGACTAGAAACAATCAGTTAGCTAGGAATTTGCACTGTGTTATATAAGTGCTGATTGGTTGTTTTTGGTCAGGAGTGGGAGTGGTGCATATCTTCAGATGGCAATGGTAACTCAGGGAGGAGGTGGAGGACATTGATCTTTTCACAGATTATCTGTTTCATAGCAAAATGTCACAACATGGAAACAATTTTAACAAATATGTAAAAAGCATATTCTTTATAAAAGTTACAGACTGAAGCTTTAAGTTGTTATACAAATGACATGCATGAAAGAATCAAAACCACTGTCCAGGTATTTATTTATTTTTTTAATGAGGTCCAGGTATGTTTTTTTTTAATGAGCAAATAACATTATAACATAATATAAAGGTCAAAAAGTTGATCTATTAGAGGGCAAACAGTTTGTCTACTTTATATTACATAGTATCTTAAGTAATCGCAGGGTAAAACATTTGGCATGGCAGTAATACATATCCAAAATATGTATTACTTGCAACATGAGTTAAAATGGGATAGCAGGGAGAAGGAAACGCATCATTTACAGTATTTCAACCTGGGTAGCTTATAATGCAGACAATCTCACTTAGTACCCATGAGAGATAATCTTAACTTGCACGTTTGGAGTACAGGCCTGCCGTCTATCTCTCCAATTGATTCACACTGACATCTCCAAGAGACCAAAGAAAGACCAATCACTTCTCCCTCCAGGTTTCCAGTGAGGATAGAGGTTTAGAAAGAATAGTTTTACACACATACACACTCTTTCAGTCAAATGAAGAGTGTCTGACAAGCAGAAAGCTCCAGGGCTCTTGTGTTGAAACATTTATCCTGTAACCTGGATGAACTGCCAATAGTATTGCTTCTGAGAGAGTGAAGCAGACCTATATGCCCCGAGGCATCTATGAGCCATACCATCAGCCTTGGAGAAGCTTGTGAAGCGTAGGAAAGCTATTAAGACAGGAACTCATAGAGGGCAGAGGGGTAAAAACAACATCATGTACAGTAATATAAGAAGGTGAGTTGAAAGACAAAAGGAAGGATCATATCGCATTTGTGGGGAACATGCTGTATGGTGAGATAGGTTGCAGTTTTCTTATATGACACAAAGTAACTAAATTAAATACATTTATAGAATTACAAAAATATAAGCACCTGTCCAAATGAATGGTTAATATATGCCTTATGAAGTTTTAATAATATCCATAGATTATTTCTTTCTCTGGAATGAAAAGGATATGAAATTATAACATTTTTTCCAGAAAAATATTGACTGACACTTTTATAAACAATGTAGTATAACCAATTACCTTCAGAAGTCACCTAAAGTATCTAAGTTACAAATTATAAACTAAGGATTATGTAAGAATCTTAAAATAAGAATATTAGATTTTTTTGTCAATCTAGACTGCTGAAATGAATTTAGTCTCACCCTGATATTTTTCAGACTCAGCTATTTGCAGAGCACATTTGAATTTGACGGGCATCACCTTTATTTGAGTAGAGTGAAGACAATTAACCGACTGTAAGGCAGTAGGAAAAGTATGAAATGAGCATGAAGGACTGAAAGATGAAGCTTAGCCCCAAAAAACTTTTCTAACACACTCAAAAGCAGCTCCAGCTGGTGTAGAATATGATTTCTATTCCTGAAAGAACCATTTCTCATACTGTATCTAACTGTCAGCACCTTCACCATGAACAGGCTGCAAGGGACAATACACAGTAAAACGGGTTTAGCTCTGTTTATAAATTCATCAGTTTGGTAATTTGTTTCTTAAAGGTGACTCTCACTAATATTACTTACACTCACATCCCATTTGAGACCTTACTGGTGGAAATAATTTTGATAATGCTGATGGACACTTTACAATAACTGTCTATCTGTTGTTTGCAAATACAAAGCCTATGACTTAACTTTGAAACAGTACCTTATATTATTACATTTTACTTGATTCTCCCCAAATGGTCAAAAATAAGGTGCTTTTTAATAACATAATTTAACAGTTTTCATTTTAATGCCCCTTTAAATTTCAATAACTTGAAAAAAAATCAACCTGCTCAAATAGTCCCTACCTTTCAGTTTATTTGTTTCTGTTTTAAATCATTGATTTCCCATTAATGCACCCTTTAAGTTTATATATGATGGAGGCTCGTGGTTTTATTTTAACAAACTCAAATGTTAGTTTGCTAAATACAGACCATCCAAATGTTTCTGATGATTTAGACAACGAATGCAAGATTTTATTCAGCGATGTGTAAAAACATTAGATTTTGTTTTAACTTGTCATTTATATAATTTATATAATTTATATAATTTTACATATGTCAAATTATCAAACAAATTCTTAACATAGTCAAATCTGAGTAAATATAAAATGCAAATGATGATTTGATTCAGTAAGAAAGAAACCTACAACTATTGGAACAAATTTTGTCCCCGAAACCTATTTCTAATTGTCCCCCTTTTGTCTGCAACAACTGCAATCAAGCATTTGTAATTAAATGACAGTAAGTCTTTTGCATATAATCCCAATGTAAAAGACTGTATTTCAATTGAAAATAAATTTAATTGAAAATAGTTTCTCAATATTCAATTGAAATATTATAAGAAATAATGAAAAATGCAAGCTAATGTCCATCAATAGCAAAGACATTATGAATACAGATCTCAATGTATAGAACTTGATAAAAATGGACAAAGAAAAATGAAGCTCGATATGCCATGAAAAGTGGTTCAGCCAGTGAGGAACTGATTCATCAGTCTGTGTAACAGGGCAGATTGTGTTGGTGTAAACAGCATATGGTGTGAATGCAGCTTTGAAATGTTATTCTGTAATGGTCACGGTGCTTGAACATGTCATGCTAACCATGTGTAGTTTTTGCATGGGGCATTAATGTCAGAATAAAGAATGAATCCTTGATGCAACATTGAAATTTACAATTAAATGCATTAAGGGTTGGAAACACAAAATAACATGGGGGCGTTATTTTTTACTTATGATAGTGACTATGCTTGCAGGTTTTTTTAAATCCTTTTCAGAAAGAAATTAAAGCAGCAAAGTGAATAAAGGTGCTAGCTGTAAACCTCCCACACCGTGGTAGAAATAGCAAAACAATAATCACGTCTTCCTCAGGCAAGATTCTAATTAGCATGAAAAGTAGCAGAGATTGATTTTCCTTATAAATAAATAAGAATCCCCTCACCGCTCCAAAAAAAAAATCAGCATCATTTTATGTGGTTATTTATCTAGGTTTCCTCGACACAATGACAGTAGCACAACATTTTATCTTAAAAGCTAAGACTTCACTGAAATTATTGTAAAAGCCAGGATTAAATTTATTTAGCAACACGTTGTAACATGCATAGTTATGATTTTCTAGGAACTAATGGTCACCAGCTTTTGTCACTTTAATAACTTAAAGGACTTAAAACAATCTTGTAGATTGAAAATTGCAGTAACACATAAAAAAACAGCTTCTGGCACGTGAAGCTGCACATGCCCCCCTAATGGGGGAGCCGTCCTTCGGCTCTGGCCGTCCTCCCTAATGGCTATGACTAAGCTCCGCTAAACTTAAATGAAAAGACAATTCTCTTATGTAAAATTGGGGCTTTATGCCATCTTCCACAGCACTACCCCAGTGAACTGTGTAATGGACTCCCTCGTTATTCCCAGGTACTCTGACTCTGGTTCAGTCGTAATAATCATTTCATTTCTATAACTTTGGGTCATTAAAGTCAATGTTCACATAGAGGATGGGGACACCCTGATAAATCCACACTGTAAATGTACCACATTTCCTCTCTAAACTTTACCTTTTCTTCCTCTCTTAGTAACATTTACTATTTTGATCGGCAAAGGCTGAGAACATATGTCTCTAATTGGACACAGAGACTTATAGGATCTATAATAAGGACAATTAGAAACTTGGTCTCTGTGCATTATTATGTGAACTATTTAACAGTTAAGTTTTTCTTTCATTAATCCACTGTCCCCAGTCCTCACAGCCCTCTAAGAGTAGAAACTGTGGTCCTTGTGTGGTTTATTGGCATGCAAATTTTCTGGTTTATTACGTTTCCTTTTACCTCATGCTGTTAGAGCAGCTGGAGTGTAGAACTGCCTGAAGTGCACAAATGTTTTACTTTTACCTTTTTAATTCTTCCTTCCTTTTGTACGCTGCCTTCCAAAGTAACCATACAGCCTGAACTCCTTGAACTCAAAATGTTCTGTTATAAACACAAAGTTAAATTTATCTTATTGCAATTCTTTGCAATAAATCAAAGAAAAGTATTGTTGTGAAGCTAAAGAAAAATGAAGATTTTTCTTAGGAAAATCTGCAATGTGGCATATAGTGAGATACTGGCTTGCTCATTTTCCTTTGCAAAAATACCTTAAGATTAGTTAGACTGGATAGAGTGAGGACTCTGACTAAGCTATTCTTAAAGGTGAATATGCATTTGACCTCCACAAGTGGTTCCCAAACCTTGTCTCCAAGTACTGAAGTAGTGTGATGCATGTTAGTTTTCTGCCATGTTTTGTTTTGCTTGCAGGCTGAAGAGACTACATTGCAGGTTACACCTTTTCTCTCAACTGACCACACAATTGCTGTGTCCCCTGAATGATTTGTGGTAAACTGTAAACTTTGCTTCTACCTACTCTTCTATAACTGCTTATATATAATAGTTGTTCAGTCAATATATTCTCTCATCTGAGCTGTGAATCTGTGCAACCCCTTCAGCTTTATCATGGGCTTTTTAACAGCTTTTCTGATTATTGCTCTGCAATTTCAGCCTGTCTCTATGCTTGTAGGGGCACCGTATACTTTAAATCTTCAGATAATTGAAGAATGACATCCATGAGATGTTTAAAGCTGGGGATGCTGGTTTATAAGATAATTCTTAAATCTCTCCATAACTTACCTTTAAATCTCTTATGTATTCCTTATGTCTGGAATATAAATCAAACTGTTGTGTAACAATCTTTTTACAAATATAGTTCAGTGAACTTAAAATTGTAAAAAAATTGATGATCAATCCATTATAAGCTATTGCTCACAAATAACATTTCACTCCCACAGTTTCTTTGTTTATGAAAGACAGAGAAATAGCAAATTTATCTTTGTAGAACTGAAAATTGCCTCCCCTATTTCCCCAATTATAGTGTGCAATATTTTTGTGAGATAAGAAGCAATCACCTCTTCACTTTTGAGGAACAGATGTAACAATGGGGAGCTTGCATACCTGCCAAGATGACGAGTGCAGTTTGCAATTACAAGAATCCAGGAGGTGTTTTTCTGTTTTTTTCAACATTCTCTCTGCCTTCATGACAGTCAATCTCTCACGTTGGCGTGCATAATTACTATGACTGATAGGATGAGAGTGTGGAATTGATCTAGGGAAGGATCTGCATTGCTGCTATTTTGCTTCACTTGTATCTGCCCTTTTTGTGTTTCTGTTTGAGACTACATGCTTATATCTTTACCTGGTATGCAGTGGCAAAACTAGATATATGTCTCTAGTTTGAATTATGTTCATGCATTAATATATTGCAGTCACTGTGAAGCAGCCACTGTATAATTTTGTCATTTTAACAAGCTAATTTGCTTACATCTGGCATGCACGTGTGAACAGAGAACTAACAGCATATACAATCTTGTAAGATTACTTGAGGCAGATGGAGAGATGAATAGTGTGAAAAAAGAAGTAACTGAGTTCCCAGATCAGTAAATTTGACTCTAAGATAATATGTCAGCAGATTCAAATCAAAGAACAAGGATGGGAGACCTTCATCAATAAAGCTTGATAAAGAGGAATTAAGTATCTAAAATTAGCACACTGCAAAGTCAGCGCCACATTTTTCTCACCTCTGGATACAAATACATAAGTTATGAGTTTGGACATTTTGCACAGCGTTTTTGTTTCAGGGCAGTGTTCTACATTTGTGCTACACTTTGGAACATAATTTTATATTGATTGAACAGTTCAGAACCAAGAAATATGAGGGGTCAACCTGACCTATTGTCATTTTTCCCCTCTTTTTTTCCCCACATAGAATATATAAAGACTCCAAGCTCACAATTAAAAGATGCAGCTGAAAGTGATTTTAGACTGGGTGCATTAATGCACCTTTATAGGACTGTGCCCCTATTTTGTACCATGAATGTAACCAATTTCAAAAGACTCTATCTTGTTTTTACCTGATCTATAAATATTCTTTTACCTTAAAATCTGACTAAAAATGTCCTTGCAAAGAGTTTTCTTTATCAAGAATTAATGAGGCGTTACCTCCTTTTTGGGGGAAAGAGTCAGAGAGACATGGGAAAACAAGTCAACAAAGAAAAACACAACCATAACATCATCCTGAAATATAGCAATGCTGCTAAGTTTAACAACTGAATCCAATGGCAACATAAATGAAAAAAATTAATTATTTAAATAAAAATGATTTTGGTATTAATCATAAAACATAATTAAATAATAATTCAGGTTGCAGCATTCAAAAATTTCAATCCCTAACCGCCTTTATGCAATACAAGTCTTTTAATCTGCAAAAACTACAATTGCTATTCAGTTTTTCATAAGAATATCCATCCGCTAAATGATTTTCTTCTTTTCTCAGTCCTTCCTTGACCAACTGCAAAACCTTTTAAACTCCGCTTATGATCTGTTACGGCTTTTTGTATTTTAATTTTGATCTCTTATCCATAATCTTGTTTCTGCCTCTCTCCTCATTTCTGTCATGTTGTGTGGCTACATAAATGTATGTCCTGTTGGTGGCCTTTCGCTTGATCATAATCCTCTGACCTTCTGTGCCTCCTAGAGGCCAGCTTGCATTTGTCATCCGCCTTTTTGACTGCAGGACTGCTCTTCATGCTGAGTGAACAAACGTTTGGGCAGCTGATGCAGGCCTGGACATATGTCTTGCCGGACTGTGGGTACTGACATGGAACATATAAAGTATTAGTTGTCCCTTCTTTAGCTTACGAGCTCTAATTTGTTAAATAAAAAGTCGTATGTTTTGTAAAATATTCTTAAGAGATTTTTGATCTCAATAAGTTCTTTATTTATTACTTCTAATAATATTAATAATAGTTATTGTAAAAAACATTTGCAGCCTGGTTAATTTTTTTGAGATTTGGCTTCAACATTAACTCTTAATCTCAATAAAATAATGTACAGATTTGAGAATCACCTTGAAAATCCCCAAAGCTGTTCATTAGAGCAGCTATTAATTCCTTTTTTTTTCCTTCTTTTTTTTTTTTGGTCTAGTAATATATTCAAGGTGTAAGCTATACTGCCTTTGAATTATTGATGATCGTGTACATTTAGATCATACCTGATAAGCTGGGAAACCCAGGAATAGAAAGTTTGTTGTTTTTATTTATGATGCTGTTAGATGAATAGTGTTTTTTTGGCAGTGGAAAAATCTAGACAATTAGAAATAATGTAATTAACATCAAATCTTATGTCAATGTTGCCAACTTTTTATGTTACATAAGCATTTTTAAAGCAGACAGCTTGTATTTAATTCTAGAGAGTTTATTGGAGCCTGAGGAATTATTACGTATGTAAAAAAATCCTTTATAATTGACATTTTACATATATCTCTATGTGTCTTAGGTGATGGAGATAACTAAATTGAATCACTGAAGTGAAGGAAAAATTAAACATGCTTTTCAAATAAAAAGTATAAAGTAAAACATTTTAAAGGTTAGCATGCATAACATATCCAGCCCTTTGGCTCTAACTGCCTCAGTTACTGGTTACTGTCAGCTCAGGACTCCTATAAACCATAAATACAGTTGCTTTTTGAATGCTGCAGAAATTTGTTACAGTAAAATAGAAAACAACAACCTTGTGAAGAAAAAGTAACCCAAAACAGGTCAAGAAGGAAGTTATGGATCATTTTAAAACAGTTTTGATTGTCTTCTAAAGATCTCAGCCACTTTCACTTTGTGTGAGATTATGCATTTTTTGCAAAGAAAAATAAGAGATTTTTCAGTCCGATGCAGATCCCTAAAGAACTGTCGCTGTAATTTCAGTGAAAAGTATTTAAAACCTTTATGAAGTATTGATTTTGAAAACCATATATGATTTATTCTTCCACTTCACTGTCATGCACTTCTTTGTTGGTCTGTCATGTAAAATCCCACTAAAATATATTGAAGTTTGTGGTTGTAACATGACAGCAGGTCAAACAGTTGAAAATAGATCAATGCTTTTTCAAGGCACTTTCCTATTACCACCACATCACTGTCTTACAAGCCTTCACTGTTGCCATGACTAGATCAAATTATAAACACAAATACTTGTGCTGCATTTTTTTTACAACACCCACACATGCATCATAGAGGTCTTCAGAAAGAACAAGAACTCTCTTTTATGTTGATTTTAATTATTATACTGTATAATAATGTGTGTACTACAATTACAATTTAGTGTCAGTTTAGCAGTGTTTCTCAATTCCGGTCCTCACGCCCCCCTGCCCTACATGTTTTAGGTGTTTCTCTTATGCCACGCACCTGGGTTGAATATGTGGGATATTAACAGGCTTCTGTAACACTTGATGATCATGCAATCATTTGAATCAGCTGTTCTGGAGTAGAGGTACATCTAAAACATGCAGAGTAGGGGGGCCTGAGGACTGGAATTGAGAAACGCTGGTTTAGAGAAATGAAAGAATGACCAGGGTTGATGAAGAAAAAAAAGTTGGTGTAGAAGTTTTATTTATTTTTATTTTTTATTTTTTACCATTTTTTTAAGGTGTGCATAAGCAGAAAGTTAGGAAATAGATTTTTTAAAAATAACTTCTGGGACTTAGCAACAGCTTCACCCAGCAACCTTTAGCTAATTTCTAGAGTATGAAACAGCCTCTCGTGACTGAGAAAAAATCCTTCATGTTAAGGAAAGAAAGAGTGAGATCGACATAAAGCTTCTTGGAATGGAGCTTCAAAGTTCCAGTCTGACCAAATGAGATTTTGTGCTTCTGTAGAGCTCATCATTTTTTTTGTCAAGGAATTTGATTATGTGAAACCGGAGTTTTTACAAGTCTAATGTGACCAGCTTTTTCTAATTTTAAAAAGGCGGGCGGTTTTAAAAACCGTGGCTGACTCCTGGTGAAAAACTTTTGTTCCACAATGAAGAGAACAATTTAATGTCTAACTGTACAAGGATTGTTCCAGATGTGATAGATGTGAAGGTATTTATTTGAAAGTTAGACAGGAAAGTATTTATTTGGTCACCTCAAATAAATATTGATCTGACTAAGACATGGCTGAATAATCAAATTAATAAAAATTCCAGACATATGTTGCACCAGAGAAAGATTACTAAAGAGAAGGTTGGTGCCATTGAGTTTATGAATGTTCAGCACATTTTGGCAGAATTTTCTGCTTGAGTTTATTCGATTAAAGTGTTTATTTACTCATTTCCTGCCAGAGGTGTGGGTTTATAGGATTGGATAGGAGTCCGCAATGAGTCTGGGGGGTTGGCATGGCTGCTCACTCATTATAGGCTTAGGTTCATTCATCCTTATTATCTTGAAAGTTGACATGTACAAGTTGGCAAGCCTTTTTCTCAGTAGTTGTGTATGGCTTCAATGGAGCATGTTCCCAAGCGTTACCTGTTAAACCATCATCGAAATATTTTCACTCATTCTATATAGACCTAGTTGCTTTATAGGTTTCTTTTTTTTTTTGGATTATCTTAATGTGTGGAACTTTGGTTTTGATTGACATATTGGTTTTCAATTTTGTGATATTTTTGGTCCTTTTTCTATTTTCACAAACTGCTTTGTTGAGTTGTCCCCTTTTTCTTTTCCACTGCATTCTTTGAGTTTGCTTCAGACTCCTGAATTTGGAGTGTATTCAGGTAGCTAACTATTTTGCCTAAGTTTAGTTATTGCTTTACTGGTGTGTTTTCCCAAAATGTGCTTTCTTTTTTAGCCATCCTCCCTGAAAATGTAAGTTCATGCTTGTGCACAGCTGTTCCTCAGACGCAATTGTTCGTCTTCCAACTAATCACCGTCGGAATGAAATTAGATCCTGCTTGTCTGTGGTTTTTATTTTTCCAGTAGGGATCCGTATCTCTTGACCACAGGTAACTGTTAGAATATAAGTGGTGTGGTAAATCCGTGAGCTGCCTGCAGTACCTCTAAAACTATTAATTATATTTGTTACATTTATTACATTTGATCATGAATCATTATTTTAGCAGTGAAACCAATGACAGAATTAATTATGTAAAGAGCTGTCACTCAACATCAACCCTTCAGATTGATTTAGATTTATCATAAGACTGGTTGATTTATGAACAATAATAAGTTAAACACTGGTTTGTCTTTCCTGAATACCCATAACCTTATTTTACCTTGTACTAATGAAAACGTTCGGTACAATCTAATTATGTTGATCTAATATTATTTTAGTAGTGTGTAGATTTGTACTAGTAATGTGTACATTTCTTTTCAGACTGCCTCCCAATCTGTATATGTAGTGAAAGTGATAGATTGGTTTAAATCAGCAGGAGGCATGCTGAGTTATATAAACAACTTCAAATAAATTTTCATTAATTTGGGACAGTTCTAGTTATTTTGGAGTTCAATAAGCATGTTTAAGTAAGCAACACATGAGACTAAAGCATAGCTCCTCAATAGTTACATTAAATATTGTTAATCATTATTTCAAGGCAATGTTTGTAAAATATAAAGCGAGCATCAAGTGATGGTACAGTGATGTGAATAATTAACTAGCGGTGTATTTATAAAAATAATATTTAAGACCTTCCAAACTTTCATAAAATGATGAAAGATAGTAGAGAATGGATACAAAAAGTATTTACCTTTCTTTTATGCTGCCGTCCTGCATGCTCAGTGAAACTGTTTTAGCCTGTGCATCAAAACTTCTAAAACTCAGTGATTAATATTGAACACACAATATTCTCCTACTCTTTAGAAATTGTCATTAGATATTGGATGAAGCTAAATATTTTTTTATTTTCCATTTCATTTTGAATTTCCTGGGGGGGGGTTTGCTCATTTTTCACTGTTTCAGCTGTTCTTGCGATGTGGGAGCTGTGTCTGTCATTTCGTTGCCCTTCATCTGTTCTTCTTCCACAGTTTGTGGCGGCTATATTTAATGAATGTCAACATAAAACGGGTTACCACAATCCAGTGATTAATGATCAGGATCTCATCTGGTCAGGTAATGGCAAATCAATTCTTGAAGACAAACATTTTATTTTATAGACGCCAGCTCCCCTGGTGGGAAAATAATATGGTTGACGAAATGGGTTATTAGAGCATGTCATGTAAAATGTCAGATTAACAAAGATGAATGATAAATCTGCTTTCCAGAGCCAGGTCATGAATAATAAAGCTGGGAGGCAAATTTTCTCTGTGGTTGGCTCAAGATGATAAAAAATACTTGGAGATATTTGGAAATGGATATGTCTATCTCACTAGTTTTGTGTCTATTGAAGTCATTATTATTACTTCTTTTTTTTTTAACAATACTTTTATTAGCAGTCATTGTGTTTCTAGTCATGTTTCTTTGTTTAGACATGTAGGTGGATTAGGTTGTTTTTCTTTGTTTTTATATGTTTTTTTCAGCTCAGTTATATAGTTTGTGTTTAATGTAATCTATTCATGCACTGACCTTCTCCTGGATGAGTTTGTTTAAAAAGGTTATTGACCTAACTTCCACCCAGAATACTTCTGATTTACTGATGCTCATTGACTGCATGAAAGTGTTTGTGCATCTACAAGTCACCAGAATATGTTTAAAACTGGGTTTGTCTTTCACTTTCAGGATATTTGAATTCTTATACCCATACAGTTCTGCCAGCTGGGGGTAATGTTCAGCATTACGGAGCAAATGACAGCTCACTTTTCAGCTTACATAGCAAAATTTTATGTCCTGGCCCTTTTCCTGTCCTTGACTCTGTGAAGGTATTATCTCCATAAACCCATCCTCCCGGCATCATTTCTCTCCTGAGGGATTTTTCTAGGCTGCCAAGTTATCCAGAGGTCACAGTATGGCTTGTGCCTGCTTAACACACTTGATAGATCACCTACAATTACAGGCACATAAAGAATCAATGACCTCATAGACAGTCGTCTCTCACTTTCTATATCTAGGTGAAAGAAAAGTTGTGTTGTTTTCCATCTCTCTCTGGCATCTGGGAACACTTACATGTATCATCAAATCAGTATTGTGATATTGCTTACAGTCAAGAGTCTTGTAGCAAAGCTCCCACCTGTCAGTGTTTGTGAAATGTGCTTTAGAAAGCATCTTTTTATGTTGAGTTTCCAAGGTTTTGATAACTTTTTTTGATCTTCCAAATTGGACAAACATATCCCACATTACATTATGCCTGAATAAGAAAGTTACTAAACTTTAAAACTTGACTTTAATAATTTAAGACATAAGCTGCTTTTTTTGTATAAAATTGACCTCTGTAGTTTACAACCAGAACAACAGTTTAGTCACTCACATCAGTCAAACAATGTTTTTAGTATAATGTGAAACCCTTGATTTCTAGTTGTACATTTGTGTGTCCCACAAATGCCTTACAACTAAATAAACTCGGATCAGATTTCAAAACTTTCCATAACTTAAAATATCTGCCTAGTGTGTATGAAGATGCCAATCTTTCTGTAAATAAGACTCAGACGTGTGTGTTTACCTATCTAATTCTGTAGCAATCAGGCTGCCACAGATTTTTTGGCATATTGGAAGATTTCACAGCTCTGTGAAATCACAGCACATGTGATGGAAGTACAAAAGTTGCAGCAATGATCAAAAAGTTTGGTGATTTAACCTTATACTTTGCTTTAATGGTAAAATTCACTCATTTCATAATGACGATTGCTTGAAGTGGCTGATGTGTCAAATTCCTATATTCATGGCTGAAAAATTGGGAAGAATTGCAAGGAAAGCAAAGCTGAGATGAATAGTTAGTTTGAAATGATTCTCCTTTTCTGAGAACCGCCAAAGATCTACACTGAGTGGTTCAGATGGTCTTCCTGACATAGGTTTTATTTAATTAACCCACACAGGTCCCTTTCAAAAGTTTACTGTCAACTGAGGGTCAAATCAAAATCCATATTAAGCCCACATAGAGATGATGGCTGAACATGGCATGAAAACAACAGAACTGAGGCATTAAAGAAATTACAAGAACCATTTCTTGCTAACACAGAAACCAACACCTAAAATTATAGGTTTTATTACTTGAAATGGTCAGGATTAAATGTTTTGTTCATTAAAATCCTGGCAGAAAATATTTGAGTAATGCAGACTTGAGGTGTGAGATTTTATATTTAGATAATTGAGTAACTGTGGTCCGTAAAATTGTGAATGCAAAAGCTCTTATTTGGAAATTGACTCATTAGTAGCTTTATTCTGAGTTTCTTTGGATAAACACAGAATAAAAATTAACTTTCTCAAATGTTCATATCAACATAGCAGATAAAATATGGTTTTACTTTCATATGTAAGTATAATGAAGACAGTCAGCTAGACATAAATATATTCTTCTTGACTAAAGTAAAGCCTCACAGTTTGAATTTATCTGTCACCTTGCAAATAGAGTTTCCAGTTTGGTCTCTATATTAGTCTCTCTCTCTCTTTTCGCCCACTTACTCTTCCATCCTATCTCCTACTGTACCAGCTGCAGGGTCTATTTTGGTTCAGTTCGCTGAACAAACAGGATGGAGAGGCGCTAACTTTGCCTTCCAGTTGTCGGCATCCTGAGAGTCCAGCAGGCAGTGAGCCTAGCAGTCTGCTGCAGGCTCTGTGAGAGTTCTTCCTTTTGTTCATACTTTCATTTGTATTGCTTTCATCCCCTTATCATCTTCATATGTATATTTTGTTGGTGTGTGGTAACCCCATTCCCTTTTATTCTACTGTTGAACTAGTTCTGTCTTTCATTCCTTAGCTTTTGTGAAATTGTTTATATATAGTTATGAAACTTGTTTACTAAACTAAAGATAATCTGAAAGTGCTACTTTTTTTTCCATTTACTATCAAAAACTTTTCTAATGCCATTCGCAACTTTTGGGTTGTCTAAAAAACTTGCATTCAAACTAAACTGAAAAATTACATAAGTTAAATAATACTTAGAAATGAATGCCTTAAGATAACAGGTTAAGATAATTGATTTGCAATAAAAATATAGTTTGGCTTCAAGAGTTTCATTTTGAAATCTCAATTTTACAGGTTTTTTTTTGTTCCATCCAGATATTTATAAACAAAAATGTTGGAATATAAAACGGTAGTTGGCTTTTTCTCTTCCCATTCAGCACTTTTGCAGGTTGTATGCAATTTTACAAAACCAGAATTACTCGCGTAGACGAGGAGTCGAGTCATTTACGGAGATGTATCATGTCTAAATTTGGAAACTGTGGCTTTCTTCTTCAAGGCAAAACAGGATAAACGTGAACCAGCACATCCCATGGGTAAGGAAACATCTTCCAGCCAAAACATGAGCTAGGGGATGCTTTTCTTCTGGCCATGGAAATAAAATATTAAAGGCTGCATTTCTAAAAAAAAAAAAAAAAAAAAAAAAACAAGCTACACAACCGCTTGCTTCCTATTAGGTTTTAGTTTTAGTAAGATGTCATTTCATTTTGTTTTCTTTTTCTCATCCACCTAGAGAAAAAAATGACTGTTTTGTATTTTGGGATTTATCACAGCTGTAAGCTGCTAGTTTTTCAACTGATGTATGATGAGCTATACAACAGTTTAGAAAAGTATTCTTAGTCCTAGGACATTTCCCATGAATTCATTTCGCAACCACAAGCTTCAATGTATTCAGTGTGCATACATTAGTGCATAATTCTGACATGGAAGAATGTCATTCTACAGAATCTGAAAATGTTCTTGCAAACAAACATCTGAAGAGAAGCATACATTTGTACTTGGCCCCTCTGCTGTCACCCCTTAATAAATCAAGTGCAACCTACGCCTCCAGAAGTTTCCAAATAAATAAATAACCAATATATTTATATTTTAGAAAGAAAAAATGTATATTTTTAAGTTTCCCAAAGCTTGAAAATAGTAATGTATAATGCTATGGCAGAAACATTGAAAAAGAAATGCTTGTACTTGTATTGTTTTGTTTGTTTTTATCTAAAATGTCATGTCCATCTGTTTCTGTAGCCATTATATAGCTGGGAGCTAAAACTCTTTTTTTTCCATCAAGCAGCGCGTCCTTATAATTGTCAGCATTTTTTTTCATGTCTGCACTTCTCTGTTTCTATTTTCTCATAGCCTTTGACGGCAAAGGTCTTCTTTACTATCAGTCTGGTATTTATTCCCCCGTTCCAAAAGGCTCCTCATGGGATTTATGTCTTGAGTCTGAACTTTTTCATAATGTTGTTTTCTGTCAGCCTGTTCTCAACCCCTTTTCACTTTGTGTCTCCAGTCAGCGTTTAGTTGGGGGATCCAAATATACGAAAGGCCAAGTAGGGCTTTTTTTTTTCTTTTCCCACGAAACCAATATATTTCTTATTTCTGGTTCTGCTGTCTACATAATGTAGTCTTCTGACCCATTACAGTGGGAATGGTACTCTTTGGGTTGACAGCTTTGTTTTTTCTTTCTAACAAAAAAACGCACATGCCTTTTCTATGAACTTCAGTCTTTTAAGACTCTTAGTGAAGGCTTGTTTGCTATTTGGTTACTTTGGCACAAGACAAGTGCCATGTCATTACTGAGACAAAGAGATCAGAGTTGTTTAAAGTAATAATTTTCCATAAACATTTATGAATAAAAATACTTAGAGATCTTCAGATCATTAAGTATTATAACAATGTTATGTGCAGAAATAAAAATGCATTATACTGAAACAATGTGTTTTTTTATTATTTGGTAACGGGAGTGTTAGTAGGGAAATAAGTATCTCAAAAATTCCACATTTCAGATATGAAGATGAATAAAGGAAAGATAAGATAAACTTCTATTTTAAGGGAAAAATACTCCTGCAAGTTCTGCAAGTCTGTAAGTCTTACCATAAATTTCAGTCATGCAAGTTTATGCTGAAAAGCATATAAAATAATATTTGCGTGACAGTTTTGTGGACCACGGTTGAGAAACATGGGAATTGGGGAAACACAAATTGATCGGCCTGATATTGAAATCAGACTTTTTTTTTTCTTTTACCTTGATTGGCTCTGAATGGAGTCTGGGAGGTCAAAATTATAAATTATAATTGTAATTATATTTATATATATATATATATATATATATATATATATATATATATATATATATATATATAATTAAAGGTTAGTGAAGCAACTTGGATGCATGAGTCAAGAACATCTAGTAATCCTTTCATTTTCTATTGTAATGTCTGTTGAAGAAACTCCACTCTTTTTTTCTATTTTATTAACAATATGTGTTGTGAACTGGCTTAATGAATTGAATTGAACTGAATTGCTATATGGTGCATTCGATTGGTTTCAGCTCGGATCATGGAATGACATAACAGCTCAGTTGCATGTCCTTAGGGCTGTAATCACTCACCTCTCCAGTTTGCATTCTGATTTCAGAGCCCCTTATGTTGTATTACACATCTGGGAACTCAGAATATCTGACTTTTCAGTACACGGAGAACTCACCAATATATTTTGTAAACATTTTAGTTTTTTTATGGTTTTATTGGCACTAGTGGGTTTTATTCATTAGCAGCGTGGCAGGAAGAAGAGCAGAGAGAGAAGGGAGGACATGTATTAAATCAGCTTTTTGGTACATTTGCCTTGAACACATCTGATGAAATGTGTGTTTTTAGTTCTATATTTGCTTTTCTTGTTCTGCCATCCTTTTTTTATTAAAAATAGTCCCAGTGTCAGTTTCACTTGTGACTCTTTGCCCCCAAGCTACAACAAACTTCCAATTAGTTTTGATGGATCACTAGCTTTGAAGTATTTGCTTATAATTTTTTCTGTACTTTTCACAAGATATAATTTGATAGTTTTTCTGTTTGATCAGTTTATATAATTCTGCCTCCAAGTTTTTTATTTTTTCCTAAACCTCTTTTCTTTTAAAAATAAAGTCTTTGAGGTTTTGCTCATTATTGTTCTCTCTTATTATAGAAACAGATAAGTTTTAACATGTGAAACCTTAGTTTCAACTGTTTTACATTATGGATTGATGTTTTTGCTTTTCATCCTGATAAACTATCTCTAATGTTTACAATTGCAACCTTTGCAAGAAAAGGTTCAAGTCTTCCTAATTAACGCTAAAATAGTTTAGGAATATATTTTGATTGAAATGTGTTTCTGTGGGATGCTTCAATTTTTAATACAAATTGAAGCATCCTTTTTAAAAAGCTCACAGTTTTGTTAAACATTAATGGAAGCCCTTAGAAATAAATGAAGGCTTCATTTATTTCTAAATAAATGAGGTCTGACAGACCTGCTTTTTTTTAAATTTTGTGGCACATAGAAATGGTTTTGCATTGAAAGAGTGGGAAAACTATGAAGCCATAATATAATTATATGAGAATATTTGAGTGTTAGATTCTTCTTTTTTTTATCTTCATTTTAAAATCATGTGCCAGGACACCATGTGCCAGTTGATGATTAAAAACTTTCAAAATATACTTGAGAGAATCCTTTTATTCATATTTTTTCTTGCAGACTTCTTCATTTTAAGCTTCCTTCCAAAATGCTTATCAGTTATTTCAGCAAAATATATGTTTCAATGCAAAGCTTCTGTTTGGCGCTAGAATAAGGCTGATTTCATAATGTTTTGCAGTGAAAACTGCAAGAAAAATGTTCAATAGCAAAATGAAAAATATTTAAATGTTTCCTGTTTTAAAGTTTGGAGGAAAATAACTAACTTCAAATTCTACGTCAATATTTCTAACATAAATAAAATCATTTTTACCACACTTTTGTTTTCATTCCTTAGTTATTTTACTGTCTCCATTTATCAAGCAGTTTTGTTTGTTATGTAAACTGTGACTGGGTCTACTGCATTAGAGATCTGGTTCACTTAAACAGGTGTGCTTTTGAAGCCAAAACTTTGTGGTCAGCCTAACTTTGCAATCACAAGCTTCCTCTTCTTGCCTCCTAACTGCTCCTGCCGTCATGAAACATCTGTATGCAAATTTATGGGAACAGATTGAGACTGCATGGATACCTTCGAGCATAAAATGTCACATTCATGCAATGAATTTTCATCAGCAGCTCCTATCTTTAGAGCAGGGTCACACTAAAAGTATTACATTATGTGCAATGCATCTATTTTGGATGGACTAAGTTAGTTTATTCCTTCCTTCCACCTTTCTTTCTTCTGTCCTTTTTACCTTGTATCTGTGCATCTCCCTTCCTGCTTGTTTCCTTCACTGAGCCAGGCAGGCAGCAATACTTTGGCATTTAAATGTTGCTCTCTTGGCACCAAGTGATTCAAAGAGGGAAAACATCTCACACACCATAACAACACCACCTACTCATTAATATAACATAACTGATCCATGTGTTCATGTCATCTATGCCACATTCTGACCCAACCATCTGAATGCGGCAGCAGAAATCAAACCTAATGGGCAAACCAGGTGATATTTTTCCATTTCTCCCTTAACTGGACAGCTGGAAGTGTGTGAAGATCCCAGTAGACCACAGACTACAGAAATACTCAAAACTGCAAAGGAGCTGAAACAGAGTTTTTATTTAAATCAAGTCTAAAATCCATGTGTGTAGAGTTATCTTTGATAATAATAACTGGAACATTGATCAATATATTTGTTGTATATTTGATTATTTTTGATGATTCTGATTATGGTATTTGACAAAATATAATGTTTTGTTTTTTTCTTGTCAGTTGTTTTTCTCATGAAAAGCACTTTGAACCATCTTGTTGCTAAAATGTGCTATAAAGATAAACATGAACTGACTTTAACCTTCTTCCATTCAAGCTAAGTGTTTTGGGAGTTTTCCTCCAGTCTGGTGTAAGGAGAAAAATTGATTGTGGCACATCAAACACTCATTACCCCCGCTGCGCTAGAATTAACCCAACACAAGTACATTAAGGTGATGAACAAGACAATAAAAGAGATCTGAGGAATGTGTCGTGCTTCCATCCTTAATACTGGATGCATTAGAAAGATTGCTGCAGCAGAAAGTTAATCTCCCTTGCTTTGGAAGCACATGGGAAATCTTTCTCTGAATTGTTGTAGAAGGATTAGGTGTGATATTATGGGTAGCTTTAATTAATAAATTTAAGTATTCTTAAGAAGTAAAAAATAACCTAATGCACTTGTATTTTAAGCTTGATGTTCATCATGACTGACAAAATCATTTTCTACAGATCCAAACGACACAATACATTCATCTATCTAATAGATACATAAAGTTGATGTAGCTGATAGAAAACAACACCTGAAGGAACCTGGAGCCTTAAACTCACTGAAACATCAGGGGCACACTGCTGGCAATGGGCTGTTTTGTAATGTTCTGCCTCAGTACACTCATATTTTTCATACCACTCCACTCCAATAATTGGAAACACTTCAGGAACGATATGCAGCTTAATCGCACACTATCATATTTTCAGAAAGAGTAAAACCTAGTTATAATTCAGGAGGGTTAGAGGACATATTTATCAACCCTTGCAGCATTTTATACTATTTAAATTATTTGCCTCTAACTGACAGACATGCTTGAACACAGAGCCCCTCTGTCAGGATTACCTGAAGAACATATGACAGAGCATTACTTCCTCTTTCATGACTTTATTTTTTTTTCTTCTATTACACTCATTGATTTTCTGGGCTCCCTCCACATCTAGTAAGAGGGCACAGGCCTAGTGAAAAATGATTCATTCTATTCCCACTCGACTTACCCTGGAGTAAACGACACACAGTGGGCCACAGAGACTTTATCCAAGGTAATACCTCTTGAGATTTCCTGGATTTAATATAAGATGTTAGCTAAAGTCTTACCTGATGTTCAGAAAAAGTTTACATTACTAAAAAAATAAATATATTTTATTTATTTATATTTATAAATAAACTTATTTTATTTATAAATACAGTTTATATATGTATATAAAACATATTAAGTCATCAGAAATGAAATTAGGTCATCAGATCAAGGTGTGCTGTGGTACCTGGTCCTAATGTCAACATCAAATCCTGTACATGCCAAGGTGTGTTCTTGCATTTTTTCAGATAAGGCTTTAGCTTCATCAGCTTCACATAAAAACACACATTCTACAGCCTTTAATTCCCTGTAATGATAAAAAATAAATAAATAAATAAAATAAAAAAAAACCCATAAAAAATACACTTGATTCTTTCCTGCAACCTCAGTGGGATCTACCAAGTACCCTTCAGAACTTTCTTAAAGGTTCCCTGAAACTTATTTTCACAGGTTTCTTATTTAACTTTCTGATTACTCAAACCAAACTGTCATGAAGTGTACTTGTTGCATTTATAGAACTTTGTGGTTCCTCTCCTGGAATTTTTATGGAAATTAGTTACTTTCCCATAACTTTCATTAAATAGAATGTTATTTTTCCAGAGTTTTCAATTGACTTTGTGGTGACTTTCCTAAACTCTATAAACATTTACTGGTTGATTCAGCAGCATTTATCTCACAATACCATAAAATGTATTTTCTTTCATATAACCTTATGGTTAGTTTCTCGAAACTTAGTTGTGACTTTTAGAATTTTCTGTTACAGTTACTCTTGTTAAAATTACTTGTTAGTTTATGTAAAATTTAGATATTTAATATAAAAAATAATCACAGATTAAGTAACTATTTCAATCATGTTATTGATATATGTATTTATTTATTATGTGTATTCTGGAGTAGAGAAAATATCATTCTAATCAAGAAACATGATTTCATAGGTAACAGCAACGATCTCTAAAAGCCCTTATTAACATTTAGTAACAAAGCATTACCTGCTTTAACCTGCATATCTTAATATGTTAAAAATACATAGTTTATCTAAATTACCAGAGTTTTGTGCTTCCAAAATCTGAAATATATTCAGCATCAAATGCATTCTTCCGGAGTATTTTTAAAGTTACTGCAATCCTTTCAGCAAAGTCGGATTCATCTATCGCTAAGGTTTGTCCTTTAGGTGAGGTCTCACCTCTTGTCCACATCTTCACACAGTAACACTCAGTAATCAAGCAATATTACAGGTTGTCATGTCACCTCTGTGTAGAAGACACGGCTTATGGTCACACACACACACACACACACACAGAAAGAAGAAAAAACACCACTGTCTTTCTAGGTTGATTGAATTGCCTTTCAGATAGGTTTGCTCAATTTAACAAACTCTTTTAAAACACACTTGTTCATGCATAAGACCACATCTAATCTGTCCTGACGAAGAATGGCTCATTAAGGACTGTCAGTCTGTCATGTTATTAAAGTGGAGGGTCATTATTATCACCATCTGGTTATAGAGGAGAGCAGTCTTTCTACATTCTTACATTGGTAATAAAAGTGATGAGAGTGGCACATGGCGTTGTATGGAACAGCTGATGTTCTGTCAGATGGCTCATCTTTTAACTTGATGCTAGAGGAAAAGTACTTTTTTTTTCTACCGATAAATCAACAAAAGTGTGTATTTATATAATAACTACACGAGCTCTGCTTCTGTTTAGAGAAAAATATTGGTGACAATGGAAACATTTTATGTGTAAATTAGGTAGTTAAAATCCATTGCCTCATGTATTTGGAAACATCTCATAGTTGCATGAAAAGGTGATATAGAGTGAAACACTTTTTTCTGTCTACGTCACAGAGTAGATAAAGTAGAAAGAGGATGTGATGGTTCCTGTCACATGTTTAGTGAATTAGAAGCAGCATACAATTGTACAAAATGATTATTAGTTATAGCCAAATGGCTGAGAATTATTTTTTTTAAATCCAATCAATGTTTTTATTTTTGAATTACATCTCTGCAGTTTTATGTAATACATTATGTTGTTCACAGAGTTGATGTAGTTGGTGACCTTTTATAATTTAATTGGACAAAGTAGAAGATTCTCTCTGATTCATCATTTAGGGAAAAAGGGAAAAAGTTGTGGAGACACATTTTCCTAATCTTTACAAAAAATACTTTGGATTAACAAATACATTAAACAATTGTGCTGTTTTTACAATTCTTTGTATTAACATTTTTATAGAGAAGAATGTTGCATTTAAAGCTAAAACATACATTTTAACTTTTGTGGTGTTAATTACAAACAATGATGGCTTCCTTATGTAAAAGAGTATACCTGAAATATTAAAAATATTTTCAGAAAGCTTATTGATGGGAAATAATCACCAATCCCTCATTGTTCCCTTCTCAAATTATGAGTAACCTAATAATAACTAATTACTAAATACTCATTGTGTTAAAAAAAAAAAAAAAAAAAATCATAAAAATAGAAAATCAAAACATTTGGTTTAAAATAAAAAAGCACAACCAGATATGGAGGCTTATCTGTCATTTGCAGATGCTGGTAGCGTAAAACTACCTCAGCATAATTTTACCCAAATAAAAGTAAAAAATAGCTGTCCAAGAAATTACTTAAGCGTAATACAGATTTGGTGAAATGGCTACTCAAACACTAACATGGAATCAAACAGACAAATAGGCCATACAAATAAATAGCAAATTACATAATCACAAAATAACACATTTTAAACTGAAGAAACACTTTTCTAAATCAATATTGCTCAATGTAAAACTTATTAATTCAATAAGTGAAGTATACAGCTCCGCATTCTAACATTCTTACTAAATGTACTTGAAACATAGAGCAAATCGCTGCAGGTAGCACCAAGAATAAAGTCTAACAGTGCTGCATGTATTTAATTATGCGATTTGTAGCATGTCTCCAAGTAGTTGATCAAAGTAATGCAACCAGAAACTGCTAATTTAAAAACAACATGGGCATTGTTCATGTATCCTGAGTCATTCAGTTATCTTCTAGTTAAATGGAAGCAGTTTGTGTCTGAAAGGGTGTTAGAAAATTAGTTTCCATTCTTTAAATTGAGTTAACTTTTTGATGAACATCCTTGTTGTCTTCTGATGTGTCACTGTCCTCAGTGCAGAGAGGGTGCAATAAAAAGCACATTCACTGCACACCATTTGTGCTCCATTTGCTCTGCTCTAATCTATAAATCCCAGCTGAGAGGCAGACGGTTTGTCATCTCTCAGGTATCTGACACTACACTGAGTGAGGGAATATCTCTGAGTCTCTGGCTTTGGATGTTGCATTTAGCAATACATGTACACCTGTTTTCCTTTGCACCCATGTGAAGATTTTTTGCCTCCTGATTATGATTCTGGTACAGTATGATTGTGTGGTGATGGAAGCAGAAGGAAAGAAATTCCAGCCTGGGTGTGTTGACAGTCCATCTCCATTTCATTCACATATGCAAATGAAATGGAGATTGAATTGGAGATATGGTTTATACTCTGGGTATTCATGAGCATAAAGCAGATGATTTTGTTTAATTTGTATGTGTGTGGAGGTGTGTCTCTCCAAGTGTCAGCGAAGTAGAACGCTGACTCCATCTAAAACCTGCAGGACACTGGCCTTTGAGGACTAAATCTGCGCAAAAGAAAAGTAAATGTTTTAACTTTAATAAAATTAAAAACTAAAATGCATCAGGCTTTTACCATGAACTGGTGCAGCAGCCATCAGAGTTATGCAAACCAGTTGCAAGACGACAGAGAGAAACTGGCCTTTTCACAAGAATATACAGGAATTAATCCACAGCGCAAAAGCACCAGCATTTGCTTGGGTTGCTCCTCATGCGTCTGTGATTTGTATATAAAGCTACCACATGCTTCCATCAAAATAGTGCGCCTCTTGCTTCACACCTCCTGTCTCGCCACTTTCCATTAGCATTCCCTGGTCAGGCAGCAGTATGAAAGTGAGGTACACACCTGCCACAGTCAGAGTCTAAAGCCTGTCACATCACAGCAACTCACTTAAGTTTGGCTCTAGCAGGCTGGATAGTTGTTTACCAGGCTAGCTTTCCCTTTAGATTGATGGATAACAGGCTGGCTGGCTGATTGACTGTCCAGCTTTCCAGCTTGTTATACAAGTCCATGGCTGGCTGTATAATTGCCTCCAAGGCGAACGGGTCAGCTTCGTTCTCTTTCATCTTGTCGCCTCTTTTGTTGCCCTCCTTTGCTACGTCTCCACACCTCTGCACCCCCCCGTTGCACCCAAACTAAAACCAAACAGCAGCTGTACCAGAGGTAAGAATGTCAGAAACTGTGCTCCCTCCAGTTTTCAGACAGGTTCCTAGAATAGAACAGCATTCACAGCGTGCAGAGTGGAAGCTAAACCCCAGAGGCTACTCGCTTCTCTCTGACATCCTCGATTCAAGAGCAGTGGTACAAAGCTAGCTGCCACAGTCGTCCACACAGAGCAACAGACAGCTAAATTATAAACAAAAAGGAGTGAAAGTGGGAGTGTTTCCATCAATAACTTAGAGGAGCCCATGCATTTAGAGATACAAAATTAATATTTACATACACACATTAACACTTGTATGGTTAGAGCAACATATCAAACTAGATAAGATTTCACCCTTTCTTTAATTACATACCAACTTATTTATTGATAAAAGCCAGTTTAAAAACTCCTTTTGGTTCAACTTTCTACTTGTTAAAAAAATCAGGGTAGACAGGTGAAATGGATGATTTTGTAAATTTTACTAAAGTGGAAGAATCAAGTTATGTTTTGCAATCATTATCTTCATTTTGCTGATATGAATTCTGTAGATTTAAAATTTCCGAATTCATGTGTATTAGTTGCCCATTGTCCTTTATCTAATTTGTATTAATAGTGTGCATGTGAATTAGTAAATAGTGTCTGTCATCTGAATCTATATAAGTAATATAAATGCTGTCCATTTACTCTTTACCACAAATGTAGCTTGTGTATTCCAGAGATGCTTTGATTGTTGATGAATTTTAAATCTCTAGTTTTTGTAAAGCTTTTTCCTTCTCACTCTGATTTCAGATTATTATGAACTATCGTTAAGAACCATATTAAAAGGAAGATATGAGAGCAGCACTGAAAATGTCTAGCCTTCTCATTAATAAATTACATTAGGAGCACAGGCAATGGTGCGTGAGAAATAAGTCACAGTAAAATAGGATTTTAAAACTATTTTTAAACTAACACACAGTTAGTACGTAGTTGACATTTTTGACTGTCTTTAAGTCATTTACTATTTGTTAGCTTGGATAACTTTGCAATGGCAGCAGTTTTTATGAGGTACCCATAAAGGGGGGAATTAGGTTTAACTTGCTTGTCACCCTATGTGAAAATTTAAGGTTTTGTTTTTTTCTGATTGGGGGAACAATAAAAAAAAAAACTGTGATCACAGTGAAAAACATTAACAGTCTGGGTATTTCAAAACTGGAGATTTTTTTTTTTTTTTCCTCAGTGTCCTACATTAAATCAAGTTAAAGCATTTTCTGCTTTAGACATTTGTGAGATTATCAAAATAATTTAATTTAACTTGAAAGCCAATAAATAACTTTTTGTAGAATCTTCTATTACATCCTTCAAAGTTTGAGGTTTATATATATTAAGATAACTTTGCTTTTAATCAATTTGGCTTTTAAGCTTCTCAAAGGTTAATTCACAATATTGCACTTAACTAGAGAGAATGGGCTTTAAGACGCACTTCTAACTAACTTTCATTTTATTGCCTATTATGAAAATCTGAAGAAATCAGCAGCAACATCAGCAAGATAATGGTGGGCCTCCAAATATCTTGCTCACCCTTGAGTACAGTTTCTAGATGAATGAAGATTGAACATTTATTTGTTTAAGTATTCTATTCTTGAACAGTAGAAAACCAATGACTTGGCGAAGACGGTGACTAAAGCTGATAAATGTTTCTATCCTCTGTAAAATTAGTCATATGTTAGGATAGGCAAATATATCAACAAACAAAAAACAAAAATTATGAGAACCTTGTGATGATACCCAAAACATTTATATCTTTATACCGTTTGAAGTAATATGCTACCATATTAAAAAACTGCATGTAAATTTCTGGCTTTGAAGAAAATAAAACAAAATTCCTTACAAGTTATTCTATTGTTTCAAAACAGAAATTATTTTGGTAAGGCAAATTGAAACAGAAAAAGTTAATTCTGATATATTGTAATGATGAAAAATAAGAAGTTAACGTGTCTATTTTTATACATAAACATCTGGTTTTAGTTGTGCTTCTTCGTTGGGTCTTACAAATCCTATAAAGGTGAAGCAAAGCTAAATTTTAGCTTCAAGGCATAAAACTGACATAATTTTTATCCATGAGATTATGATACAAGGAGGAATACTTGCATTAGGACTGTTAGAATAACTTCACACTTCTGGGCGTCAACAACCTATTTTTTATGCAAATCTTATTTTCTTACTGTTAATCTTTTCTTTCTTCCTGGGGTTTATAGATTAATTCAATGCTGTGCAGCAATACAAAGTCTGCTAGCACATGATCAACCTCATGTACATCAGACACCCCAGCATCTGAAACAGACGGGAATGTCTACTTTAAAGATAACAAACAGGCAATCTCCAAAACTGTAAATATGACCTGTATCTTAAGAATCCCCTGGGTGATCCTCAGATGTTAACAACTCTTGTCATATTACGTTGCCCTTTGAAAGGTCACACATAGCAAATTGCCCTTGCAATAGGACGAAGAGGGCCAAACAGGCTTTGTCAGACTGACAAAGCAGGCAGCGACCACCCTCAGGTCATCTTGCCTTTAATGTGACGCAGAAGTGAAGAGTTCTGCTGACTCTCAGGGATGCACAGTGTGTAGGACTCTGACTGGCAGCCAGACGCTGTTGTGGAATACTGCTGTGTGGGAGGTTTCCCTCCATCCTGTGATTCATATATGTACATTCATCCATGCAAGGGCATCTGACCCTGTGAGAGAAAATGTGACTGATTAAATCCCTTAAGTATGGCTGTCACATATGTGACAGCCATATAAATGGTTTCGGTCTTCTTTCGGTTTCTATGCCTGATTTAAATGTTGATCTCCGTCTGGGGTAAAGAGATTTTAGATGTGATTGCACATTTTTGTATATAACCATCGTAACAAAAGTCAGTCTTTATTAGTTTCCTGGTACATATTTACTTTGTAATTTGACAAAAAAGCAGAGAGGTGTTCTATTTATTTTCCTTTTTTTATTTTTGTATTTTTGACATTAATTTGATTTGGTTTTTTTACATTGCATTCATGTGCACTAAGAAATTTCACTTTTGTTTGATATTTTTTCCCCTTTTTGTACTTTTGTAGAGCATTGGATTTTAGTTACTGTGCTTTATTTACTACTTAGTAATTATTCATTGATCCCTATGTTTGATCTTGTTTATATATCGTGATTACTCATTCAATCTTTCTTCTTCTGCTGTTCTTTCAAGTCTTTAGATTTATCAGCTGTTTTTCACTTTGTTATACAGCCAAACTGTTTGTTGTTGCAGTAATCACCTTTCCAGTACATTAATCTCACAGTTTCCTCAGTTTCTTGCCAGTTTTTCTGGTTCTGCTCCCAAGCTTTCCTCACAGGTTCCTGTCCTCACCACTGTTGGTATTTTGAAGGACTCTGAAGTACTTGTAAATTCATTAAAGTTTTCTTGCTCATCTCGGCCAACTGGTACCCATTCCTCCTGCATTTGTGTCCTTCTCACAAAGTATTGTAACAGTGTGGTTGTCAAAAAAAAAAAAAAAAAAAACATCTAAAACTTTTCAATCAAACCGAAATACAAGATGTGAAGTGAAAAAACACATAAGTTTTGCAAAGAGTCATCTTTTACAACATTGATAAAATCAAATGTCTAAATGGTGCTCTTGTGATTAGGTAAAAAAAAATACATTTTACAGTTTACAGTTCAGTATTGCAAGGTTTCGGTTCACTTTTTGTCATAAGTGATTGAAAGTTTCTCCGTCTTCTGCTGTAAATCACAACTTTCCTAGAAAGCCACATTAATATAATGACCTACAAAACTTCCATGTTAGCTGGAAATGGACAATTTTAAGTAAGAAGATGTTTGTTTTCATTATTTTTTGTTTCATTTGTTTTTTTTAATATGTTCTGATATTAAATAGTTTTGTTGGGCTTAGGAAATGTTCCAGACGCAGTTATGTCTGGGCTGAGAACAGTCATTCCAAGTGATAGAGGAGAAGATAGTCTCTCTCACTGCCAGAGAAATGTAATTGTCAAAGGGACATAACATTTCATGGTCCTCCTATTCATATTGCACTTCTATGAGGTCATAATCATTCCACATATTTTTGAGAGAATAGCATCTGTCTGGCCATCCAATGTGATAAAACGTCAAGGCAGGAGCTCTTAGAAAGCAAAGGCTTGATATGCTTCTGGATCTCTGTTCTCACTTTTACTATAAAGTTTTTACTATAAAGCCCCTAAAGAAAGAGTCTCTAGTAAAAACTCGTATCAAAATTTTGATGTAACATTTTGATTTCACCAGCAGCTGGAGCCTCCCACTTATCCTGCACCTCTCATGTCTCTTCACAATGCCAGACTAGAGTCAAGCTAAACAGGGTCTAACTGAATATACAGTTTTAATTAAATTAAGGTGCTGAAGGTGAAATTTTCATGTTAAAAAAAACCCAACTTAATTTGATAAATAGCTGTTTGGAAATGTACCAGCTTCAAGAACATTATAAAAAATAAATTTCTGATCTAAAGAACACGTAGATTTGAAGTTCATATTAGCAATCGGTCGTTTTTAGGTCAACATTCCTCAATTTAAATAGTTAATCATATTTCTGAAAATTATGTGACTAAACACAGAGCAAAGGTGACACTGAAAATCAAAATGTAAACAGAGGTCACATATTTTGTTGCATTACTAAAGTCACCATTAATCCACATTAAACCACTTCCTGCAATTAATTTCTGCTTTATAAATCCCAATTTCTCTCTTCAGTTTTTTGTTTTTTCCTTCTCAGTTTTAGAAGTGCTTAAAACAACCGTCTTGTTTGGCAATGTCACCACCAAAATTCCACAGCCTAAAATACATATGCATGCAAATATTGACACTCTCGCCCTGGCAGAAGCAAGTATGACAATCTGGCACAACAGTAGCAAAATTGGACAGAAGGTCACATTTCATTGCTGCAGAGTTTGACAGTGAACAAGTGTTTCTTGTTTTTTTTTTCTTTTTTTCCTTACAAGTCTCTGTGGATCAAGGTGCATGTATGGAATAGCAACAAGATTGATACCAATAATAATCAATAGCAATCTTTAATGATTGTAGAATTTTAATGAAATGAGCTAATTAACATTTTAATAAACCCTGCAGGAAACATTGTGACTGCAGAAGAGTTTTGTGAATATCCAGTGTTCATTCTGTTAATGTAAAACTTTAAAAGCAACAACCCAGACTGAATATTTGTGTTACTCAGCTGTAGAAGTGAAACATATTTTATTTCTAAACTTGCTTAAAAGTGCCAGAGGCTTTAAGAAACTTTTACAAATCTATTGTTAGAAAGTTTGGGAACAAGATTTAATATTAGGGCAATTGGTATTGATATTTTGACTAGAACAGTAAATATATGTACACTAATTGTATCCAATGCTGTTGCTTATTTTAAATTTAGTGCATTTAGTGCAACAAAGAAGTTATTGCTGCTGACATTGTTAATGTTAATATTAATTGGCTATAGTCAATTTCCTCACTGATTCTTTGAGTTAATTGTGGTTAGCACACGATTTAGACGTGTTAATTGTGCTGTCATATACATAAATATAAATCCCTTTCTTTCCATCCTTTTTTGATCATATGATTTTATAGCTTGAACCCATTCATCACTGCTATCCTCAGTAATCTAATCATTCCTAATGGGGAAAACCCCCAGCAATCACATAAAGTTATACAAGGGAATCCAAAAATAGACTTCATCCCACGGCTATGTTCTCACACATTATATGGCTTTGCCAGTAAGCAGATCACATGTTTTCAGATTGTAAAAACTCACTGAAGATTTGTAAGTCTCCCACTTGTCTATTCAGCTTTTTCCCCATTGGTTTTGTTAAGTACCACTTCAAATTCTCCCCTGCTGAAATTTGAGTAGGTTGTCTGATTTTCTGTGGCGGTATATTCTATTCATGTGCAAAAACAATCCGGAGCTCAACAGTTAAACAAATTGCTCAATGAACAATCACAGCATGAGTTTCATTTACAATTCCTTTACAATGCTGTACTGCTTATTTTCTTGGTGGTATCCTGCAGAACATAGATGCTTCCCATGTGCCAAAAGCTTATCAGCTTGTGCTGGTGCTGAGCCTATGACTGGAAGCGATAAAAGTGGATGAGAATATGAGGGAGCAACACAATAATAATGCGTATATGTGTGTGAGTTTACATGAGATAGGGAGAGCATCTGTGTCTTTGTTGCTCTGTGTGTGTCAAATGGAAGAGGGGAAAGGGGATGAAGGCACTGCAGGGGCCAGCTCTTATTTTTATTGTCTATCGCGTTGACATTTCTGAGGTAGAAGAGGTGCTACGATGGCACCAAGAGTTTGTGTGTAGCAGACACGGCAGATTCTGTGAAATTCTGTGGCTGCACAGTTTCCCCGTCCTCTCTTAAGAAGATGTGATTGAGTTGCATCACAAGGACGTTGCACTCAAGCACATGTTCCTGCTCCCTCTTGTTAAACGCATCACACCCTTACTTAAGCATGCAAAACGCACTTCTTCAACCACGCATATGCAAACACCTCCTCCTGAGCGCTGCAGGGTTTCTGTTCTGTAAACAGGTGTTGGAGCAGAATGGCAGCATTTTCTAGTAGGGCTTCCTCCCCGTGGCACCATTTGCAATTTTAAAAATGCACTTATTTTCAACTCACTCTTTACCAAAATAGCACAAGCAAAATGAGACTTTTGCATTTTAAATGGCAATAAATATTTATGTATTTACTTTGTGTTGTATTTTAGGAACCCAGCTAATGTAAAGCACCCTGCTTCCAATGAATTGTTCCTCTGTTAAAATGTGTTGATATAGTGACACCTGCTGGAAGTATAGCAAACCATATAACATAACAAGGCATAACAATTAAGCTGCAGCTTTCACAGATGTCGCTTTTGTTATTTTTTTAAATTTCAGCATGTATTCTCAAGCATAATAACTTATAAACTTATCCCAATTGTGAAGAATTTGTTGACAAATTTAATGAAAATATGTTGTCAATCATTGGCCAACGGTCTTTTGTAAGCCAAAATAAAAGAGTCAAAATTGCCAATTGTTGTCAACATTGTCATCTCATTCAGTGTCTCGCTTTTAATTATAAATAACGTGGGTCAAATCTAGTAACAATGTTTTTCTTAAAAACTTGCAAAGTTATTATGACATTTCAAATTTGGTTTGGCATGGTGTCTTAATAACTTTGCAATTCAACAGTTCTGTAGGTCTTTTATTACTGCTGAGTTCTGTGTAAAACTGAAGGGTGACAGGGTGCTGACATGTTTCACCATATGTGTAATATAGTCTTTCAAATTTGCCCAGAAAAATCTGAAATCCATGTGATTAATTCTGAATCCAGACAAAAATGTTCTTTCAATCTGCCAGCCAGGATTAGTGGGTGGCCTGAATTAAATGCACAGAGGATATCTGGAAATTGAACAACTCGTCCATGTGTTGTACAAGCCTCCAGGCAGATATGCACAAACATTGTTTGCTATTGAAAAACTGTAAAAGTCCAGGTTGCATACTCAAAGCGTGATTATTTTTTTATGAATCTTTTTTGTTTATGGCACTTTTGTGTTTCTTAAGGAAAATTTTTAACTCACCAAATATTTCATGTGTGCACAATATAGATTCCTATTCCATCGACTCTCATGCAAAATTATTTATGCAAATTTTCTTTTGACCTCAAAAACTGAGATCAAAATCATGTTACTGTGGCTCTGGCTGTTTACGGTTAGTCCTTCAACCCAAACGAAAGTTATTTACAACCTTTTAAGACTGACCTGCAATTAACTCCATATATCTACTATTTTCTTGTCTGCTGAAAACAAAAACTAAAGGATATCATGCTCTATAGCATGACATCATACTTCAGTGTGGTAATAGCCTGTTGGTTATGTACAGTATTATTATTTTTTTTCCACACATAGGATTATACAATATTGTATCTCTATACGTTTGCAAAATTTACCAACTGAATTTACCATTCAGAGGAGACCTGCCCACTGCAAGTGTATTGAGGGGGAAGATCAACAAAAACCCAAAATATATAGTCAGAGTTTAAATGGGAAATACAACACAGTCAACAGATCCAATATACCTGATTTTAAGCTGTTCTGAAAATCAGCAAAATTCTGCTCCAAGACTATACTCACAATACCGAATGTTGCCATATTTTCATGGCATTACAGGAGTCAGGGGTCTTGCCTTCAAATGCCTCACATTATGACAATCAGTACTGATTGTCTAAGTATGTAAACTGGTAATTTATTGCATATTCTCACCAGTGTAAACTGATATTTATCTTTCTCTTTCAAAGAAGCAAATGACTTCTCATTTCTGCTGATCTGGAAACAACCATTACCTCTCATCTGCAGATTGCTGCTTGAATCCTGTTTGATTTTCTGTCTGGTTTTTGAAAATACTGGCTTCTGAAGTGCATTGTTGCAGAATCAAGAAAACATGGATCAGTGAGGAGGATTCAGCATCAAACTTTTAATGTATTTTACATGAAAGTCGGTGGAGGAAAAAAACATGATGGGTTTTGAGTTTTCATTCTGATTAATATGTAGTTTGTTGGCTTTATATCTACACTTTAAATAGGATTAGAGCTTTGAAATAGAAGATGTAATGAGTTGGAGATTTCAACTGCACAACTCAGTAATTGTGCAGTTAAACATATTGGTTAAATATACCCTGGACAAACTTCCTGTTGCTTCTATGCAGTGTAATAAATATCACTGTGTGTTAACTCGGCATCCCTGTTTGCTGTGAATAATGGGGAGACTAGATGAGACATGCTTTGTTTGAGACTGCTCTGTGTTTTATCCCGCCACAGAAACTCAGATAATTTCCTGCGTTTTAATTGACTGGGGGTCAACAGATGGAAGGGCTCACCCAGGGTGCCATTCAGAGGAGACCTGCCACTGCATATCATTCCACAAATTATTGATTCAGCTGTGTGTGCCGGGGGTTAATTAGATTAAAACTATGTGTTATGGGAGGAAACAAGTCAATAGCAACTTGGGATGCTAACATCCTAAACAATGGGGCCAAGGCTGATTTTATTTGAATCCTGAAACTGTTCCAAGGGAACTCTATTAAAAATGGAAGAAACATTTAACTTAAAAATGGGCCGAGTGTTTTTCTCCAAGGAAATTATGCTGCTGGTTTTGACACTTGATAAAACGAAAACGCAGAAAGACAAAGCTTATTATTTAACATACTGAATTCCAGCAGAAAGTCCAGAAGAGTTGAGAAATTCTTCAGCATTCTCCATTCAACATTGACAAGAGACATTAAACTTATTACCCAGTTCAACAGCAGATTTAATTAAGTGTATTTAATGTGGTGTTAAGAGATGAGCGCCTTTTCTGGTAACAAAGTGCCACTTTTGTGTTTAATGTTTGTTTTATAATATATTTACCACCAATGACAAAGAAAACATTTTCACTTTTCTGCAAAATTCACCAACTGCACAACTCTTGTTAAGTAGTAAGTAGTACAAGATAAGTATTATACATATACTTATCTTGAAAATAAGTAGTATTTCAAAAGAGCAGAAGAAATCTTATGTGTTTTGAACAATAACAATATTTGTTGTTAACCGGTTGCTAAGACACAAATACGTTTTCTGGTAACAAAATGCCACTAAGTAAACATCTGATTTTTACTTTTTCAAAATTTACCAACTGTAAATTTCTTGTGTCTAAGCAGATAAGCAGTAAATTTACAATATTTGAATGGGACAAATAAATTTGTCTGATTGTTGAAGAAAGAGGATTTGTAAAGTATTGCAGATCTGAAACATAAAAATAGCACAATTTTAAAAAAGAACCCAAAACCCCTGAATGTCTTCTCTATTTATCACAAGGTCCATCAAGTAAACATTAGAAGATGTGGCTTCTTCTTATAATCCCAAGCCACACTTTTCAGCATTTAAAAGGTCAAAATTCAACAAATTATAATTTCTTGTCAGTAAATGATTCTCTTAGCCAGTTGAAGCAATCTGTGGGAAATATGTCTGAGACTGAATGTCTATGCAGGACAGGAGGTAGGAGTTCATCCTGCTCGTGTTATTGCGTCCGTAAGCAAGATACGCCCTCTCCCCCTCAGCTCCCACCTGCCTGTGGGAGTCAAAGGACCCAGTAGTGCTGATGCATAGCAGCCTCACTTCTGTCAGACCTACAGTGTACTTCACCACCATCTGAATGTGTGCATCAACATGTGAATGAGATATTTAAAAAAAAAATGACCAAGATCTGAACTGAAAAACATTGTGAGATTCCTGCTTAATTTTAAGAAACCGGTGCATATTTGCGACTTTTCTTCTGGTTTGGCCTCACAGCAAGAACAACCACTCTCTGACTTATTATCTACAAATATTTCAAATCTTTTCAAGTTCAAGCATTTGATTATGTTTCATCTTAGGGTGTGGTCATAATTTCTCACGGTCACAATTTTGACTTTGCAAATGGGTGGGTGTGACATTTTAGTTTGAAAAACAAGTCAGAGCTATGTTTAGAAATTTAGCTTCACCTTGGAATTTGGATTCACTTCACCAGACTCTAAAAGGAGAACCATTTCATAATGATACCTTTTGTTTACTTTGCATTGAAAACATTTTTTAGGAAGTAGTCATGATTGAATGCTATGCATCAAACAGCCACTAGAGGAGGTTGCATACAAGCACATGACTTAAACCCAGAGGGGTTCTTAGTCACATTTTCTCTTTAAGTAACATGTGAAACCGCCAATCGCTGACAGATGAGTTATAACTAACAGTGACAAAAACAAATCCCCTCTGCTAATGACAAGTCTTCGCATAAAGAAGCTGCTTTAGTGGATTCTTCACACTCAGATTTCCCTCTCCTTGTCCAAGTAGCACAAATGTGATGTTACACAAGAGCAAAGACAGTCATCCCTGCCAGTCTGCACTTCATTAAGCTGATTGCCCGTCTGTGTAAGCTGCTTGCTTCGCCTGCCAGCTCTCGCTGCCTGCCCGACCCCTGCAACTTGTTCTGATTAAAGAGGAACCTCATAAATGTGCCGCTGCCTATAAACAATTCCTTTGTTACATCAAAGTCACAAGGAAGTTTTTAAGCTGATTTTACAGTCCTAACAAAAGCACAAGCACCGAAAGCCCTGAAAACTCACCCTGTGGCTTTAAACTCTGGCATTAAGTTGTTGTTTAATTCTGCTGGTTAATAGATAGGAAAACAAGAGTGGAAAAATAAGCCCTAATGAGAAAGAAGTATTACTTGTATTATTTGTTTGTCACTTCTGTTGTTTCCCTGGTTCCCCCTGAGTTGTTTTTGTTCCCCTCCTCCTTTTGTCTTTGTTACCTAAAACTGATCTAGTCTATTGTGCAGAGTAAATCTGCTTGTGACACCTCAAAGTAACCAGGACAAGATACAAAATAGTTGAATAGTTAAAGAGAAACTGATCAAAAATCAAGTTGGTAACAATTTAGTTTAATGCATGACTATCTTCTGTAAATAAGTTAACTGATCTTTGGTAACTTTGTTTGTCAAGGCTAAGAATGAACCAATCATTTGGTCAATTTTGCCTTGAATGAATTTGGAAGTGATCATCATGTCAAGACTGAATAATCTGTTTTGCTTTTCTTTTGATTTCATAATGTTTACCAATTAAATGCATAAAAAGTAAGAACCCTTGCTAGTTTTAGTCTGCAAACACATCAACCCACAGTATATATGACGATGAACTTGAATAAAAATCATATAAAGATGAGGGACGTATGCTTTCATGCATAAATGGAGTTGTAATAATGGCTTCATTTGTTGCTGGACTCAAAAACTTGTGATAAAGATTCCTTCTCCTATATAGTGTTACAATCCTAAGAATAGAAGATTATCTATATTGCTCTGTTTGAGAAAAGGATGCTCAAAAGGAGCAATATAATAATTAAATTCGGACCAAGCATATCAAACCATAAAGAAAACTGAAAAATCTCCATCAGCAAGAAAAACATGATCCAAGCGTCTCTACCCAACACTCTTTCTAAACGCAGAATAACTACTACAGCTACAATGAGCAGTGACTTAACTTTCTAATAAAAGCAAAAATACTTCAAAATGCAGGAAGTATAAGTTAATTGCAACCAGCTTTGCTTAATAATGTGAGACTACATGACACAGTTGTTCATCTTGCACACCCGACTATAGGTTATCAATGAGATAACTAATTTTACCTAAAGACAGGTATTTATGTTAGTTTTCTTTGCTATAAAAAATTACATATCTGTATGTAAGAATCTAAACAGCTTTAATTTCAGTTGTCAAAAAAAGAACAGCATAAAATGCTCAAAAGGAGCAATATAAATACACATTTGGTAAAACTTTGTACCATATTCTCTACCATAAATACACAACATAAGGCACTCATACATTTCCAGCATTGTATTTCATAGGAGATAAATGTTATTGTGCTATAAATGTCTTGTGAGAAAAACAGAAACTTCAAATATAGTGGTATAAATTATGCTTTGCTATATAGAGCGTAGGTAACTTTCAGGTTTAACCTGAATGCAATGTTATTTTTAAGGCAATCGGTTTGCGTAAACCACAAGAAAGCTTGAGTGATATGTTCAATCTGTCCTGAGAAGCTAAAACTCCAGTTCATCCTCACAATTATCCTGACATTGAGGCCATTTTCTGACACAAGGCACTGCGTCTGATTGGGAACAAGGCTTAAGAAAACAGCTGCGGTCTGTGCTTTGGTGCCCAGTGCAAGTCCTCGTCCCTGCTCAATTATTGCTGATGTAAACAAGTGAAGAGGATAAACAGCACCCAGACAAAAACACCCCTCCGCATAACAGGGCAATCGTGTAAACGGGCTGTCCGATGAGGGCAGAACAGGGAGCGCCTTTCTATCCTCACCTAGGGGAAGAAACACGGGTTGCTAATTTGATATGAAGTGTTCCGAATGTCACACTTCTTGTGCAGGTGATATGGATAGGCTGTACAATGTTTTTTTTTTTTTTTAAATGTCAAGCACACATCCTCTCTGTCCATTTTTGGAATGCATGAAAGCAAAATACAGAAAATATTTCCATGTTTATGATAAGTGGTACATGCCGTATCCCAGCGGAGCAGCATATAGTCCTAACGGGGACATGGGCAGAATGGGTCTTTGGTGGTGGTGATAGGCGGAATACGACTGTCCGTACAGAGACATGGCGCCCAGCGACAGTGGTAACGTAAAGCCGGGATGTAGTGCTGCTGAAGTGGCAGTGGCTGCCACCACTGCCGTCTTGGCATCAGCGGCCATCTTGAGTTTCTCAAGCTCAGCCTCCTGGAGCCTCTTTGCCTTTGCTCTACGGTTCTGGAACCAGATCTTCACCTGGGTCTCCGTCAGGGTCAGGGAGGAGGAGAACTCTGCTCGCTCTGCGATGGACAGGTACTGCTTCTGTCTGAACTTCCTCTCTAGAGCCAGGAGTTGGGATGTAGAGAAGGGAGTGCGGGGTTTTCTGTTGGTCTTATGTTTCCTCAGCTGACAGCCTGGATTGATGTGACCTTAGGCAACAAAAAGGGTGAAAAATTTAGTCTAGTGTTCAACTATTCTGATTATAATATGATCTGAATAGAGTATTTACCAGGTAATGACTTTTCAAAAACTTGCATGAATTTGAGTTGAAATTCAAAGGTGACAAATCATGCTTTGAATTGGCATTAGTGCTTTAATTTTTATTAGTTTTAGATTATAATCTGGCAGAGAAACAATTAAAATAAACTAAGTAAGTAAATAAATGATCAATGAACAGAAATATTGGACAATAAATCAAATTTACTAATATTGTAATTAGTTATTTATACTTTTTTATTGTAATACCAAATTCAGACAGAGGGCATTGTGCTACAATTTTGGAGAAAAACAATATAATTTGGAGAAAAAAGTTAACCTATAATTCGGGTACATTTAAATATTGGTAAAAAAAAAAAAAAATCCAATGATGACACAAACTAGGTATGTATTTTTTTTTTTACAAATATAAACAAAAAATAAATCTAGGTAACATAAGGCATATCGCCTAATAACACTAACGTCTACCTTTATTTTTAAGTTAGTCAACTTATCTTGGGGAGGTTTAATTTGTAATCCATGCCTTACTTTATTTATTTTTATTTTTTGTAAATATGACATAAAACATGCTATAAGTAAGGCAGTGTAAACGTTCATATAAGAGTTAAGAGTAATACTCAAAACGTTCAAAGCAACTTAAAATGTACTAAAAAAGGCGACATGGGGCAGAAAGTCGACCATGTTTCAAAGTAATATTTATTTATGCATCTATTGAAAATTGTATGAACTCAAATATCCTTGCTTCCTGATTTTTCTGAGTCTTAGTTGGAGAAGTTGAAGTTTGTTCTTGTTTTAAACTAATCTAAAAGGTTTAATGTAGATAATAAACTACATAAAACATTTAAAGTAAATAAGCTTTATGACGCTTGATGACCTGAAAATAAACGTACGTGGTTGTGTGGAGAAGGCGCTGGCAGAAACCCAGTGTGAGCATTCCTCTGACTCCGACGCCTCAGATTTCACCGGCGAAGACGGGACCGCCGCGAAGCTGTTCCGACCTTCCCCGGGAGGACTACACGTGTCCCGGCACAGATACAAAGACTTCAGCCCTGCGGCTGGGGCTGACACTGTGGCTCCAGCTGTTTTACAACAGGTGGACGTTTCGGTGCGGTGCTCCGTCTTCCTTCCGGACATGAGCGCCTCCACGCTGAATGGATGACGCCGACGGAGAATCGGTGACGTCTTCTCTTCACGCTGCACTTCTGGGGAGACCGATCTGTTATTCACCCCCTCGGAACAGTGACCCAGGTCTTTAGCAGTGTCCTGGGAGGTCATCTTTTCTCCAGGTCTCCTCCAGAAGTAAAACGTGGACTGGAAGCGGAGAGCGCCGTCAGGAGTCCCGTCAGGTGATGGCGTCCTCGGTGAGCGAAGCGCTCTGAGCTGTCAGGTACTGGGAGAGAGTTTGTAAACGTAACACGCTGACACAATTTAACTTTGACCAATCACTGCTGCCCAGAATGTTTACGAGTGAACTTGTGCTGCTTTCAAGAACCGTGGGAAATTATTCTTGTTGGGATTTTTTATGAAGTACAACCCGGGAAATTCATTTTTAAAGATTTTATTCACTGGGTAGTAATTATTTACATTGACACTATTACATTTATTTGAGTAACTGGATGGTCTACCGACTGAATGAAAAACAAACGTGTTTTAATGAACAATTCATCAGACAAAGATACAGACCTGCAGTTTTTGTTAAAGTTTCATAATATTGACATTGAAAGAAACTGATTTGGATTTTTTTTGTTTGTTTGTTTTTTGTCTGACTTTTTTTTGTTACTTCTGTGAATTATTGTCAGTTTGGTCCTTAAAATACCAAAATTATGATTTAACTCTACATTTCGGTTCATCTGATGTTGTCATTTTAAAATATTTAATGACTGATGATTTGATCAGTTACTCAGTACTTGAATATACTTTTTAAGAAGGTTTTAAAAGTTACAGTCAAATTATGCATCATGCCATTTGGCAGACTTAAATCATGGGCTATTGATGATTGTCCAGGTAAAGTGCAGTACTTCTATTTGCCATCGATCAGCTGACCGAAAGGCTTTCACACCTTTATCCCACCAAACCAATATTCATCCGAAAAAATTGCCAGTTGCAAAAAAACACTCAAAAATTGAAACCTTGTGAATTGACCCAGAAATATATTATTTGTGTGTGCCAAGATAAAATTAATTTCCTACCCTTTTTCCCTCTGAAATACAGGGAAGTGAAAGGTTTCTAGACTTTAGTTTTAGTCAGAGTGAATCAGTTCTGCTTCTTTGGGAACTCAATAAGCACAGTTCCATATTGCTTAACTGACTTAAGAAGTGGATTCAAGGAAATAGGCTGTAAAAATAATAGCCATGCAACAGCATTATCACATGTTAAGCACCAGTAATGGATTAGCTCTAACTCTAACCTCATGAGACTGCATGTGTAAACACGGGCCCCATGCGGATAATTATAGAGAATTATACCCGGGATGAAACACAGATCCCTTTCTTCTTTATCTCCCCTGCTCTCTCATCTGTTTGGTCTCCTCTTTATTGGGACTTTCCATTGTGAGCTACAGTGGTGGTATGTACAGATTGTCAGACTTTTATGGAGGGGTTTCACACCCAAATAAAACAGAACCAGTTCTCAAAAGGCTGCTTGTCTCTAAGCCTTGGCAGGACATCTTGGATGGCATCTCTGTTTGCCTTTTACTGACTCATCCATCTTCTTGTTCTATGATTCAGTTATTCACAGTGCCAATATAAAGTACTTAATTTTTATTTATTATGAGATAACTTTTACATGACAGTATTCAAAAGGTTTCCTAGCTCCTAATAGAGAGCTATACTCTTGTCATTTTCCCATATTTTAAAATCTTTCCCCTTTAGTCATGGGTGCCTAAATAATGACTTATCTGTTGCCTTACTACTTGTGTTTAACAAAGAGGCTCTTTTCATACACTGTCTAAATATCAGAATTCACACAACCCTAAAATTGTACAAGATTAATTGGATTCCTTTACAAAGTTTCATTTTTTTAACCACTAAAACATCCCTAAAACTAAATGAATTAACAACATGATGAAAAGTCCTTCTTTGTGTCCTTAGATGAAACCAGCAGATCCAGATTGGTTTGTCTATGCGAAGCAGGCTCTTGGTTCCCAGGAGGCTGCTACTGCTGCCTTATTAAAGTGGGGTTATTTCACAGACAATCAGAGATTTGTGGAGGCGCCAGTGAGCGGCCAGATGAAAGGACCAACTCCTCAGGGGACAAACTGTTGCCTTATTTTTTTTACAGCTCAGTTCAGGATCCCCACCTCCTTCTGCCTCCTCCACCCAACCCACCTCTGTCTTTCTCTTTCTCGGTCTGTGGCTGTGCCTGTAGCCCTGCAGGCACCTTGTCAGTCTTGGCTGACTGTCATTTTGGCACATTTCTTGCGTTTCCACCTCCTGACTTTGTCCTTGCAGCCTTTTATCTCTGATGCCTTTATTTTAGTTATGCATCATTAGATTACTGCTCTGTATGTTCATTCCTGAAGCTCTTCTTTCATTCTGTTCTCACCCTCATGCAGGTTGTTCATCTTCATTTTTTACCTCAGAATTCCATTACTCCTGTTTGTCACAGTCTGCCTTTCATTTCCTGAGACCCTATTTGTCTTTTTGTCCTTGAATTACCTCTTCGTTTTGCAGTTAATCCTAATTATTTCCAGATACTCTTGTCATGTTTGGTCTAATATCAAATCAATAAATGTTTCTTTATAAGCAGTACGTTGAAACAAGAAAAAAACAAAACAAAACAGGCAAACATTTGTTCATATAGGCAAAATGAACTTGTATAATAGTTTTAATGTTAAGGCATAGCTCATGATGCACTAGCATAACTTACAGACTGTACTGTCATGTCATCTGTGAAGTATGTGGTTCTTAACTAAAGATGTGATGAGACACCTCTCATGCAGTGATGTGGAAAAATATTTTTCCTTCCTAAAGATTTCTTCTTTTTGTCACGCTTGTGTGATCTAATGCTTCATATCATCGAACATTTTTAGCATTATTTAAAGATAAAACAAATATAGTTTTCAAATTATTCTAATTGTTTGTTCTCACAAGTGTAGCCCTGTGTGAACAAGTAATTGCTCCCTAAAACTAATGGCTTTAGGGAGCAACAAAATGACTTTGTGCCATTCTTGGTTCAACAACTGCTATCAAGTATTTGAGATACCTACCAGCAGGTCATTTACATCGATGTGAAGCAATCATTTTCAATCAGCCACAATAGAGGAGTTTTAGGATGAATGGGTCATTCTGCTGCATCTTGATCTGATTTAACTGAATACAATTTTTAAAATACTTTTTCAATCCCACAGGGAAATGTTGTAACTCGTATTATACAAATTGTATCAAAGAAATTGTAGATGTTAATGACCGTTGGTCTGTTGTTGTGGCCTGCGTTACAGTAGTTCTGTGGAAGCTTCTGACTGAAGTCACTGTTGTTGAGGATAGTCAAAGTTGGCTGTAAAGGGATTATCTTTTTAAGAGGCTCCAGAACAGAACTCACAGCTGAGCCAACCATCTTTATCAGCATGTTGAGTTATTTTAGGTCACTGATTGTATGGCTGCCACCAGATGTGTTGTCAGGAATTTTGGGCACCATGATTTAAAAAAAGAGTTATTTTTTTAGCTCTTCAAAAGTAGAATTACCCATGTGCTTTGAATCGTCCTGCTGTGTAACCCAAGTGCACTTAAGCTTACAGTCAAAAACTGGTGGCCAGACATTTCCCCTAAGGATTGTTTTTATAGTGAGGAGAAATCGTGGATCCATCTATATGATAAATCATCCTAGTTTTGAAGTAGCAAAGCAGCTCCATCCCAACATACTACCACATGTATGTTTAATGCCACATGTAATGTGTTTCACACCTTACACAATTTTACACAATTTCACATTGTCAATCCAATAAATACTTTTCTAAAGGTTTTAGGGATCATCAGGATGTTTTTCTGTTTGGCAAAAGTTAGATTGATTGATTTTTGCATTTTTATTTTGGTCAGCAGTTTTTTGACCTTTGAACTCTCCCATTACTGTAATTTCTGCCTAGTATTTTTCTTACTTACTGTTGCATGGGGAATACTTAACTGAGACAGGTGAGGTATAAGGTTCTTCAGATGTAGTTTTGAGTTGTCTTATGACCTGCTGAATGAGTTGTTGATGTGCACTTGAAGTAATTTGGGAGATCAGCTGGTCTCAGTAAGATTCACTCTGTTCTAAAGGCTTTTATCTTCAGAGTGGATAATGTCATAGCCTTTTTAATATATTCTTTAATTTAAAAAAAAGATGTTTTTTGAGATATATGACCATTCATTGAGTTGTCACAAAAAGGTTTTCTTTAAATGGGTTCTTGATTTTACAGTTCTAGTAATCAGGTTTTGGTGTGGCCTCACCTGGAACTAAGCTTTCCATTAATGTACTGTGAGTAGACCAGAACTTTATTGTCCTTTAGTTTGATCCTTTAATCACAAGTAATCCGCAATTTAAAGATGTACGTAATTACCTTTGTCGTTAAGGCCTTTGTTCATTATCGTATAATCCCCTATTAAATGAAATGTAATATTACAGTTGTGTACTTTCCTACGTTATCTTTGCCTGATAGAAAATTTGTTTGTTTATCTTGAAACTTGTAAGGTCCACCTAAATGGATTGAAAACTAAATCTGTAAGAAGACAAATACTGTTAAAATAAAACTTCAGTCATCATTTTTACATTTCAAAAAATGAGCAAGAAAACAATATAATTACTCTAAAAAGACAATTGCAGGGGAAACAGAAAGAGGTAGCGGAAGGAAGGAAGAAGGAGGTGGGGTCGAGATGAGAGGGGTGCCCTCCTGGGCGTAAGCAAAATTACCCACACATCCCACTTCCTTTTTTCCATGATATAATTTAAGCCTGGTAATAGCAAAAGCAATTTGTCTGAGCATGTTTGCCTGCGTGTGAACTGTGCAGATATCTGTGCGTCGTGCGTGCATGTGTGACAAGGAGGGAGTCTCGAGAAGCCTCTGGTTGCGTGGGTCGGGCACACCTCAGAGCGTTGTAATTACAGCAGAAGCTTTGAAGTGGCAGAATGTTTGGCAGGGATAATCAGCAGGCTGGGCCACACTTAAATTCTCATTAAAAGCAATGAGTCAGGACATCTCGCTCATAATTTTTTTATTGTCTTTGATGATCTTGAAACCACAAAAGGAAAAACTTCATAAGTAATGTGTGAACATTACTGTATTCTTGTATTGATACATATGATAAATATAAATTTACCACATTCACATCACACTTTCCTAGTTATATTACCAGCTCAAAGTGCTTTACACTAAAATCCAATTCATTCAGTCACACTCCCAAATGCCTTATTCATTAAGCACTTTAAAACCGAGCTCAACACCACAGAAGAAGAGGTACAAATACAAGGTGTAAAGAAATCATGACAAATTAACAAGCAACAGTTACAACAAGCTGGACGCAGAAGTAGATTTAAAAAAAACATTTTATACTGTGTCAAACCTGATAGTTAAGACTGTTCTTAGGAACAGTAAGTGAAAGTTCTTGTGGAAAACATTAATATGTAACACATCTGGTTGAGCGAGAAAGTACATAAGCAGGGCAGCAATTCTGACGGATGAAATACTGATCAACTATTGAGAAAATTAGCAAATTAATTATAACATTTATCCAGATGTAAAGTTTGAGCTGTGGACTGGATGCCAAAACTGGCTAAATGCACCTTCGTTTAATTCTACAAGGAAAAAATAAAGCATTTTGTATCAGTTTCAAACTAGAATGAGAAGACTCACTTGTTTCATAAAGAGGGGCATAACAGTACTGTAGATTCAGTGCCATATTGCAAAGGTTAATGGTTCAAACTTTTTGTTTGGACAGTATCAGCTTCATCTTGGACAACAGATTTAAATAGGCTGAATTTTACCGCTGGATTTACGTGACAATTGAGTTTAATTAAAGAATCCAACAGATGACAGATTGAGCTTTAAAATAAAGGTTTAAATTTCCATTTTGTCAAAGTTTCTAATTAGTGCTCTGTTTTTATAGTGTCCTTTGAGTAGTGTGTTTTTTTTTCACATTCAATTAGTGACACTCTTAGTACAATATAACCTTTATATGTGAATGTACAAATGTAAAATTGGAAGAAGTACTTTGTTGTTGGCTTGTTATGCTGATATTAGTTGGTATCATAGCAATTTTGTAACTGAACCGGTTTTCCAAGGTTCAACTCAAAGCACTGATCTCAGTTTTCATGTCATTCACAGAGCATAGCTCCAACTTCTGAGGCAAATCAAAACTAGCATCACTCTAACTGCATTGTTCAAATACTAAACAGATACCTCAACAATAACTGTTTCAAAACAGTTCAAAAACAACTACTTAATGAAAACAGATCCAAGAAATAAAAAAGTTAAATAAAAATGCAGTTAGGTCACCTAAAGCTGTTTCTTGGGCATCTAAAATAAAAGCTCTGCCCTGTTTTTAAAGTTAATCGCTCACCATTATACAAGCTAACAGAAAAACAAATGGCAGAGTGTTCAGAGTTAGTAACCCTTCCGTCATATAAAGTAACTCGTCAAACCAGTGGGACATGTTGTAAACAACCGACACATCCACACGCAAGCTAATCACGCTGTATTCACTTTGATCCAAATTACCTCAAAGCTGTCATCCACCCCGCCTCTCCCCTGCCAGGCATGGGAAGCCCTGAGAGCCTCCGCCTGTAATGCACCTAAATGACTACCTTGAATGCTACATTGGCGCCAGAGCCAATTAGCTGTTAACACAGTAGACAGATCTATTCAGAAGCCAGAGAATGAGGCCTCCTGTAAAGTGAAAGATTGATGCCCACTTTGCTAATGACAAGAGGAGGAGGTAATCTGTTGCTTGACTCAGTCCTGGGATATGTTACAGGACAGTCAGCTGATGACTGCAAGTCTGCAGGGGAGGCTTCCTGAGAAAATTAGCAGTTGACTGTGGGTCATTATAGGAGTTGAATAGAGGATTGTAAAACACCTACACATGGGTTTACCTACAGACGTTTGCATAAATGTAGCATTGCGGTGGGTAAAACTACATATGTCTTTTTAAACAGGAACAATTTTGGTGTAGGGTTGTTCTCCCTTTATTGGGTTACAGATGATTAGAAAAGTAAGACATGAAAAAGCCTAAACTTCCACTAAATGTTACCATATTTTTTATGAGGAGCAGACTTTCTTGTAATCTAAATGGCCTTGATCAATTGTTTTCCAGGAGCACAACAACATCTCTCTGAGAGGTTCTCTAATTGAGAGCACTTGATAGATTTTATTGTTACTTTCTTTCTTACCTTATTACTGTTTTACACAGCAACAAGACAGAAACTTATGTTATCTTTGCTTATCAGAGTTCCAGTGATTTTTCTTTTTGATAATTCCCCAATTAGAGTCAAGTTTAAGTAATGTGGCTAGTGGTGTCTTATCTACATTTTTTACTGATGAGAAGTGGTAAGAATTTGCCTGACTTGAATCCCTTCTTGTGTTTCCAGACATCCACCAGACATCCAGCATTTGTTCAATTGATTTAAGGCTTCGTCTACAGAACAGGCAAATGTGACCCATGTGGAACCTATATCCAACTTTTTCACAGAAGTCTGAATGACCCAATTCTGATATTTATAGCCCCCAAAATAATCCAATCTGTGCCATTTCAATATGTGGTACTAATTTAGATATATATCTGATGGTTTTCAATTTGTCTGCAGTCTGAACAGACTGAAAATGTGACATTTAAACAGCCACGTCACATTTTATCCAACTTTTATGTCCTAATTCTGTAACAGAAAAATCCAGACGCAGTAAATCTGGACTAAAACGATGGCTGAAAATTCTGATTATGAAAATATGAAAGAAGTCTGTGTCACTTAAGCGCGTCACATCGCAATCACACCACACCTGGCTATAAGTAAAAATCCAAACAGATTTTGATACAGACAATGAAGTCAATGCTCCACAGAAGGTCATTGCTATTAGTTGTGCTTTCGTTTTGTTAGCTTCTTTCCTGTTGCCATCATCTTGGGACAATACTACTGGCTCCCACTCCTGAAAAAACTTTGAAACTGATCGATAGACAGTGGCATCAATTACTTTTTTGGTAAAAAGTATTGTGATGTGTGACATCAACGTTCTTCTTCTGTCGCTTTGGGGACATAAACCGTCCACGCAGAAGTCTCATTGCAGTTCGGTTTAATTAGCAGTATAAATGACCTTACAAAAAAATCTAACATCAGCAGAAAAACAGAAATGATAATCAAGATCTGTTGTGTGAATGAAGCTTAAAATTTGATACTTTCAAAATTGCAATGGACTTTTATGTCCCAAAACTTTCATTTGCCAAAGCAGGTTTTAAGGGGCGAGACCTACACGTGCTGTTTTAAAATAAATAAATAAAATTCTGCACAGTGGTATGTGCAGAGGCATAAACCATATTTTTGACCCATTTCTTGAACAACACTATGGTTGTAAATTTCTATTGTTCACATTCACAGCTTTATCGGACCTTGTTTTGTAGAAAAGTTTGATTATTGTCTATTTTCTTTCATGAGTTTGTCTATAAACTTAAATAGAATTCCTTTGTGATGTTTCTTGGAAAATGTATGCAGGGAAAATTGGGCTTTTTTGATTTTGACAATGCTGTATGTTACCAAATGAGAAGGTATGAAAACCTTAGTTTTTACTCCCACTTTTTTGTCTATGTCCTGTGTCTTGACATTGCCATTGATTCAGAAATTATTTAGTTCTAATTCATTTCCATATGTTTTGTTTTTGTTATTTGTGAAGTTATGTGATTTTTAATAATGAAAAAGTGCTAAAAATGACCAAAAATAGCATAAATACCTCTGTACTTTGGCCATGTTGGATCTTAACTACCTCTGCTTACCCTTCATATCTTACAAATGTATATTCATGAGATATAATTTACATAATTAAGCATTCCTTTTAACTGGATCATTTTGTAGAGTTCTGAATTTATATTAATTATGATTCAGCGACGTCAACTGAGGAGTTCAGTCACTTGGAAAAAATTCATAATGTGGTAAAAAGATCAGGAACATGAAGGATCCTCTCTTATGAGTCAACATGCATCACAACCTTGTGACTTTAGGTTTCATGTCAAACTCTTAACCCACATACAGAGTATGAGTCTGACCAGAGGCCATCTGGTCCTCGCACAACCATGCAGATTCTCTGTAACAAACTATATCTTAATCATCTTTGACAGGTAGGATTTATGACAAGACCGACCTCTAAATCAAAAGAAGCCTTGTTATTATGGAGAGGCAGTGAAATGGTGAAATTGTTTTAAAGTGGTGCTGGAGGGGCATCTGTGCATGCTTTTCTCTCCGCGTGTGTGTTTGTCCCACATGTGATTGTGAGAGCGTGCACTGTCTTCTGGGAAGTGTTCCAGAGATTGGGGAAATCCACCTTCCACACAACAAACTCGAACCACAACAACAAATCTGCTCAAGAGAAAATTCTCATCCCATCATAGCAAATAACATTTTATAGCGGAAAAAGCCACAGCTTTCCCAGCTATTATGACTGAGCTGCAGGCAGCCTTTGGGATAAATTTAAGTACGATGAGCTTACACTGAAAAAGTGAAGTGGGACAAAGATCACTTAGGCTTGCAGAAACTCTATTGTATTTTAGTGGCTGTAAAAAAGTCTGTGATAATGTTGTTAATTTCTAAATGTCACACACATTAATTTCAACTTGATCCTACATTTATAGGATTCAATTTTCAAGGATTCTCTGTAAGTTGAACTTTTTTGAGGCAAACACCCATTCATATTTTTTTTACTCAAACTCCTATCATTACCACCATGCATCATTATCTAAAAAAAAATCATTTGAGACCTAAAGTTATCTCAAAGTTTGTCCTTATTAACTTATTTATGTATTTTAAAAATAAATAATTTAATTTCAATCAAGTCCTTGTATGACCGAAGGCTGGATCAAGTTTACCAAGACTTTTCCATCTCAGTTAGTCTGTTAGAGTTATAATTCGTTTCCTTTGAAAAATTCAGGTGAGGTTTTCTTTTTCCTGCAGTGAGCAAATATTAAATCAGCTGTCCTAAAACATGCCTCACAACCACTGGATTATTATTTTTTTATCTCTCTAAGACAGTCTGCTCCTTTTCTTTTCTCTCACTGGAACATTTATCTATTTTATGGACATCTTGTAATCGCTTTGCTTAAATCTTATTATCTCCTACTGAATGTTGCCATGATCAAAGAGCTCACATCCAGACTCAGAAGCAGCCTTTAGGATGATTTTCACCTGGTTTTTATTGTCCTGAACAAAACACTTAACATCAATCACTAAAGCACAGCATATTAAAAAAATCTCAAGGGAAGAATAATAAAGACTAATTTAAGTCACTGGGATTTTAAAGTATTAATGAACTAGCTGTGTACACCCAGTGTTCGAGCTGTTTGACAAAAACTAAATAATTGTGAATAAAGCAGTTTTAAAGATGAGCTAATTTCTAAAGATGTTTTTTTTTTTTTAACACTGGAAGTTTGAAAAGTCTCCTCCAGCATCACAAACTGGACTTATACTCAGTCAAGTTGTACAAGAAATGAATGAACATATCTCACAGATGCAAACGTTTATAAGACTTTGTAAGCTGAGAAAAAGCTCCAAATGGAAGTTATTACATGTTAATCATTCAACACACCCACACATTGATCCATAAGAAGATCTACAACATACATTTTTACCATTGTACCATTAAAACTAAAAATGCTTTGCAATTCCCTGAGCTTGAGTTGTTATGGGGTTTAACCTTTCAATTTATTTTCAAGTCGATGCAGTTTGGCCTTTAGAATCTGGTCAGTGATTCTTTCATTGAGTCATAAAGAACAAAGCACTCGGTAAACAAATCAGCCACTGCACCACAATAAGGAAAAGGAAACATCAAAGTCACTCATAACTATTTTAAAGGTTAACTATTCAGAAAACGCTTGACGGCTTTCTGACTCAGTAGACTGGTGCAAAGTAAACTGAGTACTATGATTAAATGTCTGAGAAAGACACTGAATGTTCTTTAGTCAGATTCACTGACTTTTTCAGAGTTTAGGTCCTTGAGCACGTAGCTGGTTGACAGATTGTCCAACAGTCTTGATGGCCAATTAAACCGGGGTAAAAACAAGCACATGACCTGACACCCCAATGTCTCGAGATGTGATTTGATAAAACCTTTCCTGTGTTTGTGTGTGCATGTGCGTCCTTGCTTTGCTGTAGACTTCTGATTCAGGCTCACTGCTGTTTAACAAGCTGGAGACTCCAGTTACTCTGAGATCAAGGACAGAGCCCTGATAGACAGTGGAGAGTACACAAACAGTTCAGCTGATCTTTGTTCTGACCCTGCAGAGAAAAGTGAGTGTTCAGATGAGTGTGATGACCCTGTCTTCACCCATAGGGTCAAAGGTTTCTGACATCCTTTGAAATGGAATAAAAGAGACTGGCTGCTGAACTGGCTGAAAATAAGGTAGTAATCATGATTCAGTCCACATGCTTACATCTAAAACATAAGTAAATGGAAAAAAGATGGAATAAGCTTTACATCTGCTGTGCGTAAATATTTGTGCATGCTCTGTAGAAGTGTGACTAAATCAATCTGCCACTTTAATGTTTTGTAAAGCTTTAAAATTTTGTTGCATCTATATGGCCCAAAAAATAAAAACACTGTTTAGTCTGAAACAGTTTGAAAGGAAACTGTTTCAGCTCTTCAACTGCAGCTCTTCTTCCAAACACCTAAAGCCAAAAGTTAAGTTCCCTTTTGCTTCTTTTGTAAACTTTCTGAAAGACTGAGATGATTATAAACTTGCAATATGTTGTGTGGTTCATCAAGCACATCTTATCTTCTCATTAACATTAACACACACTGGAAGAGTAGTGGTGAAGTGTCCTGAGACAGAAAAGCAAACTTGACTTCAGCCATGAAAAGTTTCTTCAGCAACTCTGAAAATATAGCAAAACTGCATTATACTGATTTATAAAATTACAGATGCGGCTTAGAGAAGGGTTCACCTTCCATAGTACATATTATAATGGTAAGTTGGTGATGCCATTGTTCAAATGGAGCAATAAGACTCATTATTTGTGTATATGCCTTTCATATTTCACATATTTCAAACACTTCACATCTCACAGAACCCTCTTCATTTCCTCATGTAACATTAGTATGTTAATATGACAGAATACCTGGTAAAATAACAATTACTGATACTCTTGTTTCCTTTGATATTGTACAATGCTTTTAAGGTCTTTTTAAAACTGTTGTAAAATATTGACATAAAAGCCAAATATATGACTTGATGTTTTTCATTTTTGACCAGGATGAAAATCAACTATTTTCTCGCACTTCAGTTTTTGAAGCAAAAATGGCCATGAACTTTTGTCAGTTAAAATTTATAATGTTTTTAACGAGTTGAAAAAGCATTTCACTGAGTTGAAATATTACATATCAGATTAATAGTAATACAACAACTATTTATAACCTTAACAGCTTTGTTAAGTAGTTCCATAATTGTACTTTGTTGTTATTCCCTTTTGGTCGTCTTTAAGCTTTTTAAGATGAGCTGCCTGCTGATTTTAAGATAATTGCTGACTGTAATAGTAGCCAGGAAGTGGGATGATCAACTCCAGATGAGGAAACTATAGAGAGGAGAGACCAAGTAAAGCATAAAGGGAAAAACTATAATGAAACAGAGAGAAAATAGTATAAGTAAGATGAAACAGGAATGTTTTGTACACTAGATGTAAAGTATTTAGTACTCGACAAAATCTGAAAATCAAAATAACATTTCGCACTGATTGTTATGAGAAAAATTGAGTGTTTTGTTCATTGTCAATGAATCTGAAATGTAATTTTGCACCTTAATTTACTACTAATGACTGAAAAGTACCAGTTGAATCTTATTTTAATTTCCTTGTGGCTGTGTTTTACTACAGTGAATGCATCTTGCAGTTTGTCTCAGAGTTTGGAGAACTCTAACATTGTTTGTGTTCGGAGTAATTGCTGTCATTATGGTGAATTAGTGCTCAACCCCAACTCAAGTGGTTCTCTAAAACCAGCCCACAGTGCTCTGTCTCTATCTTTCTCTCTGGTCCTACTGCCTTGTTACAATCAATTAAGCTGATTACAAGCGCAATCTTCACCACTTCAAAGTTGGGCAATTAGAGAGGGTGAGACTAACTGTCTCTCTACCCTCGTGCCCCCACAACCTCCTCCCTGCCCTGTTGTTTGTCTCCCAGTCGGAAACTTTGGATATATCGTGCTTTAACTTTTGAGGCGTTGAACTCTGGTTGTGGTTTAAAGAAAAAATAACTTTTTTGGAAACAAAACAGTGTTTTCATGGTAAGATTAAAGGATAAACGGCAAGCAATGAGCTGGAGACAATTGGTGCTCTCGGTCCTCTTTAAAGCTAGAGGTCGACTCCTCGTCAGGTCAGACGACAGGCCTCACAATAAATGGAGGGACACGCAGGGAGGGAGCGAGACACCAAGTCTAGACGGGATATTTAGGGACCCTCCCTGGTTGCTTTGTTCTGTGCCATGTCTACAGGTAATTACCCCGACAAACCACCATGAACTCTGTCAAACCTGAGACAACTGATAGGTGAAAAGGATGAAAAATAAGTGAAGCAAAGGAATCAATTAATTAGTGCATATTTGCTCACAGATACATTTGACAGTGAGCTGTCAAGCATGAATGTGTTATTCCCAGTGAAGCAGAGCGAAAAACATACTGTGCTGCCTTAAAATTGACAGCTTTTTATATATATATATATATATATATATATATATATATATATATATATATATATATATATATACATATATATATATACATAATATATATATATATATATATATATATATATATATAAAAGTATTCCAACATCCGCAGTCTACACTAAGTGCTAAACAACTAGTAGCTCAGTGTTCCAACATCCGCAAACGGCAATTGCTGTCACAACTTGAGATTGATGAGGTACGACACAAATGCTACGGCAAAGAGGAGGAACCTGGATGTCAGGATGGGCGGGGCTTAACTACGAGCCCCCGCCCAAAGAGGGAGTATGCAGCCACAATGAAGGAATCGGAGCTGAATAAAGCTGCAGCTGACCTGAGAGATAGGATCATGGCACGAATGACAACCAGACCTCCTCAGCGCCAATTACAACGGCCGAGTGAAGTACCATCAGAAAGCCTCATTGAAGATGTGAATGCAGCATTGAGAACGATCCCTAGCAACACCATAACGGAAACCAATGAGCTGATTTACAACTCAGCATCAGTGATCCTTGAGCTGCTTGGCTATAAGAGCAACCATGAGAGACAGTACCCACCATGGAAAAGACGGCTAGAGACTAAAATCAAGGTGACAAGGAGGGAAGTGAGCCAACTATCAGAGCTCCATAGGGGTGCAATGCAATCTTGATCCAGAAGGACCCATCAAAGGGCTCAGTCCCACCCAACTACCGACCAATGACCTGTCTCTCCACAACCTGGAAGCTCATGTCAGGCATCATAGCGGCTAAGATAAGCAAACACATGGATAAATACATGAGCACGGCACAGAAGGGCATTGGCGTAAATAGCAGAGGAGCCAAACACCAACTCCTTGTAGACCACACAGTTGCCCGAGACTGCAAAGCCTGACACACCAACCTGTGCACGGCTTGGATAGATTACAAGAAAGCCTATGACTCAATGCCGCACACTTGGATCATTGAATGCTTAGAGATGTACAACATCAACAGGACCCTGAGAGCCTTCATTGCAAACTCGATGGGGCTGTGGAAAACCACCCTGGAAGCCAACTGCAAACCACTTGCACAAGTGTCCATCAAATGTGGCATATACCAAGGAGATGCTCTGTCCCCGCTGTTGTTCTGCATAGGCCTGAACCCCCTCAGCCAAATCATCAACAAGACTGGCTACGGATACCGACTAAAGAATGGAGCCAACATCAGTCACCTCCTCTACATGGATGACATCAAGCTGTACGCCAAGAGTGAGCGAGACATCGACTCACTGATCCACACCACCAGGATCTACAGCACAGACATTGGGATGTCATTCGGACTAGAGAAGTGTGGTCGGATGGTCACAAAGAGAGGGAAGGTCATTCGCACGGAAGGGGTCTCACTCCCAGAAGGAACAATAGCAGACATAGAGGACAGTTACAAGTACCTGGGAATACCACAAGCAAATGGCAACCTCGATGAGGTCACAAGGAAAACAGCCAAATACCTTCAACGAATAAGGCAAGTCCTGAGAAGCCAGCTCAATGGCAAGAACAAGATCCAGGCAATAAACAGCTATGCCTTGCCAGTAATCAGATACCCTGCAGGAATAATTAGCTGGCCAAAGGAGGAGATACAGGCCACAGATGTTAAGACACGAAAATTACTAACAATGCATGGAGGGTTCCACCCCAAATCCAGCACCCTGAGACTGTACACGAGCCGCAAGGAAGGAGGCAGAGGACTAGTGAGTGTGAGAACCACTGTCCAGGACGAAACATCCAAGATCCATAGATACATCAGGGATAAAGCCTCATCAGACAATGTGCTCAGTGAATGTCTCAGACAATGGGGAACAGAAGTTGAGGTGCTGGAGGTACTATCATGGGAGGACAAACCCCTACATGGGATGTACCACCGGCAAATAACTGAAGTGGCTGATTTCAGAAAGTCCTACCAATGGCTGGAAAAAGCTGGACTCAAGGACAGCACAGAGGCCCTCATCCTGGCCGCCCAGGAACAGGCCATAAACACCAGAGCAATAGAGGCCCAGATCTACCACACCAGACAAGACCCAAGGTGTAGGTTGTGCAAGGAGGCCCCTGAGACAGTCCAGCACATAACAACAGGGTGCAAGATACTGGCAGGGAAAGAGTACATGGAACGACATAACCAAGTGGCAGACATAGTGTACAGAAACATCTGTGCAGAATATGGACTGGAAGCCCTGAGATCAAAGTGGGGAACACCCCCAAAGGTGGTGGAGAATGGCCGAGCTAACATCCTGTGGGACTTCCAGATCCAGACAGACAAAATGGTAAGGTCGAACCAACCGGACATTGTCGTAGTGGATAAACAAACGAGGAAAGCCGTTGTGGTGGATGTGGCAATACCGAGTGACTGCAACATCAGGAAAAAGGAGCACAAGAAACTGGAGAAATACCAGGGCCTCAGGGAGGAACTGGAGAGGGCCTGGAAGGTGAAGACCACAGTGGTGCCTGTGGTCATCGGGGCCCTCGGGGCAGTCACCCCCAAACTGGAGCAGTGGCTACAACAGATCCCAGGAACAACATCAGACATCTCAGTCCAGAAATGTGCAGTTCTAGGCACAGCAAAGATACTGTGCAGAATCCTCAAGCTCCCAGTTCTCTGGTAGAGGACCCGAGCTCAGAGGATAGGAACCACCCGCGGTGGGTGAGAAGGGAATTTTTTTTTTTTTATATATATATATCAAGTATATATATTATAAATACCTTTATAATATTTATAATATATTCGATCAGGCATATGTTGACTTAAATTTAAGGGTACACCTGTTAAATGCCATGTTCCTTATACCAAAGTATAAATATACATACATATATAGTGGCACTTTATTTTAAACATGAAACATTTTGAATTTAGGTAATGCAGTCAAAATTGGTAAACCAGTATCCACACAGTAATTTACCATGAAACCATAGAATCATGCATATATGTTTAACTGCGACAGAACACTGACCAGAACTCAACTGCTTCTTGCTTCTTCATTGCTGCCCGTTCTTCAGAGAGACGTGCTGCTTGCCCAGGTCATTTCGCTCCAAAAGTCAGCGCATGCGTTTCTGGCACTGCTCAAGATTAAACTCATAATTACGCTCCTCCACACCGTCTCTGATCGCAGACAGCATGTCCGTCAGACCACTGCTGTGCTAAAGCCAGCAGACTTCCAAGCCAAATTCTACAATTTCTGTGAGTTTGTTGAAAAGCAGGTAACATTTGATAAAACTATTTTTTTTTTTACTGCAGAATGTTCAGTTATCTGCAGAATATAGCACATTGGGTCGTGTATTCTTAAAATTAGTCAAATCTATAAATAGATGGAAAACTTTAGCTTAAGCAATTGGAGGAGCATCAAGGATCATTTATTTTCATCTGTGTGTCCCTGAATAATATGTAGGTCTGAGTTAGATAATGAGCAAGCAATCCAAAAAGAAAAAATAGATCAACTTACGATCGTGTTGTTCATAAGTGCTGAAACATATTAAGGCTCATTTGTGTTTAAACTTTTTGTGAGGTCCCGGCAAAAGTGTAAGCAACATATTTTTCCCTGGTTTCAAGGGGAGGAAAAAAAAGACAGAACTCCAATCCCCACACCTACTTGCAAGCATTCCCACTCAGCAATATTGCTTGTCAGACGACATTTGAGGGATTAACCTTGAATTTCCCCCGGGCCATCCCTGCTCCCCTCCCCCTCTTTTCTCAGTGTTTCCCTCTCTGAATAGTTGCGCAATAAGTGGCGCCGCTTCAGAGCCCCCTGGGTATTAGAGGGTTGAGTGGCGTCCTAGAGAGCTGTAATTACACCACCACTCAGGTGATTTAAGGGTCCTGGAACATGCTGACCCATGCATGGCTCCAAAATCCTACATTACACTGACACCTACCCTTTTGAGCACCTCAGAACATGTTACTTATTACATGTTTAACAATCATGCAAGGCAATAAAAGCTTCTTTGACTTTTCATCAAAGAAAAGAAATATAAATCAGTTTCCATGTTGTAATATAACTTTTTTTTTTTTCATATTCTTATTTCTTGTCAGTTGTTATTGACAGTATTGTGAAAGCACAGGCTTCAAAGTGACTCATAAATGTATGATTAACCACAGTGAACTCTGCTTGACTCTGTTAAAAGATTCCCACCTTTGTGATCCCTCCTGCAAGCCTATATTTTATAATCATTCCTAGTTAATGGAGATTATTTGGAAAGAAATATTAATCATAGACAAGTACTAGTCACAAGAAAGTGTACATGACAGGGTATAATAAGAGAAAAGGCTGATAATTGGGTTAGCTTGGCTCTCCACCCCCTGCAGACACTGTGGTGACATGAGGGAATGTTTCTCTTTTAACAAGGTCAGGCCTAATGCTGCTTAATGGAAAGAGGATGTTCCTCTGCCCTGTGCTCTTCAGCTCTCACTGCTCTTCTTTCCTGTCCTTGTGTTCTTTTGCTTCAACGTGGTGCTTCCACCAAACACTGACCAGCTATTAGAAATGTATTGCTTGCGCCTAAACTTTGTTGGCATTACGTTTCAAACTGTTGATTTTAAAAGTTAGATTAGGCCTCTTGTGCAACACTACAGATAGCTGTAGGCAGAAAATGCGGTTTAAAAACTGTAAATTAGCAGCTGTTGATTGTTAATTTTAGAGATTTTCAAATGACAGTCAGGGAGTGTTTCCCAATTTGAAAGGGGAAACAAAAGTCGGAGAGGGATTAAACGATTAAAAGGCAAGTGTTATCACAAAGAGAGATTTTGAATATTTTCTTTTCACTTGGGGCTTTCTTGGCATTAGTAAATGAGGTGTTAAACTTTTCTTTCTTCCTGTGCAGGTTTTTGTTTCTGACAGTGCTGGTTAAAGAAATTGTGCCTTTTCAGTTGTAATCCCTGCAATTAAACTTGAAGGTGCAGCTCCATTACCTTAGAAGGCTTAGTAATGACCCAGGAGAGAATATAATTGCTTCTTAATTTGAAGTTGTGAAGCGCATAAAATACCTGAGGCTCAGCCTGCCGTCTCAGCAGTGGTTGTTCATGGATTAGCTCTTTTTTTCTTCCCAGTTTCTATCTATCTTTTTTTTTTTTTTTTTTTACAAACCGGGAGCATTCTAAAACTTGTTCTGCTATGCTCTTTGCACATCTAACTTGTTATTGATCTTTGTGACTTGTGTTTAAAGACTGCCCTCAAAGAGTGCTAAATTAAAAGTTGAACCTCAAGTCATGGCAAAAAAAAAAAAAAAAAATCCAGAAATATTGCAAAAAACTAAATGCAAAAATATGAAGTATAATATCTTCAATAACTTGCACTTTCATAAACAGAACACCATGAAAAGGGACAAAAATGGAGACAAAAATAAATAAAAAATACACAAAGCTCTTTACAACTTCTGTGTATAAATTAAAAGAATTGAGAAGCACACATTTTTATCACAGTTGCAGTACTGTATTGTAGTTGACGTTTTTGCGGAACATGAAGAGTCATAACACAAATCTGTAGATATTTTGTTTTCCAAAAACAAATTGCTATGGCAATTCTTACTTCATATCTTAAACAAATCTGTAAATAAGATCTAAACAACTGGTTTTGACTGCTTTAGTTGGCAGCAATTATGTGGAAAAAAGCATAGCAGGCATTCATTTTCATGTTATGAATGACGCTGGTATCACGCCAGGGGTGAGACGATAACACCATTCATTATTCAGATATGACATCTGTCCAGAATGACAGATTATATATAATTATAAAGCCTTCAGGTACCCATAATGGTTTTTCAAGTCCTGTCTTTTGTCCACGATGAGAGATTTTCCAAACTGTAGGTCGTAGCTCAACAGCAGCTAATCATTATTTAGCTGCAGGATCTAATGTTATTCAGTCAGGAATAAACTGGATAAAGAACAGTTTGTTTAAAAGGTTAAATTATATTTATTGTTAACATGCAAATTGCCTTGCAAAAGACTTTTTTTCCCCCAACATCTTATGTCAGAACCACAAACTATAATGTGCTTTATTTTATAGACAGTGTATTGCATAATATTAGATAATCTGAAAATATTGGCGCTAAAATGTATGTAAACTGATTTAGCATGTTCACTTTTATTCAATTTTAGCACGATTTCCTCTAGTCTCAGCTGTCTCAGCTACATTTTTGCTGTGAAACAAATTTCTGTTTCATTAAGATGAAGACACTGTCGTGTTCTGCAGGAGAGATATTTACTACTTTCAACAGAACTTCACTTCAATATTCTGCCTTGTTGTTATTCCTTTCGTTCATTATCTCATAATGTCATTATTTTAAGTGTGAGTTTGCACTTGTGTTAGGTCTGCTGAAAAAAATAAGATAAAGCTGGTAACATACATAAATTTAATATTGATCCATTTATGAAAAATAGTACGTGGATCCATGTTTCCATCCATCAAGGCTTGTTGTTGCTGTCATTCCCAGTTATTAGTTTGTATATATTTTACTTTGAGTAAATAAAGCCACCACCTGAGCGTCATGTACATTTTGAAAAAATGCATTTTTATGCTTTTGCATTTTGTAATTAGGGTGGCACAACACTCATGCTTAGTTTCTAAAACCAGACCAGTACATTTAGTTTAATTCTTCAAACACATCCAAACAAAAACCCTCCGGGACTCATAAAATCAGTCAACCACTAAAATATTTTCCCCAGGCCTCTTTCTGTGAGTGAGTTTGTTAGTTTTGAAAATAAATACTGCTGTTGTCTCTGAGTGAGGTGGTGAAAGAAAGAAGAGCCTGACAGGCAGGATGTCAGTAACATGGCAGCAGTGAAATCTACACTTAGAGCCGGATTAAAACTGTCCGCTGTCGATGGAGAGGACCGCCAGACACAATCTGCATTGTACTGTTTGTGTGTACATTTAGATAGAAGGTAGTTGTTGCTCAAGCATTCACTCATGCACAGACACTCTTTTATATTTATGACTAGTATTAATATCACTACTTCTCATAATAAAGATTAGAGTACAAACAAGTCCTTTTTTTCTGCCCGACGTTTTATATTCATCTGTCTTAATTATGTCAAGACTTTGTTTACTTCGTTCATATTGTATAGCATTAATATTTTAATAGGCACCTGACACACATGCATGGACACTATAGCGAAACTACGCTCCTTATTGTAGGTAGTTAATATGGGTGGTGCAGTAATTGTGATGCTTTCATTTGAGTGTGTAGTTCTGTCAGTTTATCGTCTTCATTTTTTTTGCTCTGGGTCAGACGTAAGATTGGATGGACAAGACTTCTGTTGTTCAAATCTTTTATAAACTTGGGAATAAAAAGTTTCTCTGCCAGTAGATAATTGTATCTTTGCTATCAAACTAAAAAAAATGGCCGAACAGCGTTCCTAAGTGGAACGCTATGTGACATGGAGGTGGGGGGCAGGGCATGAAATGTCTCATTCACATTTAAAAAGACCGCAGCAAAACAACTTGCTCTAAAATGAGCCTCAGAGCAGAAATAAACGAAGGATCTGTGGCGCTACCAGGAGCGCCGCCAGGAATCTTGGGCCCACTGACAAAAAATGTAGTTAAGTGCAAAAAATTGTAACGCAGCTGCTGTTGCAATTTGTTAAGTCTATCTGACCCATCAAAAGCGTCACAATTTTAAAGGCTTCCAACTGCCTTGCTTTCTTTGGTCCAATACTGATAACTATAATATTTACTGCTCATGAATTTTACATGCAATTCATGAGCAGTAAAATGTAAAATTGCTTAAATTTTTTCTATTAGTTTTAGCTTACTGAAATGTTTCTCCCCACGACCAACAGTCATAGGCAACATGCTAAATACACATAAAGCAATCCAGACTTCTCAAAACATGCTATGTAGTTGCATTTTATTCAAGCTGCGGTATAGAACTTTAATAAAAAATATGTTTTTTCCATATTTGTTAAAGCTATCACCATGTCATGACAGTTTGTTATGAGACAGTTAATTTGTGAAAACAATAAATCTCCTCCACCTGAACTACTATTGCTAGCTAAAATAATGCAACGTTCCGACCAAAACAATCATCAGAACCAGGAGGAGGGTCTTAGTGCTGTCAATCAACTTCATTCACTCACTACTAAATGTGCTAATGGTGGAGAAACAACAGATCGTTACAAGAAAAATGTTTATCTGCCGTTACTGGTCGCTATGCTACCAGTGCTAAGCATTTACAACAGGCTATGCTAGCTGCAGCAAAGCACAGAGCACGGGGGAGGAAGGATGAGCAGCAACATTATATTGTGATTGACAGCACTAAAACTCTGCTGCCACTGACTGGTTGTTTCTCGCACTTTAAGAAAGCAGAGGAAATAGATTTTTCACAGATTATCGCTTATACCATACTGTCACAACATAATCACCCTTTTAACAAATATGTGAAAATGTATATATATATTTTTATAAAAGTTTCATACTTTAAAAGTTACAGCTTTAATTTCACTTAGGAGTGGACGGGAGGGACGTGGGTTAGAGCTGCTGCTGACTGACTCATCTGTTGTTAAGTGGTAAAAGGTGCATGGGACCAGTTAAATATATGAATATCTTGGTAATTTCTTTCCTTAATTCATTAAATGTTAGTGAAATGGAGGCAAACAGTAGTTTGTAGCAACGCTAACTGGTTGATAATCTCACACAGCCTACCCACCTCTCTTGGAGAAAAACTGGCTTATAAATTGACAATCTTGCCTTTTTCTCTCTATATATATAGATATAGATTTTTTTTTTTTTGAAAACTTGATTTTATTATTTTTCTTAGCAACATAGCAACAGCCACAGTTGTTCTTGTTTTCTGCTGACTGTTGCTGAACACAGTCACCTTCAAGCTGCAAGCAGGAAGGAACCATTTCATGCAGATCCAGGGGGGTTCGGGGCAAATATGGATGTGTGTTTTTAGGTCTGGGAGTGAGAACATTAAATGTTTACTGATAAAAACAATCTTTGAAAATACAATATAATACATTTTTTAATTGACAGGGCCCCAACTTTTTATTTTTTAATTTCTATGAACAATAAATAAGTAAATAAATTGTGGAGGGCCCCCTATCAGTCAGGGGCCCTTAGAATTGTCATAACTTTCCTGGATTTCTAGCGCCCCAGAGCGCTAGAAATCCAGTTCAAAGAATTCCAGTTTTCTTTATATAGACCATAAATTAATGATTTGCATATGAAAAGGAAGGATTTAATAGACATATCATCAAAGTGATATGTCCGCTTTAATATCAATCTATTGCATAATAATCTAATAGTCTAATAAAAGACTTTGGTGGAGACATGAGAAATGTGAGAACATTTAAGGTGTTTGAATTATTTGGCAAGGATATAACGTCTCATAGAAAGAAAAAAAATCAAGTCTAAGCTTCTTGACCATTTGTACGCATCTACACATCCAAAGTGGTGTATGAATGCCTGTGGATGCATATTCTATACGCCCAAAAATGATATCAGAAGCACTTTGATGCCATTTACGACAGTCACTGTATGCCTACTGTTGATATTTTGTAGACTAAATAGCCAAATGTCAGTTTAATTCTTGACATGCATAAATTATTCTCTAATTAGATGGAATCTGCTTGACACAAAAATTCAAAACAATTTTTTCTATAATTGTAAATAAGTGTTGGCAAGGGTACATAAAGCATATATGCATATGTTGTGCAGGCACAGCAAGCCGCCCTTCCCTACAGGACGATGCCTGGCAAGTGGGTATGGACAATAGCTGGATGGACTTATGCTGTCGGTCTGTGTGGCTATAGGACTGAAAATTCTTTCTATGTATTTGCTATGTTAATACTCTGTCAACACTGTAACTAACTGCAGGTTTCCTAAGTAAACATACTTCTGTTTCTGGGAATTTTTTTAAGAGATTACATTTTAAGTCAGCCATGTAGAAAACCTGTGTCTGACTCATGAAGGTGAGTTGTTTACTTAAGATTTCCACGCAAAGATGTTCTGTTTCTAAAAAAAAAAATTAAAAAGACTGTTTATGAGCATACTTTGCAAGACCTCCTTTTGCTGAAAATAACTTTTAATGTCTCTTCTTAATCACATAATTTTTCAAAATATCTAGTTTTTTCTTGAATTTAGAATTGTGGGAAAATAGTTTTTGAAACTGGATAAAAGTCGTCATTTGTTTCCAATATTTAAATAACATCAGGAAGCTGACTTAACTTGAAAACAGGAGCTTTTTGCTCCAATTCTTTTTTTTCTGTCAGGCCTTTTATAATCATCAAAGAACTGTTTTGATTAATGACCGGGGCCCTGGTCTCTGCACACCCTAATTAAGCAATAATTCAAGGCACCTTCCGTCTTCACACCCGTCCAAATAAGATGAAGATAAAGTAGTTTAATGATCAATTACAAATCCATTAAAGTCAACTTTAAGATATGCATGGATGGTTTTTAATCACAAGTCATATTATCCTTACATGTTTCACTTTGTGTAACAATAATTTCACACTTTTCCTCACTTCAACAGAAATCTCCAGAAAGTGGACCACAGAATGCGTAGCACACACACATAAAGGCGCCCAGAAAAGGAATTTAGTGGGGAAATAATTCAACCATGATGGGAAGCCGCCGTTGACCTGTGTGTGTTTGTGTGCTTGGCCTCATAGTGTTTCCACTCAATTAAGAACTTATTAGGACTTAAAAACCCTATCCCATTTCACACACACAACCAGGATTAGCCTTCAAAGCCTGCGGTTTGCCTCTTTTTTATGTTGCAACACTTAATATTTTATGTTAGAGTGACAGTGAGAACGTTTAAGAAAGGTCACATGTCAAAGATTTTACCACTGCATAAATATTGTTCTTTCTCAGTAGCTAATGATTCATGTCGTGGATTAGTCTGTAATATGTCTTAACAAACTGGAAATAAATGACTGGAAAATATTTGCGTGTTTTGTTTTCACCTTTAAAGTATATTGTTAGAGAATTCAGTAGCTGTTTTTGTCATTCGCTTTGAATTTAAATAACTTTTAAAAATTTGTCAATAAGCTTCCTATCCTCTATATACGCTATTTTCTTAGTTAATTTTTATTTCAGTGATGGTTCCCCACAAGTCTGGCCTTTCTGGAAAACTTGCAAAAAGAAAGCCATGTTAAAAGACTTCCATAAGAAGTCCTGTTCACAGTAGGAGACAGAGCAAACATGTTGAAGAAGATAAAGTGATAGATACATTTTTTACTGTACATGCAACACCTTAAAACTCACCCTAGCTACATCAGCCACCGTGTGAACAATATCAAGTGTCAAACATTTTTGTCTACATGGTGGCAGCAACCAGTTTGAATCACCCTGAATATGCCATTCAAGTATGGTGGTGGCAGCATCATGCTTTGGGTATGCTTTTCTTCGGTAGGGAAAGAGAAGTTTGTCAGAATTATTGGGAAGATGAAAGAGGCTAAATAGAGAAATATATTTCTGTGAACCTAACAGAAATAAAACCTTTTCAAGAGTATAGGGACCCTAAACATACACACCAGAGCTTTTCAAAGCACAAGCCTCAATTCAAAGAGGAATATGGACAGACTTGAACTGTTTTGCAAAGAGAGAGTCAAAAACTAGTTTTCAAGATTTTGAATGATTCCACAAGTACTGAGTACAAAATGCCTTTTTTATTTCCATTTGACAAATACGCCCTTTTTTGTTTCAGCCTACACCCGAAAACTTTAAAATAAATACTGTAACATTTGTTTTTGTAATGGGACAAAAGTTCAAGGAATATAAATGCTTTTCCAAGGCACTGTAAATTGTTTTAATGAAGTGTATAGTCCAAGGAACATCCTGGACCAGAGAGGTATGAAGCCAGGAAGCAGAGTCTCTTAAAAAAAAGTCTACAAAAAACCCACACACTTCGTGATCTTGGGTTCATTTATAATAACAAGACCACAATCATGATTAAAAGCCTTGCAGTAGCAAACATTTAAATTGTTTACACATTTGTTATAATTTGGAATCAGAGTTTTGTAGACTTTGGTTACAAAGTCGTCAGGCTACAAAGATTATAGAAAAATAAATATACCTCACTTGTTCACAAATTAGGAACATAATAAGACATGAAAAAGCAATGTTGAGGAGAAAACACAAAGGGACAGGAAAGAAATGAAAATTGGTAAATTATATTGGTGAAAATGTTGCTTGATGAAGACAGATAATGTATGAATCATGTTTCTTGTTCTCTTGTCACATCATGTTTTATTCAGAGGGATCCTTTATTATGAGCAAACCTCTGTGGAAATGTCTCTTTGCCTTGTTCTATCTGTCATCATATCACATTAGTATCGCAACCTAAATGCATCAAGGCGGGATATCAGATTGCTTACAGAGATGGGACTGAGAGTCAGACAGCAGGCCGTTCTGTGCTCATTGTGTCGCTTTGAGTCTCTGACACAACAAGGAAATTCTACCTGTAGCCATTATGATAGATGCACTAATAAACCTTGAGATTGGGTTTCAAACTGGAAAACAATTGGGAATTTTGAGGGGTTGTCACTTAACCTGTGAGTAATAAAACTCTCCAAAGAGTAGCAATAGTGGGCATATCCATAGTGTATATTTAGTGGCACCATTGGTGAAAAGCCTTAAAATAAAAATATATGTATTACACCAACATATAAAGTCACACTAAAAATATTGAAAATGGCATTTTTATTTTGTCTACTGAGTTGGAGGGAAGTTTACACTGAGTAATATCCATCCATCCATCCTTTTTCTAACACCTTTGTCCCTAGTGGGGTTGAGAGGTGCTGGAGCCCATCTCCAGCGAACGTTTTGGGCGAGAGGCGGGGTCACCCTGGGCAGGTCGCCAGTCTGTCGCAGGACAACACAGAGATGAGTAATATACAAATATGCATAATTTTAAATCACTTGTATGACAATAATTGGCATCGCTAACAACAATAGTCACTTTATAGAGCAATCAGATTTGACTTATATTCACAGTTGCATATGCATCAGTTCTAAAGTTGAATAAATACATTCCAGTTTTATCATAATTATCAAATAATGCAGTCAATGTTGGCTTATTATACCAACTGGTAAAACATTTTCTATCGAGACAATTGGATTAAGACAGTGACTTTGCAGCAGTGCCTTCTGAACAAACAGTGACAGTCGATTGTATCAAGTCATTAACTTTGCAGCAATCCTTCATACTGAGCGTTCATGTGGCAACAGTGGAAATTATAATTCCCTCTCAATATAAAGAAACCTCCAGCAGAAGCTAGATTAGAGTGAGCTGCCATCTGCCACGACCGACTTGGGGTGTGAGAAGACAGATCAGAGACAAAAAACAGAAAAAACTGCACAGGAGGAGGTTCTGTCTTAAAGAAAAAAAGCAACAGTATATCCTTTAATGGCCACATTTAGAAAAAAACCAGCAAAAGAAGCAGTTTATCCTCTGGCATGAAAAATAAAATTCTTATAAACTTTGCTCTTTAGTTGCTTTATCTAGTAGAGAAATGTGGTTAAACTCAGCTTGACAATGAAACTAATGGAAAGAGAACATGACACTATTTGCAGCAGTAGCAATAATCCATCCAGACCTGTCAAACTGTGACACCTTCACAGTTTGACAGAACCAAATGTAACTTAACTCTTTGAAGAGAAAACATAGAGAGAACACAAACTTAATGGCTGTAAAAGCTGATGCATGATTGGAGAATTCTAAAATTTCCAATTGAAATCTACTCCTTCAGTTCAGAAATTGTATTTCACACAAAATGCTCTTTTTAATCCATTCTCGCTTGATGTAAAAAACACTCAAATATATTCTTGACCTGATATTTTTAGATCTTTCCCATCACTGTTGCCAGGCTCTTTATGGTTATTAATGAGACTTTTTGAAATGTTTGACATTGTTTATAAACTGATTTGTTGTGTTTATTTATATTAAAATGATCACACAGTTACTGAAATTACTGGTGTACTTAAATTGAGGAGGTTTTCTTTTTTTTCTCCTGTTAATTAATTTAAATGAAATATTTTTTCTGAAATATTTGACTAGTTTGAAGTTGAAGCTGAAATTGACACCTCTCTGCTAAAATCACAAGTGTTTCTGAAAAAAATTAGAATATCATCAAAAAAGCATCACCTCTTTCCAAGGCCTGTCGTTTTCTTTCTCTTCTTTATGTTTAGCACCATCCTCTGGTTGGCTGTATTATTCTCCCTATCTGATGCACTGTCATCACTGTCACATAACTCTCGGCTGCTGGAAAAAAGCATTCTTAGGGGACACATAGAAATGACAAACTTATGTCACAGTTGAGAAGGCAGCAGTTTGGGCTATGAGTGATAAATTAGGCACAAACCACAGAACGTCATTGCAAAAATAAAAATCCCTGGCTTTTCACAGAAAGGTTTATCCAAACACTTTAAGCCAGAGTTGAGTGGAGGGAAAACAGATAGAAATGGAACAAATTAAGAGGGATAACTAAAACAAAGTCTTTTCAACGATTATGGCAGATTCACAACATGCCTGGGCATGGACTCTGCCTTTGCAACAAACTTTATAGAGATGATACTTTCATAGCCAAGTCAAGGAGAAATCTGCAACACAGCGCATGAAAAAAACCAAGCCATATCACTTGTAGTTAAATTCCCTTTCCATTAGGACCGACTCCCTGCCTGCATTGTAAAACGTAACAATAACTCTTTTAATCACCATAGTATTGCTGACCTTGTAAAAGTTGCCTGGTTTACCTCCTTAGAGAATTGATGGAGGATTGTCAAGAGGAAGAGGAGAGACACCAGATCCAACAATGCAGACACAGAGAAAGCTGCTGCATCTTTTAAACATATAAAACATTCAAATTTAGTCTGTTCTTTGTTGGATCACAATAGTTTTGTATAATAAATAAATCTGTTTCACATAGTGAGCAGACTCTTAGTGGCTTAGTGTTTCAGGAGGGAGATGCATAGAAACGATGTATAATATAGTTGATAGTATAAGTTTTAACTTTAACAAAGTTCAGCTTTGAGGATGTGATTTATCTGGTGCAACATGTCCACCTTGTGGTGAAAGGCTCTCAAGTCATTCTTTTTGTCTTCAGTTCATAAACATTGTTTGCTGTTGGTATTTCTTCACCTGAGAGCTGATGCAAAATATACTGTGATTTTTTTTCTTCAGTTTTTCTTGTTACTTCATGAAGGTCATTATGCTGAGAAATCACAAAGCAAAGCCACTTAATGAGGAGGAGGACGCAGACATTGTGAAGGCACAGTTGGCAGCAAGGCTGTAATTTAGCACACAAATAAGTCTGAAATGTCAAACTAAAGCTGTGATCAAATTTCTACAGCTGTACGTGGAAAGGAAAATAGAACAAAAGGATTTTTTTCAACCTTCTACACTTTCTAAAACTATATTTGTGTGAACCCCTTCTCTACCTCAGCTCTCCCATCCGTTATTTTGTGTTTATTCACCAGATTTAATTATGGCATTTTATTAATACCCTGTGATTGACATTGTAAGTCTATGGCTGTAGATGAAAATCCCAAGTTTTAACAAAAAGAGATTTTAAACGAGGTAAAATGACTTGTACTCAGTTTACATCTTGTAAGATTTTATTTTAATTATTAATTTCTTTTTAAAGATTTCAGCAGATAAAATGTTTGATCGATCTCTTTCTAATCTTTCATCAGGGTGTAAGTCATGTTTTTAATGATACACTGACCACTGTCTGTACACCTAAAGCTTTATTCCAGTATAACTCTGAACAGCCTCTAGGTGTCATTGTGGTTCCTCTAAATGTACAGAGGGACCAGTAGATTATTATCGTTACAAAAAAAAGACAAAGTGGTTTGGTTGTCATTATGTATTATCCCAGGTTAAAAAAACACTCAGAGGTATCTGCCAGATTTAAAGTTTCATTATCTGGTTTAATATTTACAAATGTACTTCCTTAGCCTCACAGCTACATGACTGTTAATTTTAGCATCATAATCATTTGACATAGATTTGTGTCATTAGAAGTATGATAAGGCTGGGTATGCATCAAAAACAGGGTTGAGCTGCAGCCGCCTTATTACTACCTTCTTTATTTCTATGTTTTCTGCCCAAGTGGCTGTTGAAAGTTTCCTTACCAAGATGCTGAAGGGAAAATGCTCCTTCTCCCTCCAGGAGCATTTTCTGATTATAGCACAATCAGATAACCTGGTTAGTTGGTTGTGCTATAAAATGGGACTATGTGTGAACATGCCCAGTTCGTCCACTGTGTTTCTCCAGGTGGCTGCTGTGCTGTTACTGCACCAGTCAGTTGACTGTATGGACCTGTGATTATTCACACTCTGACCACGTACCTTCTTCTCTGGCTGTTCTACGATAATTGCTATCTGTGACTGTTACGGCTGCAGTGGGTCTCTGCCCTTTTTCCTTGTAGGGTCTGGAGGCAGGCCTTCTGCAGGTGTTATGTTTTGCCCTGATTAAGTGCTCTGGTGCTTTAAAAGCTCTTACGCATGTAGCAAAGGGAGACTTTTCTCCTCTCCCTCCTCAGAACTCCATTTGGTTTGGTTTGTATTTATTGATTGGGTTTTGTTAGGTTTGTTTTTGCATTTTGCTTAGTTTTGGTTGGTTATAGGTTTTGCACTAATCTATTCTGGTTTCTCACTTTAGGCATTCTTTTTCAGGTTGTGTTTCTTCAGTATAATTTAATAAATTAAGTTTTCATTTAATCTGAAAATCCTTGTGTGGTCTCCTTTAATGTTACACCACCAAACGAGCCTGGTGGACGTAACAGTGACATTCTCAAAATGCATGTTTGAAAAGAAACATAGCATTCCACTGTATGGAAATTTACTGTGATCAAAACAGGATCTATATTTAAAACTAGTCTCTAATATTTATGTCTTAGAAAGCTAAGAGCTAGAACCGAACATTCAGCCAAGACAAAGAAGAAGTTTCCAAAGATTTATTAGAAATCTCGATTGGATGCTGGATGTTGCTGCTCAAACATTTTGAGGGCCTGATTGTCACGTCAATAGATGATTGACGTGATTGGACGAGAACCAGGAAGCTAAAGAGAAGTTTCAGTCGGGTGGGCTGATTTGAAAAAAATTGTCCTTGAAGGTCTCAGAAGTTTGCTAAAAGCAGAGGTTATTGCATCCATAGTCCAATAATTAATAGCCTTGAGTCGTACACGTTATGTTCTCAGACAAACGGATAAAATGGAGACTACATTTGACTTGAAGCAGTCAATAAACAAGAGATTAAAAAAACTAAGTAAAACCACTATTCAGAGACGGATATGACAGAAACAGACCAAACTCTGATGGATTATGAAACACTGCTTGAATGCCAGTTTCAAGGCATTAAATTAGAAATTTTTCAAACTGCATTTTCAATACAACTGAAGGTAACATAGTTGTGCTATAAAACGGCACCATGTGCATCGAGAATATCTAATATTGCTCTTTTAAACTTTCAATTCATTAGAACACAGTTTTCAAAGATTTAAGTATTTATGTCTGAGTGCAAGTTCAAACTGGAATCAAGGTTTTATCTTGCGTTTGGAGTGATGGTTTCTCCGTAACAGAGTGGCATTTTACCCCTTTTTGGTGCAGGACTTGTTCCATGGTGGATAGTGACACTTTCTGTCTTCTCAATATCTTTTGCTTTGTTATGAGGCTGATACAAACATTCTGCACTAAAACACATTCATCTCTGGAATGGAGACTCTATCGCTAGCTAACCTAATCTAACCCTAACCCTTCATGAAGACAGAAAGAGAGTGATAACAGGACATTGGGAATCTAGGTTTTGTACTCAACGAAGGATTTGACTTGGTGAGGTCCACATTCTCAGATATTCAAAATTAATATCTCACATCCTTCAGAATCTGTGACCTTACCATCTGGACTTTTTAAATTATGTAAAAGCACTGTCATCTTCATGAATGCAAATATTTGAAATAGAGGAAGGAAAAATAGAGCTAGTTTTAGTTTATGTTTTACATGTGCAGTAAATAGGTTTACGTGCAGACCAGTCGCATAAAATTAGCATATAAAGCAAAGATTTTTCCTTTTTATGGATAAGTGCAGTCTTAAAAGAAATAATTTAATCAAGCAAAATACCGTTACTAGTTATAAACTTTACTAATCAAAGATGATTAAATAAAAGCTTTGTGTCATATCTCAGTGTGTGTGCCCAGCATAATTATTTCTTATAGCATAATTAATCACATTTTAAGCTGTGAAATGTTATGTTTTTAACTCATTCTAACATTTAAGTAACTTATCAACTTTTTTAAATATCTGGAAGTAATTTGTTTTTCTTCAGTTTTAGATTGATGCCAGCATGAGTATTAATCACATCCTTAGGGAGCAATAATTGCTGTTTGTTTGTCTCAAAACTACTGAAACCTCAGAAAGATAACAATGTCTTGGTTGAAATTATTCTGTAACTGTAATGTTTATTGGAAATGGTTGTTATCAGTGGCAAAATGCTCTTTTGTATTTAAATATGCTGGTACAGCTGGCAGGCTACTTTTTGTAAACTGATAACATAAACTAAACAGCAGATTTAGATGTGCCTGTTACAAATAACCAAAGTTTTTTTTTCTTTAGAGGCTTAAACATTTGATTCCAAGCTAAATTTTACTCTGGTCTTCAGACAAGCCTTCAGGCAGAAAGAAAAGACAAGGACCATTGCTTCACCTCAGCATCATATGCTGACCTTAACAAAACACACAGGTAGATATTTTTAAACAAATGTGCTGCATATATGAAACATAGGCTTTTTTTCTCTTAAAATAAGTGCATTTTAAGAATGACATTAATGACTCTACTTTATGTGCAAAGGTATCATAACAGTGGAGTTCATATTTGTGAAAAATAAAGAGGGTTATATTTCTAACTACTCAGAAGAGTCAGAAGAGCCCTGACATCAACAAGGCTTGATAAACTTAGGAATACATTTTGGAAATAAATAAAATTGCAACTTTATGCCAGATATCTTTTAGCAATTTTTTTCTCAGCATAAGTGTTGACAACCCAGCACATTATTAATCATCATTTCAAAGACTACCTTCATCAGTGTGTAAGTCATCATATCGATGCACATTTCCTGAGAATAATTTCCTTTCCTCTCTTCCTGCTCCATTCCTTTAATTATGTATTTTCATCTCAGAGAACAGTCTCTGAGTTTGTTGTTTTGTTCTTTGTTCTGTACTTTGATAAATCCAAAAAGGTTTGAGCACTGACAGATGAAACAGCTCAGTGTTGTGGTAAATTACAGCTTAATTACCTATTGTGTTCATAACTGGTGCCTATTTTCTGCTGCAAAAGCTATCATCAGGTATTTATGTCTTGACATTTGAGCCACTCAAAATATTATACTTACTATGTTTGTCAGTCCTATTACTGCGTATTTCTGAGCTCCGTTGTAATAAATATATAACAAACACATTAAAACAAAGCATTCATAGCAATACTTGAAACTTCCTTATATTTAAAACATGAAGCTGTCCTTTATAGTTTACTCTCAAGTGTTGGAAATCTTTACTTGCTGCTAAGTGCACAAACCTAAAGATGTATGTCAGTGCAAGATAATATAAATGATTGGCATGTAGATGTTAGTTGTACCATTAAAACAATCTGTATAAGTCAATTTTCAGTCACTCTATTGTAACTTGTTGGATTTTGTAAATCCACGAATTTTTACCTCAAGGGGTTTTAGATCAACCAGATTAAATAAAATCACAAATAGACATTTAATCAAGTGAATATAAAAATGTGCAATAAAAGATGTTGAAAACTTTTCCACTGTTAATGTGACTTTCAACCTATACAGTCAAACATGATAAAAGTCATGCAATAACTTGGTTTCATGTGTGCACATCCATAAACAAGGATGTTTCCACCTTGTTCCATAAACAAGGTGGAAACTTTTGATTCAGTTTCAGCATTCAGAAAATCTTGAAATGATAGAAATGGTGAAAAAAGTTCAGACATGATCTATTTATGTCTTGTTTATTGCATCACAAAAACCAAGTCTTTTATTAGGGGGTGTTCAGACTTATATAATATACTATATCTACTACTTACCAGGAAAAAGGAAAGTTCTCATCTTTTGATTCTGTATTTAACTCTTTATTGGTACTAAAATACAGAGATCCTATCCTATCCAGGATTTTTCTTTGCCTGCACTTACATGAAATACAATCAAAGGTCTTTGTAGAGATACGTTTCTTTATATTGCAGATGCTGCATCAGGTGCATCATGCATGTAGAAAAAGGAAGAGGGAATGTTTTAATATCTCTGTCACTGTAGGATTATCTGAATGCAGTTTAATTATTGGGTGTCTTTGTGGCTTCCTCTGATCAAAGGAACTTCTCTTACTTTCCTCACACTCATAGCAGGTTCCTAAATCCCTATGTTTGAACCTTCATGCCAGTTTCCAATATCCTCCCATGCATACTCCCTTTCTTACAGACTTACTGCCACTGAGCCAGAGGCATTCTGAGCAGTGATACCTCCCTGTGCCCCGAGGCAACGCTTCAATAGTTTGCTACAAACCAACCAGAAAAACTCAGAGAAAGGCTTTTATGAAGCATTGAAAAGAAAGAACTAATTAAACATGATTTTATACCCGGAATGATGTCATGAACTTCTGTTTTTGCCAAAGTGTACAACACAAAAAGACATAATTAAGCATATGATAACCAACACCCATTCTTTTGTGCTCATGGGACTAGTATTTTGTCTTTAAACTGATTTTATTGGTAACACTAACTAGTTGCAAACAATCTTTAAGGTGAACATCATGAACAACTGATTACTTTGGCCTCATATTTAAGTTTACATTTCCTGAATGTTCATACAACAATAAAATTTGCATCCTTTAGTAAGTCCAACCTTTTGTCAACAAAGCTTTAGCAGATCACAGAGATAAGTATGCACTGCATCTAGAAAGTATTCACAGCGCTTTACTTTATTCACATTTTCTTATGTTACAACTCTATTCCAATTTTTTTTTTTTTCAAATTTATTAAAAATTGTTTGTAGAATTTGAGAAAACAGATTAATTGTTATAGTCTTATTGTGGAATAAGACTATAACATAAAATGTGGAAAAAGTGAAGCTCTGTGAATACGGCATATCATTGCAGAAAGGTCAAAATGTTTTTATAATACATGCTCCAAGTATTGTAGAATTATGTCATACATCTCATAAGTAGCTGCTTGTGTTTAGTGTTTGCAATGCATTCTCACCTTCCTTCATTTTGTCTGCTAGGTAAAATTCCAGCGTTTATTTTTGATAGCATGACAAATGCACTTTGCACCTAAACGTCTGCCTGAATAACAGAATATAAGTGCTATACGTGTGTTGTGCATCTTTATCATCATTTTTAGAAGAGCAACTATAGTTTGTTTTAGCTACATGGGGAGATTCCTGTGGTTGCACCCAGAACAATGATGGGACGAAATTAGCAATACATGAATTTCCTGGTGCTGTTTCAACTCTTTGGCAAGGAATCCAGAGCAGTATATGTTTTTACTTTTTCATTTAACACGTCACAGAACAGCTCTTAATGTCCTTCTTTAAAATGCTTTTTAGCATTACAAAGTACATAAAATTTAAATCCCATACTTCATTCTTTATTCCTTTGCCCTGTCCTACATTCGCATCATCCTGTATCTCTGAGATGAAAGGCAGTGTATCATCTCCTCTTTCCAAAATCCAGTCAGTTGCAGACCCAAGCAGTGAAAAGGATTATCCCTCAATTTTTATTAGTCACACACTCATAAGCCATGTATCTCTCTGAAGCTTTGTGTCAGCAACTCTGTATCCAGAGTGGAGAGACTCCTCATTATTGGTGGATTGAGAGGTTTTAACTTCCAAAGAGAGTGGAATTTAACAAATTTCACGAAAACTGCATTTCACAGATTAGCACGATGAAATGTGTTATAACTTTTAATGTTGCTTCTGTGGCTGCTTATTCAGTCCATTAGTGAAAATCTCAGAAAATTAATGTTTATAAAATCCAAAATTATGTGTTCAAAATGTTTGGATGTATTACAAATATCCTGCAATATTAGAGTTACAAATATTTGTGTAAGTGGATTAACTAACAAATATCGCCTAACTCCTATTACAATGTGTTTTAAGCTTCATGTACATTCCTCTTATTGAGAGTGTGTGGGAATATCTGGGAAGTAAAGAAGCATCTTTAAATTCAAGATGATGCAGACAGAAAACAAGCTGTTTCGCTCCGCTGACCTTGAGAGAGACTGACAATTCACTTCTTACGAAATAACATAAGGTAGAAAATATACACAACGTAGAATCTAAGGCATTTTTATTTACTGAATCTGAGCCATCTGTTTCAGCAAATAAAAATGCTGAAATTGAAACTTTCTTTCAACAGCAGCCTAATATATATATATATATATATATATATATATTTATTTATTGTCATTTTGACATGGAAATTGTGAAATAATGAAACTACATCATGTTTTTGTCTTTGTCTACAAAATAATGAGACATGTGTCTTCAAGGTCAGGTCTGAAGCTTAGTTTTCTTTAATGTTTTAGTCGCCTAACACAAAAGCTATGAAATGGCACTAATTTCCATGTATCCTGAGGCAACAGTAAATGATGATGGCAGAGCTCTGCAGGAAGATACTGAGCATGGTTTGATGTGATGTAATGTGCAAAAAGTCAATAGTGCCTACCACAAAACTGCCAGAAGCAAAGCTACAGGAAGGAAGAAATATTTCAGTTAGTTTTTTTATCCAAATTACTTTTTCTGTAAAAGCAACTTTACAGCAGCTAATTCACCTAATGTTATAGAACATCACGTTCTTCTATTTTTTCCTTTCATTTTTAGTTTAAGACTGAAGTTAGTACAATAACAACTGATGTAGACTTAAATTGAAGGCAACCAGCACATGGAGGCCAATCCTCCTGTTTAAAAAACAGCAGCACACAACTCAACTGTCAGCCTCCAGAATTTGTAACGACTTCAGGATAGGTGTCAAAACGTCTCCAGGAAAGACTGAGCCAAAGTCCAGTTGCCTTCAATTTGAGCCTGTTATAGTAGAAAAATCTCACTTTAAAAATACAGCAGAAAAAGTTGGTTTTGAAAAATATTTGTATTAAGGTGGGGAGGGAACTCATTTCCACATCATAGTAAAACAGACATAATTAGCTAAAAATGAAGCGCCTAACAGCTGTGTTAGCCTTTGAGGACAGCTGATAAAGCAAAAGGTATTGCCTACTTTCTGATTCTGTCTGCATCATTCTTCTTAATTAAGCAGATCAATATGGCTGTCTTCGTCCCAGTGAGCATGCAGAAGACTCTCATTTTTGACCTCCGTACTGCTCCTCAGCAAAAGAATGGATTTAGATGGAGTAATCAACTTTAGCGCAGACTGACTATGAACCCACAAACCCCTCGGGTCTCCTAACCTTGAAGGTAATGTAGTGGGGTTTTTCCTGACGTATTCTGCCTACAGATCTAATTACTGATGATTCACAACAGGACAATATATCCTCACAACACCAACACAGCAGGTGGAAACAGTCGAGGCTGTTCAAATTGTGAAATATGTAAAAGTTTTCTGTATGTAGGAACAGTTTGTGTGCACATCTGTTAGAAAGATGTTTAAATTAAACATAAATTATTCCATGTTTAATTTAACAGGGATTATTTATTTGAAGAAAATAGAAAAAATAAACCCAAATAAGCAAAATATTCCAGCCAGGTTTAGGTAATGAAGCAGATTTTTAAAGGAGCACATGGCAGCAGACATGAAGGCTACTGTATTCTGAGGAGGATCCATAATCTGAGACATACTGCAGCCTATGAAAAGAAATGAATGTTGAGAGAGTGAGGGATGAAGAGGACGAGACCCTCTGGTTCAAAATATTTATTTGCCCTGCGCTTCACAGAGCACAAACTTTCCACTAAATGCGCAGATCTGGAATCGAAAGCAAGAAAGCATATTATATGTATGAAATATATGATTTAAAATATGGATGAGGGAGGCAAACAGCATGATTCATATGATATAGACTTTATTGTGAGCACAATACACATGAAAAGAGATGTCAGTATTAATTATTTTCACATTTGGTTAAAGAAAATGTATCTCAACCTGTGTAGAAACCACCAGGAGGATTGACATGCAGACAGAGAAAAGTATCTTCTCCTTCAATGACTCATCCTCACATGTGCAGATAAAGAAAGCAGTTGCAAGAAATTATGATGATAATTTAAAAGCTAAATTTTCCTCTTTAAAAGCTAAAGCTTTCTCCACAGTTCATGTGAATATTGGTTTGCCGTTTATTGTGTGAAGACCTTCAGAAAGCAAAAGGATGTGGCAACTGCAAAGAAAGAGATGACAATTCCTCTTATGTTGAACTGCCATTGAACATGGCTTTTCATAATGAAAACTCAACAATTGATGAATTAAGAAGATCTGCAAAGTTTTGTGTACATTAGGAGGGGTCAGGCTAATTAAGGGATTTTTGTAGTTTTGTTTAATAGTTAGATAGTTTTTAACAGATTTCGTAAAAAAAGAAAGGTAATATAATAGTGATTTTTTACAGAAAATCAAAAAACAAATCAAACACCGATTCCCATCCAGCTTTCTGATTATTTAATAGACATTATTAAGTATTCTCATGGTTTATGAGTAACCTGACTGTTGATTGGTCTCACCAAATTGTGGTTGTTTGTCCTATTTGTCTCTGTGTGATGGACTGGTGTCCTGTCCAGGGTGTAACGACACCTGGAGAAAGTACTTACAATATTTTGAACTGTAACAAATGGAAAAGTAATTTCTAAAACTTTAGTTTCTTATCTTTAAGGTTTTCATTTCTGTTCCTTTAGAGTTGGAAGAGCTCTCTTTGAACCATAACAAACTTTGATACATTGTTGTCTTATCTACACTTATTTCTCCACCTCTGATCTGCACAGACCCATCTGGTTGTTGCAACTTTAATCTCCACTACTCCTTCAGCTTGTTTTTTCATGGTTCAGTCCAGCTCAAATAAAGCTTGATCATGCAAAAACTAAAATCTGAGGAAGATGAAACGGCCCCACGCTGTTGAGCTCTGCTTTACAAAAACATATTTTTTTCTCATGCATTGCAAGTATAAATAATCTTTATGCATCAGAAGCACAGACAGCTTATGGTTTCTGAGACAATCTTAGTTGCATGCTTTTTAAACAGTGGTAGGAAAATAAACTTTGGTGAATCCAAATCAAATTAACCAATGGTTGTAAAGTGATGCAATGTAAAAAAAAGTTTGAAATTTTTTTATCTTTGTTTTTCTGCTGGACATGGAAAAAATATCCAGATATGTGTACATTATGTAATTTAAAACATATTTTTAGACTGTGTTAGAAAACAAAGAGTTCAAACATGAGAGGCACGAACATAAAGCAACAACTGTCAAAATGAAATATAACCTTTCAAACTGATTTTCTACATTTATTCTTGCAAATCTGTTATGATAGCATAAAGCTTTCTTAGCCAGATTAATCCTCAAATAACTATATTTTAATGAGATTAAGGCTTTATTCATCTTTAATTTCCAGTGTCGCAATGAACCTGTACTGCATGATTAATTTAAACTGTATCCCGTATCCATAGTGAGGCCTTGGTAATATGGAGAGAGCAAATCTACTCCATATCAAAAGATAACAATCAAAGAAGAAGAGTAGCATCACTTTTTCAGTGGGAGTTGCTAAGGAGATGATAAACATTGGAGCACCATTTTCCTTCATTCCTGTTTGATCCTTGGCTGGATGCCTGGGCAGCATGGGTGTAACGAGAAGCTTAGCTTTTTTCAACATCATTGGAAGAGAAGTAGCTACTAAACAAGAAGAGAAATAGATAGGAAAAGGAGATAGAAGCTGAAGCACAACGAGTGAAGAAGAGTTGGTGGGCGTCCTTCAGGGTGATTATTATGTGGCTTCGTCAGGAAGCAGCAGGAGAGTAACAGGCAATTTAAGCTGTTGTCTATGTTTAGTTACAGACTAAACATGGTTGTTGTTTGGCAGCTTGTAATTAGCACACCCACATGTTTTACACAATTACTGCAGCACTGGATGCGTCTGCTGGACTCTGATGTTTTAGAGAAACAGAAACTGTTGTCCTCCAAAAAAATCCAGTATAGTTATAGAATTCCTAATTTTGCATTGAATTTATTGTATTTGGCAGGATTAAGATATGTCCAGCTGTTGCTCTTGTGTTACCTATAAATAAAATGTGAAAGTGTAATGTTCCAGACGTTTCCAAAAACAGATTCTTGCAATTTAAAGAATTAAAGATATAACATTTTTCTTTTTGTTGATTCTGAACCAAGTATTATAATGAAGAAAAGTACTGATTAATGCAGAACATTAGTGAATAAAGGTTGTAATCACTCATGGAGGCACAGTGTTCAAAAGTCTGAGTCAAGAATCAAAGCCATCTTTCTATCCTAAGAAATGACCCACTACGTGGTATGAGAAATATTCTAGCATGATTACAAGTACCCTACATAATAAGGTTTTGGACAATTATACTTGTAAAACATGCTACAATAGAATTTGTAAATGCTTAATTTAATTAAAAGTGATTTGAAGAGAAGAAATTTTTTTGAAGAGATGATATTTATATTTGAAAATTAAGAAGAAATGGAATTGAATTCAATTTATTTATCCAATTTACAATAAATATTATCTTAAAGACACAACAGAATTAGATCCAGTTTATATCCAGAAGAATCTTGTTGGCTCAGTCATAGATCTAATTCAGCCTGGTGCTAATTGCTGATAAGTCCACAAAACCTGAAGTAACCTGAATTATTCATTTGAGTTTCAAACAAAACATTTTATTTGGACAATCAAAAATGTGTATATGTGTTTATTTAAGCAAAGCTGTCAGCTGCACATATGAAATGAGGAAAGTAATGTCTCCTGTATTGAACCTTAGTACCTACAGTAATGGCTGACTGGCTCATAATGTTTCCAGGTTCAATAATGCCTCAAATGAAACTGCTTCTCACTTAATTAAATACATTTTGAAGGGCAAAGTTCTCAATCAAAATCAGAGATAATTTATTTCTTCAAGCAATTCTTATCAGCCTTTTTCTTATTCTAGAAGTAGAGCCATTATGACATGCTTTTATCCACCCTGATTGTCACTAATATGAAAGGTTTAGGCTTTTCTTGAGTGATGCTTCATAAAGTCACAGCTGACATTTTAAGACCAGAAATGTCACAGCATCATTTCAGATGCATAGCTCTCATTAGCCCGCTGTTACAGATAACAGATATTTCACTGAAAGCTCTGACAAAAGAGCATAATGATGCAAAGGCACCAAGTGCCATAGGTTAGGGAAGCCGAGCCCAGTGAGCATTGTAGTACCTTTTCTGATCAGTGAATGAAAGATAGACATTTTATTATTAAGGTTTTCATCTTTCAGGCTAATTATAGTTTTCAAGTGCAGATTGAGATAATATCTCTGGCTTCATCCACTGAAAAGAACCACCAATTTATCTGATAAGAACCTTGAATGCCTTTATGAGGTTCTAGCATTGAGCTGAAAATTGGTCTCCTCTAAAAGGAATTTTGAGCACTAAGTTTTCCCCAGAAGTCTTAATGATAATGTGTAATGATCAATGATGTTTGCTTGGACAACAAATGTATCAGAGGATTTGGGGTAAAAAAAACACAAAGCTGCTTTTAGGTTCAGAGTCTGAGCTTCAACTAACTCTGATATAAATGCCTCTCTGATAAATTGCTATCTGGCTCAATTTTGAGAAGTCCTTCAGTGGTGGTTATTGGACACATGATGAGGTCTTCCTCCCATCACCCTGAGTCTGTAGTGTGAAAAACAGACTCTCCAAAAGATCAGCATTCAGCAGGAAGAGTTGGTGTGTGTGTGCGCGCGTGTGTGTGTGTATGTCTGTGTGAGAATATTTTTTTTCTAAAATGGCAAACTGGGGCTGTTTGTCATTCTGTTTTTCTGCCTGTTACTCACATGGAATCCAAATCAAACCAAACAAGAGCGAGCCAGTTACTTTTTCCAATTGTCCTTTCCCATTACAACCACAAAAATGTTTCCCCTGACTTAATTTCATGAATAATTTATTTATTTTTATTCTGTTAATGTCATTAACAGAATAAATCTTAAAATGCAAATATTTTAAATAAGTGCCTCCAATTTGAGTATTTATCAAATATATGGACTAACATTATTTTGTTAGTCCATAAAATTGAAACCTTAAAATAACCAGTGTGCTTCAAAACTGTAATGCATTTTATTGCTTCATCATAACCTGCCAAGTCTTTACAAATGAAGTTGCTCAAATATTTCATTCACACAGTCAGCTTTGTGTTTTGTTCTTTAAGGGAGATTAGGTTTATCCACTGTCCAATTAGTATTTCTAAACAGACCCTGTGGTTGCTGACATTAAACACAAAGATGATGTGAAGCAGAATTTTCCTTACATTTTCTTAATTTAACAAGCAAACAGATTAGGAGGATTATGAAAAGCTTGTTTTTTGCTTTTTGAATCACACAAACACGGGTTTGACAGAACCCATCAGAACCTTATGAAATGCTTGGAGAAGAGCCACTGTGTTCCATTCATTTTTACGGTGATGGGTTGTAAATTCCTGGGGGGCATGCTGAACCCAGAGAGTGTTGGTAAAGAAATTACTTTATCTTCTCCAACAAAAGCAAACCACTTTACAGTTTACATCTTATCCACACACTTTTGACCTGCCAGTCAAGGTACTGATCTGTCAACTGGAGCAATGAACAGTTCCATTTTCATTTGAGGGCCTCTTTGACAAAATGACAAGCAGCTGCTGCAACCTAACCTTAATCCTGAAAAGGCTTCTTTTTTCACCAGTTTTAAGCACTGTGGAGGAAAATAAGAAATGTACCATATTAGAAAGATGAGTGGATTTTGGTATGAAGGCTGCCTGTCCCAAAGATGATGCAGAATTTTTCAAGGAAATGCAAGTTTATTTATTTAGCACCATTCATACAAATCAATCCAAAGTGCTTCACAAGACATCAAAGAAAAGACAGAAAGAAAGAGACATAGCATAGCCACAAAAGCATTGCATAAAAGAAAAAAGATGTTAAAATACAGAAGTTAAATACATAAAAGAACCAAATGTCTCAAGCAATTATTTGTCAGATGCTTTCATCAAAAGCTGTGAAAACCAAAAAATGTGTTCAATAACACTTTAAAGGAACCAACAGTTTCTGCACCTTTTATGTTTTCAGGAAGTTAGTTGAGAAATATATCAGCCTAAGACTAACTAGTTTTTTAGTGACCAACAGCAAAATTATAGAATCTCTTCTTTAACAAACAGAGCAGTGATTTAAGAAGTGGTGTGAGATTATATATTTCTCCTGGTGATGGTCCAGACTCAGGCAGGAAAATATTCAGGATTTTCTGTTTTCTGTTTGGAGAAGAAACCTTATATTCTTACAGCTTTGTTACAATTTATTAAGTCACATAAAGTCAATTTAATAATAGACTTTATGTGAATGTTACAGTCAGGTTCCTCATGTGTCCTTTAGCAGCATTGACTCTAGTTGAGCACAGATGTCAGTCCTCACCTTTATGGTATCTAAAGTCAGTAACGCAAAGCAACCGATTGTCTAAATCATCCAGGAGCAGTGAATGATACAAGTTAACAATTTGACACAATCTGTTGGGTTTACATAGATAGAGAACTTTTTAACTAATTTGAATAATGAACTGAGTTTAATTCACTAATTGGTTACTAGGATTAGTGCCATGTTACCGCTGAAGTAGAAAACTGTGACTCCAACTATTGTTTTGCACTCAATTTCTGACAAAATGGTTTAAAAAATTAAAGGAATAATTGCAAATAATATATAAAAACTGACTTATTCATTTTAAAAGCTTGTGGTGAAGAATTTCAGATTGCTTAACCATTACACAATACCACACAGTAGACAGAATGAAGGAAAAAGCTTTAAAAATATACTCATAAAAGCACAACAAAATTCATGTTTGAACAACCTTTTTTTCTGCAGTTTTTCACATTTCCGCACAAGTGCGGAAGTGTGAAAACAATTGTAGTTTTATGTGGATGCACTTGTCTGCTGTAGAAGCCATCTTAATGACAACCTCAGAATATCAGTGGCTCTCCAGAGCTCTCAGAGCGAACAGTATCTCTGTCACCTTGAATAAAAGTAAATTGATAGATTCATGTCTGTTCTCAGCTGATGTCAGAAAGATGTTTGTGATCACAATTATGAGAGTAGAACCATTGAAAGGAGAAGTAGTCCACAATTAAATTCATGGTTTTTAAACAGTCGTAGTGCAATACTCCACCAAACCCTCTGAGGATGGCTTGTGTGTCTGGAGAGCCGGGTGAGCATATCCTCCAGTTTCTTGACATTTTCAGAGTAATGAGAAGAGATTTCCTCTTGTGTCAGTAAAACTGTTTTTCTGTATTAGTTTCTAAAAATGTCCTGGCCTCTATGAGATAGTCTGTCCTCGATGCTGTGACATTTCATGCAACAAGAAAAGCGATAGCATTTGAGAGAGAATAAATGTGGTAAACTTCCAGCCTAGAAACATTTGGCCATTCATACCAGAATTGAAGGACAGGGACGATATGCAGACTGCTTCCTTCTTTCTTTTATCTATGTTTTGTTCTAGCATAAAAAACAGAATGAAATCAACACAATAGATCGCATCAGCATTTCAGAATATGTCGTAATAAAGCAACGTATTTCCATGTTCTGCCCCTGATGATTCAGGAGAAAAATGCAATTCAATGTGGTTTCTTTTTGAAGCATCGATCTAGTCAGAAACAACGTTCAAGCAGACACATATTTTGTGTCTGCTCTATTTGTGTTTGTGTGGAAGGCAGACTGAAAGAAGGAGAGACAGGCTGCAGACTGCTTTGTCTGTAAATCAGAAGGTATCTGCAGGCGTTCCCTCCTGCGTTTACCGTCGGGAAGGTTTGATGGAGAAGGCCTGTCATGCAGCATCAGGATGAGCCGATTTATCTAATGAGCAAACTCACATGTGACCAGTTACTGATATATTTATCATGATGATAGTAACTGTTAAATGGAGTGCAGTAAAATCTTTCAGTACGTATGATTTATGATGCAAGGTAAACAATAATATTGTCTGTTCAAGCTCATATTCATCTTCCATTTATTGAATAATACATAGCACGTCACATCTCCACAGTATTTCTTCTTAAATGTGATACAAAGATTCTGCTACTTTTTATCTTTTGACCAGCCTTTTCACATTTAACTCAATCCAGCATATTCATATAGCAGCGGTTATAAATATCATCTCAAGGCACTGTACCATGTAAAGTCAAAGAAGTTAGCACAGAGGCAGCTGAGACAAAAGCAGAAAGTTTCTGAAGAGTGATGAAGTTTCATTTTGAATGCAGGTATACCACAGTATCAAGCAGAGTGAAAAAAAAGTTTCCAGCTTCAATTCGGGGTTATAATATGAACATTTATTTGGTGATTTCATATTTGATGACCGGCTAGTAGAGGAGAAAGTTGTGTTAGAGGGTTTTGATTTTATATGTTGATTTGAATTGTTTACTACAATTTGAAGTGAACAGCAAAAAGACTGTAATGTGTAATGTGTCTGTGCTTCACTATATATGCACTGAGAAATTCAAACAATTTATAAATTTTTTATACATTTTTCAACGTTACTTAAAAAATGTATTAAAAAGACTGACATAAGTGCAAAGTTGTTACCAAAAGCATCTGTTCTTTAGTATCAAAAAAATGGAGTCCAGATTTTATAAACCTGTTGATAAATAAAACATTAATTAATGCTTGATTGTGCAAAAGAAATAAGATTAACTGAAGAAAGAGCCAATAGCTGAGAGATTACATGCATAACACTAAAACTGTTTGTAATATTTACTTATAGACTATTTAAAATAAAACAGGTAAGTGATCATACCTTCAGTTACTCTCTGATCACTGTAGTGCAGCATTTAGCAATGTAGTATTTTTGTTAATTGTTGCCTATTTGACCTAATTAGAGGTCCAACATTTAAGACAACATTGTGACTTGTTGTCATAGTCAACTTACTAATCAACTTCCTTCTCAGCACATCCTCATCACCAAGAGAGTTCTCTCATTTTCCTTAGATCAGAAATTGAATTTTTTGCTGTTTGTTTTGTTTTTCTGAGGCAACTCTGTATTTCAGTGAGTCACCCTGTCCTCATTTTGTTCTGTAATGCACCATATGTTTTGTTCTTCCATCTCCTTCTGGCATCATCCTTTCACTGAACTCATCCTGCATTTTTTCTAACCAATGGGAGAAATGGTTACTGAGAAAATGGTGTCATCTTTTTAGCCTGATGTAATATTCACTGTATTTTTGCAAAATTGTGAGCTAAAATCCAAACTAACAGGCTGTATGAGGTTTAGCAGTGTGGCAAGAGAGATAACCAACCAGCCTATTTCTCTCTGTCCCTTTTTGCCTCTGATTAGGCTCCATTTCTGTCTGTCTGCGTAATGAGACTGATATGCTGGTGAACAAAGGCCCAATTTAAGAATAATTAGAGTGGGGATCGAGAAGAAGAGCAGAACAGCGGATAGGTGAGGAAAGTTGTGAATACGGTCTTAGAGTTAACACTGCTCTTCTGACTTTAATAAGCACTGAGGCAAAAGATATTGAAAAGATATTTGACTTGAAAATCAACATAAATCAGCTATGATTGAAACCAGAAATGAGGAAGATGATTTATCAAAGACCTAGCAGTCACTGTCATTCCCCTATTGATTTTTGATTAAGTTATGAAGCTAGGTAAAGTGCTAAAACGTCCTTGTTGCAAACAAATCTTGCAGAGGCTTTTTTTTTTTTTCCTTTCAAACCTAGATTAAACACTAGTATCAGAGTGTTTCCAATTGTCAATTTTATTTGTTCAGGTAAAAGAGCTATCTAAACCATCCCAAGCTGTTTTGAAAAGGTATTTGCCATCTCATTAATACACAAACTAATAGTATTTTTTTTATTTCATTTTTTTAAACATTAGGTTCAGGTTCGGTAGCCAAACCCAGATCTGTAGAATCAAGGAATTTCCTAAATATGACCTGTGCCAAAATATAAAGCATGTTAAAAAATCTCCAAAAATCTGGACATCATGTTCCAATTCAAAGAAATTTAACAACACATGAAATTATAAAGTTGAAATTGTTTAAACTGACTTTTTAGTTTAAATGAAAAATGTATTTTAAACTGAACTTATTTATTGAATAAGTTCTAATCAGCATTTTAGGAATAACACCAAGTTCATCTGCAGAATTGCACAGAGCTAATTCAGCTGGTAGATGCTGCTTCCATCACATTTAGATTCCGGTTTCTGTTTTCTGGGTTCTGAGAGCTGTGAACCAAACATGGAAGATACCATCCTGCCATCAGCTTCATTACATAGAAAAGGACAAAATCACAAATAACTAAATGAGCACATTGTAAACATATCAAATACACACCAAATGGATCAATTTGTTTGTACTGCTTTTTATTTTTAGCATACAGTTTGGTGCCTGCAGCTCACAATTTGTTAACTTTAAAATCTGACTGGCATCCAAAGAGGGATTAAACCCACTGACCCAATTTTACTTAGACTGGTGAGCTGGTAGCGCTGTGTCAGAAAGGCTGCATAAAGGTCACAGTGGTTCTGGGTTAAATGAAGCAGCTGCAACTTTTAAATGTGTTTTCATTTTTAATGTGTGCAAGTGTGCATATCCTGTCTCATTCATATTTGTCCGCGGCTGCATCTGTTTATTTGCTTAGCCCTTGTGTTGTCTTGCGGGTCAAAAGTGACCCACTAGCATGTTTAGCTGTAGAAAAAATACCCTAAGCTATCTTTTTGTTTGTCTATCTGTGTAAAAGAAAACTGCTATAACACTTGGTTTATGTAAAAAGTAAAAAATGTGTAATACTGTTGATTGTCTTTTTGGATTGTGTAGCAAAAATACATAATAAAAAATGTATTAAGTTGAGTTGAATTGATAAATATTAGATTGTTTCATCATGCAAAATAGATTGTGGATTTAAAATTCAATTAATTTGCTTAATTTTGTTACGGCGAGGGGAGTAAACATAATGTTAGGGTCGCACGAGAGTTAAGAATAACTGGAGTGTCTCCTTTTAACTTACTGGCTGTCTGCTCATATTATGATGTTGCAAGATAAATAAAGTATTCGTAATACAGATGTATTTATTTACAAGAGTGTGTCTCAATAAGGTTCTAAAATAATAACCCAGAATGATTTTTTTCAGCATTAAAAATCTGCAGCAGTTGCACCGTGACCGAGAGAGAAGCTTTTGTCCTTTAACCCAGACGTTTTATTGTAAATAATTGAACTGTATTCAGTGTATTGAATATTGTATGTACCAAACCCAGCAGGAGCAGCCCAGCAACAGTAAGTGTTCATGAACTTAGCTGACATTGCTCTAAATGAGGGAAGGAAACTAGGTCAGAAAAGTAGTTAGTGATGCTCCACACACTTAGAGATGCATTAACGTTGAACATTTTATACGCTGATTTAATTAAGGTAACTCCCTGCTGTCACAGAAAAACACATTTAAACTTAGCATGAGCTGCTTGTTTCTGTGTTTAATTAATATAAGGCTGATGTATTTTTTCATTAGATTTTCATTTTGCAGCTATTAGAGGAAATCCCCATCGTTGCTTTGATATCTGCAGCACAGGATCTGTGCAATGATCAAAGTCCTTTATAATTATTTTGAAATTATTTTTAACCATTACAAGGCAGTGATCTAATAGCTGTGATATAAAAATTTCTGACAAATGTCAGTAATTATTAAGGAATTATTCAGGTAAAGCTGAAAAAAATGCATACACAAAGATTCTAATGTCTATAAAATTTGAGCAGAATAAACAAAAACTTTGAAATTATTATTTTTTCACTATTATTGTCTTGAACTATGAAACTCATTTTAATATCAGAGGTCAGTAAAATCAAAAAGCTGTTTTTTAATTATCACTAAGCTGTTAAGATCTTTTAGAGCGTTTCGGTCTGATGCTTTCAATTTGGGGTTCCACAAATTACAGCAAGTTTTCCAGTCCAGAACAATCATTTCTAACATGTTATTCTCGGTAATATGGGCAGAAATTGACACAGGAGATATTCCACGAATTTTAAGGAATCTGGATTAAACCTATTCGCTTCTTGAAATTGTAAAAATATTTAGATGGGTCAAATTTAAGCCTGATAATTCTACAATGTTTGAGATTTATTTAACCGTTTTTTTATTTGTCAAAAACACATTTTAGTTTCATCTTTCATTCTCTCAAACACAATATTGTGAACCATCTTGTCTCATGCAGGAATCGACTGGTGATCTGTGCAGGATGTAACCGACTCTCACCCAATAACTGCTGGAGAGGCACCAGCCCCCCTGCTGCCCTGCAAGGATAAGCAAGTTTAGATAACGGATGGATGGATCTTGTCGCATGGGTGTATTGTAACACTCTGGTAATTTGGTTTAAATTGGTTTTAATTTCTATATACTAAGGGTGGTAAACTTTATTATGGTACCCATCCAGATGCCATAATTGGATTGAGATTGATTGAAAACACAAAGGAAGCAACTAGAACGCTCCCTCACATAGGACGTGAAAATATGTTTGGGCCTAACTGTCCCCAAACAACTAACACTTTTCAAGGCGTAATATTTCAATTCTGTTGTGCAAAAATTCAGAAAATTTCAACACATCACAAAGAAATGGACCATGAACTATTAAGCTTAAAAATTACACCACCTGACTTGTTATCTTCTACCTCCCACTGTTTGCAGCAGCATGGCATCTGTCTGTGGTGTGAATAAGCTCGGTAGAGAATCAGGCATGGTATCCTTTAGGGATGCCCCCTACTCGCCACAGCCCACAGAGAATCAGTCTCCAGCTTGATACTTCAAAATATTAATACGGTTTTGTTTTCGTAAATACATTTTTCTGCATCATTTCTTAAATTAATGTTGCAGTTATGGTATGTTTTTATAAAATTCAAGAGTATGTGATAAGTTGATTTCACACACTGGCAGTTTAACAAGTTGATCTCAACTTGTTAAACTGCCAGTTAGTTGGAGTGACGTAAAAACAAATTGCACTATAATCATTAATTTCAAAAGGTGTAAAGCTACAAAGCTGAATCTGCAGAAAGGTTACAAGAGATTTAAAAAAGCTACATAAAAATCATTTAGATCAGATGAAGTGATTAGAAATTGGAGAAGCTTTAAAATGTTACAAAAATGCAACATTTCTCTAAGTATTAATGAAAAGCCAGTCAGGGAAGGTCAAAAGCAGCAAAACATGGTGGTGGCAGCATTCTGCTGTGGGGTTATATTTGTTCAACTGGACATGTAATTTTTGTGGCCTAAAAAAACTAATTAAGAGGGGAAAAATCTCCTGAAGGGATTTCCTCCCATCTGATGTGCAGACATGGAATACAGATAAACCTGACAAAATGGACAGAATCCAGAAAATGAGTCAACAAGAGATTTATCAAAACATGAGATTAACGCTGTTGTTGAACTAGGTCATTGTACTTGTTTTTATTCTTCAGATGTTACTCTGAACACATTTGTTTATTATTGAAGTTGAATTGTAATGGTAAAAATTTATATAACAACAATTGATTTTGTAAGTGCTGGAATCTCAAACCTTGAGTTATAAGAATTACCAATGAAGTGGAAAGATAAAACAAGCCACATTTCTCTTTTGTTCAGTGTGTAAACCTCTGAACCACCCTCCCAAAATTATACAGGATATAGTAAAAGGAGTGCATCAGTAGCCCTAAGGTGAAACCCTGTGTGTTCACCCATCCCCCACATTTATACACATAGTGTGAACATTTGATGTGGAGGTATAAAAGCTCAAACTGGGGCTGAATAACAAACCATATGCATGTGGCAGGTGTAGCATTGCTTTGATGAATCCACCGCCACAGCGTTTACCTGGCTCCCCCTCCCCATGCCTCTAATTCCCTGTGGGTGTCTTCTGCTATTTCTCTCCTCTTTCCTCCTCCCTGTTTTTCCTCCTTTCCCTCGGGGGGCAGACTGCTGAGAGGCAGCCTTTTCTCTGACAGCAGGGGAGACAGCTGAGGAGAGAGATGGAGGTGTCGACCACACTGATGGCCATATGTGTGTGGCTTGTTTGGAGTGTGTGTTACTTTTAAAGTCTTCTTCCAGAGCAAAACGAATGTTTACTAGAAAATATTTATATGCATTCAAATATTGAGGGTAATCATGCAAATGTAGCACTATACTCATTAAGCATTTAGTCACTGGGAGAGTTGAAAAGCTGTTGGAGGAAAGGTGAGTAATGTTTATGGTAATATCATGTATATTTTTAGTGTAAGTGTTGCTAACCTTTCCATCAAAATAAAGGATAAAAACTGCTATTTACCTTGTTTTGCATAAATGAAATCACCAGCTGTTTTTCTTCACCTGACTTCCTCAAATCACAAGTCAGCGTGTTGTTATGGTCGTGTAAGGCCTGCATAAGCAACCATCTGTCCAATTTATCAAGATACCGAGTCGGGCTTGTTTGGTCGCCTGTGTGGTTGTTAGCCAGTGAATATTAGAAGAAAAAAGGGCAAAACTGAATCTTTTTGCTGTTGCTGAAAAACAAGAGAAAGCTTAATGGTTTTAAAAGTTTATGTGTGTGAGAGTCTTTTTCCTTACTTAGAAAATAACACTTAAAATTCACTTTTATAGACAATTTTAATATTAGCTATCCCCAAATAAAAATGGACTTTTAACAAAGAAAGGCTTTGTTTATTTTATGGCCTGAACAAAAATGGAGAAAACATGTAGTCACTACTCATGCTTCTTTTATTGATGTTAATGTTTAAAATATGCTAAACTGAGAATGAGCTTGGTATCAAGAATTTGTCCTTCCTTTATTTGCTTTTCTTTCTAAAAGCTTCTGAATGTCTTGCTGCGTTACTGCAGTGAAAGTAACACAAAACTGATGGCTTCACCTGTCTAATTAAGAAAGAAGTCAAAAAAGAGGCCTTATCTTGTATTCCCAGAGAATTGTGTGGATGAATAAAACATCCAGCAGACATTAAACACACAGGTGTTTTCCTTGTTCTCTCTGTGTTGTCAGTCACAAATCCTCATTATTGTGCATTGAAGAAACGTAGGAGGAATTTAATTTGAATGTAGCAAAATAAAATAATAAAAAAACAAACAGCCACTGCTGATCACCTTGAACTGCCTTGGAGCTACATTAGAAGGAAGCATTAAATAGGACTGACAGACGCTCAACACAGGTCACAGCTTGTTTTATTCTCAATTCAAACAAAGAGAGCAGGGACAAAGTTGCACACTGAAAATTACGTCAGGTATCAGCACATCTAACAACATCACAATATCTCACTGGAGTGCTCTTGACAACATATCCAACGTTACAAATTGAGGGGAACAGAAGCGTTACACAAATAAAATGTAGCTGCAGTTCAAGTTGTGTCTGCTGTTACAGAGTAACAGTAGACAGCAGAAGAGTCTTGGCGAGAGACAGTTATGTACAGCACATCTCATTTTTAAAACATTAACATCATGTTTCAGAAAACTACAAGCCTTGCAGCAGAGGCAAAATGTTCAGAGATCTAATCAGAAAATATAACCCATTACTACGATGTATACACACAAAGCTAGGCTCAATGAAAAATGTATGTACACTTTAGGGGATAGCCGGGTTTATGGCACAGAACACTGAAAATTATGATTTTAGTGTACAAGTTATCAAACATCAACAATAGACGCATAAATGATCTTCAACTGGAGCAGATATGAATGTGGTTGAAAGGCTGATTTTCTTCAAATGCAAAGCCAGAGATGTGGGCAAGAAATGTTTAAATACAACTTAAAAAATAAAGAAAACAGGAATTCTATGCATCTACAGTAATACTTCAAAACACTTGAGAAACAAGAGTTAGAGAGAATCTACACTAAAGGAACATGACATTTCGCTGTAACTGGTGGCTTTATACAAAGTATGGCAATCACTTACAAAACATTTATAAATTAGAGTAAAAATAAAACAGTAATAAATTAAAGGAAAGCGTAAAAAGAGCAAAGAGTGTGCAGCATGTGCATGTATGAACTTTAACTGGATTTCAAAGTTAATCCCTAATGAAAATGAGCATACAGGTGGGCAGACAACATGTTCAGATTATGTCTTAGAGTGTGTTCGTGTCCCTGCATGTCCACAGAGCTTAATGTAAAGGGAACTGAACTTCCCATCACTCCGTTTAGACGAGAAAGGAAATACCTCCAAGAACAAAGAAAAGTTCTGTTAGCTTGTGTTCAAGCACTGCTGTTGCAATGACCAAAAATTACCTAAAATCTACACTGAATCAATATCTGCATGCAGGATTTTACTCTATATTTGTTGTTTCTTTTGTCTACGGTTCTAAATATTTACCAACTTGTCTGTGTCTCTGCATACTAATCTACCTTCATTTTTATTAGGTTTATGTTCATGTGATTCTGTTCACATCTGGCAACCACTGGTTCAACGAACTCAGTGGCCCTCGCCACTCGGAGGTTTAGCTTCGTGGCCTGCTGCCCCTCCGGGCAGCCAGGGGGAGACAGAGTGCGAGGTGGTCTGCTTGGCCATGCTGTAGTGGCTGATCACCGTGTAGAAACGACCCCGTGAGTTGGCATCTTGAGCAGCATAGTAGGCCTCAAGTGATGCAGGGATGCACCGCTTATGCTGTGAGAAGAAGAAGAAGCAGATTTATGCATTAAACCAAAGTATTTTTTCCCAGCACCTAATTTGGACTAATGCCTCCATCAATTCTAATGTCATTTCAACAGATTTATCGTTACTATAGTTTGTAGTATTGTTTCTCTGTTACAGGTCAACTTACTAAGGCTGCCTACAGTGGCACTCAGATAAACCTTTGTTTGTCTACCTAAAATAAAGATGAAAAAATTACAAGATAAATATTAAATAAATGTATGTAGTATACAGCTACTAAGCCCAACACAAACAGAAAGATGAACTGTTAACATCTCGTCTGCACATTTCCTTCAGTATTTGTATTTTGTTTATTTTCTTGTTGGTCTTCAGTCCCCCATATTCATTATTGTGCAAAAGCTCTTGCCATATTTTAATTCCTTTGTATTTAGTTTCTTAGTTTATTCTTGAATTTTGTTCTTTGTACATTTGGATGTTGATTTCTTAGATCAGTGTTGATTGTCAGTTTCTTTAAATCTCAGTTTTTCTCCAGTGTTTATCAATCACCTTTCCTCTGCCTCGTCGTTTGCTGCCTTCCACAGCCGTTTTCCATCTTCCAGATTCCCTCTGCCTTCACTCTGCCTCAGTTGTTTCCCATCTGTCTCTAATCAATTCTTCTGGTTTGCTCTGTCATTTCCATCTCTCTTCAGTATTTAAGCTCCTCTTTGCTTTTGCTGGATCACCCTTTTTCCATTCAGTTCAAGGTTCTTGGACAGTCTTTTATGTTCTTGTAAGTTCTTTATTTTATTAAATAATGCTGCTTGATTTCAACCTATGTTTTGCTCTGCATCTGGTCCTTCCCAACCAGTCATGTTAGTTTCTGTATGTTATGCAATCAAGCACTAAGGAAATGTGTGTTGCAGATCTATCTATGTGGAAAACAACTGTCATGCATTGTTTTTAAACGCATGGCAGCTTTACTGGATTTGAGGTCAGGATTAGTGAGAAACGTCAATCTTTCTCCCTTGATATTCTGGCTTTAATCTAACAAAGGACTAAAATTTTATGTTTTCTACCTTACAGCCAGGATATATTGAAGGACTTGGAGAGTGACCTCCTCCATGGCACAGTAACTTGGTTCTGCTCAGTTCATGTACCATAAAATAACAGTTTTTACTGCAGCAAATTGTTGAACAGTGCTGCATCTGAGAGCTATTTTCTTTTGACCTCAGCCTTATGGAAATCCAGTATTTTATACTGATTATTATATAACAGCTACAGGGCTACAATTTCTCTATTTGCTCCTTAATAGCTATAGCTAATAACTTTTGGCTGCCGATTTAATAGCCTGCGGCTGTTTAGTAAATTACACGTGATTACACAGGTCATAAGAAAGTACCTGGTTGTCTAGAAACCGTGAGTCTTCTCCTGTAACTTAACCTCTGAATACAAAAGTAGGTCAGGAGTAGCTTTTTTATCTGCTCTCATAAGGGACTGAACTCACCCTTTTTTCTTTATTTAGATAGGTGACAAAGGAAAGATGGGGAAAGTCAAGGACACAGAATTGAGGGCTTTGCTCAGGGACACTTCTGCTAGCTAAGAGTATAGCTTGACAAATTACCATAGCTTAAGTGACTTTTAAGGAACGCTTCAACAAAGAAGGTTGATGTATCCTTTGGATACATCAAACCAGTTGGATAATCAAACCAATTTGGATAATTCTGTGAGTAAAACAGTGAGTAAACAGCAGATCTTCCTTCACTGCATTAATGTAAAACAAGCCCTATTGTTGTTTTTTCTTCTCCAAAAGACAGTTTTCTTTATGTTGACTGCTGTACTGAGATTAGTAATGTTCCTAACAGCATGCCAAAAAAGAAGACAGAAATCTGGGCAACAGACAATTTTTTCCCAAGGAATTTATTGTCAAAATTGAAAAAGTCCTGTGGATTAAATGAGTAATGTATCCAAAACACACACAAAAAAAGAGAGAACTGAAATTGACCAACATGACTGAAAATATATGCAAAAGTGACCATCCTTTCTGTTTCATGGCACTCAAAAGTCACTGCGACAAGCGTGTGATGTTTTTTTCCCCCCTTTTTTTAAATTTTCACCTTTGAGAGATTATTCAAAGCTCTTACCTTATAAATGAATCCATCTGGGCAGGCGTGGTCGTAAGTGAAAGCTTTATAAACCACCAGGAACACGATGCAGGCGAGGAAAGCCAAGGCCAGGATGATCAGAATTGTCACCTGGAGGGGAAACAAACACATGGTCAGTGTGTCTGTCAAAGTGGTATGGCGGATTTGGTGTGTATATGCAATAGTTAGAAAAATGTGTGTGCACTGGAGTGTGTCTGCATGCTGTCATAATAAACGATAAGGTGCTGCTGACTGAGGTCAATGGCTCCTCAAGGCAAGGTGCTCTGTTGAGTTACACCTTGGATATCTCAAGATGGGATACACTTTGAAACTACCTTATTTCTATTAACACTACATGGTTCAGTGAAATACAACATAGAAAATTACTGAGGTGAATCAGAAGACAGGTTACATCTTTAAACCTCTTGTTTAGATTTTGTTTGTATTTTATTTTTCTGGCCTCATTTGCTGCAGGATTAATCTGCATGTAGTGGGACCACATGTGTTCTTAGTGAGTATCAACCACCTTTAAAACATGCACTCTAACAAGATTGTCAAAGCCATTGGAAAACACAAACGCTCAGCGTATCACAGATTCTACTGCCGTATTTTGCAGTTTGCAAATGGTCATTTTTCACATTTATCCCTCTTTTCACTCCAATCATGCCTGGAGTGTGTTTTTAACAGCCTAGTTTAGACTATTTACAGACATAAAGATATGCTCCTTACTATACTCACTTGAATAATAAAACTTTAACTGCATGACATTAAATTCACTTGTGTACCTCTTGAGACTGCAAAGAAAAAGAAAAAAGTCAGGAAATAAGGAAGCAATAACTTAATTTTTTTATCTCAAATTTATAGTCATGTTCAATAAATGATCTGTTCATACAAGGATTATTTGTCAGATTAAAAGTGACTAATAAATAACACTTTTTATTAAGCCCATATGTCTATAAGTTTTTAAATGGTTTGCTGTAAATCTAATCTCAAATTACATGTTTTCATTAACTGTAAGTGGAATAATCATAACAAAGGTCTGAAAACAATCTTTGTAAATGAACTTTTCAGTAACTTTTCAGTAATATTCAATTATTAACAACTATAGCTATTGAATAATGTAAATTATAATATGATTTGCATGTAGCCTGATTTCCTCAAATTTGAACTTTACCCTACTTGAGCTGCTTTTATTGAAGGTAACTATAAAAATAAAATGTCTAGCCATACAAATCACGTATTTTGGTGGTGGATTTCCAACATATTGGAAGTGTGTAATCTGACTAGACTGTCATGTCACAGAATAAGATACTCCTATCAGTTCTCAAATGTCTCTTGAGCGGATTAGGAAAGTCAACACCACGGAAAAGCCCTAGTAAATCTACTGATGCAAATGCAGATAAAGTTGTAAAATATTATTTTCCGTGGTACACGAGAAAAAAACTGCTGTTGGCTATAACTTAAAAAAGGGAATGTCCCTTTAAATTTTCAACTTGACATCCTGATTTCATAAATTAGAGTGAACATTTAATTAAAATTATGCAAATCAAGTTCAAAGGATAGCTGAGTTATGATTGCATCTTTTCTTATCCCCAAAAATAAAACGCAACTTCAGATTTTGGTTGTAATACAGCTGAAGAAACCAATTTTCTATGCCTGGCTGAATATTTCTAATGTTCTGTTTTCCATCCTTGACTAGTGCTGCAGCCATTTTGGATTACTGCTCTGCACACAATCTGTCACAGTGAGATGTCAGAGCAATTACACAAGAAAGATCATCAGTCTCCAGCAGTGTTATGAGGGCGGACAGGGACATGCACGCTAAGTGACTGTTTACCCGGTGTCAACTGAGGGACACGGCTCTCACCCTCGGTTGCTTCTGACACTTCTGCAAAATTACATCTCCTCACATCACGCAGTGCCATACATTAAAAGGATGCATTTAAAGTCACTGTGACCCGCCTTTTGAAACTACAGCAGACAGGAAGTGACTGATTAAGACCCGCTCAATGGCTTCTTTTGAATCGATCGATAGTGATGGAAATTAAATGTCTTATTAAGAAGAGGGATTATAGTAAAGCCTCTCAGATCACTGAGGACGCAGCAGAAGTGTTTACTATCTGTGTACTTTGCTTAGACACATAAAATAAAGCCTCCAGTTACAAATGACTGAGGAGATTATTCATGCCTGTGTACAAGTAGAACAGAATAAACCTAATCTGACTTTATCTATACATTTGCAGTGTTTATGTCAAATGGTCAAATATTGGTCAAATACCAAGACCACCCATAGCCTTCGGAGTATTATCTTTCAATCATATTCCAGTACCTGTTTTATTTATTTTTTTAAAAACATAGCATATCATGCAATCAAGACAAACAAAACCACCTTACTTTTTTAATGACTTTTAAAGATGGGAAATGATAACTGTTTTTAACATTAAAATCAATGTTCATCTTAACTGAACCTTCAGTCGAAGCAACACCTGATACAAATACATACAGTACTTCACTTGTACTAAATAGTTGCTCAAAATTCCCTATTGATGGTGCTGTGGACATGTGGAGCACAAATCCATAAAAAAATGTGACCTTTCTCTATTATTCATGACCCAACTGAACTCGGCTGTAAACCTAAGGATGTTGTCAGAGATTCAGCACAGCTCAGAGATTATTTTCTCCATGCATGGTATGACATTATTCTGCAGGACCCTTGTTTTACTCTTCAGGATAAAACAAAGAGAGTGGACACATTTAGTATCACTAAGCAGAAACCACATATAGGAGCAAAACCCCAGGGAAGACTAAGAACAGATACAGGAAAACTGCCTGGAAACAGAATTATAAACTATTTCTCATGGTGCAGTTAATCACTGTAGTATGTTTTCCAACACCTCTATCACCACAAATACAACCTACTTACTGAGCATCACAGATAACAGCTTGTTTGTCTTGAATGCAGGTGGAAGCACACAATATAAACACTAATCAGACAAGAAACCATGTAAAAGTCCACCAGTACCACATGCTGAGAAACACCTCTCTCATCATTTTACAATGAGGTTCACATGTTTAGTGCTTTTGGGGTGATGTGCAATGCCAATACCCTAAACACAGTGTTTGCAACAACATCCAAAGTGGTAGATATTGGTCTCATATAACCAGACTGTATTCTCCCAGTGTGCCACTGACTTGTTCTAATAAACTCCACCAAACTTTGAACAAACTCCATAGTGCTGTTTTATTTTTTTTTTATTTATTTTCTTTTTCAGGAGTGGAGCCTTTTCCCACTAGGATTCATTGGCAATGACTGTGTACAGTGTAAATTACCATTATGTGTATGAATGAATCATTGATAGTGTGAAGAGCTTTGGAGACTTTAGAAAAATACAAGAAGTGGAAGACGTTTTCCTAATTCCAGGTTTTTGTAAAGCTTCTCTGTGACTTGTCCTTGGCTCATGGACAACTCTTATGATTTTTTTTTTGTACTTCTCAGTCAGAAACTTGGCCTGGACCATATTGTTACAGCTGGTTTATGGACATATTTTGTTCTTTGCACTCCAGGATTATGTTCTAAAAGTTACAACCCTGTTAACCTTTTTGGCTAATGGGGCCTGAGGGAGCAGTTTGCTTAATTAAAGATCTTCATTAAATTGGCTAATTTATGGTCAAATAATGAACTGCATTTTAAGTTCTTACACACTTCAGCAGTTTTCTGTAGATCTTTTAAGCATTTTTTGCATCTCATTTTATTTGTTTTAATTTATATTCCTTGTTTCAGGTTCAGTCATAACTTGATTTATAGACTAATTCACTACCTGCCTTTTTTCTTTAAACTACCTCAGTGTGAAACAGTTTTTTTTTTTATAAATCCTAGTGAGTGTTATCAACAAAATACACTCTGCTTGAATTATTTATAGCTTCATGATAAATCAAAAGTTCAAAGGCATTTTCCAAATGACTTTTTTCACAGCCTGTTTCACCAGCATTTCCCATATGATTGGCCTTCTTTTTTTTTAATAACATTGTGCGTTATCAGAATGCAACGCACCACCCACGCTTTCACCGCTGTAAGCTGACGGGCCATATGGAGGAGCAAACACCTCCTCATATTCTCTAAAGGAACAAGAGTGAGCGTGTTTGTGTGTGCCTGTGCGAAGGGTGAAAAAGAAAGGTGGGAGTGTGACAGTAGAGAGAAACTTATTTGATAAACTGAGCGACAGAGGAGGCAAAGTGAGATATGAAAGAGCAGGAGACAAAGACAATAAACCAACAACAGAAAGGCAGGCAGAGTATGAGAGATCCAGAGGTAGATGGAGATTCCTTCATTTTTTGGTTGCAGCTGTGAGAGGTGAACAGGCAGAAAGGCCAGGCAGGAGACAATGCTGATGCAATTTTACCTCCTATTGACAATAACACATTTCAAAATGTTTAAAAATAGTTTTTTATGTATCAATATTACATTCAATTTAAAAAAAAACCATTGTAAAAAGTGAAAACATTCAAGCAACATGAACACTTTTGTAAAACACTGCATGCTTATAAAATAAGAATACATTAGGTTTATATTAGCTGGATATGAAATTAAATGTTCGTATTTTTATGTTTAGCCAATATAAAATGAGACCTTTCATTGTGTGAAACAAAACTGAAGAACTTAAATGAGATTGATCAAGTTAAGGCAAAGGCCATAATGTTAATCTGACTCAACATCTAAAAGCAGACAGACTACAAGCACAAAACTGGAAGACTGGAATGCCCTTTTAAAAGATAATTATATCAATCAGACCTAATTTAGGTTCAATATCAATTCACCAGCAATCACCTTTATCTAGACAATAGTTGTGGTATTGATTAAATGTGTTCCCAGAACAATTCCCACCAACATTTTAACACATTTCTATGTGACTATCTTGTTTTGAGGAGTTAATAGTAATTCATAATTGGACAGATGTGGCCTGGAATATCAAAATGAAAGCAGTGCAATTTGTGTCAAAGTGATTTTCAGTTCAGAGGCTGTTCAGCAACTACCATAACAATATATACTCCTTTTAAATCTGATGATGTCTGCTGTTGGTTAAAATGCTTAATAAAAAAAGTACAGAATGAATATGATTTTGCTGCAGTTGTTTAAAAAAAGGAAGGGAATATGTCAGTTATGATGAGCAGACTGGTCTCTCACTGGGTGGCGTTATGTGAGAAAATTATCTTTACAATTTCTTTTTTGTTTTTGTAAGACTGGAAATGCTGGTTTTATGTCCAAACAGTCAAGATTTACAAGTTTTCTGATAAAGAAGATTTTGGGAAATTTTTCAGATCAATCTTTAAAACAGTGAGTCAAAAACCAATACTGTCATGAACAGTGTTAAAATCAAACGGAAAGCATTGTGTTTAAATAAAAATCGATGCTTTTGTTAAGCATTATTCTTTAGAACAGTGAAGATGAGAAATCAAGCCTTGGAAATTGAATGACTTTCAGTGCTAAAGTTCACATTTCTCGACTAATCCAGATCTGAAAACATTAAGAAAAAAAAAAAAAAATCAGTTTTCTTCAGACTTTTCAAAACTGTGCATAAACCTTGACAGTTCTATCATTTATTGATTTTCTTTTTCTCCTGTGTTTCATGTTTTTATTCCACCCAAAGATTCTCAGCAAAGAGAGAATTTCTGTTTTGTTTTCAGTCTGCCGAAACAAAGACGAGTGACAAAGCAGAGTGTTGTGGGAGACTGGTGTCTGTGAGCCGAGTATCTGAGACAGGCTGGTGGGATGTCAAGGAGACTCTGGAGAGGGATTTGGGCTCTCGAGGACAGCTTATCCGGTTGACACAAGCACGGCTACAGTAGTCAGGCAGCAAAGTACAAACACTCCACTGTCGAGACGCATCGTGTCTCTGATGAAAACACGGATTGGTTAAAATGTCAACTTGATGAAACGCGAGATTCTGCTTGGGTATAAGGTCAGCCGAGGTCAGCACATGAGCACGGATTCATCTGAAGTCAATTGGCTGCTCCGGTCACACCAAAAAAAACAATAACTAGTGTCTTTTTTTGTTTTGTTTTGGGGTTTTTTATGAGTGTAAAGGAATTTTCATCATGTAGAACCTCATTTTTTCATGCAAACATCTCTAGGATTCAAAAAACCCCTTCACCAACTGCACTTCTGTATATGCTTGGATCACTAAACTCAGGCTTTTAGGTAAAAAAAAACTAATTTCTCTCAGGCATGACCGAATACAATCTTCCTCTCTCTGACTATGCCTATCCAGACGTTGCAAATGTTTTCCATTTGAATATCCCCCACCACTTTGCAATGACAGCAAAGAAAGAGTGGCAGGATTTTCTTTTTTAATCTGAACAAGCTTTCGACAGAATAAGGATTTTAGATTCCACAGATTATTCTTAAATAACACAAAATAGAAGAACTTTAAATTCCTAATATCTGTAAAAAGAACATTACACATGTAAGAACAGAATTATACTCAACTATTAGTTAATTCAATTCAAAATAATGAAAAAAGAAATTTGATCGAATGTCAAATAAAATTCAGCAGCTCACGTGCTGCACAGGGAGATTTAAATCCCTAACCCTAAACACCAGAGGAAAAGAGGGACATGGCCTATTTTTTCTGGAGATTTACACAGCCTTCATTTAATCCCAAAAATGATTTTTAAGGAAAGTTAGGATTATATTTGAAAAAAATCTGACTTTACTGCATGTCAGATTTTTCTAATGAAAGTTGTCTGAAAGCACCTAGACACCTTAGATCTGACCATCCCAGTAGATGAACCAATTTTATCCTCCAAATTGTCCTCAATGGACTTTAGATAAATCCAGAAAAAAACTTTTTCTGCCCTTTAATACCGTCATTAGATTTCAAAATACACCTTAAAATCATCTCAAAATCTTAAGACTGCTAAAAAATGCAAGAATGCTCTCATGGGTTGTACTAAGGATACAAATTTGACTTCATAATCACCAAAACAAAGTCGCATTTCACTGAGAATCCATAAAATATTCCCAAATATTCCCCAAAAATTATGAAATAATAGTGCCAAAAAAGACTGAGCAGGAGGAATGTTTTTGTAGATTATTTAAAAAATAAATGTTTAGGCATGTTTAATGTAAGCATTGAAAGTAGTGAAGGTGGCTTCACAAAGGACATCCAGAGTCTGAGGCTTTTGTGCATTTTTTTTCCTCACTGAGTCAAAGAGAGGACAACTACAGATTAAACTTCCCTTTAATCTGTAGTTGTAAAGTGGAGTTAGAGTGGGGTATTTACCTTCTGCGTTTGTTTCTGGGTTACTTTTGCTCAGCTTAATCATTAGTAAAGACATACTAGATTAATTAGTGATTAATTAAATTCTTGATTCTGAGTGATTATCTTAAAATTGTTTCTCATAATGTTTAGTTGAAGATTTCAATAAATTAAAGAAAAGAAATCCCATTCCTCTAAAATGTAATAAAGTTTGGTCAAGTTGAATCCATTCCTCATTTTTATTTTTCACCAACTGTGGGAATGGTCTCCATAATGTATTCCAATATTGCAATATTGTTTTTTGCTGGGAGATTTTGTCATTAAAGGACACGCTCACAAAATATGCATGGTCCAATAACACAGTGCATGCTCAGCAGAAGATGGCTGCTAATTATGCTAATGTAGCCCAATTAACCTAGGTCTCTATGGAGACTAAACTTCAAAGGTTGTGGCAATGCACAATGTCACATTATTTTGAGACTCTGCTTGGAGGAGAATGTGCTCTTGGGGAAAACAATCATGCAGCAGGTGGGCTGAAGAAATGAGACATAAATACAAATCAGGAAACGTTAAAGAGATAAAGACACACAAACAGTTGCAAAATGATTAAAGATCAAACATCTACAAACCCCAGAAATCCATTCTTTTCTCTTTAACACCAAGATCTTAAGTGGTTCATGAAAACTTACTCTTAAGGTAAAAGGAAGAAAGAAAAGAGATATTGATGTATACAACACTTTGACTACAGCAAATGAATGAAAGTCCAAACTGTTTTCTCTTTTCATGCATACTCAGTACCTTATAAATCATAAATTTAATACAAATTTCCATACTATGATTTTTCCCCACCCATAATTCTTAAGTTTAAGTGTAGCAGTCATTAAAAACTACAGTATATCTACGGGTCACTTTTGGTTATTAGTGTTCTTTTTTTTTTCCCCAATATTATTTATTATGCTCATTTTTAAAGCGGCTATTGGCACTAACATCATTTGCTTTTTCAGCAAAACTTCAGAAAACCATTTCAGAAAGTCGCCCTTTAATCCACTGAGCACTGACAGCCCAATAGCTGAGTCCGAATAATTTCAAGAAAGAAAAGTGCTTAGGAATGAAAAATGACAAATAAAAGTAGAAGTGATGAAAAGAGACAGATATGTCTACTTGGAGACATTCAGAATGTGGAATAGAGCAAGTGGTTAAATTATGAGACGCATCAGAAACTGAAAATATAAAAACACTACATTTTGAACTGCCAGACAAATGAGCATCCTTCTATTATTACTGCCTGCTGGACAGGCGCCGACAGATGTGATGTATATTTTTATACAATATCCATTTGCCAAACTTGTGATGAAGTAAAACAAAAGAAGAGTCAGAAAAATTTGGGTTAATTATAAATACTGCAACCCAAGCATTGAACAAAGGTATCACAGTTATATGTTTTCTATCTGATGCACCTATAATCCTTATGCATATATTCTGAGACATTTTTGACTTATGTCTTTACCTAAACAAAAAGCTCCTTAAAATTTAAAATCTTATGCAACACAAAAATAATTCAGAACCTTTTTGTTTTAAATTTTAATTTTATAGTAAATAGGAATGCAAACATTTGGTAACTTTTACTTAAATTTAGATTTGAGGCAACCAATTAATTACATTTGTTTGTGAAGCAAGAGTAACCCAGAAGGCATTAAACTGTTTTTACCGACAAAATGACAAAAGTGTGAAGAAACTGGATACCTTAGCTTCAATAAGGCAGACATGTGCAGCCATTTCTATGTCTTGCATCACCAATAAATGGAAGATGCATTTTCTACAAACATATTGCGACTGTTACTTTTTTTCCATTTACAAAAATAGAGAATTTTTGTTGAGCAAGTAAAATAAATATTTCAATTATCAAAGTTATGTTTTCATTTAAAATTATATGATAAAACCACATTTTCCTCTTCTGTATTGTCAACTCAGTGCTTTTTTTGTCCTGTGCTAAAAAAACAAATTAAATACATAACTTCAGGTGTTATGCAGACAAAGGAGAAATTATTTAAAGTTGCCACGCACTGGAAAATGAGCATAAAAAAAGCATAAATCATGAGGTTATTTACTGAAATTAAAAGTCTTTTAATCACAGCAGTGAATTCTAGAAGGTTCAAGGCTTTGTCTTTAGTCTCCAGTGGGAGAAATCTGTCTTGGACAAAAGTTGTTGCAACTTGGCACAAAACCAACCAATTGCAACAGTTATAAAAAGAAATGTAATACTGTATATTAAGGAATCTTGACACTGCAGTAAGGAATAGCTGATGGAAATTACGCAACAGCACACCTACACAGAGTTATTTCTGCTAGATGGAGAAACTCCTGCCCCACAGATTAAAGTTGTGCTTACACCTTTTCACCAGAAAGCTTGTTTTTTCTTGGACTGTTTTATAAGTTTTCTTTAAATAGTTTTAGCACTTTTTAGGTCATATGGTAAGCAGTTAAGTGCCTTAAAAACACCCAGCCAGATATTTTCACAGTTAGTTTAAATTGAGTAATGGTGAAATCTTCAAAGTTAAATACAGTAAAATGTGCCAACAGCAAACATTGTTTCCTGACTAATCTTTTGTTTTAACAGATGATCAATTTGAAAATGAAGAAGTGACTATAAATATTTGCTTTGTGGCTTTAAAACTGATCTTGAATTCTCTCCTAAAAATGTCAATATTTGATGTCTGCAGAGCTGGGAGCTAACCTACAGAAGACGGATCAATTGTGAGGACAAACGTTAAAGTAAGAGGAAACACCAGAGAGTGAGAAGTGGCAGGTCAGACCGTTCCTCTGCAGTCAGCCCGTTTCCTAATTGCTCCCATGGCTCAGCTTGTCAGAACAGGAGCAGCAAAGTGAAAGACTTAAGCAGAGGAAAGGGAGCGCCATGACCTCTGACTTTGTTCCTTCATTTTATCAGTCTGAATTACCAAAGTCATGTTTATGTTGTTCATGTTTCCACTTACATTGTTGGCAGTTTTCAGTCAGGAACATTTTGCCCTCCTGAATGCTGTTTTGATTAAAGATTAATGCATGCATTTCTAATCTGCTTCACAGAAGCTTGCCTACATGAAAAAAAATATGTGGATGAAATTGGCAAACATGATTTTATATCTACAAATCTTTGATTTACTCATAAAACTAATGCACTATGGAATAAATTTTCTTCCAGTATTGAGCTCAATTCATTTTTTATCAGTTCTAACTGGCTTCTTGTCCCTGCTAACTTCAAATCATGATGCTGCTATCACCATGCTTCACCGTGGGATTTTTTTTCAGAGTGCTAATTTTCTGCCATTCATATTGTTTTGTTTGTATGACAATGAGTGCATTTCTGGTTTTATATTATAAAATCACATTCCTCCACGTGTTTGTTGTGTCTCCTAAATGGCTTGTAGAAAACTAGAAAACATGAATTACTTCTTTGAAGTAATTCTTCATATGTAACATGGCTTGTCCATAATGAAATGTTCGATTTGAGATGTTCCAAAGATGTTTAAATACATTTGTCCAAATTGTTAAGGAAATTCATTATTTCAAATATTCAGAAATCTTTTTCTCATTTAGGTATGTGCTGGAGAAAATTCTGGATTATATCTTAAACAAACTCAATAACACAAATAAGACATTTGTGCTTTTGCACATATAAGTTCATTTGTACGATGTTTCTCTTACAGAATCAACGGAAACCTATTCTTATCCTCAGAAGTACTTAAACATCCCCTAAAGTTCAGTTTCTGCTTGAACAATCTGAATCCTAGTAATACTAGTGGTGTTGTTTTCCTCTATTGTTCATTTGAGAGTACGCATATGTGCATCAGTGTGGGTGTTTGAAATCCAATGAAGGCTTTGAACACTCCCTATAATCAGTGCACTGTTAGTCATCCGCAGAGAGCAGGCAGGCGCGATACGTGAAACTGGAAAATGTGTACGGTTTCCAACCTACAGTGGTAATTACCTTCAACCTGAAGAACAGAGAAGGCCTTTTGTGGAGGCGGTAGCCTGCAGAAAAGCTTTTAACTGAAGGTAAAAGTGAAGGTAATAATGGGATAATTGTTTTGGAAGATGGCTGTCTCTGCTACTTGCAAAGCCTCACTAACTTCTGCTGGTGTCTGATTTGGTAGTGAAAGGTGTTCAGGGATTTAAAATGACATGTAAATGTGTAAGTTCTTGTATGAACTTCAAGTGCGTATGTTTCAGCACTTCTCACATTGCAAGGTTAATTTCTGCAACAAATATTTTTATTTGGGCCCAACACAAATGAAAATATTTGTTGCAGAAATTAACCCTAGCCTTCTTATGGAGGTCAGGATCCAGAAGAAGAAGTGGTATTTATGATTAAGGTGGGAATTAAGTTTAGAGGTTAAGGAAGAGATATGTGTATGTGTGTAGATATGGTGAATTTTGGTCACAGTTAAAAGAAATGGAAGGAAAGTTCAAATACAATCTGCCTTTCACAAAACCTCCACAATTGCATCTTTTAAGCCCTGCCCTGCAGCACCAACCTTGTGCTGTTTTTCTGCTTCTGAAACACAATTTTATGCTTTTGCTTCAGGGGAAAGTCAGCGGTCTGGAAAAAAAACAGCAAAGGTTGTGAGGTGACTTCCAATCAAATATTCCACAAAGAAGCCTTTTGCTATTTAATCCTTTGATGTAGGATGTTTAGTTTCAGCGGTAGCATGTATTTGTTAGCATGTTACAGTGTGTAATAGGGCTTTAAAAATAGCTAAATATTTTCTCAACAACAGACTGCAGGAGCTGAGAATATTGCCAGGAAATGCTTAAGATGGCTCAATGATGGAAAAAACAAAAACAAAGGATTCAGGTCATTCTGGCTTATAATTTCCACTCAAAATCCAGATTAAATTAAATTTGGCTGTTTCCTCCGTTCTACTCGTTGAGTGTTATTTCTATTACTCATTTAATTTTCTAATTGACAAATAAACTGCAAATTTCATGTAGTTGTGAAACTGTCATAATCTAAAATAACTACAACTAATGACTTTACTTCTGAGATATCAAGGCAGTGTGCATGGATGTTGATTGGTAATTCTTAATAATTAATCAAGTAGCAAATTGTTTTTTGTAATAAAATAAGATGTTTAGTTTAAAGACAAAATACATGAACTCTGGTTTTGTCATAGTAATATCCTGTAAACTGTCAGCCAGAGACTGTTGATTGCACCGTCGAAGCCATATGTTTACATACACTCTACATGAAAGAAACGCCTTTTTTTCTCACTGACAATGAATCAAGCTAGCATGGACTTTCTTGTTCATCTGTCTCATATTTTTTTGCTCATGATCCTATTTATTTTGTGAAGTCCATTAACTTCATCTATTGTCCTCCATTGATGGCCATTATTGCTAAACACTTTAAATTTAGTTTACTCAGCATATAGGACATGTTTCTAAAAATAAACGTCTTTATTCCTCAGTGCATTTACAAACTGTAATTTGATTTTAAGATTGCTTTTCAAATAATGCTACTTACTTCACTGTGGATGATGACACTCTTACTCAGTCAGCAGCTTCACAAGCCATTAGCTTTTGTTTTCTGGTTGATGCGAACATCTTGCATCCCACCACATCCAGAACCCGAACATCCACATGCCTTCCAAGTGATTGTTTTAAGAGATGAATGAGGCACCTTCAGGGATATGAAAATTATATCCAAGGATGAACTACACTTGTAAAGGATCATTAATACTTCCCTTGTATATTTTCTGATTATATTAATTTTTTCTATAATGATATCACACAAGGAAGCTGTGTCTGATGAGTTTCCTTTCACATTTGCAGTCATGGCATCATTATCTTCTTTTTTCCCAAAAGATCTAGAGGCATAGTTCTCTTAGAGCATGCTAACAAATCGACAACCTCATTATTCTGTATGTGGTAAACAGAAATATTTTTGTCAATCCAAACTGACCTGAAATAATAAATGTATATAATTAGGCAGTGAGAAATATGCAGTCTTTGTGTAAATATCTGCTTTGATCTGTGTAAAACCTGTTTAGTCATTATAGTCTTTCAGGGCACCGAAAGACTGTCATCTGGCAAGAATCTCTCAAAGTTCGGTTTGATCCAAGTGCCAGGAAACTCAGAAGCTTTTAATTTAAATGTTTGATTCTTAAAAAGGTGGGAAATTGTTTCCTCTAAAGCTTTATATGGAACAAAAAATGCCTGGAGAGAAAAGACAGCTTCTACCTGCTGGGAGTATCAAGAGGGACAGAGAGGAAGAGAGGAGTAGAGACAGGCGGCAAGGGACGAATCAAGGAGACTGTCCTCCCTTATGGATCAAGAAAAGGAGGGAGAGAGTAAGGACTCTTTAAGCAATGACAACTCAGCTTGCTATAAGGAGAAGTTTTACAGTGAAAAATAGAGGAACTGGGGATGAATGGATCTGGTGAAATGGATAAGAAGAAAGTTGGATGGCTTTTCTACTATATTTTGACACCAATTTTTTAGAGGTTTAAAGGTTGCCATTGAAGATTGTGCTATAGTAAGTGGTTAAGGTCAGCAAAAAGGATGTTTCATTTATAAGTAAAAGTGTACTGTAACTACTCCAGTGGGGAATTAAATAGAAAAAGATTAAAACAGGAAGTTGTCCTGCCAGCAGAGATACATATGAAGTGAAAAGACAGACACGAGAGCTGGGTAAAGTGTTGGGAGGCAAGGCAGAAAGAGAGGGCAGATTAAAGAGCATTTCACAATCTGAGCTCTTCATCCATCAACACAATCTGCAGGACTTTGAAGAGAGAGAAGATGCGCATGCAAGCATTTCAACTGGAAATGTTTGGTCTGCACAGAAGGGCGCTTGTCGCTCTGTGAACTACGTTTGTGGATGTTTCTGTGCCTGCAGAATCAGCTCCGGCTGTCAAGCGAAGAAACGGTTCAGCTCAGCAAACAAAACTAAGAGACATCGCACAAAATCACAAAGACTAAAATGCATTTTTACCAAACAAATACGGATGTGGTGTGACAAGGCAGAGAAGATGGCCTAATCCACCAAATCCAAAACAGAATAAACTTCAAAAACAGGCCCAAAAAATTTCTACCAGGAGTTTATGATGCATTCAGAAATTCCTAAAAAGGATGTTTGATATTTCTTGCTATGCATCCTAGTTCAAATCAGTTCCTTGTTTATTAAAACCACAAATATGCTGTATCCACAAGTCTACAAAAAATTGATTGAGGTATTTTTTGGATTTACTGCTGTTTGCATCTCAAGCCCTGTTTGTGGTTAAAAAGCACTGTTTAGAAAAAAAAAAGGTTTGCACTGAAAAGGTCGAAGCACACTGATACAAACGCCATTCATCACAACAAGATAACTCAAAATATCAACCAGTCCAATGGATCCAAGGAAGTCACACATTGCAATCTTTAGTGTCTTATGACCAATATAACCTTGTAATGCAGCTCTGCTGCTGTTATCTCAGAGTTGGTGTTTTTATATTATTGTTCTTATAGCTCTGAGGCCAATAACAGTAAAACAGATGGAGGTATTTTTAACGTTTCTAAAAGATAAACAACTCTCTAAGGAGCCATGCTAACCCATCGCATCATACTAGGCTTCTCATACATTGTCATACCTTAATTTCCTGAAAGACAGTGTTTAGTTAAAATACACATTTTTAAATTCAAACATAACTAGACAAAGATACTAAAATTAAAGAGGTATACTTTTGAAAAAGCCTAATTTTCCCTCCACCAGCACATTCTACATGTCTTATGCCCTCTGTTCGCTCTCTGTCTTTAACAGACACCTTTCAGATGAGAGTTACACTTTTCATTTGCACATTTGCACATTTCTGTTCACACACTTTTCCTCTTTTGCTCTCTGTCCGGGTTGCCATGGAGGAATTTTTTTTTTTTTTGCTGCCATGACAACATGAGATCTTTCTGGTCTCCCGTGACGACAGAAAGACCTAACAGACAATGTTTTGGGTCATGCAGACGTTGTGGAACAATGACTGTGTGATTCACACAAACACACCACACACACACTGTGCTGGAGTTACATGTGTTACTCTTTTCCACTGAGATGTAAAACAGAGAAATATGATTTGCAAAACACATTAGTACAGAGAAACCAAGACAGAAATGTATTTTTGCCAACATTTATTTTTTGTCAGTATGACACATTAATACATTTAGCTGCACCAGAATCTCACTAACCTCAACATCCACATCTGGTTTAATGATCTCAAGCACAATTTCCTCTGTTCAGTTGTCACCATCAACACCAGAGCACCACAGGGCTGTGTATTCGGTCCATTTCTATACACACTTGATATGTTAAATATCAACTCATCAGTAAGCACAATGACTGTTCCTTTCCCACTCAAGACAATATCTCTGTCGTGGGCTATGACACCATAGTGTCACACTTCACCCACTCTTTCAATACAGCATAATTTGTTGCACCTATCTAATAAATATCTAACCTTATTACCCTCAAGATGCAAGTACAAGACCATAAGGTGCAGCAGGGTCTGCTTTGAACTTGTAATGTTGAGACAGTCGCATCAAATTTATAACAGCAGACAGGGAACTCTTGTTAAATAAATTATTCTTCTTCGGTTGGAATAAAAATGCTGTTGTTTGAAGAGTTTACGTTTCAAATTTAACAAAAACTGATCTAATGAAACAGTATTTAGACACCCAGCTGCAGCTGGTTGAGTGAAACATCTGCACATATATGCACAGATGTTTCTGTTTTATCAGATCTTCAGTTTTATCTGAAGTACCTGCAATCAGTTATTTATTAGTTACTTCAGTTATTAAAGTTTGTTGTAGGAGAAAATAACACACTATATATTTTTTGTAATCCCAAAGGTTTAAGAACAAGAACAATAACTATAAAATTGAATGTTTATTACCTTGAGTCTCTCTGAAACCCCATCGGTGAAGCTGATAGTAAACTCCTCCACCTTGGGAACCTTCAGCTGTTTTTTCTCTGTCTGGTACTCCGTCCGAGTTTTCACCACCACCTTAAGAAAAAAAATAAAAACAAAATTTAAACACAAAACATAATTTTTCTCAAGCTTTTCATACAATGACACAGCCTCATATCTCAGAAATGCTGCTATTAAAATCAACATATTAAAAACATGGATTAAATATGAACACTACAGCACAAATATTTGACTTTGGATGAAACACAACAAGTTAACAGTAAACAGTATGAGTCAACTACAATCCATGAACTGATGAGTGGAGAAAGGTCATGGGTTCAAATCCTGGTCTGCACTCTTTCTGCATAAAATTTGCACTTCTATTCACACTTATAAAATTTGATTTGTCTTTCTAATTTTGCCCTTAAATATGAGTATGAGTGCATTATTCTTTGCTTGTGTGTTTTTTTCATTTACTAAAAAGGACTAAAATGTGACATCAGGGAATATTTATCAATAATTAACCTCATTATTATAGATGATGAAAATTCACCACTGCAATCCTGAAATGGACACAGTGTTTAAGCTTCTGTTTTGCAATTCCTGGATAGTAATCCTCAAGATTTGGGGTAAGAGATGTTGAACACAGCAAAGGAAAATGGGGTGAAGGAAAAAAAGAAAAACAAGGCCAATGTCTCAGTGTCCTTGTGGCTGATTGTGCTGCTGCTAAGCAGCTCACTGTCACTTTGAGACAAAGCCAAAAACTGCTGTGCACACAAACCGACTCCACTATCTGAACAACAAAGCTTTCGTTTTGCTCCACAATGCTGTTATCTGGAAGCTGAAACTGCAGTAGGTGAATGCGGCGCTTTTCGCTGGACTCCTGAGGCGCAGAAGCTCCACGGCTGTCGGTGCAGCAGCACAAAATGCCTTGCTTGCCATTTTTAATGTCTAATTTTTTATGACAATTTCTTTCTCATTCTTGAAGTCATTTCACAACAAAATGCTCAGAGCTTTCAGGTTTCAAACACAATGGGGTTTATGTTTCATTACATTTTCCCCACTTCCACATCTCACTCCTTTGTTTCTTATTACCCAGTGAAGTGGCTATCAATCAACTTTAGCTCATTTCCACCCGTCTTTAGCCACCAGCACCACCATCTCTGATTAGAAGGGTTCCACTTTGTTCTGAAAACCAACAATTTATGAACACAAGCTTTTTTCAGTGTACGATGTCAAAAGACATATTTAAAGTTATTAATTACATTTTCCTTGTGGTCATTCCTGAGCACATGTATTTTGTGGGTTTAGTTCAGCTTTCGCTGTTTATATATCCTTGAAGGACACAAAAATAGAGATATAGATACATTTAGCTACTCTACTGATGGGATATTGTAAATATTCTTCCAGGTACTTCAAATGAACAGCTATAATAAGTCATCTGTAATAACTAATTAGCTGGAAAAAGTCTAGGGACATCAGGAAAGCTTTACTGGAGAATAAGTGTTTTCATTTAAATCTGTAAAAGAAAAAACCTCTTTAACAACATGATGTTCTGCTGCTTCACTGTAGGAATCTACATTCAGAGTTTTATAACTTTAGCATCATAACTGCCATTTAATATTTTACTTTTCTTCCATAAAAAGGCCTTAAAAGATTTTTTACATGTACTTTGATTGAATAAGAACAACTAATTCAGAGTTAGTTGGTCTGTAAGGGTTATTTTTACTTTCAGTCTCAAACATCTAGCGGGGAAGGTGAGTAAATCATCTATGTAACATAGTAATATTTTTATTCAATAAAATCCAAACAAATCTAATGAAATGTTAGACATTTACTACACCATTACTTCATCAAAATCATAAACAAGCTTTGAAGAGAACCAGACAACTCCAATAAAGGCATGGTAGTATCAAGTTATACCAAGACTTTTAATAAAATATATGTTTCAAAACTACTATAGTGTTTTAGTCATATGACAGGTATTGTTTAAAGCCCTTTATTTTGATGAAAAGCATTTGTTCAAATGACATGCAATCATTCGACATCTAAACTGAACAAATACCAAAGGGAGACAAAGTTCAACTCATATTTTTATTTCTATTTCGTTCTAGAGATAAAGTGAAACCTTTGGAAGATGTACAATAACTACACTGCCACATAACTTTAAATATTAAGTGTATCTGCACCTTTTTAGTTCTACTCCCCGTGTTTTGCCTCCTAGATATATCTTTAGATTAGTTTAGTTCTTCTTTGCTCGAGCTAGTATCATTATTTGTGTAGGATTTGCTCTTTCTGGTCTCCACAGCTTTCTTCATCTACATGTGTCTTCATTTAAGACACCGATACCAAGAATCACAGAATTCTGCAGTTTGAGAGAAATACTGAAGCTGGTTCCTAAACAGACGTTAAATCCACCCAAATGCAACCTTTAATTTACATCCTTTAATCTCATCCTAAAATAGGGCCTTCTGAAACACGAACTAATGCCTATTAAGCTGCCCCACAAATACGGAAGCAGAGTATTTTTAGAGCGATTAGAAAAAAGACAGGAACAACAAACAAACCCATAGATGTAAGGTCACTCTCATACATGATAGTGGACAACATCAGGACAAAAGAAGACTATCTCACCCTCATTAATAAAGTCATGCCGGATTCCTTACTTATCAGGTGTGTCAAGATGTGAAGATCCAAAACAAGAAAGCAATTTTAGAAATTCAGTTGTTATTTTTTTCTGATATTTTTATACATTTCTTGGCTCAATAATACTATGTATTTCTCACAAACAACAATCACCACAATGTTTCCCCCGCTGCACCTTTTTGATGTTGCTGCCTTACACTGGCTGCATTACAAAGCATTGTCCTACCTGTCCTTTCATCTCTTGCACGGTTGCTGACTTTCTGCTGATTTTTTTTCTGCCAGCAAGACTTACGGTCCAACATCAAGAAAAGGTAAGCTAATGATTGCGGCTCAAGCAACACTACAGCCTTGGAGAATCTAATTTTTATGAGTAATGTTTATTTTAAAAACCTTGAAAGCATGTGACCTTTAAATGTTTCTCTGTAAGAATGGAGCTCCATTTCGATTTGTTTTAGAAAGGCATGATTTATACCAAAAACATGCAAGGATCTTAGGACCACAAAACATAAATGGACAAATTGGTCATTTTAATGTGACGACAGGGCTGTCCACTTAAACCGGCAGGCTTGGAAAGGAGATCATTTAATTAGAAACACCCAAAAAGATCTTTAGGAACTCTGGAGGATGTGCATAGATTTGAGGTTTAGGTTGAATGATCTTTATGTAAGAATGGCAAGAATAAAGCCACTGTTTAATGAAAGGAACATGTAGATCCATCTGCAATTTGATCAAAAGCATTTAGCAAAAGATTAGATGAGACTAATGAGATGAGATTTCAGTCCTTGGATATCTGCATAGCAAAACAGACATGCCACAATAGACTGAACTGCCTGCAAGAGATGGATCTACAAAGTATCGAAAGGCTGAATATAAATGCAAATGTTATTTTCATATTTTAATTTGTAAAAAAATAATAATAATAAAGAACTGAAAACCATGCATCCTTCTTTTGAATAAGTATGTGCTACTTTGTATTTGCATGTCGTATAAAATCCCAACAAAATAGATTTGTGGTTGTAACATAGCAAAATATGTAAGAAGGGGTATTAATACTTTGTGTGTGTTTCAATGCAGTGAGCTGATGAAGAATATTTAGATGTTCCTTTAAAATGCCTTGAAAGTTTCAATTGTGTATTTTAATAAGTGGAGAAAAGAATGTGGCATTAAAGATGAGAAGAATTTACATTTACAAGAAAACTCTTTATTTATATATGTTCATTTCAGTTTTGATCTTTCTTGCAGGAAATCCATCAGAATTCCTCTTTCTGTGAGTCTTTCCCAGTATGTTATTCCTTAGAACTGCTGGAGCAGTGATTGCTGTTTTATCTGTAATCCCTGGAGAGCAAGCTGTGGGAGTGTAGATTTTTGGCAAGGTTCAGTGTGGAAGACAGCTGCAGAAAATCTTTAGTTTTTTTTCTGGCATCTTGGATTCTTTTGTTTCCTTATGAATAAAGGTATAAACAACATGTTTTATAAATAAGAAAAAATGGAATCTCTCTTTGTTGAAGCACTGCAAAACAAGTTCCAAGAGGATCAAGTGATATTTTAATCAAAGATAATGAATGTTTAATCAGCCGCTCTTTTTATGTTGTCATATTTATTTGATTAGAACTACAAACAGAGATTGGTGTTGTTGCTTGTCTTTGGTAGGAGCTCAGAACGTAAATATTAACATGTCATGTTTCAGAGCAAATATGAACAAGAAGGCCTGATCTCCTAATCGTCCATGTATTTCTACACGATGGCAAGGTAGATGGATTTGCCATCTACCTTCCAGTTAGAGGTAGAGAATTTAGACATAAATCACAACCTGCTACCACAAAAAAGTAAAAAAAGATACAGGCCTGAAAAGTAAAGATAACTTACATATTTCACTCTCAACACCTCATAGTAAACATTATAAGGGGTGAACAACCTGGAGGATATTATTGTCGTAACCTAAGAAAAAACAGATAATATATTCTTTTTATTACTGTGGCACCTCTAACAACCCAATTAAAATAAATATTACTAGCATTTTATTTTTTATATTCTATGTTTGAATATAACAAACATAGAATATAGCGCTTTTAAAGAACACTTGAAATTGTTTATTAAAACTTCTCAGACATGTTCTCATTTTAACTAACTTTTATTGTATCTTTTGTGAATGTTTGTCAATGTGATTTCTTGATTGTATGTTTATAATGTCTCTTTGTTGTTTGGGTCTTCCTGTCTTGGGACTACAGACGGAAATTAGCAATTATGCTATAATCTGGCTCATTTACAGTCTGTACAGAAGTATTGATTGTTCACTAATGTGCATTGTCCCTAATAAATTTAAATAAATAAAATAAGTATGTAATATTCATACATACAAACTTTTATTTAGCATAATGCCCTGTTTCCCTGTGGAATAAATATGTTGCGACCTAAACGTTTATTTTACTTTGACTCTTCAAAAAGCAGGAAAGGCAACAAAATGCTATAGATGCCATGCATGTGATTTTTAAAAATCAAGAAATGGCTTTAAATTATTACTTATGAAAATAGTTAAAAAGAATTCAACAAACAGGACAGGGTAAGGACTCATTTTTTTGCCCATCACATTACACTGAGGAGTGTAATGCAGGGGGAAGAACATCTCCAGATTAATTAATTTGAAAGGTTTTTACACATCTTTTTAGCATTGGCAAGAAATGTAAAATGTTTTCTACATTTTTAAATGTGACTAATGATGTTCAAAGAAGGAAAACTTCCTGAAGCACTGTTGGCTTCTCACAGTGAGCCTTTTTGATCTGGAAAATAAAAGCAGCAGTTTGCCTTCTCCCAATATCAGAGGAATTAATCAGTGTCTAAGTGCACAGCTAGGATAAAAGTGCAGCACAAACCTGGAGTAAGAGTAGCTTTTAAAGCAGCTCAGCAGGGTTACACACCATCTAAACACAGAACACTGAGTGACCCTCAGAAAATATACCGCAGCTACAGCGCAGTGCTCCACAGGCAGTGTGTGTGTTTGTAAAGCTGCTCAGAACCAAATGGGTCATATGAGGTCCAAGACTGATCATGTGAGCCAGAAATCAACCCTGTAAGCTTTGGAGGGCAGATTTAAAACAACAGTCTTAGATAAGTAGATAAACAATCAATTTTATTTTTCTAAATTATGTCCCAAAAAACTGCCTTGAATTCAGTAACACTGACATTTTTATTTCAAGAATTTACATTTAAGGGCACTTTCCAATTTTTTTCTGTTTAAGGTCAAAATAAATTAAGAACATCAAAATAACACTGAAAAGCAATTCTAAAAATGATTAAACATCCTCCTTTTGGCTGTAAGAAGTGCTAAAACACATTTCTAATTATTATTTTGCAGTCTGCTTAGTTTATTGCTCCAGGTTTCTGTCACAGCTTCTGTGTTATCTCAAGCAGCTTTGTTCCAAAAAATGTGCATAACCTGCTGAGCAGCACACAGCATTTTTAGCAAGTACAGCTGCAAAGCACTTAACACTAGAAGAGTTAGATATTTTTATTCTTCTTAAGAAAAAAGCAAGCATAATAAGGGTGAAAGTAGGATTTGTGTAAAAATAAAAAAAACAGTTGTCATGAGAAAACCGTGAATGTAAGACAGCAGAAAATCCACATTTTCTGAATACAGAAATATGTCTTCACTGCATTTTTCAATGTTCACTGTGACTTTGATATTGAAGCTCTGAGAGGTTAGCATAAAAAGCCAAAATACGCCATCATATTATTTTTAGTCAACTAATTGACAACACAAAATGTGCTAACAGACTTTTCTCCTTTACTAAAGCACAGTAAAATGAATGAAGCACATATAAAATAAAATCCTTCTAGGTTCTCTATATGGTATAAAGCTGTAAGAGACGAGAACATGGCTAATGAATGACAAGAATGGTCTGAAGAACACCAAGAAGACCAGCTCCTAAAAGCTTTCAGAATGGCCTAATCAAAGCCCAAACTTGAATCCAATGGAAATGCTGTGGTATGACCTAAACAAAAACTGCATGTCTTTAAAATACCTTCAATATGGCTGAAATAAAGAGATTCTGAAAAGAAGAGAGGGCCAAGATTAGTCTTTATTAATGTAAAGTTCATGAAAAATATTTTTTAAAGCCAATGGTGAGAAACCCAGTTACTTTGTTTAAGGCGCAATTACGTTTTCTTACTGTCTTAGGTTGGTTTGGACTTTTTTCAATCTAGAAAAATTAAGTCGTTTGAAAACTGCATTGCGTATTTTCTCAGCCTGTTTGTCTGGCAGTACATTTTGTTTAATGATTTGAAATATTTAAATGTGACAAACCTATCAAAAACAAAGGGAAGTAAAGCATTTCTGACATGTAATTCAACATTTTAAATTGCATTAGAATCTTAACAAAACTCATTTTGTGTCTCTTAAGCTGCGACTTTGTGGAATCCATGTCCATGTCACTAAGAAAAAATAAATTATGGGAGTGTTCTTACTTGTATTCCTTCTTACCTCAGTCATCATTTTCTATTCTTTGTATAGTTACAGATTTAATTTATTTTTGCCTTGAATTGCATCCAATGCTCTCCCTGCTGGGAGAACAAATTCTAACAATCAAGGTTGCTAACAAATAAGAAACTTAAAGGCAAATAATCTTTCCAACTCTCATTGTGTCCTGTGCAAGGACAAACATACATCAGCATGCACAGTCTGGACCAGAAGCTTTCTTACTGTGAAGCAGAGAAATGGCATGCAATACCTGCATCATCTGTCAGCAACTTTATTCACAAGCAGGAAACAAGTGCAATCTTTGAAATAATAAAAAAATGCAATAAAACAACAACATGAATATTTCTATACAGCATATTCAGGTTCTGGTGGCTGCTTTGGCTGCAGTTTCACTGCTCTTGATTCTGCTGGGACTGAAATAATCAGCGGGGAACGAGTGACAGCTTGACTGATGTCCGTTTACAAACTGGTCGCTGCAGACATGATCGACATGCAATTCACACACTCGCTTGCATGTGTCCACAAGGCTGCACTCGACATGCTGCTGGAAGCGAGCAATTGTTGTTGTGAGTAAAAATGCAAGTGTGTAAGTGCATTGAAGGACAAGTCATTTAACAGGTTTATGAAATGGAAAGAGACGGTGGCTCCCTAAGCAGAATAAATGTGGGATCAGACCGTGCACTGACTTTTTGCACACTGCAACAGCAGCTGTATGATTGTGTTAGATTAAAGAATAGCTTAAATACCAAGAACCCATCTTCAGATGTTCAGCTTATTAAACATTTGACAATTTTGCATGCAAAATGGTTTTGGAGCTTCTTTTTCAGTAGAAATTGTTTTTTTACATTCTCTTTGTTATGCATTTCTTTGTATGTGTGTTATTATAGATCAGTAGAAATGATGCAAGCACATAAAATATGCACTTTTATGTTAAAGGCAAACTTGTGCACACAGTTTATTATAATAATCCAGCATTATGTTTTAGTGAAATATCTAACTATTCTATTTTGCATCTAATTTTGTTGTTTAAGGAATATATCAAATTTAGACAAATCTGAAAAAAAAACCAATCATTTTGAATAAAGAACAAAGCATTAGATTATTTTTCAAATATTGATGAGAAAAATGATATTTTTGTCAATGTCTACAGTGATTACTATTTTATTTCTTTTTTTTTTTTTTTTTTTTTTTATTAACCAAACATTTTACTTGCCTCTTTTAGTAGCTGTACAAAGAGACAGTGGCTCTTTTCCTGTTAAGTTTTTTCCAATAAAGTGGTGTTAAATTGTGGCATTCCTCCATCTTGATATTGTGTTGAAAAAGATTGTGTTCGTCCATCAGACTATCCATGTTTCCAATGTTTAATTTTATCGTTACACACAGATTTATTTACACCTAAACATGTTTTCTAGTCAATAAAAGGGTCAAAATGATCAATGAACAACCTAAAAGTGAAAAAATAAATTCATTAAACATTGAAAAACTGAGCCCATTGCCTTGAAGGGTGACTGGTTTTTGGTCTGCAAAAGCAAGTTTTAGTTAAAACTGGCTTTGTGTTTATAATTTCATGGCTAAGAAGGGAACATTGCACAATGAGAAATAAATTGTTTTCTCCACAGGAAAACAATGTTGCATACTTGCAGCATAAAATTTAAATCACTTCAATGGTAAGAATTTGAAATGACATAGCCATTATATAAGACCTGCACCAAAGAAGATTGAAAACTATTCTTCTGCTAAATGTGTCATACCACAAAGTAAGCTAGCGGTTGTCTGTACGCTCACTGATGGAGGTTCTGCATGAATGGCACATTGCACCTCCTCTGCTGCCCCAGCCCCAACCAATCAAAATACAGGGAACCATCTAAATCTTGAGAAAATCTGCAGAGAAGTCCAACACAAAGCACATAAAACTGACTCGCTATTCCCAGCTACAAGCAGGAAACACCAACTGCCCACTGAATGAACTCACATTAAAGCAACAAAAAACCTGGAAAATGGGCAACAGACCAATATGTCATATTTTTATTTGATGCCAGTGCTTTTTTCCTATTTAAAGCCACTCGGCTGAGGATGACTTCACATTCTGAAGACAAGGAAGATGCTGTGTTGACTCAGGAGTGCAAACAACCTCCAGGCTTCTAAAGTTTTTCAAGTTGGAAAAAAATATCTTAAATAAACTGATGAGTGGCACAAAGGTAAAAATATAGATTTAAGCATCTGAAAAATGAAACAACGGAGCTGTAATTGCTGCACGGAACGTCGCAAAACACTGAAACACATTTCATACATAAAGCCTCCAAATGTGCTGAAAGTGATAATGAGCTTGCCTATTGCCTCGTTCCATTCATTTCCATAATGTGCAATCAGCACAGCTCTCTGTCTCAACCCCGCAGATAGATGCACCAATCGGCTCTGCTCCACCGCCATGGTGACTGGATTAACGAGCAGCGGCGGCGTTACGATGGCATGTCAGGATGATAAATGACAAGCTGTCTGGCACCAAATCTGTCTCCTAATCTCAGCTGGAAAACAAAGGACACAGCCGGGAGACAGCTGAGATGAATGAATGTGTGAATGAATCAAACATCATAGGCCTGTGTGTTAATGTGTGTGTAAGTACTTTGGAGGAAGGGGTTATTTTAGTTAAGAGGGTTTCAGGATGGCATGGATCAACAACATCGACTTAAATGGAAACAGAAACAGACAGACAGATGCACATCCAATAAAGCTCTCCCTGACATAATCACTCAAATTGGGCCAGCCCAAGTTATAAGAGGGCCGATGCAGAATGTCATTGGAGGTCCGCTTTCTGTTGAGCCACCTCAGAATTAGCAACCGTCCTTTTATTGACAGTATTTTATTTTTCCCCCCCTTTCTGTGGTCAGGGATATTATTATTTTTTTCTTTTGCCGTTAAGTGCATAATGAAACTCCAACATTTTTGCTATAAAACCATGTCAGTCAATGGCGTTCACTATGTTAGATTTTTTTCTTGAGTTTTCTTAAAAAATAAATAACATTAATGGGTAAGATATAATATTGGCTTTATAGATTTGTCAACATATTTTTTTCAGAGTATATTTTTTACGAATATAAGATTTTAATTTAACTCATTGTATGTGTCCATGTGTGTTTACTGCAAAAGTTAGTCATATTTGGTCCTAGTCACTGATCTTTTTCTAAACAAACAAGGTGGACAAAGTTTTCCTGGCAAATGATCTGGTTTTCTTATTGGCCGAAAGTACAGGAGAACCTTTAGTTGACTATAAAGGTGGGGAAAGTGGTTGCTAATATTCCTAATATTTTTTAGGAATCATGTCCAGACTTTCTGCAGCTGTCCAAATCAGCGTTTCTTCATTCTGTTTTAATCACATACGTGTAGGTAATGTGAATAACTAAAATAAATCCAATTAGAATCAGAAAAAAAAATAGTACTTGCAGTTGATGAGCACAAATCATTTGTAGATTATGGTTATTTCCATAAATACTTTTTTAAACTAGCGGTGTCATAAAACAAATTTTTTTCACACTCAATTTCTGCTAAGCTTTGTAATGTATCTTCCCTAACAATCGAGCTGGCACATTGCATACATTCACCCCCAAATGTTAGTGATTGGGTAACAGCAGACTGAGTTTGCTTGTACCTCAGGCCGGCTCTGCTCTCCCTCATACACAAACACAGATAAAATCCACAGAGCTGGTGGGCTGTACGTGTCTCACCTTGTCAGGTGCTTGGCTCTGGAGGCTGCCAACATCCAGAGGAGTAATGAGGGGCACATTCTGAAAGCCGTCCTCAACACTCACAGCTTTGGCCCCTTTGTCCTGAAGATTACTCCCCAGTTTCACCATCGTCAGCTTTGCTGTATCCCTTTATTTCCCTCAAGAGCTGCTCCTGAAAACAAAAAACAGTACGTCTCATGCTCCCCGGAACAAACACAGAGAAATAAGTTCAGAAGTCACAGATATATTGTCAGTTTGTGGATTTGTTTACAGGCAGAAATTATTCTGGGTTTGCGACAATATGCAAAAACATGGACATTTTACACAGGATTTTTATATTGGAGAAAAAACAGACTATACGTTCTCTCACCGCCGTTTTAGCCAAGAAAAGTGATGCCACTTACTTCCAGCTGTTCGTCCTTGTCCGTCCGCCTGCTCTGGTCTGCGGCAGCGCTGATGTCGGACCGGAGGATGGAGCTCTGGGGAGCAGGTGAAGCCGCGCTGCGGTGTCGCTGCTGCTGATGCTGCGGGAAAGCAATACTGCGCCGCCGAGTACAAGCTGGATGTCTGGCAGCGGGTTTCCGTCAAGCAAAGGCAGCCCAACCCCCTAATCCGAGCACAGCCTCTTCTTCTCCGTGGAGCAACACCCAACCGCTGGAGCTGCTGGCCGCTAGAGGGACGTTTCGCCTCCTTAATCCACCGGTCTCGTTTGTTTGGTTAAAGTGGAGGCTAAATTAATGTTGCATTTGACAGTGCCTCGTAAATTCCAGATTCTACATCAGGAAGGTGGAATCTTTTGGGAAATAATATGGAAAAAAATCTATTATAAATTAATTTAAATAAAAATAAAATTAGAAATGTTTTAACTAAATAAATAAATAAAAAAAACAGCTGATTTCTACTTTGAAAATCTCTCACACCATAGGGATACTTAAGCTATTTATAATCCACACATTGCTATCTGTATATATATTTTCAAGTATTCATAGGTTTAGAGATGTGAAAGCGGCTATATATGTTTTAAAAAATCGTCTTTATGGCACCCAAACGCAATCAACATCAGGTGAGTTGTGTCAGTTTTACTTTTTGTCCTACACTGCCATCTGGCGATCCTTTTACTGTATTACAGTCTGTAAGAAGCATAACATCACACCATGAGTTGAGTTATATTATACTACTTTAAGTGTTCATACTACATTGAATTTTTTCCTTATTTGGACATCTGACACCCACAAACTCATGTTTATGTTGGGTTCCATAAACCAACACAAATTGGGGCATAATTATTAAGTAGAAGGATGAAGATCTAAACTGGAATTTGGAAAGTACAGCAGGCATTTTGCATTCAGTCCCCTTTCCTCTAACACCCCAAAGTAAAATCAAGTCATCAAGTCATAGACAACCTGTTTGTAATTTAATTTAATTATACATAAATCTGTTCTGCAGAGGCTTCAGAGGTTTGTTAGAGAACATGACTGAACAGCATGAAGATCAATGAACGCAACAGACAGGTCAGGAATGAAATTGTGGAAATGTTTAAAGTAGAGTTAGGCTTCAAAATAATGTCCCAAATTTTGGACATTGAGTATTTCTCAATCATCAGCCAAAATTGAACACAGTATAGCACAAGTGCAAACCTACCAAACTGTCAGGGATGGGAAATATTTATGAGAAAAGCAGTAAATAGACCCATACTAACTCTAGAGGAGTTACCAATGGTAGCAGAAAATCTATTCAGCAATATATGTTGTGGATATGCATTTCTCCACCGAGGGCAGAAAAACTGGATGGAGATAGATGCAGGGCAATCTTGGAAGAAAACCTATTAGATGCAGCCAAAAACTTAAACCTTGGGCCAAAAATAAACCTTTCAGCAGGAGAACAGCTCTTTGTGTACAAACTGAGCTGCAATGGAGTCATATACTGGCATATGTTCAGATCTGTGGTGAGATTGTGTGTGAAAAGTCAAAATTCTTCTGCAAAGCACCAAAACTTGGATGCCTTGGTACAGTTTTGACAGCAACTAAACAAGAGGCCCTTTGTACTTCATACCATTAAACAGTTCTGTACTGCTTGTAACCACAGTGTTCCAAAAATAATTAAACTGTGAAGGTGTAAAAGAGCAAACATGTTCTGGCAAACCATGCTAAGGCATCTGAATGAGAATTGAAACATGACATTGTTGAATAAGGAGGGCAGCCTTTTCACTCTGAAAAAATAGAGTATTGATTTCCTTCTTTGAAAAATTGGACTAAGCACTTTAGTTGTATGAATAAAAGCTGAGTAGTCTAGACTCTGTGCTGGCAGAAAATAAGCATTTGACTGAAAAATGATGTTGTGGGGAAAACGTTTTTGCAGATGAAGCACACAGTCAAGTGGCGGCTTTTATGGTGTAGTAGATTTTATTTTTCATTAACATGTATTACTTTTGGTATGCATCGATTCGAAATATGCAGTTGCAATTTTGTTTACACATCTTTACCAGGGATGCCAATAAATGAGAAAGTATTATTCCTCTATGACTTGAGTGCAGTTCCACTCATTTATTACCAGTCATAAAATTACAGGGTCTTACAGTCAGTCTGATTTAAAACTTCACATGGCATGAAAGCATCAGTATGGAGGCCTACAAAACAAAATTGACATTTACATGCATGTTGACAAAACCTGGTATTTACAAAATGGGAACTTTTTCCTCAGGAAATTAGACTACTATAAGGAAATTTATTTTAGTAATGCCATTAAAAAAATTTACATTTTTAATAGATGTCTCTACACACAGAGAGACATACTGTATATAAGCAGTTGTTTACTTTTTTAAGTTTGATAAATATGTGGGCGGTTACAATAGAAACCCAAACATCTGTTTCTCAAATATTTAAATTTGACCAATAAGGAAACACTTTTGATACAGATTTGACAATTGCCCAGAGAATCATAAACAACTTCTTTAATAGAGTAAATCACAAAATATCATTGCTAAAGCTGCCTTACATTAAACATGCCAACTGAACGGTGGGTGTAAGGAAAACATGTGGTAAATAAAGTGCTCCAGTAACAGACTCGATGTCAGAAGTTCTGTGCTGCAGCTTAGGGGTCTAAAGTCTGCTTCAGATGAAAACAAACGTTGCATTCAATTTTGAAAAATTAGGATCTTAGGATCAGAAACCTCCTGATGGTGGATGAACTTTCCACAATCACTGATGATTTGAGGAGCCATTTCATCTGCTGGTGTTTATCCAGGCTTTTTGTTTAAAGTAAATCCACCAGGAAATTTTAGAGCACTTTATGTTTCTCCAGAATGACAAGCCTCCTGGAGATGCTGCTTTTACTTTCCAGAGGGACTTGGCACCTCTTCATATTGCACAAAAACATCAATAAGTGCTTCATTAACTATTGCATCGATGCATTTGATTGGCCAGAAAACTTCTCTAACCTAATAGAATTTATGGACTATTGGCAAGTGGAAAATGAGAGCGTTAGTAAAACAGAAGAGCTGCTGCAGGGAAAGCAACCTGAACTGCCTGTACCATATCACAGCCACAGGCTGAGTGTTACTCAGCTAAATACAGGAAACTCAACACAAGGAAACATATAGTCATAAATAAAATGCAATTTGAAAATCCTAACACAAAGCATAAATAATCAGACCAAACACACACTTTCATCACAGTTAAGATTTATTTCATTCAACATTTCACATTACAAATATTTAAAAATTATGCATACTGTTATAAATAGTTGGCTGCAAACAATTAAATAACATTAGATTTTTCTTTTTCGTTTCACTAGCACTTCTACAGACCAACTCCTAGAAATATGGACATATCCGTATTACATAACTTAATTAGAAAGGAAAATACAAAAATAGGAACTTATAAAGTGAAATGACAATAAAAATTAAGGTGATATCTTAAGTAAAAAAATGCTATTAATAAATACAACAACCTTCCCATACACAGTTAAAAACTATTGAAATCTTGCCATTAAGTAACATCATTAACAGACAAATATTTAAATATTTATTTTCCTTCAGAAAATGTGAACCATATATTGTGGAGCACAATATAGCAATTAGTAAAAACTAGACACTTTAACATATTAAAAGCTTCACCTCAAAAATATAACAAAAATCTGATCAAAATTATAAAAATCAATTATACATTCCAATTAAAAATATACCAATAAACAGCTAAATACATCGTTGACCTAATAATTACAATGCAATCAATCACAGTAGCTTAAAATAAACCAAAAAAATAAGCAAAATGAGCACAAAAACCCTTAATGTTTTAAAAATAACTTCAATTATTTATATTAGTACAAATAGTTTGATTTCTTTTCTTTTTTACAAACACCAGCATGAAAAGGATTACAATAACAGTAGAAAATGACTGTGAAAAACATATTAACATCTTCTTTAATTAAATGTCTGCAATTAAAAATGGCATTAAAGAATTACATTGCAAAGAGTCTTTCTCTGGAAAAAGGTTCAAAAGAAGTATTGCACATAACAACTTGAAGTTAACTTGCAACAATTTACCACATTCAAGTCTTTAAGCTCCCCTTTCCTCCAGATAGGTCTACGTAAGCTCACCGCGACGCACGGCGGGGATAAGTTCTCAAGTCTTTTCAAAACAGTGTTTCTTTTTGTTTGTTTGCTTTTTTTATCTTTTTGTATTTTTTTTATTTTTTTTTTAAACACGGATGCTCAAAGTCCTGCACTGCTGCATCGGATTAATTTTTTTTCTTTATGTTTATCTCTCCGTCATGTGCATCCCTGCAGAGGTCTGCGGATAAGGGGAAGCGGGTGGGGAATCGACACGAGGGGAGTGAGGGGGAGAGCTGAGGTGTCCTTAACATAATAGTTAAACATTTGGTGCACACCACAACAGTTAATTTTAATATCTAATTCATGTACTTGTCATTTTCTCTTTTTTCGTCATGCATGCTAAGGGTTACAATAGGTGCTAGTTGGCAAGTTCAAGAATATATATATATGTATATGTATATAGATTTTTTTTTTTCAAATATTAAAATATCTAAAACACCAAACATCCATTCTTGTGGTACAAGATTCAGCGTTAAGCGTGAACCAGATTTTGCATTCTCCTCTTTATAAGTTATGCTCCATCTATGGAGAGGAAACCAAGACAGAAGTTACCATTTCCTCCAACTAGTACAGCCAAGTTTGGAGACATTTACATCAATTTGAAATTACAAGATTTTCTTCTTTTTCTGTTCCCGCCATGCTTTTATTGAGCAGATCAACTAGAGAACATCTGGTATATGACCAATAAAAAAGAAAAAAAGAAAATAAAACACAAAGACCAAGAGAGCTTTCCGCTTTGGTCTCTCCTCTGCAGATCTGAAGTCGCATTAACACAACTGCGCACTCGTAAAGTTGTAAAGATTCCTCAGCACGGAAATGTATAAAAAGCATAATTGAAAATAATATATATTGAAAGCACTCAACTTTTTTTGTCCTTTTTTTCGAAAAATGAAACATCTCCATATATGCAGATCTCTCAGTAACAAAAGTACAAAAGCTACCTTTCACAATGTGAAAAATTGAGGTATTGCAAAAAGGAGTTTCCCCATTTTGTGAAAAATGTGCCTAAAATGACTGTTTGGAAAAAAGACAAAAAAAAGGAAAAAAAATATTTAGAAAAGTAGTGCATAATAAATGTTTTTATGTGCATGACAAAATAATTTAGCTAGAAAACACTGTACCAAAAAATCAGCAGGCCATGTATAAAATAATCTTTTTTTTTTCATCTCATTTAAACAGCAAATTCTTCACAAAGTGTTTTTTTTTTTTTAAACTTCTAAAATGCTCACCCGCAAAACTGATGCACGAGGCGCAAAGCGACACCCCCCGCCAATATGAGGATTCTCACTAGTGTGTGTTATTAAATCAAGTTTCGGTACTAACTCCCTGACTTTTAAATGCTCGGCTAGAAGATCGCCACTGAGTGACGGAAAACACCAGAGAAAATGAGAGGATTATTTTCACCTTTGCTGTGGGAATGTACACTTTAAACTTGCAGAAGTATTTGAGATTTAAAAAAAAGAAAAAAAAGAAAACACGACCACCTTCGCTTTGAGCTGGGGTCTTTTTCTGTGCGTCTGCAAGCTCTGTTGGGTTTTCCACAAATGGTGTTCACTGTTAAATAAATCTGCAGCGCCTGCATTGTGTTCAAGGCCAATCTTTGGTTTGTTGTAGTCCACCAGGGCTTAACGGTGAAACAAAAACTGGGTCGGAGAGATATATTTATGAGCATGTATAGAGAGAGAGAGAAAGAGACAGACAGAGACCGAGAGAGAGAGAGAAATTAAAAACAAACTCTAAAGAAATGAGAGAAAACATAAAAATCCTGACAGGCAATGAGCTACAGCATGACCCACTACTGCACAGCCATCTTTGGTTCCCATGAGCCACTGGGTGCAACCGAACGGGCCTGAAAACTGCGTGTGGGTCACGATTGTGTTGTAGTAGTAGTAGTAGAGCACACTGCAAAAGAATATCTTCATTTATGCTTCTAAAACACTGGATGCTGAGTTGGATTCACTTGGCAGCAAAAAGGATGGCGGGACGCCCCCCGCCCCCTCCGTGAATCGAACGCGTGCTGATGATGTGCAAAGCAGATTAACGCAAACTGCACGCTTCATTGAGCGTCGCTTTCAATCTTGGATGCAAAAGGAGCACTTTTATTATTAAAGACTTGGGAGAATTGCACAAATGGGTTTTAAGGGAACCAGCGGAGACAGGCGCTTCCTGTTTGGTGCTGAAAAGGTGGCACCCAACAAACATACTCATGCCCCTTAAACTTTTTTACATTTCAGTTTATTTTTTCTAGGAAATCTTGTCTAATAAACCAGCGTAAAGTAGAATATAAATAACATGTATCCAGCCATTTTCAATCTGCTACCACTAAATGAAATTCAATGCTATTAAACTCTGGTTTCATCTACCATCTGAGTTTTGTATGGAGGAAAACTGACACTAAAGATCACCCTGAATATCTCATCCACAAGGTAAAACATGGTAGAGGCAGCATCGTGTTGTGGGTAGCAGGGTGGTCACAGTAGACTGGACGATGGCTGGAGGTAAATAATGGAAAACCTTCTCATATGGGATCATTCCTAACCAAACAGCCAGGGCTATAGTGGAAGGGTTTGGATCAAATCATGTGTTAGAATGGCCCAGTCAAAGTCCAGGACTACGAATCTGTGGCAAGATTTAAAAATAGATGGCAAAAGATATTCTCCAACTGGATTGAGATGGAGGAGCCTGCCACAGTTTCCAGTTTATTTTTGTACACAAACTATTCTTTTCTTCACATAACTTTGTGTTGGTATATTGTGAAAAACAGATAAAATGACCTGAAATTTGTGGTTGTAATGTAACTAAAATGTAGAAAAAGATTAAGAGGTATGAAATACTTCTGAAAGGCGCTGTACCTTCACCTCATGTCCTGAATAATCTGGTTTTGATCCAACAACGTGACCGCGCTCTCGGTTAGCTGTTAGTCTTGTTCTAGAGGCCAGAAGCGGACATGAGGAAGGGGCAGCGGGGATGCATTCATCTCTTTGCCTGCCTCTTCCGTATCCTCCTTTAGCCATACATTCCCATGTTACACTGTATACTGTACGATACTTTACTCCGTCCCTAGCACAACCCTGGGTTTGATTACAAAAATAAGGAGGTGATGAAGCAAGCGAGTAGAAAACTGTGCCTGTTAGGTCACTCTCTGTCTGTTGCATCACTTCCCTCTGATTCTCGCTCAAAGGGAAGCTTAACACCAGAGAGTGGTAATGTGTTTTTTCTTTTCTTGCTTACTTGCTGTTTTTTTCCTTCTTCTACTTAATGTATTCGGCACATTAGCAGCTGAGTTTGAGGTATTGGTTTTTGCATGTGAAAAATGGAGATCAAAACCCAAATCTGTGTTGCTAAAATTTGTTGTGTGGTTTTTTTTTCAAGTAACGTCAAAATGTCTGTATGGTCTTGGAACTCATAAAGAGTTTTTCTTCTTTTTCTTTCTTTCAAACAGGAGAGAAAAGACTCCATTTCTTCCTGCAGTGGGCCCTTTCTGTTCTTCAAAGTTAATTAGAATTCAGCTTTGGTTAACTACAAAAGGGTCTCATATACGGTGTCTTCACTCTTTAAAACAAGAAATAAGTGCACTCTTCTTCAGCAACACCTTTGTTAATCACATTTGCTCTGGAGCTTCTTGCAGCAATAGCAAACTTAATCCCACGTCTCAGAAATAAATAGCCAATGACGCACTTTTTCAGCAGCATTTGCTGTGAAGACTTTGTACAAAAGGAAAAAGGCAACAGCTCTGCTACAATATAAGATAGCTGAATGTCAAATCAAAGGTGTTTTTAAGGGCCTCTTGTATCAAAAGGAAATATTCTTTTTAGAAAAATATGCCAATTGAATAGCAGAGTACCATATCACACATCAAAACTTTCCTATATTTATATATATATCTTTTTTTGAGAACTAATAAAAATATTTCAAAAAATCAGAAGAAAAATAAAATTATGTTACATTTTTTCCCCTAAATGGACATATTTGGATACAATTCCAGTTTTTCTTTTCTATCTCCAAAATATTGATATATATTAACTTTAAATAAAACCAGAAACAAAATGCTGTTAGGTGAAATTAGAGCAAAAAAGGAACCAGCAACAGAAAAGTGCATTTATTTGTACAATGATTTGCAACTCCTGCACTACCTCTCCTTCCCCTGCTTCTCTGTCGCCTCTCCGTCTCTGTCGCTCAGTTCCAGCGGAAGGAGATGTGGCGCGGCCGGTCACCTCCCTCCTTCACCAGGGGCTTGTGGAACTCGCGGCCGGCGCGGGAGTGGATGGCCGCCCAGCAGTACTCGCAGTAGTACTGCAGGCAGGTGACGTTGGCGCAGAAGAACGGCGCGAACTTGCCGCCACAGCGGGTCCCCTGGCACTCATCGCACAGCTGGTCGTCGAGTACGTATGGCTTCACTTCCACCTGGACGCAGAGATGAGGATTAGACTTTTTCTTTTTCCAAAAGTTTCTATGTAGATAATAGTTTTTTACACATTGCTCATTTTAATATTTCATACTTTTTACAACTCAGTGGGTTTTATGAAATCACGGCATATATTTATATAGCAGAAAGGCTTTAAATATTTAGCCTGAAGAAATGAGAGTGAAGGAGTGGGAGGGAGGGAAGAGAGGATGACATAGGAAAGATGGAAAGAAAGTTACTACTTTCTTTCCCTCTGAGTAAGTTTTAAGTAAGTTAGTAAGTAGCAAAGTAGCTAAGAAAGGAAGAAAGAACAAAAGTTTTAAGTAAGAAATAAAGTAAGTAACTAAGGAAGAAAGAAAAAAGTAAGGAAAGGAGTGATGAAGGAAAAAGGGAAGAAATGAAGTTGTAAGAAAGAAAGGGGGAGGAAAAAAATGATAGAAAAGAGGGAAACCTGAAACCAGATCTGAAAACTAATAAAATTTATTCCAGACTTTTCCAGATTGCATTAGACACGTGGAAAATTGTCTTTACTTTAGATGTTCCCTCCAACCTGGCCAACAATCCCTTCCTGAGTTGCTTGAAGTTGTAAATCTTTCCTTGTGGAGAATTCAAACCAGCATTTGACAAAATCAGGTCAGAGTGACTTCTGCAAGCAAATTTACCTGCTACTTCCATCTCTTCACAGGGATTTCAAGTGGAACATTCTGATACTTAAAACCAACAAATCACTGAACTATACAAAACCAACAATGATATTTCTTGCAAACAGAATGAATACTACTTACTGCTTCCTACTGTTACTGGATCATAAAAAAATAATCTGCTGACAGACGTCAAATGAAGGGAAATGTTTAGATCAGGATTCAGTCTAAAATATTTCTCAGTGTTCATTAGAAATGTACCTATCAGATAAGGCTGGCAATTTTTTTAAACATGTTTTTACCAGGTGATATGTTTTGTTTTGATTTGATATGTTTTCTGAAGCATGAAAAAAACTAGATTTTTAATGAAACATCTATTTAACTAATGGTAAAGAAAACTTCACAGTCAGTTTAATAGTTTGGCTCCATTTTGCTTTTAAAGGTCGCAGAGCATTTTTTTAAGATTTGAGGAGCTTTTTAAGGTCAAATTTAAATGTCAATTTTCAAGATAGTTGTCCAAATGCTGAAATCTGTTCTTTTCCTTTTTTAAGGTCAGACTGTACTCCAGAAACAGTCAACTTCACTTTTTACCAGCTTGTTAACTTGGCATTGTGCCATTATTAGCGGATAGATATTGAAAAATCACTCAAGTGTGAAAAAACAGCCTACTAGAAGTTTGACCAGGTTGATTTTCAGGTATCTTCACTTACTTTTTGTGCAAGCGCTGGATTAAATTCGCATAATTCACTGTTTATGGAAAATTGTGCACCAGTGCTGCAAATATTAGTGTGAATCCTCAAATAAATAAGCTTGTACCATGAGGGAACCACGTGACTGAAATTGCAAAGCGGTAACGCTGAGAAGCAGCAGAGTTCAGAGTTTTGTCTCCCAGCAGAAGAAGCATTATTGGTACTATTGTTTCGAGGCTAACACGCAGAAATGTCACCTGCAGTAGTAAAAATAAAGTGTTTACAGAGATGCTGCAGAGTGGGAGGGGAGATTTCGGCACCTTTGTTCCAGATGCAAGAATCCCATTTACTGCTCCCACACACAATTTTGTGACTCACAGTTGGAGCACATCTACAGCCTGGATCAGCACAGATCCTTCTGTTAAATAAGAGCGTTACAAAATGCATGGCTCTGATTAAAACCTCAAAAAGTTAGAGTTTATGGAAATTCAACTGAAAATTGTTGATTCCAAATCTTAGAGCAAGTCTTGTTAAACTGCTGCTTATCCTCCTGCTTTTCTACTGAAGTGAAAAAAAAAAACATGGAATGAAACTTCTTTCATAAGAGAAGGTCAAATACTTCTTCATGTAGGAGCAATGTTTGACACTTTGCACTCCCAGCTTACTGCCTTACTTCCAACAAACGCATTTTACTTTCAGCAAAAATCAAATTTTTTTGCACATCGTAAAGAGAAAGGCAATGCAGTTTGAGGTAAAGGAACAGGAAGTAAGACTGTGGTGTTGAGACGACTTCAGAAAGAGAGGGGCTTCGAGGAGGGAGGTGGAAAAACACAGAGGCTCCCTTTTCTTTCCACTCACCCGTTTATCGATTTCTCCGTGCTGCAGCTGTACAAAGCGAGCACTGATAGCAGCAATGTAGCTCTGCTGATTAGAGAAGGCGACCCGCCCCGCTCCCTTGGGGTACTTCAGCTCTGGGTCCGTGTCGATGCCTGCGTAGCAAACTCCACCGTACAGGCGGTCCATGATCATGGCCAGTTCCACTGAGGAGGAAAAACAAAAGCAGCGTCGTTTTAACAAAAGAAGAAACACTAGGCGTGAAAAAAGCCTGTCAAAAAATCCAGCACGAATGGCACACATGTTGCTGATGTGAAAAGATTCTAAGTTTACATTCCAGTGAGAAAGAATACACACCCTTTGAACTTTTTTCTTATTCTTTTTGTTACATTGCAATCATAAACTTCAATGTTAGGATTTTATGTAATTTTCCAACAGAAAGTCTTAAGATTGGAAGGTTTCCAGGTCTTGCTGCAAGTTACCAGCTGGATTTAGTGACCAGGCCAATCTAACAATTTAGTTATAATACCAGCTGGATGTTTATGGAGTTTCCTCAAGTCTCAGGTCTTTAACAGTTTTTTTTTTCTTTCTGGGACCACCATATATTTAGCTCCATCCATTTCTTCATTAACTATGAACAGTTTCCCAGCCCCCACTGAAGAAAAGCATCCCCACAGCAAGAAACTGCCACTGCCCTGTTCCTGGGGATGAGCAGTGGTGGTTTCCTGATAAACAGGACCGGGTTTTACTCTGGAGGAGTTCCATCTTAGCTGTTAGTTGCACCATGATGTGGAACCGGGCCGTCTCAAACATGGGTTCTTCATCAGATAAAATATGCACAGTCTAATCTAGAATATTCATTCATTCAACCAAATGCCATGAACATGAAAATGTAAATGGATAAGTCATTACAAAATTTGCTGAAGAGTGTCACAAATATTAAACTGAAACCACAAAGAAATATAAAAATAACATATTGAGTTAATGTGCATATTTACATCGAAATGAACATAAAAAGCACCTTGATGACAGTCCGACCAAACAAAATATACTTACTGAATCTCCTGCAAGACTTGTGGCAAACTGCATATGGGATTTTTATTACTTACTTTCAAATATAACTTTCTTTTTGGACATCTTGTTCCATAAATTTACTACTAAATTTCTGAAGTAAATTTATTTATGTTTACAGTAAAGAGGGATGAATATAAATGAACCCCTCTCTTTAGAGATTTTATTTGCAAAAAAATTTTCCTCCTAATACAGAATCAGGTACTATTTTTCTGTTGCACAAAACATAAAATCCCAATAAAAATTTAATAAAAAAAGTTTACTAAAATAAAAATGATGGAATTGACTATTTTTTACTCTAAACCATCTTAGGAGTTTACAGAATATTTGTTCACTACTAAAGCACCCGGACAGAGGCTTAAAGCACAGCAACCAGCAGTGCAGACATGAACTAATAATACACATACCACTGCTATTAGGAAACAATACATTTCAATATTCTAAACTACTCAGCAGGTTGCAAAGAGCTGATTTTAATATCACCAGTGTAGGTCAATGCCTCTGTAGCTTTATTACCCAGCAGGTCTGATTACACAGCAGAGTGGAGTATTAAGCAAATGGGAACAAGGCAGGAAAAGTGCAGAATGGTAATGTATTATTTTTATGCAGAGATCAAACACAAACAGCAGGAAAATTTTAAAGACCTTTCATAAAGGCCTCAAAATATGGGTCATAAATGAGGTATAAATCCAGCCTGTATGCACTGTGCGTACCTAAAATTAAACTGTTTTTATTACGAATACCCATTTGTTTTCAATTTAACCTCCAGAAGAACAAAGAGTGAAAGATACCTGCACGGAGCGGACGGGGGACTCCTCCCACAAAAATGGTTTTTCTCGGGTCCAGAGGCTGAGATCCGTCCATCACGAAGTCGCTGTCGTTCAGGTTCCACGGGCGAATCTGGACCTGAAGCACAAGCACACAAAAAGCTTTAGACTCAAAAAGAATAAGAAAAAAAAAAAGCTAGAACAACAAAGATAAATGGAAAAACTGTGTGACTTTAAACTAACTGGCTTGTCTTTAATGGTAGGGCTGGAAACGCAGAGGTACAGTTTGCCGTCCTCCTCAATACAGGCGTCGATCAAGGCCTGCACCGAGCTTTCGTCCTGGAACAGCAGGAAGGCGTAGCCTGCACCAAACACAAGCAGGTCATTCAACTACAGAAATTCCAACTTAACAGACCGATTATTGTGACTGAATATCCGATCTATGAATTCAGGCATGTGCTTTACATCCAGCAGTGGTCAGCCTCTAATAAACAGGTATAAACTTTGTAGATGTTACTAAAAGTGATTCAAATTGCTGCCGAAAGTCAGACCCACATGGATGAAGCTGACCTAATACAGGTATTGAGGAAAACCAAGAAGCAGATTAATAGATACCAGGTAACCAGAAAATTGCTGTAAGAAAGAATTAACTTTTAGTATTTTTACTATTTGGCTGGAACTTTTATGTGCTATGTCACCAACACGCAAACAAGTCTAACTTATTTTCAATACCTTTAGGAGGAAAATAGGATTTGCTCTCTGCTTTGTGAGGCCAGTCCACAAACAGGTGTCCAAAGCGCCTGAAGCTGGCAGTTATCTCATCTGAAACAGAAAGGAAAATAATTAAATATAAATTTAATTCAAACACAAAGAGCTTCTGATATGAGAGAAATAAGCCTTTGTTTTTCATTTTAATGACTGTACCTTCGTCTATGTCTGGGGGCAGTCCGCCAACAAAGACCTTGCGTGAGTAGCGTTCCACGCGCTCTCCGTTCTGATGTGGAAAGCAGTGCGGGGAGCCGAGGCCTGCGAGACCCTGGTCAGCTCGCTCGTCGTCAGGGAAACTGTCCTCCATTGGAAAGAGCGAGGAGTGGCCTAAGAGAACATAAGGTGGTCAAGAGAATAGATTTAGTTCCCAAGGTAAGAAGAAAAGGGTAAAGATAAGTTATGTCATAATGGTAATAATGATTTCTGTTTTATAGATTTTTGCCTTGGCAAATGTGCAGAAAAAAGCAAGAACTGAGGCAACGTTTCTGTTTTCCTTTGATTTGGCATATTTACATCTTTAACAACTGAAAATGTCTTCATAGCCTTGTTGATCTAATGAAAACTAAACAAAACAAATTTGTAGCATGCAAGTCTAAGAGTTGTTTAGTCAAAATAGCTGTGGATCCCTGCAGCTCCTCCAGAGTTAGCATGGAGCTCTAGGCTGATTCTCTGGTTAATGATTTCCTACCAACATGTCAAAGATCCCTGGTTTGCACCTTTTTATGACTATCAGAGTCAAGGGGGGGAATCAAACTCACGCTTTTCAGAAGAACATTTAATGCCAAAAATTATTTCCCAGCCAATTAATTTACTTAGCTGGTAGATAACATCAAATTCATATAGTCTGTCGTTGAAACATGGGGAAAAAGTTCAACTGTTGTGTACACTTTTTGAGGCTGCTGTTTAGGAAGCATTCTATAAAACTAAAATTAAAAGAAATATGAAGTGTGAAAACAAAAGTAAGAAATCTCCAAAATGTTATGTGCTCTTCTTGTAGAAGTTACTCAACTGTAATGATTTCCCACAAAGCAGGCATGCAAGCTTAATCACACAATCACAGCAGTCCTCTTACGTCTGAATACTTTCACTTTGGAACATATGCGTGGTGGAGGCTAAGCCGTCCCATCCGAACTGCCCTGAGCTGCTTTACAAAGCTTTATGCGAGGGTGTTAGCCTTGACTTCCACAGTGTGACGTGTGTGTGTGTGTTTCCGCTGCAGAATTGGGTAAATGACATACGACGCTTTGTGTAGCTCGCTGACTGATTAACTCTCAGCTGAATGCAACACTGGTTTAATGTTGCAAAACGCAAGTGAGGAAGGGAAATATTCAAAGACTGAAGCATAATGAGAGGAAAAGACAAAGTTTCCCAAGTTTATACCAAGACTAAACATTTAGAAGATTTTGCACACACATGAAAAAATGTATTTCAAAACATGGGAATCAAATTAAAAAAAAATAAAGAAAAACATGCAGGCGATAATAAATCAGAAAACAGTTTGTTAAATAGAAAAAAAAAATTAAATGGTTAAAATAATGTATTCCACAGATGGACATTATAGATTTATGAATATGTTTTACCTCGTCTCCTGCTATAATTCCTGGCTGCATGTGGAACGAGGGAAAAAAATAATAATAAATAAGTAAATAAATCAAAAGAGAGGCTGTTTGTAAATATGGCATAATAAACCAGAGCAATAAAAGTGCCAGGTGGTTCATGACAATGTGCTCCACAGTTAGCTCGCCTACTAGCACTCGATTCTGTTAATCAGCACTGAATCATAATCAGCCTGCAGTACTTTTCTCACACAAATATCAATTTATGTAAGGGGGTACAGAGTGGATGCATTTTATTTTTTTATTAATTTGGTTTTTGAATCATTATGTTCAATTATTGGAAAAATTATTGGTAGGAAGTGCTCGAGCAACGAAGATGGCTGCATCAGATTATGAACAAAGTCCTTTTCAAGAAGACGTTTTTATCAAATCTTGCACGTTTCCAAAATTAGAGAATTACTGAAACATTTATTTATTCCAGTAATCCAGCAGAAAGAGTTAGCACTGAAAAGCACTGGAAGAATCGTTCCCTTCTCCAGTAAAATGAAATCAGCATCTTCATAAATCTTGTCATCAGAGAGAAGCATGAGGAGAACAAATTTTGGACTTAATAAAAATAAAGTTGTCAAAAACCAGCAGATTAACATGGTAGTACCAACAAATTCTGTAGTTTAACACAAATAATGCAAAGTTGTAGCCCAAGCCCTAAATAAACCTGTGGGTTTTGGCACTTGAAGCATCAATGTCTTCTTCCAAAAGCTTTTCTTTATAATCTGCTGCAGCCATCTTTGTTCCTCGAGCACTTCATACCAATATTTTTTCCTTTCACTCAACTTACCATTATTAAGCTAGGGTAAAGCTCTATAAACACAGCTAGCTTCTTCAGCAGTGACCTTTTGTGACTTACCCCCTCCTTGTGGCATGTTTCAGTCACTGTCGCCTGAAAAACTGTCAAGCCAGCAATCAAGACTGGCGAGGTCATAATGTGAAAATTTTGGATTTAAAACCATATACTATATATTTTTTAATGTAAAATTTATTTTCATCAGAAATATCAGAAAGGTGTCCCTTTGAGTGTACTGACCTGAATTTCACTTTTTAGAATCAAATTACAGGAATAAATTTAGATGATATTCTAAATTATTGTGATGGACATGACATATGCATTGTGCTTATTTATGCAGAAAGACTGAGAGTAGAAGGGTCATCTTAGTTCATCAGAAAGGATCGTTACTCAATACAGAACATGCATTAGCATAAAAAGCGAGGCAATTAAAACACAATGCAATAAAGCCCACAGGATGTATAGTTAAAAGAGTGAATCAGGCCCAAATAGGCCATTGTAACCCTGGAGACACCCGAAGCTAAACCTGGAAATGCAACGTAACTGCAAAAAGAGCAGCTTACAGAAGTATCCAAGAAAAGAACTGTGTTTGGACTTTCATCTGCAGATTTGATTAGGTAAGCAGTTTTAGCAAAACACTGTGCAACTGATCCATTTTACTGAGCTTGACTGCAAAGTAATAAAAGAAAGTAAGTGTGCACAATTACAGGCAACAGCGAGGGGAGATGTGAATTAATCATGCAGAGAATTAGGAAGAAGCAGAAATTAGACTAAAGCATATTACTTTCCCTAATCACAGTCAATCAGGGGACCTGATACGATTCAAAGATGGCGCTCTAACGTCAGAGCTTCAGTCAAACAAAAGCAATACTCTGCGAGGCTGGTCAAGCAGTCCCAGCCTGAGAACAGAGCAGTTTGTATTTGGAAAAAAGTAATGGCCTTTCAGTCATAGTGTATAATTTTCAAAGCGGAGGCAGTGGAAGCATTTGGGGCAACATATGGATGAAAAATAGAATTTTTTAAACAGGAGTTTAAAACAGCCAAAAACAATCTCCAATTTCAAGAACCCGGAATGGGTGAAGAAGCGGCCGGAACGCAGCGGCAGTAATCCTCCCTCAGTGGACATTCCAAACCAGATGGACATTAACTCTGCCGGGGAAGGTCAAAGGCAGCCAGAAACTGAGAAAAATACTGAGAGGTAGTAAAGCAGATTGAAAGAGAGCAGAGAGTGCTATAAAAAGCACTCTCTGCGTGTGTGTTCGTGTGTGCGTGTATATGCACGTGTGAGAGAGAAAAATAGATTAGAAGCGATGGAGAAATGAGCTGATAAAAAGCTGTGTGGGGGTGAGCAACAATGAGAGTGACTGGAGGGATGGGGGGAGGAAGAGAATGAGGAATGCAATCTGCGTATCCTTATGAGGCAGAGAGAGAAAACCAGGACTGGTGTGCAGCCTCTATCCGCTGGCACCATCTGTCTCAGGGCACCATGACAGCTCCTGACCATGTGATCCAACCATGTGACCCAGCAGGCTTTTCAAGAAACTACTGGCAGTTCCTGTTTTACCCGCCAGTCGAAGCCCGTACAGATGATGTTAAAACACTACAACTACAGAGCAATGAACGAAAAGATTGAATGACAAAGTTTAAATCTCATCTCTAAGAAAGATCCTATTCTGCAATCAAGCTCACATGCTGAAGCACCACAGGAGCTCACTAATTCCAGACAAAATTTAGGACATCTTCCACAAAAAATCTCTGTATCTATCAAACCACAACTTTTTAAAAAATCATTCCATTTCATTAGATTTCTTACATCCTTCTCTAATTCAAGAACAAAGCAATAGACGCAGCCAAAATGAAACAAGAAGGTAAAGAATTTTACATACAAGTTAATCAAGCCTAAGCTCCTCTGCAAGTGTGAAAGCAAATTATTATTTTGCTTTGAGTTGCAAAACAACAAAAGATTCCCCTCAGCAAAACATCATTAGAAAGACAGAAAGACAATAATTTAAGTCCAGTAAGAAAACAGAGCAATATTAAAATATGATCCCAAAGATTTTCTCCCAAGCTTCAGAAGCACACCAAGAAATTTGTGTATCCTTATGAGGCACATTTCTGTCAGCTAATGTTCAGTTTGATCGGTCAGAATTTCAAAGGTTCACCACTTTTCTGATCAGTGAATGCTGACAACACTCTTTGGTGTGGACTTTCTTCGACTCAAAGTTAAATATTTTGACTATTAACCGTGTATTTCAAATGTATTAAAAAATCCAAAAAAATGAACAGCTAATTTAAAAGGAAAAAGTATATGGTAGTTTAAAGCATCTTCATGCTTCATTCAAGCTACGAGAGAGAACAAGATTTTCAGTCACTTTAGATAAGGTGGTTAATTAAAGTACCGAAATATTGCTCTATTTCTTCCTCTTGACTATTCAACCTCTCTTTTGGAACATGCTGCACTTAAAAATGTTGGGAGGGAATAAGACACAAAGGTGGCAATTTCAGCAATGGTAACCATGCTAAGCGCTAATATAACATGCTTGGACACATTTCAAATGTCAACTTGGTCATTCTTTGTTTTTATTTTCAACAGCCAAAACCATGTTTTAGATCAACTGCAGGGTGTAACACTATGTTTCTACCTCTAATTGTGTTAAACCATAGTTCAGAAAAAAATTACATCTTTTTAGTCCTGCTGAAATGCCAAAGCTGCCTAAAATCCTTATCAGCAGGTTAAATGTTATACAAAAACTACACATTTGCCTCAAAATTATGATTATTACATCTCTACTTTATTTAAAGTTTCCCACTCGACATGATGTACATATAAAATCCTTTTGACGACTCATCTTTCATTTTCAGTGTTAGACTTGTGGGGAATGTGTTTAGGCTGCCATACATACCGTTAAGGGGCAGAGGGTTGTCCGCCCCAGGGTGAGGGAACCCCAGACGACCTACATAGAAAAACAGAACAAAATGTGTTTTATATATCTTAACTCTCTTTTAACTCTGTGTCAGTCTTTCCAGAAGACAGTCTAATTATTCCTAGGATCCAAGGTAGGAACCAAAAGTAAAGAAACTTTAGGATTGGACCCAAAGTAAAGAACAAACTACAAAGTTGGCTTCTATGATAATGATGCAGGCTCCAGAAATGAAAGGCTGTTTTTTATAATGACAACAATAAGAGGAAACAAAAGTGTTATAATTTAGCAATCCAAACTGTATGATTTTGCAGTTTTTAGTCTGGTTAGTAAGCAGACTAAAAGGTGATAAGGCTCAGCTGCTGCAGTATTTGACAAGATAAAAGGTAAGAGTCAAGACACATCACACTATCTGAATAAGATTCACCCTGTAGCTAAAATTGGCTAATGTCCGGCTGTAGGGAAACGTGAAAAATAATCCAATGTCCACAACTTCAGAGACCCTCTACACACCATATAACAGATCAAGTGTTCAGGAAGTTGAGGAGCAGTTTCAAATTGGGATCTTCTAATTTAGAAGTTTGACGTTTTTTGAGTCAGTGAAAAATACAATGATACACACCATGTCTTTTTTTTTTGTTTGTTTGTTTTTTATCCAGACACTTCAAGGTTGTGTCTACAGTCCTAAAGTGTCATCATGGATAATCAACCACTGTCAAACATTTTCATCTTGGCAAGAAAAAGCCAAGAACTCATGCTCACAGACAAAAAGATTCCATCTCTTCAGGACGTCTGGCGGGTTAAATTCCAATGGAAAGTTTCTGTACCTTTTTTAGCATATGAAAATGACAAATGGGAATAAATGTACAACTTGACTGATGTTTTTTTTTCTTTTCTTTTCTTTTATGGGTAGGCCAAACCACACAGTGATGGATAAGCACATGACAGGCTGAATCATGGTTGTATAGAAAATGACCAGCAGCTCCTAAGGAAGGCTGTACTGTATGAGTTACCACAGAAAGTGCAGATTCTACTGGGTCTTCTTATGAGGACCATTTCAGGTCCTGGGACCTGGTATCTGACTGACGTCCTGACCACATGCAGCACTTAAAAGCAAATGAAAATGAGACAATTAAATAAATACAAACACATGAGTGTTTTCTGGCATGAACTGATAAAGGTTTACTATTTGAAGTCCAAAATGTCATTAACTCTTCACTCCATGGTGGGTTTGCTGTGAGAGATATTGATGCTACTACTCGAAATCCTTTCCATGAACACCACAAACAGAACTCACCTTAGCTTTGTTTTTGGTATACAATGACAGAGTACCAGTTAAAAGCAACCCAGAATTGACACATTCTCATCCACTCTTCCATGCCAGGATGAAGGCTACGTTGCTCTTTTGAAATCAGAGCTTGGAGGGTCAGATGGAGCCTCTTTTCCAACCTCCGAGACTAAGCTTCCCCAGGGAGACTGGAATGTTCAATCACTTAATTGCTGGAAGATATTCTCCTGTCCTTTTCTTCATAATTAGGAACCCCTGCCAATTCGCAACTACAGTTCCAGTTCTTCATGCTACACTTTAGAGGTATGTGAACCAGAAAACCCAAAAATGTCCAGCGCCGTCACCACCAGACTGAATGTCCTCCACCCTCGGGGTTTGGTGCCAGAGGTCTTTTTATACCTTTGATTTTAGTTTCACTATGTATTTTTCATATATGAAATTACAACAAACTGGCTTTTTGTTACATACTGTGGCTACAAAATATAAACCATCTCTCGCCTTCTCATTCAATTCCATTTTCCAATCTGCATCCTCATACCATACTTTTTACACTGAGCAATTTGCAAGGGCCACCTCCCAAACACACAAATACATGTTATGATGCCAAACAATCTTCAAAGTTATGCAAGGCCCGCTTGCACCAGAAAGGATAATGAGATGAAAGAGCTGAAATAGTGCAGCCATTGTTGTGTGGGTACAGACTGCCTGGTGATTGGTGCATTCCGATGCTCCTGTCACAAGGAAATCTGTGGGCCCCTCCTCCACACTCTGCAAACTGAACTCACAGAACAGAGGAAACAGAACCATAGGGACTGACCTGAACCAGATAAAAACTGCAGTGTGACTCTTCACTGCAGAATTTACCTATTTATCTCCCCATGTGAATTAGCCAGGTAATAAACACAAGGTGCACATAGTTGCACCACCTGAAATTCAAAGTCCAAAAAGCTCCAGGCTGTCATTACAGATTATAAATCTCTGAAGAATAAACAGGTACACTATAACCCAGTGTGTCTGTAGGGTTGAATTGTAGCTGCTTTGTGACACTTATTTGCATGCTGCTGGCTGGACACAAACAGTCCACTTTAAAACACATGTATGAACAACCTCACACAATGCAGTGGTGTGTTTATGTGCAGTGGACGAACAGAGGAACCCTTTCTGTCAGTCGGAACAATGCTGGAAGGGATTCAAAGTCACTTCTTCTGTAGACATTTTGTCTCGCCTCTTCCCTTGCTTTGTTGTGCTCAGTTTTGTTGAACACGTTCAGTTCAAATGAGAAATTTCAAGATTTGGTGTATTTATTTTGTGTTCTTTCTACATGGATGCATTTGTGTGACAAATTGAAAAAGTGAGCACTCAAAGAAAACCTCTTGTATTAATGTTTTTAAAACTATCCACCATGGGAAAAAGTGCAAATTTACTCAGGCTCCATCTGTCATACTACTTACTGTACTAGGCTGCACTATAATTATGAAAATTATGACTGTAAAATTTGATTGCTTCCAAGATCTACACATCAAAGGAAAGGATGATAAGTCCGGGAGACAATATGTTGTGCTTTGTGGTTTTACCACTGTGCACTGTACATTTCACAAACAATCCAAAGTATGATGGAGAAAAACAAATTAGGGTGACTAAAGTGAAAAATGTGCTGTGATTCATTTTACTACAAGCCTAATAAAACACTAGTGTGAAAGAAAACTGAGTCAAACACTTGATACCATAACATTGGCAGTAATAAAGATTTTTAACTTTCAATTTTAACATTAAAAATATTTTCTACTATAAGCTCTGACGACAAAACCCAAAATCACGACTGGATGCACATGAGCTGTGCGTGTCTAGGGGTAAAATAATAAAAAAGGTATTCATGAGAAGAGAGCCTGTATTTCAATGTTTTTATTATCTTATTATTGTAGTAGTGGCACTGATTTTATGCGTTTCAAGAGGTGGTGCCCTTTGTAGATATTTTATTGTGTTCAATGAGATAAAAGAGAAAATCATTTTCTTATCTGGGACTATGTTTTTTGTAAGGAAGTTTATGTGTTCAGATTACAAAGAAAACACAAACCCTGGCTATTTTGAGTCATTTATGACCAAACTTCCCCCAGTTTAAAACAAAAACCAGGGTTAGCTTAGCCACTATTTTTGTCCAACCCATTTCTTCCACTAAAGCATAAAAAAGGAGCTCTCTCAACCCGTTGCTGTGCCAGAGATAAGAACTGCTAATTTTGGGTTCTGGAGGAAGGCTTGTGGACTTCATTAAACAGTTCAAATGTTACGAGCTTAATATTAAGTCATAAATTAAAACAGAAAAAGCAACACCCCCACTCAGCTTCAGCAATGTTAAACAGTAAATGAGTGAATCTATTATATCCACGTGGGATAACTTTTAAAATTCATTTATTTTTGTCATCATTTCTATTTTTTTACTCAATCTGTAACATTAAAACATTGCTGTTATTGATATTGAAGTCTTGTACTCTATTTAATAGCTAAGACATTGGAGTTGACAAGTTTAGTTAGCATGCAGCACTCAAAGGATTACACTAAAGTAAAGCCTGTGTCAAAGGCTAATTCTAACAAGTTCTCCCTCTGAACCAACAGATAAGAATCGTGATGGTGATTTACTATTACCCAAGTATTGTTCAGCTATGATTAATTTAAAATTTTGCTATAAATTATTTGCTTATAGATTAGCATAAAAAACTATGCTAATCTAACTTCCCTCAGAGGGAAGATTGTAAGGTGCTCCGATTTATTGGCCAGCCGATTTATCGATGCCGATTTCTTTAATTGAGAGAGATCATGTGAAGCAGATCTTATCCACTGACCTTATCTAGCTTGGCAAATGTCTAAGAATCAACCACTGTCCTCTTTTGCTCAGTGGTGAGAAAGATCTGACAGACTGGCACTCCAAGTTAGGTCTGCGCATTTACTAGTAACAATAGTTACCCCACTGTTGCCAACTCAACAACTTTCTTGCTATATTGAGCAACATTTCAGACAAAAAAAAATTGTATCGGCCAAAATGGGAAATGACAGGTTAAGTTTTTTTAAAAGATCACTAATTTACAATGAGGCAGAAAACTGCAATCAGTGCACCCTAGAAGATTCCCACTTAATGTTCAGGACTGGTGATTTAAAAGTGGTGATTTATTACAAGATCTTTTTGTAAACATTAGGAATGCAAAATGTATTGAATCACAGTCATCATCATAATATAAATATTTGCAGTATCACAGCTGAATCAAAAACTATGAATACATTTTGGTCAAAAGACACAAAATCACTTGGAACAATATGGTATTTATGTATGACAAAATGATTTAATAAAACTTTTTGACACCTAAATTAGGGCTGCAAAGACAATTATAAGAACAAGATGGATTTCAGTTTAGACTGTTCTACACAGTCTCTCCAAAAGACAAAAAAAATGTTTTTACCATGTAATAAAATGCTCATTTGCAAAGAAGCAATTAATTAATCAAGTTTTGGATTTTTACAATCAATTGACCTTGATCAACTAACACTAATCATGTGAAAGCAAAAATAAATGTCAACATATTTTTTCTATTGAATGAACACAGGCTGCTGATTTTAAGATATTACATTAATTTAAAAATAACTAATTTAATTTTAATGTTCAATTTTGTAGATTAACAGAAACTTTCTAGTTAGTTGTTGGGAAAGTGTTGTGAAGTTTAGAAATGATAAAAATCAAAGAATAAAGTTCAGTTTGCTTTGGAAGAAAGAACTTGTGTCTGGGAATTGCATCACATTCTCACTGCAAGTAGGAAAAACAGTGAGACTTCTCTCCATTTTACACGCTCAAACTTAATTAACATGTTCACAAATAGAGTTGTACTTTACTAAGTGTGCTGTTGGTTAATAGGGTACAAGCCTCCAGCATTGCTAAAAGGTTGTACCTGTAACTTTAACCCTATGAGCATTGAGTCATGTTGGTTATTGAGCTTGAGGACGTTCAGAGCACAGTCTTCCAGTGGAGTTGTCTTGTTGTAGTTTTTAAAAGAAAATTGTAAAATCCAACTTATAAGTATGCATAAATGCAGCATTAACTGTGGCTTGTCCAAACATCACAGCATGCAAAAGGGTTTATGTCAAATTTTAAACATTTAATTAAGTTATAAGGAAGAGTATGTGTATTTTTTTGTTTGATTTCTCCATGTGCATCAGGCTTGTTAAAAAGCATTGTACTGCTACTTGTCTACATGTTTCTTGATTTTCAGTTGTCATATTTACCTTTCAGGGTGTCTTGCTCAGCTCTCATGATGTCGATCAGGGAGTTCTCCAGAGTGTTCATGTTGAAGCTGTCAAATGACCTGGTTCGCTCCTACAGGGGACAGCGAAAAAGGACAAATTTGACTTCTTTCCTTCCCTCAGAAGGCATGTAGTTTATATTCCTTTTTTGTTATTGTGGCAACCAGTGTTTAAAGTGGAGCAGCAGTCATTAGACTTATCTTTTAATGCAGCACTGACCTAATTAACACATAGAGACTGAAGCAAGAGGAGGAGACAGCATCTCTAATTTGCACATGAAAATATGATCTGAGAACCGTTGCTTCAAGTTTTGGCTGAACACCTCTGCGCAAGATCATAAAATATCACAAAATAATACAAAAGATATGACAGGTCCATGCATTGAATTTATGTTTTTTTTTCTTTTTTTGAAGTGTTCAAAAACAAACCGGCTTGATGAGATGGCATTAAAAACAAGCCTGAGCACAGTACGTCCACAGCTCCACCTTCAGCTGGGCCATCCTTGGCATACCAGCGACGCCACATATCTGTGTATGCACACATCAACATGTGTAAACACTCTCACACCCTTACAATGTGTATACACAAAATATGCTCTCACGCTGAAAAACACGACCCCAACCACAAACAAATATTGCGAGTGGCACACTGATAAGCTTTCAGCCTCGACTCCGCCTCGGCCAAGTATGCAGCTGACGACAAGCGGCGACGCTAACAAACCCGTCTTATTTCCTGCTTTTCAAAAACAAACAAAGAGCACTATCTGAAATTCATAACGTTATTGTTTTTATCTAACGTGTCTAACATCCCAACTCCACCACATTTCTGAACATTTCATCCCTTCCTTCCTTCTATTTTTACTATTTTTCCAGTCACTCTATAGTGTGTGTCACCTCAAAAATAGAAATTCCTTAAATACTGTCATAGTTCTCATCTGTGCATCAGAGATCCCAGACTTCAAAAAGCCAGCAACTCCTCTGGCTACAAGCTGTTGTTCAGTAGGCTTTACCTTCAGTCTCAAAGAAGCTTAGAGATGTTTATTCTCCCAAAACTGTCAAATTAAAAACTACTTTCTGCACTGATCCGTTTCAGTACTTCAAAGTGATGTTCTGAAAGGCCTGCAGGTACTTTCTGTGTCCCATTATATTAAATACATCCAAATATGACTATATGATTTGCTAAGTCTGACATTTTCATCATACTAACTTTTAATAATGGTGGAAGATCTTCAGACTGCAACATAAAACATGTTTTAAGACACTCAGAACTTAATGACGCATAGATTAGCACTCAGCATTAGGATACGTGTTTTCTTTTGATCTGAACCAGAGCAATCAAAGTTCAGAAAGAAAAAGTTAAATGACGTGTAGCAATATTTTATTTTATTTATTTATTTATTTTGCTCTATAATATGTCACAGAAACTGAACTGTCAAAATGGAAACAACTTGAAACTAACTTATTCTGTTAGCCACACACCCAGTGACCTGGAGACAATTCTTAAAAATAAATGCTGTTGTTTTTGTGTCCACCTCTTTCAAAAACAGTAACCAAATCAGGAAAGATTTTACTCAAAAATGAATCTGTAGGTTCCCCAGCAAGCTAGCGGAGACTGTGAAGTCTGCTGCATCCTTTCTGATATCACCTGCTCTATGATGTGGTCACTGAAATCAGTTTAAAACAGTCAAAAAAGTTTAAAGCAAAATGCTTAGTTTTCCTTCAATGTTTATTTCTACAGATTACAATGTGGGAAATTATCAGAGAGTCACATCAAAACAAGAAAGAAACTGCTCCACATGAAATGGTAGCTAACAGGAGCAAGACCCAAGTGTGTTTAGCTTAAATAGCCTGAGGTGGAGCCACTAACGAGAGAGTAATATTCAGGACAAAATTAAATGTTGTGTCATTTCATGGCTCCTTAAGCTAATATGTTTTCAGCCAAATACAGAAAACTGGTTTTACAGAAAAAAAAAAAGTGTCAGACTGGAAATTAGTTTCAGAAACTTTGTTATGTTAAGTTAGGTTAAATGACTTACATTAGCAATTGGGACAAGTGAAATAATTTAAAATCCTGGTCAGGTCATTTTGGGCTGATATCGAAATCGGCCGGTAGACGATATTAAACCATGTATTATGCATATTCCCCTCTACTTTCGAAAGTGCAGGAGTGACAAACTACATGACTTCTCTGCTTCGGTTAAACGTCACAATCCTGCACTCCATCATTGTCACATCACCTGACACTTATCGGACTGTTACAGATATGTCACAACACGATTCGCATCAGCCAACACAAATATTGATGGCAATATATTATCCGTCCTTTGACAGAAGACTTCTTGGTTTCGCTTAATAGTTATCTATGTCAGACATATATATTTGAGCCAACAATGCAGATGAAGGAATGTGGATACACATTAACTCACCCACTGAGAATACAATCAAATATATTACGATGCTTCCTTCTTGGGGTTTTATTCTGAGCTACATTGTATTGTCCTGTACAGTTTCAGTTTTGACATGCCTATATGCCTTGGGAAAAAAAGGAAACAAAAACAAGTGGAAAGTATGAAACAAATCTTGACAATAACAACACTGTACAGAGACTATGACTGTGACTGGTAAAGCTCAGAACTTGCATAAGAGGAATAACCGCAAATACCAGTCAACATAAGTAATATAGATGCACAGCATTTTCACTTGCAATGCTGTAGTTGAGTCTGTGCAACTGTCTTGGGATTTTCTAGTATTTATGAAAAACCAGGTTAAAATCCTAGAGAACTGCAGCTTTTGTGAGTAAAGAAAGCCTGAGGGTGAAGGCACACTGTGGAAAGCAAAGCTCATAGCATACTCTGTTACCATGAACTCCACAGGGGTTAAATGCTACAGGGTTCAGAAAAACAGACCTACTTCTGTGAACCACATGACCCACGCTCTGCCAGGAAGGCACCTCACTTTTTCATCCCCTCCCTGGTGTTTGGAGCCGCTTCTAAACTCAGAAGCTACTTTATGTGTCTGATGGGTTAAAGAGCATAGTTACAGTGCCTTGCAGAAATATTAACACCATGCAAAGTTTTGTAGTGTTGCCTCAAAATCCTTCAGTGTGGTTTTTTTTAGGATTTGGTGTGATACCCAAACACAAAGAATCTCATGACTGTAACATGGAAGAGAAGTGATAAATGGTTTTCAATTTTTTTATGAATAAAAATTTGAAAAGTGTGTTGTGAATATGCATTCTGCCACTTTTACTGTAGTTCCCCTAAAATAATTTCAGAGGACTCAGTTGATAGTCTTGCTAGTCATTTTTTTAATGAATAGAGAACTTGCATAAAAGAAACTGTATCTCTGGAAATAATTCCTGGAAATACAATCCCTACTGTGAACCAAGGTGGAAGAATCATGCTGTCAGGATTTGCTATTTCCTAGCAGGGACAGAAAACCTGATAAGAGTTGAAAGGATGATGTGTGGAGCTATAGTTGAGTTCAGTTTGTCTCATTGATCAGAGTGTGGATCTGGTAATGACGTCACCCATAAGTTGAGTGAATTTTACAAGTCGCTAACTGCTATTAGCAATACTAGCCAATTATGCATTTCTCATAATTTCATGCATTTAAACATAAACAAATGAATACAAATAAATATTTTACAACACTATGCTGGCCTCTGGCTTAACAAGCTATAAACTGTCCAAACTGCATCTAAATTGTTTATTCTGGCAGGTTTCATTACATTCAACATGTGTGGCAGCCATATTGCACACTAAATTTAGGGCTGCTCGGTAAGCTCAGAGTCCAACCGTCCTGGTCAGAATTTCCTCATTCAGGGGACAGACTTTCTTATACATCACATCACACTTCATATCCCCCACAGGAAAACATGGAAGTGGCAGCATTATGATGTAAGAATGCTTCACTTTAGGATGAACAGGAAACCTAGTCAGAACTGATACAAAGACAGATGCAGTTAAATGCAGAGAAATCCTACAAGAAGTTCAAAGCCAACAAAAGCCTTCAGATGTGGGACAAAGTTTATCCTCGTGCAGAACAAAAATCCTAAATGTACAGCCACAGTTACAACAGTTAAGATTAAAGTATATATATGTATATATATATACTTTAATTTACAAAGTATATATTCTTTATAGGCTGTTGACCTTCAACAACCTTTGTTGTAACTTAAAGTCCAGACCTACAACAAATCTAATAAAGAATCTGTGGCAAGAATTAAAAGCTAATGTAAAAATACTCTTTTTTTCAATATGATTGAGCTAACATAAAGGATTGTGTAAAATTGTAAATCTGGAGGGAAAGAAAGACTCCAAAGACGTACACTGGAAATTCTCGCAGCTGTAATTACAGCACATGGTCGTTCTAAGAGATGTATTCATAGGGCACCTCTTACCATATATTTTAAGATTATACACAACCTTGTGTTGTTCCTATAAAATTCAAACTCACTGAATTTTGAGTTTGAATTTTACTTATTCCATTCCATTCCTGTAATAAAATGAGTCACAACTCATTTTGCCCCATTCCTGTAATGTGACAAAATGAGAAAAAGTTTGAAGGATATAAAAATTTAGCAACACACTACAAATGTCGGAAAAACAAACAGCCTAACTCGCCAAGCTGTAACCAAAATTTTAGATTTGTACAAGAGCAGATTTCCCACACTAACTGAAAGAACCTGCAAAAACAGAACTGACATAGTAGAACACACCCAGCACACAACTTGCTCCCTCAAAACAAACATCAGCACGGGAATACAAGCCAAACTGGGTCTTCTGTTTTTTCATATCCTCCATAGTATCATATGCAAGGCTTGGGCCATTGCTTAAGGTCAAACAAAACAGACATTAAATACAAATCTGCAAAAGAACAGCACCTTACAACTGAAATCAAACCAAACTCCCAAACCACAATAAACAGATACAAAGAAGCTGAAGCAATTCTCGAGCATTTCTAGGCCACCGTTGTTTGAAATAATGCTGTTGTTATATTTGTCTTGGGTGTTTGGAATTCATTCTGTAACTTTGGTACAATCAGTATGGATTGTACTCTGCAGCTGGTAAAATTCAGCCCAGAGAGGTGAGGTGAGGTGATTTATCATCAGATCTGTGCAGACTTCTAACTCAACAACTGTGCAGCTGACCAGCAAAGTGTTTATACATAACAGCTTGAAGGCCATGCACAGATACACATTTGAGCACAACTGAAATGAGAAAGACTCAATTTACAAGGCAGTATGTGTCATGAGTCCACAAGACATGGCCTACAGTTAGTAAAGGTCATAGGTTTAGTTCATAGCTTGTCATTTGTTGCTGCATTGTTCCCTTCCTGCGGAAAAAAAAAAGAAAAAAAAGATGCATTGCAGGATCAATAAACTATCTCATTCTATCCATCTGTGGCCAGGTATGGGATTTAAACAGAGGCTAAAAGCCATGACACACATTTTAATAAGATGAATCAGCAAAAAACACAATAGGGTTCATTTCTATACATTGCAAGACAACAAGCTCATGTTACAATTTATGAATCTTTCACCATGATCTAAAACAATCCTACGCTGAGCTAACTGTACCTTGGAGATGCAACTAGTGAATAAATCATCCTATCTGAAAAATAAATACCTAAAATGATGGTGAGGTAGTGCACACAAAAAGGGGATTATTTTTATGTTTTTTATGATGACTGGTTGGTGGGAAGCATCTTATCAGGCCAAGTAACAATGACCTTTGGATACAGATACTGGTGTTTATCAACACATTGATGAATATTAATTGTAATCATCCTTATTGTGATGTAGGAACATTTTTCTTTTTAGGTGAAAGCACCATGCTACTTTCTCCTATACACTCATACATTTAGAGACATGGAGGGGAAATAAAGGATCTCCTAGTTCTTTTTGGTCATTTCTTCGACTGAAATAAAAAAGTACTGACAGCACAATACAGAAATTCTTAAGTTGAATTTAATACATTTTACAACCCTATGGAGGCCCTGTTGCAAATTTACAAACCTGAGCAATGCTGCCAAAACATTTAACATTACCAGCACTGTAAAAACGTTTATCCATTGATAAGCTGTTTGGCAAAACTTTAACCTGCTTCTTTGCTGTAAGTAGATTTACATCGTATTATTTTTTATAGAAATGTGTATTTAACAGATAAATCTTATCAACTGTGAAAATGCTCAAATTGCTTTTTAAAAATGTAACAATACTTGTAAGACGACTGGAAAATAACGCATCAGTTAAGAACAATAGCTGATTATGAAATTAATAACCAACAGATCTGAAAAAAATAACATAAAAAAAAACATTTTGAGGGGACAAAATGTTTTGTCTGAGATGATGGAGGCTGATTGTAAATTAATAGTGGATTTATGAAGACTTCATCTGCATGTCCTAAAATCATCCAAAACCTATAAGATTTTTTTTTTGTGCTACATCACAACCACAATTTAAGTGTATTTTGGTTTCTGATCAACAGATCAACACAAAGCATCTCATAAATAAAATATGAAAGGAATGATAGTGAAGTCACGCCTCGTTTTCAGATTTTCTTTGTTACAGCAGAAACTGGTGGGAACTTCTTAAACTCAGATTAAAAACAGAACATCCAAACATCAATTTTCAAGATTTGCAATAGATTCTCAAATGGATTATTTCACAGATTTTGACTGGATCATTCCTATACATACAAATATTTTAGAAAAGCTAATTTTACTTTTTATTCTTTTAAGCCATACCTTCTACGAAGTTATTACACCTCCATTTATGCTACATCTGATAGTCTGGTTGTCTCAGTTCGACTGGAGCCCAAGATTGTAATATTTATTGCATTTTTAGCTGCTGCAAGTGTGAGTCAATCGAATCAACCATTTTAAAAAAATCATTAAGAGCTTTGCCTGTGGTGGCATTATACCAAGAACCATTGAAGATCGTAAAACAAGAACCTCTAACAACACAATAAGTTTGACTTCCTTCTTCACAAAATGTAAACACAAGTGGAGTGGCTTCAGATTTTAGCAGTGGTAGGATTTCTCTTTTCTTGGCAAAAGACTGAAAGCAATTTCTACAGCTAGCATTCCACACTTCTGTGTTGGTTTTGGTTGTATTTAACCAGAATGCCCTGCTCTTTAATCCGCTTCCAAACTTTGGAGCGCTCGCCGGTCTGCTTGGCATTCACTCCAACCAAACCCAGATCAAGCTTTTTAGGCGGATCGGACTTCACTTTTTCAGTCTACATCAGTTTGATTGTACATTCACACCTCCCTCAAAAAAGGAATGGACTTCCTGAGCAAACACATAAGTCTACTAGCTGCATTGGATCTCATTAAAGTAAACAAGTAAGAGAATTCAAATGCATGCCACACTCGTATGCATTTGTGGCAAACAAATGCATACAAATGCATTTGTGCTCCATATCAAATCCCAATAAAATCCAAAGTCTGTTGTCATGATGTCATGGAATGTGAAAAAGAATAGAGTACAGGTATTTAGTAAGACACCCCATGTGTATTGTAAAGTATGACATATTCATGAAGAGATCAACATACCTTGTTACCTTAGCACCTTCAGAATTTAGGTATAGTTCAAACTTGTGAAAAGCTAAGCAGTTAAACCTCTGCACCATAAAGTCCTAGCTTGCTAATTTTACACATTATTCATCATCAGCAGAAGTCAGGCACCTGTTAAAATCTATCAAAATGTTCTCTGAATTAAAATGTGTTGAAGCTGCTTCTGTTTAATTAAAAGGAGAATAAAAGGTTGGAATTAAAACCCTGATAAGAATTTCTGCAACATCAGAAATAACTATTTCATCAGATTTACATTGCGTGGGATAGCATAGATATAATGCAAGAGGAAGCATTTATATGCTTGTTACTTGACAGGTAATGAATGAAAATTCTGGATCGAAATGAAATTTAAGGATTTTACAGTCAAGAGGTAGTTTGAGTCACTTCAAGGAGTAAGTTGGAAATTTTAACCTCTGGTCACTTATAAGAAGGCAACAACAAGGGAAAGGAAACCAAAATTAAAAGGGAAGGCAAGCAAAGCATTGTAAAAAGAACAGAAAGGAGGGCAGGAAAGGGAAGCAGATTGCACTTCTGATGCTATTTCTCCTTGTCAAATATTTCAAAGACCCATAATGACACATAATACCCCCAACTGTCAAAACCAACCAATTGCTCAGTGTTGGCTGAACAGATCAATAGTGTGTGCATGAGTGAATTTAGGGCGGTTTTAACAGGAGTGGCTAAGTTACAGTAGTATTTGTTCAGCTCTAGGATTAGTTCAACCTTAACTGACTCCTGGTAGGAGTGAGGCTCTGCTTAGCCTTCTTCCTTTATCAAAACATAAAGGAAAACCATAGGCTTGGGACTAATTAGGAGTCCAGCACAGACACGCATGTGCAGAGAGATGCTCTTTCTTCCTGTTTCCAAGCGTCTGTCAGGGGTGTGAGGAGGCTACAACGAGGCCTTTAAGAGCTGAGTTGTGCAGCTCAGACCACTCATTAGTTGGAAACACAAGGTACAGATAACGTTTGCAAGCTTGCTATTGTGCTGCTCAAAATATCCTGTAGTTTGGCAAGCACAAATCACACAATTACTTTGTTTTTCATAAACATCCATTGGTTTCCATTTTAATTTGTTACCATCGTATAATAACCATATATGCATAAGAACATTTGCAGGTGAAGAGCTAAATCACCTTGAACAGAGAATGAACAGAGAAAAAGAAAAGAAAATAGCAAAGGTTTTGCATGCAAAGCTGTCTGTGGTTTCTGTTCTGTTTAGAGTCAATTTCCTCTGGAAAAACAACCATAGAGAAGTGAAAAGATGGAAAATACACTCTGTAGTAATACCAGGGGTGTAACTGTAGGCTTAAATCAGTTACATATACCCAAACTGGATCCAAAATTGGGTACAGTATAACAGCAAAAAGAAATCAATGTAAATGAAGCCAAATAGTAGGTTCTTTTTTACTCTTTCAAACAGAAAGTAACCCTAGAAGCAGATGCACATGAAATTAGCCCAGTTACTGATATGTTAGGAGGCTCTAAAGCAACAGGTTGTGTACATAAATGCAGGATGTGTAAAAAAATAAATAAATAAATCCTTAACGTACGCAGGCCTTCTGCGTGTTACCTTACAGACCTAGTATCTCATAGGACATTTCTGTTACAAACTTCAATTAAGTTTAATATAAAGTATTCAAGCAAGTTTATATTACTTTCTATCTAGCTAAATAATGTCCAACAAGAAACATGTTAGATAAAGAGTTTCTTTAAGTTCAAAACAAAAAAAAAAGTTTGAAATTTGTGGGGGGATTTTTTGTTTTGTTTTGTTTTTTTTTTCTTTATTGATTTGGCCAAAACGTCTTTCTGGCAGGATTGCTTGAATTTAACCGCTTGCATATTTCCAACAATTGATGGGCTTCAGTACCGTTGCTGAATACAAACATCCCATGGCATGATTCTGTTACCGCCATGTTTCACAGTAGGAACTGTGTTCTACTTTCCACTCTCCTATTAAGGCCACAGGCCGACAGATGATCATTGCTTCATATGTACTATTTAAAAAATATTTTTAAAAAACTAAAAAGGTTGATATTTCAATTAACTTTGCCTGGATTTCATGCTAAATAAAATGCAGTATACCTCTAAATGCTATAATGTTGGCTTGGTGCTATTTTTTAAGAACATTTATTACATTAGGTGTTATTGTTGGCAATTAGTAAAATATCAGGTCCAGCAAATCTCCTGATGCCAACTACAAACTAGTCAGCAAAAACTGCAACTGATGGAAAGGACATAAATTAAATATGCTATCAGCCGCCTGCTATAAGCATGCTGTTATATGACCTTTGAGCTTACAGTATCTTTGCCATCTGTCCCTCAAATGTGCACTGTTCATTTAAAACAAGCAGAGAGGTCTTCAATGTCCTGTTTCTCATTATCACCACTCAGCCTTACATTTCTTAGGAATAGAGTAGTTTATATAGTAATTTACCCATTCTAATTTGGCTATTTTTTTTAGAAATATACATGATCAGGCCTTATTGGTTATTTGACTGACTCAACTTTCATCTGAATGGTTGTTTCCACTGTGCTATGATGGTCAGAAGGACCATCACATTTCTGCAGAATATTAATGTTTTTTTGATTGTGCATTTGATCCAGCAAAAAAAAAACAACAAAACTTTGAACTGTAGTTAACTATATTTCCCCACTTTTCTACTCAATAAAAGTAAAATCAATAAAATGTATACAAAGATCGATGCGTTTCCTGAGAAATTTTTACATACCACAGGGGGAAGCAATGTCATTTTCAAAAATATAAATTTTATTCACATAAAGCATATGCAGTGAACTAAGGAGATGGTTTAATAATGTCCTTTTACATGTTGGAAGGTTTTTAAGCTGCACAAACAGTAAGAGGGGAACAGTAACCCAGGTGGCTTACTGAGACAATATCCTGGCCTGGCTCAGTTTCCCTCAAGCCCTGCGGGTCTTGACCTGATCACAAGCCAAATTTCAGTCCAAATCATCCCAGTGTGTGCACCTGACACAACAGCGGGTCGAACAGGTGAGGATTCAGGGGAGAAGCAACATGAAAGAGAAGCTAAACCAAACTATATGGAAGTAAAAATGTCTGGTTAAAAAGCACATACTGGTTGAACAGGGCATTAGCAGCAGAGCGGCTGGATACAGGCCCATTCGAAGTATTACACCGTGCTAATATTTAAAAGCTTCGGTGGTGCAGGGAAACGTTCTGCACGCTACAGTGCTTCAAACAACTTTAAAATAGTGTTCTTTTTCATTTACTATTGTTCAAAAATCCAAGGCATGAGGCAAGCAAAGAGGTTTGATCCTTGAAATGGGAGTTACCCATTATAAAGCTCCATTTTCTAAAGAAAACACATTCCAAATGAACAATACAAAACAGCTCTGTAAAAACCTATCAATCTAAAAACATGCAGTCAAGCAGCACAGTGCGACTGTAGTTTCAGAAAGCCTACAAAAGGCCAAACAATGACAAGTGTAAAGCAAAAGCCGTTGATCCCTCATCTGCCGCGTCGGTGCTAAAATGGGAAGTATGTGAAGCAGTTGGAGAGCTTACATTGGGAAAGTGTGACATTGGTTCCTCGTGGGGATTGTTTAGTTCACAAACTGTTATCCTGTTTAATTTACTAAAACCTGGGAGCTTGTGTTGCATTTTGTAATCTGGACTAAAAACATGTAGAGAAAGGATGTATTTAAAAATAATACAAGAAAACTTTATTTTTCAGATTTTATTGAAAATGAAATTAAATGGAAGGAAATAAATAAAAAGTCCAAAGCTGATTCTGATGGAACTTATAAGGTACATTGTCATCTTTAAAATAACATAATGCTCATTTTTAAGATATTGCTTTAAATATTAGCTTTAAGAGGGCTTATCTGAGTTTTAGTCAACTAAACTTGGATTCAAATGTAAAACCAACATGAATTATAAAAAATAACCTAACAACTTATATTTAACAAAAGCAAGTTAAGTACGATTGCAGACTTTAATTAGTATTTTTAAGCTTTCGCATGGTTTTATACAAAGGTTACCCAAATTCAACACCTCTCAAAAGCATGTAGTATGCACCATAAGAGTAATAGTGGATTTCTAAGAACTATTAAAATGCCTCCTTTTCATGTAGACTTCTTTAAAACATCAACTCTTCAACGATGAACAAGTCGAATGTAGATTATAAAAGAATGTTCGGATTTTAATCAAGCAAAAAAGATTCAACTTAAAGTCAGTAAGCAGGTTTTCAGGTTTCTACTAAAGAGCGACAGTTTGGGGATATTTGTCTCTCCACAGAACTCAGTGCTTCCCTGTATCACATGGTAGTTATGCATCGATCAAGTGTTTTCTAACTGATACTGTTTAGCAATTTTCCTTGTAGGATGATTGCCAATTTCAGTTTTGATCCATAATACAAAGAAGAAAAATAATACACAATGTTTTAATACAGCTTTTTAACTCATGCCAACTCTTGGCTGATTTTTTATTATTATTATTATTAAACTTAAAAAAAGAAACAGACTGTAAGGTTAGTGTATGTGTTTATATAGAACACTAAATGTTGGGAGATCTTAGTTTGAAGTATTTAAGATTCCCAGAATTAAAATCAATCAGGGACAACAGTCCTATTCCAGTCTCTGGCAGTTTGACCGGAGCTGCTCTGTCAACACGGTTTGTAGCTCTGCCTGAATTCATCAGCAAATGTTATCAGTGTGTTTATCACAAATAAAATGCATAAATCAACAAGAAGAAAGAAGGGGAGAAGCAAAAACTGAACAGTCATTTAATCAATTTAAGACATGAGTATAAATGTAACATATGACTTAGTAGGTAGTAGAAAGGTTAACTTACTATAACCTTGAGGAGTTTGTCATTTAGCAATAGTTTCTATAGTAACAGCTTTAACACTGCATCAGAATAATTTTGCCCCCACAAAAAAAACACTCTGAAAATGAGTTATGTAACAACATTCTAACATCAAATATTCTTCCACAAAGGTAATCACTATCAAGATTAAAGCTTAGTAGGATTAAGTTTTTCTTTCTAAAGGATTCAAAATAAATGAACCCTGGCAGTACTAATATTTAGCTGGAACAACATTCTTCATCATTTCTACTGGCAAACAATAAAAACTCCAGATTAAGCATTCACAGTTACATCTAGCTGTTGCCAATCTGCATAATGAGATCAGAGGTTTTGATGTGCAGAAAAAACAAAGGAAATATAAATAATAAAATCTGAATCCCTGGTAAGTTACACTGGCAAAATAAGTTTGAAATATTTATAACAAGTGTCGAAGCAGCCATCTCAGTATTTCCTTTAGATCTGTTTAAGGCTGGTAAACAAATAAGCCAAGGATAACTCCCACTGGGCCACAAAAGAAAGTTCCAATGGAAACGATAACAGCAAATATTAATTTTTTGGGAAAAATCAATAATGATTTGTGTTTTGGTGCCTCCGAGGAGCAAAATGTGACCTATGTGTCGTTGCCTGGGAAACTGCTGGAGTTATCCGAGCAGCACTGCCATCAGATTCCCTTTTAATTACTGCTTCCCTAAAGTACAAGTTATCAGATGAAGGTCAGTTAAGCATGAGTGTGCCAGTGCCTGGGAAAAAATTAAAAGGGTTCGGTATACAACAAAACACATTAAAAGAAATAGAGATTGGGTAGTCATCTGAAAATACAGACGAAGAAGGAAGGAAGAGATGGACGAGATCAACTTCAGGGAATTTACCACCCAAAAAGACAGCAAAGATCTCTGCTCCGGATCATACTAATAAAGAAAAAATTTTTAAACTAAATATGGAACCACAAGGGATCCGAGGACGTTTGTTGGACACTTTGTTCCAAGTCTATTGCTGAACAAATCCTGAATACAAATACGGAGAACAGACCACCTGCTGCACCATCTGACCAAAACAGACAGCGACAACAAGCCACCTTCTTAGCTTAAGCCATTTTTAAAGTCTTAAAACATTCTTGCTACTTGTTGATAATTTTAATTATAAAACTGTCTAGTTGTTTTTGTCAAATAGGTTGCATTTACATAACTCTCTCCTTCACACAGAAAAGCCATTCACAGCCCCATGCACAATTTGCCCTTACAGATTCAAGAGGCCAGGAGGACAATGCTACTTTAGTTGTTCTGATTCAGCCACACATAACAAGCTGCAGCTACAGTCACACAGTTCCTTACTGGGATTTTGTGTTAGACCAACACAAAAATTGTGAATTGAAAAGAAAGAAAGAAAAGAAAGCTATAAAAAATGTTCACATGTTTTGCAGAATGCCTGTGTATTCAGCACCCCTGAGTGAATACTTTGTAAAACCACCAAACTGGTCAGGACTATTCAAATTTGTTGGATGGCATTCAACAAATCTTAAATTAGATTCTCAATTAGATGTCGGTGTGGATGGAGGAAGATAAACACACAGAGTAACCATTCTGCTATAGCTTTGGCTGTATGTTTCAGGTTGTCATCAAGTTAGAAGATAATACTAGGATTGCCCTGTCTTTTGCTCCACCCATCCTCCAATCAAGTCTGACCAGCTTCCCCTGGCCCTGAGAAGAAAAGCATCCACCCATAGGATGCTGATGTCAGGTGGGTAAGGTGTTTCTGGCATGCTGGCTATGAAGTTCAGTTTCTTCTCACCTGACCAGACCAGACATCTTTCAGAAGGCTGTTGTGTAGACATCTGAAAGTCTACCAGAAACAAGTCTAATCTACATGTTTTTTTTTTTTTTTTTTTGTTGGTTGGTTGGTTTTTTTCTATTACCTAACAGATATTTGGAGTTAAAATACCGGGGATGTATTTTAACTCCAAAAATCCCACTTGAGCAGAAATGCACTGCTTTCACCTGATCAGTGGATTTCTGTAACTTGCCAATGTAGGTTGATGGCAATATCTTCTTGGTTTGCAGTTATGCCGCACTCTCTGGTTTCAGGAAATGGGTGAAACATTGCTCCATCTCTAGTTTAAAGATTGGAAATAATATTTTATCACCTAATCCTTCTGAAAATCTTTCCAGAAATTATTGCATTCCTTAGTCTTTATTCTGATGTCTGTTCACTAATGTTCTCTAAATGAGGAAAGAAATAACCTGATATTTTCTTATCAGGTGATTTCTGGTTTTAAAGGATACTCCCACATTGTATTGAGTGCTGTTTACCTTCACCTTCCAGTATGTTACTTTGTGCATACAACACATACTTCCACCCAAAATAAATTGTAATTTCTGGTTGCAACTTGACAAAATGTGAAAATAAATAAAAAAAATCAAGAAGTCTAGATACTTTTGCAAAGTGTTGTGTGTACTTTGAAGATGTCAGCAACAAAAGGATTCAAGAAACTGAATCATGACTTTGAGTAAAATTATATTTTGGATAAAATAGAGCAGGATGCTAATTCTGTATTTTGATATTGATTTATACACAAAGACTTGTGATGAGGTTGAAAGGAAGTTATTTCAGATATACAAAAATAATTATACTTTATATTTGTGTTAATTAGTTAAAGATAGTCGTGATGTTCTCTTTTTCTCTGATATTTACATCCCTGACTGCAGTAAATTGCACACACTTAAAGTGTGACAACATATTAGTCATTATGTAATACAGTACAGCAACTTCTTCCTTCTGCTTGCAAGAAACAAAACAAAATATAGATATATATTTTCTTTTTTTTTTTTTTTACTAAAAATGTGTCTAAAATTCTTTAACGACCACAAGAAAAGATTTAGCTATCAAAGTCAGATTTGGTTTCCAAAAATGTACTCTTGCATAAACCTGAAGCCCACCAACAAAGATTACTTACTGTTTACAGTAGCTGTCTGACTGTTAGATTGTTGATTTAGGTTTGCAATGTAACTACACAAACAGACAAGGCATGTTAAGACATGTCAGAACAAAGTCCTTCAATTTTAACCTGTGGAACCCTGTGATTGACTGAATGCAAATGGAGAAAAATGAACAAAATAGTTAGGAAGGTCCTACTTGTTAAAAACTAAGTTGACTTAATTTGGAACCAGCATCCTGACAGAATACATATACAGCCTTGCAAAGCAGTTGATCCAAGAACCTCAAAATATTTCACCAATGAAATAAAACTGAGCAACATTTAACCAGCAGTATTCTATGAGCAAATACGAAGGAACCAACTTCCCAGAAAAGGTTTTGAAAATGATAATAAGCTCAAATAAATATTTGCTTCAACCCAAACATGTTAAATAAAATCTGACTGCACAACATATTATGTTCATGTAGTAGTTTGAGAATTTCACATAAACTATATGAAAGTATGGTTTATGGCTGAAACAACAGCTCAGGTCAGTGTTTGTGGTGAATAGGATATTTCTAATCATATGTTGGGCCACTTAGTACCAGTGCAGCACTGTTTTAATTCTTATTGTTGCTGACCACATCCATTTTTTTATGTACATTTCCATTTGTTGATGGACACTTTCAGCTCCATAATGCAGCAGCACATCACAAATCTCACCTTATCCTGTTGAACTGTTTTTGATTTGAACTGTAAATACAATGAATTTACAGTACACTCATGGCCTCCAGATTCACAAGATCTCAATACAACAGAGTCTGCAAGACTCAGTGATATGAGTTTTTCATGAAAGATGTGCAGACAACAAAACTGGTGCAACTGTTAATAGTGGTATTGATGAATAATATTATTTCTCGTGGATTTCTATTGTCTGAGGATAAGTATTATGTTTACAACTACAACAGACTGAAATCCTTTACATCAAAGAAGCAACTAACTAGGAAGGCTCAGGAAGATAATTTGGTTTCATTCAGATTATTTTGGTAATTTCTGACCGTTTTCACTGAAGCTGTTCTCCATCTCTTCATTCCTAGCTGCCTTTTCTATTTCCCCTTCCCCATCTTTTGACTAAATCAAATGCACCCCTCACCCATCCTCCTCCCAGCATTGCCTCCCCTTCCTCCTTCCACCAACGTGGCACACGCCACTGCAGTGATATATCCATGTGAGTCACCACAAGGGACATTCAACTGTGAAAGTGCAGAGTCCAGTGACAGCTTTTACACAGTAACAAGCAAATTGTGCAAATCTATGCCACCCCCCATTTCTAAAAATAGCAGCGATGCCACATAATGGCAGCTTAAAAGAACATTGTTTGGTGAAATTATCACAAGAAAACTGACCTGAAAAGGGAAAATGTTATCACGACCTACTCCATCATCCATCCATGACTTTGGGTTGAAGCCAGCGGGACTATTTCTGGGGTACTTCTGGGATGCCACGTGGTTGTTAGGGAAGGTCTTCTTCAGTGGAGAGATGGAATTGATGGGAGTCATCCCTCCATTAAGCCCACGACGATAATCTCGGCCCTGAGATCCTCCCCAGCCGCCGCCTCCACTTCCATAGCCTCCTCCAGGACTCCAAGAGGTGGAGGAACCAGGGGATGGAGAGGGGCTTTGGTAGCTCGCCGGACCCCAGGGAGATGGGGGCTTGTTCAAGCTGTTGGACAAATGCGGCAACTGGTTGAAAGCCGGATTCCTGTGCGAGAAGGGTGGCGGTGGGTGGGGGGAGGCTGGGGAGCGTCGGTGCTGCTGGTGTTGGTTGTGAGGGTGCTGGAAATGGGGGTGAGGTGGCGGGGCAGGGTGGTGCTGGGACAAGGCCGGAGCCGGTCCAATCTGGGGTGAGAAGTTTCCCCCAAACCCCGGACTGACGTGGTGTGAGAAGTTCTGGAATAGCAGAGGCCCGTTGTTAGCAGAGGCTGGGTTAAAAAAGCTGACGTCCTCGTTGATAATTGTTGACGGTGCAGGTGGGATGGCAGCTGACCAGTTGTTAAAGCCAGTAAGGGATGACGAGGTTGTGCTCGACTGTACTGGGCCTGTTCCACCTAGACCAGATGTCTCCTGATAATCAAATCCAGTCAGGACAGGTGACTCAAGACGAAGCTGCTTCTCTTTTCCGTTGCTGCCCTCTGACGTGCCATTCTCTGTCTTGGCTTCCTCTGATCGGGATTTTTCCAGTTCTGCAATTATCCCGCCACCGCTCCCAGTCTCCTGGTGACCCCCAGGAGATATCTGCTGCTGTTTTTCTTGAGTTTCTTGCATTTCCTGTTGCTGCTGTGCTTTGGGCTTCTCTGCGCCCCCGAGGATTTCGTCTTGCACACTGTTGTGGGTGGCAGAGGTAGGGAAGAGCCAGGGAGAACCTCCCGTAGTGCCATTCCCTGTGGCTGTAGTGCTGTTTATGAAAGCAGCGGGGCTCTGAGACACATTCTGGTGGTGGTGCTGGGGCTGCAAATGCGGGTGGATTCGGACCGGGAAAGCAGACTTGTTGCCAGTGTTGTTTTGAACTAGGACTCCGAACCCGTAATCCCCCATTTGTTCTCTCCCCCCAGAACAAATGCTATTCTGCGATCTCTTTGGTCAGACTGTGAAAAAAACAAACAGAAAGGCTTGCAGGTTAGCACTTAGTCTTTCATGGCCCAAAAGATCAAGGGATCTAGGATCCACCAGGTCATTTCACATTATCACATAAAAGGTTTTGTTGCTTTGCTTTTACGTTCCTAATTACAGAAGTGGCTACCTAACTTAATTAATATAATATTGGATATTGCTTTTCCAGATAAGATGGTGAGAAGAATATCTTGCCTAAAAAATTCTGCACCATCAATTAAAATCTGAGTTGGTGTGAGGTTAGCCTCCCCTGATTCAAAAGGGGTCTCTGTATAACTACCTACATCTTTTAGCTTCCTGGCTCATTATTCAAACAGTGTGTTCAAAAATATGATGACATATGATCCCTTTTCTGACACAAAAGAAGTGTCCCAAGTCACTTGGAGTTGTAAAAATAAAAAAATATATAATAAAATCTTTTCAGTTTCATAAAAACATGCTTTCTACCAAAATCGACTTATATTAATGACAATTGTTCAGTGGAATCAATCAGTTTTCTTTGATTGAAAACTGACTTTCAGGTTCATTGGCCAATCAGTCTGAAACTCAAATATCCAATGTCTTTTTTCTGATAATTGAACACATTAGAAGTCATAATTAGCTATTTTGAGAAAAAGTTAAGTAACATGTGAACATGTTACTTGTGTACCTCAACACATGAAAATGTCATACTGCTAACAGTAATTAGAACTGTACCAAACCACACCTGGTTGTGACGTCTCTAATCCAATTTTCAAGACATATCAAGATAATATTAGACTGTGGATGACATCAAAACTTTCAGCAGTAACAGGAAGGCTCTGTTTTGTCCATTTGAGCTTTTGGAACTGGATTTGGAAATGTTGGTACTCTTTTGAAAAGCTAATAGTAAAGGTAAGAATCTGCTTTCTCCAGAGAATATACACGCAAAAAGACAAATTTTAGAAATATTGGTTGTATTTATTGTCATTTTAAATGCAGCTATGAAGACATAATTTTCTAAACTACTAAAGTCTGTCAAGTATGTCATCAATTTGTCTTTGTAATAAAAGATTATTAAAAATAGTTTTCCTGAGAATGCCTTTTCATGCATCCAAAGTGACGTCAACTCTCTTCCAACATAAATAATTAGTGATCAGGAATGTCAGGAAGGCTAGAAAAAGATTTGAATGCTATTCTCATATCTTCTTATATACTGCCAAAGTTCCAAACAATGACAAGATGATTCAGTGCTCATCTAAAGCCAAGCTGTAGAAAGTAATTGTTTTTTGTAATAAATAGGGCATATGTTGCAAAGGACAATTAAGTAGTGCAAATTTACAGCATGTACAAATTATAAAGGGGATATTTTATTTCCTCATGCAAGACTACTTCAATAACATCAGATGGTATGATTGTTAAAAATAGAATTTCAACATAATTTAGTATTAAGCAAGATATTTTAAAATTACATCAAGGCTAATAAACTCGAAATATGCAAGATTCTGAATTAGTATATTGATATTTAGCCTTTTAAAGAAAGTCCAGAATTAGCGTCAGCAGGTCAAAGGCTTTACAAAAATTGGGAGTCTACCAAAAATTTTCTATTTAAAGAAACCTTGTAGCAGTCAAACAGATTTAGAAGTGGCATTTTATTATACACGTGTTAAATACATTTTATATCTATTCTGTAAGTAAAAATTAATCATCAATAGTAGCCGTTTTTTTTTTTTTATTTAATCATGGACACATAATAATAAACCATGATCATATGAGATGACCCTTAATACAACCGAGGAAAAAACCAAGTCAACGTTCCATCTTTAGCTAATTATAATCCCGTGACGTTGCCAGTTTATAAGAGCCCAGCTGAGCTCCAGTCAGCCTCCCGTAAAACCAGAAACACTGCTGTGTCGAGAACAGGCTTCTTTCAGCAGGAGGAGGAGGTTTTCAGAAAGGCAAATTAGCTGACAGGCACTGAACTACAAACAGTACGACAACGACACGAACACACAAACGTAATCAATCGGACAATGTTTAAAATATGACAACTTAACCGCCTTAACGTTTGGGAATAAAACAGTCGACCTTGCTTTGACAGCTGTCAGCAGGAGACACTATGATCAAATTAAATCGAAGATAAGTTTCAGTTTGGGAACAACGTTTCACATTTAACCAGACAATATGTATTTTTCATTTTATGTCTTTATACTCCTGCGACAGTTGTTGACATACAGCCAGTTATAATTTATAAAGGTGACCAGGGAAGTTTTTATCCGTTGCTAACATTAGCAAGCTAGCTATTAACGGCTGTTAGCACAGATGCTAGCTCGCTGGACAGGCTGTGTATGCGGGCGAGTAAAAATCATTTTCACCTTCTGATCACCCCCTTCGACCTCGGAGATGCCTTTTTCGTCGAGCTCCTTTGCTTCGGGCTGACAGCGAGAAGATGTCCTTGAAGCGATGAGTGCGGCAGGCAAAGCTTTTCAGAGGCAATTTAATAGCTGACTCGTACAGTGCAGTCGGTCAGCTTTTTTTCTCTCTCTCTCTCTCCCTTCTCCTGACGTGTCCTGCCTCTCAATGACACAGCTCTCTATCTGCTGTCTCTGATCTGGACTCGATCATCGAATAGCTATGTTAATGTAGTAGCTGAGCGGGGTTCCCTTTTGAGCCTTATTCGATCGGTTTCATTGTCCGTTTGATTTGGGGTTGTTTTTTGCTTGCTGTCTTTCCTACAGAGCCAGCCGATCCTTGTGTGTGTTTCTTGGCTGCCCCTCTCTCCTGGAACCGACCGTGGCCGAATGACAGCGAGAGATCAGCCGAGGCACGCTTCCGCTTCAAGGACCGCCCAAACCACTGTGGCTCCGCCTCCAAGGAGGCACACCTCGATACGCGATTGGACCGGCTAGTCAGTGATCTCGCCCAGTTTTTTCATCCGTTAGCAGTCATGCACCAGTAACACACCCATAATATCAATATGTACTGCCCACGGAGGTCAGGAAGACAGAAACAGACTCCTCCCACCTCTGTCCTGTCCTTTCACGATGCAGCCAGTAGCAGGTCGTGAGAAAAATGAGGACCCCCGGCCCACTTCCCTTTTAGAAGGATGGAAAGAAAATGAGAATCTCTTCAACCAGGCTTTATCTTTCATATAATGATCCTTTGTTGTAAAAGACGGAAGTTAAATAACGCGGATTTATATGCAATTTATATGATTTTGTCATTTATCTTTCAAAATATCTTCTTTTTGTAGCCCAACGCTGGAAACAATCATCTTTACATTATGGTTCTCAGCGCCGTACAGATTGCTCTTCTCTGCCTTTTTTTGTCAGGCTCTATCCTAATTTTCCGATGTTGAATAAAAGATAAGATAAGAGAAGATGAAGCACTTTATAAATGCCAACACAAAATAGTGTGAAATTTTGAAGAGAAAGGAAAATGATGCATAATTTTTAATGTATTGCCAAACACCTCTAACACCTCTGGATCAAGGTGTATTGTTTTGTTTCCTGGTTTTCCAACAGCTTCCATTCAAAAGTAGTTTGTAAAGTAGAATAAGTATTAGCATCTCTGTTTTTGCACCTCTTCAGATGAGGGGCAGTAATTGTTGTGGGTCCATTAGAGGGAAAAATCACAGGATTCCATATCAACTATTTAGATAAAGCATACGTTGATCTGCGTAAGAAATAATAAATATTACAAATTATTTGCATATAGAGGGCGGAACTGCAACACATTAGAAGCGATCATGAGATATGCAACAAAAAGCATGCTAGCAATTGGTGTGATCAAGCAGATCAGCATAAACATGTGATAATGTGTTAGTTTCAGATGTATCTGTGCAAAGTTTAAAATAAACTTAACACCTTCACTCATGAACGCAATGCAGCTAAACACGATGTTATATTTTCACACGGGAACTTTGCTCCACTAAAATCACATTTTGTGTTGTAACCCTGCAGGTCTTGTTTCAGTTATTGTTGGATTACTAAACACAACCAAATAGAAACAGTGCTATGAAAACATAATTATCCCCATTAACAATTTCCGCTTTTGTTTTTTTGCTGTTTTTCATACTTAAATGTTTCAAATTATCACATTTATCCTAATGTCAGGAAAAAATAATATAATTCAATACAACTGCTCTTATGATCACAATTGGTGAAGAAAAATAGTTATCCAAACCAACCTATTTAAACATAAAAATGTTCCAAAGAAGTTTCATTTTATCAACCACTACCAGCCGTGATTACTGTAGAATTATAAAATCTCTCAAGTGGAGCCTGTCTAACAACAGAAAGTAACCTTAACCCTCTCAGGCTCAAATTAAGTTGTAGTTGCAGCAGGAAAAATCTGACATTTTCTGCAACATCTGCCTGGAGAGGGTTAAAGCAACACACCATGGCTAATCAAAAACATATCTAAAACAGATGACATGACATAAATCTGACTGGTTAAAGGTTACAAACACATTTCAAAGGTTCTGACACGTAGGGAGTGATCCGGTTTTACTACTTAGCTTAACTCAGTTCTGTTTGGCTCTGTTTGGCTCCACCTCCAAGCTGGTGGAGGTTTAGCTGGAGCTCCAAGGAGGAACATTTTGGAAAAAGGCGGCGCTTTGTGAAAGCAGTCAGGATATGCTGTCAGGGGAGGTTCAAGAATTTCTCAAACATGTGTGTATCAAAGCAAAATTTCATGTTTCATATTGACAAGAGAATAACATTTTAACATGATCTAATACTCAAAAAGTCAGTCTTATGTAATATCGCCCATTTAAATAGCAGACATGAGAATATCATCAATCTTCTGATGTTCTAAGATGTTAAAGAATGGCCTCATTATGTATGTAAAAGAGTGCTACAAGCTGCAACATGTGCATTATTCTATTATTTCTATTGTATTACAGTGTGAAATAAATTATTGCAGCAGAAATTTCCACAATTTTCTTACTAAACTCTCTTCATGTTTGAAAATTCTGGCCACATTTCTTCATCCACCCACACTACTCCCCACATATCTTTATCAGCTTCCCTGTCCTCTTTCCTCTATGTCCTTCCCTCCTGTTTGGTCATTATCACAGAGGTCATCGAGCTGCTTTGACTCTGTCAGTCTGACCGACTCTCAAATGGCTGTATTACATGCAGTTGAAATGGCTATCTAATAAATCTGTCACTTCAAGTCCAGCTGGGAGGGAGTGATAAATTAGAAAAGTCTGTGGTGCCCTGCATTATTAAGCATGCACAGAAAGGATGAGCAGACGAGGGGAGACAATTAAAGCAATCTGATTAAAAAAATAGATTACATGTCTGATGATAACAGTTCTCAGCTTCCAAAAATTATTCAGGCTCATGCATTCCTGTACATTCAAAAACACAAAGAGCCAAATATTCTGAAATCATAAAAGCATTTCCTTTAGAATGAATTCATATAAAATGGGCGGTGCTGGTTTGACTTTACACTTATCACGGGCCAATAAAGTTTTCCTTATGATTTCTCTGGACCATATAGCTTTAAACGTTCTATGATTGATCAACAAACAACTTCAAGGAATTTTGAAAACATCAACTGAAGGAGGAAGTCTCAACTTATTAGACAATTTTGAATTCATATTACTGAATGTTTTATTCAATAGTATGAATGAAACATTGTGTGAATTAGACAAGATTATCTAAGTCACATAAGATTTACCCTATACACATACATAACTACATGTTATGTAGTTATGTATGTGTAATTAACCCTACTAACAGTTAATTTAAAGTTTTTTAGCAAGAAGTTTTTGGAGACTTTTAATAGGTTAGGGTAAATTCTGGCTGAATATTTACCATTCCAATTTAATTTGGTTGGTTTCCTGCAATGGTTTTGATTTTCAAGGAAAGTCTATCGATATTGAACAGGATGGAGGTTGGGGCCATTCTGAAATCTTGGCATCAGGCTGCTTTCTCAATTTAAAATCTAATTTCGATGATTTGGGATTTCCCTGCAGGAAGACATAACTGTGTCGAAGTTTAAACCATCTTGCCTATCAACTGAAAAGAAGTTGATGAATTTGTAGTCCCACTCACTATGTGTCAAGCAACATAACCAGTAACAGTGAATCATAGTCAGAATGCATTTTATTGGCAAACAAGCTTGCACAGGCTAGGAATTTCTCCTAGTCATTGAACCTCCAGAAGCTACTTACATAAATTACTCAAGACAAATAACCATAACAAACTTCAGCAATTAAAACAACAAAAGAAATGAAGAGGAACATATTTTATAGCAGGAGGTCTGAGAGTTTTTATTCACCATATCTGAATGAAATGTGAACCATCCGATTAACTAACTATGCAGGAATGTCCAAGTTTTTTCAAAAATATACTAGATGGTCTCTGAAGAAATAATAAATAATAGTGGAACTGGAGTTGGGTTTTCTAAAGTTCACCATCACTTCTACAAACTTCTTGGTGTAAAACCCTTAAGCTGTTAGAATCTGTCTGCTCTTGAATGACTGATATGTTGCCTCCAAACTTTCAGTTTAGATCGTCAGCATGACGCTCACACTACCATCCTGACAGGTGTTTGTTTTTAGTTTCGAAGGATTAACTTTGATTCCTTCAAACATTATTTTTGCCATTGTGCCTAACAAGTTAATCTTTGTCTCACCTGATCATAAAGCTCAAATATTAGTCAAGCATAAAGATTGTGCTTTTGGAGCAGAAACACATCAAAGCTGTGTTTGGAGCTAATAAAGCAGGCTAACATTTAGAGTCTGGAATGGTCATAACCTCAGGCCAATTTGAAATTTATGGACTATGCTTAAAAGCGGTGTTGGTGGCAGAAAAATCAACCAGCTGAGACATTTTCTCCCACTTGTGCCAAGCAGAGGGGGCAAATGTCCAGCCAGAATTATTTTTTGATTTTGCTGATGACTACAAAAAGCAAGTGATCAAGATGCAGCTTGCTAATGAACATTTATCTATTTATTAGGGGGTACAACGTGAGTCAAACATTTTTGCTTTCATTGAAGTTGTATAAGTCATGACCATTCTTTTAAAATAGCAGTCCAAGAGCAAGACTGAAAATCCAACAAATAATATGACATCCATGCTAATGATAAATAAAAGCCAATTTTAAACACAAATCTGTCAAGTATTACAAAAATCTGCAAATATGCATGTTTTCCTAGAATAATTTGGAGTCACATTCTAACAAAAAAATTCCTAAATCCTGAACCCACAACCTTCACGTTCATGTGCAAAAATATAAAATACTTGCTCTTTTGATTCCCTAAAGAACATTATGGTAACATTTGGCTTCTTTTGTTGCTGTTTGGTTCTATTTTTTATGCAGAACAAAGTGACTTCATTTCCTTCCCCTCATCTGGTAATCTTCCTTCTGCTCCAAAAACAGACTTGCTCAAGCGAGATCTTATTCATACACTGGAGGATGAGAATCAGCGGGAGGAAGAAGTAATGTTTGAAAGTCCTAAATGTGCTCCAGCTTTGCAGCACTGTTTGCACAGGTTAATGTACTCCTCTCACAGCGGGGTGGACAATTAGGCATAGTGCTAGGCTCTGTAAATGGATTTCTAGGACAGAATAACCAGTCCTACTGGCCTCACCTAGCGGACAACACCCTATTCTTGTCACAGTCACTTTCTAGATAATTCACTATTCGTTACAGACAGATTTTTAATCAATTTCTCTGAACCCAGAACCCAGAAGTCCCAAAAAGCAGAGAGAAATTACATATCTTAATTATCCATCCTTCCATTATCTGTTCACCCTTGTCCCTAATGGGGTCTGAAGTTGCTGGTGCCTATCTCCAGCTGCGTTCAGGGCGAGAGGCAGGGTACATCCTGGACGGGTCGCCAGTCTGTCGCAATATCTTAATACATACATATGTATATATAAGGATATTTATCTCAACGTCGACAGCTTTGCCCTGAAATTCTACTTTGTTCAAAGCCTCTGAGATATGGGATTGGTTGACTGTGTGAAATTGCTAACAGCCAGTTCTGCCATGTGTTCACAGTGTGGCTGTTTTATGTTTTTTTAGGCACATTGCGTTAGCCAATAGTGGAACAGTAACATGAATAAAACATTAGATCTATTAAAAAATTAATCTCCCCTACCTTAGGCACAATTATGGTGCAATTCCTCCCAGTGTGCACAAGTGTGTTTATCACTGCAAGTGTGCACATGGATCAAACTGTTTTCTAGCTGAAAAGTTCCGGTCAAAAATGTAATTGTTTGACTGAAACAGATGAGGTTCACAGGGTGAGCAGAAGTAGAAGTACATTGTGAAGACAGGCGTCAGCAGTCCTGTTTAACAGGGTTATGTGTTCCTTCTATGTCCCAGTATAATTCCTAATCATGATTCAGCCAATCTTTGTAACTGTAATATTGCTTAATAAAAATATTAAGCAAAGATTGAAGAATCACACACAGAAAACTACTTTATCTTGCTAATTATATTCCATATTTTGTTTTGGAATGGCCCAGAGCATTTAAGAATTGTTTCTTGTGACTTTAAATATTTGTTATCTTTCGGTGTATTCCATGATGTATTGAAACCAAATTTTTGAGGTACATACACAGCATAAAGCCTCTTTTCTCACTGTCTGACATCAAACCAGAATAAACATTTCCAGCTTTTGGTCAGTTTGAATAAACTAAATCATTTTATAAGTGATATTTTATACTTTCTTTGAAATAAGGATTTCTTATGTCACATACATCCAATGCCTGTCAGCTGCTTCAGTTTTTCAGCATACTGTTTTTTTCTCTTGATGCCATCTACATTTTGAGGTGTACCAGTCCATCTTGCACCAAAAAATGTCCTGAAATCCCCCAGGCTTCATGGTGAGAAAGATGTTCTCAGGCCTTTAAGCTTCTTCAAACTTCTTTTAAATGCAACAATATTCATAATGTCCAAATACTTATCAAATGTCAGTTTCATAAGACACCAGACATATCTCCAAAAATAGGGGTCTTTGTACCTGAGTAGATTAGCAATTTGACATTACTTTTGTTTCAAAGTAATGACTTCTTCCTCGCTGAGGAGGATACTCTTTCAGCAGCTTTAGCCAGGATCTTTACAAAGTGGCTTGTTTGGCAGTTGATATGCTCATTTTGCACAATTAGATTCTCAGTTCTTTCCCTGATATTGTGTCTGATTTCTTTTGTAATTACACAAGGAAGCAGATTCAGGATATCCTTTAAAATAAATCCATAGGTGTCTCAAATTAACACAAACATTGTTAATTAACCTACTGGAGGCTAATAAAGTTGTAATATCAACAATTTTCTATGCAGGGTATAAAAATAATCCTGTTCCCTGGTATGGCTTTATGTCTTACATCACAAATGATATGAAAACATATACAGATTTAATGTGCAGTTTCAACTGTGTAATATTCTGCATTCTGAAGAAATGCTGAAGACTGCGTTTGTGTTCCATAAAATATTCAGAGATATTAAATGTAGCTAACAGCACAACATGGACACACTCTCTGGGTGTTTCTCTGGGATGCAAATGACCTCTGGCAATGAGGTTAAAAGATGGGGGAGGGATCATATTGATCTGCCGTAAAGTGACAGTCATAAATCAGCATTTCAATTATTTCAAACTGAAAGGAAAAACCTTTCAGTTTTTAACTTCACCCCTTGTCTATACAACAGAACATAGTGTCTCATCAATGTTTTGTTCAGCTCTTTCCAGCAGCTCAACCATCTCACATCCTTCATCCGTCTAGTGTATTTTGCACTGCTGTGCTCTCCCTGGGGACCCTGTACTAATTAAGCCTAAGAGGTCTTTCTGGGTTGCAGGCTGGGATGACTGTTTGAAAAAAGCACATGGATGCATGTGTGCAACCATCCATATGTGTATGCGTGCGTGTGTGTGTGCTGCAACGACCAGGCTGATTTCATGACTCCACTGGGTACCGAAGGGATAATAAATTACAAGAGAGCAGCAGCTGGGGGTCTATGATGTGTGTGTGCGTGTGTGTGGTTAGGTTGTGGGGACATAAACCTGTTTACACAGTCTAATTAAGAGGACTCACCCTCCTTTTTGGGGTGAACAGCAAGTCATCGTGATATAAATCATTAAATCCTTTAAGGTAGAGAGAAGTCTTAAGGCTATGGAGGAATAGAGTGAGGGTTATAGGCAAATAGTTTTTATGGTTGATGTCAGAGAAAACCCCCAGGAAATCACTGCAAGTTAGTGTAATGTCAGCTCAAATCAGGCAAAATTGCTTGTGTGTGAGACTGCGTTCATTTTGTGGTTGATGCATATCGTGTAATGCGAAGAACAAAACAATTTCCCTCCCTTTAGAAAGTCTTTTTTTTTTTTTTTTTGCAAAATTTAGTTAGTATCGTCATCATCGTTCTGGGTTAAACGTGCAACCACCAACCCTTATCACAGATCACTTAGTTCTTTCACATCATTGGTGCTTGGATGTGGAACAACAGGGAGGTGGTCTACAACATATGTCATTTACCTGCATTAAATCTGCAGGGAATTTCCAAAGGGGGATTCCCAAAAAGGGCAGCAATCCTCATACAGGCTTTTTAAATCCTTTTAATATTTTAAATTACAAGCAACAAGTAGTGTACCATCCTTAACGTGTACCACCTGCCTCACGATCTGCTGAGCAGCACATTTCTCAGATCAGAAGAGACTCTTGTTGTCCCATACTGAGTAACAGGAGGTATATTTTTGCATACACACTTATGAAGTATAATTGTATATCCTTGTAATTTATGAATGACAAAAAAATCTTATAAGCAGCCCTTCTTTGCAGGTTTATGAGAAAATGTTTTATGAAAGAGGTAGAGTCAGTGCTGCAAAATACTTGCTGTAAGTGACTGGACTTCCTAAGACAGAAAACCTTTTAGAGGATGCGACAGAATTGAGTAGAATTTGACTCTGTAATTTAATCTAAGTGTTACTCAATAGTTGGATTGCACTTAAATAAACTGGATTGGCTTTCTTTAAATGTAGGAGTGTCATTTATCTAACTGGCTGTGAATTTGACCTCTAGGTGTTGCAAAAATGCATTGAGGGTAGATTTGTTTGGAAATGGCACAAATTAAATAAACAAGATTAATGTCTTTGTCCTGGTGAAGTACAAAAAAAAGCTGCATTTACTGAAAGAAAACGCATAGCTTTCTAGTTGGAACAATAAATCTTTACCAAGTCCAATTGAAAATAAAAAATCATTATTTTATAATTTCATGACACTTCTTGCCTCTAAATAAAACAGAAAATACTGAAATAATGTAAAGAAACCGGGACAGCGTCTTAAATATTCCGAAAGAAATTATTTCGAAAGAAATTATTATATTTAATAATATCATATGATATTACATATCATATGATATTTCATATGATAAAAAAGACGTAATAAAAAACTTCTTTTTTATTACTGTTTATTTCTGAAAAAGAAAATAATCTCATTACAGGTACATCAAAACATAACTCATGTTCATTTATTGAACAGGTTAGGAAATTATATCTCCTAACAGATGATCTTACTCCATTTGGTTGGAATAAAATGCTTTTTCTATCCATCAGCACAATCTCAGGAAGGTTTCTCCACTCCTCACTTTCAGCTGAAAGATATTTGATGAGTATCTTGCATGTACATCCTGCCACTCCAAAGCATCTCAGTGAGAACAAGAACTGAGCTTTGACTCAGTCCAGAACTCTACTTCTTAATTCATTCACCAACCATTCCTTCATGGATTTACTTCTTTGGGTCAGGATGCAGAATCCTGCTCTGCACCGATGTACATTTTTTTGTCCAGATGGTCTCACTTTTTTCTCAACTGTTCAAGTCCTGCAGAAGCAAATCAGGTTATTTTTCCTCTACAGAAATTAGTTAATTAATCCTGTCATGACCAATACAGTTTTATTAATTTGATTTCATGAATCTTGTTTAAGAATGTGCACAAGATGAATATAACTCTCTTTAAACTAATTCCCGTATGCTTAATGATTCTCAGAATTTACCGTATGTGGCAGTCAGTGGTGTGGGAATTTGCAGTTGCCATGGTGATGTCAAATTCGGAGTACTTGTACACTCATCCAGTGTACTCATGACATATAAAAAGGCTTGTTTGCATCGTTTTTTTCATCCACAGTTTTCAACCATAGTATGAGAAGAAGTATTCATGTTTTGTGAAACCGTGTGCTTATTATGGATGAATATAATAATAACGGATATAAACGTGTGTGTGTGTGAAATCAATTGGATGGCGGTATCTCAAAAGGCAGAAAGGTTTCATTTACCTTCTGGGCACTTCTCCAAGCTCATCTAATGAGCCTGGCTGGATGTCACTTTGAAAGGAACCAAAATTTGTCTTTGTACTGGATTGTGTTCAAGTCAAAAGCCCAGAAGGGATTACAATATGGGTATTTTAAATGTTTTTAATGGCTATTCTTTTAGCTTAATTTGTGATCAATGAGGAAAAATATCTCAAAAATATAAATGAACACATATTTTTGTCTTATAAACCACTTCTACTGGAGCTGTTTTCAGGTTAACCGATGTCTTGGCTTCATACAGTTGATCCACAAATTAAGATTTCATGAACTAGTCTGGTTGTTTCTCTCCTGATTAAAACTGTAAGATCTCTCTGCACGGCATCCCACAGGGTTCTCCTTATCCTTTTGTGCTTGTCTGTAAAATTTCACACACACTTACTTTCAGCATGCTGACCGAAGCTAAAAGAAAAAGCATAGAACAGACAACTGCTGAGTCAAGCAGAACTTGTTCTTCCCCCACCCCAATAAAGGTAAACAGCATATGGCCTCATCTATTATTGACTGTCCTTCTTAAGCTCTGAAAGTTCTTGATGTGTGTGTAAGTTAAGGTGGTTTGTTTATCAAGGTATTGACCAAATCTTCAAGCTTCTCTGTGTGTTAGAATTGCGTATGTTAAAGATTAAAGTCCTTTTTTTACAGAAAGTATTACTATTTGGAACAATTATTTTTGCTTATATTACACTATCACCTTGAAATACAAGTCAAACTAGTGTAAGGGGTGTGTGTGTGTGGGGGTGTGTGTGCGTGTGTTTTTGTGCTTTTGGCTCATCAAGCTCTCTTTAACTTGGAGGTATTGCTCCAGAGTGTCTTATCGGTGGACACAGCTGTTCCTCCAAGGACAACGTGATGCACTGCGATGTGTGTGTCAGCTGGCAGATGAACCAGACACTGTCTGAATAGGATGCACACTTTGACTACCAGCTTGAAGTCAAAGTGTGCTTCCTCCAGCAAGTTGAAATACACCCCCGACCACCAAATCTGATGAGTCCATCCCTTCGGCTGAAGGGTTAGGCCATTTTTGGGAGAACCCACATGTGAAGAACCAGTCATTCCATTTTGCCTTAATCTCATATGTCAAAGTCATGATTTGCCAAGGGTTAAACAAAATCTTACCTCAAAAAAGAGTATTTTTTTTGTCTAGTTTCTAGTGCATATATCTTACTGAGCTTGAATTAAGACAAAATTAACTTAAAAATAACTTATCAGTAAGATATATGAGCTTGTTTTAAGTAAATAATTCCTTGGTATTGATGAAAAAGTATTATTTCCATTGGTAGATTATTTCACTAAAAGCCTGGGGAAGTTGTCTTGTTACAAGTAAATTTATCTGCCAGTGGAACTCGGAGGGGTAAGTACTGAAAGTTTCCATGAGGATGGTGGTAAAGTTGCTCTATATGATGAAGGTGGCTATGAAGTACTTCTATAGCTTAGAACTGATCAATTTCCCCAAACCTGTGCAAAACTGGTAGAAGCAGACCCTCTGCATGTAAATGCATGCCAATTTTTTATTTGTAAAAAATGTAAATAAAACTATATATTCTTTTTGTTATTCTCCACATGAAATTCTTGTATAATATACATAAAAAAATTTTATACATAAAATTCTTGTATAAAAATTGCATGTTTTTTATGCATTTAGCATGTCCAAATGTGAACTGTTGAAGAGGTTAATTGTGTTTTAAATTGGAGTTTTAAAGCCAATTTTAAACAAAGCTTTTATAGTACCTTGTTTTCTGATAGCAGAGTTTCTAAATGTGTTCACAAAAGTTACAGAACATGATTCACTGCTTTGCTTCCTATTCTGATCAACTCAGGCAAAATCTCAGGAATTTATCTTTTCCCAGTTGGGTCAATAGAAGGTTACATATGAAGGTCCTGTGTGTCACCAGAGTTAACAAGATTTCACTAATCCTGTTTGATGTGGGGGGTGATTGCTGGATAAGCAGCATTAAACATCACTATCAAGCAGAAAGACCATGTGACCTTTCCAGTGAATTGATAGTACACAAAGTGTAGGCCTTCAGGAGAATTACCCATCACCACCCCCTCATGAACACACCCACCAAACCCTCTCAGAAACCCTCAGGATCTGTTCCATTTATTGACCTAAGCTTCTAGAATTCACAATCTGCCCCACTGGTAGTTAGAGCCATTGATTGGAGTATAACACATTCAAGATCAATGTGCTATAATCACACTCACTGGGAGCTCAACCAGTCACCAGCCACTGCGGTCATGTGAGGTTCACAGTAATCTGACAGTTGGGGTAGGGTGTGACAGGCCATCCCTGCATGCATCCATGCAAAGGAAAATTTTATGTGCATTCCTGCATAGGTATAGAGTAAAAATCATTTAAAAAATGCTCATTAGCATGCTGCATGTGTTCTTTGTAAACATGCATTAATCATACTATGGTTTCCACATTAACATCACTGAACCCAGAAGTCAATACTACATAAGATCCATAGTACTTCAGCATATTCCTTCATCATGTGTGATTCTTCCCTCTGAAGGTGCAAATTAAGTTACTAAATGAAGAGGAAAAAGTACACCTTATTTCTTTACACAGTGTAAAATAGCACAAAATTCTTTAGATATGGTAAACATTACGAAAGATAAACACATTTTGAGTTTAGAAATATTTCAAACAACAGTTGAAAGTTGAAGATAAACTTAACAAACTCTTAAAGCTACTGCAAATGTATATGTTGCAGGTCACTGTGATGTATTTGACATTTGACTTTACAATGTTTCCCCTCTATAAAATACATAAATTTAGTTCATTGTCTTTATTACATTAAGAAAAAACCTTATAGAAAAACTTAATTGTTTTCATTATTATAAGAAAAACTTTTTTTTGCCCTCTAAAGTGACATGTTTTACATAAATAAATCACCTGACATTACCATTAAACATGCACCACCAGCAGATTGCTGATGATTATCTAGGCAAACTTGATGCCTGTTGGGAGCAAGCCTTGTGTGGACTGATGGAGCTGACACACAAAAATGCTGTTTGGACAATATAAGGGTGCAGAGTATCAAGAAAACAGCATCTGGTTGGTGTATGATGCAATCACTTAAGGATGAATTGTGCATGTAGATTTTGGTGCATGGGTTTGAATTCAGGTAGTTTCACCCTTCTTATTGTTACTTCTCACATCTGAAATCTATCAGAGGAGCCAAGCCTGAGCCTCCCTGAGGCTTTAAACATAAAAAATAAAAAAAGAACAGTCAAAAAGGTCAGTGCAGACTCAGACCCATCCAGGGTAATGTAATCACTCCTAGATAGCCCTAAACACAGCAGTGAGCATCCTCAGAATGCACTATGGACATCAGTCAAAACATATTTTATGTTTATTTGAACACAGTTTCCTGAGACACACAAAAGGACCAATTTCTGACCTGAATTTAATGTTAATGAAATTAATAAAAACGCCGGCGTAAAGATTTTTGATATGGATGGAGCATCCATATCAAAAATCTTGATATCAATGATTTAACATTGTCCATATTAATGATTGTTGATATGTATATAGATAATATATTCCTATTATCCAGGAATATAATTATTCCTAGATAATAGGAATAATTATTCCTATTATCTAGGAATAATTATTATTCCTAGATAATAATAATTGTCTAGGAAATTATTTCTAGATGATTTCTAGGAAAAAAATATTTGAAATCTCAGTCTAAATATAGTAAACAGTATCCTCAGTCGGTAGGGGGTTTGATATTTAACTCAAGTGGGGTAGTTCAAGTGTCTTGACTTGTCAGAACTGTTCCACGCAGTCCATTTCTTAGAGTCAAACCTCTAAGAAATGGTGAGATATGAATCATGAAGTGGAAGTCAATAAACTAACGACAAGACAAAGAAAACCTTTGGTGTCCTAGCGTTTTGGCCAATAATAGGTTTGTTGGCAGAAATGTTGGTTAATACTGCGTAAAAGCCAATCAGGGTGCTAAGGAGAGAGACCAGCAGAAAGAAATTCTACCATCAGAAAGGCCATTGCCCTCCAGCGCAGGAGGAAAATACCACCAGGAGCTGGAAAAAGTGCATTAACATCCTTTTTTCAGATGCCAAAATTGTAGAGGTTACCATTCAATGAATATGGATCCACACATGTCACTGGAAATGAAGCGCTGCAGCCTGAATGTGCTGCATTCACCAAGGGAATTGCAAATAAATGCTTGAAGCCTGTAAAAGTGCTAAAACACTTGGAAATTAAACTTGGTTAGAAGGCCAAATGACAGTCCTGACTAAAACAAACATTTAAGGTTTTCTGCACAATAAGTAAAGCCACAAACACTAGAAGACAAATTTGCTGTTATAACAATGTGTTAGGCTAAGGATGGTGGTGCCAGCTGGAGGACTTCTTGAAGGCAAATTAAATTACACAGTGAATATTTTCATCAATACCCACGTTGAAGCTCTTTGACAGAGTTTAGTAACTATTTCCCGCCTAAATGACTGTAAACCTTCACTTTCAATGCAACCAGAGAAATTCACTCTATGGCTGACTTATGCTTTTAAACTGTCAAGTAAAGATACCTTACATTTGATGGTGCTAAGTTCTGGATTTTAGTTGTGGAGTTCCTGTGTTCCTCCAATACTGCAGACATTTGCAGCTTTAAGAATCAGTGCAGATCACGACGCAGAGTTGAGGATGATCTCTTAGTAACCATCTGCTAAAGTAAACCCAGAATAGATCTGCTCTGCACTGACCATTATGTCAACTTGTAAGTCTGCTGCCTGTACATACTTACTTACTTACCACAGTCTGTGCCTCAGTTGACAGGCCATTGTGCAGCTACATGTTCATTCCTATGAAACTCATGATGCATCTGATCTTTTAGGGCAGATTTTGATGCCAGGTGTGAACAGTCATGTTTAAAGCTGTTCCTTTGTAACTGAATCATACAAGATTTATGTTAATGCCACATCTTAACAGGGCCCAAGAAACTCATATAGCTGGGAAGGCTAAATAACATATGAGCAAAAACCCCTAAAGCAAGAACTGCAGTGATGTGCACAAAGAGATTTTAATTTGATCATTATTTTAAAACCTAAAAACTCAGATTCTCTTAATTTGTTAGTTGCTCATATTTAATAGAAATGTTTGACCAGGGATGTAGAAGGCTTTGCATGAGACTGTGGATGTAGTTTGTGAATATTTTCTACATAGCCCTGTCAATATATTTATTCTTGAAGCCTTTTTACTTTACACACAAAAATCCCTCCAGGTCTTCTACCAAACATCATGGATGATAAAGCTTTTGGGAGCAAAGTCAAAGAAAGAGCACTTACTTTTCCTGCATTATAATATTTTAAATATGTAAGGTATGATTAGAATATTTCATAATATTGAAGTCCAAGCTGAATTTATTCTGTCAGTTTTTTGTATTAACCCAGTCTACCAGAGGGTCTTTCCTTCCTGAGCCAGTGCTTGTGGACAGATGGTAAAATCAAACCCCATCAAAGATTTACAACCCCACTGACACAGCCTCATCACTCATAGTGCACCGGCATTGTAAAGGTTCACCCATCCTACTTCGTGTTTACCTACACACTGTGAAATACACAAGCACTCTTTAAGTTTTTTTCTCTCTGTATGTGAGAATTTTCTAGTCTCTTCCTCAGATCTAAACATCTAAAGTCCAGAACATTTAGAGAACTTGAGGTATCGACCTGTTCCTGATTCATGGTAAGTGATCTTGGTGTAGGCTGTTTATCAGGACACACCAAATCCATCAGACCCCGTTTTGCTGCAGTCTTGAGTGCCCAGGGTCCTGCTTCTCGTCCAATTGGAGAAGGACAAGAATGATGTGATGAGTCAAGGTGCATGGAGAAAGACGGTGTGAGGCAGAGGAGGATGACAGTGTTGAGGAGGATGGAAAGAGAGAGCAAAAAGCAGATGATTAGCAGGCAGAGGAGGAGAGGAGGAGAGGAGGAGACGGAGGAGGCGGAGGAGACGGAAGAGACGGAGGAGGCGGAGGAAGAGGCACAGAAACCAGCATGGACAGATGGACGGCTTTCATTGAACAATGTCCCTCAGATTTTTAGTAAAACCATCCATTTTGCATCTACGAAATAATAAGCAAAAAACTCACAAATCTGAAAGATTTATCGAATTATATTTAAATGTGTAGTTTTTCTTTTTTAAGTTTGACAAGAAATTGTACTTTCTGGTATGTATTTACAGATATTTCTGAGACTACAGTCTCTGCAGTGTACATGAAAATGGAAACATTTTGAACATTCATGCAAACATATAGTTGGAAGAGTTAAACATCTCAATAATCAATAATCATCTCAATGTTTCTGTCCCAACGGCACCACATAGACTTGGTTGCCAAGTCTATGTGGTTGCCAACCACGGCTACCTCAAGTCAGCTTTTTTTCATGTCTATGTTTTAGTCATGTTGGTCTTATCAGGATGTTTTGTTCTTACTTTGCGGCATATGCATAACTGTTTCGTGATTAAGTTTTGCCTTACAGTGTTTTAACTCCTCAACATGTTACCAAGTTATGGAAGAGTCGTGTAACGATCCAGTCATTAGCGATGTGTTCAAGGAGGAAATCATAAGTCCCGTGCAAGACACCAACTTATATGCTGACCAACAGAAGGCTTTACTTACTTCGTGTAAATGCCTGTAAGGGTTAAGTTTATTATTGATGTTATTGTTTTGTTATCTTTGTATTATGTTGTACTTTTTGTCCAACACAAATTTCTCCCATTGGAGGCAAATAAAGAAACACTGAACCTTCAACATTTTTAAAAAGACCAGATAAATGTTTATAAAAATCTATGAGAAGTCAGAAACAAATACGGAATATTCATCTAAATACCAGTATTTCTGTATTTCTGAGATTGTAACTATTTTAGATTATTTTATCATCCTATAACTATGTTCAGAAGTCTTAAATATTGTGCTTAGTGCAAAACATTGCCTTTGAAAGATTAGATTTACAAAAACGATGGCACTGAAACCATTAAAGGTTCCCCATTAAACTTTTGTAGGATATTACAAGTGGAGTGACGAATCTGAAGCACACAGCTGACAATGTCCAAAGAGGCCATGGAGTTGGACCAAAGCAGTGAATTATGGCATCAACATCCCCAAGTGATGCATGAAAGCAGCACAGGAAGCTGCCTGCTCGCCACTGACTCACTCACCACCCATAGACAATCTGCTGCTCATGCTGCTTATTATCACACCTTGGCCTTTAATAAGCCGTCTGAGTCATTGTACCATTAGTTTTTTTGTTAGGACAGGTAATTTACTCATAATGCCATTATGCATGCAAGGCACCATAAGAAAGGCAGCGTAGGGGTCACAGTGAGAAGACATCTTAGCCTGCAGGTCAATCAGTGCATATGTTGTTTTTACAACACAGCACATTTGTACATCCTCTAACCTGAGAAATCATACTGGAGGAAGTTCATCTAATTAGCGAACAGATGCTAAGTGACATTTCTCTCCATCACTCTCTCTCTGCTGCACTCACTAATCCACAAACACTTTAGCCATTAGAAACGTAAACCTGGTGCCAGTGATCACTCTGAATGCCCTCACAGTGTCGGCTGTTCTTGACTCATTCTGCAGTGTGCCTGCAGTAATTGAGATGCATAGCAAGGTCTAAGCTGAGCTCTGCCAAGTTGTGAGCAAGCAACTTGATTCTCACAACACGCACACATGAGTGAGATACAGATGCACTGCGACTTATGGTACACAGAAAGGGGGAGTAGTTTAAAAAACATTCTTGGACCTGTGAACTCTAAAAATATTAATATTTTTAGGCAATTTAAATTAGAAATTGATATCAACTACAAAAAACTCAGTTCTCTACAATGCTCAGAGCTTAAAATGTAATCCTAACAATGACTGTCTTTAGTTTCTTATCACTTGATTGCAGTTACTCTTGTAAAATCAGTAGGGGTTGGCAGTGGCTTGCAGTGATCACTGTTCATTTTCTTAATTAATACAGTAAAAATGTTACCTTTATGATGCCATAGATCATTGAAGACAAAGATGTTTCATCACTGAAATGACGACACATTGATGTTTGATCTCTTCTTTTTTCTTTTTATCTCTGAGAAGGAAAATAATTAAACTGCCCCAAATCAACAAAAAATATACACAACCTGACGTCACTCAATAAACAGAAGATGTCAACAGAAATGTGTTTCCAGGAGCTACTCATGAAGTTCTTCTTATCTAATTTTTACCAGAAATATAAATAATCCTCCTGCTGCTTTCACAGCGGATGCAATCCAGACACTGTACACATCCTTTGGAGAATAAGTAACTGTAAACCAGTATGTAATTCAATGACAAACCATCAAGATGTATTTAGATTTGTTTCCCCCAGACTGCTGAAATGATGTGCAGACCACCACTGATGAGGAAAATGTGTCCTTTTTCTTCCAAAGAGCAAACAACTGTTTGTTCTTTGTCCTACTTCTGGACACAATTTCTTAAGAAGCATAATCTGCTTTTGGAACAAGAAATAGGTCACAAGCAAACATTTCTAGTTGGCCTGTGCTTTTTCTTCTGCCACCTTACTGCCGCAGGACAGATACAAAAGCTTCCACAATAATTGTCAACAATTATTTATTTTTTTAAAAATGGGATTTCTTTTTTTTTTTTCTTCTTCTTTTTTAAAGATGTAACTAAAATCTGTGATTGTGGTGGTTGAACTGTTTTTTAAGGTGAAAGACTGAATATATGCACAAATAGATTGTGCAAAGGATAATTTGTATTTTATGTTCTGGGGATATGAGTAGTAGTTGTTAGCAGTTAGAGTCACATCTCAGATTTGACCATCAAATATTACAAAATTTTGCAAAACTGTTCCCATGGAATATTATTTGGGTAACACTTTATTTGACAGGTTGTGAATAAGACTGTCATAACTCCGTCATAAACATGTTATAACATGAACATGAGTAAGATAACATTCAAAATGTCTTTGTTCTGACAACTTGACATTAACCAAGAAATCATGATGTGACATAAATTTGTTATAAAAGTATTACTGATTAAACTTTAAAAATTATGTATCTTTATGTTATTAAAGCTAAAGTTGAATCAGTAATACTTTTATAACAAATTTATAAATAAAGTGAACATGCCGCTTTATTTATACATAATAAAGTGGCCTGCAGATAAATAAACTATGTATTGTCTTACACTGGTATTATTCAGTAACAGACAGCTCCTTTGTATGATAACTGCTGTGGATAATAGTCCACCATTATTGAGAGAAAAAACTGAAATAAGGGGTAAAAATAAATTGTGAATTTGTCAGGAACATCTCATCAAAATGTCACAATTTAACTAACCCGGAATACAAAGACAGTAAAGATTTGACGTTCTCTAACATCTCATCATTTATCGCTAGTAAATTCAAGGTAAACTTTTGGGCTTGTTGTTGAGTGACATTTGTTGCTCATTTTCAGCTGCTGACCTGTAATCGCTGCAAGATCTTACTTTATTTCAATTCTAGTGTTCATTTGCCAGATTGTCAGTCAGTGAGTTGATTAAACACCTGCTCCAAAATTCAGTGTTGTAAAACTCCCTGGGTAAGAACTGCCTGTCGTAAAATTTGATGACATTCTTGGTCCGTGGTGGATTCATTTCAACGATTTCTGGGATTTCAGACTTTTTTTAATGCAGTGCGATAACAATCGTACCTTCCCCCTGAGCAACACTTAGGTGATGCATGAGGCACCTAAATATGACGCGCCAGAATTCAATTAAACATACCGCAGATTATCCATGATTGCAACGATAAAGCTGCTTTGAAGCCAGTGACCGTAATGGCCTTTTCTCTTTTATTAATGCTGACCAGCTTTTTGCATGTTTCCACTGAATTTCTGACCATTTATCTTTTGTGATGAGCCCCTTTTTGAGTATTTGAGGTTGGAAGATCTCCTTGTTATCTCGCTAATCTTTATTTCCATCCACAGTTTCTCTGTCAGATTCGAGCTGAATACATTTTGAAGTATTCTGACTTCAAAATGTTAATATTACTTCCATTAATTTTATCAAGTATATTGATAAAATTCAAAGATTACATCCTAAATATGATCATAACATTCTATATATGTGCTATATTTTCTTTAGCATGCTTCAACATCAACACAAACTACCAGATTCTTGCTTTTTTTACATTTGAATATTCAAATGAGCTTGCATAATATAAACAATCAACTGCACCACACATTTTGAGCAAATAAATGGTACCACAAAAACAGTAGTAGCACATAACATGTGTCAGAAAGTGCTTTCAATGATTGTATTAAAATACAGACTGACTCTTCTTAACTATTAGGATGAATAGAGCAGTGTATGTTTTAACATGAGAGAAATGGGCAGTTGCACAGGGTGGCATTAAAAAGGGTTAGAAAGGAGCGAGGAGCAGCAGCGAGTACCAAAAACAAAAATATATATATTCTGGATTAGTTATGTCTTGAACATATTTTCTATTGCTTTCATGCATGCAGTAAATGGGGAATTTGCTCCCTCTGCATGCTACTGAAAATAAGGAGACGAGGTCATGTGTTTTTGTGTGTTTTCAGAATTTTTATTACTTAAATGGAGGCAGAAGGAGTGGCCTGCTTAGAGAACAACTTATGCAAGACCCGCTGCTGTGTATGCATTCACAAGATGTCTGTACAGAGTGATTACCAGAGGCTCAGGCAGAGCATTAATAGTTAAGCTTCAAGGCACAACTTGGAATCCGTGACGTTATACTTCCTTATCATTCACTTTCCAATATTACATTTTATGCATGCGCTTCTCAAGAAGCCACGACTACTTTAGTTACTGTATCCCAATTTAAACTTTGCATTTACAAATTCCTTTGTGCATTCACTTGAGAGGAGTTGCCAGTAAAAGATGACATTTATATGCACATGTATCTTCCACAAGGACACAAAGACATACTGTTCTGGTACCCCTGTGGAAAAATGTGCAATCATTACAATTCATTCTGCTAATTGTCCTCTTCTCTGCTGGAATAGATGTCTAAATCCATTTTTTTCTTCCTAAGAAAGAAAAACTTCTCATCACCTGATGTACTGTTATAATTGGGGTCAAGAAGAACTCATCATTTATGGAAATAGATCCTTCCATTTTCTATTTTGTCATCTTCTGCAGCGGGTGTTGTTGCACCCCGAAGGAAAAATAGAAACCGACCTTGCTCTTCCACTCCAGTTCCGATCCATTTGTGTGTTATCTTGTGTGCACACATAAATGTGACTGTGAGAATGGAGATTTTTTTATCTCTGTCAGAATTGTTTGACCCAGTCTGCAAGTTTGGATACATAAAAACTTTAAAAAGTAAAGGGAAAGTGGAGCATGTAGACAAAGATTGGTCCATGTGCAAGAAAAACTGCATAGTCATTCTTAACATCACAACTGAGATGGACATCAATCATCTTTTGTCTTGCGACCAGAAAAGTGTTTTTTTTTTCTTATTTCATAAATGAGTCTTGCTGCTCTGCCATGATTTAGTGACCAAACTTCCACGCCATCTCTTTGACAGCAACATAATTTGTCATGATCACTCCTATTTTCTCCTAAATCCTCTTCCTTGTGCGTGAGCCTGCGTGTCTTGGTGCTGCCAAAATTTCCTTGTGTGGTAAAAATAGGGTGATGACATTACCATGACAACATGAGGAAGTGATGCAGCGTTATTCTTGAAATGAACCCTAATGACATGGATGAATCATTTAAAAGAAAGAACAAATGTGTTTGTTGCTTCAGTATCACTTCTTTAAGACAAACAATTTGCTCTCACATGCTTATTATCCAATTTTAATCTTTATTCCTGCAACATTTGCTTCTCTTGCACCTTTCTTTTTCTTTCCCAACTCGTGCTCTCGGAGGTCCACCCTTCTCCTCAGTTTTCCCTTTCCTGCTCTTCTCCATTTTCATTTGTATATCACGTTTGGTGTTGCTGTGAACAACGACCCGTCTCGGCAGCAAAAGTGCGAATGGCTGCTTATCGAGGAGAGGAGGGGAGAGAAGAGGGAAATAAAGGAAAGAAAAACCCAGAGGGACGGAGGAAAGAATCGCGATGGAAGATAGTAAAGGGAAACTCAGAGCCTGGGTGGGGAAATAGATAAGTAGGTCAGTCCTAATCTGGGGTTGAGTTTAGTGTGTAAATAAATAATCAACTCTGCTTCACTGTCAAAACCACATAGAAGAATAAAGCCTTGTATATATGCACAGTCTGCTATGACCTCTGTTGCTGTTTTTAAAATAATGCAATGATTACGATTAGCTTGTGTTGGTGTTATAATAGATGTTATTATACACAGCTTCGAAAAGCTGACAGATGAAAAGAGCTCAGATCTAAAAGACAGTAAGTGGGCAATAACAGCATCGAATGTTGATACTGTATGTAGTTGGTGAAGACGTGGGAGAAAAAGCTATTACTTTAAGATTGTAGAAGTGTTGAACACATGGCATCCATTAGTCAGAAGGAGCATGTGTTAGGTCATATTGCAGTGTTCATAGGTTTACATAACCTGAAACAATTTCAGATCTTTTTCAGGGAATACAAAGATAATACAAAAACTTGTATTTAAATCTTGTTTTGTAGTTGGGTTGAAGACATTTCTTATCAACAGTTGCTGCTTTTAACTGTAATGAGAACTGAAATCAATCCAAAATGTTCTGTTCAAAAGATTTTACAACACTGTTCTTGATATAATGTGTGGTCAACCTTAGCGTTTTTGACATCATGAAGTATTTTATGTTATTTATGAACAGGACATTTTTGTTTCTGTTGCAAAAAGAGATGGTGCAATTTTATCACACAGATTGTTTTCTACTCTATAAATGCAGTAGTTGAGTCCATCAAGTAAAATTTCTCTCATCCCTCCAATTGACTTTTTTCCTGGTTGTCTTTTCTCGTAAGATGAAAACGTAAAAATGTTTTCTGAAGATGCAAACTAAGGCATGCATGCCGAAACGCAGTGACATCTGCTTAAATACCAGTTTTTATTTAAATTATTATTATTATTTCTGAAACAACGATTCCCACAGGCTTTACAAAAATGTACTGTGATTTGAAGTGGCTATATTTCTCAGTCATCAAGTCAAAATTGTGGAATTTAAATACACTCAAATATTTTAGCAGTTTATTATTTAACAAATGAGTTCTTCTTGTGTTTAATTTCTTTTTAGTTTCTTCTTGTGCTTCGTTTCTTTTCCAGTACAAGCTTGTTTTACAATAGTGTGAGATTCTTGTCAAGACGATACTTTATTTACATATTGCATATATCTGACAAGTACAAGGACTGTACTGCTGCAAAAAGCTCCACTGGGAAGTAAAATACAAGCTCAGTTCTGCAACACGTATTTATCTACTCAGGGTAGAATAGAGCAAACTCATAGCTCTGCTCTTTACTAATTTTCAGTGGTTGCATCTTGCAGACGTGTGACATACTTTGTTTGCTGCTCCATTTCTAGGCCCTAACAACAATGTTTGATGAGGATCATAATCATAAGAATTTCTGGGGCATATCTGGGAAGCAGAGCAGGATGAATTACCATCTCATTTGTAAATCCTTGCTTGGATGAACAAAAAATAAATCCCTTGCAACTAAAAGTACATTAAAATTATTTTTATGTACTTAAATAGATCTAAATGTGAGTGTAGTGTCACACCTCCTTCATGAACTCTCATGGTAATATTTTTCCTGTTGTCTTGTTTTAACCCTGTGTTGAATACACATGTTATTAACCTGCTTCTATAACACACATGTTGCTTTGAGGAGCAACACCTGGTTAACCTGCTCTGATATCTGGGGCACCGCTGTGCAGCATGGCACACTTCTTTGTCACCATTAGCTGCCAGCGATTGGATGCATTTCCTGTTGACCCAATAGGCTCTTGTAGCAGCAACTTTCCTTTTCTCTGTGAGCTCAAACTACACATTTTTCAGACATGTTTGGCTTGCCTTATATTAAGCTCCAGGAGCTATTATGTCTTCCAAGAGATCCCATTTCCATGTTAGTTCATGTCATACACACTGACTTTACTATTTGTCTCTGTTTAACTTTTATTGAATTTTTGTGATTTTAATATTTAAACAAAATAAATTCTCAGTTGGACATTTAAATAATCTCAAAGTCATAACTTCTACCTGGTAAAAGCCATTTTTAATGAATCTGAGTGAAGCCTTAGAGACAAACCTAACCGCCCAACATCAGTGTTTAATCTCATACATGAAATTCTAGAAGAATGGTGAAAAACTCAGCAAAGAGTGAACCAACGCATGACCAAATACATTGATGAGGAAAGAGAAATCAGTCACTTATATTTTTCCTTGCATTTCTGCATCATAAGAGAACTAAGAAACAGTGAAGTGGTTTCAAATTCACAGCTTGACAGAAAAAATCTGCCACTGTGGGCCGGATGTGATAAGTGATCTGACTCCCGAGAGCATAAAGTGACCTCACTGTGTGACTGAAACGCCAGCTCGCTACCTCTGGTTACATAGCAACCATCGCAAATGCTGCAGGTCCAGATCTACATTGACATTGGTCGTCTATCTTGCACTGTTTTCCCATCTTGTTATTAAAATTAGTTATTTGCACATCTGTTATGTTGCTTGTACTTTCATCTTTTACTGTAAAGCTTCTCTAAATATTACCTAACATTTTAAAAATATATTGACTCTCCTGATAAAAATAGAAACAAACAGTTTAACAAGTAAAATTAATTATTAAAGAAAAAAAATATTGAAATTAGATATTATAATCAAATGTTGTTGATGGTCAACATAATTGAAAGAGTAAGAAAAAAAACTTAATTGCTATCCTAGTTTCTTCTGTTATCTGAAACAGAATGCATTAATGTTGAGATTATTTTCTTGATCTTTATTAAACTCTGTTACAACCAGCTTTAAGTTTTATTTAATTAATATTTCCTGTTTTTTTCTTTTTAAAAGAATTCATGATTCTATTTAAATTCAAAATGCTCTCAGAGATTTCTTGATTTTTCGGGTCTGACAGCAAAGTTCCAAACAAACATTTCTCTTCATAAATTTCCATTATCTTAATCTAAAAGAAAAATGTTTCATTCAATACATTTGATCACTTTCTGCCTCTATGTTCTCCGCTCCAATCAGTCACTTTGGATCAGGTTTCATAAGACTGAGGAGCTGATAAATAGTGTGGTGTGTCCTCAGACTGGGAATAAAACTCCTGTTGTGGTGCATTACTGGTCTTGCTAAAGGAAATTCGACAAAAGTCAACACAACACATGCAGGTACAGTTGAAACTACTGAAAATTCTCAGTTAGTCTTAAGAATTGTGCTGCATTTTGGTACAACATATAAATCATTAAAAATATGAAAGTTTTGATGCAAAAACAAAATTGAAACGTGCAAATATTCTCCTTTTCCATGAACGTTTTTCCTAAATGTGCTACATAATAACAGCTTACAACACTCCTTCACAAGTAGGAGTCACCATGTTCTTTTATTGACTGACCTCTTTCTGTCTCTCTCAGCTCTGCTCTTGGTCGTATACTCTGACTCAGATGTGTTGTGCACTGAATCCTTTTTGCAGCATGTGACCTTCCCTTCTGTCCTTTCATTTGCCTCCTCTTTTTCCCTTTCTCTCTTGGCCTCTAACTCTTCTCCTCACTCATCTCGATGCACTGAAACTTCCTGCCTCTTGTCATTTGTGAACATTGTACATAGAGTGTGAAAAGAGCAAAGAGAGTCAGAGGCCACAGAAACAGGTGAACAACAACATCAAACTCCTGCAGACAGAGACAAAGCAGGCAATTTTAAACAATGAGAAGGTGAAAATAAAAACTAGTTTGACCGCTTTTTAAATAAATTTTTTATTGGTATTTTTTTGTCTTAATACCATTCAGAAAATAAATCATTAAAGTCAAACTAATGCCACACATGATAACTAATTTATTAGCTTACACATTTTGAAAACTTTATTAATAATAAATATTCCTGAAGTGGAAGGAAAACAATTTCTATTAAATTCCAGCTTTCAGTAAGAAAAAGCAAAAAAGAGAAAAAGAAAAGAACTACAATATTGATTGAATAAAACTACATCAGTGTTGAATCCCTTTTATTTTCTGCAGGTCTATTCCCTCTGATTCACTTTCTGGTGATTACTGAAACATCTGTTATTCAGAATCTGATAATTCTCATGATCATCTGATAGTTTGAGAATACTTTTTTTTATCTCTTTCTTGTTCATCAGTCTTGACATTTTCAGACTTTCTTACTACTTAAAGAGTTTTGTCAAACTTCAAAATTGTTCTTGATGTTGATGACAGCCATTAACACAAAATGCAGATACCATGAACTATCCTTTAACATTTTCTTTTTACACAATACATTATGTATTTACACCAGAAGTGCCAACAATTGATGATTAATTTTTTTCTGTAATTTGTTTTATTGTGATATAAAATATTCTAAACATCATTCAGACTCCTCATTTGTCTTTTATACTCTCTTCTCTTTCATCAGGTGGAGTACAAGAAGGTTAGTTTATTACTCATTAATTACTTCTGTAATTTTCTGTTGTTTTTGGATGATTCTGTAGCTGGAAGACCAAATGCTGGACCATCTTTAGTTTTGTGGCTGACAAAGTGATTTTCTTTAATTTAAAATCTCATGGTTCAAAGAAATCATGACGTCATGCACCAAAGCTCCATCACTATCTAGACAACAAACTGTCATGTTTTGCTTTTTAGTTGACTCCAAAAGCAGATAGACTAGAGGCAAAAAAAAGTTAAATGAAGAGTTTAATGAAAAATAAAAACTTGCAACACTGTACAAAGAAATCTGAACCTATAGCCAGCATAAGTCATATACTATATATCTAGAATTTTGATTTTTAAAATATATTTAGTGGGAGATTATGAGATTGGGATTTGTTTAGAATAAACAAATCAGTTTATTCTAAAGCTATTTTGAATATGATTAATTTTATTCCCTCTTTAAAATAATTTTAATTTATATCCAGTGATGGTTTCCCTTCAGGGAAAACTGAGAAAAAAAATTTAATTTTTCCTATATTTTTCTGTAAATTTTCAGTTTAGTTGCATTATTTTTAATGAAATTTGTATTTCCTTTATTGAAAACAAGCTTGTTAGAATATATGAGCCTTTTAATAAAAACATGCAACTTTTATATCTTTGGAATGAAGTGGCCTTTTTTGCCTGGCCATCCAAACAAGACGTATACAGGCTTCATGCAGTGCTGTTTGCATGAACACAGACAGAGTGAGAGGATTGCTGCTTGAAGCCAGTTCATGGGGCCTCCAGCAGCAGCACATGCTGAGCCCATGTGACCTCTTCCATGTGAGCCTCTGTGTCTGTTTTTGTCTCTTGGGCACATCTGCACTACTACAAGGAGGAGGATGCAGCAAATCTGACATACACATACACACATACAGAATGATATAACAAAATCCTTAGGACCTAACACATAAGCTAACAGTTAAAGCACAAACCCCCAAAGGAGCCACCCAGATTAAACTTTGACCTGCAGTGTAAACACAAAAGCACTTTTTGTTGGACGGAAATCTCGAGACACAAATCACATGATTATCTTGTTCTTCACAGCGTAGCTTTACCTCTATTTTAGTCACAATAAAGTGCACCCTGTAATCTCCCGCTGCGTTAAAAATGCAACACTGAGCATGTTAGCTCAGCACTGACAGCTGATAATAAGCTTGGCGTCGTATCGGAAACTAGCCAGATGGTCACCTGCAAACACTATGTGACAAGCCAATTATTATCCACCTGAGCAAGCCTAATGCTGTTATGCTTTAGCTACACTCCACCTGCCAGGTGTGATTAGAAAATTCATAGCTGTGTGTGGGCATCCCGACAGAAACATTTGGACATTGTGCTAGCATGAATGAAAACTGTGTAACAAAGGAGACAAATCAGCAATTTGTAAAAGAAACTATCACCAGGTTAAGTGGATCTTTAACCGCCTCCCATTTTTATTACCTAAAAGCTAATCATGCTTCAATTTTTAACTGAGGCTTTTTTCTGAATTAAAGAACTAGACAGTGACAGAGTTTTAAGATTTTATCTCAAGAATTGCAGCAAGGTAAATAAGTTAGTGTAACCAGATGTGCTTCCTTTTTCCAGAACATTTTACCAACTGAGAAGCACAAACAAACAAACACTGATTGTATGGAAAGATCATTTAGATTGAACTGAGGTGGTTGTAAATAAATATGCATTTGCTCTGTAATTGTTCTGTACCGGAATGAATCAGATTGCTTTAAACTGACTTTTAATACAACCTGCTGAAAGAAAAATGTATGTTTGTCTTACAAAGTGCCTTCAAATCACATTTATTGAGAAATGGCTCTATATATTTAACTAAAATGATCTCAACTAATGAGTATCAAGACAAATTGTTCTGAGCCTTTTTTTGTTAAAATAATGAATGTTTTTAATCCTTCAGCTGCCAGCTGATTTCTTTATCAGCTGAAAAATATATGGAGGATAAGGGAAGCTAAGATAATGGTTTCAATGCTGAAACTACTGCAAAATCTCCAAAATACTTATCTTCTTTATGACCCACAGGTTATAATCTAAAAAAAATATATTTTTTTAAATCATTTCTGACTGTCAGTATACATCAAAGTTTGCATTGTTCCAAGTGAACTGACTTCTAAAGAGAACCAAATTGGGGGGGTTACTTCCTCTGTTATTTATTTGCTTTTGTTTGTAGTTATTAAAGCCACATAAAAGTAGGATAGGGAACAGAAAGAGAGAAGTCATGGTGACTGATTTTTCTTTTTCTGTTTTTTTCTTGGCCATGTGCTTTGTGTCTGTTGGATAACTTTCTTTGAATATTGTTTTGCACTTGATTCTAAACCCAAAGTCTTGAACCACTAAGACATCCAAATGAACTTGGCCAGATCTGCACCAGCTTGTGGTCACTGCTCTCCTAAGGTCAAGGTTGAGGTAAATTTGACATTCATAAATTTCCTCAACTTGTACAATGACAAATATTGCTGCAAACAAAGTTATGGCTGTGCTGGCTTGGAAGAGTATCCTTGTATCCTGACAGCCTTTGGGGTGATATAGCTATGTAACCTTTGCCATTGCGTCAGTCTAAATGATGCCTTTTTAAGCTGTAGTTAATGGGGTTAATGGGGAAACCTGCAGCGGTGATTGTGTGCATGTGTAAGATAGCATGGATGACACTAGGCTTGTGAAGATGCTCCAAGCATTTCTACAGTGGAAGAAAAAGTGAAAACGGCTGCAGCTTATCTCTGGACCTCAGGATCTTCCTCCCTCTTCTCGGCCTTTTCTGTCAGGAGCCACAGTTCACTGAGACGAGCAAAAGCAAATTTAACCTGGAGCTTGTCTTTGTGGATGGCCATCTCGCCTGACGTGCACGCAGTATGGGGAACGCAGTTTGCTGCATATGTATGTGGATTAGCAGCGCAACAGAAGGGACGCGCTGTAGGACAAGCTAAATAAACGAAGAGAGGAGGCTAAATGAAGAACGACATGATGGCAGAACAGAAGAGGACATGAAAGGCGACTGCAGCTCTGGCTGTATGTGTGTGTGAGTGTGTTTATGTCCCAGCCAGCAAGATCTAATTGACTGAGACAGCTAACTTCCAGTAATTCAGCTGATGAAGCTTTTCCCTCTCAGCCCTGCTGGCTGGACACAAACAAACTCACTCACTCACAGGGCAGCAGAAGAGCAGAGACAAAGACAGAGGAGCACAGAGAGAGGGAAGCACACTGTTTTGTTAACACGCCAGCCCACAATCGCTGACTTCCCTCACACAGACACACACACTACAGCGGAGTGGAAAGGCAAAGTGCTGATAGGGCTGTTCCCATTCCAGCTCTGGTAAAGGCACATGCATGGCTGGTTGGAGCTGTGAAGATAATGTGGCGTGCTAGGCAGGAGACAATCCAACTGGTGGTGCAGAGGAATGTTGTCTGACACTGTTCAGCTTCCGAAACTGGCCTCATCTCGATCAAATCAGATCCATCAGAATACACCTGATCGTTGGCTCTTATCAATTCACTCCCAGCAGATCAAGTATCAACAGCTTCGTGTAACCAGATTATATATTTTGGTTGTTTCAGTAGGGAAATCATATCTCATCCTCTTTGTTTTCTGTATGGCACATGAGCCATAAGCAGCAGTATCCGCAGCAGATGAGAGAAGCTGCAAAGAGGCCGCAGAGGGACATATGCAAATGCATGACCCAAAGATTGCACCTGCTACTGCTGACTCCAGCACCGCCTCAGTCTTTGGGTGGCTATGAATCATGTAGGCGACATAGAAGAGAAAAGAAGGAAGGAGATAGGATTATAAATACTCCATCATACGCAACTCTAATTTTTTTTAAATCGAGGTTTCCCCAGTGTCACGTCGGATGTTACACAGAGATTTCATCATTTTGCATGACTGTAGATTAGATCTCTGTCCTAAAATTCCCCCTCATCCGTGGGCATGAAATGTCTCTGGTATTTATTGCGAAAGCAATAATCTATCTGTGTGTGAAAGTCGCACGAGATGAAGTCGTGAAACAAAGTGAGGGGGAGAGAGGAAGGAAGAAGAGAATGTGATTCAGGGTGAGCGAGTGAAACGTGTGTGTGTGTGAGTGTGCGTGTGCGTGTGTGTGCGTGGGTGTGTGTGCTTTACCCTCTTTGCTGCAGGTGGCCCTGCAGGTGGGTAAAGAAGGCAGAGAACATCAATCAGTAAAGCAACTCATTTTGATTCAAAATTATTAAAGGTAGTATTTTTAAGATTTTTTCAAATTACATTCACAAACTTCAATGCATTTTTTAGTTCTATTTGCTATAAAATAACATACCTGCGAAGTTGAAAGAGAAGGACTAACAATTTCTGATTCTTTTACAAATGACGCTCTGAAAAGTGTGATGTTCATTAGTCCTGACTGGAAAAAAGAAATCCATTGCTAGAAAAAGAAAAGGCCAGAGACCATGAAGGGAACACAGTGACTATTAAATACAAAACACAATGTGCAGCAGAAAACTAACTCTGCACATGACCTTGAAGACAAAAATAACACAGAAAGCTGGTCAGAGTTGATTGAAAGATGGATGGAGCAAACTGGACGGGGGATACTGGAAGTTTGTGCAGTGGTTCTTAGTTCTGGTCTGGTAATGCATGTTTTAGGTGTTTCCCTGCCGCCACACATCTGACTTAAAGGACTGAGTGATTAATAGGCTTTTGCATCTCTTAAAGACATGCTGAATAGGTAATGCTAGCATTTGACATAGGTGTGCCGTAGCAAATACACATTAGAAATATGACATTACAGACCCTTAAGACACACACAATGGAAGGGTTTATATTAGAGATATCAAACTTTTTCTCCTCTGGCAGATCTGGATCCCTACTGCAGAGCCTGATGACATGCTGCAGAGGTAACCTTGCTATTTAAGTTATCTTGGTTGGAGCAGGGACACATTTAAAACATTCAGGACACGCACTCTTGAGGACTGAAGGCGGCCCCCCGTTTACTTCAAATCATATTCATGTCAGAATAGTCAGATAGACACCAGTAGCCAGCCGGCAGATTGTCACAATATACAATTGTAGATATAAATCTCGTAAAACTTAACACTGAAAAAAAATTAATTTATCAAGCATTTTTGTCTAGTTTCTACTGCAAATATTTTGGTGCACTTGAATAAGGACATTGCTGACCCATAAGTAACTATTCAGTAAAATATAGGAGCTTGTTTTCAGTTAATAACTCTTTAACACAGATTAAAAGTACTAGTTTTAGAAGAAGATGTTTTCACTTATGTTGGGTTTATTTCGTTTCCCAACCTGCAAGAATCAACCAGAGACACAAACTACTCTTCTGCAGAAGAGGGGAGAGCCAGACGCGGAGAACCGCCGTTAAACACTGCCTGGGATCAACTCCGTCGGCTCTCAGTCCCCAACTGCCTTTTATTATGTTAACAACAAAGAGATTGGCTTTTTCACCCAGTCACACAAACAATTGATCAATAGCCTTTCACACAAGAGGTTCTGTGATCAAATCAACTAATGATCAAATCACCACAAAGGAAAAGAGTCAAGAAAACACAGAATAATATGAAAACAAAACCTTTCAAATAAACTCAAAAGTAAATGAACTTAGTTAATTTTTCTAACAACTTATAAAATGGGAAAAACATCTTGCTATAAGAAATGAACCAAAAGAACCAACATTTTTTATCTTTAATATACAAGAATTATTGACTTAAAACAAGCTCCTGTATCTGGCAAAAAAGTTACTTGTAACTTAATTTGGTCTTATTTCAAGTGTGCCGAGATTATGACAAAACTAAACAAAAATACTTGGTGAGATTTTGTGTTTTTGTTAAATTGTTCCATCAATTACTAATTAAATACAGATCAACACAACTGTGTTTAGATATTCTTTCCATCCTCATAGTTGTGCTCTATGATGCTTTACTTAGGTTTATAGCCATAGCATGAAAAACTTTAGAAATGTTTTTTTTTGTTGTTGTTTTTTTTGTGAGGCACAGCGTAATTGCTATTTTTGACCTGTACTCCATATGTTCTGATGTAACCTCAGTGGCTCATTGTCTACGTAGAGATTAAATGTGGTTAAACCGTGTCATCATGAAAATGATCTATGCAATAAGCCTATCCTCTGAGTGCACAATGTAACAGGTTGTTTTGATACCTCAGACATCGTTTCATATTAAATTGTTCTGTAATGTAATGTTATATTATAAATGAAAATAAAAACAAAGTCCTGAGGGCAAAATCTGTCACTCAGGCCTCATTGATCTCAAGTAATGAAATACTGGAAGAGGTCACCACAAGGCCAGTGTGAGTGTAATTAGAATGAGAAATGGCTCAATTAAATAGGAGGTGGGAAAGAAGAAAGGAAGATCTATTTTCACCTGCATAACTTTAGAAAAATGTAAGGAAACAAGTGAAAATAACAGGACTGAGCTTGTCTGTCGGTCTTCCATTTTTCAGCTTGCAGAGGTTACAGCTCCAGGAAGAACCTAAAACATGTAAAGGATCTGTTTCTTTAAATAATCCAATTTAAGGACACTGGCTTCATCTTTGAGAACATTGCATAATATAATGTTTAGTTTTCCAATTCTAAGTCATTTTTTTGCTTTTGTTTTTTTTTAAGAATGATGTAACCGAGTCTGTGTAGCAAGCCTTTGCTATGTTTAATTTAGGGAAAAACAACCCATGTTAGCTATGGTGCCTGGGAAAATGTTCCCACTTTAAACATAAAATGCACAAACACAAATTTATTTTAAGATTTTTTGGGGAATAGAATAAGACAAAGTGGTGCATAGTTGCAAAGTGGAAGATAAAAACTTAAGGGTGTGGTGGGCATTTGTATTCAGCCCCCATTACTCCGAAACCCCCTGAAGCACCTAAATAAGATCTAATATAATCAATTGCTTTTAGAAGTTATTATATTACATACAGTCTGCACCTGTATGTAATATAATGTCACTATAAATAGAGACGATCTGTTCAGTTTCCAGAGGTTTGCTGGAGAACATTAATTGAACCTTTTAGTTTTCAAGCAAAACACGACACTTCACCCTGAAAGGACACTCCTCACAGTGACGCATGGTGATGGTAGCATCATGCTGTGGGGGTCTCTTTCTTTCTGTCAATCAGTGTTGATAGGAAGATATAGGGGGTTAAATATGGGGCAATCCTCTAAAGGCTGCAAAAATTTTGAGACTGTTTTAAGAGTTTCACACTCCAATATAAAACCAGGTCTGACTGAAATGGTTTAGATCAAAGCATATTCATGTGTTAGCAAACACTAAATGCAGTTCCTAATATGTGGTAGCATCTGAAAATTACTGACAGACACACTCTATGCAGTTGGACTGAATTTCTGCTGTTTTGCAAAGAAGAACGGGAAAAAAATCCCAGTCTCCAGATGTGCAAAGTTGTTAGAGACACACCCAAAGAGTGATGCGAAGGTGCTACTACAAAGAATTAAAATCTTTGCACAACATTAGAATTAAAATTGGGGCTGAATATGGCTTACTTCTACCTCACAGTTCAGTTCTTTACTCTGAAGGTTTGTGGGTTTTAACCAAATTTGTGGAAAGTTCCAAACATATATTCCTTTACATGGTTTCTTCTATGAAAATCTTACAGAAAAAGATGTATAATGTATACAGATGGTGGATTTACATCAGAGTGGCAGTCATCTCCTGAGAGTCATAAGCTCCAGAGATTACTTTGCACAACATTAGAAAGAACATGGAATCTTGTTGCAGCAGCAACAAATGGTTTTACCACTCTGACACGGTTCTTGATTTTTGCATTTCATATCTGCAATGTGATTATTGTCAACATAACATATTGACATTTTACATTCATAATGCAAACATTTTGCCGTATGTTGATGGGTTTGTTAAATGGGTAATTAATGCATCCTTAGCACCATTGCTCTTAGTTATGGCCAATAATCTTATATTCTATCATCTTAATTGGCGTAAAAGCAAAGATTTTCACATATCTCATATTCAGATTGAGACTTTTGACTCTGCAGTAGATTTTGTGTTTTTTCTCCCTTTCTCTTCCCGCAGTTTTGTGACACGTCAGATAAACAGTATGTGACAGAGGAGGGAGGCTTGTAAGTGGGCGCAGTGGGAGGTGGTCAGGCTCTCCAAGGCTTGGAACTGAAGAGAAGGAAAAAAAGATTCCAACTCCCAAGGAAGCAAAAACAGGGAGGCAAGAAGGCAGGAAACATATTGGTCTGCTCTCATTACCCTGTCACCAGGAGGACCCAATCTGGAACTAGTTGGCATGAAGAATCTGGTCCAACCCGAATATGTGTTGTATGTGCGTGTATGTGTGTTGTAGATGATTCTCACATAGTAAAACAAGCTAATGTCGCTCTGGGGCAAATATTAAACCAAGGATTACACCAGAACATCGCTGCAGGATGGAGTCATGTGACCATTTCAGTGTCCAATTCTTCTGTCGCTCTGTGTGTGGCCATGAATCTGCCACATGCATGCACTGTGACTGCTCAAGGGACCTTTTGTTCATGCTGTTGCATAGCAAGCGTGTTTCATCTTTGGTTCTGTGTGTGCATCCCATTGCTCACCCGTGGGTGCTTGATGAAACCATGTCCAGCCGTGTTTATGCACGTGTGTGGAGCATCAAGCTCTTGCAGATAGAGGCAGCCATTTGTTTTCATTTGGCCCAGAGAGGAGTGGGCAATGCCAGACTCTGGCTCAAGCAGGAAAAGGGGATGGATGATGTGAGAAATGAAGTCAAAACAACAAAAGATGAAAATATTTTTTATTTTTGCCTTATTTGGTTAGAATAACCAGCTGAATTTCTTATTTATTATTTTGATTAATTGTGTTTATGCAACTATTTATTCCTGGTGCTTTGTTTCATGAGAGCAAATGATACATCTTTTAGCTTTTAAAAATGCACAGATTAATTGAGAAAGCAATGATGTACAAAAGCCTCAAGCCTTCAATCAAAAGTGAAATTGCCATAAGTAAGTATTGTCATCCTCAGCTTAACAATAAAGTCCATTTTACACCAATCAGATGTTTTTGTCCCACAGTTTTCTACCAAAAGCGTTAACCAGGCATAGCATAAAATCCACTAGATCCCCAAAGTTATGCTTCATGGATAATTATGTATTTATAACCCTGATTTGATTAGTCATACAGATGAACGGAATGGGAGACAGTTGGCCAACAGTGAGAATGAAAACAGTTTGAACTATGAAGAGGAAAGGAAAGGGAAGAACCAAGATCAGGAAGAAAGCAAACACACAAGCACACACACACGCACACACCCACACAGGATGATACAGACCTTGATCACTTATTCATTCAAACCTGAGAAGAGAGGCAGTAGGATCAGGTTGCCTAATGACTGAAAGACACACACACAACCACAGGCAGTGAGTCCCACAGGCCAGGCCTCCCTTGCGCAATTGAATTACTGTTATCATACACCAAGGACTGAGACTGGGACCCTGTCTGCCCACCAGCCACACCCTCTCTGTTTCCACTGCACTGAAGGACACACACCCTCTCACACACACATAGTGGATCAAATACCAGAGCTACACACAGTCACACAGATTCCATCCATGTCAGTATTCTGCTGCAGCCATCTTGCAAATGCATTGAACTTTACAGTTTGTAATAAGATTTTGCTGAACTTTGAACTATTTTTTCTAATCTATATAATCTTCATCTGCATTGCAACAATACCAGTTGTACTGTCTGCTATTTGGTTCTGCAACAACATTAACAAACATGGCACCAGTATATGCTTTCAGGTTTATCCTGTGCATAACATTCCAAGTTACCTTCTACTCTCACCAGCTTTTCTACCCCTGATAATGAAAATTGTATCCACAAATATCAACAAAATACATGGAAGTTTGTGAAAGTGAAGTAATAATTCTGAAAAAGTTCAAGGGACATTTCTAAGACTCTCTGCATGTGAACATTTGACAATCTTTTTGTTAAAGCTGCACTCAAATGTGACATAAATAGCAATATACATAAATCTAGCAACACACAATAAAAAAATAATTTAAATAGACAACAGAATGAAAATAATGTGAGTGTGCACACACTTTACTGTGATGCTGATTTCCACAGGGAATGGCAGTCCCTGCTCATCATCGTCCTACTGTCTTTACCTTGGTGCTGATGAATGTTGATTCAGTGCGCAAACTAGGTAGAGAAGGCAGGATGCACAGATCAGGGAAAAATATGCAAAGCAACGCTTTGCTTCACTGAATCAAAGAAAAACTGCAGCAAGTAAGTTACATTTAAACTAAAGCACAGCAGGATGAGCTCCATGTGTATGTATCATCACAACATATGAATAAAAGTGAAAAAATACTCAGGATATGAAAAGAATTATCTATTGAACTGTAGTGCAACAATCCAGGTGAAAAGGGAGAGGGAAATGTTGAATGAAAATGTAGAAATGACCTCATATTTATAGATAACTTGCTGGTGATTTTTGTGACCTTTCTATAATTTCCACCTACAGTAAATCTCTCTGCCAGGAATGAGGGGAGCCTGGATACGGACCAACTGTGCCATGATGCAAATGATGGCTGGTGGCCTGCTTACTGTGCTGTGTGATGGAGGCTGTGGATACGACGAGCCAAAAAAGACAGAAAGAGGGAGGATGAGGGGGAACGAAGAGCACAGAGCGAGCAAAAGACAGGGGGGATAAATGGGTGGAAGAGGAAAAGGAAGAGGGAGAGATTCAGAGCTGGCATTGCTGCCATGGTAACCGGCGTCACCTTGGAGAAGAACGGAACAGAACCGCTCTGGGGAAAGACCCAGAGAGCCACTCGCACATTAAACTCACCGAACAATCGCGTCCTCATTCGTGTTTAATCAACGCAGCTCTATTTTTGGGCTTGAGGCTCGGCTTAGCACAAGGATTTTTTGTGGGATATAAAAATAGGCTCAGCTTAGCCTGAGTGATCCCTCACTGGCCATTGATGTTTAATTAATAGGTCTTAGCCATACAATGTCATGCTGATGCCCCAACCTTTATGTCTTCCTGTAACTAACTGGTCTTTTGTGTGCTGTACAGGCCCTGTTTTATATGGATCATGTCTACATTTAATTTGCATGATTGCAGACTCATGCACTGTGGACATTTGGATTTTACACTGTTTACAGTACTGCACCTGCCCTTGAAGCATCTTGGTGCAATATCCTGTACCTTATGTTGTCTTTTCAACATGAGTATGTACAGAGCTCCCCTGCTGTGGCGGTTAGGAGGAGACCCCATCCCCCAATATTACATCCAAAGTCTAATGTAAATGTGTTCTAATTTTGCATGAAAGATTCCCTCATTGTGTAACTTTATCATCCATTTAATTAATTTTACACTGATGTAATTATTTGTTTGATTAGCTGTGCCTGAATTTGTTCTTTTGTCTTTTTCTGATCTTTTCAAAGCTTTAATGTCAGTTTTCTGAGAATATCTGCAATATCTAAGAGAGCATATATGGCTTTTTGATTTATTGGATTGCATATAGGATCGTGTCAGTAGTGAATTAGAAAGATTTTAGAAGTCCTTTAGAGCTTACAGATTTGTGAAAATCTGAAAAATATGGTGTGCATTAATAATCATTGCCCTTCTCAGTTGACAGTAACTTCAACCTACAAATCAGGTCTTTATTGAAGAGTAAATGAAAGAATAAAATCAGAAGTCACACTTACAGCAACACAAATATGTGGAAGGTGGTTCTTAAAAAATACTTTTGAGCATACATTTAAAACGCTGCATCAAGAAAACGTAGCACATTTCATCACTCATATCATTATGCATCATGATTTGAGTATCTCTTTTTTTCAGCAGAAACATGAAAAATGTGTTACAGTTTATATGAAGATGGGTCCCAGCTAAATATTGGGAAATACTGGAAGAGGATGCAAAAGATTTCAGACTGGGGTGAATGTTAGGTTTACAGCAGGACAGCAAACCTAAACACACAACAATGGTTATAATGATATTGTTTTAATCAAAGCACATTCAGTCAGTTGAAGTCCAGATGTAAATCCAAATGAGGATCTGGGATAAGATTTAAAAATTAATGCTGATATCCAGACTTCACCCAGTCTGACAGAGATGTAGTATGTTCAACAGAAGAAAGGGGAGAAATATTTCAGTCTCTAAATACATGCAAAAATTTCAAGGTGTTATGGCAGCAAAAGGTGGATCTGCACAATTTGACATTCAGTGCCCCGCAAACGAATTTTGTGAAAAAAAAAAAATTGTGTGTCATGTCACTTCTACTTAACCATTATGCTCTAATTTGCTTTGCTGCAACAGGTAAAGTGTCCTGTGATAAAAGTGTTATAAGATAAAAGTTTCTTTAAGTGCTCGTCCTTTTAAGAATTGTTTTTATGGGAATACGTGTTTAAATTTGGAGAATATCTTGTTTTTAAACCTTTGTTTGCTTGTATTAACTGAATTTGAAAACATTTTTTATTGATTTATTGCTAAATCCAGTTCAACATGTTTTGATTTTAAAAGCATCCTAGGCCCATATTCTTGAACTAAGACTGTTTTAAACATCCTTCTGTAGCTTTGCAGATGTTTAAACTCAGCATAAAAGAAGGATAAAGTAATTACAGAGCAGTTTCTGCTATTTAAAGATTTAGTCTGTGCCAGTGAAATGTGCTAACAGATGGGTGCAGAATTAGCACCAGAGCAAGCTGTGAAGGTAAAGATATTAATAATTCAGGTTACATGTGGAACCTTTTATAAAGGCTTTACTTTTTTCTTTTTTTTTTTGCTGCTGAATATGTATTTGAAACACAGAGGATGAAAAAATAAACAAGCAATGTACATGATCCAAATTGAACAAGGAAAGTTTTATTTTATTCAAGGGCCAAAGAGATAAATGCTAACAACCTGACATGCTGACATGCTGTGTTAAATGTAGCTTCTTATTTTCACTGTAGATACATGTAAGATTTTGCTCACAAATCTCTTATTTTGGGGTGGGGCTACTATATGTAAAAAATCTGGGTAAAATTGAATTAAGGCATTTTAAAAACCATTGACAAAAGCCAATCTGCATGAAACATTTCATCACCAAATCGTTGAACCATCCCTCCCACAGGGATGTTGCATTTCGGTGAAATGTTAGTATGGCGAAAGGTTTGAACTCGAAAATGAAAACTCTAAGCAGACCTGATTGCAACACTTATTAGCACAGATTGGAATTGTTATAGCATTGGGTGTGTTCAGAGCAAAAAAAAAAAAAAGGTCTCAAATCAGCAAAAAGACAAAGATCCAACCAACCTGTGCAGCTGGTTCTTATATTTCATCTTGTTCCTCAACTGACAGCAGAGAGTTACATGCAGACACCGATACATCAATCTACCTTTTCAAGATGCCAATGCAGGGCTGGTACTTATCCAAATCCAGTAAAAGCACATTTCAAATGAGTGAGTCATACTGATGCGGTTCCCAGCAGCACCTTGTGAAAGTAATGTGTTGGCCCTGTCTCTGCACACATATTTATCATCTTCAATGTGATAATACAAGGTCAGCATCTGTAGACCACATGCTTTGTAGAATGCGGCAGGATCTCACGATAGGTGCCTGTAACACATTTCTGCTTCAGTATTGATTGCATTAGGACATTTAAGGGCATATGTAGGTGGTTTAACAGTGGCGGTAATAGCCAAACCTCATAACACCCGTCTCCCTGTGGTTATTTCAGCAGGATGCAGTCTGGTCATCTTTGAGCCACTAAATGTATTTTGAGAACCTCAGGTTTTTTATTAAGAAATAAGATTTACAATCTATGACTACAGACAGACTGATAATGGATATATGCTGTAGTTGAATTAGAGTTGCCTCAGATCATGTACAGAGCCTTGCAATCATTTTCTCAGAGGCAAACAAGATGCCTATGGTAACACTGGAGTAGCTACAGAGATCTATTAACCAGACAGTTTGCTCTATAAATCTGTCCTTTATTGAAAAGAGGCAAAAAGAAAGCTGTAAAATCTGTTTGCAGTTTCCAACCAAGTCTACGACTCATGCCGGGAAAACAGCAAACGTGGAAGATGAGACGAAAATAGATTATGTAGGGAAACAATGAACACTTTATATGTCCCCCTTTGAAGCCCTTGTATCAGTTTTACTTTTCATAATTTGTCTTGATAAGATAAAATATTAAGAGCTTTATAGTTGTGATAAAATAATAAAAGGGTTAGGTAAATAAATACGTTTAAAAGGTATTGTAGACACATTGTCCTTATTATAGAGCAGTTGAGGAATCCAACATTGTTCATCTGACCAAACAAAATGTAAAATTTCTAATATATAACACATGTTCTGTAGTAACCTTTTGAAGTTTCCTTTGCTCCGTTTATTCAGTTTTTTTCCTTATTTTAAGAATTTGCAATGACCACTAAATAGGAAAGATGTTCTCCTTAACAAGTAAAAGATTTGAGCATAGAAAACAAGACAGGTGAAGCTGGGAAAGGAAGCAAATGCTGTGGGTAGGCGAGGGAGAAGAGAGGATGAGGGGGAGGCAGAGGGAGGTCAACAGAAGGAGAGGCAGATGCTCGTGCTTGGGATGCCTGTGCACGAATAATTATCCTGATGAGATTCACAGAGAGCAGCACAAAATGCGGAGGTAGAGGAGGAGCTGGATCTGGGGAAGACCTCACGACGCAGAAACGTCAGAGCTCGAGGGAAACAAAAGACAATTTTTTTTATTTACATAGATGCGTTCTGGTGCGATGACTGGATGTGTTCTTGTAGGCTGTGCTGCTACTTACTGTTTCTGCCTCATCCGTCTCATGTTCTCGCCCATCACGCCATGCATGTTCGTGAGAAAGTGGAGCCTCCCTGTCATCTTTTAAAAGATGCATAAGGCAGGTTCTACAGCAAGTGGGCAGGAGACTGAGGGATAAAGAAAGAAGGAGCACAGGGTGTAGTGGTCCTCTAAATAAACAATGTTCCACATAAAAACTCTAAATCTCTATTTCTAGAGGTAAGACAATTAAATTAACAAAATAAACCATCCAATATCAAGATTACTAAATGTTTGTTCTGTTCAGCAGCCACCCACTGGCACTGTTGGATGGCACAAAGATGGCAATCTCAGGCTTTGCTCAAACAGTAGGATTTGTGTCTCTTTGTGTCCCAAGCATAAAAGCTAGCACAGATGTTTCATAGCATGCACCACAATACTATCTCCCTCTCTCTTTACACATTCACATAGATGGGAAACACACAGATATGATGGTCCTTATCTGAGAGTACTGTTAGAGATATGTCAGACATAAAGTATTACATTGACTTACTGACAGGCGAACATGTCTATTATGTTTTAATCTCTTTACAACCTGGGTAAAAACCAAATTAAGTTAGAGCACAGCACCACCACTTAAAGAATTAAACAGAAGTGAGTTATCGCCTTTCAGCTTTCTGCCCTTAGATTACATTATAAGTTATTTTTAGGACTGTCGACGTTAACGCATGTGATGAAGAAAAAAAAGTTTAACATGTTAATATTACATAATGCAGATTACTTGCGCCACCCAGAAGCGTGTTGCATGTTCTTGTACTGCGATCAACAATGTAGTCAAAATAAGCGCGGAAAGTCAAACTGGTCTGCTCAGCTTCAAATTTTCCTTTCAAAAATGTTTCAATAAAACCAAAGAAGAAGCCTGTTGCCTATATTTCAACGGTAAATTATCATTCCACCAAAGCAATTAGCATTTCTAGATTTACATTTGAAACAAAATGACCTCTTTAAACCTTGAATTAAAAATCACAATTTGAATTTGGTTTGACACAATAAAAACATATTCTTAACATTTGTTTGGAAACATGCATGTCTACATTTCAAAGCTTACAAAGTATAGTAATTAATTGTGCTTAATCACCATGCTAGAAAACTCCTAGTAGAAACACAACTCTGCTTTAAGTTTCTCTACAGTTTTATTTTATTTTATTGATTTCTGGTGTGTTCCTTCATCTTAATGATGCACCTCACATTTGTCTGCAGGATTGTGGCATTACAGCCTCTTATACTCTGGCTGCAATCATTTGAAGGGAGCAGAGCTGGATTACATAGGCTCATGCTCTGTCTCTCTCTTGACTGGTGATTTGTAGGTCAGGAGTGAGCATCAGGAATGAAGTGAAAGATGGTGACCCAGTAGGGAATCTTCAAAATGCAGTTTTACAGATTTCATGTTTTAGTCACTAGCAAGTCTGATACAGTTAAAGAAACCAAGAAATTGTGTAGACAGAATAAAATGTAGACAAAATGTAATATTTAATGAAAATGATTACATTTATAAAGTCCTTATACAGTTAAACACCAAATGTAAGTTTCCTTGTCATTAAGAAAAATGAAACTCAGAATATGACAAATATAATCTAAATCTTGCCCATCTGGTTGTGCTACAGAGTTTAGTTGTGAGCAGGAATTTATTTGGCTTTCAGTGATTCACCTGAAGCCTTTTTTATTGAAGCGGATTGATTGTACAACAAAAAGCTTCAATGAATGTACAAAACAAGAACTGGGCATACAAGTTTAAAATTTTTACTGATTTGGTCAGCTCTGGATTTGATAGAGTACAGGCCAGTTACCATTTGATAAAGAAACTGCTATTTGTACTTTATTTTTTATTATTACTATTATTATTACTGTCTGATTCCATCGTCTATTGATGATTTGAAACATTTAAGAGACAGAAATGCAACATTGAATAGCAATTTAATAAATTCCAGTGATTCCACCATCCAGAGATCATATTGTTTTAAATTCAAGCTTCCAATTAAAGTGTTAATTAGCAGAATAGTGTTATGCCTGACAACCAGCCATCAATAGCAATGTTCATCGACAACACTCACACACACACAGATACATGCAAGCGCTTCAGCACAATCACAGCCACACAATGACATATGCTAAGAAAAATTATCAAGCAGGCTCAGTGTTTCACAGTTTTGCTTGTCTATAGTCCAACACTAAAACTGTGACAATGTATTTGGGAAACAGTGTCCCTGAACAGCAAAAAAATAAATAAAGAAAGAATAATGCTTTTCCATGTATACTTCTTTTTAATATTAAAAAAATTAAACCGGGAGATTTCAGCCTACGAGTGAAAGTGTGGGTGTAAAAGAAAAAAAAGTGAAACAGAGGCAGAGAAGAAGGGAAAGCAAAGAATACAAAGACACAAAAGAGCAGAATCAGGGAGGGAATATTTGGTATTTAAAATGAAGATGACACATGGGGCTGTTACCGCCGCGAATCAGCAGGATCTCCTGAGATGGGCTTTGACTTTGTGTTACAACAGTCTTGTGTGAAACACAGTCGCACTGAAACCCTTAGCACACACTCCTCAGAACAAACCCTCATTTGGCTGGAAACACATGTGAAGGCTTTCTCCTGAGGTGAGAGGAAGGCAAACAGTGCTCAGTCTCGCGTTTCACGGCGATCTGGAAGATATTTCTCTACCACAAAGGCACACTTGAGTGAGTGTGTTAGCAAGAGAGAGAGGTCTAATTTTAACTCCTGTATAATCATTGCATCAAGAGAGATGTTACTAAAGTATGAATGAGCAGGCATGCTTGTGTGTGTGTGTGAATAGATACAGATTTAAAATTCATAGAAATTACTAAACCATCCTGCGCTTATTTGCTTATTTTTTTTGTTTATACATAAAACATGACATATCTCTGCTTTCTTTTTAAAAATTCAATCTGAATTCCATCAGCAGAGGACATCCTGACAGATCTCACCGTGTAAAACAAGCTTAGGCTCGATATAAGAGGGATTATATTTATCATTTCAGTCTTGTGATTTAAGTTGAATGCTCATTTATTTTAATACTATTTTGGAATATTAGTTGTTTGCAAATATTAAAATATCTATAAAATAAACATAATTGTACTGAAACTGTCAAGATGTCTGTTGGTGTTTTACCCAAATGCAGCAGGTTGAGACTTTGAGTTGCATTGAAAAATGTGATAAAGAATGAAAAAACAGAAACTTACAAAAATACCCATGAAGAACACAGATTTAAATACTGGAACCAAAACTAGGGCTGATTAGCTGACAAGTTTCAGGTGTGAGAAGAGAGTAACGAGGTGAACTGAGGAGGCAGAGAGAGGAACCAATAAGGAAATTGACTACAGCTGGGAAGGGGGCGAGTGAGGCTTAATGAGGTAAATGACTATCAGCTGGAGTAAATGGTAGGCTGGTTGACTGACACAAGGTAAAGTAGTTATTGATATGCAAATAAGTTATCTAGGACTGAAGGCAACAGTGGAAATAAACTTAGAAGTTATGGAAATAACATTCATGTCATTATCCCACCTCATTTGGGATAATGACATTTAATAAATAAATTTATTACAAGTACTTTGACAAACGTACAAAGTATTTTGTGCCCTTTGATATAGGACACAAAGTACAGGTGAGGTTATAAGAATTAGAGGAATAGACAAGAGAGAGGAGTTAATTATAAATAGAATAAGAACTGGTCACAGTTTTTTGAATGACACTCTTTTTAAGACAGGGAAACGTTTTACTGGTTTATGTGATTGCTGTAATACCACAGAAACTACGTTTTTATTAGTTGTAGGAAACATGTGAATCAAATAAGATTATTGAACATGATAGGAAATTTAAATCTGAGAATGTGGTTGCTCAGTTAAACAGTAATGAAGGAAAAAGAAAGATTTTTTTTTAAAAACGGTCTCATTAGGAGAATTTGAGGAACGATAAGAAATTAAACCCAATAGGTGGCAACCTGCCGTGAATATCTAAAGAAGGAGAAGAAGAAAATGATGACCATGACACAAGGCAAGAAGGGAAGTCAAACAAGAGAACCAGGAAATAATCTAACTATAAGTATCACAAAATAATAAAAATAGAGTAGACTAAGAATAAAAGACTGATCAGATGGAAAAAACTGAACTAACAGAGGAAACAAACATGGATGAATGAAAATAAGGAATCAATACAGAGAAATAACAAAAGCAAAGATTCCAAATAACACAGGATAGGACAGCAACTTAAAGTTCCTTGTAAACGTTTTTGTTCTCCTGAAATGGATCATTTTATCTAATTAAAATTACTGACATTTGCGTAATCATGTCAAATTTGTATGATAGAACAGTCACAAAGTTGAAAAGTAAAAGGACAAAGACAAATTTCTTTTAGAAATCAAAATCTGAAAAGTGTGGCAAGTGCTTGTTTCAACCACAACCCAGCCTCATGATAAATAAAGCTGATCTCTAAAGATGTCAAAGGTTTTCAAGTGAACATTATAGAAAAATACAGCCACATAAAGACCAAGGAACAAAGCAGACAGGTCAGCGACAGAGTGGAGAGGTTTTAAAGCAGAGTTATAGACAAAATCCTGAGCTTTGAACATCTCACAGAGTACATTTTAAATCAGAGAAGAAGCCAAGAGTTCACCAACTGGGAAAGAAAAATGTGTTGACAATATAAATATTAGCTGTACACTTCACAAACATCATCCTTATGGAACAGTGGCAAGGTAAAACCCAAAATGAGTTCAATTTGCATCTGTTTCCACAAGCTAGATCAAACATGTTTAAGACAGCGTTTTGGGCCAATGAAACAACATTTTCACTTTTTGGTTTGCATGTAAAATGAATGTTCCCATCAGCAGTGAAGCTGGTAAAATGTGAGGTGATAAACAGAAAGCAATCCTTGAACGTTAATGAGCTGAAAAGGACATAGGACTGGATCAAAAATTCATATTCTAGCATGACAACAGCCAACTTTGGCAGAAGTTCACTTTACACCACAACAGTGACCCTGAACAAATTCAGAGTCTAAATGAAATTATATCAAAGCATTTTAAATGTGTTTGATGGGTTTACACAAAGTACAGACTTAAATTCAATCGAGAATCTGTGGCAAGATTTTATTATTGTTGTCAATAGACACTTCCTATCCAATCTGACTTAGAAGGAGGCGTTTTATAAGCCACAGAAGTCTTGCAGGTGTAACTGCATCTTAAAGTTGTTCTATGATGACTTGACTCAGGACGGCTGAACACAAAGATATTCTTCTCTTATTTTTTCATATCTTCACAACTATGCTCTGCTTTGTGCTGATCTATCACATAACATCCCAATGTGCAGCCATCCAAGCCACAGACCGATATTACTTGAATGGGATTTATCTTTGCTGGTTTCCAATGTGCTGGAACTCTCTAGCCGTTTGTGTTGATAGGGTAAATTTGACAGATATTTCCTCCTTCAGGCTCTGATTCTATGATTTTTGCATGTCAAACTCAGTGTTGAATAAACTGAAGTATTACTGAAACTTTAGATATTTTATATCAAGACAAAACACAGGAATTATATATCAGGTTTTGCTTGTTTGTTTTGTTTTGTATTTCTTTTTCAAGAAGTCGTTACAAGAGTAAACTTTATTCACAATTTTGAAATTGATTTCCTTTACTTTTTGTGGAAGTGGGAAAGAAACAGATTTAATTCAGATTTTATTTATAATAATGTTCAACCAAAGTAATTTCAACCTGTAGGAAATACATTGGCTCAATCTGATTTCACATGTTTGGCCTGGTTTGTCTTTTTATATTGATGTAAATTGTTGTAAATGCAAATGCACGTAATTGACCTACATATAATATCTCGAATTTAGAGACTGACGGGCATTTTAATAAAAATGATCTAAACTTGAAATGTTTTTAAACGAAGAATGACGTTTAATGAACAGTTTCCTTCATTAACGTGTCAAGCTGCCATTTTGACTTTTTACCAGCAACTTTTCAGAAACAAGTGGCTCATCTTCCGTCTTCAGTGTCGAGGAATCATTAATTTGTCCTGGTAACATTTGAACTGGATGTCTAAAAGTTTCAGAGTTAGGACAAACTGCAGAGTCATTCAGACTTTGAATTTTTAAATGTCAGAGATGATCAGTGAATCTGTAGCCGAAATGTTTAGCTTGTTAGCTTAGCAGCATCTGGGAGCAACTTCAGTCATTTACTGAAGTTAAAGTAAATGACTTTACTTTAACTTGTTCGGAGGAAAGGAAATGTTCGGAGGAAATAATCCGAACATTTAATGATAAACAAAGTTAGTAGTTCTGTTTAACATGTGAAGTAGCGAAATATGTGAGTTTTTATTTGAGCTTTTGGCTTTTGTCCTTGTGACTTGTTCTAGCTAGCTAACCGAAGTTAGCTAATCAAGTTCAGATCATAAAACGGCAACTAACAAAGTAAAGTACCGAGTTTAAGGGAATACTGCTGCAAGTAAGTAATGTTTTCATATGCTGTGTGCTTTGGCATTTATATTTTAATCTTTAATAAAAAGTATATAATAATCTTGCCTGATATAGATTCGGTAGTTTTTGGTTTAACCTATATTTACTAACGCTAAAAAAACATTTTCATACAGGATCGTACACACTCTTAACCGGTCTGGAAAAGATTTACGGTAAGTTGTTTTCAAGTCAGAGGGCAAAATAAATGATGGTATTGAAAATGTGTTTTATCAAATGAATTGTCGGAAAGATGTCCTTCCTGATAAACTTGAAAGAAAAGGAATATTTTTCTGCCTATTCTTTCTCTGTTGCTTTCTTCTCGTTTTTTACTTTCATGTGTCCTTATCTTCCTTTTCTTTCTGTAATATACATATGAACTTATAAATACTCAATTCATATTTGTGATTTTATGCTAAAATCATTTGGGGAAATGTTTGAACGGTTACAATTTAGCTTTGCTCCCCAGCGTAGAATCATTTTAAATACATAACCATGAAAGCTGATGAATGAACAACCCCTCAATAAGAGGCAGTTTTTAAAAGTCCCATTCAGCTCCAGAAAAATCAAAAATGTGTTTGTTGGACCAAAATGACATTTTCTGCTGCTGTCTTGCAAATTGGAGGTGAAAGATTAGCTGCTGAATGGAATTTAGGGAGTTTTCCCTCCGTGCTTTCAACAGGGATTCTTGAACATCCAATTTGCTAAAAAATGTTATTTGGCGTGGTAGTCCTTTCAAACAATCAAATTAAAAAATCCTCTCTTGAAACTAGTGTTTTATCATTTAGACTGTTCTTCTGGCTCTTCAAATGCATAACACTAACACCAGTGTTGTTCAATTTCTTTAAGGCTCATTGACAAACATGTCAGATCAAGAATTATTTAAATACAGTCCAAGAGGCGGTGGTGCAATGTTTAGGTCCCTAAAACCTGACTTTGAGCCAGGTTTGCACCATCATCCTCATGAAGTCCCCCTGGCAGAGGATGCAGCAGCTCATGGCAGCACAGTAGGGCTGAGGTAATGAGATGAGGAGTACATGTCTCTTTTGTTGCTTTGTAGAAGTGGAAATATTTGTTGACATCACATTTTAATTCTGGTACAGTTAATGTTTGTTTTGCGATTTAGTATGTAAACATATTTTTGTTTTTTTTCTTATCATCTAACAGCTGTAATTTTTTTAATCTTTACTATAGTTGAGTATTATTTTGCTTGCTATTTACATATATTCATATACTTGGGATGTTAAATTACCACTTTGACTCTGTTATGTTCTATCCACCATCCACTCAGCCATTGTCTTTACAAACTTATCTTTGCAAGGTCGTTGGGGAAAAGAACAAAGAAGTACTTATACTGAAAAGTTGCTGGGTGTTTTTTTTTATACTGCTAAAGTATGCTTGCCTTGACGAGTTTTTATAATCTAGCTGATATTCTAACAAATAATTTAAACTGAACCCAAAACATCTGAAGTATTTCTTTTATTTACTGAAATTAATTTGTATGAAATGTGGCCATTGATTTTTACTCTTACTTTTGTACATTTGACAGATTCATGTTTTGCGCCTTAACTTATAAAAAAAAAAAAAAAGAGTCTTCTAATCTTGTTTTTGTTAAAGTCTACCTTTTTAAATTAAAACTATAAAAGTAATGGAAATCTCCCTGAAAGTTTTAGAGACCAACAAAACAAAAGGTTAAACATTTTGATTCTTTTTCGCTTCATAGTAATGACACCCTTGCTCCTGGAGACTCAAATCACAAACAGGAATCTGAAGTTTGTGAAAGCGACGACGGCTCGAACGAGACGTCTCCCATCCTCTTCAGAAAAAATCTGCTTGATTCTGATGACTTGTTCATGGAAAATGAGGTAAAAAAAAAAAACAAACAAAACAAATAGTAAAAAATCAGTGAGAAAGACTTCCAGACCAGCAAATGTCTAAATATATTAATATATTTTATGTAGTTAAATTCACCTTTATTTGAGAAAAAATTGGTCCATATAATTTAAAGAAAGAACACATAGACATGTAAACCTCAATCTGCATGCAGACAAAATATGTCACAAACAACATAGAAACCAGTTCAACGTTCAACGTTTGTGTGCCAGAAAAGATAGAAACTCTTGCTTCTGATCCTAATTAATTTTAGCAATCGCACCAACTCTCCTTTTTAGGGCTAAACAAAATGTCACACTGAATACCATAATTAACCCACACACTTTGTGCTTGACAGTTTTATTTTTTAAGGATGTTTGTGCCAAAATTTAAATGGTGTTTTTAACATCTTTTATAGTCACAATACTACCAGAAATAGAGAGCCATTACCATTAAACGCTGCCACCAGTTTCATTGCTACCAGTTTCATAGGCAGTTGATTTCTAAAGCTGTGTTTGAAGTGGAGTTCAATGAATCTTATTTAAAAATAAAAGTCCATCCATTTTCTTCTGTGGAAGAATAATAAAAGTGTGGTTAAAAAATAAAGTATGGAAACTCAAACATATAAAATCTGATCACTGTAGTATTATGTGCAATGATAGTATAGTGAATGTTAGTGTTTCTGCTTTTAAGGGGTCTATCAACATAAAGATTTTGCAAATGTAACTTCTAAAAGGTATAAAATTTTAATTCAAAGAGAAAGAAAATTGGCCAGAACAGAGAAAACATTACAAATAAAGTTCTATTTATCTTTTCTGAGGATATTGCAGTTGTTTTAAGGTTGTCTTGAAGTACCTTAAGTCACACACAGGAGAAATTAATCTTCAGTATTTTAATATCCATCACACATGGCCATTATTGACCAACTGTAGAGAAAGAAGGATAAAGGACAGAGCTTTTTGCTTGGTTTCCTCGTTTCAGGATGAAGATTTTGAAGAAGCAGCGGTTTGCTCTCTCCGCGGTTTGTCTCTCAATGCAAGCACACTCTCAGATGAAGAGTTTCTAATGGACCAGCTCAAGGACCTCCAAACCACATATGAGAGTACTGGGACTGAAGGTGGAGTTCTGTCTGTGTAGAAGTGAAGTAATGAATGAAGTGTCAGTGTGACCTGTTGTTCAGTCATCTGCAGCTTGTCTATAGAACTGCTGGCCTTTGTCTCTTTGTCCTAAAGGGAGTGAAGAACTGGACACGACTTTCAAAAAGTAAACTGGACCACATTTTGAGTCCTTTTGTCTCACATCTCTGTTCTTGTCCAAAACATTTCCACTGGTGCATTTTTTAATAATGTATTTTAAAGGCACTAACTGCTGCAAACAACAAATGTGTATGTTTGTCTTACCTGTACAGTCAAAGTCCTATTCAGTGATAATGATGTCTGACAGTTTGGATCTTTGGTTTTTCTCATAGTTTGGCAAATGGAGTGGCACAAGAGTCACATGGCAGCTTTAAGCAGCGAGAAGTTCGACGTCCTCCTCAGAATGTATCCAGATTTTTACGGCTGTAAAAGTCACATGGCAGCATTCGTCCTGATAAGTGGTGAGCTTCTGGCTCTCTATGGATTTAATAATTAAAAATGTCTCGTTTATCGAGTCGTTTAATTTCTCCACAGAGGTCGTGGATATAACAGGTCGTCCAGGTCAGCAGTATAAGGTTGTGGCGATGGGAGCTGGCCGCTCGTGCTGCAGCGGCTGGCTGTGCTACAACGGCATGATGGTCCACGACTGCCACGCCATAATCATCGCTAGAAGGGCTCTCCTGAGGTGCTAAATGCCCCTTTGGTGAATTAATAATATCTCATGCAAGTCTTTGGAGAGCTCATTGTTAAGTGTTGAACTAGTAGAGTGCTCAAGATGGAAACAGCCTTCACCTAATGTACAAATCCAGACCTATCCTGTTATGTAAAAGATTTATCCACCCTTCTATCATATATATGTCCTTCTATTACCTTTTTATTCATTTTGCTTTCTATGATCCATCTACTCTTTTTGGCTTTTTCGTCCAGCCTCCCAGCTTTCTATCCTCCTGAAATGTTTAAATGCATTTCTTTAAGATTCAGAGTGAAGCTCAGACTGGCAGACTGGATCAAAGAGCTCTTTGGTGCTGATAAGTGCATGTGATTCATTCAAGACACTGTTGTGAAGAAATATTTTTTCTGGCTTCTGTTCAGGTTTCTATACAAACAGCTTTTGCTGTTCTTTGAAGCCGATCCAACAGCCAAGCAGAGTTGTATATTTGAGAGCAGCACCGAACAGTCATCAGCTGCAGCTCAAACCCAAAATCAGCCTCCATCTCTACACCAACCGGAGCCCTGAGGGAGCCACTAAGAACTTCTACTTCAAGTAAAGCTGACTATTCAGCATTCGTCATTTTTTTATTATTCTTTTAGAAATTTGACATATTAGAGATGAATACCTGACTTGTATTCATCTAAGCACTTTGTAAGCACTTGTGATTCAGAAAATCATTTGCTCTTGTTTCGAAAAGCCTCTAAATGACTAATATTATGTAACTTGATGTTTAGGAGCTCGGGGAACAACTGTTGGACCAATTTAAAGCTACAGTACCACGCCAAGGGCTTGCTGGTACCAGTGGCATACCTGGACCCGGGCCTGTGGGGTGCCAAAGTGTGCTGCGTCTCCGGAAGTGATAAATTATGTTGCTGGACCGTCATTGGAGTTCAGGGCGCATTATTGAGCCACTTCATCCAGCCGCTTTACGTCACCACCATAGTGCTAGGTAAAGTAATTTAATAGTCACTTTATATTTTATAGCTTTAAGACATGTAGTTATATGCATTTTATTTGTATGTTTTGCATGTGAAGTTTTATGAAAACATGTTGCTGTTTGATGAGTTTAAAGGCTTTTATGAACTGACACATAAAGTATTCACAATCTTGAATTTTGCCACATTTTGTTACATTACAACCTCAAACTTCAGTTAATTTATTAAAATTTTAATTCTAATCAAACAAAGTTATTTGCAAGGTAGAATATAGACACCAAATTCTGATACAAGTTAAGATGACTTATGCATTTATTCGATTAGTTGTCTTTCCATTTAAACCTCAACTGCTTTTGTTTAGGAGATCAGAGGATCTTTAATGAGGAAGTATCTGACATCACCAACAAGCGACTGGGTGATGGATGGGAAGGGATTCTGCCTCTGTCCTACAAGAAACAGGACATCCTCTTCCTGTCCGGCGACTACGTGGGCCCGGCGGAGACGTCCCAGATGCATGACAACCTCAGCATCAACTGGTGTCTTGGAGATGAAGACATTGAAGTTCTGGACAGCAGCAAAGGCGTTGTCATTGAAGGGTGATGTCGTCTTTTTGTTCTCACCATTAGATAAAAGAAATGTGAAGTTATTATTAATGCCCTCCTGTCCTGTAGCTTTCCTTCCTTACCTACCTGAAGTCAGTACCGGCTAGTTGACGATGGCAGACGGCTGTACTTGTTTAACTGGTCCTGTATGACCTGCGGTTCCTGCCATCTTTCCACTGACAGAACCGGATCGCCTGCTTCTCACACATTATTCTGCTCCCTGTCCAGCTTTTCTCCACTAGGCTGTACGGTTCACCTTGAGATGGCGCCAGTAGGAAGCGTTTGCAAAACCCGGGAATCTCATATACTGCAAAAATACAAAATTTTGCCACGTAATTTTGGTGCAGTCTCTAGCGTAAAAATGTCTGTTCAGTTGAAATAAGACTAAGCTAACTTGCTTCCCATGCTACAAGTGCAATAATCTGCCAATGGAAATAGCACTTTTGCATTAATATTAAGAAATTATTCAGTTTAAAAAAAAGCTCCTAAATCTTGCTTAAAAGTTATTTCAGTTCTTTTTATTTATAGTGTACCAAGATATTTGAACTACAAAGTAGATCAAAATTCTTGGTAAAATTTTGTGCTCTTTGCAGTAGATGGTAACTTTTATTTTATTTTATTTTTTTTTTTTAGAAGTAATGCATTAATCAATTTACCTGCAATGGAAATCTATCAATTTGCTCTTTGTTTAGCAATTTTAATATTCCACTATAGTCCAAAACACCTGAATCCACCAAAACTGATTAATCCTAGCTGCCGTTTAATGACCTTCATATGTTCTGTTGTGTATAAATGTTTTAAAAAAATGCATAAGGTATCTGAAATTAAAGCCTTAAAATGACATCTTCACTCACTATGTTCTGTGACTCAAGGCGGTCAAAGCTACTATTAACAAGCTGCTATTGCTTGCTAGTTTGCTAGTTTTTTTGCATCTTTCAGAGATAAGTGTAAATTTATCTGCTGGCTGATGTTCATCTTTGCGACTGGCTTACTTCTGTTGCCAACCCATACAAAGCTTGATGCTTCCTGTGCAGAAAAGTTTGGCACTGATTGGGTTAAGGCTTTAGAGCCATATGCCATGTGGAAAGGACAAAACTGCTGCCAAGAGCTGCAGAAACCCCCCAGACATTTTACACTTTGTCTCCTGAAAAAATTATTTGTTTTGTACATGTCTGTTGTGATGCAAGTTTTAAATTTTATTCATAATGGTTTTAAAACCTCTTAAAATACAGTTGGTGAAACTCCATTTAATAAATAAATTAAATATTTTGTTTTTTGAATTTAGCCACTATATGTATGTAAAGACCTGCCTCAAGCAGCTCATCAGGCCTCAAAAGAAAACTGAATTTAATCCAGTAAAATCCTGATGGAACGTTTCTAAAGCAGTTAATTGTTTTCAAAGTTTTTGGGTTTTTTTTACCTTGGCTTGAATCCAATTATGAATTCTTGTATGGACACTTTGGTATACATATTTTTTTCTATAGTTGCATAAAACGTTAGATTTAAATATTTAACAATGTGTATACAAATATCAATGTGGACATTCTAAATGTAATAAAACAGTTAATAGAAATTATACGTTTATGATAAAAAAATAACCACAATAACACATATTAGAAAAAAAATAATATAAAAATGCACTGTAATAAAAATATTCAATACCTGCTAATTTCTAAGTTATCGGAAACCAATAACTTATTATGGAAAATAGATTGTAGTCCCTCTGTAATCAGTTTTTTCTAATATATGGCTGAGGTTTCTTATTCTTATCTATGTTTAAAAAAAGCCATAATAGTCTCCTCACAGGGTTCCACTTCATTTCTTCCAACCACAGTAAGTGCTGCCTGCAGGAAACCTTCTCTTTTCTTATTCAGCTGGAGAAACGCCACACAGCGCTTTAATACTGAAAGTATTTCAACACCCGGTGTGCTGGAGCAGAGGCATTTTTCTTTCAAATGGAGGTTGAAGACATTAAGAATTGTGCCCTAAATGTGACACTGCATTTAATGCAGTTATGATCGTAGTCTTTAGGCAAAATTAAGCTACCATTTTATCACTCTGTCCTCTCCTCCAACAGCATTAGAACAAGCTTATTACTGCTGTGTTAATAAATAACTGGGAATATAAATATTTCTTGCGGTCTAATTTGTTTCCCAGTTCTCCTTCTGTGAATGGGCCCAGCTTCACCAGCAGACTTTGCAAGAGAGCCCTCTACAGTTATTTCCAGCGAGTTGCACTGCTGGGTGGGCACAGCTACCTGGTGGAGCTGCCCACCTACCACAGTGTCAAGGTGAGTGGATTACATTTATATTTTGTGCTGCTATTCTGATGTTGTTAAATGTGACAATAAGAATTATTCATTTATACTGAAACTTGACATCCTTAACAGAAATTGCATTTTTTGATCATTTTACAGATGTAAAATAAATACATTGTTGTTTATCTTGTATAGTTTTAGTCAATGGGAAATAGAGAGTTCCTCTTTAATGGAACTTGATTCTGTTCAAGCACAATAGCTGAAAATCTTCAATGAAGAATGGAGTGAATGGCTTTACAGCGCAGAAAAGCACAACACTGCAAACTTGTACTATTATTTCATGAATGTATTTAGGATTCATAAGCTTTTCATATGATTCCCAGCTTGCCTTTACAACACCACTAAATGTTTTGTGTTGTTTTTTTTCCACAGGTGGAAGCTACCATCTACCAGACGGTGAAAGATCTGATCAAGCAGCGCTTCCTGAGCAACCAGGCCGGGCCCTGGAATTCAAAAAAGCTTGTGGATTGCTTCAGCGCCTAAACACTTCTCTACAAACGGGTTACGTTCAAGTTTATTGAAGCTCATCCTGAGATTGGAGTTATTGTTCTTTTAGTGCTTTTATTTGCTTGTCAATTTGAAAAGTAATTGTTTTGTTTGGTTGTTTGGCACAGGAGCTTTCAGTTTGTGAGGGTGTTTATGAAAAATAAACAAGATCCAACTGTTTGCAGAAGAAATCAGTTTGCTTGATTTGTGGCTGGAAATGCTTTGCTTAAGGGCTCACATTGAAAATGGGGAAGATTTTCTCTGCCATGTTGGGAATTAAACATTTTTCCTCTGTAGATCTGCAGGAAAAGCTGACAGGATGACAAAGATGTTCAATCATTTACTTTGAGTTTTGAATATTCAAATATATTAAAATATTTTGAAGGTTGTAAGTGTGAAAACAGATCAAGCATAACAAAATTCAGCTGCAGCTCAGTTGATCAGAATAATTTATTCTAAAATAAAAGTAAGTAAATTCAAATATTTACTTACTTGAGAATTTTCTGCGATTTATTTTTATTTTTTTCTTCCATTTCCAGAACGATAAAATTTGTATTTGCACAAGACCAGTTAAATGCTTAACAGAAATTTTTGCTCTCTGAAAACTGTTGGTATAAAGTACCATTTATACACTGTCGTCTTTTTGCATGAAATGCTGCATTGATGTAGTGTGACTGTTGTGGTGATACAGAAGCCCAGATTGGTTGCTGCTCTGGTGTCTGAAATTCCTTTCAACTCATCAGGCTGTGTGGTTTAGGTCCGGGTGAGTTTGCCGTCAGTCAAGCTCAATGATACCACTGTCATTAAAGCAGATGTCGGTACTTTTGACTGTAAGCAGCATGCAAGTTCTCCTGGGAAATGAAATGTCTACATAAAAAGGTCAGCAGTGGAAATCTGGAAATGTTCTAAATGTTTTCTGGTAAATTCTGTGCTCTGACTTTTTCCATCGCACTCTTTTCCTTCCACTCAACTTTCCAGCAAACTGCTTTAATGCTGCGTTCTGTGAGCAGACAGTTTTTTGTGGAGGGCTTCGGTGACTGGCTTCCAGTCAACTCTCTAGAAAGCAGTGTTTCCTATGCTTTCTAGCCATAAAATACAAAGGTTGTTTTTTTTAACCGTTTTATTGCTGCTATTGTCACTAAAATGCAAAATTATAAAAAATGAATTTTAATTGGATTGTTTTCTAATTGAATCAGATGTACCTGTAACCACAAAGCTTGTAATCCCAAGAAAATTACATCTTTACAAAATGTATTGATTACATTGCCAGTCTGTAATAAAAAGATTTGTTTAAATATGGCAAAACTTGAGACAATAGAGAAAAGAAATAGGAATATTAGTCATGTTTCATGGAATTTTAATTTCATTTCACAGATTTATTTGCACATAAACATTGCTAAGTTTAATAGTGTACACACAGACATATATTGTCAAAGACAATGGTTAAAACACATTTCATAGGGGGGAAATCACTAAAATGAGTAGCTGAAAACCACCATATGCTAATCAAACAAAAGGTGTCAGATTTTACACAAGAACAAAGCTGCCCCAAAAATCTCCACTGACATATTTTGTGCATAAAGTAACTGAGAAAGGATCAAAAGGTTTAAAAATTGAGCAAAGAATAAGTAGGGGCCAAACCTGTCACCTTAAATTTTGGATTTTGTTACAATTTTTCTTTTACACAAAATGTTTCACAGTTCATTGTCACCATCGCTCCACTCAGCAGTTGCTTGGCAACCAACTCCTCCTTGGTACTGATGCAACCTCTCCTCTCTTCAAAATTACAGGCTCTTTTACAATATTTAGCGGAAACAAAACTAACAATAGCACTGTGTGGAAAAATTAGCTAATGAAGCCGATGCTGTGTGCACTGCTTAAATGTAGAAATCTGTTGCCTCCGAAAGAGAGATGTGAGTAAATGATGGGATGTGTGTAGGTTAGCACTGTGGGTGGTTGTTTTATTGCTGTGGCTGGTCGTTTATCCAGATGTCGGGTTCAGAGATTCTGGGGCTCCGGTCTGGGCTCGAGGAAGAACCAGGCTGTTCACAAAAAGATCTACAAGATAATTAAACATATGAACCATTTAGAGGTGAGAGGAATGGATCGTTTTTATGTCTCTTAGGCGTGTGCACCATGGGATTTGGCTTAAATTGAACTGTCAAATTGAGAAGGAAGTGTTTCATGAGAAGCAACAGTTATGTCCTTTTAGCTTGGTTTAAGTCTGCCGCCTTACAAAAGGTTGTAATTATTTAATGTCAGAGCAGTGTCATTAATTCAAGCAGTGATCTTAAATGTGATTCCAAATGCAGAAGCACCAGAAAAACCTTGTGGCCTATGTTTTTAAAGTCAAATTTATCTTGTAAGTTTTTCCAAACTGTAGCTGCATGCTGCGAGAGATTCTGCTTGGTTTGCTCACCGAGGTTTGGCCTCCTGCAGAATGAGTCTCTCTGGCTGGAGTCGGAAGAGGCCAAGGTACTGTCTGTGGAGTTGGACTTGACAGAACGGACAGATGGAATCGCTGCTCTTAAAAACTTTTCTTTGGGCTTTGCAGGTACTCGAACTGATGCTGAATTGCTCCACTCTAAAAACAAACAAAAAAAAAAAGATCCCAGACACAGTCGAGATGAAATCAAGCCTTTTGTTTCTTTGAGAATTCCTAAAACATAAAAAAAAAAAAAATAATTTAAATGCACAAATTTTCAATTCTTGCAAAATGGGGGGGAAAAAAACCTCAGAATATGAAACATTTTTTGTTTCATTATCAAAAAGCAAAAATAAATAATGGTGCCACATTTGCAAGGCGTGCATTTGTGGGTCAAACAAGTATCAGGGCTGCATTTAAATGTCTAAGGTGAATTTTGCACATTATTTGATCTCTAGACCTTCCGAGGTCATAACTTTTAACCTTGAATGTTTATACATGCAAAACAAAACTTTTTTTTTCCCAATAAAAAATATAAAAATAAATGACAAGTAATGGTTTAAAGAATTTATATTTAATGTTGGATAATTCTTTCCAGATATTACATGTACATTGTACAGTCTGAAGTAGTTTGTCTAAATTTGTACAGATGACCGAAAAATGTTGTGAAATGACCCACAGATTGCATCATGTCTTGCAGAAGATGGCAACATTGAGCTCCAACATTGTAGATGGCCAGAATTTGATCAAAACCCTCCAGAAAAATGTGAATATTTGACTCATGCAGCGTACAAAATGCTTAAAATAGTGTATTTATAGGAACTCAGTTCAATACAAATAGCTACAAACTGATTAAGGCAAATAAACCATAACCAGTGTATTATGTTGAGTACCAGAGTGCTCCTCAAGTCGAAATCGGCCAAAGCAAAGATAACTCCTCCACTGTTTTCTCACGTTCTCCTTCATCAGACAGTGGAACAGGAAGACAAAAAGTCCTGGAAGAAACAGAAATTAGAAATGTAAACAAAATGTTCAAAAGCTGTTTTATTCAACGTCTCAATTTCTCTGCACAAAACAGAACTCACCTTGCAGGGTGTTGAGTCCGGCGAACAGGTACAGCAGAACTATCCTTGCTGGTTCCCAGGTAAAGAAACCTACAGTCCATGTTAGCCCGAGTAAAAAGGTGAGACTGGCAGCTCCCTTCAGGTCCTGCAGCACCCCTCTCCGGGTCCCGGCCGGGCTGCTGAACCGCATGCCACGGATCTGAATCAGAACCACCACAAAGACCTAAAGAGAGATCCATAAAAACATTAAACTTACAGAAAAAACGTGTAATTTCAAACAATAAAAGATAATTTTGTCCAAATCGCTGACTTGCTGAAAAACAGGCGATATTATTTATTTCAATTATGAACTTTCTGATAGTTTTATACTGTATAATTAAGGGCTTCTCAAAACAAAACAGCTCTGCAATAATGATCTATTCTGAACAAAACTGAAAATGTGTGCATAAAATTGAATCATATTTACCCCGATGTTGAAGAGAAAGATCAACCCAGCATAGGCAACAACAGACACATAATATGTCACATTATCTGGAAGCCAGCAGCTGTTGACAAATTGACAAAATGTTACGGTGCAAAGGACAGAGCAGGAAATGCTGCAGACAATGTGCTTGTTTAGTCCCACAATTTACATATAAAATATGAGTATGCAAGGAAACTAAACTTTTTCTGCAGCTGCCGTATGTAACTCAGACATACTTCAAAATAAATTAAACTATGAAAGATAAACTCACACCAGACCAATATCTTACAAGTTATCAGAGTTATCCAAAGGTTGGAAAGTGTGCTCAGCATTCCCAGAGAAACTACCGTATGCATCCCGGTTCACAATGAGAACTACGATGCAGATCACCAGAGGAATACCTGACAAAGAGTTAAAACCCCAACAAGTGACATTTAAAACACCTTGCAATTAAATTGTAATTATTGAGCTACTAATTGGAATTGAGCTTTAGTTATAGCTTACCCCATCCCAGAGCACAAAACTTGAGGATGTACGAAGGAACATAGACATTGAAGACTTTAACTAGGGCAAAGTACATGTTAACAGCCTCTAATCCCATCCAGGTGAAGGCTGCTAGGAGGAAGTAGTGCAGCAGGGAGGCTGCTGCCACACAGAGACCGTAAACACTCCAGGAGGACAACCAGGAGTTGACCAGAAACATCAGGTTCAATCCCAGCAGGGCGAGAGAGAGGTTTATGAGGATCTGAGAGGGGTAGTCTCTACGAAGCTTTCTAAATCAATGAAAATGAGCGTCAAAGAAAAGGATGAGACAGATTACTTATAGCCCTGAAATTCAGACATTTATTAGACAATAACAAATGTCCACTATAAAAGGGAAGATAACCCAATGAAAAATGTAGAATAGTTTGAAAGTATATTTTATTAATCTTGACACAACTTACTCAAAGGCTAGGTACGTGAGAATGGTGATTCCTAAGGAACAGGGAGGAGACTCCGCAGCCAGCATAAGTGATAATAGTCAGGATATGTTCATTGAGCGGGTCCAGCTGAGTCCTGGACACGTCCTAGGAGTACAGACAGAGACGGAAAATAAATCAACATTTTCTTCACTAGATGCCTCTGCTGGTTGTCAGCATTTTTACAGTGATTTTTAAGACTTGTCATAGATTTTCAAATGGATTTAGGTCTTGAGTTTTACTGCTGCAGTTCTTCCTGTTCATCTTGGCTTATTGTGCTGCTGAAATTTGAATCTCTGTCCTAATTTTTCCTACTAGATTTCTTTGTACCGTAGCCTAGATCTGTGTTTAGATCCTGCTTCCTTTTCACCATTGAAAAAAATGCTTTCCCCCAGCATGATGCTGCCACCACCACAGCTGGAACACTGTGTTCAGGTTTTTGCCTTAGTGTTCTGCATGCAATTCAAATTGTACATTTCAGTAAAAACACAGCAAAAATATATTTAAGCTTATGGTTGTAATGGGGAAACATCAGAAAAAGTTTAAGGGGTGGGAAAACCTTTGGCAGGCACTGCACATATCCCACACTATCTGAACTAAATCGTAGTTCAGATAGTTTGCCAGAAAAAATGTGTCCAAGTTGTGTCTATTTAGACACATCAATATTATTTAAAAGAAAGAAACTTAATATTTTAAATGATTTAAAATGATGATGTTTTAGTTTTTGTTTTTTCTTTTCTTTTTTTTAAATTTTTTTAAATCATTTGAAAATCAAAAACTATTCAGTTTTTCATTTTCCAAAACCTAAACTCTGAGTGCCCTCTGCTGCCCAAATCTTAGCTTAACTGCCTTACTGGGTTTTTGTTTGTTCTGCAAATATTACTACGATTTAATGCTTATAACATTAAAGTGCTAAAATCTTCACATTTTAGCTCTGCCCTAATGGTGGAGCTTTATATAAATAAAAATATCTACCAAAGGATTCGTACCAGAAGAACTCCAAAGTGTGTGAGATGATCGCAGAGACACGTTGTGTAATCCGGGGTGCTGTTATATTTGCGGCAGCCATGATCATCCCAGCCCCCGTGTCCGTCTAGATGTAAACAATAATTTCTTAAAATCAATTTCTGTTCAGGATTAAATACATTTTCCATTTGAAAAAAGACCTACTGTTTTTATTGAAGTTCCAGTACACACACTGCACTTGTCTATCATGCTGAAAAGTGTAAAATAAACTCATGATAATCTCATTTATTCATTCCTGGAGGGTGTAACATTGTTTTTAATATGCTTCTTCTACCGCGCTAGACTGCAGATGGTGGAGCATGACTTTAACTTCTTCATGAAGGTCTTTAATTGGTGAGCTGGCGTTGGACACACTGGCTGACACCACAAAGGTGTTGAGGAAAGGCTCCTTTTTATTCACCTGATACTGGAAACAATAAACATCAATCACTTTCTTTACAAAGATCCATTAAAGGCCAGTTTTTGTGAGTATTCAGTTTTCTGCATCATGTACCTTAAAGAGTAGTGGGTTGGCGTAGAACTGAAACTGGATTCTAGGTTGGTTCAGGTTCAGGCCATTTTGAGGGAAGTTGTTCTGCAGGACAGACGGCAGGGAGATGAAAGCGACCGTCCCGTCTGACGGAGACCTGTTAATAAAAATCTACACAACAGAAGAAAATATCCTTAACCGCACTGCATTTATAAATATATTCATATTTACTGCTTATTTTGAACAACTGGAGAATCAAGCATCAAAATTGTGATAGTGCTTTAAAGATTTAATAAGCAATAACTTTTGTGTTATTAAATATGGACTTTGTTTTACAATATCTTTTCTTTATTGATTGTGATATTCTGATGCATCAAACTCAATTATAGTAGACTGGGCATTATATGAATGCAGAGTACTCTGTAAATATAGTTTAAGTTCATTCAAATTAATTAGGTTCTGCACATTTCTATTTGGATGTAAAGATGTGATGAATAGAAACAAAACAATGCAAAAACCTTTGGAAAAAATATATTTGGACCGATCAAAATTGGGGCTTCTTAAGTGATTTAGAAGTCACAGATTGTTTGGATAGCTTTTCTTTATTTAATAAATAAAATCTATATTTTTTTATCATATTGCCACCAGGAGTGTTATAGAAAAAAATTTCATTGTTGTTTCATATTGAATTATTTTTTCCACTAAAAACAGACTTTCTCTTACAAATCTTTACCAGGTGTCTCAATAACTGCAACACAAGTTAAAACCTTCTGAATTTTATATATGAAAGGTGTTTCACTACCTCGGGTTTGTTGCCGGACCAATCAGAAAGAACTCCAAAGCTCAGGCTGGTAAACTGTCCAGGAGCCACGTCCACCACTGAGATAGCGACAGCTCGAGCACCAAGCGTGTAGGAGCCCTTGTAACCCACCATTTTGTCTCCCACCTCCTCTGTGAGGTTCAGAATCCTGCAGACGATCACACATTATACGTTTAAATACATTTGAGCATAGTTGAGGTTTTACTTGAATGCTTAAATCTGCATCACGTCCGTACGTGTTTGTAAATGGCAGCAGGTTGCTGTCTGATTCCAGTATGTTGGAAATGGCGTTGATCAGAGCTTGGCCAAGATCTGGTGTGACAACGCTGATGCTGACGATGACCTTCAGCTTGTTGAGGACTGTGACCAGCTCTTTGTCGATGAGACTGGAGTGGTTTCTCATTAAATCCTTAATCATCTTCAACACGTCAAATGCATTTTCTGGAAATTAATGACACAACAGAACAAATGTGACTGTCAAGACTTTGAAACACTTTAAAAACTCAACAAATTTGTAGGTAGATCTGATAAAATTAAATAGATGTATAGATAAAATGTAGCTTTTTAAGCATATTATTGTAATTAGTTTTAATGTTAACTGTATGATTTGAACTGAACGTTTTCAACTCAGTACTGAATGGACTTTAAAAATGATATTCTATAGAAGAAGAATACACAAAGGAATGCATTTAAATGTTAACAGACCAGGAGTGACTTCAACATGATCCAGATCAGCGATAGTTTCCACCACTGGAGGGCAGTCTTCAAGGTTTGGCTCCATCCAGTGAGTCCACTGGGACAGTTTACTGTAAAAAAATAAAAATAAAAAGACTTAAGATCCATTACCATTTAAAAACACAAGTAGAAAGGATACATTTCAATAGTTTCTTTTATTTTCTGAGGATGTTCAGAATATGTTGTTTGTCAGAAAAAAAGATGGTTGTGACGTTATACTCATATTTCATCTTAAATCTATTTGTTTCCACCTGCCCTAATATAAATGGAAATATAAAAATGGAATGCTTAATCTGAAAATCATTTAACTTCCCCCTTTATTATCTTTTACAACAGAGCCATTAGTAAAATCTGTGACACTGAGTCAACAGAAAACATGGACCAAACAGAGCTAATATGTACAAATAGAGATAATCAATACTCAGATAGGCCTATACTTGTTGATGCATTAAATTAATGGTGATAGTTGTTCAGCTAAATTAAGGAGTCAATTATTTGATATCATCTGTAAATATCAGAGAAAAAAACAGATGTTTTCTGTGTGTTTGAAGCTCGTTGGCTCTGAGTGTTTCTGTGAGGCAACAACTCACCGATTTTACTGACGCACCAGTTTTGTGGTCCATTAAGAATTATATTGATGTTGCTGAAAGGATTTGTGCTTCAAAGTAACATCCAACTTTAATAACAATCAGCAGGACTTTTCATTTTGAACTCGTGTATATTTTCAGTTTTCTCCTTTATCTAAATGTTGCTGATGAAGTAATGCCTGGCAGCATGTGATCAGTTTTTAAAAACCGCAGAAGCTCTTCATATTGAGAGGTCTCACCAATGTCGGGTTGCAGAGTACTGAGGGTCTTTGGGGCATGGATATGTAGCATTTTGTCTTCCTAGAGTGTCAGGCCACATGAACAGGCCTTTCAGGGTCTGCTGGTCTTCGGCAGCACACTGAATAACCGCTGAGAGGGAAACACACATTTAATAAGAGAGTTTCAGCTTTCCAGCTGGTTATCAGGCTGCATGAATGTATCAGACTTACATATGGGACATATCCTTATGTCGTCTGCTCTTATGGAGAACAACCCATTGTCATAGGGACTCTGGAGACAGATCCGTATTTGGTTTTCAATTTCATTTTGGTCCAAGTGCGTCAACACTTGAACCTGGAAAACAAAGCTCTCTCTGCAGACAGAAAGAGGTAACAATGAGCTGCAAACATCCAAATAATTAACATGAAAGGAAGATCAGAATGTAAGTGCTTATGAAATGCTGTTTACATATTTTGAGATTTATCCCAATATTGAAATGCATTTCATGTAAAATTGAATGGAAGTTCTCTAATATGCACAGATTTTTATGCTGCACTTAACTTAGTTAAATTTGAAAAGTTTTATTGCACATCAATTTTGAACAATTAGTACCTTGAGACTTCATCTATGAACACCTGTTAAAAAAAATAAGAAAACAAATGTTTAAAGAAAATAAATATACAGCAATTGCAATTGCTCAGACATTTATAATATGCAGTCACCATGGAGATGAATTTAAATTTTCATTCTTAGCTTCTAATGATTCATTTGAACTTCTCTCTTTCTATAATGGAATCATAGCACATTTTTAAAGATTACATGTATTTAGCCCCGAAATAAATTCCCTACTTCTTGTATTCTCTTTTTAGCACTTATTGTAGTTACTTTGTTTTATTTTGTCTAATATATGAAGGACTTCTGGTTTTTAATTTGATTATTTTATTTTGATAATAAAGCTTTCTTTGTTTATATTATAGAACTGCAGCTGAACGACAAAAGGAACAGAAAACAAGTTGCAATAAAGATGTAAAAATGTATCTTGTTATTAGCTGCCCCCTTGATAGAGGCACAGCGTATGTTTATTTTGTAAATAAGAATATTTATTTTATTGATTGGTTGAAATTACATATTTATTTTATTGTATACAAACATTATGGCATAGTTTTGATTTGGAGTTGATATTTTTAGTAGTGAACGTTATGTTTTGGTTGATTCGTTACTGTGTGTTTTTGTAGCTTACACTGTATTTTTTGTGTGTGAGTTAAAACACTGGATTTAAACAGTTTTATTTACTTACTTGCTTTGAGCGATGTTTCCTTTCAGGATGACGTCTGAAACAATGACAGATTTTAGCTTATTTCTGAAACTTTCCATAAATGTTGTTAAACGATGTTATAATAACACACCTTTCTGTTTTGGGGAGCAGCTGCAGATCCAACACCATCATTAAGTCATCAGGCAGACTCATGTTAAGCTGAAATGAAAAATGTAATATTCATCTTACAGATTTATTTGTTTAAATAAGATTTTGTCTGGGTGTTTTTTAGACGTACCCAGTAGGGAAGGATCTGTTGTGGGTCACAGTCTCCCGTTATAGAGACGTTCATTTGGACTTCAAAGTAAAGTTCTGTTAAGAGGATTGAGACAAATCAGAAGCTTTCCTCAAGGGGTAGAGAATACAGAACTGTGGAGCATGCTACCAGACCGACCAGAGACATTTCCAGGGGTTCTGGTGATGGGGTCGGTTGTGGTTTCTTCGGTACCAGAACTTGTGCTGATGGTCGATGTTTCCAGAGTTGTTAATTGGGTGAAAGCAGAGGATGTCATGGTGGTTGTAAAGGTGGAGGTTGTGACAGGAGAGGACGCCATCGTGACAACCTGAGGGCTGATGGTAGTCATGGAAAAACTTTCTGGAAAGGAAACCATTCAGTTATTTTGAAGGTTTCCTATATTATCCTGCTTCTAATGAGAGCTCTTTCCTACCAACAGGGGTGGTGTAGATGGAGCTGGTGTCAGCTTGCAGCTGCAGCAGACCGCTGGGGTCAGTGTAGGTGTCTGAAAGGTCAGTGTACATTTCTTTTTGAACAGCTGCAACGTCCGACTTTGGGATGACGCTGGTGTAAACAAGGCAGCGGAACCTGCGGGGTGGGGAGAAAGTTAACGGTGTTTCTACAGAGAAACATAGGAAAGCCTGAAAAGAAATCTCAACATACCCTGCACTTCACATCTAAATCTTACATTTCTTTAATTTGTGACATTAAAGATGCCATTCACAGCCAAAAAATGACCCAGGTAATCTCAAATATGAGCACGAGTGATGAGTATGTGTCACGCTCTTAAGTTAATTGTTTTAGTTTAGTGTGAGAGTTAATTGTAAAGTATTTGCTTATATAATGTTTGTTTATTTAAACTATTAAATAAACATGGATTTTACCTGGAAATGCTTTCAGGAACCCCTCGCATCTGGAGCAGAAAAAACACACGGTTTAGATTTTATTTTAAAGGTTTTGGTTATTTTTCTTGCACTCATTATTTCACTGTAAAACTGACTTTACATTAGCCAGTTTTAAGAGGGGATGGAGTGTATTAACTGAAATATTGCAAAAAGTTATGTGGATTGTTCTATATATATAAAATTTGCTGTGTGTTTACCAGCCCATCTTCATCAGGCGTTTTTATGTGTTCCTCTGTGTCGGATCTACATGAGAGATCACAGAAACTTAGCTTATGGTTCAATAGCAGAGTTTAAGTAGTAAACATCAAAGGAGTTTTATTGGAAGTATGCAATATATCAAAGTTGTAAACTCAGATCTTTTTTTCCCTTACCTGGTTACTTCAAACACAGACACTCTGTGTAAATAGATTTTAGTCGGTAAAACTTGTCTGAGCTGCAGGATCAACAAACATAACCAAAAATATTGTTTTACCTTGTGGTTCTTTGCAGTTGAACAAGGAGAAAATATTCTAAAACAAATTACAAACCCCTTAAATGAATCTATGCAAACATCAGTCATGACATCTGTATTTAAATTTGTTAATACTGATAAGTTTCTTTTTACTTCTGTTAGTGCATCTATTCTTTCTAGCTTTAACAAAATTATTGGTCACATCCTGAAAAGGTCAGTTCAGATTTGCTTGCGTAATATGCAGTAAAACTTGTAAAGACAGAGATGATATTTGCTCTCCTTACCCAGCGATGTGCCATGTCTCTGGCTGTATAGTGCTCAGTCGTGTTTTTGTCGTTGCGCATGATCACAAACTGGAGATTCACCTCATAAAAGGACCATTCTGCCAAAATATAAACCTCCAGTTAGGTAAAAAAAAATACACATATAGATGAAAACAAATTTACATTTGATATAGTTTCATAGATAAAATTTTATGTGAGTGTAAGTCCTGAAAGTTTACTAGCTTTTTGTTTCACATATCCCAGATTCATTTTATGACTTTTTTATGACAAACTTGTGTTTGTTCTGTGTAAAACACAGGAAATCAGGTTGCAAACTGTTAAACTTGCTGTTCCTCGTCTTTACATTGAACCTCAGAGTCAGTGAGACAAACTAAACCCAAAGAGGTAATAAAAGCGGACGTTAACATCACTGCCCTCTTTATTTTCCACCCCTGGTGAAGTGGCACCGTGCCCTGCAAAAGTATTCATACACCTTCACCTTTTTTACGTTTCGTCATCTTACAAGGAGAAATTTCAATGTAAATTACTTGGATTTTTATTTGACTAACATAAATATAAAATTAAAAGAATTAACATACTTTTCTTTACAATCTTACAGTAACTTTCACTGTCTTTTTAACGCCGATACCCCTAAATAAACTTTAAAAATCTCATTGAGTATTGTTAAATTCAGATGTAGCATTTGGAAAGCACAGTTGGGTAATAACTAGTTACTTTTACTCAATTTACTTGAGTAAAATGTTTGGAAAAATTTTACTTTAGGAGTATTTTTACATTTTACTTTTACTTGAGTAATTTTATGATAAAGTATTAATACTCTGAATGAGAACTGAGCCACTGAATGAAAAACAAACATGTTTTAACCAAAAACAAAAACTACAGACACACATCTGTAGTTTTTGTTAAAGTTTCACAAGTTTTTTATTGAAAGAAACTGATTTAGAAAAAACATATTTTTCCTGATTTTGTCATTTTTGTCCTTAAATTACCAAACTTTCACTTAACTTTATATTTTGGTCTCTCTGATTATGTAATTTTTCAAGATTAAATTATTAATAATTTGATCAGTTACTCAGTACTTGAGTCGACTTTTTACCAAATACCTTTTTACCCTTACTTGAGTCATTTCTTACTTTCCTACTTTTTACTTTCATTTAAGTAAAAATATGTTGAAGTAGTTCAACAAGCTGTACACATCACTAATCTGACCTTCAGGGAGTGGAAGAAGAAAACGGTTGTTGAAAGAAAACCGTCTAGTTAGAAATGTATCACAAGGGAAGACGATATGCTCGTCACATCCAAATGTTGAAACATTGATTGTGGCATCATGGGACAGATAAACTGGTTAGAGTTGATGGGAGGTTAGACGGAGCTAAAACGCTTGACACAGATGGTTCACCTTCCAGAATGAGCCTGAACAAACAACCACAGCTACAGCAGCAGGATTTATGTCAAGGTATGTTCCTTTTCTGTTCCCATGTTAATTATTTCTTACTATTAAGATCAATATAAAAACTGCCATTCTTGAAGTTGCTTCGAAAAACTAAAAAGAAATTCAGATGATTCCATTTTATTGATTGAATTAATAGGAGTTGTTAAGGTTGCCGTTGTTTTTAAAAATCTCTTTTAAAAATATTGTACAATATACTCAAATCACAAGAGTTTTAGTGACTGCAATAAAAGACTAATTTATTTTAAGACCTTCTGCAAAACTTTATCATGGTTGCCTATTTGTGTTGAGGGCGCAGTTATTGTTTGTAGAAAGGCTTTTATATTTGTCAAATAAAGGATTTATTCTGAGAATAAAGCCGGTGGATATGAATCTCATGGAGTCATGGAGATGAAATCAGAAAAAGCTGTAAATGATTCTGACATTACAACATATTCGGATTCAGTTATGAGAAACAAACTCACCACACTGCAGGCTGATGTCACTGATCGGGTCACAGTTCACCGTGTCCCAGTTGTCCCTCACCCATTTCACCAGATCCCCCTCTGTGCAGCTCAGTGATGTCACTTCCTCTTTGCTTCGTTCTCTCCCCCACATTCGAAAGAGGGAAATTTTTCCCAACATACTGCTGTATTGAATGATCTCGATGTTCCCATTGTTGATGGTGTGTCCGACCCCGAGTGTGAGAGATCCGTTTGGGGCCAGCTGGCAGCACAGCGATGCAGTAACAGGAGGGATGGTTGTGTGAGCTGAACCCACAAACAGAGGAGAGCGATCAGAAAAGTTTCTCTCAGGCAAAAACTGCAACAGTGAATCAGTTTTATCATTCAAAGGAAAGCAAAGCTCACCTGCTGTCATGTTAATTAGGCTCCCGTTAACGTAGAGGGCAGGCCTGTCCTTCGTATGGGACCAGGTGAGGCATAGAGAGTACCACTGCAACAACTGGAGGTTGATGTCCTGGGTGGTCCATTCCTCTCCAAACAGCCAAACCACCAAGCGCCTGTCCTTTACCCCCATCCCCAGCTCTGCATACTGAACCTCAGGATGACGATACATGAAGATTGTCCAAGGTGAGAAACCTTTGACCTAGAGATGATCAGTTAGTTACCATGAAGTCATGAGTCAGGATAACATGCTGTTTAAAAGAACAGTTTCTTCCTCTGCAGTACCTTCAGCTTCACGTTAAGGCAGACGGTGAGTTCCTGCAGGGCGGGGATGAACACCTGGGGCTTTAATATCCAGTGGCCTGATCCAGCCAGGTCAGCCACCTTCCCCCACAGGCTGAGCGACGTTTCTGACAGTCAGATGAAAATATGTTAAAAGTGAAACTTTTAGCATCCTTACTGCAGGAACCTTGTCATAACATAAATGTCACCACAAACATTTCTATGTTTTTGGAGAAAAACATAGAAAACGTATGTTTTGTGTGTTTGTTTGTGTACATCAGGTGTGTCTATCATTGAAGAGAGAGTCGTGTTACCATGATGTCTCTTTGTTCCCCACATAGACTGACTACTGGGATCTTGGTGTCTCAAGGTGGTAACTCTTTACTGCCTGATTCAAAGGGTTTATTTCCATTTCCACTCACCCACTTGTCTCTTCCTTCTTCATTTTGATGACAAAATGACAAATTGTCTTACAAGCAAATGTGCAGTATGTTTATCTGCTTTACGGATTTGTTGTTAAAACCAGAATCTACACTGGAAGCTGAGGAATGGGGTAAGTTTTGTCCCTTCGCATCATCATTTTCCATGTAGGCAAAGGATGAACTAATTGTTCCATCTGACTCAAAATTCAATAAAAGAATTTACTTCTGATTGACTTTCTTTGTCCAAACAGATTCAGAGTTTAGATTTATGTTAATTTTATATTTATCTCTTCATTTATGTTCATTTCAAAGCATACAGACAATTTCTGTACATTTTGTGAACATAATATTTTGTTGAAGACTTTTTAAGTGGTTTTAATAATGACCTTGTGTTAAACACCTATTTAAACTGTTTAAAGTGTTTAAATGTGTGGAGTCTGGTTTTACTTTTTAGATCTTGAGTATGAATAGCTTAGAATATTTTCCTAATTTTTTTCCCTTTTCCATTTTTAGAGGACAAATATCCATCAATTCTTAGTTCATGCTGACGTTTTACATTAATTAACAATTAGGCCAAAATTATTCAAGTCTAAATCTGTCAGATGTATGAATCATTTTATTAAATTTACACGTCACATGTTCATGTAATAACACATGTGGAGTTTGGTTTTATTTTTTAGATGTAATTACATGAACATGTGATGTGTAAATTTAATATGCAGTTAAGCATATTAATTGATTTTCACCAATTTAATCCAGAGTGATTCTAAAATCATTGTGAATTAGCATCATATCTCTACTGGACATTAGAGCTAAAACATTATAAAATGTCGGGAGGAAAAAAAAAACTAAATCTGTTTGTCTTAGGATTTTTATACAAACTAAAATAAAATATCAACATTTCCTCTTCTGTTCTGAAAATCAGAAAGCCAATTTCAACAATGTGTTATTATTTGTGGAACCTACAAACTGTGGAAATCTTTTTACACCGAAATGTCCATGACTTTATTCCAAGAAATATCAAGAAAGTTTCAAGACATTTGAGTCTGAAAATATATGTATTGCAATGAAAAATGTTTAGGAACTCTGTCATAAACAAAAACAATTTAATGAGTGTTGCAGAAATTACTACTGGAAAAAAATCCTAACATCAAATTCAGCAAATATCAAAATTTGCTTTTGTGTTTGAGAAGTTACATATTATGCAACCCTGAGTTTACTTCTTAGATCGTCTTGCTCATCCATGCCTTAATCTGATTTGCTTAATCTGAATTGTTTGCGTTGGTATTTGAGAAAAGCAAACGAATGTCACACAGTCGTGTAACTTCATAAATTTCTGTGCTAAAAATAAACAAAAATATAAATCCAGAAACTTGAACAAACTAAAAGTAAATAATTTACTTGAACAAAGTGTTCCCATGTTGTCTTCCATATTTCACATGTGTGTGTTTGCTTTGGATTACAATGACATTTTTACAGCTGAAACTGTAGCTTTCTCTCAGTTCAGCCTCGCAGATGGTGGCCTTATTGTTAACGAACTGAAATACTGAAACAGACTTCTGTTTTTAGAGATCACAAAAACACTTTGCCATAATTGTGTTATCTGAAAACATTCATGATTGTAGAATAACTTGTGGTCATTGATCACATTTCCTACCTCGCTCTTTAGCCACAACTTGGCTTCTCAGCAGAAATACAGTCAGGAACAAAGCCAGTTGTTTATGTAAAAAAATCATCTCAAACCTAAAAAAAAAAATGGAGAAATTAATTCTATTGTAATAATAAACACACTTTTAATACATGTGGTAAAATATAGCTGTAGATATTTATCCCCACTATTATAAAATAATTTTAATTGACTCTTATCAATCACCTCAAAATAAACTCAGAATATCACAGCGTAAAACAAAAGAAGTTCTTACCATTAAAACGAACCACCAGGACAGCAAAAGAAAACCTTTCACATGAGTTTTCCTTCAGGTTCTCAGCAGCTGCAGCAGCCGATGGAGAGGTAAAGTGGTGTGTGTCTGTGATTGGTTCAGGTCATGTAATTATGACCACAGAATAAAGAGAGGAACAGCAGCTGTATGTTCTGTGTCTGTGTGTAGTTCACAAAGACACAGAGAAATGTGAACTTTTGCTAGATAAAAACCATAAACTGAAATGTTATTGGTTTTTACAAACATGCATCCTGTATACCTACATTAGTACACAAGTTTTAAGGTAGACAGAAAATGCGTTTCTTTTTTTTTTCATCAATTTCTCTGATATAGTTTTTATGGTGGGGATTCTACGTGAGCAGATAAAATGCAAAGTTGACAAATAAATTAACCCTTCCACAAAAATATTACTTGTGCATTTACTTTAGCCGTGCTGATGGAGACGACAGTGGATTTCACGGTTACTTTAGTAACATAATAAACCTTAAGAAGTTTCCTTTGCTTGTGTTACACTGACTTTAACATAAATCCAGCTGAAACACTGAAAGCAAATCCCAAACTTGTTTTGTAGAAACTTTATTGCATTTCACTTGAGCAACACATCAAGACATTTCAATTTAAGATGAATTTATTGTTTACATAGAGTGAATAAAAGTTTAAAAAGCACTTTGGCAAATAACAAAACATGTTGACATTGATTATTTGACATCAGGATGGTATTAATAAAATAAAAAAATAAAAATAAGTAAGGCATTAAAGACACTAACATATTGAACAAAGTAAATACTATTTATATTGATATTGATCTCTATTGATTTCTGCAGGAATCGTAAAACCAAAACATTTACTCAAGGTAAACGTGTGCTGAATGATAGATATTCTTTATCAAAATAGAAACTTATCAGTCCTAGAAAAACAGACATCGTCAAACAATCACTCAGCACCAGAAGGTCTCAATGTTTTTCCATCCTTGAAAGCTAGAGAATTAGATAACAGCATGTTGAAATGTGGACTTTAGTCATCATGTAAAAACAGCCTGAGTGGTTAGGAAACAGAACATTGATTTCTGTTTGTCACTCCTTGTTGCCGCAGGTGGTGCAGAGGATGTCTTTTCCTTCAGCCACAAAGCGTTTGTTGGACAGGCTGAGGGAACATTTCTTGCAGTTGAAGCAATATTCATGCCAGGAGCTTCCCTCAAAATTCACAACATTCACACCTTTACCAAAACCTGTAAGGAGAGCAGAGCAGAGACAAAGACTGAGCTTTTTCATCCAGCATGTGTGTTGTCACAATGGTGCAATATGCTAAAACTCTAAGCGTTCACATTTCTGTTAACACATCTCTTCTTATCAAGTGTGTTAAACACCTAATGGAGTTTGGAATGGATTTCATCAATGTTAAAACCTCACTGTATGGGGTTTCAGAATAATTTGACACTGTTTTCTTAAAAACACTCCTTAAACGTCTGCACATTTTGTCACCTTGTCGCCTCCAAATTGGTAGATTTTTTTCCATCCAACATGACTGATCTTAAGCTATCACACAAAGGAAAATAGGCAAACATTTCAGTCCTACTTTTCAGATTTTTATCTGTAAAAAATTCAGAAACCCATGTTTTGTTCTTCCGTCACATACAAAATAAATATAAATCAGCAAAAACAGCTGGTTGCAGTTTAGAGGTTCACCACTAGATGTCACTAGTAGCCGCAGCCTACATGTTTTAGGCGTTTCCCTTGTGCCACACACCTGGTTTGAATATGTGGGTGATTAACAGGCTTCTGTAGCACTTGGTGGTCATGCAATCATTTGAATCAGCTGTTCTGGAATAGAGGTACATCTAAAACATGCAGAGCAGGGGGGCCTGAGGACTGGAATTGAGAAGCGCTGCAGCGTCTTTGTGCTTTAGAAATAAAATGTTTTGTTATTACTGTTAATGTGGAACTCCACTTTGTGACAAACACTTCACTTCTTCTCAGGCATTATTTTGCCTCTGTGACCATTGCTGGTGTTTTCTGGTTTGAGCAGCTATAGGTTAATTTCAGATTACCAGAGGACTATTTGTTTTTCTTTTGTTTTCTGGTTTCCTGGTAACCGATGGATTGTTGAAAGGTTATTGATTTTAATATTAGGCAGAACAGATCAGATATTTGGTTTTGGAGCAACTTATACTAATCCAGGAGAGAGAAAGGAATGTTTCTAATTGTCTATGAGTTTATAAGACCACAGTATACAAGGTATCAGCCTTCAGATATAATCTGGAAAAGCACATTTAAAATGGTTAAAATTTGATTCTATGTTGGAGCCTATTAAGAATTAGATTAATTTATTTTTTGCTAAACTATTAATGTTACATACCCAAGATTATGGAAATGGTAGATCTATTGTTATTGATTTATTTGTTTTGCTTAGTTCCTCCTCCTTGTCAATCAGCCTCCTGCTGTGATTAACACGCAGAAGCAGCTGCTGTGGTTGATCTGATTGTTTGGTGAAGGAGTGAAACAGTTTTTCTGCCACAAAATTTATATTTAAATTTTTTGTATGAAGTCAAGTCGGAGAACATTTCTGTTATTTTTATAAGTAAAGAAAACACACATTTTGAAACCAGAAAAGTCTATGCAAGTGCTTTTTATCTTGAGTGAGTCAAAAACCTCCTCCTAAAAAAATACTCTGGCATTTTTGTTAGCGTAGCTATAGCATTCTGTTTCATCATGTCTAGGAGGAAGAGTTTCACCCAACCTGTGATTGGGTTGTGGCAGCCGCTGCACTTCTTTGCCACTGAGCTCTTGTAGCAGTCGACGCAGAAGACCTGGTCCTGGTGGGTGGTGAAACTGGTCCCAGCCAAAGGCTTTGAGCAGGAGCTGCACACAAAGCAGTGGCTGTGCCATGGCTGCTCTTGGTAGTTCACTCCTCCGGACATTATTGGCTGCAAACGAAAAGCAACAGTAGTGTTACGGTCATTTTAAGGTGATAATTCAGTCAGATCAGATTCAAAAACAAAAAGTTCCCTCTATTTTAAATGAATTACCTTTTTGCAGCTGACACATATCTTGGCAAACTTCTCATCGTAGCAGGGGTTGCAGTAAACGTCATCTCCTTTAGAGAGGAAACTCTGCGATGCTATGGGTCGTTTACAGCTGCAGCAGGTGAAACATTCGTCATGCCACGAGTTTCCTTTGTATGCCACACTCTCAATGCCTATAGGAGATTAGGAAAAATGTCACATTCTGGTCTAAATGAACTAGAGCAGGAGTGTCCTGTATGCTTTAGGTGTGTTCCTGCACCAATTAAGCTAATTTAAATGACTAAATTAGTTGGTTATTTAACTAATGACCAAGGGGACTGATGTCAAATCCTGTGGGTTTCTATACAATTTTCATATAATAATGTATCTTATTTCTATACTCAAGATTCCAAAGTTGCCCATTTTAAAATGTAATCGTAAAATATATCATTAATTTATGACAGGTTTTCTCACAATTTCACATATGAAAATAGGAAAAAGTATGAAAGCCTAGCATGAAAAAAACAGAAGAAAAACCACAAGGAGGGATGGAAGAACATATACAGTAAGACAGTGAAAAAGGAAGGAGACGTGGCAAAAAGGAATGAGAGAAGAAAGGATGGAATGACAAAATGTACGTACAGATGGAGGAAAGAATGGCCAATAAAAGTAATTGAAGAAGAAAGGGCAGAAAGAGTGAGGAATGAGGAAATAAGGGAAAGATACAAGGAAGAATCAGATACAAGGAAGAAGCAGATGAAAGAAAGAATGACACAAGGAAGAAAAAGAAAGGTAATTAATTTATTTTGTTCTCTTTACAAGGTTAAAGAGAACAAAGAAGAAAAGACTCAAGGAAGTGATGTGACAAGAGAAAATGGGGAAGAAAGGATATCAGAAAATAAGAAAAAAAAAAACATTTAGATAATACAAATACTTTTTTTATGTCCACACTGTAGGAATCACTGAAAAGCAGCAGAAGTTGCACACACACTGATTTGATGCATGCAACTTTTTGCATGCATCAAATGCATGCAAAGTTCTTGCAGAATAATGTTTTGAATTGTGATTGGTCATACCAGCTGGTATGGGTTTATAGCAGCTGTGGCAGCGCGGAGCAGCATCTCTGGAGCAGCACTTCACACACATGATGCGCTCATCCTTGGTGTTGAATGGCTCCTTAGCCAGAGGCTTGTAGCACTTTGTGCAGCGGAAACACTCCTCATGCCAGTGACGCCCCTTGTGGCTCAGCTCCTGAAGGAGGAAAACAAGAGTTTCTCAGGCGGTACATGGAGAAGTACAAACCCAAACCCATTCAAATCCATCTGGAGAACACACCTTTGTCTCCACTGAGATGGGTCTGTGGCATTCTGCACATGAGTTGGCGCAGAACTTTGTGTGACAGCGAACACACACCGGCTTCCCCTCGCTTCGGACAAATCGCTTCCCGCCGAGGTCCTCCCGGCAGTAGAAACAGTGGGAGCTGTCTGCCATCGTCACGACGATACAGCCTCGGGCCTAAAGCAGGAAGAGCAACAAAACACAATGTCAACTTTAAATCAGCTTTTTAAAATTACTACAGAAACCTAATTATTATCTTGTACCAAATAAACACATTACTCATTTTATAAGAACAGTTCATGTCTTCATGTGTGCTGCTTGAATTGCTTTTGTAAATATAGATTTTGTTTTTTAATCATCACAGTTCCATCTGTTCCCAGCCTTGTATAAGAATAAACCTTGCCCAAAATGTCCACACAGAGGCGCTGTTGGTACACTTCATAGGATAAATATGACTCACACCAACACTAAAGCAATGCCACAGAGAAAGATTTGTATGCACAACTCTTTGTGTCAGGCAGCTTAGATGTGCAGCTGGTTCTTATTTCAGGTAACTTATCTCTGAAGATGCTCATAAAAAGAGGACATAAAGTGTTATGATTTACATGAGTGTCACAGAGAAGCAAAAGGTTCACACCCTTTAATCACATAAAGACTCAGAGCTGAAAAAGTTGACCTCATCATACAGATTAAAAATATCTTGCAGCAGTCAAAAGTGAGTTAAGCCTTGATAGTTAATGCTTATTTGCTGTGGCTCCAACCTTTATAAGGTTCTTTTGTCCAGTTTTAATCCAAAATCAGCTTTTTGTTGAGACTTGTGGTTTTTTATCATCTGAACATCACAGCTTGTGATCAGGGCTTTTATTCATTCTTGTCTTGACTTTTTGTTAATTCAATATGTTTATCAGACACTTTTTAGTTTCTGATAAACATATCTGATTGTTCTGGCAGTTTTTTTTAGAACTTTACCATCTTTGATCATCTCTAAAAACACTCAACTGCACTCAACACAGAAAAGACACTTTTATATCTTTGACTTGTTTGCAAATTTCAAAAATATATTGTACTGCTATCTTTTGCATTTTAACCCAGATCCAGTTTAGTAACAGGCTGTGTGATACGGCCCTTTCCTGATTTTTAAATTCATTTATTTTTTGTCCTGTCACTCCCTAAAAAATGGGGAAAAAATCAAATTAGAAACATAAAGACCCATTCAATAAGCTAAAATTTTATGAAAAAATAATTTACTTCAGTAACCCACTTCATAAGTGAACACACATTGCACTGGACAATAGAGAACAGCTTATTTATGTGAGTTATAATGATTTTTCCACAGTCAATAAAAACATGACTAAAGGTTAGGTTATTGCATCAGATCAATACAAACCCTTTTGATGCTGAAATGTGGGCTTAATAGTAAAATAAATACTTGCTTAAGAGCTGATAAACCAGCATCATTGAACTTAAAAATTAAGTAAGTTCAGAGTGACAGATATTATCGATATTTAAAGAAACCATGGTGATCATGTGACCTCTGATGGAGCGGCAGAGCTACTTAAATTACTATAGAAGAAAACCCAGGACAACTTCTAAAGCTCCGCATGCCTCATTTGCCTCAGTTAAAGTTAGTGTTCTTGGTTCAACATGAAGGTTTGTCAAGAAATAAGCATCTCAGATCGCAGTTACTTTTTCACACCACTGACCTGGATCATTTCCCACAAAGTGTGACTAAGAAATCTCTGTGCCTCTTTAATGTTGCAGATCCTCTGATCAGCTGAGCAGTCGCTGCTTCGCGTTCCCAGCATTTTTCTTGAATCATTTGTTGCAAACATTTTGAAAATAGAATTCCCCGGTGTGTTCGATCATTATGTCATTCCACTGTGTTTACAGTCAGCTCCCTGATCCTCTCCACCATTTCCTTCACAATACGTAATATTCAGAGGTGGGCAGAGAACCCAAAAACTGTAATCAAGTAAATGAAGCACTACTTAAACATATTTTTATTCAAGTAAAAGTATTTGGTAAGAAGTTACTGAAGCACTGAGTAACAGATTAAATTATCATTTAATATTTAAAAATCTCATAATCGACTGACCAAAATGTAAAGTAAAGTGGAAACTTGGTATTCTAAGGACCAAAAGTGACAATAAGCTTGTAAGTGGCAAAAAAAACAAAAAACAAACAACTCCGAATCAGTTTCTTTCAATAAAAAAACTTATGAAGCTGTAACAAAAACTGCAGCTTTGTGTCTATGTCTGGTGAATTTTTGTTTGAAACATGTTTGTTCTTTATTTAGTGAGAATCCAAAAATTTTACTCAAGTAAGAGCAGCGGTAATTCATAATAAAATTACTCAAGTAAAAGTAAAAAGTGCAGCATTATATAAATACTCCATAAAGTAAAGTTTTTCAAAAAGGTTACTCAAGTAAATGTGTCTCGTCAATGCCCCACTCTGGTATTATGAAATTGTCCAAACCTTTTCATTTAAATGCTTTCTCTCTGAAAATAAACTGACTTAGTTTCCCATCGTATAAAATCCGTTGTGTTTAAAATATTCCATATAAGTAATAAATTTCCTTCACAGAGAACCAAAATCACCATGTTGAACACCATAATGCTGGTCACAGACCTGTGATTACAGGGTTAGGATTTCAGATGGTAAATAAAACACTTTGAAGTGAAAATCACAGCTACAGAAAAGGCATTAAAAAAAGAACAAGGATGCGGTTAGAGATGCTTGCAGCCTGTTTCCTCGGTTATTCCCCGCATCAAATTCACGCTGGCTGGCTGCAAGGAATTCTCCCAAGCTGCTGCTGCAAGAGAGAGAGCTGTGTTTGTGTCGACATAGTGAGGTGTACGCACGAAGGAATGCCTGGTATGACGTGTGGTGAAATCTGCTGACAGAGCTTTGATGGACCCTACACACAAACGCTCCACGTATTACACAAACCACTCCCACAATGAATCAACTTCATTTGGTCGTAGCAACTCGGTTGGAGCAGATTGAGGAGGAGGAGGTTCTGGTCAAGGAAGAAGATGGGGACAAATTCTCAGTAAAGCTTGCAAAAGCTTAGGTTTGGTTTTTGGCTTTAGGGACTAACAGATTAGAGTCGGGAACAGATGACCACGGTAACCTATTAAACTTCTGTTACACGATTTAGGTGGTTGAATAAAACTAGGAATAGAGCCACATAATTTACCAGTGAGTAGTTGTATGTAGGTCAAAATAATAATAAAAAAAAAAAAAAAACAGATGTCATTGTCATCTCTAACTTGAAGTAAAAGAAGTTCTCCAGGTTCTTTGATTTTTTATTTTTATAGCATAAAAGACTCAAATAAAAACCAACCTTCAACATCAGCTTGTTCTTTAACAAAGACATGCAATAATGTCATCTGGAATAATATCTAAGTCATGCAACAACAACAAAAAAGGCTTTTAAGAGTACTGTAAACACTTTATTACGTTAATGTTAGTTGTTTGTTTTCACGTTGCTCAGTGAAGTTTTAGGTGTTTTTTAAAAGATGTGCACTTGAAGGTCTGATGTGAATTATACCTGCACATGTGCTGTTTTATTTGGATGAAGTCATTTAAAAGGATTTTTTGTCCCAGGTTATTTCTTTTTCAATGTTCGTGGCTTGGAACATTGAAAACAATCACATTGGAATTAGTGTCATGAGTTTCACATTTCTTGCATTTGTCATTCGTCTCCCCTCCATTGTTTTCTAACTGAGTGGTTGTGTTTTTGCAAACAATAGTATGAGAAACACTTTTGTTGGGAGGTGAAAAAAACAACTTTTGTTTTTTTCACAAAATGCAATGCAAACTAGGCATTCTACATAGACAAGGTTCTGGAATTTGAATTCATTTGAAATTATTTCTAAATAAGTGTTGACAAAAGAACACAGTATTGTGTAAATCAGAAGTAGTTTTTTAAATTATTATTAAAAAACTGTCACTTTTTTCTAATACAATGCATATTTATGCAGAAACAATCTTAATTTTAGAAAGTTAAATGATGTAAGTACAAAATCAGATAACTAGTAAAGTAATTCCAGGTAAAAGTGCAGTAAACAGATTTCTAAAGATTTGGTCTTTAACTAATGTAGCATTAACCAGATTAAGAAATGATAAACTCTCAAAGTTAAAAAGTCCAAAAAAGGAAGTACAGCATAACTTTCTCAGCTACTCAGAGCTGTTTTAGTCTCAGTTATGTGTCTGAGCTTGAATGTGTTACTGTGAGCATAAGAGACAAATGCCGTCTTTTGTGTTGTTGTCTCATGCATAGAGCCGGAGCTGACATCACTGTGAGTGGACTCAGGTCTTCTGTTTAGTTATCTGCTAATTCATTACTTATTAAACAAAAAGAAGACATTTTGTTTGCAGAGTGGGTGATACACCTCATCCATTTAGTGTAGACAGACGTTACGGCTGGCTTCCTGCGCTCTTTTTACCCTCTTTTCATTCAGTCTCCACCTCTGCTAACTTTCAAAAAAAGTATTTTGCATTACTTGCTGTTTTTACCCTTTAAGAAATGAGAAATTGTCAGCCTAAAATGAAATACTGCATAGTTTTAAATGCTGCAGACCTCAACATGATGAATGACAGTCAGCAATGTGCAAATCTTATCTGATGGGACTCAAACAATGGCTGACAAGAAGCCAGTATCCACACAGGTGAGGGAAAAACAAATAGGTACATTGTCGTAGCTTGCCCGTGTTAAAATAAAGGTGGTTTAAAAACACCTTTTTGTTGCCCACATAATGGTTAGCTTTGCATTTTTTCTTCAGGTACGCCCTCAGTAAAGTTTATGTCAGTCTTTTCTAATTGTCTCAGCTCAAGGCAGAATTGCAGCGAATAATATTGGGTTCAGATCTGACTTTAAGACAAGCTGACATTCACTGAAAATTGCTGCAAGATTTAATGTGAAATTTGAGATTCATGTAGCCACACATACATGTGTGGCTAAACAGTGTTTTATTGCTGATTTTTACCTTTTTCGGATAATAAATAATCCTCTTTGTCTGTCAAGGTTGGATTAAGTCCTTAAGAGATAAAGATGGCAGATTTGGGGTATTTAAGTGTGAAATCCATCTGAATTCCTGGAATCCTCTGTTTTGTATTTCCCTTAAAAATTGACTGTAACTAGACTAACCTAAAGTCTTGCATAAAAGTCAGATGATTTTGCTGTGACACATCCAAAAAACTGACATCATGTCATTAAAGTTAGAACAATACATGTCAGAAAGTATATTGTGAAAGAGACAGGCCAAGAAAGAACAACACTAGTTTAATGTGACTTCACAAATTATGTGTGTGTAGGCGTGTGCGTGCATGTGTGTGTGTGTGCTGGCATGAGCTTATTGCTGAAGAATGTGGTGGAAAAACTAAGACAGGAAGTCTCCATCAGAACTTTGAGGTTGGCACAATCCAGCCACACACCAACACACACTGAAGTGTTTAACCTGACTTTTTTTTAGCTCACTGTTTGCGTCCCCATGTCATTAATCCTGAGTCTTCAAGGCTCATTCAGTCTGAGCTGCAGGTGGCCGCAAAGGTTAAACAAACACTTGGGGTGGAAACAGGTTAGAGCAATTGTCATTTGCAAGGATTTTCTGGCAGCTCAAATACAGTCAAAGAACTGTAGGGGTTAAATTATAGAATATTTTTCTTTTTTTTTTCACTTGTTTGAACTTTAGACAAGAACATCTGACAAGAGGAATCATGCCAGAAGGCCATTTCTGATTCACTCAGTCATGCAGCGGATTGCAAAACAGAGAAATGATGCATCTTTTGTTCCATAGTATGGAAATAAAAACATGGATGGATTGAAGTTTGTAACAGATTACTACTTTTTAATATTACTTTGTGCACAATACAGATGTAACTTTGTACAGAATTCAGTGGTTTGTGTTTTGTTCATTAATGTGGGGCACTAAGATTAGATTCATTTCAGAATCAGGTCTGTATATCCCAGTATAAAAAGTCGCAACTTAATTTTAAAGCAGCTTAGATAATAGAGGTGATGACAGCCCCAACCTGTATTTTGTAAAGTCAGCAGCCAGCCAGGTTCCTTCTCAGCCTTTACTCCTGATCCAAAACTACAAGCTTTCAGCAGACAGTATTTTTCCCAAACAATACTGTCTGCTGACAAAAACAGCTTTAGTCAATCTGCTGTAAAACAAGTTCACGGTTTGAACAGTTGCTATGTGTGGCAATTTAACAACAATGTGTCCATGCTTGCTTGCTGTTAAGTTTATGTATTTAGGTAATTTTTGACTCAAGTAATGCTTAAAGATCCTGCAGACTAAGTGGAAAATTATACGCAATTTACTGCAAGGAATCCTATCATTTTCCTTTGAGTAAATTTATTTTCTCACTGATATCAAAGAGTGCTGATTTGTCGTTTGCCCTTGCCAGTTTTTTTTTTTTGTTTTTATTTTTATTTTTTATGAGGTCTCAATCACGTGTAAAGTCAGGAGTGCTGCATGAGGGATTTATGCTTTGTGGAAAGCTGATTGGTTTCAAAGTTGGCTAAAAATATCTTTATTTTTGCTGGAATCCGTCAAATGCATTATTATCAAAACTCGCTTTAAATACAGTAGCAACTACTCAGAAGTTAGACAGTATCTTTGTTTTTGCTTTGGCCTGCTCTTTTCAGCAGCTTGGAAAAATTACTGACAACTGTACAATTACTTGAGTGCCATGCAAATTACAGCTGTCAGCCTCATGTTGCCTGAAATAGCCTAGCAACAGTAACTAACTGTCACTAGGCACATAAGACATAGACAGAAATATTAGCATGTGCGAGCTAGTGAAAAAAATAACTTCACAAATTCCAATGACTGTCAGCAGTGTTAGCCAAATACCTAAAAACCTCATGTTCATTGTGCAGTTTGATAGTTACTTGTAAAACATTCAACTTTAGCATTTGCAAGCAAGCAGAATATTTACCTCACAAATTTCTTTGAGAATCTTTGTGTCTGCAACCAGTTTGCCAAAAGACAGTGTTAAATCAGAAATCTAGCATTTTCTAGCTAACAGAAAAATGCTAGTAACTAGCATTTTTGCGTGCACAAATTTGAAAAGAATGCATTCGACAGTGCTGTGTATTTCTATCAGTCAACCTAATCTTTACATCTAAAGTTGTCTTAAATATATGTAGAGATATAAACATGTGTTGCAATGACTGCTTAATCCAAATATTTCTGTTAAATAGTCATAAGAAAAATGGTTTTAACTGATATTATTTTGTGAAGTAAAAAGATTAGGGATGTGTTCTTGCTGAGAGTGTACATCTTATGGTTAAACATGCTAAGCAGCACAATGACACAATAATAACCAGCAACACTGTGGTTTCTGTGTGGCATTTGATCCAATACTTGAAATATTCAGAGAGCCTTCGAGGTTTGCAGGCTTGCTTTGACTGCCCACCATCACACTGAGAGCGTTCCCACCCCTGATTCCAATCATGCTATCTTAAAAATAAATACACAAGTGTTTGAAACTGAGCAACAAGTTCAACCAAACATTTGTGCAACACATAACCCCACAATGAACGATTGGAATAATTGTTTTATCTGGCTCTGGTAAGTCCACATTCCAGGAGAAAAAGAGATCTGAGCTGTTCTCCGAGATGGAAATAATGGCTTTAGCAGAAAGTTAACTCATCCCATTTTGCCTTGAGTTACATTTTCTTGTCTCAGTTCCAGATTCCCCAGTTTGTGACCAAAAGGTCTTGAAAAACTGATAAATCTATGTTTTTACTGAAGTTTCTTTGATTTTTGTGATATTTTCAGAGAGAGAATCTGGCCACAATAACACTAAAGCAGCATCGACTGATGACATTTCAAAAGTTTAAAGCTTATGTTGAATTTAATGTTACATTTTTTATCTCAGCTGTTTTCTAGGCTCCACATTGTTCCAGTATCAAATCATAGAGTTAAACCATTCCTCCAGTTGTATATGCAGTATTCATTTTTCCTTTAAAAAACATATCCATACATAGGCAGATTTTTAGAGAGCGTGCCCTAAAACTTTTTATGTACTTCTGTGCTATTGATACACATTTTAATTATTCTCAATTAGCTGAAAGGGAACGTGAAATCTTTTCACTGAGTGGCAGAAGTCAGGGGAGTGGATAATCTTCATGTTCTGATTGGTTGAGTATTATTTTATAGTTAGTAAATGATTAGTAGAACTTGCTTGGTTGAGTCTAACTAAATTTAAAAGTTGCTTTTTGTATTATTTTCCAGTGTTGGTTCCATGAAACTATCATTAAATGCTGCATTTATGTTCCAAGCTATGATAAAATGTAAGTACTGCATACTTTTTAGAAATGTGACTGGGCAACTGTGACTTTGTGAAGTAATTTAATTGATATTTGAAAGTCAAAATATGGCAATAAATACATATCCCAACATATCTTTGTGAGATATTAAGTCCATATCGTCCATCGTTAGAAGATGACTTTCTCAGAGAAAAAATTAAAGACTGTTCCTCATTATAAAGGTTAAGCAACAAGAAGAATGGCTCAGTTCTTCTTTTGCATGTTGGATGCATTGTATTTTGAAAAATATATTTTATAGTATTTGCACTTGAACTCACTTTAAATGAAATTAGTTTGGGAAACTATTAATACTGTTTCACGATCATTCTGAAAAGTATTTTTTCTCTTTGTGTCTGAATCTAGTGTTTTCACTCAAAACAGTCCTTTTTACTTTTTTTGTTGTTGTTTTTGTTAATTAGTTGTGTCATCAAAGACAACTTTTTTTCCAACATCACTTTGAAAATATTCTGTTTTTTTCTGTATTAACTAGCAGTCTGCATCATGGTGGACTCGTTGGTAGCTCTGCTGACTTGCAGCAGGAAGCTCCCACATTGAACTCCCAGTCTGGGCTTTTCCTACATCATTCTTTACTTTTATGCATGTTCTCCATGTGTATGCAAGGTTTATCTCCAAGTACTCTGTCTGCTTCCCACAATTCAAAATCTTTTAAGATTGTTAGGTTAATTGTTCTCTATAAAATTGAGTAGGTGCATAAATGCTTCTGTATCTCCGCGTTGCCCTGTGATTGACTGGCAACCCACCTCTCATCCAATGACTGCTACACACCCAGCCCTCCGTAACTCTGCAAGGACAAGCGAGTGGACGACTTGTGATTGATTACTCATCCCCCTGCTTCTTTCCCCTGTTGCATAATGAATGGTAAAGAAATATCACCCAAGACGTGACGACAGACTTTAATGGCTGTAAGTCAAGAACAACAAACAGAAGAAACTTTAAAGCTTCAGAAACCCATTAAAGACTCCACTAGAATGTAATTTGGGAATAATATAAAAAACACACACACACACAGCTTAACCATATTTAAATTCTGACCTTTTAAACATGACATAAGACAAGTCCGTCTATACATAAAGTTTTAGGGGCTACGCATGTCTTTTACAGAACTGGATTAGTTTAATACAACAGACTCCGGCTTTAATTTATAACACTTGGTGGCCCTTTGGTGTGGGATCGGACTCGGTCGTTACTCTGCAACATCTTACAGCTTCATATGGGTGTTTGCCTTGACAGCATTACTTAAAAATCTGACCCTTTGTCCACCTCATTAAAAGTATCTGTAGGTTTATGTTTCTAACAGGATAATATTGCATTCCTACTGTAAAGTACAGAGGAAAAACACATGTTGAGTTAAGCAGGAAGAGGCCACAGTAAGGCCATGTGCATCACTTAAATGCTTATGGATTTAAACACACTCACAGTCAGGGGAATGCAATGAAAAATAGCAGTGCAGGAATTTTAATTGACCTCTGTGAAGCATTTTTAGTTTTAGTGGTTCCATCATAGGATGGGGGGAAAAGGAGACTTCCTAACTGGAAACAGATTTCAGGAGCAGCTTTAACAAGTCAGCACGCACACGCACCCACACACACACCCACACACACACACACACTTACAGAGACAGAGACAGCCAACGCCCTGAACTTGTTAAAGTCTTTAGTTTCCTCTCCGGATATCAAAATGCTGCTTTAGCAATGAAGCGTGCATGAGGTCATAACTAACTAAATAGGAAGACAGAGTTTGTCTCACATTATCTGTTACTCTATTGGATGCTGGTAAACAAACAAGATACCACTTATTAACCTATTAAACTAAATATTACATTTCCTCAAACATCTTTAGTCTCTTTTAAAAGCACAAGAGACCTGCAGTAACTGGTCTGTTCTGATAAATCTGTCTTAGTTGGGAATGATGCACAACTCCAGCAGTTAAAAGTACGCGGCACTTTGCAGAGATCTTACCCGGGCTCAGAGTGACGTCTGCGGCGTTGAACGAGCTGCTGTCCGGTTCCGGAGGCTGCGGAGCTCCGCTTCCCCAACACCGTCCCTCGTTTTAAAGGGAGAGTCGGACCCCGACAGCAAAGCCAGTCTCTGACCGAGGCGGACAGCGCCACCTTCAAAATAAAAGACAGTGCGCTCCAATTGCACAGGTGATTTTCAAAATAAAAGCACTTTTTTAAAAAAAACTGGAATTGCCATCTCATCTATAAGCATTTGATCTATATTCCAAAGCAGGCTTATTGTATTATCTAAAAGTTAGGCACTATAAAATCTGTCCCCCTGCCAGCAATTTATATGAAGTTTATTTCCTCACACACCAGATTGTATTGGTCCATCACTTCAAATCCCAATCAGATACACTGAAGTTTGTAATTGTAACATGACAAAAATATAAGTCCAAAGTATGAAAGTACAGAACAGTCTGTGTCAGCTTCACATGTGATTTTATTTGTCTCCACACCTGTAGGATGTTAATTGATGATACAATTACTTCAGGATTACAGTTTGCCTCTTAAACAGAAAATAAAACCTGTGTACTCAAAAATACAGTTTCCACAATCAGCAGAAACATCAAATATTTTCACAAATTCAGTTTTATCTCTTCCAGTTTGTTTTTTTAATGCTCCCAAGTAGATAAATGTGAGAGAACATATGGAGAAATGCAGAAACTCAAAGCACATTAAAATACCGCCTCATGAAACCAGAAACACATGCGCAACCTTACAGATGACACACTTTATGACATCACAGTCAACTTTCACTTTAATAGAAATAAGAAAAAAATTCTTAGAGTTAGATAGTTCAACAAAAAATTTTGACTGATTTCATAGAAGATTAAACTATTTTAAAGAAAATGCAGAGCATCATAAGTAAAAAAAAAAACTTCCCTTTTGTTCCTTTTTTATCCATTATCAGTGAAAGTTTAGTTATTTTTTCATGTCACTTCATTTGGAAGCTTTCTCAAAAAATATGCATACAATATAAGAGTCATGTTATTGTCTGTAAATGTAAGTATTCAATCTTTCAGATTCACAGACAAAATATTTAACAGTAACAGCAGAGACATATGGGAAAACTCTAGTTAAATTATACAGGGAATACTGTAGTATCTGGCATCAATCAGAAGATGTGATATTTATATAGGATAATCTTACTGCACATGAGCAAAACAAAATATGTACAAAAACAGTTCCTGAATAGGCACTTAAGTTCAAAACAGTTCAGTCAGCCTCTTTTCATCAACAGTGACAACAAATCACAAAGACCTGCTCAGTACCTTTTTTTGTTGTTCTTTTTGTGCATTTTTTAAGAAACTTCAACCAGATGGAAGCATAAACCCAGAAACAAGCATTAGCCCTAATAATAATTATAAAAAATCTGATCACACATATTAAAACAAACAAACACACAGGGAAGATCTGGTCGTAAAGTAAAATGTAAAAGCATATGCTACAGAATAGGAAGGATACAAACGCCTGGAATAAATAAATATCTCCATCCTCTTTCAAGAAGACTTCAATGCAAAAGGTACCATGTGGGAAAAATTTAGTGCGCTTTTATTTATTTTTAATAAAACAAGAAGGAGTTCACCACTTGGCAGTAATGATTGAAAATCTACACAATAAATAATACATAGAAAAAATAATTACAGATATCAAGATTTTTTCTGTTAAATAAATAAATCAGTAGTTAAAAAGATTCAAGATTCAAACAGGTGGGTAGTGCTAAAACTTGTCTCAATGTCAATACATTACTTAGTGTTGCTCCTTTGACCTTCACTCAGATGTTCACATAAACTCATCATGAGCATCATTCATTTTGGGCTTTCAGTGATGCAGATGATTCAACAAGTTTGAAATACAAAAATCTAACATTCCGCACCATACTGCCATACTCCTTGCTTGTTAGATAGTACAGTGATTTTAAGCTTAAGCAGATCAATATTTGTCTTGTCTGAAAATCAAACTTTTCTTAGGTAAATGGTCCAAAGCACACATCAAAACAGGTTTGGAAATAGATAAAGTTGACCATCATTAAGCTTCTGAAAAGGTATTCCTCTGCATCTCAAGGACGGTGCTTCAATGTTGAATACATTCTCAAAAACAAACAAATTTAAATGATTTTTACCACTTCTAATAAAAAGAGGGATCAAATATCCAGTCAGATATGTCAGAAACTGATATCTAAAATTAAATAGCAAGTAGTTTTTCTTCAGCTTACTAAAAGGCATTATTACACAAAATATTAGTGAGAGTTTATGTCTATATTCAAGCCTCTATCCTGGATTATCCTGGATAGAGGAGATATCCAGGATAATCAACAAGGGGAGCGTAAGTTAATTGTTGCATAATCATTCCACCCTGGAAAAAAATGTTCAAATACATCTTAAGACCCAAATAAAATGACAATAATGCAGATGATGAGTGAATGTAAACATCTTGGTTGAACTGTACGTACCAAATGTTCTCATTAAACAATATTCCTATTTTTATCTGCTGAGAATCCCAACCTTCGTTTGAGGAAGTTACAACAAACTGACAGAAAAAGTTGACATCAAGTGGAAAAATGATTAGTTTCCCAAATGTAGTGTGAATAATCTTCTGAGTGGTTGTGAACTTTAAAATAAATAATTGGTTAGATACAGACGAAAGCATTAGAGGGAACATAACCCCAGAAAACCCAACATTTACACCAGTTTTAGTGGTTGAACAACACACGCAGAGAAAGTTGGAGCTTTAAGAGACCACAGTAGTAAAACTGAATCAGCTCAGAAGACAGCCACACATTGAAGCCTCCTGTAGAGGGCAGACTGAGGATTTTAGTCTACATGTAGTGCATTAATAATCAAGATCACAATATTCTACCATCATGTTGAACTGAATCAAGCACGGCTCATATTGGAAATGGTGAAATTGATTTCCAACTGCTTCCTAGACACAACGCTGGTCCAGTCAACACTGAAATATTAGATCAAAGACTGATTCATCTTACATGTGAACTGTGTTTTGATTTAGTTTTTTCTTTTGCAACAGAAAAATCAAATCCCATCTTACAGTCTGTGCCTGTGAGGTTCGGAGAGTGGGGGCGAGGGCGGAGGTGGGAGGGTGACGGTTGTTGGGGGATCCACAGGGTCATCCATCGGCAGGACAAGCCGCGTGCCGCGGATCGCCACGTCTCGCTCCGCCGGGTCCAGCTCACCATCCCGGCTATCGTTGAACGACCCGGCGCCGGAGTGCTTGGGGTTGATGGTGCGGGACCCGGATGCGTCGGTACTGACGGTGACGTCGGCGTACATGGAGCTGACATTGGCGTCATTCAGGATGAAGTCGGAGTCATCCTCGCGAAGCGGCCCTTCGTTCTGAAGGCAGGAAAAGTGAAATGTGCTGACTACCGTGGGTATTTTTTTGAGGCTATTAAATTCAAGACTCTGTAAACCTGTAGAACCCTAAGAAATAAATTATAACAGTAAATGAAAATACATAAATTTAATCATTAAGACCAATGTTACTTTAGCAGGAGAGATGCTTGTTGCTTCTCTGTTGTAAATAAATCATTTATAGATTTTTCATACACCGTGCTAAGTTCACTTGTTTATCTGACCTCTAATCTTTTAGCATCATCATAAATCTGAGATGTGTTGATGTTTTGGTTTGAATGTGCTGTTAAACTGCGACTAATCAAACTTCATGTGCAAACCTCATAGGCCTGTGGACTGGTGAGGCATCGTGCCAGGGGGCCACAGCAAGCTGGCAGAGTAGCAGTGAGAGGGGGCCCGCTGTGAGTCAAGAGGGGCTTCAGGTAGCTGAAGGTAGAGCTTCGGTCAAGGACTTAATTCATCAAACACGTGAATCTCCAATGGAAACGGCCTCCTGTGTCTTTAGCATTTATAGTTTCACTAATATTTCCCAATACAATGATTTTAGCAAAGTTATTATACAGAATTAATGCCATTATTATGCTTAACAGGACATTTTTAAAGAGTAAAAGCATTGCTTCTTCAAGTGAATTAAATTTGCTTTCAATGTTTTTTCTTGGGAGAAAAAAAACTCTTGTAAATCTTCAATATTGAAAGCTTGTGAAGAGCACCCCCTAGTGTTGAAGAAAAATAAGTCAGCATGACTTCAGAAAGAGATTGGCAGGTTAAAGGATACTTGTGGTCGAAGTTATACCAGATCCTGAAGGGCCAGGCGCTCTCATGCTTGGTGCTTCTCCTCTGCGACCCATCCAACACAGCTGAACTCTGGAGAGCACAAAACTGCACTTTAGTTAAAACCTAACTAAAAAACATTCTACAACAGCATGTTCTCAAACTTTTTAGCCTGAGTTCCCCACTTTAGATAAAGCATATTGTCTGGCTTCCTGTCACATGTTGTGACAGGAAGCCAGTGTAAGTCTCTTAAAACACATGAACAGCAGAAGGTGGTTCTGTTAAGTACTGACTTCAGAGGGATTGAATACAAATCCATCTGACATTTCTTGAATTGTTATTCAAAAACCTAAATTGTGAATCATTTTACTTCATAATATTTGAGCCAGTCCAACATAAAATTCTTACAGAATACATTGATACTTTTATGTGCATCATGAGAAAATGTGAGTGAGTTCAAGGGGTATTTAGACTTTTGTAAAGCACTTTATAAAAAACTAAACCATATTCTGCAAAAGAACAAAGTTCAGTGAAGTTCTTGGGTAGAAATATTCATTTCCTTCATGACTGAGCTTCTGATGTTGCTTAACTGAGGCAACATCTGAGGGTATGCTTACGGTATGCTTAACTGAGGGTTTCTTCAACCGACCCACCCTGCTTTTCTGTCATTTCCTGTCCTCCTCTATCAATAGTTGCATAACATTTCTACGCTGGTAACTGCCCCTGTGACAGTTTTTCCCCTATTTAAGGCAACACACCTCACATCAGGAAACACTTCTCTCTGTTGATGTGATAAACCTCTCCTGTACTGATAATCAGATGGCGTGCACCAGTATGCGCTGTGCTCAACAAGCTTGCTTTGAATCGCAATGTCCAGTCGCAGTGGAATAATTTATTTATTTTTTAACAAAAACATTAAAAACTAAATAAATATCAATAATCATTATTTGTGCCTACACTCATACTGGTTCCTCCGTAGGTGGCGCAACCCACACTTTGAAAACCACTTTACTAGACATTGCAGTAATTACTTACGGAGTGCTCTTGATCAGAATCCACTCCCACTCTGAAATGAATCAGAATAAGAAAACAGATGTAATAAACGGTGTAGAAATAGCAGCAGAAACAGATGGAAGTAGATAGCCAGTCTTACGGTATGCTCATGAAAGACAACATGGGCGTAGTGCCCCCTCCACAGATCCATACAGTGAAGAACACAATCAGCAGGGTGGTCGAAAACATCATCTGACGGGCGTAAGTGGCTGTGTCCCGGATAGACAGAGCGAAAGTCATCGCCCCACGCAGACCTGGAGGGGGCAGGAGATGAAACAGCAAGACTGAGAGTCTGTGTTTATGAAACTGGGTTACTCATGTTGTGGGAACAGAGTCACACTTTAGGAAGCCTGCATTGACGACAAGGACAAAAGAAGCCCCTATAAACACTAACTCTACTATTACCTCAGCATTGATAGCATAAGTCTGATGTAAGTACTCTAAAAAGTTGTCTAGAAAATACTGTTCATCTATAAAAAGATCATCTCTGCACCTTATCCGTTTGAGGATTTTTTCTTTAGTATTTTAGTTTTGCTCCATTTGAGGGTTCATTTACCACTCACCTGCAAACATCATAACATGTTGGAAGTTCGTTCCGATCTTGTTTCTACGGCCTAGGTTAAGCAGGAAGGACAAGGGGTAGATGTTTGCAGCCCTGCCCAGAAATACGGCCAACTGCATGCAATGCGGTCAAAGACACAACTCGGCAGGAAAAAAACAACACAGCAGGTGGAAAACAGCAGAACGGAAAGTATTTGTGGGTTGAGGCACATTTAAAAAAACCCATTTAAATGTCTGACTAATTTGTCCTTTTATGAATGCTTTCAAGTTCCATTTTGGTTTCCGCTAGCAGGAAATAAAATTTTAAACTGAAGTGTTTCACTGATAGCTTCTGGACATGCAAATATTTGGTGATGGTTGACGCAGTCAAGTGTCAATTCAGTGTTTCTTGGGAAGGGTTATTGCGTGTGTGCTGATCCAATGCAGAGCAGAGTGAAGGATACGAAGGCTCCAATGATGAACAATGGGTTGAAAACGTGTGACTGAAAGGAGAAGAGCGTCAGACCCATGTAGGAAAAGATGAAGTTTTCTGCCAGGAAGTTCAACAGCTCAAACAACTGAAAAAAATATGGAAAATTGATTAAACCTAACTGTTATATCAGTGACAATAAACAAAAGCTAAACAAATTATGCTTTAGAAGCACAGATCGCTCACTTTTTTCTTTCAATCTTTCAATTCACAGTGATTTTTATTGTTATTTTAAGAAGTTCATCCCATTCAATTCAATTTCAATTCAAAAGTACTTTAGCGTGTACTTGATTTAATTTTTGTTTTTGGGCTCAATAAAGAAATTTTAAAAAATTGTTTCTTATTCCAGTTGATAAGTTAGGGCATCTAATAAATCCTGGACTCAAAAGACTGGTTCAGGATTGTGAATACAGTTTGCACTCAGGATTTGTGTTTTTTAATTAACCAAGTCGTTGCCATGTTTACTTTTCTGTGATCTAAAAACTATTTGGCACTTTTGAAGATTACATACTTCTTCAGACATTACTAAGCTCAGAAGAATCTAACTATGTAATTAATGCTTAAATGTTTAAATTTAGTATCTCAATTAATGTATTCTGGTGTTCCTCAAGGCTCAGTTCATTTTAGTTATCTATTAGTTAGATATCTAAATGCTTAGCCATATTAGTGGCCTGCTGTAGATTTCCAGATGTATGCTAATGATGCAGTATTTTATGTACATATAAAGTGAACTGCACTCGTTTCAACAAAACTGTCCAAATATTTCTATCACTAAAGGTTAGGCGTCACAGTGAACCATCATGGTTTTTATGTATTTTTGAGGACTTGTTCAGCAGAATCAATGAGGTAAGGTGAATTTGTTGAAGATGTACCTACAAAAAGTAATCAGGTCTGATGAATGAAATCGCCATGTAGACTTCTGAGAATTATCTGCAGTAAATAACATCGACATCCTTTTTTCTGAGAATTTGTTCATGAAGAACCTCGGTGAAATTGTTTCTCTTCCTTTATCTGTTCACTTTCTGTGGCGGCAGCATTTTATAAAGAATTTTTCTACATACGCACAATGTATGATGTAGTATGACAAGAAATAATGATTACACAATTGGTTGAGAAACAAAAGTGCTTCAGAATCGACAGAAACAGTTTTATGGATCCAACTTTTTACCTGTTTAGTCCTGTCTTGAGAATCACGAGAGAGATTGTTGTAGGTGTAATGAGCCTGCGTGATCCCACAGAACAGCACCGCCACAACACCTTAAAAACAAATACAATTTCATCTTCTAAGAGGAGAAAAATGCAGAGAATTCAGAGCACATACACTAAAACACACACACACTCCTACGGGCAATTTAGAGAGCCCAATAAACATAACAGTCATGTTTTTGGAGCAGTTAAAACTCCATCCATGTGGTCAATTATATTATCAACAAGCAAATAATACCATATTAAACATTGCATCCAAGAAACTCTTTAAAACAGCAATATTGCACATGCTAATAATGTAATATAATGTATTTTCATGTATGTGCAGCTCTATAGCAACTGCTAAGATCCTCTAGCAACAACCCACCCTTGTGAAAATTGTTATTCATGGTGGAGTTATTTTCAGTATTAGTGAGGTGTTGACATGTCTGTGAAGGTGAAAGAAGCTATTTAAAGGGGAAAGTGCATGTTCTACAGATTATATCTGTTGTTTAAGTTGCTACAATGATAGATGTGGTGAGACATCAGCGGGTATCAGGAAACTCAACACATTAAGGCAAACGCTTCAAATAAAAGTCACAAAGGTCTGTAAAAATTATTTAATTGGGGTATTCCATTTGGAACTTTTTACAAGGATTTAACGTCATTCATTTAATTCCTCTGATACTAAAATATCATGCCTGCTGCATGGTTGTAGATGTACCTGTCATCCCGCAGGCCTCTGCCAACAGAAAGGTGCTCCAGGACATCAGGAAAAATAAACCAGTCTCCAGTAAAGGGAAGTCCCTCAGCTTAGTAAACTTTGTCACGTAAGAACAACTTCAAGTTAAGAAACAAAGCAGCAAGTCTTGGACAATGAAAAACAAACAAATACAATATACGTATTACATACAGTTCAATCTGTGATAACAGCATTAAAATAAAGTAATCTTAGCTCATTATAGAGAAAAAAAAAGACAGAAATATTGTAAAATAGAAGTTTCCTCCAAGATGGTTGGGGCACACAAACACATTATTAAGTGAAACATCCTATTTGCACAATCACTATAGATGATTTTGAGTTAAAAAGTTTCTTTTTGTGTGTGGTGAACAATATGATACAAACTATATATGTTATGTTTGAGATGGTGGGACAGAGTAGGCCTTTTTTGGGATGAAAGCATAATAATGATTGTTATGGAGATGTTGTGATGCCATTTATAACTGTTTTGACTGGAGACATGAAAAAGTTTAGATGAAGCTGAAAAAAAGTCTACAGCTACATTTATTTTATAGGAACTCTAAGGATTGCTAATAACTACGAAAGCCAGTTTAAGTTTAATATTTGTCTTTTAGACTGAGATGATATTACATCATTTGAGACTTTTTACATGTTTTCCTAGGGGGGGCAGGGGGGGTAATTAGCATGGAGGCCAGTGTATATATCACAATAAGAAATATCTCTGTATATACAATTATATTAATCTATATAATTATAGAAAAGGATATAAGAGCAGTCATGACTCCAGTAGCCACACCAAGAGAAAAAGATCCACTGAAGACACCCAGGAAGACGCCGAAGGATTTCAGCACAGCCATGGCTTCGAAGCTGTGGCTGTTGTCCCCTGCAGGCTGGTACGCCACAACAGAGCTAAAGGACAGTAAAAGTACACAAAAGCATTTACAAGAAAATTAGAGGTCGAGTCCTTCTGAGAAACCAGGAAGAGAATGTGGTCAAACACATGCTTGACTTTCCTTTGAATCAGAAATAAGAAACTTCAGTAACTAAAATAGAGCTGGGTTTTAGAAAGAAAAACTGTATGTGAGGTTAGCATGCTGAAGAGTAATTAGAAGCATCAGCTCTGCTTGATTACCATTCAGTAATAGATTGCTCACATTTACAAGTTAGTAAAATTATAACATAGTCTGATTTTCTGATTACAAGCATGGTAATATGAAGCAAACTCAGAAAAACACAGCAAAAAGGTGAAGAAGAGGCTGCAGTTGCAAAATTATACTGTGGAAGGGGACTAATTATCCTAAAGGTGATTTAAATCTACATTTCAATTTTAATAACTGCAACACAGCAACCAAAAGAAATTCTAATGTTTTACCACAAGCAAAATGCACAGTGTCCTCCCAAGCTAAACCCACCCACCGAGGAGTAAATGTCTGGTTTTCTCCCAGCCATTCTTCAATCTCCTCAGGCATAACTGAGCTGTCCTCTCCAGCGGAGTGAACAGCTCCCTGCCTGCTCTGCTTTTCAAAGCGCAGGAGAACGCTACGTTCATACGTACGGACAGGCGGTCAGTGACACAGATGAGTGGAGAAAGGCAAGCAGTGGAATGACAGGGATGTTGATGTTAGTGTGGTTCATTTCCATATGGAGAGTCACAGTTAGCTTGTAAAAGTACGGTATGGGCATGGAGAACAATCCTTTTCTAACGCAATTTTCACACAGATTATCAGGGCTGCAGCGTCCTGCAGAGTGTGTACTACTCACGACGAGAGGACGATGGCCACAGCATCGTTGAGAACGCTCTCCCCAAACAGCAGAGCATACAGATCCACGTCTACCTTCAGCTCATTGAAGATTGCCAGAACGGTCACTGAGGCAAACAGAAACAAATTTTACAACAGAAGAAATACACTTAAGGTCTTCAGATACAGTCTGCAGTGAAGCTAATGCTGACATGCTAGCTATGCATGCAAGAATTGGAACCATGTTGCATGCATTTTTCATCACGGGAATCAAATTCCTGCTTTATTTTAATACTGCATATGAGTAACTGAGGATTTGATGGTACTTCCTACCTGGGTCTGTTGCCGAGACGATGGCCCCAAAAAAGAGGCAGTCAGTAAAGAAAAAATCCCCCCCAAGCTGACCCACAACTTTCATAAAGGACACAAAGCCATACATGATGAGCCTACAGAAGAAGTACAAAACATTATAAACACTGGAAATAGCAAAAAATTAACTTTAACTTATTTAACTGAGTGAAACAGGTTATTTAGTTTGCTGTTATATCAAAGAATATCAGATGACCTACCCAATAACAAAGCAGGATATGACAGTTCCCATGAAAGCATAGGCCAGGATGGAGCCAATGTTTCTGAAAAAATGTCTCTGAGGAGAAAGAAGATAAATATTAATTTATCAGACAGAGGCTGTAGAAAAATACACTAAGAGTCAAACAGCTGTCAACAAAACTAACTTATAGTGATGCCAGTTTTGGTCCTCCATAGAAATTAGTCAGATTTCCAGCAAACTATGCAAGAAGCCTTTTGTTACCCAAACTACTTGGCCAAAATCTTAAAATTTAAAAAGCAATTGTATCAAATACCAATATTTAAACATCTTCATTTGAACAAAGAAAAAGAAGTCTTTCATTATTCCTGCATTTAACCATAACTGATCTAAAACAGAAAAGGTTTAATTGTATTTAACATAAGGCAGTAAGAGAAACAAAAAAAAATTGTCTGTTGATACAGACAAATTGCCAGATTACCCTTTTCAGACTGTAACCTGCATGGAAGATTATGGGAGGCAGTAAAATGTTGAAAAACACCTCTGGGTCAAAGGTCACCTAAAAAGAAAAAGAGCAAAAAGTTATAAAGTTTTACACCAATTAGTCGATTCAACTTACTACTTCTCTGTTTGTTTTTGCAATGTGTAGCATTTTACAAGGACTGTCAAGTTAATCTATCGAAAATCTAAAAATATGTGTTAGTAACATATGTATGATATAGTTGTTTGTTCACAATAGTTAAAAGGGATCCTAAATGGATAAAACCTGGTTGATTGTTATTCTTTATGATATACTTTCACCAGCTTTAATGTAAAGTGTCACAACACTGCCACAGTCGTTTTATGGATGAGAAGCTAAAATGTGGAGGAAACACTGCTTCTTGCCTTTCGCAGCATCTCATCATCCTGCACTTGGTGGTCATTTCCCCGGCTCACTTCCCCCTTAAGCGTGTATTCATAGAACCTCCCGCTGACGTTGACCAGCAGAGTGGCAGGGCTGGCGTTGACGGCACATTCCAGAACCACGTCGTTCATGCTTTGGGGCACATGAATGCCAAAGCGCAGGATCACACCCACCAAGAGACCTTTGAGTAAATATGAAGGGGGGATCAAAATATATGTCGAGATTTACCCAGAGGAAGTATGAAGCTTTTTTTCCTCTTTTTTTTTTTATCTCAAAATGATTTAACTGTACCAAAAAAACAAAAAAGAAGCTTGCTTAATTTTTAAGCAAAAAATTGCATCAGAATTCTGTTTGGCAGTGACGGAAAAGTGGACTAATTAAATAATTATCATTATTAATGCCTTTGGTTTATGCCAAACACATAATCTGTTTTGGTGTCTGATTTGTTAAAACAATTATATTGTTCTAATAATATTATTATTATTGTTATTATATTAGACATTTTAAGAGGAAATAAATCCAATTTATTTCTCAAACTAGCATTTTTTTAATGTTTTAAATATATTTTTTAAATTGGGACTTCCTCACAGTTTCTGGTTTATTTAAAATATCAAAATATTTATATGTCCAAACCAAATTATAGGGTGCCCTGTTTTTTTCATATGACTGTACCTCAACTTTACTCTAAAAGAAAACTCGGTCACTTTCATTCTTATCAACTGCTTTCATATGATCTGTTAATAATTACATTTAACTGGAACCAATACAAAAACCATAAAGCGAGTGACCTGCATTTATGTTTATCCCTGGAAAGTGAATAATTTAGATTCCCAGAATTCAACAGACGGGCAGTCTAGTTAAATGTTTTCATGTACGTAAACATGAGGCAAATAACATTATTCACTAGTTATAAGCAGGCTCGCGCTGTCCATGTACCCTGACACGTGAAGAGAAAGCGCTTAATTGGCTTAGAGGTCAAGTTTAAGCAGCTGACTGTTTCCGTCACAGGCAGCCAGTCATGAGGTGTCTTTTATTTTGACTCGATTCATTAGCTGATTGGCACGACTGTTACCTAACGTTGATGTTCTTACCGTAGATCATAGCAAGCCCAGTTTCGTGCAGGAACCTGAAGCGGCGGTGCTTGAAGAGCCATATGGTGAGGATGGTGAGCGTTAGTAGCATTATGAATATGAGCAAATAGGCACTATCTTGTCGGTGGCTCTCCTCGGCCATCCTCTCGGTAACGACATTATCCAGAGCGGCGTTCTCGTCGCCTTGGCCACCGACGAGTAGGACCGGCAGCAGGAAAGGCAGCAAAAGGGAAACTTTGGGCGGTTTGGAACCCATGAAGCGCCTCGGTGTGAATCCCATTTTGGCCTTGTGTTACGGAAATTACATTTGTCGTTTAAATTAGCGCCGCTTTAGCAGAAGAAATAGCCTCTCTTGGTGGAACGCAACTGACAGCTCCTTCCGCAGCCTTTACCAAAACACTGAGACTTCCGGTTTTTCAAAATAAAAGTCCCGTCATAACTGGTTTAGCTTGTGAAACCAACAGCGACCCATCATGGTTCTCCTGAACGAACAATACATATTTTTCCTAACATTGTTAGTTAGTTATGTATGTTATTTAGTTAGTTATTTATGTTAGTTGTTTATGCTGGAGATATTAAAACTTTTTTTTTGCTATCTGTGTTATTCTTGTGATCAATGGAGGTCGGGACCAGCACCCATCTGAACCCCACTAGAGATAAGGGTGTAAGATGAATATATGGATAGTGTTATTCTTGTAAATATTTTATTTGTGTTTTTTCCTTGCACAGTTGGCAATCTCCAGCAGTCAGATGAGAGACAAGGCATTCAACACAGAGACAAACAAAGCAAACCATATATGCACACAGACAAAAGGGCAAATTAAAACCACCAGTAAGCCTAAAGTTTGTTTAGAATACCTTAAGAAAACTCATGCATGCATGCAGAGAACATAAAAACCCAGGACCTTCTTGCTGTAAGGCAACAATGTTAAAAATCACACAATCATTCAAAAATATATAAGCAAGCAGCTGTTTACAGTAACAATATATTAAAATAACAAGTCAAGTTAAAACTCCATCCATGTGGTCAATTATATTATCAACAAGCAAATAATACCATATTAAACATTGCATCCAAGTAACTCTTTAAAACAGCAATATTGCACATGCTAATAATGTAATATAATGTAATTTCATGTATGTGCAGCTCTATAGCAACTGCTAGGATCCTCTAGCAACAACCCACCCTTGTGAAAATTGTTATTCATGGTGGAGTTATTTTCAGTATTAGTGAGGTGTTGACGTGTCTGTGAAGGTGAAAGAAGCTATTTAAAGGGGAAAGTACATGTTCTACAGAGCATATCTGTTGTTTAAGTTGCTACAATGATAGATGTGGTGAGACATCAGCGGGTATCAGGAAACTCAACACATTAAGGCAAACGCTTCAAATAAAAGTCACAAAGGTCTGTAAAAATTATTTAATTGGGGTATTCCATTTGGAACTTTTTACAAGGATTTAACTTCATTCATTTAATTCCTCTGATACTAAAATATCATGCCTGCTGCATGGTTGTAGATGTACCTGTCATCCCGCAGGCCTCTGCCAACAGAAAGGTGCTCCAGGACATCAGGAAAAATAAACCAGTCTCCAGTAAAGGGAAGTCCCTCAGCTTAGTAAACTTTGTCACGTAAGAACAACTTCAAGTTAAGAAACAAAGCAGCAAGTCTTGGACAATGAAAAACAAACAAATACAATATACGTATTACACAATCATTCAAAAATATATAAACAAGCAGTCGTTTACAGTAACAATATATTAAAATAACAAGTCAATCCAGTTTATTTATAAAGCATATTTTAAAACAACAAATGGTTTACCAAAGTGTTGTACATCAAGAGAATAAGTATAAAATAGTAAATAAACACATAGAAATACTGTATATTTCACAACACATCAACTCACATAAATGAACAAGTAACTCATAATATACATAGAAAGAGAAGCTGAACAGCAAGTATGATGGATAGGGTGGAGCAAGTCAATTAACACATTTAAAAACAAGCAAAAGAATACTAAAATCAATTCTGTTGCAAAAAGGGGACCAGCAAAGAGCAGCCAGAATAAGAGTGACACAATCACAATCTCAGACACAATCTCAGTGGAGTGATTGTGTCCTAAACATCTTTTAGGATGGAGTTTATAGTGTTGACTGGTGACAATGGGATTAAATAATTTTTGACAAATATTTATATTTTTCCTTTTCAGTTTTTACAAATCACACCTGATGCTTGTCCTTCTTCCACCTGTGCTCAGCTCTCCTGCAGGCCCACTACCCTGTAGTGTAAACATTTATGTGACGTAGTTTTAATAGTGTGTAAAATCAGCCATCTGATTCGCATCCTTGAGTAACATTTTTACATTAAGTAACATTAAGTGACATCACTCAGCCTGAGTTGACATGTCAGTTTGGAATAAGACAGAAATTGATGTCAACTCTGCAGTATCAGCTACAATTTTTTGTATTATTCTTATAAAAAATGTGTTTTGTATTTGGACATAATTTAGAAGGTTTTTTTAGGAGAGACATAAACCTGTGATAAAGGCAAAAAAGGCTCTGTGTGATCACTGTGAAACAGGAAAGGGTGCAGTAAGATTAGCTTATTCAGAAATGTGCTTCAGAAGTTCGCTTGCCTTTGTGATTCTGTAGAAGTGAACAAGATAAGTGAATTACAAGAACAGGCATGAGACAGTTCTGCTTGACAGCACCGAAAAATGCTGACCACTTTTGAATATAACATATGTTAGCATAGCTGACATTCTATAAAACTGCAAATAATCAATTTTGGGTGGCATGAATTTATAGAACATCCAAAATGTTAAAGTAGTTGTATTTCTCCTAACTTTTCTAGCCTAAAAATCAATCAAACTAGTAATAAAATGTTTATTTTTAATAAGATCTGATGCATACTTGACCAGTACACTTTCTCAGCAACGTGACTATGTGCACAAATACACATATAAGAAACGATATCACATATAAAGTCCCACTTCACATGTACGAGTGGAGCATCGGATACATAACATTTTTGAAAAGCTTTTTCCTCCAACAGGAAGCCACAAACCACAGTGTAGGAACAGAGGAAATATAGACATCAGATAATGTATGATAGTTCTGTCATGAACAAAATGTTATAAAGACTACATCCACTCAGATAATGCTATATGTGTTGAAACTCTTTTTAGATTTATCCTGACTTGTTTATGAAAAAGGCTTTTATATTTTAAAAACTTGTTTGCATGTTGTTAACAACCTAAATAGGAAATACATGTAAATAAATCAAAATTAATGCATTAAATATGTTATGTGCAACAAAGTGGAATGCAACAGTGCTAAGTTATAGATCAAAAATGTATTAAAATGTCCTTGATAAGTGGTGGAAACTCTCCTCTTTTGGACTTTAAATGAGGTTCAGTTCTTCTTATCTCCTGTAAGAAGACATGTATTGCTAGGCTTCAATTTTGACTCAATCTTACACAAACTCTTTAAGTTGGGGGCCTCACACTCCAGTCCAGTTTTAATTCAGCCAAATCTGTGTAGAGCATGAGCAGTCTGACTGAGGTCATGCTATAGCATCTCAATCAGATTTAATGCTGGACTTTAAGTAAAAGATTTGCTTCTTTTTGAGCAAATCAGGTGGACTTGCTAGATCATATTTTACCGCATAACTCAAGTGCACAAGAGCTTCAGTTCACAAACATTCTCCACCAGGGTTTTCTGCTAAAAAGGGGAATTTGTGGTTCATTCAATTAAAGCAAGTCAGTCAAGCACTGAAGTACCAAAACATTCAAATACCATTACAATACCATCTCCATGTTTGACTGTTTCTTTTAAAAATGGTTTTAGAGTCATATAACATGGATTCTCCACATGTTGTTTGTTGTTTTCATGCATGCATAGGCTTGTCAATCAGTTTTTGAAACAGGAAACAAAACCCAACACGGAAGTGCAAAGCACAGACCTCAAGTCACACAGCTTCTACATGTCAAGATGCCGACTCGTGTGTTTTTGTTTCTCTGTCTGTTTGGACAAATACTGGCTAAAGAACCTCCGAGTAAGAGCTTTTAAATCACTACTTTTACCTATCAAATTATTTACATAAGGTTGTATGAATAATTACTTTTATAATGAAGTTTGAATGTGTTTGAACTTTAACGCTACCTTATTTCCTGAAAGACTTCTGGCAGATCGAATCAAAATTTGTTAAACAGAATTGTCTTCCTTTCCATTTCTTTATGTAACTATTCTTGCTGATCTATCATGTATGAAACACTACCTACAGATTGGTATGAATTATTTTTATGTTTTATAATTTTAATCAAAAACTAAAGTAAATGTTTTTAAAAGTGAAAACCGTACTTGATTAAAAAATAAAAAAAGAGGTTATATACTTTTTTCTATAAAAAGAAAAAGGTTTTGAATTTTGATTTAACTTTGGGTTTTTCAGATTGTCGCTTCAAAAGAAAAAAAAATCCCCTTTGACATCAGTTCTTGGTGAAGCCCATGTGTTTTTGTGTTTGTTCATGTCCATACCGCAGTCAAAATGGCACCTAAATGTCAAATGATTCAAAGCTGAATCTCTCTCTTACTTCGATTTTTACATAAGCCAAGATTGACATTTATTTAAATTCTTAATAAAAATTGAAAAGAACACAAGAGTCACGCTGTGGCACCACTGAGAGAAATGACTGATCACAAATATAAGAAAAAACTCAAGTTTTAATTAGCTAAAACATTATTTATTAAATACAAATGTATTTATGTAATTGCAGTTATTTATCTATTCACGCCTTGTCATTTAAGTTATGGTTATGGCACTAAAATATTCAATAAATTACAATTAAAAAAAACTAAACTAGGCTATAAAGTATATAGTGTACTAAAAATAAGCACAGAAGACAGAAAGGGTTTTAAAAACTGGCAAACAAGTAATAGTCCCTGCAAAACAGAGTATTATTGCAGTTTGGTGTGGTTGTTGTAACCTTTGGTTACCTGCTCGAAGACAAAATAACAAAACCCAATTTATGCTTTCTGATAAAATAACCTTGTCATTCTTTATTCCAAAATGAGACCTTCTATATTTTATTCTACAGAGCCAGCAGCACATTTTTTCCGTCCATGTAATGCAGCATCATTTAGACTATTTGTCATGAACAAAAACCTGGATTTCCAATTAATCGTCAGCCTGTTTTAAAACTATTTTTAGTTAAAGCTCTGCTGACGTGTTCTGTTTCAAGTTGCTTAATAATCTTCCTCTTGTAGATTAATAATTATGTGAATGCATACAGCATTCAAACTTTTGAGATGTTCCAATTCTCGTGGTTGCTTCCATACAGTTGTTGACCCTTTATTTTGTGTTATTTCAACCATTCAACTTTAACAAGATTCAACTATTTTTGTTGTACATATTTTATTTCTAATTATTATGCTTTAAAAAATGTTTAGCTTTTAAATATTTTTGCATCCATTAAAATGAATAGAAAATCTCAAAAGTACATTGAAAGTTACATATTTTTGAAACTGAATTAGTTCCACATACTTTGACTTATAAACGCAAAGTTTCAAAGTTGAAAATTTAGCATACCCTTTCTGACTACTATTACATGTTTCAATTTCTTCCATCTGTCTTTCTCTCTTTTCATGAAATCCCTCTTGAAGATTTTGGTCACGTTATGATCATATTTAATTCTTATATATAATGTAATATTATACACCAAAACTTAGGTTTTCTCTTCATCTGTTATTATATCCATCTCCTCAGCTCGTTTTACCTCTCTTTATCTTTTCAGCTCTCTCTATCAATCTTCCTATTTAATCATTTCCGCTCACAGTTGAACTTCTATAATGTTTTTTTGCTAATTTATAACCTTTCTGCAACTTTTGACTTCAAATGCTTCAGCAAATTTCAGCAAAAAACATTCACCTGACAGCATTCACAATACAATTTCAAGTGCATTTTTTCTAGTTTTTATATATTCCTTTTGAGTTATCTCTGTCTTTGAAAAGATAAAAAAAATACATATTTAGCATAAAAGATGGTAGAGAGTATATAAGTGCCTTTATTAAACTTGGTTGAAAAACCAGCAAGTGGGACATCATTGAGATCCTCTTCAAAAAGTAAACAAAAAATTATTTTAGTCAATCTATATACTGCAAAGATTAGAAAAGATAAAACAATACAGAAAAGCTTGCGCACCAAACTATGATTACATTTATGAAGAAAGCTACTTCAACTGGCTCAAGTGCAACTTACATTTATTTGGTCAGTAGTTTTCCTGTATTGTCTAATGTTTATAAGATGAATATGTTTCAAATCATAAACCAAACAGATTACAACCTGAAAGTATTAAAATGTCTGTAAGTCACTGTATGAGATTCTTTAAGTAGAACATGGCAAAAAATCCCAGGTGAATTCAGTTCTCATTTATTTTCCACCACAGTAAATATATTTTCTCTTTAAAGCCAATAAAATATTATTTTCAGCTGTTCATAATAAAATAATGACATTTTCATGGAATTCAAATAATATTCATAGTGATGTGTATTTACTTCTGGTACATATTTTTGCCTGATTTGATCTTTTCAATCTTTTTTATTTGCAATAGATGTGGCGTGTCTAGTGATTAACCTGGAATCTATTCGCTGTATGTGGAACCAGCAGGGGACTCCAGAAGTCAACTACACCTTTTACAGCAGGTTTGTATCCAGTGGTAATCATTTATTTGACACTTGTTAAAGAATAAAACAAAATATCATTGTTTTGACTTGGTTAAGCAAGAATTAGTCAAATGCAGGAGCTCTTTTTAATTTGTACTAGTTTGTATTTAGTCTTTTTTTTTTTTACTCTGAAATTCCAAAATAAAATTCTCTACAACTAATTACCTTTGTAAGTCACCTAATTAGTAAACAGAGTCTTCCCTGCTTTAATTTAAGCATACCATCCCAGTGATCAAACATGGTAATGGCAGTATCATTCTTCTTTATTACTGGTCAGAAATTGTGGCAAAATGAATAGAGTGAAATGATGAGGCTATTCTAGAAGGAAACCAGCATAGTTATTTTAGGATTTGTGTCATTTAATTTGAACGCTACAGAATTAGCTCTTTGTAATCACACACTGCAATATAATGAAATATGGAAAGAAACAAAAACAAAGCATAGGCAAAGCAATATAAAACTAGCAACTACTTATGGTATTATATATTTTCCAGCCATTCAGTGTAATTTTAAAGCCTGTGATTTTACTATTTACAAACAAAGTAAATTTTATTTTGGTCGTAATTTGGTTGAGTTAGAGAACATTTCTCCACAGGTCTGGAAATGACAGAGAAATTATCTGTGCTGACTACCTATCTGAGAATGGAACAAATATTGGATGTACTCTTCCCTACGTCAACCAACAGAGATTCAACTCATTTTACACTAAACTGTGGGACGGCAACAGGGCCTATAAAGAGGATCATAATCTTAAAGGAAAAGGTAATTTCATCTAAAACATGGATAAAAAGGCTCCGCTTTTTGTTAAATACTGGAATACAGATATATGAAATTTCTCTCATTTCATATCCATGTTATCCCCAGTGAAATTAAACCCACCAACCAACCTGACAGTAAAGAATGGATCCGACCTGAACCTGTGGTTTTACTGGAACCTGACAGCTGTAATACAACAGGCAACTTGTGTGGAGAGTGAAGTACGAATTAAGAAAAACAACAACAACTGGGAGGTAGTTTTTTTTTTTTTCTTTTCCTTTTTGTTACCCATATTTTAATGTTCCAGAATCTTGTCTCATTAACTGTTTGTATCACAGCCTTCATCAGTTTATCGTGGGCAGCAGAGATATTGCCTAAACCTACCCTCCAGCACTGCCAGATATGAGTTGCAGGTCAAGATTAGATTTGACAATACCTGTGGGAAGTCGGACTTCTGGAGCGATTGGAGTGAGCCTGTGGTCTGGGGATTCAATAACACCACAGGTAAGGATACATGGTGTATACTGAGTTCATGCAGAAAGAAATTGTGTTTACAGGAGATTAATTTTTTCCTTTTTCTCAGTCTCAAATTCTAAAAATGAGGCAATGCCAGTGTGGACAGCAGTGCTGTATGTGGTGAGTGCCATCACCCTCATTCTTCTGGTTGTGATCCTACTGCACAGTGAACGGTGAGTCATATCATGAGTTATAATTTTTGTTTTTCCTGATCACTTTTTTTTCTTTATATTAGATGTCTTTTGTTTTATATTTCTCTCTTATTTTTTTCTTTCCTGAACATGACTCTTTATTTTATATGACAACCATATCAAAACTCCTATTTCCTATTTTCTACATTACAAAACTCTTTCCAGGTTGGGTATAAGGATGGATTCACTATGCATCTGATGCATCCATCTACACATAACTGAAGCCTGATGTTTACGGACACTATGCTAACAGTAATAGTTTACACTTTAAATAAGTGTAAACTATTTAAAACTTTTCCTATTTTAGGTCAATGACGCTGAGCAGAATTATTCTTAAATGTTAAAATAATTATTTCATAATTTGCTAATTTTGTATCACTTTACAAAATTAGCTTGTGACAACACACCATTGATCTTAAGTTGTATTTCCAAAGAAGGTGTTTTTTTCTTTTCTTTTGAATTTATGAAATAAGATTTTTGGAAGTTACAAAGTTTCACTTGCTTTATGCCTGTTTTATTTTACCTTCCCCTTTTGCTTTTTCAACTTGACACCTGTGACCACAGATCCTTATTGGAAATCTAAAAATAAATTATAGCAGGTGATTTTTGTTAGAGTGCAGCATTTTAATATTATAGAATGAGGTTAAATTAAGTGAATGCTACTTCTTCACTATAAAAATGCTTGTCAAATGGAGAAAAACATTCAGATTCTTATTTATTTCAAAGTATATGTGACATATTCTGTCTGTTGAAACAACAAAATTCAAGTCCTTTTTTAAGAAACCAACTTCTGTCAATAAGAATGCGATGTATGTTGATTTGGTTATTTAAAAAAAACATTTTGACTGTCTGCAACTTTTACACAGGATCAAAATCATCCTGATTCCTCCACTTCCCAAACCAGCTCTGAACTCTCCTGATGTCGAGGTTAGTAGCATCTAGAGCCTTACTTCTGCCATCCTACTGTTTTCTATCTTTCTATATCTGAATCATGTGTTTCATTGGTCTAAACCTGAGGGGGAAAATTGCATTTTTGCAACATCACAGAATGCAAATCATGTCATATCTCTGAATTATGCTGGTATGATGCAGACCTGTTTTGAGTAATTTATGAGTATTGGAATTAAGGAGGCAAAATGCCCAGGGTTAAACTGGATTGTGATGTCACTATCCTGTTTTGTTTGGGGTTTTTTCTTCCTTTTTTTATATTGGAGGACTAACTGACCATCTGGAGAGGAAAACTTAAACCTTTTTGACTGCCCCCTAGTGGTAAAAAAATATCAGTTAAATTAGAAAATAGTTCAGTCTGTCCATAGTTAGAGCCGCTTAAAAAATTTGAAGTGCTGATGTCACTGAACATGTGATTAATGATTGTTGCAATATTTGATAGACATTTGTGTAGATTCTACAGCAGTGCATATCTTCAGTGGAGTCTCGGAATCTATTAAAAGTTTAATTGGACCGTGTTACATGTAAAGTTTTAGCTCACTTAAATGATCATAGTTTGTTGACTGGATGATACAAGTGTTTGTGGCATATTTACCTGAGTAAAAATCATTATACAGGCTTCCCTCTTCATTTTTTACAGCCTATCTTAAATTTGAATGATGATAATGAATCTCTTATTCAGACAGAATAATAACTGCTTTCAACAAATCAGAACTCATAAAAGTCTGTGACTTAGGTACAAAATTATCTAAAAATATTTTATAGATTTTGCTCTTTAACTTATTAAACGTTCAGATGCTACATTCAATCAACTCTGTGAATCAGACTCACTTTGCAACACAGCTGTTCAATTCTGGAGGTCCAAACTCAGACTTGTGGACGATGTGAAACTAACAGTTGACTTCAGGAAGTTAGAGGTAGATCTGCTTCTGTTTATATCAGACAATCCAAATACATGAGGCTGTGTTGGTTATGCTCGGTTTACATCTGCAGCAGATACGCTGTTTCCAAACGTTAGCAGTGAAATGTCCGCTTGTTGTTGAAAGCAGAGTGCCCTCTAGCGGTCTGACCTGGCATGCCAAATTGATAGAAGTTACCAACGAGGCTTAGTTTTACAGGTTATAAGTTCTGCATCTTTAAACTTAAGTAGGGGAAGAATTATTTCAATATTGATTAAGATAAACATGCATAACCACACTACTCCTATTTTCTCTTAAGGATAACTCATGCGGTTGCGATTTTGAGCAATTCTCTCTTTGCTTTACATTAGCTTCATTGCTTTGTACTACTTCAATGTCTTTGTAACAGTTTGACAAATCTGATATTCAGCAGGTTACCCATAAAGTGCTTTGCCAAAATAAAGTGTATTTATTTATGTAGAAAACTTTTCCTCTTAAAAGTTGAAGCAGCCATGTCTTCAGCTTTCAGCTACCTCAGATACATCACATTTTGGACAAAACCCTTCAGTTTGAAAAGTGGCACTTTTCAGGTTTAAATGTTTAAAGTTTATCTTTTGGAAACTGGGATATTGTTTTTATTAAAATACAAACTGAATACATCTCTATAAAACTGTACTGTTGAACCAGTGGTAAAATTGGATATGGAGTTTGATGCATTTGCTTTACAAAAATAAATGGTGATACAAGAAATTTTTACAATTTTTTTCTTCCTTTAGGATTGGTTTCATTCCTCTAAAGGCCTTATTAAAGAAAGGTTTAACACCAACTTCAATGAGCGAGCCTGCCCCGTGCGTGAGTACCAGCCGGTCTCTCGGTCCGACAGCAACGGCTCTGACAGCTCTCGCACCACCACCACCACGGATCAAACCGACTGCTCTATCTCCATCGCAGAAAATGAACCAGAGGACACGTCTGCTCCTTTTTACACTACCGTAATTGCTTCGGAAGAGGAGCAGCAGGTTTCCGTGTAAATGTCACCTCAGACAAATTTATATGTCTCAAAGTAAAAAGAAATTCTTCCTTTTATTTTGCAACAGAGCTCCAGGAGAACTGGAGGAATATGTGTAGGAAGTCTTTTAGGAAAATGGATGGAGATAAGAACATTGAAAATAATTAGAAATCAATAAATCAAATAGGGATCAAGATACTAAACTCCATACTCAGTATTTCAGGGATTTGTTATTCACTTTCAGTTATATTAAGTTTGGTTTTTATTGTTGAGTTTTTCAATACTTTTTATATTACATAGATAAAGTTAGCTAGACCACATTGTTAAGAATGTTTATTTACTCATTGCTTAATTTTCTGTCTTATATACATATTTTTTTTCATGCAGGATATGTTAAAGCTCTGAATTTTCAACATTTTCTGTTTTGAAATACTTACCTCTATTGATCTATGGAATATTATGAAATATTTTCTATTCAGCGGATTTTCAAATCATATAATTTTTTAGGAGTACTTAGCTGACCTGTACATTTTAAAGGTTTTATAACAACAGATAAATGTGTCTGTAACTGATTATTCTGCAGTATTGTTTTGCATAAAAAACGCTTGTAGCTGTTAGAAACTGGTTTGTATGTTTAATATCAAGATTAAAGTTTGTTTTTTGATTATGATTCTTCATTATTCTCTGCTCCTCTTCTACTTATTGCAAGGAAACAATAACAACAACAATAACTCCATGTATGATCCATATTAATGATTGTAGCAGAAAAGCAATCCTAAAAATAAAGCAAACGCTACAACTGAGCTATGTCAATCAAGACATATTCAGGTCCAAGTACAGATCTAAATCTATTTAAGATTCTTTAGCAATGCTAAAACAAAAACAAAGGTTTTCCAACAATATATCATATATAATTATTTGCTTCTACTCTTACCTCTCTTACTTGCTCATATCTGCTTCTCGTCTAAATCTTTGGTAATGACAAAGTTTTTTACACTCTATCAGTCGGGACTAATTGGCACTATATTCTAGCAGAATAGCTTTTTACTATATAGATTTTAAATGATTTCTTGGCTTTCTATGCTTTTTTGCACCTCTTTTTCTTCATGTGATTAATACTTATTCCCTGTTACTTTCTTTGATTTCTTCACATGTATATTAGGTAATCATTTTTGGAAAAGTTTTACAAAGAAATGTGTTAATTTCTTATTTCACAAGTTGGACAATTGTCCACATCAATCCAAAGTACAGCTAACCAAACACCCAATCCCAACTTGTATTAGTCACAGCATTGTTCTAAACTTGATGTGTAATTCATCACATAAAACATACAAACTAAAAAGTACATAGAAATGTCTACAGTAGATCAATTATATTGTCTTTCATTTGAAACAAAGTGTCAGAAAGGTCAGTGCTGTTGTACACAAGTGATTAAGTACACAAGTCAGCATTTACTGACCCTTTACTTTTGGAGACATCCTGTCCATTCTTCCTCTTTCTGAAATTGCTGAATCTTCATCTTTAATTTAATTAAATGAAAATCTGTTTAAGTAAATTCATCATTTGGAATCAGATATGCTGGAGCAACAATGTATCTTAAAATGTAAAAGAGGGTTTCACTGATGTTTTAGGAAACTTAAATCTTAATATTCACTCGGACAACACAATAGAAGTCTATAACTTTAAGCAGAAGACAGTCTAACCATTTAAACTAAACCAATAATCATAAATGAACAGGATTTTCATTTTAATAGTAATACAAGACACCGAGTTCTTTATTTTAAACAATGTAAATTGTATTTGTTATCCATATGTTGTTGGATATGTATATGTCAGTATTTAACAGCAGTCAGACATCAGGTCAAAATCAGCCTGTAAAAAACTCATGACTTTTTTTCCCCAGTTAAAAAGGAAAAAATTGTTTTAGAGTGCTTTTTTTCCTCTTTTTACCAGCCCACGCAGCCATTTAAATACACAATATTTTAACAAAGCAAAGTAGAAAAAAAATTATTACGACGTGTCTATACTTTTGGTTTGAATAATTTCTATTTTTGTTGTTCTAATACTTTTAATCTATTCCCAACAACAAAATTTAGAACTTTCTTCTAAAGTAAAAGGCACACCCATTAAATAAATGGGTGCGCCAAGTCTGTTTCTGAGTAGAAAGTTGCTGGATGTTTGCAGCCCAACTTTTTATGATATCAAGATGGTAACTAAACAACATGGCTAATAAAAGAAAAACACTTTGTGTTGCACTAAACATTTTCCATTTGAGAAGATATACATCAGTAAAAATCTCATTCAGAAAAATGTCACTTTTCCTGGAGGGAGTAAGTGCCCCTGATCTACAGTTGCTGCTCCACAAAATTATTCAGAGGGAAGCAAATGGTGTAAAACAATTGATTTGTAAAGCAACTCTTAGGAGCCAACAGTCATACAATAATGTTTTTTGTGCGCATCTTAAAATTGCGATTGGGGCCAAATAAAACTATTCAGAGAGCTGCAAATGGCTGGTTTCTTTTGCACAAGATAATAAAAGTAAACATTAAAGTCTCCAGATTTTCTAACAATTTGCAGTTGTAAGTGCGGCTAAGGGTGGTTATACAAAATGTTCACTCACAAGAGCTGAATACTCAGACTTTATGTACACAGTTATGTTTGAAAACAAAACATAAACTATAGTAAAAACAATTATGATATAAAACCATAATATAAATAATTTACTCACTTACTTAAAAAGTAATCAATTCACACAAATTTTTCATTCAGATTGAATGAAAAACTACTCACTATCAGATTGTGGCATAAATATGTTTGTAAGACGCTGCATTACTTCAATGTGTCCTGTCCAGTCACCTCGGTGTCCGTTAGGGGGAGCAGGGTTTCAGCTCAGTACGGAACCGAATCAACGCATTTTCCAGATTCAAGAAGGGCAGGGCGGCTGGCCCCCGCAAGAGGAGAGCTGCTTCTCAGATTGCTTGTTGTGCTATCAGATGAGATTTCAGATTGAACTGTGTGGTTAGTTGTTTTTTTTTACCCTACACACAGACAAAATAGTTTGCATCCTAAAAGCACAGGAGGGAAAATGACAGATCCTGTTGTAGCAGACACTCGCCGGTTGAATTCCAAACCCCAGGACCTGACGGATGCTTACGGCCCCCCGAGCAATTTTCTGGAAATAGACGTTTATGATCCACAGATCGTGGGAGTCGGGCGGAACCGTTACACAACTTACGAAGTTCGGATGAGGGTAAGTGTCGAAGCACTGGTCTAAACACTTAAGAGTTAAATAGCTTCCTGTGCTAAGCTAACAGGTTATCACAGAATTGTTGCTTAGCCTGTTAGCATGGAAGAAAACGGAGGTGTCAAGCTGAGGATGGCCGCCTGGGGTTTCTCGAGGCGGCGCGCCGTTAAAACTCAGATGCCGGAGATTATCCGCGGCCTGGTCTAGCTGATGGGTTTTCGTCCCAGAGCTATAGATGTTGTTAGCCTGAACCTCAACGTCTCCCTTCTTGAGTACGGCTGATGTTGGAGTATTTTATACTACAGCAACGACTTTCAGTTATTTGATTACATTCGGTAAAATGTAGCTACTTAATCCGGAATTCATGAAATATAAAGTAAACACTGGAAAGCTAATGGCTAACCAGAATGGATAGTGGCAGTGTCAACAAATGTGCTAATTAAGCATTTCCTGCCTTTTGCGAACAGAAATGCACATAACCCTATAATGTTTGCAAACAAAAGATTATGTATTTAGGTATATGTATTTAGAATAATCCTTTAATTGCATAAAGTATCGAGGTGTGTTGGCCTGTTGCTGTTTAAAAAACTGCAGCTTCACCATACTTCCTTTGGCAGTTAGGGTTGTAAATGTGTGGAAAAAAAAAAAGAAAACTACAAACTCAGCGTAATTTTGAGGAAGCTGAGGTTGACCATTGTACCGGCACAGGATTTGTGTAAGTTGGTGTCCTGCAACTTGTGATGCAACACTAAGTTTGTTGCCTATGTACAGTTAGGTGTTAGCATTTACTCTGAAATGTTTATAAAGGCATTGCTCAAAATCATGAATGATACAGTTTAAAAAACGAAAATGGTCTCACTAAACCAGCAGATTTACCACTAAATCTACTGGTTTACCACTAAATATGCTGGTTTAGTGGTAAGAACTAGTTCCAGGTAATTGAAATTAATCAGCCAAAAGTTTTTTATAGTAGATTCTACAGTAGAAAACTTCTCTTTGGGTAACAAATCACCATTAAAACAGCAATAGAGAATGTTGTGTTATGAAACATACAGATATTGAGCTAACATTCATTATCAAAAAATAAGAAAAAAATTAAGATAATACATCAAACTTCACTAAGTGTGTCACTAAAAGAACAGGTAAAAGAAATTGATTGTAATTAAATTTCAGATGTGTTTAAATTATCATTTCAAATACCAAAACAACAACCAGTAGGAGCAAATTAAAAGCTGTTTTAGCATAGAGATCTCTTTATAAATTTCAATCTTTTTATATTTATTTTTCTAAATCTGTGAACCTTTTGCTAAGATTAAGTATAATAGAAATATTAACACTGGTCACATTGATTTTTTGATGACAGTTCATTAACTGTTGCTACAGTAAATAAAAACACTGCTAAAATTATATCAGAAATTATGTTAATGAAGGTGGTGTCACTATTTTTTTCTCTTCTCCACCCAGACAAACCTTCCTATTTTCAAATTGAAGGACTCGTGTGTGAGGAGAAGATACAGTGACTTTGAGTGGTTAAAGAATGAGTTGGAAAGAGACAGTAAGGTGAGTATGCAGTCATTTAGTCATTATTTAGTCCTTTTCTGGAGTGCTGGACATTTCACTTTTTTTCTTTTTTTGTTTTATTTTTTGAAGATGTGATTATTTTCTGACTTGATTTTTGGTGTACAAATAGAAGCTGTGTGAAACAGGATATTTTCTTCCAAAGAGGCATAAAGTTCATGCCTGCCTTGTAGACATTTTTACCCAATTTGATAACCCAAGACTAAAAAGTACTTCTTTTTATCATCTAATCATAGTTTATTGTAAGGCAGGGGTATCAAACTCATTTTTATTGGGCTATGTCAAGATCATGAATGTCCTCAAAGGGGTGGTTGTGGCAGAATTTATTGATAAAACATGACAAAATGTAAAAGAAAAAAAAATCATGGTATGATTGTTTTTTTTATTGGAGATACAAGAGTGGAGGGTGAAATTATCTTGTAGCTTTGGGTGAAATAACATGGGGTTATTTTCAAAATCTTGCCAGGGCGATAATACTGGTTTATATTGGGATGTTGATTTTGATATCTCTTACCATCGGTCAAATTTTTCTACCTTCATCTGTGCTTTCAACTCTGTGTCAGCAGGAATCTGCTGTAATCTGTCAGACATGAACCCTTTCTGCTGTGAGAAACATTTAATTTAGCTTTTTTTCCCTTTACTTTTATTTACTATTCAATAATTATTACATCCATTTGACATAAATGCTGCCTCATGCGTTCTGATTTTTGTTGGCAATGAGTCCTGTGGTGGAAAATTATCTATTAGATATCAGATATTTTTAAGTCTGATGTTGAACATATTACGAGATAAAATGTTCCACTACATAACATTTTTCTGAATTTTTTTTTTTAACACAATTTATGTTTGTTTTTTGTTGTTGTTGTTGTTTTTATATATATATACACACAGATTGTAGTACCACCTTTGCCGGGCAAAGCCCTGAAGAGACAGTTGCCATTCCGTGGAGACGAGGGCCTTTTTGAGGAGGCCTTCATCGAGGAGCGGCGAGTCGGGCTGGAGCAGTTCATCAACAGGTCTGCAAGCTCAGCATCCTCCAAGTTATGAAAATATTATTCTGTTAAAGTGCATTACTACTAAAAAATGGACCTTGTAATTTGTGAGGTGACAAAAAAATATTATCATAAGAGTTTGCTTTCTGAGACTTTATTGCAAAGCTGTGGGATTACATCTGGTAGGAAATGCATCAAAGATGTTTATTTTAACAGATTGACAATATTTATCTCACTAGCTCTACATGTTGTAACCCAGTCTATGTATTAGCATGTTCTTTTTACTAATCAACAACTGCATTGTGCTAGTTTTTCATGTAAACGGCCAAAAGCAGGCGGTTTAATTTCTCCTTTTGTGTGTTTGTGCAGAATTGCGGGTCACCCCCTGGCCCAGAACGAGCGCTGTCTTCACATGTTTCTTCAGGAGGAAACCATTGACCGTAACTACATTCCTGGAAAAGTACGACACTAGGTTTAATGTGGGAAGATGGTGGGGAGGTGAAAACTGTAGGGGGTGTAGAACGGACTGCCTCTTGCCTTTATCTTCACAAGCAACTTCTCTTTCTCTCTCCCCACTTTCTTCTTCTTCTCACTCTGTATTTGATTGTGAACACTTTATGTTGGAGTTGAGAATACGTTCTTCTGCTACTCTTAAGGACGTGTCGACTATGTCTCAGACAACTCAGTGACTCTTTTCGTCCTTGTTCATTTATTTTAAAACTGTACAATAAGGAAAACGCTCCTAGTAGTTTTGATTGCATTGTGAATATACGGCTATTAATTGCATTAATTAGATTAATGTCACAGTTCATCCAGAACTTCTCTAATAAATGTCACATATTCAAGATGGTAATATTATGTGAATAAACTAGAATAATGACTGTTTGCTTGAGCTAATGTTTATTTTAGAGATGCATTCAGACTGCAACTGATATTTCTGATCTTGTTTTGTTCTCTTGTTTTTATGTATTTATTTTTTCTTTTTAGGTATGAATGAAGTAAGTTTACTTTATTTTCATCTCTAAGAACTTTCTGATAGTTAAAGGTGTTTGCATGGGGACTCTATAGACCAAAGGCGATAGTTCACAGATACTTAAGTAAAAAATGTGAATACCACATAAATCAGAAATCAGGCTGCTGTGACTCAGTCTTTTAATTATGCCTCACTGGTTACCTAAAAATAAGGTTCTGCAATTCAGTTTTGTTTAAATTCAAATTTGATCAATTATGTTTTGGTTTGCAGAGGTTACTGAGTCAAGCAGTGCAAAAGCACACCTGCTTTTAAAGTCATGTGAACTATTGTTTGTTAGGAAAGGAGAACTGTACACCTGTCACAGTAGCTCTTTTAAATCATTCCTCAAACTAATTATGATGCATTTTTATAATCAATTGCACTAATCACTGCCTGCATGGCACACTTGCACGCTTTCTTTGTAATTATTCATCTGGCTGAGAAATTTGCTTTGCATCATGTAATCACCATTAAGTTGCCCAGTGTGTTAATTCAGACTTGAAACACTTTCAGGCCTGGATGTGTAGTATAAAAAAGTATTTATACATCTGCGTCTGAAAGACTTAGCAGTTGTGCCAAAATTATGATCTGCTAATTTTATCTTCAAGCTCCACCTGCATCCAAATCCAATTTGTTTATATCTCTTGAACTTTTCACATTTTAGCTTGTTGTAATGTCTTCTAGTGGGACTTGTGATAAACTAACACAATGCAACTCAGAATTGTGAAGTGGGAGGTACAAAAAACTAGGTCCTCAAATTGATTTTGCAACTTAAAATCTGAAAAGTGTGGTGTGTGCTTATATTTAACCTCACACTTTGTCAAATCCCTAGTTCAGAGAAATGACAGCCCCAAGACTTTGCAGGTCTAGAAACTGAAATCCTTGCCTACTCTTTGCGAAATTTTCCAAGCTCAGCTGGATGGTGAGAATCCATGAATATTGATCTTCAAGACTTGCCACAGGGGTTTTCAATTGGAATTAGGCCTGAACTTTGACTACACCATCCCAACACACAAGTATGCTGTGGCCTAAACCATTCTAGTGTTTTGGGGCTGAATGCAAAATGCACAAAACGTTTTTTAAGATTATTTGCAAAAGTTTTTAACGATAACATTTTTCTTCCACTTCACACTTGTTCACAACTTCGATATATCAATATCCCAATCACATATATTGAAGTTTGTGGTTGTGTGACAATCACATATATTGAAGTTTGTGGTTGTTGTGTGACAAAATGTGAACATGTAAAAGGAGAATAAACACAGCAATTCATTTGTAGTTTGTGTCCAATGAATAAAATTCATGCAATCTCCATGCATTTGATGAGGAAAAAAATCATGTTTAATTCCTGCTTGTTGGTTGAATCAATCTTTCCTGCTGAAATGGCACATTTGCATTGCATGATGCCCTAATGGTGAAGTCTGTTGCAAAGCACATACTAATTTCATCAAAGGTGTTGAGGTATGGATATCACAAAAATGTGGTGCAAGCTGTTTTGTATCATGAAGCTCCTATGAAATCTTCTGTTCCAATGTCTGTTGAATGTTACGTTTCAACGCAAGAAGAAAAAAGCAACATGAAATTTGTTAAAACTTATAAAAATTGCTGAGTTTGTCTTGAGTAGTGCTTTTGTGTCTAAATAAGTCCAATGAGTCAGCATGTCCAGTGTTATTTCAGGACTCTTGAATAATCTGTGTTGTGTAGCTACTGCAGAGAACCGTTGCTTTTATGCATGCTGTAAAACTAAGGAAACCTGTCACTGCTAACCAGGAATGTTCAGCACTGATAAAATGAGCAACAATGCAGGAAGAGAAATGACGGCTAGCAGTTGTGATCTGTGTGCTCTATCAATTGCGTCAGTGCACCAGTCTGTTTTTAATATTTGCATTTTCTGCAACCTGTTTCTCTCTTTTTCTCTCTCTTATTGGAAAGACAACAGAGACACCTGCGCCTGCTCTATGTACATTTATTTCTACATCACGTTAATACAAAGCTGATGGGAATGTGAGAAGTCTCCGGATATGCGAGAGGAACACAACTCCTGGACAAAAACCTAAAATCAATGTATGAATAAGTTCAGGTGTCTTCATTTGGTCATTCCACATACCATATGTACATTACTTTGAATAAATTGGTTAAGAAGAAAAAGTGCTATATATAAACTTTAATCTTTTTGTTTAATTTTTTAACAATGATTATGTTTTCTGATTGCTTTCCAGTTCTGATACAAAACTGTCATTTGCTTTCATTGGTGTTCTCGCGTTCTTTTCATGATAGCCTCCCAAAGTTACGCAACATGTAGCATTCCTGAAAAAGACAGCAACGTGTCATTCCGGTCAGCATATTTTCCCTCTAATTACACTCTTTTTCTTTATTTGAATGCTATTAAAACAGGTTCAAGTGTTAACCCTGATTGTTAGTTACTGAATCAGCATGCCGACATATTGGCTGTATGTGGTCAGATCAGCTAGTAATAAAGTTAAGTTAGGTAAACACCCATTATCTAAGCACTGTGACAAGCGGTTCATTACATGAACAATATTTTTTGCGGATCTGTTTTCGGGGGATATGATATAAGGCTTCATTTGGTCTTACTTTCTGCTGTTTGATTCTTCATCAATATTATTGTGAAGTCTATTATTCTTACTACATGCTGTCATTGCAGTTCTACTTTGGGTGGTGAGGAGCAACCTTGTTAATTCTGTCCACCAATAAATTTCCTGCTGCCTGCTGTGTCCTGTCGCTTTCTTTTTGTTTAGGAGGAAGGAAAATTTTAACTAGCCTTTTGTTTTGTCATTAGTGCATGAACCAGAGAGTTCAGGCTGGGTGACTGGCCTGCAGGGGAACTAATTGGCTTAAAATAGGGAATAAGAACCTTGTGGTAATGTTTTAGTTTTAATCTTTGATTCAGTTTGAAATGATCTTAATGTTGTATTACTGTTGAGGGTTTCACAGTTGTATCACTTCTATGTTTAAGCTTCAAGTTGAACAACTTTAATAGTTAAGATATGCTAAGGTTTTCACTTTGGTTTAAACCAAGAAAGTTTTCAAACTTTGTTTGGTTTACAAGTTTGGACTGTTGTATACTTATTGTAGTTTTATATACAGTTATTTAGTCCTGAAAAACGCAATAATTTTCTGGCCACATGTATTTGCATCCTTGGCTTAATGCAATAGCACCGTAGAAAGTAGCAAAATGAAATCCCAAGTTTGGGGACCTATAGTCGGCGTGGGAAAATTTCTGTTCCTGGTGCAACTGCAGCAACAGTTTTTCTGATATTGACCAGTTCTGTCCTTTAGGTTAAAGGTCCAGGAACTGGGGTGGGCATGGATTTAGGGTGATTTTTCTTTTGTCCCCTGAACAATTTCTGTGTTTACTTGGTGGCATATTTTTGTCAATCTAGTTAATGACTTTAAAAAGCCCAAACATGACCCAGTTTAAGTTTCCATTCTACACAGTGACTGAAAGAGTTCATGTTTATTGCACTCTAACGAGGTTAGTGGCTTATGAAGCATTTTTAGTGTATCATTTAACAGTATTTTTTTTGCCACCAATGCATAATGTATTTAAAATAAAGCCTGGATGTGTTTACATATTTCATTGTGAGATTCTGCAACTGCATAAATATGAATTCATTTTTGCTTTCAACAGATCCCTACAAATGAGATTGACGTTTACGTTATAAAGTTTAGATTGTTCCACTTTCATCTTACAGAGAAATGATTACACTTCTTCTTTTTTGTTTACTTGTGGCCTAAAATTAGTTTTTAATGTCTGTTCAGAGTGCTGCATTTTATTCTTTCTTTTAAAACATGTCTGATCTTTCTCCTGCTGTCACCTTGGGAGATGCAGGGAGGGATTATCAGTGGAGGAAATTCTGGCCACAGGTGGATTAAACCTGTCCAGGAATAGTGGTCTTGTGATGCAGATCTTGAACCACAGGAGCTCTGACTTTAATTAGACACAACTGGGGTTTACAAAAAGAATAGAAAATGAAATGGAGAGAATTGCAAACCTTGGTATTTAAAGTCATTTTTTTTAGTATTTGATGTATGATTGAATACACCTTGTGGTTAAAACAAAGAAAGAAAAGAATGAGCCGTTTTCCCTGGGGTCCATAGGCCATCCAAACTTTTCTCTATGTGTGAGTACGGTGACCTATAAAACCAGCCAGCTTTGATGTATTGGCCTTGTCCTGAGTAATGACGGTGGACAGACAGAATGAGTACAGGGGGCCAAAGTAGAGATTAGGCTGTGTTGTGTTAGGCATTCTAACTCCGGAGCCTGGTGTGCAACCATAAGGCTGGCTGCGTTTGCTGAGACACCCAGTCGAGTTAGCTTGATAAAGTGGAAGTAAATTGAAAGAGCAACCCAAAGCAGCGTGACTGAGCATGCACAAATGGTGAGAAGAGTGGTTACTATAGTACCACTGGACAGGAACGGATGGTTGGAGACAGAGAACATGAGAGCTTGAGCAATTTATATTTCCAATGATTAAACACAACCTCTGGATAAATCTCAAGTATGATATAAAATTTAAAAAATGCAACATTTTCAGGGATCAACCTGCTTAAAAGGCACACTACTGCAACTTAAAAGGATTAGTGTAGCTGGGTGAAAGATTTGACAAGATGGCCTCCTGTTAAGAGACAATGGCCTAAGTTAATTTATTTGAGAATTGTGTGTAAGACTATTAAAGTCTTCTATGAAAACTTGAAAAAATAAACAGCAAGTATGCGGGAGGAGATTCAAGTCAGATCACATTTCCACATCAGAGAGGGCCGCAACCCTTATCCAGTTGCCCACTGGTTGCCAGGTCTTGTTGGACATCTTAACCTAGTTTTAACTTTTTTTTTGCATGCTTATTTGCTGTAAAACCCTAAAAACAACAAAAAAAAAGTTTGGTTTTACAAAGACAACTGACCCATATAATTATGACAAGTTTTGTTTTCATCAGGAAGATTAATTAGACAGTTTAATAAAACCAAAAAGTCTCCAAGGTTTGCAGAACTTCTTCACAACATGGCTTGTTCTGTTTTGGGGACAACTCTAGAACATTTGATTATTATATGCAAAGAAGGATTCTTAATAAAATCTAGAAAATTAGAGGTGGCTATAAGCATCTTATTCATGAGACTGTCAGAGTCTTCTTCCGATTCACTGCATTACCAGCAGCTACAAGATATCCTTCCTGCCCAACATCAGCATGTACAACTCCTTGAAGAAAACTACGAGTGACAACAAAATGCATTTTCCCTTTACAATTAATATGATATTTTTAAATGAACTGGATTGAATATGATATGATATTACCATATTAGGGTGGGATTCTGTGTGATTGTCAGTCATCAAGTTGCACGAGATACCAAATGTTAAGAATCACATCGATCTGACATCACAACCACAGTCAAGTCACCGAGAAAATCTACATATAAACATGAGATAAATGTTGAGTAATGCATTGCTCTTTTATTCTGAATCTGTGGAGCACGGCAGAACTTGTAGCGAGAGGATGACGCATGTTTTCCATAATGATGGGCCTATAAAGTTTAGTGCAATGCTCTGGTTTCTGTTTGCTCAGCAAATCACACGTTAAGCAAGTTCATTGTTATCCTGCTTTGAGATCCTTTAAAATACAAACTTTGCGATCTTCTCCGTTCATAGAGCTCTTTCCTGTATTGAATGTTGTAGTATTTCCTGATAACGAGATTATGTTATTATCCATTCATGGTGAAAAAGCTCCGCCTTCGTATTGAGTCAGTTTGTGCCCCTCCCTCTTATTACGACGGATGAAAACACTCAACCAGGCGGGATATTTCATCAGAAACTACAGACTTCGCTGCTTCTCTTCCGTCTCTTTCTGTCCACTATTGCACTCCAGAAGACAGCAAAAGGTATAAAAATAACGATTTTTAAATACACAGATATTTAAAAATCCAAGCGGTGTTCAATGACGCGCTTTTTTCCATTCAGTAGTAATGCTTATTTATCTCGTAGTAAGACTGATGCAATCCTCGTGTTGTATTGGCGCTAAAGGACAAAACGTTCTTCACCTTTATTACCGATTTATATGTGAGCGTTTGAAAAAGACTTGTAATTTGCCAAACGTTGCAGTCATAATGAGTTAATTCGCTGTAGTTAACATGAAGCAAATCGGCTTAATTTGTCATTTGAGCGGGGAATCAGCTGATGTATAGTCCGACGTGTGTAATGGAAAACCAATGAGAACAGAGCAGAAAGGGGAAACTTAATAGGGGGTTACCATTGTGGAAAAACTGTTTAAACAGTCCTCTCTTTTTAAAGAATACACCTGACACCCGTAGTTTTATCACACAATGTTTTCATTCATTGTTTTTCTTTACGCGGTTAAAACATCCCGAGGCTGATATTTCGTTTTTTATCAAGGCGTGTTGATGCCTGGAATGCTGCTTTCAAAGACCGCCACCAGCACCGAAAAATCCAACACGTGCATCGAAATGCCCTCAGATGAACTAAAAAAAGTGTTGTTGGAATGGTTGCTTTTAATGTCAATTTTCTCACCAAAACGGGCAAATAATATACCAGGAAACGTCGCTGTTAAACCGCTGCTCGGTGCTTTGCCACGTTGTATTTATGAACCTAAAAGCCGACAGTCACTGAGTGTCGCTTATACCTGAATGCAACAATATCAACACAAGGAGATGAGCACTTGGAAGCCACGTAGCTAGCTTATTCTTCACATGCTAACAGCTGTTCATCACTCAATATGTTTGGCGCTGCTTGTAAGTAAAGACATTTTAACTGCTATTTTATTTGAGGGTTTCTCTTGTGCATAAACCACAAAGATTCGTGAGTGTCATCAAGGCGAGCGGTGTTTCCTGGGTAGCCGCCGCCCAGCTGCCCGTATTGCAGGGTGTTCCCATGTCTGTGTTGCATCAGCCGGCGAGAAACAACCTGTAGTAAAATGCTTTGCTTTGTGTTTAAACCCGCTGAGCTTGAAGGTCAGGTGGTGTGAGGTGGAGTTGTAAAGGTGTGGGTATACCGTAAATGGTGCAACTCAAGTTCTGCGGCTATGTTGAAATGTCATGTTTTTTATTGACTTATTTAAAGTTTAGCTGTTTCCAGTGAAGATATAAATAAAACAAGAATTAATGGTGCTTTTACTATTTAATGAATTTGATGTTTTTGATTGCTATTTTTTTAAACGCCCTCACAGTTACATTACTATGGTTTTATTAAATATTTGTGACGAGATTTACTTCTATATACTTGCTGTATTAGTTTACCCAAGGGGAGGCAAATAAACAATAGATATGTGCCACACCTTGATCTACTATGATACAGCAGATTATTCAGGTATAACGCCTCAATTTCATTGTGAACACAAAAGTAAAAAAAAAAAAAAAAAAAAATTAACATAATCTAATTATAACAAAAATACAACAAATCAAAATCCACTGTAAGTGTTAATTTTTGTGCTTTCACAAAAATTAACACTAAATTAATTTTAGAGAAATGGAGACTTCATAAATCTTTGTTTTTTTCCCATTTTATGCGAAATCATCCAAGATGATTTTATGATTTGATGATATTAATTAAGATTATTACCAAAGTAATGACCTGGGTTATTACTTAATACTACTAACTAGAATAGTAAAATGGACAAAAGTAATACATTTAACGTGGAAAATTAGGTTATACAGCTGAAAGAAAACTACTTTTATTATTTTTTTTAGCCGTTTGGCATCCCCCCACCCATAGACCATGCTGCTCTGGGCAGAGAGCCATTTTACCCATATCAGAAAATATAAATGTTTGTAAACAGACACAAGTATTTGTTAAAAGCAACAGGTATGAGGTGAGGGCAGTTAGTTACTCTAAATAGCTTAAGTTAACACTTCTCATTAAGAAGACTTTGACCTGAAGAAACCATGTGATATAAGTTTTATTTGGTTTTATAACTTTTTAAAGGCTTTGATCTGCATTCCTACTGGTACAATAATTAGTACCATATTTTTTCTGGTGTGTTGCGGCTCACAAGTTTAAGACCCTTAAAGTTTAATTTATTCGAAGCATTTCTCTGTTTTGCCAAATCGTCTCAAGCTATCTTTTCATGCCGTGCTGCAGCTTAGCGGCCACACCTTCACATTCAAGATGTGGCTACTTTGTGCCAAACTGCTTTATCCTCTTTCGCTCTACATGAGTTTAATGCTGCTGCTCCCAGGTCCTGTTAAAGCAAGTAAGAGCTGGTGTTGGTCATGGGAAAGCGAGCAGGTTGTCTGTCACATTCTATTTGACTGGGGAGAGCAGCTTTTGGCACAGGTTGCTGTGTCCTGCCAGGTGAATTGAGAGGTTGGTCAGTTCAGTCTCAGCGGTCGGTCTTTTCCACAGATACATGAACAAAGGTCCTAGAACGGGCTTTGTTGGGGGCTTTTGTGTAGATTTTCATTAATACAACATATATTTTTCACTCAATGGGGCTACACATAAATTCAGACAATATTGCAAGATTGCTGAAGAATATTGCAGCATCATTTTTGGAATAATAAAGAGGTTATAATGTTACATATGAGGTTATAATGTAATCTCTTGTTCTATTTGGTCCTACAGATAACACAGCTTCCCATTAGTTTGAGTGAAGTTACCACAGTTTTAGTTTTTCTTTCTTTTTTTTTTAATTACAAACTACATCTATGTAGAACATGATCCAACTGATATTGATCCATTTTATATTCCCACTATTGCAAAAACAAACAGGAGTTTTCTCACAACCAAAAATATTTCCAAAATGTAAAAAAGAAAAAAAATGTATGTATGTATATATATATATATATATATAGATAGATAGATAGATAGATAGATAGATAGATAGATAGATAGATAGATAGATAGATAGATAGATAGATAGATAGATAGATAGATAGATAGATAGATAGATAGATAGATAGATAGAGATTTAAAGTAAAGCCACATCCAGAGGAGTTTTTTTTCTCTTTTTTTTTTTTTTTTTTGCTTTAATGTCTTGCAACAAAGCAAGCTTGTTAAAAAAATGTGGCTAATCAGGCTGGTTGTGCTGCTTAGACAAAGGCTTAATTAAAATATTTTTGGCCTGAGTACTATAACACTATCTTTGGATGGTGTCATAGTAAATTGAACAATAATTACTCATTCACCCGGAACATTAGCTGGAGAAAGGCACCAGCACACCGCCCGACCCCACTAGCGACAAGGGTGTTAGAAAATGGATAGACGGATGAATGGATGGAACAGATTTGTGATGCCTCTTCCTTCCGGCGCGATTCTGTAACCACCACAGCAGCAACACTAGTGACTGCAGTCAAAACAAACCCATGTGTTGTTCAAGTTAGAACATGGCCCAGAAACAACTTATAATGAGGTTAGCATGTTTACCTTCCAAAATAATCCTCTTACCGTGCAGTAAGTGGCAGCAGCTGCAGTGACGCTCAAGCAACACAACCATTATCCCTGAAGCTTGTTATAACCGGAGCGCAGTTGGCCCGAAACGGTGGGTTAGCAGTCCCACCGGCACGGAGAGCCTTTAAGGGACAAAGTATGACAAGAACCCTGCTGTTGTGAACAGAGACTCCCATGATCTCACTGAATATTTACTTTTCTGTAAAACTTTGTCTCGGATGGTCTTTTTAAGAGTGTGTGTGAATGTGTGGACTTGTGGAGTTTGTAGCCCTCATGAAAACCACAAGGAAAAGATTAGTGACGCGCTGACGTGAGCGAAGCCGCAGCGATGGCTCGTTTTAACGAGGGCATCATAAACCCTCCAGATATGTGGCATTCTAAAATGAAAAAGTACTTTCCTGGTTGCACTCAAACAACTCTGTGAGGTGCTTGGTGAACCCCTGAGAGGGTCACATTCAGCCAGCCATGGCACTTTGTTAATAGGTGTTTATTAGCACAACGCAGACGCCCCTCAGATCTCAGTTCCTGGTGTGCAAGTGGAAAAATGCTGCTGGAATGTCACACCAAGCAGGAGGTTAGAGCATTTCCACCCAGCACCCGTTTCCCATCGTCTTCAGAGGGGCGAGTGTTTATTGTGGCGGCGCCCCGGGTGCACTGTTATTTGGATTTCATTGTTTCACCGTGTTTGTCTTTTATTTCTCCCAATCCTAAGCTGTACGAACCAAGGCATTCTTTTGATCCGGTAGAACGAGACATGCTTTGATTAATTGGTCGTGTTGCTTTTGTGGTATTAATAGAATATTGTCTGTACTGAAACACTGTGAGTTTATGTCCTGTTCACTGAAAGGGGCCAGAATTAGATTCTTTAAACGTTTTAAAACGTTTAAACCAGGATTTTTGTTTTGCACGACATGTGACATTTAAACCAAACTGGTCAGAGAACAGATCCTTCTTTAGGCAAAGAGTTCTTCTTTTGTAGACACTGTGACACTGAGACGGTCCGGTCTGTGCTGACAGGGTAGGGTTTCACATCTCTTCGCCGGCTGAGCAGTGAAGTGACCGACTGACCCGATATGTCACAGAATCAGGTGTCACAGCTTAAACGGCCTCAGGTAGGACCCAGCGTTGCTTTTTATACTTTCTCAAAGTCCCTTAAGAACAGGACTTTAACAGAATTCAGACCCCTTGAACTTTTTCCCATCATGTGGCGTGGTGTTTTGTGTTCAAGTTTTCATTTGTGACAGGTGAACTGTCACAAATGAAGCAGCGAAATGTGAAATATTGTGCAAAGTACAATGGCCAGTTTGTTAGAGAACAATAAACTAACATGTGTATTGTTTATCTTGTGATAAAGCTTTGAACCAGTTATCTTTTTAATAATTGAAATATCAGCTTTTATTTCTTCAGATTGCCACTCTAATCTAAAACGCGCTCGATTAACAGAACAAAGGTCTGTTCTTTTGATAACGCATGAAGTTTTGTCGCATGAAGTTGTTATAAGTTACAGTTTTCTTGATTATTTAGCTTCTTCATAATGTCTGACTAATGTTGCACTTGCAGATAAACTTTCACTGTCCTTGATATTACAAGCAGGAGTTCCATCTGTTTGCAAGAGCATTGCTGTAAATTTGAGGATGATTTTTGCACATTCATCACATTATTATCACGGCGCATGCATGCTTTGTTTTTGTGTGATCTCAGACAGTAGAGTAACACAATGCACTGAGCTTCCTGTCATTCACACGCTCAGTTTATAATGTGCAAATCTCTGCTCTGAATTTTCACAAGTTTTTAAGTTAACTTCTATCTGTTAATCTGAGCCAGGTTCTACACAGGCAATGTTGTTTTAACCAAACCCAGATTGATGGACTGACTGTTCAGAAAGTAAAAGAGATCTGATGCAACCTCAGAGTGGAAATGTTGTGGAACCAGTTTCTTCGTAATACCGTAAGTGTCAGTTGAGCATTCCTTCATAAAAGGAGGCCTCTTTGCGCTTTAGTAACCCGCTTTTACTTCCCCAGGTGGTTTACTTTCAGGGTTTACGTCAGTCCTAAATTCAATTGTGTGTTTTTTCTCGTCCATCTGATAGCTGGATCATTTCTGAGAAAAAACAGTGAGTCTCTTCACTTAAATTGACTCCTCTAAATGTCCTTGGACTGTTATGCGCCAAACTCGTGTTTGCAGAAACTCTTCTAATTATTAACATTTATTATTTGCCGATCAGACGCAGCAGGTGTTTACGTCATCAAAAGCTGGCTTTGGGTTAATTTAAACCTTTCTGTAGATCAAGTTCAGTTTCTGAGTGTTTCGAACTCCATCAGTGTTTTCCCAGTGCAGCAGGTTCACCTTATCACATTACTGGCTCATGCTGTCCTCCCCACCTCTCTCTTGTTGATGTTAGTTTGATTCAACCCCATCGTCTCCTCACAGCCTTTCCCAAGCTTTTAGAACAACACTGAACCAGCAGTAGTCTGCACTTTCTCGCTGCAAGGAAGTGGTGAGGGCTTGAGCAAGGTGTTCCTGTGTTTGTACTAGGGTGTGTCACATGGCAGGTTTATTTGTTAAAGCAAAAAAAAAAAAAAAAAAATGAAGAATTAGGCCAGGCAGGATAGTACTCGATCTCCTTTTGTCTTCACAGGGTCACCGTGTGCCCCACCGAGATCCCATGATCGTATACTAAACTGGTTTGAATTCCTGGAAGTTGTGTAACCTGGTTCTCATGTCAGGAGGTAGAAGAGATGAGATGTGAATATTTCTGCAAAATACTGAGTTTATCTCATGGTGCGATAAAGTATTAAAGAACAGTTTCATTTAATAAATACCTGAATTATTAGACAAAAGATAGGTTTTATGTCCTATAAGGAAAATCTTTTCCAGAGTTCACACATTCTGTTATTGTTTTTATGATTTAAGTCTGCCCTGATTTTTCTTTCGCAGAAACAGGAACAATGCTGTAAGCTCTGTTTAATTACGAACACTGAGCTGTAAGAAGTGTAAGCTTTGGCAGGTACTGAATGAGAACCCTGTTTAAGGTTTTTCCTTGTTGTGTTTCCTCATAGGTCCTAATCTGCTGCTTCGACAACACACCTGCCACTTCCTGCTTTGTGTACTCCAGTAACTCCTGCCTAAGTAAACACATACATCAGAGGACCAGTAGTATTCAAGTACTTGTTGTTTACCTCGTTTGTCCCAAGCTTTCCTGCTGTCCTGATCCAAACCACAGAACAGGTGTTCTGTATAAGCGGTGCCCATCTCACACACACTCATCCACCTACGCTAGCGTCATTTAAAAAGCATAGCCTTTTCCTGCACCCACGCACAATCACAGCCATCATGGCCAGCATGCTGTCCAACTTTGGCAAAATCCTGCTGCGCCGCCGGGCGCTGGACTTCTCCAGTGAAGAGACGCAGTTTGCCCGCTGCTTATCCACCCTGGACCTCATCGCCTTGGGGGTGGGCTCCACGCTGGGCGCTGGCGTCTACGTCCTCGCAGGTGAGGTCGCTAGAGAGAAGGCGGGACCGGCCATTGTCTTCTGTTTCCTCATCGCCGCCCTGTCCTCCATGATGGCTGGCCTGTGCTACGCCGAGTTTGGCGCCCGGGTCCCCAAAACGGGCTCCGCGTACCTCTACAGCTACGTGACGGTGGGAGAAATATGGGCCTTCATAACGGGGTGGAACCTCATCCTCTCTTATGTCATTGGTGAGTTCCACTTTTGGTGGATAAAGTGCTGAACAAGCTCATTCCAGTAAATTCAAATGTCATCTAATATCTATTTTATCTTCCCAATTCAAAAAGTGAAACTCATGGAATAGCATAGAATAGATTGGTCATACATAGGTCTGTCGCAATAGATCAATTAAACGCATTATGAATTAAAATAAGACGAAGGATTTCCTTTTGTCATGCTTTGTTTTTCTCTTTTTCTACCAAAGTCTGGTGCTTTGGTCCCAACTAACCTTTTTTTAGGACAATTTTGTTTGTTTGTTGTTTCTGTTGTTTTGTTTATTTATTTTGGATATTTAGAATGTCTCCCAGTTAAAGTGTTAAATGTTCATTAGAGCTCAAAGTTTATTCATCTTTGAGAATGTGTTCTTGCATTATTGTTCCATTAGCATTGTATTACTTGAAAATTGTCTTAAAACAACAATGTTATTGTTTACCGCAATAACTTCTGGAACAATTTATCGTCCAGCAAACTTTATCATGACAGGCCTAATTACAGACGAGTGAAATGAATGCAGTTTCCAGTGATAACCAGATTTTTGATTTCTCTTCTGTTTTCTTTTAGGTACGGCCAGCGTGGCCAGGGCTTGGAGCTCGACCTTTGACAACCTGGTCGAACAAAAGATATCCGGCTTCTTTAAAGCATCCATGGAAATGAAAGTGCCTGGACATGTGCTAGCGGAGTATCCAGATCTGTTTGCCCTAATCCTGGTCCTGCTGCTAACCGGTGAGTTTGCTGAGAGCTTAAAAGTTTTAGTAGAAGGGGAAAGAAAAACAAACTCCTGTTTATGCAGCTAAAGAGATCTTATTAGTCGGCCAGAACAGTTGTCACACCAATCTCTCAGCTAATGTCACATGCCAGCAGCAGTGTTAGGAAGAGCTAATCAGAGGATTGCTGTTGCCGAGTGATGGTTTGTCGGAACATATCTGCCCACGCAACAGGACATGCAGTTACTAATCCTGAATATGAATTTCTTTCCCTCGCTTCCTGCGGCGTCTGCTCCCCTCAGGTCTCTTGGCCTTCGGCGTGAGCGAGTCGGCGCTGGTGACCAAAATCTTCACGGGAATCAATCTGGTGGTCCTGGGCTTCGTCATCATATCCGGCTTCGTCAAGGGAGACGTTAAGAACTGGAACCTCGAGGAAGGCGACTACTTTAACTACAGGAACGGCACAAATGTCACCCAAAAGGAGTGAGTATTGGTCTCTATAGCCAACATAAGTTCTGTTTTGTTTTGGAGTTTTAAATGTTGCTTTTTCTGTTTTTCCCCAGACTGACAGAAAGGTTTGGTGACGGTGGTTTTGCCCCGTTTGGCCTCGCTGGAATCTTATCTGGCGCTGCCACCTGCTTCTATGCCTTTGTGGGCTTTGACTGTATTGCCACAACAAGTAAGGATGTTTTATACTTCCACGGTGCAAATAGAGTAACATGACTGCCTATATGACCACTTACTCTAGCCTGATAGAAAATGTCTGCCGTTCATATTCAGTAGGAAATGTGATCATATTAACAGTGACAGCTGCGCATACATGAATACTTTGATTCGGTTTAAAAAATGAAGCTCAGCTGTTATATAAATATTAAAGACGACATTTCAGAGTGCTGCATCCAAGGATATTGTTGGAAAGTTTAGTAGAAGAAAAAGTCAAATCTGACTAATTTTCTGCTGGTTTGCAAAGCAGAATGTGTAAAGAAGATTTTCTTTGGTGCACAGCTGGTAAAGAAATATCTCTAAACATTTGCACTCTTTAGACTTTTACAGATGTATCATTTTTGTATTAGCTAATTACAAAAATAATTGTAATTATGCAGCACTTTGTGTTTGTCAGTTACATAAAACACTATATCAGTATCTTCTGGTTAGTAGTTGGGATGAAATTTGCTTAAGGTGTACTGTTGCAACTCAGTGCAAGCTGGTTTTAGTTTATGTATTCGGTTCTCAGTGACATTTAACTTGCAGCTTATCTTTTTCCATTGTTTTCCTCCTACAGGCGAAGAAGCTAAGAACCCCATGCGGTCCATCCCCATCGGCATCGTGGCCTCGCTGCTCATCTGTTTTTTCGCCTACTTTGGCGTGTCAGCAGCCCTGACCATGATGATGCCGTATTACCAGCTGAACACTGACAGCCCTCTGCCCGAGGCCTTCAGCTACGTCGGCTGGGCGCCAGCCAGATACATCGTGGCCGTGGGTTCTCTCTGTGCGCTGTCCACCAGGTGAGGAAGGGAAACCTTAACACCAGTATCTTGCTGTAAGCAGCTATTTGAAGTCTCACTTTTGATCTCCTCTCAGTCTACTGGGTTCCATGTTCCCCATGCCTCGGGTTATTTACGCCATGGCCGAGGACGGGCTGCTGTTCCGGGTTCTGTCCAGGATGAATGCTCGCACAAAGACCCCCATCCTGGCTACCATTGTTTCTGGAATCGTTGCAGGTAACATATCTGTTTGTAGGATTCAGCTGTGTGTCGTTCTCCCATCGCAGTGATTCAGCAGGGTTTTTAATTAGACTTCCAGCTCTTCTCTGTCTTGTCTCAGCGTGTCTGTCAGGATGTCAGTTCAGGATCGATAAAGCTTCCTGAAGGCGACAGGAAAAAACGCAGCAGTTCCGATGGGGTTGAAGTGGCTGTAAACGTTTGCGTCCACAGAATGAGTTTTTCTAAATTCTGGTTTCCTCCTCGCAGCGCTGATGGCATTCCTGTTCGATCTGGCAGCCCTGGTTGACCTCATGTCCATAGGAACGCTGCTGGCATACTCATTAGTGGCTATTTGTGTCTTAATTCTCAGGTAAGCACTTTTATCATCATCAACTTTATTTAAGACACAAATAGGTTCTTATATTAAAATTTTAATTCAAATAGTCTTAGGACGATGGCAATCACAGATATGTCACAGTTTTACAAAAAGACTAAACCTGACTGAACTTTGTGCGATATCAAGATCACGATACATAGAAACAATTAATCTCCACACAAATCTGTACATTGTTTATGTAATGCAGCTTGAAAAGTAAAGGCACCAACAAAAATTAGACTTGCACTGGTCCATCTCATCATAGGGCTTTGAAAAATCAATTAAACACATTAAAATTGTAGGATTATTTCTATTATACAAATCTAAATTCTTTCAAAGTGAATATACACATATCTGTGCCATAGTTTGATTTAAAACTATACTGGTTATCTGAAGTAAGGAGAAAATGTTCTATCTTACTCGGTCTAAAGGTGCAGGACCTTGGATAGCACACAGGCCAATAATTTTCCTTCTTTATTTTGACAGCTTTATCTTTAATTATAGACACTCATACAACAGATAACAGTGAGTCATGGACTAAAAACCCAATAAAACACAAAGCAAGCGAGGGGAAGAGTTTTCTGATAGAAATTTGTAATTGTTCTGCAGACAGCTTCAGGACTGCATTATAAATTTATTACTTGACAATGGTCTCAAAACAACATTATTGTGTATTGCAGAAACTTCTGGGACAATTTATTGCCCAGCAAAATTTATCATCATGATAGGCTTATGTGTAACTTGGTGAAAGGTGTAATATTTGCAACAGAAGACATTTTCCTTCATGTTTCAGTTTAAAACAATCTCTCTGCCCTCACTCTACAGGTATCAGCCAGGCAATCTGAATTCGTCCAGTCAGACGGAGAAGCTGGTGGAGCTGGTGGAAGGCGAGAAGGTAGCTGTGAGCAGCGGGGACAGCGGGGACGAGTATGGCATGGAGATGGAAGACAGACCCCTCCATGAGACATTCACTGCCAAGCTGCTCTTCTGTCCAAGTGGAAAAATTCCAACTAAGACCTCTGGGACGATAGTCTACGTTACCACAGCTGTTATTTGTAAGTCTGCTACCAAGTGCTCAGTCTACTTGTTAGAGTCATGTCCAGCAGGATCTGAGTTTGTTTTCTTTCTCCTGTTTTCACAGCTGTTCTCATCACCATTCTGTGCATCATCCTGGCAAACAGTTTGGACCAGCTGCTCACTGGACATGCAGCAGTGTTGGTGCCCTGCATCATCTTGGCTCTGCTCTGTGTCGTCTGTATTATCATCATATGGAGGCAGCCACAGAGCAAAGAGGCTCTGACCTTCAAGGTCAGATATCTGTTTTTTTGTCTGTTTTGGCACTTGTAGTGTTTCACTGAGCAGTTCCTAAATGTAATCTCTGTTTTCTCAAGGTCCCGCTGCTTCCATGGTTGCCTCTGTTCAGCGTTTTTGTCAACATCTACCTCATGATGCAGCTGGACATTGGTACATGGATCCGCTTCTCAGTCTGGATGGCTATCGGTGCGTTTATACGTTTCCAAACCTGTGTTCCCTTCTGTTCCGTCAAACTGGGGCAGCTTGCTCATGTTATTCTTTTTATCTGCCCTTTTTCCTCCAGGCTTTGCCATCTACTTCTTTTACGGTATTAAAAACAGCAGTGAAGCTAACAACAAGTCGCCCTCAGGCAAATACGAGCCAGCGCTGCAAAACAAAAGCCCGATTTACAAGGGCAGTCCTGATGAGAGCGACGTGGAGGCCGGCAGCAGCCCCTGATACGGACTGACGCAGACCCGAGGCCCGTTTCCGGGCACCTGCACCCATTCCTGATCATTTACAGTGCAGGCGGGTCCGAACTAGGCATGGGCCGGTATGAGATTATGACGGTATGGTGACCTTTGGTTTCGCGGAATCACGGTATTATGGCTACAACTCGAAAATGTGTTATTTTGCATTTTCTTTATCATGCGTTGACGTGAATGCATACGCGATTTGCTTCTTAAATGTTTGCTGAATTGTGGGCTGATCTTCACTCTTTCACATGACCTGTTGCTGCCAGAGGCTCTGCTTTTTCTAAAAAAAACAATTCAGACAGATGTGAATTTGACTGCAATTTCAAATTAGTCTATCATCGTAATCTCTGTAGTCATAGTCAAAGTTATTTGTCTTTGGAAGCTGCATAAACATGCAGAGCTATTAACTATGCAGCAGCAGATGACCGGTGGGATTTGACCTTCACCTTTTCGCTGATCAGACATTAAAAAAATAGATGCTTACACTGCAGGCGCAGTATGACGCAAAATTTTCGTGGTTTTAAAACTGACTGTTTCATATACGTTGAAACCGGCAACCGGCCCATGCCTACTCAGAACGCTGCTCCGGGTTCAAAGGGAGGGAAGAGGCAAGAAAAACGCAACACACATCTTACCTCTGACCTGGAGGCAGATCAACTACTTGACAACTAGATGCTGTGACAAAGCCGATTTCCAGCTCGTCTGACTCTTAACCCGGTTTTATTTAGCCTTAGCCCACAGCAAGCATTTACCTGCCTGAATCACAATGGATCTGACCAACAAAGGGGTCAGATAGTGTTTTATTCCGTTACATGAAGCTGCAAACCGGAAAAACGTTACTTTTTGTTTTTTATTTTTGTGTGTTATTAATGTCCTGAGGTGGACCCATTAAGTCTCTAGTGTGAGTCCCAGTGTAAATCCCAGTCAATGACCATTTGAGCCATTAAGTTCACCATCATAAGATCATTCAGTGAGTCCAGCAACAAAGTGGCAGAGGACAGTAATCTCTCTCTTATGAATGTGGTGCAGTAGAGGAATTTACCTGTGTGTTTACACGCCGTGTGTGAGAGGCTGTGAGGTTTACAGTGTCAGTTCTTACTGGTAGGTCAGTAGCATCTGGTCAGTGCTGATGTTTATGTTCAATATTGTGCAGCTGAAGTCCTAACTGAGAACACTATAACCCCACTTCATCCTAAAACTCTCTGAAAACTGCTATAGACTACGATATTTATATACCACCAAAAATACCATGGTTTCTGGCTATCAACTCCAAAATTTAAATCAAGAATGTAAAACATGAATTCATGAATATTACTTGAAAAACTGTTTTATATAGCATAATTACATTCTTATGTTGGTATAAAAAAAAGAAGTAAAGCTATAGAACAAACCTATACTAAATATAACTGTATATTTCAATTTACGATTTATTATCAGAATACTTCATTTAGTATTTATTGCGATAAAAAAGTATTTCCAACTAGGCCTGTCACAATAACAAATTTTGCTGGATGATGAGTTGTCCCAGAAGTTATTGCAATAAATGACAATATTGCTGTTTTGAGACTATTTTTAAGTATTGTTATGATAATGGAAGAACGCATTCTCAAAGATTAATACACCTTAAATTCAAAGGAACATTCAGAACTGGAACTGGAAGACATTTTATATATTCTAAATAAATAAACAAAACAACAGAAACGACAAATAAAATTATGAAATCTCTTTGAACAAAATTGTCCTTCAACAAGTCTAGTTTAGACCAAAACACCAGACTGAAGAATTTTGTCATCCAGTTTTTGATAGAGAGAAATGATAAAACATGGAGCCTGTTTTAATGTAATATACAATTAATTGATTTATTGCTCATTGCGACAGGCCTATTTTCAAATTCCTCAGTCTGTCCTTTATATCTACAGCCAGCCCATGCCTAAATATGATATAATTTAACAGTTTTGTTATCACAGTATTATCATGTTACCATTCAATTTTGTGGCCTTTGATTTCAAGTTCAGTGACTCTAAAGTGTACATAAAACACGCAAATCTGTGTGGTTGAACTTTCACGTCATCCTGCTGTATGGATTTTAAAATTATTCAATGGATTTACCAACTTAAGATTTTGCTAACATACCAGTTTATCTGCCTTTTGTATTGTTGTTTTGTTCACACATTTGTACAGACCGGACGAGGTTGATGGGATTATGAGGGTTGGCATTTTCAGAAGAAATGCAATGAATGTGCTGCACGTCCTAAATAAGCCAGGGTTCATGTCAAGTTTTACCACTAAAATGTAATCTCTCTCTCTTTTTTTACTTCTTTGTAAAAAACATCTATTCTCCACTAAGACTCTTGATTAGTTTCAGCTATATATCTTGGAAGTTTTAAACCTTTTTCAGATGAATTGTCATCACTTGTATTTTAGTTTTATTATCTTATTTACTTCTAATTTTGTTAGAAAATGTTAATATTTATGTGTTTATTGATTGTTTGGGAAAGCTTTTCTGTTTTTCTGCCTTTATGTATTCATTTTAACTTGCTTTTTAGACGTACAACTTAATGTTGCTCTTTTGTCACATTTTATGTTTCGTTTCTGATCTTTTCTGACCAAACTGAATATTTTTTACGCCGCTTTTCAAAAACTACCAACCACAATGAGCTGGTATTTAAATTATTCTAACTATTTTTGCCCCAAGCCTTTTTCAGTCTGATTGATAACTTATTTTAAAGTTTTTTGTGTGTGTGTGTGTGTTGTTGTCATAGTACAAGTGCTTTACTGTAGAGTGTACAGTATTTGTTTAAATATCTTTGTATATTGCTGTAAATTATGCAAATATACTTTCTTTGACATGAAATTACATGTAAACCTGATGAGACGGTTTTTGTAGATTACACTTGAAGGAACTGATGCTGCTGAAGCCCAAATTATTAAACTATGTGAGATACAAAGTGCTCCCATGGAAGCTGGATTATACTTTGAAACATATCTTGAAAGCGTTTATCAGTACAAGGTAGATTTAATTGTCTTTTTTTTACAGATGGCGCATAAGAACCATTTGTGAAGTCGAATGTGAAATTTGCTCTTCAACTTTTTGATCTGAACTTTATGTTTTCCACGCTTACTCGCCACCAAAATGTTCTGTGACTCACTCAACTGTCACAACCTGCCCTGGTGCCTTTTTCAAAAATTACTCCAATCCAATCATTCCCCCGTAGTGCTGTATCAGTGAGAGCAACAATTGACTTCAGTTTTGTATTCTGTACATATGCTTTATTGTGTAAAATGAGCTGCGTTTTAATTTTCTCTTTTCTTTTTTTTAATAAAAATGATTTATCCTCCTGAAACCTGTGTCTCTGCCTGTTCTTGAAACGAGTTGAATGCCAGACGCTCCAGTTTTTTTCCAATGACTCACTGATTACTCACCTCACTGTGCGCACAGTCAGCACACATTCTGTTAGCCCTACCCTTTGGGTAGGTAGTTTAGGTTCTGAAGAAAAAGCATAACTAACGAATTCACTTCCTGATTACATTGTTGTCCTTCAGTAAAAGCTTTTAACAATAGCGTAATTACCCCGTTAAAACATTTCAATAATTATTGTTCATTTTAGAGCAAATTCTGAGGTTTAGAAGATATTGCTAAGTTAAAAAGTATTATATTAAATAGGCACAGTTGGTAGCACTGTTGCCTTGCAGCAAGTAGGTCCTGGGTTCGATTCCCGGCCCAGGGTCTTCCTGCACAGAGTTTGCATGTTCTTCCTGTGCATGCGGGGGTTCTCTCCAGGTACTCCGGCTTCCTCCCACAGTCCAAAAACATGATCAGGTTAATTGGTCTCTCCAAATTCTCCCTAGGTGTGAGTGTGTGTGTGAGTGTGTGTGTGCGTGAGTGTGTGTGTTTATATAGCTATTTGTCCTGTCTGTCTGTGTTGCTCTGCGACAGTCTGGCGACCTGTCCGGTGTGACCCCACCTCCCCCAGAACGTTTGCTGGATAGGCACCAGCACCCCTGCCGGCCCCACTAGGGACAAGGGTGTTAGAAAATGTATGGATATTTAACAGCATAAAACAAATTCTAATATCAATCAAATAAAACCTGAGTAAATATAAAATTGTTTTACAGCCATACCCCACTCCCTGCCCTGATGATGTCAGGACTTGTAAATCCTTAAATCATTTAGATGAAACCAGTCTGACAACTTATAGAGATTAAAGGATCTACATCCACAGAAATTCAAGAACATAAGGAAGAAAATTACTGACGTCTGTCATGTTGCAGAGGGTTGGACTGAATTTATTAGTTTAAAAGTTGATGCTATCTGGTCATTTTTCTTGCCTACCTTCGTATTTTGTGAGGAAGTGATCACAGTTTTATTACTTCTTCTTTTAACGAGGCTGCCCTCTAATGGTCAAACATGGTAACTCACAGGTCTGGCTTTGATTGAATTCTTAATGTCTTACACTTTCTAAACATTCAGTGGGTTTCCACTTATTACGTCCAAAGTCACTCGGAAGTGATTCTACCTTCATTCAGCTGGAGTAAATGGACTCATCCATTGTTTATTTATCATGTTGGATCCCAATAGTTTATACTTATTGACATTTTATTAGGAAGATTTAGATACAGACCAATTGAATAACCAGTTCATGTTGAATCAAAATAAAGAAACTTAGAAAATGAAGGGATGAATTCACTGTCAATTCAGGTAAAAGTGAGTTAATCAATAGATTGTTACCTTTAATGTACACAGAGATTGTACCCTGAAGGGGTGATGTTTACTTCAATAACATTTATGAACAAAGATTTGTTTTTATAAAGGTTTGGAGCCCCTGCATAAAGAGTGCTAGATGGGATGACAAAAATGAAAATAAAGTGTGAAAATCATCCAAAGGATATAATAATTACTTCAGTTATTATATCCTTCAAATATAAAAATAATATAACATTGTTTTTATAATGTTATAAAAACAATATAATATTGTTTTTACATCTGGGTTTAAATTGATGAATATCCTTTGTATTTAAGCAACATGTCTTTTTATTATTCATGTTAGTTAATAGTAACTTTCTAGATATAATATATCTTAATTGGCTTTTTAACGCCTTATTGTCAAAATTATTTTAAACAAATGTACAAATTAAGGCCAAAGGAGAAAGCTGGGAGCAACATATGCAACATATGGTAAAAGGAGAATCTTTTTTAAAAAAAATAGAAAAGGAATAAAACAAAGTGTTTAAAATACTAATTTGAAATAGTGATGTTATCAGTGTTAGTTTTAAAAATGATAATGCAACTTTTTGGAAAATATTAGTGAATGCTGTCCTTCTAGGATAGTTGCCCTGGAAGGAAATGAGCACATAATATTGAAAGGTAACTAGTTTGTTAGTTGTTCCCTGAAAAGGTTTTCTAATTCTTTTTTGCAATGGGGAAATGGCTCCCCCATGTGTTGAGTTGTCATTTCCTCTTACTGAATATTTAGGCCATATTTTGTGCTTTTTACAGGATAACATGGTGAAGTATTCCACTTCCCAGTCTTAGATTATTTCTGACATTTTAATTAGCTGGTTGACAGGAGAGGAAAAGGCTCCGTCTGTTCAGTGGCCACATTCCTAACCCTCTGGGAAAGTTACATAGAAGGTTCTCCAAATATCCCCTAATTGTTGGTTTCCACAACAATATATAATGTGGAAACCAACACATAGTTATATGACTTTATATAACTATCAAGAAACATTCCTGGTGAAAAGAAACACTTCTGTTTTGATAAGACTTCTTGATAATGGAATATATATTTCAATGCAGTTAACTACCTGAGAATACAACATACAGAAAAAGTTGATTTTCTTGACTGCAGACCAAAGTTTTGTTAATTGAGTAAGAGAATCTGAAATCAATTACTGGGATTCGGTCAAATGCTCGAATCTGGATCCAAATATAAAGTATTTTAATAAAAAGAATAAAGTATTTAGTAGGTCACTTTTGCCTACTAAAAGCATGCAAATTGAAAAACCTTTTTTTCTGCTTTTTGTAGGACATTTTTTTCTACTGGGGAACCTACGAAAAGCAGACATTTCTTTTTCAATTTTATAATCACAAACTTATGTATTCTTGTATCATATAATCAGCATTTTACAATTTTAACTCACCTCTGACCAACATTTGTCCCTGTAATAGAGGTCAATCTTATTTTTGTTTGTTTGAAACTCAATTAATTTGCTTCTTGACGGCCTAATTGATGGCTAAGCATTAAATCTGTTTCATGAAGCAGACAGATTGAGGTCTGTGGATTGAAAGGTGTTTAGGGTTGATCAAATGGGATCAACCAAGTCTGACTTTCAATGTCTTTGTTCAGGCTAAATTTGGTTTAAAAACAAAAAAAACCCAAAACATTTTCAATATTTTTTTTTCTACAGAGAAAACATTTTTCAAGCTTTTAAAAAAATCACAGCACATAGAAAAGATCCACGGGGTTTGCAGGGTATATTTTATAAACTGAACAGATGCACAACATGAAACTACCACACAAATGCATACACTCTTATCGTTAGACCAATCTGAAACACAAGTAAGAAAATTGTCCTGTTAATAACCTTCCTATGGTCTGTTCTTAAAGGCAGTCAGTGAGCAGCTACAGAAGATTTTCCTTCTGACCAACTATTCCCTTCAGCAGTTAGAGGCAAACCAATGGAAAAATCCCAACTACTGGCTTGATTCATTGCTTCTGTTGTCTCCATGTACACAGCAAGTCATATTCATGGCACAGGTGTCCAATTGGACAGTAACAATGTTTTCTTCTAATGGTTAGCGATGTGGTGAGCCTCAGTCTTCCATCCAGACTAATTTCGTGTGGATACATGAGCAGATGGACACCAGACTGGCAGTATGAGTCTCTGGCTTCAACATAACCAGCCACAGGAGTTATCACTTGAGAAAAAGGCCAAAAGTGGCTGCAGTGTTGCTAAAAGCTACAGACACACGGATGCATGCAGACAGAAAGGTGAGGGGTCAGGATGCTTCTTGTGCTTCTACACCTGTTGGGAATCTGAGCGTAGCTTTAAACGGATGGTTTAACAGTGCCGTACATGTAAGAGTAAAGTGAGTAATAGTCCCAAAAATCTGGCCTTAAAGCAGCAGCAGCAGAAAACTTCAGTCTGGTGAGGTTTTATTTATACCACCTTCCAGCTCGGGTGCTGCAGCCATCAGCAGAAACACTGCCGACTCCCTTTGGTGACTTCTTCGGAGGAATGGACCATGTTGGGAACAAATCCACTTTTTACTCCTTCCCAGCCATCTTGGATCTGGATGTCCCCACTTCGGACCAGCTCAAAGATTTCCCTTGTCAAATCTACAAACGCCTGAAGAAAAAAGAAATCTTCATGAGAATTAAATTAAATTTAGCTTAACTTACAACAAAATTGGTTGATGGGAATGCACAGGACAATTACATCTCACATAGGACCAAGTTAAATTAAATAAATTAAATTATAGTTTAAAAATTGCATTCTGTATTTGCAATGTACTTGATTCTCTGAAATATTTCTATATGACAATAAAGCCAAAATGTGAGACATTTTTGACGGTGCAGATACTTTTAAACATCGCTGTATGTTCAGACCTTCTCCACATTAATAGCATCCCGTGCCGAAGTCTCCACATAACGCATCCCATAGGCCCCTGCCAGCTTCTCCGCCTCATGCTGGGTCACCTGACGCTGGGCCTCCAGGTCACATTTGTGGCCAACGAGCAGGAAGACGATGCTGTGCGGCTGGACGTGACTTCGCGCCTCCTCCAGCCAGTTATGGACGTTCTGGAAGGAGCGGCGGTTTGTGATGTCAAAGAGCAAAAGGCCGCCCACTGAGTTACGGTAGTAGGCTCTGGTAATGGACCTGGACAGGAGAAAAACATTAATCAGTTTGTAATTAATTTGTTGTGACATACATGACTTGCTATGTCTTGCAAAAGGCTTTTAATTGTTCCCACATTTTATCACACTACAACCAAATATCGAGTTGGATTTTATTAGTATTATGTGAAATAGAGCAACACAAACAAATTCTGGCAAATAAAAAATATGGGGATTAAATGAATTCTACTGCATATGGTTTTAAGGGAAATAATCTGAACTGGAATCTTCAAATCCACCAAGAACTGGATGAGAATCAAGACGTGGAAAGTTGTGGGCCGAGTCAGAAATGTGAAACAGTAAGAACAGTCTTTCTTCTTCATAAACTGAATCGGTTTTTTCTAACTTGTTTCACATTACAGTAAACATGAAACAAAGAGATAAACCAATCAGAATTAGAAAAAGATCAGGCTCTGCAAACTTGTATAGAAAATACATTTTGGAATTAAGGGGATATAATAAAGGAGCTTTACAAGAGCAAAGGGAACGTGGCAAACAAGACAGGAGCTGAACACTGGGCCTGCAAGGAACAATAAAAACATGAAACAACAAATGGGATGAATGGGAAAAATGTAAAATTTTCGCAGTCTTGTTTATACATCATGAGGCTGACAAAAAGAGAAACTTGAAGCGGTGAGTATAATATTGTCTACCTGAACCTCTCTTGTCCTGCAGTGTCCCAGATCTGAAGTTTGATCCTTTTTCCCGGCTCGATCTCCACCAGGCGAGAGAAGAAGTCTACGCCCACAGTGGGGTCTGACACCTGGGCGAAGCGGCCCTCTGTGAACCTCCGGATCAGACATGACTTGCCCACTGTGGAGTCTCCGATGACGATCAGACGGAACTGGTAAAGCCATATTGTCTCCATGACTCATGTGAGTTTAGTCTGTCGCAGAGAAAAATGTCAGAAGGTTTTTCACTGAGCGTTAAACGGAAGAGAGAAGCTAAATCTCACACTAGTGAAATTAACTTTAAATTGTTTATTTTTTCCTGATTAGTTCATTGGTTAAGTTTGTATATTTCCATACACACTCCTTTGCACGCTTTCTCATGCTCTTTGCACTTATACGACTTTTTGTTACACTATCGACACTTTAATGTTTTATTTTAGATTTTATGTGGCATACCAACTGTGAAGCAGAAGAAAAATGGAAACATGACATTTGAAATATTTTAAAAATAAAAATCTTAAAAACCACATTGTGCTTTTGTATTCAGCCTTCTTTACTCTGACGTCCAAAATTAAAATCCAGTGTAGCCACCTGCCTTTCAATGTCACCTTATTACTGTAAATTAACTGAGTTTTATTAATGTTGATTTATAAATATATTTTGTGAAAGCCTCAGAGGTTTAAAGATAAAAACTGAAAAGTGTTTTTTGTCAAGATGCTTAAAACAGCTGCAGTCCAAATATCTCACAGAATACTGTTGAATAAAACATCTGAACATGAAAAAAGCGTGGCACGACTGAAAACATCAAGACACAGCAGTTCATACTGAGAGATAATCAGTGAAACAACCGAGATACCCCTGGTGACGCTGGAGGAGCTGCATAACTCAGGTGAAAAATACTAATGTTGACAAAACAACTATAAGTTATGAACTCCACAAATTTCCCCTTAATGGGAAAGTAGAAAAAAGTAAACCTTAAGAAGTCCAGTTTATAGTTTGTCATACATTATATATTGAGAGAAAACCACAATTTTACTTTCAGACATACATGCAAAACTTTATTTGTGGGTTAAGGCACCGTCCCTAGAGTCAGATATGGTGGAGGCAGTATCATACTGAGGATATGCTTCTTCAGCAGGAACAGAGAAAGATGTAGAGGTGATAGGAAGATGGAAGGAGCTAAATGTAATACAATCCTGGAAGAAACCCTGCTGCAAACCGGAGAGGATGTAATGACATTCCTGCCAGAGTTAAAGAGGAATGGTGTAGAACAGAGCATATTTATATGTTAGAACACATTCATTAAATTCAAAGACTAAATTCTATTGAAAATAGGACGGTTTTCTTAAAATGTGGCTAAATTTGAGCCAGTTTGTAAAGAAGACTAAACAAAAAAAAAAAGTGTAACTGTGTTAAAAGCTGGTTAAGATAAAACACCCACAAGATATTAACAAAGTAGTAAAACATGTCAACTCAGCACATCATAGTTCTGCTTCATATTGGTTCTCGACATACAATCTAAAAACTGTGGAAATGTTCAATGAACACTAGCATCTTTGCAAAGTTCTAAAAATACCAAAGCAAATGGTTCTAAAAGTAACAAAAATCTATTTTTTTCTTTTAAACAGAGCATCTGTTTAAAAAGCATGAAATAAATCAGTTTAAGCCCCCGTATGTGTCGATTATATTATAATTCTTGGTTCATAACAATATTATAATAAGCTCCAATCATCTCAGCCCTGTGCAAATGATTCACAGTGGGGTGATCTAATTTGAGGAGATAATAGGGAAGGGGAGGGCACTCCGCTCCAACTCAATAAACAGTGGTGTAGTCAGCCCCCATGTGGATTATAGAGTAGCTGGGAGGGAGCAATAACACTCAATGAGACGCTGGAGCAAGCCATGTATGCTTTCAGTGAAGATATACATGCACAATATAACATGTTGTCACCCAGATCCCTAAAAGGTAAACAACGCTGTTTTATCCATTAGTCTTTCCCTAAATTATCCAGGAGTGTTTTTATCCTGCATATTTAAGATTATATATAAATATCTGGAGATGATGGCCTACCTTGGTTCTGAGCTCAGCAGCAGTAAAAAACAAGCTCCATGTTGATGACTGTGTCTTCTGAAAATGACCCCTGAGGCTTTCGGTAGCTACGATGCAGCTTTTTCCAGGAATAACCCGCAAAAGACGCAACGCATGAACCCGTCCAGTTCACGGTTTCAAAGGTGCAGAATGGAGCTACTCAACGCGCAGAGCAGCCAGTGAAGCTAATGAAGCTAGGGATGGGAGCTGCTGTTATTTCCGTGTGATCATCCGAAATGGCAGCAGGACACAGCACCACCACCAGCAGCAGCGGCAGCATCACGCACAAACACCTCTTCCTCGCCCTCTTCAGCACCAGTACCGTAACTCCACCGACAACAGCGCAGCGACAAACTATCAAGATGCTGCATTCATGCACAGGAGGAACAGAATGGCGTGAGGTCCACAGTTTCATTTAACTTCATCACTGCGTGCAAGGAATGATGTTTAGATAACCACCGACTTTTGCAACTTAATATCACATATAGGAGCCCAATGTAAAAACAAACATAACCGGAAAATTAATCTTTAAGGTTTTTGCACAAAAATAAAATAGCACAATTCCTACTTTAAAGAGTGTATATTTCCTGTTTATTCCTATTTGAACGGTTTGCACCGTGTGCTGCAGGGTTTCACTGTTAGTTTTGGTATTATTGGTAACGGATTGAGTTTTAAAAGTTTTAATTTTTTAAAAGTGGCATGTCACCAGAAAATGTATGAAAATTCACTCAATTTCTACAATTAAATAGCGTCCGTTTTCATGACATGATGAAATGATATGTACACAACTACTGGCTAACTCCACTAAAAACAGTTTAGATTTACTTAGGTACTCAGGTAAGTTAATCGTGACGCTTTCAGGAAAGAGAAGTGAGGCTGAAAGCGATATTTCCAAGCAGTACTTGAAGTAACCATTTACTTTCACTAAGACAGATGTTAGACACGGACCTAAAATATAATGTTGTGACGGCGCTGTTTGCCGCAGACTGCAAAGCTTCATGCAGCGTGGACTGATGTAACCTCCCTAGTTCGTATTTTGACAACAAAGCAGACGACGCATTCAGGTACTGTAGGGAAAGAATGTCGTAATGCACAAACAGGGATACAAAATTCATGCTTGGCAAAAACATATTTTCATATTTTATCCTTAAAAACGTAGACCCCCTAATTATATATTATATATATTTAATTATTCCCCTTAATAACTGTTATATTGGAGGGTTGTGGGGTGTGTGTGTGTGGGTGGGTGGGGGGTATTGTAGAAAAGAATGTGATTGATGCCTAGATTTACGAGCAGCTCTTAAATGCACCATCAACTCGACTCAGGCGGCTGTTGGACACGCGTTCAAACTGTTATAATAGGTTGGCCTTAAAATGATCAGCTCAGACCGTCGGCGCTGTTTTTCCTGCAGATCGAACTGATGTGATGTTTTGTTCGTAATTTGACAGAAAGAAGAAAAAAAAGCAACTTTCCATGACTTTGTTGTCACCAACATCAAGTTTTTTCCAACATCTTATTTTGTATTTATTCATTTATTTCCCATTTTGCCGTTTTGCCGAGCTGCAGGCATGCAGCAGGAGCTTCTTTTCAAAGTCCTGGTTGTCGGGGATCTTGGTGTCGGGAAAACTTCAATCATTAAGCGGTACGTTCATCAGATCTTCTCCCAGCACTACAGAGCCACCATCGGGGTTGACTTCGCGCTGAAAGTTCTGCAGTGGGACAGTGACACTGTGATCCGGCTGCAGCTGTGGGACATAGCAGGTCTGCCTCAGTTTTATACACCAAAAAAACAAAACAAAAAAAAAACGATCTTTTGAGTTGATATTTTTAAAATTATTTAAAGTATTTAAAATGATTTAAGTACTTTAACGTGGCTGTTGTGTTTGTGACTGTGTCAGAAATTGGAACAATAAAAATACTTCCCCAGTGAGTCAGTCTCCCCTCTGCATGCCACAGAGCCTCCCTGGACTTGATGCTTCCTCGTGGAATGTAGATCTTGTGTCTGACTGTGACTGAAGTGTTCCCATGATCAATAATATCAATCACATGATGATAGCTACCATTAAATAAATGGGCTCACTCACACACACATGCACACGCCCACACACACACTCAGATATTTATGGAGTTGAGTTGGTTTGCTGTTCTTTTGTCCCAGGACAGGAGCGGTACGGGAACATGACCCGTGTCTACTACAGGGAGGCAGTGGGAGCACTGGTGGTGTTTGATGTGACGAGGGCCTCCACGTTTGAGGCTGTGCTGAAGTGGAAGGATGACCTGGACTCTAAGGTGAGACAAACTCAGTTTTAGGATTAGGGATTTTGTGTCCTTTTCTGATCACTCTGTGTCTTTCTCAATCTGTAACGTTACAAAAACAGTGACCTTTCCTGGTAATTCAGAAGCTATAGAAACACTAACTCTGCAAATGTAATTGAATGTGATCATGCAGTGATACAGAAATCTGTAGTTGTGTGTCATCAGCATAGAAGTAACTTTCTGTGCCGGATGTTGAATAAAACAGATTGAAAATGGAGCCTTGAGGAATCAGATATTTCATTGCCAACTGATACAAAGTAAAGATTAAGATTTTAACTAGTTTTCCACTGAACAAGACACTCACACACTTTTCCAATCAACCAATTAGTATGTTATAGCCATCAATGCCACTCTTACGGTTCAGTAACACCAGCACAGAAGTTTTAGCTTCTAAGCTGTATGGCATTTAAAACCTTTACCAATCCAGCAATGCTGGTCAAATCCCCTGATTGGAAAGCATTTTTTTATTAAAAGGCTGTAAATTTGTAATGGACTTTGCTCAAGAGATGACAAAATACATATGATAAGAAATGTTGTAATATCTCATAACCTAAGCTAGGGGGCGCAGGCAAGCCTTGACTAACTGTAGCCTGAAGGTGGAGCCTTGTGAAACTCTGCATGTCATCTTTCTCTGCTTAGATTTACAACAACCAGTTTAAACAAAGTTGTTTTGGATGGTTGTAAAAATCCAAACGTTCATACAGGTGAATGAGTATTTTTGGGCTTGACTTTGAAATAAACAATCACAGTGTTTTTGCATGTTCTCGTTAAAATATTGGATATAAAATAGCGGCTGATGCAGCTATAATGTGAGGTTCTTTTTATCTTTCCTCAGGTGACTCTGAACCATGGGAGACCAGTTCCTGCTGTTCTGCTTGCCAACAAGTCAGACCAAATAGCGTGTCAGCTGCCCAAACTGGACTTCTTCTGCAGAGAGAACGGATTTGTGGGCTGGTTTGAGACTTCTGCAAAGGTAACATCACTTTGAAAAGCAGAACAGCAGCATCCAGACCCATACTCCTGATTTTTAATGCAGAAGTGCACTTGTGCTATTAAAGACCTTTGGAAGCAGATTACCAAAGGAAAAATACTTAGGATAAATAGTAAAAGGCAAAAGCAGCTGACTATAAAATCAAAAGATTTGCTTGAAACACAAATTATTTTCTCAGTTTATAAGAGAGAAACTGAAGAAAAGTGTAGCGTGAAGTCCAGACTTCTGGTTTTTTTTTTCCCTTTCTGACTCAATGTGTCTAAAAAATTACATCACATCAGAGTAAAAGTCAGAGAAAACATTTCAGTTGAAGAATCCGTAAACTCTGCAGACAGCTCAGTGAGATCAGGGCAGAAACATCCACTGCAGGTTCACAGCAGGATCCTGAGGTGAGCATGGAAACCTGACTGAAAGACATCAATGGTCATTGTTAAGAAGACACTTCACTTTTAAAACACAATAATGTCACTGACAAATAAATAATTTTGGGCTGTGTATGCTCTCGGACAGCTGGAAAAAACATTTTTGACTTATCAGTAGCAGAAGATGAAAATGTAATCTTCTGCCTGGCTGAAGATTACAGCCAGGCAGTAATGTGCAGGTTTTCAAAATCTGCACATTTTGTTCTGAATTCACAGAAACCTAACTGCAAATTCACCAGATACTTTTCTCTGAACCTCTATAATCCAACTTATGGTGTTACTATGGTGTTACTAAATTCATTTAAAAAATTTAAAAATTTTTTTGTAGCATTCCGCTCATTCATGATGCAAAATAAGTTGTAAAAACATTTCTTTAGAAATGCTTGTGTGTTCTACCAGGAAAACACAAACATCGAGGAGGCAGCGCGTTGTTTGGTGGAGCACATCATGAACAACGAGGAGAGCTCAGTGACAGAGCGAGAGCCCACCTCAGTCCTTCTGTCGGGATACGCAAGCACCGCAAGGAGTCCTTTAAACTGTTCTTCTTGTTTGAAATAATCACATTACATCAGTGTCAAAAGATCTGAAAGAAAAGTTCTTTTATAATCTACATGTAGTAAGTAAGAACATTATTTAAAGCTGTGCTCACACTCCAATATAGAGGAGTAAATAAAATGGAGCACAAACTGCAAGAGTTTTGTTTTTTATGGTTTTATTTTTTGTTATTTAACCAACTAGAAAAATGTAAACACATAAAATATGAACATTCTCAGAAATATTGACCTTATATTTAGTTTGTGAACCACGTGTCACAATGTGAGGTTATGGTTTGAATATTTTTATTGGTTTCTGCAATTAACACAATAAATGTCAGCCTGGTCATGAAGCAGAGTCATTTCTATTTTGTGTTTCAGATTTAAAATAAAAAGAAGCCTAATATACAAATATGCATTTTTAAAACATATATGTGTTTAACTGGCTAGAAAGATGAAAAAAGTGATTATTTCAAATAATTACCTTCTCTGAACATTTTCCAACAAGGCATTTCTGCAACATTCTTTGGAGAAAGAAATACAGACTTCTGTGGTGGATGGAGGACAGTTGTGGCTTGATTCAACCCAGAAACATCCGATCACATGTGGTTAGATGACTGCAGCCAGGTGTAACGGCTGCAGCAGGTTCACCACACCCTGCAGCAGACCTAAGGCTCAAGAGGAAGAAATTTTAAAAACTAACTTTAATCTGTTGAGGTAAAAAAGTCCAATTAGGAACATTTTAACATACCTTATTACTGCAGTCGCAACGGAAAAGAAAAACAATTAAGAATTTCTCAGTCAGATTTTTTTTGTTGTACTTTTGATATTTGAATGTGTCCCAATTATCTCAATACCGCAGTCTCTGTTTACCTCGACAAAGACAGATATCTTGTCCCAGCAGGACTTTCTGCAGGACAGCTTTTTCTCTCTATGAAGCTGCAATCCTGTGTGCAACATTAGAAACAGTTATCAGCTGCTTGAATGCTCCTTGTGTTCTTCTATTCAGCAGAGAAAAAATTACAACAATCTCCTAAGGTCAAAATAAAAATAGAGGTAATTGAGGTTTCCGTGTCTCGTTAGTGACATCTCCAGTCCAAAGAAAATACAAACATCCTTGGAGAGGCGAGTTTTTGCTGCAAACATAACAGCAAACTATGCCAGAGCTGACTTGCTGTCAGACTGTTGCACCATTGTTGTGGTAAGTTGTTGTTTACAACCATAAAATCAATATCTTCCCAAATCTGAGTCTTTTCTTTCTTTCTTTCTTTAAAATCAGCAAAGAGAACCTGTCTGCTTTTGTGCCAACATGCTCTGAGTGTTATTTAAAATTCAGTGTTTTCTATTACATGTTGCTTTGGATTTTACTTCACACCCAGTAATAAGCTCCTGGATCAATTTGTAAAATAACAAATGTGTGTCTCTATTCTTTGTGGACATGCCAAAGAAAAATAATTCTTGTTTTTGTGTCTTTTGTGTTTGTAGGATCTCTTCATAAATCACAAGATGCTTCAATAAAATCTCACAAAACAGGATGAAGTATGAGAGCTTAAAGATTGTCCGCAATCATATATTTTTAATTATTGTCAATGCTAGACATAAAAAACACCTCCAGGATCAATAGGTAGTTAAACACCTGAAAAAAACAATTCACTTTTATATTGAATGCTATGAAGAAAACCCAGAGAGACATTGGAGGGCGTGTATGCTAAATTAAACTTTTATGATGAAAAAAGATGAAAGAATATTGTTTTATTGCATGGTCTTAAAGGGGCTTCATCCCTGTGGTAAGAAGATATTAAGGGCCTATGAGCCTCAGCGACAAAACGGCTGAACTGAGAAAACATAATTATGCTGAAGGGATCCACCTCAGACTGGGTCTGAGACTCACCCAAACCAATTTCATGCCAAATAAAAAGAAGAGTCAGAGCTTCCCTTTTATTAAAAACACACATATGTTTTACCCAACCAGACGTTCATGAAGGACAGGATGTGAACATCTAACTTCTCTCATATACTAGCATAAGCTCTGGTCCTTTAATTTAACATAGCATGCAAAAGAGCTGAGCTGAGCAAAACATACAAAAAATCATAATTTACAAATTTATGTTACTTTTTGATGAAATACTTGTATTGCGTTATGAGTTAATCCACTTGATTTTCTATTATACAATAACATATTTAGACATTTCTTTAACTTTGCAAGTTATTTATCCAACAAAGTCCAGTAGACTGCATTGTGTTGTCTTTTCAGCAATCACCTCTCCTATCATCATGCAAGTGTAAACCAATGGGAAGGTTTAATTTTCACAGGAATAAACCATCAAAGGAGTGTGGCTCAGCAGCAGCAGCCATCTACCACAATCAACAAAGAAAGGTTGAGTGGACAGAAAGGAGACAGAAGCACTGAGTTAGGAGTACTTTTTCTAAGAAAGAAAAAAAAAATGTATTTGATCCAATATCTCTGTCAATGTTTCCTCCAGGAAAACGATACAGTAAACACAGAATAAGTGTGCTCAAAGTACTTTCCTACCCATAATCCTGGGAGAAAAATAATAATAATTAAAAACTACTGTGGAACAAAATTAATTATCTACAATATTTAAGATTACATCTAGACATATGTAAAATATTCTGAGTTGTATAAGCTGTTTTTCTACTCCTCTCTCCTAGCCAGCTGCACCTAGTGACTCAAAGTCTCATAAGAACAGTTCTCCTTTGTGTAGGTAAAAGGGAGGACCAAGGCCAGCTGCCTGCAAGCGAAGAGATAAATAGTTAGCGCACCCCCACTATGGGAACAGGATGAGATGCTCAACTTATCTGTGTAGCCTTGGAGGAAACTAGGTAAAGGGCGCCTCCCCCTCTGGGCTGTTTATTTGGTTCAGAGTCCCCCTTTTTATGTTATGTGTCCTAATTTAATAATGGGCATTTGAAACGACTCCCACTTCCTGTGCGCCAAGGAACTGTATATGATTCTGTGATTGGTTCAGCCTCCCCAGAACACACCTCGAGTTTTCTATGATTTTATCTGTTGTTCTCCACTTGCAAGTGATGTTAAAAGTTTTTGTTCTTTGCACTTTTGCTGTCTCAGTCTCATCTCTGGAAAATCTGTGCATTTCAACACTACCCCCAGTTAAACCTAGTTAATAGCTTGATTAATTGTGTCATTCAAGAAAGGGACTCAACTAGATACAGAAGCTCAGAGACAGGGGTCCTTTCTACAGACAAAATAACAAGAACTGTAACAGTTTATGTTAAGAACTGCTCTGTCTATGAACCCATCCAGAAAAGAGGCAAAGCAAAACACAGAACTACCAAGCTAGGAGTACTTTCTATGGGAGAAAAAAAGGGATGAAATCACGTTAATAAACAGACATGGTGAGGAGGAGAACTTTCCATGAGAACAAAATAACAAGTACCCAAAATTAGAGGCCCATGAAAATACAGACCCACAAAGTAAGGGGTACTTTCTACTGAAGACAAAAATATATAAACACCAAGCAATACCTGAGCCAACATCTCTACCTAGAAAACAGACAAAGCACATCATAGAAACAATGTACCGGTACTTTCTGTCTGAGGGAAAAACAAAGAGTACATCTTTGATCAAGTGCTGGTCAGGTATAACTTCTCTGAAGGGAAACACTGCAGTGCTCCACACTGATCTTAGCATGATTGCATTTTACAGTTTCAGTCATACAAACTGAAAAATACAAGCTAACCAGACTGAATGCAACAGAAAGAAATTCTCCTTCGCACGATGGCTTTGAATTTCCATCCTTTCAAATCATGCTGCTAGTTGAGGGGACACACATTGTAAAAGATTTTAAAACAACTAACTAAATGACAACATGTATATGTTGGCATGAATATATCACAGCTTAAAGCGACAGACGCTCCTTAACAATGAAGGTGGGTTTTGTTCTGATGATGGATTTGTGTTTAGATTTGTTTTGAGGCTTCGGTGCTCAGCAAGGTGACCACAGCAGATAATTGCCTCATCAACTGGGTCTGACGCCCTTCCTAGACCCGAGAAGTTGCCCAATCGCCCTCGTCTCCCTCCCTCTCTCTCCGTCACCTGATTCACGTGCTGCCATTTTACACACAAGTTTGATTGACATAATAATAATTGAGGGGGGATAAGAACTGGCCTATCGGTAACCTTTAAGAGAGAAATACTCCCCTTTTTTCAGTGCGCAGACTGAAAGAGACTGAGGTTGGTGCAGCCAGCGCGGGGTGCTGTGGGGATCAGAGAGGTGTTTGCGCTCGGATCGCTTTGATTCTGGAGGAGAAACCGGGTCAGGAACAGGGAGACTGCTGGGAAGGAAAGGACAATGCTGTTTCGTGTCGTTTCGTCACTCACGGTGGATGCCGCGCAGATCTTACTACTAATCACCGTCCGTGTTTAGATTAGGGACATTTCGGATTCGGCGTTGGCACGGACGCACCCTGCCACCGGCATCCCAGCCTTTGGGCAGCATCTATTTCAGGGATCGCTCACTGTGCGCTGGCTGCACTGCATGCCAGCCAGCTCTTTATGCAGATTTCTACCTACATTCGTCGTTTTGCCTGAATGTGACTGTCCTCTGTCATTTTTTACATGATTTTTTTGGCCGCCGCATGAATTCTCCCACCGGATCCTCGTCGGTGTACTCTGCTGCTTCTCTCCTCCTCTTCCTCCTCCTCCTCTTCCTCCTGACTCTCACAGAGGGCACTACCCTCCTCCCTACCACTAAAGACATTTTGATCGTCCTCCCCAGCTCCCCCCACCCGGACACGACCACCACCACCACCACCACCTCCGCCACCTCCTCTTCCTCCTCCTCCTCTTCCTCCTCCTCCTCCACTGTAACATGTCGGGACAGTCTTTGACGGACCGGATCGCCGCCGCGCAGCACAGCATGACCGGCTCTGCCATCAGCAAAGCCGTCTGCAAGGCCACGACGCATGAAGTCAGCGGACCCAAGAAGAAACACCTTGACTGTAGGTTGAAAGCATGCCATCACTGCTCCTAGCTGCTGTAGCTCATAGAATAGCCTGCATGCACCTTTTCTCTCTCGCTCTCTCTCTCACAAAGGACAGTCTGTACAAACAGCATCCGGCCGGGTTATGTTTGCAACCTGTTTTTACTAGGAATAAGTATTTGCGTCTGGGATGTGCGGGGGGCAAAAGCGCGCACTCAACAATGAGCCTGAGCATCATCAGCGCAAGATTTAAATAAAGGGGCGAGGGAGCAGGGCACTATCTGGGCATGTCATTCTGGGGAAATAGGCCACTCTGGAATGGGCTAATCACATTGCAACCAGCCGCTTTATATTGTGGGCCTATCCATTATTAACGCCACTATCAGCAGCAGCAGCAGCAGCAGCAGCAGCAGCAGCGTGCATGCAGCACTAGGCTACATTCCCCTGGAGACACTTCAGTACATAATGTGCATTATCGTGCAGCATCACCAAACATCTTCCTCTTCATTTCCACAACCGCGCATTCAAGTTCACTGTCGCGTCCTCAGGGGTTCCATCATTAATGAATGTCCTGCTCTCAGTCCTGAACGCACAATAATTTCACCTCTGTCTGTTGGTTATATAAAAAAAAGGCGTTAGAAAACAGAAATACCGATTGTTTATTATCTTAAAATAAAAACACGAGATTTTTTATTATGAAACTAAGCTAAAACATAGTAAGACTCCCCTTTTAAAATGTGTAACATATAGGTAATAAATCTGTTTTAATGAATCTGTGAATACTTTATAAACTGTTAATATTTTGGAATAGAGGACAGTCAATGACTAATATTTTATCAATGCTAAAAATCTGTGGCTTTTAAAAACCTGCTCAATAATGCTCCACAAAAGCTGAATATATATCAGTTCATGGTTTTACAAGCACTTTATTGGGATAGCCTTATGATTTTACAATATGACTGCTTTTATAAATGGCTAAACCATTTAATGAAGCTATTAATCATTACCCATTAATACTGAGCTATAACACATTATTAATCAGAAACATTTAGAACTACAAAAGATTCTGTTTATACATGACTAATAAATAGTTAACCAGTTATCAAATAAGCTTTGAATGTCTCATAATTGATTAGTATAGACTTGTTGTACATTATTTAAAGGGTGAGAGTGAAGTTAAAAGTGACCATATAATAGGTAATAGCAGCATAGTCACGGTTTATAGTGTCAACAGCTTAATTAACATACTTACCACTTAAAAATGGTTAAAAAATAGTTAATAAACCAGATAGATAGATAGATAGATAGATAGATAGATAGATAGATAGATAGATAGATAGATAGATAGATAGATAGATAGATAGATAGATAGATAGATAGATGTGTCAAAATAAAACAATAAAAACATGTTGAATGTATTTTAGCAGCTTTTTTAGCTTGCTTTTCTGTTTTTGTTTTTTTTAATAAATCAAAGTAGCTAGACCTTGTTTTCTTTTCTTATTAAATGTTTCTGTGTAAATACTGTGATATCTTAGTATTTTCCAAGAACTTTACTGTATATCAACCATGCATACTCTGCATGTAGTGCTTTTCACAACCCTGTCAATCTAAACGTCTCTGAGGTTTAACCGTCTGTATATGATGTTGAACCAGAGAGGATCAAAAACAACCAAAGCCCCTAAAAAAAACCCAGAATAGCCTTTTGATTTAGCACTGAAACAAAAGATGCAATCAGATAGAAACTTCAGCATCATCAGCCACTCTTTGTGTCCTGCCTAATTTACACAACAGGAGGGCCCATTCTGATTGAGTTAGCAATGAATAAATCATACAAATTATACTTCTTTTTTTTGGCTTTTTTGTTTTTCGGTACCCTGCAAGCTATGGCGCCCTGGACAGAAAGCCATGTCACCCACTGCACACAGATTGCCGATTGACTATATCTGCACAGGGCTTCCCCTGCATGTACGTTTTACCAGTGATTGTAATTAGGTCAGGTGGCCTTTCCAAGTTTTTTTTTTGTTTGTTTTTTTTACAATCACTTGACATAATCGATAGAGAGCACATCCAATCAACACAATTGAGGGTTGGACAGACTGAAAAAAAGAGAGAAAGTGAACAAAAAGAGTGAGATGGCTAATCTGGAGGAAAATGTGGATAAATCAGCCGGAGAGACACCAAGAGGCAAGTAGCCAAACAGCCTGGGAGTCAGTCATCCAGCTGCATGCCCAGCCAGTCAGCCGGCAACTCTGGCAGCGCATTACTCAGTCATGTCCACAGCAGAGACTCTGGGAATATCAGGTCCCTTTAGGGAGTTTGCCACCGGGCTTTCTGACATCTGTATTACTTTGCCCCTATTTAAATACAAAAACAAACAAAGAAAAACAAAAACTCATTAGACTGACTGAAAATCATCAAACAGCACTGGTGCAACAATAAGTAATTACTGATTGTTTGACTTAATCACTGCCTTGCACAAACTAATTATAAAGGTTTTAAGTGGACTGTGTTTTTTGGAAGGTGGCTGTTTTGTGGGTGGAAGCTGAAGATTTCTGCTTTGTGCTTTGATTACACAAATTTAATTCAACAGATGACTTCAAATAAAACATTGATATAAACTCTGAAAAATATCAGACGAAGTGCCTCAGGTAATTAGATTTATTTCTGGCAAATCTTCAAGCACTCTGTAGCTGTGCCGATATTAATTTGTAGAAGGCTGCCCACTTCAGTGCCTGTCATGAGTGGGAGTATTCAGAAAATTAAAGCAAAGCTTGTACAATTTCAACAATGGATTTTATGTAACTGCTTTCAAGGACAAAATAGTTTCACCTAGAATGGTCCACAAAGAAAGCATACACAAGACTTTTTATTATACTGAAAGGAAACTCTACTCCTTGTTCCATTAATCTGCCCTCGCTTACTTGTAGCTGTTTTGTTCTGTGAGATGCTTTCTATTTGAACTGGAGGGGCTCTCTTGTGTATGGCAGGGTGTAGCATGCAGAGCGTGAAATGTTCAAGGCATCAGTAAATGTATTCGTGATGAGGAGGTCAGTGGTTCTGAACCTGCGGCTGGCTGAGGGGACCTTGGTGACTGAGTGAATAAAGACCCAGTAAAACTTCTCTGGAAGAGAGTCTGATGAGTCATATGAGAGCAATGTCAGCTCCTCATTTTCACTTAAACCATATCCACCTCCTCTTTGTGCAGCCGTCACTGCATTCTAGTTTTTTTTCCTCCCTTTTTTCCCTGAACTACCTGGTAAACAAGGTTTTAAAAAGAAGCAACCCTTTATAATGGAAGAGACCAGAAAAGCTCTTGGCAGGAATGAGAACAGAAAGTGAGACAAAACGAATGTGCAGAATAGACCTTAGAGCTGGAAGGATAGAAAACTCCTAACAATAAACATAACCATTATATTTGAACATTTGTCTAATAGATCCTTCTAAATCTGTACAGTACAGTTTGGTACATGATTATACTAGGTGTGAAAGTAAAGAATGACATTTTCTTTCATGGCCACAGCTGCAGGTACAGATATGCCTGAGTGGCATGTTCTCTTGTGTTTGCCATTTTGAAGAGTGGCTAAAAAAAAACACAAAGTATAAATAAATGAAAAATATTTTTAGAACTTTATGAAAAATAAAAAAATAAAAATAAAATAGTTTTATATGTATTATTGAGTGTAACTAGTTAATCAATTTGTAATTAAAAAAATAATCCTAATGTTGGATTTCTTTTCTGTAACAGAAAGTAGCCCTCGCTTACTGTTAGGTACGGCAGAGAACCTTAATGCTGTGGGCCAAAAATCCTATTCTCCTTTTTAGAGAGCATGACATCATGAGATTTGTAAAATATCAGGATGTTTTCAATAAAAATCCACTAGAAATTTGAAATTGGGTATTTGAGCAGTATAACGATCCAAAACAGTCTGACCAAAACTACACAGCTGCACTTACCAGGCAGACAGCTGAACCTTCCTCCAGTCCCCAGACTGCTGTAACCTTTAAAGTGTTACAGGAAAAGAATAAATGCTGTCTGATGTGTAATAACAGGTTATAAAGCATTAACAGCAGAGGTAACAACCTTGGAAGAAGTGAGAATTATAATTTAATGTAGGACATTTTTCCATATATTTATATTTTTCCATAAATATAAATACTCAAACTATAATTTATATATTTGAACAATTTTCAGTGTGAGATTATGCTGCTATTTTAACACGTTTCGGACATCCTTTACATGGATATGAAAAGGTGAGGACTCCCTTTTCTTTTCTTCCGTTCTTTGAACCCAACTGCTAAAAAAATCACCAAGAAGAACAAAAGTGCCGTGGATGACGCCACTTCGCCTCACAGGCAGCCGAGGGTGCCTAAATTGGCTCCACTTACTCCCACATCTGTGTGTCATTTTAATGACCTCATCTTTTCAGTAGATTTCATGCCCCCGATATTTCTTCATTCTTTCTAAAGCCAAGGTCTTAAAGCAGACTGAATAAAGTTTTATGGCTTTTTACAGTAAGTCTCTTTATGAGCAGAAATCTTTCACAGACCAAGGCCTTCTATTTTATGTTAAAGAGCATTAAACATGTCCTGAATTTTGAAAAGACACAACTGTCTGACTCTGATAACATCAAAGCCATTTTTAATCAAGTTTTTGATTTATATGATTTCCAATGTGCGTTGTGGGTTATCAGTAGTAACAGTTGGCCACCATAGAATCAATACTGCTTCCCTCTGGCTGTTTGCACTGCCACATATTGGTGGTTAAATCCCTTCTGATTTTTTTTATCATGTATAAAAATATCTGCCAGAAGGACCACTGAACAGAATAGACAGAATGGAATCATAACAAGCTTTCAAATAAACATTTTAGTTTGAAAGTTTTTGCAGAAAAGTTGCTAAATAAACCCTGAAAGTAAATTGCCTTTCTGGATACCTGGAGATTTCACGCTCCTTACTCTGATTTCAGTCTGGATCACCCCCCCTGGGGAAATAAGTGGTGTGTCAGCATCTATCTACTCGCTTCAGCGGCTCGTTGTCAACTTTGTCTCTGTGAGACTGGTCAGGTTGTGCATCAGAGCTTCAGAGCAGAAAACAGCTGTCTGCTTTAGCATGAAAAATACGACAGGAGCGAAAACAGATACCAGATGTTTCCATGCACACAAAACCATTTCTACCTAAATATGAAAACAGTTTTTAAGATGTAGGACATTTTCAAACCAACTTGGCTTTGATTAGAAATAAATATTTGCTCCCTTCACCTAATTGAAAGTTGTACTGATTTTAGATTGTTCAGAGCTAGTAAGAGGTGGACTTGCTGTTGTTTCTTGGTGCATCACAACATAGGCTTGAACTGAAGGTCATAACCAATGGATGGTCAGATTTTGCTGCAGCGTTTTATAGTAGAGAGACGGATTCATAATCTATTCATCTCTGAAAGTTGTTCAGGTGATGAAGAACCAAGCAGCCACAGACCATCACAGACGGTGGGTAAAGACTCTCACTATTTGACTCCCAAATCCTTAAAATGATTCTATTACCTCTTCCAGACTGATGCCTTGATTGTATCTGTCTTCTTCTTTTGAGTTTCTTTTTAACAGGGTATGGTGCATTGCTTTTTGAGATTATTTAGTCTGCGTCGTGTTGTCAAACAGGTTGTTTAGGGAATTTCATGATTCTACAAGTCAAGCAGTAATCAGGAGTGGGTGTGGGTGAAGCTTTCCAACATACACACAGCTTTATTACTGTAAACGTAGAATCATGGCTAAACACAACAACAGAAAAAAAAATCTGTAAGATGCTTTCACAGCACTGTAAATAAAAATATGCAGGCATCAAACTGGGAAATTTGATCTAAATCTATTGGCACTCTTACGGTGTATATATACAGCTCTGGAACCAATAAAGAAACCACTGCACTGAACAACACTGAAAGCCTCGTGGTTATTCCACCAAATATTGATTTCTGAACTCTTCCTGAGTTAAAACATTAGTATTGTTTCAAAATGAATATGAACTTGTCTTTGTGTTACTTGATGTCTGAAAGCACAGCACCTTTTTAATTATTTTGACTATTTCTCATTTTTGTGCAAACAAATACAAAATTTTAGCTTGGAATTTTTGCTTGACATGTTGTCAGTAGTTCATAGACTAAAAGAGCAATGTTCATATACCTATGGAAAGTAAAATCAGAGAAACTGATGACTTTAAGTGGTCCCTTACTTTTTTCCAGAGCTGTGTATTAAAGACATATTTGTTTTTTATGAATCCTTCCAGACGCTGAAGGCGTGCAGACCTTTGACTAATATTTGCCCTTTACACTGACAAATGTCATGCCATGTATGCAGCACAGTGAGTGTCATGCACAGACTGACTTCATTTTTTTTTACAGCAGTCAAACACAAATGTGTCAGCAAAACAAAATGTATGTTTTCTTTTTATTATTTATTATTGCATGTGTGATTCATGTGGAGGGTTTCACACCAATAACTGGGGTAAAAAGCTAAACAGGCGTCTCCTGAGGTGGGTTATCATTTGTGTGTTCCCTCAAGGAATGTTTTGCATCCTGGCATTGAGAAGACTCTAAGACAGCTGTCAGTGTCAAACATCCCCGATAATCTCAGTTTGCTTGTGAAACAATTTGACTTTTTCTCAATAACTCAGCAAAATCTCCTCTTGGGACTATTGTTCCCTCCTGGCAACTAATTAATTACCTCCATTTTTGGATGTGCTATTTTTTTACATGTATCTGTAACTTGATAAATTCTGAATGGCCTAGGTTACTTTTCCCATCGTGTCTAACGGGTTCTGCTGCTGATTCCTGTCTTTCTGCTCATCAGTTGAGTTTCATCTTACTCAGTTTTAAAGCTTTTCAGAATTGAGCCAAGACAAGATGTAAAATGTGAAATTCCCTAAATGTCTTTACACAGAATCAACAGTCTCATCAAATCATCCGTTTATCATCATTTACTGTATAAATGCACAGAAATATAAGCTGCTAAGTCAATGAAATCCAGAGTCTTTTTATTGCTGTATATTAGAAAATCAGAACATGACTTAGCTGACTTATAGGCATGCAGCTTACTCTGTATATGTGAGACCACAAAATGCTCCTGTACCATTTTATAAGGAGTCGGTAAATCTCTGGGCTTTAACAGATGCCACACATTCTTCATTAGAATCCATAAGGAATCTGGGCCACAGTTCCTGCAGCCTGACCCAGTTTTATGTTGACTAGTAAAATTTAAATGATCTGTACAGCGCCTTGCAAAGGTATTTGCATCACTTGAAGTTTTTCAAAAGCTACCTTGCAGGATTTTATTGAAATTTTATGGCAAATCAACTCAAAGCAGCCTGTAAGTGTGAGATGAGAAGAAAGGGGAACATGGTTTTCAACATTTTATTCACAAATAAAAAACTGAATGAGGCATGATTTGTATTCATCCTGCCTGAGTTAATAGTTTATATAATCATCATATTTACAAATGGAAATCTTTTTGAGTGTGTCTCCACCAGTATTACACATCTAGAGACTGAACGCTACCCATTCTTTGCGAAATAGTTTGAATTCAGTCTTACTACATGGAGAGAGATGTGCAGTGTTAGTTTTCTGCTACACAAAGAATTTTACATCAAGGCCAAAACTTGCAATTTTGGTCTCATCTGACCGGAACACTTTCTTTCTCTCTAATGGAAACCTGTAAATGGGACTTCTGATTGGTTTCTTATGACTTTCTTTTTGTTACCTTTCTTTAAAGGCCAGATTTGACCAATCATTATCCTGCTTAAAGTTTCTCCTTTTTGAAATGTGGATTTGTGCCTCTCCTCCAGAGTTACCATGGGCCTCTTGGCTGATTCTCCGACTGTTTCCAGATGAACCATTTCTTTTTCACATCAACTCTGCTCTGTGAGACTTTCAATAATTGACACATTGTTTTATAACCTAACCCTTCTCTGAAAAAAACCTGAAATAGTTCAAGTGGTGTGAATACTTTCCAAATGCACTCTTCAGCCAGTTTTCTTCCTACAGTTCCTGATGTTTATTAAACCTTTGAATATAGGAAACCGTCACAACATGACGCTCTTACCCAATTGATATGTGCTTCACATATCCTTAAGGTGAAAAATTTATACGCCAGACAGATGAATTTTATCTCAGCCAAACTAACAAGGACCCTTCAGAGAACATTTTTCATTCATTACTCACTATCTGTTAAAACATGTGTCGGCAATGGAACAAATTAGATCTTGCTCTATAAACATTTCAGTTGAATAGGTGGAAAGCTGTGCAGCTACATAATGGGGTTGTGAAAAATGTGTTTTTTGTTCTGATTCATCAGCCTACACAGTTACTCTTATTAAAACTCTTCTTTGTTATTAGATTTGTGTGCAGTTATTGAGTCAGAGAAAATGAATGCAGCAGTCGATGTGAATCTCAGTGGCTCTCCTTATTCCATTGATTCAGGGCTCCCCAAAGATATAAATTTATGTTTTTTTCATAGCTGCTGCTTTTACTCACAGTAATTTAAAGCATTCCCCACATTTATTGGCACTTCTGGTAAAACACCATTCAAATTAATTCATATTTTATTACTATAGGATAATCTTATCCTGAAAAAATAAGTGATTTCACGAGGTTGAAGGATGCAGAAAGGAATCTTTGACCATTTTGGACAATATCTCGAGATCCTGCAGAATCCTTGTCCCCTTCTTATGCACTCTGCTCTCTAGTGTCCTTGTGCTTCAAAGATTTTATGAGGCCATGGACACTAACAATGTTCCCAGGAACTTTGAAGCAGAACTTAATGTTGCATTTTATGAGCTTTTCTATGAACAAATCTTTTGTCTAATTGCAGAAACACCTCAGATGTTTGTTGCTGAAAAGCTTAATATGAAGTTTTGCCTGATCAAAGCACACATCGCCCAGTAGAGTTAGCAAAACTTCTTGTGATTGTGTTTGTGATGCAGGACAGAGAAGGCATTTTTCAGACATAGCATAACTGTCCATATATAGATTTGGTGGCCCAAACATCAACATGGTTTTGCCTTATTTGAATGGTGTATTCTCTTAACTTCTTTTCTTCTTTTGAAGAGTTGGCAAAAAACAAAATGTGTCTATATGCACTTTTACATATCTGAAGGAACAAGGTATGGAGTAATACTCAACATTATTTAGACACTGATCATTACAGATTAACTGAATTATGAACATAATTGCATTTATTCAACAAGAATCGGATGATATTCAATTTATGTTTTTATTAAAGGATTCTTTCCATTTAGTTAATAGACAATTAAAGATTGGGTTATTTAATTTTACACTAGAAAAATTAGCAATACTTTTGCTAATTTTCCCAATAATTCTGTTGAGTAATATATAATTAGTGAGAAAAAGTGTCTTATATTGATGGAAGAGTGTCTAAATCAGCCAACTCTTAGTCTCAACCTCCATTTCTCTTCATACTCAGATTGTTTTACAATAGATTGTCTTGTTTTTATTTCTGTGTCCCTCAGACCTGATCCACTGCACCAATGAGCTGAACGTTAGCATCCCCCATCTGGCAGACACGCTGCTGGAGCGCACGACGAGCAACAGCTGGATTGTGGTTTTCAAAGCGCTCATCGCCACACACCACCTCATGATGTACGGCAGCGAGGTAAGCTAAACATATCGATCGAGAGCTCAGAACAGCAGCTTATCTTCTCAAACTTAAAAAATAAGTTCCATTATTTGATTTTTAAACAAAAATCTATTCTTTTGTAAGCGTAAATCATTAAACAGGGTTTCCCCCAGTATATAATAAGCCTGGCGGGCTACCAGGTTTTACTTGCCCCCCACCAGACTAACTGTTGCTTATTCATTTTAAATAAGGTTTAAAATGAACCCTATTTCACAATCTATTGTTTCCAAATTGTGATACATCTTTCAATTTTTGTAACTTCTAAAATTACTTTAACATAAAAAACTTTGTGGGTCTTAACATTAACAGTCATTTTTTCTTTCAAATTCAGTCTCTCTCAAAAGTGTAAACAAGCATCTTTGCATTCAAGGCTTTTATAATGCATAACATTAGGCTTTGATAAAAAGCTTCCAAACTCTTTACCCCTTAAATATGATGCATATCCTGTTCAATTGTTTAAGCAAACAAAAATGTCAGAAGACAAAAAGAAAACATCATGCAATAACCTGTTTGCATAAGTTGTGAAATTCTGTTGATGTAATTACAGCAGTTAGTAATGAAAACATCCTTTTTATCAAGCAACATTGCATTAATTTATTGTGTGTGTTAGCTCAGGCTCTTGGATGAGACCGTATCTTATTGACCTTCCTTCAAAAAGCCTGACTTGCTGCTCTGCAGGTCGCTGCAGCTTCTCTCCAGCTCTCTCGTTGTCTCTCAAAGGGACGTCTTCCTCGTGTCCGACGCGGACCGATGAAGCATCCCGCTGACATTTCGCTGGCCGGCATGATAAGTCGCCTCGCTTTGCTGCTCGTTCTACACGATGAACAAGAGGAAAACATCAAACACGTTGAATGATGAGCGGCTGAGATCAGATGAGACAGAAAGCATGCGGCAGGGTGGTGACTCTCTAAAAGCATGCAAAGCTTTTAGTGACCTGACGGACATTTTAAGGGCTGCTTAAACTGTCTGAGTGTGGCTTCTTTGACTGGTTTTGCAGAAACAGAATCACTGAAAATTACAGATTAAAAATCAGACAGCTTTCCTGCTTTCTTGCAATAAAATTGCTTTATATAAAAAAGATGTGATTTAGGAAAGTAAGATTAATTGTATTACTCCGAGAAGTGAAAGATGAAGGGGCTGAGTGGCTAAAACTGGTGGTAAGTTAGAGGATCTTCTGTAAGAAAGAAAGAATATTAAATGAATCAGTTTTGATAGTAAAATATTGCTGTTCACCACAAAACCTCAGATGAAAAGAAAGCAGGAAAAACATGTCTTCAACCCATATTGAAAAACTCAAATAAAATAAACAAAAATCTATTTTTTGCAGCTAATGAACATTTCTTACCCACTGAATTTAATTTTAATATTAAGAACACACTATCAAAGTTGCTTGAACAGACTTTAATAAGCTAATTAATTCATTTAAATTACTTTGGACAGTTTTAAGCAGTGTTTATGTTATGAGGTTTTTTCTCTGGACCTGTTTTTAAAGATGGCAAAAAGAAAAATTGTTACTCCTGGTAAAATTTGTGTAAAACTCCAAAGAATGAATTCCTCTTTTATTGCAAGCAGCAGCATCATCTTAAGCAGAACATTTTGGTGAAAATGTGACCTTCAGATTGAGAACATTTTTTAAAAATTCAAATAAATTACAGGCACAACTCCTCTTTTGTACATGCACAGACATCGCCATGGCAGTCTGTAACTTCCCTGATGTAAAATTATTTTTTTTATCAGAAATTCAAACCAAACCCACTGACAAAGAAGATCTTAGGCATAGAAAACAAAATTTAAAAAACCTCACAGCTCTGAGCAAATAGTGCATTAGCTGATCCAACATTTTAAATCTCTACACCTTTGTGTGACGTGTAATTAGTTGCTATTATCTTAACTATGCGGTGCTTGTGTTGTAACAGCAGCTGGCCTGATTATTGCAGGCTTGTTGTTTCACTTTGCAATCCCACAGGGTGTTTATTTTTTCAACACAGAAGATATTAATTTTTGAAAAAATCCTGGGTCACCCTGCAGATTTCACCAGAGTTTATAGAGTGCCTATTTTTAAACCTCTAATTTTCTGTTTTTTAAACTAAACCCACACTGGATGATTTGCATGTCTTTTATGAATTATTTAAATGTTGCTGAGATAAAAAGAAGTTGCAAAGATAACTAGTGGAGGCAGTAAGACTTCATTGTCTCCATAATTTAAGATATTAGCATATTAGTCATTTGACACAGCAAGCCTGGGTAAGCGCATGTTAATACAGGATAAGTGGGCTTTTATCCAGAGTAAAAAGGCTTAGGAGGGGCATTTTTCCTGTGACACATAGAATTACCTTTTGTATGTATCGATGGACGTCAGCTAATCTTCTTTAAGAGTCAAAATCAAGCAACGTGCAGCTCACTGGTCAGAGAGCAACCTGCCATTTTCTAGACACGGAAGATTTTTTAATAATAAGTTTTACATATAAAAAAAAAAAAAAAAAAATACAAATTCAAAAAAGATGCCACTCCCACAGTGAACACAATTTTTAACAAATTGATGCTGTGTTTTAGAAAAACTTCTTTTGGCTTCAAATAAGTCAAGCTTATATAGACAAGACACACCAGAATATCCAACCAGAGGATCTTGTGCAGTTGGGAAAGAAATTTGGATACCTCATAAAATGTTTACCTTACTAATAAGATGTTTTATGAATAAAATGTTTGAAATGTTTGCAGAGTCTGCTCCAACTCCCGAAAGCATCTCAATGGGGTTTTCATTTATGCAGTTCTTGGTGGTTTTACTGGAATGTTTTTGGTCGTTGTTTTGTTCCAGGGTCCAGTTCCAGTTTAGCTTAAACATTTTCAAAGATCTCTGCTGAATTCATGATGACTTTCATGATAGCTAGCCGACCTGGCCTTTCTGCAGCCAGACATCCCAAAACATGACTCTTCTACCTGTGTGGTTCTTTTATTCCTCCAGTAATTTATTAGGTTTGTGTTAAACATTTCCATTGTTCTTGTGTTCAGATAATTCGATTGCAGACTCATCTGTCCAAAGAATATAACTCTTGATCTTTATCTCTCTCTGAGTTGTTTTGATCTGGAAACATGAGCTTTATGTAACCGTACGGTGCCTCTTGTGGGTTTCATTTTTGGGGTTTTGGTAACTTCTTGTAGCATCTTGCTGCCTGCTTTCATGGTAAACATTCTCATTTGGCCAGAACTGGGCATATTGGCAGTTAATGGCCAATTCTGGGGATTGCAGATGTTTTTCTGCATCAAATATTCTCTTCATGTGTGCTACATGTGTGACATTTCAATTGCTAAAGTTTTTTTTCTTTTACTTTTTGAAAATGGATATGAAAGATATGTGTTTATAAGAGTTTATCCTTCAGGAATATATTATAAACATATTCACGCTGTTCGAATTAAACCCAAATAAACTAAGACTTGCACAGAGATGCTTCTTTCATGACAACCACGTCTGCTCATGTGTCTCGGTGGACATACCTCTGAACTGCCAGGCAGCGGGACGACATCAATCACTAACTTTGTCCTCTTTGTTTTGTCTGTTTTTCCTCCATCAGAGATTGATGCAGTACCTTGCCTCCAGAAACACGCTCTTCAACCTCAACAACTTTCTAGATAAGGCTGCACTACAAGGTGATTTAATGCCATTTGACTGTTTGTAGACTCAGCAGTGCTGTATGTCTGACAAAACAGCTTTCTGTCGGACTCTCCCTGGCTCTGTTTCACCATCAATACGCCAGTATTCAGAGACGATTTCAAAAGATCTGCGGCTGAAAAAGGAGCTCTTTGTTTTATACAGGAAGGTGCTGAATTTTGCTGAAAGCTGAAACAATGCTCAGTGTGTGATTACATAGTCAGAAGCTAAAAAAGAAAGTGAATAAGTCTAAAGCAGTAAAAAGGAAGAGCGGGTTTTACACGTGAAGCAGAAGATGATGTAAAAATGAAAATGAGAAGGTATTATGGGACGTCAATAAGATGTAATCGGTCTCTAACGGTTTCTCTCCAGGATACAACATGTCAACCTTCATCAGACGTTACAGCCGATACCTGAATGAAAAATCCATGTCTTATAGACTAGCCGCAGTGGACTTCACCAAGATGAAAAGAGGGTACGCCTCCTGCACAAACAAACTGATGGCGCGTGTATGCGTTCCTCTTTTGTTCACCATTTCTGTGTGTGTGTTTCAGGGCTGAGGGTGTGATGCGCACCATGAACACAGAGAAGCTGATCAAGACTTTGCCCATCATACAGAACCAGCTGGACGCACTGCTAGATTTTCAGGTCAGTGACCAGTGGCTTGTGAAAACCAAGACACTGGTTGGTTTAATCTTTTTCACCTCTTGTCACATTAAAATCATAAGCCTGAAGTGTAATTTGCATTTGTATTCAACCGCTTTGAGTGTGAACAATTTGATTTTCCTTTCTCCTGTTCTACAGCCAAACTCCAACGAACTGACCAATGGTGTGATCAACACAGCTTTCATGCTGCTGTTCAAGGACTCCATACGGTTGTTTGCTGCTTACAATGAGGGAGTCATCAACATGTTGGGTAAGTCAACAACACAATGAAACACAATTCATTTAGTTGGACTAGATTCTTCTTAGCCAATTGATTCATTTGCAACTTTCATCTAAAATTCAATTCAAACTTTTGATTTAGAGTGTTATTATGCAACATTGTGGGTATACGTTGTAAACAATTCCCATTTCCTTTCCACTTTTTCCCCCCAAAAATAGCTATTACGTATTTGTGACATTAAAAGTAGTTACATTTATCACTGATGCCAACCCTGTTATTTACACCCCATCTGAGCTTATTTCTTTCATAAGAATTATTTTCTCTATTTTCTGAATGACATTATTTTAAAGAAACAGATTGTGGCTTTTTCCTCTTATATTCAACCAAAGTTAACCAACAAAAGAATCCTAATACAACACCTTGTAAGTTCTTTGTTATGCTTCGTCTTCACATGGTTCTCTAAATGTTGCAAAGAAAAATCTGAAAAGGTTGTCCTACATTTGCATTCAGCCGGTTTGACTTTGACAGCACAAATCAAGGACCTTCAGATGTTTTAGATGAGCAAGAATTTCAATCACTAGATGTTTAAAAAAAGAGGGTCCAATTGTAGCAGCAGGTGGTTCTACACAGTATTGACTCAGACCACAACACTTCTTTTCAGATCTTCACTTGTGCAAAAAGCTGAAAACCATGAGCCATTTTCAATTCACTTCACAATTATATACCCACTGGCTGCCACATAAACCCAATAAAATATGAGGTGCTGCTTGATAAAACATGAAAAGTTCTACAGTGTGTCTATAACTGGGTGATGATGGTTGCCTTATTCTTTTTTCTTCTGTATTTTTTTTGTCTGTCTGACAGAGAAATACTTTGACATGAAGAAGAATCAGTGCAAAGAAGCATTGGAGATCTACAAAAACTTCCTGAACAGGATGACAAAACTGTCCGAGTTTCTCAAAGTGGCTGAGGTATCGTTTGTTTATCCTGCTCTGTGCTCACCTGGAGACGATGGGAACATAGGTCTGGAGCAAACCTCAGCAGCCCCTTTCATTTGGATTTCTGTAAATCCACCAATGTGTTTTTTTTTTGTTTGTTTTGTTTTTTCACATCTTCTCCCATGACAAAAAAAAAAAGAAATAAAATTGTCCACAAAACACAGCATAAAACTGTTGAGATTTGTTCCAGACTTCTGTCACCCCAAGAGTCTGATCTGCGGTCAATATTTACCCAAACGGACCAGCAGATCAGCGTCTTAGGGGATTCTCTCTTACTCAATTCTCAAATCTCTTTCTGCATCTAGATATTCTCCTGTTTCTCACAGTCTCCCTTGCCCTGAACTGGGGATTGGGTGTCACCAAGACAGACATTAATGGTTGAGTCTTAGTCTCTCAGAGGGCCACTCATGTACAGCTTTCCAACTGAGGGACCCCTTGTGTGCTGCCTGCTCACATGCCTGCACTGCATGCCCAAGCAAGCTCTTTTCTATCACTATCTCTGTCCCTTATTCCTCCTCCTAGTAAAAAAAAAAAGAAATATCATTTGTATTTGATGGCTGTTATCCAGTGAGCAGCTTGTGCCAGACTTCACAGTGAATATAAATAGTTTTATCCTCTGCAGACTGCGTAGCACTTCGCCATGCGTCATCTTCAAAGGCTTTCTCACTGCTTGATTTCGTTCCCATTTGGAAGAAGGTTTGGGGTGCAGCCGCTTGATCCAAAGAAAAAAAGAGAGAAAGAAAGAAAGAACATTAAAAAAAAGCAAACTAACGTTGACTTTAAGGACCCATTCATTTTATCTGTCTAACAAAATGTGTTTGTCTGTTTTGTGTGTCATCCGTGTCCCTCCCCCTTTCCTTCTGTTCAAAGTCAACATTAGTTGAGTGTCTTCCTTTTTGGATGTTTTGACCTGTTGTCCTCCCTCTCTCTCCGCCCCGCCTGTTCAGTCAGTCGATGTGCTCCGCATTCATTTCCAACCAGTCTCCAGATTTCAGTGTGTGTGCGTGCTCATGTACTCTGTATATGTACAGTTTATGTATATATAGGTGTTTGTATGTGTGTGCACATGCCCTCCTCCCCTCCTCCTCTGTTGTCTTTTGTTTGTTTTCTTTTCCAGCCACTGCATGAAGTAATGAATGCTTGGGTTTGATTCTTCTTTCTCCCTCCTCCTCCTCCTCTTCCTCCTTCACGTGCCTCTTCCCTTTTCTTTTTCCAACTCTATGGTCTGTTGGGTTTTGTTTTTGGTTTATTTCTTGTTTCAGTACGACATTTGGATTATTTTCATTTTGCCTCCCTCCTCCCTCCCCTCCCCCTTCCCTTTTTTGTGACACAGCGAGTTGGGATAGATCAGGGCGACAGCCCCGATCTCACACAGGTCAGTCTACATCTCATCTCAATCAGTCAATCAACCAGCCAGTCAACTAGTTTATAAATCCGTCCAGTGAGTCTCATAATGCTTCATTCTTTACGCTCCCGTTCCCTACTCACCCTACAGACCTCCCCACACTGCAGCTGCCCCGTCTTCTTCCTCTCTTCTTCACTCTCCTTGAATCCTTTGCTTTGCCTCTCTTTCAGTTTGAGTCTAGAATAGAGAGGAGACAATAAACATAAACCTGCAGTAGCTTTGAAGCAATATTTTATTTCTGCAATTGTTACCTGAGAGATTTCATGTTTTTTTTTTTTCTTATCTGAATCATTTCAGAACAAATTTTGCTCAGAGGTAAGATTTTTGTAAAAGAATTTAAGAATTTAAGTAGCGGTGTAATGACATTTTTTAGTGCTATGTGAAGATCTAGTTTAGATGGTTATGACAGGATGATACAGTGCCTTGCAGAAGCATTAATACTTTAACTTTTTTACGTCTTGTCACGTTATAACAACAAACTTTTGTCCATTTTATCTTGATTCTATGTGACAGACCAACACAAAGCACATAATTGTGAAGTGACAGGAAAAGGAAACATCTGAAAACTGTGCCATACTTTTCTATGTAGCTCCTCTTCCACTGATAATACAGAAGATATCTTAACTAAGAAAAATCAGATATTTAGCGAAAGCCTCAGAGGTTTGTTAGATAACTTTGGGTAAGAATCAGAATCAGGTCAGACAGAAGGTTGGAGAGAAGTTAAATTCAGATAGTTTATTTTAAAATCAATATTCTGAGCTCTTGCAGCGATGAAAGAAGCTGTGCAGGTTTCCACAACCCAGGTGGAGGAAATGTGTGCATATCGACCTGAACAAACAAGCTTACCATAAAACATGAAACATGCGTTTCTTCAGCAGGGACATGGCAGTTGTTCAGGGTTTCTGGGAAATTGATGGAGTTCTATTCAGTAAAATCCTGTTTGAGGATCGAAAAGACTTGAGATTAGAGCAGGATGGCAAAACATAGAGACAGAGCTACAGTGTAATTAACTATGTTCATTTTTTGTCCAGTCAACAGATTAACATTCAGACAAGAATGTGTAGCAAGACTTTAAATTTGATGCTCATGGACATACTCTTTGAAAAGTTACATTTTCCACATTTTTATTTGTAGAAAACCATTGCACACTATGAATCCTGCATATGTCTGTCACATAAAATACCAAAGAAAAGAGGTTGGAGTTTGTAGTTTCAACACCACAAAACATGAAAAAGTGCAAGCAGCAGGAATACTTTGCAAGGCATTGTAGAGTTTGTCAATTTTTTTCATTAGTCTTTTCAATGTAAAATTCAAGGCCTCTCTATTTATTAAAGGCTTATTATGCAAACAGGGTAACTGAACTGTAAACACGAGCTTTGTCCCAATAAGAGCACAACTCAGAACATTTTGTTCACAAAAATATTTCTGTCCCTTTTCCTTAGCTGTGGGGAGAGCAGCGAATGGTTTTTACTTAATTAGGTTTCTGCAAATATGACTTGGATAGGTGTACATAATGCCATCATAAGTACTGCATAACTTCAACACAGCTTCTTCTTTTCAGTGGGCACATATTTGGTTGTTTACATTTTGACAAAATCAAGTTAAAAAAACTGAAAAGGGTTTCTTTAAAAAAAAAAAAAACTTGTAGTGCTTATGAAGACCTTATATGCCCTTATTCAACAACATAGTGGACCGTGCCTTTTACTGAGCTGTAGTTCTGTCTGTTTTGTTTTTAAACTTTTAGCATATTCTAGATTTCTCTGACAAAAGGATATGCAGAAATGGCATTTTACTCTCTTTCCCCCTTTGAAATAAGTATATGAGAAGACTTTTCTTTGCCTATTGTGTCTGCGCTGTGTTTCTGTGATGCTGAAATGTAAAGCTCTGCGTGAGAACTATGGTATCACATGTGGTCCAAATAAACTCATTCATCATTTTATTTGCTTTCCAGTTAAGACTGCTGGCCAGCTGCTCAATGTGCATACCCGGTTTTTCATCAGATCTTTACATTTGATTGAGTTAACTTTCTTGGTTTCCAAAAATTTGCTTTCTTCTGATTATTTGACTAATTGACTAAAGTCTCCAAAACAAATGAATCATGCATTGTCAGGGCTTTGACCCTAGAAATGGATTCCATGAGTTAACTCTTTTGGGTGGTGATTTTCCGCGCGGGTGTAAGTGTGTGTGTGCTTTCGAGGGCGTATGTGGACCGCTGGCCTCTGCATGGGCTCATTAGATGGTTCAGAGACGAGTCCGTTGAGTTTCTTCTCTGAAGCCGTTCGGCGACGACGCTCTGCTCTGTCCTGATTTTGTCAGTCCTGCTGCAGACTTGCTTGCATGATCCAACAGCTAATGTGTGCATGCCGGTCAACCAAACCTGATGAAACCAAATGCAAAAGCAGAACAAACATGCTGTCGTAGAGTAGTAGATGAATCTGAGGTCGGTGTTTAATTTCGCTGCTGCTTTTTATGTGTATGAGAGATACAATTGAGGAGACGGGGTGGTGAAAGAGAGCTTTTTACCCCACTTTGTCTTGCTGGCTGTGATTCTAATGTTTTCTCCTTAACTGCACATATCCCTCCCTCCCTCGCCCTTCTCAGGCTCCCAGCTCTCTCCTGGAGGCTTTGGAGCAGCATCTTGCTTCCCTGGAGGGCAGGAAGCTCAAAGACCTGTCTACTGCCAGCAGGTATGATCAAATGGGGAATAAAACAAGTCAGGTCTCCTACACCAGCCACTTTGTCTTACTTTAAATCCATCTTTGATGCTACTACTGCTCTACTAAACCTACTACCACCACTATTTCCTTGTACTGATGGTCTGCAACTAGAAATGCTGCAATCAACAGGATTTCAAACAAGTACAGTGACTGTACTTGTTTCAAAATCAACAACTGAACAGAGCAAACTGATCTAGTTGGAAATTTATATCCAAACATAATCAGCTTTAATGTTTTATCAAATTATAGAAGAAAAATTTGGGTGTTTCAAGATGGAATTTATTAACAATTTCCTGATTTTATTATTGGAAAATGAGCTTTCGCAACCAACCTGGCTCTACGTGAGAAAAGGTATCAACTCCTTTAGGTTAAGTTGGAAATTTATTGGGATTCACCATATTTTGTGGAAATATGGTGAGTTCAGTGAGACTGGAAACGCCCAGATTCCATAACTTCCTTAACTTTTAGAATAAAGAAATTGCTGTCATCCGTTCTGTCTGACAACATAAAGTAGTGGTGAACGTCACTGGTCTTTTCTTTAAAGTAGAAAATAATTGTGATTTTGTGTTGAAATTAGACAAAGAGAAAACAACATCAAATGAGTATCAATTTAAGAAAAATAAAAAACAAACATTAATTAATTTGCTTTATTTGCTGTGGCATTTTAACAGGTTATTTTTGGTGACAAACTCAAAATCTTTCCGAAATCTAAGACCTCCTTACCATTGCCATAATATTTAGCTCCTGCTACAAATCTCCAATCAGATTTGATTCATAGATTACAAAATGCTAATATTACTACCAGTCATATGAATATATTGGCCTGACTAAAATACTTCTTAAAATCTGTCAAGAAGCTGAATATTTTTTATCTTAACTGTCTAGAGCACAAAACAATTTAAGGAGAACAGACGGAAATTGAACACAGTTAGCTTAAATTAAACTTTAAAACATTCACAAATCAGTTTTCAATCCAGGAGAATCAGGCAAAGTATGAATATTTTACTAGTTTTCCAATTAACCAGATTTACAGTTATTGTTTTATTTGGTATGAATGAATTAATGTAGGGATATGAAAATATTAGCTCTTCTTTTCATTTCTTTTCTGTACAGATCTAGTGATTATTATGTGGTAATATTTATGTATTTTTGAAATATTTTCATCTCATTACATTTTATTATGTTTGTGCTCCACTCCTTCAATGTATGATTTAGTCGTGTTTGGAAAAATGCATTTTAAATAAAGTCTAACCAATCCATTAAAATGGCATTGACCAATGAGACATCATCACTGTTATTGTTCATTTAGCCAGCAGGAAATATGTTAATTATTTACATCTCAAATATGTATCATCAGACTTAATTCTCTCTGCAAATCATGAAGTGTTGAGCCACATACCTCAGCAGCACTTCCTCCTAATCTTACTGAATCCAATCCATACTGTATGAAAAGCTCTGAATTGCACAGCTTGTGGAAAAATTTGTCTGTATTAGTGATTGATAATGGCTGATACCACTAATGTCTGATGGCAATCTATTACACTCATCAATGGTTTTTGCGCCATTTGATATAATCAGCAGCTGATGCAATGAAATAACTGCTGATGCCGCTTTTCACAGTGGTGCAAATTTATTGGCCTCATCAACTGGCTGACGCATTCATTTGTCCTTTAATTGCATTTATTGTTAACATAATTGCACTTGGCTGCAAAATTTTGTGGTCTTTAGCAGATAGCAGAAAATTACAAAATTAGTTTTATATCAGTCTTGGTAAAAGATCAAGGCACCATGAAGCGATTAAGCATGGCTTCTTTTTAAATAAGGAGGGTAAATAATGTATCTCACTACCAGATCCAGCACCTTGTCCAGCACAGTGTCGTCTCTCTCCAGCGCCGGTATCTCTCTCAGCCGCATGGATGACAAGACAGAGGACAACCGGCTGCAGCAGCACAAGGTGAGACCTTGACAGTCCACCTTAAATGCACATTTTGATGACACCTTTCTGCAGTTAAAATGAGTGAAAACTATGCATGGTTACAGCACAATGAGATTGTGTGCAAAAAAAAACAAAGAGTTAGATTTTATTGGTGTTTTAGGAAAAAATCCTCCTAAAATGTGAGTGAACTGTGAAGAAATCCATACATCAAGTCTCTTTGTGCTCCACAGTGTTGTTAGAGTTGAATAGGTTTGTGCATTAATTCTGCAGTGCAATGAAATAAACTGCCTGTCTGGCTGCCAGCCCATGACATAAAGAAGTACACAGTGAAAAGAAAGAAAGAAAGAAAGAAAGAAAGAAAGAAAGAAAGAAAGAAAGAAAGAAAGAAAGAAAGAAAGAAAGAAAGAAAGAAAGAAAGAAAGAAAGAAAGAAAGAAAGAAAGAAAGAAAGAAAGAAAGAAAGAAAGAAAGAAAGAAAGAAAGAAAGAAAGAAAAAGTAAATAAGGCAGTTTTGCATCACATTCTTTCTTCAAATGAAAAAATGAGGTCATATTTTTTTTTTCCCCAAGTGATAAATGTTAATATTTTAACAAGCAGGACACAAATAAAAAGCATGCATAATTTTCTGTTGCTTTCCATGCAGGACGACGGTCACAAAGTGATCGACATTCAGACGCCCACTGTTTCACCCAGCACCCAGTCGGTGGGCAGTGCCAACAGCAGTGGAGGGGCCACGGATCTCTTCTCAAACTCTCCCAGTGTACCCATCAATAACCAGTGAGTCCAACTTCATCTTATTCTCTTAACATAATTCAGACTGCCCAGCCTCCATTGTAAATTACAGTAAAAGCATAAGATGCAAATCTTCCCTTTTCTTTGTTTTTAGTGTGCCAAACCTGACCAGTGAGCTGTTCACCCTGCAGCCCAGCTTCGCTACCATCCAGACCACACACACTGTGCCCAACAACAGCAATGCCTGGGGAGGTAGGACCACACAAACAGCCAAACACTTACAAACATTTAGCAGAGAATGCTGTTAAAGAACATAATACAGAAAAGTATTGAAAATAAGAAACACTTTCTGTTATTCTACATAGCAGATCAACTATCTTAAAACACACTTTTGGACAAATGTAAATCCTCTTAGCCTTGCCTCTCTTAAAATCAGATTTGAGTACCATTTATGGATGATGACGTGACTTCTGGATCTGCAATGTGCAATGAATCACTGTTAAATGTCTGCTTGCATATCTCAGAGCAAGAATTTTATATATTGCCAGAATTTTAGTGTTCCAAACTACAGTTTTTCTCAAAAGCGGTCATTTCTCAATAATGTGGTGAATTTCAGTCAGACTGGTCCCATCAAAGCACTTTTAAATCCCTCCATCAGATGCCTGTTCGTTACGTCTCTGCGCTGCTGCTCCAAGACATTTCTATCCTTCTCCTCACTTGATGAATCACATAATAATGTTTACTTTATTAACCAAAATTTAAGCTTGATGCTTTGCTTTCCTTACTTTTATTTTAGGCATTCATTGTGTTATGTCTGCGTTCTCATTTGTTATCGTTCTGCAAACCTTTGGCTGTGTTTTCACGTGCTCTGCTCTTGTTTTTGAACTTTCAGATTATTTTAAGACATATTTCTTGATTTTGTTTTTTTTAATAGTTTACATGTAGCTCATATGAGCTACAAGCCTGCACACAAATGAACAGGCAACATTGTAAAAATGTGCCTTTTAGTTTCCCATTTGCTTAAAGATAAACAATAACCAGATATGCAGGGAACCTAACTGACACTAGTCTCATATCTTGTGCTGTTTTGCTTTCTTCTCTCCTTTCTTCATATTTTGGATGTCAGGAGACCTCCTAAAGCCGTCCCCACCAACTCAGATTCACAGCCCTGGAGCTCCATTGCACTCTGGTAAAATGTTGCCCAATGATTTGGACGCTTCATTAGCAAACCTGGTTGGAAGTAAGTGACATGAGTCATTGCTGCCATGTTTTCTTCTCTAGTTACTCCACTTCAGAGATGTAATTTGTGTTTCTTCTCTTAGACCTACAGTTTGGGGGCACACCGGCTAAAAAGTGAGTGAGCTAACCTGTAACCAAAGGGTTTTCAGTGCATCTCAATAAATTAGAGAATCATTATATTAATGTTTATTTCTGTAACTAACTTCTATATATTTCAAGTTTATTTCTTTTACTTTTAATGATTATTACTTAATAACCATGGCTTAATCATTAAAAGCAATAGTGAAAACCTTATATTTAGTTATTAACCTAATATTTAGTTACTCAAAAAAGCTTGAAATTTACAGAAAAAATAAATAAATAAATTTAATACAAACAATTTGGGCCTACAGATTTTTTATACTGGCACAGTATAAGTACCAGCACTTATTTTCTCCTTTTGTATGAATTACTGCATCAGTGCGGTGTAACATGGAGAGAATCAGCCTGTGGCTCAGCTGAAATGTTAAGAAAGACCAGTTTTTGGAATAAAGCCCTTCAGCTCTTCTGCATTGTTGGCTCATTGCTGCATTTTGGACAGCAATGATGGAGGCCATAATATAACGTGTCTGCATTAGAAGTCTATTCCTGGATGTAACTGTAACCCATCGTCATCAAAATCAACTTAAATAAATATTTGAAACATATGACTATGTACTTAATGAATCTATATGTTATCTGAGTTTGACTTTTTTAATTGATTAACTTTTCAATGACATTGTGACGTTTTGAAATTCATTTTTTGTATGTAAATTGCTGTTCTGTGTGCGTTTCTGCATCAGGCCAGAGTTCCAGTGGAGCCAGCTGGTGGAGAAGAAACCCACAGGAGGGAGCGGCTGGCAGTCAAAGACGATGTGCAGCAACACCAACTGGACGCACGCGACCCATCCCATGGCACCTGCACCCATGCCCGTCCCTCAGATGGTAACCAGAGCTTCGTTCACTTTTGGTCATTGTTCTCAAATTTCACTTTGCTGATTTTATCTAAAAATGCTAAGCAACACAGAACTAGTCAGGCAGTAATTATGTGTTTGTTTCATTGGTAATATTCACTTCCAACCCTAAATTTCTGCAAAATCAACCAGAATGAATTAGGGAGGGCATATAAACATATCTAGATTAGTATGTCTATACATTCCAAGCTTTGAAAAAACTTTAAATGTCAATATAACAGAATTTATAGCAACAGCCACAGCATAAGTTTTGTTATTCTACATTTGTAAAAACAGATATGAAATTGTAATACTCTTAAATGACCACACATTTCCTATTGTAAATATTTATTGAAAATTATAGGTAGTTTTTTTAAAAGGTTAGCAGTTCTAACTAATCTTGATTGGACTGAGGGCAAAAATAGGTCTTTGGTATGTAAAGGTTAGAGAGCCCTAATCCAGAGTCTCTACTTTGGCATTATGATAGTTTTGCATGTTTCCAATGAGGTTTCCCAAATTGTTAAGCTCCTTTATCAATAACTTTAAATCACCCCTGGGTCTTTTGTTTTTCGCATTTCCACTGCAAAAGAGAACTGTGCTGTTACTTAATCAGTGTTACTGCTTTGGACCGAAAATTAACAAAAAATATTAGCTACAGCTAATATAACTCAGTTTTAACGCTGCAACATTAGTTATTGCTTCTACTTAATTAGAAGCAATAGCTAATTGCTTCTAATTAGTTGTTCAGATGTCTCTAAAGAGAGAGACATTGGAATAGGCAGCTCCAAAATACAGCAACAGTAAAATCAGACCAAAAGCATCAATCTGAAATTCTTAAATCAATCTGTCACAAAAGGTCTTTATCCCCAAAATATTACTTTGCAAAGAAGGCTTTACTCCCCCTGCCTCCACAGACGTTGAAATCCTCTGACAGAAAAAAGCAGCAGTTTAAATCTCAGTTTAAACTGAAACTATGATGCTAGAAAATTTACTCATTCAAAAATGCTTTAGATTATCCACTCTTTCTTTATTTTATTTTTTCAAAAACATGTAGAATTTGCCATAATAAAACTTTAACCTGAAAGTTTCCACACGGCAAATATTTCTGCTGAAGTTTTGTTTTTTAAAGATTGTTACACAGGAAAATAAATATTAAATAAACACAATAAGTCTTAAAAATAAATTTTATTTGACTGCATTACTAATATTTCATGTAATGACACACACTGAACAGTCCCAACCACCTGCATACTTGAGTAACAATTACCACTTTCTCTTAATATGATATAAATAGCAGAAACTACTTCTCGACGGACCCTTGAACCATCAAGGACACCATCACTTATCCATCTTTGCCCTTTGTGCACCAAGTTATTATCTCCCTGTCTTTTCCATTCAATCTGGTTTCATCTTCATAATTTTCGGGCCAGATAGGCTCTTTACTCAAACTGCTCGTTTTGTAAGGAAATGGTTCAGAAAGTCTGAGGTAAGTCCTGAATACAAAGTAGAAGTGATTTTATCATGAGTAATGGACAACGGTCTGGTTTCTGCACTTTTGGACATTTTAAGAAGTGACACAAGTTTAGCTTTGAGCACAAGAGCCAGAATTCAACATTTTCTCTTTTTTTCTCTCTAACTCTCAACAGAATGGGATGATCTATACAGGATATGTAAGTTTAATCAATACTTCATTGCAACATCAACCCCATCTTACTGTTGTTTTCCTTTATTCCTGATATTTATGATGATTTTCTTCTAGTGAAAACATGACATTTAAGATGAGAGTATTATAGACTAATGAAGCATTTTTTTTATTTAAAAAAACAATGCCAATACTTGTTAAAGACTATTTTCAAAAGCTGCTTTAAATCTGACTAAAGAGCTTCATCAGAAAGCATATTCTATTCTTTATATGAATGTAGAGTTACAGAACTAACAGTAACATTGATTTTTTTCATTTTTCCCCTGCAGGCTCCAGCACCAGTGGCTTTTCCTATGACGACACCCCAAGTGCCTGTGTATGGAATGGTAAAGTATAACTGTGAACCTTGCAGAAATAACATGTTCATAAAAATAAAATAAAAAAAGACTAAAACACTTGTCAACCCACTTGTTCTCGCCTGTGCTTTAACCAGCTCCCTCCTCAGATGAGTCATCAAATGGGGGGCGTTCCCATGATACCCCCACAGCCTGTCATGTACAACCAGCCTGTCCTGAGACCCACCAATCCCTTTGGACCCATCCCGGGTACACAGGTAATACAGACACAGAAATACCAATGCAATGATGTAAATGCAACATAATCCACCAACTGCTGAGACACAAAGAGGCTGAAACTGCAGAGAAAAAAGTAATGTAGGGAGAAGACTTGTTTAGATAATACTTTTCATATGTTCAGCTACTTTAGAGTCCCTGAAATATATGTTTGTAGGCAATTTAACATCATCCAAAGCAAATCTAGAAATTTCCTCTGACACAAAAATTTAAACCCTGCCTCTCATATAAAAAAGAAAAATTTTCAAAGCATATTTTAGTTTTACAAAGGGCATTGAGTTCAAGTATAATGTTGCAGTAACAATGTTGTTAGCAGGTGTGGCATTTTCTGTCATGGTTTTACAAAGTTAAGGTTTCAAAGGTGCAGGAAATATGCTGTTTTTACAGTTTGAGGTGACATTATGATATATATATAATATATATATATATATATATATATATATATATATATATATATATATATATATATATATATATATATATATATATATATATATATATATATATATATATATATATATATATATATATATATAATAAATAATTCAGTTTCATGAAATATACTGTCACAAATCTATCAAATATCAATCTAAATTAGTTTTTTTCACTATCAGGAAGCATCCTAATGCATGTAAATACTAGGGATTCACTAAATAACAATATAAACAATTATTAAATTAATTTACACGTTAAATAAAAGGAATCAGATTATGAATATATTTTGATGCTGTATTCCTTGCTTGTCTGACAAAAATTTTGATTTATTCAAGCTCCTGAAAAACCAAGAACTGTGATACATCATTATAATGATGCAATAACAGGTGCAGTGCTTATGGAGATTAATGACTAAATTTCAAAACTGCTTCAATTTGAGAAGTCACATTTTTAAATGTTTAGGAATGTGTGTTATGTTACACGTTTTCCTGGCACTGCAGCAAGGAATGTGTTTATCGATATCAATAGTTTCCTGAATGCATGACGAGGTGTTTTGTTGGACTGAATTACTCTCATTTCTCCTCTTTGCCTTCTGCAGATGCATTTCATGTAGATATGATGTTGTAACCATAGCAGCAAAGCTGAAAGAGAAGAGGCAAGAGAAAGATGGAAAAGAATGAGCTGATGGCAAACAAATACAGAACCAAATCCAGTGCAGGAGGAAGAAAGAACGGCGAGAGGATTGGAGGACCGGAGAGGAGGATTAATAGAAGATGAAATGCTGATGTCAATTTATTGTCACTTCACCCTCTATTCTCCATGCAGCTGCTGATTTGTCTGTCCTTAGCCCAGTACAACCCTGGAGCATCGGAGCCTCCTCATCAGTTCAGCCCAGCTTATCTTTGTTTGGCCTTTTCTAATGGCAATCACAGCCTATGCTGACATAGCAGAGACTGACAGCTATATGGAGGTTCTTCACCTTCTCCTGAGCCACCCCTCCTGTTAATAACCAGTATGAAAACTTACCTACATCTCTCCCTATCCAACATCTGAGTCAAACTTGGAGGACAAACATCTTTCTCTGATTCGATCATTTGCTGGCACTTTACTCAATGTGAACTTTTGCCAAGGGTGTGTTTCTGCGTAGATGATTCTAGCATCTTGTTAAGATTGGTTCCTGATTGCTTGTCACCATCATTTGAAGTCACAAGTGATTTGAATGCTTGCGGGTGTTAGCTTTTTTTCTACATTTCAGTGAGCAGCATCTTTGATCATTTGTTCTTAAATGCGTAAAACAATGATTTTTGGGGGGTATGCCTGTGTGGTTGTATATGGACGTATCTCTTTAGAGTTTGAACTTTGTGTGTGTGTGTGTAAATTATCTTTTGGTACCTGATGTCATGACTATGTTGCCGGGTGCCAATGTGTTACTGCACTGGAACTAACCGATGAAAGCACTGAGCCAGACCCAGCTATTGCATTTGGATGTAAACAGACCTCTCATACTAACTTTGCTACTTGGGGACTTACTGTACACAATGTTTCCTTCTTTGTTTCCCCTTCTGCAACTGTGTGATATTGTGAAACCTCATTAACTGTCTTTTTTCACACCTTTAGTCTGTTTAGAAGATTTCTTCAACACTGTAATTTGTTTGTCCATGTTTTCTCTGTATAGAATTATGTTTTATTTTTCCTGCTTGTTTTTTAACCTTCTCTTGTATACCTGTACTGCTCTAATAGTGAAACATAGAAGGGGATTTTCAGTCAGACCAGTCAGAAATTGTTTAATTTTCTCTCTCCTAAATTAGTTACATTTTAAGTCTTGTTCACCTCAGAAAAACTGGATTTGGGGCAAGCACTTTGGTCTTTGTGTAACCTTTACCGAGAAGACTCGGGTTCTTGAAGTCTTATCGTATACAAACAGGACAGCTTAAGGTCATTGCGAGAAGTCCAGTGAACACCGAACCATCCGAAAGCGGCCGAGGGTAATGTCTTCTGATCACAACCCTGCTAACGCCTGCAGTGATGGCGCACAGATCAATCCAGACAGCCGGGATGAGGAGCCTTAATGAGGCATTAAATGCTAATGTGGATTTTCTGGCAGATCCAAGGTCAAGGCAGACACAGTCTGATGATATATATATACATATATTTATAGCACAAACCTTCGAAGAAGGAACAATGCTCTGCTGCACAAAAACCTTAAAATCATTGCTGGGATGTACAGTGAAAAGGGGCAATAATCGATTGGGGGTGAAGTCGTTTTCTATTGATTGTGTCTGTTCCATGTACATGTACTTTGTGTGTTTGTGTGCACATGCCTTCGCATAGAGATTAACAGGGTCATGTTCCTCGGTTAGAGATGGAGGGTCTCTAAGCGAGATGGTAGTGTGTACTAACTTAGCATTGAGTGTTCTTGTGACAGTGTCTGAGTCTGTACAACACATCAGCTGTAGGTGGATTGTTCGCCTGCTGAGTACAGTCAAACTGAACTCTTCAGACGGCGGGTTATTTCTAACCAAATCTTCAGAGAAGACCAAAAGTACGTTAGTGTACTGTGATCAAAGGTTATAAATCAACCGATACCAGGCTCCCTGCACCTAAGACTCTACTACCAGCAGAGACTTGTGTTAGAAATTATCACCAAGCAGGCGTAAGTTGTGAGGTTTCACCTATTTGACAAGTTCAGCTGTTGTTACACTCCACCATCATTCTTGTTCCAGTGGTTTGTCCTTCTTCTTCAGCTGAAAGCTTTATTCAATGAGTTATTCAGCTCCACAACTCAACCCACCCTGGGATCTGACTGTTACCGTGTCCCCACTGTATATAGGTAATGCTGTTCATGTGTTTTTAGCCGTGCTCTCTCTGTGAACGTGATCAAAGCCCCCATTGGATGACTTACTGTATGTTGGACAATTTATTGCTGTATCTGTGTTTGAATGGTTGTATTTTTGAAGGTGTCATCATCCAGGGATGGGCTTGGGTCGATGTTTGTGCTCTTTGTGTCCATCTCAAGGTGGAAGAGGGTGGGTGGGAGGGGTCAGGGGTAAACTATCACAACTGGTCAATACCAAGAGTGTCTTCATTGAAAAAAAAGAGGACAGGACGGGGTCTGTCCTCTTTGAAACAGGAACATTTTTTGCACCAAAGTCATCATCAAAGCGCAGCTTCTTATCCAAGGTCACTAAGGATGGATGATATCAGAACTCCAAGGATTTTTTTTTTGGTTTGGTTCTTTTATTTTCTAAAGACAAACAAAACTGTCTCTTTTGCATGATTATGTGTCGTCTTTTTATTGGCTTGTGTGCCCGGTAAAAGCATGACCATAGTGTGAACTCATTCTTACCGGTGTGTTTGGAAAATGAGCTTCCTCATTGAGACTTCTTTTTTTTAAACTTACCTCTTGACATTCATCATCAGCTGTTTTACGATGTAGGGTCTGTAACTGTTTGAAGGTTGCCTCGCATGGATCAATGCAACTTGCAAGTAACCCATCAAACTTCAAACCCAGTTACCACGACTGCATCTCTAAAACGCCATGGATGTCAATGCCGGTTACCACCTAACTAGCTAGACATTGCAGTCTTGTAAAAATGGCTCTTTATTAAAGCGTTGCTATTTTCAATACGTGTGTTTGAATGCTCGCTCCTTTTTCATATCAAGCCAGCAGTATCTTGGGAGGTTTGTGGTTCAAAGTACTGTAACACGTGTTTGGTCTGGTTCACGTTGTGTGGTGTTTCAAAGTGTTTGGGTGTCGTCCTGTCTACCATTAAATACCAAAATCCCAGTCATCTTCCACAATGCAGTGGTTTCCAGAAATCATTCATTGGAAGCTTTCAGTTTGTTTTTAACAATGAAGACAAAGCAAATCAGAAAAATTGCATTAACTATTGAGTTTGACATCGCTTTTGTTCAGCAAAGACATTTTTTTATCTATCGGAAATAATATACCTCTTAAAAGATTGATGGCCAACTTTTTGGACATTTCAAGGTTTTTTTTTTTTTTTAGCAATTTACCTTGGAGTGCATCTTTACCCTCCTTTACTCTTCAGATAGTTTCAAGTCAGGACTTTGACTGGGCCACTCAAAATGATTAGTATTTTCAGTCAGAGGAGACATGTTGGCAAAATTAAGATTACTTTAAAATCTGCTAGGTGTATAGGTAATCTTGGGGATAACTACAGATGAACAAAATCAAATTCTAATGAAAACCACACACCAGCCACTTTATTAGGTACAACTTACTAGTATAATTTTGGACCCCCTATAGACATTCAGAACTATCAATTTAACACTTTTTGGCGAAAATGTGCCTCATTGTAGCTTCAGCTTTTCTGTTCTCAGCTGACAGATGTGGTCTTCTGCTACTGTGACTCTTTACATTGAAGTTCAGAGATGGTATTCTGTATGCCGGTGTTCTAACAGGCAGCTATTTGAATTATGTTTGCCTTTCTAACACCTTAAACCAGTCAATCCATTCATCTCAGACATCACAAAGGCTTTTTTTTTTGTGTCCAACCACAACTCATGATGAATATTTTTGTTTTTAACCAAAGAGAGGGTTGTGCATGGAAATTCCAGGATCAGCACTTCCTGAAATACTCAGGAACCCAACCTGGCACCAACTATTATGCCAAATTCAAAGTCAACTTTTACCCCTTTTCTTCTTCAACAAATCGCTTCAGATGTCTAGATGCATAAATACATTGAGTTACTGCTCTGCAGTTAACTTGCTTGTTTTGCCAACATTTCATTGAACAAATGTACCTAATAAAGTGGCCATTGCATGTAAAAGCTCTAGTAATGTTGGATAAACTTATAGTCTCTCTACAGATCGTTTCAACCAGCACTAGTCAGGATTTTGGCTGGGTCTCTCAAAATAATTAATAGATCCTGTCAAAGGAGCTCAACTCAAGGTGAGCATAATAAAATACCAATTCAATAAAAATACTCTGTTGCACTTTTTTTGAGCAATTCCATTATTCTGCCTTGTAAAAAATTACAAAATGTATTTTATTAGTATGCAACAGTTGACTATACAACCCTATTTGATAGCATTTTTAAAAAAAGTCCCAAAGGAATATTGTTTGTTTAAAAGGGAAATAACATCAGACTTTCCCGTTTGTCTAACTGCTGGATGCCTGACTTGCTTTTATTGGAAACTGCTGCATTTTCATGTTGCTGAGTAGATGCCCCATTCTGTATCGGTTTTCTATGTTAACTTACATGCATAAAGTAACTCATCTTATTACCTCAGCATACCATTTGTTTATACTGCATTCAATACACTCATTCAGCCCCCTTGTATCCATTAGATGTTCATTGTTGTTGAGTGCTTGGAACTCAGCAGTGTCTATGACAAACTCTTCCTTGCAGGGAGTAGGTTCTCATTGAAATTTCTTCCAGCTATTTTTTTTAGTATTGAAGCGATCAGATTACCATCAGGTTTGGATTGTTTTATTGTTTGTTTGTTTTTTTTTATCTAAAAAGAGATAGATAAATGTTTTTTTTGGAAGAAAATTTAATAAAAACATCATCTGATGTTCATCTCCGAGTTATTCCTGTCAAACACTATCTTTACAAATATACACACAAAAAATACAGCTTGGTTGAAATTCATTTATTGATAATGAAACATTTCAAAGAACAAAAAGGACAAAATGTAATTTAAAACAACATGGTAGAATTTGTGTTCATTGTCATTCTTACAAGTTGAAAGTGGCATCAAAAAAAATTGTTTTTAGGAGATGGGGAGTCTAGCGTCGAACCAGCAACCGATCCTGAGCCAGGTAATTCAACTCTGAAATGGAGGGCTCTTCATCAAGGCACTTAACCCCAAAGTGGCCGCCGGGTCACATTTATAAAACCTAAAACATCCCATCCCACTGAAATGTCCCAAATCTGGTTCTGGTATTCTTTAAGTGGCAGGTAGCAGTAAAAACAAAATGGCAGCTGAAAACGGTCAGATTAAATATAAAGGTGGTATAAATGTCCTCAAAGAATTATGTGATTTTTCAAGTCAGAAACAGGAATGTATCGCTCAGTATGCTTGAAGAAATCTAAGCAGGAAAACCAGAGGAGAAAAAAAAAAGATTCTCTCCCATTAAAAAATTCAAGAAAAAAAAAAAAAAAAAGACAGGGGAAATTTTTCCAGGTATCCTGACAAATTAAAATCCCAAAAACAGGAAAAAAGGAATAGTGAGCATGGACATAGCTGATGCTGTTAAGTCAAAAAAATATGTGCTTGTGAGTGTGTTCACGTGTTTCGGGCCGGGGCAGGAGTGTGTGGTCTGAGTGTTTACCTTTAGTGGGGGGACACCCCCATCGTCCACAGCAGTTTCAGGCCTAACGCTGCTGTTTCCCCCATCCCACTCTACAGCTGCGTGCGGCGTACGTCCAGGGCAAGGGCTCAGTATGGCTCCCTCCCACTCTAGCTGCAATAATCAGCAAGAGGAAGAAGGTGGCTGGAGCAGCAGCAACAACAATGCATGCAACTAACAGTTCACATGGAGATGGTGGAATAATGTGGAAATGTTGAGTTGCTATGTGTCATTTGAACCTATAACTGTCAGTTCAGGTGTCCCATGAAAAACGTGATGGATACTGTGAGACGATGGTAAATTAGCATGTTTGGTTTGTTTTTGATGTGTTAAAGAAAAGAAAAAAATCCATTTTGATTTAAGCGCTGAGTTAAGCTGTTATTTAACTGTGATAGGGATTCCAGAATAAAACAAATCCTTGTTTTGACTTCAAATAAAAAGGTGAAAACGGCCAAGAGAAAAAAAATAATCTGCCCTTCACACTGCCGCTGGAGCAATCCAGAAACAACTTCTCCATCATCTCATTTCTATTTTATTCGGTCAACACCCGAAAAAAACCACAAGATATAACGGAAGAAATAATCCTACATCTCTCTCAAAAGATGACTGTAGTAAACAATTTTTGCAATCTCAACTTCAAACCAATACAATACATACGTACCAAAGTTTACATTTCCCTTATAGATCTGATGTTTTCTATCATGAGGAGAACCTGACAACAGGAGAAAAAAAAGAGGAAAAAACAGCTAATAGAAATTTTAAATAACTACGTTTGCTCAATGATGTTACTCCTGGCTTTTGCAAATTCAAATATGTACACAACAAAAAACCTTACCAAACAGTCTAAAATTATGCAATGATGTGAATGTATTAAATCTATTTTCACTAAAGAATGAAAGTGAATTCTTAATGGAATCCAAAGATTCTGATTTGATGCTTTAATAGCTAAAATACCAGACCCCTATTGTACAAGTAAACGGTCTGGTGAATAAAAATAATCAACCAATCAAAAGACCAATTCATTCCCCACTTTTCAAGTACTTTGTGATAGTCAAAATATGCTTGTGTGATTGAAATAAACTGCATGTTAATATCTAAAAACTGTGTGTTACAAGATACATCTATTTGTTTTGGTTCTGGTCTGCAGTTTGACCAATTTATGATTTAAATGACCCCTGATGAAAGCGAAATAACTAAGTGGCTTCTGTTAGATTATTTTTAATGAAGTCATATTGTAAACACATTTCCTTAACAGAATTTTGAAATTTACTTTAAAAAAATTAGGTGTCAAAGTGGGTGCAAGTGCCCTCTTTTTGTCCCCCAAAATGAGGGACAAAGTCAAGCATCGTGTGGCAGATGGCACCATTTTGTGCCCAAAACACTCAAATGATCAAAACTGTGAAGTTACAAGGTCAGCCAAGGAGCAAAAATGAGCAGCTTCCCATTTCTAATTTGTTATCCAAGTTGCAATGAAATTCAATCTCTTTTGTTTTTAATACTACCAAACATCAGTCTTATATAAGGAAAATAAGTAAACGCCTCAGGAAAACAAGTTCAAATTAACCAACCTATTTAAAGCTTCACTCAATTTTTAATTTTCACAAATCCCTTTTTGATACTGGGACAGCTGATGGGATCCGACTGATACGCAACCACTTCAATCCAAACAAGTCCTTCTGTGCAACATCAAACTAACAGCGGACTAAGCCAAAATATATCAGCATTTTTTAAATGAATGCTCATTAAGAAAAACTCAGAAGCTAATTGTCATCAGCCAAAACTTTTTTTTTCATAAAGCTACATGGTGAGCTCTATCACCTTGATTTTTCTCTGTAAAAAAACAAAAACAAAAAGTCAGATTTACCTCTCAAGCCATTTAATTCCTTATTTCCAGCTAGAGAAACATCAAGCTTTTCATATTAAACACCAATTTTATAATATACGTTCTGACCTGCTGATTCACATTTTTTATTCTAAGATGTACAACACAAAGGAGAAAATTTGTGCTCCAGGGATCTGACAGAGGTAGTAGTTATGAATATACAAAAAATGTATTCATTAAAAACACTAAAGCACAATCCCTAACCATTTCATTTTTATTCAGCTGACCAAGGGCATTAAAGTAGATTCCATTGGTTTGTTTATGGACTGTAAATGGGGATTTTAAGTTTTAATGTATTTCATAACTTTGGGTGAAAAAAAAACTTTTGATAACTGACCTGTCTGTCACAGGACAAAAACCCCTGACTGACTTTGATTTGGGGTTAACTGGTCATCTCTACTCAGAAGTATTTCTGTTTTCTGAATAAAAAGAACACCTTAAAACTCAGTTAATCCAAGGATTGCTAAACACTCTGCAAAGGTTTGGGCTCAGGTCACCCACCAATCTCACAACACTACAACAGTTTTCTGGAATAAAACCCTGACAATAAATCCTTAGAAACTGTTAGAAAGCAGTTTTTGTACAGTTTTGGACTGGTATTCAGAGAATATTTGACATTTTATTGATCGTTGTTGACCAACTGACTTTTGTTTTTTAATCTTAAGCTTCCCCTGGCAATTTAATAAATTGTTGGGCAAAGTAATTGAGGAAAAATGCAACATTCTGGATCCCCTAAGGAAACCACAGCATAACATTTAAGCAAAACAAGTCTGTGGAAAAGAATCTATGAAAAGTATAAAAGGGGCCTTGATCCAGCAACAAAGTAAAAATGCTAAACTCGTCCTCCAACCTAACCTTGTCCCCGGCAACAGTCAACTAGGAACCAGTTCTGCCACAACATCTAAAAAGAAACTTTGAAAGCTGACCAATATTGCCGAATTATCTCCACGTGTTTAAAGATCTTCTTGCTAACTGGTCGATAATGGGAAAAACATTTAGCCAAGAAAGGCAAACGATGCTTAAGATGCAAAGCACATTCGAATACAACCTGGCTTCCTGTTCGAGTTTCCTTTTAAACTGTCCCTCATGTAAATACATATACGTAAGCACACACATTGGCAGTGTGTAAGAAGTGTGTTGGGGAGGGGTGGGACTATCGGTAAGGGGGTTCTGGCGTGTGGTAAGGGTAATCGTGACGCTGGGGCGTGGGTTGCCCGTGTGCGGGTGTCTGCTCATACGGTGTGGATGTGGAGTAGTTTGCCGTTGCTGGGTAAGCTCCAGATGAATCATATGCTCCCGATGCACCGTAGCCTCCAGACGTGTCATATCCTGCCGAGGCGTCGTAGCTTCCTGAAGAAGCATTGTAATTCCCAGATGAAGTGTCGTAGGTCCCCGACGATGCGTCGTAACCTCCTGAAGCGGCATATGTTCCTGGAGCTGCATAGGCGTCTGTCGAAGCGTAAGTTGGCGGTGCTGTGTAAGTCCCTGGCGGAGCAGGGGTGGTGGTGGGAGGGGCTTGAGTCTGAGCGCTGCCCGGTGGAGGAGGCGGTGGTGGCGGAGGATTGGTGTAAGCGTATTGGAGGTACTGGTACTGTTGCTGGTACTGCTGATACTGTTGGTACTGATGCATTTGCTGGTAGTATTCTGAGTATGACCTAGAGAGCAAGTTTAAGTTGAGTATTAAGTCAAAACAGCAGGGAAAGAAAAAACTAAAAGCTCATCTCTTACAAAATACTGAAAATATTTAATGAATTTCAGAACCCTTGGAAAAGCCTCTGGCTTGACCTAGATAATTTAAGATTATTTATTCCCAGTTTACACTTCAAAAACACAAATTCTTACAAAGTATTTTTGTCTAGTTCCTAGTACAAATTTATTAGTACACTTGAAATACGACAAAACAAACTTACAAGTAGTTTTTCAGCAAGAAACAGGAGCTTGTTTTCAGCTAACTCTTTAATATTGATGAAAAAGAAGTAGTTATAAGTGAAATAATCTGCTAGTGGATTACATTCTTCCTTATAAAATGGAAAAATTTATTGTTCTACCAAATCTTTCACTCAATGACTGCTCTAGGAAATCACCAGCGCTTCTCGCAACCCTGGAGGGAAAATCCTGTTAAATAATGGATGTCTTGTTCCACTGACTGATTATTTAACTAATAATTAGTATTTTTTTATCAATATTAATAAATTATTGACTTAACAGAAACTATTTTTTGCTGACAAGTTACTAGTAAGTTAGCTTTGTCTTATTTCAAGTGGACTAAAATATTTGCACTAGAAACTAAATCAAAACTATTTGGTAAGATTTAGTGTCTGCAGTGTATGTGGGAACAGTAGATGATGACTTCAAATATGATAGAAATTATATTTTCTTTAGACTCCACTGTAAATGAATGATCCTGTTACCTAGCAACAGGATCCGCCCCTTCAGACGTAGTGGTGGCAGGTGCTGCGTCTTCAGAGACTCCAGGTGGTGTCGGAAGAAGCGTGCGTCGTTTGGGGCGTATCTGAGCAAAGGAACCAGGTACCGGGTCGGGAAGAAGAGGGGCCCGGTTTCCTCTGATTGGACTACGGTCTCGTTCGTTTTCTGATGTAGCAGCTGCTGCTGCTGCTTTTCTTCCTGCCTGCTGCTCTGCCAGAACCTATAATTCAAATTTAATGAAAAAATATTAATTAGGCAAACTATTTTTGTTTATTTTTAATAATTTGTATGAACAAAACATGCTTTAATACAAAAGTTAGCTAGCCTTCTGTCCTTCTTGAAAGAACTTGGCTCTTGCTGCTTCGAAGAGCGTTGTGGGATCTGGAACAGCAGGTTGCTCTGCCTCTTCAGCCGCAGGATTGTGATGGGCCAGTTCTTGGTAGACCTGGTCAGCAACAGATCCATACACCTGGCTGGCAAGAGCCCCGTATATCACCCCATCTGCCCCCTTAGAACTGGTAAGGCCTTTGAGAGCAGCATAGGTGGGGTCAAAGGTTGTTGTGTTGTAAAATGAGTTATGGACACTTTGTTGAACCTGAAAGAAAAAATATGGACATTACTAAAAAGACATGAAACTCCAATCTGACTTCACTAAATGGTATCAAAATGAAATGGAAGGTGTACAGTTATTTAACTATTAGATTTTATCCATTACTAAAAATGCTAATTTTATTATTTTAGTTACTTGTATGGGCAGGCCAGCAGCTGCAGCAGCGGCAGCAGCGAGCACAGCTGCTTGACTCTGATGATGTTCAAGTGACGGAGGAGGACGTGGAAGAAGACCCTCTCTGCCACCTGCAAGCAAGGAGCAAAGATCACAAGTGTGAAAGATTGTATTTTATTTTTTTTATTAAATAAAGAAAGAAAGCTGGATTCTTCATGTTCAGTTGCAACACCTCCGCCTGCAGATGAATCTCCGCCCCCTGGAATCTGATTGATCAAAGGTTGCGCTTTGGAAAGCTCCACAGCCAGCTGACGGCCCTTGAACATGGTCCCGTTGAGAGCCTCTATAGCTGCCAGGGCCTCCTCCTTCCTCTCCATATGCACAAATGCATACCCAACATTTGAGCATAATCTTGCTGCAAAACAAATTTTGCGGCCATCAGCTTACAGGACACAAATGTTTGACTATTTTTGTATTTCTTTTTAGTATTATTAGCCATTTTGGTTTATATACCTTTACCTTTGACTTTATCACAGTCTAAAACTCTTCCAAAGGTTGAGAAAAGCCCATGGAGGTCATCTGCTGAACATGTCGCGCTGATGTTTCCTACAAACACTTTAATGGAATTAGGTGGGCGGGCACGCGACTCTTCAACAACTAGCGGCCTGCCTCGGTACTCTTTGCCATCCAGATGCCGTATGGCCCTGAAGGAATGAAACCAACATCAGAACTTTGGACAAACTCAGCAAAGATTATGTACATTTATGTTATGCGTTAGTAAAATATTTTCTAGGTGGCTCTCTGAACCAGTTTTCAATATTAAAAAATGCTTTTTTCAAAATAAGAAGAATCATCTTACTTTTTTGAATTTATTGGGATCATGAGGCCTGCAGTCATTATTAATTAGAATTTAATTGTTTCATAATTTAATTTTAACACTTAAGTTAATTATAAGCACCCAACCAGAAGAAGTGCTTATACAGAAGCATTTACTATTTCATTAACCAAACACTCAAGATATTATACTCCACTAACGCACAAAGGAATCTGCCATGTTCCACCTTTTAAAATGTCTGACAAGGAAAATTGTAAATGCACATTTCTTATTCTAGCTGCTACAAATCTTCCAAATAGAATCCAAAATTAAAGGAATTTTGGGCAGCTTTGGAACAGTGATGACTGGGAAGTTATTAGTTCAGTTCCAGTCTGTTCCTTGCTACATTTCCATGTGTCCTTTGGCAAGACATATGACTCTGACCCAATTCTATTTAAAACAATTTAACCCCCTTTCAATTATTAAAAGCACTTTAAGGATGTTCATATTTAACTCCTTATCCTTAACCTACTTATTAACAAAATATAAGTTTGTCTAAATATATTACTGTTTTCGGCTCTGACTTCGGCTCCATATAACTTCAGTGTCTTTACACCTACTGGTTACTGAACTTCAACATTATTCTACAATCTTTAGAATTTGCTTCATAACAATTAACTAGTTTTGTTAAACTATGGAAATTCCTAGTTTTAAGCCAAACCTCTTTTTATATAAACATTTTTATACTAAATGAGCCAATAGTAAATAAGAGGGTTGGCTGACTGGGGGTAAATTAATTTTCACTGTTTGTTGTTTCCCTGAGTCAATGGGTTTGTAGGATAGACACAGCATAACACAACAAAACTGAATTAATTCATACATTTAAGAATTAAATGTAGATCAATCCCAGAAAAGAGTTTTCACGGACTAAAATTGAGACCATTCACAGTTTCCTACCTAAAATTATTTGACCTGTAATTAAAATATTTTTAAAACGTTTACATTTAAACCAAGGTGGAAGAAACTTCATGGCCTTTTCACACTTTTAACAGTCCATTAAAATCTCGACACGTTAAAAACACCAATCCATTTCTGACTACAAATATCATGGACAATTACATACCTGTCTGCTGCGCCCTCCCCTTTCAGGGTCACGAACGCATACTGTCTGAGCAAAGAACATGTGTCGATTTCGCCATAAGGAGCGAAAAGCTTATTTAGTTCATCTTGAGTAGCATCTAAAGGAAGGTTTCCCACAAACAGCTTCACGTTCTCACCGCTCATCTCTGTATCAACCAGACATCTGGAAAAAGAATAACATTTATTGGTACAAGACGTTAGGTTAGATATTCCCCGCCGAACGTTAACTACCCATTTGCTAACTTCCCACGACTTTCCAGAAATATAATGTAATGGCACAACTGTAACATACTGGGGTTTTTTAACGCTTCAACAAGACTTGTGGTACAAAAAGAGTCCGAATATTTACAAAGATGTAGCTTTCTGGCAGGCGTGTTATAAGCTAAGCTAATATCACCGTTAACTTTAGCAGTAAAAATTGGTTTAGGAAAGTACCAAGCCTACCGTAAGACAAATAAACTAGATAAAAGGAGACAAAAATGAAGATCAATGAAAACAAAACGACGTTTTTGTGGCAAAAAAAAATGCAACCATCAGTTAACTAAAACTCTTGGCCATTTTGTTTAACGCTAGCGTTAATGATGCAGCGTTAGCCGTACAAGCTAAAGCTAACAGTGCTGTTATATGAATAAATTTGCAACGGTATGTTTCGACTAAATACATCTTGCTTAAAACACATACAGACAAACATACCGAATAAATATTTGTTTTTTTCTGTATTTAAATCAAATGCCAGACAAACGTTTAAGCCTAAATGGTGCTCAGATAGCTTACCCAACACGGTCGTAAGCTGACGTGATTCAGACGTCACATCCGGCTACGCTATTCGAGGAAAAAAAGAATAGACGTAGCACTGCCATGAAACGCAGATTTGTTTATTTGAAGAAAAACTTGTCAGGGGATACAAACGTGTTCAGCTGTAACCTATATTAAAATTAAACTACGTTATGTTTTAAAATTATCCTATTTTGAGTTTTTCCACAGCTAAAACAGTAGAAATCTTTTAAAACATCTATAATAAAAATAGTAGCAAAAATCTAGTTTTGATCAATGCAAGTGAACAGAAAATCATGCTTTTTCGCATGTTTTAAGACATAAAAATATGGAGAAAAAACAAAACAAAAAAACAACAGAAGGCAAGAATTCATTAAGCTAATTTACACGTTATTTTGCATATTTTTTCACAGATATTCCAAACACTTGTGGAAACGAAATAAATTTATGTAAAAATTATGATTAAATAAAGTAAAATAAAAAGTATCAGCAATATTTTTTTTAAAAATTGAATTAGCATTCACTTATCCTAGGCTGCCCCCTAGGATAACAAGCAGGTGAGCCCCCCGGCTCACCTGCTTGTTCAGGCCGAGTTACCAGCAGGAGGCGCTATTTTAGCAAATTAACCCAGGCGAAGTCATCCACAATCAATGACATAACTTTTCCCATCAATAGTACGCGGGCTTATTTTCTTTTATTTTCTTTATTTATTTTATTCATTTTTTACACGACCGTATGAGGATTTTTGTTTCCAGGTGGCATCCTCCTTCCAGGTAAACTGGAAGGAGGAGCCACATACTCTTGTGGATCTGTAGACGCACGTCATGACAGGCCGGAGTGGAAAGAGCAGAGAACTTTTCTTGGTTGTAAACTTGGAGACGGAAGAACATGGAGCACGTCACGATAAACTGCAACCCGAGAGGATAGAAAACAGGATCTGATCGGAAAAACTTCTGGTAATCTTAATATTTGAACTGTTCAGACTTAAATGGCAAGATTAGAGCTTGAGAAAAAGATAAGAGTTTCCACTCTTTAGAGTGGAAGTTTTAGGAACGCATGCTGCGCAGTCAGAATGATGTTGGCCTTCATGCTGTCTGTAGCGTTCCTACAGATGAAATAAAGATGTTAATGTTTAACACGAAGTTTTATTATTAAATATGATGTGATGTCAGGAGTTTTCTGTCTTTATAGGCTTTGACTTGAATTGCCATTTCATTAAGCTCTCTCTCTCTCAGAGCTGCTCCAGTTGACCAAGTCTGGACTTGCAGTTCAAATCCAGACAGATTTTCTTTGCAGGTGTGTGTCTCACTGTGAAGCAGTCTCACCCATCTTATTGACTAAGGCATAATCAACTCTGATAATATAATGGGACCGCCTGATCATTACTGGTACAGCTAATAACAGTGTAGACAGTGATGTGCGAGAGTGTGTTTTCAGATGGCACAGCAGGAGGAGCCTCTGTATGATTTCCCAGAGCCCACTCGGCCATCAAAGCATAAACTCCTGGGGGTTCAAAGAGGAAGGGGCTCCCTGAGAAGCATCAGCGTGTTGGACCGTCTCCTGCTTACCGTTCCTGTCTGGCTGCAGCTGTCCATCAATCCAGCAAACGCGCTGCACATTCTGCAGAGGGAACCTCCTGGGGTCTGACACAAATCTATGCAGCACACTTTCTTGTTATGCACACACTGCTCTGTACATAAGTATTTGGCAACTCACAGATCACTCCTGATTTAGCTTTTTTGTCACACTTCAATTTTTTTTAAGCATGTATGGCTTGTTTAAACCGTTTGTGACCCAAGTGTGTTTGAGTCCAAGGCAACAAATTAATGGCCAGATAATATTCTTAAGGATTTTCTGACTGCGAGCAGAATTCAAAGCTCCAGCTTTCTAGATCCTAAAATAGAAAGCAGATCCAGAACAGCACACTACCACCATGCTTACCGTCAGTAGAATCCTTTTTGAATTTTACATTTGCATTGCCACTCCAAAAACCATTTTTCCAGAAGTCCTGGAGAACAGGACATTTTCTGGTGATTTTCGTCTCGAACCATGGACGCTGGTTTTTGCCCAGTTTGTGTCTTGTTGAATCATGACCTAGATTAGAATAGAAATTTGAAACGTCTTCCTGACGGATAGATGTCAATGAGTTTGTCATAAATAGAAATAAATCTGTAAGGGGAAAAATACTTTTTCGCTGACTGTACCATACACATTTAATTCATGTCTTTTCACCAAACTGTCTCTTGCATTCAGTACTAAGTTTTATCTTACAGACGTTCCTGGTAAGAAAGTCCCGCACATCCCAAAAGAACGTGCTCTGTGTTCGTTTGGCAGATGACAGTGTGCCGTCGTTTGTTCAGGAGTTTGGCATCAGGGAAGAGCAGTCCAGTAAGATAATTATTCCACCTCTAACTCCATGTTTTTGTCAGTCTTGTCTCACAAAAAATAGCTATTTCAGAAATTGTTATATGCTAGTTATATGTAACCTATTTTTAACCACTGTGAATCATTTTGTACTTTTCTTATCAACAGCTCTTTCTCTGGAGAGTTCGGCCATCAGCTTACCAGATCTCCCTAGACTAATTTCCTTTTATTGTGTCAGCAGGTAAAAAAGGGAAACTCAATGTTCCTTTTCAGTTTTGTTTCAATCAATTTCTTCTTCCAATCTATATTCCATCTTTAATCATTAAGTACTTGGGTGCAGAAGCATCTTGTGTGATCAGATGTTGCATTCGCATTTCAGAGATGTGCTGCCTTTTCCTCTGGAGCTTCCTGAAGCCATCGCAAAGGCGTCATCACACAAGGAGCTCGAGTCCATCTCCCACATGGGAATTGGTGAGGGAATTACCAGTTTCCTCACAGCAGATTTTGCAACCTACTCTTTAACTGTCTGAAGCTTTGAAGAAGGGATTTAATTACATAACTCATTCACAGACGGTGGATTTTGAAATTGTACACACCCCAATTAACATGCTAAATTGTTGCAATGGACAACAATTCAATATATAAACTTTTTTTCATATAAAAAAAGTTTAAAAGTTAATACATGGTTAACAGCTAAACATTAAGATATAGTAAAGGGAAAAAAAACATCAAATAAAATAGAGGTGTGAACACTTTTGAGAGCTACTGTATTCAAAGATGTATTAAATGATATTAACTGAAAAGTGCACTTTAATTCTTTTCTAGAATTCTGGCGTTCCCATCTGAATGTCCGTGGACCACGGGATCCGCCTAAGCCCAGAAAAGAGGAGAATCCAGATGTTGCAACATCGGCTCCACCTGTTCTTCTACAGACTAACTGTGCAGTTGAGCCAGACTGTGTTCTCCAACCGGATGCAGAGAACCAGCTCAGTGCAGCTGAACCCCACTCAAACGGCACTAAATCTGATTCAAATCCAACTCTGTTCCAGGAGTTTTGTCCAATCACAACACGGAGCCCCAGAGAGCTGAACTGCAGCTCCAGTCAGGGCGTCCTCTGCTTCATCAACCCTCTTTTCCTCCAGTCACAGAATGCTTTCTCCAGAAGGCGCATGTTCAAACGCAGCTTAAAGATTCGAGTTTCCACAGAGACGTCAAGCTCGCTCTCCCCTCCGCTTGCTCCGCCACCTCCTCCACCCCTCATGCCTAAAACCAAAGGGAGATGTAAAGATGTAAAAGGAGGGGGAGTCAAACCCAAAGGAGGAACACTTCAGGTTGAGCAGCCTCCATCAGTAGATCTTTATGGCTGGCCAGAGATACAGGAAGAGGGCCAAGCAGAGAGTGAGATGGGCCACACTGAAGCCGACATCAAACAGGAAATAGCTTTAGCTCAGCTACCAGCCGTAATGGAGCATCTTTTGGATGATTACATGCAGCCTTGTTCTGCGGTCAGTGCCCACTCTCCCTCGCTTTCTCCTTACCAGTCGCCATCAGTTTCTCCAAGAGCCCCCTCTCTTCTCCCCAAAATGTGTCATTCCCGCTCTCCTCGCTACTCTCCCAGTTCTTCCCCATCCTTCTCACCTTATCAGTCCCCGTCTATATCCCCCAAAGTGCCCATCTCTCTCTCCCCATACGACTCGCCCAGCACTTCTCCATCTCTCTCCCCTGTAACCTCTATGAACTCCTCTTCGCTGTCAGAACAAGTCTGCTGTGAAGAGGCTGCTCCTTCAGGATCAGATGAGCAGAGATCAGCGCAGGAGGCTGAAGCAACACACACAGGGAGGGATAAAGACGATGATGGAGAGGCAAAGGATTCAGATGAAAAGGAGAACGAGGAGAACAATATGGATGTAAAGAGCGCTGAAACAGAAATCTTCAGTTCTGAAAATAATCTTGAAGAAGCAAGAGAGACTCCACCTCAGTTACCCCACAAACAGGACACACTTAAACAAAGTGATGAGAAAGCACCTTAAGACTGTTGATGCATTTAAAAATAGTTAATGTTTAAAACATTTTTCAAGAATGAGCAGATACTTTATAGGAATAATTCATATTTGAGTGACATGTTTCTTAAAACGTGTTTTATGTGGTCTTACTTTTCAATTAGGGAGCAAGTCATTTTTTAATTTAACTCAGCTAAAATTAGCGACAACAGTTGAAATGTTTGCAAAATAAGCCCCTCCTTACCAATCAAATTTTCGATCTGCAAATATAGATTCTTGTTCTTTCAAGTTGTAAATAAATCATTCTCAGTTAAATAAACTGCTTATTTCTATTTTATGTCATTCAAATATTAATACAGTAGCACATTTTGATCTACTAAAAATAAATCCTTGAACATCATGGGTTTTGTAAAATTTAAAAAATTAATATAAATTAACGTAATTGTTAAAATACAGAATTTATTTTATTATGGGAGCAAATGGGGATTTAATAAACTATGAATGAAAGAAGACATCACGCTTCATCCTGTATTTATTCATCTTAAATTTTGACAGGTAATGTGATGATATTGTTCTGAAATACTTCCACTGCAGGAACAGCTGAACATATTTTGTTAATGGAGTATAAAAATATTATAAATGATCATTTGTGAAGTAGTTCATGTGCTAGAGTATATTATAAGCAAGGCCATTGCACAAGAGGCATAAGCAGTCAGAAACAAGAAAAATTTTTCCTCGATGCATTGAACAATATTAGAAAGTTGTAAAATATGTAGCAAAGTAATATAGTTTTCACTTAATATGTTGTTCTATTTTTTGTTTGGTACAGAAAAAATTTAAAATATAAACACAAAGAAGACATGAAAAACCCAAATGTACATTTTTGTGTTTAGTCATTTGTTTCTTCCTCATAATTAACGTTATGACTGGACTAAACATCTTTTATTATTGTAAAACTTTCAGACTAGGTTTACCTAACTTTGAACTTTTCTAAAACCTGTAAAAATAAACTTATAGGTCAGACAGATTTATTTTATTTTTAGCCACAAATTAACCGTCAAAATCAGTTTAGGTACAGAATGACAAATGTCATGACAGAAAAAAACTTTACGTAAGAATCTATTTCATTTCCAGGTTCCATTGTTTCTAATACTTCTTATTACAAAATGTGTTCGAGTTGCTTTTACGAAGCTGCTGCATTACAAATCTGTTCACTTTTACTCGCCTGAATTTGAACAAGCACATTTCAACAATCCAACATGATGCGAACAAAACAGCAACTTACAGCTGTTGTGCACATCTTAGGGCTTATTTATTTTAAGAATTTTCTTTTCACCGCCTCATTTAAACCTTTTCAGGACATAAAAAAAACTTCCATAGTTATTTTTTAAACCTGTGGAGCCAATGGTTCATCAACACCAGTAACAGGCGTCAGCTTTGTTCAGATCCAAAAGGACGGCTTCCAGCTGCTCTGCGTCGTCTTGGAAGCGCTCGGTGAAGGAACGAATCAAACCTGCAGCACTGCTTTCATATTCCACCAGCTCTACGTTCCCCCCTGGAAGCAGCACAGAGCGACACAAGTTGAACAGCAGAAAATAATAATTATCAGGATTTGGCAGCACTACAACCATCATTTATTCACAACTTAAATTTTATGTTTGTCTTTTTAACACTGGTTGTAATAATCCATTTTTAGCCTCTGGTAGTCATTTGATTTACCTCCAATCTGATTCATGTGTCTGTCACCAAATTCCAGCTTATTGTCACCGATTCTGGTGTTGGCCTGGACAAACATTTTGCGAGCTTCTTTGCGAAGCAGCACGGTCTCACGCAGACGCAGGAAGTTGTGAGCGCCGGTGTCGCCGACAGCGGAGTAACCCTCATAGAGAGCTCTGCCTCCTTCCACATCAGCGGTTGACTTAAACACCTGAAAATAAGTGGGGTCAGATTAGCCATTAAAGCAGGGCAATTAAAGCAGAAATGATCAACAGCAGTACTTGAGAAATCATATGCTTATGATTTAGATCAGACAATAACTGTAAAAGTCAGAAAAACTTCAGACATTAGAACTTTTGCACATCAATTTGAACATTTTAAGAATTTGTGCACTTTTCTAAAGAAATGATGCATAATAGCAAAACTAATCCTGTTAAGAATGCAAACACAAAAAACAGCCTTGGAAAAGTACTGATAGCCCTTAAACATTTACATGTTCAGTCACATTACAAACCACAAACTTCAATGTATTTTGGTGGGATTATAAGTGATAAACCAGTGGCACATAATTGTTAAGTGACAAAAATGATACATTCTTCTCCAACGTTTTTTGCAAATAATCTGCATTTGTATTCTTTTACTCCCACAGTCCAAAGATAAAATAAATCACAACAAATTCCCTTCAGAAGGCATAAAAATCGGAAATCTGCCAACATATAATTTATTTTCAAAACAAATTCAACTGTTTTATGGATGCACCAGAGGCTTTTCGAAGAACATTAGTTAAAAAAACAAAAAAAAAACAACCACCACATAGCCCAGGGAAAAAGATGTGAAGAAGATTAAAGAAGCATGAAGTTTTAAAATTATATTCCATCATTAGAACACCTTAGGACTGAAACAATTAATTGGATTAATCAATTGTTAAAAATAATTGACAATTAGTAATTGATTGTTAAATAGAGTTTATAGAGTCAAAAAAGTCCATTTGGTGAAAGAACAACATAGTCGCAGCAGTAATTAGGCCAAAAACTACAAATAGTAGTAGTAATTTCATATTATATAATCTTCTCCACGTGATGTGGTTTTTCATAAACATATAATCCAAAATAAACACTCTCTTCTTTGTGTTTGTGAGGTTAACAAAATGTCAGGAAGTTCAGATGTAATTAGTCATTTCCAGAATCCAACTGATGAATAACAGCTTTGCTCGTCAATTTCCTATAAGCTTATAAAACATGAATGATAAACGGTGCATAATCAAGCTGCTGTGCATGTCGCATGAACTGGATGTACCTGCAGTTTACAGAGGAACCTGTGGATAGCGTCCTTGCCCACGGTGCTGATTTTGCTCCGGTCCAGAGTGATCCGTGCGTCGGGTTTGCCGTCCTGCCCCTCCACCTCCTCCAAGCCCACCAGACCTTCCCCCACCTCCAGCAGCACACGCAGGATCACGAAGCGGGCCTGCATGTGAGCCTGACGCATACAGACACAAAGTAACTGACTGGAGACTTCTGCTGACAATGATGTAAGCACACAGTCAAACCTCACATAAACAAAGTGTAAAGCATCACAGCCACTGCAAACTAATGATGGGAAAGCTGTGGTAAATAGTGTGTAAGATGACATTTCATGTAAACACCAGATATCTGTGTGACTGAAAGTCCAGCTGTGCCTCAGGTGGATGGATTACCTGTCTCCAGCTCTTGCTCTCAGGCGTGTAGAACTCCAGACCCAACAGCCCACCTCTGACCATGCTCAGCCAGTTGATGTACACCACATCCTCAGCCTCCTGAGCCTCATGGCCAAAAATACTGGGACAGACACGCACACATGTAACTATTAACATACCGGGTTCTTTCAGCCATAGATGGAGATGAACCAAAATAAAGCTGATCTTAAGGGTACAGACAAAGATAAACATCTTGTCATCAGAAAAGTATCCTTAGATCAAAAATATGACAACTAAATATGCAACTTTAGAGTTTTTTTTGTTGTTGTTTATCTTCTGGTGAGATTAAATATAAAACAATTTTTCTTAATAAGAAATTTTTGCAGTAATTTCTAAAACATGAAAATAATGGCAGATCTTTTCAGACCCTATGTTTTTTTTTGTTTTTTTTTACCATATGAGAACATAATATGTTCAAGTTCTAAACCTACTGAAATGTAACCTAAGCTGTACAAAACATTCAACAGGTTTCACATCGTTTACCGAACTGGAAATGGTTGTATGTGAAAAATTAAGCACTGCCCATGATTCAACAACTTCTAGAAAAACCTTTATTAAAAATAATTAAAAATAGTAATTTATTAAACCTTTGTGGAGGAATTTAAAATTCTAAATAACTTCCTCAATTTCATAAAAACGGCTTAAGCTGGCTTGAGGTAGTTATTGGCTTTTTCGAAAGAGACTTAATGTACTGAAGGGGAGATTGAAATAAGTTCTGACAGCAAACTTTCCCATTTACAGCTGGATCTGTGGTGTAACAGAGGCACGAAACACTGAAAAACTTCACAGTTCAATATTTTGAATAGATACATATAAGGTATATTTAATATGGATTTGTTATACAACAGTACAAAGCATACCTCAGCACTTGCTTGTTCAGGCACAGATAGAGGCCAACACATTCAGCTCTGCATTCTTCATAGGAAGAAGCAATTGTGGAGAATTTACTGTCCCATGTCTCGCTGCCCCGATACCAACTGGACACCTGCAAGGTAGAGGGGCATATTTAGTTTTTAAAGCCCAGAACAAAGAGTTAGTAATGAATGTCAACTATGCAGTCAAAACTCACCTTTTCCCCTGTCTCTGGGTTAACCACGTTACTCTGGTCGAAGTTGAACTTGCCACGGTCATCCTTAGAAAACAGGTCAACAAATTTTCATTCCTTACACATTAATTTCTCTCATTAATGTGTAAGGAATAATCTGAGGGTAAAACAAACAAGTTGACTGACCTGGACAAACAACTTGCCACTTCCATGACCCAGGAGCTCATGGAGACCAACCTGCACCTCAAAGGACGGACCCTTCCATTTGATGAACAAATCCTGAGGTAGAAAACAACATGCAATCAGACACATATGGTCATCCATAGAAGACAATGTGTGTGAGGGAACGAGGAGGCTGATACCTTGTCCTTCTCTTCAAGGAATGTGAGTTTTTCCTTCTGTGTGGCATAGGCCACCGCCAGCACATTCCCAAGAGACACGTTTTTAAAGCCTTCTGATTGCCTGATGTCGTCATCTTTAAACAGAAAAACAAACAGATAGGTATAATGTTTTTAAAAAATATGGCGATCAGAAACCAGATTAAGCTGGACTCTGCACGTACAGTTTGGGATGTTAATCCCAGCTGGAATTCCACTGCCGGCAAACGTGAGAACATCGAGGGAAGTGAAGTCGGTTTAAGGAAGGTGTCCTTCTCAAACTGCTGGGGCCAGGGCAGCTCAGGAAGCAGAACTTCTGCTGAGCTCACTAGCTTGCCAAAACGCTCGCTCATCGCCTTGTTCACAACGGCCACAAATCCTACAAGTGAGGTCAAAGTTAGAAAAACACACACATTTGTTTGAACTATAAATATTTCACACACATCTAGAGCCTTTTGGATTTCTGTTGGGTCCACAAAGCATGAGACCAACAAATAAATCAATCCAAAGCCAGGGGAGATTTATGGGACTTAAAAAGTTGGTCCTGTTAAGGTCTGCCCAACTTATTGTTTCAACGTTTTCTAATTTCTACATGTTTTATTCTCAATTGACAGCCAGTAATTAGCAAATACGACCAATACAGTTTTGACAATAACCTGCTAGAGAATATAAAATGACAAAACAGTTGTCTGATGACATGGGAAAGTATTTAAAACATAAAAACTTTTTTAGGTTAATAGGCTGGACAATAAATCAATAGACACCTGATCAACAATAATAGATGATAGGTCTGATATTCAATAATTTCACTTTATTGAAATAGTGATCTAGAACCGCACAGCATTCTTGGAAATTTAGGCAGAGGAAAGGCTTGAATTTACTCACTCACTTTTTGGTTACCTAGCAACAACCTATTGATTAACGTGGTTACTTAGCAACAGCTTGCTGAGTAACATGTAGCAGCAGCTTAAGGTTTTGCCACATGCTTCATAACTGCTTAAAAATGTAAAAAAAAAAAAAAAAAAAAAGTGGAGTGAAAACTGTGGATCAAACAGGAAAGGTCACACTACCAGTTTGGCAGTATCCAAGATACTTAATTATCAATAATTGACTAATTTGAAATGCTTATATTGTGATTAATTTTTCAGCCATGTTGTCCAGCCTTAATTAATCGTTTAATAAACTCTGAAAACAACACACTCTGTCACAAACAGAGATTACAATGATCAGTGGATTTAAGACACACGGTGGGTGACTGAGCTTCCTCTGCAGTCGGATGTTTATTGATTGTTTTTTTTAGGATGGTAACAGGATTCCCGTTACTGTAAAATGCCCCCACCAATCAGAATAAGCTCTTCATGGTGTGTGGCATTTTTACTTGCTGTAAGATAGCATAGCTGAATCAGTAATGATGTTTAAAGCAACAGAAAACAGCCATCAAGTTGTTTTACCACTGTGCTGATTTGCTTTTTGATTGTCTATTTATTCTGCAGTATCTCTGCCATCTTTTCAGTTACCTTCAAACTCTCCTCGGGAGCCAAAAGGGTCTCTGTAGCTCTCTATGAAACCTATATAACTGAGAAAGTGAAAGAAAAAAGCAGCAAAGGAAAGGGATAAAAGTTTAAGAGATCAATAAAGAGCAAAGGTCGATGTTTGAAGTGAATGCCCATTTAAAAAAAAAACTGTTTAAACAAGACTGATGAGGAGATAAATCTTAATTAAAGTAAAAACTGGCATAGTTATTTGTACACAACATGGAGGATACAAATAATACAAATTTAATCTAAAACGTGGTATAATTTGTAGGATGATTAGGCTGTGACTCCTGAAGCAATGCTGCGTTTCACCTCTCAACAATCGGCCCTTTGTCCTTGATCCAAAACCGTGACCCTTCTTTGTGGGCTTCAATAGAACCAAATTCAAAACTGCGCCGGTACTCTTCCAGCATCTTCTTCTGGTTCTCATTAGCAGCATACGCCTGTTTAACATTAATACATAAAAGCAGAATGAAGAAAGTTGAAAGGAAAAACACAACTTCTCTGCATGTTTAAATTGGAAACGTTCACTGACTTGGACTCCAATACATCAGTTCTTCAAATCCTAAAACAACATTGGTGCTAAGGCCGCTTATGATTTGGCTTTTTGTAACCCTTCCCCATCAATATGTTTGAGTAAAATTTTAACTGTAGTTATAAACTAAATCCATTTAATCTTAATTTCTACATCTAAAATGATTTTGTTTTTATTGCTGCCAAAGACTCAAAAAAGAAAAGAAAAGCAGTCAAATCGTGTCCAACTGTTTCTTCTCATTTCACCTGGGCTTCTTGGAGATAATGGCAGACTTTTTCCATGAGAGGACTGTAGTCTCCCCTCTTAACAATGAACTCTTTGTCCTCAAAGGTGAAGCTTCCGCAGGACAACCCAGCCTCCTCATCCACTGCACAGTCTGTCAAATAATGACAGGCATTTAATGTTCAACCTCTTCATTTCACTTATGTCATTCACTATATTTCATCCAATTACTAAGTGTAATTTCAGATCGCAGGTCGACAGTCTTATTGATGGTAATACTAATTAGAAGGGTTGTTTTCCACCAGTTCTGACCTTTTTGAACAGCTGAAGCCAAGCGAACCTCATAGCAGGGTTTTCCTGAATTTTCCCTCTTGAACAGACGTGTGTTGTAAGCAGAGAGTTTCTGGAAACAGACAAGAAAAAAACAATGTCAAAAAGAAGTGAATATTATCAACATCAATTAATCTACATAATTGCTATCGCAAGAAAAGACAGACTAGAGATATTTGCAGCTTGTAGTGACTGTACATGATACAGTTACTACTGAAAACGAGTGAACAACTGAAAATGGATCTTCTTTTGAGCAAGAGATATTTCGTCTTGTCGAAAAAATGTCCCTATGTTCCAATACAGTGACTATTACATTATCAGTGTGTAAATAAATTAGAAAAATGCAACAATCTGTCTTGAAGAGAGCTGAATGAGATGTACAAAAAATGTTTTATTACATCACTTTATTTGCCTCTGTCCCATATGCCAGGTAATTTTACTGTACTTGTTGATTGTAACACATTTTAGTTTTTATTTAAAGTAGAAAAATTTATATTTTTCCAAATCTATGCAAATTTGTAGGTGTAGGTCAGATTTTCACACAATCTCACAGGTGAATCTCTGGTATAGATGTGAAAAGTCCAAGACAAAAAAAAAAATCAGTTTCTATAACACAATTTCAGAAAAAGAGCAGAATTATCTTGAAACGGATTTACTCACTCTTGAGTCCAGAAATCTTTGAGCCAGCTCGGCATCCTCCAGACAGCAGTTTCCTGAGAAATAAGTGGTAATTCCCTAAAAACAAAAAAAAAAAACGAAGGAAAAAAAATTAATGTACTTTAGGGTCATCCTTTTATAGAACATCACAGTTCCCCAGCCGTGTTTTGCAGAAAGCAGAGCAACAATAATCTTTACAAAATAAAGTACATTTATATATGCGACCTAAATATGTCACTTCTTGGAAGGGAAATCATTTTAAACATACTAACAAAGGCAGTTAGTTAATCAATAGAGTGCAGCTTAAAACATACTAACAGTTCTGAAATCTGCTCAGGTTATATCATATAAAATAATATCACCTTAGAAAATGATATGAATATGTATTATATCAGATCCCACCTCATCACCCAGCCCAAGTTGTTTCTGTCTGTCTTCCAGGGAGTAAATGAGGCATGAGCTGCTGCCCCACAGAGCCTCCATCTCAGTGGGATCCTCCTGAAACGCTTGGCTGGCCCTCACCAGAGCCTCCAGCTTGTCCTGGATAAACATTCAACATGTGCACAGGTCAGGTATGCACTAAAGCCACAAGCTTCTTTTAAGGCAATATGAAGCAGATTAACAATATTCACAACTAACATTTTATTTTAATTTTTGTTTACCTTTGGTAGATTTGGAATGAATTTGGTGTCTCCGAAAGACTTGTAGTTGCCCATGTTTGCATATACACCAGCAGCATACACCAAGAAGGCCTACAGGCAGCAAGCAGAAAACTGCTTCATAAAAAAAAACAAGTTTTGTAATGAGTGCACTGTAAACAACTATGAAATGTACCTGGTAATCCTCAGAGCTGAGACCAGCTGCTTTAGCAACCTGTTCCAACTGCTCTGGAGTCTGCTTCCTAAAAATCTTCTGCAGCAGGACGAAGATATTTGCAGACTCTGGAGAGGTCTGCAGCAGAACCACCAGACCACCATACCTATGACAAAAAATAAAAAGAAACTGAATCATCAAGGCTAGAACTTTCAGTTTCCCTGACTGTAGTCAATTTCAGTCCCCAAACATTGCCTTTCAATAGTAGTCCCCTTTGACAGATTAATATTTTGTAAATCTTTCCTGACTGGAGATGTGGAACTTACCAAGCAGCCCGTGACAGGTAGTGGGCGTACATCTTCTCCTGAGGTGACAGCAGACGAAAGGCCTCGCGGCAGTCAAGCGCTGAGATCCCAATGTCATTGGGGAGGTAGTACTGAGAGTCCACCATCTTTGTTCTGAGTAGGTCAATAATGCTGAAAAGGTACTGCAAAAAATTGGACAAGAGACTGAAGTAAGACAATAAACAGAGGAAGTAAATGACATAAAAAAAACCTGACATGAATTGTATTAAATAACCCACACTTGGTAGAAGATTTAAAGCTTTTCTAGGTCCTACATTGTGCCTCACAATGCATTTCTTTGCATGTAGATCCCTATGCATGCATTTTTTAAAATATTCTCTATAATCACACCTCAAGAGTAAGTTAGGTATGATGTCCAACCAAATGACACCTCAACATGGGAAGGAACTATGAATCTGACTCGGCTATGTCTCCTTTAAAAACTATTGTCATTTAAGTTCTATATATCTGCAATTTTTCTCCCTGTATCAAAGTTCTGCAAGCACATATCTTCGCTTTTGGTATGTCGAGTGCATAAAAAAAATGCAGCTTGTAAATATAGAGACCTATGATTCCTGCAAAGTGGGATAACTAGATTAACTAGAAGTGTGAGCAAAACATTTTACAAGCCGAGCCATCAGCATGTCTTATCACTGTGCAATTATACAAGAAAGGTCAACAGAAGGGAGTGTAGCCTTGAAATGAAAGAAATGAATTGGGAATAAGACAAAGATTTAATAGTCTTGATAAAAAAATACAGTAAAACGTGCAAACTTCATTGACATAACTTTAAAAAGGTTTCTTCTAACAAACTACAACTGATGTTTTTTATTTTGCAACCTAACTTGATAAGATAAAATCTAAATATATAGTCAGATTTAGTTGGATCACAACAATTTTGTATGTACCATTAAGTAAGTTTAATGTTACGTGTGTTTTTCCCCTTTAACAAATGTATCATAATAAAATGTCTTGCACTGCACTCATGTTTAGTTTTGAAACCAATCTGACTGAAAATGAAAAGTGAAAGAGCTTGCCACGTTGATATTTTCAGTGTTTAATTTCATACAGTTTTACTTGAGAAAGCAGCAAAAGATATTTTGTTTCCATAAATTAACTCATAAATCTGGGGAGCCGATTTTCTTAATGTGTAGGATGTTATTTATGCAATAAGATGTGAAATTTCATCCAAGTCAAAATTCAACTAGGATCTTGAACTGCTGCAAAATTAATTTTGTAGTAATTCATAATTAAAAGTTTCTGAAGCTTTTTTTCCCTACATTAGACGTTTTTAGGACACTTTAGAAGGATCGAGAAGCACACAAAGGCTAACAAATTTATTGCATCAAGCACATAAGGGTTTTTGAGCCAGCTGTTGAGACATGAGAGAGGTTTAAGAGGAACCAGACTGGAAAAATTGTTTTCAGTTTCGATAATCACAATGATTACCTGCTCGTTTAACCACCAGCAGATCTTGTAAGTCTTTTTAAAGTACAGGCTGAGTGAAGGCGAGAGTTAACAATGTGAACATTAGCTCCTAGCGGCTAAAACCTGCAGAGTCTATAGAGTACACACTGATACAACTCCAACTAGAACACCCCACATCACTACTTTTAATCATGTATGAAAATAATCACATACTCGTTTGTCTTCTAATGAATACTTAATTAAAAAGGTCCAGATGAAATGGAAAAATCCATTACCTCAAAACTGTTAACGTCTCCCTCGAACGTCAAAGTGCAGTCTCACGCTGTTCACTTCCTGTGCTCATTCAGCGTTAGTCCCGCCTCTCAACCAATAAAAAGGTCGTATTTTATAGATGACTTACATCTTAACCAATTAGAAGGTAAGCATGTTTAAAATTGTAAGATTCCTACCGTAGTACTACAAAATCGATCAGAAAATCATCCGCATGTAGCTTGTCATTAGCCACTCATGTACACACAACGAAACCATCAAAAATATACGATCTTCTACAAACACTGTTATTAATGGAAGACAACACACATGTCTGCATGACGAGGTGGCCGAGTGGTTAAGGCGATGGACTGCTAATCCATTGTGCTCTGCACGCGTGGGTTCGAATCCCATCCTCGTCGAAATATCTTTATTTTGTAATATCACGAAATTTAGATCCATATTTTCTCCGACTTTCATATGGGGAAACTGATCACACCAGCATTTTTGGTCAATCTCACGTTTATGACGTAAGATTGACCAGATCAAGAGACGCATGCACTAAAAAGCAGTGGTTATATAAATAAAAGCAAACAATGTTTATAGAGGACGTTGCTAAACAATCAACACTCCTCGTAAAAAACGGAGATCAGCGTCATACAGAATTTAGATCCGCCCACTAATATCATTAACTCATTGCTCCCCACCATTCATTACTTTCACCTGCTTCTCCTTTGAACAAATACGTTTTGTAGAAAAATAAAGTAATTTTCTGCAAAAGTCAGAAAACTGAGCCTTCACGTATAATTATCGGTACCTCGTGACATTAAACTGACCGGCAGCTTAAGAAAATTTCTTAAGCTCGACATATCTTACATGTTCATAAGTTGTTTTTTCCTCCACTAATTTTGACTGATATGGTCAGGCAGAAAGTTTTTGTATGGTCCACTTCACAAATGTTTGAAACTACACGATAAGAAAACTTTCTATAAATTTTGTTTTAATCTTTGATGAGGAAGTCCAAGCCTGTGTCCAAATTTTGGTGTCACGTTCCCACTAGCACATAATAAGTTGTTAATTTTGCAGGAAAATAGTCATTTTAACAACATTTTTGAGCCATTTGCAACTTTAGCTTATTCTAAGACGCGTTATGTTTGCCACGTGCCTGCTACAAGCAGCCCGTTTGCTAGCTAGCTTAATGACCAACAACGCAAAACAACAAGATTCTGATAAACCGACAAACGCGTCTTGTTTTCTCAAGTGAATTCTAAACCGTTCAATTAAATAAATAAAAAAGTAAAAACATACTCACTGACTTCTTAGGACTTTCCTTGCTGTGAGGAAAGTTCTCTTCAACTCGGACCGCTGCTCTACATAATGCTGCCTTTGAGGACCAAACGAAATTCACAATTTCAATCAAGAGATCCGGGTTCTTGTTCGGTTACTACCTCGTTGACGTCAGATAACTAAAACAGACTTCTAATCCCTTCAAACAAGTTTCAAATGGTAATTCTAGACAAACATGAACCTCCTTTGCAAAGAGTTCATGGAGATACTAGCCAAAAACAGTCATCCTGGAAAAAATACATTCTTCAGAAAAATATGCAGATTTGGTAGAGGGAGACAAATGGAGATATTGGGAAATTGAGAGTGACTGGAAGAGCAGAAGGAGAAAGAAAACATAATGGGCATCTTGCACACCTAATGGGAGGCTTGCTGCATTTCAGAAGCTATAATTAGCAGCTTTTCTCAGCGTAAATATTCTTTAATTTTTATACACTGCAACTGTTCCGTTTGATCCAAACTACCAGGAATAGTAGTTCCTAAACTAAAATCCAGGTTGGAGTCCTTGTCAGAACAACTTTACTAAAGTCCCAAAGGGTTAGATGCCCAGCTGATATTTCTCAGCTAAAGTCCAAGGTTGGAGTCCTTGTCAAACAGCGACTGAAGTCCCAGAGGGTTAGAGGCCCATTTGTTTCAACTAAATTCTTCAAGAGAGGTGTTTCTAGAGCCCCTCTTAATGAGGATACCCCATAAGGGAGAATCCTCACATTGATAGGAAATTCTTTGTTTATAAGTAAAAATTAGCCAATAGACAGTATAAAATAAAACGACTGGAAGTATGTCAAAGATCAGGATCCGCACAAAGCAAAACATTTAGATAAATGGATAACAAGTTATAAATTTGACGGCCGTCTAAATTAATGTTTTGATTGTTTATTCTATGTTACATGACTTTGTGTTTTTATGCTTGTTATGATGTAAAGCACTTTGAAATGCCTTGCTGCTGAAATGTGCTATACAAATAAAACTTGACTTGACTTGACTTGAATACTGCTTCCAGTCTTTGCTCTTTAGTGAAGTTTAATAATATACTGATATAATACTTATGAATAGGATGAGTGATGTTGCTGGAGAAGGGGTGGGTTTTAATAAGTTTATACTTCTACCCACTCCTTTAAACATTTATTATTTATTGCATTGCTGTAATTGTATTTGTAACTTGGAGCATTCAATATGAGAATACAAAAAGTTAAGTGTTCAAATTTGTCTGTGACAGGTTTATAATGTGTAGCATTTACAAATAAAGCCTATATGATAAAGTGATAAATTGATTTTAGTGGTAAAGTAATGCAGTAAGTGATGTATTGTGTGCTATGTAAAACAAAATGGCTGCATGCTTGATGATATGTTGGTACTAAGTGGATAACTTGATCACTTACATGCTATACACCCTTGCTGCCCCATTTTTTAATGCTCTGGTACAATTACTAATACTGTTACTTTATTAATTTTACTACTTGGAGGAAACAGTGTAGAGACACATTCCTGCTGTTACACTTGATTTTTACTGTCAAAAGATGAATAAATATGTAAACCATCATTGTCCCAGTTTATTTAATTTTAATGAATGTATTTCTTTTTTTATCCCCAAGCTGAAAATGTTTCCAGATTTAAGCTCAGAAATCTGGTCACATAGGGTGTATTCAGACCAGCCCAGGATTAGAGTCCTGAATCAGACTCCAATCCGTTTGGCTAGAAAGTCAGAGTTTTTGGGGAGGTCTGAATGCAAATTTGAATCCCAAAACGGACTTAAAAACCGAACTCTGATCCGCCTAAAAACCTAGGTCTCGGTTCGGTTGAAGTGAATTCTAAAACAGGAGAAAACGTGTCTGAATGCAACCTGACTAGAGTCTGTTTCAAAAGCAGGAAGTTGGCTACAGTGCAGGACATTCTGGTCAATATATTACTCTCTGCTCCGCGGGTTAACAAAGATGTTGTGTCGGTTGTCATATCAATGGGTTTATGTTCCGACACTAAGCAAGAAAAAGCTGGATATAAACGGTTTAACGTTGTTTTACAACTTTTTATCTGCTTATTGTCCCATTGCTGTGGCGCTCTGCAGCTGCTGTAATTTTTAAACCTTTAATAAATGGCAAAAACTGAACTAAATGCCTCATTTGTTTGAACATAATCATCAAATAGGATGGGGGAATTTGCTTAGTCCTCTCTTGCATCTTGATAGAAACCAAACTGTTTATACTGTATATTTACATCAAAGGAGAATACTTACAAACATCAGCAATTTCCTCAGCTTTAATTTAAACCAGGTTTATAGAAATCGGGTAAGAAATAGAAGAGAAGAGCTGCGATCATTTTTGTGATTCCTGCTCATCCTGCATTTGAACAGTCTGGTTTAGTGGACAGACTGGCCGCGTAGTAACAGCGCTTGCAGGAGCGTCACTAGCGTTAGAGGCTAACAGGCAATGTCCAAACTAGTAATGAATATCAATGAAGAAATCCTACAACTGCTAAAATCTGACACTACTCCATTTTTGTTTACTTTTTGTGAGGAAGAAAGTTGAGTTGGCCTTCTTTGTGTAGATTCCTTCAGTAGTTCTTGGAGCAGCGCCCCCACAGGCGTCAGGGGGAACAGGTTTTTCAGTTTGTTTTAATCGTAGTGTGAATGATCCTGGATATATGAATGTTAAATAACTCTGAAAACCAGTTATGTTAAGCTCTGACATAATTTACAGGTCTGTACAGTAAGAATCACAGATTATCACTGTATGCTCAGGAGAAATTCAGGTTTACCACCGGGAAGAGAGTCAGAAGATGGAAGTCTGTCATCCAGCAGATAGTCGCATGTCCACTGATTCCTGTCTTCAATCAAAAACTCTGTACAACCAACATATTTGGGGGAAAAAAACCCTACAACTGTGGTTATCATACGGTAAGTAAATTTTTATTGTATACAATATATGATAAAAAGGCTATGTTTCATACCAGTGACTGTAGAGCGTTTTAAATGTTTCACATAAGTTATATTATTTTCTTATCAATCGGAATATCTAAGACAAAAACTAGTGATGTTACGTGATGTGCCGAGGTTTCGAGGCGTGTGTCGAGTAATGGAGGGGGCGTTTCCGTAAAGCGCGTATCCAAGCTTGCTTCATTTAGGGGAGGAGCCGAAAACGATGACGTCCGAAGCCTCGCTGCCCGGCTGTACCACGTGACTGCTTCGGGAAGTGGCTCAGATTTTGGCGCGGGGTTTGACAGTTTTATAAACCAGAGCAGCACAGGTGTACCTAGGGCTACAGCAGATCCAGCCACAGAAAGCAGTTCAGCTATAAAAACTGTTAATCCTGCCATGCACAGGAGCTCAATCATGGTTGAAGCTGCAGCAGGTCCAGCCACACAGAACAGTTCAAGTGTAAACACAGTTCCAGCTGACCAGACAGGGCAGAGGAACTTAAGTTCAGGGAGCTGCCAATTTCCCACCATGTCAGTCAGTCAAACTTTTACCTGACTTTCACACAGGGCATTGTTATAAATATTGTGGGAAAAAGGTCCAGAGTGCAGTTCGGCTGCTTCATCATATTGAAGAAGGTCATGATCCACCACGCCAAACATTATCATCTCTGCCAGACTAGCTACTACCATTAAAACTTTAACATGGGATACCAGCAGCATCTCCCCTTAAACCAGCAACACCTCCCCAGAAACCAGTACTTCAGCCACAACAGTGCCTTGCACCAGTGCAACAACCCCAGCCAATTCCTTCAGTTGCTTATTCTCCTATTGTCCACAGTATGGCCTCCAGAGGTGAAATGGGTAAGCTTTCTTTCCAAGGAGTTTTTGCGGGTCATCAAGCCAGCAGACCAGGAATGGATTGCTGAGTGCCTTTGCAACCCTATTGGCCAGTTTAGACAACAGTTCTCCCAAAATTGGTTTCATCCACCCAGTCCACCGAAGTCAATAACTTCACCTCCAGATCCCCTGGTCTTTTTCAGGCAACGGACATTTTTATGGACACCTATGCGGATGTGGGGTATTTCACTAAAGTGTCATCAGTGCAACATCAAGATGCATCACTCTGGAATCTGCCAAAAAGTCAGAGAAGTCATAAATCTGGATTCAAGGTGTTATTTGATTGGGGGAGATTATCTGTGATGCAGTAAATGCATGATTCCTGTTTGACCATGGAGCACTAAGGTGCCAAATTAGTTCTCACCACACAAAAGGCTCATGCACAAAAGGTGTGTGACTTTGCTGAGACCACGAACTGTTGGAAATAGCTCCAGTTATGTGCAGCAAACATTAGAAGAACTGCACAGTGAGGAGTGGGCAAAACACACCATCGCATATCTGTTTGACTGTGAGTTTCACAAAACGAAGCGCGCCTGAGCTCGGAGCCACAAAGTGGTCTATCAGAATCCACAAAGTGGTCTATCAGAATCCACCAGTTTATCCCCCTTCCTCTTGCACAGTGGTTTGAGACTCAGCATGCCAAAGAAATACTTTGTCACTTGTCAAAGATGAAGGGTGTCATCACATCAACATATGGCAGAACTCAACCAAAAAGGTATAGTAAAACACCTCTTATTTCTCCATTCTGATTATAATTTGCATTCCAAATTATAATCAGTTTATAATTGTTTTTTTTTGTTGTTTTTTTTACCAAACAGACCACCAGGAAACTTGTTGGTGGAATTTCTGAAATGGCTACATGGATGACAAACATCACCAATGAGTATGGCAAAGTTCTAAACTGTGTGCTGACCACAGGTGAAGGAGCAGGCTTGGAGGAACTGTGCCAGGGGATTGTCATGCGCTTCCAGAGTGCTGGGGAACCATAGCCACAAATCCTCTATTTCACAGAGACTGCTATAGTGAGTCAGGTTTGTGATCTTCAGTCTTTGTTGCACTTCATTGTGTAACAGGTGGCACCACAAGATGTCGGACCCTCCTTACAGCCTGAGCTCTCATAAAAAAGGAAACTTGACGGGTGGTGGCGACAGTGTCAATTTCCTGTGTGTGACCAGGGGTGTGTTGGGCCCACACGTCCATTGTTTGCTGGGTGTGGTAGGTCTGGAGGAAGATTGTTTTAAATCAATCCCTTTTATGTGCTACTTTTAGTGACGTTTTGGTGGTAGCGATGGCGGGGTGTGTGGTTGTTCAATGCCACACATAGGCGTTATACATATGTCTGTTTAATTAGATTGAATTGTATGTCGTTTTTTATTTGGTAGACTACGCCAGATCCTTCAAATTTGACTTAGTGTAGAGTTTTTAATTTGTTTTATATTTATGTAGTTAAAGTGATTTCATAAGCAGTTATTTTTGTTTTTTACAGTTCAATCACTGTTTCCTGCTGTCCTTTAGAGTTTGATTTTCTTTTTTTGTTGGTCCACCCCGCTTTGGATCGTTGGTCTTCGCTTAATCTTCGTGAGGCTGGGCTAACAATTTTCCATTTGTTTTGCGTTTGTATGTCCTGCGTCTCGCCTTTGGGCCACTTCCCTCAATTACCCTCATTCCATGTCACTGTTAATCCTAAATATCTCAGACCCAATCCTGTTTGGTGTGTGATTTTGAGTTTGTATTGTATGTAATAATTCTGCAGCGAATCGAGCGCATTATATGTTTGCAGTGAACAATTGTAGTGGTTTACGCGGGTTTGTCCACCGGACGTGGGGTTTGAATTTGGGTCGAATGTTATCAGATTGACAACAAATGGATGAAGTTAACATGAATTCCCCATATTTATGCAACAATAAATATTAACTTTATTTTGTTGTTTTACTACCCTTCAACTTTACGAATTGTAGCACTTGTTTACAGTTTAAAACATTTTAAAATTACTTTAATTAATGAAAACCCAATCTAAAACAATTTTTTATCACGTTATTATGATCTGTGTAGCAGTTTTATGTTACAATATTAATACTATCGTCTGGAGGTTATCAAGAAAATTAAATGCTGTAGAATTTATCCATTTGTGTTTTATTTAAACAGGTGTGCCTCTGTGGTTTCGGCCATGGCAGATTAAAGTGAGGCTTGACATCTCTCATTACATGAGAGGATTCACAACCCGTTTCATCACACAACATCTTCCTCTTTGTGGATCTTTATGCTCCAAGTTGTAGTTTATCCCTGCACGTGTCATCCGTGCCACGTGCCTGCTACAAGCAGCCCGTTTGCTAGCTAGCTTAATGACCAACAACGCAAAACAAAAAGATTCTGTTAAACCTACAAATGCGTTTTGTTTTCTCAAGTGAACTCTAAACCGTTCAGTTAAAAGTAAAAACACATAAATATATATTCACGGATTTAGTAGCCGTTTTTCTTAAGGTGCATTGATGTGATGATGAAGGTTCTCTTAAACCACGCTGCTCTACATAATGCTGCATTTAAGGACCAAACGAAATTCAAATTCAATCAAGATATTCGGGTTCCTGTTCGGTTACTAACTCTTTGACGTCAGGTAAGACTAAAGTAGACTTCTAATACCTTAAAAATAGTTTCAGATTGTAAAGCAGATCGTGAAATTGTTTCTTTATGATTCTTAAAGCGGTTGCATTAGTATTGGCTGGTTATTTACAGTGAATCAGATGCTTACTTGAATGTTAAAAAAAGGAAGGAGGTAGTGGGTGATCTTCCTACATATGGTAGGTGGAGTGATGTGAAAAGCAGGATTACTACTGTCAATACCATTTATTCGACTTAATTGTTTATGTCAGCCTATTTTACAGAATAAAAATAGTTTTATTTGTTCCATTACACCTCCTGTCAATTTTCTGTGTAAATATTTGCACAGGAAATGTTTACACAGAAATAACCCAGTTATTTCTAATAACTGTCCATTGCAAACATAATGTAATATCTTTTGCGGCAGAGAATAATAAGAGTTGTTTACTTTTATCAAAAAGGTAAAGCTTTATTTATGTTAAGAGATCTAAAATGTTTTAAGAGGGACTCAAAATGGCAACAACTGAGAGCTGACATCCAAGGCCAGCCTCGGCCTCTCCTCCTGACAGGAACAGCTCCCCTGCATAGCTGTCTTCATCGCTGGCAGGCCTAGTCATTGCAAACATCACCCTCCCACCTAGTACCCAGCTAAACAGCACAACAACAAATGAGTCTCTCTTGTCGCCTCTCCTGTTCCGTTTTATTCTGTCCCTCACAGGTGAACCCAATTACTGCTCATCAGCTCCTCACAGCAGCAGCAACCCTTCTTGTTCGCCACAATAATAATGATTTAAAGAGTCATTGCAGAACCACTTGATTTACTATGCTAGAAGACCAATATTTTTAGGCCATTTTCAAACTTGACTCCAAACTTTCTGATTTACAGTCAATAAATTTAATGAGAGTAATGCCAAGTGGAGGACATTATCATTTTAATTTTAAAGACCACACTGTGTTGATTCATTTTTTTTTTTTATTGAATTTGTGAAAATGATAGTCACCTATTTACAAAGGCTGTGCAGCAGAAAGTATGAAATCAGTCCTGGGTATGAAATCCACATTGTACATTTAGTGAGCAAATTTGTCAACAGAAACCAGATTAATGTTAACGAACATGTAAAGAAGTTGTTTTTGTTCTTTTGTTAATGAGAGAGTTCAAGCATGGGTTTTGCTTTCCCTCCTCTCTGGGGGTGTTGCAGGGAGCACCCAGCGATAGCAGTCTGCAAAGCTGAGGCTCTTGTCTACTGCACAGCTAGTACAGTAGACAATTCCCAAAGCCAACATCACCACCAGGAACACGCACAGAGGGACGAGAAGGGCCACCAGTAGCCAGCTCTTGTCATGCTTGCGTTTCACGTCATCAGATCCGTCTTTGACAGCTGCTGTTCTGTTGGTTTCACCTGTGCTGTCTAACTTAGGGGTCTCGGCCTCCTCAGTCCCACTATTGGATTTCTTTGGAGTTTCAATTACTTTCTGATCATTGGAGTTGCCACCTTCTGTGTGAGCATCATCTTCAATGTTGTTGCCTGTTATCTTTTGGGTTGGGGATGGGGCAGTCTGGTATTGCCTTGGTGAGAAGTGATCCCATTGGTTTAGGTGGTTATCTGACTGATGTGCCATGTCAGGGGTGAGTCCCTGAGGGGAGTCTGTCCGCCAGTTGACATTAAAGTTGACATCACCTTTGAAAAAGGGATCAAGAGTGGACCAGGGAGTATCCTGATCATCGTAAATACTGGGGTCAGGGTTCAGAGTGGAATATTCTCCATCATAAGTTGAAGGTTGGCAGGTAAGTCCATCATTCTTCAGTTCAAATCCAAGTTTACAGTTACACTGGTACCCTCCAACAAAGTTAATACACTGCTGGTCACAAGGTGAATACTCTGTGCACTCATCCAGATCTATACATATTCCTTCACTGTTCGACATAAAGCCAGGGTTACACAGACAGTTGAAGGAACCCTCAGTGTTCTGACAAGTCCCATCACAGGTACCTTCATCCAGGCACTCATCTATGTCCACACATTCATCTGTATTGTCTGGCTGGTACCCTGGGTAACAGGTGCAGTGAAATGTGCCTGGAGTGTTGACACAGAGCTGCGGACACGGCTGTTGTTGGCATTCATCCACATCCAAACACTTGTGTCCATCTGGACCTATTTGGTAGCCTGGGGGGCAGGTGCAGCGAGTGGTCCGAGATGTTATTGAGCAGTCATATTCGCAACCCATTTCTACACAGATCCGATTGACTGGGGTCTTGTCTGTGGCAAAAGCAGAATCTGATAGCTCTGGCGGGTCAGTTTGGCTCAGAGGGTCCAACTTGCAGGTGTAGCCATCTTCATCTAATATGTAGCCCTCAGAACAGTAACAGTAGTAATCCTCATCCCTGTTCTGGCAGTGCTGCTCACATTCATGCTCACCGCTACACCAGTCCTGGGTTTGTCTGGGTGCACCGGAAGAGCAAAGAGGGGCATCTGTAGACCAACCCACTGTGCCATCATCTCTTTCAATACACAGTGCTGATTCCCTGGAAGGTGCGTCTGGATTTGAGCTGTATGTAGGACATGGCATGTCAACTACAGACCCATAAGGCACATGGGCCAACTGGGTACTTTTGAAATGAAATGGGGTTTCATAGACAGCGGGACCTCCACCCTCATCCTTCAGGGGTGAACACATCATGCTGTAGGTGTACTGGCAAATAAATCCATCCAATTTCATGACACAGGGACCTTCAGCCCAACGGAAATTCTCGCCACTCTCTCCTGCACCGTCAGACGTATGCACAGTCATTGCCACACAGCGAGGTGCTGCACAAGTGTTGGGCATTTCTTTACGGATCCAGTTGGAGAACTGAGCTTCCTGATTTCCTGTTAGAAGAGAAGGACAAACCCTTAGTTAGTTTTCAGTCTTACTTTGGATCTAACATGCTAGAGTTGTAATTTAGAGTTGTTTTTTTGTCACTCATTTCTTTCTTTTCAAGCTCTTGGGTTGACATAGCATCAAAACATTAAGTCGCCTTGAGAAAATTGCCAACATAACTTTTGCCTGGCTTTTAATTTTCTAACAAATTAATCCAATTGCATCTTTAAAAGAATATTTCTGCACTCTGTGGGCCCATTGGAGTTATTGATGTGGGACATATTCTGCAAGAGTTAGAGTCATATATTTTCTACCACTAGATGTCACCCTAATAAAAAATAAGTCTAATGTGGTGTTTAAAATGCAATTATTTATGTGGGAACAGGGCTTTTTTGTCCCCTTGTTTTTTCCATTTATGGAGGTAGAATTAGTTTCTTGTAACAAATTGGGAGAAATTGATTATCTCACCAGGATTTAAACAATGCATCTGTTTAAAATGGTGTATTTAAAATCTAGATTTAAATAAATACTCTCTTTTGGGTCCGTCATTTTCAGGCATCATGTGTTATTTTGCATTAATAAAATCAGAAAAGTCTGTTTGGCGAGGCGCTGACATGAGTAAGTTAGTTATTTACTCATGACAACATCACAGAAGTAAACAGATTGCACAACTCTTAACTGGATCTACCAGGAGAGACGCATCTGTTTTCTGTCAGTGTGTATAATGACTAAATCAGACTGGGTGAGTAACAATGGGGTCAAAAAGAATAAAAATCTCCAAGTTGCACCCAGTCTGTCTGAGAAATAAAAGAAGATAATGGATTAACCATACAAGGAGCCCAAAGCTCAACCAACTGGCTTGAGTGTCAATTTCTGACAGGATGGGGTGTGGCAAATTGGTTCATTACCACTAGGCTGCTTACCAGTAGCAAGGAATGCAAATGTTTTTAAAGTGTTTACAGTCCTTTTAATGATATGCCAAATATGTTTTTGCTGCCTGTATTGTGAGGAGCATAGAATATGATGCTCCCATGGCTATTACCAATGTAAAACTGCAGGAGATTAAAACAAATGGTTCTAGTCAGCTTTTTGATTAAAACCAATAAAGGGTTAGAGATGCATGCTTATTAGCGTAAATTAGGATAATATTGTAGTTCCTGTTGGAATCAAAACTACTGCTTCTAGCAAAAAACCTGCACCGTAGTATCCTCCTTTATGCTTCACTGTCTCCAGAAAGAATAAACTGGAATTGGTTAAACTTGGAATCAGCAGGTCAGACCTCTCGAAAAATTTGAATATTTTATGTGCCAATCAGTGCTTCTCTGTCGCTATCAATTAAACAGAATGAATGATGAAAAAAAAAAAAAGAACCAAAATTAGTGGACTGCAAAAGTCAAAAAAGGTGAGACTTTGCCTGTGATCCAGACGAATCCTCTGAGTGGTTTTGTGGCTGAACACTGGCGTGGAGGTCGGTGCAGCCCAATCCAGAGACGAAGCCTGGCCCTTGATCCATGGACAGCAGTTGCTGACAGCATGTTGTGGACCACATCCGCCGCTTCTTGAGTGTACATTGTCACCAGGGTCCCACCTTGATCCATGCAGGCCTGCCTAGCTTCCCTGAAGGCCTTCTTTTGTAAGAAGACAGCATAGCATCCCTCCTGGTTGCAGATGGCGTCCTTCTCTCCCAGCTGGGCTTCAGCTACTTGCTGCTCCCCATCAGGCTCCTTCATTCTCTGGCCCTGGCTCCCAGGAGCCACACAAACTGTCAGCAGCCAGACAATATACAGGAGGGTCATGCTGCTGCAACTGCTACTACTCCTTTTGATATTTAGCATTGTCAATAATGCAGTGGCGGAATATAACCTAACATGTATATTTTAGCAACTCTTTAACATAAATATGCTAACAATGGAAAAAAACTGTTCATCAACCTCTAAAACTGAGCCAAATATTAGATTTTTTTCTCAAATCAGAATAGGCATCTGTAAGTGATGTTAACCGGAGAAAGACCCCTCCAGTGTAAACCAGACAAACTTTCATTCAAGCTGTCAGTGCTGCTGACAATTTAAAGAATTTTTTTTAAAACATGAACAAATCCCTGCATAAACTCCAATTAAATCCTGCAAAATTGAAAATACAATCTAGTTATCCAGGTCCCAGAAGGAAGGATGAATTGTTCCATAAATGAACTCAGTAAATATCCGGAGCAGAAACCCTGTGCTACATCTGATCCCGGCTCCTGCCTCTGCAAGGCTGACTTTCAGACTGAGCATCAGACAGAGAGACAGACTTGGGGAGGACTGAGGTGGGGGTGGAAGGCTACGTAGAGGAAAATTATTGAGGGCAATTGTGTGCTTTTGGAAGAGGGGGCTGGTAAAATGTGTGAGTATCTAAAAGAACACTGGAGAGGATGATGCATGTGTGTGTTGGGAAGCTGGGGGTGAATGGGGTAGCTGGAGAATTGAAAGCCCTCAGGAAGCTATGAAAACCATATGATGATGCTTTGTCCTAAATGCACACACATAAACACAAACATAAAGAGTTTTTGCTGCAAAACATCAGAGCATGTTAAAAAGTGTTGGTCAGCTTCGGCAGATAATAAAATTCTGTTGCTCTTCTTCTTTGTCCAGACTTTTGATCATCCCTAATGTCTTCCCCTCTTAGTTTTTCTTCACTGATTTTGCCTTAATTTCTTTACATTCCCTTCATAAACTTTTTCTCACTCCTCTTCTTTCTTTTTCACTCTGTATCTCTGTCTCTCTCTTTTGGTCCATGACAGCTGGAAGTTTTTACTGCTCAATGGAAACATTATGGAGCAGGAATACCTGTTGAAATGTGCACACTGTGTGGGTGACTTCATTCTCTTGCTGGTAAAAATTAACTCCACAGAGGCACAGATGTTAATGTATGCTCCTCTGTGTGTGCGCGCACATGTGTGCGTGTGTGTGTATGAGTATAACTTGGGGGCAAATGGAAGAGAGGAAACAGGAAATACCAGATGTGCATCAGCTTGACCTCTCCATGACTAGGGAGCCGGAGTGACCTGTGGGGTGCACCTCCGCTGACGCCACACTATTCAACACCATCAACAACATTGTGGGAAGTCAAACAGTGGATTTGCATTTTTCCAAAGAAAACTCGAATCTCTTTATTTTTTCTTCTGCCTGAGTGAAGAGTAAAGCTGGAAAATATTAAATGACACCAATAGCTGTGACCTGAGCCTTGAAGGAAACTAGAAGCTGCATGTTAAAGGCAGCAGTCAGCTTGTTCCAACCACCAACAGAAATGTCTTTTATTAGGATTCAGTGTTCTCAATCAACAAAATATTGTGCATATTCAGTTGTTTGGGTTTTTGTTTTACAAACAAAATTCTGAAATGGGTGCCAATCATTTTATTCACCCAGTTTGAGTCAGTACTTGGTAGAACCACAGCTTGCCACAGTTGCAGTTTTAAAAGCTTTTTTTTAATGGTATTTCTCCATTAGCTTTGCACATATAGAGGCTAAAAATAATACTAATTGTTTGCAAAACTTCTCGAACACAGACAGATTAGATGGTGAGCTTCAATTTTAGTCATTCCATTGCAGCTTTGGCTGGATGTTTCCTTTTGTCCTGTTGGAAGATGAACTTCCAACTGTTCATTCCAAAAGATGAACAGTCTTTTGCTGACTCCATTGTCTTGTATTTAGCTTCATCCATCTTTGAATCAGCTCTGCCCAGCTGGTGAGAAAATGTACAATGATCACACTAGAGTAAGCTACATGAGTTTTTATCATGATATTTTGTGGTTCTTATTATAATAAAGTATTTACATAATCTTTTCAGTCTTTTCAGGCAGCTGTGACTGCATGTTAATACAAACACAAACAGCACTCTTAAAAAAAACAGCCATTTTGAAATAGGCTCCTTCAGGACTCAATTAACATAAAATGTGTGCTTTTTCTCACTAACCTGCACACAGTGTACTGCCCTGCTGACCAGTCTGTTGTTTTAGGTGGCCCACTCCATTATGGCAGTTGTTCTATGCTCTTTGCATTTCCAAGGTGCTTGATTAGATTTTCAAAGTCTAGGCTATTGTTTTAGAACATTACCATGCTCTGAACCGCTCCACTTCTTTCGGGCAATGAGTACAACACATGCCACATTTTCAGATTTGTATTTTTATCCTTAATTTGAAAATGTCAGATGATCCTTTATCATTTTCCAGTCAGTGACTACCTTATTTTGGTCTATCATAAAATCCCAATATCATATAAATAAGGTTTTGCAATGTTACAAAACGTGAAAAGGTTAAAGGGATTGTAAAATTAGCATGCAAACTTAATGAAAAAAAGAGACTCCATAAAAGATCTTTCTTTTCTCTTTTTGGAAAATGTGACTCAGCCACAACAGTAATTGGGGTGACTTAATGCCGGTTTGACACAGTAGTTCTGATAGCAACAGATGTGTCATGCAAATTACAAACTGACAGCACAAAGTCACTCGCTCAGCCTTGTAACGAAAGACGATAGGGTGGAAAAATGATGCATTAAGTGCAGCCAGAGCAGTTATTAACCACAGCCGAACTTGGATGCCTGTGTTCTCTCTGTGCAGATGAGCTGGCTGGATGTGGTGTGTTGGTTCTGGCAGACACAATATACTCAGTGTTATTATTCTGCAGTCTTTTCCCGTTATGTAACAACCACTGTAGCTAGAGGGAGAACATAAAACCTCTGGATCCTGGAGAACCTAAAGAGCCTTTTGGTCTTCTTGCCCACGTCCTTTAGCTTGTCTGTTTCTCTTACACTACCATCACACCTTATCATCACCACCTTCTTTCAACTTTTTAAATTCAATGTGTCCCTTTTCTCCTTCCAGCTCCTTCTCAACATCTGTACTCTGGTATTCTTAATCAGGCTGCAATTGTCCTCCTCCAGAATATCAGTGTTTTACCCCAAACCTTCACTCTTTGCCTGCTGAATTCATAAGTCAGCCTGTTTTTTGCTCCTCCTCTTTCTCAGACAGAAACACCCCCAGAAACATACCAGAAGCATAATTGATAGAGCAGACAAAACCTCTTCTTTCCATAGCCATATTCTTCCAAATCCCTTTGTTCCTATTAATCTAGACACAGTGCATGCAAGTCTCTATCCGCCAACCTAAAGATATCTAATGGATCATACAGACCTCTTTATTTTATATCTGCCGCCTTTTATGTCAGCCCTTGACTGTTTATCTTTTGCCACTTGCTCTGATTATTTCACACCTTCTAGTTTTTTTTACAGCTAAGCTGCACAGCAGAAGCTGTTAGTCCTTTGTATTTCATTAATTTCACAGTGACATAACTATTCTTTATTGAGTATTCTTCTCTGAACACTTAGCACCAAGTTGGGTAAATAGTATAGTAAATGTTTGACAAGAAAGTTATCATTCTGCATGCAATCAACGTGGGATTGAATGTTATTTTGAAAATTTTATACATCATTCAACACTTTCTTTACAAATAAAAAACTGAAAACGGTGGTGTGCAGAAGTATTCATCCCCCTTTTCTCTGAGATTAACTAATTGCCTTCAGAAGTTGCCTGATGGTGACTAACTGTAGAACAAACCAATGGAACAGTTTAAAACAAAACATATTCATGTGTTAGAATGGCCCAGTCCAAGTCCAGACCCAAACCCAACTGAGAATATGTGGTTAGATCTGAAAACTGCTGTTTACAAACGTTCTCCATCTGATCTGACTGAGCTCGATCTGTTTGACAAAGAAGAATAGGCAAAAATTTCAGTCATTAGATTTGCAAAGCTGGAAGAAACAAACCCTAAAAAACTTGCAGCTGCAATCGCAGCAAAATGTAATTTTATGAAGTATTGACTCAGAGGGGCGGTTGAATACTTTTGCACTTTTCGATTTTTTAATTTGCAAAAAATCATGCAAAATTTTGAATCATGCAGAATTTTCTTTTTCCTTCACAATAGATACCACTTTGTGTTGGTCTTTCACATAAACTACTGAACTTATACAGTGCGTTTTCAGTCATATCGCCACTCAAAGTGCTTTACTCTAGTCACATTCACTCATTCGCACTCACAACCGCACACACATTTATACACCGATACGCAGACTGGAAGGAAATTTGGGGTTAAGTGCCTTGCCCAGAGGCGCATCGACATGTGGCAGAAGGAAGCTGGAATCGAACCTACAACCTTCCGATCGCAAGACGACTACTCCGCCATACAGCTAGTCACCCACTTTATATTATTATTATTATAATAAGATTTGATATTTTTATTGTTGTGGCTTCTTTATGGTCTCATTTGTCCTGCTTCTGATATTTAGCTTTTAAGTGGCTATTGTAGTCTGATTAATGACTCTCTGGCTGTAAGTTTACACTCATAAACAGTGAATAAAATTCAACAACAAAAACCCACAATCACTTAAAATGTCATTGTGGCCATAAAATTTGTTCAACGATTCATTGAAGACATCAATTTTAGATCAATTCGTGTATACCCTAAAATATACACTAATTGAAAAAGCTGGAATTAGATTTCAGTATTTTTCAAGTCTACACAGGTAGGGAATATAAAAAGAAATAAGATTATCTTGTCATATTTTAAGTACAATTTCTGAATTTTCCAAATAATTTGGTCCAGTCGGCTTTCTCTCAACCCAGTTTTCTGTCATTTGCTTCCACCTCATTGTCCAATGCTTCGTCCACTATGAGGCCTGAGTTTTGCATATTATTTTGGAATCTGTAAGTGTATGAATGCAGCTATAGGTGCTTTATGAATAGACATTACTCAGGTGACAAGCCTGAAACCTGTTTGGAAAGCAGCAGAAATGTTGTTCCTTCATTTCTGTTTTATTTAATTAGAAAAGGGTTTGATATTTCATAGTAATTGCATTTTAAAAGACCATTTAAGTATATATACCTCTAGAATTTAGAGTTTGGAAAATAGACTCTCAAAAAATGTAAAAATCAAAGGAACTCTTGTTTTGATGAGTGAGCTGCCTTTTTAAAAAATCTTTTTATAGCATATTGTCAATCTGAGTAAGTTTAATGTTGAAAGGTGATGTTTATGCTTATGTGTTCAGTTGGATTCAAGCATAGAATCTCTCATATAATGCAAAACAGGCGTAATATTTGTCCAAGCATGCTGACTCTCACTATTTTATCCAATATAAATAAAATCCAGCTGTTGCACAGTGCCATCCCATATGTTTTGCATTGTTTAGGTTTGTATTTGGTAACACAGATAAATCAAAACCAGATGAGTCTTCATACTTTACAATATTACAGAATTTATAAAAATAGAAAGTGAAATGGAATATTGATCCCTACTCCAAATTAAATACTCATGTCTGGGAGCAAAAGGTTCCTGTAAAGGAAAAACATGCCAATAGCAAAAATCAGAGTGATTTGTGCTTTTAATGCACATAATAACTGTCTCTGCAAATTGTGCACCAATCCATAACCCATCCAGTAGTTGCCAAAATATTTTCCTGGGTGGAGATCTGTGGTACAGTTGGATATGAGTTTTAGAAAAATATATATTTTTAGTAAATATGCAGGAATTAAAGCCAGATTTTATTTAGAAGTCATTATATTTAACTTAAACAATCATGTGATGTGACCATAATTAATCCTCCTGTGGAGGTTTACATCTCTGCCATGTTTTTTCCATTTTCATTGAAAAATGAAACTTCTATACAGCTAAAGTATGATGGTTTAGTTGTAAAAAAAAGTTTAGTTCAGTTGTAAAGCATGATGCTGCCACCACCAAGTTTATTGTACATTCAAGAATATTTGCAGTAAACTATGTCACAACTTTCTACCTGACCAGTCTGCTGTGTTCCTTGATCTTCATGATGTTATTTTGTTCTCTGATGTTCTTTGACATCTGAGGTCTTTACTGAATGGTTGTAGTTATACAGACATTAAATCACACAGGATGATTATTTACCAGTTAGAATCGTGAAGGTAATTGTTTGCACTGGATTCCATTGAATGCTTTCAAAGTGAAAACAGCAGAGCAAAATCACGCCATATTGTTAAGGATTTTGTTTAAAAAAGAAACGGCACTATTTGCAGAGACCGACCTTCACAAAGTGTCTTTACTTTGGTAATAAGAAGGAGAACTGTGTCCCTGATATCTTTTAACTTCCCACTAATGTCAAGATCTGTTATTACGTTGCAGTCTTGGGTTAGATGATCACAGACTCACAATGTTAGTGCATATGGAAGTGTCTGTGCCGTATTAAATTCAGCAGAACCCATCAGTATTTGCCTACTCTCTCACAGACAAACACACACGGACACACGGAAGCAATTAGCAGCCTCCATTATGGTTAAATATGAGCCGCTGCTTATGGGGTGATTCTTTGAGGGTAAAGAGATCAAACTTTTATTCTACAAAGTCCATATGCTTCATCTCTTGCTGCAGACCCGAATGCCCTCAATCCACACCCAGACTATCAACAAATCTTTACCACAAACATCTGAAATGACTGCAGCGACCCTCTGAGTTTAAAGTGATTAATTAAAACTTACTGAATCAGTCAGCTGAAAATATCAGGACAGTTCTGTATGTCATCATGCAGAAGTAAATTCATATTAAAGGTAGGATTTTAAGTGAAAATGATCATGTCTCTCTCTCTCTGTGTGCTTCGTCTGACTCATGTTAGCACTGTGAGATGCCCAGTGCAAGCACAGCTCCCATGGAAAAACTTAGGTTTTTAAATTTGGAGATAGTTTGGAAAATCTATTATCGTCTTTCATTTTCTTACTCAACCATAACATAAGACCATCTAAAACTGAAAGAAACGAACAGAAAAAAAGCATAGATTATTTTTCTAAAGATAAAAGTGCTCTCAGCTGCCTCCACATGTACGGACAAACCACAAACAAACAGACCGAAGGATGAAGGACAGAACGCACGGACAGGCTGACTCCTGACAGATTATTCCTTTACCAGATGATCGGCTCAACTTTTCCATAAACTCAGCCGTGCACACATACTGTAGATCTGCACAGACACATGACACTTCTGTCATCATACAACTCTTCAGACTATTTTGTGTGTGTGTGTCTGCGATGGTAAATGCATTAACAGTGACAAGAAAGGATGTCAGCTCCACAAGAAAGGATCAGGGCACAAAAGGTTCACAGAGAAACAAAGAGACAGAAAGGCATCCGATGTGTTTCTGTCTGGCTTTTTTCTGAACCGTTTCCTGCCATTCTTTCTCCGTCATTTCTCTTCAACTTTAAGTTTTGCACCACATCTCCACAACCCTTGTATGACTAGGACTCATTTTCCACTGTGTGCCTCTTTTTTTAATGAAGCATTTTGGGGGGAAAAAAACATGGGGGGAGAAAAGAAACCATAAACTGCCTGACTTTGCATCAGCAAAAGAATGTAAATTACTCCCTAAACGCAATGCTAAAATTTTCTGCAGACTTGTTATGTGCAGGGAAGTCTAATAACAGGGTCTTCTTTTCCTCCTCCATTAGTTCCTTCACCCGTCCAACTGGGAGGCAGAGGCCACCACACCAGCTCAGAGGGTGGCCACTGAGGCAGAGGCTGCTTGGTTTTATCTCTGTATAATTATCTGGGAAAATCACAGAGGAAGCAAACAGGTAAGGCTGTTGCATCTTGGAAAAGTGCTGACAAGCTTGATCCAGTGCAGCAGTGTTGTCCCCCTTGAAAGATTCAAGCAGCCAGCAGCTGAATAGTTTCTTGGAATGGAAAGACTTCAAGTGTGACTGAGCTGAAATGTATTAAACAGGAAGGAGAGAGGGAGCAAAATGAGAGATCAGCAGCCTGACTTAGAATAAATAAAGAGAACAGCCGCCTTAATCCCCACTGGACCAAACTCTTTCTAGCGTTTCACAGAACAGAGCAGAGGGGAAAAAAGTGATTTTGTGACTAGAGCTGCTCTTGGTATTCACATCATCTCAGAAATAAGAACTCTCCAACCTTGTAGATAAGTTGTTTGACTTTTAGTCCTCATATTTAAAATGAGAAACTGAAAAGTTAAACCTGGAGCATGAAGAGCCACAGTGTTGTTCAAAAGCAGTGAAACTCATTAAGCTTCAAATTTCAGTTTATTTTATTCAGATTTTATATTACTGGATAAAATATTATTGCATTTTTGTGAGGGAAAGGAAAAAGGACATAAGGTTCTTAAACATGTTCAGTTAGAATTGTGAAAGAATGTGGCATTCATTAATAGTTGGGTTTTCTTTATCTTGTATCTTTATCGCTCAATAAAATTCAGCAAATTTTACAGACAGTTGAGGTCGTGTGTAATTGACCTCAAAATAAACCCAGCTGGTCTGAGTTTATTCTATAGCAAACCTCAGAGGTTTGCTATAGAATAAGCTATATTCTATAGGTTTGCTATAGAATAGCATGCTATAGGTTTGCTATAGGTTTCTATAGCAAACCTCAGAGGTTTGCTATAGAAAATCAGTAAACAATAATACACTTACACCTTACATTATGAACAACATATAAAAACACCATTCTGAAAATACACAATCAAGCTAATACTGAATAAAGCATTAAAAATAAAATGTGAGATTTGAGACTGGGTTGAAGGTTTAAACTGCAGCTAAACAATAAACAGTATGTAATCAGACCTGCATCAAATTAAAAATACATGATAGATCTTGAAAACCGAGGACATTTTGAAGAAAAGAAGAAAAAATTACAAACATTTCAGTCTACTCTACCGAATAAAGACTTGTAGCTCAAAGTGTCTCAATTTGAAGCATCAAAGTTTTTTTGCTTGTGATTTGGAAAAGTTCAGGGGGTGAAAATACTTTAGCAAGGCAGTATACAAAACTCACAAAAAAATTTGTTAGAAAGGTAAGCTCTTGTTGTTTCTGGGTTTTTTTTAGATTTGGTTATGACCTATGGGTTCATGAAACTGTTGCATTTTTGTAACCACCTTGTTTTGCTTGCAGCCTTTCAGACATCAGATTAACGCATTCTTTAGAAGCTGTTGAACCTCCCATGCACTGTAAACATGAACCCACACATCCTAGACACATTCAACTACATCTGGCCTCAAATGAGACACACATAAATAAATAATTACTGAGTTGTTTAGCTTTTGTTCATTCTTAGCCTACGTACCTTCTGTGGACTGAGAACACCGCGCATCATTTTGAGATTAGTTTATTCTCAGTATGTCTTTAGTTGTGAAAAAAAAATAAAAATAAACATATTTTCTGATCTTGTTTAACTCCTAACCTGATACATTAGGTCATGCAACAGTCAGCTACAAAGTTGGGATTAGGTGAGGGTGAAATTAAAACTTTTAAACTGCTTCTTTATTGGGGTGAAATGGTGCAAGGAACAACACTATTTTAAGTTTGGAGGAAGGACACATGCTTCTAAAAAAACAAGCCATTAGTCAGATCTTCTTGCTGAGACTTTGCATTTTTGACCACAGTTGGAGATAAATTGATAAATTTTCAGTTTTTTTTGCCAGCAATGTAACTTCTGTCAAGAATCTGTGAATTTGATTGTTAACATTTTCTGTCGATACCAAGAATGATCTCATCAGCTAACACTGAGCTCCTAACACTGCATTCTCTGTAACCATAAACTAGATTTTTGTTTTTACTTCTTTCATGAACATCTGCCTCCAAGCAGCAAATGAACCATGTGAATAGGAATGCATCCTTCATGCAGCTTTACGTTTTAGTAACAGATGTGTGTCAAGAAAAAGATACAGTCCCAATGTTAACAGAATGAATTTGAGAAAATCCACAATCCAAACTTGTTTTTATCCACTGAACTGTACCATGGAGCAAACTACTGAGCAAACTATTAAATATTATTAGTATGATATTTGTATTCACATTTCTGACTTCACTGGTGTATTCCTCTTTTATTTGTCATTCAGACTTTAAAAAGTAGGTCAAGTGAAATTGAATATTGTAAAATGAGCACCAGAGTTTACAGCTGTAAAAAACTGTAAAATAAAAAAATAAAAAAAAGACAAGAAATAAAATGCATCTGGGATCACTATGGAGAACAGGAAAGACACATACATATGACTTTATGATGTTTGCCCAATTTTACATTGCAAAGTTTTTATGACTTATAAACCTACCTCATAAATTTGGAGCTTCAACACAACCTTTCACCTCCCAGACATTTCAACATACCCTGCATGACCTTTTCCTCTGCTCTGCCACTCCAAATTTTCTATTTCCCCAGGGAAGAACAATCTTTATCCCTGCGCTCCCCCACTCCACCTTTTCTTTTTGTGTCTCCTCTTCTGTTGGCATTGCTCTTATTGCTTCTGGCTGAAACCACTTGTTTTCCACTCTTCTCTGTTTAAGTCTTCCTCTGGCTTTTATTGCCTTGCCTGATTTAAAAACATGATTTTAAATAGCTGTCTCTCTCCAATTTGGTTTTGTTGGTGTATTTATTGGCAATGATGTCTGCATGTTTTGTCTGCCTCTGTGTCTTTCTTTGTGATCACGTCCTCTATTGCCTGCTTTTTTTTCTTCTTCACCACCATATTTCATCTGGTTTTCTATGCTTGCACTCATGCACACTTCTGCTACTTTGTTGTAGCCAGAGAGTTTTGTGCTGGTGTTAAGTTTCATACAGCAGGAAATATTTTTGAACCATGCAGGAAATGTCTGAAACACTGGGATCTTTCTCCTGCTTTGACCACCCGCAAAAATCACGCACACACTTGAGAAAAGTCCCAATCATGACTGAAAAAAAAATATTAAAGTTAAAATCTATCTCAAGATTTTATTTTTTGTGACTTTCTTGAGCATTTGACATTTTCTCAATCAACATTCCAATGCTTGAGAGGCGGCGAGGCTGCAGACAGGTCTGGCTCCAAAGAGTAAGGGGTCTGTGAAGGGGAAGAGCACAACCAGAAACAGCAGGACTCCAGTCAGATAGCAGCTCAGCACGGCTGAACGCTGAGGGCAGCTCAGAGCCGAACCAATGTCAGGGAGACCCTGGCTGTTGCAGAATGAATGGCACAAAACTGGACCCACAATATGACCTTCAGAAGAACAGACCACAAGATATGAAACTACCATATGTACACCAGATCGCGCATTTAGAGGATGAATGTGTATTTTTGCCTCTCACCAGTTCTCAGGAAGATAAAAGCAGCAAAGACACCAAACGCAGTTGTGTACAAAAACTGAATCCCTGTAAAGGAAAACTACAATGAATAATCAAGAAAGTGTAAAAGTATTCATACTTTTTGATTGTTGTCACAAAAACATTGTTTAAATTGTTATGGCAGACCAACACACAGTCATGCTTATTGCAAAGTGAAAGGAAAATGCAGCTTTTTCTTTTAGTAAAACACTGGAAGGTAGTGTTTGCATTCAATTTCAATCCCATCTCTTTGATGTCCTTACTGCAATATTTTTAACCTTGTTTCAAAAAGCTATTTTTGGTGGAAAACTAACGTTGCACCACCCACACTGTAAAACATAGAGGTGGCAGTATGATGCTGTGGGGATGTTTTCTTCAGCAGAGACAGAAAAACTGCATAAGCTGATTTGAAGTTGGATAATCCAAACAATCCAAGAGTGATAAAGCGTCACTCTGTCACAACAATCCAAAACATAAAGCCAGGATAACAGAGGTGTGGTTAAAATTAAATCATTTTTATGTGTTAGAATAGGTCAGTTAAAGTCTACATCTAATCCAATCAGGAATTGTAGGTAGAATTTAAGAATGTATGTTTGCAGGTGGCATTCAACCAGTTTTAAAGAGTTTGAGTTGTTTTACTGAAACAAAAGAAAAGCAAAGTAGTCTAGATGTGTGAGGTACTTCCATAGAGTTGGAAAGTATATAGAATATGTAATGTGAAGGATATGAACACACAACACTTTGGAGATTTTCATGTGTAGAAGAAAAATAAATCAATACTGTAAATCATTTTCCTTCCTCTTTGAAAATAGTAGCTGAGTTGATTTGTGAAAGTGTGACACAAAATCCCACCAAAATACATCGTTTGTTTCACTGACTCTTTTACCTCTCATTTATGCAACCGTTGGTATTGTGCAATAACATAGTTTATTAGACTGTCGTTTATAAATGTTTTCTTAGGTGTAATACTACTGTATTCTTCATATACAGTGCATAGATAGCATTTAATGTCTTCATAGTGTTAGATTGATTTTCACTGGGATTTGATTTATGTATTTATGTATGATCAAACATGCATCAATCGCCTCTCACATGTAGTTTATTTGAGAATAAGCTCACCTGCCCCCAGGAAGATGGCTCTCACATTGTCCTTTCCCAGGTGAAGCTGCTCTATGATGTGGTGAAGATGGGCTAGAACGACAGTAAAATTGAGATAAAGTTTGCAAACATTGTAACAGGAACAGCAAAACTCCTGCAGGTCAACTGGTGCATTTTGTCGTGCTTTAGCAGAGTATGATGTCATTGTGGCCCCAAAGTTTCTTGTCATACCAACACCAAAGAACAGAGGAGCAATGAAGATAACAGCTGTGGCTCCAGTGCAAGGCACCAACATAGGCAGCATGGCCCCTCTGAACACCAGCTCCTCTGTCACTGGCGCCACCACCTGGTTCCTGAGCCACACTGCGTCTTGAACGCACATCTTCCAACTCTGCACATCTGGGAAAATACATTAGTCAGGAGATTGTGATCACTTTTAATGCAAAGGCGGCACATATGTCAAACTTTTTTCTAACAGAACCTTGTAAATACCCAGAGCAGCGTGAAGTTCCCCAGAGAACCCATCAGGATTGTCCAAAGCAGACTGAACCAGGGGCCCCAGATAGAAAAACTATTAAGAAGAATGAATATAGATGTTTATAACATACACAGGCAATAAATAACAACAAGATCAAAAGTATGAGGGGGAAAAATGGCACACATTTTATTTGAGCTGCAGGGAGCTCAAATAAAAATATAAAGCTACAGTAAACTGTTAAAGAGTTAAATTAAATTAAACATCTAAAATGTCTAATCTGCCTCAATAAAACATAAATTAAATCTAAAAAACAAACCCTTCAAAATCTGTGTGAGCAGATGCTGGAAAACACTTTCAAAATGACTTTTTAAACACTTTTGACAACTTTAATGCAATAAATAAGTAAATAAAAATTCAATTCCTCTTACTTGATTGTGTGTGGTAAAGAATTCAGTTCAGTTTCAGTTTAAGAAGTAATTTTTTTATTTTGTTTCAGTTTTAGAATTTAAGTAAGAAATAACAAAATAAAATTGTTACAAAACTTTTTCCTTTAAAGTGTTCATGTTACAACTTATTGGCTTACCGTAGTCAATAGCAAAGGCAGTACAGATGCAGGAATGAAACCTTTCAAACGAACTCCCATCAGCTCCCACAAGGTCTCTTCAACCTGGAGACGAAGGATGAACTTTATTTATTATACAAAGTTATTTCAACAGAGGATCTCATCACCTGAGTATTGTGGGTAGTGATGATTAGTACCTGGAAAGCAAATCATGTAGGAATCACAAAGAAAATCAATTACCTGTAGAAGTTTCAAACCCCAAAATATGAAAAGGTAGAGGAAAGTCGACTCACTGTGATATCAGCCCAGTGCAACCATAGCTTCACAAACGCAGGAGACACTGCAGACACCAGAGCTACACCGATAGAGCGACGCTTTATCACTCTTGGATGGTCCCTTTAAGACACACACTTTCATTAACGGGCTACTTGAACAACACTGACTGCATAGCTGATGATGAGTTGCATACCTTGGTAAGGTGCTCCAGCAGACATATAAGCTACCCACATAGAGAAAAGCCAGCAGAAGGCAACTCATTACACTCACCCAACAGATTGTGTACTGGTCCTGCCTAATACAGCTATGTCCTGGCTCTTGCATGACAGAGCAGGAGATCTGCAAACTGCAGAGCTTCAAGTGGCTCCACAGGAGAAGGATGAATAAAGTAGCACAGCGTCAACATGCTCCAATGGATAAGCTTGATCCTTTATGTCAGGTTAGATTAGTAGATCCTAGGGCAGAGAAGCTGATTAACTAAAGCGCAACAGAAAGACAGATTTAAAAAAAATAATAATAATCGCACGGTATCATGTAATATTTCATAAAGTAGTAGTTGCTATAACGAAAAAGAAACTGTTCCCTGACCGGGAATCGAACCCGGGCCGCGGCGGTGAGAGCGCCGAATCCTAACCACTAGACCACCAGGGAAGTTGTTCACCTTGCAACCGCTATCATACAAATCCAAAATACTTCCATGTGTGTTTATAGTAAACCTGCTCCTCTGGTAATATCTAGTCGGACATGAAGTGTAAAAAGCTCCAAAAACGAAATAACCAGTCAAGCACATATAAGCTTCTCAACCACCCGCCCAGGCCTCAATGTAGCCTGTTCTTCAGAAGTGTAAAGTTTCTTCACTAAGTTAAGTGTCACTAAACTTATTGAACTCACTAAACTTATTGTCCTAAATATACACAATGCTTACTAAATACTTACAAAGATCTTCAATGTATTACCATACCAGTCAAGGTAGAAAAGCGAAGCAAAGCATGATTGACAAGACGCCGGCTCCCATAAGGAAGTAAACAGTGAGGTAGTGGAAGTCAATGCATTACCCTGAGTCATTTTTGCCTTGTCAGCCAACATTGAGGTAAAGAAGACTCTCCGATGATTTGTCGGAAACATCGGAGAAATCAGCGTCTAAGCCCAAGTTTTATAGGAGCAATTTTCAAATTCTGAAATAACTGAAAATCTACTGAAACTGAATCTACTTTAAAATCATAAGATGAGCATCTTGTGATTTTAAAGTAGATTCATAACTGAATCTACTTTAAAATCATAAGATGAGCATCTTGTGTGGTAGATGCTGCTGTTCCATAAAGCTGCATAAAGGCGAGCTGTTTGAGCTAATCAAGCAAAAGTCATTTAAATGGATTGCCTTTCCTGAGCTGTGGATCTCTGCAGGTACCATGGGACTATCCAGTAATTATTCTCACCCAATGTATGTCATGGTAACTGGCTAGTTTTTAGGCCACAGTTTTCCTATTTCCCTAAATGAGATGGTTTGCACAAAGTTGAACACATTACAGTAATGTGAATTTCCTCTAGGCCAGTTTTATTAATATTCTTCATTTCTAAAATCTGTGATTTGTTTACATTTATTTAGTTTGTAATACATTTATGTCTGAAGCATTGTGGTGTACCTCACAAAAAAAGCTTCACACATTTCTAGGTATTTTTCTTAAACTTTATTTTATTTGTCATTCACGAATAAAACAGTCATAAATATGGAAATCAACATTTGAATGGTAGGTACCGTTTTAACTGCACACATTAAAAACCATGCACGCATTCATCAAACTATGCCGAAATACCTAAACTTTTTAATTTACGCCAGTCAAGAAGATGGGAACATCCAAAGAAGCTGCAGAAGCCTTATATCACCAGGATCCGACATTAAAAGTTACATTTTAAGATGTGTTACCACTTTGAGCGTCAATAACAACTCTGCACTGAAAACCTCGGGGAATTGAGTCCAGCTCGAATAATCACAAAATATACTAATTTCTGAAATGCTTTCACATACTAACATTTTTTTTTTGTTGAAACTATCAGAAAAGATAAAAGCGTCACCTGCAACAGAACAAATCTCTTTGCATACTCAAATAGTGAGCAGATAGATTCCTGTGAAAACTGGTGCATTTTGGCCTACAAATGGAAAACTTTCGTTTAAGGCACAAGAGACACACAACATAAAAAATAAGCAGAGGACCAGCTGGTGTGTGAATACTGAATAATGTCCAAAAAAATGTACACAACACATGAAAAACACCAGAAGTGCAATAAATGTATGAGAAAATGACATGTCTTAAATAAATAAAAAACTAATTAAAGAAACTAACACTACTAAAACACACACATTACATTCAGACAACAATTTCCAGCTTCAGACTTATAGAACATTTCTAGGAGGGAAAAGGCACTTGAAATCCTACAGATATCTTTATAGTTTAATTTTTTTCTTAACATTCAAGGAAAATACTTTTTGGGACTTTGGGATTCAATGACAACTGCAGTTTGTGCTTATCCTTTTCACTGTAACACACATTTGTTGTCCTTATTGCTGTATTTCCTCCTCCTCATCTCCAAACCTCGCTCCAGCCGCTCGTCCTCCTCCTGAGCACTGCAAACACAAAAACATCAGTTCAGGAAAAACTTTCTCATTAATCAGGGATAAAATCATAGAAATGACTAAGCTATAAAAAAGGAATGGCACTCTGGGTAAAAATGTGTAAAAGGCCTCCAAACGCTGCATGTTTGTTTGACTTTTTCTGGTCATACTGAAAGCTTCTACTCACCGTTTCTCTTTGTCATCGATGTCTCTGATGATCTCATCCCGCTGGTTAACCAGTGACACCAGCTCCTGGAGGAGCAGCTGCTCCCTCTGCTGCTGAGTGGATGTTTTCTGCCAGTCTGTGAAACATACAGCAAAATGCCAAATGGTGCTTCTTTATTAATGTTTTAGACATCTGAAAACAAGTTTATGTCTGACATTTACTTTTAAATGCATTTTTCTTTGATTTAATATGCCAAAGAAGTTTCTCTTTCTGCAAGCTAAAAACTAAAATATGAACTATCTCCCACAGCATTTCTGATAATCATAACTTAAAGAACCATTTTGTTACATTTTTAATTTAAAACATTTATTCAGTTGCCCTGCAGATCATAGTTAGTAGGTAGAAAGTCACACGAACTCTGGTAAATGCAGTGTTGATGACTATAGGAGTTAAGAGACCCTTTTAAAGCAGAGATTGAAAATACTGGATTATGTTTCACCAATAATTTCACAAGACATTAGTTTTGCATGTTCACAAATCAAAATTTAGTCAAAATTACAAATCTAAGTTATGAATAATGTGTTCTAAATGTGCACACGTGTATTTAATCTTCTGTTTACCCTGAACTCTGTTTTCAGTGACTAATTCACAGATCAACAGATATAATAAAACTTAAACCAAGCACTGACCTTCTATAGCCATCATAACTCGTAGTTCTCTGGTGAGAAGCTCAAATCTCCTCTCCAGATCCTGCTCCTCTTGTCTGCAGAGCAGTCAGAAATTAGAAAAATATATTAAACTCAACGTTTACAATATAAAACGTGCATTTTCAGTTCGCTTACAATAGCTCCAGGTTATCCTGTCGGCGTATCAGAGCATTCTTCTTGTTCACCAAAGTGAACCATTCCTGGATCAGTCTCTCCTCTTCATCACGGTCACTCCCTACAAACACAAGAGAATAATTTGTATATTCATGTAAGAGTTATGGAAAATAAAACCTTTCCCTGCATTGTGAAAAACAGAACATTGAACACTCCCACCTCTCTTAGACAGATTTAAAAAAAATAAACCAACCTGTTTCCATGAGGCTTCGCAATCGTCTCTCCACGACTGCTGCTCTGCTGTCGATGTGTTTCTGCTCTGTCTCCAGTGCTGCCAGTTCGCTCAAGACATACTGACTGGTGTCCTGCAGGTGCTGACCACAAGACATATCACACAAACACACACACACATTTGCATGCATATACACAACATGCAAACACACACAAATAAACATAAAAATGAAAATGGCCCGGCAGCCATGAGGAGAGGAGAAGAAGGGTAAGGGAAGAAAAATGAAGACAAGAAAAAGGACAGTCACAGATTAGAGGGAAGTCAGAAGTACTGGAGAAAACAAACTGAATTTAATCTGCAGTAGAGAGATCTATCATGATTTTGTTAAACAAAACTGACCATAGTTTCTTCTTGCTTAGGAGGCTGGATGTCACCTGCACTCTGCAACTCTGCAAACACAGAGACACAGAGAACAAATTAAAGCTTGAGCAGCAAAGAAAAAAAATCATCCAATCAAAAGTGGGAAGAAATATCCAGTATTTTAGTTGCTAGCAAGACTCAGTCCAGATAATACCTACCTGAGTTATTAACATTTTCAGTAGGAAATGAAGCATCTTCATCCTGCAAATATAATATGTTAATAGACATCACATATTGTTTGAAGAGTTTTCATTTGATGACAAGACGTGCAACCTGTTCAGATTTGGCAGCTTTGGTAACCGATCTTGGGGGTGGGACTGGGATTCTTGTTTCTTCCACTACAAAAAGGTAATGAAAACAGCAGGATGTCTGATTCCTCATCAAGAAAAGGCATTCATACTTTTTAGTCCTTTCCATAAACTGACAAAGTTTTAGAGATTCCAAGATACACATGTTTAGATTTCAGTTTTGAAAGATATAAGAAGTTAGCTCTATAATAAATCTTATGCAATAGGAAACACACAAAGAGGCTTCTTTCAAAATTACTCAGCAAAAATTAAAGGTGCTGATAGGAACATAAAGAAAATAAGGCAGCAGCCATCACTCTTTTGAAGTTAGGAGACTTAAGGAAAAACGAATAAGTAAAACCTTGACAAAATGAGAAATTTACCTTTAATAGTCTTTTTGGTTCTAGGTGGTGGCACCACCAAGGCACTGCTTCCTCCTTCCTCTAGACTCACACCTTCGTTCAGCCTGGCCATGCAGAAGGCGGCAGCGTCAACGTTGGTGGGAGCAGGACCAGAAGGAGCGAGCCCGTAACTGGACTGGCTGCTGTTGTGTTCGATCTGCAGTACGCTCAGCTCCTGGTTGGTGAAATGTGAGCGGATTTGGCTGAGGTACGTCATAACATGAGCCGGTCAGGGACGGACAGCAGAACCATGTCGGACGGTTCCAGCAGACGAGAGATCCCCAAGGCCTCAAAGCCGTCGAATGCCTGAGATTAAATAACGGATAAAATGTGCAGCGTAACTGTCATTAACTATAATCACAATAAAAAAAGCTCTGCACATATCGTAAAATTTAGTCGTGAACTTTATACATTTTGTCATGTTATGAAATTATGTGCATTTTATTTCACATTCATTCATTCAGACGTAAAAATCAGACAGATGTCACATGCATATATCTTCAGTTCAATTTCAATCATAGCTTTAAATTTCCTTTGCTTTAGAGAAGATTCAAAAACTAACACACAAGTGGTTGCATGGAGAACTAAACAATCCAACCATTCTCACCTTCTTATTATTTAACTTGATGTCATGAGGAACCAAGCATTCAAAATCTCTGATGGGGTAAAAGCAGAAGCACAATAAAATGTATTTAAGACCAATGAAAGCCATTGAAACCATGAACTGTGCATTCAAAGAAGATATTTAGCAAGAGTGATAGTGTAGAAATGCTTTACATTTTGTCTGGATGAAAGTGGTGCAGTATGGCACAGAAGGCCAGGCCGTTTCGCCAGGACGTGCTGAAGTTTGTGACCTTTACACCCTCATAGTTGTTGGTGATGCTCTGACACCACTGGAGCAATGACTGACTGGAGTTAACAAGGTCCTGGAGGAAAAGCAGAATAAAAACAATTCAGTTTTAGTTATAGAATTATAAAATCTCTTTTGAGTGTCTGTTTATGACCCAGTTACCTCAGTGTCATCCTTTCCATTGACCTCCTCTGTGACCGCTGCAAATGGATCAGTGGTCCTGAGTTCGGGGGTTTCTTCCTCTGGTAATGTCGGAAGCCGAGAATTCTTGATCTCACACTGAAGTGAGGAAACGATGGTATGTGTACTGGAGGTGTCTTTGGAATGAGATGATTGTTTCACCGGTCCACCACCAGGTACATCTGTTGTTTTGTGCTTTGACCTAGAAGGCAACAAGACAAACGACAGATGATGAATAGATGGGACAGATATCTGAAAAACCCCCCAACAAAAACAGGAGAATCCACCCACTGGAAGGAGATACAAGAGATACAAGCAGAAGACATGCAGTCGTGCAATGATGAAAAAGCTGAACAAGCTGATGAAGACAAATGAAGAATGATGGGAGTTTTAGACAACATGAGGTAAAATTCATACAGTATTCTGAATTTTTTTTTCTGACGTGGCATTATAGTTGCCTAAAGCCAGATATACACTATGAAATAAATAAATACATGAAAATGTGAACAAGATGTTTTTTAAATACACAGCATAAAGAACACAATTTTTATCAGTCATAAAAGCCAATCTGCACAAAAAATAAAGCATAAAATTAGAAATATACCAAGTTATTTTCACAAGTCAAAAGATAAAAATAAAACGTCTACCATTTTTTTCCCTTAATTTCAGGACTGTGAAACAATTAATCTGTGATACTGAGATGACTACAGTTAGTAAGTGAATTATTGCAATGCGATACAAGTAGGTACACTAGAAGACAACAAAAGTCTCTAATCATCAACTCCATATAATAGAGGCGATTTCAGAGAGCAGCACAGGGCTACAGACTTACACTTCTTCCTCTACAAGTGGCTCTTCATTTAGTCTTATTTCCTGCAGATCATTGGAGCAGGTAGTGATCAAGAGCTGACTGTGAGCAGTGATGTCAGTTGGGGGGTTTGAAGGGACTCCTTTCTCCATAACATCACTGTCAATATCACCAGGAGTGGGAATGAGTCTTTTCATGGCTCGAGGCCCACTGACTGGAGACGTGTCGCCTGACATCTGTCGAATCTTAGCCAGTAAAAGTCTTTCCTCCTCTTGGAGCTGCTGCTCTTTGGAGAGATTGTTGGCTGAACTGGGTATCTTCTGGTCATCTTCAAACTTGAATTCAGGACTCCCATGTGAATTCACAGGGACTTTTGTCTCATTCACCTTACTGATGCTTATGCCACTGGGTGGTTTAGATACCACCAAAGGTTGAACAAATTCTGTTACATTTACATCAGAATCAGTTTTAGTAAGTACTCCATCACTCCTTTTTTTCACTGGTTGTTGGTCTGAAATTTGTTCTGATGTTTCTTTCATGTGAGACATAAAACGATAGTCAGGAGGCTGACTGTGAGGTTTATTTTGTTGTTTCACATCAAAGCTAATTCTAAAGCCTTGTTCAGTGGAGGGGGCGGATGCAGGCTTCAGGGCCACAGCGGGAGGCGGGTGGCCTGGGCTAAAGATAAAAAAAGGGAGAATTCAAAGCTAAATTTATAGCCTGTGCCAGGTATGACTAACATAGCAAGCATTAATAGCATGCTTTGACATATCCAAGCAGCAGAAAAAAATGTCACTTTGATGCTCCCAAGTGAAAAAGCACAAAACTTAAGAATTTTTCAAATAGCTTTTGCTATTTAACCCAGAAGTTGTTAGTTTAAAATGTTCTCCCAGAACATTAGTGGACCAAAGATATCCTTATAAAAATGCCAGTGTTTTGCTAATCTGCAGCATCAGTGACTAAAACCATGCTAATCTACCTATTTAGCCATGCAAGGCTTAGACAATAAATACACCTCACAACATTTAAACCCACCATCAATAACAAAAATATGTAATTAATATTATATTAGCCTGTTTTGATGATGGAATCTAGCATCCTAACTTGGACGACAATGTAGCAGTGGTGCTGTGAAATTCATATATTCTACATGATGCTGTTGTGGGTAAAAATCCCACAACACTGGATTGTGCTGCAGACTACTACGACCCATTAGCATGTAGCTTAATGGTCAGGGATTGCTAACCATGGAGTCTGCTTTGGAGATGTGTGCTGATCTCCTCTAAACCCTACTTTAGCACACGTTTGTTTTATAATGGATGTATATGAGATGATAAATTATTTATCAAGATTACATTTTTAGAATGCATGCAGACACCATTCTGTCATAAGAAAAACTAAGAGAACACCCAAATCCTCAGTATCCAAAGAACATAAGTTAGTAAATGTTCTAGGAGATGGACTGTGTTACGAGGAAACATCCACAAATGCTTCAGACAGATTTCTCTCTGAACAACAGCAGGCAACAAGGAGATCTTTCTGACAATAGCCAAGTTACTCACCCATTTCTGTTGCTATGTCTCCCTCCCTCACCCCTCACTCACCCTGCATCTCCTTCCATATACAGCTCTGCCAGCCAGATGGAGCCCAGATCTTCCTGTCCCCTTTCATACTCTACTTCCTCCTCCTCTTCTTCTCGCAGCCACACTGGGATGGCATTGTGTTTAGGTTTGGATGCACCCTGCTTCATTGCTCTCAGACTGGAACTGTGCTGTGCCTTTACATCAGTGCTCACAGAGTCTTTGGCTTTATTATCAATCACCTGACATGTACTTGCAGAAACAGGGATGACTTTGCTGGCTGGTTCGGGGTCAGATTTGTGCTTCTCATTGCTTCCTTGTAGTCTCTCGTCATATGCGATATCATCCAGCTCTGCCTCCTTCAGAGGCGGCCAAGTGTTTGACGAAGTTTTGTTTCCTTTTTCTTGGTTCTCAACAAATAAAATACCAGCAGGAGTTTTCACCTCTCTATTCTCCCATCCCTTCATGAGTTTTTCCATCTCTGCATTTTCTTTCTTGTGTATTTCCTCATTTGTCTCATCAGCAAGTTTCCTCTGTTGCCTGAAAAAATCGGTCTCCTTGTCTTCCTTCCCTCTTTCAATTCTAATTCTTTCATTTTCCAACTTTTTTCTATTTTTCTTCTCTGCCTCTTCCCTTACCCTTTCTAACTTTTCTCTCTCCAGTGTTTGATTTAGTCTCTTCTCCATCTCTTCTCTCCTTATTCTTTCAATTTCTTTCCTCTCTGCCTCTTCTGTCCTTAGTCTCTCCCTCTCCTTTTTCTCCATCCTTTCTCTCTCTAGTCTTTCTCTTTCTTTCTTCTCCACCTCTTCTCTCTTTAGTCTTTCCCTGTCTTTCTTATCTTGCTCTTCTCTCTTTAGTCTTTCCCTTTCTTTCTTCTCCACCTCTTCTCTCTTTAGTCTTTCCCTTTCTTTCTTATCTTGCTCTTCTCTTTGCAGTCTTTCCTTTTCTATCTTCTCCATCTCTTCTCTTCTTTTTCTTTCCCTTTCTTTTCTCTCTGCCTCTTCTCTCTTCAGCCTTTCTTTTTCCTCCATCTCTAATCTTTTCAGTCTCTCCTTTTCCTTCTTTTCTTCTTCGTGTCTCTTCAATCTTTCCTTTTCTATCCTGTCTGCCTCTTCTCTCTTAAGTCTTTCTTTTTCTTGCCTTTCAGCTTCTTTCTTCTCTTCTTTCTCCCTTTCAGCCTTTCTATGGTTTTCCATTTCCTCTCTTTCTCGTCTCTCCATCTCCAGTTCTCTCTGTTTCTCTTGTTCGCTGGCTGCCAGTCGCAGACTTGCCACCAGGCCCAGTCCGTGCGTCATGTTTACTGCTCCCTGAGCTGATTCAGTCTTGGGAACCTCGTTTTCAACCATCATCTGACTTTCTGCTGAGTCAGAGAAAGCTGCAGGAGGTAAAATGTCTGCACCAGCAGAGCTTGGTGGCTCATTATCTGGCTCTGTGTTGCACCGGATCGCTGCGTCTTCTTTTTGAAAACATGACTGTTCTTCTCTGTTTGTAAGTGGCTGTGATTTATCTGCTGAAGGCTCCTGACTGGCACCATTCGATGCAGATGTGTGCAGCATGGAGGCCATTGTTTCATAGCTAAGAAGCAAAATATGACAGACAGAAAAACTATGAGACACAGCTCACCCTGAAATGACCCAGCAACATGACCGCAGCTGAACTCGACGACAGAGAACCAACCAAACATCATGCTTGATTAGTTTCCTTAGTAGACTTTGGTTTGGTGTGCTTCCAAAAAAATGCTGCTTGAAGAACCCAAAGGAAACATGGGTTTATTATTAATAGAGAGAACTGCTCTTTTGGTACAGCCAGGAACAATCAAAATACTTTCCAAATGCTGTTAAGAGCTCCAATTCAAGAGAAAAATAACTGAATATGCAAGTTCTTTGCAACTCACTATAATTTAAGCGCCGTTTTCTGAGCAGAATAAGTGAATTTAACAACAAAACAAATGAAAATCCATCACTAGCACCAGTGAAGCAATGCACTGAGATAATCTCTTGTAGGTTTAGGAAAGCATGTGGCATATTTCTGCATAAATATGATCACAACAGACAGTAACTGATTTGTAGTTCATTTCAGTTTAGATTTAGATGACTTTTTGTAGAAATGTCAATATGAATTAGGCACAATGGACTGCTTTCTCCTTTTGTCTTTTCTGTTTGTCTATCCAATGGGGAAAATCATGACAACCTTATAAAAACATTTGTATTCTCTCAAACTGTGGTGAAAGGATCACTGCTGGTGCTTGGGCTGACTTTTGGCATCACTTATTTGCAAGTACTTATACACAAGTTATTGTGACAGCCAAAAAGAGAATTAGTTGAAGTTATTTGAGTTTTGCTTCAGCTCAAACTTTCCATTAGGAAACAATTTCAATTGGCTCCTGTGTGAAGTTAAACATTAAATGGAAATTAAATCATGCCTAACTTGACTTTTTTCCATTTTAAAAGATCACGTTTTCCCAAACCTAAATGTGTACTACTTTTATAATGTCTGTCAGTGTGGTGGTACTTTCAGGTTGTACTTTTTATAAAAACTTTGTAAAAGATTCAAGATGGTTTGCCAAAGTAGACAATGACCCTGCTGCAGACGATACAGCAGTAGGAATAGATCTCACTTGAACTAACATGTCAAATAAAACCATTTAAAATGTTATTTTCATTTAATCTCCAGTTTCCCTTTCAACATTTTTGGCTATTCATTTTTTCCCCACTGCATAAAAATACAGGACTCCCTATTAAAAGGAGACTATGGTGTCTGAGATTTCCAAAAGGCATCAAACATTACCAGATCTGGCATGTTTGAAGTAAAGGTTGAAACCTCAAAAAGAGTAAACAGAATCTTCACAGTAATCTATTCAGGCTTCCTGCTATCTGCTTCAAGTCTTGCTCTCTCTCTTTCTTGCACATCACTAATACTGAAAATAAAGTAAAGCTTTGCTACTGTTGCTTGCAGACTTAAATTTGAACCAAGTTTGATGCTCTTTAAATTTGGTTTGGTTACCTATTTTCATATCTGATCATGTTTGAACAGAAATCTATTCAAAAAAGCTTCAGAAACATTCAGTCACTACTGTTATTTCAGTCCGCAAAAACCAGCATTCAGCGGCACACCTCGACAGGTAATCTGACCGCAGCAGCAGGCAGACTCACCCTCGGTGCAACACCCCAAACATCGCTGACATGAAGCCAGCAGATGTCTCCTGCTGCTCCTCTGCAATATACACATCATCCTCTGCACCTTTCTGGGTGCTAACACACATAAAAACAAACGTACACACTTATTTTACTTTGCAGATAAAATTTCTTCACTTATAGATGTCTACAGGTAGTATGGAAAGAAGAGCTTCAGTTACTCGCTGTTGTTAAGCGGCAGCACAGTGGAATGATGTTAGTAAATGCAGGATTGCAGCTGAATTCTAGCAACCATCACTGACTCACCCCCCGACTACAACATCTTCCTCCTCCTTCACTGCAGGACTTTCAGTACTTCCCGTCCCTCTTTGTGCTTCCGTCTCGGCTGTGGTCTCCTCCATAGTCGCCCACAGTTTGTTCTCTTCATGGCAAAGCGGCTCTTCATTGATCACAAGGCTCTCCTGATCAGCAACTTTAGGTGGTTTCTCTTTGTCTTCTCCTTCCAGTTGTGATTTGTCTGGTGGCTGGATGTCATTCTCCTGCTGCAGCTCTCGTTTTGGTTTTGGGGGCAACAAATCTGTCCTTTCTCCGACTGGTTTTGGGGAAGCTACCGAAGGGGCTACTGGTTGCACAAAAGGTTTCTCGGGCTCTTTAGTCTCCTCTGGAACTGGTTTTGGTGATTCTAAAAGTGTCTCTGGATCTTCTTCTGCTGTTGTTTGGTTCTGCTGTGTCACCAAAGTTTCCAACTTGGTAGATTCTCCAGAGGATGAACTGCAACACAAAGAGAGCTAGGTGAATACTGATTCATATTTCCTTTAAACTACACTATCTATAAACCAAAGTTTCACACACTTAACAAACAAAAGCATTGCTGGGAGGATAAAGCAGAGAAGCAAGCCCAAAGATGTTCCCTTGTCAGTTCTTACCCTCTGCACAAAGGTTTTCCACCCTCCTCAGCAGGGTGTACAGTTGTATCTTTGCAACTTCCCGCTTCTAGCACTTTCCACAGAGGAGTCTCTGCGTCAGACAGCCTCTGTGGAGATGGTGCCAGCGTCAAGACCTCTAATGTCATTACTTTATTCAGCTCCTCTGGGGGGCCTGATTCAATATCACATGGTAAATGAAGCGAGGCGGTTTCTTTCTTTTCTGAGGTATCAGAGTTTGACAGGGAGCATTCCACTACAGAGGGTTGCTTCAGACTGGAGCAAGCAAGAAAAAGAAGGAAACCAAATAAGAAAATAGAGAAGAAACAGGCAGAAAAATGACAAAGATTACAGCAAAAACGCACATATGTAAAACATTTGAAAACAGAACATGAAGCTTGGTAATAGAAGGTAAGATGACTGAATATAGTTGTAAGAAGGAGTTGAAGAAATTGAAATGAACACAACATTCTTTCATTGGGGAGAAATTTCATAGCCTACTTGGTTACCAAATGTTGATCCCATTAACAAAGTTAAGCTGTTTTATTAAATTTACAATATACTTTCCCCCCTTTTATTCTCGATTCTAGGAACTTTTCTTTTCCACTGTGGTATAAATACAATGTGACACAGAGGCTGTGAGATTTTTATAGAAAACCAGGGCAAAATCAAAGATGATGAATGAATCTTAGATAGTTTACTTTATTTTTGCTACTATTAAAAATTTTACTGGTGATGAGTTTCTTTTATTCTGAAAAGCTCAACTTTATGTTGCATTTAGGGTTCAATTGATTGGAAGGGAAAGAGAGAAAGAAAACTTAAATCTTATTTTTAGTTAATTAAAGGAATCAGTCTTTCCAAAGTCTTTCAACTTTGTTGACCACAGAGCTCATCAACAAAGAGTAAGCACAACACCACATGTAAGAAATGTCATGAACAAGGAATAAATCAGGTCAGTAACAAAATAGGTGAGAGTTTTGAATTTCGAAGATAATTCATTTTACAAATAAAATTATTCGATTTTATTGCAAGCACAGAAACAGACCACACAAAGCAGGAAACAGCAGTTGGTTACAGCTCCACATCGTTATTGAAACTTACCGCTTTTCAAAAGCAGAGTTCGGTTCATTCAGTTTCTTTCTTTCTTCGGACTGGAGAGAAATTTGTTCAGGCAGCTGTTTGGCTGTAATGCTGTTTTTCACCAGTGGAGGGAACCGTTGAGTTTGTGTTTCACCTTTGACATCCGTTTGGGATTTGTTGAAACCAAGAGGAGAGGTTTTCATCTTCGCCTTGTCCTCATCTGACTTGTTTTCCTCCAGAATGCTGAGTGGAGGGCTTCTCGTCTTATCCTCCTCTTTTTTCTTTCTGATCTCTGTCTCCTCCTTCTGCTGCAAAAGCTTCTTCTTTTGCTCTTCTTTCTTTTTCTTTTCCTTCTCTTCTTTCTCCTCTTTCATTTTCTTTTCTGCTTCCAGCCTCCTTTGCTCCTCTTGCAGCTTCCTCTGGTTCTCTTCTTCTCTCTTCTTTCTCTCTTCTGCCTCCTGCATCTTTTCCTTCTCTCTCTGCTCTATCAGAAGCCTCTCTTTCTTCCTATCTTCCTCTTCAATCCTTTTCTTCTCTTCTTCCTTTTTCTTTCTATCCATCCTCTCTCTCTCTTCCCTGAAAAGTCTCTCTTGTTCTTCCTGTTCTTTTTTTCTTTTCTCCTCTGCTTCTTTGACTCTTCTCTCTTCCTCTCTGTTTTTTCTCTCTTCCATTTCTTTGATTCTTTTCTCATCTTCCTCTCTTCTCTTGCTCTGATCATCCAACCTCTTTTTTTCTTCTGCCTTCTTTTTCTCATCTTCATCCTCCTTCTTCCTCTTCTCCTCTACCTCTCTCAGTCTCTTCTCCTCTTTCTGCTTTCTTTCCTCCTCCTCACATCTCCTTTTCTCTGCTTCTTGTTTCTTCCTCTCTTCATCCTCTCTTATTTTCAGTTGTTCCTTCTCTTTTGCCTCTTTTAAAAGTCTTTCCTCTTCCAAGAGTCTGATTTTCTCCTCCTCTTTCATCTTCTTCATGAATCTTTCTCTCTCTTGCTGTTTCTCCTCCTCCCTCTTCAGATTTTGTTTTTCTGCTTCTGACTCCAGAAGCTTCCTCTCCTGTTCTCTTTTCTTCCATTCCTCTTCCTCCTTCCTCTTTTTTTTCTGCTCCTCTTCCTCCTTCATTTTCTCCTGTTTGTCTCTCTTCTCTTTCAGCAGTCTTGCCTCTTCGAGTTTCCTTTTCTCTCTCTCCCTCTTTTCATCCTCTTCCTCCCGCAGGAGCTTCCTCTTCTCCTCTTCCAGCAGCCTTTTTCGCTCTTCCTCATGCTTTCGCATCTCCTCCTCTTTCTGCTTCCGGTGCATCTCTTTTTCTTCCTCCTCCTTCTTTCTCCTCTCCTCCTCTTTCTTTTGGATTTCTGACTGTTTCTCCTTTTCCTTCTCGGCTGCTCCCCCAAACTGTTCTGTCAGTGATGGCTTTTCATTTGTTTTACTTTCAAGACTGCAGAACAGATAAATAAAAAGGCTTAACTTCTGGGTTTTCTCTGTCAGCATCACCTCACACCCTGAAGTCCTGTGTTAATGTGCTTTGCAAAAGTATTCACACTCTGGGACTTTTTCACATTTTGCAACACTACAAGCACAAACTACAGTGTATTTCATAGGGATTTTATGTGATAGAGCAACACAAAACACTGGCAGAAAAATAGTTCATGAATTAATCATCTAATAGTTCATATTAGATGATTTCTGTTTGTAAAAAAATATAAAAATCATGTATCCTTTTCATTCCACTTCTTAATCATGCACTTTTTCTGCTCGTTTTCCACAGGCAACTCCAGTTTGTTTTTATAATGTGATCAAATTAAAAAAGTGGTGATGGCTTTTGCAAAGCACTCTGTGTTTATTTTTATGACATTGATCTTGTCATTAAAATAAAAATAAAATAAAAAACTCACCCTGCAGGACACCTTTTGATTGTGTCACATCTAGAGTTGTCCTCTTCCAGAAACAATCCCCCTGATTTCTGTTTCTGGTTAAGTGATTTGTTCTCATTGTCACGTTCAGGTGTTTTTCTGGACAGTTTATCACTTACAACACTCTCAATGATTTGACTTTTTGATTCAGTTTTTTCCTCAACATCTGACTGTTTAGGTGTGATAAACGCAGCAACGACAGAAGTGGAGGACTGCGCAGAGGTGGAGCGTTCAGAGCAGGAAAAGGGCCAGGGAGGTGGCGGGGCTATGATCAGCTGTGAGCAGGGCTGAGCAGGACTGAGGACAGAGATATAAGCAATCAGACTCAACAGGTGATTAGACAAGACTGCAAAACCCTGAGCGTGAGGACACGCTGCAGAGCTGTTGGTTATCTTAAATGGAGGGAGAAAAGGGGGGATTCTTACAACAGGAAGTGAAGTGCAGCGGTTAGCAACCCGGAAGCTCCAAAACCAGAAGCACACAAAGCAAACTGAGGTATTGAGAAACTGCAGGCAGACATTTCTCAGAAGCCTTGATTTGTATCAGCAAGAGGAATCACTCAGGTTGGTTAGCTTGGGGCTGTTTGGATCTTTATGAGTGATGATAAAACTTGTCAAGAAAAATCCTGTCCTAACCTGTCACTGCATGTTTGTCACGCCTTCTTTAGTCAATACACAAAACAAAAAATGAATCAGAAGAAAAGGTTTTTCACTTTCTTCTGCTATTAAAATCCTCGTCAAAGCAATGGTGCCACCAAAGGATAATGGAGGCATTAAATCTGTTCATTTTGCAGTCTTACATTAAGACTATTTTATAAGAATATGAATGTGAATAAGGGAGGGGTTTATTGAGTTACAACATTTATTTATTCATTTATTTGGCACAAGTCTTTCATTTTTGTACATTTTACTTAAAAAGTGACATTAATTTATGCTATTTCAGAAGTAATTAACATATGTACTGCTATAATTGTAATATTTATTTTGAATCTGATACATATATTTAAAGGAACATTTTTTTATCAGATATTCAAACGGTTACTTATTTGAATATTACACCTTTTTGTTATTCTGTCTTTTATTGCGAAACACAGTTCAGTTATTCTTGAGAAGAGGGACAAAACAGGTCCTGTGGATAAAGCACAAAATTCTAATAAAATATATACAAAATATAAATTTTTACAATATCTGATTTAACTAACCTGTGCGAACAACAATTTATGTTTTCCTGGTGTTTGCTGAATATTTTTTATTTTAAACATTGTTGTAGGTGTTTGGTGTCTTTAAAATCCCTTGTCCTGGAGCAGAACCCAATACATTATAATAGTTTAAAACAAATAAAGGAATACTAAGATAATATATTATGACAATTAAGTATAAGAGTTCAAATAAAGAATAATAAAAGTATCAATAAATTGAATTAAAAATAATTTTTATATATTTTCCAACTCAATTGAAATTTGTCCCAAGTTTTTGTCAACACCGTCAGACATAAAAAAAGAATGTAAAAAAAATCAGGCATTATTGGGAAGCATCAGAACTTCTGAGGACCCCAATACCTTTTCCTTTCTCTTCCTTTGCGAAGAGAGCTAAGCTATTCTTCAGTTTTTTGTTCTGTTTTATTCCTAGGTTGCTCATCACAACCATGATGTGTCAACACTGACAATTTACAAACTTTTGATGAAATATTGTGAAATAAATGCTTAATTTTAGAATACTGTAAAGATTTCATGGACCTGATGAGCTACAATATGGCCTCCTTCAGAATAACATCATATAAATTGAGGTAGTTTGGCATTTTGTCAACTCTGTCAGAGTTTTTAACTGACAATGTGACTCTTTCAGTGATAGTGTTGACAAATCCCACTTAAATGTGCAGTTAATTCATTTTAATGTATTTTACATAAATGTCATTAATCCACATGTATCAAGTATTTTTTTTACTCACTAGTTTGTCACCGCCTTCAGTTCTGGGCCACGCCGTCAGATGGATGTTATGTTGTTTTTGGTTTTAAATAATATTTATTTTGTTTCTTGAGAAGTATTGGTCTGTAAAACTAAGTAAAAATATCACTAATATGATTATTAAAAATAATTTTATATTTATTTTTTTTCAGATAGTGATGACAAAGTTCTAGGTCAGGTCCATTAAAACATTTATTTTCAAAAGAAATGTTGCAACTGGGAGCCTGCACCTTAGTATCTTTCCATTTCTAAAACACTATTTGTCATATTTGTATCCATAAGCTTGAGGAACAATTTTTAAAAATTTTGGGAAAATTTAAGCCCATTTTGTCCCACTTTTCAAGAATCACTGAGTTGTAACAAGCTCATATTTGCTGCTTAATCAGCATAAACTGTTATATCAAAGAGCCTGAAACCAGCAGAATAATATAGACACCTTCCTAATTCTAATTTTAAAACAAAAAATCACAATCAATCATGGAGCTTCTTTAGCCTCCACATATGACTAACAACCAGAAATATTGCTAAACAGCCACATTTTTCTTCCTTTTTATGTGAGGTAAAAGTAAAGTGTCTTTCTTTCAGTCAGCTGACCAGCAGTGTACAGCAAAAATAAGGGAAGAGGCAGCCCTTATATAGTTTTTGATTTTAGTGTGCAAATACTATCAATGGATTCTGACCACCTATTGAAATTTTCTGGAAGAGCAGCTGGTTGTAAGACACGTCTAAGTACTAAGCACGTACTGTAACATGGTTTCATTTGGAGTTACACAACAGAGTCAAAAATGTGAGTTTGCACATTATCCTATCAAGAACTATAGAATAATATCAGCATCTGACGTGAATATTTTCAGTTTATTAATAGGTTTTCTTAACATGAAGACTCAAAACAGGGAAAGTGACTGCACACATGACAAATCCTTCCCACATGCAAATAAAAAAAAAATATATATATATATATATATATATATATATCAGGCATTATTGGGAAGGATATATATATATATATATATATATATATATATATATATATATATATATATGTACATACATACATATATATATATATATATATGTATACATAACACATATACAAGTCTGAAAATGCAATTTATTAACCCTAATATTTTTATTTAACAGTACTTTCCTTACTGGATTACAAATGTGATATTTTCCAGAACTTTTAAGCAATTGCACAATTTTCAAATTTCAGAGTTTTAATTTATTTAAGTAAAAAATCAAGTGTAGATTTTTTTTTGGTATTTGATAAAAAATAATAAATAATGCATAATTGTTGTGAAACATTAAAGTCACACATTACACTTAAGAGCAGTGAAATTATTTTCACACATTGAGCCAAATGTGATCTGAGCAGAACAAACCAAGCAGGGCATCACAGTCATGACGGGAAAACTGAGAGAATCCAATCGGATTTGTCCATCATGATGTTTCATCCTGTTAGTAGATTAGTAGTTGGCATGCAACAAAAAAGTCACCTTACATGCAGGGAGTTTAATTTGAGTGTAATGCTCAATAATTACTTTCATTTCAGTTCCAAAAGATTAAAGAAATAAAATATATGAAACTGAAAATAACTGAATCGTAAAGATTTCCTTTCCACTCTGAAAGTATTGTCTTAGTTTTAAGTTTCATAAATTCAGTCTATTCCCAACTCAATGATTAACATGTCAACTGATCATCATTTAAATACTGACAGCCCCCACAACTGCTTAAGGAAAATCTGTTCTAGAAACGGTTCTAGAGCAGAACCGTTTCTAGAACAAAACATGCAGTTTTATTAACAACATCAGCCCATGACAATTTCATTATTTTTCCAGAGATTCAGAAAATTCTGTTAAACAATTATGTAGCATTGCAGGAAACACATTAAAAACCATTTAAGAGAATTTTAAAAAATGGTTTAAATGGATCACATTATTCCATCACAGAAATGTTGGGAAAATGATTGTCTTTTGGTAATAGTTTTTGTGTGATTATACCACTGGAGAGACTCTGAAGGATAAATCAATATTTCAATATTATTTATTGTCTAGGTCAATACTTTGTTGACGCATTTAATAATAATGGAAGTTAAAATATGTTCAAAAACCTTCCAAAGACAGCAGCCCTTCTCACGTTTTCCAGACAGAGTACCATGCTAATGTATTTCTAAACTTTTTTTTATTTTGTCAGATTACAACCACAAACAGGCATTTATTGCGTTAGGATTTCTGGTAGCAGACCAGCAAAATGCGGTACATAATTGGGGAGTAAAGGAAAAACAATGCAAGATATTTAAAGGTTTTTACCAAAAAAAAAAAAAAATAGTAATTTAAGTTTAAATGTAGCCTGTATTTGAATTGAAGAAGATACATTTAAAGGTTTAGGTTGAAAACAATATTCTAAGTTTTAAACAACTTTTCAATCCATTCTCTGAAAAATGTCCAACTTCAGGCCAGCAACTATGGCAACATTGAAGAAGCTATAAAGATTCACAGTGAGTGTAATTACCTGTCGACAGGTTAAACTATTATTTATGCACCTCACAAATCTGGAAGTAGCATGATAGATCAATTGCTGAAAAAAATATTCCACTTAGATTTTTCAGAAGACATACAGGGGAAATAAAAAATATCTGGAATCTGTAAGAATCAGTGGATGTTCTGTTCCAGTCTATCCTAACTTTTGTCCTTTGCTATGAAGAAACTTTTGGAGTAAGAAACTTTTGGAGTAAGGTGTATAAAAAAAGGTAGAGATATCCCAAAAGCTTTAAGGCTTTTGTTGCTTGCCAAAGTTTTAAAAACCATAAATCATTCCTTGCACTTTATCGTTGTGCATGGCTTTAAATAACTTTGAGGTTGTAACATGACAAAATGTGAAGATTTCTAATACTTCCCCAAGGCTAGTTGTATCTTCTTTTAGCCTAAATACAATAATAATATTACATTATTATAATACTAATTTTCTATCCACTTTCTTTTTAAGATCTGTTCACTGTTGACAGATTAATTTCCTCTGACCCGACAGTCTAAAAGAACCAAAGCAAGACTCTAAATTAAGCTCTGAACTCACCTGGTCTTTCCAGCTTTGCTCTCTGCGATAATCAGCTTTGGCTCTTCCAATGTTCTTCTGTTTGTGTCTGTCTGGTTACTGGTAGGAGACGTTTTGTCTTGGCTCATTGGGCTTACAGTTGTCTCTTTAGCTACCAGAGGGACAGAGAGTGATGAGCCTATAAAGACAGAAATCAAGGAAAAAATCATTAGAGTTAGAAAAACAAGACTTGATGGATTTCGAATTATCCAAAGCCGATACAAATAAATGAATAAATACATGAGACAGGTCTATTAAAAAGCTGGTGTACCTGTCTGACCAGAGCTGATTTGAGCAGAAGGAGATGAAGAATGAGTAAAAGTGAGAGAGGAGGAGAAAAAAGTCGGGGAGGAAAAAAGGGCGGCAGAAAGAGCTGGAGTCTCTGGGTCACAGAGAGCATCGAGATCTGGACGAGTCAGCAGAGGGACGGGGGAAATGTTTCCAATGGCTGGAGCGGGGTCTGATGTAGGCCAAAGCCCCTGAGTAACTGAGTAAAGATAGAAAACATAGGAGGAAACAGAAAGAAAAGTCACATGCAGAAGAGCTAACAGAGGAGGATGCAGAAGGGGGTAGAAAACATGTTGGAAGAGAGGTAGACCAAACACGATGGTTACCTAACTCTGAGCCAGAAGGCAGACATTTAGGGAGAGATGATGATGAAAGTGGAGAAGAATCGGTGGATAAAGGAGAGGGAGATGTGGGGCGTGCGAAGGATTTCACAACCTGGGGTCTGAAAACGTGGGAACGGCCTGATGTGCAGGAGGGAAGACGGCAGAGGAGGCAAGAGGAAAAATTTAATATTTTAGGGATGAACCTGATAAGCAATACATCAAATAAAGAGAAAAGACACACCAGAGCTTGAAGCAGAATCATCTATGTTCTGAACCTCTTGGGGGCGCTGCTGGTGCACTTTAAGAGGTTAAAGGAGGAGCGGTCATAAAAAAATAAATCACAAACTTAAGACAAAATGTGAAAAAGAAAATGAATGGAAAACAAACGTGCAGTTTAGAAAGCACAGATAAAACCTTTGCTTTTTTTCTTATTTAGTGAAAACTTGCTCTGCTTTTTCATTATGTTTGCAATGCTCTGATCTCTATGAGGTTGTGTTCAGAAGTAGGAATGTCTTAGTTTCCATCTGTTACTTGGCTTAATAAAACCCAAATCCTCTAAAAAGATAAAACATTACACAGCATGTTAATAAGCTCAGTCAAGATCAAGAGTTCTTCGTCATTCTTCTTTATTTTTTCCTCAGCTAATTTTATAACCTAAAGTTAGGAAAACACAAATCAAAAGCTGCAACCAAAACCTCTAATTTAAAATACGATCCACTAGTCTGAACAGGTTAAGACAGAGTTCTGCTTATGGTGGTTCTCAAAGTCTAGTCATTGTTCAAAAAATGTCAGTGTTTGCTGCATTTTTATATCAGTTAAAGGGATCTTTAACATTCCAGTGCAAAAAAATAAAAATATTACAACCCTGTTTTAGATACAAACAATGTATTTTATTTGGATTTCTATAGCAGACTAAGACAAAGTAGCTCAGATTTAAAGTGAAAAGGTGAGGATACAGGATTTTCTCTTTTTTTTTTTTTTTTTTTTTACATATACCAATAAATAAAATCTACTGTAATTAATACCTTTTAAAATTAATCTTAGTTAGAAAATAGAATCCTTCATACTGAGACTTAGTGTAAATAGATGCAGCTATTCTGATTCATGTCCTATTTCAATATCCGGATATAAAGACATGTGCATTCTTGAATGTCTGTTATCCACCTATTTATTTTAAACTGCACTTTAGAGAGGATTCAAGCAGCTCAGTCACTCTGCTCAGGTTCCAGCAACAACAGGAACTCTTATTAATTTGTACTTCCTCATGTATAAACTCTGCCTATTTCCCTTCTGCTTATTTCCACTTCACTGTGCAGTTTATGTTTGCTGAAGCTCATATTTTATTCCTGTTATTCACACATTTGTTTGACCTTATTTAGCTTTCTCTGAATTACACCTGCCTTATTACTCTTCAATGTTTATTTTACTTAGTGAATAATTAAAGTCTGTAGTTTTCTATCTCACTGCCTTTGTTAAAATTTCCATTTGTTTTCTATTCATTTGCAACCTTCATGTAATGTTTCCTACTGAATGTGATGTTTAGACCTTAGAAGACTTCAGAAGATGGACTTTTGTGTTACTGGTTTTGAGCTGGAGTGTGTTGGAGCTTAAAGTGTGCATACATAGGGATGAAAGTCATTGTTTTAGGCCCTGATGCATCAGAGCTGTTGTTTGTTTGGGGTGAAAAGGTCATGCAATAAGCAACTCAAATTAATTACAACAAAAAAATAATTTGGTGTAGAAGTTGGGAAATAGTCTAAAGATACATACATATTTACCTTCTAATATTTATGAGTGATAAATGTGCATTGCCAAAAAAACCAAAAACCTTAATCTGAAAGTAAAGGTATGGAAGTTAGGTTTACATTAAGCTGCATGATCGACTGCAACTTCAAACTAATTTAACATTTGTCCACTACTGTGTGCTTAAAAGCGATGCAGTTCCAAGAGAAGAAACTGTTTTCAACTAAGTATTTATTTTGTAAAGAAGAGTGGTCAAATGTCCAGTTAGAGTTTATATTAGAGGATCATTACCAGCTACATAGTTTTCAATTTCTCTGGAACTTTTCAAAGGGCATTTAATGTGAGAGGATGTATGAATATATTTGAATCTAATATACATTTGTAATCAAATATTAGTTTTCTGTTACTTTTACTTTTTCAATTATTCCAGCCTTAAAAAAGAAAGTATAAATGCATCCTTATGTTATTGTGATAGCCGCAAGTCATAAAAATGAGTCAAAGGTTTGAATTTTGACTGAAAAAAGATTATGAAAAAGATGAGTTCAAGTAGGTGCATTCACTTCCTGGGTGAAACACAGCATCACTAATAAAACATTTAAATATTAAACTTAACAATATTTTATCAATCATCATGCACAGTCCACTAACAAACTCAACCCCATAGTTTAAAAGCATACATTTCACAAGACCACCACACTAATAAAACATGCATCTGAGCGTATGAGGCATGGCTGCACTGCAAAAACACAAAATCTTACCAAGTAATTTTGGTCTAGTTTTTAGTGCAAATATTTTACTACACTTGAAATAAGACAAAAGTAAGTTATAAATAACTTTTTGGCAAGAAATAGGAGCTTGTTTTAAGTAAGCAATTTCTTAATATTAATTAAACTAGTTTTATTTTACTTATAACGGAAAAATGTCTTGGTATAAGTAAAATTATTTCCCAATAGAAAAACAACTTTTTCATCAAAATTAAGAAATAATTGACTCAAAACAATTGAGTTTTGAGTCAATTATTTGACTCAAATAATAAAAGTTGCTGAAAGTAACTTATCAGCAACTTTTATTGCTGATAAGTTACTTGTAAGTTAGTTTTGTCTTATTTCAAATGTACTAAGATATTTGCACTAGAAACTAGATCAAAATTACTTTTGCATTTTTGCAGTGTGTATGCCAGCCTGCCTCCTGTTAGCTTTACCTGGGCCTGCCTGGAAGATTCTGGGCAGAGAAGGGGGCAGAGAGAGGGTCCAGGTGACAGGAGGCTGAACAGATTGATTCTCATGGGGCAGAGGGGGTTTTTGGAGGGAGGTAAATTTGGGAGCAGGAAGTTGGCAGGCTGCTGGGATTGGCTTTTGGGTCATGGCAGTGGATACAATGACAGATGTGGTTGGAGAAGACATGGATGAGGATGTTATTGCTGTTTTAGGTGATGGTGATGAAGAATGTGGAAGCTTGAGAAGCTCTGAGGATGGAGCTGGGGGTGTATTTGAGGTCAGAGGTGAAGAGGTTTCTGCAAAAGCTGGAGACGTATTACATGACGATTTGGAGGTTGCTGAATTTTCAGGGAGCAGAGAGGCAGAGGAGGCACTCTGAACTGGGGGAGGTTTTTCTGTGGCCTTTTCTGGAGGCTTTTCAGGAGGACTAGTTGCAGAGTCACACACAGCAGTGTCTGAAAGGGCAGTACTGGCAATTTTCGCCCGCTTAGACCTGGGTGAAGGCTGAGGGGAGGGACCAGGTACAGGTTGGATGTCTGATTGGACAGGAATAGCTGAGTACAGATGTCGGGAACGTCGGGGAGAGGGACGTGGAGCATTTGGCAGAGGAGGGCGAGAATGAAGAATGGAAGTGGAGGGATCAACATCATGCCCACCAACTGGTTTAATAGATGGAAAAAACAGGGATGAAAGATGGTGTGTGGAAAAAGAGAATCTATGAAGTAGACAAAAAGGGTTGTGACTGCTGAAACAATAAAACAATGATAGGATCACATGACTGTCAGTGGCAATACAGTCATGTGAATCACATGTCTTAAAGCAAAACAAATTAAAGATCCCCTGCTGAAACTAAAGCTGGTATAAGAATGTTATCTGAGCATGCTTCCTTATAAATCTGATCCAATAGTAACTGGGTCAAATGCAAAAGTGAGAGCTAAATAACATTGGAAATCTCTTGAAGCACTCAATGGCATTTTAAAGTGAACCTCTGGTATTTGTTGGAGTTTAGGGACCACAACTAAAAATGCATCTAACTGTCTATTTTAATAGTTGAATTAGAAAATATGGATTGCATTACATCTTAGTGCTACCGCAAAATCTAATGTCGACGGTCTTTCCTTGGACTGCAGTCAATCAGTGCCAAGGAAAATGAATGGCGCTCTTGGATTGACTGCTTTGCAAATGTCAGCCAATAGTGTTCCAGGTAGCATCATGCCTAGATATTTAAGCTTTCCAATACTTTTAAAAATTGTCAGATTTTCCACAAATAATTTGGGATCAACTGATTTTTTTTAATTTTTATTGGCGAATACTGAAACGGGAATCGACAGAGGACATTTTCTTGAATTTCTAAAAGGTTTTAAGATCTCAATACTGTGATTTCACATTGGCAAAGGCTGACAGAGCTATTTTTATATGTCCCGCAGTTAAACTGTTCATCCCAGCAGATCTACTTCAGAACAGTGACGGCTGGAGTCTGATGTGTTTAGCGTTTAAGTGAGAAGTATGTGGGTTTCAGCAGCAGGGCGAGTGACAGGACTGTGTGAAATACTGCGAGACAATCTGAGTGCTTTAGCAGCTGATGCAGACAGACAGACAGTGTTTCCATCCACACCTCCTCTTCACTGGCAAGGAAAATTAGTGACAGAAAAGGCAAGATGGAGCTACCTGAAGCTGGCAAAGTGACTCCAGTGGATGTTCGGGTGTCAGGAGGAAGAGGAGCAGGACGGTTTGGACGAGTTAGTGTGTGTGGAACAACTGCAGGAGCCATTAATGGAAAGAGTCCAGCAGAGAAGGAGTCAGAAAAACAGGGTAGAAAAATGGGAAGGTTGTGTCAGAGGTGCGATGATAGGGAATGAAATCAGGAAAACGTTCTACCTACCCGTGGCAGTGGCAGACTTCCGGTCCTCCTCTTCATCGCTCTCATTGAAGTCGTCCAAGTTGCCAATATCAGTGGGTTTGACACTCATGAGGCTGGCAAGACTCTGCATGTCTTCATCACTAAGAAACAGTAACAAACTTTTATCACACCACTGTTACAGATGGGTAGGGGACATCACTGCATTGAATCATAAAATATCTGATGCATTTGATACCAAAATATGTATTTTATTCTTAATAACTTCATTCAAAATCAGAAGAAACCATCAAAGAATCATGCAATGCAACTATTACGGAAAACAGTGACCATCACACTAATGCTTATTTTGTGGGAACAAAAAAATTCCAACACTGTTGACACTCCAACAAATAATTTAAGATAAACTAACTCAAGATAAACTAGGAAAGGTAAATAGGACAAATAAGAGATATGACACATAGGTGTGGATATTCATGGATTAAAATATTGCAACATCTTCCTCAGAGAGCTACTTCTTTGCAAATATGCCATCAAAAGGCTTTTTTTTGTCCTTCTATCATAAACCCAAAGAAGTGCAATTTGCTAAGCCCTACAAGGACATTAACTGGAACTATGTGATGTGAGTTTTAGAGCCTTGAACAAAAACAAATCCACATAGTTTTGTATGAAACAAAGGATGAATGTGATTAAGCACCTCATGGACATTTTGGATTATGGTGGAGGATCTGTAATGCTGTGGGTTTTATTTGTCTTCCTAAAGCCCAGGGAACCTTGTTAGTGGCAACATTAACTCACTGAAATACATGTAAAGCAAAAATCTGGTGGCCTCTGCTAGAAAACTAATAATGGGTCATCAGGTCTTTCTGGACAATATTGACCCAAAACATGTGTCCACATCAACCCAGATTGATCCACCAGAAAGGGAATCAACCTTCTCCTATGGCTATCTCTGTTTCCAAACTGAAATCCTATAGAAAGTATGTGGGGTAAGCAAATAAGCAAATAAAGAATAAGAGAGAACAAGGGGCCTCTTTTTATGTTTGATCCTGGTAAAAAAAAAAAATTAATAAGAAATGTGGAATTTCAGTAAAAGACTGGCTACTGCATCAGAAGATTAACTTTTTCTGACTTTTATACAGTAGAAGACAGTAAAGTAATTCAAACAACTTACGTAGCTTTTCCTTCTCGAATAAAGACGCACGACAGAGACAACTTGAGCTCAGCCTCCACCACTTTGACCGACAGTGGCTTCAGCTTCAGAGTCAGGTCAGTCTGGGTCGGCGTGGGACTGGCGAAGCGCTTCAGGTTGATGTCAGCAGAAGCTAGCACCTTGCGGTGACCTTTGTTCTCCTGTGGATGATGAGTAGAAACAGTCTTTGAATTTAAAGTATTTTATCCTTCCTGTCCACAGCCAACCCCATCTAAAAAACACTTTTGAAGAATCTTGAATAATTAGGTTAGAAAAAACATTTAATTTCACTTCTTGTGAACTGAAGTGCAGAAAAGTGCAGAAATTGAAGAATTGAATTGAAGTGCAGAAATGAATCCCGTCACAAAGGTTATCCTTGAAAATGTTCAGTAATAGTTTTAAAGACATAAAATGTCTTTAATAGCCAGGCAGTAATACTTTAGTCATCCAGTTTTTTAAAGCACATACTGCATGAAAAAACAACAACTTTGAAATCGTGATGACATAGTAGTAAAGATTTCTTTAAATGATTACAAAAAAGTTAAAGGTTACCAAAAACTTTTTGCACACTGCACTGTAAAAAGAACTTGGGTAAATTTGCACTTTAACAGTAGAGTGATACTTACCCCCTCAAGCACAAATGTCCATTCCTTGTCCTCAAACTCATCCGTGTTAGGTTCCTAAAGGAGCGATAAGGAAATTAGTTTTTAATGAAATATTCTCTAAACCTAGTAATTCTGTTTCTTTTATTTCCATAATTTTATATTTAGATATGCATTAGCCCCTTCCAGTCGTGCCAACTTTTTAAATCTAGGTGCAACTCAAAATATTAACTTCATGTCTTCAGTCTTTTGTATACATTATTAATTTATCTAACATGTCCATATGTCCTGTTAGCTTACTTCGAGGCAGACAAAATGAGGTGGAGAAACTCAAGCACATTAATGATGGTTGTGTTCCACTTTAGCATCTTTGAATTTTGGTTGTTAAGTAAATTATATGCAAAACTACAACTTTATCTAAAAGAAACGCAGGCCCAGTTAAAGATTGCAAGAGGAAGCAATTTACAGTAAGTAGAGTTAAACTTTAGAGAGTGTAAAGTGCACAGAGATACTTTGAGTAGTTTGTTTTTAGCTGGTAAAAAAAAAGTTAAACAGATAAGCAATTCCCTGGGTCACTTCTCATAGTGTTTGAAATGGGATACCTTGAACAATGTAACGGAGATGTCGATGTTTTCTGGAACAGGCCAAATCACCGTTCCCCTGTAGGGGTTCTTTATCCCAGGCTGCCAACTGTGGAGCTGCACAATAAAAAGTTAACAGTAACAAATGCACTCTTAAGATAATTACGAGGTACTATTTTTTCTTCAGATGTAGCAAATCAAACAGCACAAGTCACATTTTTTGATGCCCAAGCAAGGAGAGGAGATGACTAATAACTGTGACTCTCCTCGGCCAGCAATGTTTCTGCATCAAAAGCCCCTACAGTCCCTTAAATGGCAAGTAGGAGCTGGCAGTCTCTGTAGTTGCCATTAATTTGTCAGGCTTTAGCACAAATATGTGCCAGAGAATCAGGCTATAGGTCCTACAGCCAATTCACCACTTTGACTCATGAACGTAATGGATGTTACAGCTACATTTGATTTAGATCAAGGCATCTTAACTTGATGATGCGTCAAACTTGAACTTTGCTGTTCTCTAACATGTCTGTTTAGGGTTTTAATTCACTATCGACACATGGACAACCTTTAAGTCAAAGCTGGAGTTTTCCTCTTAGTTTTGACGAATACAAAGTTTTGGCATGCAGGAGCAAATTCTTCTAGAAAGCAGACTGAAAAAATGCTTGTATTTTTTTAATTTTAACTACTGAGGGATTTTAAAATGACAGAACATCAACTAATGCTAAGTAAGTTTGTCATTTTTTCAAAATGATGTTTCTGTTGCAGATTGAGGGAAGCCTTTTGTGTGTGATCCCAAAAGGAGTATCCCCGTGAGAATACACACACTCATGCATAAGTCTGTTGTGTTTTGTCATCCCAGCTTTACCTTAGAGCACATGCGTCTGTTCCTCCTGGTCCACACCACTCTCAGCTTGTCTGGTTGCCTTTAGAAACACACAAACACACCAAAACAGAAATAAGACCTTGTCTAATGTTGTAACTCAATAATTACACCTAGTACACGCTCTGCTTGAAAGATCGAGTGAACAAGACAAGAAAACGGGATGTGGAAAAGGTTTTCACATGGAACTTGGAAAGTTTTTAAATTAGATCTCAGACCATCTGAACAAAGTGGACTTTATGCCTAAATGCGATGCCACGGGATCCAACACAAAGTCTTATGACTGTCACTGCTGAATAATACTGCCACTGCGTCCAAGAAAAGCCAGTGCTAGTTGTATGAGGGTGTGCTTTTGCAGAAGTAGATGGTGACATCTCCAATTTGTCTATCAGTATTTATAACCCAAGCAGCTGCTCATCTGTTATGAGACTGAACATGGTGTGCATTCTTGTACATGTGTGTGTTGGTAGCATCACTTCATGTGCTCTCCTTAGTACAGGAAGTGAAAACGGAAACGGCAGAGTCACATGACCAGACTGAGAAGTATGTCTTCTTACAGGAAGAAGAAACCCCCAATGCAGATATCTAACTGTATAATATACAAATAATTTTTCATTAGACTCTCTAAAACTTAGTGGAAACACAGTCAAATGATGAAACTCATATGTTTCCATCCGTAGCTCTGTGATTCTCACTGCTGCCTTGTATGTGAGTGTTTAAGCTAAGCCAACAGCACTTTGTGTGCACACGTTTATGTGCACACAAAGGTATGTGTATGTGTGCTAGTGGGTCGGCTTCAGAAATAGCCTGGGGGGCACACAGCGGGGATGATGGCTGGAAAAGATGAGGCAGATTTGGAGGAAATAATGAGGACTGTCATAACTTCTGCCAGAAACACAAGTTATGACATGAAAATGAAAGATGCAAAATCATTAAGTAAGTGGAGAGCTTGTGGGTAATGATAGATAGCTTAGGCTGCGGTTTTACAGACAATAGAGGTGGAATTAAAGTTAGTAACATGTTATTAGTACAAGGCTGTTCAAAACAACAACATTGGTGTCTTTATTGTGTTTCTCAAAAACTTTGTTGGTTGGTTGCCTTATCTCTGGTAAATCTTAAACCTACAGGAAATGATTAGACAGATTTCTTTGGAGGAAGTAAAAAAAAAAGACCCGCTTTAAATCATGTTATTGTTGTGACTTTCTAGGGACTAAGGTGCTTATTTGTACATTCACCGCATACAGACCAATACTGCATTCAGTCATGATTTGTTTTCTCATTGTTTGTTTTTGACCTCCAAAACCTCTTTATAAAGACATGAGAGCATTGGCTGTAAATCATCTGAACTGAAAAATAAATAGCATTGTGTGGCTTTCAGAGCAAAGTAACATTCAGGTGCATGCCTTCATGTTATTGCATATCACAAGCTTTTAGGAATATCTAATCCTCCACGTGGCCCAGGATATCACCTCCTGCACCTGATAAATGATGTGATGTTTGAGGTGTTCAAAACCTTTGTACGGTTTAAAGTACAAATCACACAATGTTTTGGATAAGCTGTAGGTTTTTTCTTAATCTTTTCTCTTTCTTACTTGGAATTTCTCCCTTATTGCTTAATATATAATCAATTTAATTTATATAATTGAGTATTTTATTGATGCTCAACAATTGGTACTTCCCCAAAAAGTGTGGGAACCTTTTACATTAAACTAGGGGTGGGCATTTATTTAAGTTGTTGAAATAGAAACATTTATAACCAAAATCTACATACAAAATACAACTGAGACTGTTGCGGTAAGAGAAAAGACTGGAATGGGCCTTCTTCCTCAGGCCCATCATTTTCTTTGACTAAACTTCAAATAAAGAATAAAAAACTTCCACCTGTGGGTAATAAAACTTTATGGAAATGGTGCCTGTTAGATAAATTGGACGCTTTGGGGAAGTTGAGATTCTGATGGTCAAATATTCAGAAGTCAGCTCCACATTTCCTTTGAGGACTTCCTTAATAATTCATAGCATTGATTCAACAAGGTGTGGGAAACATTCACCAGAGAGTGTGAATCTGCAGCAGATCAGTTAACTGCATATCCATGAAGATTTCCATCATCCTGATCAACCTTTTGAACTCCAGCATGACATCTTCACCACTCTGCATGCTTGAATGTATCAAGTTGGTACAATGTGATTGGTTTATTTGGTAGTTGTTTTAACCAGTTAGACTGGTCTACATAGAGAAGGTGATACTGTAATACTGTACAGTCAGAGGATTTAATATTTAAAGTGCCATTAGGTGTAAGTGGCTATTCATCATTTTATCTATATTTTGGATTAAAAACCAAGCCCAGTAATCTGCGTCAAAATAGCCCAACCTTATTGGACTAAATAAATCAAGTTTTTGTAGGTTTCTGTTTAACCCACAATCAGGTCTTTTATAAATTATAAAAAACCTGATTAAATTATAAAAAGTCCACACAAGAACAATCAAGCTCAAAAGGAAAACCCCCACAACCAGGATTGCAGTACTATTTCTTCATCGAAAGAAAATAAAAACTCTTTTATTAAATGTATTAAATATAAGCAATACATTGAGTAAATTAAATGAAAGGATCTTGAATAATTCACACTGACTTTGAGAAGGTCTTAAAAAAGTTTAAATTTAGTTCGCTGAAATGTGCAGAAATGCTGTTTTTGCCCATTAGTTTGCTTATGTCTTTATATTTCTAAATAGAGTCACCAACCAACGAAATTAAAGTGTTTCCTAACCTCATTCCTGAGATCAATAACACATGAAGGTGTGCCGGACTTTTGCCTTTAAAGATAAAGAAACTTAATGACTTTCTGTTTAGTGTCACAAAGTTATCTGTCAAAGGCGGGGTCGGGGATCGAACCGACGACCACTAGCTTCAGCCTGCGGGCGGGGCGCCCTCAGCTGTCTCTGTTTAGCGGAAAGACCCACAACACGAGGCTGATCATGGCCATTACGGAGCCTTATTATAGCTAATAACACACAAACAGCTCTCGTGAATAACGTTTTAAAGTCAAACAGTAAAAAAAGACGTTGACAAACCGACGTTACTCACCATTTCTTCGTGCACTCCAAGACAAGTTCCTGATAAGAAGCGATAAACTGGAACTTTGAAGCCTTTTTACCGACTCGCTGTAGTCTTTTCCAGACCGAAGTCATCGCCGCTGTTGGTAAGGTTAAAGTTTACACCCAGGGCGAGTTGAATAATCCAACTTTTATCGGCTGGTTCTGCTCCTCAGAAGAGGGTTTGCCTCCTCTTCATCCGCCGCTGATGAAACTCGCACAAGCTGCGACTTGCGCTCATTTGCAACACCTCGAACTGCACGCGCTCTACACAAGATATAACCTGATGTAAACTAAGACGAGAAAAACAACGACAACAGGCAGGAGCAGCAAAAGAGAAACTGACTTCCCTCTGAGGTTTTAAAAAGTCCCAACTAAACAACTGCAGGGGTTCTCATTGACAGCTTGTCTTCCCCTGTTTGGCTGTAATCCACATGGAGGCAGCACAGCTTACTCAACTCTGGGTTGTTGTAACACAGCTCTGCTTCCTCTTGACTCAGCCAACCCTCCCTTTTTCTGTCTATGTCTGTTAGAGAACGAGAGAGGATATGCAAAATGAGTTTATATTGATGCAGCAGCAGGCTATGCAAAGTCCCTGTAATACTTGGAGACTTTGACTCTGACTTTCTGTATCACTGGAGCAGCCTTATCTAGCTTTATTTCACATAATCAACTCTGGATAGTCTAATTTTTTTTTTTTTTTTTGCTGGGTGCAAGGGTGAAAATCCTATATTGGTCAATTCTGTCCCTGGTTTGAATCAGAAGTCACAGCTGTGACTAAGTCACTTCCTGAGCAACATCACCCCCAATGTTTCAGGGAAAACTGTGCTTCTCTCTGTAAACTACAGAAGCATAGTTTCCACACGAGAGAAACGGATCAGGTTCACTTTGTAAGTATGTGTCTGTGTGTGTTTTCAGGTTAGGTCAAAGCACAGGGATTTTCCTCAGTGAGAGCAGCAGAGTATTTTTAGGCAGGGATCGTTTATGGACAGAGGCAGCTGGATGGAGGAGTGTGGGGAAGCAGCAGCAACAGCGGGACGGGTGGTGTGGGGGGGCAAATCTCTCATGACTCAGAGTTACTCTAATTTTACACTGTGGGTTCGGTGCTGTCCACTCCTCGACCAAACATGTGAACCGACTTGTCAGTATGATGCTCTGATGACTTCATGTATTGTAGTTCAGAGCATGAACAAAAATTTCTTCACCTCTTTTCTACTGCGCTGCATTGGGGTAATTGTAAAACAACAACAAAACATATTTACCAATGAAAAACCTGAATATTCAACCCAATTTACTCTTTTGCTGAAAGTCATGTTGGGGACATGGCAAATGTTTCGAAGAAGGTCAAATGAGACCAAAATGAAACAAAGAAAGAAGAATGTTGGTAGAAACATACCTTCAAATCCTTGAATGAAGATTCCTTTCTTTTTTCTTTTTTTTTTTGCAAAAACTTGTGAAGGGGTCAAAGGGTATTAATACTTTTACAAGACAGTGTACTAGTTAAGTATCTCAATTTATTGAGCATCCCAATTTACTCTGATTACTTTAAATCTGTGCATATGTTGGGCTTTATTTTATGTCTTAATGTGGTTTGTCTGTTTAATTAGCAATTTGGTAATTCATGTGTCACTTTGTGTCCAATTGAAACCGTTTCTATTTTAATGAGTGTCAGACTGCTCATTAGTTGCTGCTATTTGTAGTTAATCTATATGTAATTTTTACCTTCATATTACATGCATGTTAAACGTCAGGAGTCTGGCTCTTTCACTTTTATTGCACAATTTCTTTGAATATTTTGATTTAAAGACAGATTTGACAAATGTTTTACCTTTTATACACAACATAATCTGGTCCTCCATTTTTCTCCGTGCTGGTATTCACTCCATTAACTTCCAGTTAACCATATCATGACTTTACAGTTAAATAGGATCATTGCCTACATCCATGTGGGGAGAACCTGAATGAAAGAAATGCGACTGCCAGTTATAGGTCCATATTTAAGTACAGCTGATTGAAAACCACAAATGAGAATAGTTTTGGATGACATGAACAGAATTTGGGTACATTCAAATCTTTAGCTCAGTAACTAGCAGACATTTTCTACCATTTCTGATATCTCTGTAGCTTGTGCACCTTTTAAATAGAGTGGAATATGAAACCATCCTTTGAAAACTCCCCACACCAAATGTTTTTCTCCATGCTGCTGCATTTGGATGACTTGGGGGCATAGCGGAGAGAAGGAGCCCCTTCATAAATAGGCACAGTGTGTCTCCTGCACAATACAACTGTCGTGGCTGAAAACGCATTAATACACTGCAGAGTTTAATTTTTCAGCATCAGAGTCCAAGCAGACATCCAAATCTACAAAAGAAATGAAAGCTTTGGAAGAAAAAACCGGTGGCGTCTCCTGCAGACGACATGTCCTCACAATCTGATAGATTTGGACATTTCTGTTCGGTGAAGAGGGTAAATATAAATTAATATGTTGGATCCTGACAGACTCCTCCTGAAGAAGACTGAATTCTGGAACTCAATCAAAATGTGCTGTGAAAAAAGCAAGTACTTCAACAATGTTGTCCCTTAAGCAACCAGGTTGCTGCATTTTGTTTTTAATTTTTATCTCTTTAGTTAATTTAATGTTTGTTGTTTATTTGAATTGTAAAATTCACATCAGAGGTGAAAAAAGGATAATTGCTACACATCACCAAAACCTGACATTTTACTTGATGTTTTCAAACTATGTGTGGGAGTTAAATAAATAAAACCAGACAGTTTATTTTGGCATCCAGAGCTATTGAAGGCATGTTTGTACTAAATAAAAGTTGTTTCTAGGATTTGGGAAAATCTCATAATTAATGTCTGTGAAAAGCTTCCAGATCATAACATAAATAAAGAAAATGTCAGAAAGGAATCTTTGGGTTTTAAATGTTTACTCCTTAGAAATAAACTCCCACAATGTGCAACCCATCCAGTTTTGTAAGGTCAGGAAAAGGCAATTTTGAACATACTGAAGTTTAATATCACAAAAAATATGTTCTGTCTGACCTTTTGGAAATTTATTTAAATCATAGCATTCCTATCAACTTCAACTGTTCTTTACTTTTAACTCTTTCACTACTTAGGTGTAATTTACAGCTTCATCAAAGAATCACATGAGCCAAATCCAAATTATTCTGCATTTACACAGTTGGTGGTTTTCATGTTGATTACCAAATGCAAATGGTGAAAACGTGTTTTTGTGTGAATCTTTTTTTTCCTACATGCAGTTTGGATTTCACTCTCCAAGAATTTATTCTTTGTATGCAATCAAAACTTCCCCACCGTCTATTAAATGCACAGCACAAATATAAAATAATCTTAATTGGCACTGTTCTAAACAATACTGCTGACCTGCTGGTTTCTTTTCTGCATTTTATGTTTCATTTTTCTTTTAAAAAAAGACCCTTAGTTATGAATAAGAAACCTCTCTTTAGTGTTATCCCAAAAATCCTAATTGTGCTTTATCTAAAATGCTCATACCTTTCTAGACACAAACTATATGCAAATGATTAAAAATAATTTATCAAACCAGGCATAAAAGTTAATAAATGTGTACAAAGTACAAATCTTACTGAGCAAAATGTGCCAGATAAATAGGCATGTGATAAATTAAAACAGCAATAAAAAAGGGTCTCAAAGAGCCAAACGATCTCTTTTCACCATTGGTCCATGTGTTTCTATTTACTAGTGAAAATGAAAGGAGTTTCTGGGACAATGCTGAGAAGAACCTTGTGCTTTATCCTCATTCTTCTCCTCTAGTTCATTCTCCTCATCCTCCTCCTCTTCATCCTCAGAGTATCCGTTATCAGCTGTGATGGAGGCTTCGCCCTTGCATTCCTGGATGGCCTCGTGGAGAGACCACAGCTGGCAGAGCAGAGACATGTCGAGCTGACGAAGACCCACCTAAAATACAGAAGCAGAAAATGAACCAAAAAGTCCAGATTGTTAAAGCTCCCACACAGACCCTTGTGTTTTAGCTCATTAAGGTCACAAATAATGTATTTTAAAGGTAAAGTTACTGAGACATTGTGTAAAAACCATGCAATTAAAAGGAAACAATAAATAATTAAAATCCCCTTTGAAAACCAGAACAACAGAAAAATGGTGACTCATTTTTTCAAGAAGTTTGAACCATTAAAGGTTCCACAAGGGAAAATGACAGAGTAATAGAACATACATTCTGCTCTGTAAAAGGCACAAAGAGAAGGCAAATAGTAAAAATACTGTTTTAATTCCCTAATTTGGTCAAGTAAACAGTTCAGCTATCATTTTTTTCTCATGCAAGTTGATGACTTTAAGTTTGTAATGCAGCCCAAATCTCCCACAGGAAGATTTACTGTCCCACGGATGCTTTGCAGCAGATGAGTAAACAGCTCACCATCTCTTTGCGCAGCAGCGCCAGCGCAGCGTCCAGACCACCAGGCGCAGCCGCCTCTCTGCCTCCTCTGCAGCTGATCTCGGCTTGGATGCGGCTCCTCTTGCTGTGCATCTTCTGCATGTCCCTCCACGACCCGCCGCTGGAGTTCAGGATCCCGCTCAGGCTCTTGGGCAGCGGCGGCAGCCCCTCTGCGGCGAACACAGCGGCACCAACCCGATAGTCTGCTCTGCTCAAACTCCCGTCCATGACGCTTTTTCCTCAGTAAAAGTGGATTTATCGCTTTCAAAACCTCTCAGGATCAGCTGCTCACACAAAGGCGCTGTTTACTCAAAGAAAATGAGATCATCTTCCTGGATTCGGACGAGAGAAAAGGAATTTTTGGCTGCAGAAAGAATATGAAGCTTCCGGGCTTTGTTTTGCATCCTGCTCTTTGTGTAAAAGAAGAGGCGTTCACTGACAGCCCCCACCTTCCCACCCCTACACCGGGACAAAACAAAACCCCGCATCGTTGTTAGCCACAAATGGAAACTGATTCTGCTTTAAGCGACTTAATTAGATAGTTTTCATTTGATGTGGATGCAGTTATTTCTTCAGACGATAATGTTGACGGCAACATTTTTTGCACACTTAAAATCCGGAAAGAGCAGTGGATTTCCCACACATTAGAAATGTGTGGAAGGAAAATTTTACCAACAGTCCAGATATTTGGAGTGCACGACTAACATTCAACAATTCCTCCGTCTGAACAACGAATCTCTGCAGCTCCTCCAAAGTTACTATAAGCCTTTTGACTGCTTTGATTAATGCCATCTTTTGCACAACTGCTGATGTGCCATCAGACTTGTGGATGATAACTTGAACTGTGAGATCTGATATTTAGACCTCAACTAAATTAATCAGTTGACCTTTCTGCTGTGCTCCCTGCTCTTCATCAAGGTGTTTGTAAATGCCAGAATCCTTTAGAGGGCAGCTGCATCTATGCTGAAATTGCACACAGGTGATCTCTACACACGCATTGGCCAACTTACTTTGTTGGTAATTGTATTTTGATTTTATCTAGATGCATTAGAGTAAAGGTGGCTGCGTAATGCACAGCTCAGCAAGCTTTCATATGAGAACCTTAGACAGCTGGTAGCCTTTCACTTCACAATTAAGTTTCACTTTTTATTGGTGAAAAAAAATGCTATTATATGCAGATTGTGACATGAAATATAAAAGTAGACCAAGGACAGTAAATACTTTTGCAGGGCATTACATTACTTAAGAACTCTGAAAGTCGATGGGAATAAATAATTCAGTTCATATTTTTATTTCACCTATTTATTAAAAAATAGATAATTTTTGTCTCCCTCTTGTGGAAAGAAACACACTGTGAAAATTCAGAACAGGATTTATTCTGGTCCATTATCAAAAAAAAAAAAAAAACTAGCTACTACGAACACATCACTAAGGATGGGATTTTTAAAATGAAGTGCCGTCATACGATGTACAGTTGCAAAGATTTATTTATTCTACTTGTTATAATAAACTGAAGGAAAAAAAAAACAAAAAAAACTCATACAAGCATCCATGCAAAACATCCACATGACTGTCGGCTTTAACTGACAGTTTCTCCTTCTTCCCGAAGCCTCACAAACCACATTTGCATCTCAAGGGGTCAAAGAGAATTTTTAAGTCAAGCCAAACAACTTCTGAACTGCAACTGATCTCCTAAAGGTTAGATGTACGCAACATCACATTCAGGCATGTGAAGGATAAACTTGTTAATTTAACAAATCTGATTTGCAGCACAGAAAGATTTTGAAGATGGCTCTGGAGAAACAAGAGGGCACAAGATCACAATATTTCCTTTTCTATGTAGAATCTCCCTGGTTTAATAATCTCAATATGATACATTTAAACTAATATGAACAAGCCAAATGTTCATATTAGTTTGTCATCAGTATGTCATTTTTCTGTTAGGTGCATGCCTGCATAATTTCAGGAGTAAGTCGTGCACTTTAAAACATCTGAATCCTAATTCAAGTGTGTTGAGGAACAACTTCAGATTCAGCTGTAAGCAAGTATTCAAATAGAGAGAAGCAAGGCAACAGTCAGTACTCCGAAACAAAGAAGAACCAGCGCTCCTATCACTTTATGCTTTTCGTCTGTCCTGTGTGCTTACTCGCTGAGCTCCCTGAGGCTTCGCAGTGAGTTGGCACAGCTGCTGATTAGGCTGCACAGCTGGATGCTGGCCTCCAGCGAAGCCGAGCTTTGTAACTGGGTGGTGGCCCAGCGGAGTTTAGTCAGAATCGCTTCTTCTGCTTCTTCCAAAACGGGTCGCAGGGTGGTGTTCTGCGGACAAACCGGGGGACGGATGGGAGCCAGGGTGGTGGTGGAGGCAGGAGGCGGAGGAGACGCAACGACGGGTGGCGGCAACAGGGCCCTTCCTCCAGCGGCGGCCCCCTCGCAGTGCTCTGGTCTGGGCTGAGGCACCGACATGCTCGCCTGACTGCTGATTGGTCCTCCATTGAGTTCAGGTGATGCTGCCGGTACCTGGGCTGCCAGCTGTCGCTCTCTCACCTGGGACAAGGCAGCTTGTGGATTTAGAGCTATAAAAAAAGAAAGAAAAAAAACAGAAGATAAACTTAAACATCTGTAAAAAGTAGTAAAAAAACCAAAAAAAAACAAAAAAAAAAACATGTAGGAGTTTACCAGGGTTGTCCTTATCAATATCAGAGTCCAGCTCCTGACATGAGACACAGTAGTTCTTCTGCTGTCTGTCCTGAAGAAGAACCGTCTGGAAACAAACAAGTACCTTAGATAAGTTAATCTTTCGCCATCGTTTACACTCAGTCATGACAACAACCTCCATTCACTCAGTCATTGCTCCCAGTAACACCGTTTTTTAATTTTTTTGTAAATGTCTGCAGTGCAATAATTGTTGTTGACCTTTAGCATCTTTGAAATGATAAAGGTCACAGGAAACACACATGACAAAGACAGGAACATCAAATCAGGCATATCTGAGACACACTCCACACCTCTCATTACACAGGATTTAAAAGTATCTGCCACTAAAATCTTAAAACGTATTTGGACTGCTTTGACAGTAAAACGAGGACTGAACTATGCAGGCTGTAACAATACTATTCCTGATCAGGATTCCTCATCCTGAGCTCATTCTCAATAGTATATATGAAGTGCTTCCGCTTTTATTCTGACTAGATTATGACTAGCAAACGTCCTGCTTACCCCGCACACCTCGCAGCAGTCCCCCAGCATCTTGTACCCTTTCAGGAGGTAATCTCCCATCAGCTTGCTGATCTTGTCCTGTCTCTCCCTGCGGGCCTGGATCACCTTCATCTCAGCTTCTGTTGGAGGCTCCCACTCAATGTCTTCTTCATCTACAGGTCGGCAACAACAAGTGAAAAACAATATCCGAGCAAACACACTCTGATAAGATCAGCTATGCTACATGCACACACTTCTGTAATATCGTTACAAACATGCTACCTGTATAATTGTTTCTGACGCATTGTAAAGCTTTCAGTTAATTTGTTTGAGTAAAGTTTTACTGATCTCTATATGCTTGCTACGATAGTTGTCAGAAAATAACAAGCTAGCAGTCAAAGCACCCGGGGTAACGTCAAGATAACAACATGTAAAAGAAGCAGCTCAGTCGATATAAGCTAACAGAAATTAGTGCCAAATACTATAATACATAACCTATACAAGTTGTTTCTTAAAACTTCGAAATTAACAGGCAGTTACGTTCACAAACCTCCATTCAAAGCCATGTTGCTTCACTGCTGCTACACGTTGTGAGTGATGTTTCTTCTTCGTGGCTCGTCAAAGTGTCAGGTGGCGTTTACCGCCCCCTGCCAGCTTTTTCAAAACCTTCTTCTTCTTCTTGGTTTTTACTGGCGGTTGGCAAACAAAGTTTTAGTAGCATTACCGCCACTTACTGGTATGGAGTGTGGTTCGTAATGGTCTATATATTTATCTATATCTCTCCATATTTTCTACCATTAAAGAATAAAGAGTATAACATGCTCTATTGTTGTAATCATATTTGCCAGTATTATGCTTTTGAATTTTAAAAAGTGTATAATTTCTTTGGACTTTTAAACTGCTGTAGAACAGCTAAGAACCCAGTCATTAAGAATATATAACAAAAATCAGAAGTTAAGGTTGTCTTGGAAAAAGGGGCTGGAGCACTCATTTATTTACATTTTTGGAGGTCGTTCCAAAATCCAGACAAATCCAGGTGGCATCTGGTTATTTGAACCAGATGCAAGAAGAACTCATGCAAGAAAAACTTGTCATCAAAGGTTCAGATCCTGTACTCCTATTAAAGCCACTTGGAAACAACATTTTCTCCTAATACACTTTAAATCCAAACCCACCAGAGCATCTTCTTCCTTTCATATTTACTGTGTCCTTTTTATGCGTTGTACAGTTGTAAACTGTACAACACTGTTTACAGGGCTTGAAATCTAAAAAAGTTCAAGTGATATTCAAATATTTGCAAGGAATCATTTAATCTCATTAAATGATTTCAATATTATTAAGAAAACAAACAATATTAAAACCATGTTAATAAGAATTAATGACAAACAGAACTTTTGTTCTCAGAAAGTTGCTTGACATTATTCATAAAAATGGGATAGAGGCACTAAAAACATGAAGGCTTCAAAAGTGCAACATTAAGCGGCTACAAACAATATCAGCAGAGATTAAAGGAAAAAAAACTTTTGATTTTAATATTCAAAATAAATAAGTAGACAAATAATTATACTTTGAAATCAGAACTACAACACAAAAACATTTCTTTCCAAGTAATTTATTTTTTCTTTATGGGTAAGTACAGTGTATCACAGAGTTCAAAAGCACAGTGGTTTTATGGGCTTCAAACTGACATTTTATGGGAGAAAGAAAATTCCACTTATGTGAGGGTTTAAGTAAGGGTCTTGTGAATTACCTTTGTTTTAAACACCAACATTCTCTACAACTACATGGCAATACTCTCTCTACATGAACATAAACAACAAAAGATCTAACAGGGGATTGATGTTACATTTTATTTCCTTCTGTCCTGCATTGAAATGTTTTTCTCTTCACTTCCTGACACCAGCCACAATCTTCCTCTTCTTTGTATCATGTTACTTGCTTTGGTTGTCTTGTTATCTTTCTGTGGGCGTCTTCTCAATCTGCAGTGTAACATCTTCTCTGTTTAGGATCAAGCACAAAATTTAGACTGTGAAAAATCTTTAGGGAAGTATTAGCGATTGAGTCACCCAATAAGGCCTTTTAGAAATGTTTATATAGTATTGAAATATTCATTTAGGGTTCATTTAAGGTTGATTCAAATGGACAGAAATATGTATTTGTATTCTGCCTCAAGAGGTAACAATTTGTAGAGGAAACTTTCAATTAAAACTGCAGGTCTTTTGAATTGTATTATTACAGTTTTGCACTTCTGGAATTTTGTAAGACGTTTTAAAACATCTCAGTCTTGATGAAGTATGTCTATGGACATAATTTTTTTTATTTTATTTTTTTTAAGTTGCAACTTAAAAAAAAGTTCATCCAGGATACACTGTTTTTTCAGTCTCCTTGAATTCCAGATTTGTTACCTTACCAACTCATTCTTTCGCCTGAACTCTGGATCTCTGCAGCTCCTCCGGAGTTTCCATGGGCTTCTTTGCTGTTCTGGTTAATGTTTTCTCTGTCATGGCAATGGGGCCACACATAGCTCTTTTGACCCTCCAAAGTGGCTCTTAATAAGCTTGGCTAGCATTGATACAGAACCGAACAGTGTTTTGAAATTTGACAGACGTAAAAACAGAAATGTTTAAATTTTTCTGTTAATTTACTGCAATAGATGCATATAAATACAATATCAAAATGAATTTTGTAATTTTGCCACTTTGTAACAAAACAATATGTTTTGTCCATATATGGAATATTGCATGTAAGAAAATACTTGCTTTATTTGTAGAAGTTTTACATTTCTGTTTTAAAACCTGTACACATAAACACACATATTACTGTTTTACCATAAACCTTTTTTTGGCATTGCAGATAAACTTTATTTGGATCGCTTGTTCAATTTACAAGCCAGGCAACTTCTAAACGGAATTTCTTGCACTGGATTTTAGTTTGGTTATCAGAGTAACAGGGGCAGAGTACACATACATACATCCAACGAGACACTACATTGTATTGGTGTAATAAATCAAATTGACGTTTTGCTTCCACAAACATTTCATATCCTAAACTACATAATTTCTGACGCTGAAATCTAAAAACAGTACTTACAGTGATGCGGATCCTTTACTCTGCCCAGATAGGAGGAATTAAAAAATAAACAACAACAATTCATTAATATTAGCAAGACATCCTGAAATGTGTGTTAATAATAAAAAAATACCTTCAGGTTTGGGGTGCATGAGGTTCAGTGGCAGCTCCACTGTGACGTCGCTGTGCAAGAAAAGAAACCAAACAATTAGCAAGAGCTGCTTGGTAATCAGCTGTGATATAACTGCTGTGATGGATGCTGCTTACCTGGCAGTAAGGCCACCCAGCAGGCTTAGGGGCAAGGACAACATTATAAGATTTTTTCCTCTTCATTTAATCCTCTTTAATCTTTAGATTTCTTTGAGACAAAAAAGGTGTGACACAGACTCACCCTCCTCCAGCCACCATGAGGTTAATTTTAATCTTGTAGGAAACCAGGATACCCAACACCTCTTTTTCCACACCCTGCCGCAGCCTGTGTGAAAGAGGGATTTACAGGATTTCAGGGATTAACAAGTTTATTTTAGTTAAGAGTAGTACCATACGACATCATGGATTTCAAAAGAAGCAGCAGCAAAACTATAAAGTCTAAAAAGAGCTTACATCCAAAGGTGTAAACAGTTGAAACGCAACTTTATCCTGCATTTTTTCTTTCTTTTTTTTTTTTTTTAGCTTTGATTGATGTGTTATTTTTGCACTGACATAGTGGTGGAGGCCAGGTTTGTGTCCTCATCCTTCAGCCGTCCATCCAACGCCAGACCTCTCTTCTCCTTGTTGTCAGCCAGAAGTGGTGTGATGGTCAGAGTTTTATCCAAGGTGCCGTTGGCTTCCACTGTCTCTCTGAACAAACAAACAATAACAAATGCCATTATAATATCAGAAAATTACATTAATTTATCTGTTTTATGTGGCCTTTCCTAATAGTTCAGGCAAACAGTTTGGTGGATCTGGCTTGCCTTATATTTTGGGGGTAAATTTGCTTATTTGTGCGAATGTTCCCCGATCTGTAAAGTTGACTTGAGATCACTTTGACTGAATTTTATCTTCTGATAGGCTCTAAGACGTACCCAAACTCTTGGCAAAGAACAGCCTTGGTGTATTTGTCAGCTGAGTAGAGAACAATGTCAGTGGTTTGGTCCACTGTGAAAAGAGAGTGAAGGAGGTACATTTTCAGGACGGGCCTAGATGTTAATCAAATGATCAATAAATCAATAACACAGGAACCCACCACTGATTTTGATTTTCTTCACTGTTTTGTTGCTCTCGTTGTTGATTTTGACTTTGATTGGAATAGATTCTCCATGAAAGTAGAGCTGTAAAAACACAAATATTAGTTGGAGGTGTTTGGTTGGTTTCCATCTCTCTGTTTAATAAATACAGTATCTCAGTGTTGTAAATGAAAGGTTAAATGTTAGATAAGTAAAATAAAATTTCCCCCCTACATCTTTATCCATTGATGCTTCTAAGTGAACGGGTTTGTCAGACATCATGAAGCTCTTGCAGATTTCAGCCTTGGGGCCGGCTCCCACTTGAGACGGGGCGTACTGGATTTTACGGATGACAAGGCGAGCGGTGTCCCTGTTCGGAGCACACAGGGAGAGATAAACATCAGATATAAACACTAAAAACATGACTCAGACTGAAAACCAAAACAGGACTGATAACAAAAGCGCACTCACTTCTTTTCGATCTTTTCATCTGGGTTGTTCTTCTCCATGGCGAGGTAGGTTTTCACCTCGAAGTCAACACCACAAGCCTGCAAAGAGACCCAAAATGATGAAGGTCTTTTATATTTCATGATGTGTGGATTTGAAAAGGAGGCGCACCTTTCCCTTGTCATCAGGTCCGGGCTGCAGGGAAACTGAGCATGGCAGGTTGTTGGGAATCTGGAAAAACAAATGAAGCAGTTTCTAATCAAACAAGTTATTTTTCATTACATTGTTTACAAATATTTGTTTTAAACATGTCTGAATAGGAATTATGCATCAGTATGGTTAGTATATCAGTATGGTTTCATTGAATATCCATGTTTTTCACCTCAATTAAATACAATTTGGACATATAGAGTAGGAAAATAAAAGCAATAGATTTTTCCCAACAGTTCCAGCAGAGTGGTTCAGCACCATGGACAGAGGCATACAAAGCTGACCCAGCTGAGGTCTTAAAATCCTCCTATACCTCAAAGGAAAAGGCATAGGCGTTGTCCCCCGCCTTCTTCAGCAGGGTCTCATGCATGGCGCTCAGTTGCGGTTTGTTGACCTCAGGGTAGATCTGCATCTGCTCAAACCAGATGTCCTTCCTGAAGCACAGGCCCATCACGTCCAAGTCTTCACTACCATAACGGAAGGCACAGGCCAGTTGCACGAAAGCTGCAAACATGACGACATTTGAACATTTATCACTGAGTTATTTTCTCTCCAAGGAGATGAGTCCAGAAGGAATCTTTTTTTATGTTACCTTTTCTGTCACCAAATTCTGCTGTGTCCACCTTGACGACACCATCTGGATTTAGGAAGAGTGCTGATTAAAATCTTGACAGTAGAACCTCAGAAATATGGAGAAATAAAAATAAAACACACACCAACTCTGTCCACTGCAGTCACATGGTCCACATAGTCTCTCTTCCCCAAGTAGAGGGTAAGCTGTCAGGCAGAGACAATTGGAGAAGTTAGAAAAGTCAGAACATCACAATCAAAAATGTTGAAGCAAGAGAGGGACACTAACTCCTCCATTTCCACTGGTCTTCTTGAAAATCCTGAGAAGAAATGAGAAAAAACACAAATTTAGAACCCGCATCTCCTCAGTACTTATGTTACCTGTTATTTATTTACAGTCTTGCAGAATTTACTAATTAAAGTCAGGATGAATGGCCGATGTAATTAAGATTCAGTGGATAGCACTGGTTTCTCTGGCATGTAGAAGTAGACCCAGTAAGTCTTTATTCTGCTTTATCCAGTTAATAGCTAAGTGTGGAGCTGCTTTACCTCATCCTGCCCAGATTGAGAGGCTGGGTCAGGTGAGGGAATCATAAAAGCTGCAGCCAAAGTGTTCTCAAATAGCCGATAACCCCTGTCCTCCCGCCTGAAGCTTCTTACCAATGTTAGTGTCTGAGAGTACGTTTCAAACAACGGATCACCTCATGAGTCCTTACAGACCACAAATAACCCATTATGGCACTTCTAGAAATATTTTCGTGGGATTTTGATATAAAAAAATGTATTTCAGTGAATAAAATGTGATGGGTTCTTTATTCGAAGGAGTTGCACACAGAAGATTCTGATAAAGCATCATGCAAATGAATTATTAAAATGTCAAATAAAAACTTAACATATATATTTGAAATCAGTTGCTGCAGTGAAGTTTGTGAAAAAAATTATGAGATCCAAGGTTTAATCTTAAACTACATGAAAACAGTTTCTACTGAAAGCATCCAATCACAATGCTATACAAAAGTATTTATGTGCTTTTATCTTTATTCATGGTTCATCTTGTCACAACCAAATTTGATAGATTAACAGAATGTAGTGGTTTTCAACATTTTATCCAAAAAGACACTAAAAGGTGTGGCCCATATTTGTGAAAGAAAGAAAAAAGAATAGAAGAAAGAACAAAAGAAAAAGTGAAATAAATAATACTTACTTTGCCATTTCTGGAAGATGTTTCAAAGTTTCCTGTGGAGGATAAGACAAAAAAGGTCAATTTAAGTTATTGTATTTAAGTTATCAATTATTTTATGGAAAGGTCACTCTGTTGGTCATAAACTGCGTTTAAAATACTGATTGTGTGCCTTCTGTCAGGTTTTTGGCAGGTGTGGTGATATTTCTTTTCGAGAGGCCGTAAGAGGTTAATCTTTTGCGATAAGATTACGCCACTGGTGTTAAAGGCCAATGCCAAAGCTGTTATTCTTTCAACCAGCTGGCTCCGACCTCGTAAACATACACATCAGGAAAAAAAAGCAAGCAAAAAGACAGTCTACATTCTGCACAGTCTGTTTTCTCACAGTTAAAGAGAACAGACTGTGGGTTGTACACAAGAATTGATAGTGATTCAACATTTAAATGTGTATCTTGAGTTGGTATTTTTGAACACATGAGCCCTAAAAGAAGAATTACAACTAGTGAGTGAAATGAAACGGATTATAAGAGGACATGCTTCAAATTGTGTGCAGTTGTGTCTTTTAACAGGAGTTTCATCTTTATTTAATAAAAAAATAGCATACATGAATATGTTGCATATAGTTTTCTACACTTTTGATTAGATAAATACGTTTACAACCTGGGAAAGACCGAAACAATATACTTTCAAGCCCTGTAATTTTTAGAGGATTTACTTTATTTTTTGATACATGAGCAATAAATGCTGAAATTCTTGAAGAAGTTAGCAGTTAAGATTTTTTACGAAAAGTATAAATTCTCTCAAATATCTTGCACTAGTAATTTTGTTATTGATTACAGTGATAAGTGTGAAGATTTCAGGCTATAACCAAGGAGGTGCAGAACATAAGTAACACAGACACACACAAGCATACAAACAAATATGACCCTGTGGTTGACAGAAATTGTTAGACTAAAGAAAAGTCTTTGCTCAAAGATTTTTTAGAAGTTAAAAATTGTACACTAATGTTTGGCTGTGCAAAGTTTTGGTTTTTGTAAGGAAAAATATGATTTTGTTATTTGATTTGTCCATCTTTTGGCTGCTGAGAATGTTGAAGTCACAAAGATAAGCTATAACTTTACTCTGAAGAGAAGAATCTCACCACAGAAGACTAAAATCTACTTTAATCTGAATACAAGTTCAAACTGAACTCGCAAGGCCAGATTATCATTCTGCTGTGGCTTGCATGAAATCACACATTTGACCTTAAGACAGTTTATTTCAACAAACACTTAGGACTTCATAATATCAGAAAATATTGAAAATGAGCCAATAAAATTTTGTATCGTAAATGTTAAGATGATTATACAAAACAACAACCAAATGCTTAAATCTGTTGTTAAATTATTAATGTCAGCCTGTTTTGGATTTAATGCAGTGAAAGACTTAATTAAATATTACATTATATATATATATATATATATATATATATATATATATATATATATATATATATATATATATGACATTTGTATAATGAATAACAATAGATTTGCATTTTTGATTAAATACACCACTTAGGTAATTACCAATTTACCAAACTTGTCAGGATGATAACGTCTGTATTTCTAAAACAATTATCTAGAATCATCTGTCTTTCAAATATCCAAATTTTTCAGTCCTAGCATCAACTAAAACGTTCACAGATCTCTCCATATATATAAATATAGCATAAATCATGAGTATTAACACTACAAGAAGGTCTTACCTCAAGTTAGTGTCAGTGTGTGTCAAGGTGAGTTGAGAGTGTCGCCAACGACATTTGGTGTCCCCTTATATACCATCTTGCTGTCTCGGTTTCAGAGTTAACAGCTACATTGCTGTCGTTGCCTCCTCCATAATCCAATTAAGGAATCAGCACACAGCTTATTTTGGGCTACAAAGAGTTTAAAAATGTCACTCAGATAACCCAACAGGCACCACATAGCATGGTCATAGTAGGTTGCTAATACAGCCTGCTATTCACAGCAGAAGTAACAAATCCAACTATAAAATACACATTTACTTAGATAGGACAATAAATCCCTATCATTTCACTTTTAGTGTTTTTACTGTTTTGGCGTTATACAGATTAAAACTTCTTCAAATAGTTTGCAGAAAAGTATGTCTACTTAGAGTTTAATAATAGCCTTTAATGCTGTTATTTTTAGTCTGACCTGTGCTGGAAGTCATGTTGCATTAACCAAAAATAAGATAGAAGGACTTCATGGAAATGTTTACAGAACTGCCAATAAAGACAGATAAAGGCTAGAAATGTAAAGTCCAACAAGATCACGTTAGTAAGGGGTGAAAACATAGTCAAAACTATCTCAAGTGGAACGAACCTGTTGGGTTTAGGATCAAAATCTGAAGAACGCAGTTAAATAAAGTCTAACGAAAGGTTTAAGTGAGTCTGAAAATTTGGGGTCTTCTGTGGGGCAGTGTGGGGTTTCCCTGTAGTTAAGTCTATCTGACTGAGGCAGATTAGCAGCTCCCAGTCACGTTACAATACGGATGATGGAGCCTTGACAGAAACATCAGAGTAAGCTGCCTTATTCAGCACTGTCTTAGTGAAAGGTCAAAGGTGAGATAGGATCAGTGGTGTTTCCCTTCCCATCATTTCTTTAACTGTCGGTACAGTTAAAGAAATGATGACAAGTTAATAATAGAGTTTTAAAATGTTGGAAATTATTATTAGTAGTAATATTTATTTTCATGCAATAGGTTGTATTTCTTAAAAAACAACAAAATTTCAAATATTTTTTTCCTCAAAAATGAAGGAAAGCTAATTAAGTTAGAATTGACTAATATAAACCTCTGGGTTCAACATGGTTTCCCCACAAACCAAATGCTGCAGTATTACATCAAAGGCTTGCCTGGAGGTTAGGGCAAACATGGGAACCAAGTTGAGCCCATGATTTATAGATGTCATCAATAGTTTAAACTATTTGATTTTTCCTACGGAGAAAATAAAACCTAAAGTAAAAAAAAAAGCTGTCTGCAGTTTAATCTCTAACATTACATGGAGGACTTGCAGATAAAACTAACCATTTGCAGCACTTTGCATTTATATTTTACATATGTCACATTACAAATAGTTTTTTCTTTAAATTTTTTCACGGTAGATTAGAACAAAATCTAAATTGTGTGTTGTGTTTTTGTATTCTGCCGCAATTCATCAAAATTTATACACTCAACTTTCTACAAAGGTCTGTTGGAGTTTGACTACTATTTTTAATACAGGATGACATTTTGACCATTTTTCTTAAAAAAGAAAAACTGGCCATATTTATGAAATTGTTTACATTCAACAAAAAAAATACAAGAAAGAAAAGTATGTCCTTCTCAAAAATTAATAAAAATATATACTGCTCAAAAAAAATAAAGGGAACACTTAGACAACACAATATAACTCCAAGTAAATCAAACTTCTGTGAAATCAAACTGTCCATCTAGGATGTGTTATTTGAGTGTTCCCTTTATTTTTTTGAGCAGTGTATTAATAATCAGACCCTTATCGTTGCTGAACAGCGTTTTGAATGATTCCGCAGGGATTGTAACAATTTATCTTTGAGGACGTTGGAAGGTGCACTAAAACTCCTGCTAATGTTCGGCTCAGTTTTTATCAGCAGACATGGGGACACATTTTTGCATTTACTGCCATCTAGCGGATCCTATTAGAAATTGTCAATCAATTCTTTCACTTATTTTTATGTGTTATAGATTATTTGTATTTTAGCTTAATTTTAAGGTTTTTATCCAGGCCTGTCTTAAATTATGTTTTATAAAAAAGCGTGTTTAAACAAAGGGGAAGTGTTTTTGTTTAAAAAAAAAACATTTTCTTTTCATAATTATAATAGTGTGTGGCAGCTTTTCTATGAATTCAGTCAGTGGCAGATATTAGTTTTGTTCGCAGCAGTAATAGCAGTAGAGCCATTGTTTGCTTTAATACTAACGTAGCTGCTGTTGGTTTTGACGTCAGGTGAGTGCAGCACAGCACGCCCCTTCATCCCGGTGCAAAGCAGAGGACGTCTGGTGCGCACTGAGCTCGCCGTTCTGCCCGCCCGGACACTGCAGTGGAGGTACCGAGCCATCGCTGCGGCTGCTCGCTCCCTACTTTACTTCCCGATACAGCCGGTCCGGGCCGGGACAGAACAGGGGAGAGAAACCGCTGGGAGCCATGGCCGAATCCAACATGCGGTGGGGGTTTCCCCGTCTGCGCCGGGCCGCGGTAAGCTCCACCGGGAGGTGGGGAATGTGGGAGGCTTCAGACTGGGCGGTGAAGGATAGCTACTGCAGCAAAGAGAGATAATACTGTTTTACACTGCGACACCGAAGGCGTGATGTGTTTTTAAGACGCAATGCATTTTTAACACGCCTATCTCCTAGAGGCTGCAGAGTGCAGCTCAATGTCAATAAGTCTGTGTTTGGTGTAGGACAGGCCAATGACAAATGTGGTCCTGAAGGTGCAAAACAAAAAGCTTTCCTGGGAGACCAGAGAAATGAAGATGTTGTTAAAGCCTTGTTTGTGTATTCAGTCAAATCAGCCTCATTGATCTTTATATATTGCACAGTTGTGCAATGCTGATGTTCTCACAAGTTTTGGTTACATCATCATGGCTGCTGGGTGAGCAAAAATAAGATTCACAATTTGAACTTAAGTTGGTTTTCCTATAAGAATGAAAGATTTAGTAGATTTTGCTGACAGTTCCACATTTTATTTGTAAAGGCGTGTTTATAGGTGGACAGTTCACTTTTAACATAGCTTTCAATATTTTTTTTTTTTACAATTAAACATGATGGGTGTTAAATTGCATTCAGACCCCTTCATTCTGATATCATTAATACAATTCTGGTGTCACCTAATTGGTAAATAGCGCACAAGTATTTGTCTCAGTGTAAATACAGCTTTTCTGTGAAGGCCTCAAAGGTTCAGTAGAGCAAAAGTAAAAATAAGCATAATGAAGACCAATGAGCTCTGCACACAGGACAGGGATAATGTTACAGAAACGTTTACAGCAGAGAAACATTATAAAGCAAAAGACCAAAAAGCATCAAGATTTTAACACAACATATATGGAAGAGACAGCAAACGTGGAAAAAGACACTCCGATCAGATCAGACAAACTGAACCTTTTGGTACTAAACATTATGCATGGCCTCATCATATTGGGGGTTTAGAATGAATCAGAATGTGAATGGAGCTAAATTAATTGTAACCTTGGATGAAGAACCTTCTGATGATCTGTGACAAGAATTGAAAATTAATGTTTACAAATGTCCCCTATCTAATCCAGGAAAACTTTAAAAGGCAATACTGCAGAAATTTCAGTCTTTAGATGTACAAGTGGGTAGAAATATACCCCCAAAAGAGTTGCAACTGTAATTTTAACTTTCTTCTAGAGGCTAAATACAAATACATGCTACACTTAAAACTGTTATTTGTTGATTTTTATCCTGAATGAAATCAGAGTAATGTTTACTAGTTTGCTGCTGGACTAAAATAGTTTCATCTTCATGAAAATATTGATAGCAACCATAAAGAAAGAATATTTTCTAAAACACCGGTAAATAACTGTACATATAGTAATTTTTTATTCAGTGCATGTTGTGAAGTGGCTAATATGTAATCCTCAACCCTCTGCATAAACTTTAGTGAAGATTTTCAACGTTATCTTGTTTCAGAATAGATTATAATGAACTAGGTGGAAAAAATGCAACAATAATCAGTTCAGTTTATATCTGTTCAAACTGTCTTTTTAAAGTAAAGCTAACTATGAATTCTTATAACCAGAGTTTTAAAATCAAGTTTCCAATTGCTATTAAATTCTACCTGACAATAAGATAAAGTTTGCCCTGCAACTTCTGCAGACATCTGAAATGTTGATTTTGAAGAAAAAAATATGCTTTAATTTTCTAAATCTAAAATGTACAGACTGCTAGATGTTACGATTTAAAATACAGTTATTTTACCATAGAAAATGGGTAAATCACAAGATGACAGTAACTAACTGGCATTCAGCTGCTACTACAAAGTTTTACAAAAACATTGTTAAAGTTTATTACAACAAAGAAAATGTGCCTGTCTGTTGGGAGCTCGGCTTGACAGCTGAGACTGAAGGAAGATGTTTCACTAAGCAGCAGAGTGAATAAGAAGAGCTGATTTTTAGAGGCGCTGAAGTGCTACAGAAGCTGAAAGATCTGCCAGAGTGACATTGAAGGATGCTGATGCTGTGTTAAGCTTCACACTCTTTCTCTGAGTTGGCAGTCTAACTTCTTCAGCGCCGTCTCTCCGTTTCCTGCCTGCCAGAAGAAACAGAATAAGCCACAAAAAAATCTGTTTGTTGTAGCTGAAACAATAATATTTTCAGAATATTTATGTCCGTAATACTTGGAATATAAAACTGTGTTATATTTTTTTTATGCTTGGCCTGAAATTTAAAAATAATGTCATGTTTGTCATTTGGCTGACACAATCAGTCTGGTGTTCTGCAATGCAAAGCATTTTTTATTGTAAAACGAGTTGAAAGACAGAAAGATCTAAATCTGTTAGTATTCTCTGCACAAAACAACACTTTCTGCATCATTGCAAGAATATATGCAGCTTGGATTTCAGCTTATATTTGGCTTGTTAGATGGACTCTGAGCTGAAAGCCCACATTTAATTTCAATGGGTCAGAAACTAAAGTTGTTGTGGGACTTGCTAAGAGGACATGTTGGGAAAGAATAAAAAAATTATACAGAGACACAAACCTATTTCAGTCATGTTTGATACACACAGCATTTTTATACTGTTCCTTGATTTTGCTCTAAAATGACCTGGAAAATACATAATACTCTCATTTAGAAGATTTTTAAAAAGTTTGTTTCTTTGGAAGCAAACGATCTAATGTAAAAGATTTTTGCACACTATGACAGTTTTAAGTTGTATTTTTGTATAGAATTCAGGAGTTCATGAAAGTAAGAAATGAATTTCCGTTTATTTCTTTTAGACTTCTTTTCCTGGCAACCTTCACTTGGTTTTGGTGCTTCGCCCCACCAGCTTGTTGAGCTCCACCCCCAGTCCGTCCTCCAGCACAGATCTGGGCTTTCGCTTCAGCCAGGATGACTTCCTCCTAAAGATGCCGGTAAAAAGACTTCACACAGCATAATTTGCATGCACCACTGCATTTAGTTAATTTTCTAATTTTCTAATTTTGTTAGACAGCAACTAGCGAGTTGGACTCAGGATTTATTTTTGCTCTGTGTCTTGCAGGTGGTGATGCTGCGCTCAGTGGGTGACCTGCTGCGCTACATCGATGAAAACCACCTGGCATCAGACTTTACTGCAAAGGTGGAATATTGCCAAAGTGACTGGGTCCTCCTACGATCGGTAAACAACTGATGTTAATCCACCACACCAAGTCTTATGAAATGTCATCTGTTTTTATACTTTTAGATGACAATTTGTTTGTTTATGCAGTCCATTGAGACCTTTGCAGTGACGGTGAAAGAGATCGCTCAGCTGCTGCAGGGATTCGGCTCTGAGCTGTCTGAGACTGAACTCCCAGATGAAGCTAATGCCATTGAATTCCTGCTCCACTCCCACTCACATCGATACAGACAGATGAAGGTGGCACTTCCTCACTGTCCATCCTTGTCTAATTTTCTCTCTTCTACTTTTCACAGCAGTTGTTTTCCTAACTTTTGGGTGCATGCTGCTTTAGCTTTGTGTGTTTTTCTTGTTTTGTCAGGATGACATCCGGGGCGTGCTGAAAGAAGGACGCCTGCTGCTGTCAAACCTGGAAACAGTTAAAGCTGCAAAGAGAGAAGCTGAGGAAGAGCGGGAAATACAAGCCGACATGGAAACTGTTCAGAGGTGCTGCTGTTCATGTGAAAAAGTTCCAGGATCATTTCTTGAAAATTTTTAGTTGTGTTTAGATTTGAGCTTTATTTAAGCAGAGTTTGTTTGGGAGTATACCTGCTGTGTGTATTTTAGGCTTCTGGCACAGCTCAGAGACATGGAGGAGGCATTTGATGGTTTCTTTGAAAAACACCACCTGAAGCTGCAACAGTACCTCCAGCTGCTGCATTATGAAAGCAGCTTCCAGCAGGTGGGATAATTGGTGTTTGTGCTCTCACTCCCATAAAAGTCAATTTAGGTCAGGCCTCTTGATTTACACTCCTGTGGTTTGTGTAGATGGATGAGGTGCTGGAGCGGATCTCGGCCCAGGAGAGGGAAATTGCTTGTGTGGGAACTACAGTGGTTCAGACAGAACAGCTACTTAAAGATCTGGACAATCTGGATAAACGAGCTCAGGTCATGAAACACACATAAAGATTCACTTCACTCAATGTTCAGGTGTATCTCAATAAATGACAACAATATTGAAAATTTACTGAATTCAAGAGGTGAAACTCATTTTTCAGATTAATGCAACAGAATGATGTTTTCAAGCCTATATTTATATTAAATGTGATTATATTTTACTCCCAGCTAATGAAACATTGTGAGTTCGAATTTTACATCAGATCAATAAAAATGTTTTTATTATCGAAATGTGGGCTTAATCAAAACTTAGATATTGTTTTCCATTTTGAGCCTTTAAATTATAAATCAAAAGTAAATAGTCAATAGTTGTTGGATGTTTCTGCACCTGATATTCTAGACCAAACCTGTCTCATTTAAAATAAAAAGATGTGGATATTGCATCTTGGGATGAAGCTGGAAATAAAGAGAGAGGACTTTGAACTTTTAGAAAAATACATTTATATGTAAGCAAACCATTATTGCTAGTTACTTGAAAAGTTAAATGGAGATATCTCAGATTATTTAAGAGATTCATCACACAAATTGGTAGAAAATTGGACTTCATATGAGGCTTTGGTTTTCTGAAATTTGTTGGGGAAATTTTTCAAATTGTATTTTTTAGAATTGTGTTAATGCCGCTAATAAAGTTTAGTGTAAGACAAACACTTAACATCATCGTCTACCTACTGAGCAACGCCGCTCTTTCACCAACCAAACCAGAAACACAAAGACCAGGATTCCCATAATTTAAACAAAACACTTCTACCTAGAAACTAGTATTGACTTGGAAACTCAGTTTAGTGACAAAGATCATGCAGCACATGCCCTACCAAACTGGCATGAAACCAGCTGCTTTTCCAGCTTTGTACCCTCCTCATCAAGGACAAAGTGGAATCAGTTGTCCTCTGCTGGCTGTAGAAACCCAACAACAACAAAAATATGCTGACACTGCTGCGTGCAACATACACCTTTCCAGACTACTTTTTGGTCTACCTTCATCTACATTGTACATTTCTTCACACTAACTATTGCTAGCGTTGGTGGGCCACAGAAAAACAAATACAAAAAGGACAGAAAAACACAGAAATACGCTAGTACTTTGTTCTTTAACAGAAACTTCTTGTTCGAGTGACATGACCCACAAGGCTTACATACTACATTTGTTCTCAAATGTAATGTTCACACCCTGACATAATTTTGTGTACATCAGGAGGAGATGAATCGGGCCCAGGTTGTGATCCTGCACGGCCACCAGCTGGCTGCCAACCATCACTACGCGCTGGCGCTCATCGTCCAGCGCTGCAACGAGCTGCGACATCACTGTGATGTCATCAGCACTGCCATACGCACCAAACGGGCCTCGCTCGCCCGGACACGAGATCTGCTGCGGCGTCTTGAGGAGGTTAAAAATATTACAATCATAAGCTATCTCGATCTACCAATCTTTGTTTAATCCTTTATTTATGTTTGTTTAAAATTTGTGATATTTTAAGAAAAGTCTATAGTCTTGTCTCGTACATTTTTGGACAGGCTCTTCGTTGGTGTGATGAGGGGGCCTACCTGCTCGCCAGCCAGATGGTGGACAAGTTCCAAACTAAAGAGGGAGCTCAGGAGGCTCTGCAGTACCTGAGCAGCCACCAGGAGAGGGCGCCATCTGTTGTAAAAAACACCCAGGACACGCTGAGCCTGGAGTTTGAAGCTGTGCTCACACCTCAACTGCAGGTAGCTGTTTGCTGTGCTGCTGCCTCAGTCGCAGTTACAAGATTTCACACTTTTGTCTTTTCGCAGTCCCAGATTACCATGGTGAAAGAGAAGCTGAGCTCAGTTCAGTGCATGATCAGAAACAGAGAGCAGTGTTTGAAGAAGCTTGCAGATGTGCAGGTTCGACCCATACAGCTGGTGGCGCCTCGGCCTGAACTGGATCAGACCGTACTTCGCTGCAAGTCACCTCTCTTCTCCCCAAAACACGGTACAGGCTGCCTCAGCTGCCTCTTCAAATGTTTAGCTTCTGTTATATTTTATTTGTTTATGGCACTTTTCTTCTGGACAGCATAATACTTGAATTGTATCAAATAACAAAATGGTTCATGAGCTGATCTGCTGCTGCTGGTGATTTTAAGTGTACCGCGATTTCTTGTTAATGTTGATGTTTCCACTTCCATCAGTATTATTTGGTGATCGTTTCCTCTGTGTTTATTTGTGTGGCACTTCCTACAGGTGTGGACTTCAATGTCTTGAACTCAAAGTTCTCATTTGATCTCCTTCCTGGCAAAAGAGCTTCAAGGAGAAACAACAGCCCACGCAAGGTGTGTGTTCATTTAACCATTGTCAATATAAGGAATATTTTTTTATTTTCAACTTAAGATTTTGTCCCATATTAAGCCAGAAATTAGCTAGTAAATATGCTAATTACTGTATGTTTCCATATCTGCATTATCCTGTAATATTTACCAGAAATGTGAAGATTTTGAAAAAAATATGGTTTTTACTGTTGTGGCCTAGGTACACACAGAAACATTAGGGAGATACAATTTATGTTTATTTTACTGTACATCTTTATTATTATTATTAATAATAATATTGAAAGAAATAATAAAATCACCAGTATAGCATGGCGATCCAAAGATCTTGGATCACATCATGATCTTTTTGAAATATCTGGACATTTTAAATAACAACAACATGGTGGATTCTACCAATAACCTGAAAATGGGTGACCAGATGTGTCTTTTAACTTAATAATGACCCAAAGCAAATGGCCAAATCGCTAGAAACATCAGCCATCTTAGCCTCCAGATGAAAACAAAACCTATTTAATGTGCTGCTTCTTTATCTGTGGCTAGTGTTAATTTCACTGTCTCACTGTGGGCGTGTTTTGTCAGATTGAGGTGATGCATGATTACCAAGGTAACCGCAGCTGCCTGTATGGTCCCAACCCAGAAACTGATTCAGAAGCAGAGGACAATCCAGAGCAGGTCACACGGTAAGTGACCCCTGACACTTCAGAGCTGATTTCTGATTTCAAATTTGACCTCTGCTCCAACCATGTATTTGTTTAATCTGCATGTTTTTCTTCATTACGTTTTTTTTTTTCTATTTTCAATTTAAGATAGTTTGTCTCTTTATCGAACTGTTTTAGGCACATTATGAAGGAACTGATAGCTACAGAGAGGATCTATGTTGATGAACTTCTCTCTGTTCTTCTGGTGAGTTTGCATTTTTTAGTTAAAGCAACTCAAAGAAAACATCAAGATTAGAAAAAAAATATTTATGCTTTATATTTCTTGATTTAGTTTCCCATTTATTTTGCCTGATCTTTATTTCTGATTTGTCAGGGTTACAGGGCAGAAATGGAGGACCCCTCCATGTCTTATCTACTTCCCTCAGCTCTTCGCTGTCAGAAAGATGTGCTGTTCGGCAACATGCCAGAGATTTACCAGTTCCACAGCAGGCAAGCCTTCAGGCTCATTCACACATGTTCTCTCACTAGCGCTCACTGAGTCGTCCTTGCTTTCCTCTTTTTTTGCTCTAATCAGATTTTCTTGCCTTTTTCTTCTCTTGGATTTTTTGTTTAGGATCTTCCTCCATGATCTGCAGGGTTGCCTTGAAACACCAGAGAGGGTGGGGGCTTGTTTTCTGCAGCGGGTGAGTAGACAGGAGGAGAGATGTGAGGTCTGAATCAAAGTTGATCAAAAAAAGCATAAACTAAGTGGAGCCTTATGTGTGCTTGAGTAGAAAGACAAATTCCAGGTGTACGAACGTTACTGCCAAAACAAACCCTGCTCTGAGCTGCTTTGGAGACAGTGCTCTGATTCGCCGTTTTTCCAGGTAGTTACATGTAGCACACATATGGAAACTCTCTACTCCACTTATGTTTTTATCATCAAACTCTGTCTCTTTGTCATTTCTTTATTTTTTCCAACTCTCAGGAGTGCCAGAAAAAGTTGGACCACAAGTTGGGCCTAGATTCTTATCTCCTGAAGCCAATCCAACGCCTCACTAAGTACCAGCTGCTGCTTAAGGTTTTAGAATCCTACAGAAATCTGTTTCACATTAATTAAAAAAACATTTTTGGTATTCACTGCAAAAACATAAAATCTCAATAAGAATTTGTGTCTAGTTTCTAGTGCACATATCTCAGTACACTTGAAATGAAACAAAACTAACTTATAAATAACTTTTCAGCAATATACAGGAGCTTATTTTAAGTAAATAATCCTTTAATATTGATGAAAAAGTACTAGTTCCACTGGCAGATTATTTCACTTGTAACAAGACACTTTTCCCAATGTCCTATAGTTTGCTGAAAAGTTACTTACAGTTTAGTTTTGTCTTTTTTCAAGTGCACTAAGATAGTTGCATTCGAGACTGGACCAAAATTACTTAAGATTGTGTGTTTTTGCAGCGTATTATATCAAAGGTTTGACAAGAGAGTTTAAGAGAAATTGCTTTTTTCTTTGCAAAACTGTTACTGCTTATTACATGCACTTGGTAACAAAATGGTAATTTTCTGTCAGATCAAAACTGCTCTACAAAAGCATAAACAAACAAGGTAGTTAAGTTTATGATCATCCAAACTAAGTTTACAAAAGAAATCAGCTATTGACAGGAGTCAGACTTAACTGGCCTTCAACAACTAAACTAACCCTCATTGTAATATTCCTGCAAAACAAAACAAGGGACTGGGACTCTTGCAGATGTTTCTCAACAGGCACAACAATACAAACTCAAATGTAGATTTGACTTCATCAATTTGCTGCTCAGCAGACTGACTGACAGTGACTTCCAGTTTTACTAGATTAGATTATGCAGAAGCTGCTGACATTTCCTGCTGTGTCTGTCTTTACTCAGGAGCTTTTGAAACACTGCGTGGAGGAGCACTACCGCTGTGAGCTCCAGGAGGCGCTGGATTCCATGCTGGAGCTGCTGAAGTCTGTCAACGACTCCATGCATCAGATAGCCATCACAGGATATCCGGTACCAGCAAACCAAACCAATAAATTAAACCTAGTTCACCTGGTTTAATGTATACTGCTGCTAAAACTAGCAAAAACATTCACATTCTTTCAATGAGGAGCTTCTTGAGCTTAGTAGCTTTTATGTTTTCAGGGTGATATTAGCCAGCTGGGACGCATCATCCTCCAGGGGAGCTTCAGTGTGTGGATCAGTCACAAACGAGCAGCGGTGCGAATGAAAGAGCTGGCCAGATTCAAACCCATGCAGCGACATCTCTTCCTCTACGATCACGCACTGCTCTTCTGCAAGCGACGAGACGAGGACAGTCATGACAGCTTCTACAGCTTCAAATCCTGCCTCCGAGTTAAGATCTAACTCTTGCTGATACTCCAGGATGCAGTAAAATTATGTCAAATAAGTGAGGGTGATGTTGAGAGTCAAGTAGTGAGGTGGGGGGGCGGGGGGGTCTTCTGCTAAACTTTGGTTAATATTGTCAATGAAGCTCATAGTATAACTGCAGTTTGTTTTGTGCAGCTGATTACTAATTAGATCTTGAGCAATCATTTTGTGGATTTCCTTCACTTTCAGTCCAGACTTTAAGGTAGTGTGGATTGTTTATGTAAACTGTAGTAACGACACTATTTTTACTGGTGCACATTGAGTATCAAATCTGTATTTACAATGGCAGCTAGAGCACTAAAAACCCACTGATAAATGTAAGCTGTGTTATATCATCCCTGTTTTTCTCTAGATGAGCACTGTGGCCATCACAGAAACTGTGAAAGGAGATGTGAAGAAATTTGAAATTTGCTACAGTGGCAGAGAAGTTGTTTATTTAGTTCAGGTATTTTGCTTTTGATTTGCTATTTTATATCGAGTTACATATAATTTCAGCCTTAAACTTTTTTTATTTGGTCTGTGTGTATGCTGTCTGTCCTAGGCTCCCACGGTGGAGGTCAAAGTTGCCTGGCTGAACGAGATTCAAAAAATACTGGCCAACCCACAGAAACTACGACAAGGTTTCTACCACTTAAATTGTTCAGTTAAAACATGTCTTTACATATTTTAAGCAAATGCCAATGACATAAAACTTGAAATCTGCTATAATTTGTACACGTAAAGTAATACTGCAGAACTGTACTTTTGTAGTGTTGTTGTTTCCTTACAGAGTTTTTTTCTGCTCTACCAATTTAATGTGGTTTATAAATTCAAATTCACTCAGATTTAACCCAGGCATGTCTGTCTTCATCTATCCTCAGATGAAGATGCTTCTCTTCTCCCAGACAACCTTCTCTCTGACAGGTGACTCGATCTCAGTGATATCCAAACTGTTGGTCAGATATTTATGTACACTCATCATTGATATCAATATTATATATTTTTGGATATTTTAACAGCACATTTTATTTATCCATTTTCCAATATTATTACAACATACTAACTCTGTGATTAAAAGAAAAACATAGAAATGACTGCACAAGTTTGACTTAATTCTGATTTTCTATAATATATAGAGAGTTAACATTATACATACAGGCTCACATATGTACATTTGCTACCTCTAGTATTTGGATAACTGTCCCTCAGCAAACTGCTTCTCAACCACATACTTTTTGTAAACAGTGAGTTTCTGTCAAAATATGAGACAAAAATGAAAACACGCTATTTTTTAAAATTATTTTTTATGCCATTTTTCAAATGACTTTTAATGAAAGTGCAGTCTCATCAGGATATGATTAACTGTATTTCTTTACAGGTGTTTTGTATTTTTGTGTGTGTTAAAGTAACAGTGTTTGGTGTTTGCATGCCAGCATGTTATAGGTTTGGGGAATGTGTGTCATATTATGAAAAACATTATTATTTCATGTCTAGGTAACTTTTGTTTTTTTTAATAATTTCCAACATATTTTACCAACAGATGAAAATAAGCAGCATAGTTTCCATGCATGATATTATAGATTTATGTTTTACCAAAAGGCCTTCATTGGAGAAAATTTACAACAGATATGGTATCCGTTCTGTGAGAGCTTCTTTAGTTATATTAATCTTGCACTCTGAGTGATGTGAAGAAAGTCCTGTGCATAAAATTATTTAAGTTAAGGAATTTCTCATCTTCCAGAAAGTGAAGAAGATACGTTTTTTGGTACGAAGTTAAACTAAATTAGTTTCAAGCAAAAGTGTGAATGAGTGATATCACAAAACTATTGAAAGCAAATAATTACATAAGTAAAAACAAGCTAAATATTGAACACAAAAAAACAATTCCAACTAAAATTCATCACAATATGCTATCAGTAAAAAGGTAAACAAAACAGATTAGGTGATTTTTTTCAGGCCAGTTTTAAGAAGAAGTTTTAAAATTTGAGGACAGGTAGATATCTGAAAATGTATGATGTTTAGCAGTTTATTCCAAAGATGTGGAGCATAAAATAAAAAGACAGTTACACCAAATTCTGTATTCATTCATAATTTGATTTTTTTTCCCCAATCGGCACCATCTAAAACATTCTGGGGATCTCAAAGACCAGAATTGAAATAACTTATGGAGATTAATAAATTATAGCCTTTCACATGCATTTCTTTGGTATCTAGTCTTTTACATTGCTTGGAGGAAACGCAGTCTTGCAAGACTTTATGGCTTTCACAAACAGCAGATTGATTAGAGACCATGTTTATATACTTTGTTTGTGCTTTATGTAGGAAATGGGTGAATTTCAATTAATCAGAAGTATTTTTCTACTCACTGTTTTTTTTAATTTTTTTCAATTCAATGGATTTCAATGGACCAATCTCACCCATATACTACTTAAAGCAAGTTAAACTATACTTTGGATTATTTGCAAATGAAATAAATATACATGACCTTTCTCATGTGTTTGTGTAGAATTTTGTTTAAATAAAATAACAATTCCATATATTGCAGCTCTCTAAGATATCTGTGTTTGAACACAGTTCGAAATCAGAGGCTGAAATATATGTTGTTGCAAAATGAGTGGAATGCAGTGTGAACCTCCAGAATGTGAATGAGGTTTGACCTTGGTTTTTGTGACACGGTGGATGTTTGTTTGCCTGTCCTGTTTGTGGTGCTCGTGTCTGTGTTTCTGTGGCCATGCGTTGTTTTTTTTAGCACATCAGAGATGTGTGTGTCGTGGGGCGCCGTGCCGGTGGGAGGCTGCTCAGCGTGTCTTCCTGTTCCTCACAGCTCCTCAGCAACAAGCCACGCCCACATGTACAGAGGGGAGGAGTCGACACATTCGAGCCCCGCCCACTCAGACCCTGTGGTTCACTCGCCTCGACGAAGTGAGTTGGAAAACTGCATTATCAAAGTGAAAACTGATTTTTACAAAATAATTACATCTAAATAAGTCTTTTCATGAACATCACCTTCTTTAAAGTGAAAGACCTAATTCAACAAAGTTGCATCTACCAAGTTCTGACTTAAAGGTGGGGAATATATATGCAGTCACTTATTTTATGTTTCATATTTTTACATTATTTTTTTTTGTAGAAATCAGTTTGAACTTTTTTTGTCAAAAAAGCCAAATTTTGCTGATCATAATTGATTTGTAGAACCAATAAAAAGGGTAAAAAAAAAAAATCCAATGCGGTTGGTGATTTTTTTTATAGGCACTCTAATAGCTTAACAGCATGTGGAGCAAGAGTAACTTCATCATCTTCTCTGAGATGTCCGTCTTTTGTTGTGAAATCTTCTTACAAGCACTTAAATGAAAAAAGAAAAGTGCTTCTTTCTTTCTGTCAGGCTCATCTCTGATCTTTGATGTTATAAATTTAGGAGGTTTAAATACTTTCTGTACAATGTTTCTGGCTTAAAAGTGCAGCAGTTTGGGTTTCCTATTTTCAGGTTGGCCTGCTCCTGCTCACTCTGTGGCGATCTGCGAAGGCCTGGAGGACTGGGGTGCAACAGACCTCTCTGCCTTGTCCGACTCGGATGAGGAGGACCAGCCCTTCCCACTGGTAAACTTTTCCTAAAGGGCTGGGAACACACAAATTATATGTTGTTATATGGATAAAATGTCATATGATTTAACAATCACATACAGAAAACAACAAAGCCCGTCTTCCCTTTGGTGTTGGAATAAATCTAGAGATTTAATTTCTTATATTCAGGTGGCGGGCAGGTACCGGGTCATGGTAGAAAGCAGCATGGCCAGCTCTGATGACATCATCTTTAACTGCGGTGATGTCATCCAGCTGCTTTATGAGGATTCGTCAGGACTGTGGTAACGTGCCGATTGGAACAAAATTCAAATTATAATGCATTCATGGATACAGACAGTCTAAAAAAACTCTTAAATGTTTGTTGTGCTCTGAAATGTCGTTTGTGATTTTAGGATGGTAAAGAATATCAGTCGTGGTGAAGAAGGTCGAGTTCAGCCTGAGGACTTGCACAGGATTCTGGGAGAGAGCTGCTGAGAGCCAATCAAAAGCCAGAAAACTCACATCATCCATTCATTTCCTAAACAAATGCAGGCATCTGATTCGGTCAAGTCAGACTGAAACACTCCATCAGCCACTTATTCGACTTTACAGAGCTGTGACAGAAGCTGTGTACTACAGCACAGACCTCAGAGGAATGTAAAAATTGAAAGCACATACAAGCCATTTTTATCTACCTGTTCTAGCATTGATGCAGAAGAATGTTTGGACTGGACTGGTTTGGTGGGTCCTCCGCATAATTCCTATATGGACTTTTATTTTGGATGTTGTATAAATAATATTTTCTTATGACATATTTAAAAAAACCCAAGCAGATAATTATGTACATATCATCTGTGTGCCAAACAGCAAAGCTAATCACTGCAGCTTCTTTTTGTGACATGTTTTTGAGTGAGACCTGCTTTCTTCTACGACAGAAAACACATCCTGTAACATTATGGGACGTGTTCTTTTGATGTGCAAAGAAGTTGGCACATTAGCTTTGCCCTTGTATTTGGCTATAGGTGTTATTTGAAGTTCATTTTGTGAATGAACTTCTTTGTCCATTCACAAAACATACAATGCAAGATTGAAGGGGTGCAGCTGTGGTACATCTTCCATGTTGCTGGTCCAAATCAAACTTACCACCTCATCACATCCACACCAGCAGTCTGTCCTGTCGCTGCTCTGACTTTATCTAGATGACTAGGCTTGCTCCATAGCAATAAATAACATAATTGAACAAAGTGATCAGTATGCTTTGAGTTCCATGTGGAATATGAAGTGCTGATACCTCAAAATATTTTCAGGAAAGTGAAAGGAAGGAGTAGAGTAAGGCTGGGGTGCAAGCAGCTTGAATGTTTGGTTCATATTACTCAACTTATAAAGAAGGACTTTAGAGTTCATAACCTCAGTTTGCATTTTGTGATTACGATTCCTTCTGGTTGTACATGTCTAGATATGCATACAGATAATTGCCCAGAAAGGTAGTCATGCAGTAATATCAGGTTTGACGTCAACCTGAGAGGAGGTTTTGTAAATTTGTTGTAACAGAATCTCTTGTCAATGGAGGTAAGCTAAAAAAAAAAACAGGTAGTGATAGTCTTCCAGCTGCATTCACCTGGCACAAGAAATAAGAAGTCGTCTTAATTTCTTTCAGGCACCATTATACTTTCCCACTTCTTGTTGACATTTTGTTGCATGTAAAAAAAATGCATCTTCACATTTCAATGGTTTGCAATGACAGGCAATAAGTTATGTTTCTGCAGGTTAGACTTTTACATATTCAAGATAATCTGACAGAATTTTGGCAGAGAGTAAAGCCACAAGATAATTTATCGGAGTCAGTTCTCATAGGTGCACATTAGCAATATCTTGCTAATATCTTTTCACAATCTGCGTCTATGTTTTCATTTAATATAATTGATTTTGATATTAAAAATATCAAATAAAATTATGACTTTTTGCATGCAATCACCCATGCTAACCATGAAGACAATTTGCAGATGTTTTATTGTAATTCATGGTCAGATACATAGATGCATTCTGAGGAAAAGATTGATTTATTTACAGTAAAACTTCTAAGGGTTCCGTGATATTATGCATTCTGCCAATCAGGAACCATTCTGTGAGAGAGAAACATTATTCACAACATTTCTCATATTGTACAATGTGACAAAATACGAGAGGAAAGTAAACCTAATGCCACAATACTGGCTAGTAATCTAGAAGAACTGGAAAAGAATATAAGAAAATAGACTTCTGTTCAAAATTAATGTATCTCCCATCTATTTGTATTTGTCCTCCATCCGTTCTCGGTTTTATTCTCCTCAAAGTGGCAAAGAAATCCATTTCAGGCCTTTTAATTCATTTGTTGTTCGTTTTCAACCTTTATTTTTTGATTGCTGCTTATTAATGTATTTTGAGTAATTACAAATGAATTTGTTCCTGGGTTGTACTTTGCTGCTAAAACATATGTAACCTATTCATGAAATGTTTCTTGTCCTCCTCACATTCATCTGTCAAGCACAGAGTTTTATTGATTCCCTTGTGGCTCTGTGTGGACGAAAACCTCTCTATAGATTTGCACTTACCTTTAGCTTTATTTTTGCCTCCTCTGCTGTTTTACACACATAGAACTGTGGTTAGAGTGTCAGCTATAATTGTAAAAAGAAAAATAAAAGGTAACCAAAGATTAAGGGGAGTTGAAAGGGTGAAGAAACAGACAGACGGTTTACTGACTCTGTAAAAAACTGCCTGAACTGACTTTTCCATACTGTCACGGATCTTGCCTAAGTAATGGTTTTTCACAGAATAAGTGTCAAAAGTGGGCACTAAAACACTGCCACTTATAAAAACATGACACTTTTTGAGACAGCTAAATTCAAATGTAAATATGTAAATACAAAGATTATTATTAGTTTAGTATCTAAAATGTATCTAAATAGATAACGTAGGCAGTCAAAAACTATCAACTGACTTAAACAGATAGGCTAAAAATACACAATATTAGTGATATTCTAAAAAAAATAATAATAAAGTAACCTTCCAATAGGACCAAATTCAAGATTAACTTCACCAGTGAAACTAGATTTAATCTCACTGTTTTTAACACCTACAGTTGGACTGGAGCTACTTTATGAGATTTTTCAAACCAACTCAGAAATTAGAAACTGTTTTGTTCTGACAGGCTTCTTGAACTTGAACTTGTTTGCTGCATTTGCTCACTTTGCACTTTTTTCTATCCTTTGAAACATTGAACAAGCTTGTATTATAATACACTTTGCCTGTAATTGTTTTCCGAAATGTAAGCACATGGTTATTTCATTTGATTCCGTCTGATTGATGTGTCTAAGGGGTTTATTTCAACTCCTCTTCTGATGTTATGGGTCTTTGCAGAAAAACTGAACTTCATAAAATCACAGAAAGATGTTTTAATTTCTTATTGCCTAATAAAATATAATCTCAGCGTTCTTTTGCAGTGTACTTACGTAGATTGATTCTGAGTCTGTTGCTTATTATGAATTTTTCATTCCTTTATTGAGACGTACTGGCTTGTTGTCAAGAGCTGCCAGGTCTGGGGCTACAATGTGCCTGATGAATCAACCACAGCTACAGTTTTAAAAAATAGATTATTTATGTCAACGCTCAGTTTTATTTTGTGACTCCGTCACATGATTTTTGGATTGCTATGTTTTGCGTTACAGTCACGTTAATCTAATCTTATTTTTAAAAACGTATTCCTATTGTTTACACTTTTCATGTCTTCATCTGCACCTCACTGATTTTTAGTGTCCTGTGATCATCCTGCTTTGATTCGATTAAAAAAACTGTTTCCTATTTTTATCATCACTGATATACAGACTATACTGCTTATTGACAAGACCCCTGCTTGTCTCACATATGAAATAATTATTTATCTGGAAAGACAGCATTGCAAAGCAGACTACTGATCAATGTAGAGCAACCTTAATGTCAAAATTACCTTAACCTTTATTTTAAAGGCATTTTGAAGAATGATACTTTAAAAAATGTCTGATTAATATGCAATTTTATGCAAGATGAATTCATTTTACGTCTGTTTACACTCTAAGGGTCGCATTTATAACAATAAATAAGAAAAATAGGGAAGAAATCAATAAAAAAATATTTATAGAAATCTATTTTAGAAGTTAAAATATTTCAATATTTAACCCGATCAGACAGACCAGTTATAAATATACATTTTAGAAGAAAAATCACAGTAGAATTAAATCTATTCAAATGCTCCAAAAAATATTCTCAAAACACGGCAAAATTTTGCATGTACATTTATTCTAGATTCATGGAAGAGTTTTTGTTCCCAATCTAGTCATGGAAATGTTCAGAAAAATATCAAGAAGGATGTTTCAGTCTTCCACCACAGCTTGTTGTAAAGCTACAAAGCTCCGTTTTTCACAAGCAACACGTTATAATTATTATAATGTATTTATGTAAAATAATAACATGTTTGATGTCATAGTGGAAGTCCTCTATTGTTGGTCCTTCTCAGACTAGCAGTTGGACTAACTCATCTGTTTTTGTCCAAATAAGAGAACGAAGAGTTTTACCTTTAGGTAAGATATAACTTGGATATCCTTACCAAGTTGCTGAACTACATATTTTAGTTGGACTGTAAGATCCCAGTCGTCTGAACAATCCAGGTGTAGTATCGTGAAACACGAGTGTAGATGCCGTATTTCCCTTTCTCTGCACAACCCTCCCCCCAGCTGACGACGCCGGTGAGAAACCAGGTTCCTTTGTGGTTGGTGGCATGCGGGCCGCCGCTGTCTCCCTGGCATGAATCGCTCAATCCATCTGACAGGCCGGCACAGAACATGAACCGGGTGATGTGGTCCCGGCTACTCTGTTTGCACACGGTGCGGTCCGCAAGAGGAACCGATAACTTCTGAAGCTTGTCAGCTTCACGACCATTGTGACTTGTCCGTCCCCAGCCACTCACCAAAGAACTGCTGGAGTGTTTCAGCAGGTCCTGTGTGAAGGCTTTTGGGCCCACGCATATGGGACGTCTCTCATTGGACAGGTCCACAGGAGTGGCGAGCTTCAGCAGGGCGATATCATGATTAAACTGCGATTCACGAGCGTTGTAGTGGGGGTGGATGTGCTCCTCGGCCACTTCATGGTCGCTCTCTGAAGCCTCGACCACATTCACATCGTGTTCACCTAGAAATGTTGATGACACGAGAGCTTGACATTGTATGAAACAATAAAATATTAAAAAACTACTTGTGATTAGCTTCCAACCATATTCAGAAAATTCTGTGTCACCACATGAAAAATGAGTAGAGGCAAAACATATTTTGTAAACCCCATTTTGCTTTTATTTCATCTACCGGTTGTAATTCTTGTTTTTCTCAGCATGGGGTTCTGTTGTGATAGAGAGGTCTCAAAGTTCTTTTTGAGAATAAAGAACCCCTTTTATTTGAAGGTCTGTGTGCTCTCTTAATCACAGTTTCATCAGTTTTAAAGTATACAGTTAGATATTCTTTTGTTTTGTCTTACCAAGTCTTACGAAGATAGCGTATTTTTTTTCTCTGGCCAACTTCAGGCAGTGGGCTGCAGTGATTACCCAAAATTCACTAAGCAGAGAGCCTCCACAGATAGGCAGCGTTTTGTTTCGCTTGGGTAAAAAAGCCATCAGGCCCACCTGCAAACACACATAGCAACGCTTGTACTTTAGTCATCAGTTCATCAAATGTACACATATGAACCTTACCACAGTCTTGTGATTGTTTTTAACACAGCAATAACTATTTCCAAGTTATTAACAATTGTTTTTGTCCCAGGACAGGTTTCTACTCTCCAGTCTCAGTTCTGCTGTAGACTTTTAAAATGTTCAAACATCTCAGTAACGCCAGCCTTCCCTTGCCACATGGTCAGTGTTTACAGTTTGATAGGAGAGTTCCTGGCCCAAAACAATAAACTATATCTCATATTTGATAAAAAAAAAAAATGTTTGTAATTTCAAGACTTTGGGAAAGGTGCAGATCCAATTACATATGGTATAAAACAAACACAGCATTTTAGAAAAAGTGTCATTCTGACACTCAAACATTGTTGTGGTGGTGTGATGGTCTGTATGGCAGGTCCTTGATGGTTTGCCATACATAATTGAAGTAAAATGTAAAAAATAGTCTAATATATAGAATGTTATTGTGAAAATCTGGAAAGATTAGGCAAAAATTAATGGTGAAGATAAAGAAACATCTCATATGCACAACAATAGATTGCAAGGAAACATTGTGAGGTAGTAATTGTGTGATATAATAGTTGGAAAAGAAGCAAGAAAAAGGTTAATCACAGTTTTCCGACATGTTAATACGTTGTGACAGTTGGTTGGTTTTAATCCAATGTAAAGAGAAACGCAATACCTTTGATTCCATACAAAACAAAAATAAGTTATTCATAAAAAAATAATAATTCTCTTTCTGCATTCAGTAACACTACCTGCCAAGGTATCTCGCCAGGTGTGGCTTCATTTCCTCCAACAATCCTCTCGTCCACATTCTTTCGTGCTATGACGGTGGGGAGCACAGGCAAATCCCAGGAACGCTTTTGTCTGGGACCTTTGCTCTGATCTAGCTCTGCTCTAGAGTTCAGAGACTCGGCTTGGTTTAAGGAGGAACTTGAATCCAACCCAACTGATCTGACATTTAATACAGAATCTGCTGAGTTGTTGAACAGTTCTGATTCGTTCATTTGGGAGCTGAGATAATCCTCGATTTCATCAGTGTAATCATAGTCGTAATCCTGTCTGGTGGAGTTAGTTGAGTTGGAGGATTGTGTCCACCTGAAAGATCTGGCAACCAGGCCAGAGGACAGGCTTATGATACCACAACTGAACGGCTCTGAGGGGAAAATGGGGAAAAAAAGGGGAGAATAGTTAGTTTTATCACTTGAAGACAATCTGTAAACTTATCAGCTTTTGTTTAATTCAGTTTTCCAATGTTTTTATTGGTAATATTGTCATGCTATACATACATTGTTGCAAAAATTATGAGTTGGTTGACTTCAAGTTTGCTCAGCATATGCTTACCTTGTGGATTATTGGTAAGAAGGGTTTTACTATTTGCTCTTGGAATTGGGGTTGTGAGATCTGCTGTCCTTTATTCCATGTCAGCAGTGTAATTATCTGATAATTATTGTCTGCTCACTACTTGGCTCTAAGCATCTTCACACTGTCAGCCTCAGTCAGTAGCAATGTCTTTTATTTGACAGCTGCGAACTGAAACGTCAGCTTGTTATGCCTTAAAGGATGGAGGATGTCAAACATGATGGGTCCAGCTTTCTGTCTTTGTGCTGTATAACAGCCAGCTATTAACATTTACAAATGAGAAGCTCAGACATTTTCAGTTTGACTAAAAAAAGACTTAAAGTTGCAGATGCACATTGAATTAATGGGAAGTTTCATTCCAGTTTGATGAAAACCGCACTAATTTGAACTAATTTGAAAGGTTCATACTGGTTGAATTTATCTGGTGATTTTTCTGCTTTTAGAATTTTATAACTTTAATATTTTTGGCAATTTGGTCTGTGTTATGCCTTCTTTACTAATTACTCTTAACATATTTTCAACTCTGAAGTCTTTATTGTGATGTCTAACATGGATGGAGGCATCAATACAGGTAAACTAAATTAATCTTAAAATTAAAATCTTTTTTTTAAATTTTTTAATGAAATTTGATTATTAATCCATACAGTATTCCTGTGATTTTTATTTTACAGCACATAGTCAATTTTCATTTCAAAACTGTAATTTTTAAAAGCCAGTGTGAACACTGATTTGGAAACAAAATTATACTTTCTATCATTATGATTAAACTGTTGCAATTTTAATACTGAAGTCTGCAAATGAGCATATCTTCTCCGCTGCTGCATCTAATTTATGGAATGATTTACATATTCATGTTACAGTACGATGTGCTGGTTGTAACTTGTTGAGTTTGGTAACCTTACTGTTGTTGCGTCAAATTAAATTGCGCTACCATATGTTACTCTTTTTTTTAGTAAAATAACAAATTAATAACATTCAGTATACCATGCGTATTCTTATATTACATCTGTTTTTATGTGATCATTTTTAGTCCACGTGGTTTTGTTAAAAGTTTGTCACTGTGGAATAGGAACTAAAGGAATAGAGACATCATGAAACAACCAGAAGATTTTTCACTTGAAGAACAAAACACAAATACATACATCAATAGTTTTTAGCCACACTGAGGTGAGACAGAGTTTTACATTTTTGTTGATTTTTCCAGAATTTGAATTCTACACAGTGAACATCTGAAAAATCTTGCTGATTTTTTAGATTACAGGTACCTGATGGTCTATGGATCAGACATTAAATACTCTAAACAAGATTTTAACAACTGCTTACAATGTGGTGTGTGCCTGTAGGTGGTCTGTTTTTAACTTACCTGTTGGTTCACAGCTTTTTCTATCTGTCCCAACTTTATAACCAGCTGCACAGTGACACACAACTCGGTGTCCTTCCACTGTGCAGAAATGTGCACACCCACCATTGTTGATCGAACACCGTCTGGTCTTATCTGTAAAAAATAAAATCAAGTGTTAAACTGTAAACTAACACATCAGAATGTCAGGTCTTAAAAGAAATCATTGCTTGCTGTTACCACTTACCAATCTCACAGTTTTTACCGGTAAAGTCTTGTTTGCACCAGCAGATATAGGAGCTTATTCCATCCTCACAAACTCCTCCATTCTGACATGGATTTGGCTCACACTGGTTACCATCTATGCACAAGCAATAAATACAAACACATTAGAGGGTCAGAGCTGATTTAACTTGTCTGTGTGGGAAATTGACAAATATTTGACTTACCAGTGTAGAGGACCCAGAATTCCATCTAGAAGTGAAATGTAAGTTAAAGAGAAGGTTTCAGTGTTTTCTTTTAATATTCAAAGCAGAAGGTTTGGTCATTCTGGTGCTTGCGTTCAACCTACAGTTTTTTCATTGTCCTCGAAGCACTCCCTGGCCTCCTCCATGGTGCATTGCTCCTCTCTACATTCTCGCTCCAGGTTGTCTTTCTGTAGCATTTCCTCAAGACGCCCACTGTTGAATCTCCGTTGTCGTTTCAGCACCACATGTGCCGTCTGCTGAGAGATAAACACGGTTTCTGAAAAAAGAAAGAAAAAACGGACAAAACCTGATCAAACCTGATCTCACACTCTGTGAGGTTATATCAATTGAACTCTTATCACAGTTTCAGTTTATAGTAAAATTGTCTGCTATATATTATAATTAAAGTAACAGACGTTTATTGAACTGATGATGAAAGATAACGTTATATCAAATGTGAATAACATATTTGGTAATAAATTTTAACTAATCTCAATAAAATAACATTTCACAATCAGAATAAGAAAGTATTCTGATGAAAGTTTGCAGTAACTATCAAAAGAACAATTTTTTTTTTTCTACTTAAATCCAACTTTTATATTCTGTATTTACTTTGATATGCAGAGGTGACAATGCGAAAAAGAAGCTCTGCCTAATGAGAACAGATTTTTTCAGCTCCTATGCTTTGGATATCTTTGTCTGTTTTTTCCAATATAGTCAAGTCCAATAAGCTGCTGTTTACCTGTGTTGTCTTCTGTGATCTCAGCACTTGCTCCAGGAATCCCCAGTTGAAGACCAACAATGAAAACCAGCAGACAAACGCTGGCCATTTTACTGCTGTTAGTGATCTGGCTGATTATGACACACGGACTCAAGCTGTGCGGTTAGAATAACTCACCACTCCAAAGTGCAGGGAACACTGTTTACTCACCTGTGTGGTCACAATCTGTGAGTGTTTGTTCTTTCACATTTGCTTAGATTTAGACATTAGAAAGGAGGTGTGAGGTAAAATAATATGCCTAATTATTCTGGAATTAAACATACTAATTTCATGAGAAAAAGAGATTTATAGAAGCACGTAATGTGAAGGTGGTGATCATGTTGGCTTCAAGTCGAACATTGTCTAATATTGACAGTTCATGACGGCTGAAAATGTTTTGTGTGTGCATGTTTGTGCTCAACTATTTGTAATGTTGTTGATGCTTTTTGTGGTGAGAATCTTTACACATAAAAAGTAAAACAAACTGCAAAAACTTTTAAGATAAGGTTAAAAGGCAAATTTGATCATATATCGTCTGAGCCTTTGGAGGACAACCTTAACAAAATGCATATTTTCATATATGGAGTGATGACATGTTGCCTGTGATCTACGGTAAGCAGAAATAGACCGAACGCTAATAAAAAAAAAAAAAAAACTCTTTCTAAATCAAATATCTTCAACAACATGTTGAATAGCAACATAGTAAGCAATAGGATATTCAACCAGCATGTTTACACACAATAATGTTTACACTGAGTTTGATACGTGGTTTAAAGCATGCAGGGCAGTGTACCTGAAGGACCTGGGTTGGAAAAAACCTAAGTTAAGCTAATAGATGTGCTTTAGACTGTAAGAAGACTCAGAATGATCACCAGGTAATTAAAAAAATCAGTAGAAATTAGTAGAATTACAATCAAGTTTGCATCATTTTGTGTTTAAATAATAAACTATGTAATAGGTTGCTCCCTGGAAAACAACTGTGCCACCAAAAAAGAAGCAAAAGAGGGTCTACATAATATACAATGAAAAGTATAAAAATATTACTAATCAAGAAAACTGACACACATTTGGACAACTTCTGATTTAAATCACTTTGTAAAATAAATGGAAAACTGTATAAAAAGAAATAAAGGAAATACTATTTTCACTCTGTGCTCATCATTATGGATTATTGTTTTAATTACTATCAGAGATACTGTGCACAAACTACTCATGCAAATGCAATCTAAATAATTGTAACTTCAAGCAACATTTTTCTGCATTTTACTGGTTCCATAAATACTCACTAAATCCACTGTTAAACTCTATAAAAACTAGAATTACAAAGCACTCACAGTACATTCACAAACAATCATAAGCTCCACTAATGCATCTTTGCATCACAATTTGAGCAGCCAAATGTTGCTGTAAATCTGAGCAGGCAAATCAGCTTAGAGCCGTTTAAATACAGCAGGAAAGAAACCGCTGGTTTCAAACTCCTCCGCTGCAGCTGCTGTTCACTCAGGGAGATTGAAGAGCAGCCGATCTCCAGGCTCAGAGATGACGACTGACAGCCGTCCGATTACAGTTTGAGTTACACGGGGTGCGGCTGTAGACAAATCACTGAATGTCAGGGGCTGGCAGCTCCTCAGCCACAGCGGCCTTGTTGTGATTTATTCTGTCATGTGGGATGAGGAAGGATTTTATCTGTTTATTACAACTCAGGCCAGTTTATGGATTCATTAATCCTGCAAGCTGGAAACTTTTTGGGAAGATCAAGTGGACGCCTTTAAATTATTATTTAATGAGTCCCCTGAGATCAGGTTATTCAGTCATGTCTACAACATCTCAGCTGTGGGGGAATGGACTGCTGACAACATATCAGATGTAAACACACCAACAGAGGCTGAAAAAAGTGGGTTAAAAGCTGAAAAATCACTGCAGTGATCCTAATCTCTTCCAGGCTCTACACAATTTTATGAGCACTGCATCACTGCCGTCTCTCTTTACTTGTCGGATTCAATAAAAACCATAACAATGTAGTTACATATAATACTAAACGAGCCAAGACAGACAAGTAAAATTAAAATAAGATTTAAAAAAAAAACTTGAGATGAATGGATTTAGATGAAATATTTGTTCAAGAAAACTAAATCAAACTTATTTTTCTTTTGCTCACTGGTTAGATTCAACTTTACTCAAATAACTACAACTAACATCTACACCACTATACCACCACCAAATCCATTTTTTAAATGTTCTTTGTACCAAATTCAGTAGTAAATATCTTAGTATTGCAGCGTAACTCAAAACACACCAGACAACATCTTTACAAATTTTAATTTCCAACCGAACTACCAAAGTATCTTCTGATAGATGGAACAGGGAACTGACTCATGATTACAGCTTCATGTAATCATGAAGATGGTCCAGGATTTTTAATCCACAGAAGGAGACTCTTGCAGAGGACCAGCTGCTCTGCTGGCACACAGTTGGTTACCATGAGTCAAATTCAGAGATGACTTGATGCATCAGTCTTGTTTTCACCGCTTACAGGGATTTATTTCGACAGTTGTAGACCTAACCAACAACATGGGAAACAACAGCCTAATTACTTAACTGAGATGAATATTTATGTGTCAAGTTCTTTAAAGGTCATGACACCGTTATTTTAAATAATAGCAGTAGTTTTGATAAACATTTTTCTCCACTCATTACATATTGGAATGCATATTTGCACCAAATGTAATCAATTTCACAAAATTTATTCTATAATTGATGCCAATGTTAATGCTAATAAGCACCTATTTCAAAACACGATAGGTTTGTCATTGTTTGTCTTCCTTTTTTGATGCAGTAATTTTGTAAAACTGTATTAGAGTGTTAACTGCTGCAATCTGTATTTTGTATTTTGTTTGCATCAAAATCTGCCAAAAATATGTACACTGGCGACAATAAGCTGCAAGACGACTGAACATGTTGACATTTTTCAATTCCTGGATACAAACCAATGTTGTACTTACATTTTGGTTGCTGTTAGAAAATACTGATGTGAGTTAGACCCCAACAGTCAATTTTATTGTATTTTTTTTCTGAGCAAAATTCTTTGTTTTAGATCACAAATTTGCATACATGCACAATAACCATTATGTTTTTACTGGATAGGTTTGAGTAAACGGAGCTACAAGCAGAAAAATGCACTTGATCATTTATTATTCATTTTGTCCCAAATTTGAAATAATACTTGTCATTGTTTAAAATATAATTGCATTAATCTGACAAAACATCAGTTCTGAAAATTGGCCTTGAAAGATAAGCAAAATATGTGAAGTGTTATTTTTCATCAGTAACAATATTCTTAAAATTATTCTACTGATAGTTTGTAATGTACACAGGGACTAACAAGCACAGCTGATAAACACTGAAAATCCAGGTTCACCAGATAAATTTATGTTCTTGTTTTTTGCTTTGTGAAAGAAATTTCCAGCACAAATTGATTTCAATGATCGATTAACTAATTAATTTGCATTCGGTTTGCTGAATTTGCAAGAAGATCTGCATTAATTGGACAACCTCATAGATACAGGGGTTTTCCTCTCTCAGTTCAAAGCTACTGGTAATTTTTGTAAACATGTTAGAGCTGCCACCAATGACCTCAAAAAAGAGACTGAAGGAGGAAAAACTGGGTTCTTTAGCTTTCACTTTATACACATTTTACACTAAGATCACATTTACTAGTCTGTGTTTACATGTGTAAAACAGCTGTTGAACAATTTGCAGATTTTCTTTATTTGAATTGTTTTAATAAAGTTATCTTACTTTAAATTCTGGATATTTAACAGGTACGAGACACTTATAGTAAGATTCAAATACTTATCTAAGAAAGTCAAATTAAACTCACAACTTACTCTACACATTAAAAAGAAGACAAAAAAGAAGCTGTGATCTGTGTAAGTCATAAAACGTCACTGAAATAGTAATACACTTTTAAAATTTTTACTGGTGCAATAATGTAAATATTTTCCCTAACACAGCTAAGATTTGCTCTACATCATAGCAGTCACCTTAAGAACTGGTTCAGTATTTTCAGTCAAGTTTTAATTAAAATTATCTGGCGGGATTCTGTTACCAATAACACATGTTGTTTGAAAACTAATGATTTTTAATAAAGTCTATGGCTAACATTCAGTACAGTGTAAAAGTTATGTTTTACAGTGCACATATGGAGATAATTTTTTTGAAAATGGTTGAGTTTTAGCGTGGTGTACAATTATATTAATTATAATACGTAGAAATTATGTTAACATCCACTAAGCAATAAACAGATAGAAAAGACAGTAATTGTGGCACAATAACCTGCCCATTTTCCCCTCAGTGAATGAGCTGTCATATTGGAAACAGCAACAAAACCATTAATTGCATCTGCTTCCCTGTACAATTTCCCGTCCGTGCCATCTTTCTTTCTTTGTCCCTCACTGCGTGTGCACGTGCAGATTTAGAGCTCGCGCATGTTGGCGTGTCTGCAGCCACATGGTGACATCCAGAGAGGGATCTGTCTGAGGGGACGGACAGAGAGGGGACAGCAGGGACGGAGGAGGACAGGAGGAGTTGGATATTTTCAGCCGAGGGACACAAAACGAACATAAAGAAGTAAAACCGCGTTGCTGCACCTTTTCTCCGAAGTTTTATCCTACGAGGAGGAAAAGTGGAGCTCCATGAGCGGAAAATCGAAAGTTAAGGAGGATAATTCCAACAAAGGTGAGTGGTAAATTAGTATGCATTGTTTGGAGAAGAAGGGATCGTGAGATAATGCTTTTGCACAATGCTACACCACTATAGCATTGTGCATACTGTTTGTGTACTGTAAACAGCATACTGTTTATTTCTTTGTTCTACCATCTACAACATGGTGCAAGTATTTGAGACTAAATTGATAAAAACCTTCTTGAAAGTTTTATTGCTAAATGATAAAAATATTAAACCATGATTTATTTTTCGTTTAAGCTTATGATGGATTCACTTACAATACAAAAATGACGGTGGTTAGTGGCACATTTTCAAATTTTACAATATCATTGAAGAAGAAATATTCTCTATCGATTACCTCCTGTAAAATGAAGTGCTGCCTCATTATCATAGTGAACACACCTTCAGTCATTCACCGGAAACATGAACGCGGGATCCACCCGCATTGGAAACTGGGAAGCTATCATCTCCATGGAAACAAAAGGGAGTTTCCAGCAACACGAGCTGCTTCATTCATGCAAATTAATCTAGTTTAATTTCATAGCACCAGTTCAACTCACTACGCCTGTCAAAAAATAAAAAAAGGGGAAAAAAAGGAATGATTATCTGAGAATTAGACTTATAAGTATATAGTTTATTTTTTTAGAAACATTTTTAAAATAAAATGTTCAGTCATTCAAACATTTGCTGTAAGTCTAATAATGTCAGCTAGTGTCTCAAGATGGTGGTGCAATTGTTTAGCTTAAACTTGCTAAATTGTTCCTATTATTTTCCAATCATTTTCTGTCTCCGTGACAGTAAATTTGGCAACAGTTCCTCCTAGTGGTCACTAGTGGACATTGAGAATAGATTTGGATAAAGCACACCTGAGCTCACATTTTATTTTTTGATATTGTTTAAAAAGCTTACATAATTAAGGCTGACTAATGTGCATCAATATATAAATTAGAGTACACTCACTGGAAGAACAGTGAGTGAGAGATAGACGTAATGCAGAGGAAATGAAGTCAGAGAGCAGAAATACTAACTAACGAAGCTTCAGCAGTGACCATTTAGAGCTTGATAATTCTAGTTTTTTTCCACATTTTTAACACTTAAAGAGCACTTTAGTAATCCTTACTTCTGCTTTTAAAAGCTTTGGTTGGACTCAGGGTTGTTTGTCTGCTTCATTTAAATACTAGTAAAAGGAAGAAAGAAACAAAGCATCACAATATTAATACCTCTTGAAAGTTACAACATTACAAAATGTAAGTCCACTTAAGAATTTATGGAAAAACCTAAAAAGAATAAACAATGTTCAAAAATGCTCTAAATCTGGTCTTACTTGAGCTTGAACTATTTTCTAAGAACAAATATTTAATTTACTTGTTGTGTGAAGCTGCTAGAGACGAATCCCCAAAGACTTTAAGCTGTACTTGCAATGGAAGATGGTTCTGCAAAGTATTGATTGTTTACCACAAATGCATGACAGTTTTCTGATTTCTGTTTGTGGAACAGGTTGATTTTTTTTTTTACTACTTCACCAATACACATTACTTTGTGTTGGTGTGTAATGAAAAAGTTAAAGCCATATGAATTCCTTTAAAATGAAACATTCTAACTCCTAAACTTGTAAACTGCAATTTATTTTTGTTTTGCGACATATCACTGTAAATATTGTTCTTATGCAGAAGTAGGGTAAAACATTATGAGTTATTTGTTTGATCAGATAATAAGATTTCTTTCCGCAAGGAAGAGATGTAGTAAATATACCAGTTAATCTCTGATCAGAGCCAAAGCATTTGGAGGAACAATAGCTTGGCATATTCTTACTGCAAAGGCTTTAGGGTTTCTTTATATAAACTTTTACAAACACTGCCTTATATTTCACTTGTAGGTACTTAATAATATGGCGCCATCTAATGGCTGAACACGTGTATAAACGTTGCAATTGACAGCATTATTGTGAGAAATCTGATGTAGAACATCAGCTGGAGCGACCTTTTTCTGGAAGAGGCTACAGTGAGTGTTTATTGGCCATCTGCCCAGATCTGGACTGTTTATAGCCAAAATGTACTTGCTGGCGTTGTTACTGTTTGCTACTGTTTGCCAAGGGAAAGAGCTATTTTTGAAGAAATGATCTGTTTTTGAAGAAGAGTTCAAATCACATCAGTAGAGACACAGAACAGAAAACAAAATTTGAAATCTGAACTTAAATGACCAATCTGCTTCAACTAAAACAAAGCTGTGTTCATATTTTAGAGCTGTAATATTAGTTATGCAACAACTGCTGCTCTGGAGCTGCTGCTCCTTATGAAGAGAGCCACAGTTATTTCAAAGATGTTGTCTCAGATAACATGTTTTTTTCTCGTCTATCAGCTTTACTGTAAAAGCTGCTGAGTTTCCACATTCTCCTGCAACATCCTGCTTCACTTCCTTCAACAGCTTTTATGTTTGTGCTGCAGACTGTGCTGCATCAGACACTCTTCAATCCAGAATATCATCATAGAGATGTGCTCACTGTTATGTTTTAACCTTTAAAAATGTAACATTTTGAAACATCAGAGCCACAGTTAGACACATAGTACTCTGGAAAAATCTTGACTCATCCCCTGCTTCTTTCTATTTTCCTTCCAAGCAGCCACATTATCTTATCATTTTTAAATTAGTCCTCTGAAGGCTTTTTGAAGATTTTTTTGTTTATTGTACTGTTGCTGCTTTTTCACTCATAGTTTGACTTTTGGCATTTTGTTTCAAGCAATGTGTCACACTTATTCATTTTGTTATATTTTGATAGAGTAGATGAGCTTAGCACCTGCAAAGTCATCCTCAAACAGTTTGGCTCTTTCTAAATGATCAACCACAGGAAGCTCAGGCCCTGTCGTTGCTCATTTTACCCCATTTTCTTAAAGATATGACTTTAGGTGTTGCCGCTGTGCTGAGATTTATTTAGTAATTTCTGTCCATTTCTCAAGTTTCTTCTTTTTAATCCAACACTCCATGATATTTTATCAAAGTAAACAAATTAAGATGGTATAAAACAGATATCAGTAGCGGTTCCTTGGTTGCTGATGGTACAATCGAGGATCATGGTCAGGTACAAAGACAGATAAAAAAATAAAAGTATTGATCTAGACTCCTTTATGGGGCTACAAAAAGTCGCTGTCTTCAGCAGGACAAAGTAATGTGATTTTATCTCATTTTCTAAGACAACTTCATCTCTTAGTATATATGAGTAAGTTAGTATTACTTTGTGGATTTGACTGGAATAACAGTTTTAAGGCAGAAAACATTAATGCTGAATTCTAACTTAGCGACATTAAGGTGGCTAATAGAAAATTATTTGCATATAAAAGGAGAAAACCTGTAGAATTCAAAATTCAAACAAGCACACAACTAAATGAACTATTGAAACAATATGTTGTGTTATTTTTATTCTCATGGTTTCAGAAGTAAAAGGTGAAGTGACCGATGAAGTCCTTACAAATATAGTTTCTCCTACACACAACACAAAAACCCTTCAGAAACAAAGCAGTCAGCCTTGTCAATAGATCCTTGGATTTGGGAATGGCCTGCTGGCTCCATCCCTCTCTGACCGTGCCAGATCAGCGGGATCTGGCGATGAATCATTGATGACCGGTTCCAACAGCTTAATGGCCTCTAATGTTTGCTAATGATCCCCCGTCGCCACGTGCATGGCCTTAATGGATTCAATGCCGTGGGGACTTCTGTGGTTTGGACTCCGATAGCTCGGCCTTTGTGCGTGGAGCGCCGCACAACAGGAAGTGCGAAAGTCATGAGCACACGGCCGCGGAGGAGCTCCACGGGCGCAGCATGGCTTTCCCTCTCCGTCGATCAACCTCAGGTAGGGCCAGAAGGGAAAACTTTGACAAAGAAATTAGAAATGTAGCCACAAAGATGCATGGATATAATCCAAATTTCAAGAATTAGTTATTTTACTATAAAGTTCTTGACAATGAGGTGCAATGTGTAAAGATATAAAGTTAATACAATTAAGTTTGAGGCTTTGTTATTATTTGTGATTTATTGTTATTGAACTGTTCTTAAATTTCAACTATCATAGTTGAACATTCATCTATCGGCGGTTTAAAAGGATTAAACTTGTTTTTGCTCAGAAAAAGAATCGAAGAGCTGTCCTTGGTGCTGAAAACTGCACTGGGCGCACCCTTCTGACTGTGATGGGATCTGCTGCACAGGATCATGAGCAAATAAAAACACTCATGTGAAAACGTGACCTGTGAATTACATGCATTTTGAGGTTGCTTCTGAATATTGCTTTAATGTTGTTGTTTTTTTTTAATTTTGGAATTTAAGCATAAATCTGTGTTTCCTCCAGGCTCACAGGGGAAACCTTTCATTGCTACAAAAATTATTATAGAATTAAAGTAATGCAGGTCCAGTAATTTAAAAAAAATTTAAAAATTGGCAATTAAATGAATTGTTATCTGTTGACTTTTGCTACAATTTCACTCAACAGCCTCAGCTTTTCTCCCTTGGACTAATCTCTATGCTTTCATAGTTGACCTGCTCGGTGGTTTATTTTGTCTATACATCTATTACCCAAAGTACCTTGGTTCTATAATCCTAAATCTATCATTCAATAAATTATTTGACCAATCAATCATGGAGTTCCAACCACATTAAATAAAGCAAAGCCACCCCAAGATGTCTCAGTTTAATTAGGTTATTGAACATCAGCAACCAAGGAACCACTGCTGATGCCTGTTTTATACCATCTTAATTTGTTTGACATTCTGCTTGAATTAAAGTTGAAATTGTTGAGCCAACAATTAAAACTTTGGTTTAAAACTCTTCAGCAAAAGCTTTTATTTTGTATGAACCGATTTACTAGGGTCAGAGAGAAGCTAGCAGCAGAGAAGACTGATAGAGATTAAAAATTAAATATCGGTTATTTAATGACTTATAGACATTAAATAACTGAAATCTCAAAATCATTTCATCATGGTTTAAGATAATGCTGTTTATTAACTGATAAATTACTGTCATTATGTGTTAATATTTTAATCTGTTTTATAAAGTGTGAAATGTTCTTGGGGCTCCACAATCAGCTCCATGTAAGGGCTGAGTCAGCAATTCGAGTTGTTCATAACTATCCTCCTTGGTCAAACTGTTAAGACCATCATTAGGAGGAACTGTGAAACTCCAAATAAGCATAAAAGTATGTGACTTGCTAGTGAAGCTAGCTGTGTAAATACATTGGTACAATTAATTGGTTGATTTTGTTTTCACATGTTATCATTTGGTGATCAGTTCTTTTTTGCTTCTGGTTAGCTGCTTATTGATTAACTCATTGATATCTTTTTACAGCAACATTTCACATTGTTATTAGCTGGAGACAAAACTGATTGACTGCTTGGTGTAAGTGCTCATATCTGATTTGTTAACACTAATCTAAATTTAAGACATTTCCAGAGCCTTACAAAATAATTCACATTTTCCCACAAAACACAACTTAAGAATCATTTTGTTGAAGTATTTGTGCTAGATTAATGAAAGATAACGGCAAATTATCAATGCAGGGACAAAGATACATGACTTTAAATGTTTCAAACAAATCAACTTTTCAAAAAATTGTACTAAGTATTTGTATTCAATACATTGCTGAAAGATTTTTCACAGCTATTACACCAAGTCTTTTGAAATTGGATAATGAGTGTCTAATTGGTTTTTAGCTAAGTATAGCCACAGATTCTCAAATAGTAACTGACACAATTTAACACACAAATAGGCTTTTACTTTGTATCTGTGGTTGTGTGCTTTGGCTCATTGTCCTTTCCCACCTGTTTGCTGTGATCCTGACAAGGTTTGTGGCAAAGTGGACCTATGACTTTCTTTTAACTAAAACAAATCACAATATCATATCTTAAATGGCAAATTTGTGGAGAACATGACCATTAATAGTTAATCCCCATTTGAGAAGGGCATTTCAGCAGCTCCTTCAAAGTTGCAATGAGCTCTCAGCAGCTCATCTTTTTTTTTTTTGCTTTTTGCCAGGACTGTCAGTTCAAGTGAATATCTATTTCATGGCAGGACTGCAGCTGTCCTGTACGTTTGCATTTTTTGTTAATAGATAGAAAGCGAAATGAAATGTTCAAGGCTTTGGATAAACTTCTTTGCAATGTTATCCTTAACCAGACTGATGTGTCACTTTGTCTTCATGATGCTAATATGATCCAACATCATTTTTGTTCACTTCACGATGATGTGCTTCTTTTTGTTGTTCCATTATATGTACCCACCAGAAATTACATTGATGTTTGCAGCTTTAGCGAAGTGATAAATTGAAGAAAATAAGTATGAATGTTTACTTCTGTAGATGTAAGGTCAGACTTGTTACAGAAACAGTAATGAGACCACTGAAATATAAACCCTGGAATGAATTATTATGCTGAGGATGACGTAAGCATGTTTCCTCCTTTCTATAACCACATTAGATGTTTTAGTTCTTAATACATTGTTCTCAGTGGTTGGAGAGAGGCTGCTCTAAGAACCATTTGCGATGTGTGGTCTTGGTTACTGACCGCATGTATCTTATCGCCATAAAGAATATGGCAATAAAAAATACATCTAGTTTCAGAGAGTGTTTCAAATGTCTACCAACTTTTACATTAGCTTTGACAACGACAAAAACCTCGAACTAGATGCACTTTGTGTTTGGATTGGTTAGGAAACATTAGTTGTCTCATAATCTGTGCTTAATAATTTCCAGCATCTGTTTCTTAACAGATGCACTGGTTTCTATTTTGCCCCTCTGACCCTTGACTAGGGCTAGTGGGCATCAGACTGTCTGCCCCCTTTTTGACCACCTCCTCTTCATCTTTTGGGTTTCTTTCTCTGCTCCATCCTAGCTGTATCTGGTTAGAACAGCTGTGCATTTGTTTTCCTGTGGGGGCCGCCTGTAGGCAGCAGGCATGCGTGAAGTGGCTCATTGCTGCTCTGTGCTTGTCTCACTCAAGTGCTAATGCAAAGGAAATGTCTAGAAAAAATGACACACCTCGTCTAATCTGAACTGTTCACTCTGTTATTAACCTCCTCCTCAAGCTGCTGCCTTTCAGCCGTGGTGAACCTCTGCACCACAAGGCAGTCAGAGGCCCCTCCTCTCTGTTTTAATGATATTATCCAGTGGTCTGCTTTTTGTAAATTAACAAATGTACACTGCCATCAAGAAGAGACTGGGTAATGAAGTGTGGATTTTCAATGCAGGATTTCACTGAATTCAGAAGATTTTAAAGAATGAGAATGAAAAAAAACTATGCAGACTTTTGTGTATTTTGGTCATTGACATCAGAAGAGGAGATGCAGTTGGTCAGCTGGCATTAGGTTCAACTTTATGTGAGTCAAAGCTTTAATTCAGAAAACTGAAATTTATAGTTCAAATTTGGATAGAGCTGCGGATGAGTTTCAGAGTTTGAGTTAGCATAAATTTGCTTATGATGATTTTTCTCTCTGAGGGTTAAGTTTTTATAAAAACCCGGACTGGATTCCTGAAGAACCTTAGTAATGAAATCTGGCCATCCTGTTCATCATCCCAAGCTGTACCTGCACGGTTTATTTAGTGACCGTGCAGGATCAAGTGAAAATATGTAGTTATACATGCATTTGTCTCAGTTAAGCACATTATCAGGTAGACATATTTGTCCAAATAAACTAAGCTTCTTCGTAAATACATGAAGTTAAACAGTCAGGCACAAAATTCATTTATTTAGGTTCTGAAACTGCAGAAGTGTTCACCCATTTAAGTTTTTGCTTCTGTTGAAATATTTTGGTGCTTTGTTCATAGATGATGGGAGATGGTTGTATGGTCTGTGACGAAGCTGGCCAAGAAGAAAAGTTCTTGATTCTCTGTTTTAATAATGTTCAAATCGTTACATAAGATCCTGGCATGTAGATCCTGACTGAAATAATCAGATCCTACAATTGAATGAAATGACCTTTCTCTGCAGCGTGGCTGGCCTCCAGAGGGTCATCTGAGCTGCTGCTCCTCTGCATCAAAAGAAATTAACTACATATCCCAAAGGTAGCCAGAAAGTACTCCTGAGCAGAATAAATGGACCCAGGAAGCTTTTAGCTTTTACGTGTTTATTAACAAGATAAATGTTTTTATTATTATTATTTGAACTAATGGTCACTGATCACTGGAGAGCTGTCCAGTCTGTATCTCCCCTCTTGTCCATAAAGAATGAACAGATTATTATAGGAAATAGATTTCAATCTCTGGCTGAATGGTTTATTTGTTTTCCATGATTCCATACAGCTTTCTTTATTTTAAAAGCACCTTCACATTTACATTATTATTCCTTATCCAGTTCATCTCTTTTCTTTCATCCATCCTTCACGTTTTAAACCTTTTTGTGGGTTCATTTTTGCTTCTTTCTCACTCAGTCACACTCAATATCTAATTTTCTCCCTCAACCCCTCCTCTTCTATTATTCCTCCTCTCATTCATTCAGGCTCGCCTCTCCCTCCTCTTTTTTTCTTGTATATTCTCCTCCTCCTATATTACACCCACTCCCTCCTTACCAAGTGCCCCCCACCACCTTCTCCTCCTCCCCTTCTGTCTAGTGCTGTGTATCACACATCAGTGTAACATGTAAATATCATGCCACGTGGGGTGCAGGGCTACAGGTGTCCTATATCTGACTGAGCTTCCGGAACCCCCTCCCCACCTGCACCCCCTGCTCTCTGTATGCATGCACACCCCCACTAGCCCCCCACCCCCCTGTTCATCGCTCCTCATCCTCTGAGCGGGCAGGGCTGCAGCAGTTTTATGAACGGCACGGCAGCAGCATCATGATCCCCTTTCCGCCGATCGCGCCCCGAGTTGTTTCATTGATAAACATTGCGGCTGCTGCATTTCTGTCACGGACAGCGTCGAGGAGTGGAGCGTCTCCGTGGAGAGAAGCAGAGGAAGAGGAGCAGAGACGGCAGCAGCTGCAGTGATCATCAACAACAAAAGCCGGCGCCGATCACACCAGTTCAGAAGCTGTTGATTCGCCACTTGCACGCGGACTGGATCTTTACGCAGCCTCTGCTCTCCTTCCACACTCTCTTGGGACACTTGAAAAAAAGATCACCTGAGGGGTTAGTGAGACAGCTTTTGCCACTCAACCCCCTCCCTTTACCCCTCTCCCTGGGGGATGGGAGGCGGTGTCGTTAAGGTTCAGGCGCTGGAGCATTTCTGCACCTACTTCCATGAGGCGCCCGGACGCGCCGATGGAGGATTCTGGATGTTTTTCCCCGAAAAAGCCCCTCGGCAATCTGCGAGCCTCCATCGGCCGGGCGTGTGATGCGAACTGAGTCGTGGGCGGCGTAGAACCCCTCACTTTTCACACATACATACACACACACCCCTACCGGCTTGTTCGCGAACACTTCTTCCAGCCGGGACGCACAGCCTCGCTTCACGCCGCCGGGTTGAGCAGCATGTCCCGGGCAGCGGCGATCGCCAGCTCCCTGATCCGCCAGAAGCGGCAGGCGAGAGAGCGGGAGAAGGCGAACGCCTGCCGCGGCAGCAGCAGTCCGAGCAACAGCAAGGGCGCCAACGAAAAGCCGAGCAAGCTGAATGTGTTCTCTCGAGTCAAATTGTTTGGATCAAGGAAGAAGAGGAAGAGAAGGCGACCACCAGGTTTGAGGGAGGGAAGGGGAGCGAAAGAACCAGCCATCAAAATCTTCATCAACATCATCATCATCCAACACCATTTTTCTTCATCACCAAGGCAGGCGCATCATTTCTTCATGTGTCCCTATCATCTAGACTGCTGTGAGGTTGGAATGTACAGGTTGGGTTTAATCAGCTTTTTATTTCGGCCCACTGTGGAGTCCTGTAGCAGCAGGTGTCTGCAAACATCATGCAAAGCAGAAAACTGCTGCTCTGTCATGTGACATCACTTCATATCCATCTGGTTTTAATACAAGCAGCAAAGAGTGGAGATGCAAACACTTCCTGCTTCTTGGAGAGTCCAGATTTTGACATAAGCAAGTGCATTTTAATGTGTTTCACCATTCTCTTTTCTCTTTCAGAGCCCCAGCTAAAGGGCATAGTGACCAGGCTCTCCAGTCGCCAGGGCTTCCAGCTGCAGATGCAGCAGGACGGCACCATCGATGGAACCAAGGATGAGGACAGCACCTATGGTAAGGCTGGATCCCGTTTCACCCCTTGGCTGTCAGGTTTACCAGTGTTTTTTCTTCTCACCAAGCAAGAGAAGCAGAAAAAAATAGTATAGAACTTGTCTAAAACATATTTTGTAGATACAAAAACAGGAAATGGAGTTAAATTTATAGTTGATACAATGAAGCAATGTTGTTTATACCCAAAATAAATTTGAAAAATAGCATGCTGATTAAAGTGTATTATTTGGGTACAACTATATACCAAGCAGTATACAATTATAGTACATTAGCTACTAGATATAAATGCATTAAGATGCATGTATTTTCTTCTCAAGCATTCAGATGTTTGCTGTGTGACTGATAACTACTTACATAACATTACATACATATGTTTATGTAATTGAAGTAGTGAGAAATGATTGTGGTTGTTGAGACATTTTTGAGCGAAATATTTTAACTACTTGTTAAAATATGATACATTTAATAATTATAATTATATAATATACAGTATATATAATAGATGGGATATAGGATAATGCTATGAACTGTCATTTCATATTGCAATACTGCTAACATCCTGATGATAAAACAAATAAATATAAAAAAATGTAAAAGTTGATACTTATTTTTACTGTGGCACATTTGGTTGTTTTATTTGACCTTTTGTTTTCTTTAACACGCACAGAAAGTGCTGTATGACTGAAAACTGTTCACACGACACAGGCGGTCACATTGAGTCATATTTCTTTACATTACATAAATAGTTCTTGAAGTGTTGTCTCATTTCTCAGTTGGACATTCTGACCTCTGTCTGAATTAATTAGTCTCTGTTTCTGTGATTTTTATCCTTGTTGAATCTAGTTTAGTCCTTTATTGCTAACCGTAACATTTTGGGACAAAACTATTGCCTGTTTTTTGCTTTAAGTGGAAGAAAATTCTGGCTTTTTTTGCTTATCTTTTGACACAGGAATATAAAGTTGTCATTATCTTACATTTGATATGTTGTAATAATGCTGAGAGCATGCAGATATTAAATAAAAGAGCTTGGAGTCTTTGGGGACTCTGTTTGTAAGCTTTTACTAAATGAAAGCAGCAAAGTATTTCATCCATTTTTTCAATAGGAATAAATTTAACAGAACCAACAAACAAAGTCATTTCCTACCAGTCAGTAAACAACCAAACAAGAAACTGAAAAATCTGTTTTAAGTAGAAATAAAATTCTACTTTAAAAATAGATTTTGGCATTCATTTGGCCATCCATTTGTCCATCCTTCCAGCAAAGGCTGGGTTGCAGCTAAAAGTTTAGCTAAATATGACTAGAAACTCTGACATTTGAATATTAAAAAGCTAGATACTCCTAACATTGAAAATCAGCTTTCAAGTAAGCTATAGTAGGTTCAAATTGAAACTCTTGCTTCAATAAAACACTTTCACAAATACTGTAGTTTATTTTTGCTTTGAGAGTCAAGAATTGTTAAACCACATATCCTCTATTTTGTACTCTCCCTTATCATAAGGTGGGTTTAACTTCACGAAATTGAAGAGTATTTCATCATGGCAAAGGTTTGGTATCTAGCAATGACTCTGATCAAATTTAACACCTTTATAAGCACTTTGGGGTTAGCCTCTACCTCTGGTTAAATCCAATTTAAAGATAAACGTCACTGTGTGGAAAGGCGTTTGATCTTGAACATTTAATTCAGACAGTCACTCAACAACATGTCAAGTGCTCATTTAATTAGTAAGATGGAGCACGTTTTTCCTCCAAATGTCAGGTGACAGCGCTGTCTGTAGAATCTATCTGTGCCTGCTGGTTAAATGAATTGATTAAACATCAACAGAAAACATTGTGCGGTTTTCCAATTTCAGAAATAATGACGGATATGAGGATAAAAGATCTCCTTTATTTTACTTCCTCACTTAATTGTATATATCCGTGAAAAACAAAAAAAACCCTTAGATTTACACAAATAATTTAAATTTTGTTGGTGTTTTTAAGATAACAGTCTTCTTGTGCACCGTTGATTTCAGCAGCACCTTACAGTATTCTTCTGCTTCTCCAGCTACTGAGCGCAAAGCAAAACACATAAAAGTGTTTTCTTTAATTAAATGATTACATGCAGCATACATCATGTAAACACCTACATGAACTTGGTCACCCGTGTCGGGGGTTTGGAAAGATAATCCCTGTAATCCAAGTCTCCAAGCAGCCACAGTCATTAAAAAGAACATGGTTGGCTGATTGACTGTAATTAAATAAAGGCTTGACACACAAAACGGGGACAAATAATCACATCCCTTCCACAGTTCTCAGTCTACTGTAGTGACTTTTCCATATGAATGGAAATGGAAAACAACGACCGGCGGCGATATTTATAGTGCCTGTTAGAAGTTTAGCTGCACTCGTCTGGGATATGAATGTCAAATTATTTGGGGACTTTTAATATAATATTTGACCAGGGTGAGGTGATAATACAGCAAAGAGCATCAATGAATAGGAAGAAAATACCAAATAATTAGGCAATTTTTCTATTCCGTACAAAATCTAAACTTTTCATACAGGCTCAAATATTATGATCTGTCCTTTTGCCATGTTGTGTTGTGTTGAGGACTCAAATGCAGGGAAGCAGGCAGGCAGACTGAGTAAACCAAACTGTGTGCACCAAAGCAAAGTAAACTAAAGTCAAAACAACTGATGTTCAGTGGGAACAGGAAATATAGCCAGTACAAAGAAGTGAGAAACAGCAGGATCTGATGAAGATCAGAGGCTTATAAAAGTTGGGAGGATGATTACTGAAACAAGGAACAGGTGAGACTGATTAACTGAGCAGATGCAGCTTGGAGGCAGGAAGGTGTTTATCTCTAAGTAAATAAACAAAAGAACATGGAAACAAAGCTTAACTAAAATCGAGATCCTAAAAAACGTAGGACTAAAGTGTCTAAAGTAAAATGAAGTCCAGCATGTCATGACAGCCTCATCAAGTAGCAAAAAATCCACAGAGTTCTGTAACCATTAACAAGCTCCTGACAATTCTGGCTAGATGTTTTTATTACTTTTCTTATCAGAAATGGATCAGTCAATGCAGCGGGTTTCCTGTCATAGACTATACTGAATAGAAGAATCCCCATTTTTCTGATACGTCATTCCTGAAGCTTCATGTTATATTGCTTTATCCATTACAAAACGAGTTATGGTGTATGTTTGTTGGGTTCATAGTTTAAATCATTTTTATCTTTTGTAAAACTGTGTACTTTGGAGGTCATTCTTCTTTGTTACTTCACCCACTTGAAAGCCTTTCATTGATCCCTCAGTTTTTCCTGTTCTTGTGGATAAATCCCTTTTACCAGAATAAATTTGGATTGTCCTTGTGGGCAGCTACAAATTTAGTTTGTGCTTATTTGAGCAGTTCTTCTTTCTTGGTCAGCATCCCATCAGTCTAGGTTGATACAAGGCTGACTTCATAGTGGATGCTGGTGTTCCAGTACCTTCCAGTTTTATAATGGATTTGAGACTCTGTTGTTCCTGGGTTGTCGTTAAACATAATTAACTATTTTCTCCTCAAATCCTGTTAAAGAGAATGGGCTACTTTTAAAAGCCGTGTTGATGCAGGGAAAATAACCGGTTTAAAATGAGTTCTACCGTTTCTGACGAGAAGATCAGTCAAATATTCAGCCATGTTCAACGACCTGATGGAGATTAGCAATATGTTGGAGGTGCACATTGTTGAAGGTCACTGAACCAAATAATAGCAGGGATGTAAATATTTGATTTTATCCATGTGTGTCATTTTGATCAGGTGCCACTGAAATGAAAACTTGTGTTAGATTCAATCTTATGCGCCTAATTGTTGTTTTTAAAGTGTCATCAGTTCTCTGAAGAAAGAGCATTTTAAATGCATGATTAACAGCCCAAACTCCGTATGAATGAAGACTGTATGTAAACTTCTGACATGCCATTTTCTGCTCACATTTTCAATCTTACTTCGCTCCATCTGAAATATTACTTTTTTCAGTCATACGTTATCTCCTTGTACTGAAGACACATCGCAACATCAAATAAGACAAAATGGTTTGCACCTGTAAGGTTTCAGATTTCCCAAACAAGATAACAAGCAACACAAAGTATAGTTATCTCATCTTACGAAGAACCGAGTAAACAATGGAGGCAGGCTTTGTATTTTTTGACAACTAACTTTAATTACTCCTATTACTATTACTATTATCCCTCATTGTGACATTTAGTATCAGTGCAAATCTGTGAATTGCAGCTAGCATGACTTTATTGACATTTTTCAACTATAACCATTCACTAATCTCTACTGCTAAGTCACTGAACCTGAATGCATTGAGCTGAACTGTAATAGTAACTGACTATGTTGATTTTAAAATTATCTGAGTTGAATGAACTGCATGTGTTTGAGATTTAGTCTGACTGCTATACTCTGATTTGTGACTGAGCTGCACCCAAACCGAAAAAACTGAAGACATTTGGCACTTTTATTGTTATTATATATCTTCCAGTGTGCCCTGAGATTTCATTTGCTGAGTATTGGCTGCATCCCAGCTCTCGTTTGCATTTTGCTTTGACGCTAAACCTAAATATTTCTACAGACCTATCACGCCTCCCACACACCAGCAGCACTCCCTTGCAGAAGCAGCCCCTTACCCTGAAATATAGAAGTGGCGCTATAAACAATCTCCTTAGAAGTGGCTCAAAGCACATAAAGAGCTTGTGGTGTTTTGTTGTTCCCCCAAAAGTTCCTTAAATACCCATGCAGTGACCCCCCACCTCTAATCCACAAAGCTTCTGGTTAGTATTGCCTCCTTTCTGGTACCAAGCAGAAAAGAGACATCTCGAATGCTCATAAATATAGAGACATAGTCAATAACAGTTTGTATGAATGGAGTTCATTGACATGGATGATTTCCCCATGGAATTACACTGCACCCATTCCAGAGTTAAAGCTCTCGCTCCCAAATTTGTATTGATTTTTAAAAGAATAATTATGGGTTATATTTGGAAAAATGCTTATGGGAATAAGCACATTAAAATAAAGCCAGAGACTTTTTTTAGTATTCAAGTTAATTGTTTTGCAGTCACTTACAGCATTTCTAAAACGCCTTTTAAATAACATTGTGCTGTAGCATTCGAGAAAAAGTAACAACTTTGGTGCTGCTAACGGATAAACGTTAGATTATTAAAATTACTTTTCAATCAACCTTTTATGTCTGTTAATGTCTCAGCTTTTAAACTAGCGACTTTTCTTGAGTTCAAAAGTGCTACCTTTGACTGGATATCGCAATGCAGCGCATAAGAAGAAGAAAAATCACCTGTTTTTTTATTGTTATTATTTATCAATTAAAATCAGAAAAATTCTGTTGCTTTCACAGCTGCAAAGTCCTTTGGGGTGTGTCTTAACCAGCTTTTCCACTGACATTTTTACCCATGCTTTCCCAAATAGCTCAAGCTCAGTCAGATTGCACCACATATGACTGCATGTTGTATGTGATGCAACATTTTCCAGTCATACCACATACAGTTTCTCAACCTGATGTAGCTCTGAACTTCTACTCCATTTTTGGAGCGAATGTAATGTGACAATATCTAAGAGTTCACGGTCTAAGAGTATTTTTATAAGACCTTGTACCCAATGCTTAACATGAATATTTTTTCTCTTGTTTAATACGATTTGCAAATTTTGTTGACATTTCCTACCTTTTTCCTTGCAGACAGTGTGCAGGAAGCTAAATTGTTTATGCCGTTGTTTGTGCCTGACTGAACTTTTAAAATTGCTTTTCCGTGGCAAAATGGAAGTGTCATTATGTCAGTGATATTGATGAGGATCATTCTGTTTTTCTCCCTCTGAACATCCATTTGTTTTCTCTCTGTGAACGTGTTGTTTGTTTGTGTGCAGCCCTGTTCAACCTGATCCCTGTGGGGCTCCGTGTCGTGGCTATCCAGGGCGTTCAGACCAAACTCTACCTGGCAATGAACAACGAAGGCTTCGTCTACACCTCAGTAGGTCACTAAAAACGGCACCATCATGACTAATATGATACATTTCTGTCATGCTGACTAACGAAGCAAAAGGTTCCTCCGAGAGAACACTCATTACTGCGCTCTCGTCACATCAACACCTTTAACGACACACCATCTGAGCCTCACTTATCCATCTCTTGATATTCGTCTAAGAGCTGATTTCTTCTGCTCACCCTCTTGTTTTTGTTGTTGCCTTTGGTCATTCTTGATGAAAAAGATTTCTCCTGAAATTTGTCCTCATGTCGTTTCCAAATTGACATGCACACACACACAAAAACCCGGCGCTGCTGCATTTATTTAATCAGACAGGCCAGAAGGTTGGAGTTGGCTGCAGGGCTGCGCTTCGAGCACCTCGTTTTAGCTCTTCAGCACTGGTGGTGCGTGGTGTGGAAGCAATAACAACAAGAACCAACAAAAATAACACACACAAACACTTTCTCTCAAACACACACTTCTGGCAATCTGTACAAGCAAAGCTACAAGACCAAGTGATGAAAACTAACAAAGAGGAAATAAAAAAAAGCGATGCCCACCTCCGTTTTTGCAATCACGTATAGCACCACAATATCTGGTCCATCATATTTGAGATGCGTTCTGCTGTTTTTCTAACCTCTGTCATAACACTGATATCACTTGTTCCATCTCCTGACTTGATATTAAAAAAAAACAACACAGCACGGCCCTCTGCTTTTCACACCAGGTCTGGCCAGACGTCATGCAGCACAGGCCTAATCAACATTCTTGCTGTATTAACACATGTCAGTGAGAAACAGCATCCTTTCTATATCTTCCTGTTTCCCTCAGCAACCTGGCCACCATCTTTCCCAGTGGGCTGGTTGGTATTCAAGGGAGTAGCTGGTTGCTATGGAGACACAGGAATAAGGAAATGCAAATGTCAGCTGTCCTAAGTTGGTGCAGCTCATTTCTTTGAGACCACAGCCCGGCCAAGATAATGATCCTAAGAGCGGAGCGCCTGATGGATGAAAAGAGGGACTGATTAGAAAGTTTTGAAACAGAGCTGCCGTTACAAAACGTATGCATGCTCTATCTTCTCTCTCTTCCTGCAGCTAATGCTCCTGCCTTTTTGCATCTTTTCTGGGCAATTTCTTCTAATATACCTCCTGTTCTCCTCTCAGGAACATTTCACCCCGGAGTGTAAGTTCAAGGAGTCTGTGTTTGAGAACTACTACGTCACATACTCGTCCATGATGTACAGGCAGCAGCAGTCAGGCCGGGCATGGTACCTGGGACTCAACAAGGAGGGAGCAATCATGAAGGGAAACCACGTGAAGAAGAACAAGGCAGCCGCACACTTCATACCGAAACCACTCAAAGGTAGGACTGAACCAACTCTTTAAAAGATGTTCTGCTTATTTGAAAATGTATTATTTGATTTTAGAATCATCTATAACAAGTCTACATTGTCAGTGAGGAGCTCATAAACTAACTATAGACATAAGAGGATCCAGTATCCTCTGTGATTTTTAAACCATTGATTAGTTGTATAAGTTTTATCCCACCTATCAGAAGCTCAATGTTGTCCCACTTTATCTGTTCCAAAACAATATTTGAACTGTATTTTGAAATGTTGAATCACTAATTTGTGCTCATGTATCAAAGAACTGATAACTGGAGGTGAAGTTGAAGATTTCCATCAGGACAGTGATGCCAAATGCAAAATGCAAATCAAAACTGGTTTTGGAAGGGTTATATTTATAGAATGGCTCCATCCTTAACACTGTTGAAAATATATAGATATGATGGCATTCATAAATTTTGGGTCTGTGACAAAAGACACCAATTATAGGGAGCTCAACCAATTAGGTTCCTAATAATATGAAAATATTCTGCCAAATGGTTACAAAAAGAGTGTGGTTTCTCAGCAATTTGATATCTGCATTGACTTTTAATTCTGGAAAAAGAAACGTTACTTTAGGTTAATTATGCTCCAGCATTGTCTTCCTACTTATGTAACATTGAAACAGACCAATGTTTATTACAAATTAAGTTTATTACAGGGTGCAACAGATTCTTTGGCCATGTTAGAAAATTTTGCAGTATGAGCACTGTTGCTTTCACATACCATCTGCATCACACATTTTTCTTTACACAACTGCTACTATTAATATTGCAGCAAATATCCAATAGTAATATTACAGAATGATACGCAATACCTTACATATCACTCTGCAGTAGAGTGATATGTAATCCATTTTTAATAGAAGTTCACTCACGTTGGTGTGTCTGATGCTTGAAACTAAAAAATCACGCCATGGCCCATTTTATGAAGTAATGGGAATTTTTTTAAATTTTGCTTCATCAGACTACTTTGGGAAACTCAGAGCATCAAAATACATTGCATTACATTTGTAAAAGAAGACCATTAGATTGTGATGTCTTGATAAAAGCAACATAACCCATCATGATACATATACCTAACCCTCTGAAATATATACGGGTCAATCCTTGTTTTTAAAATATTTAGATTCTATTTCATCATTTAACACTGGAGAAAAAGTTCCTCCATTCTGAGTGTTCAGTAGGTTTCTCACTATTGGCACTATTTTATACTGTATTTAAAGTTAAAAATTACATTACTATACATACCCTGTACAGTGGGGCATCTATTATTGCAACTTGTTTTAAATTCTCTCTTATGTTGTCCTTTTGGTCATTTTTAGGCCCTCAATCTTAAAAATCTTCACTGACTGGCCAGCTATTTGTTAAGAAAATAATGTGAAAAGAGGCAGCCGTTCAGTCCTTGCTTAAGAAGTGCCAAGCTAGCCACATGCTGATGGATAAAAGCGAGACAATTAAAATCTGGTGTGCTGTTAAGGCACAATTCACACAGCTGAGAAGCAGAGTCTTGAAGGGAAGAGAAATAACTCCCTTTGCTGTGACCTTTGTGACTTTGCAGAACTTTTACAAAACATCCAAAGCTACTCAACACACCAAAAGAATAGTGTGTTCTAAACTTAGAAATTATAAAATGAGCTTCTAACATCTGAAAACAAAGTTTTAATTAAGTCTTTTCTCCTTAAAGTAAAATTCCTCTGAACCAGCATTATTTTCAAACTTTCTTCACTTTAATGTTTCAGCTGTATTGTATAGGACACTGTATGCTTTGTGCAGAGAATTACAATAAAAGAGCGATTTTTTACATTAATTTGATGCTGTTCCTTTTAAGATAGCCCGAAGTCTGATTAAGGGAAACACACTTGATGTTTGCTCTGCTTTAATTTAATATGCAACTTACTCGAGTGTAACATGGAAACGGACGATATTTTAGAAGACGCACAAAGAACAGTAATTAACCTTTAAATGGCCCGTTAGAATGCCTGCATTTAATGTTTTCAATGTTTATGAACAAATATACTTAAATGTTTACAGATTTGAAACACATATGGGTAAATTTAGAAAATTCTGATTAACTATGGGTTTTAACACATTTTTATTTAATACAGAACCTAAAACTAATTAACACCTAAATATTTGTTGCGAAAGATTGATAAAAGTGAATTGTATTAACTTACTCATTTGTTAATTTATTTACATGTTCAAAATATAAACTAAACAAAACATCCTATGAAAAATAATTAAATCCTGTTTTGTTATTAATTCTGAAGGACAACTTTTTTATTTAAAAAAAAGTTACAGATTTGCATTTCAAAGTTTTATCCTCTTATACATGCTCTGCCTCTTAAAAGTCGGGCTTACGTATGCAAGATTGTTCATATGTTGGAACAGAAAATTTGTTATCAATAATCTGTAAGAAAGATCTGAATAAAAAAGAGATTATTGAAAAAACTGCATCCATCTTTGCATTAATTGCAGAGGTGTTTACTATCTACTCACTTGTATCTGACGCTCAACATCCTCATCAGTGACAGAGGAAAATCTCTGAGTTTGTTGAGGAAAAGCTTATCTTATCTTTTCATTCGTGGTTCAGGACTGATTCTCTGTCTCCTTGTTTTCTTCTGATTTTAATGGGATACATTTTGTTCAGATATTTTGTTTTGAGTAGGTCAGTTGCATTTTTACTTTATTTTTGTTGTGTATTCTTAACAGTTGTTTGCTTCCTGTCTTCTTTTAAGGAGCTTTTCTTTCATGTGCTTTCACCTGCATTCATATGGCAACCAAAAATAAAACATGCACCCGGCCCGGTAGTAGTAATAAATAAGGAATTTATGTTTGTAGCTTCCAATACCATGCTAAATTAAATAGGTATTTGTTTTTAAAAGCTGAGGTCTGCATTTGATCAGTTTTAGTTCAATATCTTTCATGTAGTTGAATAAACAGTGTCATGTTATATTGCTTTCCTTGTTTGGTTCTTTTTTTCTTAATTCTTTCCTTTTTTCTTAAAGTCACAGAAAATTTCTTGCATAATATTTCATCACAAAGATCTCTGACCAGGTCAAAACTCATATAGTAGCCATAGTCTTTTGTGTGGACATTGTGAAGAACAATGACAATAGACACACATGATGTAGACATGTTTTGTTTGTTGCTCCAAATTTTAGAAGCAGTAAGAATGGCGCTCTTTCTCAATGCTCGAATTACTTGCTCGAAGGAGTTTTATAATCCTTTTTCCATTGTCTTCGCCTGACAGCTTCTCTGTTTGGGCCCATGTTTCCTGTCAATCAGCCGACTGAAAATGCTCATCAAAGTCTGCAAGTGCTCTTTCTTCACTAAGAAATCATTCAGTTCTATTCATACAGCACCAATTCACAACAAATGTCATCTCCAGGCATTTTAGAAGATGTAGAGATCCAATTCATATATAGAAGCATATTCAGCAATCATATCATTTAGGTTCATCCAGATCATGTTTAGGCTACCATATTTAAAAAAAAAAAAAACATTTTAAAATTTCATAAAAGTAAAAAAGATCTTTAAAAAAATCATTAATGACATTCATAAAGTATACTATGTAAATTTATATTCCGGATATATATGTAATTTATGTAATGCAAAATAAAACAGTGAAAGTACATGGTTTTGGCCTAAGGTTCTAATCGATATTACTGTGCAATCAACAGATCCAATAACTATTTAATGACTAACACTTCTGCCAGTAATGGACCCTCACTGAGCTAAGGACCTCTGTGTTTAGCATTTGCTTGCTTGTCTGACTCGCAAATGCTCCTGATTTTTTTGGATGCCTGCATCTATACGCAGCAGGCAGCAGCTTCTAATGGCAAAGCTCTAAAAGTAAGTCAAGTACCTCTAAAAAGCTCCTTGACTTGCCAGATGCGCCAGGTTAGCGTAAGAGTGGTAAATTTCCCTTGGGAATCAGCAGAGAGCAAAACAAAGCTGAGAACGAAGTGGCTATTGGATTTGCATTCATTAAATGGACACAAATCTGACTCAAAACAAAGGCTGGGGCTGTTTCTCATCTGCTTGTTTGTTACTGAGTGACTGTTAACTAATTGATTCTTTAATTAAATTATTGTTCCTTTGTTAATTTTCTTTATTATTCCCAATTAATGACAGGAAATCCTAATTTACTGCACTCACACATATTGAACAGCTCAAAACGATCATTAAGGAAGAGATGAAGCACGCTAAATGCGCCGACTGAACAAGGCTGCACACGTGTGTATTTGACTCAAGGTGTAAAGTGCTCTGAGTGGTCGATAAGACCAGGAGAGGGTTATGTAAATGCATTTACCATATCAAACCTGAGTGGTTTTCTAACTATATTAATAATTCATGTGTGTCTGTTTGTGTAGTGGCCATGTACAGGGAGCCCTCCCTCCATGACCTGACAGAACTGTCACGTTCCGGCAGCGGCACGCCGACCAAGAGCCGCAGCGCTTCAGCCCTGCTCAACGGCGGCAGGAAGACACCCAGCAACGACGACCTATCCTAGCCTCTCCACTTCCTCACTGACGCGTTCAAACACAAGCACTCATCCCAACAGGAACAGTCACCCACAAACACACAAATCTCAGGCCAACATTCCCATTACTTCTGAGAGGGAGGAGAAGATGAGGTCAAAAACCAAGAAGAAAGAGTTCTTCGTCTTCTCAGAGCCCACTGTGACTGACTGTGATGTACATAAATCAAGGACAATCAACCCTTTTTGGCTCTGCTGCCCTCGGCGACGGGAACGCGACTTGTGGACCGCTTCTCTCCAACATTAAAAAGATACTACAGAGAAGGGAGAGAGACAAGGAAGGGACAGACGAGTTCAGTCAGTCACAAAGTATGTTCAACAGACTGTTACAGAGAACCAAAGAGTTAAAGTATTACCTAACCTGGTATAAAAAGGGGCCAGAGAGTTACATGGAGTTACAAAAGTGAGGAGGGCAGTCTTTATTTACAGGTGCATTTTGATAAATTACAAGTTTAAAGTTTTTTTTTTCCAGTAAAACAATTCAAAAAGTGAAACTTGCTTATTAAACTGATTCTTTTCACAAATTTATATATTTTTAGGATTTAATTTAGTCAATGTAGATGATTATGACTTACAGCTTACATAAAAATCCCAAAATTCAATTTCTCAGTAAGCTTGGATATTACATAAGACTAATTAAAAGGCTGTTAACAGGTAGACCTTGTTTTTCCCTTCCACTCAGATTTCCAGTATGCTTAAATAAAGCAAACAGCTTCTTTAACAATGACTTTTTATTTCTTTCCTTCCTTGTGGAAGGCATCAGTCACTGTCTACTGGATAACTATGAAGTCAACTGTCTTCTCCATCATTGTTTAAGCCATATACATGGCATAAAAACATTTTTTTTGGTCTGTCTTTGAACTCTTCCATAACAAAAACCTATAAATTGTTATTGATAAAGAACTTTGCTGTTCAAAATGCTGAATCCAAGCAGTTGGAAGGTTGAGTGGAAGAAAAAAGTGTAGATGAGAAATCCTGATTGTGCAATTGGGATAAGCAATCAGTCTCATGCAATATCTTAGTTGTGAGAATAGTTGAATTTTGGGATTTCTTAAGCTGTAAGAAATATTTCACCATATGTGCAATGAATCTATATAAGTTTCACTTTATGACTTGAATGGATAAATTATTGAAATACACCTGTATGCTACTGTACGCTATGTTTACACACAGCTCATGGGGTTAAGTCATATTTTCAAAAATGATGGACGTATTCCTTGTAAAATCATTAGGATTTATTTGCATGCATGTGCGCCTCTGTGTATGTGTGTGCGTGTGTGTGTGTGTGTGTGCGCGCGACAGAGAAAGCTGTGTTTGCAGTAGGTGTGTGTGAGCGCGCACGCATGTGTCTTTTACCTTTTTAAGATCTGTTGTATATCAGACGAACCTCCTGAGGGCTTCAGCAGGTCACATATAAGGTTTACTGTATATGCTTCCATGCTCACTTCTTACGGGGCGACGCTGTTGTTTATCTTTCTGTTGGTAGCTGTCGTCCCTTGCTGTTTGTTTGTTTGTTTGTTTGTTGTTGCATGGAAGCTCGTGGACCTCTGCTCAGTAGCAGCATGCTGAAGGTCCCCCAGGCCTTTTTTCCCCCTCTGGGTCTTACATGTTAAAGACCACAAGAAAACACTAGTGAGCCAATAGTGGGATACCAGAACACTAGTGAACCAGTGTGAGGGTGTTAGAACACTTCTGGACCAATAGTATTGCACCAGAACATGTGTGGACCAATGGTGTTGAACCAGAACTTTGGTAAACCAATGGGAGCACAGATTATCTTCATATTTTGGTTCCTGCTGTGCACAAACTAGAAATGCACTAAATAAACTTTGTAAAGAAGCAAAGTGAATGGTGTCTATTTTTCATGCACATCTATGTAACTTAAATATTGTTAGTGATTCTAATATAACATTCCTACTTATAATTAAAGGGACATACATCTCATTTGTATTCAACATAAGGATTTATGTAAACAGTTTTACCAAGCTGTAATACTAATAATATTATTATCATTATTAATAGTAATAATACAGCTAAACTAAAATGGGTTTTGAAAAAAAAGGAGCAGGTCCATAAGAACCGCTCATGTTCGTATTTATAAAGTTGTTAATTTAAATAAACATCCCAAAAATATTTAGTTTAATGTCTTGCCAAAGGTGTAGAGAAGCCACACTTTTTCTAACAATCATTGAGGTCCTTTCATAAATCTGGTTGGATATTTCTAATCAGAAATGAAAACATTTAATTTAAGTATGTTGGTCTGTTGGCACTGCTACTTCTTTAAATCATAATCCATAAACGTTCTACTGGGTAGAGGCCAAAGCTTTTGGCAGCCATTCAGGACGGATTTCCAAAATCTGTTTTTATGTTTGTTTGAGGTAACTGTCCTAAAAATCTAACTGTGTCCAAGTTTCAGCCACAGGACACAAACTGTATCCTTCAGATATTGAAAAGTTGGTTATACCTTATAATATTCCGGAAAGACAAATAATCCACAAAGTTTAGGACTTGTAATAAACTAGAACTTATTACAAACACCAGTTTTCTACATAAGATCTACTTCTTCAAAAAAAAAAAGAGAATAGTTAATTGTGAGCTACTTTTAAAAGAAGATAAAAGCACTCAGATATTGTCTGTATTAGATTCATTCTGTACAATATTTTCCAATTAGGTTCCAGCCCTTGCATTATTTTGATTTTGCCACTAGATGGTGCTTACAGGTCCACAGTCAAACCTAAAGCTGGGTCTTCTTTACAAGAGGTATGCAGACTTTTCTATGTAAGCCTTGCAGAAAAACAAAAAACAATAAAAAAGACAATGAAGGTCTCTTGAAACAATCATTTACTCCAACATGTGTGTTTTGTTCACATCTGTGCAGTGAAGAGCAGACATGCCATTTTCTTCAAATGCTTTGGCTACAAAGGGTATGTTTGTTTTGCTATAACTGGAAACATTTAGGGAATTACAAAAGCATAAAGTGCAACAATTAAATAAAAAAATTTAAATTTATATATAGGTAAACTAAAAACATACAATGTTTAAAGTAATCACTTCACATTAAAACAATAAACATTGATTTATTTCTCTCAGGTACAGTGTCATACTAATTATAATTTTTTTAAATCATTAAAATATGAGCTACTTCTTCCAAAGACAATGATAATTTAAGAATTTTTGGTTTCACTCTTTAACTTTCATTTATACATTTTGTGTAAAAGACCCAAAATATTTGGGTGAATACACGAAGGAAGTCTTGTCTGTATCTTCAACCTACAGTAAGAATCATCCCTCTCTCCCTTTGCTACGCATTTCTGTTCAAAGATCACATGATCACCCTCTGCACATGTGCAATAAACATGCAAACACATGAACACAAGACTGAACTCATGGTTAGAGTGATCACGTTAATACTGCGCTGGTTTTAATCGATCAAGTTTGTCACATTTAAGATAGCTTGGTTAGCATCAGCCTGGCTGTGCATCAGCCTCTTCATTCCTTTCTTTTCTTTATCTTCTTTAATTGGTGATCTCCTCATGCTTTCATCTGGCACACATTCTCCTGCCAAACAAGAGTTTTTTCTTTTCTCCTCGCAGTTCCTCAGTCTGTCTGTGTCGTCTAAGTCCCCTTCTTTGATTCCCACTCCTGAAAACAATGAGAAAGCAAATATCAGACACAGTCCTTGCACTGGTATGACAGCTGCATCCCAACTATTACGTTTAGTATGTAATAAATCTGCCTGAATTATTCATAAATGTCAGATTTAGACTTTAGACAATGTTAACTTGACCAAAGATCAGTGTCATGAGTACTTTACCTTTGCTTTCTGCATGACGTTCCCCCTGGAGGAAGCACAAAGAGACGGGGGACGTTTACGAAGCTCAGATGCTGAGTTGACGGGAACGCTCTCATTGTAAACCTTTTCAGCCTTATTTCTCTGAGTCTGTAGTCAAACAGAAACACACATGCAAAAACTTCACCAATGAGGAAAATACAATGTTTCACCAAGCATTTCGAATGACAGCAAAGCTAATCTAAGCTAAGCTAAGATAAGCTAAGCTGTGTTGTTTAAGAGGAATTGCAGTAACATTCAAATTCTAATTCAAAACTTGGAATCTATATATAAAATATATAGTAGTCTGAAAGGGTGACTGATAAAATACATCACATGCAAAGGTGTATTTCTTAAATATTACTCTTTGCGTTCACATGTTGACAGATATAAAAAACACTAATATTCAAAATGTTACTATTTTTTTACGTACTGCATTACTTCTAACACGTTTTAAAAGAAGTATGTTGATGTGTGATATTCTTTCCTCGTTGTATGACTCAGTTTAACTTCTACTTTTTTCAAAGCAGTTTAGACTACTTAGTTTAAGTCAATATTTAATTTCTAAATGAATGTTGAAGTTGTACAAATGATGCGCTGATTCCCACCTTGACGTTAACCTTTGTGTCCACAGGCGGACCCAGAGCTCCTCTAGCCAGTGATTTCTTCAGATTTTCTTTGACTTCTGTCAGCTGGAGCTCCAGCTCCACCCTCTCCTCCTCCTTCTGTTTGCACAGCGTCTCTATCTCAGCTAACTGCTTTTCCATAGCGTCACCTGCACACACACAGACACACGCTGAGAATTAGAGTCAATCCAAAGCAGGAGTCTAAGCAGTTCTGTCTGATGTCTGTCTGACCTGTGTCACTCTTCATTTGCTCCTTCACCTCCTTCTTCTCCCTACGGAGGGAGATCAGGGTGTTTCTCAGCTCCTCCTTTTGCTTCTCCAGCTCCTCTTTCTGCCTCAGGTATCGTCTGGCGTCTTCTTCTGCACGCATCTTCCCATAGCGCCCGTACGGATTTACATCTAAGGGGAAATAAATAAACAGGCATTTGAATAGACATAGCAATTCTGGTAATGCACTGTGGGAAGACGTAGTATCAGTCATCCAGGAGAGAGCCAGCTGTGGCAACATTTTCTCCCATTAAAATTTTATGCAGCAAGGCCAATGAATTATGAAATGAAAGGTGACTCACTGGAGGCGTGCCTCTTGATGGTAGCCTGTTGTTCGGTTTTTTCTGAGTCCCTGCTGGAGAAGGAGGCATGACGTCTCACCTGACCTGTTTTGCTCTCGACATCTTCATCCTGCATTTTTTTAAAAAGAAAAATAATTTTAGTGACCTTTCATGGTGAGTTTTATTGTTTTTAGATTACAGTGCGAAGCAAAGGATTTTTACCAACTGGAGAGAAACAAAACCCAACACAAAGGCAATCAAAATGTATGATAAACCCAACAGCATTTGTCCCTTTACAGATTTCTTCTGTTTTTTTTATTTTATTTTATTAATAACATTTAGTATCAGACAGTCAGAATACGAGTAAATTAAAAGTACAATATTTAGATGACCATTTCAACTATTAAAAGAAGTTATCTAAATCAGTATGAACAGACGTAAGAGAGGTAATTGTCATTAAACCGAGTTTCATTCTTTGAGAAATTCAAAGGTGGACTTGCTGAAGGCTTCCAGACTGTAGGTGCTGTTGATGTTAACTAATGGTCAGACATTTTCTTTCTAGGTTTTATGGTACGGAGCAGAATTCATTGCCCCATCAATTCCAACAAGTGGGACTTTGCTGCCTTGGCATCTTTTCTCTACTTATGGTTAAAGTCTCTTACTGTGGTTTGATGGAGTCAAAGTCTGAGAAATTACTTTGTCATTATTTCCAGACAGATACACAGTATGTCAGTGGCAATGTTTTTTATCTATATTTAAACTTCTTCTAAAGGCTTTTGGCTCCAATCATGTTGTCAGATACGTTCAGTTTAAATCTGACAGCAGTTTTGTCAGGGTAAGCCGAGTGAAATTAAACTCAGCTTCCCCCCAAAAAATTTTTTTATTTACAAAGGACATTTTCAATAAAGGCCAGGTTGGTTTGGGTGATGTTTTAAAAAAATCCCTATAGCCTGTTCAGATTATGTCGTAAAAACAGCTTCATGTTGTCTTACCGCAATGCTTTCGTACACTTCGTCATACATTCTGGAGTCTATTGAAGCACTGCTGGAGGAAGTAGCAGTGGTAGTAGCCCACCTGCAAGAGGAAAGATCAGAGCGATAGTTAAAACTGAAATTACACTCAAAGGAAAGGGAGTTCTTGGTCAGCGCATGCAGTATCACACTGACAGAAGTGACTCACAAGAAGGAGTGTCTGGCAGCTTGCCGTATGTCGGTGAGTGTGTCCACATCGATGTAGTCGTAGTGCAGCTCTTCAGGGAGGGTGCCGCTTCCGGTCTCGGCAAATAAAATGCCCAACCAGCGGCCAAGATCTTCAGAGGAGCTCGCCTAACGGATAGAAATATAAATATCTAACTGGTGACATGATTTTCAAAAATAAAAAAAAATTGTTTTGGCTGCTCTGTACACAAACTAACTTTATTTCCCATCTGGATCTATGGTGATATGAGGAAAGTTGTGAAAAACCCATCAGTCCACCTACATATAAATTCCTATACCAGATGAAGCTGTTCGAAATGTTTAACAGCTGCTTCAGTGTAGCAAAAACAGACTTTTATAACTAATTTTACCAGATTTAACGAGAATCTAACGCATAAATATGTCAAACCATTTTAACATAAGATAAACAGAGCACGTAAAATAGCAAAACAAATTATGTCTTTATAAATGTGTATAAATTAAACATGTTACATATAAAATTTTTATGAAAACACACTTAGAAAAGGACAGCAGACTTTCTACCAAGATAAGCTGATAAGTCACACAATTCGTTAACTATAAGGTAAGTTTCTCACTTAAGTTTCATAAAATAAAACAGGTAAAAATATACAGCTCTGGAAAAAAATGAAGAGTCCACTGCACTGAACCCCATTGAAAACCTGGTTATAATATCTGAACTCTGAACTCTTCCAGAGTTAAAATCTTAGCATTGTTGTTTCTAAGTGAATATGAACTTGTTTTCTGTGTATTATTTGAGGTCTGAAAGCACTGCATCTTTTTCATTACTTTGAGCATTTCTCATTGTCTGCTTTTTGCTAGAAATCTCAGACATGTTGTCAGTAGTTCATAGAATAAAAGAACAATGTTCATTCTACTCATACCTATAAAGGTAAAATCAGACAAACTGATCATTTTGAGTGGCCTTTTAATTTTCTTAAGAGTCGTTTATAAATGCTGTTGTGTGTCCAAATAGAAACCAAAACAAATTGGTCAGTATTTCAGATATTTAAAACAAAAACTTAATCAATAATTATCGACAATTATCAATATGGACTGTTATGAAATGCTCACATCATGATAAGTTTATCAGCCATATCATCCAGCCAAGATAAGTAAAAGATAAGTAAAATCAATATCCCAAATAAAAGCATTTTACCTCTAAAGCTGCAAGCTCGTTGCCCACTTGCATGATATGAAATGAGAAGGGATGTTTGGGTCCGAGGCCCCCTGGCACCACCTCTGCCCCTTTAAGAGGCACCACAATGACTGGAGGCCGCAGGTCTCCGGGATCCTTTTGCAGGTAAAGGTTTCCACCTCGGAGAACACACCAGCGCTCCTTCCAGCAGCCACTGAGACACACACTGAGATAACCTGTGGAGGGGGTTGGGGAAAAGCAAGCAGACTTTGTGTCAGATAAGCTACATCTACCTATTAATCTACGGCATCACATTGAAAATTCTCAGCACTTTGTAAGGATGTCTACCTGTTCTTGAGTCTGTTGGAGGAAAGTGCTGAGTCACATTTTGGTTAATTTATCTCATGCATTTTTTTCAATTACAGTACAGTTTAGTCAATCAAATTTCTGATTTCCTAATCCCCTTTGAATAAAAAAAAACTGTACAAATATAAATGTAAGGTCAAATCGTCAGTAAATGGGAATCGATCAGGTGATCATCTGGCATGCTGAGATCGTGTCCTCACCACAGCGGGGGTTGTCATGGTGCCCAGAAGATGAGGGAGGGTCTCCTGGTAACGGAGGCTTCTTTTTGGAGAAAGTGATGATCCGATTGATTTTCTTTCCTGCTGCTCGGCTCATCGACCCCGTCAGCTCTGAGAACGCACCCCGCTTCCCTCTGTCTGAAAACAAACATGTCACTCAATGATTATCAACTATCATTAGTTTATATTAATAGAACTAAAAACTTTCTGCATGAAAAATACAAAGAGACAACAATAAAATGTTGATAAGAATAATCAAGCTAATTGGAGAGTTTGATGTAAATCAAGCATTTTGGGAATATGTCTGCTGGATTGAGACATTTCCAGTGTGTTTAAGTTTATTGTGAATGGACCAGGTGCAGCAGCAGTCTGTTCGTCCAGCTTCCTATGATGTCAGTGAGAGACAATTAGAGGAAAAGAACAGGAAGGATGTCATATCTGCTCGTGTCTCGTTTCCTGTCTCTCCCTTTCGCTCTCTCATGTCTCTTCAGGCTCAGCGTTGCTCAATCAGTAAACAACACTGAAACAACATGACTTTGTTTGACTTCTCCATCGTGTATTTCCTGGGTGTTTCCTTCCGAATTTAGAGGAGAGAAAAACAAAAATATTTATTTTGCTTTTGATCAGTCCCTTGAAAGCATATGTATGTTTTCCTATAACTTTTTAGGTACTTGATTGCCCCACTCCTAGAAAGTAAGAAGTTTTACTTCCTACAGCATAGAAGTTAAGCCTTGGACATGCAACTAAAAATATGAATGCTAAAAGGTATTAATTTAATTAAATTGTAATATTAAAAGGTTTTTATTAGCAATATAGACCGCTATGAGACTTACACTACTTTTTTATTTCTTTGAGATATAAATTGTTTAATTAAACACACTTTAATTAACACACTTTTGTTAAACATATCCGGAGGACGTTCTTCAATGAAGGACACTCACTGCAAGCTCCTCCCTCTGCTGCCCTCCAACCACTTAAAATCCAACAAATCATCAGAGATTCTGGCACAGGAGAAAATACATTACCAAAGAAAGCAAGTAACCTTGTTTTCTCATTATCTGCAATCATGCGACTCGAGCATAAAAGCAATAGAAAACTTAATTAGGGTCCTTTTGACAGATATATTATAATTTATTATCTTGTGTGTCATGAGCACTATTGCCTTGGAGTGTGTGAATGTGTGCATGTCGGGATAAATGACTGAATGTCATGCAAAGTGCTTTGGATTCCTCTGGACTAGTTAAAGTGCCACACAAGTACAGAAGAGAAAGAAGGAGCAAGCTGAACAGCAGAAGCAGAAGAAGGAAGGCAGCGAGAAGGAGAAAGAAGGACAAACATATGAGTGTGTGCATGCACACACTCATATGTTTGTCCTTCTTATGTTTCTCTGTTACCAAAAGGGTAGAATGACACAAAAACTATTCCAATGTATCTATTAAACTGCTGAATTTGGTATTGCTACTAAATTAAGTCACTCAGTATTACATTAAATTAAAGGAAAAACCATTTTGTATGTGCCACAAATGTGATGTGCATGACAATATAGCGAGAAAGCAGCCTATAAAGTCAAATGGTGTCCAATATATTTATCAACAGATGGCTAAAGGAAGCTGTTCCTCAACAAATTATATTCATTTTGTTGGCCATGATACAAAAACCAAAATGTGATGTTTGTTTTTATATGTCCATGTTTATTATTGGGTCATTAATTTATGGTTGTGCTACTGGAGCAAAGTGAATGAACTCCCAATAAAAGTACAACTTTAACCATCAAACATCTAATGTATGCTGGTGAATAGTGAACTTTATCCTTGACCACATTTCAGAAACACAAGGAAGGAGATTCTAACAAGATCGGAAAATAGCAAACTTCGGAATTAAAATGTGAAATTTGATTAATTAATTTTATTTAGCTTTTTTTCTATTGCTAACAACATCTTTGTGGCAGAAGTAAGATAAAAGGTATGCCTCTAATTTTGTTTTTCAAAAATGTGCTCAATTATCACTCAAAACATGCTGCCCTTTTTCTTTACAATAAGAAAAAAGGGCAGCATTCCTGCTACTTCTCTAGTAATGTAAAAGCAACATGAAGTGATGCTGAAAAACATCTTTCAGGCATTTAAAGTAAATCACACAGAGATTATGGATTGAATGGTGACTCTAACTCAGGTAGGCTATGTTTGTGATGACGTACTGAGTGAGTCGGTGATGTCTCGCCCTGGTCCGTAAGCGTTGGACTGACTGTCTCCTACTGGACCGCTGTCTGAGTCCGATGTTTGTCTGTCTGACTGCAGCATCTGGGCAGAATAAAATAAATAAGAAAAATAATGAGGAAAAAAAACAAGAAGGAAAACCAATACATCAGAATATTTAGTTAACTCTGAGTGAACTATATACATCATCCTGCTTTGCTCAGGATAGGAAACCTGAGGAAAATGGCTCAGCTCAGCAACCACAACAGAGCTTCTTCATTTATTACTTGTGGACTAAAAACCAGAGGAACAACTGTGTTGCTATTGGTAATATCATTTAAGTCCTAATTGTCATCACTAAGATGACAATATGGCAGAAGCGAAAGGTAATCACACAAAAAAAACCACACACCTTGTCGAGCTCCAGTTTTCTCTGTATTATTGGAGATGTTGATCCATTCAGTCCTTCTGTGTTATTACACTGGCTGCCAACGTCATGGACCACCTGGACCAGTTAAAAAAGAAAATAACACTCACTTCCGGACACAAACTAGTGTAGGACCCATATCATTATCGTTGTCTTCTACTTGCTTTGACTTTTTCTCATCTGTCTAAGCAGAAGCAGTCGAACACAGAGAGCAAAGGTACCTTGAGCCACCGCTGGGCCTGCTCTTTACTCTGAACGGCCAGGACCAGAGCTTCACCTCCAGGTAAGGAGAAGCGCAGCTCGTGCCTCTTTTTCCGGCCTTCCTTTGGGACATAGATGACGTTGCAGAGATTCAGGGGGAGCTCCGTGTTCGGTGACAACTCCTTTATACTTTTATAGCACTAAAAAAAGAAAAAAAGAAAATAAAGTTTTAGATTCAAATGTAATAGTAAAGCATCTGCTTTTGTTTCAACCTTTGAGAACCTGGATCATTATTGTTTTTTTACCTGGAGTTTATTGTCTCTAACAACTACTAGCTGCTTTGTCCATTGGCCAAATCGCTTTTTTCGCATCAGGAAGGCACATATGCGGCAATCCCTGACCGGTTCATCAGAGCTTCCCTCAGCGGTCCACCGCTGAGAGGAGTCCCGTCCCTTGGCCTCCTCCTCCTCCTCTTCATAAGACTCGTAGGAACTACTCAGCGCATCTGAGTCATTGTCTGTGCAGAAAAAATAAACAAAGTGATTAATTCCAAAAAGATTTAATGAAACATTCTTAGTCATAAAGAAATTGGCTTTTATAGCTGCCAGAATGATTAAAGAATGAATGAGCAGACTCACTGGATGTTTTAGAGGGCCCATTAATCCTGGTAGTGGGGTAGTTATTATCAGCATCTTCATAGTAAGCATCTTCAACAGAGTTTCTGGAATCTATAGGAGAGAGTTATTAGAATCCTGCACCTTTAACCTCCCTTGTAAAGATATGCTGGATAATGTTTATATTAAATGTGTATGAGTGTTCATACTTGTGGTGAAATACTGAGGAGAGGATCCAGGATCAAGAGGAACAGCTTCTTCATAGTAGTCATCAGGAAGTGGTGTTGCTGGCAAAGGCGGTGGTGTGTCTGTGGGTGTCTAAGGTGAAATACGGGAAATTCAAACAGAATTATATTTGGAATCGCAGATGAATATCTGGTTTAATAAGAAAGGCGTCAAAAAACTTACTGATTTACGAGGCTGTGTTTTCTCCTCTTTGTCTTTGGGTTCTTTCTGCTCTACTGGAGATGCACTGAGCATGTGCAAATCACAATCTGAAGAAACAACCAATGTTATGCTATTAAAAACATTTTTGGAACACAATAACATGAAATATGACTTCTGAAATTGAACTAAACTGATTAAAAGACGTTTCAAAGATTTACGAACCAAAATCTTCAAACAGCGACTCGACAAAACTTGTGCCGTTCATGTAAACGTCTGAGCCATTGACTGTGGAAAGCACAAAACACGAGCAAGTATTATTTCAGCTTTTTCCAAGAACATAATCACCAGATTTAATGGATTCATAAAACTGAATCTGAAGAAAAAACTCTTTGCATTTCAGAAAAATGTAATTATGTGGAAACATCTGATTACAAGGAAGAGCAGTGGAGCTCTCAGTAAACAAAAATAAGTAAAGATGTACAATATATGTGGAAGACTAAAACCCAGACAGTGCATAGGCCCAGCAGACACATTATTATTGTACTTGTCCGCCATCAGAATATTTTGCTCATCGCCTTCCTTTGACCTTGTCTCATTATCCTCTTTTAACTCTGCATTTCATTATCCTCTTACATCAATCCTTTTATCCTCCCTCATTCCCTGCACTCTTCTAGATAAACAAGTCCTGGCTTTAGAGACTACAGGGAGTTTCAATGCTGCAAATGTGTTTTCAACAACTGTTTGTAGTCAATATCCACAATCTGCACTGTTCTATTAAATCCTTTAAGCCTTATCTGCATAAGTTGAAAGATTTGACATTGTCTTGCAAAAGTATTGCTACTTGTTAGAATTTTCCTGTTTTTTTTTCTACTTCATCCACAAACTTTATTGAATTTTATTGGAGTTTATGTGATAGACCAACACTAAGTGAAACCTAATTGTAAAGAGAAAGAAGAAAAAAAATCAAATATGATTTTGTTGGGGGGTTTTTTACGAATAAAATCAGAAGTGTGGAGTGAATTTCCTTTTAATCTGGTACCCCAAATAACATCTAATGTCACCTAATTCGTATATAAAGTTCAGATGTGTGTGAATTAAGCTCAGTATTAATCCAGCTGTTTGTTAGAGCCCATTAGTGAACAAATATTTCCATAAAGACCCAGATCAACACAGATTAAGCATAAAGCTGTGTAGAAGTTTAAAGCAGTGTTTGGTTAAATACTATCTAAACTTTAAACAAACAACAATAGACATGTCCATGTGGAAAACCGTATCAATAACTCTTCAGTTGTAATTGCAGCAAAATGTGGGTCAACAAATTATTTATTTAAGAGTGAGTAAAAATAACCTGCCAAACATTTCTGATTTTTATAAGAAAAGTTTTGGAAAACACTATTTTCTAACCACTACATATCTGCACTTCTGACTGAATGGTAACCCTGCTTCTGTCAGTATGCTACACGGCTGGTTCCACAATGTCGCTTACCAACATCCGTGTGTGTCTGACTGTATTGTGAAACACTTTGGAGTTCTCTGACTTTATAAAGTGCTTTACAAGTGCGGGTCATTTACCATTTACGGCACCAAGCTTTCCCTGGGGGTCTGGCATGAAACAAAGATAAACGTGGAAAAGCACCAGATCATAGCTGTTAAGTAAGTGAAAAATCTATGATGCCACGGGCTTGTTTCTAATCCAGACGACCTGGAAACTTTGCAACAGTTCACAACAATAAGTATTGCTTGAGGTATCAGGATATTCTAAATAAAAATGAAGCAAATGAATAAAGGGTCATCATTGGGACTCTTAAAGTCAAAATAACCAGAAACTAGTTCACAAGACAGATGATCAGTTTTTATATAAGACAAGACCTTGGACTGTAGATCATAGAGAGATTGTGCAAATGGAATAGTATCTCTCTTACTAATATCTCTAATATCGAATATACTGTATCTCTCTTTGCATGTTTCAATCTAATAGCAAAAAATATTGGCAGAAAGCAGACTATACAGAATATAATAACTATGAGGCACATATTTCAATGTAAAAAACATGAATTCCTCAAAGAACAATGGATTGTTTTCCCCACTGAATAAATGTAACCAAGCTTAATGGTGGATTTGATCAAATTTTCAGTTTAAGATATCCATTAAACATTAACTGAATGCAATTTATATATATTTAAAAGATGCGCCTATTGGATTGTTGTACGTTAATATTATATGAAACACGTCAACGTTTGAGGCTTTACTGAGTACCTGTCAGCTGAAGAGAGTCCAGGATGTTGCGTACGGAAGCCATCTTGTTGGCAGTATCTGGACTAACCGTCTCATGGTCCAACATCTTCAGCAGAGAGTTGAGTTCATTCACAAGGCGCTCCATCACCACTGGAAACCAGCAAAAAAAAATTTTTACAGTATTGTTTGTTCAAATCAGTTGGAGCTTACAACAAACCAGTATGCCAGGCACCTGATATATATGAAATATGTAGCACCGAGTGCATTAAATGCCAACTTAACACATGGATATAGGCAAATCATAGAACTGGCACAGACCAAAGGAGCGGCTGCTGCAACAGCTGACTGGGATGAGATATGAAACATCCTTACATATCACACACTAACAGACAGCTTGGAGTATTTCGAGCTTTCTCTAAAAAAAGAGCAGTTTTTATGTTCAGCTCCAACATCCTGTGTGAGTCCGAGTGTGTGTGAATGTGTTTCTGCAATTTGTTGACCTTGACATTGTTCCAAATATCCTGACACACACTCACACATCCTGCCTGTTCAGAGACGACAAAGAGAGGAGAGGAGGGAAGAGGTTTTGGAGAGAAAAGAAGGTAGGTGGGGAGGTCAGCAGGCTTCCTTCCCTGAAGGAAATCGAGCCAGAGAAAAGGAGAAAATCCATAGGTATCTACAATGGCAGATACCTATGCCATTGTAGATACCTATAATATGAAACAATGAGTTTCATTGTTCTGAAACTCAAATGTCAACTTTGGTTCAATTTGTTTCAACACAACAACTTTACCACATTTTACAGTAATAATAATTTGCTACATGTACAGTGAGAAAACTAGAAAGTTTGCCACTTCGGTCTGAAAGAATGTCTTGGCCAAAAATGAAATAAAATGAAAATATAGCCATTCTTTGACAGAAAGCAGTTGCAAGAGTGGGGCTCATCTGAGTTAAAAATATTCTTGTTTCATTTTCCCAGAGAGTGAGAAAAAAGCGCTCACTCTTCCCCAAACCCTCTCCCACTCCCCCAACTCCAACAATACTCTATTGTCTCCGCAAGGGCCAGAATTAGATCACCACAGAGCTCCGCAAGACCAGAGCGCACAATTACATTGTCAGAGTCAGAGACTGTAACAAAAAACATAACAGGAACAAACAGTCACACACACACAGTATAACAGGGGTGTGGTGCAACACAGCTGCGCCGTCTCGATTCCCGGGCATTCAGGGTTAAAGGATATATCTCCAGCAGCTGTTTGGTTGTGTGTGTGCATGTGCGCAGCTGTGGTTTCCTGTCTTAGTTGTCGACAGAAGTGTCTCTCCACTCCTTCCTGATTTCCAATCTCTCCACGATCCTCCAATGAACTCTCCTCAGCTCCTCTTTCTTTATGTCTCACTTTGCTCTTTTCCATTTTGCTCCATCCTCCTGTTTCTGGTTCAACATATCCTATTGTTTTTGGTCTCTCTCAGCTTTTTCCTTGTGAACTTGAGAACTTTTCAAACAAAACTTACAGATCTGAGTTTGGTAGTATTTTCCAAACGACAATTTAAACTAATGCTGAACTTGAAAATAACCTTTTAAAAATGTTAATGATGCTTGCATCATTAACAAGCATGCTGCTTGGGAGGTCAGCATACAACAACATTGTACTTTTTTATGCGGACCCTGACTTTGCAGTTATCCAACCAAAGAGACAGAGAATTTTATTTTGAAGGGAATGGATAAGTTTTAATTTAAAATACTAAGATAATCATGTTTTCATCACACCTTATATTCATCAATAATGTGCATATAAGTAATTTTGCAATACTCTAATGTACACAGTATAGATTCTGCAAGAATCTGCAAAACTTTAGTTGAAAAGCACAAATGACTAACACCTCTGATTGTTAGTTGAAGTCCAGGTTTTCAGTAGGTTATTTGGCAACAACTCAACATACAGTAAAACCACATATTTCTATACCCTTTAAAAGAAGATTACCTGACAAAACATTTATTTCTTTATGTTTAAATCAGTTCGGATGACCAAAATTGCAAGAATAGTGAGATAAACATTTTCATTTTATTTTTGAAAAGCAGAAGTTCACATATTGCACAAGTACTTGGTAGAATTGACTTTTAAACAAACATTTTACAAGATTCTGCTAATTTGTTGGATTTTGTCTCATTCTTCCAGACAGAACTGCTCTAACTGAGTAAGGTTTGTGGGCTGCCTAGCTAACTCCACTCTCTATTGCACTGAGACGACAGCTTTGAGATGGTCACACACCAAAACATTGACTTCATTGTGCATAAGGCACTTTCTCACTAATCTGGTAGTGAGTTGAGGGTCAATGTCCAGCTGAAAAGAAGATTTTCACCAAAAGATTTTCTTCCACTTTTCGTCTAATATTTTATTCCCTTATTCAGGCCTTCCTCCAGCAAAACATTCACACAGCATGAAGTTGCCACCACCATACTTCACAAGTAGTGTGGCTTAGCTTGGTAGCTTCCCCTCTTTTCCCTGGAAGTTGCTGTGTACTCCTCACTGTTCTCCCAGTGCTCCCAATACTAACTGCAACCAATCAGAGCCAGGAGGCGGGTCTTAGCGCTGTCAATCAATCTTGTGCTCACTCCTACCGTTTGTTCTCTACTGTACTACAGCTGGTTTACCACGACATAGCCTGCCACTAACGCTAAGGCTAGTTAGCATGGTCACCAATGATGACAGATAAATGGTTTTTGTGGAATGGTAAGTTTTTCCTCCTGTTGGCTCTGATTGGTTGGTTATGTCAAGGAGTCATACATTTCTTCAAACTCCAACAGTAGTTGAAGGAGGAGGTGGAGGAGATCAATCTTTTCACAGATTATCTGTCTAATATTATACTATCACCACATGGTGACAGTTTTAACAAACAAGAAAAAGTCAAGTTATTCTTCCGCTCTCCATTCATTGCTGTGGCCGGCACCAATTAAAATAACTCAGTGTTATCAGTCAACAACGGGTAAACAAACCAGCTGTAAACTGATGGCGGAGTCTCTGGTCTATGTTTTGTTTGTCAGAATCTGACTCCATGCAGTAAAGGGCAGTTCTCTCAGGAGAATGAAGGGTTTAGAGGCTGAGAATCAGCTGTTCTGCAGGCTTGTGGCTGCTCTCCCCCACAGAGGGATCTTTGTTACCCCCCATTCCTCAGACACACACATCCACACAAACACACATATGCCTTACATTTCCTATCCAAGTCCTTTTTTGTTACTAGCTGCTCAATTATTTCACTAAGAGGAAGCACACACATCCCATTAAGCTATCCTTTGTAGTGCTGTGCAAAAGAGTTCACACCCCTTGAACGTTTTCGTATTTTATCACGTTACAACCTTAAATAACAGGGAATTTAAGAGGAACACACAAATAAATAAATAAATTGCACAATTGTGACGTGAAGCTGAAAGGAGGAATTGTAAAACCACCTGAGAGGTTTTTCTTGAGTTGTATTGGGAAATTTAGTGAATGCTCAAAGGAAGACAACTGGATCTAAACACAAGTCAATCATAGTAAACCTGTTTGAAACTACAAAAGATAAAGGAGCTGGAAGCAGAGGTTTGTCCTCTGCCTGCCAGAGAGACAATAAGATGCTTATATAAAATATTTTTAAATGTTAGAACAGACCATTAAGCCCAAATCTAAATCTGAAAATTCTCAGACAGCTTCCATGAAACTAGACAAATTTTTAGCTTTTTTATATACATCTTATAAAATGTTTATAAAACATTCATGTCTTGATATGTACAATGCTGGCAGAAACATAACAAAATGACCCACAGATTTAACTGAAGTAAAAGGTAGTTTCAGAGAATATTACTTTGCTGGGACTGAATTCGAATTTAAACACTTATGATTGTCATTTGAAAAAAATCATTGTTCTTTTTCATTGTATTTTGTGTTGGTCAGTCAGTTAAAAGCTCAGAGCTAATGATGTTTATGGTTGTAACATGACAAAATAAAAGGAAAGTGCAATACGAATCTGTTTGCGACACACACTACATGACAATCAAACAGTCACAGCAGTGCGAGTTAAAACCGATCTGTGTGTGTTTCCAGAGAGTCTTCCTGGCGGAGGCTGGTCATGAGATCTGGGCCATGCGACTATCATTTGAACTGATTTAATGTGTTTGGTTATAGCCGAGAACAAAATAGCTACTGCTGCTGCTGTTTATCTCACCACAGAGAAAATACACACTCTGTCCTCCTAACCTTAGGCTTTTACTCCCATTCATGACAGGTCCAACCCATCTATCAACTCACATCCAAGGGTAAGATCTGAAACTTTTCTTCTCATATCAAAATACTCCCTCCTTGTTAGAACTTTCCTTCAGAGAAAAATACAACCATTAAATGATTTGAAATGAAATATTTGGCTGCTTATAGGAGATATGAGGATTAGGATTTAAAGAAATGTTTTGTGTAAAGATAAATATCGAAGGCCTACGAGGCTTTGGTCAACAAACAACCTGTTCCTGCTTGCCTCATTGTCAAAAACTTCAAGAAGCTCTTCAAGATTCAAAACTTTCTCCATCACGCCTGTTTTCCCCCATGCCGTCCCCTCTTAAATCTTTCCCTTTTAACTCCTATCCACCAATTTGATTTTTGTCTCTTCCCCTGGCACCCATCCTCTTCAGAAGGAGGTCAGAGTTCAAGGCTCAGCAGCTCCCTCAAGAGACAAAAGTCTATTTCAATAATTTAGTGCCCCGTTTTTCATATTTTCATGACAACAGTCCATGTTGTGACTGTTCGCCTAGGGGTTAGCATTTGGACAGACACTTTAAAAAGCCCATAATCACGCTGGCAAGATCTGTAAAGAGAAACAGCTGTGGGAAAACAGTGGAGGAATTCACTTTTTCACATTCTTTTAGGCTCTTATCACACTCTGAAGATAGTAAATGGTGAAGGGGTCCCGAAAAATACAGATGTATGACAAAGACCAAACGAGTAAGCTTAATTTTAAACCCACGCTGATACTGAGCTGTGTTTTCATCTAATAAACAGCCAATATTTTGATTTCTCTATGCACTTTTTGTAGCTTTCTTTGAAAAATGTTGCAATATCTGCATGCTTCCATTAAATTCCACTTTTCATTTATAAGCCTTTCTCTGTTGAGAATAGCTACAGTTGGTATTTTCTCTTCAATAACAAGTTCCAAACAAAAGCACCCAGAATAATGTCATGCCCGTCAAACATCAAGCAAAGTGACACAAAAGCCAAATGAAAACGCTGGAAATAGAAAGCGAATAGGACAATGGAAATTCCATTCTTTGTGCTTTCTACAGTCCATCATTTATTCAGTGATTCTCTTTCGATTGTGTTCAGAGAGCTCAGTTTTTATGCATGCTTTGAATCCAATTATGAAATATAATAATTTAAAATCTTGCAGATGCATTAAAATGTCCTATGTGTAAAATTACAGTTGAGGAAATTACATATCTCCAATGACTATGCAATATGTTTATAATAGGATATTCTAAAGATTATTATTTTGTATTGTACGTAATTCCTGTGTGTTTAGATTGAAATGAATTATTGGTGTTTGTTCTGCTGTTGTATGGCTCATTTTTTAAACTTTTATACTAGATAATAAGACAGTTTAATGGTCCATTGACTTGCAAAAGTAATCATCTTCTTTAAGCCTTTACACATATAATCACATTAAAACAATATTTTGGGTATTTAAAAGGATTTTGTGTAAAAGACTAACACAAACCAGCAAATAACAAATTAAAGGAAATGATACACGTATTAATCTAACTTTATAACTTAACTAGCACTGCACATCAGCATGAACACACCATCCCCATTGTGAAGCATGGTGGTGGCAGCATCATATTGTGGGTACCTTCTTTTGTTGCACAGTTAAGCTACTTCACCTTCCAGACAATTGACACTGATTACATACACATTTCACCTTTTTTAGATTGTTTATCGTAAAAATCAATCATTTCAGTTCCACTTCACATTTATACACTGCCTTGTCTATAAAGTTCTCTTTTGTGAATTGTATTTAACCCGTTAGATTTTTATGCAGCTATGCACAACTATTTGAAAACAAATATCTTGAAAATAAGAACAAGCTTTCAGTGAATGCTGCGTGTGGCCCGATTTATTTCACTGACGATGTTACATTGCCTAATAGAGACCTGTCATAGTTACTGCAAGATTTAAAGGGTTTTTTGGGTGGACGAAGACAACTTCCTTGATAAGGAACGTTTCGCAAAGCACACAGACACAAACATTTATATATAAGGGATGAAACTGAAAAGTTAATCTCATGTAAATTCTGTGCATACACAGACTCTTAGGAGCAAAAGGACATAAAGTAGGTTTACACCAGGGGTCAACACCCTTCTTAGGCTCGGTTTGCATAAAATAACAAAATATGATTCAATACAGCAGCTGTTACACTAGTAACAACTTTGCAACTTCTGCTTTAAATACCAAAATGTTTGGAATCTTAATTCTCAATAAGACATAATCCTATTAACATATTTGGCTTGCAAGAATCCCACTGTGTGGAGACTTTATTCCATTGCTTTCTATAAAGAATTTCTCATTGATTCACTTTAAATTGTCCTTATCTTTAAAACTCAAGATGACTTCTGCTTGGAGTCCCGTAATGCAGCTTCCTGTCCACATCCCTGCTCAGACAGAGCAGCCATTCAGCAGCCGCTTCTCCTCCAGCGGCGCACTTTCCAACAGGGCAGTCCTCTGTTGGTATCAGCTTGCATCACTCTACCTGGGGATACCTCCTCCGTATACACACACACACACACCACACACACTTTCACTAACCGGCGCGTGGCTGCATGACGTCACTCTTACCTACTACAACATCATGAGCCGGGCACGAGTTGCTACATTTGGAAAACTATGCACATGTCCATTCTCCTTTGTTAAGAATTGCTTCACTTTAAATTATTTGCTTTATCACTCACAAACCATATGTAATTCCCCTGTCTATTGCCGCACATTTACTAAGTGCTTCCCTAGTTCTGATTTTTTTTAAAATTATTTGTTAAAAATGACTCATCATTGTTGTTGGCTTAAAAAAAAAAAAGAAGTTATGATTCCTCCCGTTCATGTTGGGATAAAGAGTTGCTGCTACTCACCACTCTGCCGTTTGGAGTCCATATCGCTTGAAAAACTCTTTTATCTTCAAACTTGTTCCCGGTTATAATCCTTCTGACATTTTATTTGAAACTGTCTCAAACATGTGAGACGAGTTTTTCCAGTGAAACAGCGGCTCTCTGTGAGTCAGAGTGACCGCTATGGTTTACAGTGTGACTCCAGTGGATGCTTGTTCATCATTCAGTGATCCGCTGGGTCTTAGCGCCTGCGCAGGCGGACAGGAAGAGAGTCACATTTCTGCCACACTGGTCCTATTTGGGGAGATGTAATCCCTGAAACCCGCCAAATGATTAGATAATTATCTCTATATAGTAGCATGGGTTCCCAACCCACATTCAGTTGCCGCTTAAGTTAAACCATTGCCTTTTAATTAATTCAGAGGTTTTTGCTTCACTCAAATACTGCGTGATAATTAACATTTTTGCGCAAATTAAAAACAAGTAAGAACTGTTGGAATACAACTTCTAGTACTCAGCAGCTGTCAGCAGTTATATGAATTTTACAAATTCCCTTTGATATGGTATAATTCTGCACTGGGACACATTTTATGCGGTTGAAACCAGATGTTGGCACTTAGAAACACACGTCTGACCTTTTTACAAAATTTTCTCACAGACTGACAATAAGTCAAACTAAACTATTTCTGTGTTTGAATCAGCTAGGATTCTGACCCCCCCGCCCCCAAAAAAACACACTTTTTGCTAAATGTCAGTTTTTTTACTCTCCTGTAAATTTAGACATTTACAGGAGACTTCCTTACTATGCAAGTTGGGAAAAAATATTTTTCCCATACAAGTTGGGAAAAAATATTTTGGGTTTTCTTCCCGTCTTTCCCTGAATTTTCTATTGGACTGATATCAGTGCTTTGTAATAGTTGCAAAATAGTTTAAGAACCATTTTGCAACTAATTGACCTTTATACTTGTTTTTAATATGGCCCACTTTTGTCTGAGCTCTGACTTTAAGACATGTCTTAAGATGTGCTTTCCTCATCTATTTTGTGAAGTGAAATAAATCATCATCATAATCAGGGCCTATTAATATATGTGTATGTAAACTCCTCGGTTTGAAAAAATCCCTAAAAAATTTACTTTGGACACAAATGGTCTAAATTGCAAGAACCCATTAGAGCAGAGCTGGCTTACTTAAGTACTCAAACACTTGATTACTGCAACTTTTAGATGCATTTCTTGCATAATGAGAGAATTTAGTCACTATATTAGGCATTATGTCTCCAGGGACACAATTAAAATATGTCCCAAAAATATGCACTATTAAAACATTATTTCAGCAGCAGCACATAAATGTTTTATTGTTTCTTCTACAGGTGTGTCTCAGTAAATTGGAATATCTCCCAAATGAACATTTTCAAGTTAATTCAAAAAAATAAAATTCATTGCACACAGTGTGGTTTCATGTTTTTATTTCTGTTCATTGTGATGATTATGGCTTTCAGCTTAAGAAACGTTTCTCACAAAATTATGAAAAGAAAATTATTCCATAATATCAAGATAAAAAATAAGGTTACCACAGAATACTTTTTGTAAGCTTACAAAAAGCCTCTGGCAAAGTGTGTAAAAACTGTTTAGGTGAATTCATGATTATAATACAGCAGCATAATCTCACAATGAAAAATTTACTGTTGCTGTTTCATGAGGAGCTTTGGAGGCTGTTTTTTTGTTTCACTAACAATTCTCTTCACTGGCTAAGATGAAAAGCAAATAAAAAACTTATACAAGGATAAATGAACAGTTGTTGAGGATGCCAATAATTATGACAATTAGTGTTGTAAAAAATATACAAATAGATAAAAAAGATAAAGATGGATTTTTTTCTCCAGTCAATACATATATTCAAATTAAATTTAAAAATGAAAACAAAAAATATCACTTACTGTATGCTTCTGCCATGTAGAGTATTTTACTTTTCTTAGTCTCTTTTTTTAATAGGTTATTAGTGGTGCAAATTAGGATAGTGCATGTATGTCGGCATTTAAAATAGATGAAAAATAAACAAATGCATCATTCTAAATCACTGGAGACAGGCACCAGCACGTCTTGCAACCCCTCCAGGGAAAAGCGTATCGAGTGTATTCAATAACAAATGGATAGAAGGATCATTATAGATCATAATAGTTATTTAGAAGCTGTACTGAAAGACAGGGAATTGCAGATGATAAATAAGAAATACCTCCAACAAACACAAAAGTTTGAGTGTGATAATATTGTAAAAGTGATAAATTGTTGCAATCTGTGAACTCACATACATACACATACATTTGTTTATGGAGCCCAGACAGATTCTGTCACATCTCTTTTTCTCATTTCCATTTTTATCAGAATCCTCTACACTAAATATCCTTCATTAAAATATAATATTACCACACACACAGATTCATTATCAATCAGCCTGATTTATGTCAGGATTCAAGTGCTTAAGAGAGACTAAATCAGCTTTCTTTAAATAAAACCCAGCAACATTTTAGGCAATAAACCTAAAATTTTTACCTAAACTTACTTTAAAGTTCTGTACACTCAAAGCCACAATACAGCTCAGTTACATTTAATTATTTTTTTTTTCAAACCACATATCAGTAAATAGTACAAAAGTCCTAATGTTGATATGGCTTCAGATAATCTCGAATAGAAATTAAATACACAATTACACAATACAAAAACATTAGAGACGTTTTGGTTTCCAGTAGTTGTAATTTATAAAAACCATAATATTTAGTAACTTTAATACTTAGATTCTCACAGAGTTTATTTTGCTATGACGTTTGCTTGTCTTTGAGGGCAGTTTCTGGGTAAAGTTGGGTCCTTTATCCTTCTGATCTGCTTATTTTCAAAACCAGAATCACATTTTAACATGAATCTTTCTGCATGGCAGCACCTCCGACTAAGACTGGGACACACTGCCATCTGTTGGTACAAGTTGGTACAAGGCGGGGAAGTAGCATCACACTCATTCTATTTCCTGTCTGTTGAAGCATTACCACATTTCTTGCAGGCTTCTATCATCCAATTTAGCCTTTTCTGCCCTTACAGTTATTGCTAAATAAACCTTAGTGCATACCAATTTGTCAGACCCGATGCTTTCTGCTCAGCATACAGTCCTCGGTAAAATCTTTTTGGAAGCAGCATTCAGAGCGCTGTTGATGTTCCACCTGGACTGCAGCAGAATCGACTGGGTTTTGTGACTTTTCCTAAAAGAGTCGGACCTGTTTCTTCAGTTCATTCTTTTTCCACTGAGCCAGGCGATCAAAGGCAGACATGGATATGCCAAAGACTCGATAAAACTCTTCTGGTGAAAGGTGACGCTGTGCAAGGAAAGATGAGAGGAATAAAAAATAATCATAAAGCTGCAGCTGCATAAAAAGGAAAGGTTCTAAAAATAAATTTAAGCGTTGTGGTATAATTTACAAAACCAAATAGGAACTGACTAAAATTAATATTGGTAGGTCAAAGCTTTAAGAAAAAGACAAGGATTGGAAATCAGCCAGAAAGTTGGTTGGTTCTGGATTATTTTTATTGAGATGAGTGGTTTACCTGTACCTTTAAGTATTTGCAAAGTTTTAATGTATTTTAGTCCATATTTGACCCAAGAGGCAGCCACATCTTACAGGTCGTTTCTTGAACTGTGTTTCCCTTTGTCATACACCAATCAGGTGAGGGGCAATGCATTCGTTAACATATGTTAATATTAACATGTTCATTGTTATTTTGATAACTACACTGGTAAAAGCACTGCTTCAGTGGAAATTGTAGAGTTTGTTTTAGTAAAATGAAAAAAATGAGCTTCTATGTGATTATGAATTAATTAGTTCCATGTATCCGCTAAGCTGCAAAATCCCAATTTTGTCAGCAAAAGAATTTAAGTATTTAAATAGAAAATGAAATCAGAAGCCATTTACCTCCAGACGGGCTCTATCCACGTCGCTGGGAAGACGTTGCTGCCCTCTTACTGACACCATCAAAGCTTCATATGGGTAGATCTAACAGATATAACAAAAAAAAAAAAACATTAGTACTTTTAATCAATTAAGATGTTTCATATTAATATTTACAAATCACTTGTTTATTAAAAATGTGACTATATAAAATATCTGACATTTCAATAAGGTTCTGACTCATTATCTGACAGATGAATGACAAAAAGTGATGTTCAAAACAAGATTTCAGTTCTAAACTGAAAATAAAGGTTATTTTCAATTTTCTTTTTATTTTTGCATATTATTTCCTTCTGTTAATGTTTCTTTGCGTTTGATTAGAGAGTGATCCAGACCCTAAGAATAAGACCTTTCACTAAAGGGGGGCGGTTCTGAGTGAGACACATTGACCAGTCAATATTAATTGGCTGAACATCTTTCTCATCCATTATAGCCTGACCCAGACTTTTCCCTCTGGACTCCAGCAGGTTTCTTGCAGTGGCTGCTGTATTTTACCTTGTATTCTGAAAGACAACAAGAAGAAAAGGGGATAATGGTGAATGAGAACCCCAGATACTAACACTCAGAGCAAAATATGCATCAGGAGGCTTTAAGCTTAACAGGCTTACCTCTTATCTGCCAGTTAACTGCATTACTGCTGTCGTACTGGTAATAATCTGTGTCTGCACTTCCAGGCTGTGGAAGAAGAGCAAAAGAAGATTGGACCATACGAAGGAGTTAAAACTAAGATCATTCAGCTGAAACCCATGAAATCTGCTTATTGTTGCTTCCAAAATTTCATCATAATAATATACCATCACTTGTCTCCCTTGGTCTTGGAAAGTAAACTATTACAAATGAGTTTCAGCTTCAGCTTTCTTTTGTTTTCTAATAACCTGCCCTAGTCAGTGCCGATCATTTTGCCTCTTCATTTCATTCACTTGCAAACTTGAACACAAAAAGAAAGGAATTCTGCACTTGGCCAATTATTTTTGTTGTAACGCTTTCTTTGCTGTCATACTGTTGAAAAGCTTGTTTTTGTTTTTTATTTATATTGTGCTACATTAATAGATTAAGCAGCAAAGTAGAGCATGAGGACTGCACTCGTGTACCCCTCTCTGTTTGTCATGAGACTTTTCATACCAACCACGCCTTTGTGAAGCAAAACATAATAAATGTTATCATTTATTTCTTTAAATTTTGAAATTTCCTTTTATTTATTAACTCATTTTCTTCAGGTGACATTTAGATACACATTGACTATGTGAATCAATGTTAACAAATAAAAAATGGACATACTCAAATCACAACTTGGGGCAAAAGTAAAAAGGTTTTTGCTTAGACTATGCAAGCAAAAACAGAAACATTATAGTAACAGCAAAAATTAAATCAACAGTTTACTAATTACTTGTTACAAATTTGGTGTTCCTCCAAAAAAAAACGAATAATAAGCAATTAAATTAAACCATACGTTGTATTTATAGAATTAAGGCTCCATAAATTACTTTTTTACCAGGGGAAACTCTTGGTAAACTCAATAATTCTCAAAGATTCTCAGAGGAAACAGACTCTAATGAAAGCAGGAGGAGCACATGCTCCAGAAACCACGACGCCGTACCCTGTTCAGTCCATTCCTGCCGTAGCCTGGCAACGAGGCAGATTTGGCAGTGTATGAGTCTGGAAAAAAAACAAACAGAAAACCACAATCAAACCAACAAAAACACAGGATTAACACACTCCAGACCTCAGGGCTTTTTGTTCTTTTTGAGCGGAGCAAGATGGCCAACTATTAAATCGTTTTAATTCATATAACAAAACTTTTAAGTAGAATCAAATGTTGTTGAAGATATTGGATGCTTCCAAATACAAATACATGTTCCATGCAACAATAAGCCACCATTATTTACCACTGCTATGCATTTGACTCAGCTTATGTGCAGTCAGTGAATGGTAGCTGCTCAGAATCACAGGAATCCAAGCAGCTCTCAGCAGCTCAACAGAGCCTGCGGACATGTTGCTGAAAGATTAGAAAAGGACTTCTAATCCGTCTTTGTACCACAGTCTCTAAGAATGTCCTGATGGTGAAACAATTCCTACTATTTGGACTGAAAATTCTAAACAGGAGCGATTTTTAATCACACACAGTAAACTGCAGCTTCATCCCTAAAGCATTCAACAATAAATCCCTCAGAAACATTTGAGTCTCAAGTTGGCACCATGATCATCATGGCCATATAGGACATGATGAAAATCTATAAACTGCATGGATTTATTTTTATTTTGCTGGTTCTACATTATTATTTTGAAACATTAAATGCTCCTCACAGTTCCAGCATCTTTGAGGTTGGTGATGGATTTGCTGCCTGTACTTCTGCATCAGTGCCAACAGAGGGCAGTAGGGTCTCACATTAGGACAGAAGGGTTTTTCCCTTCTTCCCTTCCTTAATCATTTATTTCTTTCTTTTTCCAGGTCTTCATCATTGACTCCTCCCCTGATATTAACTCCCCCCACCCACCCATTCCTCACTCAGTCTATCTTTTCTCCCTTGTTCATTTTCATGTTCAGAGGAATTGGACTGCACAGCGATGCCAGAGAGCTAAAGGCATGACGCAGCAGAATACTGACAGGAGTTTAGAGTCGACCTAAAGAATGTGAGTTCTGCCACCAATAAAAGCATTGAAACTACTAGCCTTGGTCATTCAATTAGATCTGTTAGATGGTTTGGGAATTCAGCGTTCTACATTTCCCAAATAAGGAGAAAGAAATAAGTTAATGTATCAACTTAGACCAGGAGTAATGTCTCAACTAATTCAACTTCCCTCACCCTAAACCATCTTCTCATCCATACATATTGATTTCTCTTCATGTCATTTCTTTTGATAACATTTATTTTCATCATCAATCTTCATAATTCTTTTTTTCACCCTTCTCACCCTCCTCATCCCCTTTCAGTATATTTTCACCTTCATTATTACAGTTTCATTCAATACATGCTCACTTTCTTTCTTAATGAACAATGTTTTATCTTATTTATCCTCTTCATCCTTCTCTTTAGCTCATTTTTATCCCAATCATCTGTGTCCTCTTTTTTTTAGTCCATAAGTCTTCCTCATCCTGTTTAAAACCTTCAATTTTTTTATCCCACTCACTCTTCTCAAACCTTTTTTCACTTATTTAGACAAAATGAAATCATAATCATCTCTTCTTTTGTCCTAGTCTTCTTCCCCGATCTTTGTAAAAACTTATTCTATGTAGTTTGGATCCATTTAATGTAATTCCATTTTAGAAACTTATTAGATGCTTTGTCACCTGAAGTATTCTTGGGTTCTGTAAAAGAAATCCCTGACAATCTCCACAATCATACTCAATCTACTCTGACATTAAAATTAGCTTGAAAACAAATGATCTTTACTATAATTATATTTTCCATCCCCATTCACAAGCTATAAATTCCATTCATAACACATAATTCTTGCGTTTATTTTTCCTAAGGGAATCATACAGGACAGGAGAGTCTCCTGCTTGCAAGACAATTATTATGAGCCTCTCCAGATGCCGCTCAACCTTGTGATCCATTTGTTCCCCCATGAACTAGTGAACTCACATAGCTGTGACACGGTGCTTCCTGGTGAATGTTGTACATGCTGGGATGTTACAAAACAGATGGCAGGGAGGTTTCAAGTCAGTGAATTTTGAATCAGTTTCCTTTCCTTAAAAAGTTGATAAAAATAAACCTGAGATGAAGCTCCATTCATCCTCCCACCTGTAACTCTCAAGACTAAGCTGTGCCTGTGTGGCAGCAAGTTGATAATCTCCCACTCAAAACTCTGCTGCTTCTGTCACAGCAGAAACAAGAGGATGAAGAAGATGGGGAGACAACTAGCTGAGGATAAACAAAATGCCTTGAAGAGCCATGAACTCACCGTTGTCTGCACTTAAAGTAGATCTGGGGGCTGAGAAGGAAAGAAGACAAAGATCAGATGTTTTATTTTCATCAGATTCTCACTCTTAAGACACAAACCTATGTGTAATGTTTGCTTCTCACTTGCAACAATAAGACTTCCTTGTAAATATGATCAGAATTTTAGAAAACTGGAACAGGAAATGTACTTTCATTAATCATTTAGTTGAAAGAATTCGCCACAGATATCTGCAGAATCAAACTAAAGATGGAAAAAAATATCAGCCAAGAATCTCAACATTAAAGAAATTCTGGATTTTATTCCTGACATCTTGACTGTGCCTGCAGAAAATGAATTCAACATGCTACATTAAACATTCAATGTTATTGGAAGTGTTATTTATATTGCAATCAACTGAAACATATCTCTAACAAAAATAAAATCAAGGACAAGTCTTCAAAAAGACATTAATCTGTGGAGAAATTAAGATTAAAAATGTCCTTTCATCCATCCATCCATCCATACCAGCTTAATTTTCCATCCATTTTCCTCTTCAGGGTTGGAGGGGATGTGGCACCTATTATCGGGGCTCAGTGGGTGGGAAAGCATACAGTACCAACCTCCAAGCTTTTTCACATTTGTTCCCATTAAAACCACAAATATCTATTAATTTTGGTGATCAGCACAAAGTAGCAGCAAACTGTGAAGAGGAAGGAAATTATGAACTGTTTAGTGTTTCTTACTAATACATTTTTATTCATCCTCCCATACTCTGATATGGGAGGATGGTGAAACACAGTCAGGTGAAACCAAATGCCCCCAGAAGTCACTTAATCAGTAGATACTCAACTTGGATGCACTGTTATCTCCATATAAACACAGTTGTTCTGTGATTATTTTTAGAGAACATTAGAGAACCAGCAGCTGCATAAAGTCAAGGAACAGGTATTAAATTGTACCTGTGAAAAACATCAGTGGCAGCATGATGGTCTGGGGATGCTTTTCTTCAGCAGAGAGAATTTCAAGTTGATGGGAAGATGGATGGAAATAAAAACAAGGAAACGGAAAACTTGTCGCAGACTGAAAAACACTTGAGACTGAGGCTAAAATTGAACTTGCAGCAGGACAACCACCCTAATTAAATCAGCCAGAACTACAATAGAATGAAAAATATGTTTTTTTTTCTCTCTATTTCTACTGGTATAAGACATAAATCCAAACAAACGTTACTGAAGTTTGTGATTGTAGCATCTTAAAAAGGGGAAAGTTTTACAACTAATACTTTTGTAGTAAATCAAAATCTTTTTGTAGAACCACACAGACTCCTTTATTAAAAGGTTATTGAAAATGGTGATTTTCTTTTTCCATTGGCAACACTACTTTCTAAAATATTGAAATATTAACATCTGCCTCAGATGTGTTTTATTTGATGGACTTTGAATTTTATAACTATAAAAATATGAACACCAATTAAACACTTTACTGCCTTTTCAGACCTTTGTAATTGATATATGTATCATAGTTGACTTTGCCCACTGAGTTAGTGGAAGTAAAATGACTGGTGGTTCAGTGTTTTCAGTGGGAGAAAAGTAATAAACCGAGCTGCTGTGGGACATCTAGAAAACATCAACTGTCTGAGGATTTGTCCCTCTACGCATCATCGTGCAAGCATAATCACCATCAAAATCTACCCATCATATAAAATATGAACCAGCACTGTGGCTGCAGTCTGCATAAATTATTATTTTTCTTTACCACTCAGGCATGATATAGCAATTGCATTTCATGCATGAGTCAGCAAGCTATAATTTTCAGATTAGATTTCATGTAAAAATATAGAAGACACAGAATAAAAAAGCTTTACTGCTACATTCAGAATATTTGCAATGATTATGCTCAGCTATAAAATAAAATGTCCACTTCTAGATGATGCAGATTGGTTGACAAACCTTTTAAAGCCTGTTTGTTTACTGATACTGATTTGATGCAGAGAATATGTGCACTTCACAGATTCAAATAGAAACCGATATTTATGACCGTTGACATTATTTTGCCCTGAAATGAAAGCTGAATACTCAGCTGTGTTTGTTTGCTTATGAAAGCAGTGTCATATTCAAAATTTGCTAAATATAATCCAAAATATAAATTTGCAAAAATATAAAATCCGTCTTGGTTGGCTCTTTCAACTCCTGAGAGATTTTCAGCTCCATTTGGACATGTGTAGATATTTCTTTGTTGATTTTTTGCCTGTTAATGTTTAAACGGGCCTGCCTAAAGGATTGTTGGCATCAAGAGTCCCTGTAGAAATCTCAAGCTGTTGTTGGTCTGTGTGATTCCCTTTGTTCAAGGACAAGACTAAAATTAGGGGAATTTATTCTTATTAAATATAACCATTGATTAAAACCAATCTAACAAATCTGGACTTCCTTTAATGCGTTAAATACTTTTTACACTTCACAGATAAATTAGCCCTGTCTACAGAGCAGACAAGCGCAAAAGAGTTGGGATTAATTTAATCTGTATAATACCAGCAGTCACCATAAAACCCACTGTGATTCTGGATGACATTTCTTTGTGACGCCTCTTCAGCGCAGAGTTCATTTCTTTCATTCGCTCTCTGACCCTGATTTACCTCCAGGGAGAACGTCGTACATCTTCTTAGAGCAGCTCCAAATTGCTTTAGCTTCTCATACCCTCTTCCTCCTCTCTTTCTCTGTCTACTACATCTAATTCAATTTCTGTAGTATTTGCTTCCCCTGCCTCTTCTGTTAAAGCTGTTCTTGCTGTTTCTGTTTTCATCACCTGGCCTCCATCTACTCCCATCTTCTTCTTCTTTTTGACTCACTCCATCTTTTTGTCGTTCTTTTAGCTGCTGCTGGCAGAGCGGGACGTGAGGCTGAGGGAGGAGTTAATAAAGAGATGGGAAACTCCCCCTGCTAAAGCGTTGGGATGTGGGGGAAGTGTCAGAGTCCTGGATGACCACTTGCACTGACCTTGGACATGCAATTTATAATTAAACATGGAAACTGTACTGTATTAGTCATAATCTATAAGTAAGTAAGCATTCTTTATTAGTTATTAGAATATTAATAACTGTGTAAGAACATTCTAATCAAATTAAAGCATAATAAGATTTCATTTGATTTTTATTTGGATTTAAGGCTTGTGTTATATTTACCGTCTTAATTTGAATTAGTCATGAGCTATGACAATAAGTTTACAGTTTGACTGGATTACACAGAAACAACAAAAGAAGAAACGTTTATTTTCAGATATTACTGCTAAGAATTTTTTTTTTTTGTTAGCTCTAACTCTGTTAGGTTTTTAAGTCCTCAGGTCAGTACATTAACAAAACAATTAATTACTATAAGAGAGAGAGGAATGTCATAATTGGGAACCTGACACAAAATATAGACAACAAACAAGAGTAAACTTTAAAAAAAAAAACATTCCCAGCACATCTGCCTTTATTGCTCAACACAGTTTCCCAGTCTGGCCTTTCCTGAGTAATTTTTAGGAAAGAAGCAGCAAAAATGCTGCCAGACAAACAAAACACTTACAAAAACCAAGTTATCATGGTTCTTTGGTTGGCAGAGGATTTAGAATCCCTCGCTGACACATTCACAGTGTAAAGCTATTAAACACAAAGACTTACAGCCATTAAGGGAGTTGTATTCCAGATTGTTTAGCGTCTCCTTGCTGTTACTCTGGGAGCTGCACGCACTCCTCCAGTGGTTGTTGTCCTGGACCCCTGACCGTGCCTTCATCTCTTCCTTTAAGATCAACCTGCCAATTCCCTGTGTGGAGGAAGAAAACAAAATATCAGAATATTAATGAATATTTAAAAATAAATAATGTTAAAACTTTCATATTTAAGTAAAACCTCAAGAGATAAAGGATTTTGATTTATGAGGTGATAAATGATGACTTGACAAAGGATTTTTGTTGTTATAGATGTTAGAATATTTCACCAGGAAGAAAGAGGAGAGATTCACTTTGATTCAGTGTCCAATGGGTGAGGTTGGAAAGAACCTTTTAATTAGCTCACTCATAAAATATTAACACTTATTTCAATTATTAAAAGAGGAAGCGATCTTACTTTCTTACCTTGTTTATATTATGATTCCATCCATCCTCTTCTCCTCCAGATGAAAACCTCCTCACCCTGGAGACTGGAGGTGAGATGGAGGGAGGACGAGGAAATGAAGGGATAAATGATGGCGAGTGAGAAGACAGCAGAATGCTAAGTTAAAGCTACGATGTGCGTTTAGATGTAACGTGTCCTTCAGCTGTGTGAGTACTTGAAGCGATGCATCCTCACACAGGGTCCTATGCAAATCACTCCTGAACTGAGTAACATTTTATCATGTTATGCAGACAAATGTCTTTTACTAGCACATTATGTGACATGCCAACAACTTGCAGTGAGTCCATAGCAGCATAAGTTAATTTTAAATGAATTCTTACTATAAAATACTTAAAATTACATAAACATGTTATTTAACCCCTTTAACTCTGAAATAAAGTGTTGAGATCTTTGTAACATTTTTACTTTTTCTTCACAATTATACATTGATTTGTGATTTCTCTCACATGAAATCCAATTTAATATACTTTAGTTTGTGTTTGAAGAATTTTGCAGAGGTGTAAGAAGGACAGTTGAAGTGAAGGAGATTTACCTTTCGGAGAGCCACCATATGGAAAATAATTGGAGTCTGTGTGATAAAGGCTGTTGCAGTTGGAAGTGGAAAGGCGACTGGAATTGATGAGATTCTCATTGATCTTACTCCTGTTGGTCGGAGATGCAGGAATGTCTGACAAAAATACAGGAAAAAAGAAAGCATACTTCAAAACTATTATTTATTGTTTCCATTCCTGCAAAACTGAAGGAGGATAAGGGGGGAAAATACCACAACTTTAATAATGCCATCTTGCACTCTAATAATGCATCCTATTATCAAAATAACCTATAAATCTAATTAAGGGATCGTAGTGTGGGGATCGTTGGCATTTTGTTTTTAGTAACAAGTCTCAGTGAAACAACAAGAAAGATTAGACAGAAAGTGACTGTGACAGATAGCAAAGGTCATGTGTTGGTTTAAGTTACATCAATTTAGCTTTATAGTGTTTGCGCAGTTGAAAGACACACAAATCCCTTCTCACATGAAGTGCAGTACAAATAGGCCGTATGATATCTTGCCATAATGCAAAAATCATTTCGCAAAATGATTCAAGCTGCAAAATTTAAATTCATCCACTCAACCAAGATCACAAACTTCCAATTCACTCAAGAGAAAGATTTGTAAGCACTTTGGAGCCCGGTGTAAATCATGCAAAGATCTTTCTGAGGAACTATAACTCTGGAGGCTCGACTTTCTGTGCATGCTCTGATGGATCACCTACAAACTCAGTGTTTGGCAACGCTTCTCTCAGTTGATTTTACCTCTTAAATCACCTGCTGAATGTGTCGTTTGTTTTTTGATTTGACGACAACTGTCAGTTTCCTGCATCCTCAAGTCTCTGCTTTTCTTTTATTTAGTTTAAGCAAAGTCATCAGCAACCAGTTCTTGTATGATTTTATTCTGATATATGTCATATATATTAATATTAAACAAGTATGATCTGGAGTTATGATCTCATAAGAAAATGTACAAAAACATGCAGTTTTATTAAAGCTGCAATATGTAACTTTTATAAATATGATTTATTTATTACATATTTGTTAAAACTGTCACCCTGTTGTGGCAGTAAATTATGAGACAGATAATCTGTGAAAAAAATTACCTGATCACATCCTGCTTGTGTTCCTATTTCCATCAGAGCAGGAGGAAGGTCTGGTCCTAATCTAATTAGTCTTCAGAGAAAAACTAGTTAAATTAATTGTATTCTTTACAGTAATTTAAAAAACTATAATTTCCAGTAATCAAAATACGTTTTCCTCTGTGAACTTAAATTGTAATTGTGGTGTTATTTAATTCTAAGTCTGTGTTTCTTCATCAATTACTGCGACATAGAAAGTTGGTAACATGTAAATTCCACCATGTTCTATTTTTCAGTACTGGAACAGTGAGTTTCAAAATGTTTTATGTATCAACAAGGTCCATAATTAAAGCATTACTAATTACTAACTTAACTCAATAAAAAGGAGATATAACAAATAAAGCTTTGACAATCTGGGACCTGGTTTAGATAAATTTGCTTACTAATTTACAATTAATTTGATATAAATAAACATGTTGTTTTTATTGATTTTTTTTGTGATGCTTGAAGAGAGATATGATTCAAAACTTTTCTAGTACTCAAGATTATTTAGTAGGGCTCCATATATGCAAACTTATAACAATAACAATTTGTTTCTAAGTTGAGTCTGTGGAGGCTTTTAGAAAATGGATTTTCCTGATGACTCCACTTTAGAGACGTAGCATTTTCCATTTCATTACGTGAGTAAAACAGTATTTTGCTGAGAAAACAATACAATATATTCATGAATCAGCTGGTTCGACAGAAATGAAACCTATCGTTGGTAATAAAATCCAGAACACTGCAAAAAATTCACTAACCTTGCCTTTTGTAAATGGGGGGTTTCCTATAAATGTTGCTTTCTTCAGACACTGAGAAAAACAAAATGATAGTTAGTAACTCACAGCAAGACTTAGTTTGAGATGAGAAAGAGTTCTCTTCTTGATCTTGAACACATTTACCATAGATGTAACAAACATGGTCCTTTCTTCCTTCCTATCTGGAAATATCTTCTATAAATACAGTCGACCTTTGCATTAAATGTTTCAAAATTAACATAAAGGGTCAAAATCTCTAGAAAGTCGAGTCATATCGAGTCGTACAGGAGCTCTGGGTACAGCGAAGATGCCGCTGTGCATCTACACAAATTGATTGACATGCAGAGAGGATGACTTAAACAGCTTTCCAGCACTCAGTCAAAAAAAGAGGAAGGTAGGAAAATAAAAGAGCGAAGAAAGCAGTTCAAGAGAGGAAGAGCCAGAGGAATATGATAAAAGATATTAGGAAGAGGAGTAAACTTGATCATTTTTCTGCATTGATTTGTATTGATGTAGAGAAATCCCCACATTCATGTCAAAATAAAACTACAAAGGTTTGTTGCAAAAAAAAAAAAATCTAAATATTTGTGTATGCATTTCAGCTCACTGAACAAGGAGTGCCACCAATCCAATGCTAAGGTTTCAACCCCCAGCAGACCATGCCTAGTGAATGTGTGCATGTTGTACTGTGAAGCACTTTGGATAAAAGCATGCGCCAAAAACATTTTTTTTTCAAAAACGTTGTTGCGGAGGAAGAAACAATTGCTAATGCAAGGCTGGCAAGCATCTCCAAACAAAAAAATATAGAATGCAGAGATGGTCTGAAGCAGGAATTACAAGGAGAAATCAAATGACAGGATTGCAGTGAAAGAATGCTGGTCTTTAAAGGGAAATGAGCCAAGATAAAAGGGCAAAGTTCAGCATTAAATTTGTATGCAAATAGTTAATGGAGAGTGGAAATTAAATTAGCTAGCATTAGCTGGTAGACAAAAGTGGCCACAAGCCACCTAAAAGCTTTTCAATCAGAATGATTTTCCATTAAAAAGAGAAAAAAAATTCTGCCTCTTTCTAAATAAAAATCTGAAATTTGGTGTGTGCATATTGATTTAACTTCCAAAATTATGACAAACCATAAAATCCACTACAAGAAATGACCTCATAAGTAAATGGTGTCCACCAGTATATAAATTAATCTCATTATAAATGCAGTTGTTCAATGAAGTTTATGATATAACTTCAGAGAACATACAGCGTCATGAAGTCAAAGGAATACTACGGTGGTGGGTCAGAGATAAGGTTATGGAGAAGTTTTAACTTATAAAGTATCTCTCGAACTTCAGGACTTTGCTCACGGAGCACTGGTTCGTTCATCAACTAAAATGGAAAGTAAGACACCAAAGCGAACCCACATTGCATAACAATTATCCTAATATATCATGTAGGACCAGGAGAACACCCCAAAACCAACAAAGCCTTACTGTCTGATACCTGCTCTACTGGAAGCATGTTTAACATAAAAACAATATCAATGTCAATGTAAGTTCAACTTACAAACTGTCTCCTGGAGAAATTTAGTTTTTATAGAAAAATGAAATAAATACCATCTCTCTTAAGTTAACCAAATGTAAATACATGTTTGGTTTTTGTCTTTCTTTTATAAAGAAAAAAAAATAAACATTCACTTATTTGCACCAAATTCAAACTTTTGTAGGTCAGCTGCAATTTTCTGCTTCACACTAGAGAAAGTACCAGGTGGAACTTTATCTAAGCCTGACTGTGTCCAATGATGCACAGACTGCAGAGTGATGAAGGCCGTGTCTTAGGTAAAAATCCGATCCGAGTGTGAAAAGTCGTGTTCTTGGTCTTACACTGCGTGTGTCTCAGCTCTGCCGCCGCAGTTATTACACACCCAGAGAATAACAATTTGACATTTCCACAACCTAAAGTTCCTTTTCAGAAATACTTCAATTGTAGTTTGAAATGCAAATGGGCCCATTCTGGTCTGTGAACAGGGTCAGAGGTCAGGGTCATGTATCAGAGCCTACCTGGGACATGGAAATGCTTGGGAACTTGGAAGGTGGAGGAGGTGGGTGTGGTACACCTGGGCTCTGGTTGAGTGTAATATGGTGAACTCCTGCCACTCTCACTGCCTGCAGTCAGCGCAGGCAAGCAGTGACAGAACCCAAAACATTAATGGGCCAAACAGAAAGACAAAGACTAATGAGAGACGAAAAGGACTCACAATCTGATGAGTATGTAAAGTCATATGTGTCCTTCCCTGATGTACTGCTCACTTGAAATAACAGTACACCTACTTATTGTGTTATAGCTTGCATTGTCAGGTAGGGACACTATACTTTCTCTGTGTATCTGAGTCTTTGCTTAAGTGGGCTTGTTACCGGGGAGATAATAATGCAGCGGGGATCCTCCGTGGTGACCATGTGCAGGCGACTCCGAGAATGCAGAGCTGGAAGAAAGTCTCTTTCTCAACTCAACGCTGTCCAAGAGGTCCTGAACGCAAACAGAGAAATATTTTCTTTAAAAAAAAAATTATCCAGCTTCCTCCAGCTGTAGATCTAAAGAACTGTAAAAACCTTCAAACCCATTTCTCCTTCAATGTCACAACAAAATATTATTATACTAAACATATGATATGAATTCAAACATTGCTTACAATTGCAGTCAATAAAAAAATAAAGTGGTAATTTGAAATGATGGAAGACAAACGGTAGAAGTACTCACATGAGCATATGGCGATAAGGAACCCAAAGACTGCAGGAGGAGGATAGGGAGTTTTAAGTATTGTTTTCCTGAATCAAAATTAGTCATTTTTCTTTATGTTAACTACAATATAACTTAGAATCGACAGTTTTATTTATTCTGTGTGAATGTGTGCACTGGTCCACAGCTGTTTCTCTGAACAGCATCTTCTAAGAACCGAATGTGTTCAGCCTGATAAGGGATGATGTGTGGCTGATGGATGTCATAAACGGTTTTGACCCTGGGCAAAGCCTCCAGCTGCTTATAGCCTAAAACATCAGTGTCAGCCTTAAGAGAAACAGAAGGACGCGCACACACACATTCACACATGGACACTTGATACAGATTGAGTCCTGAATAGAAAACCTGGAGCTGAGGATTTTATTTAAATAGCTCTCACATAAGCTCTGCATACAGAGACACAGGTAGTTGGACAGAGTGGGAGACAATTCTGTCAGTGTGAGTGACGTTTGACTGGCAGCACTGACAGAGACAGAAGGTGTAAGTACTGCAGCTTTGGTGCAACAGTGATTGCAGTTACTCACACAGATGAGCCGGTGAGGAGAGCCGAGGAGGGGAGAGAACCTGAAGGAGAAATGGATGCAGTCTCAGAGGTTCGCCTCAGCTGCTGGGTCAAACAAAAGAGCAAGAGCAAGAACATGAGGAACTTAACCTAATCAAGGACAAATACATCTATAAGGTTTTTTGTTTGTTTTTGTTTTTTTTAATCACCTGGTCATTAGTAAGTTAAGATAAGGTAACAAATTTACTTCTTATTTTCTAAGAAGTAAATAGGTAAAATTTTAGACGTGGTGCCTCAAGGGGGCATGAAACACACTAGATTCCCAAGAATATTTTAGAAATGGTTTAATTATTAAAAATATCCACTAATCAATACCTACATTTTTATTTCAACATATGGCCACTCCAATAAAACACAATTTATTCATTTTTAAAGGAAAAACTGAAGGATAGAGAGGGGGAGGAAGACTGAGCAAGAAAGAGAGTGGACAACTGGATGTATAATATTTTGAGCAGCTCAGTAAACTCGGGTTTAATCACTTTGCATTCGGGTGTCTGCTAACACAATGCCAAGTAGGAAAGACATCAGGAGTAACAGAGGACTGTTGCCTTTCAGTTTGAAGGGTTAAAAGCTCAGTTTACATCACATTACAAATTGTTTGACAATTGGACAACATTCATGACAGTTTCTAATCTTTCCTAGAATGGACATTCAAGCATGTTAAGCTTGAGGACAGATCATGCAACATTAGTAACACTCTGGGGATTACAATAACTCAAAAGCTACTGTACATCTAGCCAAGCAAATACAAAAGTTTTAACTGGTAAACTAAGAGAAATACTGCATAGGAGGAGAAAACCTTCTCTATTTAATGAGAATGCAGTAGCCTAGGTTTGAAAAGCCTCCTCTAAAAGTGGAAGTTTGTCATGCTTGGTGTCAAAAAAATGTAAAAAAAAAAAAAAAAAAGACAATGTATATTAGTAAAAATGTTTATTACTTGACATTAGCACAAATTTAGTTTAGTTCGAATTTAGTGTATGGCACAGAAATGTACAGATGTTTATACATTTTTCCAATGTAAAAACATTGGAAAAATATTTTTCAGTATGGGTTTTGAAGTTCTGCATTTAAACGGACAAATAAAGAATCTTTATGAAATGGATTATTGAGCATATTTATCTTTTGTTTTCTCTCACAAATTTACTCAAACAGCACATAAAGCCAGCCCAAAACAAAACAGCATAGAGAGTCCAGAAAAGTCTGAGCCTGTGGACAACCCATAGTCATTACTGTCTGCTTTTTGGTAATATTGTTTGTCTGCCACAGAACAGATGAAGAAAGTAAAATCAAATAAAATCCTTAGCAGTTTAAAGTTTTATTTCAAACTTATTTAGTCACGTAAACTAACATTGAACACATGAAACCACCAAGACAATATCTTTTGACCGGAAATGATGATTTTGAGCTGGATACTTTCTCAGGCAAGGCCAAACTCATAAACTCAAGCAAACAGCAGGAGACTTTGTTTATAATGCCTATCTGGTGTTCAATACAGTACTGATGAGAATAAATAAATAAATTTCCCATTTCAATTTAGTGTAAAATGTATCCTTTAATTACAGGGGTGTAATTTTTAAAATATTCTTTGAACAGTGCAGTTGTAACCTACGTCAGGTATTCTGCTCCCTCCTACAGATCCTCAAAATCAGGGTACATAATACAGTGATTCTTATGTACCATTAGACTCCTATTGTTTATCTCCTCATTAAACACAGAATCTGTAATTTCTCCCTCTCTCTCTAACTAGTAAATGTGTGTCAACATTGTGCAAGAGGGAGCAGCAGAGGGGTCCCTCCTTACCACTAGCTTCTGATTCATCTTGATTTGTTTTTTTCTAATTTCCTTCAGCTGTTAATTGGGTTGGGAGAAACCAGTAGTCTTGTTTTCAGCTTTGAATTAGTTTAGTTTGAGTTTAGAGTATGGCCCAGAATTTAACTACAATGTTATGCAGCTTGTTTAAAACCTTCTTTATCTTTTCTCATTTTGATTTATGTTTGTTTGGTACAGTGTGTATGTTTCTCTTGACCCTTTTGTAAATATATGCAACTTATATTGGTGACCTCTGTTAATTCACAGCAACGTACGCAACTCTTTTGTCCGTAATTATTAAGATCTGTTTCAGGATTCAAAGTTTTTGTTATTTGTATCAGGTATTTATTAGTTTGTGGCTTTTAAAGCAATAACACATTTAGAGAAAATCAGAGAGTAAGTGCAGGAGTCTACAGGTATTTTGAGCATCACTCACCCTAAGTTTTCTCTCCAGCCGAGCTGCTTCTTTACACTTCGGGTGCCAAACCTCCGAACCTGTAGACACATAAACGCACAATTCTACCTCAGTGAGCTTTGTTTATTGTGTGTGGGCTTTATGGGATATAAGGAGCAGATCAGCCCTTCTCTCTCGAGTGCATCAACATCAATCATCACACACACACACACACACTGAAGATAGGCTCTATGGCTTTGGAGGCAGGTTGTCTGGTCTAAGAACAGAACTTGTAGCCCTTTTGGTTCACTTGCACACAGACAAAGAGGAAAATAATCTTTAGCTATATATGAGCTATATATGCACAAATTAGTGCAACTTGGTTTGGACACAATTTTTTCTTGTTAACCCACTTTAATCTGTTTAATTCCTCACTGATTCTTCATCAAATTCAGGATTTTTTTTTCTACTTTGACTATTAGAATGGTCACAAGTTTAATGCTTTTAATATAACCCTCACATAGACGCCTTCCCATCAATCACACATCAGTGAAGTGACAATGCCCACTTCAAATTTATCAGCAATGAAGATGCATCAAAAACAAGTTGCAAGAACTCCCAAACCAGAACTGCAAGCAAATAATTATGTTTTTATTGTAGCTGAGGGAGAAAACTAATTTCTCTGGTCTTGCCTAGTAAAGGTATTGGAATTAATCATAATGAGTCTCAACAATGATAGCAGTAACATATTTTTACATTGCTCACAAATTGTTTATATGTTTTGATATATCAGCATATTAGTATTGCTTCTTCTTTTCTCAATGTGTACAAAATGTTAGCAAAGTTGATCCCATAAAAAAAGAGGTACAAATTAGCCCTATAGAGACTCTGCAAGGATACCCCTTTGAGGATAGAGAATAACATCTAAATGCTAGATGCAATAACATCTAGCATTTAGATGTTATTGTCATCTAAATGCTAGAAGTGATTATCCTGGTCATTCGGGGCGTCTCAACACAAGCACTCATACCTAATTTGTCAGCCCAGCTCTGAATGCCCATGTACCACACTAAGTGTTTCTCCTACCCTGTAAACTTACAGGATGTTTATGTGCTAAACTAAAATGTGAAACTCTAAGAATATGAGGACCCCACGCAACATTAAAATCTGCTATTTATAAAGATTATGATTTCTTACGGAGCTACAGTGATGATGGAGATAGAATGTTGGACCTAAACAAAGCTTAGCAGAATGGATTTGCAACACTGTTGAGTTTAGTAGCTCAGCCTCAGCACCAACCAACCACACAATGATACAATATTGAAGTGACTTCATCCAACTATCTCTGGGGGTTTTCCCACTAGATTTATGACAGATTATTGAGAAAATGAAATCAAATTTCCAGTCAATTCTATTACAGCCACTTTTAACAATGATTGTTCACTGTTGCATAAAGTAAAACAAATATTTAGAAACTTTTGTTTGTCTCGACTAAAGCGTACCCAAATGTGACTTTAAAACCAAGGCACATAACAAACCAGGACTTAAGTGAACTATTACAGCCCCCACTGATCATTATGATGATTGCCTGCGTACTATTATATTGTTCCATTTCCAACCTTCCATTGGCTTTCCAACTTGCAACTGAAATGCAGCCAACTTGACTTTCTGAGATTGAACTTCTGTTGCACAAACCACAAACTCATGTCCATCATTTACTTTACATTCTCAGCCTTCACCATCACAGTGAAATTTGAGACACAAGTAATCATTATAGACACAAGTGATTTTTGCAGCTTCCAATTCAGCAAGGTGCATTAAATAAAACCAGATCTGACAAACTCTTGCTTCGAAAGTTGCAGCACTGTGGAACCTGAGGGAAAGAAGGCAGAGGCAGCAGAGGAAAGAGGAAATGAATGGAGGCTATTACAGATTATACATAACAATAAACCACTAATGTCAGGATGTTATATGCGTGAGGATCTGATAGTGATAATGATGCTAATACATCCGCCCTGCACACACACACGCAAACACACACACACACACACCCCAGAAAGCAGTAACACACCCACATCAGTATTTATCATTTCCTCGGGTCTGGGGGCAATGCAGGCCAGCAGAACGGACTCTGAGCTGATCCTGAGTCTGATATACAACCACCATCAACACCATAAATCTAACCTGCACACACATACACGCAATATGTAAGTACACACACACACATAAACCTGCACACAAAATCAATACTGCAGACAGAAACCATGCGTGGTGATTCAGTGCACCCCCATCCCTCCTACACTCCTCAACTCTGCTGCCAAGCAGATGTGTGGCCTTGAGAACCTTTATCTTCTGGATGAGAAGAATCTCCATTTTTACAAAGAAAGTCATTCATTTACTGGGAAACTGTCTGCCTAAGTATGTCTAACACAAAATATGCCCTGCTTGTTTTTCTACAGGGAGATATCACAGAATGAGGCCTCAGCTGCATTTAGATCCTTCGACCTTTATGCAAAACAAGAGAAAACAGTCAGAGAAGCCAGCAGTGTGACTCTCAGAGATATTCAAAAACAAATGGATGAGAACATCCGGTGTTAAACTCGAGCAGCATCATTGATATTTCTGTTTATGTCATTTGAAATGGTAATATATAAACCTGGATATATGTAAATCAGGTTAAAATGAATTTTATATCCTGAATGATGCTGTAATTTATGTGGACTGGACAGAAATGAAAGCTGCATTTCAGGAAGTCAAAATTAGCAGAATAAATGCTGACAATTTTTGCAAGAGGCAGAAATGAGAAAAACAAATATTCTTTTTTGCAATCACAGATCAGTCACCTGTCACCCTAAACTATCACTTCTCTGACAGATCATTGTTTATTTGACCACAGGATTGAAGCGACATTCCAGTTTTCTCAAACGGTAGGTAGAAATTGATCTATGTTTTCATAATCCAAAGTTTAGGTCTATTTATTGGTTCATTTAGTAAAATTTATTGGCAGTAAAAATAGTGCCTACTATTTTAAATATAAGTATTTGATTAACAACATCAGTTAAATCAAGACTACATATTTAAAAAGCTCTGATTAAATTAGCTAAAAAAATGTTTAACACATCCCACCACTACTTAAAAGTTACCCTGAAAACTTAAAAACAATATTTTCAGAGCTATGACAAAAACAATTTCTTGAAATAGTTGTGCAACTCCATCAAACACATAAATAAATTTTATGCATTCATGTGTAGAAACCACTGACTACTTCAGATATGCATCGTAAAATTGATTGCAAGGGCGTGTGTGTGTCCGCGTGTGTGTGTCCTAATTACACTTGTCTCACGAGGGTGATTGTTCAGTCTTCCGACATGGCTGAAGTAATCAAAAGGAGCAAATGTAACCTTGGGGCAGCTCACTGTAGCTGAGCAGAAACACACACAGATAACCACAGCTACACTTCAACACATATATTCACACTCACAAATGTTTCAACGTGCTTTGAATCAGATATAAACACACATTCTGTACAACTCTTAGACACACTAACAGACTTAAAGTGGAATATGCAAATGCTTAGTTTTACTGCCGCCTCAGAGGGAGACCAGCAGAATGTCAATGAGGCGAAACAGGAGGTGTCAACCTGCACGGCGACTCTGAGTGTGTGTCAGCCACATGTTACGGTACAGTAACTCCACATTTAATCCCAGCTGCTTCGATCCCACTTATCTGGGAAGCACAATGGCCTTTTTCATTTTCAAATTGTTCTGGATGTCCAGTTTATTTTCTGGAGTTTAAATGCAAATTTTCAGTCAAGTTTATCTGAAAAAGTTCAGAGGATTGCAAGTCTTGTGACTAAAGGTTTACAAACTATACACCATCTTCTACCCCATTTTGGTATTGTTTGCATATTATTTGTAAACTGAAATGATATACATTTAAATTAAAGCCTTTTAGTTTCTACAAAAGAGATGATGCATTTTTAAATCTAATGAAATGAGAAATCTGTTATTTATGTATCTGTAGTTTAAGAAAATAGGCAACATATTTGTACTTGATTTAAACTCCAACTGATAAGGTCAATGATAATTAATAGAATATCAGTCCAGAAATGCTCAATCTCTAGAGTTTTGCTTTCTTTTATCGAAAAATTACAAAAGAGACCCATAAAGCATAAACATTCACAACATAAATACTTTTTTGTCCTTACAAGAAAATGATATTTTCATATAGCTGGTTGTCACTACAACTTTTGTGACATTTGTGCAAAAAACATCAACTCCCAAGATCGATAAAGAGCAGGATCCGTCTGCCGCTGAGTGGGAGGAACAGCCCCCAGGAAATCAGTTACAAAGCAGTTCCAGATTCTTCACCCAATATGTTGATGTGCCCTTGGGCAGCACATTTAACCTCAATGTGTCTGTTAAGGTGTGTATTAGTGTTTGAATGTGTGCTGCTTCTGAGTGCTCTGGGTGAACGTGGTGTAAAAGTGCTTCACTGGTCTTCCTGACCAGTAAAGCATTTTATAAGTCACTTAAAGTTTCCTACCTGATAAAATCTGTTCTGCTTTTTTAGTCAAAGAATCAAACGTTCTTCTATTTCAGCAAAAACTCCAGGCTCATTCAAATAAGACCTGTAATGCAATTAGACGTTGAATTATCCTGGCACAACAGACAAGTCAGATTAATGAAGCCAGCAGCACAAGTGAAGGATAAAAGGTAATTGACTTCAGTCCTTGAGGGTCTAATGTTGGAGTGTGTACATGTGCTTTTGTGCAACTTTGTCGTTCTTTCCAGATCCAGGGTTCATGTGAGATCAATAGTCATCTATAGAGCGATTTGCCTTTTACCTAGTCACTGTATTAACTCTCATTTGCTAACGTTCTGCACAGCTCCCTTTATTTCTATTAAAAATTTTCTAAGCAATTAGACTAATAGGAAAATATTTTCATATAAAAATATCAGAATTCTGAAAGGTATACTCATGCACTGTAATTTATAGAGCTGCACAAAATATCAAATCAAAATTGTAATTGTGAAATCAATTACCAACAGTAACACACTAATACTTCAATATGTATTTTTATTGATTGATGTATTTCAATTAAATTTGGTTCAAAGCTGGAAATTACATAACTTTCCTGCATCAAAATAAGTTTTTATTGGTCTTTTATAATATTTTAGTTTTAGTTAAATTAATGTGTTTCAGGTTTGAATTTTATTATTGAAATAAATAAAGTTTTGATGCCATTCTAAAGATTCTCAAAGAACTGATTTGAGAAAAAATGGAAAATATTAGAAAAAAGAGATTGTGCTATTATTTTTTTTATTTATTTGTCACTTTTAGTTACCAAGCAGAGATTGGTGTATCTTCTTTAATACCAGGGTACCCTAGGGGTCAGAATACAGTGGGCTCACACATAAATCGTAGTGAATATTTTTTTAGGCTATCCTGTGTTAGCAAGATGCTCCTTTCTAATCTTACAATAATTCAAGCAGAAATGAACCCGAACAAATCCAAAACATTTGGATCCACAGGTTCTGTGGATGTTTCAGCCTGTTTAAACTGGATCCTGTTTCCAGTCAGCAAACATTTTCATGCAACTATATAAATTGCATGATTGTTTGCTAAACTGCAAACATCCAATCAGTTCCATATTTGCAGAATCGCACTTGGGCTTCTGGGGCTTTGCGGAGCAAATCAAATTAAATAGATTGTATCACAATGCCTATTAACTGTACAAATCAGAAAGCATGTTTAAATTTTCTTGACAACATTGTAATTCAGAGCAGTATTGCCTGTTATCAATAAGTAAACAGTTTCCTTACCTGTTAGGTACATTTCCTCTCCTTCCTGAAACATCTTATGACAGCGGGCACACCTGGCACAACTCGGGTGGTAATGCTTCCCTCCAGCCTGCAGAAAGGTAGAGACAAAAGATAAGAAACAAATTAAGATAATTATAAGAGACATCATAGAAAACAGGAAACATCACGTGGTGAATAGAGACGACATGTAAAGATAAAAAGAGGACATAAGAGAGTGCAGTTGTGTTCGGTTTCCAACGATGTAAGATCTTAAATCAAAACTTAAAGAGAGAAAGCTGGACATTTTCTGTTAAATATAAAACACAAAAACATAACAAAGATCTTGGACAGATGTGTTTACATATGTAATCAAATGTGTAAACAATCCACATATTTAGAAACAACATTGTTGGCTTGACTCAAACAGCTATATAACAAAAGTTCTGTCTGCTGTAACATTAATTTCCACTGATTAATACAGTATAATAAAATTTCTGCTCTGAATTGAAATAAATTATGACAATAACTTGTTGCAAAATACCAAAATCTCATATGTATTTTAACATAATTGCACATTGTCATCTAAAAACCTTGTATTTATTTTAGTTTTTATCTACCTCGAGGTCAGGTGACTTATAAAATATGGCAAATTATAATTTCTGATCAAACCAAAACACATCTATATGACCTACAATACACACCATCATATCCAAATATGCCCACTAAAAAATTATCAAATATCAGATACAAAATGGGTAAGGAGAATAATACCTGCTCTAAGCTTTCTGTGACTAATACAAATAAGTAACTACAGATCAGGACATTAAAGGAAAAAAAATATTACTTTATCAAGGAGACATCTGAAGTGAGTAGAATAAATAATAGTAGCTTCTCAAAAACCAGATGGGTGAAACTGGTGCATCTACATCTCAAAGAACACATTTAGAAGAAAAATTTTAACTGATGGCCACAAATATTAAAACCTGTCCTAGTGCAAATATGGATCAAAAATGAGTTGAGAAAAAATATTTATTAGTTTTATCCTGTGTGCTGGACAAATAGGTCCTCAGAGCCGAACTCTGCAGTGAATGAGTGTATCAAAGATCTGGGCGGCTTTGGTCCTGAAACGGGGGAAGCTGCTAAAAACTATTGGACGTTACAGCTGATCAACACAAGTACAGGAAGAAAGGCTCACCTCGAGTACTCTGCCGCTGATGTACCTGCTGCAGCCCTCACACCTGATTCCAAACTGAGTGTGGTAGTCATCCTCACAGTAAGGAATCCCGTCTCTGCCAGCAACACATATAAATTTCATTTTAACGCAATGCTTGTTGCAATTGTTGTTCTGCTTTTCACCATCTAAAACATAATGTGTCTCTAATTGTCAGAGCATTTCTGCATGGTCTAGTAATGGTAATGTATAAAGGATTCATTAAGCCACTCACTTGCTGATGTATTCTCCAGTGAGAGCACAGCCACACGTCCTACATTTGAAACAAGTGATGTGCCATTGCCTCTCCAAAGCCAGCAGAGACTGGCCCTGTTTGATCTCTTGGCTGCAGCCTGCACAGTCTGGAGAGCAGGACAGGAGAGGCAAGAAGTCAAGCACTGAGAAAGGACATAATGCCTTTAAGCACTTGTCTTTCTGCTGTGGTTCTCCCCCACTCCTGTTGAGATTGTCGCACCGTTTCTGACAGATGGAGCGACCAAAATAAGGCTGTAAAACTACCTGGAGCACAGGCCACCTTCTGAGTGTGTGTCACTGTTTGAAGGTGTGTAGCTATGCTTTTAGCTGGGTTCACTCTGGTGGGAAACTAGCCATAAATGCTTTAAAAATATCTGTAAAAAGACTAAGCCAAATAGTGCTGTGAAATAATATTTGCTCCTTGACAGATTTTCATTTTGTTTTTTTCCTTTTTTGTTAAATGCTTATTTCAATCCTTGTCTTATGTAAAAAAAAAAAAAAAAAAAAGGTTTTACAAACCAAAACTTAATAACTACTAAGCATTTGTGGTAACTGGTACAAGTTTTTACATTCCTGTGCAGGAACTTAAATCCACAAATCTTTACAAAAGTGCTTGAATTCAGACACATTGGAGACTCTGTATAAGACTCTGTATATTGACTAGACATCTTTGTCCTAGTCAAAGATGCTACAACATCTTTGACTAGGACACCAATCAAAGTCTGTGGATGTTAAAGACTAGAAAAACTCCCAAAACCATCTTGGTTTATTTTGAGTCATTCAGACATAACTTCACTGGTGTGCTTCATATTGTCTTTAAAATTCTGCAACTATTAATTTCTTTATATATGTAAAAATAAATCAACTTGGGCCAGCAACAAGTAACCAGGAAAAATACAATAAAAACTGCACAAACACAAGTAATTATTAGGGTTATTTTTTCTCAATTTATTGGACTAGAAAAGACAACAATTGCCCTGAAGAACTTTACTGATTGGAATAGGATGCCAAAAAATAATTTAATGTGAGCCAAAAAGCGTTTGATTATTCCATTGTTTTAAAATAGGAACCAATAGCTTGACTATTGTTTTGTTTTGCTTTAATTGTTCTGCTTTTTCACATTAAATCCATGAGTATAACAGAGAAATGTTTATGGGTGCATGTTTGCTTCTTACAGCTCGGTCCAAGAATCTTAACAGGCTTGTCCTTTTTCAGAGAGTGTGAGCACTGCTGACACACACACTTTTTCCCACAGAAGGTCACTCTGTCTCCAATTGGGAATGGACGCCTGAGAACACACACACAGAAAATTAAGTAGCTTTCAACCCAAGCACAAAACTTGCATCCATTTAGCAATAATCATTCAAAAGACAAGGTCTGATGTTTTATGTGCTAATTCAAATCAAATCAATGATGAACAACAGCTCAAAGCATTTCTCTAGGTAAATGCCATGTTTTGGCATACAAGTTTAATTTTAGTGGCAAAATTTGAAGATAAATTCATAATAAAAATTTATAAAGCATCCATACAGATGAACTGTCTTTTTAAAGAAGTTAAGACACATGGGAAACAAAAACAGCAATGTCTAAGATCTGTTGCAGAACAGACAGGACTTGGCCGTAGCGTCACTTAAACTGTAATAGTTGGTCATATGTTAAGCAAAAATGGAGACACATAATTGAATCATACTCAAAAACATTTAAAGTGTGTTCAGATTCTCACCCGTTGCTGCAATACAAAAGAATCCAAACCAATGTGACACTAAAAACACAGTATATTATTATTAACTATTCACAACATCTTGAGCTGCCATTAAATGTTAATCGTAGCTTTCTAGGACTTCTTCAAGTCACAGAATTTTGGTCACCTTTCTTTGCAGAACTGATTTAATTAAGTAACATTTAAGTTGAGTCTGAATTAGACGTTTAAGGTGGCGCCACATCATCTCAATTGTTTAAAAAAAAGAAAGACAACCTAGGCGAGGCCAGTAGAAAACCTTCACTTTGAGTTTTTGTCTCTTCTTTTGAGCCTTGCATAAGTGGACTTGCTGATGCGCTTAGGATTTTTGCAGCTGCAAAAGTGCAGTAGTGCAGTTTCTCCATCAGACTTTGTGGAGCATTATGTTGTTTCATCAATAGCAAGTCATCCAGCTCATTAAGAAACAAAGCAGCAGCCGACCATCATGTGACTGTCAGTTATATATTTGTTTTTTGAGGTTTGTTTGGCTAGTTCCATCCATCCATCAATTGTATAAACTTGTCCTTGGACGTTCGCACAGGGCTGGTATTTCCAGCGGTCGTTGGGGGAGAGCCAGTTTTCACCCCAGATATTTTGCCAATCACACGTCAAAACAAAGACACGGAGGACAAAAAACAGTGCACACACACACACCTAAGAAAAATTTAGACTAATTAACCTGACAGGTGTTATTTGGGGTGTGGAAGGATTTCACAATGCAAATGCCATGCAGGAACACCACATTTTGGGCTTCTAACCCAGGGCTTTCTGCTGCAGGGGAATAGTGTTATTACAGCCTGACTTGGACAGTTTTTTTTTTTTGTTGTATTTTTTTTTATTTGTTTTCTCAATAAAATAATTTGAAATGAAATTTTAATGTTTAGTCAGTATATAATGCCATTTAATGAGGATTTAGGTGTTAAAAAACTTAAATAGTTAAGCTATCTCAGTTATCAGCCTTGGTAAGAACCAAGTGATTACAGAAATGTAATTTTATGAGTGTAGTTTTATTGTTCTCCTTGATCTAATTTTTATAACAAAAATACATTTTCTTTACAATTTGAAAACTACTTTAAAAAACCTGGTTGTAATTGTTTCAGTGAAAGTGTGTCATTGTCTCTTACTGTTGCTGACAGTAAGAAACACTAAGACAGTTTTTAATGAGTAGATGATTTGTTTTGAAAAACTCAGTTAAAGCAGGGATAAAAATGTCAGGAGTTACTTTTTTACAGCAGAAAGCTTTAATTTAATTTACTTTACTTTTACGACATAACCCAGTGCATAAAGAAAGATTTAAAAGCATCTTTTCACACTGTTGTCTTCTTTGTTTATCCATTGCTGTTGTTTTCATACTAACAAGTTGTACATGACACTAGGAGTATATCTGATTAGATAACAGCTCTAGGAAATGCAGAAATATGTGTTTAGCAACATTTAACTTCACCAAGTAAAATGAAGATTCTTGACACCGTCATTTCTTTTCATATCGCATTTCATTGCATTTCTTTAAAGTGGTGATTTGCAAGATAAGACTAGGTTTTGTCAGACAAAATCATAGTTTTTCCAAGGTGGTAAGGCTTATGTTTTCATTGGTTCTTGCTTGTCTGCTTTGTAAAACAGTAGCTTGGTCCTACCTGCAGACACTGCAGACAAAACAGCGTGGGTGATACGTCCTCCCCATGGCAGAGACCACCTCTCCGGTGATGTACTGGTCACAGCTGTCACACTGGGTCCCATACAGGCGCTGGTAGTCCTCAGTACAGATGTACTCACCAGAGTGATGGAAGAAACCAGAGCGCACCAAGTCACAGCCGCACACTGACCAAACAAAAAACACAAAACTCCAGTGGTTTGTTTAATTTTCCAGAAATTTTGATGGGAAGCAAAGGCAGAAATAAATGCAATTAATTAATCAGGGCATCAAATGAAAGATGTCTTATACTAGAGGGATTAAAAATCTACATTTTTGTAAATTATTTGATCTAAAAGCTTCAGTTTTACATTGAATCAGCAATAATGTTGATCTGATTGCATTTTGTTCTTCCTCTTTTCCCATCCATCTGATCTAAAATAAAAAAATATATACTCTGGTTGTCATAGGAGAATGGAAAGATTAAAACATTTTATACACCTTAAATGGTGAGATAGTCATTTAATGTGTAATATCCTAAAAACTGCTGACTGACTTGATATGCAGGATTAGGTGATCAACAGGCAGAAATGACAAAAACTCCAGAAGATGTCCACTTTCTAGCATCTTATACAAAATGTGACCACCATCACAGCCATATGGTGTTTACAATATGTATATACATTTATATGCATTAGTGCAGGCAGTGTTGTGTGACAGTTTAAGAGGAAAGTGCACACTGTGTGTTTACTGTCTAGTGACAGCATGATTTATGACTTTTATTTAGCAAAAACAGGATCCCTCAGCCAAATGATTGTTTCTGGTCCAGTTGTGCTAACATTGGGAATGCCTCAGGTCTGCTGGATGGTTAAGTAGTTTAAATTGATCTAAACCAATATGTGGTCAAGTTAGAGGGACCTTCGCCCATCTCCTGAAATTAGCTCTATTTTATGGAAACTAAGTATTCACAGTCTTCATATTCATATTTTTTCACATTCGTTCATGGTGCAGCCACAAAATTTTATGTATTTTATTTGGATTTTATGTGAAAGACAAACAGTATTTGATCTGCACTCATCTTTGCACCAAAATATATTTCTACCAGCTTTGCACAGCCAAAAAGGTTAATGGTTTATGCAATTTTTCTTTGGAAAAATATGCAGCCTCTTGCTCTGACTATCTCCCAATGTTTCACACCATTCATCTTCCCCATCAACTTTGAACGTTTTGAACATACTTCCTGTCCCTATTAACGGAAAGCATTCACACAGCATGATGATGCCACTGCCATAGACCATGGTGGGATGTGTTAAAAAACAAAAAAGCAAGGATAGACAGGACATATTAAAACTTTGTAAGTTTTCTATCAGACAGTTTTTCAAATGTAGACTGAAAAGATCCATTTTGGCTTCATCTAATGAGGATATATTTTTCCACACATTAACCTGCGGCCCCTCCAAAAACTATGATAACTTGCAAATGGGAGTTTATATTAATTTTTTTAGGCGTTCTTGGTATTGTTCTATAAAAGCTAGAGGTTTGTGGTGTATGCTATTTCTAATACAACCTCATTATAAATGTATGCCACTGTCTTCAGATTTTTAAAAAGTTTTACACTAATTTCCTTCCACTTCACAATTATGCGCTGCTTTGTGTTTATCTATTTTATAAAATCCAAATAAAAAAACTATTATTGAATGGAACGCGATAAAATGAGAAAAAGCTTAAGGGTATGCATATTTTTCCTGACGCTCTGCATTAGTTTTATGCATATTAATTCAACAGTAATCATAATGTGAATGAATAAAACCTCTATCATCGTTTTCCCCTTGAGCTCTGCAGAAGTCAGCACACCATTTATCTGTCAGAGTAACATAATCATCAGCAGGCAGGCACAGGAAATTAAGGCTTATGCATCAGTATAAACAGCAGGACGATGATACGACCTGAATTACACTATAGGTTAGACATCTGAAAGGCAGCCAACGGATCAAGATGTCTGGCAGTGAATTGAGTGTCCACTCTGTAATTAAGCTAATGTGCTCTAAGCCCAGTGGAGTGAATGGATCTGGGCTGATCCAAGCCGGAGTGTTAAGAGGCTGAGACGGAGGAGGAGAAATACTGCACAGTAAAGCCGAGTGGGTTCAGTGTAGCTCGAGTCAAGCCTGAGGCCAAAACAATTATGGAATATATATTAAATAGAAACAGTTTCACAACCCTAATAAAAACATTTAATGGCTTCGTAAGCTGAGATATGTAAAAAGCCAAAAAACTTGAATAACAGTAGACAATGTATCTGAATTTGTATAGATTTGCCATAAGGCAACTTTATTAGAACAAAGCTTTAACACCATATTCTAGTTCAGATGATTAAGGCATAAAAATCAATAAGACTGCATGCAAAACGCGAATGTAAAAACTTGTATAGAACAACAGAGCGATGATAGAAAATATTCAAATAAAATAAAATTACTTAAAGCTGCAAATAAAAGTTGAGAAACATAATGGCTCTTTATTGCGGGTTATGGCACATCCCCCATTTTCTGAAGGGTTATTACTCCTAAAAATTTGAGTTCTAGCTGAAAAACCATTAAATGCAATTTCACACAGCTAGATAGGACATGATGCTAAGTTTAACTGTGTTTGCGCATTGAGATTGTTCCTGGCTTACGTTACCATAAACACATTTAAAAAAAAAAAAACTTTGTATAACCATGCATTCTACATTCATGTCCTTCACCAGCGTTAATTTTCAATACTTTCTTTTAATTGTCAAAATACATCTCTATTGTGGCTATTTCCAAAACGTTCTGGGACGATCACCAGGGAGTCACATTAAGATAACTTCAAAAAGAGTTAAAAGTCTATTAACTTAAATTACTGATGATCAAAAAGATAATTCTATGTGAACTTATTTATATGAGTCACTTGTATAGAACATTTTGTAACTTTAGCCTTATGGTTTACTCCATACTTAGTTGTGCAATTTAATCTAAAATAAACTTATTGATCTTTATATGCTACATTCTTTGATATCAAATGTTTTAACAGGCAATAAAAACTAGAACAGCATCCCAAACACAGAACAACTTTGAAATGCCAGTCTGACCTTTATTTGCTTGCTTGGGACTGAAGCTCTCCGCAGCTACTAAAACAATGTTTCATGCTCTTGTGCGCAAAACAATTCATATACTGTTTCACCACGAGACACATGTGATATGCAAGAAAGTCAACAGTTCCAGCTTCAGTGGATTTCAAACATAATGCATGATGATGTATTTTTATTAAACCTGATGTAAACAAGTCTACTAAGTATACTATAAGGTCTACTTCCTCCTACTGCCATCAATGCTCACTTGAGAATTGAGGCTAAATCCACATCATTTCTCATCCAGCTCAAAGCTTTCACACATCATTGTCTAAGTGAAAAATGATTAAAATGTGCAGGAAAGTAGGGTGGAAAGGGGAAACTGTTCAGACTTGGCCTCTCTGGAGGGATCTCTGGTATATTTGGTTTTCTTGTCCAGACTGGCCCTCACCCACTAAAATCCATTCTTTAATGAAAAACTCTGACAACTACTGACTGACCCTCCAAAACTGATTATCACCTGAATTATGAACCAGCCTCAGATGTTCAGGATTATTAAATTCAAGTAACTCTATATATCAGTAGACCCAATAGTCTAAGAATCTTTCTGTATGTCTTCCTGCCATTTTCTCGCTGATGTTCCTGATGTTTTCATTTCACTTACCAAAAGCAGCAAAATATCTGAATACTTTGGTACTTGTTACCAGTAAAGATTAGCTTATTTGACATAAGTGCCGCAGTTGGGTCAATGAAACTGATTTTGAAGACAGTAAATCAATTTCATTGGCTTATCGCCAGAACGCATTGGCTGGGACAGAAAATCAGCTCTTACAAAAGGAAGATTCACTGGAGTTATTTTAAAAAATTATAAAACAAACTGGACATTTTCTAGCAAAACCTGTTGCAAATATGGCTGCAAAAATGATCATAGGATAATGTTAATGTGATAAATCAAACCCTGTATCAAAATTTTTAAATATTTCCATGTTTCGGTGATCTCACCCACATAATTTGAGTCATGAATGAACGAAATGGGGTAGAAAATTTGTCTGGCAAACTTAAGAACTCCTAAATTACTGATAATAAATGTTTAGTCTCTCTAATTTTATCTAATTGATTATCAAGATAAAAATAAGACTGTACACAAACACTGAACCATTGTGCCAAACAGGGCTGACTCAAACAGTCGATGCTTTACAGTTTACTCTTGGAGTCTCTTGTTTGTCCGTATGGCTTAGGAAACATTAATATGAAAATATATTTTTGTGCTAAAAATTGGTTATATTTTGAACAAACTTAAGAAAAATAAGTATTTGATATATCTTTTCCTTACATTGCATGTGATTTGCAGCTTAAACTCTGGGGCAGGGTTCCATCTTCTCAATGATCCTAAACCCATACTTTGCTCTATAAAACAACTCCTATACACAGCAGAAATCTGAGCAGTTATCTGTATTTCCACATAAGAAGACAGGATTATTGCAGACATGAGGATGAGGTACAAGTGGAACATAAAAGATAAGAAAAGGAGGATAGGAGTCAGGGGAGAGATTAAAGTGATCAGAATGGTAAAAGGGCATCAAATGTGATGTGAAAGAGAAGCAGACAGCAAAGTAAAGCGATCAGACAGAAGGACCCAAGGGAGGTATCAATGAGGTTATCGATCTGTTCATCTAAAACACGTCTGCCTTCCTGTCACTCTCTCTTCCTTTACTAGCAACATCAACGCAGAGGAGAATACTTTTATGCCTTCCAGTCAATTCACGTTATCTGAATGAAAGAAGCCTAAACAGAGTAAGTAATCTTTAGAGTCAATTTAACACTTTTAGTTTATCAAACATGAAAAAAGAGATACTGTCTAGATTTCACTAAACGTAGAGTACAGTGCTTTGCAACTAGAGCTAACAATAAACATAAAGTGATGCTTTTTGAAACGGTGGGTGGAGACCTGGAGTACCCAAAGAGAAGCTATGCAGGCAACATGCAAACTACATGCAGAAAGATTCCAAACTGGGATTAAAACCCTGTTTCCAACCATGAAGTGCAGTTGAAATGGCGTTTCCCATTGGTATTCAGACAGCTGTTTTTTGCAGGTAGGATACTGACTACTAATTACAGCTTTGCAAAACCCCATCTAAAAAAAATGCTGAGCCATCCCTGTAAAGCTATGTTTTTAATTTACCGTATTGTACCATATCAGCTTTATTTATACAGCACTAAATCTGACAGGAAATCTGTGGAGCAAAAAGATAAAATCAGTGAAGTGTCAGCAGCTGTCAGGACGGCTTGAGCCTGTTCAGTATTTGTCCAATAAACAGTTCAGTCACAAAATTAACAGATATATAAAGCCTCTAAAATTCCACTTTAACACTATTTCCTCCCTCTTTGTTGACAAAATAGTGTAAAAATATAATCATGCTGATTACGACAAAAAGAAAACAAAGAGCATTGTGACTGAAACCCAAAGCAAAAGCTGAAAATGTGAGTCACAAAAAAAGAGACAAAGTAGAGGAAAATATAATAAGAAGGAACAAAAACAGACGTCTGTGTATTGAAAATGTCATTCTTGTCCATTTAATCAGCTGACTTCCACTTAGCCATTTGTCATTACACTTACTCTATAAGATCAAGGGTCCATAAAGATAAACACTTTGATATCAAAAGAAGGCCATTTCCATCAATAAATCTGCTCTGTTTTCTATCACAAGGAACGAGAGCATCCTATGAGCAAACACTCAATTAGACAAGTCCATTTCTACTCCAAACAAACAACCAAAGGAATCACATTCAGCTCTGATTATTTTTTAAAAACCCCAGTGAGCAGCGCTGCTTGAGATGAAATCTGGTGTTTTATGTAAAAATAGAAGCTCCCCCCGTCTTTGGTGCTTTGTAACCGAGAGCAGTGAGGCAATGTTCGCTGCAGATCAAATGGAGAAAGCTCTGTTGCCTTGCAGCACGCTTTGGGACTGCGAAGGTCCCAGCCTTTAGAAAGAAGGTTAGCTGGTTGGAGTCTGACTACAGGGTGAAAACCTGCTGACTGCACTGCAAAGCTGGCTGCTGACTCCAGACCTCTTTTACTGTATTTGGCCCCATCTGTACAGCTTAACCAAGGAAAAACAAACATAAAAAACACAATTATATTCTCAAATTGTATTTTTTGTTGGGGTTATTGATCTGTATTACATTTTTATTATAACATTACTGGTAAATTATATTCATAATATCTCATGAGTCTTTTGAGAACCTTTACAGTAACTGTGAATAAGAGATTTCATTGGAGGGCAGTGCAATGAATTGATGTTATATAACATCACAATATTTATTTATTTTTTTTTTTACATTTTGCCATGTTACCACAAGCTTTAATATATTTTACTTGGATTTCATACAATAGACACAGAAAATGAAGAACATTATTGTAAAGAGTAAAGAAAATGATACATGGTTTTTGAAACAAAAATTGGAAAGTGTAGCGTACACATGTATTTTACCTCACTGAGTTCACATTTTGTATAATTATGACTCTTGTAGTAACAATAGATTGAAACTTTTGCACAATCTAGTTTGAAAGATAGTTCAATTGGTAGATTAAATGAAAACACTCTGTGAGCATCAGTTTTAATTAATTGTCCCACAAGATCTGAGCCTAAAACAGGCGAATCTGGTGAAGTGGTGAATCTCCACTCCAGTCTGAAGATTCCTGCCTGAAGACTGGAGTATGAAGTCTTTTGAAGAATCTAACAGGTTATCTTCAAAGAATGCATTTTTTTTTTTGCTTCTTTTACTGCATATGGCAGTAAAAGAGAAAAACTGCAATCATAAACAAAAAGCATGGTGATTCCTGAGGTGCTCTTATTTAATTGACTTATTGTGCAACAACAGCCTGTAATAGTTGAGGTGATGTGTTTCTCAGAAGAAGTACTTTGGAATGCATCCAGAGGCTCTTTGATATGGCTCAGCACCCAGAGCATCATTTCCTAAGGGGGCAGCACCACGACTGATCAAATCTGGACTAAATCATCCTCTTCTGATTAAAGGTTCTGAAGGAACAGGTTTGATTTGAGCAACTTTTTTTTTCCTGCTTGTGAATAACTTGAATTCTTAGTTTTATAAAATTATTGTTGCATTCAGTTCTACAAAAAACTTTTCTAGATATAAATAAAAACATCAAATGTAAAATGTTTTCACCCTATTGTACTTTACTGGAATATCCACCAGAAACCTTGGCCCGTAATAGGTACGTTTTATGATTCTTGATGCTTCTTCTCAGTGTATTACATTTCATACTGTTTTGAATGCTAAGTTTCAACTCTGGCATAGTTGTAGTTAGATATGCACTGTATTTTATTGAGCACAGACACTAATATGGATCTAATTATGGTGGTTCCTTCTTGTCTGAGTACTGGCAATAATTTAATATTTAATCATGCAAACTGAGTTGGGTGTGATTTTACAAATGGAAATCCATGAACCAGTCCAACAGAGAAAGTAAGCCAGTATGAAACCTTTCAGTCAGTGAGAGAGAAGCAACATATGTACAAAAGATCAGAATTTTTTTACCTTGGCAGGTGAAGCAGTGAACATGGAAGTGCATGTTTTTCACACGCACCACCTCTCCACGACAAGCCTCCCGACAACGCTCACACATGATTGGTGAATTTGCTCTGCTGGAGAGAGTAGAGCTGCTACTGTTGTGGTTTCCTCCATAGAGGCCTGACTGGAACTTAACTGGAGAGAGATAGGAAGAGAGGGAAGGAGTAAAAATATGCATCTTATCATAATTTTCATGCTCATCCTTTCTTCTTTGTTTAACTGATCTCAAACAACTCAAAGTGCAATAAAGAAATATAAAGCTTATAAAAAGAGGGTGTTGTTTGATTACAAAACCTGTAGCTAATAAATTAGCAAATATCTCATTTGGTGCATATTCGAGATTAAACTGCAAGGAATAGAGTCATTCAAAGAATAAAATTAATTTAAAAAACATTGTATGGCGCTCAGCTGGCTTAGCAAACCTGCCATCAAAATGACAGAGAAAACAAAATCTGCAGCGTGACGAGCAGTCATGAAATAAACCAGTGCATGGCTGGCTGCAGTTTTGCACATACAGCTTAGTGATCGGCTTCTTAACTAACGGTATCAACCGAAAAGTCTGTTACTGTAAACAGGAGATCAGCAAGACTTACAAGCTTTAATCACCATGTAGCAGCCTGACTGAGAGAAATTAAAGGGTGAAAAGTGTTAATTCTTTATGTCAGAATTACGACATAAAGCCAACATAAAAGGTTATGTCTGTCTCTGCCAGGTAAAGTGACAGCAAATTACAAAGAAAGCAGCAAATTAATTATATGTGATGAAGTGATGTAAAATAAGACAGAATTGTACAGTAGAGGGAAATAGACACATGATTTAAAAATGTTTAACAAATAAATTTGTATTTTTTTCAGTCCTTCTGATTCAATATTGTCAGTTGGATTTAGGTCTGGACTTTGACTTGGTCATTCTTGTACTTGACGAGGATTTGATTTAAACCTTCTGGTTGTACGTTTAGGGAGTTGTCCTTCTGGGAGTTGTATCTCTGCCCCCATTCTTTTGCAGACTAACAGGTTTTATTCCAGATTTGTGCTTCTTTCCCTCCTGAAGAGACGCATCCCCAAAGCATGATCTCCATGTTTCAAAATGATGGCTTATTAGGAAGATGTGCAGTGATATTTTTGCTGCCACACATATTGTTTTGCCCAAAATGTTTAGTTTGGTGATTGTTTTTTTAACAATGTTTCCGTTGGTCTATTGGAAAATCTCAGTGAAATATCTTAAAGCATATGACTGCAATATTGCATAAAGTTCAAGATGCACACTTGTAGTAGTGCATGAATCACTGGGCAACAGTCAGAGATTGAAATTAAGCTCCATTCAATTCCATTACACTTAATGCTGCTGCATTATGCAATCGCAGTAAACACAACATGCAGGCAGGTTAAGCTGATGACAGCAGGAAAGGGGTACACAGAGCACAAGCTGTGGGTGTGTGCATGTTTACAGGATGGGGAAGAAAAAAAGGTAAAAAGTAGGACAAAAATGTTTCCTCCAGAATGTGTGAGGCTGTGGGTGTGTATCACAGACGCTGGCTTTGGTTGTGCAGCCAGATGGTAGCACGAGAGTTGGAACAACAGACAGAGAAAGATCTGAGCCACCTGTGATCGGCTGCAAAAGAAATGTGGTATTTTTATATGTTTATTATTAGTAGTTTTAAATGTTCTAGTTTCTGGAACTGATAAATGTACAGTGGAGGTGATTCACTGTTTTGTGATTTGTGTGGATGCTGGATGCAGTTTAAATACTACTGCTTTCTTTACAGATGCTTCTGTATCACACAGGGCTGTTAACTGTGAATCTTTTGACAGCAAGACTCTGACCTTTGACCTCATGACTGCACAGCCTGGAATAAAAACCAATAAGCTCACATATGAGCCAGAGCAGTCAAATGGAACATAACTCCAATGTTTTCAGTAGATTTGATGGCCTCCAGTTTGGGTTCCTCTGCTTTTCTGACAAAGCAGCAGCTTGAATAATCCTAATTAATATGAGTTATAAAAACATTTAATTTCTCTTTGGGACCAATAAAGTATTTTTGAATTTCAACCACTGAACCCTCACCAGATCCTGAGTTTTAAGACCCTTCTAATGTGGATAAATGCTGCTCTTTATCAATTTCCACCAAATCTGACCAGTTTCTCTCTTCTCTGTTGAAAAGCCTTCCCGCAGCATGATGCTTCCATTAAAGCCAGACTTGTGGTCGGAGCAACTCAGTTATTCAGTCAACAGATTGTCCGGTCTGAGTCACTGCAGCTTCTGCAGCAATGCAATGAGCTTCTTGTATGAGCCTGAAGGTTAATAATTGTGTCAGTAGATTTTCTCTTTTTTTTCAGCAATTTCAACAGTATTTGTGGAGGATGACAACAGATGAGGAGCAATCAGTCAAATCTCACTCTGGACCTGGTTCCACCACAACCCTGAGAATTACCTGATAAAATTAAACTCTAATCAGTTAATTGGACCAAATTATTTCTGCTCTCTAATATATAGTTCAGTCAATATCTGTGATCTGTCAAAACTCCACACAAATGATGAAGCTGTTTCTAAACATTACATGGCATAAAATGCATATTTCAACATTAGCCTGAGAAGAATATTTCCGAATATTACACATCGCTCACCTTTTGTTGGTCCGCTCATCGTGCCGAGAGGAATCCCAGCAGCCTGCCTGCCAACTACAGTCGGTCCATCTGACCACACGCTGTTTAACTCTGTGGGTCCGTATTCGACTTAACCTGCTGTCCCTCCCCTCTCACTCTGCTTCAGTCTGGAGAGAGCTTTCCCCTGCTCCTCCCCGCCAAGCGGATTACAGGCGGCAGAGCGCACCTCTCCACCCTGCGTAAAGACAGCAAATTAAATGGAAACTGACGGTTCGCTCCTCATCACGCCCTCAGCTCCAGCGCCTCCCAAAAAGGACAACCTCCAGCAGCTTTCGGTTGAGCCGAGATGTCCATCCCGCTCTGACCGACCAGCTTGCCTGTTCCACCGCATGCGTGGCCGAGCGTGCGCTCCCGCATCCAGGCTCAGTGCTGGATGGTGACTCGCTTCAATGCTCGGGAGTAGTCAGAGCGCCTGGTCAGCGAAGATCCTCTGTCCTTACGGTGCGAGAGCGCCGCACCGCGCCAGAAAAACATACTGCAACCATGCGAAGCAAGTCAACTCTGTGCCATTATTTTATTTTAATTTGTACAAAGCGTTTATGCACGGAGGAGGATTATGGCCACTAAAAAACAAGAAATCTGAATTTAATCTCAAAATTCTGACTTTTTTTCTCAGAATTCTGACTTTAAGCAGATCGGCACCAGCGAAGAACCATTTAGCTCTTTCCTGAATGAAATTACATATTTGGGAACCCACGAAAAGACTGGATTAAATCCAACATGTTCCTCCAGAATATCCTCCAAGTCCAGAATATTTGGACTTGGGTCTTAGCACTATTGCACTAAGAAGGTCCTGCGTGTGCTTTTGTTTTTGTTTTGTTTTTTACATGGAGTTTACATTTTCTCCCTATGCAAGTGCCGAGCATGCATGAAGCAACAGTGGAGAGGAAAAACTCCCCTTTAACAGAAAGAAACGTCCAGCAGAACTCGGCCATCTGCCTTGACTGACTGGGGCTTTGAGAAGACAGAGCACACACACACACACACACACACACACACCACACACACCCACACACACACACACACATACAACAAACATTAGGACTGATGTAGAAGCACTTTCTATGTTCATTTTAGCTGATGGCTCCTCTATGAAGATATCACAGCTAAACGAATGCCAAGGAGAGGGGAAAAAAAACAGAAAATATAAAGTTAACAGATGAAATAACATAATAAAAATTAGAGAGCAATGAAAGAAGAAATTAGTGTGGAAAAGTGGTGAGTTTTTCATCCAGTAAACTGAGCCAATAGCTGCATAACTACAGCGATAACTCATAATATCTCTGTAGTTAGAATGAGTAGAATGGACTTAAATTAAAGAGACCATCAGCCATCTGCTGTTTTATTCTTAAAAAATAAAATATGTTTTGACTTTATCAAGTTTGTAGTTTGAAACATAACCTGTGAGTCAGTCATCAAAGTGTTAATCATGGGACATAAAAGCTGTTTATCAAGACATGTTCACAAAGAAAATTACACGTTTTACATGTTCTGCAGCACCAACCAGATGAGGTGACTGATAGTTGTAGCTTTAGTAGTTGAAACTGCTAAGACGGATTTGCAGACATCTCAATCTGTTTTTTGTTTTTTTTAATGAAGTTTCAGATGGTTGTATAAAATGAAACAAACAGCAGGAAATTTCAGCCAAATCAGACCAGGTGACAAGACACCATCTGCAAGTATATAGAAACATCAACAGAGGGCAGTATATGTCTAAAAAAACAGAAGTCCAAAACTTTCAATTCAAAGAGGTGCCACAGTGTCTTAGTAGCACAGTTAATGTTGCCTTTAGGAAAACATAAATTTAACTTTTCATTTTTTATGAAAAGGTCTGACAGTGATTTGTGTTTTATTCAAAACTGTAGTCTACTGAAATGTTTTTCAGATAAGTGCAAACTAATATGCTCTTTCAGTTATAAATTTATGTTTGGTAAAATCTGTAATTCATAGGATGGACATTCAGCATGGTTGTTCTTTCTTTGCATGCAAAAGCCTCCAACAACAAAACATGTTTATAGAGTCAACTTCTAGTCCAGGCTGGCTCACTTCCCTGTAATTGAGAAACAATGTGCAGGACACTTCCTGCAAACATTGGCAAACCAGCCGGTGATACTTCCCATCGCCTGCTGCCGACGCTTCTGTGGAACAAAATTAAACGTATAAATTCTTCCTCCACATCAGAAGAAACAAAAATCTGCCAATTTAAGCTGGAAGAATGAACAACAGAGTTTTGAACTCTGCCCTCACTGTTGCGTGTTATAGATCTGAGCTGCTTTTTCTGCAAACATCAGCTGCAGCAGGGCTGAATCCATCTCATATCTCTGTGGCCTATTTTGCCTCAGATAGAAAGAGAGCAGTGCAGAGTCAAAACTATGAGTCCTGACTGAAGCGTGCAACGTAAAGTCTGTCTGGGGTCAGAAAAACAATGTAACACAGAGAGAGTGTCAGTTCATTTATGATTAATAGCCTATTGTCAAGTCTGTCTACCTGTTTTTTAAAACAGCAACCCAAGTAACTCAGTTTAGAGGAACTGTCTGCCAGCCACATTGAACAATGATGGGGATTTTAAATATTCTACATATATTTATTGACACATTTTTACATTTACAACCACGAACGTTGGTGGATATATCCACCAAACACAAGGTAGGTAGGTGGAAGAGAAAGGATGAATAGTTAAAAAAAATTACAAGGCAAAAACTGAAAAGTGTGGGTGCATTCGATTTTACTCCAATCTCAAGGCTTTTGCAGACTCTAAGAGGTTTTCTTCTATCTTTGGGCTGTCCATCTATCTTCCCATTTGGAGATTAACCCAATCCAGGGTAAATAAAAGAATCCTCTAAGCATGATGCTGCTACCGCCATGTTTCAAGATGATGGTAAATCCAGGATAAAGAGCAATGTTCAATCCCATGGCTCTCATGGTTCGTCTGATCACTGTATATTTTTTTAGATGTGACTTTTCTCCCAGATGATGTCCAACTTCAGTCGGTTTTCAGGAGGGTTGTTCTTTTGAAGAGCAAAATGTTCTGCTGGTGCAATTTGGTTATGTCTTGGGAAAGATTAAGCAATGTTGTGCTTCAGACAAACCAAACAAGGAGTAAGTTAAACAAGCAATAATGACAAGTAGTTTCTACATAAAACTGTGGTTTGAGAAAGATAAAATAAACTGGTTGAAGACAGAGAAAACAACTACTGTAATGCACTTAAACCCTTTTCCGGCAAAAAGAGAAAAATGTTAGAACAGCTGAAAGATGTTCAGATTAACACAATAGATATTACAAATACAAAAGGTGTTTTGCCCGAGCAGAAAGTAGCCACATCCTCTTGGAAAGGACACAGTAAAGGAAACATGGCCCAGTACCAGGTTGTAAACAAAACAGCAATGTGCCCCCCAAACACAAGGACCTATGGTTATTGTTTTTGTAACCATCTCAACATCACAATAAAAATTATTACAACTTGAAAAAATACATTTAAAGCTTGAAGGAAGCTGTTAACATGCAATTTATTGAGAAACAAAACAAAGTTGCCCATTCAGTTTGACTAAACAATCTGCAGGGATTTCATTCAGGTAAATTTAATCAATATTTCAGAGTATCAATGATTCAAATTTAGCAGCTATAAAACACTTAGATAATTTAGGTAACTTCCAGTTAGTTGCAAAATTTCCTTGCAAAAGAAAAGTACTTCAGTTGTGAACTGACTAATTATTATGATCATTTTCTCATATGGTTAATTTGTGATTAGAACATAAAAAAAAAATATGATAGTTCTCAACATAATTCCGCTTTATGGCACAAGATCTAATTATATGATTAAGTCCAAATTAATGAGGCAAGTTTTATTTATTTTTTTTAATTTTTTTGCTAGTGTATCAATTACTTTAAATTCAGAAATTTACATAAAACTGGAGAGAACCCAATTTACTTTGAGTTTACATGTGTATTAAATAAAAACAGACCTGAGGATGTAGTTTAACATAATACCTCAAATACACTACTTTCTTGTGTGACATCATGGTGTTACGGCCCCTGGCCTCTTGAGGCTGTGCAGGCTTGTTTTTGTTTATCCTACAGGTTCTATTGACACAACATCCTCTGATTGGCTACCGGGAGCTGCAGGCGCCACACCCCACTGGACCAGCAGAGGACTGCAAACTAATCAGAGGGTTAAGGAGCCTCACCTGGTCCTGTAAAAGGTTCCTGAAACATTCCTCCAGTGGGGACAGCTTGTGGGCAGAGGCTTTGTTCAGCTGTTCCCCACTTTTTGGTTCACTACTGTTTGGCTATTTGGTAATATTTTGTGGTTTGTTTTGCCAAAGCAGTTTCGATGGTTGTAGTTTGTTTTACAAGCTAGAAGCTAGTGATTTGGGAGGTTTTTGGTGCTCCCCCTGTGTGTTTTTTTTTTTTCTTTTCTTTTCTCTTTTGGGTTATCTGAGTTATGTTAGGCTGACTATTTGGACATTTTGTATTTTAATTTGCACCTGACCCATCTTGAATTTGTTCCCTTTTTTTCTTTTGTTTTAATTTGGTTTAGTTGTACCCTGACTGGGTTCTGTGCAACCTTCTTTTGTAATAAAACTCCTTTTTTCCCCCCCTACTCTCTCTCTGGACAATTTATGTTACCGTCCCTGAACCCCTAGACCTTGGGGGCGTAACACATGGAAAAATAAAAAGAAATCAAAAACTGTGGACCTCCACATGCCTGGTTTATTGCTGGGTATCATTTCCAGATGTCTGTGGGCACCAGGTTCATCTGCTCAAGCAATTATGTGAAAGTCTAAGTAGCACCTTCCTGAACATTATGTCCAGTCGACATAATGTTCAGGAAGGAGACATGTTCCGTTTTCCAACTATGAGAAATGCGTGAATCAAAAAGCAAAATACCTTATGAAAATGTTTGACGCTGGTAAGAGTGTGTCATCATCCTCAAAGAAGGACGACCTGACATGAGACACTTAATAGCTCATTAAGTGCAAAAAAAGACATTGTTTTCTGGCAATTAGATACTGTTTGCTGTCTCATATCCTGGGTTATTTGGATTCTTTGCTTCTGTTATTTCCCCGTATTGATGTTTTACTTCCCTTCATCCATATTTGTTTCCTCTGTTAGTTCAATTATTTTCATATGATCAGTCTTGCCATGTTTTACTCTCAGCCTGCTTTAGTTTTATTCTTTGTGACTGTTAAACATAGATTATTCCCTGGTTCTCCTGTTTGTCCTCCCTTGCTGCCTTGTGTCAGTCTACCATTTACTCCCCTTCTCCAGCTGCTAGTCACTTACCTTGCCTCACTTGCTCCCTTCCTAGATCTAGTCAGTTTCCCTATTGGTTCCCTATTAGTTCCCCTCTCTCCCTCCTCAGTCCGCCTCTCCAATCTCACACCTGCACCCCATTAGCTAATCAGTTCAGGTCTTTTGTTCCAGTAGCATTTACCCTCACAGTATTTAAACCCTTCTCCTGCTGACACTCCTTGCTTCTCATTCCCATCATATTCTGGTTACTTCCCCATTGACAGTCTGTTTGCTTTTTGTTCTGCTCTGGCTCCCTGTGATTTTTTATTTTTATTTTTATTGCAAGTTTTCAGTTTTTTAATGAAAAAATATTCCCCATAATCTGCACTCTAAGCTTCTGTCTCAATTTTGGATTCACTAACAAACACATCATGACAGTCTGGGAAACTAGTTATTTTAAAAACTTCCAGAATATGTCACAAATCTTCAGTCACTGCCCCTCACCAAGCAACCCAAGCAGAGATGGTCAGCTGGTCTTATTGCTGTATACATTGTACGATGCATACAGCATTTCACAAATGCTGTATGCATCGTAAAATGTGTTTTGATGTTGACTTACCACTCAGAAATTGGTGCCACATCCTTGATGGTTGTGCTAGATACCCCATTTCTCCTTGATGTTGATCTACCACTCAGAAACTGGTGCCACAACCCTGATGGTTGTGCTAGATGCCTCATTTCTGCTTCTGGGTCTGACTCGGGGTTAAGTGCACTGTTATATTATTGCTCATCTGTTTGTTTTTACATGCAACATTCAACTATAAAGAATGTGAATTCTTTATATGCACTTTCCAAAAACAAAAACAACAATTCACATTTTGGAAAGGTAGTAGCCAAGACACAAAGCCTTGGAACAAATAATCCTTATCCACAGGGTTAATTACCCTCAGCATACTGCCAAAGTTTAAGTGGTTTAGTTAATTAATTAAAACACATTAAATGGATTTATTACATACAGACTGATGTTTTCAAGCATTTATTTCTGGTGATTGCCCGAATTTAGTTTTTTTTTTTGTTTGTTTGTTTTTTTGCATAAGAAAACATGACATTTAGGTTTGTTACTATAAACAATTATCCAAGATTGTAAGAATTCTACTGTTATTAACATTTTGTTACATTAGGAACAAAATGTGCTTAATTGAAATTTTTATAATTTAAATTTAATAATGCATATTTTGAGTACCCTACAAAATTTATTTTTACAATCTGATCATTATATTCTTAAACCTTTTGGCAGCTGGAATTCATGGTTCCTAAATTGCTTCCTCATTGACTTTATTCCACAGTGAGTCACTAAGAGATGGCGTGTGTTCCTGGACAGACAGCTTCCAGTGGGAGCTCATAGGTTTCCAGGGTTAAGACTATTTGAAAACAACCCTGATGACAACATTGAAAGCAAATCACAAACATCTAACCAAAACAGACAGAGTGTACAATGAGCAGCTACATTCTGATCCTGTCTAGATGAAGACACCAAACATAGAAAAGTGAAAAAAAAGAAACACAAAATCAATAGAAAGCAAAAATTACATAATTAATTGAATAAACTGAGACAACATAAATAATATAAATTAAAATGAACTGAATTTCAAAAGACATTTCCTGCGATATACCCCGCTGCATCATGTCAGGTTTTTAAAGTTATAATGAGGGTTGACCAGCAGTAACACTGTGTACTGGATGACCCTGTTTGAAGATTTCGAGGTGCGTTTGGATTCAGGGGAGGTCAGAATGTCAGCTGTATATTGTCCAGCTGACCTCTGCAAGCCTTAACCTCGTCCACCCTGGAGCCCCCTGTACCAGGTCAGGAAGGGTGGTGCTATTTTCAAAAGGTTTCCTAACACATTCAGACAGAACAAGCTCTCACAGCTCCATAGCCTTTGTTGAACCTGCAGTTGAAGTTTTCAGTAACATGATGAGTATTTACTGTTTTATACTGTTTATGTTCTTGTCAGGGAGTTTTTAAAATATTCTGGAGTTATTTAAACCCTTTTCTTACCCTCAGGTTAAGATAAGGAGTCAAACTGTATATTTAAACTCCCCTATGTGCCTCTTATCTCTAGGTGGGCCTCACTGTTATGAATTTGTTACTGAAATGACTTCAGGAATGTTTTTCAAATAAATTTCAAACAGCATAAGATGATTTTTAGCTTTTAAGCAACTTGAAAATGTTGATTATCTAGGGTTCTACTACAGTTCTTGTCTGAAGCTGTCATCCTCAATGTCATATTTGTCCAATTACATTTGGGGTTTAAACTAACACAACATTTCAGAAAAAGAAGATCTTACCAGTCAAACGTGGTGGTGGTAGTTTGGTATTCTGGGGCTGCTTCGCCATTTTAGAGCCTGGACAAATTACACTAAATTATGGTTCCTTACATGATCCTCTCTACCAGAAAATCCTGAAGAAAAATATCCAGCCAGTATCTTAAATTGAAGTGCACTTAATAATGCAACAGAAAAATAATTAAATGAATGGCCTAGTCAAAGGATGGATTTAGAAACTGTGGCATGACCATAAATATTTTGTTCTTGGTAGAAAACCCTCCAGTGTTGCTGAATGAAAATGCTAAAGCAAAAAGTAGCAAACTGTAATTAATCTGCAGTGATGCAAAAATGTATTGTCAGTTATTGCAAATGCGTGATCAAATCAGCAATAAATTATTAAATAATAACATTATTTAATAATTTTAATAATAAATTATTATATATATATATATATAGTTAAAATACAGAAGCAGGTTTTTTCAGTTGCTATTTCAGTCGTTGTTTATAAAAGCAACAAATTATATTTTATCTTTGCCTGATTTTACCAAATTATTTGATGGCCTGAAATATTTAAGTGTAACAAAAAAGCTACGGTCTTTTATCATACTTGGAGATGAATCCTTTATAGTGACACTAGATTAATTTAGATGGATCAGAATGAAGTGATAGGATTCAAATGAAACGTTCAGGCTCAAATATGTTCAAACAAATGTTTGGCTAAATGTCCCTAAACAAGTTCAAGTTCTCTCAGATGAACTTTGTAAATCCATTATTGAGCTTGTAGCATAATTGTGATTGAATGTTTGACCACTGTTGTTAGCAGAGACAGCAGAACCCATTTGATTTGGCTGGTGTCTCTGCGCAGACCTCAAATCTGGGCATAGTTCACAAATTCAACTTTGTTGAGCTTGTCATTCAGAAACTGTGTTGTCACATTGCTTAATCCATTCTGCATGATTTAGGCCTCAGGGATTTTGAGGTTGCTATAATTTGTCTCTATTATTCCCAATTTGTGCAACAAATCAGTAAAACTAGGAGCAAAACAACACTGCAGTATAAGTGCCAAATTCTGATGTTTGAATTGAAAGAACAATTCAAACAGACACCCAGCTCAAACTTTTTCTAATTGATAAACTTTTCTTTAAAAGAGATTTGGCTTATCTGTGCAGGTAGCTGCAAATGTTTACCAAATCTGAAGTTGTAAATTCAGAATTTCACACTTTCTCAGTTCAAACCTACTTCCTTAGCCTGGATGGTGACGCTGGTTTTCCAGCTGTTATCAGTTCATGTTACGCTCAAAGCCTCGGAGGTTCCCAGGTTTTTCCAGCTTCCTTTCATCTAACAGAAACAGTTCAGGACTTCTTTGAGGCAAAGTGGTGACTCATCCAAATAACTTATATTTATTTAAAGTGTTGATCCTGGAATCTGTATTTGTTTATAAATGACTCCAAGAGACATTCCCTGCTTCCTCAATCCTTCCTGACTTCTGAGTTGGACTGTCCTGAATTTTGAAAATGTGTCAATCCGATAAACGTCGTCAAACAAATCTGTTTATTAAATGCTAACATAGAAAAATTAAAAGTAGAATCACATACGATCACTTATGAGGACAAAGCAAAAACCTTTAGCAACACTGAATGTGGAATGTGTGCATAAAGAAGAATATCTATTGTCCCACAGTGTACAAGAAAAGTGATTTGCACAAATGTAAAAATAGAAAATAAAAATAAGAAACTGCATGTTAGAGGCAAATTTAAAGCATAAACATACTATGCAGACATAAAAGATTACATACTAAGATTCAAAGAAATGTGCCATTAAGTAGCATAATTAAAAAGAATCAATCAAAAAAAGGATATTGGGTCCTAAATAATTTTGACTGTTGTGATAAGAAAAAATCTACAACACATTCAACAATATGAATTACATTTTTGGTTTAAATAACTACTGCAGCTGTACGTTGTACAATAATGTACATTATGATAATCATATGTAATCTTCTGAAAACAAATGTGATTCTGATTATATTTATAGCCCAGAGTTGTTCCCCGTTTGGACGACAAACTTTGCTCTTTGCAAAAGCCAAAAGGTCTTTAATACACATTGTGCGTTTGAATGTTTGTCAGTCAGGAAATGGGACAGGTTGAAGGTGAGGTCAGAGCCATTGTTTACACATGTGTGCATGTGTGTGCGTGCATATGTGTGTAAGTGTATAACCTGATCTGCCTCCACTTCCTATGATTAAAGGGTCATACTTGTGATCTTAGTGTCAGGGCTTTGTTGCTTTACAGATAGATTTATTGTTGATTACAACAAATCCAGAGGTCAGAGGTGGAGGTGTACACCCAAATTTTTTCAGATTTATAGATGTAGAAGATTAAAGTAGGACTGATAAATCAAAACATAACCATTCTCTTTCTTTAAATAGAAGAGAAACTATGTACTGGATGTACTGTACACCTTGTGTACAGTACACAAAAAAGAAAAAATCAATTTACCCCACGTTTGAACCTCACTATGTTACAGAATATTACATGTTTCACCTCAGATGTTTGTACTTGTTCGTTGATCACCAAATCACAGATAGATTTCTTTTCAGGGCAAAAACTTTTAAAATGCTCAAATTTTTGAGTAAGGTAATCTTTCACACAAGACACCCAGTATGTCTTTATTTTATTGCAGCAGCAATGTGAAGATTACAAAGGAACAATGTTCTGAAAAGTCACAGGATACAAGTAATGCACCCCAGAGTTGCTGTAAGCTGTAGTTCTAACCACCCATCGTGATTTCTTAAGTTTGCACAGATTTGTAGGCTTAAGCATCTCCCCTGGCAAACCAAATCCTCCCTCACATTGTTTGAACATTAGTATGGAGTCAGCCTTCCACAGCTTTGGTTCTCATCCAAAGTAGCTGGAGCAGATGTGTTTGGACAGTCAGGAATTCTCTGAGGTCTTTGGTGAGCAGAGAACTTGCAGGAAAGAATTGTAAATGACGTCTTTGCGTCTGTGTGCATCACAGAGAAAGATACAAACCGAAAAATGTCGGTATAGAATGAGATGTTGAGATGAGAGTTCATTGCATTTCTGGTAAGAGTACTGCGATGTACTCCCAACAGTGGCATAACTTTGTGACATGAGAGCTGCATCAAAGAGTACGGGAGAAATGTGATTAATTTTAATATAAACAGAGAACAAAAAGCTGCAGCAAGGTATGAAGAGGACAGAAGAAGGAGCAGGCAGGATCTGAACAGAAGAAACACCAGTAATCTGTAAAAGAAAAAAAAAAAAAAAAAAAAAGAAATTCAGTGACATAGTGATCAGGGGACTGTATTCGGAGGAATATTGACTATTGTGAGAAAGGCTGGGGATCAGAAACTGAGGGAAGGAGACCAATAGACAGAAAACACACAGAGAGCTTCACTCAGGACTTTCTGCATGTCTTTATTCCTGTGGATGTGAAGGCTCTCTCCTTCACATCCACGTTATCCAGGAGGAAACTCTGGTTTCCTCCTGCAGTCCAACAACACTACTGAGGGCTTAATTGGTCATGTGGAAGAATCTGTCAGCAGGACAACTGTCTGTGGCAGCACTTTGATTAAAACACATTTGAATCATGCTTTTGGGTGAAAAAGCCTGCATCATATCCATTGTTAAGAATTGTAGAATAAATGAACGTATAAAGTTATCCATAAAAGATACAAACAACATGCCATTGTTTCCTGTTGGTGCATTTGTAAGAATGACAATTAACTCAGGTTTGTTCACTGACAGAAATTAGGACAGATTAAAGTTAAATGGTGAAGCAAAAGAGTTATGTCAGATAAAGAATGCAGGCACTGATGGCGATGAGAGCAAAAGCAGACAGAAACTTAGGACTGGGAATAAGAGAATGTGAGAGTAATGAAGGAAAAAAAGGAAAAAAGACATTAGACAGAGTTGGAAGAAAAGGAAAATAAGGGCACAGCCTGACCACCGTAAGCACAAAGCAGAAAAATGAAAGCACTTTCTGATATCTCCTTCAAAAATCTCAAAATTCATAAAACAAGCTGTCAACAAGTATTTAATATATCCAGCAATAACATTTAATATCAAAATGATGAACATTTGAATTCAGCAACAATGGTAAGTTTTTAGGCATGAATGCTTTGTTTCATGTCTCATCACATATAGACTGTTAATTAAGACTTTGGCTCAAAACCCTCCTTATGTCAGTCATTAAGAGGAGGACTTGCTTGCTTTGAATAACTGTCTTGCTGCAAAATCCAAATATGCTTGATCTCAAGGTCACAAGCTGACGGCTGGTTATTCTCCTTCAGGTTGTCCTGGTCGACAGCAGAATTCATGACGCCATTGTTATGTCCTAAAGCAGCCAAGCAGCACTCTACTGCTTCCAGGTTTTATTGTTGAGATGATACAGCTTTTTTAAAACACATTTTTTATGAAATACATGATGATCTGCCTGCAAAAGTAAATCTGCTGGACTTCTCATTAGAAGACAGGCAACAATTCTGATTGCTTCACCAGATAGGACATATTAAAGAAGAAAAAACAAAACAAAAACACAGAAACCTTATGTGTTGCAGCTTTAATGATTTAATTGAAATCCATTGTAAGGATTTTAACCGGTCGCAATAAACATTCCAACAAAAATGAACCTACTGTCTTTAGAACAATTTCTATAACAGTCAGTGTTGTAGTTACAGCAGCAGTTGCTACAACTAAATACAGCTGTGCCTATTTATGCAACCTGTAGAGGAGAACCACCTTCTGTGACTACAGGACTGAAAAGTGAAACTAAGCCAACATGCAACCATAGTAACAAGTGTACATGGCAGCTGCATACAACTGCTACTTCTGCTGCACCTGCAAATATGAGAGTCAGCAACTGTCAAATCACTGCAGTAAATAAAAATGTCAAAAGACTCTGGAAAAGCTATGTAGCCACTGTCAGCTCTTGACATGGGGGAAAAAAAGATGATGCACACACAGACTTGCTGCTGCATGGGATGTAGCAGCAGGAAACAGTTTAGTGCGGTCTCAGCGGCCCCAGTGTACGCCGTATGTACAGGATGTATCTCACAGAGCCGGCTTCTCTGAGAAGAACAAACAAACTGCACCTGAGGCCCTGGTGGGGTTAAGAATGTATTTTCTTTTGAACTTTGGTCATTGTGACAGCATAATTTTACTCCAGATACTTTCATCGGACATTGAGAATTAATGTTTTGGGGTTTTTTTGTCAGCTGAAGATGAATCTCTGGACTAAACTTAATGTCTTTGGTGAAGACCTCAACTGTTCTGCTGTGTGTTGTGAAGACAGAGATTGCTTTTCTTTTTTATTCCACATTAATGATCTGATTGCTAATAATAAAAGCAGATTAAGCCACAATTGGAACAACGTCTTTATGACCAAACATCACACATCTGTTTACATCTACCACTAAACATGGATTATCACAAGTGACAATGTATTTTATCAGGATTTTTGGTGGTATGCTAGCACAAACAGGAACAGGAGATAAAATCATTCAAACCATCACTTCCCAAAAAGTGAGTAAAGGCACAATTGTAACCCTATAAATACATGTACATGTACCGACACTGACGGGCCAGAAAAAGCAAGAATTAATCAAAGAAGCTCCTATGAAACTCATTGTAATTTTTATGAGCTTTTGGAGAGTTCCACAACTCAAGATGGGAGAATCTGTTGAAAAGACAATTAATCACGCACTTAAAACTGTCATTTGAAGAAGAGTGGCTGAAAGAAAGCCATAACATCCCATTTTCAGTTTGTCACAACCCGTATAGGAGACTTTAAACACAAGGTGCTCCGATTGGAAGAGACCAAAATTTTACTTTTAGAAAAAATAAGATAGATGTGAACCTTTTTTCAGTAGGTGCTTGTTTATTGAGTTATGTTTTTATTATGTAGAGCACTTTGATCTGCCTCATTCCTGAAATGTGATATGCAGATAAAGTTGACTCGATATAATAAATTCAGGGAATTTTTGGCAAAAATATAGAAGCTGCTAAAGACACGACATTAGAAAACAACCCTAAATATACAGACAGAACAATAATGGAATGGTTTAAGTTGTGTTTTACAATGGCTTAGTCAAAGTCCAGAAATAAAGTTGGTTGAAAATCTGCATCAGAACTTGTATACCACACTTTCAGAGAATTATTCATATCATCTTATTAAGCACTAGAGGGTGGAGTGAAGCACAAGGAGGGATAGAGGAAGGGAAAAGTCACGGACAGGAAGAGGCACTGAGAGGAATGTGTTGGTCAAGAGGATATAACCATACGTAATGACCCATTTACTTATTTAGCTGTTCTCTTTTAAGAACATACTGTCGTGTGAACAAGAACACAACAACAGACACATCGCTACCTGTGATGGCACTAAATTCTTTGTGATACCATATGTGGTTTCCCCCGGAGGTGACAAAAGGGGGAAGAAAACCTTCAGATAAAGTTTTTGAGGGCTTCTTAAGAGGTTGGCAGGAGCTTTGGTTTGCACGAGCAGAGTGTTCACTCCCCCGCCCAGACAATGCAAAGTGCAGATCAGCTGGCAGATCAAAAGATAACAGACCAAGGCTCTAACAATGAACCTTTGACTTCAAATGGTCAAACACGTCACTGATTAGGTATCTTTGCTGCTTGGCAAATATGTCCAAAAAGACGTCATCAGGAGGAAAGGGGTGATTAAAGGATGGCGAAAGATAGAAAAATAAAAGGAGTCTGTGTGGAGCTCTTTCTGCAAAGTTTGAGTGCTTCCTTTCTCCCTTAAGCAACTCAAAGCATGACTGCACTGTCAATACACAAATCATCTGACAGAAGCCTAGCCTTATCTAGACAAAATATGGCTTCTTTTCATCAACAAGCATCACTCCGTGCTCGTAAAATAAAACATATTTTAGTAAAAGCCATAAAACAGGGGTTGGGTGTGTTAATGTGTGTGGATTGTGTTGGGTTGCTTCTTTGCGGCTCTATTGCTGGCATCCTGCTCTTATTTCACATCAGCATCTCCATCCATGTGGTCTGTGTGGGTGGTTATTATTGAGGTTATGCTCATGATAAGACTGCCAGAACACAATGTTCACAGAAGAGACAGTCAGATGGCTCAACCTGGTGATTTTGGCTAGTTTGTGTTGTGACTTGTGAGTCGAGCTTCTTCTGAAGGTTCTCAGACTCCATGTCACAACAATATAGAGCAATTGTATTAGGGGATTTATCCAAAAGATTATTAACTTTAGTGTCCAGCAAAATCAATTATACAACTAGAAGTTTTTTATAGTTTGTGAAGATTTTAAGCAGAAATGTCAATGTATTTTATTGGATCAGAAATGGAAGGAAAATAACTTTAAATGGAAAATCTTCCATATGTGGCTGACATATGTCATTTAACCTGCAATAACAAATAAAATGTAGTTCAACAAGTTACATTCAGAACAAATAAAATCCTCTGGTGATTAATTTGACCTCCAAATAAATACAGATGTCCAGAAAAGCTCTCATAGGTTTGTTAAAACATATTAGGAGAGAACAATATCCAGGCCATGATGCACACAAGACATTTCTAGAATAAAGCTGTGCGAACCTTCAGGCAGCGTTAGATTAGAAAGGTCAAATCATCATCCACAGACAGAAAGAGAACGGGACCAGTATCAATTGGACTGTTCACCATATGTGGTTTCCTCCACATATGGTGGATAATACATAGAGAGTATTATTCAGTGAGGAAACCAATGATTACATTATTATTTTTTCATAATGAATAAAAAACAAATTGTGATATGATAAAATTATAATATTGCATAAAAGATATATTCATTGTTTTACGGTTTGCATTTTTTTTCTTCATCTTCCATCCAGGTTCTTGAGGACCCCTTACCTCCACCAGGTGTCCTCCCAGGGGGCCGAGGACCCCACTTTGAAAAACACTGCCCTAGTCCAATGTGAAAAATATTATTTTGAACTCCACTGCCTGTATTTGTTGTTTGTATATTTTCATGTATTCAGTTAACCATTTCTTTGCCAGCAGAAAATCTTTCCTGATTGGAGAATTTCAGCAACTAATTGTAGAAACAGTAGGGAGGTTTTTCTGACAATTTAGCAGGTTAGAATTTGGTGCGATAAGTAATTTCATTTAATTCTCCTTCTAAGGGCTTTTGTGACATATTTTTTTACTAGAAATTCCCTTTCTAAAACCATTTACATTTTTTCTCCATAATCAGAAGTCTGTATCAACAAACTTCCTTGCTTCCTTTGGGATTTTGACAGAATCATCTTTTAACACTGTGTTTATGTTTCTGTCTTGTCTCCGTTCCTTCCAAACATTTCAGATGTGATTATGTTTTGCGCTCATTGTAGCCCACTTCAGGAAACGAATATGTTCTTCTCTTGCCATTTCTGAAAATCATTTTGGCAGTGGCTTTTTTCATCCTTGCCATGTTGGAAGTATCAGTAATGCCAAGGATTTAGTTTTTCTTAAGACTGCTTGATGTTTTTCCCATGGTTTCATTGTAACATTTGACCCAGGGATATGTGATGATACCTTAGGGAAGGCAATGCATGCAACCACCACTGACATGCAATAAATGTGAGTATTCATGCCACTCAAGGCAGAAACTAAGACATTGCACAATGCTTAAGTGATAGCTACCAAAAAAAAAAATCCCACAGCTCCATGACAGTCCATGCACTCCTCGGTCAGAAGTGGAGCCAACCGAACAGTAGACATATTCACAACAACTCATTAAATGGCTCATTTTAGGTGCAATTAAATAATAAAAGGACTTAGGCTTCTGGTAAGCTGAGTTATAAATTATACCTTGAGGTGTTTTGTACCATTAGGAAAACAAAGCACAAACAGTATTATGAGATCTACCTCCCAGCTAGCTGGAAACACATGTGTCTATTGAAGGAGCTGGAATATCTTTCTGGGAAGAAACAAGGCGAGGAATCATTTTACAAGAGAAAGAAACCATGATCTAGTCCTGGACGAACTCATGGATGTGCCAACAATTAAAACAATCAAATGCGTCTTGATTTAAGTGTCTGCAGTGTATAATTTCCCCTTAAACTGACTGTCATGGATTCAAGGCAAGGTATTTTTCCAGTCCGTTTCAGGACAAACAGCCCGAGGCTAATTCAAAGTAACCAATCAACCCAATAATCATGTTTTTGATAGGTGGGACTGTGGTTGCAGTTTGATGGTCAACTTATTTTAAAAAATAATGACATAAAGTAAGTGGAGGTGAAATTTTGACATTTTGCTGCCTGTTTATGCCATGACTAAACTAACATGTTTGACAAGAAAAATACAGAAAACAGCCTATTGCATTCAAGCAACCTCTTTTTACACAAGCTTGGAGCCAAATATCAGGCTGCAAAGCAATGTGAGCGAGAATGTTTAACTGAATGTTTAAAATCATACAACATTCCAGCAGCCAAAGGTGGAGGTTTGTGGTTTTGCTTCACTGCTTCTACATGTGATCCAAAGATCTGGATATGAAAATCATATCATCATGTAGGAAGTTGTCCTACATGATGAAAATTAAAGTATAGACTCCTAAAACCTTAAATGTACTGTCTGCTGTTCAGTTGTCAAGAGAGCACCTCAGGCATGCCTTATACCCTAAAAGCTGTTCCTTGTTGTCTGATAGGCTACTGTCCTGCTGTGATGTCATGAGTGCTTGCTTTAAATAAGGGCAACAAGCTCAGCTGCTTCAAAGTGTGGTTGAGGGCTGAATAACTGAGTTCACACATGAGTGAGAACAAAGAGGAAGAGGCAAGACAAAGTGCTTGTGTAACAGTTTCAATACCTTATCAAAAAGTGGAGCATTCTGAGAAGCACGGTTCGAATATGTTGTGGATTTAAAAGAACTGCAAGAATGAAATTATTGGACTGAAGAGAGCAAAGCCTGGAGGTAAGAAAACAGCACTGCAAGTCTGCTTTACATACATGAACTCCACTCACTGTAATGCATTTACATATGCATGAAAAAAACTGACATCCACTCTGATTGCTAATTAAATGTTTTAGGAAAATATTGTTATTACAGTTAATGCCATATTGTTTATTTTAAGGATTTGTCTTCAAATTAGAAATTAGAAATAAGATAATCCACTTCTTTCTGAAGGATTTTATCATACATTAAGAAAACCATTCAAATTCTGTTTCCGAACCAGTCAAAATTATCATGCATAGTTTGTATTATTTGGACAGCAAAACATTTTCAGTCTTGTACTTAACAGTTTGTTCTGGTAACATGTTTATTATACTGAGTACAGAAAAAGCTGGGGGTTCAGCTTTTGCTGAAATAGTTTGATATTTACAGGTCAAACAATCATTTAGGGTTGATTATGGGTGTCTTTTTAGTGATCTCTAGCATGGAGATGGTCAGAGTTCGTGTTGCAAGCTGTGTTTTTGCAGGTAAACGTCAAGAAAGTTATTGATCGGCAGCATAGGGCAGCAAACAGTTCAAGAGTCATTAGTTCAAGGGGCAAAAGGGGGAGCTGATAAACAGTGGTCATAGATATTTATAAATCATAATAAAATGCTTGTAATATTAAAATAATGCCTGAAATAGTGAGCACCACATCATCATCTCTCATGGCCAGTCTCTCCTCTACTCATTCATTATGTCTGAAAGGGCCAGGTGAGCACAGGTAATGAAAGATTGATTTTTAAAATGAGTTTTCTGATGATCCATCATATTTCTGACATGTAATATGCAGAAGGATGTGGACTTTTTCTTTCTATGATGACAAATCCTCTAAAAATCCAAAAGAAAGACTTACATTTCTGACTCAACAACAACAACAACAAAAAAATCTGAGATTGCTTACATAGGAGAGCAATATCTCTGATTTTCATAAAACAACAAATCTGTCATGGTCTGCTTTGGCACTTTCAGTGTGTCCTAGATATTCAGTGCCTTTGCTCGCTGGCGTGCAGTGGAGCTGAGTAAACATATGCGAATCAATGCTGCTCCTTACAGATGCCATCAAATTGCTCTCCAAGTGTTTAGATTATGCTGGAATTAAGCCAGTTAACATTTTAAGCGGAAAATCCTGTTGACCTTACAGCATTTACAGACATCCTGAACATGTGAATATTAAATAAGCAGTGCCACTTTCAAGGAATAGTTTTGATTATTTTAAACTGAGGATTTGTGAAGTTTTTATTTGTAAAATGTTCTTTACCTGCAATAAAAATAAATAAATAAAAATCACAGCGGTAAAGACCTAACAGCCAGATGACCACTTCAGTTCATTTGATTTGATTTATTTCATTAATGTCTAAAGTGAGTCCTAAAGGTTTGACTTCTCTCTGGATCAACACACCTGACAAAATCTTCATTCACTTAATTTAAATATAGAATCTGTGCTGTTGTTTCTGCTTTATATAACTCCACACTGTTCAGTGAGTAAAGCTTGAAGTGATTAAATTCATTAACCCACAACTTCTGATTTTTTTATTTTTATTTTGCTGCAGTACCTGCAAACTCTCACTCTCTGCCTGTTTTTGCTCTTGTGCTGTAATAAGACATCAAGACCAGTTTTGATAGCTATATTATAACTTTAGGTCTAAAGAGAAAATGAGGGGATAGGCATAGATTTTCAGCAGCAGCTCTGCTCAAAGACAAGTATATCACACAAAGCCACTAAGCAGGTAGGTTTAGTTTCAAATAATTAAGCTTCAGGATAAACAATCTGTATAAAGAAGCTAGACGTCCTAAGTTAACCAAATTATGCCTTTTGTTTACTTCCATTTAGATCAGAGTGGAAAGAGCTAAGCGCATCATGCAAAGAACAGTATTGTTATGTTCAAAGTTCATTTTTGGAAGACATCATTGATACATGTTTTGTTTTCTCACAAGTAATGTTACTTTCGTTACTGCTCAGTAATATTGGCAGATCCTTAAGAGCTTAATTTACTAGATCAGCTGATTGTTAATTTTCTCAATACCAGACAGCCATGAGACCTGGAAATGCATAGAAAAAATATTTTAAAAATCCAAAGGTTTATCATACTATTGTTTAAAACAATGCAAATACAGTCATAACTTTTAAGGTTCAATCATGTTTTAAGAAAATTTAGACCTTTAATTCCTGGTAATATAATAAGTCATGTCGATTTGAATGTTTTCCATTTGAGTAGTTTTAATTACTCAGTTTGAGTATTTGTTAGGTTTGCTTTCTACACAATTACTGTGATATGACATCTGTCTACTACAGTTTTGAAACAACCACTGATAATAACTTTACAGAACTTCACTTAAAGCATTCCAACTTTCCTCTTTAAGTTTACAGTTAGAATCAACTGAGAAGATAGAAGTCTTTCCTACAAAGACCTCCATATCCTGAACCCATGCTGACCCAACAGTGCCAACCATCCCCCATGTCTGACATGGACGGTCAGAATAGCAAACAAGAAACAGCATGCATCTGCTGTCAATTAGGCCACCTCAGCAAAAGAGCCGTTCTGCTCAGCCAGTCAGCCCTGTGTAAATAAAAGTGGTTTGTTCATGCATGACATGTAATAAATAAATGCTTATGAAATCAAAAGTTTATAGTCATGGCCTAATGCAGAAAAGGTCACCTGGTTTTAATTTTCTTACATGCCTGCTTTCAGCATTCTGCTTACTGCAGCTGTAAATTGCATCTAGCATGACAGCAGCAATCAGGGTTTTGTTTTACTACCATTTCTTTTGGCTCCTTGGTTTTGGTCGACCTGTACCTGTGTTACATAATGTGCATTTTACTTTAGCTGCAGGCTGTCGCAAGCCCAGCTTGTTCCCAGCTTCAACCTGCTTGCTTGTTGTATACTTAAGTGGGCTGATTAGCTCAGAGTGCAAAAGCAAAGTGTACAAAGTGTACACTCTGATCCTTGGAACATGTTTGGAAAAATGTTCTAGACTTCTGATGACATGATGGTTTGAACAGAGACATCTGTGTCTTCAATATCCTTTTCTGCATTTTGCACAGCTCTCTTTAACTTAGTAATAACTTCAATATAGTAAAGTGAAGAACTGACAAGATATTATCGCAGTATCACATGCTGCCAGTGGATTAATGTTATCTGACTGAGATAAAATGCAAAGAGATGCAAAAAGCTGAATCTGATGAACTCATGATAACACCAGGGAACATTTGGCTTCCCTTGTGAATGACCACATACACCAGCTCATGAGACAGCGACAGACCCTCCTTCCACATTAAACATAGCCTATTTTAAATGTCTTTAACCTACTGCAAAGAAATAATTATCTAAAAGTATGACACATTCATTTAAGGAGAGAGATGAGCAGAAGTATGATGGGGAGTTTTGCATTCAGACCAATCGTTAAAGGAGACACCCTTCCTCACTTACCACTGCATATCATTTCCTGTATACTGACATTACTTCTGTAAATATTTCACTGCAAAGTGAAAACATTAGCAAGTTGATCCACCTTAAGAATTTGAGTTGTAAACTAGAACAGTATTGAAAAAAAATTATTTATTGTTTGTCCCATATGGTGACAGAAATTCTTCTTTTAATTGAAAATTCAGAATTTATACAGATTAAAGTGATATATATTACCAATTTAGGAGCAAAAATATGTTCAAAGTATAAATAATTACACAATAAATTCAAAGACAAAAACACATTGTTAGAGAAAATTAATCGTAAAGAAAACAACAATTCTTTAATGCATCTTAAAAAACCTCATCATTCTAATAGAGAATCTATTTTAGGCGTTATTTCACTTCTAATCCTTTATTTTTTAAAAGCTCTATAAAGTTTTTCAAAAAAACCTTATTGTTTTTTAACCAATGAGTAGCATAACCCAGAGAACGGTCCTTGTTGGAACTCAGTACTTTCTAGATTTGATTCAAGGGTAGAGTTCATTATGGGAAGGTGCTAAACATATTTTACTGGTTCCTATTTTAGCCATCTCCCAGTGTAAACTCTACTACAGTTGGGCCTTTCCTCTTAAATTTTACATTCCTTCAGGGACATGTTACACAGGCTTTATGCATTAAAAATATATGGAATGTTGCAAACTTCCTCTAACTCATAAGTAGTTTTTAGTCTAATTTAAGGTGCAACTGAGATTACTTTCCTCTCCTTTGCTTTAGAAGTTTGGAAAATCATGTAAAGTTAATAACAGTCACAATTTTTTCCCAAGTTTTTGAGGGATTTTATAGTTGTTTCTTTTTAAGTTCAAAAGTATCATCGCTTGGACAAAATCATTGATTATGGTTTTAAAATAATAAAAAAACATCATTGCAAAGAATCGTTGAAGAATTAGTTCCTCTTTAAAACGCTTCAGTTGCACATTTGCAAAAGGTTTGTAATGAATATAGTTTTAATCGTATTCTGAAGTGTACTGTTGCTGTAAGTGGAGACGTGTGCCACTATCTTACTAATGCTGAACCAGCAACACTGCTGTAACAGGAAGAAGCTGAGTTTGGAGACAATTTAATTTTGTTCTGGAGTTTAACCAGATCGAATAAAAAATTAGATTTTAGCAAAGAGACATCAAGCTGAAATCCTGGTCAGAGCTCTTATTCACTTGGATCTGCATCTGTGAAATACAAGACTCTTCACAAATTCATCTTTTCACAAAGTTTGCAGAGAATTTAAATCAGTTATAGAGTGCAGCTGTTGTGAAGGAATCAATGCTGAAAGTTTTTATTTAAAATTCACATGGAGACATTTTTCCTGTCTGCTACAGACTACATATTTACCACCACAGATGAGAGGGAGTAAAGGTTCAGAGATAGTCAGATGAATAAGCTGGATGTTTAGTTGTTTATCCTCATTTAACTTTAGCCTGTAAAAAACTGTAGATGTCACATATATGTAACTGAACCTTATCACATGCATTGTAAAAGATTTAACTTCCTCTTATGTTCTTGTTGCTTCTCAGATTGCTTTTACCATTATCACCAAATATTTTGTATTGTTTGTCTTGACAGTAGATCATGGGAAGTGTGACTTTTGTGCCGCCATCCACGAACCAGACACAACTCAGCAATATCACCAGTTCACCACCGGAATATAATGATGTGGAACTTGTGCTGCTTGGTGTTGCCATGGCTATTCTTGTCCTAGCAATAGTTTTTGGTAAGTGTAAAAAATGCCAGTCACAATGTCTTGCAAACATTTTCACACATGTGAAAATGTTTGCAAGACATTTTGTCTGCTACATTTTGCATTACAGAAACAAATCTCCTTCCGTTCATTAGGATTTTATGTGATAAACCAACAGCAAAGAATTTGAAGCATCAGAAAATAGAAGCAAATCTTGAGCAACTTTAATTATAAATATTGTGGTGTGTATTTGTTTTCACCTACGCTGAGGGGTTAAACCACCAGTTGCTGCTAGTTTTTGGGATTATGTCTCCATTTTCAATAAATATTCTGAGACTGGCATTTTTAATATTTGTCTTTGCTTAACCTCAGTAGGTGTGGATAGAGAGCATATGTGAACAAAAGATTTTCCAATCTTGTCAAATATTTTTGAATGGGTTTAGATTTGGACTTTGACTAGGCCATTCTAACACTTCAGTAAACCTATATCTAAACCATTCTTTTACATCTCCAGTTGCCTGCTTAGGACAACTGTCCAGCTGTAAATTAAAAATCTGATTCCTAAAACATTTTTTTGTTGTTTTATCTGGTGACGGCATCGTTCTTCATGATGCTGTTCACTGATGTTTACAGCACAGGTTACATTACACACAGGTGGATTCCTTTTAATAGTTAGGTAACCTCAGAAAGTGACAGACTGCAGTTGATTTTATTTATGGGGCTGAAAATAAAGGCATGGTACAGCATTCAGCGTTTTAGTTTTGAGAAAAGTTAAGAATCTTTGTCAATTTTTTTTCCCTTTATACTCATGTACCAATTCGTACTGTGTTCACGTCCCAATAAAATTAATTGTGGTTGCAGAATGCTAAAACTTTTTTTAAAACTTCAAGTAAGGAATACTTACTTTTTAAAGTATTCCTTACAAAAGGATGCTTTTGTAAGGAGCTGCACTTTAAGCTGCTTCACTTTAAGGGTATGTGATAGCACTGCTACATTTATCCTCAAGTAGCTCTCTCATTGCACTCATCTTTGTACATATATTTTGGCATTGTGACAACTCTTAAAGTTAAGATGTTGGATTTTTTGATAATCAAACCTGATTGATTTTATGCTTTTAGTTCAATAGTCATTGTTTTCTGTGCAGGTAATGTGATGGTGATCACAGCCATCCTGCGCTTCCAGAGGCTCCAAACTATCACCAACCTCTTCATTGCCTCACTGGCAGTTGCTGACCTCATCATGGGTGTGATTGTGGTCCCTTTTAGCTCCAGTAACATTCTGCTGAAAAGCTGGATGTTCGGAAACTTCATGTGTGACTTCTGGACGGCAACTGATGTGTTGTGTGTGACAGCCAGCATAGAAACACTGTGTGTGATTTCTCTGGACCGCTATCTCGCTATTACGAGGCCTCTCCGCTATCCAACACTGCTCACCAGGTAAGACAGCTTTTAAATGATAAATATATGAATCATTTTAATTTTATGGAGAAAACTGTGTTTAAAATCCCAGCCAGATAAATACTGTAAGTTGTTTTCAGTCTATTGACAAAGTTTCTTGGGTGTGGCCAGAAGAGCAGGTTGATGGAAAATGTTAACTGACAAATCCCTTAAGACAGGGCCCAAAGTTGGCCTTGGAGGGTCGGCATCCTGCACGTTTTAGTTCTCTCCCTGGTAGTACCAACAACCTTTTCAACATGTCAGTGTTCTTTTTAGGCCTTCTAACCAGCCATCATTTGATCCAAGTGCATTAAACCAGGGAGAGAACTAAAACATGCATGATGCCAGCCCTCGAGGACCAACTTTGGGCACCACTGCCTTAAGACCTGAAGCACTTTTTACAAATGTATGCAGTTGACCTTAGCTCTCCATTCCCTAGCTAATAGGTTAAGCTCTGCCAAGGTAATTATTAACCCTTTAACTCTGCATCATTATGTACTTCCACCAAAACGTGCAGCTCTTTAATGCTTCTGAAAGAACATGGGTTTGTTTGTTTTTTCTTAATGTTAAGACATGTAAAAATCAACCTGCTGGTGTGTTGTTTAAATTAAAACGAGAAACTGAAAAGCTGTCTTACAAAACCATCTGTTTACAAATGAATGCCATGTTTTACCAAGCATACAAAATCTTTGAGCATACTTGAGGTTTTGCTTTGTGTTGTGTAGATCACTTTAGTCATTTAGAGGTGGGTACTGGTTTAAAAATGAAAAAAATCTGGATTTGCAAAGTTCCAAAGATCATTGGACTTTTTCAGTTCTTGCTTTGGCAAAAAGCTTGAAGTACCTATTGCATGCCAACTCTTTAGCTCAGACAGACTGAATGAGTTGAGCTTTGACTAAAAGTCAGGTTGAGTAACGCCACATTCAGTATGTACATGTGGAAAAGAGTTATTTATGCACCGGACAACACAAATAAAATACTAATCACTGTTCGGCATCGCAATTAAATAACTTAAACAATGAAAATTTTATGATGGAAAATTTCAGAGCGTTTGAAACAGTAATGTTTTATAACTTTGTTTTACAATGATACCATCAACAGGCCCATGCCCCCAACTTTACCCTATTTTGACATTTCAGACTGCAGATGCATATCTGAGAATCCCTAACACAAATTAATCTGGTTAGTCTCCAAGCAACTCATGCTTCAAACTGTTTTCATTCAAAGTCTCATAAAAAGGCCTTTTTCAGAAAGGCCATTTAGGAAACCACTTTGCAAAGTGGTTTGCAAAGGCAACATTTAGAGATAGATGTTTTATTTCCTGATTTATAACAACAACAGCTGTCACTGATCTGCATGCTTTTTATCATCTCTCTCATGTTTAAACTTTCTTGTCTCTTGATGCTTACCAGGGCTCGGGCTTTCACGGTGGTGTTTGTAGTTTGGGCAGTGGCCTCGCTCATCTCCTTCCTGCCCATCTATCTCAAAGTCTGGGTGTCAGACAAAATACCAGCTGTGGAATGCTTATACAGTGAGACCTGCTGCGAATTCAACACCAGCGCGACATATGCAGTCTGTTCCTCAATTGTGTCTTTCTATCTGCCGTTGGTGGTGATGATTTTCCTTTACACCCGTGTATTCCAAGAGGCTCAGAAGCAGCTGGAAAAGATCCGAGGAAGGCAACGGCACTTCTACCACCTACATAAGTCTGCACCGTTGACTTACCCAGAAGACAGCCCTGCACTGAATAAACTCAGGACAGGAGCGGATGGAGAGGACAGACTGAACATGCAGCAAACTGAGGATATGGACAACAGGCAAGAGGAGAAGAGAGAAGAAAATAAAGTGAGGATGGAAAAAGAAGGCAGGCAATCTGCTTCAAAGCGTCTGAAGTTCTGTCTTAAAGAGCACAAGGCTGTGAAAACTTTGGGAATCATCATGGGAACTTTCACATTGTGTTGGCTACCATTTTTCATTGTCAACATCGTCGTAGCTTTTGTAGATCTCGGTAACTATAAGGAATTATTTCGATTCCTTAACTGGCTAGGTTATTCCAACTCTGCCTTCAACCCCCTCATCTACTGCCGCAGTCCTGATTTCCGGCACGCCTTCCAAGAGATCCTTCATTTGAGGGGAAGAATCGTTGGATGGAAGGGGGCATGTGGATGGTGTAGTGAGAGACACAACTACCCCAATTCTCCACGGAGGCAGAATGGGAACTCAGACTTGAACCGAGTCAGGGGGCTGGACACTCAGGAAACATCAGTGTGGACAGGAAGTCTGGAGAGCTCAATTCAAGACAGCTCTCTGACCCTGGCTCTACCAGCATCATGCTCAGAGCAGGTTCTAGATGTAGCTCCCGGTTCCTTAACCAGTTGGGAGGAAAACAGCTCACGCAGTAGGACTTGTAAGGAAAATGTTGATTCTATTGCTTGACCAAAAACAATGACATTAGACCTTAAATTAAAGGGGTGGTATCATGTAAAATGAACTTTTTTGAGCTTTGCATAATATATTAATTTTATTCCCTTATCAAAAACATACATGTAATATTGCCTCAATTCTTTAAAGCATGTTTGAGAAATCTTTTAACCTCAAATTGCAACCATTCAACTGTCCAAAACGCCTGGAATTGGCTGGACTTAGCTGCACCTTTGAGGACGCAGCTCCTCCTCAGAGTTACAGTTTTCAAGCTTCTGCCTCACAGAGCATCCCTCTCATTAGAGTCTGCCCCTCCTACTCAGCTCCTTCAGACTAGCCAGCACCAATTAGCAAAAACCTGGTGGAACTGTCCATCTGCCGAGCTCATTATACAAGCTGCTTCTCAGTGCAACGCTGGTAAAAATGTTGCTAAACGGCTAATGGAGGAGTACTGTTGTGATGACTTCCTGAAGGCAAAGTTTCAGAAAGAGGAGGAGTTTTTAAAGATACAGAGACCCAACTAAATCAGGAAATAAAATTTTCTTTAAATCCCATTTGATATGTAACAATTGAAGGTAACATAGTTGGTTGATTGAGCTATAAAATGGCACTATATGTCTGGAAAATACATAATACTGCCCCTTTAAAAATACATTTCTATATAGCATTAGCTAATTTGTTTATCTTTGATGGACTGATTTAACTTTCTGGTGTATAACATGGCTGGATAAGATTATATTGTCTCAGTGTTACTGTGGTTTTACTTGATATCCATGTTCTTCTTCCCTATTGCAGTTTTTTTTTAATTGCATTCAATAGACTGAAATACAAAAATCAGTGATCTAAGATTAATTTAGCATTCATACATTAACCCAAACAAAAAATATGGATACAAAATTGTGGCATGCCATCAATTTCTCTGGATTCTTTTAAGGAGGTGACTGTGGGAACTAATTACCTATAACAATGGAAAATATTAACATTGTAACATTTGATTGATATGAAACAGTCCATTTGATCTTAAGCCAATCTGAATGGTGTCTTAAAGAAATCAATCTGTAAGGAAAAGTTAAAATAAATGAAGACTTAAAAACAAGGCTTGAGTTTACAAGATAATTTACATATAATATTATTATAAATTCTATCATCCTTTGATATAATGATGGTACTCACCTGGGTTTGCATCCATCTCTGTGGAGTATTTTGAGGGATATTTAAGATTTTATCCAAAAGTGGAGTTAGTGGTTTGTTGTATAATGTCTTACTGAAATATTTACACCACTTGAAGATTTTCAGAAATTGATCACTTAACAACAAACCTTATTGTATAGATCAACACAAAGTAGAAAATATGAAATGAGTAAAAAAAAAAAAAATGCATATTTTCTTTTTACAAATTTGAGAATGTAAGGTGTGGAATTGGTCTGCTGTTGCACAACCTTTATTCTGATACCCCTAAATAAAATGTATGTGTGGAGAAAGGACACATCTAAAAGCTGCAGGACGTCTTCAGGACTGGAGTTGAACTCCTTTGATCTAAAAGGTTTTGATGCAGATTTTATTTTTCAACACCTTTGAATGCCTTTTGTTTCACCTTCATTTATAGACAATGCATTTTATGTATTGCTTTGTGTGGGTCTGTCACCTATAAATGCAGAAAAATGGTTGTAATATGATCAAACATGAGAAACTTAAAGGGATATTTGATAATTTTCCAAGGCCCCCTGGTGCGCAAAGTAAAATATTTTACTAAGCATACAATACAAGTTTTAAAAAGGCCTCGTATTGGAAGTGACACAGTTTTGAATCGTTTATTTAGAAAATAGTACATTGTATGTTGGAATAATGGATCATTTGACTGGTTTTCACTGGCAGCTACAAAGGTGACTGTATTCCACAATAGCCTCTTCATATTTCGACTGTCTTAAAGTTTTACATAAATGTTGAAGGTACTGGTATGCGCATATTGTTCAGTTGCAAAAAGCAACAGATGATTGTATCACTGGTTCATCTGTTAGCAATTGTAGGATAACATCCAAAAATGGCACATTTGATGATGTTCAACTTTATTTAGCTTAGCAATGTTACTGACTATGTAGAGTTTTAAGAGCTATCGAGAAAGTACCTCATTACTTTAACAAGTGATTTCAGGTTACTTCATTCCAGGCTGTTTATTGAAAACGTTCTCCTTTACAAATGTGGCATTTGTTGCCAGTTTTTGCAGATTAAATTACACATGTATATGGTAGTGTGAGAATGTGTTGAGCTATATCTTATCTGTGTATTCCATAGCAGACGTGAATGTTTAGATAGGTCAAACAGCTTTAGCTATTGGGAAAGTAAAGATTTAAACTGTTGTCCATGTTAACTACAATGTGTTGAGCTTACTGTGGTTGGTTATAATCACATTTATTATAATGATGTATCAGCAAATGTTTTTGTTCAATATCTGTATCTGCCTAAAAGGCCTGGTTGCCCTGATTTAATATATTAAGAAAAGTTTATTTGTCCAGTGAAGTTGTTGCATTTTTGGGTAAAAGGCTGAAATGTTATCAGATTTGTTTTAACAGCCTTGTTCTGAGTCATCCAAATATCCTTTGCTAGTTGATTATAAAGGCATGAAAATAAACATGGAAAACAAACTCATTTAGGTTTTTAGCCTTTCCAGGATAAGCAGCACCCCTTAGAAATATACTGGAGTCAGATCACTTTTTCTTAAATCTTTTTACAAAAATAAAACTCCATCCATTTAAGTTAGACTATGTGTCAAAGCTATGAATGTAAAAAACCGGTCTTATCTGTTACAGCTTTTAAACTGCTCTGACTGCAGATATGGGCCAGCTGTTTTTGAAGAGTGATTTATGAAGGACAATAAAAATCTGCCTAACTTCAGTGGTAATGAACGGTGACTAAAATAAATGGGCTTCTGTGTCTTATAATATAATTAAAAACTTTCAGAGTGAGAATTTACTACTGCAATAACAGATTAATTAGGCTTCTCACATCTGCAGAGTCCCTTGTTTCCTATCTTGAAAAGTGACAAAGAGAAAAAGGTCTATTGCTCCATCAGAGGAACAGGACTAATAGAGAAAAAATAGCAGTTTATAGATTAATTATAAATACACACATATTTTTTGAAATAGCTTCTTTTACATTGACTTTTTTTGGTCATTGAAAGAATGAGGTAAGATTATGCAACTGTTTCTCACTACATTTATGTATAAATGTATAATTTCATATTTCACCTCTTTACAGGTATGACAATTAATGTGGAGGATGGAATATGGTTAGTGATTAACCTTCATCTCATAGCATACTAGTTTTAGACCACAAAGAAGAAAAAATCCCGATTTGCATGGCTGATAAGGTTTTTCCACATCCAGACAAAACGTCCATTAAGCAGAAAAAACCCTGAACTTTGCTCACTCTGAGGCAAAAAGTCTTACTCCATGTGGGGGTGGATAAGATGAGGGGTTGTGGGAGCTCCACTTATGATAAGATTATGAAGAACAGCTCCATTATTCTGAGTTCCCTCCCAATAAGCCTCAAAAGCATTTACGGTGGGATAATTGTTTATGAGATAAACATCTGAGGCCCTTAACTTGTGACTATCAGATGGTTTCTTTTGCTTCCCTGAATTCATTTTCTATCATCACATAATCACTGGATCTATTGATTGTCTGTAACGCTCACTTTACAAACACAGTGCTTTGTTTACGCATATTTAAGTGGTTACACAGAATAAAATGATCTGAGAAGATGCTCAGTTCAAGCGGAATGTAAAAACTTGTTTTGTTGTTGTACTTTTTGTATTGTGTAAGTATAATTGGTTGTGTGTTCTACATTTGAAAGACTTCCTTGTGTAAGGTAAATAGTTTTCATATTTAAACCAACTTGCAAATCTTGTTTACTAATTATTAAAAAAAATAATTTCAGCCAAACATGCATTTGCCTGTAAATATTAAGCACATATGTTTGAACATCTGTCTTAAAGAGACTTTTCCTGTGGTTTATAAATCCCTAGCTCTCATTTTACCAAAATTCAAAGTTATTCCTGGTATTCTTCAAAGACAAAAAAGAAATACTTTACAGATTTACTTTCTGAAAATGTCTAATCCTAAAGCCCTTCATATTTAATGTTGGATGCCAGGCCAAAAACTCAAAACATTGAAACAACTTTAAATTATGCTTGTGCTCTCAGTTTCAGAAGCTTTTCAGAGAAAAGCATTTTTGTTTTCTACCTCCTTAAGATCTAAATGAATGTCATCTCACTGCTGTAAATATTTATTCATAAGCTGTTATATATGTTTGTAAGTAAAAGAACAAAGTTTCAAACTGTGTCATTTAAATATGTTCCTTTGCTTGTTGGTGAGTGTGTGTTTATTTCAGCGAGTCAGTTTTGCAGTGCTGTGGGAGAAGGAGGGGAAGCAGAGCCAGTCAGAACCAGTTTTTTTCTTCTTTTTTTTATCTCAGATACTCACTGCTTGATTTCTAAAAACAGAAAAGCAAAAGATTTGGGGAGTTTTTGTAAAGCAACTTACAATTACAGCTGCTGCTGCTGTGTACAATAGTCTCTAAGAGACAGACAGTTGGAGCTTTCATGGAGTAAGGCTCTATTAAAAAAGTTGTAAGAAGTTCACATATGTGCTTGAAAGTTGTTTACTTGTCCAAGAAAGCAACTGTAGTTCAAGAAACTCGTGTACAAGAAAATAATGGTCATTTCAAAATTCTAACAACTAGCACAAAAAACTACAACTACTCTGACAACTAACAGCTAGTCAGAGAAGCTAACAGTCTTGGCTTATCCAAGAGGATTTCTGTGTCAGTAGTGAAAACTGAAAATGTTTTAAACAATCCCCTTTTTTTATTTTTGAAAGAAATCCTTTCCTGTGTCTGATTTCTATCTTACAGTCTTTTTTTTTTATATCTCAGCATTGTAAAAAAATATTTAAAAAGAAATTGGCAAACAGTCTAATACATTGTTGACCAAGAAGTGCAACAAAGATTTCACTAGTTCACCATTAAGGTATTACAGAAATGTCCATAAAATCCAGGAAACCTGAAATTAGGAAATGCGAATTGCGTTTCAATGCCCCTTTAACCTTTTTAGCTAAGCTCCTGAGACAGAGCCTTTCTGTGCTCATCCAGTGGCCCGAGTTATTCAATAGGACTCGGCTTGCACGTTTTCTTCAGAGAGGATTCGTCGTGAGTGTGTGAGTGTTTTGTGAGCCATGAGGAGGGTCAACAGGTGCAGGCACTCACAGCAGCTACAGTATCAGCTGCTACAGAGGAAATACTATCAGATATACTGCTGCAGTTCACAACGAGGGAATACACTTCAGCTGTAAGATCAACTTTGTTTGCTCGTTTTTTCATACCAATATAAGTGCATTATGTATTTAACATGCACCTTTTCATTGTGTGAACTGTATGCAAGGTTTATCTAAATGTACCTCTTAGGAAGTGATTATTTTTATAGGAAAACATCGAAGATGATTGAGATGTCATGAGTCAACATAAAGATGAAAACAGGATGTGTAATTTCTTTTCACTTGATAGTCAATTAAGTCAGTTTACTATTAATAAAACATTGATGCAACATAAAAAAAAAATCCTTGATATCAAAATGCTATTGGAAATTTAACAAGAAAAAAATAACAAGATCGACCACTGTAGCCACTCTGACCTCACTTGACTTCAGAATGGAACATGTGGGAAAATTATTTGTTTACAGTCAACTGCACAGTCTTTTGGTTTCACTACTTTCAAACACTTTCAAATACACATTTGAAAGTGAATGTGTATTTGAAAGTGTTTCATAAATTACTGCAAGACTTTTGGGTCATGTGACATCCAGCTTTGCATATTCGGAGACTGAGGTGATAATCAACAGAGTATCTCAAATTTAAAATAAAATGTAAAGAAAACTGACAATGACCATCAATTTTTAAAAAAATATGCTTTAATCTAAGTATTGCATTGTAGCCCTCTAAAGTCTTTTGAAGCTCTTTAATGTTTTTTTTCTCTGGGATTAGCCTGTATTTATCTCTAGATCCTGCAGATCTCCTTTCATCTGGTTTTTATCCCTTTTCTTGGTGAATAAGGGTTCTGCCATAATGTAAGGGAACTCGAAAGGGACCTAGTAAAAATGTATAACATGCTTTTCAAACTTTCAGTTTTGAAAAGAATTGAAAAATATGTTTAATTTTCCTTCCACATTGAAGTAATGCACTACTTTGTGTGTTTGTTTTTTTTATCACATACAATCCCAACAACGTACCTAAATGTTTGTGGTTGCAGCTATACACACTGTGAAAAAGGTCAGGTATGACTACTTCTTGGGATAATTTTGTTTTATAAATCTGTTCAAACCCATTTCTCTGAACGTCTCATCTTGTGTGCAGTGTTGCAAGTTATTGTAAGTTATGACAACAACTGAAGACAATTTGAAGTGAGTATGACTTACATAACTTCCTTTTTTTTCACATGAGTTTATTTTCTCTTTTATTTTTGCTTTTCACTTTTTCCTCTGGGTGTGTCCCGAACATGGAGTCAAACTGAGTTTGAAGCTTTTGATTGCAGCACACAACCTGAGCTTTTCCCTTCAGATAAACACTTAAATTTACATTCAATTTTTTATAACTGTTAAAGTTGACCTTGATATGTGTATTTGACTTATGCACCATTAAGTGCTGACAAATATGCACATATGCACCCATGCATTCAACCTTGCATGCATGCTGTGTCATGTAGTACGTGTGAACATACTTGCAACACATCGGCTCAGGCCAGATATTCAGGACATGCAGATCATACGTTTCACAGATACACAATGTCCTGAGGGAGTGTGTGTTACAGAGAAACAAGGTTGTGCCAAATGTGTCTTATGATAGGACGGTTTATAGTTAGTGAGCCTGAGCTGCTGCCTGAGCTGTTGCCGACTCAACATCTCTTGCCAAAAAGAAAGACACACTAAGAGAGGTTTCAAATAGGCCGAGTGTGAACCAGTGTGCTTGTGCCACAGATCTAAATACTTAAAAAAAAAAAAAAAAAAAAAAAAAAACAAGGCGTAAAGTTTTGCTTTGCTGCACATCTAATGGTGCAGCAAGGCTTTGCAGCTGCTAGACCCTGCAGGCTCTGCGTATCATTCTCCTCAAATGTCAACAGCCAGAACAGTATCTGCAGTTACAACATACATGTTGATTATTTTCAGTGCGTAGGTTCACTTTGCACGTCTTACTCATACACACAACATGTGGACAGAGATGTGCACATAAGGCATTTACAGATGGTGTTTCCAAAGTGTTTCTCTATTCTTTAAAGACATTTGTGCAGTCAGGCTCACAGCCGTTTGTACAGATGTCAGATTTGAAGCGATCTGAGGGTCATTACAGACAAATATCTTCCCTAACCCTGGTGAAAAATTAAAATACTTAGTATGTTAAATTTTAACATACTTAAGCATACTTTAAGTATGTTAATCATGAGTATACATCAAGTTCACTCAGAATTAGTTAACTTAAAGTGTGACATTTTGGAACAACTAACTTTGTGCCTACTGTACTTTAATTGTTTTTAAATTGTATTAAAGCACAATTTAAAGTGTAATAAGTATACTTCAACCTACTTTTTTTGGACAGCTTAAGTTACACTTAGTATACTTTAAGTATATTGCTTTTTATGTAATATAAACGTGCTTGATTAGTATATTTTGAGTGTAGTATTTTGTGATAAAACATCAAACTTTTAAAGCGACTTCTCATTAAAAGTGTCATTATCCACTGAATGACATTTCATAAAACCTGTTGGTATGTTCCTAGCAGGTGTTATGTTTGTGAACCACATGGACATGATAAAAAAAAATCATTTTAGTTTAATTTCTTATGATAATACACAAAACAGTCTTCCTAAAGGTGGGATTTACCAGTCAAACAAGCAAAATTTGCTTTTGCATCAAATAACATGATAATAGGAAACTTTGTGACTTTTTTCCTATAATAATTCTGGAGCCTGCCATGAACTGTGTGTGGCATAAAATGTAGAAAATCTAATTCTAAAAAAACAAAAACGTTGCTCTAATCCTTACACTGTACTACCTTGGCTGGATTTACAGTATTGGAGATGGGCTTATGATGATATCAGAATTACACTATGACAAAGTGTTACACTACTTACAAATTTGGGCCTTGATTGCAAAAACATCTGAGTTACTTTTACGAAGCTGCTATTTAGGATTCTGGTGTTTGCTAAAAAAAAAAAAAAAAAACAGTTGCAGCTGTTTTTGCAGCTGATGCAGAATCTGAAGCAACAAAATTGTAAAAATCACATTTAAAAAAACAGACTACAGTATGTGACTTTTGTTATTCAGAAATCAAGACTTCTTCTGTAAATATAAAGTAATTATAAACAGTTCCAGTCAGAGGTTAACATCAGTTTGTCATCAGCATAATTTTGGTCTTTTAATGCATTGGAATTGTTTTTTTTTGTTGTTTTTTTTACATTGCCTCATAAAACTTTTTTTTTTTTAAATAATTGGTTGGACGTGTTTGGATCCTTTGTGGAGTTTCTCTAAACACACAACTTCTAAATTATACACACAGGATGATATTTGGCTTATTGTGTTGCAGAGAAATAACATGCTTTTAGTTGCCAATAAATGTCTGCATTTCTGACTGAATGTTCTTATCAGAAATTGTGGCGCTAATTTATTTTCCATTCCTTATCCAAAAATGTGTAACTTATGCTATCAAGAGTGGGGTTGGGGCATTTTTTCATTCCTTTACAATAAGTGAATGTTTTCTTTGGTTTTGTTCCTATTTTAGTTTGTCTAAATCTAAAACATGCTCCCCTGGGTCAAAATAGCCCAATCCTCGCCTTTTATGGATCACAGCCGTTGTAGGAAACACTTGAAAGGATGTTCTGAAATCACAACTTCTCTAAAAATACCTATTAAAAATATATTAATACAAGAAAATATTTGATCATTTGTAGAGTAAATGTTTTTCTTTAATTTCAGAGCTGATTGTGACAACACTGGGAACCCAATCCCACAACAAATCAAAAAGTGTTTCTTGCACTTAAAATCTCAGTTCACAGCCAACTGATCTATTGCTTTTCCAGAGGGGATGATCACTGGGTGATCAAGACGGTAAGTTAGGAAACAGCCAAACAACAATATTGAATGTAACTTGGGAGCCACCTGCACTCTGCAGCTTCACGTCTCACACAAGCCAACCTCGCAGCAGCAGCAGATAGCTTCAGACGAGGCTGTGAAGCATTACAGATGTCATATACTGCAAAGTAAACAGCACACACAGCTCTTCAGATCCCCAAAGCAGCTGCTTGGATCACAGCAAAACCCTAACCTCAAGCAATAAGCTAAGAGGAGCTCTGTTTAACTTGTGGATGACATCTGGGACCCTGATGGTATTCTTGGAGTTATGAGTCACGCAGCTGTCTGCCATGGGTGTTCCTATATCAGCTGTATAGATTTACATGCAAACTGAGGCTGGCAGATGACTCAATATAGCTCAGTGAGAAACATTTCAAGCAAAGTTTAAGATAATATTCCCATGATGTGGTTTAATATACTTTGTTAAGGGGCATTTAAAGTGTATTGCAAAAATATTCAGATCCACTTGAACTTACTGACTTTTACCACCAAAAGCTTTAATGTGATTTATTGTCTGATATAGACACACTAAAAAAATATTACTTGTGGTTTAAAAACAAATCCCAAATAAAAATCTAATAAGCAAGACACGTTTCTACCTTTATCCTCATTTACTCTGAAACGCCACAATAAAATCCCACTCCAAGTTCTTGCTGCATTCGTGTCTTGTTGTCTCACCTGTATGCTTTGTAAGAAACAAAATCCTGCAAATTAAAAATTTTTACTTTTCTTTCAAAAAGGCTTTATTTTTAAAATATATTGTGTTCTATAAAGTCAATTAATGGTTGTCATGTCAACAGATTCCTTGCCTGACCTATCAGTTTAGGTCAGCAATGTTGAATTGAAGGAACTGTAAAAAAATAAAAATAAAAAAAGTCATTTGTATTTTTATCCATAATCATGAACAGTTTTGCAGAATACATTTCCAGAGCCCAATTTTCTGATTTCATTGATTCCACATTTGAATACTATGCATTCTTTTCTATTTACTTCACTATTTTTTTTCCCTCTATCCCTGCATGCAGCCATTCAAAACCTGTTCTTTTTCTTTCACGGTATCCTGTTTTACAGACATCTAAGCGTATGCTCAGTGCTAAACTGTCAGCTGAAATGCTGCTCTGTTACTCACAATCATCATTTTCTCATCAGTGACATTAATGCCAAGCCCCAGATTACAGCGATTTCCTCATCTTTGAACCCCATTTCATTTAAGAATAAAAAAAGCCAAACACATCATACTGGAACTTTGGGGGCTGCCAACACTGCAGCATATGGTGTCACACCATCTGAAAGGCCTCCCTTGGCAACAGCCTTTATTTGTACATGTGTCTGCGCATGGATTTCCATATTCATCAGCCGCTCTTTCCATGTGCACATTGGTACCTGTTGACCAAAATTGCAGGTTTGTGTGTTTGCATGTCTGTGGTTCAGTTCCAACAAAATGAAGGAGGCTAATTACTCCTGTTTGCATTGCTGATGGTCAGCATGACATTTGGCAAGCACTGATACACATCCAGGTTGTTATACTGCTATTTCAAATGCAGTGTTTATATTGCAAAACTAAACTAAAAGCTCCTCTAGACTCAAAAATAAGAGCAACTACAATATAAACAAAATCTTTAATGCTTTGGCAATGATGTGTGACACTCAGAAATCACTTCACAAATCCAATCAGAATGTGACAATGGATCACTTTACATCAGGCCTGATTAGATCTAATCAGATTAGGATCAGATTATCACTCAGACACCTTCTTAGCCACACACACAGAGCAGCATGCTGACAAACAGAGAGAAAGATGGACATCTTCCCTAATTCATGCTGACTTTCTGAAGCTGCCTTTGCGCCTCTTGCTTCATTGTAAATGTCATTATCCAGTCTTGCCAGGATGCATTAAAGGACACCTCAACAGCAAAAACCTAATTTGACTCACTGCGACAGGATAATCCAAACGGGACGTTAACTTTATGGTCACATTTCTCTGTTGCCTGGAGGCGGTCCAACAGCAGCACACTGTGGTAAAACACATGAAGAGAACGCACATTATACAGAGGGTTGTGGCTTCAATGTGTTAAATCTATTGCTGACATTTCCATGAAAGGATATTTTCAAACATTTCGCATAGAACCCATTTCGTTGGTCTCCTGTCAAACAGGACATTGCTGGTTTATTTCATGATGTTGTTAATTGCCCTTTAAGCTCTGCCAAAGTCTTCTGGATTTTTCCACAGCCAAGCTGCATAACAGAGGGAAATAGAGAGCAATTTAGGAGGAACATTGTATGTACCTGGGGGGAAAACAGGGACACATATTGCTGACATTTTATTCAAAAACACCATAATCTTTAACTGTTTTATCCTATTTCTTTAAATTTGTTATACTTTACTATTTAATTTCACTTAGAATAAGTGAGTAAAATCTTTAAAAGTTCACCACATATTGCTAAAAATGATCCACAGTTGCATTTATTCAATTATTTACAAAACAGTAAGTATTACAATTGGTGTTTGTTTAAATGTTTAGGTAAATGAAGGTTTTGTTTTTAAAAACTATTCAGATATAAAGATTTTTACATCAACTCATTTGCAACAATGCCTTATAGATTTAGGCTTTTGTTGGTGCTTTTATTGATATTATGCTGTATTTTTTTCAAAGTGGACTGATTAGAAACATGCAACTATACATATAGACTCAAACATATGCATACACCCATCTTATGTTCAGTCAAGTCAAGTGTCCCATAAAATTCTCATGATGAATGGATGAATACCTCTGAACAGAACTAAATGAAAGATACAATTTCTTTCTATCTTCTTTTAAGCTATATTTCAGTAAGATTGGTTTATAACATTCCTTTTACATTTGAAAATATGCATTGGGTTGCCATATTCACTGGTATCTTATGAATCACCTCTAACTCTCTAACCCAGCTGTAACCCCTCTGAAAATGGGCATTACTATAGCTGACACTGCATAGGAAGTAACAGTGAGCTCTTCAAATATTTCACCCTGCAATGACTGAACACTAGTAGACACAGGATAATCATACTGTAAAACATTAGATAGGTAGAGACGGAAGCCACAAGTGTGGTGAAAGTTTGATTGCTAGGATGCACAAGAGCAGGCAAGGCAAAATGACTTTCTCTCAGCTGAGAGAGAGTCCTTACCCTCATGCTGACCTTGCTTTGTAATTAGAAAATATCCTGCAGCACTCACGCTTCAGAACTCAAGCCAGAAACCAGTGGTGTCCTAGAAAATGTACAGTTCCCAGTATGAAAGCACTGATTTTTGGTTAAAATTCTGTGCCAAAAAGCCCACAATGTGACATTACAGCCAAGAGACTTAGGAATCAGAAAAGCAAATGCTATGAAATAAAGAGTATAGTTATTTTCAATCACAAACATAATAGTTTGAAGAATGTAAAAGGTGAGATGCAAAAATTATCAAATGAACTATGAAAAGAATAAAACAATTGTCCAGCAGTTTTGCAAACATAGTCCTGTTTTAAAGAAGTGGTTGAATAATAAATAAAAAATGATAAAAATTAATATTAATCAAAGACCAAAAATGTAATTTTTGATCTGGATATTTCTTAGACTTCAATTTGTTTAACAAAATTGGTACTACTGTATGAAATCATATTTTTGTCTCAAGCCCTCTGGTGGAGGACAAAAGTACTACATGTTTCATTAAAGTGGAAGATGGCTTCGCCCACCGTCAGAAGCAGTTCTCATGTGCTTTTCTAACATATTAAGAAATAAAATTAAAAACAAATATATTCTTTACAATTTTTAATAATTTCATAAAGAAAATAACTTAAAATTTAAATATTTTACGTAAAACTTTGATGAAGGTCTCATTTGGTATACTTTATACATATTTAATGGAGCAATCCCTCAGCTTTTTTATTTTCTATTTTAAAAAACAAAGTTCAAAACCCAAAACATAAACTTAGAGGTGTGGTATTATGTATTTTACAGGCACATATTACCCTTTTATAGAACAATAAAGTAATGAACTAATCTTCAGTTGTCAAGGAATATATAAAAGAAATTTGAGTTCGCAATTAGATGCCCTAAAATAGGTCTCTGGCTCTTTAACAAGCTCCTTCTCTTTGTAACAATCCACCTAAAACATGTCTTCACAACAATGACTTTCCATTATGCCATTTAGAGTCGTTCTTAAGAGCATTACAACATTTAATAATATGAATTGTAACAATTACAGAGGGCTCTGCAGAAAGGTAGAGATGCTTCTTTCAGGACAGGTGAGACATTTTCACCACCAATGAAGTGCATCACAGACTACAATAAATGTAGGGATCCACAATGCCCAAGGAGTGCACTTGGCACAATGCCCAAGTGCACTCTTAATGCACTCTGGCCATTAAGACTTCTACCACCACCTGGTGACCCGCTCCTCTGTGTGACCACAGCAGATGTGAGGAAGTCACTTCAGGAAATCAACCCGCATAAGGCTGCAGACCCTGACAATATCCCAAGTTGGGTACTGATGACCTGTGCACATCAGCTGTCTGAGGTGTTGGTGGACATCTTCAGCTGTGCTGTGGGTATCTGTTCCCACATGTGGGTATCTGTTCCCACATGCTTAAAGATCACCACTATTGTCCCAGCCCCCAAGCTCTCCACAATGACAGACAGGACTGAATGACTACCAACCTATAGCCTTCAGTAGGCAGGAAGTGCTTGAGAGGCTAGTCAATGCCCACATCAAGGACTCCATCGATGTCACTGCAGATCCACATCAGTTCACCTACAGGAAGAACTGCTCCATTGTCAGTGTACCTGTAACTGGTGGCACTCCATGTGAGGCTGGAGTGCCGTTTTGTCAGGAAGGCCCACGAGCATCTCTACTTCCTCAGGAAGCTGCGGTGAGCTGGATTTGGGAGCTCAGTCCTGAGGAGCTTCTATCGCTGTGTGGTGAGAGTGTTCTCTAAACCTGCATCGCCATGTGGCATACAGCTGCACTGCTGCTGAATTGTAACAATTATAGAGAGCGTAGCCTGCAGAGCATGGCCCTACAGTTATGTGTGCCTTCTCTCCACCGTGAACATCACAATGCTCCACATCATAAAGGACGGCACCCATATTGCACACAGTCCAGAGCAAGACCACAGGACTGAGAAACTCTTATTTGGAATAAGTTGGAATTTGAATTTAAATAACTTCCATGACTTCCATAACTCTTTGAATTTCCATAGCAACAATGAAAACAGAGCTTACTTGTGACATCATCATACAGTGGTTCTCATAGATAATAGTTCAAAGGGACTGTTTATGCAAGACAGAATTTTTTCTTATTTTACTTCTCAACTTTGTTGGAGGTAGATTGCTTTCAGAGAGAGCCGACTTGTTTCAATTGTTTTCCAAATAATTGAAATCGAACATCCTGTCGACAAGGTTTGTGCCAATTGCTGTGCTGTTGGAACCCTACTTAGTAAGGCATTGTGAAAGTTATTTCACAGAAAATAATTTGCTCAAGGATTGGTGTCAAACCACTACTAACAATTTAATAATGAAGACATCAGAAAATTGTGTTTTTGCCAGTGGTAACCTGGACACGGAAACCAGATCTGAAGACAAGAAAATTACTTTTGAAACTACAAATACAGAAAATATGAGGACAGGTTTTCAGAGAATCTCAGATGATTTGACTAACTTTTTTGCTGAAGTGGATTCAGTCCAGGCAGGGATTTTTACAGGGGATGGCAATGACAGTAAGGACGAACAAATCAATCATGAAACCTATCGAGACTTTCTTCAAAATGTATTAATCACAGAGGAGGAGCTTAGTGCCTGTTTTGAACATGAAATAGAAAATGGAAGAGATTATTTCTACAGAGCAGAAGACAACAGAAACCAAACAAATCTTGATCCAACAATGTACTTTTGTAGGTTTTCAAACTCCTTCAATAACTGTTGGATGAATGCCGCAATGCAGAGTATTCTCAACCTGAATATTTCCAGAAGGTTTGTGGCTCACTATCCCGAAGCAGTTTTTGGAGCTTTGTCAGGAACTCCATTGTTTGCTAGCCTTTTCTGTACAGCTATGCAACATCCAGGAAAATATTTTTCTCCAGAAGAAATCTACAAAGTTCAGATAGAAATAAGTAAAAGCATAGAGTCAGTAGGTTTGGCACAAGAGGACAACCTAACAAACTTTTTGTCTGCTCTTTTAGACTGGCTTAATCCATGCGGCATGAATACAAGTTGCATGCTGTATACAGCTATCGCTTGTGAAATATGTCAGGAGGCTTTACTTGACATCAGAGAACTTGGCCCCATCCTTTACCTCCCACCTCCACTACCTTATGACAGCATCACATCTCTCCTTAACCGGTGGGTTTCTGAGACCTATGCAGAATGTTGTGACGTCTGCTTCTCCAATTTAAAGAGAAAAGATATCCTCAATCACACTGATGTGATAGCCTTGCATCTGCCACGGTCATACAACCAGGTCGATTTGAAATATGCTGTGACTCCTAGTCTAACTATTGACATTCCTGTCAAAACTGGAACTCAGTTGTACCGTCTATCCTCGGTCATTTGCCGACAAACCCTGAGTTCTCAGATAGACCACTTTTACACATATTTGATGTGTGGACAGCTGGTTTTTAAAGCCGAGGACGATCAGGTAACAATTTCAAATACAACCTCTGCGGCCGACATTTGCCATAACGGGTTTCTCTATGTCTATGAGAAGTACACAGAAGGACAGGACAATTTTAGTGTTGGGTTCAAAGTGACCACTAACCAGGGAATTTGCAACCCTGAATGGGCAGTGAATACACCAATAACAGCAAAATCTAGGGCAAACTTAACAGTTTCAAACAATTACAACTCTGAAATAGACACAACTATGACAAAGAATGATAAAAACATCTGTTTTGAATCTGAAGAAACAAACATGGAAAGCACAATCAATATGGCAAAGGAGACATGTTGCTGCACCCATGATGTTAGTTCTAAGGACAGAAGTACAATACAGGATAAAACTGGTACTAGAGGCAACAAAAGCAATGTTGAGAAGTCGGAGAAAGTGATGGAATTGATCCATTGTAAAGATACAACTCTGTTGGCCCACACAGATCTTGTTCAGGAAGAAATTATCACTAAGGATGAAACTAAAACTAATGATGAAGAAATCATTTGTGAAACTCATCCAGACTTTTCTCAAAATGTAATAATCACAGAGGATGAGCTTAGTGACTTTTCTGAAGATGAAATAGAAAATAGCAAAGATTATCTCTACAGAGCAGAAGACAACACAAACCAAACAAATTGTAATCTTGATCCAACAATGTACTTTTGTAGGTTTTCAAACTCCTTCAATAACTGTTGGATGAATGCCGCAATGCAGAGTATTCTCAACCTAAGTATTGCCAGAAGGTTTGTGGCTCACTATCCCGAAGCAGTTTTTGGAGCTTTGTCAGGAACTCCATTGTTTGCCAGCCTTTTCCGTACAGCTATGTACCATCCAGGAAAGTATTTTTCTCCAGGAGAAATCTACAAAGTTCAGATGGAATTAAGTAAAAGCATAGAGTCAGTAGGTTTGGCACAAGAGGACGACCTAACAAACTTTTTGTCTGCTCTTTTAGTCTGGCTTAATCCATCTGGCATGAGTACAAGCTGCATGCTGTATTCAGCTATCACTTGTGAAATATGTCAGGAGGCTTTACTTGACATAAGAGAACTTGGCCCTATCCTTTACCTCCCACCTCCACTACCTTATGACAGCATCACATCTCTCCTTAACCGGTGGGTTTCTGAGACCTATGCAGAATGTTGTGACGTCTGCTTCTCCAATTTAAAGAGAAAAGATATCCTCAATCACACTGATGTGATAGCCTTGCATCTGCCACGGTCATACAACCAGGTCGATTTGAAATATCCTGTGACTCCAAGTCTAACTATTGACATTCCTGTTAAAACTGGAACTCAGTTGTACCGTCTATCTTCGGTCATTTGCCGACAAACCCTGAGTTCTCAGATAGACCACTTTTACACATATTTGATGTGTGGACAGCTGGTTTTTAAAGCCGAGGACGATCAGGTAACAATTTCAAATACAACCTCTGCGGCCGACATTTGCCATAACGGGTTTCTCTATGTCTATGAGAAGTACACAGAAGGACAGGACAATTTTAGTGTTGGGTTCAAAGTGACCACTAACCAGGGAATTTGCAACCCTGAATGGGCAGTGAATACACCAGTAATGGCAAAATCTAGGGCGAACCTAACAGTTTCAAATAATTACAACTCTGAAATAGACACAACTATGACAAAGAATGATAAAAACACCTGTTTTGAATCTGAAGAAACAAACATGGAAAGCACAATCAATATGGCAAAGGAGACATGTTGCTGCACCCATGATGTTAGTTCTAAGGACAGAAGTACAATACAGGATAAAACTGGTACTAGAGGCAACAAAAGCAATGTTGAGAAGTCGGAGAAAGTGATGGAATTGATCCATTGTAAAGATACAACTCTGTTGGCCCACACAGATCTTGTTCAGGAAGAAATTATCACTAAGGATGAAACTAAAACTAATGATGAAGAAATCATTTGTGAAACTCATCCAGACTTTTCTCAAAATGTAATAATCACAGAGGATGAGCTTAGTGACTTTTCTGAAGATGAAATAGAAAATAGCAAAGATTATCTCTACAGAGCAGAAGACAACACAAACCAAACAAATTGTAATCTTGATCCAACAATGTACTTTTGTAGGTTTTCAAACTCCTTCAATAACTGTTGGATGAATGCCGCAATGCAGAGTATTCTCAACCTAAGTATTGCCAGAAGGTTTGTGGCTCACTATCCCGAAGCAGTTTTTGGAGCTTTGTCAGGAACTCCATTGTTTGCCAGCCTTTTCCGTACAGCTATGTACCATCCAGGAAAGTATTTTTCTCCAGGAGAAATCTACAAAGTTCAGATGGAATTAAGTAAAAGCATAGAGTCAGTAGGTTTGGCACAAGAGGACGACCTAACAAACTTTTTGTCTGCTCTTTTAGTCTGGCTTAATCCATCTGGCATGAGTACAAGCTGCATGCTGTATTCAGCTATCACTTGTGAAATATGTCAGGAGGCTTTACTTGACATCAGAGAACTTGGCCCTATCCTTTACCTCCCACCTCCACTACCTTATGACAGCATCACATCTCTCCTTAACCGGTGGGTTTCTGAGACCTATGCAGAATGTTGTGATGTCTGCTTCTCCAATTTAAAGAGAAAAGATATCCTCAATCACACTGATGTGATAGCCTTGCATCTGCCACGGTCATACAACCAGGTCGATTTGAAATATCCTGTGACTCCAAGTCTAACTATTGACATTCCTGTCAAAACTGGAACCCAGTTGTACCGTCTATCTTCGGTCATTTGCCGACAAACCCTGAGTTCTCAGATAGACCACTTTTACACATATTTGATGTGTGGACAGCTGGTTTTTAAGGCTGAGGATGATCAGGTAACAATTTCAAATACAACCTCTGCGGCCGACATTTGCCATAACGGGTTTCTCTATGTCTATGAGAAGTACACAGAAGGACAGGACAATTTTAGTGTTGGGTTCAAAGTGACCATTGACAATCATGAAGTATATCAAGACCCTCTTCAATATGTTATGATCACAGAGGATGAACTCAGCATCAGTTTTGAAAATGAAATACAAAATGGCCCTTATTATTTTTACATCGTAGAAGACAACACAAGTCAAAGAAATTCCAATATTGATCCAACCATGTACATTTGCAAGTTTTCCAACTCCTTCAATAACAGTTGGATGAATGCCACGATGCAGAGTATTTTGAACCTCAGTGTTGCCAGAAAGTCTGTGGCTAAGTGTCCCTCAAAGGCCTTTGGAGCTTTATCAGCAACTCCAATCTGTGCTAGCCTTCTCCTAACAGCCATGCACCATCCAGGAAAATATTTCCCCCCTGAAGAAATCTACCAAGTTCTGATGGAAATTAGTGAAAGCATGCCATTACTAGGCCTGACACAGCAAAACTATATAGCAACATTTTTGGGGGTTATTTTGCAGTGGTTAAACCCATGTGGCATTAATTCAGCTTGCATACTAAACAACATTATCACTTGTGAACGATGTAAGTTGGCTACATCGGTCTTGTCAGAGGTAGGTCCCATAGTTTACCTGTCAGATGCAAAACCAAATGAAACAACAGCCTCTCTTCTTCACCGTTTTGTTCTTAAAGACTGCGATGAGCATCAATGTAACATCTGCCTGTCCAACACTAAAAGAAGCATCTTCCTTAGCGATACTGATGTGATAACTCTGCATCTGCAACGGCCTAGCAGTCAGGGAGGTTTCAGAATACCTGTGATTCCCAGTGCATGTATTGACATTTCATTACAAAATAGAGCTCAGTTATTCAATTTGACCTCTGTTATTTGTCGCCAAACCCTGAGCTCACAGACTGACCACTTTTACACATATCTGAAGTACAAACAACTGATCTTTAAGGCTGAAGATGACCAAGTAACAATTGCACACAAGGACAGTGCAGAAGACCTTTACAAAAATGGGTTTATGTACATTTATGAGAAAGAAAGATGAAACTGAGAAAAGACTTAGGAAACGAGCCTAGTTAGGAACAAAACAAAACAAACTCAACACAAACAAGATACAAAAAGATCACCCAACACCCAAAAAACAAGAAAAAAAAAACATGTTTGCAAAAATTAATAGAAGTTTTATATAAAACAGCAAAAACACCCAAAAAATAAGAAATTGATTTTCATAGTATAAAAATAAAACTTAGCAAAAAATGACATGAATGAACTAGTTAATGAAGAATGACAAAAATGATCTAATTCACAAAATATTTACAGAAAATTATTTTAACTACAAATTTACTTTTATTTCTGAAATAACAATAATAAAAAGCACTGCTCCTAAAAGACAAAAAGAAAAACAGAACACAAAAACTCCCTTCCCTTTGCAAAGTGACACAGTTGAATCTTGTCTCCCTGAATACTTAGGTTTTCTCCGGGTGCTCCGGCTTTCTCCCACAGTCTAAAAACAAACACTGTTAGATTAGTCGGGGACTTTAAATTACCCCTAAGAGTGAGTATGTGCATGCTTTACTTTGTTTGAAGAATCTCTTAAAATAATGTCATTCTCAATAAAAAAAAAAATTCAAAGTATGTTGTATCTTTACTTGAAACGAACAATGCTAAGAAAAAAAAAGAAAGTTAAAAGATTAGGACTAAATGTTTTTATCACAAAATAGGACTTTATTTGTTCTCTCCATCCATGGGTGGGTTTTCTCCGGGCGATCCGGCTTCCCCCCACAGTCCAAAAACATGACTGACCGTCTTATCTCTTCATGAGGTCACAAAGGCATGCATGCAGAGATGATGGTTGTGTCAGCACATATTGTTCAGAATATTATTCAAACAACTTAAATTGACAATGATATGCATCAATATAATATTTATTTAGAACACGTGGCCAATTATGTCACATTATGAATTATATGCAACGCATCAGGTTATGTATCTATTTAGGACAGGAGACAACCATGAAACTAACACACAATTTTAATCTTGTTTGATATTATCATGAGGTATAAAACATAAATCTGGCTGTTAATGCAACTGGTCCATGTTTTAGCATGTGCCACCTGTGTTAATGCATTTAATAATAATAATATAAGTACACACACACATAGACACACAGAAAAACTCAAATCACAACATATATATTTTTATATATATGTCGTAATTTGAGTTTTTCTGTGTGTTTATTTTAAGTTTGTGTCTCTTCTGAGTCTTTGTGTTGCCCTGTCTTCCCCTTGATTGTTCTCAGGTGTGTCTCATTCCCTGATTACCTCCTGTATATTTAATGTCACCTGTGTCTCTGCATCTTTGTTGGGTTCTTGTCGTATGTGTCGTCCCAGTCTGTCTTGCTGTTCATTTGTTTGCCAGTTGCTCCCAACATTGAGCCTTAGCCTTCATCTCTGCTATGCTGCCTGGATTTTGGACTTTTGGCTTGTTTTGTGCTTGTTTTCACCATTAAATACCATTTATTTTCTACAGCCTGGATCCACTGCATTCTGCCTCACCACCTCACACCACAGTTCATCACTATATATACATATAGCCATGAATATGTGCATATATCTGTCTGTCTATCTATCTATATAAAAAGATAAAGATTTTCTGACAAGATGAAGCATGTTGTCCATTTATCCAGAAGAAGAAGAAGCATTTTGTAAAACTTCAGACTCAGTGTTACTTTTGTTGTTTTTTTATAAGCCAAGAAGTCCAAATTTTGATGTAAGCTTTGGATTTGCCTTTTTTTTTCCCAAGTATATAAGTTAGAACAAAAATTTAAAAGGTGAAAAATCTAACTAAAAACTTACTTTAGTTTTTACTTTAATTCATCAGTACTGACAATGAACATTTTAAAGAATAATACAAAGTCAAATTATTCTATTTTTTCTGGACATTGCCACAAAAGGCAAAAAAGTATGAAGAACAATTTGTGAAAGTGAAATAACAAAACCACTCTTATGGCAGCAGATGGGGCCTCCATGTGGATCACAGCTGTGCTCAGCTTGAAAAAAACATGAAAAGAATGTTTTTGTCTGATGTATATTTTACATGCCACTACTGTTTATTCTAATCTATTTTAATAATTGGTCATTTCTTCCTTTGATGTGCTTTAAAATCAATAACCAATTGTTTCTGTTTAACTTTTATTTTCTGTCTATATTCCATCATTGTTGGAAACTTTGTCATTTCTCCTAACCACTGCACAAAATCCCTTTATGAAATCTGTATAAGTGGCAGATGTAGGACCTTAAATCTCCTAAAATCAAAGCTTAAATGTCACCTGGCTGTTGTGCTTGCATTGCTCCTCCACTCCCTCTGGGGAGTTGCCCTCTGACACAGCTATGCTTTCAACTAAATGACAACATATTCATAGTGACACTGCCTAATATACCAGGGTTTTGTCTTCACTGTGTGCATCTCAGTTATGGGTGGTACTGTGCCTCCATGAGATTGTATTAATGCTGAAAACAAAGTGCAGCTGACGGTGATGTTTGTGTTTTTGTAGAAGAATCATTTCACTCAATTGTGATTTTTACTACAAGTTGCAGAGAAATAAAATACCTTTCCCGACATGATTTTGTCATAATGTCTTACTATTCTTTTTATCAGAAATAATAGTTTATACAGATTTGTTTATTTCCTGGCAGAGACACTGCTTTTAAACAAAGCCTAAGCCTCTTCAACAGGGATAAGGTTGGCACCATTCAATAAGCATAATGTCTGCCTTCTTTATCCATTCCAAAGCCGGTTCTGATGTCCATGTCAGATCAGTGTCTGGTTGGAACACTGGGTCGTGTCTGAATTTCAGCTATGTAACAGATGGGAAGCACAGTGGTGGTAGCATTATGCTTGGAGTGTGTTTACCTGTCAATGGTGCAGGTGAAATAAAGGGAGTGGAATACAGATGAAGGTCTATTTACCACAAGCCATCTAGAACAGTGTACTTTAATTTTGCAAATCTGCTAAGTTTATTACACTACTTTTCAGTCCAATGTTGAAATATGATGCATTGAGTCAGAAAGAGTATGCACTTAAAGAGAAAGAAGCCCAATTTTACGATGTCAAAGTATGAAATGCAATCTCTTATAAGTCATGTTTGAGAGACAGATTTTACATAGCATCTGAAAATAAGATATTTACTTGATTGTGATATAACGTGGCACTGTGTGCCTGGAAAACCACTTTAAATAAGTAGCAGGACCTGAGTAGTTCAAATTGTTTTTCCTGTGCATCAAGGCTCTAATAAAATGTGCAATGCTATTCTCACTGACTGCATAAAACAAGCTTTTCACTTGGTATATATGGCTAAATTTGACAATCTCTGAGAATTACACTGACCTGCAGTAACTTTATTCAAGTGATTTTTTTTTTCATTATTCATGTGAGGGTGAAACAAGATGATCCTCCCAACAGCGTATTTGACAGTTGGTGTATTTTCCTTTGAATTGAAAGCCTCACCTTAACTCCTCCAATCATATTTCTGTTTGTTATAACCAGACAGCTCAATCTTTGTTTTAACTGACCTTAAACTTGATCTTACTGAAGGATTTGTGTTGTTCAGGTTAGTAGCTGCAAATTTTTGTTGGGTTTGAAAGCAATTTGATTTCTGAACATCGGATTATTTTTTTGGTCAGACCATGTTGATGTTAAACTTGCTTCACTGTGAATGATGACGATGCTGTTTCAGTGCTTTAGTAAGTTTTTTTCCATTTGAAACTTTTATTTATTGTATTCCAAGTTAGCAGTTCTATCATAGGGTTAACCTCTTAAAATATGACATTCCTAAATGACTCACCAGATAAAGATGTTACGTACAAATGTTTGTCCTGAACACTGGTGATGCATAAACTGTGACGTTACACATGAAGCTATGCAATGCAATGAATGTCACGGTTTATACAAAAGGGGATTCTACCTGTGTTTACAGAGCAAAGTGGAGCATGTGCAGTCTGGGATTGGATGGAGGAACTGAGAGCACAACCAACTAACAGACGTGTCTCTGTATAACTGAGCTCTAATATAACAAATCAAGTCCATGTTTGGGCTTTGCTCATGCAGAGACGACAAAAGAGAGAAAGGCAGGGTCTGGAACAATAAGATATATGAAGCCACCAGTACCGCAACAGTCAATGCCCAAAATTAGTAAGACGAGATAAACTCATTCCTTTCGCAGCCTCCCTCCCTCCACAGTCCCCTGAGCCATAACCTTGGTAATTTAATGTTTAATGGAGGCAGAGCAGAGAAATTAACACCTCTTCAAATTGGACACATGTTATCATTTCATGGCTGAGAAGTTCTGCCCCTGTTGATATTAAAATGAATGATAAACAGCATATGAGACTAACAAAGCATATTTTATGTTCCTACACATGCAAAAAGGTCTGAGTTGCATCACCTCTTCACTTCCTGACAGTCCGGTTTAAGTGCTCATTAAATTTTCTGCATCTCTGCAACTGTTTTACAGATGGACCAGAGTCAAGTGATAAATTCAGTCAGGTAGGTTGATTTATAATACTTTGACAAGTATTCCTAGAGTTTGGGCATTTACACATTTTATGTTACAACCAAGCACATCTATGTATTTTATTTGAATAATGTATATAATGAAATCATAGTTGTGCATTGTTTATAAAAGAAAAAAAGTACATATATAGCTTTCTAAAACTTTGTGTGGCATGCAGATCTCTTTATTCCTTAAACTTCATCATAAATGCAGGTGTTTTTTCTGAAAGCCTTTGGGGTTTATTATTTAACATTGTTGTACAAATAAATGTACAAACTTAAGAAGACTAAGAAACACAGCAGGCAGGTCAGGTTGTGGAAACATTTAGAGAAGGGTCAGGTTTTCAAACAACAACCAAAGCTTTAATATTTCATAGAGAACTGTTTGATCCATTATTCAGGAACAGAAATAGTATTACACAACTGGGAATCTCCCAAAAATATAGTTGTTTATATCAACTAACAGGCCAGATAAGGAGAGCATTTATTAGACAAGTAGCCAAGAGATCGATTGCTGCTCTTGAGGAGCTACAGGAAAGAGAATAAATGGTTGACACAACAACCATTTATCAAACACTTCAGAAGTTTGCTCTTCATGGAGGTGACAAGAAGAAGTACATTCTTAAAAGAAAGCCACAAAAGGTCATGTTTGCAATTTGCCACTAGCCAAACATGGGACATCACTTTAAATGCATCATCTATAACATTGAGTTCCTTTAAATCTAGACCAGTTTAGAGTTGCTTTTGAACCATGATAAATGAAACATTGAACTCATCAAAATGTAATTTTTGTTTCTTTTTTCAAAATTGTTGTATGTATGGTGTATTTTATATTGTTGTACTTTTGTGTTTTTATAATGTGAAGCACTTTGAATTGCCTTGTTGCTGAAATAAAATTAATTGATTAATTGAAAGGCACATGTAGCGCTAAAAAAGGGATGATTTAGGTCAAAGCTGTGAGTTAGAATGAGTCAGTCAAAGTTCAAACCTAAATACAATTGAGAATGTTTGAAAATATTTTTCTTCCTTTTCAAATGTTATTTATAAAAAAGAATTAAATCTACATATACTTCCAATTCCCAACTATTCTCTATGTTGTATTTTGTTGTACTTCCAGATAAGTACAACAAAATTAAGGAGCATTAAAACTTCAGTAAGAATGTATGCAGGGAAAAAAATTTAAAAATCTTCTAGAAAAGGTTCAATGGTTGTGATACTGTAAACTGTTACAGCACATTTAGTCACCTCCGGTCATCCATTGACTTTTGGCCAAAAATTGGTCCAGTCCTCCTATTCTCAGGGCTATCTTGAACATCTTCAGTCACATGCCACTTTTATCCCGAGAGGCCAGCTTGACCCAAATCTTGTCCTGGCTGGGCTGTTTATCATCTCGCCTTTCCCACTTTCCATTTAGATTTCAAATCCTTATCCTTTTCATCTCAGTCTCATTTCTGTGTTTTGCGCTATTTGAAATGTGTGGTGCTGGTGAAATGGTTGAGGACTGCAGCTGGTTTAGACTAGGTGTGAAATTGTAAATCAATGAAAGTACAATCAACTGCGTGGCTATGTGTTGATTTAAAAGGTTCGTTTCTATGCAGCCCTTCTGAGACTGGGGAGTAAAAGCTGGGAACACTCGAAAGATAATAAATCAATGGGGCCACAGACAGGCCCGTCTTCGGCGCAGCTGGGGCAGTGGACATCATTAAACGCTTTGACAATTGGAACCTCAGAGACAGATAATAGAGCAGATGCAAGTCTGCAGACTTCAGACCGCTGCATGGCAGTTAAGAATCAATCAGTCAGTCAGGGGCAATCCTATTAACCTCAATATCTGCTGCTCTGCAAGAGACAGGCAGGAAGAGGAAGAAAGAGAATGCAAAAAAGTTAACAAGAAAAGGCTGAAAAAGCATTTCACAATTTTGCTCAATAATGCAAAAAAAACAACTTTAGCTCTTTTATGAAGAAAGAGGAACTCAAAAAATGCACAAGTGGCAGCAGACTAGTCTGCTTGCATAAAATTACAGTTTTTGCAGTTGGAACAAGCATTGTGGCTATTTGCAATGTTCTGCTTTTAACCAGTAAGCTTCACATGATAAACATCCCATCCATTACACAACAGTGCTACAACTGTTATGAAATTGACAGGAATGGATGTTTCCTGTCAATGGAAAACATCAGTCAGATTAACTAAGTTTCATGTGTTATACATTTCTCCAATTTAAGAAGATTTAGGGATTCTGATGGACTTAATAAAGTTTCAAAACATGAGTTTTCTAAGCTGTTTCTTACATAAACACACATGTAAATACAATATAATGGAAAGAGTGTATCATGAAAAGAGGGCTCAGGTGTCTTTTTCAATCTCGCCAGCACCATCTACTGACTGAGCAAAGGACAAGCAGGGAAAGAGCAAGCAAGAAAACAAGAACAGGCAGTCTAGACACGAATGAATCACACTGTCAGAAGCTCAAACTCAATAAACTCAATAAAAGTTTGTTTGATGTAAACACCATAATTTATCTAAAACTATTGTGGAGCTTGAGTGTTATCTGTGTAGCTGTTTTAGAAAGTTTAATCATATTGTCATTTTTATTTAACATATTCTGATGTCATGATATCTGCAATACCAGTCCATGCATGATCCAAATTATAGACATCCCCTCTACAGCATTAGCATCTACAAAGATGGTGCTGAATGTCCTTCGGAAAGCTGCAAGAGAAGCAGCAAGCTTTTTGAATAATCCTAACTATAATGTTGATCATTCCAGTATCCAGTCATGTAGTTTATTGCAATTGCTGGGTTTTCTACCACAGTTTAAGCCAAGTTCACAAATGTTTAAAATGACTGGGGTTCAGGATCATTTCAAAAAGCTTAATGTTAGCCGTCTTTATTGGTTCCAAAACAGGTTTTGTTTCAGACCATTGACTTGTTAGAACACCAAGACGTAACCACATTTTAACTCTCTGACCCAAGCGTCTTCTCAAATGAATATAAACTGGTTAGGGACAACCAAGGAACCACCAAGACATCAAACTGAACTAAGAGGGTACAAATGAAGCCTTGATCATATTCCAAAATTGAAACCTTCAAGCTTGACTAAAATTTGCAGCCACCCCATAACAATTATCCATAATGTCCTACACAGAAACATTTTGTAGTGACAAAAATATATTTGGAGTCAAGGAGAGGTTGTGCCAATTGTCAAGCAATATCTGTCTATCTATTAGATAAAGTCACAAAAGATCAATGTGGTTCTAACTCATCTCTTTTTCCATGTTTTGATGTAAACACTAATAACATAATAGTAATATTTCACCTATATTAATAGGGTCTTAAATCTTTATACAAACCGCTCATATTTTAATATCTAAACAGTGACTTCAAACTACACATTTGAAACTTTCAGCTGATACTTCAGGATTTTTTTTTTAAAGTGGACACTCAATTTCTGAGAAGCTACACACCTAGGAAGAATAACATTGTAAAATTATTCTATACAGGAGATATTCAGTCTGATATTCAGATATTCCGTCATACAGGAATCTTTTATGCTGAAAGCAGTACAAAAGATCCAGTTAAATCTGCTGCTCTGACCTTGATAAAAGACTAAGGCATGAGCTTACATGACGTCACTGACAACATGCAGCAATTCTCTTTTGGGGGTTCCAAGAAAGCTCTGTCCTGCACAAACATCTTTCTTCAGTTCCCAGCAATGGGAAATAATTAATTCCAGACAGCATTGTTGTAAAATTACCCTTCCTATCCTGTTGCTATTCTGTGTGTGTGTGTTTGTGTGTAGCTTAACAACTGTGTGCCTCCAAGTATATGTGTGTGTCTGTCCTGGCGTGTCAAATTACCTCCATGTCACTTTAAGACTGTCCTAAAGATAGTCCCCAGAGAGGAGTTTGTTCATCTAGTGTGAAGAGAAGAGTGTCGTTTAACTACGAGGACTGAATTAATTTTTGAAATATATGCAACAAAAAAGAAGTAAAGATTTTTAACGCTGCAGCATAAGATCCTCACAACATGACAAAAATAAAATAAAATGTAAAGGTGAATGCAGGCCTTTAAAATTGTGACGCTTTTGATGGGTCAGATAGACTCAGAAAATTGTAACAGCAGCTGTGTGGGGGAGTCCAATTTAATTTTTTAAACTTACATTTTTCATGCTAATGTATAAATGACATTGTTTAAAATGCTAAAGGTCACAGAGTGTGTGAAACACAGACGATAAGAAAAGATAAAGAAGAAAATTGGGACATATTGCACCAGATATTATTTCTAAATTAACCAATATTCTAATCATTATAACATTTTCTAATAATCTGCAGCCTAATGATGATGACAGCATCCTTCTGTGGGATTCTTTTCTTCAGTAAAAAAAAAACAAAAAAAACACAAAAGTTGGTTGAAAATGAGCTAAATACATGGAAATCCTAGAGGAAAGCCTCTTACAGGTTCCAAAAGACTTGAGATTCACATTCCAGCAGGGCGATACAGCCCAAAACATACAGCACAAACTTCAATAAAATCTTTTTGATCAAAGCAAATTTAAGTTGGGATGGCTCAAAGTCCAGAAATAAATCCAAATGAGAATCTATGGCAGACTGGAGACTGGAGTTAGTGCATCAAGTCTGACTGAACTTAAGCTATTTCCCAAAGAAGACTAGCAGAAAAATTATCTAGATGTGCAAACTGATCAGGACAAATACTAAGACCTAGCCAGTGTTTATATATTAGACCCATCTGAATAGGAAATGGGCTGCATGTTACATGGTGGTGCTATATTAATTGCATTGAACATTAACGTCTTCCTAACCCAAAATAAAACCAAATTTATTTGAGACTCAATAATATAATTATCTTCATAAACCATAAAAAGGTCCAATCAAGGACTGTGTTCGCAAATTAGCCTGTGGCTATGACACCTACATATAAACAACAATTGCTTTGTTGTTTACATGTAACATTGTTTACTGTGCTATCCTTGATAAAGTAAACGTGAATTGAATTTAATCAGATTGATGCAGAAAAACTTGGGTAAAAAAGAGGGACCTAAATGGGGCCTAGATGTGTTGTGCAATTTAAAAATAATTCTCCATCTCTTGTTTTTACTTCCACTTAACAAATATGCGCAAATTTGTGTTAAACACATGAAATCCAGATAAAATGCGTTGAAGTTTGTACTCGGAGCCAAAGCAGTGGAAAAAAACCCACAGCAATTCTTTCACATTTATTTAGCGTAAACACATATATATGAATGGTGGAAACTCCACTAATGTCTTCCTATCCCAAAATAAAACCACATTTATTTGAGATGCAAAAACAGAATTAACTTTATGGACCAAATTAGTGTTTAATCTTTGCCAAGTAAAATCCAACAATCACCAAAGAGACCCAGAAAGAAGCAGAACCAGTCCCATTTGTTAATGTGAAACTGAGACACTGCAGTATAACAGCAGGAGGGCTCCCTTGACATTCAAGAACACAAGGGTAAGTATTTTGGCATGTCCTCATCAGGACAGCAAACAGCTTCTCACAAAACATGACAGCAGATGTGTCAAAATGCATTATCTTCACCATCACCAGAGCAATCACTTGCTGCCCTAAAGAAGACCGCTTTTTTTCTCTCTCTCTCTTAAAGTGCACTTCTCCTTTGTTGAGTCTCCTCCTGCTTCTCTTTATTTTTCCTCCTTCATTCCTCTCTCAGTCACCTTGTAACCATGTGAACCCTCTTTTCTTTACTTCTGGGATGAAGCACAAGAGGAGGACTGCGCAGTTGCTGAGAGATAGAAAGAGGGAAGAAGGGAAGAGAGGACAGAAAAGGAGATAGTGAGGAAAGACGGGGGGAAGCTTAGAAAACAGCAAAGAGAGAGACTGAGAGGAGGGGGGTTGGTGGATGTAGCTCTAGCTGTGGGCCGGGGGGTGAGCTACCTAACCCGGGCTGCTCCGCCGAAACATCCATGGGTGGCTGTGTCGGGAGCCACCACGATTCTTCGGGCAGCTTAAACGAGAACTCGGACGGCACTGGAGGTAACTTAGCGGGGTCTTGTGGTTTAGTAAGCGGAAGGTTTGGCTGTTTGACGGGCTTCCCCCTGCAGGCTTTCTGCATGCTGTCCTGGCTGGAGGTCTCCTCTCCTGCCATTATCATATCCGGAGCCAGACCGGAGCCTCAGACGGGCTCGGTGTCTCTGTCCACGCAGCGGGATTTAAACCGAGGAGAAGGCACTCTGCCAGCTCCGTTACTCTGCAAACTAAACCCTGTTCAGTACCCTGCGATGTCTCCCTTTGTTCTTTGCTGTTGACTGAGCTAGCCGGCTAAAACGGAGCTAGTTAGCTTGCTAGCTGCTGTATGTACAACAAATATGGGTCACAGTCATCGGGGGCATGCAGAGAAGCTCTCTGAAGTGGTTCAGTGTGATTTAAATTGGGCACCAATTCAAGCTCCCATTAGCTACATGGAGGGAAACTCTTTTGTCTTTTTTTTTAAAGTGGAAAGGAATAATGATTTGAACTTTAAAGTAAAGAGAAGGAGGGATGTGTCCACAACGTACTGCAACAGTTTATTAGTAAAGAAAGTGTTTTTTAGCACCCATACACATCTGTTGTAGTGAGAGAAATAAACATTATTCCACACACAGTGATGAGTAAGTAACCACTAAAGCATGACTGAAGCTGGCTTTAGGTTGTAGGTTCATGTAAAGAGTTCAGTGAAGCTGTGGGAAGTTTGTGGGACAGTTTCCTGGTTTGCTGTATGAGAGGAGGGGATCCACAGCCAGCCTTTGAGTTATTTTAATTACAGACTGGGACACCGATCTGGGAAAAGAGGGGGAGGAGGCTGAGCACTTAGAGATGCACAGATAAAGCTTGATTTTCTGCATATCGTCTGTGCTTCTGCGTCTCTATCAACAGCTGCTAGGCTTCTTTGTACTTTGCTAAATGTGACATCTTCAACTTCTGCTTTGTCAGTACTTGACACTTTCAGAACTGGTGGCATAGGGCGTATATGTCATGAGCCGTGAAAGCTTATTCACACCCTTCCGCTGTTTATTTTGTGAAGTTACAAAGATAAATTGCATTTTGAGAGTATATGTGACAGACGAACACTTAAGTTCTTTTGCAACCTCTAGTTCCATCCATCTTCCCATTTTGCTTCCTTGAAGAAAAGCATCTTCACACCATAATGCAGCCAACACCATGTTTCATAGTGAAGACAGTGGGTTGGGTTGGTTATGATGTACGACCTAGCCTGTTTGTTGTGTTTCTTTGGTATTTATGAGACTGTTTCTATTATTTTCTATCACTCCACCAGTTTGCACTAATTTGTTTTGGTCTGTCACATAAAGACAGGTTTTTGGTTGTAGTGTGACAAAAGGTGTACAAATGCCATTGCAGGACTGAACAAGTTTGCTCTAAGCAAATCAGACATCTTTGTTGTTTTTTACAAAGCTAGCGAAATCTAAATTTTACAATTATTGATTTGCATGAGTTCTAAATGATTTACAGTCAGTTACTGAAAAACAACCAAGTCAAATAGGATTAGAATATACATTTCTGAAAACTGAACTGGAAAGTGGGCTAATACAAAAGCTCTGATTGTGCTTTGCTTCAAATCCAAAAATGACTCCCCAAAACTCTATGAAGCTCCCTTGTTTAAGTTGATACCTACTTGTGCCCTTCCTGGTGCTGTGTTACTGATGGTGTATATTTGAGGACGTTGCAGATTGGTTTTTCCCATTAGAGCTACTTCAAACCATTTTAAAAAGTGGTGTATGATATTAGAACAACAAAAAGTTAAATAATGTAAACTATTGCAGTTTTGGTGTAAAGCAAAAAATAAAAACATTTGAAATTATAAAATGCCGTTCACTCAATATTCATATTTAAGTCCCCTTTGGTAGCTCGTATTACCATTTCCATTATATAGACATTTCCATTTTGTAAAATAAACCAGAAGACTCAAACTCCAGTCCTTCATTTTCAGTGTCCTGCAACTTTTAGATGTGTCTCTGTTTCAGCTCAACTGGATCAAATAATGAGGCCATTAGCAGGACTCTGTAACATGATTGCATGCTGAAGAAGTAATTGAGACATTTGAGTCAGGTGTGTTGGACCAGAAAGCACGAAGATGTTTCACAAAACCAACCTTTAAGGACTGGAGATTGAGCCAGTAATCAATTTCATATCCATGTACTTAAAACAGGGTTTGTACATGTATTGTCTTTATAAGTACGATATGATTAGTGCAAATTGTCCAAACAGTTGGGCACCATTGGGTGCTGGTCATTTTACTGTTTCATATTTTTGCAGTTTTGGATGTTTCATACCAACCATGTTCATATAACCAGTTACTTTGGTTTGATTCAGTCATATTTCATAATAGTCAACATCCCCAGTTGGGATCAGAGACAAATTGAATGGATTTCAGATAAGAATATACTATTAAATTAAAGTATGCGTGACTGTTGATTATTTTTTGACAATTTATCTCCGAAATATATTCAAAAATATACAATATATTCCAAAAATACTTTACTGAAATAAAAGAAAAAACATACAACGCCAAGGTTTCAGTGGGCACAAAGTGATAATGTGTAGAACTGAACTGGTTACACACATCTGATAAAGGTGTAAATTGACTCAAAGGCAACATGTTGTGCCGTTTTGGCTCATGAACTAAAAGTGAGCCACCAAATGAAATTCTCCTTAAGCCCTAGAATTATTTAACTTCATCAGACCACTGCATAAAGAATATTTTGTAATTATCCATCTGATTTCCCTTGTGAAAACATATTAACAGTTCTTCTGAGAAACTAATTTATGCTTTTCTGATTGTGGATCACAATGAAGTAGTTTTGTGGATGATATATGTAAGTTAAACGTTTAATTCTGCATAACCTTTAGTAGCTGAACTTAAAAGGTCAGGCAGTTTGAGGCCTTGTTTACTATAAGCAGTCTGAAGTTGAACGTGTTATTTGATCAGAGTACATATGTACCAGCAGTGGGTGGAACTCAACACCTTGATCCTCTTCTCTTTTCTGTTGTGTACTTGGATACGCACACACACACACACACTGTCCCGTACCTGTGTGTGTTCGGTGGTGATCCAGATGGTGTTATTCATCAGCCATTCTGCTGCAGATGGAGCTCTGTTTGCTGCAATCATCCTAACATTTTAACTGGGTTTGGAATGCATCGTTCTTAGCTTTAGCTCAGTTTATTCTGGCTGCATGCTCCACATCACTAATGGTGTATAATGTGTTAAATCAGTCTGCAACACTCAGCTGAGTACCAGAGCAAAAGAGAAAAGCGATTCGTTATTTTCTAGCGCCGTGATAAAAATGCATCAGGTTTTTTTTTCTGTCTTAAATGTTTCAACTCATAAAACAATTTTTTATATCAGACTAAAGAACCTGATATTCAAAAGTAAGTTTTAAAATCAATATTATAATTATTAGAATGATGGGTGATACTTGTACGGACTAATGTATGAAAAATAATAACGACTTTCTTTTCAAATTACTTGAAAAGAACTAAAAAAAAATCAGAGCAGATTGGAGACAAAGTCATTGATTTCTGGAAAAGATGGCAAAACCATTTCTAAGGCTTAACAACAGACCCATTACAGACAATTAGTGAGACCTTTCCAGAAACAACTAGCCCACAAAAAATACTTTTATCAGTTTATAAACGCATCTGCAGCAGTGCAGCACTAATGGCCTTCCATTTGATCTGTCTTGCTGCAAAAAATAGATCTATCAGGGAGCTGCAAAGCTAAAAGTACCAAGAAAAAAAAAGCGGTCATTTGCCAAAAAAAACTTTATTATTCTTTATGATCTTTAGTTCCAAAACTAAACACTGCCATTTTTATTTAGTTTGATAGTAAAAAAAATGTTCATGCAAATTAAAAATAACAGAAGAAATCTGTAATAAACAAATAGCTTTTCCCAGCATTGTATGTGCAACTCCCTTTTTATATCACTTTTGTTGATTTTTAAGATCTTTGCATTCCATTTGTCCTTATTTTTGGTTTCAGTTATTTCTTGTTCCCTGATAATTTCCTTAAATATCTTTTTCTTATATTGCTTGCTTTCCCTCAGTCCCATGTTACTCCCTCTCTTAGTCATATCTGCCTTTTCCTTTGGGTTTCTTTCCTTCCCCTACCTTCTGTCTGTCTGGTTTTCTGATCTCGCTTCCTGTCTAATCCCTCTCTCTTTTCCCTGCCTTCAGTGGCTCTAGGCCGTAACCAGCCCCTGAAGAGAGAGCGACCTAAATGGAAAAGTGACTACCCGATGACAGAGGGCCAGCTGCGCAGCAAAAGAGATGAGTTCTGGGATACGGCGCCAGCATTCGAGGGCCGGAAGGAGATCTGGGATGCGCTGCGAGCTGCGGCCAGTGCCTTTGAGAGTAATGACCACCTACTGGCTCAGGCCATCCTTGACGGGGCCAGCATCACACTGCCACACGGTAAAACACTTTTTGCATGCTAAAATGTTATGACAACACAGGTTTTACAAAAGATGATTGACATCTTTAAAAAGGAGAGTGACTATGAGGTTGTATGCAAACATGGACATGCGTTATTGCTGGAAAGTTGAGTGAAAGGAAAAAGTGATAGAAAAAAGCAGTAGGAATAACTACAACCTTAAGGGGAAGGTTGTAGCTGCTGTCATGGCAGCATTAGTTAGGTCTCGTTTTGCATAAATTACTGCTTAAATTATTGAGGCCACATGCTGTACAAAGCATGGAAATATGTTACAGTAGGGTAACATTTCTGTATTGAAAATAAATTTTTTAGTCTTATGTAATATTCTAACTTTCTGTGCAACAGAATGTTGGGTTTTTTTCACCTGTGAGCAATAAAATTCTAAATTAAATTAATTAAATGTTTATAAATATTTAATCTGTTAACATGAATTTCTCATTTTCAATTTATTTACTGTTATAACTTTTCAGTGACATTCATTTGATCAAATCATAGGAACTACATTTCAACATTAAAGTGTTTTTGGAAAAATTTGACATGAACTTCTTCAACCAGCCACAGCAGTCACCGCTGGGTTATGCTGCAAACATAAATAGGTTGTGTGTCAAAACAGAACCTACGTAAGCAGTGCAGCTTCCAAAGGAAGTGTGTTTTAGTTTCAGGTTTCATCTGATGAAGTACCACAAACAGGAAGTATATGTCGCCGTGTATTGTTAATTTCTGCTTTGGTGAGCTGCTTTTGCACAGCTCTTTTTGCATCATTATGACTTATTGTTTTTTTGTTTGTTTTTTTTTTTTTTAACAGAGCAGTTATACACATGTAAATTATTCAGTACTTTAAATGAGTTTAAATCCTCCAAATGAATTTTAGGGAACACATTTTAGAGCTGTTTGGAGAGATTCAAACAGCTCTAACAGAGATTATTGATTCACAAAGTGAATCAATAAATAAGAAATGAAAATAGCTGCTTTCAGCCTCATCTGAATGGAACTAAATTTAGCAAAATGGGTTTATATTAAAAAGACCATCATCGTCACCTGCTATCAATATACATTCTTATTTGACATGAGAACTGTGACAAAACATTTTTTTGTTGTTGTTAAAGCATATTAACGTCCGGTTATTTTCTGTGTAAACCCCACAATGGGGCTCTTTTCTTGTTAGATTTATGACGGTTACATACTTTAGTGTTTGCACTCTAAAATCCTGTGTTAATTTTAGTACAATAACTTGTAGTTCTTTTTCCCCACCTTGATAATAATTATACCATCTGTTTCTGCAAGATTTGTATAGGAACCCAGGAAAACCTTAGCAAATACATAATACAGGTCTCCATAAACTGAAAAAAATGTGTTTGATATATCTAATTGGAATGAGAAGCACTAAATAGAGTGGGAAATTCCACATAGCGGAGTGGAATTCTGTTTAATTACTAACTAATTCCCAACTTTATCACACAACTAAGGGCTGTGTGATAAAGTGGGGGTAATATGTTAACTTTGCTTCTGGTAACAAGGTGCAATTCAATTTGGTTTATTGCAGTTTAATTCAATTTTATTATAATTCAATTCCAAAGTTCAGGATTGACTCTATATTACAAAAAAGCTTGAATTAATTTCAAGTTCTATTTTTCTTTAGATTGGTGAAAATAGCTCATCATATACAAGATGAGAAAACCCAGTTAATGACATCAACATTTAACGTATGTATATATAAAGAGTGAGGGGATTAAAGGCAGCAGAGTGGAAAGTTGCTGAGTTCATATTGAACATCCTCCAGCAGTCTAATATTATCGCAGCAGAGCTAGAGTAATTGCTGATGGTCACCGTAGGCAGTCCTAACCATAAGCCTAACCATAGCATTTCTACTCTAAATTAGACAGTATTGCTAAAGGTAAAGAAGTTTTTGAACATGCATGCTCAATTTCATTCATTACTGTACTGTACTTTTAAATTTAGTTGTAAATATTACAATATTTTGCACATTTTGAATTTATAGAGTGGAGAAATGAAACCTGTTTTAGATATGAGTTAGAAAACATATCCGACCTAAAAATTGTTTTCAGGATCTCTGTAATTTAAAGGCCAAAATATGCCATTCAGAGTAAGTAAATAAAATATGTTATCTCCAGAAATTGCTCATGTAGTAGTTCACTTTTCCACATTTTGTGTATGAAAGACTTAATCCAAATTGTATTAAATTCATCTCTTTCCTCAATGTGGAAAAAAAAGTTTTCAAATTTATTAAAAATATCAAAACAAGACAACATTTTGTCGATCCACCTTTGGCACTAATGATGGTGTCAAATAGTTTTGAATGATGCCTGCAGCTTAGCTCATCTATCTTTAGACAGTTTGGCCTGTTCTTCTTTGCAGTTCTTCTCCAGCTTCATCTGGTTGGATGGGATTCATTTGTGCCGCTGTTTTCAGATCTCTACGGGTGTTTCCAATCTGATTCAAATCTGGACTCTGGCTTGGGCACTCCAGAACCTTCACAGAGTAGTTCTGAAGCCACTCCTCTCAGATCTTGGCCATGTGCTTTTTGGGTCAAGGTCCTGCTGAAAATTCAGCAAAGAATCACCATAGCATTACCCTGCCATCACTGTGCTTCATGGATGATATGGGCCCTGATGATGTTTTCTCCAAACATGACGCCTGGAATTTTTTTTTCTCATAATTTCTAACTGCCGTACTTGGGGGGACAAGCTAACTGCTGCACAACAGCACTAGGCAGGAAGTGCACGCTCAAAAGATAAAAGTACAAAACTCAAAACATATTCATATTTGCTGTAATAAAAACATTTATATAGCCCTTTTGGTCCAAGGTGCCGTTCAGTTTGTGTAAATCACTGATCTTGGATCCAGCAAACCATCACGCTTCCTCCTTTCTGTTTGACACACTGAAGAAGGCCAGGTTGAAGTTTCACTTCAATTTTCAGTTTTTAATACCCAAGTATTTCAACTTCCGCCTGGAAATTTATCAAATCCCTAACAATGAATTTGGCTCTGGTTTAGCTCTTTGCGTGTGCGTCACTCCCCATTAATCCTTATGCATATCATCTACTGAGTCATGTTTCCTCAGCTGAGGATAGAGATGTTTTTTTTCTTCTTTCCTTGGTAAGATCCTGTTTCTGTTGTGGGCATCGAATGTTGTAATGTTTTCCATGGTATCCTGTGCTGGGTGTCACACATCTTGTTTCATTGTAACTAAAGTGAAGGTGGCTGACTGAGAAAGAGACAAACTTTGTGCCAGAAACCAAACAAATTCTTCTGATGTCAAAAGTATAAATTGCTATTTATTTTATTTTATTTTTTTCTTTAATTGAAGCGTTAAAACTATAAACACACATATCAGTACTTCTGTCATACCATTATTGGTTAGGTTTACATTTGGGTAACTAAATGAGTGGAGTTGCTTTTTTACATTTTGTCCTCATTAGCTTGCCAGAAAGCAATACACTGCCTGACATATGAAACACCTTCGCCTGAATGGAATGAGACTTTATACTAGATATGTGTAATGGGGTTTTTTGTTGTTTTTTTGGAAATGCAGTGCTTTCTTACTCTGTTCCTCTTGGTTGTTTGGGAGGCCAGATCAGATCCTGCTGGGCTGCAGCTGTGAATTCCCCACACTTGACATCACCATTTCACTCAATCCAAGCACCACGCAAATCAGGAAACACTTCTGTCTTTACAAGCTCTTCACCCCTTTATTGTTGCATTTAACTAGAAGTCGTAGGAGATGACTGAAAACTGATCTGTGTAATTTCTTTTTCCAATGCTATTTTTAGCCTTCTTTTTGCACCAAATAAATCAGGATTTGGTTCTGACCTTGCTTAACTAGATATTTTCAGTCTTTTTTTAAACGTGCTCTTCTGTAAGAAGGAAAAGATATTGATCTGAAACTAATTTTCTTTAATTGCAATAACAAAATAATAATAATAAAAAGAAATGTAAAACATTTACACACCAGCATAGCTTTCTATTTCATTGCTAATCAGCCTATAATACACAACCATTAAATGTGTGAAATGAATAGGAGCTGTTATAAAAACATTCTCAAATAAATTCTCTTTTCTATAGTTACAGTTCCTTCTGTTGCCTAAACTTATTACTGCCTACAATGATGTGGGATGGCATAAATATGACTTTTTCAAAAATAAGGAAGGTGTGAAGCTTTTATTTTAAGCAATGTACTTGTGCAGTACAATTGCTTGTAAAGGTATTCCTGTTTTGTTTTTTTTATTTGTGTACAAACACAGACTTATTTAGATTTTACATGACAGACCGACACGGGTAAATTATGTGACTTTTTAAATTTTTTATTCAGGTCATTGATTGGATGAATAGCTCCAACAAATATCAATATGATGTACTCTGTCTGTATTGGATCCACCACGTGTCTGCTGGCAAACTGTTGGCAAACTCTAGCCAAAAGGCCACATTTCCCTAGAAATTCTTCTATTTGACTACTTCTATTTGTGGTCAAATAGAAGTGCAGAAGTGCACTTTCCCACCTGATCTTTGAGCCTTTGTAGCTCCCCCAGAGTTTCCAACCATTGACAGTCGGCACTCGCTATCAATATATTGTTTCAATTTTTAATTCTTTGTTTCAGCAAGTATGCTGTGAGTAATGGTTAACAGTTTTCGGATGTTCCTCTAACATACCCACAACATTTTATGCTTTGCAAGCTAAACAATCCTGTTTTGTGTTTAGCACGCATTACTGTTGGCACTTTAGCACTTTACTGCTTCTCTGATTCATTCTCAACTTGCCCAGTCTGCCATTTTGTTTGGTCCAGATTTTTTTCTCAGGACACAAGTGGATTCCAAATAGATATACCATCTATCCATCCATCCATTTTCTGTACACCTTTGTCCCTAATGGGTTTGGGAGGGTGCTGGTGCCTAGCTCCAGCGAACGTTTCGGGCGAGAGCCAGGGTTACCATCTACATTATTTTGTTCAAAAATAAAGAATATTTGTTAGGTTTTTCTTTCCCCCCTCATACTTTCCAATTATCTCCTACTTTGTTTTGATCTAACACAAAAAATTCCAATAAAATACATCAAAACATACAAGTTTGTGGTCTCCACAAAATGTAGAGAAGTTTAACTGGTGTAAATCCTTTTACAAGATGCCTAGGGTTGTTGTAAACAGTTATTTTAGTAATCAAGTAATCTATTGATTATTCTGATGATTAATTGAGTAATTGAAAAGAAAATATGAGTAAATAACATTTTCTTAAATACTGCCATAACAGCAGTATTAATGTCAACATAGACCCAAGTTCATATTTATGCATCCCTAACAATTACTTGTCTGTAGTTTAGAAAAGTTACCTGTCGCTCACTCTTCAAGTTAACCTGGCCAAAAGTCCTACAAAGACCTCAAATTATATTCAATTTAATAATAAAGCAGCAGGCTCACAAATACACTTCTAAGAAAATGTCCATACTCCAATTTCAGTGTATGTAGTCATCTTCAGGAAATTTAATAGATAAACTCTAACTTTGCACAGCCACTCGTAGTTTTTGTGTCCATGTTAACGACAGAATTTGACTCCTTCGTCACACACAGAAACACATCTGCCAGGTATATACACACAGTGTGCTCTGCCACCCATTTTTTGTTACCTGGATGGTAGGCAAATGTATTTTCTGTTTCAACTGTAAAGCTACGCTAAGCAGTTAGAGTAGCCCAGTGTGTTCTATCTATATGTGCTTGAGTCTCCGCTCCACTTGTATGCATACACCTTCGGCGCACTTCGCCGCCATTCTCTCCAAACAAGCCAGGAGGCAGCATCTCCGGGTGGAGAAAGGCTGTCGTATTCCAGGCATTGTGACAGTTATTTTAAGGATGTTTATTGGTACCCTGAATAACAATAAAAAGCCTGACGTTTTCATCTGTCAATGAAATCCCCCCGGATGCCCTTACTGAACTTTAACATTATGCTGTTAACCTTCAACATTTGTCAACAACTTGTAGGCGGAAGTGAAAGTGTTGCGCAACACAAATAATCACCCGGCAGAAACACGGTGTGCTTGATAGTAAAAGATAATTTAGCAAAGCTTCAAGGCAGATAATTTGCCTCTAGGAATTTTAATTATCAAGGCACTCAAATCATTTGAGGTTTTGTTACAACCCTAAAAATGCCTTAAGAAAGTCCAAGTTCTTATATCAAATATCATTCATGCTGAAAAATAATCTACAGAACACCTTCTTTTGATGCTGACTGAGTGGTACCAGGGGTTCACTCAAGTTTTTTTTTTTCTTTTCTTACTTTTCGTATTTTTGATTTGTAGTCCAACTTACTTCTCCAGCCAATGGATGCATTTCCAGTCTTTTCACAGAAAGTGATATTGGTACAAAGTAGCAGATGTCGCACTGAGCAACACAGACAGCAGGCTGTATGCTTTCACGTATGCTGCTGGGTTTCTGTCTGCCTGTAAGGTGTTTGACATCCAGTTTCTACCAAAAACTTCAGTCTTCAGTCTGGTACACTGGTTTCAACCAGCCCTTATTAGGACAATTTTGTACACAAAGACTTCATAATTTATTTTATTTGTTGTTGGATATTTAAAATGTCTTCCAAGTAAATTTTTTTAGAATTTAACGTGTATTGTTAGTTGAGAATGTGTTCTTGCATTATTATGCCATTCCCATTATATTAATTGAAAATGGTCTCAAAACAACATTATGGCTTATCAGAATAATTTCTGGGACAATTTTTTATCCAAAAAAATGTGTTTCTGTGACAAACCTTCCTATGTGTATTTACTTAGATAGCTAAGTATGCATGACTTTCACAATGTCATTTATTCAGCTTCAAATAAATAAACCATAGCACCGTGGTGTTATGGTCCCTGCCATTTCATGGAAAACCTGGATGATCCCTAATGGCACCATGTTAAATATACTGGACAAGTGTTGGCTGTCAGTCTAAGTCCATGGGGGCCCCTGGACCTCTGGAGAACCAGGGGCAGTCAGGAAACCTCCCTGCGGTCTTTGGGTGCACTAAATCCGGGTACAGTACCTCCATGGGCCTCCTGGATCTCTGGAGGACCAGAGGGTGGTCCAGGCAGCCTCCCTGCAGGCTTTGAGTACACTAGTCCTGGGATAAAGAACCCATATGACACCATTGTGTACCTGCCATTCCGGTGTATTCCCGGATGATTCCATATGTACATAACTGCCATTCCAGAGTATTCCTGGATGATCCCAGATTTCAAATAATCCCAAATGTCCAAAACAATCCTCCCAAATGGCAATATGCCATCTGGTGGCAGTTTGTGGAACTGCAATGTAATTTGCCACTGAGGAGTACTAAAAATTAATTTTTTGGTGAACTTTGTCCTCTTTGGGGCACTCTCACGGGGTCACTGTGGGTCACAAAAGTCGTTGGGGTATGTCCTATGGGTAACGAGGGATGGGGCTATTTTTAGAACCTTACCCCATCGCTCAGTGACCTACAATTAGCCCCCCAGAATTTTTCAAAAAACTGCCTTTTTTCTACCCAAATGGACAACTTTTTGCTGCTCGCCCTAAGGAGAGTTAATACCACATGAAATTTCAGGTTTTTTTGTTGACACTGCAGTCACAGTTCCAAATGAGCCGATCTGGGTCAACGCGATGACATCAATATACTGCTAAACATTTAGTGGTGAGAGAGAACCATCACCTGTGGGCAGACCACAAAACCAGAGCATTTCCATGTTTTATCAACTCTCCAAATGGCTACTTCTTTATTTTTTATTTATTTTGTCAAGCCACTTTAAGTGAACGTGTCTTCTTGAACAATGTAATCAAATAAACAAACACTGATTGAGGGAAGTTATGCTTCTGTGTCACTGCACCTTCATGCACGCCACAATGGTAAACATCTGATGCTGCACAGGTTGAAAGGGTTCTGTCTGCAGTGGAAAATAACACAGTGTAGCGCCTTGCCAAGTAAAACTTTACTATGCAATGGAAACATGTTGTGTGCCTGAGGATTATTTAGCTTTATGAGCTAAAAAGATTTCAACTGCTTATGCACAGAAAGAATAGAGTGACATTTGCCTACAGTGTTTTCCAGGTCTGGTTAGTATGGAGAAAATTAATCATGGAGAGCATGTGTTTCCAAAATGTTTTCTCTGTTACATTTTGAAACATTTTGCCATTTCCAGAAGGATAAAACTGATTATATTTCGAATGGTGGAAACAGTGTTTTCAACTAAACCGTCTCCAGCTCTATTTTGATGCTATTGCTGTCTCACCACCAATTTACTTCTGAAAAAAAGGCTTTTATCAGGATCTGATGGTGAGTTTATAATAAGTGCCATGCTTAAAGCTCCAGAGTTGCCTCAATAAAAGGTCAAATAAAAACACCTTCAACATTTAGTAAAAAGTTGAAGCTGTATGTTTAGGTGACCCTGCAACCTTTTCTCCTTTAGTGTTTTGCAGGTTCCTTGTCCATCTTTCCATCTACTCCAATTAGGTTCACTGTTCCCACTGAAGAACACCGTCCCCACAGAATGATGCTACCACCCCCATGCGGTACAATGGGCTTGGTGTGTTCACAGCGTTTTGTTTTTTTAATGTCACACATATTGTTGCATGTTTGCCAAATGTTTTTATTTTTTATTCTCATTTAATCAGAAAACCTTCTGTCACATGTTGACTGTGTCTGCTACATGGTTTGTGACAAACTACTACTTCTTCTTATCCTTCTTCCATAAAGACCAGACGTGGGGAGAGTGTCAGCTTCTTCTCCTCTTTGGTCGCTCTCAATTATTTTCATTCATCAACTTTTCGATGGTTTGTTTTAATTCTGTTTATCAAAAATAAAATACCTGAAAAAAATATTGGTACTAAAGCATGAATGTAACTTCAGTAATTTGTTAGAATATTTTAGCAGCAGCAGCAGGAAGGATAAAATGAAATAGGTTATCTTTCTTGTTTAAAGTATTTGTGTAAGTTAATAGTTTCAATGTCTAAAGTTTTATTGGATATAAAATCATTAGGAAACTTGATGTTGCCATCAGATACTTGAATGAATCTTAATCTCTGTCAGAATATCTGATGGAAATCTTTTCTAAAACTGTTTTGCAAAAGATGGGTGCAGATTTTGTGTCGCAGTCTGGAAATTCTGAATCTAGAAAAGTTTTAAAACATCTTCAAATAATCCAGGTGTGTTTACGGTGGTGAATCCCAGCGCTGATGTTAATAGCAGTCAGTTTCCCGGTGCGTTCTGGTTACAGATGAGCTCCGGTTGTTGACCACATCACCACTCAGTCAGGCTCTTTTCCTGCCCCTCACTCCTACGCTGAACTGGTCAAACATTTCCCTGGTCCTGGTCTTACTCTGACGCCTCATCTCTGACTGCATCTGCACAACCGAGAGTCCTGTGGTCTTCTCTGTTCAGTTTCAGTTACCACAGAACTCACCTTCTTTCTCATTGAACTTTCTAAGTCATAAAACATGAGTTGTGGAGTGACCTTTTCGAAACGTAGTATATGAAAGGTGGACTTCTTTCAATTTAGGGGATTTTTGTTTTATTTCACAAATTAATAGCTAATATAAGAAAGTGATTCTAATCTTTTCAGATCTTCTTGGAAAATTTGACAAGAAGGATGTGATTGTTTGGATGTGATGTTTAACTTTATTAACTTGAGATTTGAAAGGTATGGAAGAAAAAGACTGTGGTCAGTACCAAAACACAATGACTGTGTTACGTCAGTGTATTGTGTAGTTGAAACCATCTACCTGAAATCCCCCTGAGGATCACTGGGGGTCTCCCATTTGAATAATCAGACCTCCACACTTTTATCTTATTGTCCCTGGTGACTTAATACTTGAGTCACATCCAGCACATGACTGTTTCCTGTTCTCACTTTCTCCTTCTTCCTTTCAGTCTTGGTTTTCTATTGAGCTTGACTTTCATTATATTGAACAATGGGATTTTTACATTTTGTTAAATAGAAAAATGATTGAAATATGTTGCTTTTCATTTTTCCCATAGTGAAAGTACACCAACAAAATAAATGCGGCAAAATGTAAATTACAGACAAAACGAGTCGCATGTCATTATTCCATCAAAACACCCACACCTGTTACTTCAGAAATCAAATAATCATAAAACTTAAGAGGCCAATCCATTCAGTTTAACAGCTTCGGACTGGAAGCTCCCCATTTATATTTACCCATGGATGATAAAAGAAATTGTGTTATACAGTTAATGTTTGTATTGTTGTGATGTGAGTTACTGTAAGTTGTGATGAGGACTTGTCACTTCCAGGACACATAACACTTGGATGCGGTTATAAAAATGGTAAATTATTACCTCCGAAGGTATTAATATCCTGTAAACTATTTATTGTTGAAAGTATGTAAATAATTCGGAAAGGTGCTATAGAGGTTGCACTGACAAAACACAAAAGTTTTCCAAGTAATTTTGGTTTAGTTTCTAGAGCAAATATCTTGGCACACTTTAAATATGACAAAAGTAACTTTTCAGCAAGACATAGAGGCTTGTTTTATGTATATAATTCCTTAATATTAATGAAAAAGTACTTATTGCATTGGCAGTTTATTTCATTGTAGCATTTCCCATGTTATGAGTTAATTTATCTGCCAGTGATATAAGTCCTTTTTCGTAAATATTAAGGAATCATTTACATAAAACAAGCCTGTACCGCTTTCTTAAAGTTGCTTTTATGTTAGTTTTATCTTATTTCAAGTGTACTAAGATACTTGAACTAGAAACTAGACCAAAATTACAGGTAAGATTTTGTGTTTTTGCAGTGTTTAGGCAAATTGGGGAAAAATAAAACCCTGTTTTTCTTGCTTTTGCTGCAGGCGCTTTGACCGAATGTTACGATGAGCTGGGAAATCGTTACCAGCTGCCAGTGTACTGCCTCTCTCCTCCCGTCAACATGATCGAAGAGCGCTCCGACGAGCCCGACGGGTCGGATCCGGACTCCCTGACGGCAGACCCGTCCACGGGCAGCGCCAGTGACCCCCTCCCAGGGGGCGAGTGCCAGCTCCGGCTGCGGCTCTCCACGGGCCGTGATCTGCGGCTGGCGGTCCGCTCCACAGACACTGTGGGCATGATGAAGCGGCGCTTGCAGAATCAGGAGGCCGTGCCCGCTGCCACGCAACGCTGGTTTTTCTCAGGGCGGCCGCTGACAGACAGGCTGCGCTTGGACCAACTCAACATTTCCAGGGACTACGTAGTTCAGGTGATCCTAAGCCAGCGGCCTCTACCGGAGCCTGTATCGCCACCCAGACACACAGCAGAGGCCTCTGGACCCGTGGCAGTGGAAGGAGTGTCTGCTCTGCCTCAAGAGCCAACGCCGGTGGAGAACTAATTGAAGCCAGGCCTTGCTATTCTAAACCAATGAGGACGACAAGAGACACAGCCGGGTTAAAGGCGATTCTTCTCGTCTTCTGTGCTCTTTGGTTGTTTTCACTGAGAAGGGCTACATTAAGGCAGAGGAGCATACAGACATTGGAGGAAAAAAAACTCCTTATTTTGGTTTTACACATTGAAATTTTGACCTTTTTTGAAGTCTTTTTAACTGTTCCTATGGAAACCAAACTACGAAAAGAGATGGTAAAAGAGTTTGCTTAGCAGCTGAGAGGTCTGAAGGTCTGTGTCCAAGTTCTCCTCAAGGGTCATCAAAATGAACTCCTGTTTTTCAGGCGACAGTATTAAAACCTTTTATCTGCAGTTCAGACAGCTAAGGTAAAATGAGACAATTCAACAATCAAAAGTTTTTAAAGCATTTTAGCAAATACTGGGGATTACATCAAACCATGTCAGTCAGGGTAAATGAGACAGCTAACAACTGTGGCAAAAGTTTAGAATTGTACGTTTGCTCAGAGATTTTGTCCTTTTTATATTGTGAAGAGCTAGCAGTCTGGATTTATGGCTGCGGCTGCTGCTGGACTCCATACTTCATTCATTCACTGAACAATCAAATTAATCATTTAAGAAACCGCAAGTTGTTTCATCTTTGGCCATGTGTGTATGTATGTGTGTGTAAGATGGCTTACACATCCAAGCCCAAAACCATGCTCATTATTAGGGAAAAGGATGGACTTCAGAAACACAGTTGCATATTTTGAATAAAAATAGAATCTTTTTAATTAATTTTTGTCCAGTGTTTATATTTTTCGTTTTTCACTAACTTCTTATGTTTTATGCGACTTGTGATGCTGTAAATCTACATTCGACAGTTTGGATCAGGAAGAAATTATCTACGTAGCATCTAAATTAGAATATGTAATTAGATATAATGCCAGATTGGTGTGATGCCAAACTATGAGGCTTTAATTATTTCAACTTATTTTCTAAATGTAATGTAGAAAATAAATTACATTCATTTTACTTTCCTTGTAAAGGGAGGTTTTTATCAGGGCGGGTGAAGTTACAGTAAGTGACAAATGCTAGTCAACACTGGCCCATTTTTGGCCCACTGGCTCATTGAAAACTAAATTATAATACATGTTAAATTTGTCTAAATCAACAAAAAATGACTTCATGAGCAAAAAAATAAACCTGTTTTAGCCCAGATAGTAGCGAGAGTTAATTATGTCAGAAAATCTGCATCTCTTGAAGGACAACTTATGTGAGGTACAGGATGTGAATATTGAGTGAACTCCTACCAAAGAAGCCTGAATATTGTCATTAAAGCAAAAGGTGCTCCAATAAAATTTTAATTTAGTTTTAAATGTATTGTACCTCAAACAAGTTTCTTCAAAGAGTTGTTCCATATGGTTATAACTGTGGGCAGGAAATATTACTGCAGTAGTCAGTATTTCAGCGGTTCTGAAGAAGGCTGACTGACTCTGCTGTTGTCTGAAAGTTTAATGAAGAGGAAGCTCAGGCTTGTCTGTAATGTTCCAGAGAAGAACTAGCCTTCTTTATCATTTTGTTCATCTTTTTAAAGCCACTGGTTATGATGCTGCCACCATAATAAATAATTCCATTTTATTTCAGGGGATTTCCTCAGTCTGACCTACAGAGGACTTCTGACCTCCAATTTGGGATCTATTGTATTAAGCAATAGTAAATAAAATTTTATTTTCTCCTTATTTTCCCTTTTTTTTATTATTTTAGTTTCAATATTTTACATTTACTTACTTTTTCCTGTGAGAACATGAGTATATTAATTCTAAAAACTCATTGATCCAGACATGTTATATAGGAAGACATATACAGTTCTACTTACACATAAGCATCCACTTATTGTTGACATTATCATAGTAGATTTGGACTTTTGATAAATAGTTTGAGCTCATCATGATACTACCACCACCATGCTTGACAGTTGTTAAAATATTTGACTTGAAAGCCTCACAACCCCTTGTATAAACACACTTCTTGCATATTTTCGCCAAAGAGCTCAATTTTGGCTTTGTCTTGAGATTTTTGTTCATTTGGAGCAGAACGATGTTGAGCTTGAAGGTGTCGATGTAACTGGGGTTATTTTTAGTCATCAAACTCTCAGCTCATGTTGAGCATGAACTTGCTTCGCTGTTGACAATAACAATGTTACTGAGGTGACAGGTTGGGTCAGATGTTTACAATTTGGGCAAATTTTGGTGTTCCAACAGAACTGACTTCCCCAACAAATACGAATAGTGTTTGGATCGATAAAGCTGGTCAACATTAAGCTACTGCCACAACTCAGACCTGTTGCATATTTGTGGACTCCATCAATTTTGACATACATAGAGGTCAAATATCCATCCAGATTTCACAAAAGGCATTTGGCAGACATTAAAACATTAAAATAAATATTATTGAGAGAGTATGTTATGGCTGCATACAAAGGATTACACTCTGTGTAGGTTAGAGGATGATGATGGCAGAAAATAATGAATGCAGTGTTCAAACTCGTCCAACTAAAAATTGGAAGCAGAATTGAGACCTCTTTTGGAGGGAGTACAAAACAAAAGGCACAAGTTTGCTTTGAGGAAAAATGTGCTTTTATCCTCAAAGAGAAAGGACATCTCTCTTCCTTCAGCAGAGGGAATATTTCAAAGCTGCCTTTTTTCGTTTTGTTTTCTCTTGTATTTGAAACTGCACTAATGAGTCAAAGGGAAAAGGTTTTGGCAATTCTTTTCAGAGGAATAAATTAAGAGAAAGTGAGAGTTAGAAATTATATAGTTTGAAACCACTTCCTTCCTACTACAGTCATCTGTCACCTTTTTGTTCAGAGGCTGTTGAGATTTAGAAGAAACTTCTGCAGCTATTTCGAAGGTTTATTTATAAGAAGTGTTCTCATAAGAGAAACTCTCACTAAATGTTAGGGGTCATATTGCAGGATGAACAGTGATGAAGAAACGGCCCTTTTCATACATTATTATAAACTTGTTCTTCACATTCATCAATTCTTCTTTCCAAATCAAATCCAGGGGTTTCTTGTGATTTTTCCAGCTAAAATGACATTTTGGAGCATTGTTTTCTTCCAAAGAAGTGTTAGTTGTGTTTCAGTGTCATCAATTAAACAGTTGCATGTCTCCAGTTCCCTTTCCACATGGTTGTCATTTGGTGTGCTCACTTCCCCTGATGTGGTCAGTGTGGTTACTTAATAATCAAACATGCAGTTTTTATGTGGAACATCAACAGGTCTTTTGTTCTAAACGATGTGACGTTTTCCCCATGACAGTGACTTAACTGAGCTCACAACTGACACTGTCACATGTCAAATGTCAAAAGTGAAACATTTGCTAATGATTAACAAAACACAAACGAACAGATATTTGGATCTGCTTTTTGATCCGACTGAATGAAGGGACGTAGAAACCCATCCCTTGTGTACACACACACACACACGCACACACCTACGCACGCATATGCACACACACACTCAGGGGTTTTTTTAGCCTACTGCATAAATACTCCAGGACCATGCTGAGTTTAGACAGACAAGACACAGCCTTTCTCTGATCTGCTTTCAAGTTCAACATTTTTGGATCAAGCAACAGAATCAAGGTGAACTATATTCATTATATATTTATTTTAATTTTCTCTGTTATTTGAATATATAGCATACTGTTGAATTTATTTAAAAATCAGCTGAAGGAACAAATGCTTGCTTAAATTTTAGCCTAAAGTATTCATCACCTAAAACTTACTTAATATGTATTGTTTATTCAATATTTCCCTCAATATTCTCATTTTTAATATTTGCAAATACTCTAATGCTGGGATATTTAAACGCACTGGTCCTCAGTCTGAAATCATCAGGTGAAATATGTGTTAGATGAAAAGAAAGAAAATAAAAGTTGTATTTATATTTTTTATTGAAGCTTAGGTCTTTCAGTCCCTAACATCTTTCAGATGTTTGTTTCTTTGTCATTTATAAATGCATTCCATTTGTAGCTCCTAAACTATGAAATATTGCTGACCTAGTTTAATAACCTCACATGCCTCAAAACAGCTTTTCATGTTGTTAATGTTTTCTCATCTCTTACAGATGCAGTTGTTGCTCCTGTTGGTTCTAAGTACCAGCCTTTGCTTTGTCAACTCCAATAGCATCTGGACACTAATGGACAATGGTTTTTATCTCTTTTCTTTTTTGCTTTTCTCTTCTTAGCCACCCTCATGCTAAATATTGACTTCTCTCTTATTTCTTTTTATCATCCCCTCAGCTGTGGTTGTAAAAGTGCCACATGCTCATGGCAGCATAGTGGAAGTTCCCCTGACCTGCGGAGACTCTTATCAGGACAATGAAGTGTTTTGGAAGAAAAATGGTAAAAAAAAAAAAAAAAAAAAGGTTTAATTGCAGCTCATATCTCATATTTGCAGAACACCTTCACTGAGGGCTGGTTCAGAGCGTAATTTTAAACAATAAAAGACACCTGATATTTTGCTGTTGTAGTCAAAGTTAACAAAGACATTGGAAGTATACAAGCCTGAGAGGAACATAACTGATACTATAACTTCTGGATTTCTCAGGGGAGGAAATGACGCCAGCTCTGCAGGGAAACCAGATCACCGTTTTGGTGAAAGAGATGAAAGCAGGAAATTACTCCTGTCACCTCAGCTCTAGTGGAGAATACCTGAACCACACGCTGATTCTGGTCCAGCTGGATCCAGACAACAGGACTGTCATCCTGGAGGAGAAATCCCCCGGACAAGGTGAGAGGAGAAATGTGAAGGGATGACTGAGAGGGAATCACAGGTTATGGGATCCAAGAAAGATGAAAAAAATAAAAAATAGGATGAATATCGCTGTTCTGTTAAAATAAGAATAATGGAGAGAAAGGGGTCACTGGATGGAGAGTACTGAAATAACATTCTTTGATAAAATATTAGCTAATTTAGAGATTTGCTTAGATTATCACAGGGTTTTATTATTGGACTATAACTTCATAAAAAAATCGGTTTTCAAATAATGATTTTATATACTACTAAGAAAAAAATCCATCCAGACCAATCTCATTCGAAATAAAAATCTCCTAACAAAGAAACTGGGTGTGCCACCTTTAGCAGAAACAACAAAAAAAATGTGAAAAGATCAATCTCCACCTCCTCCATGAGAAAAGGGTAAGAATGAAAGAAAAGGGAAAAAAGGGAGAAAAATAACGTTTAATTTTGGTGCTGATGTTAGGTAACAATGATCAATTAAAGAATACATACTTATTTTAAATATAGCATATAGGAACACTTAACCATTAGAGTGGTTATTATGCTGTTATGTATGGTGTTGTTCTTAACACTGTTGCAAAAAGAGAGTCTTGAGTTTAAACCTGGGCTGCACCTTTTCTGTGTTGTTCTGATGACTTAAAAAAGCAGTGGGTTACATTCATTATTTTTTTATTCTTATTCCTATAGGTCACATCCATTGCTCAGCTCAGAATTACAAAGGCTCTTTCCACTGCACCTGGAAGAAAACCCATCACAGATCCCAAGCTGCTGTGCTCCTGGTTAAGGCACGCCGGTAAGGACAGAAGTGTCTCTTCATTAGTCTAATTTAAATTTAATTTAAATAAAGAGCCTGAGTATCACTTTAAATAAACTTTTTGCAGTACTTTTATAAACGGTTATTACTTATGTTTTAGATCATATTTTATCCATTTGTCTTGAATCCAGTAACGCGGATGAGATTTTCTGTGTGCTGGATGCTGATGGATCGGGGGTTCAGTGCCAGGATGTCGACTGCCCTTACAAAGAGGAAACACACCCCATCCACTTTACCATTTACATGCACAGCTACTCTCGTCTGGAGGCCTACACAAAGTCATTCTACCTGAGAGAGATTGGTAGGTCCTTTTATAGAAATATCTGGGTTTGATGTTATGTTTTTTGCATTTAGAGATTGCATATGTGATCATGTTTTTCTGACTTCTCATTCTGAGATTTACCTACTTTTTTGACTTCATCTCTTCATATTGTATCCAGTAAGGCCAGAAAACCTCCCCAACCTGCACATAAGTTGTGGCCAGGTGTTCAGCTGGGACTACCCAGACACCTGGGAAAAGCCCCGCACCTACTTCAGCCTCCACTTCCAGGTCAAGGTCGTCCAGAACGGACAATCCTGCCACACTGAAAAGATCCTAATGGTAACTGAAATTCAAATGTCAATTTAAGATTCTAGTTTGGCCAAATCACTTTATGTTTAAAATGTTGTGTCAATTATTTAAGGAGCCTAAAATCACTGAAGAAACCAAGTTTGAAGTCAATATCAAATCAAAGAAGTATGTCTTCTGCGTGAGAGCTCAGGACAAATTTACCCAGGGACCATGGAGCCACTGGACTGAGTACATGTAAGTGCTTCATTCTACCTTCTTAAAATATATTTAAAAAAATTTAAACTATTTTGAGTACTAAACTAAATTTACTTTCCCCCCACTTGTTTTAATCATAATTATTTCTTTTTTTCCAGAGTGAACAAAAACATCATGAACTGCCATTCCTAAAATGAAGCAAGTTGGGTAAATGTGACAACTACTTTACAACCAGATTTTCAGTTTTTTAAGCCCTGCTCAAAGTGAAGTGAATGTATACATGTACAGTATTTATTCCTTTTTTATTTAAGTTACTTTTATAAGTTTACAGTGGATGAAAACCTTAGTGAATTACTAAATTGAACATTGTTTCTTTTTTTTAAACCAGTTTTCCAAAATGTTTTTCTTTTATATTTCATAATAAAATCCAGCATCTCTATTTATTGTGTGTATCTTAAGTAAATTATTATCTTAAAAATACTTTCTTCACTGCACAGAAAATAATCTACAAATGGAAAACATTCAAAGCAACAACAGCCAACATGTGCACAGCTGTCAGAGCAAGCTTACTCAAACATGTTCTGTACAGATAATATGTAAGTCCAAACAAAAAGGCACTGCACAAATTTAAATTAAATCAGAGGTGTGCAAGAAATTAACTCTTTAAGGAAAACATAAAGACCAGATTATTATTTGCAAAGTGAACAAAGTCAAAGACCAGAACTTCTGGAAAAACATTCTTTAAACAAATAAGACATAAGGTTGCATTATTTGTACACCAGAATAGGTTTGGCAAATACAACAGGCTAGAAACAGAAACACCACAGAAAACATAAAGTCAAAGCTACAATTAGGCGTAGATCGCGCCATATTTATGTGTTACAATATCCCGGTCAAAGGCCAGATTGAGAATCTACTGCATGACTCTACATATGCAAAACTGAAACATTATGCAAACTGTAGAACATGGAGGTGGAGGTGTGATGGTTTGATGATCATATGCTGCAGCAGGACCTGGTCAGCTCACCGTCATAGAACTGACCATGGATTCTACTACAACTCAGACAGTGCTGGAGACGATGTGTAAAAAAGTTACAGCAAAAAAGAAACTCATTTTAAAGAGTTAGAGAAGCAATAAACCTCAAAGACAATTTTGGTACAAAAAAGTTTTTATGGTTAAATTTACAGGAAGTTCATAAGAAAACAAAAAGTCAGACAATGACATCATCACATGAAATAATAAACTACACCTTTGTCTATAACTTAAAATGACTTTTGGTAACAACTGAAATAGTCTAAATTAGACTTACACTGTTTGGTAAAAACTTTTGATACCAGAAAAAACTCAACCAACTAATCCTTTTTTGAATGAGTGTTTTAAAGTGTGCATGTACAAATTACACACAAAAAGACACCCAAAACAAAAACAGAACAAACACATTTTTGGGCAAATACACATCAACACCCATCCAGCCTTGACCAGCGCTGCACACTTAACTCATGAATATATTATAGCAAAACATGCATTGAAGTCCATTATAATGGTCAGTGATGTAACCAGTGTCAAAATTTTATGAATATTATTTTTTATCTCACAGTAGTTGTAATGGTTATTGCATATTGTTGTAAAGCAGTGATCAAATCTGCTTTTGGTTTGGGCCACTGCTCTAAAAAAAAAGAAACAGGTACAAACAAATCAACCAAGGTTCTTCATTACAACCAAGAGATTTTCTAGATATGCAACGTACACTAATAGCCGCTAAACCAAATGACTCCCTGCACGCTGAAAACACTTCAATACCTGTTATGAGATGTGATATTTGAGCTTTCTGAACCAGAATGCGGTCAGAGAACATGACCTTTAATTTCCTCCAACATTCATGTGACAAAACAGATGTAAACAATTGTAGAAATCTGTAGGCCACTGTGTTATAGCCGTCCATCATCAGCTGGTAGTCAGCCTGGAGTTTGTCACGGCAATGAATGTAAAGAAAATATTCAGACTAAGAAGACCATGCAAATATATAAAGGAGGAAGAAAGCTAGTTCTGGGAGTAACAGTGTTAGTGTCTGCAACATTATGGGTTAATTGATGGTCTAAGTCCAACAAGGTTGTTTGGAGAGAGGGATTTGGGTGTGTGTGTGTGTGTGTGTTTGTGTTGGGTAGAACTGAAAGATGGGGTTGTTGTTTCTAGCCCAATTGTTTGTAGATTGTTGACTCTTTCCTCAGTGCTGCTGCCTCTTGGATAAGTACCTACAAAAACACAAATAAGATTGCTTTCACTTCACAACCTATAAATGTTAGGAATATACAGTATCTTAAAAAAAAACTATCCATAAACCTTCAAATTTTGTCACAGTACAGCTTTAAATCTTAATTTGCTGGAATTATGAAAAAATGACATATTGGCACTAACATTGGTATCAGTCGATCATTTTAACAATCGATATTAATGTTCATACTTGCTATTTTTTATAGGAGGGGGTTGGAGGAGGTTAGTGATGTGGTATTTGTTTGGTCACGTGACATTAACGGCAATGTCACTGCAAACAGAATCATGCAGACCAAGGAACACATAATCTGTGGACATCTGTTCAAACCGGAACAGATGTCTGGTTTATGAACTCCTCAGACTTGACCTCTGGAAGAACTGATAGTAAAAAGTAGGTTTTGAAAGAAAGCTGAAATAATTGCAGTTTTCTGTTTGTCACAATGCATGAAGGTGGTTCACCAAATATGTGGAAGATTCTGCTTTTGTTATTATCATCAAAGTTCAACATCTACTTTTTCTTTTGTAAGATACTATACTGTTCATGGCTTACAGATGTTGTGTTTGTAATTAAAACAATACTGTTCATTGCTTTGTCAACACATTTTATGCTCATTTTATGCCCTACCTCTCCCAATGTTTATGATTAAGTCCACTGAAGTCTTCAAGCTTGGCGATTTCTTTCAGGTACTGAGCCAGTTTAGAGAGCTCTCTGTCCTTCTCCCTGTTGAGATGGGCCTTCATGAAGGGTCGGATCTAACAAACAGCAGCACAAAGTAAAGTGCAAGTCATAGCAGCATATGTGGATCACAGAGTCTATGCAGAAGAGGAAAAAGCACAGCTGACCTTTAGTCCATTCTGTGGATTCATGAGGAAATTTCGTCCGATGTCATCAAACATGATGGTGTTCTTTCTGTTGTAAAACTCTCCATACTTTCCCCAGATCACACCTAAAGGCTTCACCTGGAGATGCACATGTCATGGAAAACAAAAGGTAAGAGCAGTTATTATGGCAATCACCCTAAACAGGAGGACACTTACAGTGCATCTAAATCAAATGAACTAACCCGAGTGAATGAAACAAGAAACATTTCAGGTGTACGAACCTCCACCACCCCTCTCTTCGGGGTGTGTACTGTGATCATGGCTCCGCTGTCCAACATGAATGTGATCTTGTAACTTGGATTATCCGTCACTCCCAACTCCTGCATGTATGGAAACACACAGCTACAGTATGTACAGCCTAAACTCACTGTGAAACATTGTTCAATACCGCCACCTTCTGGCAAGATCTTGGTACTGCAAAATTGTTTCCAATTTTGCAGTACCAAAATTGTATTGGCAAGATTACACACTTTGTAATAAAAAAAACAAGGGGAATACTTGCTTTCATCTTGGCCTCTATCCACTTCATACTTGTAGCAGCTGAAGAGAGAAAGCACAAGTATACATCGTTAAACCCAGGAATCTTGAAAGATGGAGAGAAACACACAGATTTTTCTACATTTGATAAATATTCCCCAACTTTTCAATTCATTAGAATGCTACACAAAAACAAATTCAAATAAAAATTGAAAATAACATTTTTTTTTATCAAATCAATTCCTAAATTTCAAACCAAAAAGATGCAGAACAGATTTCTGTTAATTATGATGATCAGAGCTTAATACTAATGAAAACTGTATTAATGTGGCTTCCTCAATACCTCAGCAGAGCCCAAGGCTGATAACCTCCATATTGCGCAGCATGGATGCAAAGTTTATGCAAAAGCAGCCTTGATCAAGTAGTGAGTGCATATACTACAGTATATGGAGATACTGCTTAGTAGGACGTTACATAAGGATACATTTAAAGATTATTTTTCTTTATCAGGTGTAATGTTCAAGTTCTCAAAAAAACTGAACTTGTGCTTGTGGGTTTTATTAGCTGTAAGACATAGCACTCAATTTACTCAAAATAAACCCTAACTATATCACTCTGTACAATGATGCACCAAAATCGGCAGAATTAGAAAGATTTGCCAAACAAAACTTTAACTGTTATGAGCACTTTTCAGTTAATCAGGTACACAAAAAAAAACTAATATTTGGCCTATTTTCAGGAGCAGTTGATCACTGAATTAACACAGGAAACTACACTATGTCAATATACAGTCATATTAGGGTTACCTTTTGACATTTAAACATATCTTTAATACTAAAACATAAGTATTAAAGATATGTTTTATTAAGCCCATATTTATACAGCAATTCTTTACTGGTCTGATGTAATGTTCTCATTTTGTCAACCATATTTTTATTAGCTGAAAGAAAAAAAATCATCCTAATCAACAAGAATAAGCTGAAAACATCAGTTTTTGTAAGCTACGGGAAGTGTTTCATGAAATTAACTTTTCAGTAATATTCTAATTTATAAAATGGGCCTGTAGATGATGAAAACCGATTTTATTTTTGGTTCATCTTCAAAGTCAGCCAAGAAGGAAGATTTTTTTTGTCATATTTATCAAAAAACTGTTCACGGGCATCTTAGAATGCTAAAACCATTGCTCCCATCAATATAACTAAACCAGAGACAGGACGGTACTTACACCAGATGACAATGTCGTAGTCCTCATAGGCAGATGTGAGAAACTCATGAAGGAATGGTCTCATCAGCTCCTGACCCGTTTCGGCACAAGACTTGTGATCTAAACACACATAACATCAATTCCCAGGTTCAAATGATGAGGTGATGTGTTGCCAAAGATTTCTGTTTTGCAATGAAACCAAAACTTTGAGGGTTATACATTCGTCAGGTCCTGATATTTTGTCTCTAACTCACCAAACAGAGTGTAGTCCACATCCAACACCAGGAGCCTCTTGCCTTCTCTGGGAGGATTCAGTTCCTCGACTTTATAGTCTTTGACTCTGCGAGCTATTTTAGCAAGATTCTCCTCTCTGAAGATCCGAAAAATAAAAAGTGATAACTAAATATCACCTTTCAAAATGTTCTCTTATTTTATTAACCATTTGCAGTCAGGCTGTTAAATTTCTTACCTGTTCTCTACCTCTATGACTTCCTCCTCAATGTCAAAATCATTTACAACATCGTCATTGTCTGGGGGAGGAGCTAAAACATCTTCCTTTAAAATGACAAATGAAAACAAATATACATGTGTAACAATCACCATTCAGGCAGAAAAAAATCTTAAATATATCCAGTCATAAATTTACACACATTCGTCATAAAAAGTTGTCAATAATTTTGCACATTTAATCATCTATTAAAATAAATAAATTCATTCTCACAGCTAAAAAAATTCATTTCCTAAGTGGTATGATTATACAAAAAATAACTTCTATGAAACTTCGGCTATTACTAAAAAAGAAAAATTGAGCTGAGCTAAAATATAAACATACACATGTGGTATTATAGAGATAAATGTCCACACACATTTTGTAGCATTTGCAATATGGCTGAAGTGGAGGTAGTTTAAGAAACATTTTTACAATCAGTTTTATCCAGAATTTATGTGTGCTTGGGATTATTGTCCTCTCACAGTATCAACTGTCCAGCTGTTGATTTAAGGTAAAGTTGAGGAAATTAAAGGTTTTCTTCCTTCTTTATTATTCAAACAGGTTGTGTTTAATAACAACCTGTTAACCACCAGATTAATTGGCAGCAACACCATTATGATCCGATCATGCTTCACAGTTGAAAAGTCTTTCCCTGAAAATCCTTAAACTATTCCAAATAAATGAAGTTATTGGTAATTAATCCATGTAAATATTTCCCTTTCAATTTGATTTGATTAAAAAAGTGTCATCTGGCTGCTGTTTTATCCATAAAAAATAAAAATCTTGTTTGTAGTTTCTGAAAAGCTTTACCAACCAGTACAACAAATGCCCTCCTTAAACATCTTCTCCCGAATTAGCAAATGTCATTGAATATGTTACTAGAGTGGAAATCTCGTAGTCGTAATTGTGCGTGCAATAACATTGTAATATTAAAAATTGTGTTATGTTGTGCATGATCATTCCACTCTGAAAAAAAAGAATGCTTCAAATGAATCCTTAAGAACCGAAAACAAATGGTATTCCTGTCCATGATGAGTGCAATCTGTATATCATAGTAAATTTCATAAAACCTCTTAATAGAACTGTTGTAGTTCAACAGGGTTGTTACTATGAACTGCATGCCATTGTAGCGCCTCTGCTCTCACCCTTCCACTTACCAGGCTTTCTTCTCTGGTACCCATCATCATAATTTTGGTATTAGGCTTTAGTTTCAAAGAACCCAGCTTAACCTCATCCTCTGCAGGTTTACCTGGAAACAGGCGTAAGAATTAGAAGTCATATTAATTATGATGCTAAGGGATTTATCTGTGCCCTCACCTTTAATCTTTAGTCCCAGTAGTTTCTGTCTCTCTGGTAACACCCCAGTCAGACTCTTGATAGACTGTTTCAGGTCCATCACAGTGTCCTCCTCAGAAAGAGAACTGATGGAATACTCCTGTCCTCCCCACTTTATGATCACTGACACAGACATGGCTTATACGGGCTCTTCACGAACATGCACGACGCTGGAGCGCACCCACAGACCTTTGTGCACACACCTGCTGCTGTTTCTACCAAGACGAACAAACATCCACACCTTGAAAACAGAGGGGTAAAGGCAAAGTAACAGGAGAGGTGTTCAGTGACCAGCTACAGCTCGAAACAAAATACGCAAATCAGTAAAACAGCAAGAGAAACACAAAGTAAATCTTCAATTTATTTAGGTATTTAAGACAAACAACCGAATTCCTTCCGATGAGAGAGGACTCTGATTATTTTTAGCATGCGGTGGCTAATAGTGACTAGCAGCAATGTAAACACGCAGGGAATTAGAACATGTTAGCATTAAATAATAAAAAGAGCTGGTAGCTCTTACAGTTCAGAGCAAGCTAACCTGGAATACTTGACTGTAACTCCAGGGATTTGACAGAAACGTAAATGAATGAAGTTCTTGCTTCTGCTTCATTCATCGATAGATAAATGCCGTGTTCTTCCTGGCGTTCCTCTGCCTTTCCGGTAGTGACGTAGGAAAAAGACTGTTCCCATAGTGACCGCTTGTCAACAGATTAACGCCGATTTGAAACAGGTTTCAAACAAATATCATTTTAAAACTATGTTTATGTTTCTGTCTCTGTTCCTTCCAAAATTTCAGGTGTGATTACGTTTTGAACTCATTGTGGCCAAAACTGTCATTGTCTTTTCTTACAATTTCTGTGAAAATCATTTTATCAATGCCTTTTTTTGTTTGTTTGTTTTTTGTTTTTTTTTTGAGCAATGCCTTTTTTTCACCATTTCTCTGTTGGAATCCCATTAAGTCTGGTGTATAGTTATCACAGAATTATTGAAGGAATAGGTTCATTATACCAGCAGTCAAAAATATGGTAATTTGATGACTTACTGGTGGAACCAAAGATTCTAGTTTCTAGCTCAAAATCATGAACAAGAATGTTCATTAGTCAGTTGATTAAAACCAAACACACATGAGTTATGCAGTGGGACAAGCAAGTCCACCTACAGAAAAGACACAAAACAAAAAAACTGAAAAGTTTGTATCGATAATCTTTTATAAATGAAATCTTCAAGTGAAAGTTTTGGATTTACTCGTGTTATCTTTGATTGTCAGAAACATTTAAGTGTGACAAACAACTGAGTGGAAGCAATTAAATAAGATCACCAAAAATCTTAGGCTTATCAATCGACTGAGGTACAGTGGGAGACAGAAGAGCTTTAGCTATTTCACTGTTGGACAATGTTTCCCATCCCATTCATTACAGAACTGGAGAGCCATTTCAGTGACAGACTGCTGTATCTTATGTGCACAAAAGAGCGTTAGCGGTGGCCCTTCCTGCACCGATTAGACTTTAGAACCATAAGACTGCTCCCAATAAACTTAAACTAAGTGTTGTACAATTTTGACATTTCAGATAACATTCCTGTTGTTGGTTGCACTTGTAAATAATCTGTTGTTGTTCATGCGCAACAACAGACTGTTATGGATGAAATTAACAAAAAACAACAACTAAAATATTAATTTTAATTCACATTACACGTTTAAAACGGTTCAGTTAATCCGATTTTATTTTAATCACAAAATCAAAAGCTTTGCTGAGAGAAATGAAGTGCAAAAAACATCTTTTTTTAAGTAAACTAATTCAATTTTTTGTAATACAAATGATACTAAGAGGTTTAATGGGACAGGCTATGCTGCGCATGCTCAGTGCATCCCCATGTACTGTGGTAAATGGCTGCCAGGAAAGATGAACGGATGGGCCGCGTCTTCTCGCTGTGAAGCACACCCATCTGGAGGACCGTTATCTCGGGTGGTGCCGAGTTAAAATGGTCGATACACGACTCACCAGCCACCCAATATCAGTTTTTCATACTTGTGAACATCGACCTTGAAGCGTAAGTTCTATTTCTTCCCCATGTTAAATGTTGCCTTAGCGCTGTAGCTATGAGCACAGTGTTTCTGCCATTCTGCTGCTTGTTAACTGCGCTTCAGTTGGACTGCCGACGAGTACTTCCGCTATTTACCAAACGCTTCATTGTGTCGGCTTTCACTGGTGTATTTGTGAAAAATAATGGCGTGTGGGTCGTCATTAGCTGCGGCTTTGTGGACGCAACTAACGGTCCTGTTAGTCTGGCTAGCTGACAGCAACACTAGCTGACTACGTCGGCTTTAATTGTTGGCACTGCGCCGCTATTCTGTTCGGTGCTGCTCACAACGCATGTATACTGTCACTGCTTGTTGTTTTCCTGTTTAAACTGTAAATCTGTGGTTTCTTGGGCTACCAAATAGCTTTTATTTGATTTGTATTTCCCATGTAGCAGTGCCCCGTAAGGACTGATCCAGTTAGCAAAGTGTTGCATTCTTTCTTTTGCAGCTTAAGCTCGAGGGTTTGTTTCTGTCGAGACGGAGGGGTTACTAGAGTTCATGGCACGTACAGCAGTCAATGCAGCACTCAGTCATCCATAAGATTTTAACTTAAGATAGAAAATTATCTCTGAACTCGTCAATGTTTTTTTCTTTAGCATAGCAGGATTGGTTGTTGCTGCTTTTTGCATATTATATTTATTTATTTTCATAGGTGTTACCAAACATTGTGATCCCTGGATGACAATATGTCAGCGTTGTGTCATAAAAAAGAGGAACATTACAGATGGATATGTGTTTAGATTTCTGGTTTAAAGGGTTTGTTCTTTTTTTGTATAAAAACCGTGACTTGCTGTGTAGTAAGCAATAGAGCAATTAATTGAATGATTAAAGTAAAATAAGCTCAATAATTTCCATTTTCATAAGTTATTGTTTTTATTTTATTTTCTTCCTCTTTTTACCAAAAACTGGATGACAAAAAACTTCATTCTGGTGCTTTGGTCTCTACTAACCCTTTTTTGAAGAACTGTTTTGTTTACAGAGACTTCATAATTCGTTGTGTTTGTTGTTTTGTTCATTTCTTTTGGAGAAATTAAATTGTCTTCCACTTCCAGTGTTAAATATTCATTAGAATTTAAACTTTATTGATCTTTGAGAATGTGTTGTAGCATTAATAAGCCATCATCATTATAACACCTGAAAATGGTCTCAAAACAACAATATTATAATTTATCGCAGTAACTTCTGCAACAATTTATTGTCCAGCAAAATTTGTCATTGTGGCGGGCCTTGTGGTAACTAATTTTTTTTCCCCCAAAGATCTTTGGCGAGTTGCTTAAAAATATTCTCTTACACTCAATGTTCAACCTAAAAAGTATTTATGCATCTATATTATTTATTTTGAACATTTTAAAACAATATGTAAAAAAAATGGTCACTACTTTTTATTGAGAGTCACAGTAGTTATTCTTTATTTCCTATTCCAAAAACCACAAGTGTATCTAATATGCCACTTATACAGGTTTTATCTAAAAATGTAAAAATGTAATTTATTTAATCAGAAAATATGATGCTCATGTGGGCATACATTTCATTGGCATGCATAATCTGAGTCGATTTTGGAAACATTGATATTGTAATGATGATTGCAGAACAATATAATGTGCAGCTCTACTTTTACTATTAAAATAGTTTTGTAATTTTAGTCTGAATAAAAACATACCCAAAGTATGTAATATTTAGCTACATTTAATTACACATTTAGTTATTTTAACTTACAAACAAATCAATTGAGTAATTATGTTTTTAATGTCATTAAGATGTTTAAATAGTTGAAACTGGGTTTAATATTTTTCAGGCGTGAATGTATCGGGACAGCTAAATTGTTACAGACAGTGTGGACTTATATAAGAATAGATTCTGAAAAACAGTCTCTGTCCAGTGAATTTAGTTACATAAGTTCTTAGCATCCTGTCCCAGTGCTGCAGGGGTATTATCCAATGGAGACTCTCACAAATGTGAACAACACCAGAAAAGTCTTGCAGCTTTGCATCAATAATTGAGAACACAAGTATATTTAGGTGCCACATTATGTTTTCCTAAATGCATAAATCTGATGCATATGATTTCTACAGAGCATCAACTGAAATAATTGTAGATGTGGAAAATGGCATCTTAAATGAAATGTTTTTGAGAGTAGGTTTCAAACAGAAGTCATATGATGTTGCAGTCAGCAGGTTTGAGGAATTGTCTGTTTGCTTTTAGCGTGGGAACATGTTGCACCTTAATTTTCCTGCTCTGTATAGAAGTACAGCAAAAAAGAAAATGTAAATTGTAAACATGCATGAAAAATATTGTTGAAAATATTCAGTATTTTTTGTCAGTTGTGTCAAAAAGTTAAACTCTCAATTCATTTTACATAGACATGTTGTGAAGATTAAGGTACTAAAAGCCCAAAATTTAGTGTCCCAGAACATAAAAATATTATGGCATATTTATAGAAAGTTGAGTGGAAGGAAGAAGTGCACTTGCAGCAAGAATAACTGCAGTCTTGAGATGATTTTATATCTAAATCTATTCAAGAATTTAAGGGAAATTCAGAAGGAGTGAACTGAGGCTGAGCACATCAAGAACCACTTCACTCAGAGAAATACAACACCACAGGCTACAAATGCTGTTTTTCTTGTGTCAAGCCATTTCTAAACCATAGACTAGGTCAGAAATGTTTTACCTGGGCTAAGGAGAAAAAGTGTTGCTCAGTGGTCCAAAATCCTCATTAAGTCTTCATTTGATTTGGAAGTCGATTTTCCAGAGTGTGAGAGAAGAATGGAGATGCACAAAATCTGTGTGAAGTTCAGTTTCTATAGTTAGTGATCATTTTGAATGTTATGTGATCCATTGATTCTGGTCCACTGAGTTTTCTAGAGTCCAGAGGCAACCAGCCGTCTACAAGGAAATTCTAGAGCATTTCATTCTGCTGACATACTGTGTGGGGATGCTGATTTCATTTTCCAGCAGGACTTTGCACCTGTCCTCACTGCCAAAGGTACCAAAAGCTTGTTCGGTAACCATGCTACTACTGTTCTTGATGGACCATCAACCGGGCTTAACCTGAACCCCATAGAAAATCTATGTAGTGTTGTCCACAGGAGGAGGAGATACTCCAGAAGGTTGTTCTGCAGTGATATAATAATTAACGCAAAAGGAATTCTAGCCATTTATTGATTTCATATTAATGAACATAATTTTTGGAGGCGTAACATTTCTGGTTAAAATTAGTGATGGGTAAATGAGGCGTCATGAACCTTTTCGACCCATAGCAAAACTGTATTGATACTGTCGATACTGTCACTGAATACTGACACCTGCTGGACCTTAAAAATCCCTGCAAGCAACGGAGTTGACAGACTGATTGATTACCTAGTCTATACAATAAGATTTAAGCCATTGTATTTTATTATATATTATATACTGTATTGTGTCATATCTTCAGTTAAATTCAAAATATATTTGATATTATTAGATGCAATCAATAAATAATGTGAACATGTACCATTAAGTGAAAATTGAATTGAACGTGTTTGGAACGAGGATGCTTGTGGAATCGGGTTTTTTTCCACAAATTTTCATTAAAAAAAGAAAAGTTTTTTCAACATTTTGAAATTTAGTCTGTCACAACTTCTGCTGATAATGCCTCAGCATTGAGGAGGTGGATTTATTTAAATAAGACAGTTATGTCAAACATATGCAACACTTAACCTGCAGAACATAATATAAAAGTAAACTAAGAGTCAATTTCAGCTGAATTTGGATTCAAATAGATCAAGCAGAAACTGGAAGCAGATGAAACAACAACGAAGTGATAACTAATACTTTATTTTCTGATGTGGATCAAAATGGCCCCAAACTACGAAACCTTTCATTTGTCTTCCGGCTGCTCCATTGTTGACGCTGTACTGTAAAAGATCAAGAATTATTTTGGCAAATGCATCCAGTTGACAGATTTGCTTCCTTATAAACACAGTTTGGTGTGCCAGTGTCATTTCGAAACAGTTCCTGTATTGGTCACTTGACTTGCTGAAAGCAATACGTGAACCGACATGGGGTTTTGTCTATGGGCTTGATGCATCGCTGTTGCCGGACCCACCACTAGTTAAAATATTCTTGCTTTTTTTATTTATCTTGACTAGGTTTCTAAAACATAAAATTTGGGGGTTTTTATCATCTGTGAGTCATAATCTTCCAAAAGTACTGGAAAAAAGGCTTGGAATAGTTTTGTAATTAATCTTTATAATAAGTTACACTTTTTGAAATGAGCGACAAAAAAACAGAACTTGGCTGGTTTTATATTTGGAACATGTTTTAAAATAAATCCAGATCAGCCTCAAAAGATGGAAGGCATTACAGAAAATGAAACAATTTTCTCCTAAGGTATGTCTTCTCTCTGTGTGGACTGCCACGTTTACAGGTAACATGAGTCCAACTTGCTCAGTCAGAGAGCAAATGGCAAACAAAAGGCTATTACTATTTGTTTTGGAATTTCAATCTTTGTTATAAAATGTCCCAGATTTGAAAATGTTAGCTTTATGTTGGAAACCTTCCAACCAAGGATTGCTATATATTTACAATCTAAAAACACCAACACTGACTATCTCTAATTTTTTTTAACAAAAGACTGACTGAACACAAGTGTTTCATTGTCGTTTCAGTTTATTTTTTTTTTCTGAGTAGTATTGATGCATAAGAAGAGGCCTGCCACCTGAGTATCCTATAAAATGAGTGAGCAAACTGTTAACACCAAAAGTAGAGACAAAACAAACTTATCTTCTGTTGACATCAACCAGGCATAGAGTATGAGACGGAAACAGCCTACGGTAAATTTGAATGATGGAAAGCCAGAGTGGTTTATGGAAATTACAGATCTTTTGCATGCTGTTTACAAACTGTTTTGATGTCTACTCATGCATTGTTTATATCATATTGTTTGCTCCGTATTTTTCATTTGCCAGTTCACTGCAGTTCTTTCTGAAATTGATTGTTCAGGTCTGCAAAGTCCCACAAGCAAATGGGACTTTGCTTGTGGGACAGTTGATTTTTTGCTGCCCTAATAAAATCAACTAAAATCAACACCTGTTATTGTATGTGCTACTTTGGACTCTGCTAATATTAATACATTTTTAAAATAATTAAGTAGTCTTGTAATGAATCCATTTAATTAATATTGATATTTTTTAGAAAACAAATGATTACATATTAAAATATTCCTTTGTAATTCCTCTGTCATTTTGATTATGGCAGGCATAGTTCTTCATAAAGCAGGGCTTTTTTTCCAGCCTCTCTGCAGCAGAGTTAAGTGTCTTTTATTTCTTTCTCCTCATTCATTCTGCACTTCCCCCATGGCTCTCCGGATCCCTGTGACCTTGATTAATCCTGCTCTTTTGTTGCTCTGTGAATTTCATCTTTTTTTTTTGCCATTTCTTCTCCTTATCTTGTCTAACTGCGCCATATTGAATTTCTATTCTCCTCTTGCATTATTTCTCTTTCGTTACAGAGCACCCACTATCAACTTCTCATCTTAGAGGTCAGTTCTGCCTGCCGTTCAGCATTTCACCTGAGGCCATGGCAGTGAAGGACCGAGTAGAAGCAGTTCTCAACGTGGGTCTGCGTGTTCCCAGCATCATGCTGCTCGATGTCTTGTATCGGTGGGATGTCAGCTCCTTCTTCCAGAAGATCCAACGCTCCAGCCTTTCCAACAACCCTCTGTTTCAGTACAAATATCTGGCACTCTATCTACACTACGTAGGTTAGTATTGGTGCAACACACATGTGCATGTAAAATGTATCAATATACAGATTTTTTTTTTCACATAATGGCCACAAAAAACATAAAATAGTTTATTTGGATTTTTTTGTGATTGGCAACTTGAAAGTTCTCACAAAATTTAACTTTCTGCTGTTCCTGACTGATCGCTGATGTTCTCTAACAAACCTTTGAAGCCTTCAACAAACATCTCTATTTACACTGAGATTAAATTAAGCACAGATGGACCATATCGGTTTTATTTAAGGGTAAAACAATTAAAGGCTGACTCTCTATGCATGCATCCCTTTTAAACTTTTTTTTCTTTTAAACTATTCTTCCTTCTACTTAAAATACCACCGAAATTCATTATAGCTATTACAAAAGCGCCAATCGTTTAGGGCTGGAGAGAGGGGTTTTTAACAGTCAAAACAGGTGTGATTCTCTCTGTTCTGGCTTCAAAACAACAGTGAATGGAAAGTCTTATTCCCAGTTGGTCTCACTGGTAAAGCCTTTTCTCAGTTCGACTTGTAGTTCCACCTCTGCGTTAGACAAAAGTGCTTGAATCCCAGATTCTAAATTGCCGTAGTTGCAGTCCTGGTATTGGATCTTTGCTATTTTCCATTTTCATTTCCTTCTGTAAATATTATAAAGGACAAACAGAATTTCAAACTGCCAGTAAATCACTTTGAGCAGCGAAGGGTGGGACAATTTCTCTTCCCTTTTAATGAGATTAAATGTTGCTGAGTAGAATTCAGTTTTAGGTTTAAAAGTGAACTCAAAATAATATTTTGGAGACAAAAAAAATGATCATAGCAGACCAAGCTTTGTGTTACAGTAAAGAGCTGTTTACACAGCTGAGAGAGAACCAATAGGCCAAGTATAAACTTTTCTTTCCTTGTTTCTTTTCATGCTGCATTTTTTTCTCAAACTTGGCTGCAGTTTATGGATGAGCCAATAGGCTGGATATGTGCTGATGTGCACTATGGCTGGACCCGCAGAATACATAGGGAGCAAGACAGTAAAAGCAAATGATCTGCATGGAAGAGCTTCTGGACATGTTTTAGGTTGTAGACTGGAGTATAATAAAGTTGTTTATTGCAGAGATATTCAAAGTTTCCATGCAGTTGCATAAAATCTCACAAATGTAATTTGTTGATTTCTGTTTTGATGTTGACTCAAAACAGGGCTATTATTAAGAAATGCTGGAAGGGCTTTAAAATGTGTTTTCTGTGATGTTTTTGTTGCAGGTTACATCCTGAGCCTGGTGCTTCTGACTCTGCCTCGTCAGCACCTGGTTAAGCTCTACTTATATGTTCTGACGGCCCTGCTGCTTTTTGCTGGTCACCAAGTTTCCAGGTATAAACGCTCACAAATCATTGTGTTCTCTCAACATGATGGGAGAACATCAAATTAGTAGTGATGTATTTCTCTTTAAGAGTTACTTACATATCCAAGTCAAACATCACTCTTGACAGAAAGAGGTTTAAAGCCTAAAATAATAAAAGGAGAACCTTTGTTGTCCTCCATTAACCCTTCCTGTGATCTGTTGAAAGTCTTGCTTTCTCACTCTTTTGTAGCATAAATTAACTTCTAATATGTTTCCAATTAGACACCTAATACAGAAAGTAGATACCTTTGAGTTTTTCTTTTTTTTGATCCAGCATCAGTCTAAGGTGATTCTGTGTTTTCTGTACTGGTTGTCCCAAAAGTTGAGGCCAGGAACCCACTTTACACAAGTGGATCTATACCCACTTGTATAAAGTATACAATCACTAATAAGTTTTGTATACTCAACTTATAGCTGGGTCCAAAAATGGTTCCAGTGTTAATTTGATCTTGAGATGAAAAGTGTGGGAACCATTGATCTGTACAGCGAGGTGCAAAAAGCAAAGCAGACCTGCACGTAAGAGCTGCTGCTTCTTCAACAACACTTCTAGGCGAGAGATTCTATGCTCTACCTTTTTGCTTATTGCAGCAGGAAAACGTTTGTCAAGAAGTTTTTTGCATCTCACTCATGCTTCACAAGCAGCTCAATCGCAGACACTAAGAAAACAAATTATAAACTTGACTGGAACCGATTAATGTTTTTGTGATTGACGTAAGACATTTCATAGAGGTTTAAATTTTGTAAGAAGATGAAGATATTTAACAAAAGTCGTTGTTTTAATTGTTGAAGTCTGTGACGTCACCTTCATGCTGCTATTGCAGATATGAACAACACAGTTTCTTCTGGGTGTGTCGCTTCTGGGTCAAATGTAACAAGTTTATTATGATGGGAGTTAAAATAAAACATAAAATAAACAATGTTTTAACTTGGACTGAAGCTACTGCTGTTGCCTTTCCTCATCTGTTTAATATAAAAAGAGAAAAATGTATCTCAGGTAAAACACAAAAAAAAAAAACACAGCACAAAGATACTTACCAAATTACAGTATCTCCCTTATATATGTTAAATATATGCACTTGACAAAAAGCCCATTTCATTCAATCTCAAAAAATATCAATGACAAAACTTGGTTTCCTGTTCTTGTTTGTGTAAAGATTATTTGAGGTGGTACCACACTGTAAATTGGTGTTATATAACAGCTCTGTGCTCATCTTTTACCCTCTTTTGTCAGGGATTATGTTCGCAGTGAACTCGATTCAGGCTATGAAGGACCCGTCTACCTGGAACCGCTTTCCATGAACAGATTCACCACTGCACTTATAGGTATAATATAACACACACAGTGTATGTCAAGTGTGCACACCCCTCTGCAAATACCAGTTTGTTGGTTTGTTTGTCAGAATTAAGACTTAAAAACAATTTGAAACTCTTTTCTTTCCATCTCCTAATATTTTCCTGCAAAAACCGTATTGTCCATAGGACACAATATCTACTCTAAAATGTCATTACTGTTTAACTTGTTTTTGTCATGTAAATAAAATAAAATGCCAGTCCAATTTGACAAAAAGCCTTCAGGTTTCTGCTGAAAGCAGAAGAGAAAGAGGAATTATATTCTTCCAAATCACATTGAGTCGACACATGCACCCAAATTAACAAAACAAATATTTTATCAGAAGACATTTGAGGATTTTGAGTTACTTAGTCATAGTCCTGCAATAAATCAGACAGAAAACAGGTCACTGGATGATGATGGTGGAAAACAGATGTACTCAAATAGCAAAGGTTTATTTGGAAAACCTTTGGCAAGCAGAGTGGGAAAACGTTTGTGTCAAAATGTCGGATGCTCCTGGTCTGTTACCACAGAAGACTAAATGCTAAAATTCAGCAAAAAGCTGCTTCAGCATATTCATTTAGGGTTGTATACTCTTTATGCAACCACAGTATTGCAGTTTTATTGTAATGTTTACATTTTTAAACCTAACCAATTTGTTGTTTTTGATTGGAATTTGCAGGATATATGTCACAATAAAGGGAAAAGTTTTCAAATAATCTATTACAATTTTTTTTCTTTTTAATTTTGCACAACAGAAATCTGGCATTTTTAAAAGGGTGTATTTTGTTGTTTTAGATCCATTGTAGGCAGAAAAGCTGTACTAAGAGTAGTTATACTGTTTTTTTAATTTCATCTCTGTGAATTAATTATTAACTCCTACAAAATATTGATATGTACAGTTTGGTGTTTAATTTGCTATTTTATAACTCTTCTTTGAAATGTAATGCTGTCTTAAAAACATCTATCTTTACTGAATTGTTGTTAAAGCTCTCTTTATTGTAAACTATACCTTTAAGGTGTCACTGGTAAAATTATGCTAGCTACCACATCTAACATGTTTCATGTAAATTTGTTAAAGTGCAATATTTGTTGCAGTATTTCTGCCTTGTAATTCCTTGGTTCATCTTGCAAGTTAAAAGAAACGGGGTCTCCTTGGTTATAAATACACCTTATGAAGTGCTGATCTCACAGAAAATGCCTGAGAAGGCAAAAATAACTGCTATAAAAGACAAAATGTCCGAGAGGGGAAAAAAGTTTATTTTTCTCTACTTACAACTTTTGTTTTATTGAGGACTTATTCTTACCGATCTGGGACTGTAAATGTTCTAAAGAATTACTGGTTAATTCTCAAAAACACAAAAAGTTTTGTGTTTTTTGTATATTTATGTCCATGTTTTACATTTCAGTCCATTTGTCTTTCAGGTCAGCTTGTGGTGTGCACTCTGTGTTCCTGTGTGATGCAGACCAAGAGGATCTGGCTTTTCTCCGCGCACCTCCTCCCACTGGTGGCAAGACTGTGTCTGGTTCCTCTGGAGACTATCGTCTTCATCAATAGATTTTCAATGATCTTCACAGGCCTGGAGGTCATTTACTTCCTAGCTTCTAATTTACTGGTACCATATAACCTGGCCAAGACTGCCTACAGGGAGCTCGCTCAGGTAATAAATTACTAATGTGGCCTTATGTTGGAAGATTCCCATATTTTCCCCATGATGCTTTAGTTCTGGATTGTGTCTTCTTTCCCAAGATGAATAATACTCCTAATTACTTTCTTCTCTCCTCCTGGTTTTCTGTTCTTCTGTGTCCCAGGTGGTAGAGGTGTACGGGTTGCTAGCTTTAGGGATGTCCCTGTGGAACCAGCTGGTTCTTCCAGTTCTCTTTATGTGTTTCTGGCTCGTGCTGTTCGCTCTTCAGATCTACACCTACTTCAGCACCAGAGACCAGCCTACCTCGAGGGAGAGGCTTCTCTTTCTCTTTCTTACGAGGTAAGAACACAGTACCTTTTGTCAAACTGTGAAGGCCTTCCGGGCTTGTGTGTAGCTCATCATTTAAACTCTGTTTGCTCCTTTGTATAAGGAATGATCAAATTGTAATTTGGTACCTAAAAGGTGTTGGATCAGTAATATTCTTGTGGGTTCGTCCGTAGCTTGTTGGTCATAGAAGTGAGTGATATGGACTTAAAAGTTTTATTATGATATTTTGTGGTCAATCAATCCAGTTTTTTTGTGTAGCACATTTCAGCAGCAAATCAGTTCAAAGTGCTTTACATCATAAAAACACAAAAATGCTGCTATTGTGACAACTATTAGGGACAATAAGAACTATTTATTACTTTTTTTTAGGTATGGTAATTATATGGCTATGACTGCATAGCACAGCCATTGCAAACCTCACAAGCACAAATGCTGCTCTTGAAATAAATACCTATTTTTGATGGATTTATATAACTAAAGTGCACATAGTAACTGCATTTAATCATATTTCAAATTTATTGTTATTCATTGTTGCTTTCATGGAGCAAACAGTGGAGAATATAGTAAAAATACAAATTCCAACATTATGGAGAATAATTTTAATAATGTTTTATAAACATTTTAACAAATTAAAACATTATGCTTATGTTTTATAAACATTATTAATTCGGATTTATTGTGAAAAGAATAAATCAAAATTCTTAAGAAATTTATCATGATATATGATAAAAATTGGGTAAATGCCTACTCTTAGTTGGTCATACTTCTTTTATATGACTGTATATCTTTGCCTCATCTAGTTTCATTTTAAACACATCACTTGTACTGAAAATGGATAACTTTGAGCCTTCAGTCAGTTACTATTTTCACACTAAAAAGTGTTGTCAGAGTAATGTGCCTGTCCTAGTATGGTACATTTACTGTTTGGAAACAATATATTAATTTTTTTTTTCATTCAAATTTACTTAGTCATTGCCAGCATTGTCTTTATTGCAAAATAACTCTTCTAAGTCAGGAAAATTATAGAAAAAGTATACAACGCAAACATTAATGTTCAAGCTGAAAATGATCCAAATCCAGTTATCAGCCATTTTCCCATTGCATCTTTATTTTCTAAACATTACGGAACATAAATATTGTTTATAGACACCATGTGATTTACTGCTACATCATTTACAGTTTCTCTAAACTCTCCCTTTTTGTTCTTTCCTCTTCTCCATCCACGTGTTTAGTATTGCAGAATGTTGTAGTACACCGTACTCTCTGCTGGGTCTGGTTTTCACCGTCTCATTCATCGCGCTGGGAGTTCTCACGCTCTGCAAGTTTTACTTACAGGGCTACAGAGCCTTCGTCAATGACAACGCCATGCACAGGTGAGTGTATTTGCTTGTTTATTTGAGGCTGTACATTTATTCACACTATTTATTTGAAATAGTTCTCAAATTTCAATTTTATCTGTCTCCCACATGTGCAGAGGAATGACTGAAGGCATTACGCTGCTTATCCTGGCTGTGCAAACCGGCTTGATAGAGCTGCAGGTCATCCACCGAGCCTTCCTCCTCTCCATCATCCTCTTCATTGTTGTTGCTTCCATTCTGCAGTCCATGCTGGAGATCGCTGACCCCATCGTTTTGGCTCTGGGAGCCTCCAGAGACAAGTAGGTCAAACTCCTCATGCACTTTTTTTTTTCTTAAATTTAGGAGCCATTTAGTTATTTTCCATTTCTGTGTTCTAATTGTGCTTTTTCTGTTTGTAGGAGTTTGTGGAAACACTTCCGCGCAGTATCTCTTTGCCTCTTCCTGCTCATCTTTCCAGCTTACATGTCATATATGATCTGTCAGTTCTTCCACATGGACTTCTGGCTCCTCATCATCATCTCCTCATCAATCCTTACCTCACTTCAGGTACATCACAAGCACACTGATATTAAAAAGGCTTCTTTTATGAAACCAATAAGTTCTCATAGCTTCATTTAGAAAATCATATTCTAATATTACCCTATGTCCAAACATGGAAGGTCAAAAACTATAGTACATTTTCAATCGTTTATCATTGTTTACATGTCTTTGTAATGAAGTTTTTATTTTATTTTTTTGTAGTTCTTAAATGTAAATAAATAGTAATGTTTAAAAAGTCCTACATTTACCTCAGGAAACTTTAAAAACCTTGTTCTGATCCTTTGTTAGGTGAGTAAGAACCGATTTACTCTAAAACGGTTCTTTTTTCACAGGTTCTCGGTACGCTGCTGATCTACGTTCTCTTCATGGTGGAGGAATTTCGTAAAGCTCCAGTGGAAAACATGGATGAGGTCATTTACTGTGTCAATGGGACCTATAGATTGCTGGAGTTTCTGGTAAATGTCCCCTCAAAACTTATCAATTATGACAAGTTTTACTAAGCAAACATCACACAATGTCAGATCTGAAATTGTCTGATTTCAGATCAGACAATTTTCTCTTGATTGGCTCTGATCAGTTATGAGATATATTTTGGTGCATAATTGTGAATAATCTTATTTCTTCATTTTCTGTTTTATTAAAAACTGTCAGTGAATATGAATTACATTTTTCAATTTTAATCCTTAGCAGAAAAAGATAAACACTCAAAATCAGTGGAGTTTTCTTTCTTACTTTCATTAACTTCTATGTCGCCAGGTCGCAGTGTGTGTGGTGTGCTATGGCATATCAGAGACTGTATTTGGCGAGTGGAGTGTGATGGGCAGCACCATTATTCTGGTCCACTCCTACTATAATGTTTGGCTCCGAGCCCAGCTGGGCTGGCAGAGCTTCCTGCTCAGGAGAGATGCTGTAAACAAGATCAAAAGCCTCCCAACTGCAACTGATGTGCAGCTGGAGCAGTACAACGACATCTGTGCTATCTGCTTCCAGGTACGCAGAGGCTTTAGCATGTATAAAGAGACTGTTTATTTGTTTTTATCCTTTTTATGATTAAACTTATCACTAATTGATTTGATTTATTTAGTAAGATATTTAGTGTATTCTTATGCTTTTAACTAGGGGGGCACCAAATGCAGTTTTTGCCTGACCTGCTGATTCTGATTTTGGCCAATATTGATTTCTTTGTCTTCTTTTTGTCCTCTTTTTTTTAGTCTGAAATTAGAAAAAGAGGACAGTGGTTGATTTCTAGACCTTTGCTGAGATAGATAAGATCTGTGGATAAAATTGGCTTCACATGTGGGTATCAAGCAATCAACAATCTCTCAAAATTAAGAAAATCAGGACCGATTTATCAGCTGGCCGATTTATCTGTACAGCCCTACTTCTAACTTAGAAATGTACTGTTAATACATTTGGCAGCTATGTTTTTTTTAATTATAGTTCATGCTTTTAAAAAAATCTAACATGTTTTTTCTGATATTACATTAAGGTGATTGACAGGAAGTTACTTTTGTTGGGTCTATTTGCTACCACACTTAAATCCTTTTTCTTCTTTCATCATATTTCTTCCAAGATATATTTTACTTCTAGTAAAGGTCTTTAGGTTTTTGCTTGATATTGAGTTGTCTTCTTTATGTCCTATTCTTATCCAATAAAAGCCTACATGAGCAAGAGCGAATGTAAATCTTAAATCTTTTCTCCTTCCAGGACATGAGCAGTGCTGTGATCACACCATGCAGCCATTTCTTCCACGCTGGCTGTCTGAAGAAGTGGCTGTACGTCCAGGAAACATGTCCTCTTTGTCACTCGCAGCTTAAGAGCCAATCAGCTGCCAGTGGAGTTCCCAACCAAGATGCCGCCGCAGCCGATCCGATCCCTGCTGGACAGGACGGAGTCGCTGCTGGCATTGAGGAGAAGGAAGATTCTCCTTCTGATGAAGTGAAAGATGAGAGAGGTGATGGGACCTCCTCTCCCTCCTGCATGCACTCTGCTCCTCTGCACCTTGGTGCACCTTGCACCTCTTCCTCACCTCTGACTGATTCCATGGAGAATAAGTTGCAAACAGGTCACCCATCTACATCCTTCTGCTCTACCTCTGACACGCCTGACAGACCCGCTAATCTTCGATTTCGCTCCCACGCGGTTTCCCCCTCCATCCGACACTCCTCCTCCTCACAGATACTGACCCCTGTTGACCTCCAGGAGATCCACTGATTCAACATGGCCGCCCCTCACAGCCCAGCTGCCATTCTGAAGAAGTTCCTCCTCCTTCATGCTCATCCACAACTCCATCGCCGCACACATGCAACATACACGCATGCACTTAGCAACAGCATCCCCACACTCCGCTTCCTTTATTGTTCCCTGAAATCCAACTTCCTCATATCCAGGGTTCCTACAGTTTGAATGAATAAAATTTGAGTTTACAATTTTTTACTTTACAGTAGTATCTATTTAAAAATGACAGAAAAGGTTTTGGAAAATGTTATTTCCAGGCTTTAATCCTAACTAATAAAGCTGGCCCAAACAGATTCTTAGTTTACTTCCCCTTTGACAATATTTTACACAACATCAGCTATTTTTTTCATCTACCACAAGTTGGAAATGTAAATATCTTGGAAATATGGGCATGTATGCAAATATAATCTAAATGTTATGGAGATGATAGGGCAGGTACAGGGAGTTTATGGACCATAAGTTGATTAAGAAAACACCAGAGAAAATGTTCACTTCTATTCTATTTAGTTTCTAACTTCCATTATTTGGGTTGCGGTTTATTTACTTTAGAAACATTTGATGTAACCTTAGATTGAAGTAGTTTACTAGTACCATGAATGACACTGACTTAAATGAAAATGTTGCTTTCACATTTAGGGGTGTTTTTCTCACAGCACTCTTAAAGCTGATGGTAAAAGAAAGCATTTAAAGTTGTTTTGGCAAAATTGTTGTTCATGCAAACAGCCAGGAACCCAAAAACAAAAACACTACTGTAGTCTTGCCTATAATCAAATGTGTTACTACAGAACAATACCTTGTTTAAGTTGTGCTTTTGTACTGCTACACATTACACAATATTTTCATGCAAATATATTTTTAAATATGTAAATACATGTTGATGTCCCTCACTAATTTATGCATTAAAAATAGGACAAAGATCAAATTTTAAAAAGAATGAACTTGTGAACTAAAAACTGCTTAGGAACCCTGCATATCTGATTCTGAGAGGAAGATGAACTCAGTTTGTAAGCCTGTATTGATTATTCAGATCTTAAATATAAATAACTGGTTAGATATATTTTAACAAAATTTTGATACTGTATCTTGAAACTGTTATCTTAATCTCTCCCCTTTAACTCGTGCTGGAAGTATTTTTTTTACTTCATTTTTCAAGAGTGTTGCAGTGATCCGTCTCAGAAATAGTTTCAGCTTGTACATCCTGTTTACAAAATGTGAAATCCATTAGTATAAGTTTTCTGTATTTAATTTCTTCATCAGCAAAATCATACTGTTGGACTTTCTCACAGTAGTCATATTTACTGGTTTCGTTGTCCCTGCCTTCCTGCGTGCAGCCTTCCTCTCATTGCTGTACATGTTAGGTTTATCTAATGTCCTTTACGTGCCATGACATGTAGAAATGATCAGAGGCCGAGACAGCTACGAATGACAATGGATAACTTATGGTTACATTTAAACTGTGACAGTCTTAACATTTCATAAACAAGTTTTTTTTTTTTTCTTTCTGGGACATTTTTTTAACATCTGGGAGACAGTGGTTGTGAGTATTGGTAAAAACAAAGAATTAACAGATACTGAATGTCGTTTCTCGTGGCCGTCACATGACCTGAAGCCTGGTGCTAAGCAGAGGACTTGTGATGTGGTCTAGCCGTCTGTTTCCATGTGAACTAATCAGTGGTTTCACATGGGATGTCGAATTAATTTTGTATTGTCAAAGCTTTTGCTATAACATCTCTTCAATATTTGAAACAAATTTGCATGGCTGGTCCCAGCAAAAAGCATCTATGTTCCTCTTCGCCAAAGTTTTGCATCGCTGATAGTATTATTATTATTATTAAGGTCAATTTTACATCATATTGTTGGACAGTGCAATGCACCGTGGACATGGAGAAAAGTAGGAAGTTGATATTTTTGACATTTCTGGGTAATTACAGTGCCTTGCAAAAGTGTTCATACTTGATATTTTTCCCCCACATTTTGTCATCTTCCAACCACTGATGTATTTCACTGGGATTTTATGCAACAGATCAACATCAACTAATACACTTCAGAAGTATATCTAAATCTTGCATCTATTCGTCTGAGTTGGCACTACATAGCTCCACCTTCAGCTGCAGTTACAGTTGCAGGTCTTTCTGGGGAATGTCTCCCCAGAACTCTGCTCATCTACAGATTGACATTTCTGCCCCACTCTTGTTTGCAACAGCGATTTTCAGCTCTTTCCATAGAATACCAATTGGATTTAGCTCTGGCTGAATGTTTAGGATCATTGTTATGCTGGAAGCTGAACCTTTTGCTCCAGACTTGTGCAGCAGTAAACAGGTTTTACTTCTGGGTTATATTGTGTTTCCATCCATCAACCCATCCATGGTAATTCTTACTATCTTTCCTGTTTCTGCTAATGAAATCTATCTGTATAGCTGCTAACACAGAGTGTTGCGATGGGGATGATGGTGATATATAGTTTCCACTTTAAGTTGCACTTTGCATCTAGGCCAAAAAATTTAACTTTGTTCTCATCTGACTGGAGCTCCTCTTTCATTTAGCCTCATATGTCGAAGGAACTGTTTGGGGCAACAGAGTAAAGGGGTTACATACAACTGCACACTTTTTCATTTGTAAAACATGGGAAAATTAATTTATTTTTCTCCCACTTCACAACTTTCTGTTGGTTTGTTGCGCAAAATCCCAATAAAATCTCTTGAAGTTTCTGGTTGTAATGTGAACGGGAAAAATTGGCAAATGTTTTTGGGGTGTGAATACTTAAACTGCAAGGCAGTGGGTCCACGTAGCTGACATCGGGCCTCCTGCTTTTATTCACTTTAAAGCTGATAAGACATGCTTTAGCTGACAAGCTAATGAGAGCTGAAACCTGTTCCAAGCAGGAACCAATCACTTCGCTCCATCAGGGCGATCAGTATCCCTGCAGCTCAGTCACTCCATGAGAGGTTACTACCAGCAAACTAAGCCATTTAAGTTCTTTATTTTGTCCACCAGCCCTTATTTGTGCTCAAACAAACACTCTAGTTGGCTCTTTGGCTTAGAAAATAAATGTGTAATGAAAGGTGTTTGTCTAAAATAATAAAAGTTTAGGGATTCTGATGCACGCTTATATGTAGAGCTTGCACGCTGCCACAGAACTTGTTTTTGTCTTCAGTGTTTCTAATCTTATTACTGACGTTTTTTCAATCTTTTTCTTTTTCTCCTCTTTTATGTTTTTGGTTGTATTTGCACTAATCTCATTTATACTAGCAATGCTCTAAAGCTGTCCTGTTGCTGTCAGCTACCAAAAGCCCTCTGTCGTTTGTGTACGAGGAAACAGCCCAATCTGTGTGTGTAATGTATAGAAATGTTGTTCCGTTTGATGGTATCCGTATTGTTTATATGACCAGTGCTCGGTTTCCTCCTGAATTCCTTGTTGCTTTGCCCAGAAGCTGTGAGGAAGGCAAACTTTTACTTAACAGTAAGTGTTACTGCATCACCTGTGTGCATGACGCGTCCTCAGGCTGAAGTGATCGCTCCAGTGTCCTCTATTGGTAAGGAGTGGGATCAGCATGATGCTGACAAACAGGAGATCTGGTACTTAACCTTTGACAGTATTGCTTATTACCACAATTTCTTAAGGTCTTGTTGCTCTGACTTTATTTTTTGACTGTACGAAGCATTGCTTACACGGCTGAAAATGAATACATGATAATTGTACGATCAGACCTTTGCAATGCTGCATCTTTTTGATTTGTTTTTTTAAGGCATAAGATGTTGACTGATGAATTGTGTGCATCTTTCTCTGAAAGGTGAACTTATGGACTGTCTTTGTTTCTTTTCTCTTGATTTATAAATGAAGCCCCTTCAATGGCTACACAGATTTGTTATGCATAACAAGGTTTTGGAGAGTGTATCATGCAGAGGAATCACCTGCATGATACAATGTTTGAAGGTGAAAATTGTCATTGGCAGCTGTATTTGAATCTGCATTGCAGTATTAAATGCTAACTAGTACAAACGTTTGTCAGCTTTTGGTTCAGTATATTTGCACAATTCTTCCCTGTACACCAAACAATGCTATAAGTAGCAGTTTGTTGGTTGAAAATCAAATGAAAAATATTCTAAAATGAATATCCAGCTCCAGTTTTTGTCTAAATTCTTCCTTCAGGGACTGTTAACAGTGTGGTCATGAAAACTCATATTCTCTTAAAGGCCGGTTACAGTGCATTATTTGCAGTTGTTTCAGCTGCAGGATTAACTTCAGATTAAATGTGCCAACATTTCAACTTCAGCAGCTTTAATGTGTTGGTGTAAAAAGAACAAATTTTAAAAGTGGACTTTTCTGGCATTTTAGATTGCTTTTACACTATTTTAAGAGCATGTATCTGAAACACGATTCAAAGATGTTCCCTCATGTTGTGCCTGAATATCTTTAAGATTTTCAGAGTATCGTTAATCAGAGAAACAATACTGTTGCCTTCTAAAAGCCAAGTTTCTCAAAGCCAAGATTGTGTCTGAAATGGAAATAAAAGAAGCATATGCAAATATGGAAATTGGATCTATAACTGAAACAAGCATGCTGTTAAATTTAGTGAATGCATTTTTAACACAGCTGCTCAATGCTAATACCTCAAAGTGAAGAATGGTGTTTTCTTGCTCTAACTGAGCCTTGCTTTACATTTTTTTATTATTATTTTGTCTGGTTAGTTTCAAAGCCTACAGATATAGGACCTGCTCTGTAAAACCTGGCTCTTGTGTTGAATTAAAAATGTCCCACAGCTGGTTTTCAGACTGGATGCCTGGTGTTGCCTTGGTTATTTTACAGAAACTGAATGTCAAATACAATAAATGATTCTCTGCAAAACATTCTGCTCTTTACTGCTTTGATTTACTATATTAAATAGTTTAGTTTGCTTGAATTTGAATGTCTTTACTTTGACGGGACTAAATCAAATTACCTTCTGAGCATGTTCCCCAGAATTACCTATGTATTTGATTCAAGTGTGCTTAAGCAGAGACTGGAATGTGCCTTAAATTGTCACACCAAGTTAAAAAAAGTAGAGCAATACTCAGAAGCAGTTCAGGTGTAACTGAGGCAGCTGGAGAGATCTACAGCTCAGGTGGCAAAACCTGTCGATAGAAGCTTTGTAACATCCTAAGCAAGTAGTCAGAACAATGTGGTTTTGATCAAGTTATATTTATGTATGTCTTAAATCCAGCTGAGGAGAGAAAATGTTTAACTTTCTCAGATACTCTCAATTCAGACTGACTGAACTTGTTCTGTTTTGTGGGTGACAAATGCCTGTACTTTTCATCCATTCTCATTGCATCTGAACACATTGCAAACTTCTGATATTTGTAAAAGAAATATCAGATACTAATCCTTTCACAATTATGCACTTGCTTGTCTTGGGCTATCAAGCAAAATGACTACATAAACTGACAAAAATGTGATCCAGTTCAAAGAATGGTAAGAAATTTTGCAAGGTATTGCATTGAACATTTAAAATTTTATTGCAACTTGGTCAACAATCGGTGATTTAAAGCAAAATGGTCCCATTTGTACGGTATGATCATCAAAATTAAAAGTCGTCACCTACTGGATCTAGAAAGCGCCGTTTGAACAATTCCATACTGGACATGCTATTGCACTAACCAGGCACACGGTGGTGCTGTTGCGCCACATTTATGCTTACAACACAAACTCATGGGACAAACTGCTGAAGCGACGCAAACACATGCGAAGACCATGTCAAAGCACTCAGTGAGAATCACTGATTTCTCAGATTTATGAACATATTTTGGCAGCATTTCTTTATGTTTATGAAAAACAGAGATGTATACTCGTGGTTATAATTAATAATCATTGATTGACCATGCTTTGATTTTTAATTTCAAGATTTCTCTTTCAATATCTTGGAAGGTCTTCAAATACATTTCGTAAGCATATCATTACAAATAGCCTAATAATATAAAATATTAAATACATTTTAAAGCCCTTTTTTCCAAGTTTGGGTAAGGAATGTGTTTGTGTGCAAACTTTACAGAGTAATTCATGCCGTTTATTTAAGATCAAATTTATCTGCAGTTGATTTGAGTGTCAGAAAAAATATTTTTCTCTTTTAGGAATTTATGTCAAAGATGTCAAAGCCATAATTATGCACCACATATTTTATCTCCCTCCAATGGTATGACTTTATGGATTTCTGTGTGCCACTACCCTCTCTGTGTCACTTCATAAGCAGAACCAGAGCATGAAAGACTTCTTCTTCTCCTTAATCAAGGTCAAGAGCATTTTCCAGCAGCCTTTTGAGAATAAGAGCTGGAAGAGTGCCAGTTCTCTCTCTGCCAATCATTCTCACACATAGATAAATAGTAGGATTTTTTGACCTCCTGACCTTTAGCAGATCAATAGACTATTGGTTTTAACACACTTCACTGCATTATCTATTAATATTTGTATTTTGTTTTGACCCCCCCCACCCCTGCTCCTCCTCCTAGCAGGGTGATAAATAGTTTCAAATAACAGATGGTGCCGGAGGGAGAGACAAAGCGGGGAAATCTGGTTGCAATTATCCTCAATTACGCTCATTGTTATTTTGAGCTAATTATTGTTATTGTCACTTTTGTTTGTGTGTTTTGCGGCGCTGGGCTGCAAAAAGGCAAGGCCTAAGACAATAGGGAATATGATGCTATGACAAAAAATGCCTTTTTATAATGGAGTCTGTAACCAACTGATGTAAATAAAAATCACATCCAATTTAACAAACATCTGCACTCACTGATGTTGTTCTAATGAAAGCAATTTAGATTGAAATTAGTAATTTTTAAAATTTTATTTTGTAATATATAAGATAATTTATAAATTTTTATGTAAAAATGTGAGAATAATGAACAACATCATGTGAAGCAATGTGGAAAGTTGGAAAAAGATTATCTGCTGCATATACTGCCAATGCTGTACGAAGGTTTTGAGTCGACCTTTTTTTTATTTGCAAGAAGGCAGATTTCTCTCCCACGCCTACTGAGGCTCTTCTAAGAAGAGATACTAATAAAAGTAAGTTTATGATCAAATAAGTAATCTTAGATCAATTTCTAAGATTTTTCAGGGATTTATTGATCTTTCAGAAGTCTAATAAAACCGACTTTGCAGGTTCAATTTGAGCTATGCTAAAATAATGCTAATCTGAGAGGGAACAGAAAAAGAAAAGGATGAATTCAAAGTCTCAGAACCAACTATTTCTCCATTACTGTTTACCACCAGAAGCTTTAAGGACTTAACTGGACGGAGTATCCTATTTCACACTGTTCAGGCTGTTTATTCTCAGGAACCAACTTGTGGTTTTCATCAAATATTTCCACCAAATAAAGGGATAGCCAATGGACATTTCAGTTGTTTCTCACTTTCGACTCGGAACCATGTGACACGTTAAAAGAGAGTTGTTAAATGACTCGCAGAACTAGTTTAATGTACAGAACAAAACAAAGCAAAACTCTTGATTTTAAATAAATTTAAACAAATATGACATAACAAAAGGTGCTAGTTGAAAGACTACTGTCTCCTTACAGGAGGCGTCAAGAGGCCTGATGAACCAATGAGAGGCAGACTTGGTGTAATGTGAGTGATATAAATATCTTTTAGCAGCTTTTTAGTTATTATTTCAGAAAGTCAGCTACATAGACAAAGGGGTCATTTTGGTCAGATCTAAATGTTTAAGTGACTTGAAGAAAAAAACTTACTCTGTAAAATCTGTTGGATTCCAAGTTCCACCTCAGAAAATGTTGAGAGCAAATATACACCATGATAGTCATTTAAAAACAGTCCTACTGCACCTTGACTTTTTCATTTATTTTTTAAGGACTTTTGTTATAAAAAGTAAGAAAGGACAAATAAAAATGTTCCTTTTTCTATCTATGTTTAGATATCAATTTAACTGTGAAATCCAGACGTTCTTAAAACTTGCAACGTTCAAAGTTCAGAGTTGCAAACATGACCAAGAAAGACCCTCAGGTGTGTCAAAGTTAGATGTTTGTCATTTAAGAACATAGCTACCATGTGGCTAAAACTGTGGTGACCAATTATTTACTTACATTTTATTAATGTTTTGTCTTGTATTTTATCAGGTCTGACAACACACTGCAGTGTTTCAGTGCATGAAATGTTGAGAAAGAAAACATTGTTTATCGCTTGTTATCCCGCTAAGTAACCATAACAACTGCCAATTCCCAAGAGTTTCCAACTTGCAGGTGGAATATTGTTAAATTAGGTGTGATGTCATTTCCAGATCCAAGTTTCAACCCTAGAGGTTGACACATTTGAGTAGTCAGTAAGGATCATCTTTGTGGCTGTGAGTGCTTACTAACTCTAAGAGCTCAGATATATCAGTTAACTTGCTTCATATTTACATTGCAAATGCTCAATGCTAAAAAAAAATATTCAGAGCACCAATAAAGACGAGAGCATAAAAGATAAAGCATCTCTCATGTCCTGTGTAAAGTATTTGATATATTTTCTTTCTTAATTAAAGACTTTCAGATATTGTCACGTTGTAATAACATCTGAGAAGAGTTTGAACTTCTCATTTTGTTAAGGTTGTTGCTTATATTTTATTGTAAGATCCAGTATTTACTAATGCAAAGATTCCAGGGGAATTGATATTTAATATCTGAATGGGGATGCCCCCTCCTGAAGAGTCGCTGAGGTCTTTGCTTTGCTCCAGCAGACACAGCTCCCTTTTGATGAAAAAATATTGTTGCGTGGGCAATTTTGGAGATTGTGGTGCGGGCATGGGTTTCACTTCATAACCACTTTTTTTTTATCAGATTAAAGACCGAGTTTCTGGCCATTAGAGGAAGACAGGGGAGCTCCGGGTGGCTGCATGATGCAGACTTGACTCTTTGTTTGGGGGCGTCTCCTGTCCTCCTGTTCCCCTCCTCTGGTATTCCCTTCCCTCCTATTCCACTCCCACCTCTCTCTCTCTCTTTCTCTCTTCTCTCTCTCTCTCTCTCTCTCTCTCTCCCCTCTACTGGGGCGGTAGAAGCGCCCCCCTTGTTTGGTTCTCAGAGAGAGGGGTCCTTTGGGAAGAGTCACAGAGCGATTTCCTCAGAGCGAGTGAGGAGTTGCGAGAGCGCAGGAGTAAGCCCTGATCCGGACATCATCACCCACGCCACGGCACGTCCCGCGGACCGCAGAGCTGCAGGCAGAGAGGAAAGAAGAGACTGAAAGATGAAGAAAGAAGTGTCAGACAATGATGACATCTGATCTCCTTTTCTTCCTCCCTGACAGCTCTCACTGTGGATCTCTGCGAGCCTGGATTGACTTCTTTCGGGTCAATCCGGTCCCCGTCATTCTCTGAAGCGATTTAACACCTCTTCATAAATGTTGGGACAAGTTGGATCTCAGTATTCTTGTAAGATTTGCGCTCAGCTTTAGTTTCCAAATCCCTGCTCAGAACAGGAGGCAAAGGGAATAAAGAGCAGCCGGGAGCGCACCCACGTTGTCCGAGTGACGGATCCACTGCAGAACAAGTGCGCAGCTGGGGTGGATAAGGAACGGGCTTTCAGAGGTTTTGTTCATGTTCGGGATCCAGGAGAGCATCCAGAGAAGCGGCAGTAGTCTGAAGGAAGAGCCGCTGGGAGGCATGAACGTCCGGAGCTGGATGCAGGGAGGCGGCGTGCTGGACGCCAACACGGCCGCTCAAAGGTGAGCTCTGCCCCGCTGAAGGAGGGCGCTTCCACGCCCCGGTCCGAGGACAGGCTCCGGAAAGATGGAAACCACGCGTGTTTTCTCCGTGACGATCGTCTCCCGAGAGAGGCTGCTGGATTTCTAGACAGCGGAGACACTTTGGGGGATGAAGATACTTATTCAGATTGACCTTAGGCTACAGCACAGGCTCACTTTTCTAAACCCACAGCGGCAACACGTGCTAATGTTGATTTTTACGCACTTCTAGTTCAAGTCCAGTGAGCGTAAAATCATCATGGAACCAGGATACATCAACAGAATCATACATATCATAAAGGTTTAGAAATGGCAAGACTGCTCTTTTAAGTCAACTTATATATAAGTCAGTCTAACTATATATAATATATATATATATATATATATATATATATATATATATATATATATATATATATATATATATATATTATTATATTTATGTAATTATATATATTATAATAATTTTTTAAAACGCACAACAGCTGCTTTGGAGCATTTTTTTTTGGTGTTTCTTATTTATTACTATTATTTTTGTTTCCTCTTTTTCTTTTGCAATTTTTTTTTCTCTTTTGCACAGTAAAGCTTTTTAGCCATTAAAAAGGAAAACAAGCAAACGAAACAAAACGCCCGCCTCTGTCTTGCCTGTGTGTCCGCAGTGGAGTGGGTCTGGCCCGGGCTCACTTTGAGAAGCAGCCGCCCTCCAACCTGCGGAAGTCCAACTTCTTCCACTTCGTCCTGGCTCTGTACGACCGACAGGGCCAGCCGGTGGAGATCGAGAGGACCAACTTCGTGGACTTCATCGAGAAAGAGAAGGTGAGAGGCAACACTCGTGGAAAGCAGTCGCATCAAATGAAACATGGTTTAGATTTCCCACAGGCCTGATTTATTTCAGCTTAAGAATGTAATTATTATTATTATTATTATTATTATTATTATTATTATTATTATTATTATTATTATTATTATTATTATTATTATTGCTATTGTTGTTGTTATTATTATTAACACCGATTATAATCTGAATTTGATTTTGAAAAAGGCCGACATAAATAAATACAAACACGTTGTAAAAACAAAAACAAACAAACAAAAAAAGATTCTTGAATGTTTCCATTAAATGTCCAACTCGGTGTTCGTTTTAAATTATTTTTAATTTATGGTTCTGTTGAACATAACCACTTGTTTTATATAAACAAGAGCGCAGCGAGCGTCTCATCAATTATGCCATCGCAATGCAGCGGACGAACCAAGTGTCGGATTTATTGTCCCCCCCTCCAAACATAACCGGTAATTACAGAGGAATTAAAAATCCACAATAACACAGCGAGCTAAATTACAAGGCTGCGCTCCTTTAATACATCAATACATACATAATTCACTCTGTTATGTAATATATGTGGCTGAACTCCCTCGGTCTGGTCTTTCCTACAAGCGCAAAGCTTTTCTTTTTATTTATGTATTTATTAATTTTTAAATAAAAGCTCTCTAAATCTCGGTAGAATCTTAGAGTTTGTTGTGTGTTTAAGGAGTCGAGCGGGGAGAAGACCAATAACGGGATTCATTACCGGCTTCAGCTTCTCTACAGTAACGGTGAGTGGTCGCATTATCTCCGGTCAGTTTGAGCAAATCAGCATCACAGCCTCTATCCAATGTGCGCACAGGCGTTTTTACCCCCGTTGTTTTAAACTGTTTCCACGTTCCGGGAGGAAACGCTGCAGAGGAGCATCAGGCGGCCACAGCCTGTGTCTGTCACACAGACTCAGGAGAGTTTCAGGAGTTTCATGAGACCTATTAGTCAAATTTCAGTGCAGCTGTTGCGGGCGATTTGGAGCAGCAGCTTTGTGGCTTTATCACTGTCACTGTCCCTAAATTAGGCTTTCCAGTTTGGAGCCTGTTTGAGTTCCAGTAGGACTATTTTACACTGTAACAAAAGCACGGCTACAATGTGAGGCCTGCACTTGTTGACAGCTTGTTAAGAAGTAGCTGTCTGCTAATTTATCTCCGTTGTTCATTGTTTTATATTTTTTATGTATTTATGGTGATGTGAAGATTTATGAGCCAAAATGTTGGAAGTTGAGAGCTGAACCAAACTAGTCTGTCTGAGTCTTTTGAAAGGACCTCAAATACATTTACTGCTAATTTTATTAACTGATCTAATATTCTCACAGATAAAATAAAATAAAGTAAAAATAATAATCCAAACCATAATTTGACTACATCCTTTCAAGGGGGAAAATGATGTTGTGTTGAGAAAAAAAAATATTTTTTATTAAATGCACTAATGGTTTTTTACCATTAATGGTAACTGTCATAATAAAATATATAGAACAGAAGCACTGGAAGATTTTTAGAATGAATGAATTTTATTTTAATAAATTGTATTTTAATAGTGACTGTTTAAAGTGGAGTTTAATGACATAGATGTGCTGTGCAAAGAGCTTTTAAATATTGCTTTGTCTGTTTACTTTATCTTATTTTTTAATCGATCAAAGTACTTATCAGTGATCCACAAGTTACTTACCTGGAACAGATATGATGTGACAGAGGTCCATCAAAATCTTACCACCATGTACTTTCAAAGGGAGGATAGAAAAAAATCTCCAAAGCTCTCTTGGGGCCAACGAGTCTCCATAGCAACCATTAGCTGCTGGTTAGATACCAACAGGTGGTTTTGGAGGCATGCTGTCCTACCATCACAAATGTAGAGTTTGCTGAGGAACTTTCAATTGAACTGAATGCTTATTAGATGGGAGCAAGACTGAGCTTTAGAAACAAACATTCCAAGTTTTTGGAATATTCGTTGTGTGACTTGGAGAAAAAAGGATGAACAGCTAAAAAACATCTGATATCCACTGTTAGGTATGACGGAGGATTTGTGATGCTGTGAGCCTAAATCAAACCTAAATATAATTTTTTAAAAATATAATGACTGACCTGAAGAGATGAGAGCACACCCATGACTTTGGATGATCTAGACATAATCTGAAAGTGAATAGTCAAAGTCTCCCTCTTTTAATGCTCTGTCCATGTGGAACTAAGACTATTTGACTGGGAAGATCTGTCTTTAGAAACTAATAAAACACACCGGTAACTGCTGAATTTGTTTTTTAAAAAAAATTCTAAACATAAGACTTTTTTCTCCTCTGAAATTATTTTTCTCAAAAAAAGAAAAAAAAGGTTAGATTTTTCTAAAATTTTAGTTTCAGTAAATGTTTGTAAAATATTAATTAATTTTAAGGTGCCAAAACATCTACATGTTTTAATGGACAGGGACTTTTTGTAGTAAAACAAGGTTATTTGTAGCTCATTGTTGCAGCTTAGTTCCTTTTGAGGGAGAAAATACATAATAATTAACTACTTGTAAATAAAACAAAATGTTGGGGAAAAAACATTTCTGTTACTATTTATTTAATTTTAATATTTATCTAATGGACAAGCTTTTATTTAGAATCGATGTAAACTTTCTGATCTGTGTTCTCTCTCCTCCTCTGCTTCCTGGCAGGCATCAGAACAGAGCAGGACTTCTACGTCCGACTTATAGACTCCATGACTAAACAGGTAAACACTCTCACACTCCCAGCAGTCTGTCACCTCTCCTGTTACTTCGCTGACATTAAGCCGCTCCACAGATCCACCGCCCTCATGCATTGTAGCTGCACACACACAATGATGAGCATTTGTGTGTGTGAGATTCAACGGGTGGGTGTTTCCACAGTGTGAATGTGAGAGATGGTTGCACACACACGCACACACACACACACACACACACGCTGCATGGCTCCAGGCATTTTTTTCTTTGCCTGTGCTTCTCTCGCTGTGATTAGAGCAAAGAGGCAGCGAGCGGGTGTTGAGGAACAGGAACGGGAGTCTGCTGCTCACAGTGGGAAGTGGGAAGATGTAACGGCACCTCTGGGATTTGGTCTACCTGGTGGCAAGCATCGTCTGATCGGATCCAGTTTGTGCTTCATGTTTTTGTTTATGTGTACATTAATGAGTTACAAAAGACATTTTGCAGATAAAGTGCAAAATGTCTCAAATTACTTAAAGTATGTTATTTAAATAGTTCAACTCACGCATTGTTTTTGGTGAAGCTGAAAGTGAGAGTTGGCTGTTAGTTGTGTGGGGAGCCAAGAGCCGATGCCATGCACTGAATACTCGTTAATGTGGCTCCAGGCTCTGACAGAGTCTCACGTTACTGCTGCCACATTACACTGCGTACTGTGTGTGTGCGTGTGTGTGTGTGAGACTGGAAGGCCTGCAGGACCACACGGCTTCAACAATAACACGCTTTACCTCAACCTCAATCTCTGTGGGGTGATCACCAGTTGCACACAGTGGGAGCCCCCTCCCACACAAACACATGGTCAGCAACGTGAACATGTAAGAACAATAGATATCAGTGCTTCGAATTAGAGAGAAAGAAATAGTTTTCAACTAATTCGACATTGCAGTACATCATAGAGTGCTGTTTAAAAGTCTTGTCTTCGTTTTTTTTAAACATATTTTGCTTCTAAGGAGTTAGATTTTGGGACTACATGTTGGAACTGCTAGTAGCAATTTTGCCTTGCAGCAAGAAAGTCCTGGGTTTGAATCCCTGCATGGGGTCTTGTTGCATGGCGCTTACAGTTTCTCCCCATGGATGTGTGGGTTCTCTCTGGATTCTCTGGTTTTATGCTGCACTCCCTAAACAGAACTTTTTATTGTATTTGTTAAAATTGTACTTCAGTGCCACCTATAGTGACTCGCTAAAAACTATTAATAAATACAAAGAATGTGCAGTTTTTATAAAAAGTACTACCTCAAGAAATGTTATATAATGTAGGCTAGAAAACTGAGGCCCTGAGGAGTCATCGAGATTAGATTATCTCAGTTATCTCCTCCTTTGTAGAATTGCCACTGCCTTCATGTGGTGAAAAATTAGGAGCGTTTTAAAGCTTATTACAGATCCTCCATAAAAACAGAACAGTGGTTTTGAGGTGCTTATCCACATATTCATCCCACATGTGATAATGCCTATCAATCTTAAAAATTTTGACAATCTTAAAAGAAAACATTTAAGATTGGTAAAATCCAGGTAAAATCCCAGTAGAGTTTTGATAAACATCACATATTTTCATTTGTAATGGTAGGACAGATGACTTTTTAATGGGACGCTTCCCAAAACAGCCAGTTTGGACATTAATTATGCTTATTGAGACTTGGTGTAAAGAGACCACTTGTTGCTGCAATTCAGTTGAACTGTCAGTTTTGAAAGTTTTTTTTAACCTTGTTTATAATCCTTCTCACTGTGTATAAAGAAAATGGAGTGTCTTTGACTAAGTTCACCTTGCGGCCTTAAGTGACCCAAATTCATTGTTTTTCTTTTTTGCCTTAATGCGATCTGTATCTGTCTGAGTTTTTCACAACCCAGGATACTTACATTTGTGGTTCAGAATTTGACACGTATCTGACCTTTTCAAATGTGCCCTGAGTCTTAATGGCCAGGTTGCATTCATCCCATTCATCCCCGAACATCATTGATCCTTAACAAACGTCACTATTCTTCAAGTTTTACTTGTTTACGTTTCAAATTCAAGTTGCATATATTTGGAAAGAAAAAAAAAAGGGAATTAGCATTAAGTCCTGCAGTGTGAACGTAGCCAAAATGTAATGGCTATATCGCTACATTAAGTCTATGTAGATATTGCACTAAGTAAGAAAGGAAATGTTACTTACTTTGAGTGAAGTTCCCAGAAACTCTGGTAAGCTTGAAATTTACGTATAAATTAAATAATGTTTAAATTTATTTCAAACGTGCAACCAGTTAGTTCTTAAAAGCAATTATTTTTGTTTTGTTGGATTTTGTTTTCTCACTGAATGAATGTCCTGAAACAAATGTATGATTATGTAACAAAATATATGGAAGAGCACCTTCTGTCCACTTTTAAGTAAGATTTAGGATGTGTCATGCTGTGGGCCTGAGAAACTTGTTAAAGGAAGTCTATCTGTTTAATGAGTGAGCTGTGGATTTATTTGAAGTTAGTTTTTGGCTGTTCACAGTGAACAGGAGTCAGTGTATTGTTTCAGTCGTGCGTGTACGTCTCTCTGTTTGGGTGCGTTAAATTCTCAGCGTTAGATGAATAAGACGATAACAGGTGGTGGAACCAAAACAGCCGTGTGGTTGGCTTAGTTGCTTAGTGATGTCATGGCTGCTGTCTTTCTAGCCACACACACAGTTGTTCCTCAGCACTGTTGTCCTGCCAAGCAGAGAAAAATGAAGCCAGGAGTGGTACTGATGTGTGTTGATCTTCTCACTGAAGTAACATTAAAGGCAAAACGTCGCCTCGCTTGTCATAACTATTTACAGATTCTTTTTTCACACTTTTTATCTGGATTTTCACAATGCAGGAGGAAACAAGCCAAATTTGATTGTTTTAAACTTTTGAAGCAGAAAAGTCAGTTCAGTTGGGATTTGATTTGGACACTTCTTTTAATTAGCATTAACAAAATAAATTGTACTGAAGTGAAGTTAGAACCCCAAAATAAAAAAAAAATCCAATACAAGTGAGTTTAGACAACAGTAACCTCAAAAAATCTTTACAGTCTGCATTCGTATGGATCCTTTTAACTGTACTGAATTCATATCCCACTTTTTTATGTATTAGAGACAAGGCAGACACTAACTATTGTAATAATGAGAAAGGGAAGCAAAATCCAGCCTCATTTCTGAGACAAGCATCACAGGTCCAACACCTCCATCCCACTGCCTGTTGTGATAGCTTTTCAGAGAGGACCTGTTAATCTCTGTGGTCTAGACATGGCTACAGTAGTAGCATACCTCTTGCATATTTTAAACAGCGTTAAAGTCTTGAAATAGCCAGAGATGAGCGAGGATAAGAAGGAAACAGTTGCAACGAGGCATAATACGCTCCCTGCAGTGCTGGATGAACGGCATAGATCAGTAGGGATTTAAATGCTGAGGGCAAGTGCTGGAAATATTACTTACTTTGAATTGGAGAGTGAACCTTTGGGACATCTTTTTAGATGGCGTAAAGAGGAGAGCCTGAGTGAAAGATGGCACTTAATCATAGAAAGCGGCTGCTGTGCATTGAGATGCTACTATGGTGAAAGCTTACAGAGACTTGCAAAAAGTATTCATATCCCCTGAACTGTTCAACTTTATAACCACAGCCTTTAATGCATTTTATAGAAAAAGTAACAGATAGTTGTGAAATGAAAGAAAACTAATAACCAATTTTCACAAATTTCAGATTTTTATCTGAAATTTTTGTGAATAAAAATCTGAAAAGTGTGGTGTCCATTTGTATTCAGCCACTTTTACTCTGATACTCCCGAGATCAACCGGTGCAACTAAATGGCTTTAAAGGCATCTCAGTATACATCCAGCTTTTGTGTAAAATGAAGAACCTCTTGACATGATAATGATTATTTGTTCAATCTCTAAATCTGGTTGAGAGAGAGAGTCAAAAAGAAGATAATGTTCAAAGAAAGTCAAAAGAAATTTTATTACCTGGTCAGATGATACAAAACTTGTAAAACACAAAATTTAGATAAATATTCTTGTGTTAAAATAGTCAGAGTCCAAGAGCTGAACATTCATATTTACAGACATTCGCCATCCGACCTTAATGAGCTTGATTTGATTTGCACAACGCTCAGTGAGATAGTTGAAGCTTGAGATGATCTCTTGTTATCTGACCCTGTTTTAAAGTTCTGGAGGCTTTATCCGTGACTTGTCTGCTGTGTTTCCTGGCCTCCATGATGCTTTTTGTTCACTTATGTTCTCTAACAAACCTTTGGAGCAGCTGTATTTATACTGTGATCAAATTACACACAGGTGGACTCTGTTTACAACAAATGTCTTGATTTCGACAGGCAGTTGGTTGTATTAGATTTTATTCAGGGATAAATCCGTGTATAACAGACTGAAAAAAAATTTAATGTTCAAGAGAGTTTTTCCTTTTCTTTCTATTACCATTTATGCACAGGTTTGTGTTCTGTACATTATAAAATCCCAAGGAAACTTGTTGAGGTTTGTGGTTTAATTTTAGATTTTTGCTTTCAGATGTTACTTGGTGCTGTCGTTCATTAAAATACCTGTAAGTCACTGTGAGGTTTTCAGTTCTGACATACCAGAAGAGTAAAGCCAACGCTAATGCTTGGCACTTAAATTAAACTATTTTTTCTGGATGCCTACCTGCTTTGTGTTTTAGTGCTGAAGTCGGGAACAGATTGCTTTAAATTGATGACAGGCAGTCCTCTTCATGTTTAAAAGCGTCATATGGTGCTCGTTGATTAGCGCCTTGTCCCTAAGAATACGTCTGTCACTGCAGGCCCTGCTGGATCGCTGACTTATGGATCATGCTGACAATAACACAGGAAGAAGTGTGTTTCCCTGCCTAATGGGTCCCTGTTTAAAAACCACATATGCAAAACTACTTCTGACGAGCAGCTGAAATGCAGTGAAAAAGTCCTGGTGAAGTAGAGAGAAAGAGAAGAAGGAAAAACCCAAGGAATTGCAGGGGAAAAGCAGAGGGAGTGAGAGGTGACAAAGTCTTGACCAGAAGTAAATCTGTTAAGGAGATTCAGAAAGAAACGACAAGTAAAATATTTCAGTGGGGTTTTTTTGTGTGAAGAAAGACTTACTGGAAAATTTAGACCTCAGTTTTGTACACGTTGTTCTTTAGTTTCCCCAGGATAATAAGGGAAATTGTTCCTATCCTTGAACACACATTTGAGCCTCACATATTTAAACCGGATTCCTATTTCAGACTTAATGTCTTAAAAAGTTCGGGGTTACACAGAGTGACATCAAAGCCAGTTTTGGAAGTAATGTATTTATACCTTTTAAATAATGTCACAATTTGTCACAGTCAATCAGAATCAATATAAAAAGACTGAATTGACCATATTTAGTAAACAGCCTACGCAAGTATTGAATAACTGATCATAGCATCTGATTTAATATGTAATAATGATATAATCAGACAAACAGCATAAAACTTACGAGATAGTATGTACAGTAAGCAGTGTATATATGCCAGAACATGAAAAACATTATATCCTATTTATTCTATCTTGTTAGACGAGAAGTCAAGCTTTAGATGCGTTTTTCTGTCTAGTTCACTTTTGGTGAAAACATGTTTTTATAATTATCGTAAAATTCCTCTAAAAGTAAAAAGTACAATATAGTAAAACTATTTCTAGATGTACTTTTTTGCCTTTTCAAAAAGTAAATGTAACTGAGCAAATGCAATGTGTTACTTGTGGCCCCTGGTTTTCAACCATATAAAGTTTTACCTGTGGTTTAATGTTTATATGTTTGGTGTGTCTTCTAAATGCAAATTACAAATGAAACCTCCTTTGCCAATTTTCCATGAAGGCTCGTTTGACGAAGAGAAGATTCTGTCAGCAGATTGTCTTGCCTCAGCTTTGGATCTCTGCAGCTCCTGCTGCCACCATTAATTGTTGTTCATGAAATGTTTTGTTTTGGATCTAGGTCAGAACATTTTATTTTGGTCTCATCTGACTAGAGCACCTTTCTTCAAAAGTTTGCCGTCTTCCCTACATAACTTGTGCATCTATGCCAAGTGCCAGATTTTGGAGCGCCTGACTAATAGCAGAAATGTTCTATTATGCGTCTGTCAAATTAAATTATAACACAATACACTGAAATTGTAACATGACCAAAGATGTTATAAAAACAGTTCAACAGGCATGAATACTTTTTCAAGGTGGTGTACTTTGCACTTAGAGTGTAGATTGACATGATGTACTGAAATATCTCCAACGTCTTGGTTGCTGGATCAGCCTCAGCAATGTGTCAACGGGAACTTTCAGCTTGGCCTCAGATCATTTCAAATATTTTTTGAAGGTATTTTTTTAGTTTGTGTTCTAGTGAGACTCGCTGTGGAAACGTCAGCATCGGCTGAGTCTGCATGTTGTCACACTTTCTGCTTCAGGCTCATATTATTTTTGTTTCATGTTACACATCATGCTTGAATGGCCTGGGTGTGCACATCCCCTGAGCCTTGGACCACCAAGTCCTGCTCAGGCTCCAGGTTTGTGTGTCAATACATTTTCATCAGGGTGTGCATGCATGGAAAATCATAACTGAGAAGGACTCTGGGTCCTGAAGCATATCGGGTCTCCAATTCCAGAAAATACAAATGGTCCCAGAGACAGCCAGCTATTAGTATGAAGGGCTTTAGGCTAAAGTGAGTGGTTCCTAAACCATACGGCTGCTCTGCATTAATGCTCCAGCCATCCAAACTCGCTTCTGGGGGTTTAAGAGACTAGTCTCTACAAATGAGGTGCTCTGTCTGCAGTCTGTACGCAGGCTGGGGCCCCGCTACAAACACACAGGCCTGAAGGCATGGATGGACATTCAGGGGTAAAACAACACAGACCCTTTTTAAACATTCTTGGAAAAGCTCTACCTAAATTATTATCAATTACTCCAAAGGACTCAGTTTTATGGAAGTGATTAGAAAAGACAACAGCTCAAAATTAAGCTGCTGGTTAGATTAAGGGTTGTTTTTGAATAGTTGTCCTAAAGCAGAACTAAAGAACAGCAACTTTTGACTCTGACTTTATTATATATACAGAAAAAGTTAATTTTGAAAAGGCATAAGCATGGCTTACATGCATTATTTTTTAGTAATATGATGGTGAGAGATGAGAGGATGAGTGTTAGTGAGTTGTAACCTTTGTTGAGTTAATTATTGTCATAAATTTATTTATTTATTTTAGGATACATTTGTGTATCTAGCAAACTTCAATAGGTAAAATAACATTTCATTCGTTTATGACGTTTTTGTTTATTAAATAAGTAGCTTTTGTATGTATTTATTTTTAACTTTAGAACATTATTTATTTATTTTAAAATACATTATGTATGTACTTAATGTTCTAATATTTTGTGTAGTTTTTTGCCTTTTTATTAAATAGGCAAATGATTCATTTATTGATTTTTTTTTTTTTTTACTTTTAAATACATGAATTTATGTATGTAAATATTCATTTCAATGATTGATTGATTGAATTACTCTTTACGTATCATCTTTAACCCGCCCTTTGATATGTAATGTTTGACATGTTTCCGAGCGTAGCCCCATGCTACGCGTGTGTTCTGAACAAGTGAGTTTTCGCCACAGGTACTTAATTTACTAACGACTGCTTGATGCCAGCAACTAGTCTGAACCTGAGTTGAAGATTATTGCAGAGGACGGAGAAAGTTCTCTTCTACTTCCTGAGGAAAGTGAGCTTGTCACTCGGTGAGATTTGCTGCAGTTCAGAATGACAGATCAAACGGACTGGAATAGACCAAAGATAGACAGGGCGTACCTCCTGATTGATGGATAGCTTAGTGGTGTACGACTTTATTCTGAGCTTCCTTACACAAACTGGAAGACTGCATAATGAAAGCAGTTGACGCCTCAGCTGGAGCTTATTTTCAGAAGCAGAAAGTGTGGGCATCAGGAAAAAAATACAACTTAATTTTAGGTAAAAACTCACCTGCACCGCATGTCAGCTGAGATGATGTGATTGTTTTCGTGCAGATGCTCTGAAACAAACCAAGTGTGTGTGTGTGTGTGTGGGTGTGGGGGTGTGTATGTGTGTGTGTGTGCCTTTGTGTTGGGGGGGAGTAACAGACGGTCCGTGTCGACACACAGAGTGTGAGGGTGCAAAGGCGTGACTGATCAACAGTGTGCTCCTCATGCGAGGTGGGAACTTTACCTGCTAACCCAACAACACATTCCCACAGGTTTATTTCGTGATGTGATGGTGTGTGAATGTATTTCTGCGTTGGAAGTAATTAAATTGTCTCAGTTTGACATTCAGTTCTCACACAAAATGTTGTCATCACTTCCTTGCAGTTTGTTAGAGTGCAGTATGGAAGAAAAAAATGCAAATGCATCTTTATGCATCCATACAGTGGCGCAGACAGTGACTGGCATCTCTCAGCAAGTCTGAGTGACAGTGGAGCTTCACTGCCTGGATGATTATGTGGCATTTAATAGATCATGTCAAGGAATTTTCTCACAGTTTTTCTGACTAAATATATACTGCTTTTAGTCAAAACACTTAACATGATGTTCACCGTGCATTGCAAAAATATTCATACCCCAGAACTGCTTCCTATATTTTGCTAGGCTAAAACCACACATTGTGATCCATTTTAAAGGGATTTCAAACAATAGTATCTAATTGTGAAGTGGGAAGAAAATGATACATGATTTTATTGTTTTTCACCAAGCTGGGTGTTATAATCATTTGTATTTAGGCACAAGACACTTTTCAAATTTTTATGAGTAAAAAATGTTGAAAACCATGTCACATTCTCCTTTTGTGTCAAAATTATGCACCAATCTGTGATGATCTCCCACATAATCTACATGTAAAAGAATGAAAGTAGCAAAATGTGAAAAAGCTTAAGGTGTGTGACACTGTTATAAGGTGTTAGACAAATTGTAACATTTCTCTATGTCTTTTATCTCTCTTTTTAGCCAATTGTTTATGAAGGCCAAGACAAGAACCCGGAGATGTGCAGAGTGCTGCTGACACATGAGATCATGTGCAGGTGAGACACCTGCCCTTACTTCTCTTCACCATTTCAGTTTGTTTCCTCTGCTCCCTGTACTCCTCATTACTTCACTTTGTTAACCTGAGGAAATTCTCACCACTCACATTTTGTACCTGTATTCTTCTGTGGACCTTATTACAACCCCACCTCCACCCCCTCTACACACACACAGACACACACACACCCACACACGCTCTCTCCAAGATGCATAAAGATTTATGTTAAAGAACAAGAGTTTGGGCTTGCATGGTCGTTGCTTTAATTATAGTTTAAGATAAATTTCTGCAGAAGTAGGTTGAGAGGAAAGAGGCCTATTTATAGAGGCATTTTACCATCCTATCCTATACAAAAAGAAGTGTGTGTGTGTGGAAACACAAGTGTTTTGTTGGTGTGTATGTGCCTTTATGATGCCTGGTTAATTAGGACACAGAGAAACTCATTAGTCAATCTGAACCCTTCTGTTGCTTCATGGCTAACAAATGGGTCTCCTTCCACAACTTGACTATAAAATATAAGCAGAAACTCTCTCTCACTCTCTCTCTTCCTCTCTTGCTCACAAACACACACACATAAAGACACAAAGGAAGCATGCATATGCACGCACAGACCTCCACACCGCAGTTATAAAAATTCAAATTTAGCCCATGAATTAAGTTGTTCCTGTTCCCTGACCTTGTCACTGAGCAATTTTTAACTATAACAATATAAATTGGGGTTCATCTATATGCGCAAGCAGGGACTTTAGCAGTGAAATCAGCCACACTAATATTTTATTCTATAGATCGCTGAATATTTGTTGACCTGCTAAGCTGCAAAGCCTAATTAAAGACACCCATTGAAATTCACAAGTTATTCACCAACATTTAAAAAACAATAGATTTGGCAATGTGTTAGTGTTGTTAAGCATGTCTGGAATAAATTATGGACGTGAATTTATAGTGTGTAAAATACTACTCTACTATGCCCTATTATAGTTCTTTAGTATTCTAATATTTTTTTCTCACTAAAAAATACATTGATAATAAAAACACAGCAGGATAGTAACATATAAATTCCTTCTGCAGGATTATATTAAATCCAAGGATTTTAAAAAGTGTTCTGAATAAACATAATTCAGCTTTTTGTGTATTTGGGTTGATGACATCATAAGAGGGTCAAGAACTGAGCTGGCATGGTAAATATTATGCAAATCAGATAGCTTTGACAGATTTAAACATATATTCTCAGGCATTTAAATTGCATTTGAGTTACATACTTGGGTTAGAATTTATGCTGATGGCCAGCATGGATACTGCCGAACTGAATCAAACGGTGATGATGAACATGTTTTTCAGAACCGAAACGGGTCCAAATCTGTTCATACTCCTGTTTGTCTCCTGTCCAAATCTTCCTAAACTCCATGCAGTGCTCTTAATCCAGCTCAAATATTTTACTGTAACCATACAAAATATGGGCCAACACCATTAAAAGAGATATTTAATGTAAAATAAAATGTGAATAAAGAAAAGCAAAAAAAAAATTACAGTATACTCAACATAACTCAGTTCGGTTGGTCTACGCCTTTTGTGATGTCACCAGAGACATTTGTGCATGCAGGCTAGAGAAGGTGTAACTCTTTTCTCTGAAGGAGCAACAGTCCAGAAACAAAAACATTTATTCAATGTACATTCACTTCCATCTTCAGAAACAGCAGAGGTCAAAGTTGTGGTTGTTGTCTCAACTTCTCTTGTGCTGAATCTGCAGCAGGAGCTCCACACAACGCTGAATGTGCGCTCAGACAAAGCGCCTGGGGCGACCATTAATCAGTGTGGCTTTTTATCATGGGGCAGCTATTAGCCACATGCTCTCAGCCCAACCTGCCACATCACAAAGTACCACATCACTGCTTTAAGATTTGGCACAGAACTTGAAATCTTAAAAATAGTTTTAATTAAAACAAAATGCTAAAAATCAAGACAAATATGTGTCCTTGCTGCTACATAACTAAAGAGTCACTAGGTTGGATGCATGTGGCAAAAGTGACTTGAAGGAAATGGGATAACACTGGCAAAAGCCTTTAAAGACCAGGTATCAGTGCTATGAGATTCTGACAGTGAAATAATGTTGTTAAAAATAACAGTAATTTAATATTTACAGAAGTTTGCAGTATTTACACAAGTATTAAAGAAAATGTATCTTAAGATCCAACTACTTTTGTTTAGAACAGAAAAACAACAATTATTACTGCTGTTGAAATGAATCACTATGATTATTACAGAAAATATAATGTTATCTCTAACGCATTTGCATTAATTTTCATTTTGACTTTAATCAGAAATAGGCAATGATTATTCGTTAATAATCTTAGCTTGCCAGCTGTAGTTTTAAAACAGAACTACTTTAGTAAGTGTGATTAGTGGTGCTCTTTAGGTTTCCACACCACCATGGTTTACGTTTTTTGTGGAGAAATATTTTTAAAACAAAAAATTATATATCTATGAGTGAAAAGTGGAGCAACCTGCTTTTGTGTCGGCTGGTTACCCCAACTTTTTCTCTAGCATTTTTTAAATAGAGATTTCAGACTTTAGGAATGGTGTAATGTATATTTTTTGCGGTTTTGAATCTATAAATGTTTAAAACTTTATTGTACCTCAATTGATAAGAAGACAATGTCTTTTTTTAGGTTTGGCTTAATAAAAATATTTTTTCCCTCTATTTATTTCTTATTCTGGTCTTTTCTACTCAGCCGAACTTGGAGTTAGGTATTAAAAATACATCAAGATTAGACTTGAAGTAAGAGTTAAATTCAAATAGAAATAAAATGAATTCAATAGAAATGCATACAAGAGGGTAGAAAATTATTCTATCCCTTAATCTTCATCACTTCATCCATCTTCACCAGTTCACTCCTATGCTTCCTTCCTCCTTCCCTCTTTGGTCTCTTCATCTCCCCCGTTTTCCCACTTCCTTATCTCTCTGCTTTCCTTCATCTCCAACCCTTCACATACGAGACGCCATTCCCCAAAAGTTTTCGTGCGGTGACCCAGTTCATGGCACGGCGGAAAGTGAATGGCGGGGGAGAGCTGAAAGAGCGGCAGAGCAGCAGATAGTGGAGACAATAAGGAAGGTGTAACATGTCAGTCCCTTTTAACCCCACCTCTGCCATCTGTGACAGTGGGAAACCTGAGACATCTCCCCTTCCTCTTCTTCCCACCCAAACCCCTTGTCTCCCCTCCTCTTTTATGCCTCCCACGCCTACTCTTTCACTCTTTATTGCCGATTCCCCCATGGCTTTATTCTCCTCCTTCTGACTTCCACCTTTATTCATAATTAATACAGGCAAAGAAAACCGCTTAGACACTCTTGTAGTACAAGTGTGTGAGTTTTTGTGAGCTTGCCAGGTTTTTCTTTTTTTGCTTATGTTTCTGCCCTACACCTTATATGAGCTTTTGTGTCGTCCACCTTCCACCTCACCTGGTCGTCAGGACCATGTTCTGCTGTTTAACAAAACACTATCTCCTTTGTTACTGAGCTTTTTAGAAACAATTTATTTTGTGAAGTTTTGTTTCAAAAAGGCACACTTTATTAACTAGTTGTGTTTTTACAGCCAGAGTTAATTTGTTAGTATTAGAAACACATAAAGTTGAAAAATTTCTCTAATCAGGCTCTTTTGGCAGGAGGAGCAAAACCTCTTTTATCTTACAAACAAGTATATCTATCTTCAACAAGTACTGTAGATACCTTTGGATATTTTATTACTTTAAATCCCTTTTCTTATGCCTCTAAAAACGCCTCTGTAGACTTTATATGACCTCTGAAGATGACCTGAGCCATCAGGCAGCCAGGCATGAGGAGTATTTCCTTTACATCCTACAAGCTGTCACAGGGATCAAGAGATCTAAGCTTCTCTTTCTTTACAACCCATAAATGCTGTAAGGGATTGATCTGGAGACTTTAAAGGCCAAGTCAGCATCCTGAAACTTCTTTACTTAAGTTCCACCAAGCATGTATTTTGCAGTTTGCAGTGAGCATTTCAGATGTCATTCTTCTCTCGTATCACAGAGGCAACAGTCCAGAGCTTGTAGCAGCTGCATTTATTTACAAATAACAAGTGGTTGATTGAAAATCACAGATTAAGCAATTCTGAATGTGTTTTGCCTAATAGACACTGGAATACTCAAACTAAACTCAAAACGTCTCCAGTTTAGGATGGATAATCTAATTTATGATGCATTGCAAAAGTGTTCAGACTCCTTGAACTTTTGCACATTTTGCCATGACACAACACAGTCGCTGTCCCGCTGTAACCTGAACCTCTGCCCCAGTCTTTTGTAATCTCTAACTGGTTTCTTCTGGTATTCTCTTGTATTCAGCTCCATTCTTTTCACATCCACTCTGACCAGCTTCCCTGAAGAAAAGCATCCCACATCATGATTCTGTTACTGCCATGTTTACTCAATTTTAGTGGGATAGATGTTTTACGCAACCATTATTATACTTTCTCCTCTACAAGTGCATTGTTAAATTACAAATTAATTTGTGTATCAGTCTTTCATTTATACCTTGTGATTATAAGCTGGCTAGATCCTCTGAAATCTGGTGTAATTCTTTGAGATGAAACCATGCATGCGCTTTCTGTGTCACAGAAGCCTGTTTTTAAATTGAGCTCCCAGCAATGATCTCTCTGACAGACTTTCGGTAAAACTTTTGCTGGCCTGTTTTCGGCTGACTTGATCAAATGTGAATTTGGTAATAACCTCTCTATTGCTGCTGTCAGAGTGCATTATGTGTAGGAAATCTCCAATTTAAACTTCTAATAGGAAACTTTCATATAATGCAGCGAATGTTCTGTGCGTCAAGCTCACTTTGCTCCATGTCTTCTTCTTTAACTCTTGTCTCTTTTTTCAGTCGGTGCTGTGACAAGAAGAGCTGTGGAAATCGTAATGAGACGCCCTCAGACCCTGTTATCATCGACAGGTACTGACTTTCTCTTTGCCCCGTTGTTCTCAGCCTGTGTCTATTTCTCTCTCTCTGCCTCTGCCACCTAAACACACACACACACACGCTCACACGCAGACCAGGCACATATTGGCACACTGCTCTGACCCGTTTGAATGGCAGCGTGGGACAGGATGTTTGTGCTTTTTAGACGATCTGCTGTCGCTACTGAAATAGATGCTCCTCAGACTGAATCAGTGCCTTCTGATGTGAAGCGGAGTGAAACATTTGAGACACAAGCTTTGCATTTAACAGCAGGAATGATGAGCACTGGTGTTAGAAGCAACCCATAAAAAAGAACCTTACATACACACACACACACACACTTTTTTTTTAACTGAGAGTACCTATGTGAGTGTGATTCAGGAAAGATGTGGATCTGCTCAGTAAGGGCATAAATGTGCAACAGCCGATGTGTTGATGCCTGATATCCTGAACTAAACTGCACTTTTAAACATAAGCAGGTGTGTTTTTGGTTATCTGATGCAAAAATATACAACTTTCTGTCAAAGAGGAGGAATGAAGTTATTTATCCCTCACCACCCGTCCACATGTCTTCCAATCACTCCTGCAGGAGCACAAAAAAGGAGAGAGAAAAAAGTGACTGAGAAAAGCTGAAATGAAAACCATTATTTTAATCTGATTTTTTTTTGTCTTGGTTGTTGTTTTAACCCTGCATGAGCACAAACACACACAGAGAGAGGGAGAGGGGTGACATTTTCTCATCTACGTTGCTTTTCTGTATGTGATTAGGCATAAATGTGCAGCATTTTGACTTCATGTATGTTTGTGTGGAAAATGAGTGCATGTTTTTTTTGACAGTGTGACCAAATTTGGGGAAATACTTGCCATTTTTTCAGTGTAGAGCATTTACAAGTGACACCACTGACTGGATGTTATTGTATCCAAAGTTGATTCTTCAGCACTTCTTGAATGCTTCAACTTATACCTGTCAGTCAAACTGGTAAGTTGAGATTCAGGGAATATAAAGTCTCCATCACTTCTACCTTTTTTCAGTTTTTCACAGCTTTATTTCTTTTGCAACTTCATATTTAGTGTGTCCTTTAAAAGGCTGTTGAATTTGAAATTCAGGGAAATCAATGTAAATTCAACCAATTGCAGGCCTACAGCAAGAAAATCGTGAATCATCATAAAGATGAAAAAATAAGTATATGTTTTATGCTAATTTTATTCTGACCTTTCAATGCTTTATAAAGTCTACAAGTTCCCCCAAGTGATCAAAAATATTAGTTAAACTAATCAAGCGTTCAGTATGCAGAGGTGAGTGGATCTTCCAAAGTGCATACAGAGCATCTGCATGGTGTGTTGTAGCATGTAAGATTGGGTAACTTTATTATCAGGTTATTGCTACGGGGTTTTTATAGCACTTACATTTTTCCATATGTGCGCTGTAAATGCCTAAGTATCAGTGCTTTTGAAATGAAAGCCTGGCTTAGCTGCTAGTCTAATAAAATATCCTTTAAAATGAGATGTTTGCAGATGTAACTATGGTGTGCTTCTTTTCTTCGCTAAAAGTCACTTATCTTCATGCAACATTAAAGAGTAATGTAGATATGGAAAAAATAACTTTTACTAAAAATGCGTAGCAGAGAGTCTGGCAATGTACCTGGCTTCCTGTAGCGGGAGTCAATTGTGTAAAAAAGTTGTTTAGTTCCCATGTATTTTGAGAGTATAAGTGACTTTAAGTACTAAACATTCAAAGACTGATTTTCTTGACGCCCTGACAATTCAGAATATTTTATACATTTAGATTCATTGATTATAATTTTTGTAGCTCATCCACATATAACTTTATAACTTGCCCTTGCAGTTTCATACCAGAGCTATGAAACTGCAGCCGCTGTTCGAAATTTGCACCACTAACCTGTTAATGACATTACTGGATCTCATGCTACGCTATGCAGACACTTTGTATTCACTGATGTACTCCCCTTGGCATGAAGAATACTTCAAGTGGCTCCTACAGGAGGACAGTTTGAGTCTGACCTTTCATTTGACCTTTAATTTTCTTTAATCATCATCCTAATTCTTAGATTTTGTACAGGCTTCGAATCAGAGCTCTGGCTGGACTACGTAATTGTACATGTTGGTAAAATTAAAAGACTACTGTAAATATGTATTTGACAGGGGGAAGAAAACTGTAGGACTTAACTGCATCATAGTTAATAAAGTTACACTCAAAGTGAATTTGACTTCATGGAGGTTTAAAAGTTAGTTAAAGGACTAACTTTTGTCCTAACTTTAAACCGCAGCCCAGATTTTGTTTTGTTTCTGTCGGCTCTCTCAGACTTCTCATCTTACCTCCCATTATATATTTGCCTGGAAGGTGTGGAAGTTAACGTCTAGATCTGTGTGTGACTGTGTGTGTGGGTTGTGAAAGAATAGCTGATACATTAGACACAACTTGACATAATAATGGGTACAGAACCCATTATGTGTGAGGAACTGGGCTGTTTGGAGCAGCTGTGTTTGTGGGACTGCTGGTGTGGTTGTGCATCATTTGACATGGCTGAAAGAGAGAAGCAGTAAAGTGAATTCTAAGAGATGTCAGGGAACTTGGTCAGGAAGGAATGTCAAGGTTACTGTGGATACCGTGGGATACTTCCTGTTAGCCCCTCTCCCCTCGCAGCATCTTGTTGCAACATCTGGAACTACGCTGCCTGACAAAAACACGAGGAAAGAAGGACAGAATAAATCTTTAAGTGAGTCACCGATTGCAAACTTACATCTGACTGGAATTTAACTTTTTCAAGCTTGAATAGACCAATGAATATTTTCCTTTTGTCTTATAGAAATTAGACATTAGTATTAGACATTTTTCTCCAAAAAACTAAATAGAAATACACAAACGTTACAGTAACCAGTAAAAGTGTTACCAGCAGGTACATGTTGTGCAGTTTAAGGGGGAAAAAAACAACTATATTGGAATAATAATAATAACAAAACATACAGGTTAATGAAACGTTCCCTAAATCACTGAAAATTTCAAACAAATAAGCAACAAAATATAATTTTCACCTTCATACTCACTGGTTTCTGAATTTGATTGACAACAGCTAGATCCTGCGCCCAGACATGTGAAGGAGAAATAAAGTAAACAAACCTGACATGTGTTAAGGCCGCATGGTAAACAGTGGCTCGTTAGCGGTGGGAAGGTACATAAAACATAAACTGAGCCATTGAGAGAAAGTGTCCATGCTTGTAAATGAGATCAGAAGAATTGGGAAAAAAAAGTTCGGAGAAGATTTTTCACTGGTGCTTTTATCTGTCTAAATCTCAACAACATGACCACTTAAGTACAAACAGACCATTTCAAACCAAATCCATTCACTTTATTCAGTTCTTTAAACCAAATAAGCATTTTTTTTTATTCAAATACCTTAGCCATAATCATAAATTTATGCACATAAAATGTAAAATATTTTTTTCATACTTTGAATCTGTACCAGAACAATGGTAGCTAACATTAGCCTGTGTCTGATTGTGTTGTCAGTCTACCACTTTTTATCTGACTTGGTAAAAAAGAACAATGGTAGCTAACATTAGCCTGTGTCTGATTGTGTTGTCAGTCTACCACTTTTTATCTGACTTGGTAAAAAAATACTTGTATCCTAAACCAAGAGTTGAGGTCATGATCCTCTTATATTTTTATTTTGTTGATGAGAAACTAGAAAGTTTGGGAACCACTGCCATTAAGTGAAAAAACCCTGATTAAAAACTTAAACAAACTTAAACAAGGGTTGATTTTTCTAAAATGCACAGAGAGCGAGAGTATGGGAAGTAAAATGACTCCAAAGCTGTTAGAAAAGATCAATATGGAGAAGCTTTTTTGAGGTTAGCAGGTCATCACAACATTTAATATATTTACTGAGAGTTTTATTTAAATCTTTAGTAGAGGTGACAGTAATTTAGGGGGATGATGTATCCCTGTACATCGAGTTCATGTAAACCCAGTGAGAAGCAAATAAAATGCTTTCAGTTTATTTTTAAGTGGAACCGATGCATTTCAAATCAGCAATACTTAACAGGAAATACATGTAATTAAAGCAAAGAAATAATGAACAGATTATTTGACATTTAACCTAAAAGTGCTCCATTTGTTCCTCATGCTTCTGCCTTTAACACTGGGGATGAAGAGGTAGCAAACTGGGAAACCTAGTGACTGGCAGCTCATTGCTTGGTGCCAGTGAGCAAGTCTGAGTGACAAGTAGCTCATCACTCTATGCCTAGGTGTGTGTGAAAGACTGTGTATGGCCCTGCAAATCCCTGTTGTGGGACAGCGAGTGTCTCACTGTGTCTCAGGGTTAATATAGGGTTAACGACATGCAACGATATCCTATCATACGCCTGCTTGACTCCTAAAGAGCCACATTCACTCTGAGCTCCTCTCTGAGTGTGTGTGTGTGTGTGTGTGGTTTCCTTTCAGCTGGTTTCTTGCGTCTTTTACTGTCTCCTCCGACAGCATCCTCATCAGCTCTCGCTCCTTTCTTCTCCAACACGTCTGTTTCCCTCTGCTGCATGTGTCATTTTCCCCTCCTCACTCCTGGCCTTCCTCCAACTCATTCACAGCATCCTTCGTCTTCACTCCCCTCCTTTTTCTCCCTCTCTGACTGTTTTGGTCTCTCCGTGGCCCTCGGGGGTTACCTACCTCACTGCTCAGCTTGCTGCATGTTTAGACACCCACAATTGGTTTAATAAGCCCAGGCTGTGTGTGTCAGAGAGAGTGTGTGTGTGTGTAGTCTGGGTTATAGTCTCAGGCAGTGTGTTCAGAGCTTAGATCAGTGTCAGGACTTAAGGAAGGCAGTTTGTGGGTGTCTGTTCTGTGAGCCAGAGTGTGTTGTCTCGGGTTGTAAAGGGGCCTGCATAAGCCCGAGGGTTTAAGGGGGTTCCCCATGTGTCTGCGTGTGTGCGTGTGTGTGTGCAATCTGCAGGGTTAAGAGGGGTCACAGCTTGAGGTGGAGATGATGGGAAAGAGGAAAGGATGGAGGAACGGTAGAACGAGGAGGTGATGGTGATGAGGCAGCATTTACAGGGGAAAGAGGAGGAGGGGAGGCTCATAGAAGCAGACACAGGAGAGAAGAAGAGGAGGAGGAGCAGATCAAGATTTGTTTCAGGGGATAAGAGTCTCCGTCTGGGGAGCCCTGTCAATCAAAGAGCAGGGGGTAGGGAGGTGGGGGTGCTGTCAATCAACTGGAGGAGGAGGGTGAGAGGTAGGGTAAGGGGGGGAGGAGGGGAGGTGAGAAGACAGAGGGAGCGAATGGGATCTTCTAAACGATCTCTTCATCTTTTCTTCCTTTGTCTTCCTCACTACCTCTTTTCTGGCTTGTCCCAGTTACTAAAATATCTCTGCCAGCCTGGTACGTCACTGTTACTGTTCGCTCTACTGTCACTGTCTGACACACACACACACACACACACGTCCAAAATAGAACGTGAGATAATTTTCCTCCTTTCTTGACCTGTTCTCATTGCTCCTTTACTGTGTTGCCCTCTTTTCTATCACACCTTCCACCCTCCTAAATATAGATTTGCTTTGCTTCACGTTATATGACCGCAGTTCTTTGATTTTATGTGTTATATTGTACAAAACAGAACAAATAATTTGCAATTTAACATGCCTACTTGCTTAAAAATGTCAAATAAAACTGATTCTCTGAGAAATTGATTTGCACATTTTTTAAATTGAACCAGTGAGGTGGAAACGGCTCACACTTTGTTACCCCTAAATACAATCCAGCAAAATTGATACAGAAGTCACCTCATGTATCAATAGATATGTGTAATGTAATATCAGTACTAATCCAGCTTTAAAGCTTCAGGTACTTTTCAAGAACCTTGGTGACTAAATAAAGACGAAAACCCAGGAAACTGATCAGGAATAATGTTGAGGAGAAGTTGTTGTTGTTTGAAAGCTTTGAATCAATCATTTTTCTATTTTATTTGTGAAAACATTTAATAAATATATCACTTTCTAGGCAACAGGAAAGTTGCTCGTTTGAACTTCTATCATCTTTTTTCCATGCGTTTTTTCTGGGAAAACCCCATAATAAAAGAAACATCAATGTTACTGGTCTCTGTAAATTGCTGTTAGGTGTGATTGTTTGGTGCGCATTTTCTGTCAAAAGTGATATTTTTTTCCTTTTGCCTAAATTGTCTTTTGGCGAAACATGACTTCGGCCATTATTAGGAACATTTCCGTAGCAAGGAGACACTTTGAAAATGATTGTATGTATTTATCACAGCCCTTCCCACATCCCAATAGTGCAGCTCCATTACATACAACACATTGATTTTGTTTTGTTCATAGTTTATTTTGCAAAATTAAGTACACTGATCTAGAAATTATAGTTTAACTGTATATCCTTTAAATACTATATATAAGGAATGATAAACATTGACCTATTTCAATCATGGGACATTTTTTCTTCCATTATTTTAAAACCTTTGGATTTGAGTTATTTCCAGTGAATTCCTTTCTCACTTGCTTTCTAATGTTTCAGGACCACTTCCTGTGTTGAAGGTCAGTGTTTGCTTAAAGATGAGGCCCGATGGGAATTATTCATACCAGGGCTTTAATGGCAGCCTTCATCTTGGTCAGTTTTTGTGTTGGTGTGTGTGACTGTGTGGCAATGTGAGACGGAGAAGAAAAGGAATGTTTTATTCATTTCTCTCATTTAGCTTCTTCATACGCACCTGTCCCAACAGTTAAAGGCTCAACATTCAGCTCACTAGCTGATTTAGTCTAACTGCCTGTTTTAATGAACACACACACTTTTACAGAGCTGCAGAACTGTCGGGCTTTCTGTTTTTCCTTCTCTAGGTGTCTGTGGTTTTGCTTTTTGTATAAATGTGTTGCCTTTGTTTCTTTTTAAGGTATAAGATGTGCATTTCATTTTTTCACATTTTTATTCTCACAGCAAATATGTAGTGGCCAGGGTTGTAATCTGATAATATTCAATGATAGAAATGTTTACTATTAGCAGTTATTGATAGAAAAGGTCACTGAGCTGAAAATAGCAAGTCTTTACATATTACATATGTCTTTGTACAATGAGACAGGAAATTTGTTAAAAAAACACAGACAGGAGTTGAGTGAAGAGGGTCCAAACAGATGTATAATGTTGGCCCTGCTACCGCCTCTCCCACACAAACACAGACATAGCCTTTTCCTTTTTCTGTTCTCCTTGTTTCCCCCTCTTTCACCCATCTCATCCTCTCCTTCCTCTGTTTCCTCCTCCTGTGTGCTATGACACACACTCCAAAACACACACACGCACACGCCCACACGCCTACACGCACACACACACACACACACACACACACACATCCTTTGGCCAGGATCATGTTACCCTAATAGCTACAAAACACTAACTGACAGCCTCACATTTTCCCATATGTCTGCTGAATCTGTAGCAATACCACCGTTATTTTAGAGTATTGCACGTGGTTAAAAGCTGCAGTTGGACATGAGGTATGATGCACATTTAACCATTTAACTGTTCACAGTTGAAGATTTCTTCATGTTCATGCAGGACATACCATCCCGCATCAGAACGTGAAAAGATAGCATCTTTTAGCGATAGTGGGGAGTCCACCCACTTTGTTAATTAAAGTTGCACATTGGAATGAGCTCTGTGCATCTAGCTCTGTTCCATAAACATTCTGCTTCTGTCCACCTATAAAGCAACTCTCTATTTGTGTGGTATGCTGCTGAACCACAGCACTGAATGTTTTCACCTCAAACATGAAAAGATGTGAAAAGCTCAGAGGATACATTTTTGTTGCATCAATATTTAGTGACTGTCGAGGTTTTTTGTTTTGTTTTGGGTTTTTTTTTTTATCTCTGCTTGTGTAAAAATAACTCCTTTCAGCCAGTAATTAATTTCTACAACTTCATTTCAATAAAGAATTTACCTTGCTTCATTTATGCATTTTTAGCTGCAATACAAGTTGTTATATTTGAAAGTCACATGTCAAAAATAACAAGAATGTAATGTAAGTAATGTAGAATAAGGAAGTAATAAAGAAGTAGTGAAGTAAAAAATAATCGTTAAAAAAATACATTTGGAAAAAAGCAGGTATGTGTGTAAATGCAGCACCTGATGCAGTAGTTCCATAAAGACATTTTAATCATAATTTTGCCTGCTAGTATTTCTTAAATGTGCAAAATGCCAACAAGAGTCTCACCGCCAGTAAAGCCTTGTGCTTCTCTCTATCTATCAAGAAGATGGGTATCACTGTTCTACACTGAGATGGCATTTAGTTGACTGCTACATCAACTTTGTCATTAATTATGTAAGCATAGCTTCTTTAAGATTATGACCGCAATGATTTAAACTATCTAGTTTATTTTATGTTTGAAATACTAAGCAAGTTCATTTTTAAACAGACTGCAAAAGTCTGAGACTTTTGTGCACATCTGCAAGCATCGTCTTGACTTTCTCCTTTATTTATATGGCTATAAAGAGAAACCTGATACCCATTTAAAGGCCATTCTTCCAAAATTCAGGCTGAACTAAACATTTCTGAGGAGCTGGATGATGGGTGATACTGGCATCAGTGAAATAAGACACATGCGTGTTGCTTATCAAATGTTTCTGGCTTACTGCTAGGAAATTCCATCCAGTGCTGGGAAAAAAAATAAACTTAGGATTGATGATATCTGTTTTAGTATGACAGAAACAAAATATCAAACTTTCAGTATTTTGGTCAGAATACAATCACAATGTTTTTGTGTTTCCTGGGGATTTTATATGATAAACCAACACAAAGTTATGTGTAAATGTTTGTAGAAGGAAAATTACATGACTACTATGATACCGCTGAATAAAACCAACCAACTGTCACCAGAAGTCACCTAATCAATAAACTTGGTTCACTGGTTCATTAATCAGAGAAGCTGCCAAGTGACCCATTGTAATTCAGAAGGAGTTGTAAAAATTCACCACTCCGCTGGGAGACAAACTCTAACCAACATCTCAGGAGACTCGTAGATGCAATTTAAGTAAAAATAACACAAAAGATTCACTCAGAGGAGCCAGATACAATGCATGCTACACTCCTGCTTTAAAATATTAGACAACTTTGTGTTAATCTCTCATGTAAAATCTAAATAAACTAGCATTTTCTGATTGCAAAGTAAATAAAGTTGAAAAGACTCGTGAGTACCTTTTGTACACTATGAAAGACAAAAAGACTAAGACTTTTTATGTTGTCAGCTATTTAGTTGTTAGCTAAACTACTTAGTGAGTGATTTCAGTGATTAATCAGCACAACTACAGACAAACTAGGTCACAGAGTGAATATGTAATCAATTCTTAAACTTACCTCAATAAATAGTGAAAAAAGCATTTGGCACATGCATGTGTTCATTAATTTGATGGATAGATAACCTCCTGGTGTGGATTAGGGCTGCAGTCAGTCCTGGAGTCAGTACAGATATCCCTCCTACAATACTCTCTTTACTCGACAGCCATTACACCCTCACCCTTAAACACACTTACATACACTACAGTAGCACAGTGGCTCATTCATGATAGGTGGTTGCTGATGGTGTGTGTGAATATCTTAAGCGCTGTCATTAAAAGGCAAACAGATTTGGTCTACCTGGAAAAACTCTGCACACACACACATGCACCTCGACAGACACGCCAACGAGAGCGTGAGAGGGAATTTTTTCCCCATACCGCAAAGTGAGCTGGTGGTTGAGGAGGCCGAGCGAGAGTGTGTTTACTTACTGTACGAAAGTTTGTGCAACTGTAAAGAGGAATTTGTTGCGGAGTGGAGAGGAGAGCGGTGCAGCAGAGAGGGGAGGGGAGCAGAGTAAAAATGTGCCAGCCATGCATCATTTCATTATTAATAGCCATGTCGGAATAAAAATGCTAACCTTGTCTGTTCCAACGGACTGAGTCTGCAACTGCTACGCTCTCCACAGTGTGTGGGTGTGCGTGTATGTGTGTGTGTTAGTGGTGGTGGGGGCATTAGTCTGCTGCAGGGTCTCGTTTCCCTTTGTTAGAGCTGGTAGGGTGACCTGGTGAAGTCATTGCAACCTACACAGGTAAAAATATCTGTGTGTGTGTATGTGTTGTGGCAGTGTTTCCTCTGTGGAGCGCACCAGGAAGAAAGCACCAGCGTCCTACAGAGAGGGGCATTGTTAGAGACCTCCGAACACACACAACTGCATCACCCCTCCCAGAACGAGCGGCCTGATCTGCACACTGTCTGTGTCGCCACAGCAACATGTAGCACACGCCCAAACAACAACAAACAATTTGGGGAAAAAAAAGAGAAAAGAAATCAAAAGCTCTCACTCCTCACTTATGTGGTGCTTTGAAAGAATATTTTTGATGGATATTTTTAAATATTTTAGATCATCGTATAAACTAAAACACTAGAAATAGGTAACCAGAACAAACATAAAATTGTTTTGCGATAAAATTTTGATTGTTTTCAGACTTGAGGAATCATGAATTTGCCTAACAATAGAATCTGTCTAATGACATATAGGCTAAAAAAGTATAAAAGTAGGAAAGTCATTGAAATCTATTTATCTGGAAGCAGAAGAGTCATTTTGAGGTCTTCGGGACATCAGTGACTCACACTGAGAACCAAAATCCACAAGCACAAAAACAGTGGAGAACCTTCACAGAAGTGGTGGGGCGACAAACATTATTTGAAAAGCACAACAGCAATTCATCCAGGAAGTCAGAAAAGAATCTAAAATCACATTTAGAGCATTGCAGGACTTCATGGTTTAAAAATTAGAAAAAGAATAAATGGGAAAGTTGCAAGGCTTAAACCACAGCAGACTAAAACAAACACAAAGGACCATTTCACTTTTACCTAAAGACATTTTAAGATTAACAAGAAAATATACTGCTGAATTTTGTTTACATTCACAACAAAAACTATCACAGAATTTAAAAAATAAAACCTCTCATACTAACAGCCAGTCATGGTGGTAGTAGTGTGATGGGCAAGGCTGCTTTAGGAACTGGACAACTTCATGAATTCACCTCTCTAAAGGAAAATCCTCTCTGGTGATCAGTTTGCGACCTCAGGCTCAAGCACACTACTGTTCTGCAGGATGTCAATAATCCAAGCGCAACACAAAGTACATCTCCGAATGGCTGAAAAGCCAATTGAAATGCTGTGTCATGGCTTTAAAAGCCAATCCATGCTTGAAACCCCTTAAACATGACTGAATTAAAACAATTTGGCAAAGAAGAATAGCTCAAAATCTCTTCACATCGCTTTAACAGACTCATTGGCAGTTATTTAAAACACTATCTGTTGACACAGGGTGATATGACCATTAAATTGGATTAAGACACCAATTAGTTTTTGTCCATCGGGCCAGATTGGGTTGAATAGCTTTATTACCTTAAGAAATTATCATTTGAAAACTGCCTTATGTTTATACACAGCTTATTTTTGTCTAATATTAAATTTTTTTCTGATAATTTGAAAACTTTTAAGTGTGACAAAGAAGCAAAAATAGAAGAAATCCATACAGGGGCTCATTTTCACAACACTTTATAACACGACATGCGTTATGTACCCATGGATATGGTGTTTTGAATAAAAAATAATGGCTATTTGTGTGTATTTTTGTGATGTTGAACTATGCAACACACCCCAAGAGTTAGAGGCAGTAGAATGCTGTATGGTGGAACTGCGGAGGTGTAATCTGTCAGACAGGAAGCCAGCAGGGTCAGAGGTCACCAAGCACTAATCGATTAGCCGTCAGTTAGTGCGGCACCCGAGAGGAGAGCACAGCTGTGGCCAGCTTTCTTACAGCATGTATGTGTGTGTTTTAAGCTTAAGTGTTTATGGTTTTAAGCTTGTGTGTGGTGTGTGTGTGTGTGGGTGTATGTGTGTGTGTGTGACTCCCCTCATGTAACTCTGTGTGGGTGCATGTGTGTTTTCTCTGACGAAGGGTTCCTGTTGAATTTTTTTTTTCTATTTTTTGTTTTTGGTCTGACCCTTTGAGGTTAAATGCCTCTCTCCCCCTCTTCCTCTCATTCTCCATCTCTTCTTGTATCTTTCTCCGAGCTGAGAAAGCAAGCTAGAAACACTTGAACTTGGGTCACGCTGTGTAGGTGTTAGCCAGCTCAAGTGTCAGACTTGCAGCAATCATCTGGGTGTCTGTTTAAAATAAAAGACAGTTTCAGAAAATCTGCATTTCTTCTCGTTGTGCCCTCTGTCTTTGGAATAAACACATTTGATCTTCTGTGGTTATTTATACACTCGCTTTTAAAAGAGTCTGCCCAGAAAGCCATATGGTGACAGCAACATCATCTAATTTCTTCTTGTGTCTTGAGAGAAAGATTTTCTAGATAAGAAAGAAAAATATGTTTTTTGCCCTTATTGATTCTTTTGTGCACATCTAGTAGTTTTAATGCTCTAATCTGCCTTTTATAAGAGGACAAAAACCTTAACCTTGGAAATACCTAATATGTTTTAGTCCTTCATAAGACAAAGAACCCTCACACTATGAGACAACGGTTGCTTTAAAAATTGCTGCCTGGTATTTGAATATAAACAGAATAATTACAGAACTGGTATTTTAAACTGTCATTAGCATTTTATGTCAGAAGTTAGCAGGGTTAGGATGCACAAAACATCAGTTTCCATGTGTATTTTCTTGAGGTCATAAACTCCTACCTTAAATCTCATATATCTAAAAGAATGACAAATGTTAAAAATTTTACATGTTTCATAGCAACTTTGCTGTATTCCCTTCAGCCTTCAGTCTGTAGAAAGTTTTGCTCTTTTGCCATATAAACTGCAAACACGTCTTAGCGGAAAATAGTTTCCTTTTAAAATAAGCTTTAATTTAAACCCTTTATTGATAATAAAAGTAGACAAGTTTGAGTCTTCTTTACTCAGTAACAGATTGCACACTGAAGAGGGGTTTCTTTCATATCAGAAAAAGATCAGAGTTTTGCAAATCTAACCGGATGAAATCTGGTTCGGGGAGATTAAGTTGAAAATGATCCGATTAAATATGTTTAACCAAAACATTTGCTTTCCTTTTGCAATACTGAAAAAATGTAAAGATTGTTAAACATTTAAATGTTTCATTTATTGAACAAACCCAAGCAGAAGCATATCATCGATATGAGCATATCACAGAAACATTGTTTTCATACCGTAAAAAGCAAACAGCTAGACAGTGCTGCTCTCTTTCTGCAATGTGTTTGAACCTTAACGAGATTTGTAGAACTAGAAATTCAAACTATATTAATCTCCAGATTGATAGATGAATATCCATGTCTGGTATTTGTGTCTCATCCTGCGTCTAATTACGAGACCCCCACAGTCAGCGTGTCTAATGGGAGGCTGGTAGGTGAGACTGGGAGACATGAGAGGATTGGTGTTTGGAAGGTGACCACCTCATTATCAGACTCCATGTTATAATGATTTGTGGTTTATTGAGTCTGTTCTTCTGCGTGTGTGTGTGTGCGCGCGTGCGGATGTGTGTGTGTTTTAGCATTTCGTATGTGTCTCTCCCTGTAGGCACAGCAGTTTTCGTTGTCTCCCTCCGGGGATTGCAGCTTATGACCTTTCACCTTCCTAACTACACCCAAATCCAAGTGCTTGAAATTCTTCAGACTGGAGACACATCTCACCTTCCCCCCACATTGAAGCAGACTGATTTTCCTTCATGACTTGGGAGCGATTTTGGAGAAATTGCAAGTAGTAACTGCAGCTGAAAGTCAGATTTATGCCCATCTCTGACAATGTGCTCATTTTCTGTGTGTGCGGAGCGGCTGTTAAGTGGTAACAGATAGCCTGAACGTGCTGCGTGGTGATGCTGTCATTACCGTTGTGCTTCTCCGCTGATGTGCTGCGGCTGATGTCACACGCTCAATTGGCCCCGCAGACAGCCGCCATCACTCAGGCTGTTTACTACACTTTTACTACAGTTATCACTCACTCGTTTGTCGCTGCCGACACTGGAACCACGCGCTGAGATAACACACAAGTAGTCACACACAAACACACACATGGACACAGCGGTGGCTGTCTGGGTGCTTTGTTTCGCCCATCAACACACGGAAACACTCATTTAGGCAGGAGTGTGTGTTTTGAGGAGTTAGAGGAAGAGACGGGGGGGTGAAGGAGGTGGCAAAACTAAACAACTGTGGCATTGTTTTTAGATTTGGGTTTACTTTATCACGTGTCGTTTTAAATCATGGGTGGCATTTGGAACTGTCTGGATAGTTTTGTGTATTTTGTTAAACATTCAGTTTAGATGCATGAACTGTTGAAAATAAAAAAAGTGTTACACTAAGTAAAGGTTTCTTCTGTTTCTGTTTTTGTGGTTGCAACTTTAATGCTTTAGTCCATCTAGCAAATTGTAGTCAGAAAAAGAAAGCCGGGGTAAAAACAAAACCAACTTTTAACTGATTATTTAATCTATTAAGGTAATAAAGTTGCTCTAATCAACACTCCCCCGCTCTGGAGGACTTTCAAGCACAAACATCCTGTTTAGGGTCTGACTGAGGGAGTCCCAAAACCCGAGCAGTGGCTCAGTGCCGCTTTCCAGACAGGTTGAGGCCAGTGGTTTTGTTTCTCCTTTGTTGTTCAATTTCTTGATGTTACTATGTGAGATTTTTTAGCCAACTTCATGTTATTATACAGGATCTTTTCAAAGGATTTCTTCAGGTGTGGCAGACCAAAGTGCAGCTACTGAAATTGAAGTTAACAAGATTCTTGAGTATGTTTTCCTTAATAAGAAAGATTTTTGTATTTTGTTTTCACTCAGCTTCTGTTAAAACTAGTTCACAATCTGAAATTTTTAACTGTGACAAAAAAGAAAAAATAATATTGTAAAGAGAAAATAGTTTTCTTTTTTTACAGCAGTGCATAAAGTGTGTATTTGCTCTACCGGTGTGTGAGTGTCCATGTGAATGTGGGTAATGTGTCTTATTTTCAGATGATTAACTAACTCTCCTCCTCACACTGTTCCTTCCAGCCCGGCCCGTGCCTACCCATAAGGCTGGGTGTCAGCGGGGAACGCTTGATTTATGCTGCCTGAATATGTAACGAGAAGTTGTAAATTTGCCTATCCGGGGCTACATGCGCCGCCATTCTGTACCGTCATAATTTAGGCACCACCTTCATGTCTGAGATGCTAATTGGTTAAATTACCGGGTTCGTTCTGGAGATTTATGACTGACTAATGAGAAGAGTGCAGGAGGAAGAGCATCAGGGAAGGAATAACAGCGAGGGAAAGGTGGAGGATACCTGCAGAAAAGAGTTGACAAAGATGATCTGAGCAGGAGGAGAGGAGGAGTTAGATGATACAGAGGTGGAGGGAAGTGGCAGTTTGAATAAGGGCTTCGAATAGCAAGTGAGTTTCTGAGCTTCAGACTGAGAATTTGTAATAACAGAGGCACGATATAGGTATGCAGCTTTCTTTGCAATAATTCAAGTCAAATGTCCATGTAAAGTGGTGCCTGTGCTAATCGGAGATGATTGCACAGACACCACTGTTTCATCATCATGGCTTCAACTATGAACTTTTGTAACTGTGTTTGTGGTGGATGCATCATTATGCAAGTTCGAAAAATCATTTCAAGTATCTCTGCATTTAATTTGGGAAGGGGCACGACGCCATTTTTCACCTCCCATCGCTCTGCTCCGCTAGGCCCGTTCCTGTCCCAGGGCTTCATATAGCTCTGCTTTGACTTTTTCTGTTTGCTTTGCTATTTTAAGTGCAGTTCTACCCTGCAATACGGTGTATTTTAAGACAAATCATGCAAAAATATGTAGCCTTAAGGAGGAAACCTTTGCTTCACAAAGCAATTTTAAGTTCAGTCTTAGTGCCAATGTGAAGCTAACCATCAAAAAGTATCATTTTTACACCAATTATAAGAAGAACTTATGAGGACATCAACTTTTTTCACACAGTTTAATGTAAGCAGGCTGTGTGAGGTACTCATGAGTAGCTGTGTAGCGGTCGTGGTAAACACAGGTTGTCCTTTTCTCTTTACAAAGTTGAACAAAAATATTAAATTCCTCTTACAAAAGGGGTAAATCTTGTATAATGCCATCCATAGAGCTCAAGGCTAGTTTTAATAGCAGTTGGAATGAACTCTTTGTTCCATTTTTGTTCTAATTTTATCTTTTTTATCAGTTCAGCTGTGTTATAGGTATATGAGAGCAACAGTTTCAAACTAATTGGAAGTTATTGCTTGGCTGAAGTCTGCTAAAAACTTGTACAATAACTTTTGCAAGTCATATCTGCTTGCATTGATCATAACTGTTGAGTAATATGAAAGTGAATTGATTTCTGCACTGGTTGTGTGATGATGGTTTTTCTTTTCTGCTATTATATCATGTTCCTAATGAATTTATAGCTTCCAGTCATTTATTGTAGTTTTTTTTCTTTTTCTTTTCCAAATTATTTTCATTTTAAAAATTACTTACTATTTAAAGAATAACTTTTTGAAATCCTCACACTTTGCCACTAGCTTTGCATTTACAGTCTATTTCACAGCAATATTTGTGGTCTAAGGAAGTTTTTTTAAAGCTGGTTTGGTATTTTGATCCTTTCCATTGTTCTAGTAAATACATTGGATGCAATTGTAGCCTCATTACCTCTATGAAGTCAAAATTATTTTAAGAAAAAGTCACACTAAAAGAATCTGATGCACACCAATAAATACGAGTTTAACTGAAGATTTGACAGTTTAAAAGATAAGTACAAATTGAGTTATTATATGATTTATCAGTGATTTATGAAAAGAAAGCAAACTTCCCTGAAGATAAAATGTTTGAGGCTCTGCAGAGGTGACAATAATGGACATACTGAAAAAGATTGGGTGGTGGTCTTTGCTGTGTGTGTTTGTTCTTCCATATATTTGGGATCCTGTTTGTGAGCGTTTGCATGTGGTAACACCCTGGGCAGCTCATGAAACAGATGAGATTTCCATCCGAACAGGAAGTGGATCATTGCCACTTCCTGCTCAAAAACATTCAGCCCATGAATACTTTTTCATCTCACACAAACACACAGCTGCTGCAGTGCCTAAAAGCCTGACAACAAGTGTGCATTTAGCATGCTGATTTATAACACTCACTGCTTTTATGTCTGTGTATGTGTAAATGCAGCGCAACATTTCCTATTTCCAGAAACTCAGACAATAGGAGGTGAGTTCATACTGGTGTGTGTAGCTGTTCACTGTCTGGCCTTTCCCCACTCCATCCCCCTCTCCTTTTTTGTCTTTCCGATCTTTACTCCTTCCTTCTTGATTTGAAGGAAATTTTATTACTTTGTTGTCTGTAAGTAAATATGTATTTCTGCCATATGAATTCTTATTCATTTAATACAAAATGTAACTTTGGAGAATATATCTGCAAAGTAAAATATGAATCAGCATCGTAGAGATTTTTCTTGAGGTTTACTTTACATCCAACTGCAGAGCCGACAGAGAGACGGACTCACACACAGGCGGGCAGACAGGGTGTGTGAGATATTGTTGTTGCTTTTTATAATTAGTTCGGGAAGCTTCGACAATCGTCTGTCAGTAAAAAGAGGCGGTATCAATCTCCGTCTGACAATAGCAGGAAAGACAAACACACACACTTCATTTCTCCCTTGTGTATGCGTGTGTGAATGTATGTTGTACAAGAATACCATAAAAAGTGCTGCATACTTGGGAGACGTTAATGTGCATCTACATTTAAAGAAACTCATTGTCCCAAGAATGCAGTTGTTAGATGTATTTATTTTTACACTCCTTCTTCAGCATAACAGACAACTCTGAAATGTGTCTGCGATTGAATAAACATTTTAATATGCTGCACTTATGCAAACCGGGATTAAAAAGCAGTGTAACAAAATCTACTTTGATGCAGCCTAAGTTAATTTGAATAATTCATGATACTCTGGAAGTAAACAAAAATCTTTTTTAGACTTTTTCATTCTGAACTTAATTACAGAATCACAAAAAGCATGATTGTCTACTATAGTCCTTCACTTCTACAAAATACAAAAATACATCTGTCAATCCATACCTTTCCAAACAAAGACCTAGTAAATAGCATCCTAGTAAATAGCATCCAGCATATGACTAGTTGAGGCCCTGATACTAAGATATACCAAGATTTTAAATACTGTAATTTCCGAGCTGTACTCTGCTACATATTTTACATGTTTTAAACACTGCTTTGCGGGTTTCAAAAGACTGGGCTGCTGCAGAAGCACAAGGCTGAATTTGTCTCAAGACGAGACTGACATTGAGAGCGACAACGAAAGAGACAGTGAGGAAGTGTGTGAGGCTGTTAATTTTGACTCTTAAGACAACTTGTGTGGTTTTAATGTGCAGGAGAAAGATGAAGATAGCAACCACTTACTTTTTTTGCCAATACAGGATACGGTAATACGGTTTCACAGGCGCTGTTCGGAAACAGCATTTATGCCACATGTTTGTGTTATAGGTACTTATTTTGTTAAAAGTTAAACAAATATTTCTGTGTCTAAAGTTAGTAGCTGCATCTTATTTTCAGGTCCTCTCAACAATCAGAAACTTACGGTAGTTTACTTGAGTGGCATTGTCCTTCGCTTTCTTGTTTCTCAGCCTCACTTCCAAGAAAGACAAACTTGGCATCATAAACATGGTCACTCATGTTGTAGAAACTATTTTGATGCCATCCATCACTCCGTTTTAGGAGTTTGCAAGCGACACCAAGCGTGTCTGCTAAGCAGCCAACAGGAGGTTCGACTGGAGCAGAGAGCCTGTCTGATTATTAACCTGATATGAGCTTGATGTGCTTGTGTCACACTTTGAAGAGCAGAACAGCAAAAATATTGCTGAACAAAAAAGACTCTTGTGAAGCGTTTGATTTAAAAGGTTTATATCACTAATTTTGCCCAGGTATTGGTATCCATCCATACCAATGACAAAATCAACACATATGCATTAGAGATTACAGTTGTATGCTTTTAACAATCAGTGTTATTTTAGCTGCAGCAGGACCAACTGATGCATTTCTGTTTCAAGTGAGAATAATTTTATACATTTATAAAATAACAAAATCTTTACTCAATAAAAATGTAATTTCAACTCACAGGTATCACATATTCAATTTTAAAGCTTTTAAACAAAGCAAACCATAACAGTATAGTGCTGCAAAGATGATTCATAAAGTTTCCTTAACATCAGTTTTTTTTGCTGTACACATATGAGATGTGCACTGTTAGGCATCTAAATTATTAAACATTTCCACCTTTGCTGTACTATTTTACATTAATTATATCAATTAGGGGTTCTCCACTTATTTCTCTTCCATTATGTAATACACCTGAAGGGTACAGTAATAAGTTCTAGGATACATTAGATTAATAAATCCTAAATGCTCTCCAGTTATTTAACCGTTAACAGGGAGCAACAAGTGCCTATTAAAGGAAGACAGGAATAAAATAAAGGCTGTTCCAATCACAATTTGAGTCCTAAAAAATGTGGATCTGCAGTTGATAACTGATTATTTAAATTATTTAACCATCAATTGGTCAACAATTAAAGACATTACAAAGTTATGCTTTCTCCATGATGATTCAGCATCATGATATGGAATGCACTGAATGCATTTTCAGCCAATACGTTTTGAACAAACCCTGAACACAATCTTTTATTGCAGGAGCATAATTCAGTAATTCCAGAATTTCAGTTTTTCTGGGATCAGAAAATCAGTTCTGTTATTCTTCAAAATGATGAAGAGAAGAAAACATATAATTCAAGTAAGGTAGATTTGAGTAATTCTTCAAAAGCTACAAAAATAGCTACACCGATATCTACAGTTTATAACTGGATCTGTGACAAACTAGGCTATAATTTCCCAAAGGCTCACTGATAGAGAACTGCTGATAAATGTCTTCTTAACAACAGTTTTAAGGATTGTGTAGATGTCAATAATCATGGAAGGCACTGAATATGACATTAAAATTCACATTTTAATGTTCTTGAAGCAAAAACTGTCCCGTATCTTTTTTGCATTTATGTCAGCAATCGAAGTGAACACACACAGAAAAAGGACAATCTCCTTAAAGAACAAATTACTAAACTATTGTTACTTTATAGGGGTTTTTTTTGTTGTTTTTTTTTTTGCTTACAGCTGGGTCTGTGTTCCTTATCCTATATCTTGATTTATGGTATTAGAAAGGTGAAGAGAGTCTTTGGTTATTCATAAAGCGCTTTCTGTTTTCTTTATCAAAACCAGACGGACACATTAGTCAGAGATGAAAAATGTGAAAACCATTTAACCTCAACAATGCTGTTTATTCATTCAACTAAAGGTGATAATAGATGCATTGAATATGTTGCTTGGTAGTCTTCATCGAGTCCAATTTTCTGTCTCCCACCAGAGCAGTGCTCCAGTATTTAGTCAATAAAACTGTGTGTGTTTTTTAAGAAGTGCTTGACAGAAATCCCACGCTGTGTTTACGACTGCTGTTGCCCAGGAGGAGAAAATCAGAGCCAGCCCAGAGAGAAACCTGTGAACTGATCCAAGAAGCTGCAAAACTCACACGAAAACGTACGGAAGTGAAGACACTTTCATCTTCCTCAATTCTAGAACATACATTCACTCACTCCATCAAATTTCATTCGTCTTCCTCTTTTTCGCAACCTGAGTCACCTTTTCACTGTCGATGTTTCTTTCTACCTGGAGAAGAAAGTCTCTCCTCTTTTTTCCCCATTTTGTGACGTTGCAACGATCAAAATAGATCATCGTCTTTTGTTGTGATTTCATGTGACAGTTGCAACATGTAGTTCTGGAACTTGACTTTTTGGCCCTTCAGAGTTACTATTTACAACTTTGGCCTAAAATGATACAGAGTTTACCATGTTTTCAAATATAAAGATTATTTAAAAGGGGTATTTTTGCACAAAATTTCCACAACACATGATACAAAGAGTTTTTGCTGTTAAAGTTGTTAGGCATCCATTATCTTATTATAATGATTTCATGTTTTTCTTTGTTCTAAATGTTGAAACAGTAGAACAATTGTAGTTAATTCAAACATAAAACAAGCTATTTTCTAGTAGTTATTTATAATTCTGTTTTTGAGGGGTCACACAGGGTTTTCAGCTCTAAAAAAAAAAACAAGATTGGGTAAAAATGAGCCTTTATATTGCAAAGAATGCTGACCCTGTGAAAGACCAACACAAAGACTTGCATCATTGTGAAAAATGGTAGGAAATAAAAAAAAGGATTTGCCAATTAAAATGTGAAAAGAGTGCCAAACATTTTAACTCAGCCTCTTGAGTTAAGACTTTGTTAACCATTTTTTACTGCAGTTACAATTGCAGCATGGCTCAACCAGCTTTCCACATCTAGGGACTGATGTTTTATATACAGCTGTGTTCTTTAGTCTTCATGATGCTGTTTGTTCACTAATGTTCTCTAACAACCCTATGAGGTCTTCAAAGAACAGCTGGATTTATACTGAGGTTAAATTGCACACAGGGGGGATTCAATTTTAAAACCATTTATCTTTTTCTTTCCACTTCATAATCAAGGACTACTTTGTGTTGTTCCATCACATAAAATCCCAATAAAACTCTTTGAAGTTTGCTGTTGTAATGTGACAAAAGTGGTTCCTTGCACGGTGTTGTATGCATGTGCAGCCTCTCCTCCAAAGAGGGGGAAGATTGAAAAAGGAGGAAAAAAATGCTGCATGTTCGTTTTTTGTAGGACAGCTCTGAACCCTCCTCATCTTCCTCTTAACATCTTTCTCCTCTTATCCACCACCTTCTGCTCCTTCACAAGATGTACTAAATATTTGTGTTAGTCGAGAAAGTGTCTCCTCTCCACAGCTCACTGAGGCTGCCGCTGCACCCTCTTCCCAGCACCTCACCCTCTTGCACAGCATGGGAAGTGTTTTTTTATGGACTAGGCCGAATTATGAATGTTCAGCTGTGTTTATGGCTTATTAGGCATTTAGAGAAAGGAGGGGAGCATGTGTTTTATTAGCTTAATTGGGAAAGAACAGCTTCCTTGCTGCATTAGCACTATTTTCCTCTCATCAACTGCTTTGGCTGGTGAGATAGCACTCGGAGCTGTAAAAGGTGGTGTTTCCATGCTGTTTCTTCCTCTGAGGATGAGGAAAAGGCTTCTGTGTGATTAAGTAGGATGTTAACATGTAGGAAAGGTGGGGCTTTGTCAGTGAAATGCTCAGAAGCTGCACAAAATCCTCTCAGTCATGTGAAGTGAGTTGAATTTGTTTGTGAGTGTGTGCATGTGCGTTTCCAGGCCGCCTCTCGGTGCTTGACTGCTCCTTTCATTAGTCAAGAGGAGAGCAGATACTGGCTATTCCTTTGAGTCTGACAACACACAGTGATCCTTTAATGTGTTTTTATCCCTTTTTCTATCCTCCCGCTCCTCATCCACCACTCCATCCCTCCCAAATCCTTTTAATTCTGCCCGTACACACCTCCCTCCTTCCGTTGTCCCGCGTGTCTCTACTCCTTCTCCCCCCCTTCGGTGTCTGAGGTGGAGACTAAACAGCCGAGTTATTTATTGTGATGTTTTTGTGGCCGCCTGGTTTAAATAATAGTTTGGTCTCTCTGCAATCTTCCCTCTCATCTCTCTGCCTTTATTCTTTCCTTTTGCCGCTTGCCGTCGCTCTTTTTCTCGCTCCATGTTTCTTGGTGCTCACCCCTCCTCCCATCATGCTCCAGATAATGGTACATTGTTAACGGGCTGTCTATTGTTTGTGTTGTTTTCTTGGCTAAGTGGAGGGTGAATAGTTTTTAGATGACAAACATGTAAGCTCGCTGCCAGCCATTCTGATCCACCGGGCTGGGCCTAGTTATACACAGAACCGTCTGAAGCTCACTTACCCTCAATAAGTGGAGATTTATGGCGCAACGATGTGTCAGAGAGCGTTGTGTATGCGCATAAGTGTATTGGGGAGATGAGTCTTTGCGTGGTTTTGTGTTTTTTGTGACACCATTGTGGTTATGAGTATGAAATATAGACTTGGCCTCAGTGCCTTGCCATTCAGAGCTGATAATGATGGTTTGAGTCTTTACAAGCGGGGAGAGCTCATCACTCACGTCTGCAGAAACAAAGAGCAGTTTGCTTCAGTTTTCATCTGACACTTAAAGAAGATGATGTAAATCCATGATGTTTTTTAGTGCCAGCAAGTTATGAACTATTTTATCCGCCAGGCTTCGGGAGTCAGCTGTAGCTCTGACGACTCAAAGACAAGAAAATAATGGAAAAACTTGAAACATAAATGTTTCATACACTGTTTTAAATACATTAAAACTTATCGATGTATTTAAAACATAGATAAGTTTTAAATACATACTTCTACCGTATTTTGTATTTGCTAGCAGCTGGTGGTTGCTAATTATGTAACTTTGTCATTGTGTTTCTTATTAAGAGACCTACTTAGCCTATATGGTTAACAGTAAATTGAGTTTGAAACCCAGATGTTTTGACTTTTTTGTGAGTGTATAATCCACTCGTTTCGTCATTCATTGACGAAATGATTCTCGATACTGAGTTCTCAAAACAAGGCAAGAAGGAATCATGTTTCATTGTTTTCTCAAAACAAATGAAATGAAAGACTATTTTTTAATGGTTTAAAGAATCACATTTTATTTGAAGGAATCAAATAATAGGCATACAATATTGCAGTCCAGATTCTGTGCTTGTAAAATGTCTGTTTGTCTCCATGTTTCTCACCTTTGGATCTTCTCTACCTCCCTGATTCTCCAAGTCCCACAACCCTAGAAGCTTTTTGACAACAAATAGCTTTTGCAGACTGACTCTTCTCCAAGAATCCCCTAATTGATTGAGCTCTATGGATGAGTCTTCCAAGCATCATGGTGGTTGTTCATTTCAGCATTCAAACATTCAGATATGATTTATAGCACATGACCCCCAACAGGCTGCAGCAGTGCCTGCATTTCAGTCACATCTCAGCCACTTCATCTCTGAAGAGTTGAAGTGGCTGAGATCTTAATGGCAATAGACAATGGAAAATAAGGAACCGAACTGAACACTGAAAAAATATTCAGATTTAGCCTCATGGATTCAGGCAAGATTTTGTTTTGTTGTTGCAGATTGTCAAGTTTTTTGGAAATTAGACTGAAGTTAAATCTACTTGGTGTCATTTCATTAGATCTTTCTTATTATTTGTCATTTTTTGTTTCTTTGTACAACAAGAAAAGTTTAATTCTTGTGACAGGAACCATTTATATCAACTTAACTGAACCAAATTTAAGCTGCATCCATTCTCCTCAGTCATATTTGTGTAATTAAATATAGAAGTAAATGGAAATGAAAGAAAGTTGAATAATTCAAATATGGGTGTAAATTGTGACAATAAAAGGTAAGAATGTAATTAATCATCATTCATCTTGATCAGTTTGTTTTGGTAGTTTTCAATTATTTCTGATGTATCATATCGACGGCTTAATCGTGTAAAGTAAATATGAATCGTTCATGCTGCATTTAATTAAATCAAAACATAGAAATTTGTTGAGAAAAATGACAATCGGAGCAATCTGAAGCCCTCTTAATCCACGCTTGTTGCCAGAACTCACAAATCCTTGTAGAAATAAAGTGACCTGCCACAAACCCCGCAGAAGCCTCTCCTTCCTCCTCTCTCTTCTGGCTTTTTAAAGCTGGATTTATCATAGTTGTGTAGCGCACATGTGAATGTGTGCTCACAGTCACACAGCGTTTATAGCGGCAGCCCCATCGTGGACGTGATGGAGGATGTGAAGCTGCATTTTAATGGATGATTATGTTTTATGTTTTCTCTACAATGACCTGCACTGGCAGAGCAATATTGTCCCCCTCCCGTCCCACCGCTCACTAATACTCTCACACACACACAAACGTGGATTGCCCCTTCTATGACTGCCTCCTCTGTGTAATATCCGCCCAATATATACACCCCTCAACCCGGCGACTAGCCTTGATTTCACCACCGCCAACCTTCCCAATCTCACCCTGAGTCGGGCTGACATCAGTGGTGACATCAGGTGCTCCCCTTTCTGCTCGGAGCGTGACTTAACATCCCGCCTTTATAGTAAAGGACGTCCTCCTCTCGATTACCTGCTGATGGAGAGGTCAACCAGCATGAATAGAAAGGTTGGAAACACTCATAATGTAAAATGCGTGCCCTTCTCTTCTCCTTCTCTTCCTCTTCTCTTCCTCCTTCTCCTTCACTTTCCTCTTCTTTCTACATGCCCTGTCAGCACTCTGAGCTGCTTTTCTCCTTTCATCTGACACCCAGAATGAGTGTGATAGAAAGACACACTGAGAGACTGACAGGACTCTGTCAGAATCATATTCTGTTGGTATGAAGGGGAAGAAGGGCGGAAAGAGAGATACCACTCCTCTATCAGCGCTTAGCGGCAGAGCAACACAAAGGAGAAATTATTTTGAATTCAGGGGACCATTAGCATGACTATAGATGCATTAAAATGCTAGATAGTTGGGGGTTTAGGAGCCTGGGGAAGTGGAGGGAGGAGCCTAATGTGTGAGTGACTGTATCATCATCACTATTCCTGGGTGGAGCTGCAGTCTATTCCACATGTTTGATTTAGAGCTTATGAAGAGGAAATCTCATTTTAACACTATTTAACTTTCTTTTTGTGTCAATATGCACCTCACTTCTAACCCCTGAGGTCAATGAAATCCAAAATAAAATATACTTCCGACATTTTAATTCAAAATGCAATAATCTGGCTAAAGATCAGAACCAGGCAGTGTTTTCTTGATCTGCTCTAATCAAATACATCAAAAGTCAGGTTTTCTTCCACTTTGTTGTTGATTGCATCAAAATTAAACACATAAACTAAAAAAATGTGTTTATAAATCAGACAAAGGTTGAGGTGTATACAGCTTCATTCAGTTGTAGCTTGTTATTCATAAAGGGAATTTATAAATCAGGATAATCTTGTAACTTCTTTTATTTTTTGTTGGGTTCAGCACTAATACCTCTATCAAATCAGCACATTTTTTTCTCTTTATATGTGTTTAATCTTTCAGAAACAAAGAAAAAAAAACAATCAGCAGGTAAGACCTCAGAGAAACGGAAACGGTATTGGACTTGGTCTTAACCTGAGTCAGAACGCAGCCATTTGCTACACAATACCATGACACATTACATCAGCGCCTCTGTTTTAAAATATTGACAATCGATATGACATTATGTGCTGGCTCTACACCACTGATCATCACATTTCCTCAAACTCCACCCAAGATTTGTGCATATTTACAACCCACAGATAAGTTGCATACAGTGAATATAATATACTTTATACTTAATACACTTAAGAGACATTGCAAATACCACACCAAGACCCAGAATCAATGTTTTATTGATCTTTTTTTTTTATTTTATTTCAGAGAGGTGTGTTTTCACAGGGTAACCCCTCCAGGCACAATAACTAGCAACACAATACACTGACTGGAAAGTTTCTAAAACAATTTGTGGGTGCTAAATGTTTTCCAGCCTGAAATATAACAGAGTCAGATGTGCTCCTGAGATGACTCTAAGCCAATAGTCTCTATGTGTTGGTAGAGTTTAGCCGCATTAATGAGTTACTGTGTATGTATTTAGGGAAAACTCAATTTTTATTTATTTCTTGTGTAAATCACATCCACAACAAGTAGAATTTGCATTTTCATGGTGCAGAACTTTTTGTGCTGAACAAATTGCAAAGAAGAAAAAGACAAACTGCATTTATTGTACTGATGAGCGAAGAATAAATGTAATGTAATGATAACCAGCAAGCCACAATAGAAAACAGTGATTTGTGTCTATTCCAGGATCCAATTAAGTTTTTCCTTTTTTATCTCAACTATAGATTTTGTACATTTTAACCTCAATGGCTTTCATCTCCATGTGAGTCCTTGAAAATAAGTGGATTTATACAAGATTTTTATTTTATTTTTTTTAAAGATATGGGTCTTTCAGGCAGAACAATATCAATAGCTAATAGACATTTTATTTGAGATTTTTTGCTGGAATACTGACTGACATTTAAAGCTGCAGATATTAAGAAAACTATGAAATAAAACTTCTGAAGCAACAAAATTCTGAAAACATAAAGAAATTTTCATGTTTTCATCCTTATGGTACAATATTTACATAAATGATCTTAAACACTGTCAGTTGAAGGATCCACACTGACCTCATTAGACTTCAGTAGATGCTAAAATCTCCTTCATGAAGTGATTTGCTGGTATTTGTGTAAGAAAATTTGAACTTTTTGTGAAAAAGTCGCTCTACCTTGATGGCTGTATTGAAGCACACAGTCTTTGCTTTAGTTTCAGAAAGAAAAACTGTTATCTGTTTCTTGGGTTTGAGCTCTAATCTAATAAAGCATGCGGGTGTGTGTGTGCTTGTAAAGACGCGTGTGCATGCGCACGTGCGTGAGTGGGTGTGTGTGTGCAAATCAATAGTGATATATAATTCACTGCCTCCCAGCCCCTCCGCTCTTTATACTCACACATTCTGACTATTTAAAATTGCATGAGAACACACACACACAGAGTTGGGGGTAGGGGGAAGGAATATGTGTGATGTGTGTGCGTGTGTGTGACGTGTGTGTGTGTGTGTGCGTGTGTGTGCGCGCACACCCTTTAGGATCGTAAAAGAGGGTCGTTTACACCCCTCTAACCTCCTTACCCTACGTGATCTGAGTGCAGTTTTTTCCCCTTTAAACTTCCTTTCCTTTCGCTTCCCTAGCTCATCCTTATTTCTTCGTATTCCATTTTCTCTGTTTTTCCACTTTCTCTTGTGTATCTGTATTCATCTGTTTCTCTTTCTTTCTCTCCCAGTATTGTTTTGAACCTTACCCTTGGGGTCCTCACATTCAGTCTTTTTCTGTGTGAATAAATAAGAATTCATCTCCACATTTAAATAGCTTCAGGCTTTGTGGGACCTGCATTCGCACATAAACGCACACACTTCCCGGTGCTGTTTATAAATCATTAGAGTCTGGGGGTCACCACGGGTCGCGTCTCGATCTCTGGCCACCATGCTCCATCCTGATTGGTTGTTGACACTGCGGCCCGCTCGGCATGCCTGTTAGCTTTGCTTTGCTTCCACTCTCACCTTGCCTCCAGTGTGTGTTTGTGTATGCTGAATTATTTAACAGTTACCGCCTCTGTGTATGTATTTCCATATGTGAATCTGCGTGTACAGGAGTGTGTGTGAGTGTGCAGAAAGGGCTCAAAGACTCAAAAACCCCCTCCCCTGTCCTCCTCATCAATTTTTTTTTTTTTTTTTTGTTAGAGTTTCATGATGTTAAAACTATAAAACACACAGAGAAACATACATTTTATCCTGATCATTAGGGCTTCTAGATTCATATTTCCCCACCTTATGAGTGTCTGTGAGTTGTTTCAGTGTTTTATTGCAACATGAAAGAGCTGCTTCATAAACAAGTTAATGGCTTTGATCACATAATGAGTTGAACAAATAGGAAACAACAGGGAGATTAAACAGAGAGGAAGAGAAGAAAGTGTATGCATGCAGCCTGTACAGTCTTGGTTTGTCTGAGTGGAAGCTAATTAGAGGTTTACGCTCTGCCGTTCTTAAAATTGAAAGACTTGGCACAACAGGAAGTTGTACTGGTACAAGTACAACTTGTGCCAGTACAACTTGCAGAACAGAGACCTCATACATCAACTGTATGGTTTTACAGTGCGTGACACTGTAACAACATACATCCGTGTAAGAGAAGAAAAAAATCTCTCTGGTTTTAAATTATTTACTGTATCAGCTAATAGATAGGACGCTGTGTAAACCTTTGCTATTGTTGCAAAAAGTGTATTCAATCAGGTAAGTATATTTTAAGTTCTTTTTATTTATTGCTCCAGATCTCATATCAAAATGTTTGATCAAGCCTTATTGTTTTTTGGGGGTTTTTTCAGTTTTTTTAAAAGAAGCAGAAATCTGTCAGAGCAGATTTTTACAGCCCAACAGACGGATCATTATGACCACAGACGGCGGGTTAGTGGGAGGGACGCATTAAACAGAAACTGAACATTCTGTCCTAAAATTTATCTTGAAAAATTGGGGAAACTTATGGATTTCAGCAAGTTAGTCAGGGTCAAATTGTCCATCTGTGTTATGACCTGGGTTGTTTTCAATTGTTTTTGAGGTTTTATTATTCCGTGTTCTTTAGTGTCTTTCTTTGATTAGATCAGTCTTTTCTTTTACGTTAGTTCAGTCCTTCTTAGTGTTTCTAGTTATTTTTATTTGTTGTCCTAGTTAGTCCTTATTACCCAGATTCAATTTTGTTTCTTAGCTCTCGTTATTCTTTCATGTTACACTCATTTCCTGGTCTCTTGTGCACTCTCCCTCGTCCTGGTGCCATTTTCTCTAATTTTTTCTCAGTCTGTGTTCTGCTCTCAGTTAGCTCATCAGCCCATATTTTCTCCATTTCTTCCCTGTGTTCCCTGTACTTGCATTTTCATTGGTTTATGTTTTTTGTTCTGCTCTGGTTCCCTGTGCTCCCTGCGATTTTTGTAAGTTTGTCCATCATTTTTTCATTAAACATTTTTCAGTGTGATCCGTCCATAGACTTACATTTCATGGCAAACTGTGGTTCTTGTGGGACATCCTGTTCCTGTAGTGTCAAAAGAGGTCCAAAGAAGAAACCAATGGCTGGATCAGGACTCACTGCTCCAAACGGGGACAAAATTTGATTCATGTATTTCAGCCCAACAGATGAGCTTCTGCTGCTCAGAATGAAGAAATTCAAGCTAATTTAGAAAGAAAGTAACCCAAATTCACAATCTATGAAAGTGTGCATAATAGGGGCTGCATTCTTGCCATAATGTTATATACAATCAATGTATAACTAGTTTATCAATATTTTTAAAAATCTAGTAAAACTTACTGAACTTGCAAGTGCAATTTTTCTACAACAGTAAAATGCAGGTATAAGTTCGTCACATGTAGTTTTGAGGTTTCCTTTGTCATTAGACCTAATTACTGTTTATCCCTTCAGATGCAGTTCACTTCCGTCTTCATCACTAGAGTCGAAACATATCGGTTATATCTGAAGAGAGTTAATCGAGTGCCCAATTACAAAGAAAACCTCAAGACTTTATTAAAGCAAGACCAAATTAATTTTATTGGAACAAACTGTCACAAGTAGGTTTTATAACTACGCTTCAAATAAAGGGTAAAACGGTAAAAATGCCGCAGAAAAGAAGTCAGTTCTTTTCTGCGATGTTAAGGTTTGAATTCAGTCCTGATTTCTGTCCTAATGGATTTTAAATCTATCTGTGATTGTGCACAAATTGCCACTACGAGCAAAGCTGAGGCCAACTTCTTTGGCACAGTCAGTGCAAGAGTCAATTAAGCATGCTTAGTGTACAAATCATTCGTAGACATTTTATAAAACATCTTGTCTCTTAGTGCCAACATGAGGATAATATAAAAAACAGAAGTGAAACAATCAGGATAAGTGGAGGAGTGGAGGCTTGCTTCTATTTTCATCATTATTCAGCCCTCTTTACTCCTCCTGACTGAAGCTCCTCGTTTAGGAGCACAAGCTTGTTTTCTTGTCAGAGTCTCGTTTTTTCTTCTCGCCTCTTTTTTTTTGTGTTTTTGTCGTGTGTGTCTTCCTTGTATTCCTTCTTCTGTGTTCTTGATCCTTGAGGTGTTGCGAGTTGTTTTGTCTGGTTAATTACCTGCACAGGAGTCGGGAGGTGAGAGTTTGACAGTTGTCACCGCTGTGTGTGCAAGTGTGTGTGGATGTTGGTGGGAAGAAAAGAAGGAAGCATGAGGAGAGGAGGAGTAAGTAAGTCTGACTGTACTGCAAGCCCTCGTTTATGTGACAGTATGTAGACACGATGGCTTTGCTGTTGTTCAGGCATTAGGCTATGTTGCTGTCGCTGCTATACACACACACACATTAACACAGTGAGGAGTCTCCCGTTTTACACCATCTCTTGCTGTCTCTTCAGTGGAGGTGGTATTTCTTTGATCACAGCAGAGACGCTGATTAAAAGGAATGATGCTTGTCGTGAAGGCAGCTGTATTTATAAGACTAAAGGAGGACAAGGATGTATCTTTCTCTCTTATTGCTCTTGCAATTTATCCCCACCTCTTTTTCTTCTGTCTTATTGTCTTCCTTTGGCATTTTCTACTTTAAAGCAACTTTAAAGCTGAATTTTCTGTAAAATCAATCTAACTGACTCAAGATATATATTGCCACCTATAAAACCTACCATGGTTATTTTTTTTTCTATTTCTTCATTATTCACTATATTATGTATTTTTTTATTTAATTAAGATTAAAAAAAAATGTCTCTCAAAAACTAGAATGCTTTTTATGTGTATATCTTTGTATTTTATTTTGTTTGCATGTTTTTTGTCTAATTTTTGCACACCGGCAAAGTTTAACCACTTATACAACTAAAAATCTCTCAAGCCTTTCCACTTTCTTCCTTTGATCACACTGGTGCACAAAACAATTCCAAAAACATTTTCTCTCCCTCTTTTCATATCTATGTTGTTGTTTTTAGTCAAAGTCATGGACTATAATTCATTTTGGAACCAATTCAAAGGCAGAGAACAGTTTGTATAACTGTGTTTGGCTCTTAACAACAGTTGTCCAGTTTTATGTTCGCTATTCTGATTTGCTTCACGGTGTTCTGTCTTTATTTGTAAGTTAACAGAAAATTTGATACATTCCTTTCCTGAGAAGCACCACTAGCACCAGCTGATCAGGGATGTCATCAAACCGATTAAATTACAATTTCCCCTCCTACTCTTTTTATAAACTACGTGTATATTTTAATCCTGCAGACGGTTGTTTTATTTTAGAATACATTAGTTTGCAAATAAAAAAAACAACAGCAGTGAATAATATCTTTAAATACTCACATTTCTGTGTGGTTTACCTCGATGCAGCTGACTGAATCAAGGGTTTGTGTTGACATGTGTGTTCCTGCATGCTAAGCATTGTGCCTGATAAGGCAGTTTTGAGCAGGACAGCAGAACCTGTCTACTTCTTCCCCTTCATCTCTTTTAACAAGTTCATTTATTCATGAACGTGATATAAACACGCTCACACACTGGCACACACCTTGGTTTGGTGGCAGATGAAAGAAAGAGTTCCTGAGCTGTTGTTAAAAAAGTCTTTCAGCACGTGTGACACACACAAAGCACGCTGAAAGTGAAACAGAGACGCTTTGTTTTCAGATTTATATGTTTTAATTATTAAAAATGTATAAGTGAGGAAAATAATAGGCATTAATTATTCATATGCGACATGTTAATTGGTTCCTGAATATTCAAAACAAAACAATCGTATGAATATTCAGATGTCTAAAGAGAGGATTAGATAGTCCAAATGCGGAAAAAGAGCCCATGCTCCTCTAATGAAAGAAAAAATGTAAGAGTAAGAACTGAAGGGAGGATTGGGGGAGGAAAAGGAAGGAGAGTGATAATGAATGAGGAGAGGAGGAGAGAAAATGAGCTGAGGAAAACGCGTTGGTGTTGGAGAGAAAAGCCAAAGAGAGAAACATCAGAGAGTCAGAGGGGTCTTTTGTGTTCCCACAATGATGGATGACAGTGTTGACTAAACGAGCTAAATTAGAAGCTTTTTTTTCTTGCAACTCTGTTGAAATATTATTAACACGCAGCAACTTTAGTGAAACATATGATTCAGCTGCACATAATGACCTTGGCTATTGATTTGGGAATTGAGGGAGCAGCGGCGTTTTTCATACCGTTTGCAGGGTGGTGGGGGTTTGTTGCAATGCAGTTAAATTCTGTTGTTAAAACATTCATGCCCCTTAATATAGATCCTCCCTTACGTTCACTCACACACACACACGCACATACAAACCTAATAGCCTTAATTAGCCGGGCATGTGTCCAGTCTTGTAATTAGCTAATAACAGCAACATGGATGTGGTTAATTAGTGGTAGGAGGTGCCTGTGAATTAGAAAGCCAACAACGCAATTACTGTACTGACAAAACAACCGGCTAAAAGCATTTTAAAACTAAGAAGAAGGAGGATGGTTCACTATACATAGCCATGCAAAACTTACACATTTTGTTTCATTGTAACCACATACTTCCATTTTTCCAGAAAGAAATCAAGTGTGGTGTGCAGTTGCACAGACTACTCTGATCTCCCTAAGTAAAACCTGTTCAACCAATTAACTCAAGAGGTCACCTAATTCTTAAATATATTCCTTAACCTTAATCCATCATGTGAAAATTGAGATTATGGCACCAACACATGGCTGTCTGTTGGTTAGGAAACAGCATTTATTAACAGCATTTATTAAGCCAAGAGGCTCATGGTAACTCTGGGTGAGCTGAAATGATCCCAGAGCTCCGGTTAGCAAATAGTCATGACTTCACGAGCTATTTTGGAAGAATGCTAAGATCATTATTTTCAGAAAGCGAGAAGTTCCATTTGCAGTTAAGCCACGAAAGAAATGAATGAAACATGAGAAAAAAGTTAATCTAGTCAGATGAGATCAAAATTCAACTGTTTTGACTTACATGCAAACTGGTATTTGTGTTAAAAAGCTTTATCAGAGCGGGAAGATGACTGCAGCCAAATGAAGGGTAATCCTGGAAGAAAATCTGTAAAAAATCTTGAGACTGGGATGAAGGTTTACCTTCACGCAAGACAAGCATCTGAGGCTGCAAGAGAGCGGTTTAGAAAGCGTCATAATGGACCAGTGAAACCTAAAATCTATTGAGAATATACAGGAATCCTTGAAAAGTGATGTTCTCTAATGCTCACCATCCAATCAGACTGAGTTTGAGCGGTTTTACAAAATAAAGGTAAAAACTGTCACTCTCTAGATGTTTATACCTGGGAGAAAAATACATGTAATGATTTGCGGTTCTAACTGCTGCAAAAGGTTGCTCTGTAAAACATTTACTCGATGGAGCTCTTTTCACGCATATTTCAGTGTATTTTTATTTTTATATGTAGAAGATTATTACCATAATTTCCCTTCTACACTAAAGGTCATGGTTGTTACTTGACGAAATAAGAAAGTTTCGAATGCAGGATCTTGTTGCTCTAGGTTTGTTGAGACTGCTTTCTAATTATTATTCTTTCGTTCTCTTTATGTTTCTGCCACCATGATGCTTCATCCAAGGTAAGAGAAATTTGTTTTCATTATCACACTTTTTTAAAGGAGCATTACATCATTTCTGACTTAATCTCCCATTACACTTGAAAAAAGAGCTGATTATGTGAAGAGCTTGTCATCTTTCTTCTCCTCCTCCTTCTCTCCACCCCTCCTCATCGTCTGCTTAATTGGTGGCCCATCAACCCGTTAATCAAATTACTTCTGAACCAAAATTGACAGTTTTCATTAATTATAAAGGATTATTCTAATTGCAATTCAAATTTATTCATTCACAACAGACGGCGCTCAGTAATATTTCAGTGAATTAGCATATTAAATGGAGTGCTTCTCGCATTAGCTATGGTAATGTATTCGTCTTTCCTTATTTGGGCTGTTTGAGCCATATGCGCACCACATGGGTAGTTTATATGTGTGTTGCGCATGCAGGTGAGGAACCTCGACAGCGTTTAATTTGTTTGACAAACGTTGCAAGAGTTAAATGCTCCAACCTGCCTCGAACTTCTCTCTCACCTCTACTTTCTGGCTCACTCGTTTCTTCCTCATCTGTTCACATTCAGACCACAAATTAACCTTAAAGATCGCATCCTCCTTCAGTAAAAGCACAGATTTTCCATCAGCTGCTCTCAGTACTAAGCTAAAAAGAATACTTGCAGAACATGTTGCTGTCTTTTTAATTGGGTCTGCTTTCACTTTTTTGATCCACCATTGTATAAGATTGAAAATGTTCCTGCTTGAACCTTTGATTAGAAGTTAAAACCAATTGTGAAGGTGAAAACACTCACATAAGGAAGAGAACTGAACATTTACACTGACTGTTGGGTCGTGGGTGTAAATATTTTATGCCACCAAGATGTAGTTATTGAATAAAATGTCATCACTTTAAATGAGCCTGATGTCTAAATGAACACCAATAATGTGTTGCACCTGCATAGAAATTTACCCAGTAGTGGTAATCAATTGGATGTTTTTATAGCATCTTTTTTTCTCCTTTTCTTATTATTTCTTACAACAGCAGAACATTATAACTTATTTTATTATAACTGTACAAAAAGAAGTTCAGAAAGTACATATAAATCCACCCTTTAATTAATAAGAATCAAATAGAGATATACTCAGGCTACATTTTGCACTACAATATGCATTACACTGTGTATTTAGCAACGTTTTAATCGTGTTCAACCCTCCTTCAAACAGTTGTTGTGCCTGGACTATTTAAGCTTTCAGCTTTCAGTTTCACAAACAAATAAAAAGCAAAAAACTTATATTTCTTCTTCTCTTAAAATATCTCTAGTAATTATCATGTTTTAGAACCTACTCTGTGCATACAGTGGCAGTGAGTTTATGCTGCAGGCTTCACCCATGCCAACTGCTTTGCTGTCCTAAAAGCAAAAGCCGTTCCTAAAGAATGTCTTCACCTCGTGTGCATATTGGCCGTCAGGATGCTACGAGGAAGCCAGAATAATGTAGTGTAGAAAAATATACCACAATTTTTTGTGTCTTGTATTGTCACACATCCAGCCTTTCTCATTTAACTGCACTTCAAGTTAATTTATAGACTTAGGTTGTCTACAAAGTTGTAAGCCTACAGACTTACAACTTTATAGCTGTAAGTTATAACTTACTTTATCATACAGACAGTTACGGTGTACAGTTATGATACCAGAACAGACACCATAACTTACAGACACCTGATCTGTAACCAGGCCATCTGGTTATAGGCCTGGGCAGCATATGGTGTCCTGTAAACAGACCAGAGTTTGTTTCCCTCGTTGGTCTGAACTTTTTGTGCAAGTGTGAATACGCTCAAGTGAACCCTGGAGCTGACCAAACAACTGGACCGAGACTTACTTCTTGAGATGGTCTCGGTCTGCTTCCAAAAAAACTTTTTCTGAGCGATGTCCTGCCCCCTGTTGTTTCTGTCTCGTGGGAGCAATGATCGTCACCCACATGACTTTGTTTATAAATTAAAGTCTGCTTTCAAAAAAGCATAATGTAAAGGCAAACCACACCAATGAAAAAAAATAAAGTCAGCTTTTTGTCTGGACCAAATAAGCAGACTTCTGTGGTGTGAATACACCCTCACTTAGTGTTAGCTTTCTTTTGTTTTTGTTTTTGTTTTGTTTTTGTCCTTATGGGTCTTCTTAGCAGTCAATGATGAAATCACAATAAATATTATTTTTCTACCATTGCTATACAGTCTTCAATGGCAGAAAAAGAGACAAATAAAAGTCAAGGTTTTGTTTTAGGATATAACATTAACATCCAGCCAGCAGGTGCTCCTTATGTTCGAGGTTCATTTACAGCCTTGATGCCAAGCAAAGAGGAACTGATGTCCAACGAAGCCCCTTCTGCCATAAACAGTAACTTTAGTTATAAGACTTTTTAGAAACAAACAAATTAGCAGAGTTTAACATTTATCTTTTGTTTATCATATTAATTTTCAGAAGGTATTTAAGAATGTCTTTTCAACACAGATTGTTTCAGATTTTCAACTACAACTGATAAAATGCTGGGAAATCTTGTGCTGCACCGAAAGTTGTAAGACAAACTTCAATGTATTTGGCCTCTGAAGTGCTGTATTGTGGATCAATATACTCTTACTCTGTGTATGGGGTACAAACACACGGGAATCCCAATCCTGTTGACTGGATATGCAAACAAGCAATAGAAAACCTGTTTGGCATCTGACAGATAACTTTCCCGACTGCTTGCAGGGCCCCCACGGCCGTGCCGCCCTGGGCAGTAAGCAATATGGCCCCGCAGTGTGCCTGATCAGAATAAGCACAAAATAACCTGAGCAAGAATGTTTTTTACTTGAAGGAAACACAGTTGAAATAGAAAAGAGCAAGATGAAAGAGTTTCAAGAAAAGTCAATGCATGCCCATCTCTCAGTGGGGAAGAGCTTTAAAAACGGTTTTCTCAATCAGCTTCACTTTAACTGAGAAATTCTCCCAGACTGTCAGTGTTTATGTGTGTGTACGTCTGTGTGGTTGAGTGAAAATGCCATCTTACAGGCAGCGTGCTTAAGTGTGTGTTTGGGTGAATGAGTGATGGAGAGAGGATGAGACAGGAGGGGAAAAGAGGAAGAGGGTCCCTGTCAATATCACTTCCTTCATCCCTCTCTTCCTTGCTTCTGTTCCTTTACTTACCCTCTCACTCCATGAATTATTTCTATGACCGATGACAAAGGAACACACACACATAGAGACACACACGTTTAACAGACAGCTCTGTGAGTCGTGTTTGTCCTGTAAGACTCGGCTGCTGATGCTGCTTCGGTCTTGTAAGTTCACGAATGTTAAGGTATTTTGGAATGGTGCTTCTTTTGGAGTTTGGTTGTTTGTTTGATGTTGCTCAAATTTGTGCAGATAAACCAAGTAAAAAGAAAGAAAAAGGAGCAGGAGCCAGTGCTTCATATCGATCGGAAGCACGCTGTGTGTGTGTGTGTGTGTGTGTGTGTGTGCGTGTCAGTTTAAGTACATAGATGCTGTTCATGTTTGGCCAGGAGTAAGCGATGCTCCCTCTATCCTTCCTCCTCTGTCCTTCCTTCTACCTTTCCTCTCTTTTTTTCTGCTGCTCTCCCCAAATCAATCTCACTCATCTATAATTCAACAGTTTGCCTTCAGCCCTTAAAATATACACCACAGTGACCTCCTCCTTCTGTCTATCCAGCACCTCATCTCTGCCTTCCCCCTTCTTTTCTGCCCCTTCCTCATTCTGCTGATCCTCTGGTCAGTTAGATCATTTTTGAAGATTGGTTTATTGCAAGGCATCTTCACAGACTGAGTGTTTGTTAATTTATAACCAAGGGTCATTGAATTATTTGGCATTTTTGTTCAACTCTCTTGTTTAGACCATTTTAATAAAGAGCAGTGATTCCCCAAGAGTCATGCAAGAAACTCTGATAATGACTTTGTGAGTTCAGAAAGTGGTGTTCTCATGAAAAAAACTATTTTACACTGTCTGGCCACTTTCTTGAGTACTTTGCTGGTTCCTGGTTGGAGCATCTTTTGCCTCAAGAAATTCCCTTCATTCTTTGTGTTTTTAGTGAGTTATCTGAAACATTCCTCAGATTTTGATCCATTTCGCTTGAGCTGCACAATATATTGATTTGCAGTCATTGCAATGTCAAAGTCATTGTACAAAATCACTACATGTTTGCAGCATTTGGCCACTTTTTACTTGAGCCTCCCTTTCAAATGTACATTCATGCTCTGTAATCCAATAATATATCTGAACAGTCTGATGGACAGTCGCTGTTGTTGATTACCATTAATTGTTGTATTGCGTTTTATAAAATATCTTTGAACATCCTACTTTGCTGGCTTTTAAGCTGTCTGAAAATTCATGTTTTTCGTCAATATCAATTAAAATCATACCAAAATTGTAAAACGTCAAACTTAGCTGCACACAGACTCACTTAACTAAATGTTTACACATTAACACAGGTTTAATCTCTATTTGTAGCAGTGATTAAAAGTTGCTTCTAGTCCAGCCTTTCTGTTTACGTTTTGAATCCTTCTTGGAGAGATTCATTGACTGACCCATTGCTTCTAATACCTTCATGTTCACTCTATAAATGACAAAGCAACTGAGGAGCTACTGCTTCGACTAATAATATGAACTCAATTTTTCATGGTGTGAATTTTGCTACTGGCTCAAAGCTTATTTGTTTAGCTGTGTTTCTCTTCTAGATGGGGCCATTAAAAAGTTACTGCTACCATTAACTCTTGATTTTTTCTTGAACATAGTCAGTACTTCTCAACCAGTGCTTTTGAGCTTTTCTCTCTGCTCTGTCTTCTCAAGCCCTCAGCAGATGATGCTACAAAGTCATTAGCTTGAAGCAATCAACTATGCACTATCACATTTTGACATTACAAGCTAGACTTCATTGCCTTATATTTGAATGGACTATATATTATTGTAAATAAACAGGATTTGTAAATTACCTTGAGACAATGTTTGTTAGGAATAGTGCTGTAGAAATACATGAATTGAACTGAATTAGTCAGTGAAATAGTTGCTGCATGTGCTTCCCTGTCAAACAATTGCTATCACAGACACCATTACTTGTAACAATGATGCAATGAGATGACACTTGTGTGGGTCTGGAGCAGAACTGAACATCTTTAACCAGCTCAAGATGTTTTTCCTGAATGTCTCCCAGCCTGGGCGCAAGGTGTGGGACTTCTCACTGAAATCACACACTCAGGCTAACACTTCTCTGCCCTGTGATGTCATTTAAATATGCAGAGCTGACAACAATGACAGCATTAATAGTAATGATGGCAATATGAAGCTAAGCCCTCATCATCATCATCATCACCATTAGCATATCTCTGGAGAGATGAGCTGTGATTGACAGCTAAGCTGGGTGCATTTTGGGACTGCAGCTCAGCTATCAATTACCTTTGTGCATATCAACCATCATTATGTAAAATAACTTTGCTTCACTTGACTCCTCCGTTCTCTTAAGTCTTGTTCCTTCACATAACTCACCCAGCCCCCACTCTTCCTCCGCTGCCTTTTTTCTTTCTTCCTCTCTCCATTCGAGTCTCGACCAGTTTTCCCTCCACCTCCTATTTTTTGCCTTATTCCTTTGGCTCATCCAAATATAAGTTAATGCATTTTCTACAGAGTTTATTTTCCCATTTTAAAGATGTTTATATGGACTTTTTTATAGCATTAAAGTTGCAATATGTAGTTTTCATGTGAAGGACCAATAAAGTGTTTGCCCTCTGAAAGAGAGGGAGAAAGAACATTTATATATATATATATATATATATATATATGATTCAAGTATAAAAAAGAAATTCAGAAAGTAAAGAGAAATTGTACTTTTTAAAGTGCTACACCCAAGCAACCGTATTGCCAGACTTGCAGAATCAAGAAAAAAATAAACTTTGTCACCCAATCTAATGAAATTGTAGAATTGATGAGAAACAAAGTCATTGACATTTATCAATCAACCCTTTGGAAATGTTCATAAAGCCTTTCATAAGGTTTTGTGACTCCAGTGAACCTCAGTGCGATCCATCGTCCATAAATGGAAAAAACACGGAGTGGTGTCGAACCCTCCCAAGATCGACTCATATATAAGTGGTAGCGTCATACAATTGTTAAAATGCTAATAATGACATTTGATCACATTTAATTTAGTTTAATATTCAACAAACTAAAAGGATAATCCACACTATGTCATCATCAAGCTGAATAAATTCTCTCTGTATTAACAAAGTTTTGAAATTACGTAACATTTCACTCGTTGAAGTGATTAGAAGTTGCAAAACTCTCTCAACCTCATCTGATCCCATAATAATCCTGCAGCAGTAGTAAGACTGCACACTCTCAAATATGGCAATGCCGGCAACAAAATGTCTTATACATTCCCATCACTCAAACTTTAATTACTCAATATTTGGAAGCACACCCTGTGTTCACTTCCTCTGCTGAAATACATCCATAGGCACACTCCAATTCTAAAACAGCGCAGAAAATTGATGTCAACTCCTCCTTGACTGATTGGTCAGGTTGAAGTTCAACAAGAAAAATATATCTCAAGTAAATACCTTTTACCCTAATTAGGCAAAATCAGAGTTTTGCATTTGAGGAGGATATGTTTATCTGAAAATGACGGTCTGAAATATTTAAGCACGACAAAAGTCAAAAACAAAGCAAATCTGAAAGGGAGAATTATTTTTTCATGACACTATCTAAAAATTGCATGTCGAGCTTAGTCAGCAGAGTTGGAATCCAAGTGAAAACAGGCCCTCGTGTGCTCTTGCTCAAGTTTTTGGGGTTACTGATGCATAAATTTAATTGGAAAATGGAGTTGTAATTGCCTCACAGTGTGAAAGATTTTTTATTTAATGTGATTGTCAAATCCATTTTGATATATATACATTTATATTTTGTTTTACACTGTTAATTTTCTGCGACGTTTTGTTCTTAAGTCATTATACTCTGGAAATATTGGGTTTTAATGAACTGAACAAAAAAATGTTAAAATTTATCAGATACACAGAGTTCATTTTAAGATCTCTGAACATGAAAATCAATAAAAGATCAAAAGGAAATACTTGGACAACAACAAACATTAGGTAATTATAAAAGTGGTCTGAATAGGCCAATAATATATTTTATGAAGCTTTTGTCGGAGAAGCAGAAAAGCTTTTAGAAGCTTTTCTGCAACTGAATATTTACTCATTCAGCACAAGTCATGAGGCATTTAGGTTGTAGGAAGGATCACCTTTGTTACCACAGTTTGTGTGAAGTATCGAAAACAGAAGTACAATTAATTCATCTTCAATCTCTCCAAAGAGACCATAATTGGATTGTCTCTTTGAAAGGTAGAAATAAAAACCCCAAAACCTTGCAAGTTTTTCTTGTTTGTTTTAAATTCTAAAATATTTTTCTTGTGTACAGTCAAAAATTGAGTAAATATTTATCAATTATTATATATATTATTATATATATTATATTATATTATATTATATTATATTATTATTTATATTATATATATATTTATTATTATACTTATTTCATTTTTATTTTAAATATCCAAAATAACAAAAACTAAAAATCACCAGTGAAGAGAAAAGAAAATTGACTTGAGTTTTAGTTTTTATTTAGTTTTTATTTCTATCGTGCTATTATTCATTATTACAAGTATTTTAATAAATATATGTATCAATATTATAATCTTTATCATGTTAATGATACTATCATATTTTTAAAGTAAGCATAATATATAAGTTTGATATGATAAATATTTTTATTATTTACTTGTGCTCAATAAATCTACATAATTTTTGGAAAACTAGGCGATAATGAAATGTTAAAAAAAACAGACCAGTTTTTTTTTTTTCTTTCATTATTTCAAGCATGAAAAGAAAATCAAGCCCAGTTTCAAACCCGAATTCAACAAAAAGTAATTGTTTTGTTTCTTAAAAGAACATCTAATTTCCAAACGTGTGTGGACCAACCTCTTTCTCTGAGTTAGTGTTACTTTTCTTTTCTATCTGCAGTTGTCATCTTTATTCTTGAATCAGCTAAGCAGGGTATTAGCTAAGCTGTTGTTTTAGATGCCCAGAGCATCTAAAACAACAACAATAACATATTATATATTTAACTGGTAAAAACACAATTCTTTTAAACAACACAGTTAAAGAGCAAAGAAAAAGTACCTCTCCCACAGGAAGCAATACATTATTACATTCCTATTGTAAACACAAGTCATTATGGCATTTCATAACCCTGTTTTTATTTTAGCATAGTTGGCTAGGAGACACAAGGCTTATCTGATGCCATCACATTATACAACAACATCTTTCAGAGTAAACAGGAAACAGGAAGTTAATCTCCGATGGATCAACAAACGGAGAGGAAAACGCAGACTACACACTTTAGATGAATTTGCTACTTGAGATGACAAATGAGAAGAAGTATGCAATATCACAATAATATGCATTCAGTGGGATTGTTTCAACTTTGTTTTAAAAGGTTTAATCAGTTTTTAATCCTGGCAGTGGCAGCTACTACAGGTACAGAGAAACTAGGAGGTTGTATCACACACAAAACACCTCGTGGAAGACAAAATCATCATTCTGTCTGAAAGATTTGCCAAGAAACTTGGCAGGTAGGTGAAAAAAGACATTTTTAAAAAAACAGGGAGACAGCAGAGAGACAGAGGAGGGAGGAACAGCTAAAGCACTGATCTGTTGTTCAGTTTGTCTGCACAAACTGACTCTCTGCAATTTCTCCACCTGTCAGCAGCACCTCACCAGAATGCTGCCTCTGTGCGTGCGTGTGTGTGTGTGTGTGTGCGTGTGTGGGTGTTGTGTGTGTGTGTGTGTGGGGGGGGGGTGTGCATGCGTCGGTGTGCATGTGTGTGTCGGTTTTCGAGAGATTTTTCTCTTCCAAAGCAGGATTGTTATTCCTGGCTCAGTAAAGTAGCAGGTCTTTAGGGAATTAAGCGGACATACACATTCAGTCTTAGACACTCACACCTTTTTTTTTTCTTTTTCTTTTTTTTAAGTAACTGAGCTGGAATTCCCCCTGCATTTCACCACTGCCTTCTTGGTATTGTAACTGCTTAAAAGATAGCAGCATGGTCAAAACAAACTCCCATAATCCTTGTTTCTCCTTCACACACTCCATATATTCTTACACTTCCTCCTTTCTGTGTCTCCCTCTCTCTGTCTCTTTCTCTCTCTCTCAGGTTTGTGTTAGTCCTACATATTAAATATTAATGTCAGTTGTGCTCTGAGCCATAATTGCCATCTCAGCCTCTGAATAATGGATGTTTCTGTGCTGTGCACCGATACACCAAGGCTAACAGGATGAGAAAACAGCATCCAGTTGTTGTTTGCTACATTTCTACAGCTAACGGACTCTATAACAGCAGCACAGGTGATTTTATTATCAGGACAAAATGGGTACAGCCGACAAAGCATTGGTTACCAGACCTCAAAAGTGACCTGCAATTTGTGAAAGATCACAATATAACAAGCAGTTGATTCCTTAGATATCTTGGATATGCATATGTTCTACAATAAATCTGAACATGATGCTTTTAATTTCCAAACATTAATTTAATTGTGAAGGCAACTGTTGTCGTTTCTCTATTTGGGTGGAAATATTAGAGACTATTTGTCAAGTGCTTAAAGAATCTCAGAATCAACACTTTCTGTCAGTTCGAGACAATGAAGACTTTGGCAAAGTTTGCATTAGTAAATCTACTCCTCAGTGAGCAGATGAGTTTTATACACAGATTTCTGTGGTGTACTGGCTTTGTATTATAAACTTCACGAAACAGAAATCTCTTCTAAAATATTTCTTATTTGCCAAAGGATACAATTTAAATAATGTTGATGGTCTGACAACCTGGGATGTGCAGAAACTGTTAAATCAGGTTTGAAAACATATCTGTACACTGCAGGGTTTTATTTTTAATTATCTCCCATGTTTTAATGTTCTTATGCAAAGTTTGCTCATGTATTGAATGTATTTGGTATTTTTCCTTTTTTCCTTTGCTTCTTTATACAATTAAACAACTGTTTTACTTACAATCACAACATTAATGAGAGCCAAATTATTTTTTTTCGGGAATCATAGATGTCTGTGCTTCACTCGATTCTGAACAGATGGGCTGTGCCTGTTTTGTCCAGTTAGACTGGTCCGGGGTCAGCTCTCAGAGTGTGGTACTCACAATATACCAAAGGTCAACAGCGCTGTTATCACTTGAACATGATGGGGCGACGGGGTGGAGGAGTGAGCCAGAGAATAAATGGGGACTGAACTCCCCTCCCCCTTCATCAGCCAGACTCTCATAATTGCCTCTTTTAATTGGGAGCCTCTTAACGACCAGGGACTGGACCAGCTAATCAATTCACACAAAGTGTCTGTGTGTGTCTGAATGGATGTCACTGTATGGCCTTTTTATAGCATAGTTGATTGGGCCATCTGGGGTCAAGTGGATAAGGAAAAGGGATACCCTTACAATGCTTTAAGATCTAAAGGACATAGCCTAATATCAATGAGAGAAAACACTCGCGGGCGAGTTGAGTCGCCCATGAGTTGAGCTGAGTAGATTGGTAACCAAAGATAAATAATTTTGATTATGAATTTGTTTAGTAATAGAAATTTCACCAGATGTTTGTATTATTTCAGCAATATTTTCATTGAAGCCTATCTCTACCATTCTGCAAAAATAATTTACCTTTAGATGCACAAAAGGTAAATATACCTGTAAGGGAAAAAGTTCAAAGACATTGAAATTTTACAACATAACCATACTATATAGTTATGTTGGCATATAGGCTATCAACATAACAACACCATTGTGTTGTTATGTTGGCATAGAAGTTCATTAGAGAACATTAGTAAACAAACTGCATCATGAGGTCAAGAAACACAGTAGACAAGTCAGGGATAAAGTGGGGAACGAGAATGGCTCGGTTTTAAAATAATATCTCAAGCTTGAAACATCTCATAAAGCACATTGCAATCCATCATCTTAACACAAATCAAGAAATCTGCCTAAATTGAGACAAACAGATTGTTATTTAGAGAAGCAGCCAAGAGGCCAGCGTTATTTCTGTAGTAGCTGGAGATTTTCACAGCTCAGGTGGAACGCTGTGTCAACAGGGAAATTATTGGTCTCACACTTCACATATCTGGCCTTTATGGTCAAAGTGAAAACAATGACTTTCTCATTCAAAAGAAAGACATTTATGTTAAAGTTGACATATTTGAAAGAAGTTGCTCTGGTTTTTGGCAAATTAAAGGCTGCATGAAGAACACTTTGCTGTAAACAGTCATCAAACTGTTTGACTTTCTGGGGTTTTCATACATCCTGTTTCTGTCAGTAGGTAAGTTTTCACCAGTTATTTAAAAACCAAAGCAGTACCAAAACCAGTGCTAACATTGGTATTATAGATAAATATGGAAAATTCCAACTGCAGTTGTTTTTGTTTTTGTAGATCCTAGGACATGATGATCATGTCAAGAGAAAATGTAATTGTGTTTTTTTTAATTATTATTATGTTATAATTTTTTTTACTACTATGTTCAACATTTAAGTTCATATTTACTGTAACCACCTCAAGCAGAAGACTTTCTCTTAGAGCTGAACTTTTCCTACTACCTATTCTGGCGTGTATTAGAAACATGAACTAGGGAGTGTGCGAGCTTCCCAGTCGCCTTCTTTTACACACAGATCTACAATAGAAGGGTCAGCCGAGGTGGCCGTGTTAACGCTATGCTAGTGTTGTGAGGAGGACTAGACAGTGAGAGGTCAGCTGGGGTCATCGTGGCTGTCCTCCGCTGTGATAGGCTGTCACCCAGGGGTGAGGGGTCAGTATAATTAGGCATTCAGGATCCCAGCGCTGCTGTTCTAACGAAGCCTGAGCTCGTTAATGCAGAGTTTTACACCCGGACCTGCCACTGAGCTTCGCTGCACCATCACACACATACAAGCTGAGTGCATGTTTGCACATGCACATGATCGCACACCTCTGCTTTATCCTGCCGGTCCAACACAAAGGCTGTCATATTTATACCATTGAAGCACTGGGCTCGGTCACGAGGGAATGGAGATGTTACAGAAATATCAAAATCTTAAAAGTTGAAAAAAAAATTGTGGAACCCCAAATAATAGAGTAAAAGTGCAATCCTAGCTGCAGTGAAGCCTAGCATATTAATTTATTGTTTCGTCAGTCACATTCACTTTTTGCTTGATATGTTCTTATGCTTTTGTTGTGGGTCATTCTTTAATATCCTTCATAGATGTTAGAAAATACCTACTTGAGATGCATGGTAAAGACCGACTATACACCCAAAATATGTTTGAATTCAGTGTAAATATTTCTGTGATTAGTGTTGCTTGAACATGGAGATGTGTGTGTTGATGCTTCTGCCAAGGTGGCCAGCTGGTTCACATTGTCCACCGCCATCTGTGAGTTTGATTCACTCTGTAAAACAGATCCATAAACATGTGGTTCTGTTTTAAATGGCCAAAGTTACCTGAGTGTACATGTCTCATGTCTGTACAGCAGAGTTAATATGTAGGGATCACCCTCAGAGTAAAAACTTGGAGATATGTCATGAGATCTTTGTCCGTGCTGATGTAATAGTGAATTAAAAATCCATCAAAACAAACAGTGAAACAAAATAAACTTCTAAAGAGAGAGGTTTGTAGTGTAAGTCTGATCTTCAACAGCCTATATGCGCAACACACTTTTTAGATGTATATTTGTGAGAAAATAAAAACTGTGAAAACCAATTATTAATTTGCTTTTCACAAAAAATCTAAAATCTGTCTCTCATCTACAAATCCAAATAAAATTATGGCGGATGTGATTAACAAAATGTAAGAGAGTTTAGCTGGTTTGTATAGTTTTGCAGGAGACTGTGGTCATACTCAGAATTATTCAAAAACTATAGACTTACATATACAGTATAGTATATATATATAATTATATATATATATATTATATATATATATATATATATATATAAAGTAAAAAGTAAGAAGAGCAGGAAACTTTTTTTAGTGAAACAAGACTTTTCACAGTTTTTGTACTTTTACACTCAAAACTTGAATGTAAGATGTTCTCAAACTTGAACTTTCTCATGTCATGTATTTTTTCTAGGTTTTCCTCAGATTTGCTGCTTTTCATGTTCTTTTAAGAAAATGAAATTTTCTTTTAACAAATTTCAAATCAAATTTGAAATGCCAAATTTTATTTGCCATTTCAAAGTAGCTCCTACAGATATAAGAACTAAAACAAAGTAAATTTCACAAGGAGATTCATTCTCAGTTCCAGGAACTCAAAAAAATTATTTCATTCTCTTTTTCCTTCTTTGTATATGTTTGAGACTGTGATCCTTAAGGATAAAATAACTTTGTCTTTCTTCACTGTTAAGCAAATTTTGCGCTTTTACCTTTTTTGTCTCAACAGATTTTTCCTTAAATTTTTCCTCAAGTGCAACCAGAACTGCTTAAAGAACGCTGGGAACCCAAGAGACATGAGAAGGTTCCAGGTACAAGCCTTCTTTGTCTTTGTCTAGCTTTTTTTTGCCCTCCCTGCCTTGTTTACAATGGACATAACACATAATAATATACATAAATTTATGGCTGTCACAACACATAAGCACAGGAATATGTGTAAGTAAATAAGCTATCAGTGCCTTTACAGGAAGCTTAAGTTCCTGACCCCTGACTGGTCATAACATAAATATACCCACAAATCAGGGAGACAGAATGGAGGGGGGAGGGGAGTAGGATAAAGAAATGAGGTGAGGGGTTGTGGGTAAGATTTAAGACAGTGCAGTCATTATTATTTCCTTATCTTCATGGCTGCAACACAATCAGGAAGACACCACTTGGGGTTGAGTGGATATATGCGACGCCCAGAAGATACTGATAGATTTATTACTAAGTACATTTGTGTGTGAGAGAGGGAGGTTTTATGTGTGTGTGTAGGGGAGTGAGACAGACCAGGCAGAGTCAAACAGTAGCAAGTGTGTGACCATATCTGCACCTCTAATTGTGCAGCTCTATTGTAGTGGAACCAGAAAAAGACAGCTCTGTTTCCCTGGGAGATAATTAAAGGCTGGACTCATCATGAACACACAAACCTGCAGCCACAGTGACTTAGTGTGTACTGAGGGTGATGGTAATAGCAGTGATAACTGGTTACATTTAAGGAGCTTTTCACAGCTTAATGCTTTCAACTCTTCTTTGCGACAATCTGTTGACTTTCAATGTTCTCGTTTTTTTGTCCTCTCCTAACTTCTCACCTCTTTCCTCTGTCCCACATATTTTTCCTTTCTCCCTTTATGATTCCCTGCTCTTTTATCTCCTCATCCCACCCCCTGTTTTTCCTTAGGTGGTTGTGTCAACTACGGTGAGCGTGGAGGGACATGTCCTGGCAGTCTCTGACAATATGTTTGTCCACAACAACTCAAAACACGGCCGGCGGGCTCGCAGACTGGACCCCGTGGAGGGAACCCCATCTTACCTAGAACACGGTAACACCAGCCTGTGTGTGTTTGTGTGTGTGGGTGTCTGAGCAGCATGGCCGCCAGATGGTTGATGGTTTAATCCTATCAGGTGATTCCTGCCCCTCCATCTGGCTAATCCAACTTACAGCACACACAGTGCATGGTGTGCTGCTGTGCATGTGTGTGTTTCTAGTCTAATATCATTATATACTTTTTCTCATGAACAAACCCAGACTCAGAGTTGTTGTAATTCAGCTGAATGCTGATAATCGCACACTTACATTAGAGTGAGAGCTGGTTTTGACAGACAGGCAGACTTTTGCTGTTATCCTTTGGGATTAGATCAAATATGCTTGAATTAACAATAGTCAGAATTAAAGCTACATCAAGATGACTGTATCTGTTCTGTTTGAAGTAATATGAAGCACATTAAACCATCTGTGAGTGTTTTTATATCAGCTAAAATCTCACGTCAGTCAAACTTTTGGATAAACAAACTCAGGTCTTGTCCACACCGCATTAGACATTAATAAAATGTTCACCTTTTATCCAAATTAATCCACAAAACAGATAGTTAAAAATAATTTAATTAAATATTCTGGTTGCGCAGATTTTTCAACACACAGACTTATATATAGAGCAACTTCTTATAATATAGTTCTTAAAGTGAATTCGGAATTGGCTTAAACCTGTATTGGTAGATGAAAACATTAAAAAAACAACCATTTCTTGCTGTGTTCAAATTAAATGCTCTTCAAAAGGTTTCTGACTCTTACTTTTTATGCATTATGCTCTGTAAGGAGGAGTAACATTTTTTCATAAAAGTGAAACAATTTTACAACTATTTATTTTCAGATGTGGCATTGTTTAAAATGTTTTCCCTCCAGGAGCAGCTCCCTGCATTAAGGCCATCAGTCCCAGCGAGGGGTGGACTACAGGGGGCGCTACAGTCATCATCATAGGAGACAACTTCTTTGATGGCCTCCAAGTTATCTTTGGCACCATGCTGGTTTGGAGCGAGGTCAGTTCATCAGTCTGTCTGCGTTGTTTCAGCCTTTTAGCTGTTGGAAGTAATTTAATGTGAATACATGCTTTTCTCCATCGTCTGGCTCTTAATTGTGTGTGATAGAGAGAGAGAGAGGACAAGAGAGAGAGAGACAGGAAGTGTGTGTGTGTTAATATTTCTCTAAATGATGTTTACCTCTCTAATGAGTACCTACCAACCAGAGACCACCACCCCTCTCTACCTTCCTCACCCGTGCTCCCTCTCCCTCTTTATTTCAGAGTACTGATCAAATCAGTACATGTTGATAGCCATCGGCTGAATACTCACACACACATACATAGAGCTCACTATCACAGTTTTCCCCACTCCTCTACAAAATGTTTATTTGTCTTCTGACTCCACTCACGGTGTGCGCCGAGTGACCGTGGCTGCCGTCCAACAACAACAGTGCGTCTGTATAGTTGTGTGTGTGTGTGTGCATACAGGAATGCGTGTGTGTGTGTGCATATGTGTGTGTCTATTAAGGGCTAAGGGGTTTGTTTACAGTGTTGAGAGCTTCACTTACGCACACTAACATGTGTACAGAGTCTCAGTTCAAACTGACTCAGCTCTCTGAGCGTTCCTCAGGCGGTATTCAAAGGGATTTTTGGCAGACGAATGTTTCATTTGCACTCAACCTGGTTATTGATTCCGAGGCAGGAAAACACAGTTGAGCTACATCAGTGTGTGGGATATTATAGCACATTTGCCCGTTTTTATTCATCTGTTTCCTACCTGTAGATTTCTCACTGAGTTTGTGACTGCACTCCACTTTTCTGTTCCCTTTCAAATATTTTAGCTTTTGTCACATGAGCAAAAATCTTCAAGCTGGAAGTTCTACTGAAAATACTTTTACATTAAATCTGTATGTCTTTATGCCCTTTTTGTCTGTTTCGCCTGTATTGATTAAGACTAAAATAGTATAAAAGGAAACAATTGCCAACCACATTTGCATCATTCTTCTGCATTAGGCCTGAAACTATTTGTTTGGTGTTCAGTTTAAAGTGCCTCACAGGTTAATAAATGCACCCGCCAATCTACATTTAAATCAAAATTAATGCAAAAGCCATTGTTATTAAAAAATAAATACCTTTTTTGTGCCAAACACTTTCCATTTTTAGAAGTTTTACTTTTTGTCAGTGACTTCGTGACCTAAAATAATAATAATCACTTTAAAAAACTGTTCAAATTTCTACCATTATTACATTAATTAACACTTGATCCTCAAAAAATTATTCTGTAAAAGGCCCACCAGCCATGCTTTCTTGCCTTTTTTTGTAAGTTAGGTTTTAGGATGCAACAAAATCATTAGATTAGTGAAAACCTGGCTGCCGGCCATTTTGGCATTTTGGTGGTGAAACTGTAGCAGAATATCAGGGTCCTGGCACCTGCCTGCTTATAAATGAATTGTAAATTGTAAATGATGTGTGGCTCATGCATTTGGTGTCATCTGAGACTTTAGACCAGGGCTGCCCACACCACGATGTTCTCACGCAGTACCCCCGACAAATGATTGTAACGCTCTTGGAAGCAAAGCAGCTGGATATCCTCTGGCTACAACTGAAAGAATTTCGCAAAGCCACTCAAAAGATCCAACATCTCTACATCAGTGAAACAAAGTCACAGTCATTCTCATTACACAGAGAACAGTGTGAACTGGGACTCTTGTAAATAAAGCTCCCACATCAGTAGAAATGTTTACACCTCCAAATTGCACATATGGGGTGGTTGCTTACAGACTGAGGGAAGTTAAGTTGTTCACATTGCTGATTAAATGCTAGATGTAGTTTTTACTCTACCAAAAAGAAAACTTATGCATCGTAATTGGCAAAGATGGGAAAAGATTTTGGATTCCCAGAAGATTCCCCCCTTTGATGCTCATTAAAATCTGTGCACTTGTTTCATATAAAATTTCCTGTGCAAGATGGCAGACTCAGCCGTGTTCATACCTACATCCTCTAATGCTACTGATAAGCCCATGAAAACACTGATGGTTAAAGTGAGGCTGAAGCTGATTGTTCAGAAACCTCCAGTGTAAATGGGGTTATTCTGTTAACTGGAAACATCATAGTGAAGCTTTGATACCCATAGTGGTAACATTGCAAAGGAGGCATTTAAACAAATTTGTCTTTGTCCGCTTTAGTTGTCCATGACTCAGACACTTAAAACTCGAGATTTGAAATGTCGATGTTCAAATTTGGTCTTTGTTCACTGACTCTTTTTTTCCTTGTCCTGCAGCTGATTACGCCACATGCCATTCGGGTGCAGACACCTCCCAGACACATCCCTGGGGTCGTAGAGGTCACTCTATCTTACAAGTCCAAACAGTTTTGCAAAGGCACACCAGGAAGGTTCATATACACCGGTAAGTCCAAAGAAGACAGTACAAGCAGTTTTGCAAAGGCTGCTGACTGAATGACGTTTAACTTCTAGGTCCAGAGTTGCTTTTTGGAAATGCGAGCTTGCATTTGTATTTGAGAAAATGCCTTCGTATATGTGTGTCTGAATGCCATCTCTGAGCTGCAGTTCACTCTCAGGCCAGACAGTGTTGAACTAATGACTGCAGATTAGTCAACATTAACGACCCACACTCGTTAGAATGTTGCCATAATCAGAGGCTCGTTAAAAACCAGCTACAATTAAACAGTCTGCTCTTTATATGCCTGCATGCTGAAACTATTAGTGAAATCATCCAGAACACCCAGTTTACTAACACACACATCCACACATGCAAACACACACATGCAGCATCCACAAACTGCACACAATGTTGAAAAGGAGTGTGTGACTTCTGAGTGGATTGTTCACTGTGAATGAGTGTTTTCCTGCTGAACTGAGTGAAGGAGAGGAAGAAAGCGTATGTGTGTTGGTCTTTTTTAAACGTATACCTGGAAATGAGTGGAGGTGATGTTATGTCTGGTATTGATCCGCTGCTCAACATGGCTCCAACACACTATAATGATGACGTCAACAGGGAGGAGAAAGGAAGTATTTGCTGCTGTATAAACACTTTGAGGCAGTGGAAATTTAATGACTCCATCTATTAGCCGAGGATAAGGATTTAAACCTGATCAATAAGGATGACGTGTTAAGTAGTAATGGCATTAGTTCGACAATAAATAGTCTGCTTTCTTGTGTAAAATTTGGAAGAAATCATATTTCTTTACAAACTATATATTTCATTGTTTATTTTTTCTGTTGATTATAAAGATCAACTGAGCTCAACATTGCGATCTTCTGTTTTTGTAAAGTTTTGTCCTGCCGATCCACATTTTATCCTGTTCTGTTCTTAGTTTTAGAACTAGAAATCATCAGAACAGCACTGAGTAAGTCATTTTTATTAGCCTTCCTGCTGTGAGTGGTCATTCCAGTCTGAGGCCAAGTTCTCAGTGTATTTTAAATTGATTGTCTTGGTTTGGTTTAGCTACAATAACCAGTGATCATGATATAGATAACATGTTCTTAAAACACTTGGCAAGTAATTCATGTGGCAACAGTAGAAAAAAATCTAACGCAGACATATGTATCAAATACAGTATTAATGTTGTGATGACACGTTGATATTCTTTTTGTTTCTAGGTTGTGTGTTGTGCACAAAGTATGACAAAAAACAAATCATGAGAGACCTGTTAAACTTTAAGTAATACAGAGGTTTTTTTTCAGAAAACCAAGACCTCAGTCACAAATTCAGTGGTTTTAAACTTTATAACTTTAAACAAATCAAATTAACAATGAGACTATAGAGATATGTAACATTTGGAAAACATTCAGATGGATTTTCTTATTTAATGTTGCAAAGACAATCTGATTTGTGATTGACCCAGATTTGTTGTCAAACTTCCAGTTCCTTTTTTGACATTTCAGTAAAACTTATGCTGGATTTTGGCATTGGGGCAGTGAAATTCCATTTAACGGGCTAAATATATTACCTGCACACATAATATTAATGCATGGTATGTAATATATTATAGATAGCCAAATATTAAATGTAGGCAGTCCATTGGGATTGCTGTATTGCATACAGTGATGCTGCAATGACAGTTTGATACATTGTCCCTCTTAAAAACTGCGTGGACTTGAACTATTGTGGTTCTAAAATATTTTTTATACCAAGCTAAGGTTATAAAGCTCTGTCCCACAAATGCTTTTGCTGTTTCATTTCCTGCTATATAAATCTCCTGCAGTTCTTGACCTTGCTAACATCCAGTTGAGTTTCTGGAAACATTATTGAAGGTTTGTTTAAAATTTACCCCAAGACTTGATTGGGAAACTTTACATACTGAAACAATTATGATGAGGCCAAATACTTGTGATAAAACTTGTTTAAATACAAACGTGTATAAATAACACATTTAAAGGAAGAAGGTTCTATGACTTTGCATTGGAAAAAATGCAAAATTCTGTTCAAAACTTTATTAGGTTTGACTAATGTTATGTAGAGAAAGATGTATCCTTTATTTATTAAGAATGGTATAAATAATTTATGTATTTATTTATTTATAAATAACAGTTGTTCATAAACTTGCTTTATTATAACTGAGTCATTTCATATCGGAAACAAAGTTCTTGGTTCTTGAATATAATTTTAAATCAAAATCTGCCAAATTTTCAGTTTAATTGTATCTTTATCTTTTGTTTCTTGGAGGTGCAACTATGAGACATACAATAGAGGCTAATTTATCTAAGCTGCTCTACAAAAAGGGAAAGACAAGACATTGTAGCCTTCAGGAATAGAGGTTGTTTCTCTTTCCTCATAAGTCAGGAAATAAAGACATTTATTTCCATGTCTTTGTATATATTTGCATGTATTAAATTCACTCAGGGTTGTGTTTTTGTAGAGGGTTCTGTAGTTCCACCAACACTTGTCGATACTAAATACCAGCAGTGATTCCAGACATGGAGCAGAACTGAAACAATGTTTCAGTTGGATGATGCTGTAATTTTTCTTTTGCTGGCAGTGTGAAATGGCTTTAAACGGTGCTTTCTCAAAACTTGCATGTGTGCCTGCTTTAGTGTTGTTCTTCTAAAACATTTTTAGACCAACCCTGGGGCTAACCAGCAGGTAATTGGTCCGTCTGGCATCCAACTCCTTTTCCTATTGGACGGGGGTGACCCCTGGTGACCTGGCGATTGGCTGATCGCTTCAACATGCGACCCAGGAAACACGATCCGTTACTACGGTTGCATGACCCCGCCTCAAGGTTGACTTGTCTCAGGAAGGTCCTGGCAGTGAAAGCTGATTGGCTACTTGTGGTTTTTCAGTCCTCTTGCTGTGGTTGCCTCTGGGTGTGAGAGCTGCGCGATTTAACATGCTCACGGTCTCACACACATGTGAAAAGCAACCCTGAACGCCACACTAGCGGGGTCATGTCTTACACAACTTACCACACACACTTTCAAACAGGGGCAGGAGTTGAAAGTAATTGTAAATCAGACTGATATGAGAGAAAGATGGTGAGTAGTCTGGTTAACAGATGGTCTACCACATTGAAACAGTCCACACACACACGTAAATATGGTGCCGTATGGCTGCTTCATCCGCCTGATGGGAAAAATTAACATTCTCCACATCACACACTGCTGTAAACACACTCAACGGTGCAAAGTGACAATCAATAAATGCTTACACTTGCCAACATTAACACAGATAAAGGAAACAGAGCAGTGATAGAAAATCTAAAGCCAGGTCGTGGGCAAGAAACTTTGAGCAAAGCATATCAAACTTTGGGAAAAAATTGACTTTCTTTCTCTTTTTCAAACATTTGAGTCTCACTTCTGTTGTCTCAAAGGGAGACAATAAGAAGTTAAAGTGTAGTAAAAGAGATACAGCACCAGAAAGACAGATGGACTTTTAAAAACCAGATTGTAAAGTATTGATCCCCTCATAAGTAGATCACACATACAGTACAGTGGTACACGCATGCAGATACACACATGTACAACTGCGTAGAGACGGTGAGCTCAGGAGAAAGAGATCTCATCTCATAAGGGGAAGAATGAAGCAATAATTCAGTGGTATTGAACTGCTGGCTGGCCAGAGAATCAATATCACCACACCTCCTCTTCGTTTCCTCCTCCTCCTCCTTCTGCTCTTTTTACATCAGTCCTCTTTGTCCTTTCACCCACCCAGTTTTAGCCTTTGCCGTTTCCCTCCCTTGTTCCTCCATCTGTGGATTCCTTTGTTTCAGTACTCCCAAAAGATGATGAAAAAAACACAATTGTATTGAAGCTGATCGCATAATATTTCAGATTTCACCTTTTTTTGCTATTATTCCCCTCTTTTCTTTATTTTCTCTCTCTCCTCTGTTCACATTTCATGGTGGAGAAACACTGGATGGTCTGTCCTCATGAAACTTCTATGAGTATTGATCTGATGGCGGCTCTGGACTCTGAGGGAAAGAACAAGGCTGAAGGAGGAGGAGGTGGAGGAGTGATGGCTGAGCGGATGGATGGGTGAAAGTGGCAGAAGGTGTAGTTAGTGAGGAGGAGGAGTGAGGAGATGAAGCAGAAGACAGGGATGATGGGGGGGAGGTAAAGCAGAGCTGGAGGGATTCGTGCTGAGAAGGTTTCAGGGGAGCAGCAGGGAGGCAGAATTAGTGAGATGAGACAGGTTCAGGTTTCAGTGTCATTCGCTCTGATGAAGTGTTTATGTTGTGTTTTTGTGAACAATGTGCCACGACAACATATTTATGGCTGATTTTATGTGTTCTGCCGGAGCAGTTCTTGCTAAACAAAACAATAAATTTTACTCTGAAAAACATCTGCTTTTCGTTTCCAAATCTGGAAAGTAAGCACTGCTCATTAAGACTTGGGGGGAGCACAATAAGTGTTTAGGATTTTAATGGACAGAATGCCTTTGGTGGCTTTACTTGCACTTTTTAAAACTGATACTTAATGAACTCAACAACTTCTGCTGATCTGATGCTGATTCTGTTTTTGTACAAATCCTTGGGTGGAATATGACCCTAAGTCTGCAGTCAGTGCTTTGCATGAGCATTCATGCCTTGATCATGATTTATGTCATAGACAAGCACAGATAAGGCATTTTCTCAAAGATGCATATCTGAAAAGTGTGGTGTGCATGTGTAGCCAGCCCTCATGAGTTAATATTTTGCAGAACCACCTTTAACTACAGTTACAGCTTTATGTGGTTTTGGTGTGTTTCTTTTCCTTTTTTCTTTTTGTTTTACCATGGGCCTTTTGGCTGCTGATTATTGTTCTTATTGTGTGATCAGATTAGTTGGATTGCCATGTCTTGGTTTGTTCAATATGTTATAAATATTGTTTTGTAAACTAACCGTGATTTAAACTTTCTCCCCAAACTTCTCCTTGACCTGTCCTCAGTGTCTCTTGGTCTTCATGATGCTGTTTGCTCCTGAATGTTCTCCAGCAAACCTCTGAGGCCTTCAGAGAATCTGTGTATTGAGATTAAATAGCACACAGGTGGAGTCTGCTTTTTAATTAAGAAGACTGACAGATTTTATTTTGGGGTATCAAACTAAAGAGGGTTAAATATGAAGGCATAGCACACGTGTCTTTTCCCTCCACTTCACAATTCTTGGCCTCTTTGTGTTGCTCTACTGCATAAAATCCTCATCAAAAACATTAAAGTTTGTGGGAAAAGTTCTGAATTAATTTTAAAACCACACAGGCAAACATTCACACATCATTTTGTTCTTAAATAAACATTGTTTCATTATTAATGAGACAGTCTGAGATGCTTAAATCATCACAACTAATCTGAGCTGCGCTGTGATGTGATGTATGTGCTTATCTCTATGTCTGTCTGTTTCTGTGTGCCATATTAGTGCTGGCATCGGTTAAACGTCTCCAGAGATGCTCAGAGAGAGGATCTGACACTGGCAGTTGGTTCTGACAGTTGATATCCCGCCGACTGTTAGGCAGCTGTTTTTCTAATTTTTTGTTTTCCCTCAACCATGACTGCATGCTCTTTTTCTGTTTTGTTTTTGTCTGTCTACCAAAGTTCTTCCTCTTTACTCCTTTCCACACCCTTCTTCTCTAACTCGCATCACTCCCTTTTGGTCTGTTTCTGTCAGAAACACTTCTGTCTTTAATTAAAACAAAACAATCTGGATGGTTATGTTTAAAACAATCAACATTCAGTGCAATTAGTCAAAGTTTTTGCAGGGTTTGATGTATCTAAATAAGCCAAGGTGTTCACATGTCATGCAGATCATTAAAACCAAGAGAACAACAAAATGAAAGAAAATACAATAATGTTTTAAGACGCAACATGTCAGAAATCTACATGGTGAACTAAAACAAGAAGACAAAAAGCAGAGAAAAGATGAAGACAGTATCAGCATTTTATTGATTGTGGAAATGTCTCTGAAACCCTAAGTTGTTTTGGGTTCAACAAATTAGTGTTTGCTGAACACTAATTTGACATGAAAGGGGCAGGAAAGCCATCAAACCCAGAACAACTACTTCCAGCACTAGATGCACACTGTGCACCTGCTCTACCAAGCCACCCAGTGGTCCATTCAGAACCCAGTTCAATAAAGTAATTACTTGATTCTGGCTCCTCATTCTGAAAGAATGCTTTCATATTAAGTGACAACTTCATACCAAGACAGAGACTGCATCATCTTAAGGTTTCTATGTTAAGATTAAATTAAAAGGTCGTTCCTCTTGGTTAAATCTGCATTTTCTGTTCTTTTTTTTCCTCATGTTAGTCTTTTTTTCTTCCTACACAGACCCACCCTTCTCTACCTCTAATTCATGTCCACATAATTACCATCAATAAATCACAAAATCCTAATGTGCCCAAAGGGCCTCCTTTAAGCACGTACAAATGCTGTCCACAACAGCTCAACATCTGGACCAAAGCTCATGATTTATAAAGTAATGTTGCGAACAAATTAGGTGGTTGAGAACGTAACAGAAACCAGAGACTTGGGTGTGATGTGTGAATAGCACAGACATATCTAAAACACACATGCTAAAAGAAGTTGCACAACAAGCAAAGGACATTCATCTGCAAGTAATTTATCAGTGCTTGCTGTGGAAAGTACCAAACATCACTGCCGCAGCTGCACTCTTGGACTTCATGAATGCAAACACACCCGTTTGGTTCCCACAAGTCCACGTTAATCCAGCATAACTTCCTACCTCCACCTCGCCTATTGCTGAACTTTCAGGGTTCAACAATGTGGTGATGACATAAGCTCAGCATTTGTCAATAACTAAAAAAGTACAGAAATACTGCTCAAACGTTTACATTTTGATGCTATCCTGACGGACAGAGCTTTGAGAGTTTTTTTGATTGACATATTGATTGGATAAAGACTTTGGATGAGGGTAATTGGAGCACTAAAGCACTAAGTGTTATTTAAAACCTTTTCTGATTGTATCTGTACTGCCATTATCATACAGATGTTTTTGATACTACCAGTTTGAAGCTTTTTAGTATACCTATATCTATATGTATGTATAAAATGTATTTAGTTGCTTGCACCTAATCCCAGCTGATTCTGAGTCGCAGTTCTTGGCAGAGCAAGGGAAGTTGTGAAGGAGAAGCCAGGTATTATTTAAAAACAAAACATGATTTACATGACAAAACGTCCAGCTTTGCATCCCTGAAAAAAATCTCCTGAGTATTAGTTAAAAGGACAGAAATTTGGGATTTCTAAACTTTTACTTTGTCCAGTGACTCTCAAAAGGTTCTGGAAATCCTGCAGACCAAAGATTGATTGTAACCAGATGGGCCAAAAACTAAATATTTCTTGATTTTTGTTGGAGTATTATTTATTTATTTATTTTTTTTTTTTTGCTTGTTCTTGTGTGCAGTACAGTTTTTTTCTGGTCGGATGTTTTTTCTTTGTTTTATCTGAGACTTGGATTAAAAAATAAACTTAACAATACAAGCTGTTATATTAAGAATAGCATTGGGTAAACACTAAAATTATTCCCTTTTTTTAACTTTCATATTTTAAAACAACATTTATTAATGAAAATGAATTAGTTTGTCAGTAAGTGGCACATTTCTTAATTTCTTGTGAACTTGCAAGTGTAACAAGCCTGAAAGTGTCTCGCTATCAGAATTTAGATTATTTGAAAGCGTCTTTCGGTTTTTTCACTCGTGTGGCGCACACTGACGTTTCACACCAAAATAAAGACTCTTACTGTGAAGGGTAAGAGTTTGAGATGATGAGTAGTTAAAAGGGAAAACTGGACTTTATTGTTGAGCCATTTTGTTTTGATGTTGTTGGAAAAATATCTTGATCAAAGCGAAACTCCAAATACCTTGCGCCTTTTTTTGACTGACTTCCATTGTATGACGTTTATGTCCAGTTTATTTCTATGCCTTAATCCTCTGCTGGAGGAAAACAGGAAATTGTTTCATCCAAAATAAAGAACCTGCCTCAACCTGCTTTAAGAACATGATTAATCATTTTTAGATGTCTTTTCCTCAGCAAATGACTCACAGATTTAAATATAAAAACACATGCTCACTTCTCTAATCCACTTCTTCTATAATTTAGAAGAAATACATAAATACATTGCATTAGCAAGGTTCACTATTTTTTCAATTCAGCTCAGAAATACAAACACCTTGCGGTGTCAGTGGGGTGTTTTGAAACAAAAAGAGAAGTGATTGTTTCTCCTCACTAGTCTGATTCCCCCCTGCTGACTACTGCAGATGTTTGGATTGTGTGTGTGTTAATTAGGTTTGCACAGCTGGGCTAAACACCAGCAAGAACAGCGTTAAAAGTGCAGCATGTAACATTTTGAAAGGATGATCAAAAAGCTTTATAATCACACTGATGACTGATGTTTAACCAGCTAAATTTAATTTCCATATTTAACCGTATGTAACACACAAAGGCTGTTTGTGAAATACTGCACTGTGAAATTTTTATCCTCTGAAAATTGGTGCAAAGTTTTTCAACACAATAAGGGCCAATGTTGGACATGTAATGGACATTATTTTTAATCTGACAGACAGAGAGAATGAAGAGCTTTTAATGAACCACTTGAAAACTATCATGTTTTTGGAACAGGTCTTTGATCCATGCAAAAAGTTTTTTAGTTACTTGATGGGAATAAATTGTTACATGTCCTCTGCTTTACTCTCTGGACATATACATTTCACAGTCAGTGCTATTGTTTACAGTCGCATCAGGAACCTATATTTGAAAAGCAAAAATCTATATATGCAATGTATGTGTTCCCTGACAGGTGGTTGTTTTGAATGCTGTCCAAATCAAATCTTTAATATATGTGGAAATGTGACGCTTTAAAATGGCCTTCAGTGACTCTTTGTGTTTGCATTGCTCTTTGGGTTCATTGTGTCAGCTTTTGAAGACATCTCTGTATTCACTGTTGGGCAGATGATATGCAACTCTACACGTCTCTTTGAGCTAGTGAAATTTCTAAACTCCACACTTTGGCAAAGAGTTTAGACACAGTTAAACATTGGATGGGAGACCGTTTTCTTCTATTAAATGAAGAACAAACTAAAATACTTAACATTTCACTGGAACGATGACAAATGAGCATCTTGTAACTCTGTGTACTTTGGCAAAATCTTGTTAGGAATCTTGGCTTAACTTTTAACTCAAGTTTCACTTTGGATGCAAAAGTCAAATTCCTGTTTTTCTCATTTAACAAATATTGCCAAACTGAGATCCTTTGTCTCACATCCTGAACTGTAAATAATTATTCATACTTTCATCACGTTCAGATTATTTTACACATTTCTTGGCAAAACGTCCCTCAAACGGTTGGTTGCAGGTTGTACACAACTTTATAAAGCGCTCTTTTATTTTAGTTTTATATTCATTTTGTTGTATTTTATTCTGTATTTTAACTAATGTCACTGCTTTTCTTGTCTAATTTTCCAGTTATTCTATCAGATTCTGGTTTATTGCTTTGGAAGTTATTTTATTGCTGTGTCTTTATTGCAGCACAATAAAGATTTAATCTTTATTGTGCTGCACTTTCTTGCAACACTTTAAGTTATTTGTTTTTATTTCTGCAAAAATAATTTGACACTGAAACTGGCATATTGACAGTACTGATATGATGCATACTTTGAGTGACCTTTATTCTGCAGAGATCTTTACTCTTTTTTTTTTTCTGCAGCAGAACGTGACAAGTCTGCTTGTTAAAAAAAATACTTTTAAGTTTCAAACTGCTGGAGTCAGTTAGAAACATATCTGCCCTTACATGAAGTATAATATCAGAGAAAATCATGGTCTGTTTAGTGTAATCTCCGTTAAGTTTATTTTACTCATCATCTTTCTATTCCTCTCTTTTCTGCAGCACTGAATGAACCAACCATTGACTACGGTTTTCAGAGGCTTCAGAAGGTTATCCCTCGGCACCCTGGAGACCCTGAAAGACTTCCAAAGGTAGCAAAAGTTTTTAGCTTGATCTTTTTCCAAAGTTAAGATAAAAAATATAAAAAAAACTTCTTAAGAAAAGTATGACTACAAAAAGGAAATATTTGAGTTAGAAAACTTTGCATTAACATATAGGACAGAATACTTACAAAGATATTTTTGTGTTTCTTTTTATTTTGCTAAGCAAAATATGTGTTTTGAAATCTCAAGTGGGTTGTACGTTTACCTCTCGATGAACTCTGTGTATGAGCGTCATAAAAACAGAGCGATTGATTCTTTTCCAGATCACAGAGTCATATTTGATTATTTGTTCGTTGGCTGAAATTCAAACAAAGTGTTGAGAAGATCAGCAGATGTAAATAATTAACAACAAACGATGAGCTGTGCTTTGATACCAAATGCCGTTATCGTGATCTGTACATGCAGGAGGACTCTCCTCGTGGTGTGGCTGTTCTCATGTGAGGGCTCGGTAACCTGATTGAAATTTGAATTTTTGGGAGAGGTCTGGGGAGACTTGGCGGTCTGCTGAAATAGCTGCTGCTGAATGACTCCTCTTTGTTTTGGAGCTGGACCAAGAAAGGCTGTCTTTGGTGTGACATCATGAAATAATGGGCGCTGGTCATGATGTGATGATGTGTTGATGCTCTGATGTCAACACAGTCGTGCCAACACCCTGCATCCGTCCACATGTGTTATCAATTGCACACAGTGTACATCATGATTGTGGGAATGTGTGCAACACTGAACACACCAAAACGGTCTGTAAAAACAATACTGTAAATGTTTCTGCATCTGCAGAAATGCGAACCCTATGTTCTTACTGATTTTTTCATTTATATATACGTGGCCAGGGTTTGTTTTTCTCACTGATGGGGCTCTCCTTTCCTTCAGGGTGTGAAATTAAAACTCAGGTCAGAAAAAGTAAAACATCTCTATCAGTTCTGCCAATTTTTCTTGCGTTTAAATGTTTATATGTTAGTTAGAGAGAAGAAGCAACCCCATTGTTTTGCACAGAGTTAGAAAACATGATCATACTTTCCAGTCAAGTTATCAGACTGGCCCCTTACTGAGAAATAAACATAATCCAAACCAACGTATTCCAATTTAAAAAAGTAATTGCCCCCATAAAACTTTATGACTACGTGTTTCAGCAGCAGCAACAAGGCAAATAAATAAATGTGTATATTGTTTAGATTCACCCACAATGCAGTGTGTTTAACTATGATCGGACAATTTAAAGTCGCAACTAAAGTACAGTTAAGTGAGCTCATTTATTTTGCAAAGTAAAAAAAATAGTTCTCCTCAAAGTTTGAGAACGTTGAGGACGTTCCCCTCAAAGCGTTTCTCATCGTTCCATAAATTAAGGTAAGTCATTTAGGTCCTAAAGAAGTACAACTGGACCAGATCATCATACTGGTACCAGGATATATATTTGTTGTATCTATCCATCATGTCCTCTCTTTTTTGTAATGCTGTGTATTTTGTTAAGTCAGATGCAGCAACACTTTCTAAAATATTCCCATTTTTCTCGTCATTCTTCTGGCATGCAAGTCATTTGTGATCTTTTTGATAATCTGTTTTATGACATTTTGGTTGAGTTGCTGTTAATTTTGGTAGGCAGAAAACTCTTGGAAAGATTCAGCACTGCACCATGTTTGATCTGTTTCATTTATCATGGATTCTCAAGATATTTGAACCTTTTACCTCATGTTATCATGCAGGTTCTATGTAAGTGGTTTGTTGATTCCACAGGTCAGTTGTGTTTCTAATTACATCCTTGTTCATTGCAGAAAATGGTTTCAGGTTTTGAACTCTTGGGGTTCAATACAAGAGTCTACAGAAATTGGCACAAAATAAAATCCTAATCTTACATTTGAAGCTAAAAGGTTCTTACATTTGTGAAATATCCTTCTGGTTCATGTTTTTTTTTTCTCTCCCATTGTGAATTTTATTTTGAGCAACATGATGTCACCCAAGATATTTCTAGGCAAAGCCACAAAGAGAATAGTTCTGCTGCTGTAGATACAAAAATCGATCAGGGATCAGGTTTTCCCTGGGTTTGAATGATGACTACAACTGGACCCAAACACAGTATTGCTTTTAGATGTTATTTTTTCCTCCTGAAAAAAGATTTTGTTCCAAGTTCTGTGAATGTATTAGAAAGGGGAACGGTAACTGTTACAGCAGTATTGCAACAGTATTTTGATTCTCGTTTTTTTTTTTTTTTTTTTTTTTTTGGTTTTGTTTAATGTGGAAAATATGCGATTCTGTTCACTGGCATCAAATGCAGTTTTGGCTGCTTGTCGAGTGTCAACCAGTCAATGTATAATTTCTAAGAGTGTGTTGGCGGCACCACACAGACGACAGACAGACGGAGCAGTGGAGTGTGAGAGAGGATTACCAGTGAACAGCCGATTCTATAATTGTTCAATGAACATTCAGGGGATTTTACTGGCAACACACACAAGCAGACACTAGTTCAGCTGCCAGTTTGTGTCACTGTGATCTCCTCAGCATCTATCTGACACATACAGTTTGCACCTTACCCCGAGCTACTCTCTGTTTTTATACTGGGACACAGTGACGTTTTCAAGAACTACTCATCTGGCCCTCTGGTTCGACACTTGGTTCATGTAGCTGTTAAAATATTTCACAGTGAGTGGGAAGCTGCTTTAAGATCATCAGGTGTCTCCAAAAACTTTTACCTAAAAAGTTCCAATGTTAATGTGCTCATATACAGATGAAACCAGATGTTTACAGGTTGCACATAAGTGTTTCTTTCTCTCACGATATAAATCAGACAAAACGTTTCCTCTTCTAGGGCTACAGGGATTTTATTTTGTCAGCTAAATACCAGAGAAATAAAAGTGAGAGTTTTTACAACTTATTTCAAATTTAGAAAAACAGATTTTTGTAGTATTTGGTAGATTTCTGTTCAATCTGTGCAGCACACACAGTTACCAATAGTAAAATAAACTCTCTATTAAAATAGTTATTAAAAAAGAACCCCAAAGCAAAACAAGTTAAAAAGAAAAAGTACCCTGTATCCAAAAGCTCCAAATCTGCAGTGATAAACAAGATTTTGACTCAGTCAGTATTTTACACAAAGTTTATGCAAAGGACTCATCAAGGGCGGGGAATAGGATTTCTCCTTCCAGGAGCAATTAACATTAATTTCAACCAACTGTAAGAACTTGGAAACATTGAAATAATACATCACAACAAAAGTAATATACTCTGTCCTGATGTGGAAGAACACTGTGAGCTGTCACTGAACATACAGAGTCCAAACTGGGGCTAAACCAATAAACTCACTATAGGTAGACCACTGATGAGTGATGTTTCAAAAAAGTAGCATTAGCAGAAAAAAAAAAGATCTGGTTAGAGATGGGTGGTTTCTTTATGTGACTCACGCAGCTGACATCGCTATGCACCTCATTTTACTGATGTCATACCTTCACGAGGTCACATCATTGGCAGCACCAAGATGAGTAATCCTGGATGAGTGTGAGTAATGCAGGTGATGCGTGAAGATATACTGAACGTGAAACTTTCCAAAATACATGCAGTGCTGAGATGTTTAAGTGTGTGACTCTCACCACCAGGGAGAGGCAATGAAATCTGAACCACCATCTAACAACAGAGATGATGTCCAAAGAAAATTTGTGGACACATGTCGATACCGCTTCCTCTGTGTGCAATTGTGTCCCACGTGAAAAGCATGACATCATATCTATGGGAAGGGTGACCCTCCATGTACGGCATCCCTAATGGCCCATTAGATGCGGATCAAGCTGCTAATGTACCAGCATTAGCGAGAAATAAGTCACATATGTGTCATATATGTGCTTGTTAGGCACATGCACGTTACACACACATGTGACCCCGACTGGTACTCAGCCCAACGTTTCCTAGTCATAATGCATACAACATGTGTGTGTGGATACTGAATGGTTATCATTTTAGCACAGCTCATAAATCAGACATTAAAAGCACCTTGACAGCTCCTGTGAGTCTTTTCCCTCTTCCAATAAAATGTCTTTTCTGTCTGACTCAGTTTTCTCCATATTTTCCTGAGACAGATCACAGTAAAGGGAAATAAAGGTTATACAAAATTGAGTGAAGTAGTTAGATAAATTAGCACATTGCGATAAAAGTTGTGAAAGACAGGTAAACATCCTCTAAATTAAAAAATAAAAAATAAAAAGCAGAGATTAAAGCTATAGAATAATTGTTTCATTTGTTTTTTAAATAAATGTCTGGAATAATATTTGAATGATGCTACATTTTTGTGGTAAAATGTTTCCAATTCAAATGGAAAAATCTGGTCTGAATCACAAATTTTCTTAACATTTGTTCAGTTTTGGTTTTGCAGTGTATGGTTTCTTGTTTGCTGCAGATATTTTTCAATTTAATCAGCTCTAAAACATAAACTACAAGCAAGAATGTAATCTTTTTTTCCATTCAAAGCTGCATAAACATAATGCTGTTAGGAGCCACTTCATCTGCATTATGGAGGACAATTAAGGGATTATAAATTAGAGACTACAATATTCTAAATGTGGAACTAAAACTAGACATTTCCTTCTCAACAATGCTTATTATTTACAAATACACATCTAAGAGATTAATTAGCTGATGGATTTTCTCTTTAAATGAAAGATAAAAATGAAAAAAGTCAAAGTGCAATGCATTAGGCAGGAAAAAGATTTGAATGATGCAGCTCCACAAAACTGCAGACCTGATGATGATGATGTTACCAGAGGATCATCTTTCCTTCCCGTTTATCAGTGACTGGCTTTACCGGAACCACTTCAACACCCGGGATCGGGTTTCTGTGTGTGTATAGGTGTGTGTGTCTGTGTGTGTTTGTGAGTGGTTCAGCTCGCCAGCCCTAATAATGAGAGGTTAACAGAGAGGCAGCAAGAACATAATAATCTGTAAAAGATTGAATTTAGCTCAGTTGACAGGCACATAAGATCTGCTGACTGGCTGTCCGACCGTTCATATCCACACGCACACATGTGCACGCCCTGATGGAAAGGCAATATGTTCCGCCACCACAAACTCACAGGAGAGCACACATGCGGCGAAGCATGTGTGAGTGTCACACAGTGCAGGTTAACTCTGCAAAGTACAGAGTAATTTTCTCTCTGTCACCTCATGCTGGGAAAACGACAACACATTAACTGTTAAACAAGACACCTTAGACCTCGGGGCGGGCCGTCGGAGGTGAGGAGAGGAGAGAAATAATAAAGGTAACAACCACGGAGGACGAGAACAACAGAACTTGAACTTTGTGGAGAGGATAGAGAAGGCAGGAGGGAACACAGAAATGGATGGAGGAAATGGTGAAAGGAATCATAAAAGCCTATTAAAAAAACAAAGATTACAAGGCTGGCACAAGAAAATTAACATATCTGTGTATTCGATTGGTTTAGGGTTCTTTTATTTTTCACTAACTGATGGGTAAGAGAGAACATGAAAAAATGATATCAAGGACTCAACCTGCTTTTAAAGAGATGAGTAAAAAAGACAGAGTATTTTATGATCAAATGGTCTTTTATGGGACCTCTAAGGGCTTAACTGAATTTGCAGATGAGCTTCCAAGAAACTTCTTGCAGTCTAGATTGACTTTAGATTTCATTTTAAATACCTGTCACTTTAAGATGTTGTTAAGCTGCATAAAGGCACTCAAGTTGGCAGGCGATCGTCTACATTTTAAAAGGAGTGAAGTGCAATTTGTTTATCATGAAGAGATGGATTAAGACAGAAAGGGATGAAAAAAGCAAATGGCACTCAACGTTTTAAGTAAGATTGAGCTTCAAGCAAATAATCATAATTCAGATATTTTATCATTTTCTTTCTATTTTTCACAGGAGGTTATTCTAAAAAGAGCAGCGGATCTGGTGGAAGCCCTCTACGGTTTGCCTCATAACAACCAGGTACATCATACCCCAACACATACAGCTGTCAGCTTGGAAACAGGCTCTAAAACTGGTGTCATGGCTGCATTTTTCCCAGGAGATCATCCTAAAACGAGCAGCAGACATCGCAGAAGCTCTCTACAGCGTTCCACGAACACACACCCAGCTCTCCGGCTCGACGCACACAGGCATGATGGGAGTGAACTCCTTCACCGGACAGCTGTCCGTCAACGTCTCGGAACCGTCACAAGCCAATCAGGGTACACGTTTACACTTTTCACATGGCACGATTCAAAACATGTAGACATAAATGTAATTAATTTTTATACTGGCTTTTCACCAATTCATAATTTGCTAAATCATACTTGATTACAGATTATGTAATTGGAAATTAGCAGAGCTCCTTCTTTTGAAAGGTTAATAAAATGAGCTACATTGACTGTAAAGAAACGGTAAACACAGAATTAATAGTCAATATATCAGTATGTATATAAATACTATGAAGACAAGATTTCTGCAAAGTTAATGCCCTCACCCTGTCAGCCAGCCTTTCCTAGATAGACAACCTTTTACTAATTAGGAGTAAATAATTAATGGACTTAATTAGGATCAAATTGGAATGAATCTAAACCTGGTTGTTTAATCTCTGCAAGCAGGAAACTACACCGAGCAGCAAGCTTTACCTCATCAACACTTTTCTTGACTGTCCTCACACTGTTCCATTATATTGGTATTTATTGCAGGGTTTGTGCGCAGCAGCAGTAGCGTGTCACCTCACGGTTATGTGCCCAGCTCTACACCTCAACAGACCAGCTACACCTCAGTCAGCAGCACCATGAACGGCTACGCTAACAACGGTGGCATGACCAACCTCGGAGGCTCGCCCACTTTCCTCAACGGCTCTGCCGCCAACTCGCCTTATGCTAGTTAGTGCACACATGCATTGCCCACTCAACACATTATAATAAATATACAAACTGTTGTGGATACACACACATCCCGACACAAATAAGAAATATAGACTCCCAAAGGGGTTTAATGCTGCACAGTATTCAAACAATCATCAACTTATTTTTATTAAAATGTATTTTATTTAAAAGCCAAGCATTCTCTCTTTTTGTTGCTTCATTTCACCATATTCCTATTTAATAGACGAGAAGAGAATGATTTGATAAATAAGAGTAATGCAAAGAGTACAATAGGAAGGAGTGTCTCAAAGAAATGTGTCTTTAGACGTTTAACTGGTATAAAAATAGATGATTGTGATAACAAGAGGCTGAACTAACAGGCTTATTTATGTCAGATCTTTATGTTTGTTCAACTTACAGATGATAATAACTTGAGAATGTTGTAAATATTTCATTATGAAGCTGTAATTGGATACATCTGTAGAGATACATGTAAATCTCAGACAGAACATTAAGCTCAAGTGTTGTAATGAAACATGTTTTTAAATAACAAAAAATGACAAGCTGTTCGGAGGGCTGTAATGAGGCTCATGGGAGGACGCTTAACAGATTATAAACTATCGAGAAAAAACTCACATCAATACATTTTTTATCTCTTAAGTCATGTGTAATCTTTTTATTTTTACCACAAAATATGTTTAGATTTATGTAGCATTCAGAATCTCCATTTCTCATTGGTTCTTCTCCATCTCTGCCTTTTTTTCCTCCATCAGTTGTTCCATCCAGTCCCACTATGGCCTCATCCACATCTCTTCCCTCCAACTGTTCTTCTTCTTCTGGGGTTTTCTCCTTCTCCCCGGCCAACATGGTGTCAGCGGCCGTTAAACAGAAGTCCGCCTTTGCACCGGTGGTGAGGCCATCGTCCTCTCCTCCTCCTTCCTGCACTAGTGCCAATGGCAACGGACTTCAAGGTAACTGACCACGCTGAAACGATGTGAAAATGTTTTGCACATAATATGTTTGTGTCTTATTGCTTTTCCTTCTAAAAACAATTATTCCTGAAGGTTTAGATGAAAGACTCCTTTAAAACAACTCTCAGTTCTCAATAAATTAGAATATCATCCAAATGAAATATTTCAGTAATTCAGTTCAAAAACTGTTGGTTCTGCTTAAATTTGTCTCCCTTTCTAGTTTCTCCAGACTAGTTGTCTTTATGGTCAAATAACTTTGGCCGCAAACTAAAATAATGAAGTAATATATTAAAGTGTAAAGTTAATAAAAAGGAATATCCTTTTTTATAAAGAATTTGTTGTCTTTTGGTTAAAAACTACTTGTTTTTTACTTTTTCATCATTTTCCATAATAATTGAACCTGAAGAAAATGTATTAATTCCCTTTTATTTAAAAGTTGGATGGTTTCCCTTATTAAAAAAAAAAAAAAAACATTTTTTTTAATTATTATTATTATTTAAACATTTAAAGAAATCAAAAGTACATGTAAAAATGCAAATTAGAAAATATAATCTGATTTATTGTCTTCTGTCATCCATATACTTTCTACCATTTTTTACTACAGATTCTCCTTCCAATAAATTTTCCATGTATATGTATGAATAAACCACTTTTTCCAGGAGGAACTGCTGGAGGTTTCACATTCTTTATGCATTCTTATGGACGGTGTCTTTTAGTAGCCGTCTATGTTACAACATAAATTCTGGATTTTCGTTAGTCAGTCAGACGTCTCAGAATCAACAAGGAAGTTAAATTTTTTAGAAAAACACTGAAAAATAATTTTTTTCCAAAGATATTCTGGTGGGTTGAGCATGGATCTGCATTACAGGTCAGCTAATCACAAAACAGGGATTACTTAGCTTAAGTACAGCGTCAAAAAGCTGCTGGCATGGATAAAAGTTAAAACTTTAGTTATGCCCATCTCTTCTTATTGTGTTACATTTTCCTGATAGCTCTCCAGTTTTATCTGTGGAGTATTGAGGAGTTGAGGCTGCATGATTTGTGCTCCTTATCCATGTTTTGCAGTAGGACTGTCCTCACCAAGCCGTTGTTGTCCCTGTTACCATTTGGAGTCATTTACGATGAGGCATTTGCTGAGCCACTACCAATGGAATGTATTTTTGACTTGAACATTGGATTTAATGGGTTAGCAAGTTGATAATAATTTATTTGAATAATTCGTGTTTGTAGTGCTTTCAGAAAATAACTTTTCACACTTTTTAAGCATGGAAAACATGATTAATAGGAGTGTTTTTTGCGTTCTGTGTCTGTTCTTGTTAAAATATGAATTCTTTGGACTTTCCCACAGAGCACATACTACATATGCTTCAAAAGTCCAATAAATCACCCCCCCACCTTCGTCATGGGATTTATCTGACAATAATATTAGAGCATCATCTGGCATCCATATTTGTTTCCCAGGCTGTTTTTTTTTTTTTGTCAGCTGAGAATCATTTTTGATATGTACAACTATGATGTTTGATTCTGGACAGGAAAAGCTGGAAAATGTTTGATAGGTTGTTTTTAGCCCAAAACTATATGTAAAACAACATCCTTGGGACTCGCTTGAGTCACTAAAATCAACCTGGTGCAGTAACAAGTGCACATTGTAATAAAGATAAAAGGCGACCATTAACAGGTGTGCTCTGTGAAACTAGTCGGCTGCAGGCTGCTCAGTCTGGCCAATTCATAGGGGGAAGAAGGCTGGGGCGTCTGGATGGAGCTCATCAGAAACCAGGCGAGTCTTTCTCGACACCAGCTCGAACAGAGTTTACTTAGGAAACTCATTTCACCCGTTAGACAGAGAGCTGGTAACACATTTCCCCTCTCAGAAGGGGAAGTAGCGTGTGAGAGAGCAGAGAGTGAAGGGGGGATGTTGCGCAACGACAGTATCCAGATGATTTAAAGCAAGTCTGAACAGCAGTGGGTCTTCTTTGTATTGCTTGTAATGCACAAACATTAAACAACATTCGAATCAGATGGACAGCGATGTTTAGCAGAATCAGTGCAGCCACAATCACATGGCCCTGAGCAACAGAGGAAAAACTGTCTGTTGACAGATGTTGAGATGATGTTCTGTACTCTTAATGGTAATTTGAAAATACTTTTCTTCTTTCAGGTAATTTGTTACTCTTTTTGTGATTAACAACTGGATTACAGTGTTTGATACTATCAATCTTTTTATTATTTCTTATTTCTTGTTTATCCTTTCTCACCATCCCTTTCTTCCCATTCTTCCATCTCCGCCTTTTTCTACCAGATCAAACATTTGTGGACTCTAGCAAGTACTCATCAGCCGGCTCTCTACAAGGCCTGGCCTTCACCTGAAGTATGTTCCTCAGCCTTTCTGTCCCCTCTGTTGACTTAATGCATCTGCAACTTCTGACTAACTCACTGAGTTTCCACTCTTGTCTCTTGCTTCTTAGCTTCAAATATTTCAACAAGTTGTCATTGCATTTCATTGGGATTTTATGCAACACAATGTAACACATAAGTTTGAAGTGGAAAGGAAAGTATGCACATTGTTCAATTTTTTTTTTAAAAAGTTAAAAATCCAAGAAGTTAGAATTGCATTTGTAGTCACAATTTGTTTGCTGGATAACATTTTTGAACAGTCAGCATCATTAAGACACACGAGATAGGTCTGAGATAAAGCTGTGATGAAGTTAGGCTATACAACAATATTCAAAACATTGAACAAATTATAGGCCACTTTTCAATTCACCTTCCAGAAATAGATTATTGCATAACTGCAACAACCTACCAAGACATGACTATTCCCCTAAGTTGACAAATAGAAGATAAATCAGCCAAGAGGCTCATTGGAGACGAGCATCAGAGATTCAGAGCTCGGTTAGCAAAGCTACTCTTCATGCACTCCACTAATCAGACAGTGGCAAGAAGAGAAAGGCATTGATATAATTAGGCCAGAAGTCCTGTTTGTATTTTCCTTTCATGTAGGGGATTCAGTCAAAATTTGACAGACCATATTCTGGTTACATGAGACCAAATTTGAGTCATTTGGCCTCCTTCTGCAAAGTATTGTTTTAGGGGGCTGAATACAAATGCACAACAAAATTATTTGTTTGTAAAAAAATATTGCCAGGCCAGTATTCCTTTCCTTCTACTTCATAGTTCCTGCACTATTTTTTATGTGTTCACTTAGGGATGCACAGATATTAAAATATGGAATAATATGGATATGAGGTGTGACTCTTTGTTAAAATATATAATCTTATATCTTGCATCCCTACATAAAATCTGATTAAAATGCAATGTAAGATGTGGGGTTTTAACAGTTTTGCACGACGCTGCACTCATGCTGTGTACGTAATAATTTCCTCCATCCTTATTCTCTCTCTTTACTCCTCAGCTCATATTACACATCTAACCATCTGTCTCATAACTCCTTCCTCTCCTCTCACTGGGAAGAGAGGCAGGAAGTTGGTTATTTACAAAGACAGAAACAGACATTTGGCACAGGGAATTTATTTCTCAACATCGCTGACTTTGTTTAGCTGTGCGTGTGGAGCGAGCATGTGTGGGGGTGTGGGAACTCAAAGCGAAGCCTCAAAGCGCATCTGAAAAAAGAAAAAAGAAATACACCCCACTTACTGCAACACACACACTCACACACCCCTTCCTCTGTCACACTCTGGGTGATCTCACACGTTCAGCTCACAGGGAAGTGATCAGCAATGACAGCTGTTCGACAGTCTCCACAGTTTGTGTTGTCAGTGTACCTGCCTCGCTCAATGACTGCAACAGTAACTCGACACTTAGTCAAGACATTGAGATGAGTTTTGCCCTGCTGGTGTTGGAGTTGCTTTCATAAGGCCTTTTTATTTTAACAAGAATAACTTAAGGGGATAGATTTTGTTGCATAAGGTAATTGTTGTGCGTTTTGCAAATATTTACATCTGACACCAACTGCACCAAATACAAACCAGAAACTTTCTAACAACAAACTGCAACTAAAATGTGACCCTGCATGACACATGTGATGTGATTCTAGAAGAAAAAACAGATCAGCAATATTTTTGTTTCCATCATCTTAGGACAGCATACTTACAGAGTAGATGATAGGCTTGATTTTGGTTTGTGAAGTTGGAAATTTGTAGAAGATTTTACTTTCTGAATTGCTAACACCTAAACAATCTTCACTGCATTGCCTGATTTTAATCCCTCAAGGAGCAGAAGTCAGGCATGTTTTCAGTTAAATTGTTGAATTCAAGTTAATTCAATAAATATATTGAATATAAAAATGATTATTGTAGCTAAATGTTAGAATTATTTCACAATTAGTGTATTGCTTACTTCAGTTTTCTCCTTTAATTCCACTTCTGTAGGGATGGTAGAAACATCACTGTTACCACAAACATGTGCACACAATTTACTAAACTATTTCAAAAGGAAAAGTCAACTTCTGTGTCACTGTGAAGTTTGTCCATCAGCAGTTTCCGTCTCGAATAAAAGCACACCAATGTTTCTGATTAGTTTCTGCTTGGCCTGTCGTGAACTCACCTCCTGTGGTTTTTATTTGTGTTTGTCTTCTTGCTTCACCTAAATTGTATAACTCTGGACAGCTAAAGTTTGTTTTCGAACAGTCAGTTTATGTGACCCCAACCTTTTAAAGCTGCAGTATAATTTTATTTAAAAATTCTGTTTGGTTTTTTTTATACATATTTGTTAAAACTGCCACCATGGTGTGACAGTATTTTATGAGACAGATAATCTTTGAAAAAATTGATTTCCTCCACATCCTCCCTGAGCTACAATTGCTGTCTGAAAAAATGCACCAATCAGAGCCAGGAGGCGTGTCTTAGCACTGTAAATCAACCTACTGTAGTTGTGGCTCAATCAGCTACTGGCGGTGAAAGAACTTACCATTACAGAAAAAACATTTATTCGCCATCATCAGTGGCTAGGCTAACTAGCCTGAGCATTCACAACAGGCTACAGCACAACACAGAACAAGGAAGGAGAGGCCGAATGAGCAGCGCCACATTGAGGGTGATTGACAGCACCAAGACACATCTCTTGGCTCCTGGTTTCTATTTAGACGAGCTTGATTTTTTTGCCCCACAGATTATCTGTCTCATCTCATACTGTGGTAACAAAGTGATATATATAATATATATATATAATATATATATATATATATATATATATATATATATATATATATATATATATATATATATTATATATATATATGTAAGTGACATATCCAGAGCTCTTAATGAACTTTCAAAAGTAGCAACTTAATTTACAAATGAAAATAAGATGTCCACACTTCAATCATTATTGACAGCTGACTATGTAACGCACCACAGAAATCATCTCCTCCCCACCGCAACTTATGCCCATAGATGCTGTTAGCATATCCAACCACGTTTCACCAAGTCTCCAACTTCCTGCAAGTTACATTTAGTCTCAGTGTGAAAAATTATTTTGAAAAAATGCTTCTTTTTTTTCCTTCAAATATGTGGTGGTGGTTCCCAGCCATGATCCCCATTCCTGATTCTTAGCATAATTGTGCCTTAAAGCTTCAGGCAAATGTTTTTTTTTTTTTTTTTTTTTTATTATTAGGGATACACCTAAAACATGCAGGGCAGTGGATGCTCATCAACTGAAAAGACCTGGCTACAGAGTCGAGAAACCCATCGTGCAAATAGATATAGTGATTTCCAAAAACAAGCTTTTTATTCCATTATGATCACAAACTTAAATAGATTTTATTCAGATTTAATGTGCTAAAATAACACAAAGTAATGCATAACGGTACAGCGCAAATGTTTTGCTATTTAAACAGGCCTGAAGAGTCTGGTATCCATTTGTTTTCACCTTCACAGAACAGCTGGAAGTGCACTTAATCTAAATTGCAGACATGTCGATTCTATTTGCTAAATTAGTCTCAACCTCTGAAAGTGACACAGATTTTTTTATCTAGGGACCTCAAAGTAAAATAAGCTGAAATAAATTCATGCAGTTTTCCTCAGTGTGTATAATATAATAATTTTAGATATTACACCATGTTTTCAGTTTTTAAAACACTGTACCTTTAGGAGAATATATGACATTTATTTATTTTTTCAGTCTCATAAAGTGTAATGAACGTTAAAGCAAACATGCCAGTATGTCATTTTGGGCAGGGCTCTGTTCCCGCGCATCAACATCTGTCCGCTAGTTTTTAGGACAACACATGCAATGATGCAATATGTCAGGCAGACATCCAAACATGCAGTTAAAAAAGGGCCACTGCACATAATTAAATGTGTGGGTGTGTGTGTGGGGGTGTGTCTGGGTGTGTGTGTGTGTGTGACAAACAGCGCTCTTTGTATGTGATGCTCTCATACTTGATTTTGCTGATTTATTTTTCCATTGATGTTGTTAAAATGTCACTTCAGTCACACAACTGCACAGATGGTTAAACATATTGATGCAAATGTGGAAATGGAAACTTTTTTTCTATGCTGAAAAAAATTTAAAAAGAAAAATCTGTTTTTACCCTCCACCCTCCCCTCCCCTCCATCCCTCTCTCTCTCTTTTCCTTTCCACTTTACTCTCCACCCTACAGCAATCCCAGGAATGATCGTCCCACCCATGTAAAGGTGTGAGCGTGTGATTCTGTGTGTGTGTGTGTTTGTTGGTGTAAGATGAGTCAAGCACACTCTCACTGATCCCGCTGGAGGATTTGCTCCGAGATGGACTCCGGTTGGGGATGGAGGTGTCCACCCAGATCTGAAGGAACAAAACCAACTCAGGCCCTTTCTAACACAAAAATACAAGGAGAACAGCAAAACTGTTTGTAGAAAACTTTGTACAATGTCATGCTTTTATAGGAGAACTGCCACATCCAAGATTATGACTCTCCATGGTCACAAAAAATGTATTTTGGACACAATCCACTTCCTCTCTTCAGAGATTGATTTTCTTTTTTTGTGCTACATGTGATGACCTTCTTTTCAATGTAACCTGCAGGAGCGATTTTCTATTTATGGAGTTTTGTCTTCAATGAAGGAGTATAATGTGAAAAGGACCTGATGGTGATGAGGATGCTTTCATACAGGCCTGATGCAGCCAACACAGACAAGCCAAACCTTCACAGACATACCTTCTCTTTTTTGCCAAAACTACACATTCATCACTCTCCCGACTGTTTTAAGTTGACGGACTTTGATTGTTCTGCTGATGTATCAGCCATTCAGAAAAATTCAAACGTTTACTTTTCGCTCTCGCCTCATGCATCTTCTCTGTGGTTCTCTTGTGATACATTTTCTTTAAAAAAAAAAAAAAGGTTACGGAGAAAAGACTTCAAATGAATGTAGCTCCTCTCCATCAGGTGTGATCATGATTTGCCAACAACTAATTAATCTAATTCAGTTTTAAATTCAAACACATTCATTTTTAAGAGGGGAAACATGTTTTAAAGGACTGCTGCCATTATTAAGTGTTTTGTGTGAATTAGGTTCTTTTTTTTTTTTTTTATGTCGTTTTGCTTTGCTGTGTTGTTTTTATGCAGGATGAAACGGCTAATTTTGCTGTCTTTGGTCCTTGCTGTCTGACAAGTTTAATTGGCCAAAGGAGAACATTAAGCCAATGGTTTGACTTACTAAACATACTGCACTGCAAAAAATGCCTTTCAGATTTAAAAAGCCTGTTTGTTTTTTTATTATTATTATTTAGTTTTAAACACCCACCACTGAAGTGAAAACATAAAACAAATCTTCCATTCCTTCAAAACTGCATGTGTGATTTTAACAAGTTGTGTACCATTATAACATTTCTATTTTAAGATGTTTATAAGATATGTTGCATCATTTTAATTAATCTCACTATTATGGTGCCATAAATTTAGTGAATAAAATTAAGGTATAAGTCTTAATGTTCAGAGACAAAAGTTAATGATTATTGTTCCACCTGTTGGCATACTTGTCTTTACTTCTACTAAATAGTTTCTGTTTCTGTTTGTCAAAGCTCTTAATGTGTCTAACACAGAATTTTCTAGCATATTCAAAAAATATTAACAAATGTTTTGCCAGCCTAGATTAGATTGAGATTGTATTAGAAGTTGCTTGTAGAAAATTATAAATAACCTTTTTAAATAATTAATTTAAAACATTATTAGCACTACAGTAATGAAATGTAACAGCTTTCTGCATGTTTCTGTTATATAAATTGGATGAATTACATTTGGTGATGTAAGACACGTTTTGGTCAAATCAAAAAAATATTTTAAATCTAAATCTGCCCTAGCTATGAGTAGTTTTAGGCTTAACTTTAAAATTGAGATGTTATTTTAAGCATAGAACTTGTCAAAGTACAACAAAGATACGTAATACTTTTACATGTGCATAAAAAGATTGTTCTATTCTGCAACAACTGATTTGATATAAACAACTAAGTTTTCTTGGGCTTGGCCTTTTATTAAAATTGAAATCTTGTGTCTAAAAATATGTAAGTCTAACGTTTTATACACCAGTGATAAGATATGCTATTTAGATTCAAATTTTTGGGATAATTAATTACCTTTCTCTTTCTTCTGCACATGTTTACAAAGCACTTACATTTACTTTTCATTTCTTAGAATAAAGGAAGACATTTTTTGCAGTGCAGGAAACTTTATCAGTGAGATGTCTTAAAGAAATTTCACACACAGCTGCTTTTTTAAAAACTAAAATAACTATTTGTAACCCGGTAGTGTGTGCTGCTAAAACAGTCTTAACTGAATCATACTATTTTGCCAAAATCCTTTTTTAAGTTTTGTCTGACTAAGCAGTCTTATCTGATGTGTTGGATGGTTAACTTGTCACAGATTGACACAAATATCTGATGCTACCATGATGAACTTTTTGTCACAGTTGGTTTAATGTCAACTTTTCTTTTTTAAGCCTGGAGCAGTGAATGCACATGAAATCTGGCCTGTTTATCCGCCAGGCTGATGATTTTTGGCACCAAAACTTGGTTAAATTATTACCTGGACATAAAGTTCAACGTACAACTTATATGTGCTTATACTGTTTGTGTAACTTGCAAAACTGTTTGTAATAAAAGGTTCTCAGACCAGAAGCACCCCTTTCCTATATTGAAGTAATCCGAAATATGGATGAAAGCAAAGTATTTAAAAAGTTGGAGCAAACCTGCTCTGGTTTAAACCACAAAAACTGTCTTATTATTTGAACTTATTTTTTTTGTCTAACAGTGTCTGTTTGGTAAAAGCCATATTTCCACTGCTAATTTCAATCAAGCTAACATAAGCCATGGTGTACCTTTTATTATGAAGACATTAGGATATTTTTGAATTTGTCATCTGTATTGTTTTTGTTCAATTTATCATAATTTGTTGTGTTATTTAGATGTAGAGTTTTTAATATGTTGTTATAATTCTGCTTGTCTTTAATGATACTGAGTTTAATTAGGATCAACATTTCTTAATGGAGGCCTGAAAGAAATGAAGGAAAAATGTTATCTTGTCTTTCTTTTCTCTTGCTATTCAGGCTTTTACAAACTTTATTATTTCACTTTGCTGTCCTAGTAAGACTTTGTTTTTGCTTTCTTTGACTTTCTCTTTAAAAGAAATGAGCCACCTATTTATTTAATCTCAATCATGGGCCTAGAGACCACTCGTCATGTTAAATGTGAGAGTGACCGTGTGGGTGTGTAAATGTATGAGAGAACAGATTTTTTCTTTCTGAAAAAAGGAAATGTGATGCTTAAAAGCAGAAGGATCTTTTTTTTTCTGTTGTTGCCTACATAAATAAATATATGTACAGGGTTTTGCCTAAACAAGTAAGATCCAGAGCACTTGTCTGACAACATTAATATGATTTATCTGGGCTTGTCTGCATTCAGGCTTGTGTTTGTGAGCCTAAAAATTATCAGCAGTATCAGAGTGGGGAGGAATAGTATAGAGGAAACTACTGTAAAGATGATGAAGTTGATTTTGTATTATTTTGAAACTTGGAGTGTAAAATAACTTTTTGACTTTCACTATATTTAATTAAAGGTCTTTCATCTCTTCAAACAGTTTTTGTTCATGTTCTTCAAATCTCCAATCTAATCAGAACTTTAAATAACTTTAGATTAGTCCCATGCACAAATTGAGAAATTAACTGTTCGCCTGCGGCTTCGCAGTGGTTAATCCTGCTAAAGAACCAGACAAACAGTGAAACAGTTAAATCCAGATAAAGAAAATATTTTAGAATCTTCAGACACAACAAAAGTATCTTAGAAGTTCAAATCCAAAGGTTAGGACTAGAGGGAGGCTTTATCAGCCTGATTTCAGAACAGAGAATCCTTGTCTGCATAGCAGTAGAAATCTGTGTGTTTTTAATAATATTCCCAGATCACTACTTGAAGAATTGGTCCAAGCATGAAACCTTGTGGAACTCCATGCTTAACTAATGCATGAAAACAGTTCAACTTATAAGCCTCTTTTGATCATGATTTAAACAAGCCCAGTATGGTTTTATTCAGTTTAGTAACACATTCATTCTTAGAGTTAAATATGGACAATAATATTTAGGTAAAGACTAGAGTAAATTGTAAAAAGTTAAGATCAGATCAATTGTTTATCAGGCATTTCAAATGGACATTGAATCACTAGATTACTAATATATAATTAAATTAATAAAATAACATTGTTACATAAGATATTTAAAAAAAATTCTTACTTTAAAGAAGGTGGTAGCATCCCTCCCTGGACTTTGCAGCAGTGATATTTTTGTCATTGTGTGTCAAACATGAGGAAAATGTATTCACACTAAATAATCTGTATCATTTATTTGGGCACAAAATTTTCCTAAAAACACAGAAGAAGAAGTTGCACATCTGTGCTGAACATAAAAAACACACAGTGGCTCCATCTTCCCATTACCCAGAATGGACCTGTGCCAGGATCTAATGGTGGCTGAGATGTTACTGCACTCCCTAATTAAGCTACAAGCTAAGCAACACATGCTGTTGAGCTTCCTGCCTTCAGATGAGAGAGCAGGAGGAAATAAACACCATCCAACCGCTGCAATTCCATCTGTAAACATGCAGAGTCAGGTCAGTTTGCCACATTCAGAATAGCATTCTCAGAATAAGTGTTTATATGCACACCATTCAGACGATCAGTCAGCATAAACAGGTAGATTACAACTTTGTCAGAATATTTTGACTTTACACATTTTTATTCCAATCAGCCATTTAATCCAAATATTTATGCTCATGTAAATGTATATAACGTGAGGAGGAAAGACAACTGCTGTTCAAAATTATACTGTAGTTCGGTTTGAAAGTCCCGTCTCAGCATTTTCAAAATGATTTGATCCAAAAGTATCCAGCAAGGTTTTACATTGCATAAAATATTTCACAACACATCAGTTTCTTTTTGTGTCCAATTAAAGCTTCTGAGAAGAAATTAATTGTATTTGTTTGTTTTAATACTTGTGAAATGTAAGCTTTTACTTTTAAATGGTTGGCTCAATTTCTGTGAATTTATGTTGCTGGAGAGGTCTTCCAAGGATAGAGACCTGCTGTGAAGTTCACATAGAGGCAAGGGGACTGATTTATTGTTTCTCGTTTACGTTATTTTTCTTCATCTTATTTTTGGTCACTTTAGGCTTTTTCTGTCTCCAGCAGCTTAAATTTGTGAGCAACTGCGCCAGTACTGCCAACAATGTGGCTCCACAAACTGCATGTGTTTGAGTGTATGTGGGGAGGTTCATAAACAATACAAACGCTGCAATGAAGCCCATTTCTGCAAAGAGACAGACGGGCGTTTTGCTGCAGTTTGCCATCAGCAAGACTGCGGGCTGTAAATATGGGGCTGGGGAAAAAGTGTGAGGAGCTGCAGTCATGGTCCTGGCCTAAAGGCCTAATCAGGGAGGAGACACAGATGTCCTATTGATACCAATTAGGCTCTCTCTTCAAACACACACACAACAGTCTTTAGAGGACGATCATAAATCCACGTTTTAATTTTGAAGCTCAGCGTGAATTGATTTTTTTAATTTCTCATGGATTACCTGTGACCATATTTTAAGCATAATTTAAAAATTTGTCTGCTAAGTGTTCGTTCATTGCATTTCACAAAGAATATACTGTTGTACAAATGTCTGTATGATATCAAGTCTGACAAAACTGGTCTGAAGACATCCATTAGCTAATGGATCTTTCCTCCTTTTATCCGCCTCATCCTCTGTCCAGCCCTGCGTCTCTCTGCCGGAGCACTTAACATCACCGAGAAACACACACACCCAGCCTAACCTCTTCCGTTCGGTTCCCTTTTTAAACCTCTTTCAGCCGAATTCAAATCCTTCCAACATGCAATTCAAACTGCATGCAAAGCTTCAAAGTTTATTGAACAGGGTTCTCACTCAGATTTTGTTTGTAATTTCTTTTTTATTCATCCATCTATAAAAAAAAAAAATCTGACTCATGTCACAGTTAATCTTAGCCAGAGAAAAAAAACAATGTTGAATAATTAGTATTTATATTTCTTTTGTTTAATATTTTGATTATCTCAGACATGTGATTACTCAAAAAAGCTGTAGGATTCTATATTGCACTAAATCAGAATAAAAAACAAAACAAAATGACAGTTTAAATTACTTTTAAAAAGCTGATGTAAGAGAGTATTTTGGTCATCAGCTGAACTTTGTAGGCCTTTTTAAAGTATCTGACTGATCCAGTTCATTTTGAACAGAGTTACAGTTTTCCTTGCATCAAGACATAAAGGCATGGATAACTTTTTCAAATTCCTTAGATGAAACCTTAGCCGAAATATTACTTTATCAGTATGCCTTTATACAGATTATGATGCTGTTTTTAATCCTGTAGATTGTAGTGCTGGCTAATATCTCATCTATTAAGTTTTCTCTTCTAGATGAAGCAACTAAATGAGCTAATGTTAACTACGTTTTCTTGATCATGGAAAGTTCTCATACAAGTTGCTGCTCGCATTGAGCTTTGTTTCTTCCTGTTAAAACGGAGCCTTTCACTTCCACTGTCACCATATGCTTGCTTAAAGGGATTTCAGATATTGGCATCGCAAACTGGACTTTATTCTAATGTTTATGTTTCTGTAATTCAATAGAATCGTATAGAGAAAATTTAAACATTTCTAAATTGATTTGATCTTATATTTCTATATGCAAATCAGATCTGTTTGTCATAGAAAGAAACAATTATATATGAAGAAGCAATGTAGGATTAAAATGGATTGAAACCAGGGAGTAAATATACATTGAGGAAGATTTGTAAGATTATTTAGTCACATAATGCGGCTGCAATGATTTGAAAAGTAGCAGGAGGTGCAGAGGGAGACAAGACTGTGACTCAATTTGTAAACTGTGAGCTTCTTCCTCTCAGTGTAAAAGATTTCTGATATATATTTCTTTGTATATTTTGGATTTTCCCCCACATTCCAGAGATTTTCTCTAAAAAGAAAATGGTTGCCTACATTTCCCAGGGCATTTCTTCCTCTACAGGTACTACATCTGGGGATGGTATCCTAATTACATGATTGACTTTATTAAATCAGGGTTGCCCCTGGCATCAAAGTAGACAGGTTGCATAATGAAATATGAACGTGTCTTGAACCTAGAAGGACTAATGAGCGGATGGGCACCATGTCCCGTCAGACAACCCTCAGGGAAACCAAGAGGGCGGGGCCAAGATCCAGCTCCGAAATCCCCAGGAGACATAGGAGCACCCTGAGTGAGCACTTCTGCTTTTTCCAAAGCTCTTTAATGCAGGAAGCATAAATGAGCTTTGTAGTAGTAAAAAGGTAAAAAGAGTTAATTTCTCATCAAGCATTAAAAACAGATATTAGTTTTTGTTGTCTGGTTCCATAAAAACAGATAATCACATGAATGTTGAATAAAAGGTGTTGTTGCAGAGGACATCATGAAAATTGAGAATAAAATCAAGAGAACCTACTAATAATATAACAAATATCAAATTTGGATTTCAAATTTCTAGTTCTTAGTGTCTAATGTTCTGATATTTTACTCTTTTCAGTTCAGTTCAGACTCTTGTGAAATTTATGCAGAATCTTTGGGTAACTAAGAGTGACATCTGTGAAGGAAAGATCAGATTACTGTGATCAGAAGATACATCATTAAGAAAAAGAAGAAAAAAGAACAACTGAGAGAAGGTAATAATGTATACAAAAGATAAAAATGAGGACAAACAGCATAAAGAGCAGCTGGTGAATATCAGCTGAATTTGACTGTTAAGGGTTCAGCTTATGAATTTAGAAGACACTCTTAAGTTAAGTACAGGGGATGACACCATTTACTAACGCCACTCTAAAACCACTTGTGAGATGCAGTTTCACACATAGTGAAATACAATTACGCACAATCACACAAACTCACTTAAGTGGAGGATTCAAAATTGAGCTGGGACTTGATTTGAATACTCCAAACAATTATCTTTTCCTCCTTCACCCGGTAATCCTTTCACCATGAATATATTCTCGTCAGTCTCTCTGGTTTTTCTCTTGCCTCAGTTATCCTCTGTCAGTTTCATTTCTCATCGTAGGACAGGAATCGGAAAAATGCAACAACAAACTGCAAGTCTCACAAACAGGATTTAGCTCCAAAACACAAATTGATGTCTACTTTTGTAATTTGTGGTGGACAAAAGAATAATAAAACAAAGAAGCAATCAGGATTTAGACTTCTTCTGCTTCCATCACAGCTTTAGAAATCACACACCAATACTAAAGCATCTTCTGTCGTTCCTCCACAGGTCCTGTTGTTCACATTTGGCTTTGGTTCAGCTCAGCAGATGATACTATGCAGTTTTAGTCTCTGTTGAAATTAAGTCATCTGTTTTTTTTCTTTCTTTTTTGTCTTTGTTTTGTGAAATCCGCCGCAGAGCAGAAAATCTAGAAAAAGTGAAATTGTTGAGTTTTCCTTTCCTTTTTTCTTGCTTCATTTAAGATTTTAATCTGAAAATGTGGCATCACTGCTTCTAATCTAATAAGCTCATCACCCACTGCCAGGAAGCTGAGACTGAGTGACTGATTATGATGTCAGGGATGCAGGAAAATGTTTATTATATCATCGCTTATTGTTGGAAATAGCACAATTAAAGCCCTTGGTCACAGGTTAGTAAATAAAATCAATATAAATCTTGAGTTTCTGTTCACATTATAATGTCAAACTCCTATTAAGCTCATCATAAACTACATATTTGATTTACCAAATACCAAATCAACATTCTTTCACAGTGATATCAGACCCCAGATCTAAATCCTTAAAAGAATTGGGGGAAAAAACTGAAAACAGACGACAAATGACTCTAGACAATTAGTTCTACAAAGAATTAATGACAAAGGTGCAAACAGAGGTGATTTTTTTTAAATTAGCAAATATTTTCTGGTTTTTCCTCACTCAATGAACATTAAACGACAGATTTATGTTTATGTTTTTTACACCTTGATAGGCCTGGAGGAGATCTGGGTGCAGTTCTGCTGTCAGACTCTGACCATGTGGATGCATTTCTCCATAGCATGTCAGTTCAATATTTACACAATAAATATATATTTATTTCTTAATCTCCCACTTTTCCTACTTATGCTTTTGCAATTTGAATTGTAGCATTGCAAACCATTACATAAATGTTGATTTTACCTGTAAAATCCAAAACAAAGAGAATAAGCAAATTTCAGCAACTGCAAACTAACCAAAAGTAACTTAAAGTTAGGTAAACACTAAACTAGCATAAATTGCTACTCTGTTGTTTCACTTAGTTCCAGAAAAAGTATAAAAACACACTAAAAAAGAAAAAGTGTAACTTTAACTTCTCTGTGCAGAGCTCTCTTCTCCATGAAACTATCTGAGAGGTGGTGTTGAGCCTGAGCCAGATTAATAATACTCCAGCTCAGTCAAAGTAAGCAGTGTGGGTGTTTGTGCAGTTTGTGTACAACGTAACTCCAGATATTAGCCAACTTGTGAATGTTTGAGCATTCAGAGCTCGTAGCGCACAAACACATCCCCAGTGTTTTTACGGTTTCTCAACACATCCCCTGTGTAGTCCTGTTGAGGTCTCTGCTGCCAGCTGAGAGCGCGCAGGAGGTCTGCAGCCTCTGCTGACCCCTGCAGCGACCACTGGGAGGATGTTTCAGAGAGCTGCTGTTCGAGTGTGTAACATCGAGGTTAAACCTCCTGTTGCTCTCCTGCTGCTGTAAACAGACCAGATCACTGGGGAATGGAGAGATAGCCAAGGTTTATCAGGTGTCCTGCACCGCATCTGAGCAGGGCTGTAGCCTCTTTTCAATGGAGTTTGATTTTTCACCCTCAGAGGCAGATATTCTCCTATTTCCTTAAGCATGAAAATAAATTATATTGTAAATAAGCACTGTTGCTTATTGTGAGGAAGGTTGAAATCCAGTCATCCTGTTTAAACCAACAGCTGAACTCCCAGAACTCACTTGACATGCTGACATGACGGCTTCATCTAACTGAAATCAAAACCAGTTTTCCCAAAATATGCAGCTTGTTCACATAACGCTGTACAGTAATGAATGTATAGCACACACACATATGCGCTTTTACACATCGCTCTCACACAGTCCTCTCCAACTGGGTTGTTTTTCTAAGGGGTGTTTATGCAGAGGAAGTTGGATCCTGAAACTTGCTGCATACCTTACATTTATGAAAGTTGGAAGCGCTGCTGACTGCTGATATGATTACACCAAGAAGCAAGCAGGAAAATTCTCTGACATTCTCATATGGAAGCCATTACCTATATCACTCTCGTCCTCTATTTATCTTTAAAGCTCTTTCTCATCCTGTGACTTTATCCTCTTTTGTTTCCTGTTAGTCTGATTTCTTTTGGTTTCCTACATGCAGTTTGTTTTTAGGTTGCTTGAATTGGAACTAAAGTGTGTACAAGAGATGCTTCTTCCAATGACACATCAATTATGAATGAATTGCACAGCCACACACATTAGCAGTAAAAAGACATTAAAAACCCATAATTCATTACTAACATCCATCCAGATTGTGTGTGTGAGAGTGGCTTTCACACAGCACCCCTCCGCCCAGCACTCCACTCTCACATGACATCAGAAAAATGGAGAGAAGGATGACTGAAAGAGATCAGGACAGCAGAGTGGCCTCTCACACCCATGTATTCTGCAATGACACAATCATTTCTGGCCAAAAACTGCACATGAACTGCATCTCACACACACACACACACATGCACACGCACACGCATTCAAATAATCTGAAACTGAGATCCACCCTCGCTGACTACAGACTGGTTACCAAACATTGCATCAAATTCCCAGAAATATGACAACAGAAACCTGAGAAGCCAGCCTGTCGCTGACCTCAATCCTGCACAAACCCTGGAGACAGCACTGAGGGCAAAAAAGAAATGACAACAAAATGTGAAGATATATAGAGCTATCTCTGAGGAAGCTCACATGCTGGTCCTCACACAGACTGTTCAGAAGAAGGCCCAGCCGAGAATATCGAGGAACTTCTGGTCGTCTTCTACAAGGCAAACAGTCTGTCCAGTGTTTGTCCATCACTGTGTTTTATGGAGAGGTCCAGACTGAAATGAACAATTAGGTCTGCAGATGATCATCAGAACCTTCCATCCATCAGGAAAAGAGCAGCAAACATCTCTACAGACCACACACATCCTGGACACAAAGTGTTTCAACTGTTACCTTCAGGTCAGGGCTACAAAGCTCTGTTTGCAAAAACCAGCCGCCACAGAAACAGTTTCTGACTCTAGTGAGCAAATGAACACTATGTAGCCTAATCTTTTCTTTCCTTATAAATACTGTATATAAATACTCTGTAAACACGGGCGAATATTGTTCTTTCATTCTAAACTTATTTCCTGTAAAGTTAATGTATTATTTTATACTTAACATTTGTTAAAAGTCACATTCCTTTTTTGTGTGAACCATTTGGGAAATAAAGATGATTCTGATATAGTTTTTCATCACTACCAAATTATTTTGTGTATTTGCATTTTGACTTTGCCTGTCACTTGCACTGAATTACAAATTATTTCCTGATTAACTAACTTTTAACATTTTCTGTTTTTTCTGTTAACATTTAAATTTGGGAATATAAAAAGTAAAAATACTAAAACTATTAATCTAATCCCTATTGATGTTTTCTTTTCGACTTCTTTTTATGACTTAACAGATCAAGCCACCCTGCTGTATTTCAAAATGCATGTAAATATGTTGATACTTTAAAAATGTTATGTTTATAGTGAAGGCAAAACAAAAAGATTGAGAACCAGTGGAGGGAGGTAAAATATGTAAAGTACATCATAGCTATAGATTATTGCAAAAGTCACAATTCTAGCTCTAATTAGAAGTAAACCATGAAAGTTCCCCCTAATGTTTAGAGTTGCCTTTGATTAATAACTGCAACATCATTAATTGCTTTGTTGCTAAAATATGCTATACAAATAAACTTGCCGTGCCTGCCTGACACAATTCTCTAAAACTGCAATGTCATAAATTATGCAATACGACTTAGTTTATGTTTTCTCTTTATTTTATGATGTATTTGGAAGCAACTACCAATATTTGGGTACCTTAGGGGACAGAAGTCAGTTCCAGATGTGCTTGCATCTGACAAACTCCCGAAAATCAAATTCATGCTGACAACCTCTCCTTGTGTGTGTTGCTAAAAGCACAACCTGTAATGCATTATGGCTCACATGTTATCCTGATAATTCTGACTTTTAAAGTTGAGTGTCTCAGCCATTGTTGCATTGTTTCCTCATTATAGCTGCAAGCTGAGATTCAACTGCATAGTTTCAGCTCAGCTAATGAGTCCAGTGGGACAAAAATTAACTAAGACAGAGTGTAGGTATTTGAGTCCAAATGACTGATGTTAGCTGAATTTTAGTGGTAAAATACAGCAAAACATAAACACAATACACACAATACCGAAGGACAGAAATAGTTCGCAAACAGAAATAGATTTTGTCTGAAATCGTTTGGACTTATACTGACATAAAATTATAATACAGTAAGTCCTATTTTGAGACACTTGTTCAGAACGTCAGAAGAATAAGATAAGTGCTGTTTTCAGAAAATGAAGGATGGAAATTTACTTGCAAGAAAAACTTAGAAAAATCTTTCTGTGGCCAGCCTGTCTCACATAAATAGAACACACTAGGGCCTATTTAGGAAAACTTTCACATTTGCAACACAATAGTTTGAGGTCTACCACACATCACCACCAGAGAGAAGCGGGGGGTAAAGAAAGACAGAGTTACAGAAGGACAAAACAGAGCAAAAATCTGGCAGAAACAGAGGGGTCATATGCCTCCTGGACCTGTGGGGGTCCCTGAAGTCTCACATTGTTTTTCTCCTGTGGTTACTGACACAGTGTCAGGTTCTGGTTTAGGTTATGTCTGATATGTTACTCTATTGAAAACATTAGCTGTGCTGTGGGACAGCCTGGGAATGCGGCAGGGAAAAACCAGAAAAAATGAGCTGAGAAATGTCTGTTTGTCTGCTGTGGACAAGACAAAGGAGCATAAAACCAAGCGAGTTCATCTCAGGAGAGAGATGTGTGTCTCTTTACCCCACGTCTGCATGCTTTATGCAGAGTGCATCTGTCAGCCTGTTTCTGTAGATTTTCAGCCAGAGTGAGGGTGGATCCTGTCTCCACCCTGCAGTGTGATTGGTGGTTAGTGGAGCTTGCTGATGGATTGTTCAGGCCTTCTGTCCTGCGGTTGGTTGAAAGGTCAATCCATCATTCATCTGTCCAGGTGTAAGTAAGACATTCAACCTCATGATTAACCCTCTTTTATTTTCCTCTCAGGTTCTGCAGATGGGTCTCAACGTGCTCAAAATAAACCTTAAAAGATTAATTGGACTGTTGGATAAGTGCTTGAGTTTTGCAGCATTAATTTACAGACCTGCCTAAGCTGTTTGCATGACCTATTTTACATATGTTCCAGTAAAATGTTGCAACTTTCTTAAAGGAAAACACTTTACTAACCACTGGAAAAGAAGGGCTGAAGATTGCTGATTTTATTTTATCACCAGACAGACAGTTTTCGTTCTGATTTTTGCACTCTTTCCATCACTTTACCCTGTTAACACCTTCACAGACATAATTTATCTGGAAGGTCACAGAGGAGTGAGCAGTTCATCTGAGATTTGGATTAAAAATTATGTCCTCCAGGAACAGAGCCAGGTAACCATGTGGTATTCCTCAAGCCTTCTCAGGACACTTTTATTTAAGATCAACAAAATATTTATTATCTACATGCTCCCCCACCTGAGGGAAGCATTACCACATCTCTTGTGCATGCAGAAGACACACTATGTTACCATGTCACCACATGAACACAGTCTGTTAGTCACTCAGTGAGTCTCTCAATAGGTCATCATAGCTTAATGTATGAGACAATTCATTGTTTATCGTCCCAGACGTCCTTCCCTCCACAGCCCTCCAAACTTAACATTGGTTTTGATTTGACACTTCATTTGTGTTTCTCTCTAAAGTCCTTTGACCAACTTTTTTAACATTATTTTTGACATATTATACATGTTACATTTGACAAAAACTACAAGCTGTGGCTGAGAATAAGCTGAGAATAGCTCATGTACAAACACGAACCTAATAAATGTTGCATCACTCAAAAATTGCTTTAATGGAAAAATTAAAACATAAATGATCTGGATCTGAACTGTAACTTTTCACTTCTACAAGATGCAACCTGTCTTTTATTTACATTTCTTTGCTGCGCCTGCAGTTAGTTGTGATGGCCTTTCTCTTTTTAAGAGGCTGCTGTGCATGCTGACATAAACTGGTGTCCTTTTACCATCTGGTTTTGGCCATCTGGTAAACTCCTGCGAATAGCAGCATCACGTTCAAGCATTACTTCCATTAAATGCAAAACTGAACTAAACATATGTTTTTATTTCCATAAAACATTCCAGGTCCACTAATACCATGTTTTGCTTCCTATTTATCTATTTCTACAGTTCCAGCTCTTCACCTCTCACCCTTTCACCCCTTTCTCCACTCCAATCCTTGTCTAGTTCAATGCATTTCAAACCTGTGGTATAAAGTTAGTGGCAGATGGGGATTCAAAGGAAAGTACCTACCACCCACACTGAAATGTACACTGTGGTAATCCAGCATTTTGTGAAGCATGTGGAAGCTATTGCACTGTAATCTGTTGTAATTGTATTGTATTTGTGAGAAAGCTGGCGTGCATTCCCCTCTGAATTACTGCAAAGTGAATGTGTGAATATGTGTCAGAAAAAAACATACAACTTTTAGTCCACTGAAGAAGAATATGGAAGAAAAATAAAGTTTTAATAAATGAACTGTGCAGGGACATGACATTGACTTAATGAAAGACAGTTGTTATCCTTCAAAATAATTATCTATATCTAAATCACAGGCTGCAGCTGTCCAGACAAGATCAGTTCAGACCAGAAAACATGCAAAGCCATACACCATTACACACATAAGTTACATAATTACACATAATGGACTGAAGGCTGCTGGCACACTGAACTTAAATATATAATTAGACTGACTTGACTTGTCTTGTAAACAATCTGAAATAAGCCATGTAATACACTGTAATTGTAAAAAGTAAATTTGTTCTGCAATTAGGTGTTGATCCCAGTTTTTTGGAGAAGCGGATCAGTGAAAGAGGATCCCACTTGTCAACCCAACTGATAAAGTTTAGTGTTGGGTGTTGGAAAAGAGCCTCCAAGTATCTGTCAAACCTTAGATCTAGGAGGAACAATGTGACCTTGTCAGAGCTGCTGAGGGGCACTTGGTTTTCTGGTCCACATGTGTTTTGTGGAACTGGAAAAGCTTCATAGCTGGGTCCCTTGAGTGAAAGTATTTTGGTGTCTCATTCCTGATTGATGGTGGGATGGAGCAGGAAATGGATAGACAGATTGAGACTTTGTCTGCTGGGTTAAAAGGTAGGCCTTCTGATTTACTAGTCCATATACATTCCTGCAGATATTAGCAAGAAATGTGGACCAGAACTTGAACATCCAATGGAGTGCACAGATATTTGGGGGGGCAGGTGTTCAAGTAAGAAAAAAAGAGCACCTTGTGAGACACATGAAAACGCCGCTGTCTCAGCGGAGTCAAATGTTTTACCAGCGCAGCTTGAATATCATGTATATAGACCAATTTCAGATCATGAATCATATGCGAACAAGCAGCAAAAACCTTAGGTGACATACTACACTCTGTTAAAATAATGAAAAAAACATAAAACAAAGGAAAGAAAGGATCACATCAAAGATTTTTCATTATTTCATTCATGTAATTACAAGGAAACTGCAAAAACACAAAACATCACCAAGTATTTCTGGTTTTGTTTCTTGTGCAAATATAAGGCAAAATTAACTTAAAGGTAACTACGTTTCAGCAAGACATAGGAGCTTGTTTTAAATCAATAAGTCCTTAATATTGATGGAAAAAATACTTCTTCAATTGGTAGATTATTTCACTTGTAACATGGGAAAAATATCTTATTATAAGTGAAATAATTTGCCAGTGGATCAGATACGATTTTCATCAAATACAGGGAATTTCTTGCTCAAAAGTTACTTGTAAGAAAGTTTTGTCTTACTTCAACTATAGTGAGATGTTTGGACTAGAAAATATATAAAAATATTTGGTAAAATTATGTTTTACTGGCAAGCAAAAATAAATAATGAATTTCTAACTTCCCTGCAATACTGCTAAAAAGTCAACTATAAATGTTGTGTCCAATTTTATTGACAAAGGTATCAGAGCTGAAATTGAGCATAAACTTTTTGAGAAGTCCAGCCAATGACCTGCCTTGTCCTCCCTGAGGGAGGTCCAGTGTAAATCATGCCAGTGTCTCGCAGAGCTCCTCACTCTTCCACCGTGCCAATACAGCGGTGAGCAATGATCGTACTCACTGGCTCTCTGCTCTCCTCTATCCATCTTCAAGATGAAGTAAAAGAAAAAATGGAGATGTAAACATCAAGACAGAAGCTAAGCCAGAAGGAAGAGGATATTCAGACGGAAACCGGTCCAGCCTCTCAGCACCCTGCAGAGAGAGATAAATAGGAAATACAGGTTGTTGCATGAGTTGATGAATGATTGAGCTCACACCTCCTTCAATAGTCTTCCTATCACCTTATTTTTCTGCACAAAGACTCACTCCCTCTGTTTATTTTTGTGCTTAGCCAAGCAGCATGGGACCAGAAAAAACGGGTGATGAATGGACCAGAAAGTCATGCAGGTCCAGGAGCATTTGGACTCTATGAATGTGCATGCCTCTATTCTGACGCAAACCCATTTCTGGCTTTTCAAGGAGCAAATTGTGTCTGAATATTGGCCTGTTTGTGGGACAGGAAGTAAGTTTAATAATGATGAGGTCATCATGTCTATGATGCAGCCGCATAAACCTCAGTTCCTTAAAGATTTCCAAGAAAAAATTTGCTGCCCTTACATCTGTGGAAAAAATCAACTTTTCCTTTAAGATATAAGAAAAGATTCTTCTGTTCAAATCAAACTGAACTCAAAAAATATATTACATTTTGTAAAGTAATTAGAGACGGACAGAGCACCCAAGAATTTTATTCTTGTAGCACCACTTCAAAATATTTAAGTAAAAAGTAAAAAGTAGCCATCCAAGAAACTACTCAAGTATGAGTGGAAAAGTATTTGTCAAAAAATTGACTCAAGTACTAAGTAACTGATCAAATTGTAATTTAATATTTTAAAATTACATCATCAAACAGACCAAAATATACAAGAAAGTGGAATTTTTTGTGTTTTACGCGCCAAAATAACAATAATTCAAATAAATAAATAAAAATAACAAAATCAGGCAAAAGAAAATGTTTCTTTCAATAAACAACTTGCGAAACTTTAACAAAAACTGCAGGTGTGTGTCTGTGTCTGGTGTATTTTTGATTTTAAAAAATATTTGTTTTTTATTCAGTGGGTAGAAAATCCAGACATTTTACTCAAGTAAGAGTAAAAATACTTCATAATAAAATTATTACAGAGTGCAGCTTAGTTAAAGTACTTTTTAAATAATAAAAAAAAGTTAATCAATTAAATGTAACATTACATGTAAGTAGTCACTACCCAACTCTGACATTAATGTACCTGATAGAGTAAAATAAAAATAAAATAAATTGTGAGTAAATGAGCTCTCTTACACTATAATAGGCACTAAAACTCTTCTTTTGCATGTAGAGTCTAAAAAGTCGGGATCTTGTCTTTCCAGATGGATTAGAGTTTACACAGAACAACATATGTACAGGCAACAATCCAATGATTCATGTCTTTAGGAACATTGCAGAGGTATTTCACTAAGGCCGGAAAACAACGAAAAAGCCGCTAAGGTGTTATAAACATTCATTCTAAACACCGGTTGAGATAACTTCCCGTCCATCTGGAAATGTAGTTCCGTCTCTGACTTCACAGAGATTTATTATTTGAAATGTAATCACTTTGATACATGCAAAACAAGAAAAGCCACTATACCGTTAGAACAATCTTTACTTATTTAGAATAATTTAATCAGAAAACTCCTCTCAAAGCACTTTATTATTATTACAGACAATAAACAAGTATAATTTAAATCCATGGTTAAATACAGTCAGATTCAGTCTGCACTATAAAGCAGTAACTGATGGTTTAAGTTTGTTAATGTGGATTTTATATAACCTTCACTCAGATTTAATCTCTCTTCCCGAGAATGCACAAATAAAATTGTTGCAGACTATTACAAAGTTCACATTAGTTCTCCAATAAGGTAATATGTAATATAATTTGCTTCATCTTTTTTTTATCTGCTTTTGGGATATTTTTGATTGAATTATGGTTCTGAGTCTCAAAAGAATTAAAAGCTTTGATTTTTTTTTTTTTAGTGTTGAAAAGTTTTAGAAACATAGTTTCATCATGTTAATAATAACTAATTTGAAATCGTGATGAGATCATGATGAAAATGACAATAAGTCACAATCTCACAGTTCATTATTCATCTGGAAAACATTAGACACTGAAGTGAGTACACTTGAGATTAAAACCAGGAAAATAACATTTTTAAAAAATGCCTTGCAGCTCTAATATGTTGACAGATTTTCCCACCCAAGTCGCGGATCTCTGTGGTTCCTCTGGCTCTACTTTCTGATGAGGACTCACATTTGCTCAGTCGTTTCAGGTAGGCGGCCATGTCTTGGAAGTCTGAGGTTGTGCCACATTTGCTCCAGATTCAGAAGATGGATTTAACAGTGCTTTGTGGGCTATTCCTTTGTAACCTCTCTGCATTACACTCATTACACTTCTGTCCTTTTTCCTTTTACTCAGGCTTCAGTCTATTTTAAAGATGATTGTTGCAATGGATTTTATTTTGGAGTATCAAATAAAAGTAAGAACTTGCTGGTAAAAAAAAAAAAAAATCCAGATGAATCACACTGATGTTTCTGGTTGCAATGTGACAAAATGTAAAGTTGGGTTTGAAAATACTTTAATACAGCAAACTTAAAGCTCCAGCAGTTTGGTCTTGGCAGAAGCTAACATATTTACTGTAAGAAGGCTAGGAAAAACAAAGAGTTTATGCTCGTTATAAGTTCATAAATGTTTTCATAAAAAGCTCTGAAATGTGATCAACCCCACAGAGAGAGCCACAAACATCCATAAACACATTCAGCCCAGCTCTGCAGAACAATACGGATGGTCTCCTGGTTATGCGGCTGGTTAAATCTCTTTACTCGGGGCATTTTCTGGTCCACCTACAACAGAAGAAACAAGACAAAATTGTTCCAGACACAAATGTTTACACATACTCTATAACATGACAATGATGTTGATTGCACTGGGCCAGAGGAACAAATAGCAAATCAGAGCTTGTGTAAGTGTAACTGACCTTCAATAAAAGATTTTCTGCAAAGCTGCAGAGGGACCACTTGATCCCAGACCTGCTACACGTACTCTCATAACAGGCCTGAGCTGAGCGCAGCGATTTTGCTTAACAACTAATGAAGCGCGGCTCAAAGTGAAGGTGCCACTTTCACTCAACACACTCACGCACAGCACTGCCATCCATGACTCTGAATAACAATCAAAACAAATGAAAGTGGCTGTGAGGGGGGGAGGGGAACTTTCCTCATTGTCTGATTTAATTTGAGTCTTATTTAACAAGTTGAGAATCAAACAGGCTGGGTGGCGGGCGCTGCATTGCGAAGATATGACAACAGACGCTGAGAGGGGGAGAAGAAGCAGAGTGACTTCAGACTCCATCAGGCTGAAAATAGAGCAGTTTTTTGTTTCATCCGACGGAGAGAGGTGTCGATAATTAGGCTCAGTAAGGTAAAGCGGGTGGTGTTTCTCTGTGTGTGTTGGTGCATGCAGTGTCTTCCTGCCGCTGTGTGCTGAGAGCCTTGTAAATGCAGGGGTAATGGTTGTCAGTGTGTGACAGCTATAAATGGCCCTTTAGTTCTCTTCTCAGCATTACATCGACACACACCTTCTCTGTTTCAATGCTGCTTCTCACACTTAAAAACACACACCCACAGCACTTAGTTAAAGCAAAGGTTCTTCATTTTCATGTTCTTCGATTTAATTAGGATCATCGCCACAACACAGCAGATGTTCCTCAGTCTGAGAACAAAATCTCTCGAGGGTGTCATGAAACTTTAGAAACATGATAACTGTAGTTATAAATGAAGAGTTTTGTTTCCAAAATTAAAGTGACCAGACAGCAGGAGTTGTTAAAATAATGATACAGCAGTAACTTGTAAATGTTTCCCTTGAACCTTGAAACCCTTTGTCCCATTTAAAACCACAGTGTATTTTATTGGGATTTTACTTGATAGACAAACAGAAAGCTGTGCTTCATTGTGAAGAGGATTGGGAATTGTACATGTAACATTTCCTAGCTGAACAGTTTGGTAATATTATATGTCTCCAATATTCAGATTTCCTTTTTAAAGGTAAAGTTTGCAGAATAAAATGCCTCTTAAGAAAAGCTTGTCTTGTTTTTCATCAAATCGTTTAGTGATCACTGTCATTTATGTTTTCATCAAACAATTTTGTTGCTTTTTGTTCTCTTTCATGTTACACGAATACACTAAACACATTTATGTGAAAAATTGTTGCTAAGAGGTTCTTTTTTTATCCAAATAAAGCATTTTAAAGATTACCCCAATCACAACTTTTGGATTTCAAGTTCACAATGCAATGACATATTATGTAAGAATGTAAGTTGTTAACTAAGTGCTAAGATATGATTGCAGTAGGCCTTTTAGCAGAAGGTTAAAAGATAATGTGTTGCTTAAAAAAAAAAGATCTGTAAGAAAATATCGCTGGCTACTAAAATAGGCTTGTAACCTTTCTATCTCTCTCCTTTACATAAACACACAGGCTGAGCAAGGTCAAAGTTCAGACAGCTGGATAATAATATTACAGTTAATGGAGGCTTATCTGTTTATCCATAAAGATTTCCTCATTCTGTTTCTTTGTGTGAACATGTGTAAGTGCAAACATGTTTGTGTGCATTAAGAATATTTTTAGTGGTTTGCGTTCAGCGCCTCCAGGGACGTTTGATCGGCTTTTCCCAGGGCGCTTCCGCTGACAGGCAGGTCAATGTGGGAGAGCTGGTTATTCACATTACAGCACAGGGATCTTACTGAGCACGGGATCATCATGCAGCCTAACGCACCAAATGAGATGTTTGCTCACAGGGTGTGTGCATTGAGGTTCACTCATTTGCATTTACAGTCTTTCTTAATCCTCTAGACATTGTCAGAAAATTCTATATAATTTAAAAATATTGAAGTTTCCATAATACTAAAAAAATAAGGCCTATTTACAGTGTGTGAAATGTCCAAAGAAGCTGGCATAAAAAATGTGTTGTAGCTGCCTTACTTCTTAGTTTACCAGGATACCGAGGGACGTCTGTTATTCTCAAGTCACAGTAGCAGTTAGCAGTTTTATGAAGAATCTCACAACAAAATAAAAAAATGAAAAGTAAAAAAAAAAAAAAGCTCAAAAGTTGATCAGCAAATTACTTTTTTATACATTATTGTAACACAAATGTTAAATGTTCAGGACAGATAAGCGTGGCACAGTCATTGCTGCTGGCATGGAGTAAGAAAAGAGTTCAACACCTATGGAGACAAAATGAAACTGTCATGCAAAATCTCATTAAGGAGAAACAATTCACTTGGCAGAATCATCTCAAAAGGCAAAATGTTCTTACCTGCACTAAATGGCAATGGAAAAAATGTGATGGCTACTAACCCCCCATCTGGATGGATGGTGATTGCTAAGATAAGAAATGCAAAACGTTAGTAATATTTTAACACTCGTTGGTCAGGGCAACAACCTATGACCTGAAATCTGTGGAGGTTTGGTCGTGGAATGAACATATGACCTCTCTGTGAGCAGAAAACCCCCCAAAAAAAGACAGAAATGCATGTTTTCCAGTGGCCAAGTCAAAGTTCTGACCTTTACTCAAATGAGACTGAGTGGACTGACCTTTTCAGTCACGATGCTACAGGAATAATGATGTGATTCAGTCATTCAAAATTTCTCCTAATGCTTTCCATGTCTGATCAGCAGAAACAGGGTCAAAGTTTGGAGAAAAGATTAAATTTGTTTCTGTTTCTAAAGTTTTAGTACCAGTTCCAGAAATGCAGATTCTCTGACATAGTTATGTGTTAATGTCATGCCAAATGGCTGGCCAAGAAATTTTGAGAAGATATATCATAATCTGAGACAAGGATGGGAGGAAAGGAAGGACAAAATAAATGCAGATGTGGTAATTACATTGAAATTTACGTTATAGGTCATCAAATAAAATCCTAAGAGAGAATAGAAGACAAATATTGGTATTCATAAATGAAGATTGAAGATTTTCTGGCCTGGTGATTTTTAAAACAAGAAAGTTACCAGATGACCATAAGAAATGCAACTTTTATGGTTGCAGGAGCAAAATCTTGAACATGAAAAGGATTTTAAAAAAGCCTTGGATTTTCAGTTTGCCCCAAAAAATATCTTGCAACCCTTTTGAAAACTCAGAAAAAAGTAAATATGACTCATTACAGGCTTTGCTTGGTTGCAAGGCACTGCAGACCAACACCGAGAATAATACAGAGGTGAACATTTAAGGTTAAGGAGGACGGACAGTCTGAGGACCTGGTTGAAGAAGAATCAGTCAGAAGTAATAATTTTAAAAAGCCACACAGCAGGAAGGTGTCTGGAGCAAATGAGATTTCAGGCTCTAGGCATCATGGGAAACCGGTTGTTCATAAGATATCAAATCAAGCCAGAACTTTTCTCTTAATTCACGAGGGTGGCCTTGCGGCCAATCGCATGTCAGGATGCAATAGTCAGTTTGAGAATATCTCTGTTTCTTGTTTTTGTATTAAATAAACATTTCAAGTTTGATAAAAAAAAAATTTAAAAAATCACTTTTCATTGAAGAACAAATGCATAAAGTTCCCCAAGTATAGGACGTCTGATAAAAACACTAAATGGAAAACTATATTTATAAATATCAGAACACTGATATTTGCCAAGTTGAGCTAAAATATGAGGCAACACACGATAGTAAGTTAAGAGCCAGCTCTTTTGCCCTGGTGTTGGCTCTTCTCACCACTGTTGGCTGCTGAATGAAACAAGTCGGGTCTGGGGAGCTGGTCTCCCAGGGTGGGGGTTAGCTGTTGTAGGTGGCAGATGAGTTTGTAATGAGGCAGAGTATTGGCATGTCTGATGCTTCCTTAGTGGTTAATTTGTTCAGTATTTTTTACATCTATGGATTTCCAAATAGTAGTTCTTGGTGGTTTTGTTTCATGTTTCCACCAGGTGCTCTTGCAAAGGAAACATGCATTTGCTGGACCAACATTAATTACATTTCCATTCTTGGCAGCAAACAGAACAGCCTTGCTGTTGATTAAAGCCAAAGTAGTCAGACTTTTGGTGCGCTATGAGCCGTCATCTGGGCTGTTCTTAATCTGAGATGACAGGTAACCTGTTGAGTCGCGCCCCCTCACCGGGCCCCATTGCTGAGCCTCAGTGTGGGCGTGTTTGTGGCGCTTTGGGGGAATATCCAGCAGTGCCCCCAGGCAGTAATCAGGTCGTAAACTCCATCATGTTCTGTTTTCTCTGGAAAGCTTTCGATGGGACTAAAGGGAAAGAGCAAAGATGTGTGAAGAAAATAGGCAGTAAAACCTTGGTTAGCTCTGTCAGCTCTCATTCACTCAACAGAGCTGGATGGAGAAAGTAGAGCCAGAGGAATGAACATAAAATATCAGGAAGTCAAACAGGTGGCGGAAAGTGTGAGAGCAGCATGTGCAAAATATTTTAGCTTTTATATGATTTGGAATAGCCAGAGAAGAATTTTATGATTATTGGTGGAGGTGGTGGGTTAGTTTGACATACAATATGAAAGTGAATACAAATAATTATCCTCAACCTTCAAAGGGTTTCTGGCTACCAGTCTCACCAGTTACAACCCTGCATAGTCTCCATCATCACTTGTCTCTAGTTTGTCAGTAGCAGCAGACACGTGTGCTGCAGAGAAATGCGGACCTGAAGGGTCATCCTGAGGGGGGCAGAGTAAAAAGAGTCGGATGATGATAGGTTAATGCTGTGTGTGTTTATGTATGTGTGTGTGTCCCTGAAACCTCGATTTAAACGGTTAGGTGATGGGTTGGTCACGGCAACTGTTGTGATAAAAATAAAATCAGTTAATTAGACACTTGACAAAATTACACACATGCAGCTCTACTTGCGTTTGTGTGCGATCCACGTATTTGCTGCTTTGCTAATTGTAACTGGATCCTCCTCTGAAGGTTTTTGCAGCTTCCTGTTGAGTCTCTGTGATCCTTTTAAGGTTCAAACAATCTCACAGTAACCCAAATAACAGTAAAGGTCGCTCTTAATGCCTGTAGCAGCAGCAAAGTTAAAGCTTCACCATAACAGAAAGTTTGAATTTAGATTACTACTCTCAAATGTTTTCAATCATCTGTCGGCATGAATGGATGGATGGACAGATAAATGCATATGAGACTTAATCTAAACATATTTCAAAATAAAAGTGAAACAGGTTGTGATATAGCTTTGGATAAATATGTCAATAAAATTCTGAATATAAACAGCATTTAAGAGAAGGAAGTGCCTAATTAAGATTGTAGGGGTTAAAGTGCAAAAGTCCACATGGAGTGATTAAGACTTAAAACGCAGACAGAAACAAAATCACGCAGTCAGAATTGTTCAGCTGCAGGAGATCTTAACTCCTAACTAGGAAACCGGTTTACAGTAATATTTTGTAATTGTCTGAATTGCTTCAATTTACGACCCCCCAACACACACGCACACCAAACACACACACAGTGCACCTTTCTATCTTCACAAGGACTTTGCATTGACTTCAGTTGATTTTTTTTATTCATTGCTATAGTCTAACTCTGACCCCTAACGTAAACCTGGACCCATTGGACACCTTGGTGCTAAACCCAAAGCACTTTCTCTTTTGGGGCCCGTAAGGAGCTGATGTCCCCCACAGTGTTGTATTTGTTAGGAAAATGTTTCTTGCAATACACACGAACACGCACGCACACACACACAATCCAGCTCTCTTTGGTGACTGCAGAACACCTGACTCGTGGGTGGCAGCCTGCCTTGTTGCTGTGGGTAATGTATCTGAGGTTAACACAACACTCTAAATTACTACAACATGTACTGTTTGTACATGATAACAACAGAGCAACTAAATGTCTGAGTGTGTGTATGTGTGTTGCCACGGTGCACCGCGTCTCTCTGTGCAGCTCTAATCGAGCAGCAGCTGTGTGTAATGGCTGTGATATTTTCAGGGTGGCAAGGTCAGCTATGATAACAATCTAGGTTGCCAGGTTTGGTCTCGGGGTTACAGGACATGGCCTTATCTTGAGGGGCCCTCCTGCTCTTATTATGAGGCCTGTAATGAGTGACAATAACCACCTAATGGGGAAAAAAGGGGAAACTCCTATTTCCTGGATCGTTTCCACCAACTTGATGACTGTTATTTATTACTCCTCAGGTCTGAAAGTCTTCAGGTCTTTGACTGGGTATGAATGCCTGTGTATCCAGAGACAAAGTATGAAAATCAAATAGGCACTGAGCTTTAATGGACACCTTTAGCATACAATAGATGCTAAAGTTTATGTTGTTGATCATATTCAAGTCATCTGGACACAATGTCAGACAACAGAAGAGTGAATAATGTAAAACCAAAGCTGGTCATTTTCACATCTCCCTTCCAAAAACCAGCAAAATAATCATACAAAAAAATGTGGGTTTTTTTTTTCAACTGGACTGAGTAAACTGGGATTCAGGATTCTCATTTTTCCCACAAACTAAATAATTAGTTTTAACTGGACTGGTATCAAGGCATACAAAGGTTTTAAAATGCTCATAGTTTCAAAATAAAAGCTCTGATCATACTATTCCTGCAGTTCAATTTAATGATTCCAGATAAACTTCTAGAGAGACTTATAGTTTCATCTTGCAGTGCCGCATATTTTGGGACTCTATAAATTGTTAAAAATGAAAGCTGGGTGTTTGGGAAGTCGTTACATGGAAACTAAAGGAGTCGCACCTTTACAGCTGCTAGGGGATGTTTGTTAAAAGTACAGCTAGTTTCCTATCAAAGGACACATCATAACAAGGTAACCAGCAAATACCAGCAAAAGGAAATACAATAACTACGTTTACTTAATTCTTCTGAAAACTGTTGATTTTATATTTTCCTAGAGTAATGTGAAAAATTTTAATAATACAACCTGTTTGTTAGCAGTCTCTGAGTTTAGATTTATCTAACTTGTTTTAATTAAAGTAAAAATCCCTCAAGTTTTCAAACTGTCTGGCTGAAAGACACTGATTTGATTTGATAAGCCAGTGACTATGTATGAAAATCTGCATATATAATCAATATAATATTTTAACATGCAGGAGGAATTGTATGTTTTCTGGTTTGAATAAAAGCAATCAGACTGTGCTGTAGCTTGTGTGTAAATACCATGATAACGTGAAACTGTGAAAGTATGGTGATAGCAATAAAAAAATATATAACATGCAGTAAGTAAGCCATTCAAATTTCAGTAGTTTTCTGTAAGTCTGTTTATCTTCTACTAATTGCTGCAGTATCTTCTCCCAACAGGTTTAGACTCTGGAGTCCATATTTTAATAGATCATGACGAAACCCATTCACACTTTCTCAGTGTCACACAGTGCTAGTTGTCAGGACCCCTTGGAGTCATAAATCAAGTTGAAGATGATATTTAGTGCCAGTTGTCAACACAGCAGGGAAACTTACAGAAAATTGCACATACAAGTCATTATCCCAACACAGTGCCGATTTTGTGCATTTAGATTATTTGCTGTTATACTTTTGGGGTCCAGACATCCATCATCTATACCTACTTATCCTTGAAGGACATAAGAAAAGCCTGGCAGCTTTTTACTGCAAAGCCACAGTGTTAGCCACTGTGTCTCCAAGCAGCCTTACCTGTGGGCTAAATGCACAGATTCATATTTCGGTAAACAAGAAGTTAGTTACTATCTAGTAACTAAACTACTAAATAAGTTGAAGACATTGGAGGTAGACTCCAATGTTTTCCCACACTTGAAAAGAAAACCTAAATATCGGTAGTTTAAAAAAAAAAACACACATGCAAAACCGTGCATGGGGGTTTAATACAACCATGCTGATATTTATAACGTTTTAAGTCAGTAATCCTAAATGTTTTCTGGAAATCCGGAAATGTTTATTTTATCACCATGTCACATATTAATAAAGAGTCTTCGATTACAAAACTTATAGGAGTCTTATTATATTAAGATTTTATAGTTCAATTCCAAAAATAAAATGTTTAGACTCTCACAAACATATGTCCACACACTCATACCGAAGGGCAATTTAGTAAGACCAATTAGCCTCCCACAGTTCAACCATGCTTGAACTGTGGGAGGAAGCCAGGGTACCTGGAGAGAACCCACTTATCTATATGGAGAACATGTGACCTCCATGCAAAGTTCACATGTTCAGGATTTTTGCAAGGCAAGCTGCAAATTATTCTCTCTAGATGCATTTAGTTCAGGCTGTAAGTTGCAACTGTTCCAATAATATACAGATGGACAAAAATGTTAAAATGTCATTTGAGAAAATGTAATATTAAACATCGTCTAAATATTCAACTAGAATAAAAAAAAGTTCAAGTTTGACATTCAGAGCAAAAACCGAGAGCCACTAAGTTTTGTTTGGCTTTGATGTAGATCCAGATTCATGTCAAAAAAAATGTAAGTTTCAAAATGTAGCAATCATTTATTGTAGCAATCATTTTTGACAGACAGTTCACGGCTTGCAACATATTTTTACTAATTTGTCTTCTCCTTCATGGGCCAGATAATGAAAACAGAGAGCAGAAACAAACCATATCAAACTGTACATTACATCATTAGTAACGTCAGTTACACAAGATCAATAACTGCAAGGCTACGATCCACGGCGGTCTCTGTTGTATGTTATTGGCTGAGTTGGGTAGTAACATTTATTCAATTACATTTATTTGAGTAATTTCTTTGAAAATTTACTTTTAGGTGTATTTTTAGCATGCTATACCTTTTACTTTTATTTGAGTAATTTCTATTTTTACCTCAGTAAAGTTTCTGGATTTTCCAGCCACTGAATGAAGAACAAACATGTTTTAACCAAAAACTCAGCGGACACACACCTGCAGATTTATTAAAGTTATACAAGTTTTTTATTGAAAGAAACTGATTTGGGCAAAATTCTTTTGCCTGATTTTATTTTTGTTACTTATATTAATTATTGTCATTTTGGTCCTTCAAATACAAAAATTTACACTTAACTTTATATTTTGAAGCATCTAATTATGTAATTTTTAAACATTAAACAACTGATAATTTGATCGATTATTCAGTACTTCACTTTTTACCAAATACATTTTTACTCTTACTTGAGTAATGTCTTAGATAACTACTTTTTACTTTTACTTGAGTAAAAATATGTTGAAGTAGTGCTGTTATTACTTGAGTACATTTTTGTATACTCTGCCCACCTCTGAATATACATATAATCTAAGTAAAGGTAGTTGTAGTTAGTCAGTCAAACAAAAACCTACTTTTGATCTTACCATGATGTACTTAAGTCACTCCTGGCAGTAGCTTTATTAAATACTCTGTAAGACCGAGAGTTTAATCCTCTGCTCTCCCAGTATACCACTAAGTGCAAACACCACAGAGGCTTAAGCGAATTGGTCTAAATGTCTCTTCAATGATGTTCAGCAGTCTGTGGTGTGGACTGATTTTCAGTCCTGCCGTTGAACTTGGAGCTCCAGTTCATCATCTGGGCCAAGCGTAAGGGCAGCTGTAGTCGTCCGTTTGTGGCCACCCAGGCCAAGCGACTGCATGTGAGCGTGCATTTATGTGTTTATGTATTAGTGAGTGAGAAGGCTGCACAGCTGAAGTGGTCTATTCATAGTGCAAAAAGAACGATGTCTCTTTCCTGTTTCAAGAAAAAGAAAACATCCCTCTTCGTCCCTTATTTTTTCTACCACTTATATCATCTTAGCCTTCCTTCAGTGTTTCAGCCGACATTCGAGCATGAAATAATTGTGCTCTGTTTTTATTTATCAAATTCTATTAAAGTCACTGCTTTGCTGCCTGTGAAAATGATTTTTGAGTTCTCAGATAAATCAGAAGGATATTCAAATTTGGAGTTTTCTGAGCAAACCTGATTCACTTATTATTTTTAAGTTCCTTACTATTCTGATTTACTGCCTAATCTGACTAACTCTTGCTATGAAATCGGAGGTTTATTGTATCATATATTGTTATTAATGGGGAAATAAACAATATAGCAATGATGACCGGAGGCATACGATAATACTCACTTTTAATGCCAAATTAACTTAGAAAATTGATCAAATAAACTGGTGGCAACAGTAGAAGACCTGACACTGACAGAAAACTGAGGTAAGGTAATTTTATTTATATATCACATTTTCAGCAACAAGGCAATTCAATGTGCTTTATATGAGTTAGAGGAAATAAGTCATGGAGAAAATAAAAGTACAGAAATACATATCGGTTCCCCATGTTTAATAAGAATAAGAATGTATAAACTAGAAGGGGTTTCTCTGGATTCTTGATCTGATAAAACTAGATGTTGGTTCTCCATGTTTGATTCTGTAAAGTAAATGGTACTAAGGTGATGAATAGTCTCACTAGGTAAACTACTGTCATAGGAGTTTCTCTGGACTCTAAGTTTGTTCTAATTCCTGCTCTGCTTTGAGCAAATATACTCTGGATCTTCTTGTTCTAACTAATAGGTTTGATTCCTGTTCTGGGTTGAGTGTCTAAAGTAATAAGTAAATGTTCCTGTTCTGGAAGTAGTTTCTCCAGATTGTAAGTTTGTTATAATTCCTGTTAGTTACTTTATTTATGCTTTCTTTCCAGAATTTGGTGGATTCTCAGCCAAATTTAGGAATACATACATGCGCAGTCTATCCTGTTATCCCATCTTCAGTTAAAACAGTCCTTAAAAACTCACAATACTGGTCAGAATATTGCAAAAATTAGAGTAGCAGTTACGGCTGGTTGCATTAAAATTCTATCTATCTATCTATCTATCTATCTATCTATCTATCTATCTATCTATCTATCTATCTATCTATCTATCTATCTATCTATCTACCTATCAGTCTGTCAGCAGTCCTTGGGGTCTATAGGACCACAGCTGTAGAAATACTCATTAGTCCCAATACACACTCATTGACAACTTGAAAAAAAACCCACATGCGCACACATTCACAAACAAACCACCACTTCCCCTGCTGAAACACATTTACCCATGATGCCCCAGGGGACAGCCAGAAGGTAGCCGGAGGGAAGAAGACAGAGAAAGAGAAAAAATAGAGTGAAGAAAGAAAAGTGCATAACATCTGAGGTCATATTCATTGTTGGGTAACTACCTTCTGTCTTCCCTGTCTTTCATTAAAATTGATTTCAGTATCATTCTTTATAAAGAGGCACTTTGGTTATTTGTCCATGCCAACTTAGTGTCGCTTTTTCTGGATTATAAAAGTCATGGATTTCCATATGTACACATTTTACCTGTTTCCTCTGATAAATATGTATGTGAGAGGTTGTGTGGCCTGTTTGTGGTTGGTTTATATGCATACATACTCAGTCTGAACACCAGAGTGTTAAGAGTTATACATCAACATTCATCTGAAAAACTGGTCAAGGACATGTCCAAAATGAGCATCGACGAAAGTAAACATGATAACGTCCTAAATGACCCAGGCCAAAATAAAGTTGCGTGTTTGGTTTAATTAGAAACACATATTTTTATCAACCTACATGCATCTTCAGCATAAAAACACACAATCAAAGCTGTCTAAAATATTGTTTAAACTATTTTTATAAGTCTAAAGGCTCTGGTTGTAAAAAATAATAAAAAAAATAAAAAATAAAAAATAGCTCAATTTTAAGATATGAAGGTTATTAACACCAAATATTTTCAGCAAATCTAAAATACATTTTTATGAAAAGAACTTTAAGCAAAAGTGCATCTGCTAATTAAATAATATCACATACTGTAATAATTAAATAATATGTTATATTTATTATTACCATGGTAGTTATTACCATGTCATTAACAACATTAAAGTTAGTTAATGAAATTGAAGAAAAAGGAGGAATACGGTCTATTGATTATCCCACAATCTTTCTTATTGGCCCATCATATAATTTGTCTCTTAAAAATAAAATACTCTCAACTGTAAATATTAGTTTCAAAAGTTACATTTAGAAAGAAAAATGTGTGATGTTGCTTTAATACCTGAACTATGCTTGTTGGTTCCCCAGCAGAAGATTTTAATTTAGTCTTTTCTTGTAATGCCTTTGATGAGTTATTAAAAGGAATTTAAAAAGTTCCCACTGGTGCAGACGTTCTCTATGGTTCACATAACTCGCTGACAAGCTGGAAAAGAGTTGATGAAAATATTACCCAAGATGAACCATTACTAATTGTGAAAAATATTGCCATACTTTCTACTTTTGTCTGTTTTGCTTTTTGGTCACAATTACAGGGGTATTGAGTACTTTCCAGGTACACAATGCTATTTTATAGCACAATCAAGTAACTATGTTACCTTCAGTTGTTGTAAAATTGCTGTATATTTTGAACATAACTTAAAAGAAATATGGCTTGACACTTTGAAATTGGGACTCTGTCTCTTCAAGAAACTCCTGCTCTTTTCAACACTCCACCTTCAGCACGTCAACGCAACAACGCTCCTCCATTAAGCCATTTAAAAATGTTTTTAGAAGCAGTGGAATCAGAAGTAGTTTGTATGATAAACTCAGCAGTTTCACCAGGTGTTTTTTAATTGCTGCTGCCACTAGTCTGGAGGATCTGTGTGAGGAAAGTATCGGTGACGCGATGCTCTTCCACAAACACGCATGAAAGAATCAAAGCGACAATAAAGGTATGTTTTTGATGTGAGAATAACATTATAGAATAATATAAAGCTAAAAAAAATGATTATACACAAGACCTCCCCTTTAAATACTATTTCTCTGCCATTTAATGTGGTTTATGTCAAAATTTATGTTGTCAGAGCTGGTGAAGTTCTGACAACATAAAAAGTAGGGTGGACCTCTGGGAAGAAATGAGAGAAAGGTGATGCAATACTGTATTTATATTACCACAGTTATTTTCATTTGTTTATTTGTTGTTATTCCCAATTCTCATCTGTGTGGCAGCTTTAGCACATGTTGCGAAACTGACAAGCTTAGGACACAAGCTGAATAAAAGAAGTTGATTTGCCCCACTTGGAAGTGAGTATCCACAGTTTCTCAATGATCGTCTTTTCACCCACACTCAGAGTAATACGGCTGGAGGCACACACACACACACACACACACGCACGCCTGCACGCACACTCACAATATAAACACACTTACAAAACCTCAGTTGAAATAACATGCATGTTACACACAAGCTTTCACAGTGTGACAGTGATGTGGAGCATCATTACAGAGAGACAAGGCAAACTATTTTTGTTCTGCAAAAACAAAACAAGATTCAACACTTTGTTGCATTCAGTTCGGAGACAAAGTGTAAACAAGCAGTATAATTATGGGCTCATTTTGAGACAAACAACCAGCCTCTGTGCTGTCGTGTGTCAGTCCATGTACGTCTGCACAGACACAACTATGTTTTTTATCAACATTGAGATGAGAGGAAAAGGATGAAAGATACTCTGTCTTACTTGGCAGATGACAAATAAGCGACACACACATTTAATACACGGACACACACACTTGGAAGAATCCCACGCAGACACACACGCCATGCGAACACGTTTGAAAAGTGACAGAAGTCTCGCACTGTCATTACAGAGCTCACGGCTGTCGTTTTATTGTTCCTCATCAGTAACATCACAGAGACTAAAGTGTGTTCAAGAAGCAAGCAAACACACACACACTCATGCGTTCTTGCACTGTAGCAAGCCGAAAAAATTATTTCAACACAAACAGTGTGAAGACACAACCAGGGAGATACAAAATATCTTGTATTGGCAGAAAACAAACAGCCTTTTAGTTGTGAAGACGCTCCAACAGAAAGCACTAATGAATACAAACAAAGTTAAGACGGATAAAAGAATCTGAGTAATATTAGCATCGGAAACTGTCAGCTGTGGTTTCCGGAGCAAACATGGACATGGTGGCTTTTCAGTGTAAATATTATAAACCTTTGTTTGTCAGGATTTATAAAGTTTGACACAGACAAAGCGAGGAAATGAGTGTTAGTTAAATAAAAAGTTAATCACCATTTAGAGACTAATTGAAGCTTCATTAGAACAAATCACTCTAAATAGCGTAAGAGATAAATCCTAAATATCACAAACAAAAATGGGTAAAAACTAAAACTTTGTGCTGTTTATATCTGCTCATTGTTTTGATTTATCACTCTAATTTTTTATAATTGTTTTTTCCTTCTAAGTATTAAAGAGGAAATTTCTTGAAAAATGTACACATGTTCAAGGCCTTTCACTGAGCTTAAAATATTGTCATTACTGAGGAAACTAACAGGGCTAAACTGACAGACCCATACTGCCCCCTGTTGTGTTACACATGCAAGGACACCAACGATGCTCAAATATCAACCTAATGCAACAAAGGTTTAAGGTCAGGAAAAATAAGGAATTTTAATGTCTAACAGATTTACCTACAGCTATTAAAAAAACGTTTTAGTTTATATACCTCGAGTTCACAACAAATGATAACGAAACACACTTCAGTTTCCATCCAATGATATGGATCCTAATAAAGTCCAAGTTCTGTTCAGATCCAATCATATATTCAGTTTAGATCCTCACTACAGTACAATACTTTCGTTTTGCTGTTCATCACTTCAATACATTGTTAAGAAGAAGTATAATTTGTAAATTACAAAATCGCTTCTTTAAAAGTATATGTCAAACATCAAACCTCACTCAAGTAAAAGTACAGAAATGCATCCAAAATAGATGTAAATGGTGCTTTCAGTTTGCAGGTGTTGCAATATTCAGGTGGCGGCTGAAGCTGCTGCCACCTGTCAACCGGCAGCGCTGCAACAGATGCAGGTGTCATGCAGTCTTTGTGGAAACAGCATAATCACAGTGACTATTTTTACCTAAACCTAGTCATGCACACTCTGGATAGTTTCTTTGAATCAGCATATGGCTGAGTCAGCTAATATTGGCCCAAAAAAAGCTTTTAACTGGGATCAGGCTCTTCCACACAAAGTGAGTACGTGCTTTCCACTGCATCATATTCTAATTCACACCAGAACAGATCCAGGGTCAGTCGCATGATGGTTCCTGGATAGAACAATGAAAAAACTTTTTTTTTTTAAAGATATACCCTGTTGATAAGTTGAGAACAAGATGTGAAAGTTGTGTGAAGTCATTCTGTTCTCACCACTCTGGAAAAGAGAATAAACATTTGGACAGGGTGTGTGGAGGCCTTGGATATGCCTTGATGAGTAATAAAGTATATTTTATTATTATTATTTTTTAGTTCATGGAGAGGTGCTAAAGAAATGTCCTAAACACAAAATGGCCTCTAGCTCAAAATAATGATCGTTCAGGAGACTCAAGTCCAAGACAATGAGTCTAAGTCAAATCCTGTCTTTATGACATTAGTGTATAAATGTTATACAGTACAATACTTTCGTTTTGCTATTCATACTTGCGGTTCATGTATATTTTATATACAGATATAATGTATCTGTATATTTGGAAACAGATATAAAGTTGTAAACAACTTTAAAAGAAAAAAGTTGATTTAAATATATTGGATGAAGTTGATTCTGGTGTAAAATAATTTTTTTTTAGCTTTACATGATGTTCTAATGTTATTCCCTCATCAAAAGTGTTGCTTTGATTCTTTCATGAATATTTGAGAAATCTTTTAGTCTCCCCCAAATTATTTCTCCCATAAATTGCTGAGTATTTAGAGAAATTGAGCTTCTGCCTCACAGAGCACCTTTCCTCAACTCCTCCAGACTAGCAGCAGCAGCGATTAGCAGGAGTGTCAGAAAGAGCAGGAGCTTCTTAAAGAGACAGTCTCCCAATTTGAGGAAATTGAGGTGACATTTTTTAAAAGTCATGTTTAATAGACATTGCATTTTTATAACAGTGAAGGTAAGTTATTCACTTGATTGTGCTATGTGGCTGGAAAATACATAGAACTGCCCTTTTAGACAAAATCATCTAAGTGTCACATTTTGCATTTGCCAATTAATTTTATCACAAACATGCTGTTTAAAGCAGCTGCAGTCTGAATCATGTTCCTTTAAAAGCCATAGTTTGCTTCCACAAGGTTGCCCTGACCCCACATTTCTCAGTTTTTTCCTTTCTTCCTTTTTTCTCCTCTTCTGGTAAACGTATCCAAACTTGGCCAGCTCACTCACTCCTGGAGCAGGAGGGATCTTAATTGACAGGAAAAAAACGAGGGATGGGTGAGTGGGAGAGATGAATGAACACGCAGAGAAAAAGGAAACAAAGTACAGATGAAGAATAGTAACCTCTGACTGATGAGCAACACAAACAGGAACCTGAATGGAGAGACTGATAGGAGGTCAAGGGAAGAGACAGAGATATGGGGAGCGATAGTTGAAGCTGGCAGCGAAACTGAGTGAGAGGTTGAAAGAGGACATGAAAAAGTGGAGGAAAGGTTAGTCTCCCTCCTTTCTAAGAATCCCCTTCTCTCCTTCTTTCAGCTTTGGCTAGTTGACAACTCAGTAGGAGTCAGTCGGCCATCTGTCTCCTTCTTTACAGGAGTTGAACAGCTACTCCTCTTCGATATCATTCGGCTCTTTATCTCCTTAATTTCTCCTCCTTTTCCTTCGTCTCAAATTCTGACGCCGCACAAGAGAGAAGGAAAACCAGACGTAGCCAACTGACAGACAGGATGTTAATACCCTAATATGCTAATCCTGCTTTTCTTTTACATGCTATCTATGCTGTTTGAAAGTGCGAGTGCACGCGTGTGTGCATGTGTGTGTGTGCGTATGAGGTGGCTGCGTGCGTGTGTGTGTGGCAAGACCTAGCCCCTGGGTAATAAAACAATACAAAGAGAGCTTTAGGCCTGCTGGGCCTGCAACAGCACTTGAATACCAAATCAGCCAACAGAGATCACTGGGGGAAAGCTGTAGAGAGTGTGTGCGTGTGCGTGTGTGTGTGTTTCTGGAGGAGCGAGGCCGATTGCGGAAAGCGGCCGTGTTTTTTCCAGTGGTGACCGTTGTTCGCCAACTCCTGTTTCTAAAAGTAGGAGAGCTGCTTCGCAACAGCTTTGGGCACAGATGGACAAATTTCTTGAAGAAAAAAAAAAAAGAGAGGAAGATTGATGATGGGGTGGAGGGAGTAGGGGGGCACGAAAAGCAAACAAGTGCAGATATTTATAAAACGATGTCGACTGCTGGAGTAAGGATGGTACAGTTAAAATGCTATTTCTACCAGTTTCACTTCTCTGTTGCTTTAGGGTCACACATAAAGGCCCCCATTGCTGTTTTTCTTCCTTTCCTTCTATCAACCAACCTTTGCCTTAACTCACTATACACACAATTACAACCAATTAATCCACCACTTAACATTTTAACCCCACTTAAGCGACAAACATGCACGCATGCACTACTTAACACTCTGCCCTTGCCCCCGGTATCACTGACTGCTCAGGTACCCAGCATGGAGCAGCAATGCTCAATAGCAGCCCCACTGAGACCACTGCTGTTTGAAGGGGGAGAGTAAAAGTGTGTGCATGTGAGTGTGAGAGAGAGAGGAGATGAGAACGCATCAGTGCCAGCCCCTAAGGGACTGCCAACACAGTCCACGTCCTCCGGGAGCCTCAACACGTTTAAAAGTGGCACTACAGGGGATTGGAAGGGTAGAAGGGGTCCAGATCATCATCGATGGGCCCACTGGGAGGAAGGATGAAATATAGCAAGTGGAGAGAAGATTGAGAGTTTGATGAAGAAGGGGTTTCTGTGAAGCTATCAAGATACTGCTAAATCAAAGGCAAACTGAGAAGCACTCAAACACTGTAACTAGAAAACAATGTTGGACAAAGGCGAGAAGCTAAAAATGGTTTCAAGCAGGAAATAAAGTTCCTGCTTGAAACCGTTTTACATTTAAATCACTAATTTATTTTATTTTCTTCCTCTAACTGTTCATAAACTAGCACATTATCTCCCCCTAAGAGCCTGCAGCTAAAACTGCATATCTCTGAGTAGACTGATTGTTCAGCTGAGCTACAAATAGCATGAAAGGCCATTTATGCTCAACATGATGTACGAGGATAAATAAGTTCCTTCTGCTTGTTGCCTTCTGTTTGTTTCAGTGTGATACAGTTTATCAATCAAATCAATCTGTCAAATTTTATTTGTATACCACATTTCAGCAACAAGGCAGTTCAAAGTGCTTTACATCAGAAAAACACAAAAATCAACAATTGAAACGTTGCATTTTTCAAAGTGTCGTCATTACACATCAAAATGTTGGTTAGTGTTTCATTTATTATGGTACAAAAGCAACTCTAGGTCGGCAAAATAAAGACAACAATAGAAATGGCTGAACTTTTCTATCCACAGTCTGACATGTCTTTAATGTCCTCACAGATCATTTCCTTCCATTGTAGGGAATTTAAAGTAAATTCCTCCACTTTTGTCATATTTGATAATGTCCGTCTTAAATTTACTATTAGAATGCAGAGCAGCCATGATGACTTAACAAACACATTAATAGCATGAGGGCAGTGACACTTGGCATGCTTGTCCGTGAGGGTCAAGACGGCCATGTCAAACTTTAACTGGACTTCTTGTGACTTTCTTCAAGCATTTGTTTTCTTTATGCATCTTTTATTTTGTGTTTGTTCACATAAACTGTATTTTAGACTGACCAAACACTAACCAATTCTGCTCTCATTCATATATTTCATGCTTTTGTCACCAGAAATCCCAACAAGTAAGACATTTTGAATGAAACATTTCTAGGCATTTTGTTTTGTTTTGCAGCTCAAACTGTAATTGCATTGTTAAAAACAAATAGTGATATAAATAGCTGCCCGATATTAAAATAAAATCTTTTTTAAAGGGGTCAGAAACTTTAACTCACTGCAACGTTTTTTGTAATTCTACAGCCACTGAAATCTAAATAAATTCAGGTGGCTTATATATGATGTAACTCATAAGCACACTAAGATGTTATTGCTTTCCAATAAAATCCATCCAGTCCTCTATAATCTTAGAAAAGTTCAGCTTATCTGTGCTGCCTGAACCATAAACAACAAAACAAAAACATGCTTAGGCTACTAGTTTTGGTTCTGACGCAATGTTTTAGTTTACATTCTGATGTTTAAAAAGACACAAACACAAAACAAAATCTCTCTACGAGCACAACAGCTAAACTCAAGCATGCAGACACACATTATCACAAACATAACAGCCACAAACCTCACCGCCAGGGACAGTTTTGTTGCCGCATCTCTCTTTTGTGTGAAATACCAAAAGTTTATCCTTGGAAAAACCCAGAGTAATTTTTTCTTCATTCCCAAATGGCATCAAGGTGTGAAAACTTCTAGTTCATCAGGTGAAAAGCAGAATCACCCAAGAGAGCTCCACTCAACAATGTTCAGGTATACAACAGCTAACAGTGCAACAAAGTTTTATGTTCAAACACGTGATAATTGAAATAAACAAAAAGAATCTTATTTTACTTTTGCTGAAACTAATTACTAATTAAATTAATTAAATGCTGACTAATTTGTAAAAAAAAAAAAAAAAAAGTAGCTCTCTGCATACAATTAGGCACCAAAACGAACTACTTGTTAACTTGTTAGAAGAACACAATCACTCACCCTGCCAGGAATAAGGGGAATTTGTTTGTTTAGGGACATTTTTGGTAATCCCTGTTTGAAATTTAAAACATTGTCAAATTAAGCATTACTTGATAAGTTGGAAGAACCATACTGGGATTTCTAAAACTAATTTCTGAACACAACAGCAGAATATTATCCTGGACGTAGCATAAGAGTGACTGTGCTCTAGCAGTTTCCTGCTTCACTAATGGCTTTTTTCCATTACATTGTAAAGCCTGGTTCCACACTGGCTCTCCTGATTTTCCACTGTCTGCAGCAAACCTTTGACATGGATGAAATCATTTAGTGTGAAAAAACTCCATAAAAGTTCTTTCTTATGTAAACACACAATAAAGATTGTTTCCTAAATTATATGATTTTTTTTTTTTTTTTTGCTTTAAATAGCAAAAAAAATGATATCTCTAAACAGCTGATTGTTGTACCCAAAGTATCACTGCAGGAGTGTCATCATAAATCAGATTCCAAAAATAAACTTACATTTTAGTTTAGAGGTATTTAAAATCAAATCAAACTTTAGATTGATGGCAAAAATGTTAAATATTTAATATTACAATACTCAGTTCAAGTCTTTATTTTACTTAAGCTGTGCATTACACTTAAGACTTTAGATCACAAATTAAATTCAATATTTTCCAAAGAAAACATCCATCCATCCATTTTCTAAATCCAGATTATGCTCTGTAACTAAAGGACAAATACACCCACATACACATCGTGTCTGTATCCACATTTTTCTTTGTCCGTTAGCCCAAAGGAAGGAAGTAATTTGGAAATAAAAAGAAAGTATTTTCTTAAAACAGCAATATAATGTTTCAAATTTACACATTTGTTGATTGATGTTGATTTTTTGTAACTACTTATTGTTTTTATTCCCATTAAAATGTATTTTCTTTTTAAACTATGCAAAAAATCTTCAATTGCAAACAGTTATATGTTTGTAATTAATTTTTTTTTTTAATCCTCTTTATTAAACCAGTTCACTCATAGAAACATTATATCAACTAATTACACCAAGGCAGATGTTTTCACGTCTTTATTTCTGTTAATTCTAATAATGTTCTGCTGACAGCCTGATATTTAAGATTAGAATACAACTTTTGATCAATAAAAAGAATATTTTATTACAGAAATGTGGCCACAAAGAAAATTATGTTCTAAAGACGTTCTAAAGCACGTTCCTAAATCTTGTTGCTTCCAAATTATAGTTTCAATCTGACAAGCCAGCCAAAGCGTATTACAATTTGATAAATATGAATGCGTTGCTTTAGTCAGGCAGCTCCAACACTAACATCTAGAGCAATGTAAACTGTTCATTTGTATGTCATATGATGGTGTTTTCTATTTTTACTTACAAAGAGGATTTTCTAAAGTCGGAAACGCAGCAAGAATATCCCCTGAAGTTGACCAAACTCGAGTTCAAGGCAAAGCCAGTTTATTTACAAAGCATTGCTCATACAAAGGGCAATCCAACGTCCATTACAGGACATTTAAGGAGAAGAAAAGCCTGAAAACTCAACTAAACATAAACTATTATGTTTTCAAATTGTTAATTAAAAGCTTCTAGAAGTAAAGTGTTTTCAGTCCTGATATAAAGGAATCAAAAGTTTCTGCACATTTCATGTTTTCAAGGAGTTTGCTCCAGAGCTTAGGAGCATAGAAGCTAAACATTACTTCATTTTATTTAGTTCTGGTCCTAAATAACATCGAATAAGCAGAAGACCTGAGGTCCATGGTTCATATTTGATAAGCAAATCCAAAATGTAGACCATTTAGTCTATTATAAACCAAAAGCAAACTTGGAGGCAGTGCATTTAAGAAGAAACTGGTATAATCTTTTTCCTTGTGTTATTCAGGACTCTATTCACATTTTGGACGAGCAGCAGTTGCAGATCAATTTAAAAGGATGGTACACTGATTTAGTTACATTCTTCATGTAAGCCCAGTCCAAACGACACCCAGGTTTCTTTGCTTGTTCTGTATTCTTTAGCCAGTATCATATATATAACCATTCATTGCATCAACAAACCATTCATGAGAACGTCTGACAGTTTCATGGTTTAGTTATTATGTTTATCAACAAAAAGCCTTTTCCACTAGTTTTCTTTCTTTTTTTTCTTTTTTTTTTTTTGTATCAGAACAAATTGAACTTTATGACTTAACTCCCACATTTGACGCCAAACAGTGTTAAGGTGTATGTAAGTGATGAAATGTGTGCCAGCAGCAAAGGGAATTGAATGAATACAGACAGAAGAGGATTTTATGCATAAAAGGTTTGACTATGACAGAAATGTGGCAGATGTCTGTCTGCTGTCTGGGCCACAAGGGTAATGGAGGTGAAAAAGATGAAGAGTCCAGGAGGGTGTGAAGGATACTAATTATTTTTATGGTATTGAAATGAACACATTGAGTCCCTCTACTTCTGAGAGCTGCTGCACAATAAATTTGAGTAAGAAAGGTTAAAGATAAGTGTTTGTACTGGATTTGGGTTCCTACAACGATCTGTGTACATTTATAAGACATTATAGAAACTGCAAAACAGAAATACAGACCTATTAACCTATCTAAAAACTGATTAAATTACCTAGCCATCAGCAAATGGTATCAGTTATGACTCAATTGCAAATAAATATTTTGAAACATTTCGTTTGTCAATTTTGTCCTTCATTTTTGTTGTTTGATTTTCCAAGAAAAAAAAACCGATTATAAATAAATGTTTTCAACTAATAAGGACTAATAATAAGGACTGTCTGAATAATAATGTTGTTTCTCATTACATGGTGTGGCACAGCAAATGTAATGTGTGTAAAACTGTGCATAAAAATGAACAATCTTATATATTTTTCTTGGAGAAAACGTTATAAAGGTCAGCAAGGTTTTACGAAGCTTTCTCTTTGTAAAGAAGGCCAACAAGATTGTTTGACCATCTTATTGGCCACAAAAAAACAATAATTATTCATAAAAGGATAAATTAGTCATCTGCTCTGTCACCCATAATATCAATACCAACATCTAAAAACCTATCGTTTGACATTATTCTGACTGCATAATAAATAAAGTTAAATATGATCTGGTTTGTTACAGCAGACTTTCTGTTTTTAGTGTTATGTGAAGGTTTTTCAGTGATTTGTAGTTAACGTCTAAAATAACAGCTGATGCTTTTATCCGAACCGTGAGCAAACACAGAGATATAGTATGTTTCTGAACACAAAAATATTTTCTATTTTCATGGTTCTCATGCAGCTGCAGTCATTGGGTCACAGCCGCTGAAGAATCTACTCAAATCTATTTTAAATCCCTCTAAATTCAAAATGTAAACAAAAACTCAGAAAGCTAAACACAAATCATGCTCTTGAACAATGTTGGCCAGATTTATGGCGGGTATCGTGTTTAAAATTGTTCTGGTTCCTGTTTCTATGCAGTCTACTAATGAGATATTGACTCCATTGTGACTGCACTACTTTGTTTATAACGCTTATTTATTTATGAGCATTCAATGTTCTTACAAACACATGATGACTAAGTGAGCCAGAGCGACACTGAGATCAATAGCCAACATTAACATAAGATTGTCTTTAATGTTATTTTCATTTGGATATCTGGAGTTTGTTACCATTTCAATGTAAGTCATTGTCTTGTGATTGATGCTAGCAGTGCTTCTCCTCTTTCGGTGTTGCTACCCACCTCCCCGCCTCAGCCGACCCTCTCTGTTGATTCATTCCTGGCTGTGTCAGCAGCAGCACCAGCGGTACTTGACTCTTTGTGTCTCCTTCATCTCATCTTGTTAAAAATTAAAGTGATTCTACTTCCCTCCATCTTATTCTTTCTCTGTCTAATGCTAATATGTTCCCTGTTGGACCGGTATGCAGATGAGACGCAAATACATCGAAGCCTGATGAATAGTGATGAGGCCGCAACACACACACACACACGCACACACACATACCTGAGCAGCCTTGGAATGCCCTGTGGTTTACCTGTCTGTCTGTCTGTCAATCAAACTGGTGTCAAAGAGGGTTCGTGTGTCTCTTCCAGTGCGAGCGTCTCTTTGAAATCCCTCTTAAACCAGGGATTTTCAAATTTAATCATTACAAATACCTTTTCTTAGAACAAGAAATGTGTGAACTCTTGGATGATGTGCATACAATATAATATTAATAAATTAATCAATAATCTACGATCTATCAAAATCGATCATATGAAAAGAAGTATCAATACAACTCTATTTTTTAGGATTTTATATAAATTTTGAATAACTGCAAACAGAACACGTAAAATGGGAAGAATCACAAGAGCTAATCACTATTAATCACAAATTAAATGTATTATTGATAAAAGATTCACTCACTAACAATACACAGGATAAACATAAGCATTCTGAAATAAGTTAAAGGGAAGTTTTAACACAATTAAATTTAAATATATGAGAATTTTTTTGCATTTTTCTGGTCATTTAGCTTCATAAATGACCAGAAAAATGCTAATGAGCTTAGCTGCAACAGTGATTTCTGAAAGTGAGAGCCATCAACTGATTTACAAGAAAATACCAAATTGTGATAAAAGAAAAAAAAAAGAAAAAAAAAAAAAGAAATTGCTGCTTCCCCTCAGAGTTATTTAGCAGGGAAAGGCAGAATTCCCCTTTCAATCCTTGGGGAGTTGGTGGTTTCTTGCATGATTGCCTCACAGTTTTCTCCACGATAATACGTAGATCAAAAATAGAAGAAAAACCAAATGGGACAAAATCTGTCTAAATCTAAATTTTCTTTCTGATGATAAAAGGAGACATTCATTTTCTACTTAAACTAAAAATCGATTGCAGATTGTGTACTTTCTGTGAGAGGAACAGCCACATCACTGCACAATCTGTCGCAGCTAAAATGGCTGGTTGTCATTTATAAAAGCTATAAACTGTGCAGAAGCATCTGCTTTAAGGACCTCAGATATAATAACATTCAAGAATAACATATGTGGTTTAACTTGTATTTTATCAACAAGCAAGTTACTAGGAAACAACCAGTAAGCAGAAAATTAATCATAAAGAACAACAGTGACCATGATGAATGCTTTAGTGGTGAAGATTTTGTGGTCCACACAGGGTTTAATTGTTCAGAGATGGTAATGTAAGTTTGGAATGAAAACTTCTGGAAACTGTGCAAAAAACCAGAGGATGTGCACTCAGCATTAGATTGGATTTAAAATGTAATATTTCACTGTATTTAAAAATCTGGTGTTATTTTTGAAACCTCTGCATTAGAGCTGAACTGCTTTAGGTTGTTTAGACCAGTTGAATGTTTTCAAACACCTTGTGAAAAATACATATATACCGTATATTGCGGCGATTTAACAATATTCTCAAGCTACGGTATGCAGAGGTTCTGTCTGCGCTGGCGAAGATTCACTCAAATGGCTTGCCAAAAGCTTGAAATCAAAACTGAAACTGTGACTTAAACTAATATGTGATTACATTGGCAAATAATTATTTTACAGCTTGGAGGCAGTCAGAAGGAAAACATCAGTCCTAGAAAGTCAGTGAACCATTAAAACAAAACTTTGACATCACAACAATGGAACCTGAAAGCTTTTGTCACATCTTGTTCTGTCCTGCTATATATATATGTGTACTTGGGTCTAAACGTGTGGAAAGAAATGATTTTGTGGGCCATCAAGAGTTATTTTAGCTTACAACTTACTTTTATTATTATCATGTAATATTTGTGAATCATTGCTTTGCTCAAATTGACTATTTATCATTGGCAACCAGAAAAAGTGAAATTTTCTGTTTCTGGATAACTCTTTAGTTTACATGGACATATGGTCCTACCATGAGCACAGTTGTGTATTTGTATGAACAGTATATTTCATAAGACTCCGTAAAGACATTTAGCAGAGTTTATGTAACATCCACTTTCACAAGACAGAAGTTGAGACACTGTGGCCTTCTCTCACATCTCACAGAGATGTAAGCTCCACTCACAAACCTGTGAGTGGAGCTTAACATTTTTTTTAACCCACTTACAGGCTGCATTATTTTATTTTTTAAAACAAACATGGGGACATTTTTTTGGTCCCAGTCATGTGCTGCTCATGACTGAAACTTTGGACATACAAGTAATCCATGATTATCTGATGATCAAATTCAGTGTCTTAATTTCCAATACGGCACTAAATGAAAGCGAGACGCCACAAATGGTCTCCCTGTTTGCCTGAGCTTCTGGAGGTGACAGTTATTATTCTATACATGTGGAACTAGCGTGAATTGATCATGCATCTTCATATCTTCCAATATGCTTGGCAAGATACGACTGTAGCCTCAGTTAAGTATGAAATAACAAAGAAAAATTGCATTTAAAAAATCACTATTGGCCACTTAGCACAGACAGAACTGACTGAACCCTTCTTTTTGTTTCACAAATGCTCTTAAATGTGATTAATTAAGGTGTGAGGCATAACATGTTGCAGCCATGCAGTGCCATTTATCTCATTTGACTGAGTCTATCCTATGTTTTGGCTCTCCTGGCTATTATAGCAAGCTGCTGCAGTTAATGATACACATGCAGCTGCACTGTAGGCTGTTTCCTGTATGCCGTTCTCATGGTGTCCACATTACTGTTCCATCTGCACAGGCATTTCCTGTCCAACCTAAAAAATCAGCCTTCACTGCACACACATACATACTCATTCCCCATTTCCCTGCATGTTTAAAAAAATAGACACATACATGTAAGAATGCACAAAACTGAAATTAACCGTCAGCTTGGCTAAAAAATCATCAGAGGAAGATGAAGAAATGTAGTAAACCCATAATCATCAGTTGTGAAAACTAAATGAAACCTGCTGGGAATATTATGTAATTATTTTCATGATTGGAAGCTAAAACACGCTCAAAGTTTACACTTTACAAGCACCCAGAGTGAGTCCTATCTGCCGTTTTCTCACCGGGACGCCATGATGTCAACAATCAGCAACCCAGGGCTGCAGAAGCAGCCAGCCTTCTGCAAACCAGCCACATGTGTTTTTGTTCAGCAGGAAAGTTATAGCAGAGAAGGTTAGGTCACAGATAGTTTACAATAATATTGTTCATGTAAGGGAAAGTGGAAATGATCCCCGTATGTGACTTCACTCTGTTTACACAAGCATGCCCCAAAATACACTGATATGGCCAGCCACTAAAACTACTCTGCACACACACATTATGCACATTAATTACTTTAACTAGATTTCATAAGGTGATGGAAAGAGCTAAGCCAAGGTTGGACAATTAGCAAAGATTTAGAATAACAACTGAGGGCCTAGGGCGCAGTGTTAAAGTAGAGGAGACATAATAGGGCTCAGAGTTATGATTCCAAGTCACAAGAAAAACAGAGAAGCTTTTGTACTGTTTGAATGTTGAATGCCAAATTCCTACTCCCTCTGTCTTGGAGATGTTGACTTGATGAAGAATTTTAATTAGCATACCCCTGTTAAGGTTGAGGTATAGCTATTGTATAAATAACAATGTTGGCTTTTAAAACAAAAGAAAACTAATGGACTCTGAGATTGAAGTAGTTTTGTTCTACAGAATTGTCCTGTTAGATTCAAAGTTTAATAGAAAATGTATCATGTGTAGTGAAAATAAATGAAATCAAAACTTTCCCAATAACAAAGGAAGACATAAATCAGGGATTTTAAAGGAAAAAGGCAAAGCGAATAACATGAAAGTAAAAACAGGAGTATCAAAGTAAAGCATGTGAGCTATTTTAAGGTCCTCAAAATGACTTTGTGACACACAAATACGACCAGAAAGCACAAGAATTTGATTCAAATGGAGACTTTTTAAGAAAAATCTTTTACTGAAATCTTCTTAAAAAGAAAAACGTAACACTTTACTTGAAGGGTGTGCATAAGACTGACATGTCATAACATAATCATAACCATGAAAGAGTCTTCATGAAATTTTATGACTGTTGTCATGATGTGCCATTCGGTAAATAATAAGATTTTTAATGCAAAGTTGCATTAAAAAAGTGTCAACTTTGCGTCATTTGTTAAATAACACTTTTAAAGCAGAGTTGTATTAAAACTTGCATTTGAAGTCCATTAAAAGTCCTTTAGAAGTGTCATTATTTATGTAATGACACTTCATGACAACAATCTTAAACATTTATGAAGACTTCTTCATATTCATACAATGTCATATCAGTTTTATGCATAAACCTTCAAATAAAATGTTTCTGCACATTCTTTCTTACCACATTTTGTGTTAGTTTCATTAGAAAATGCACAACAAATGTATGCAAACTGTACTCAAAAAACTTGGCTACCATCTTGGAAGAAAGAGTAACAAACATTCAGTTCTTGTTATTGAGAATTGACCAAAAAAGGAATAAAAAACAAAAGTATTTTTGAAAATTGTGCACCTTTTATAAGATGATAAGAAAAACAGCTAAGTATCTATTTATGTTTCAGATCCAATTACTTTGTTTGTTGTATCAAAGTATAGACTTGTTGGTTCATTTCTGAGCCAGAGGAATTAACAGTTTATTTACAAAATGATTTTCACATTTTTGACTTGGGCATTTTGCCCCCCGGGTAAAAGGTTTGGACACCCCGCTTTCTAACTTCTGATATATCCAAACCAAACGCACATTCAAGAGGCAAGCTCTGGAAATGATGTCACATTTCAGGAAAAACATCTGTGAAAAATCTACCATTGCTGAACTTATTAATCATTCAATGTACATGTTTTACAATAAGCACGACATCCTTTGAAATTTGCCTCACACAGAAAGTGTGACTTGTTCTTTCATTTTACTACTGCGGATACAAAAGTCAACACAGATTTTTGTCTCCTTTGTTTAACAACAAAAGTTAAACTTTCCACCACTTCATTCATGACCTGTCTGCTGTGTTCCTTGGTCTTCATGAACGAACCTCTGAGCCCTGAGCAGAACATCTGTTTTTATCCTGAGCTAAAATTACACACAGGTAGACGACTAGCTGCGGTAGAGGACAATTGTTTAGGGTTATCAGGTTATAAAAAGGGATTTAATATATGCATGCCACTCTTATCAGTTTTATTTTTATAAAACCCTTTGAAAATCATCCTTTTTATAGATCATGTGTTGTTGTTTTTTTTGTTTTTTTTTTTTTTTGGATTTAACATTTTCAGTAATTTACCATGAAGTCAGTGATTATAACACAATGTAAGAAAATACCTGCTTTGTCCCGATGCTGGCTCTCCTTTAGCTGCCTGAGCTCTGTTTTAAGCAACAACTTGCTCTCTTGTTTATAAATCCACACCCCATGAATAACCACTCTTTTCCACAAAAGATCAACCTTATGTCCTGTTCCCAGCGGAGGAGAGCATCTGCAGCAGATCATCTGCATTTCTCCCTCACTCCCTCTTTTCTCTCACAGTCACTTCCAAACTCTCATCTCAGTGACGTCTAAAACTGATCAAAATTCAATTCTCACACACAGACGAGTATCTCTAAAAATACATCTGCGTAAACAATGCAGATTCACTGGTCTCTGATCTAAGTTATAGTTTTCTTATGTCTCCATGGTAAAACTTTTAGTAATCATGTGGGTGTACTTATGATGCATTTTGAGCTGCAGAAACAGCCTCATTTCATTGTGATAAAATATAAGTAGAGATAATAAATTTAATCAGCCCATCAGTTAAAACATTTGTGGTGCCTGACTTTTCGGAGAAGCAGAGCTCAAACTGTGAGTTTCACACAGAGGAAGTCCCCTCCTGCGCTTTGCTGCTAATGGACCGGACCTGTCCACGCAGCGCAGCAGACCCAGAATTTCCCATGGCTGATCATCATCTACAGTCACGGGTGCTTTCCATCCCCCCTCTGTATCTCGCCCACTCTGCATCCCAGTGCAAGGAAGAAATCAAACCATTCCCAGTTTTCTCCCTGTCAGCATATGGTTCCAATCTGAGTGTGTGTGAGACAGCATGTGAATGTTTTTATTTTCCATACGTAACTTCTCAGATGTAAAGCTCTTTGTTCACACCATTTCCTCATCCATGCTGCTCCTCCTTCCTCTCACGCCCTCTCTGTCTTCCATCCCTCCAGTTCTCTCCAACATGTGTTTGATTCTCAGATAGAAAGTCTCTCCTTCGCTCCCCTTCCCCTCTATTTTAGTCTTGCTTTTCTTGGCACCAGCTCAGACCTCAAGCAGACCTAGAGGTCTTTTTCCCAAGCGATCTCCAGGGTGGACTCCAGGGAACAGAACACACACTCACAAACACATGCTCTGTCCATTTCCTCCTCCGTCCCCACTCCACTCCCATCCCATATCATTCCCTGTCTGCACCTCCTTGTTGACTCATATGTCGTTGCTGTATTTTAAAGCTGTGTTGTTGTTGCTACGGTTTACTGAAAGCAAGAGAACATAGTGTTCAAAGTCATTTATGGCGCTCTTGGCTCAGCTGAACTTTCTGCATCATGTAAGACCCATTTGTACATCACAAGCTTGGTGGATGTGTATATGCTCGATTGTTCCAAGTAAATTCTTTGGGAATCAGGGGGTCTAATTTATAAAAGAGAACTGGTTGCGACAGAGCCAACGTTTTTCAATGCATGAAGAACAGCTGAAAACATAAACAAATAACCCTGTGAGGCCAATAAAGACATGCTTCCCACTGACGCTAGCAGTTATGCTATATTACATTTTGAGATCTGAGCCACATTACCCAGCAAAACGTTGTTTGTTTTAAACAAAGAAGGGAAGAAATTTTAAAAACGACATAAAATGGCATTACGATAATGTTATGTGAGCCTCCACATTTACTCTCTGTTCAGTTCAGTGTTAAATTCTACTTTGCTTGTTTAAACTTGTGTGCACCTTAAATTATATAATTTATGGCATGCAGCCCTTTATAAATAAACTTTACTCAGTTACTTGCAGCAAAATTTGCAAAATAATGAAACCACAAAGTATTTCAGCTCATGGACACCAAGCATTAAGATTTTGTTTGTGTTTCTGCCATATTTGTTAAAGCTTTTTACTTAAAAAGAAAACTAACATAGCACATCACCCAAACTCAACATGCTCAGCTTTAATGAAATGATGACAGCAGCATTATGCTGTGGGAATGTTTTACTTCAGCAGCAGAGGGAAAGTGAAGTCAGAGGCAATTGCTGTAGCACATTTAAAATAGTTAACCTAAGTGTTTCTCAAGGGGTAAACCATCAGTAGAATAAAACAGTAAAACAGAGTAGTAAAATTAATTAAATAAGTACAACATTTAGCAATAAAAACTAAAATAATTTGTTCAACTAGAGCTAAAAGAAAAGTGTAGATGTGGGTCTTTAAAAGAGCCTTAAAATGATTAAAAGTCTATCTTTTCCAGATGTAAAACTAAAACTTTTCCATAGGTTTGGCTCAACCTCTGAGAAACGTCGGTCACTTCTGCTCTTAAGCCACAATCTGGGAGTGACTGATAACATTTGATTTGTGGACCTTAAAATCTGTGGATGGAGTTTAAAAGGTGCAACAAATCAAGCAAATATGATTGTGCCACATTGTTGTTACTCTTAAAAATAAGCAATAAAGTCTTGAGCTAGATCAGAGAGGCCAACACCGGGGTCTCAACATTTCGTTCTTTTCACAAGGCGTGCAGCGTGTGTCACGCTGGCAGAGATGAGCCCAATAGACGTTCAGCTGTAAATGCAGTAAATGGCGTCTCTTCACTGTTGGATTGGAGTTTTCACAGATTTTAGTCTGACAAGAGTTTTGTCAAAGTTCTTCAAGCTTCAACTGTTGAAAGTCATTTTTCACAATAATTGAACAAACTACTCAAGACCATGTTTCTCAATGTGGTGAAACATTGTCTCCAACCAATCTCTTGGTTTGCAATAAAGATATTAAAAACCATGAAATTTCTATGAATTCTTTGTTTATGTGGAATCCTCCTAATATATAAAAACTTCTAAAACTCTTGTTTCCAAACTCACTAAGCAGTTTTATTTGTCATTTTTAACACAACTAACATGTTAAGAGGGCAGCATTATGTTTCTCCCAGGCACAAAGTGACATTTTATAGCATAATCATGTTATATTCAGTTGCCAGTTGCTGTCAAAGTTATATATATTTATATATATATATAAGATATGACTTAAAAGGAATTTGACTTCCTAATTTAACACCTTAAAATTGGGTCTCTGTCTCTTTAAAAGACAGAGACTCTTTCTGAAACTCCACGTTCAGGAAGTCATCACAACATGGCTCCTCCATTAACCCTTTAACAAATTTCTTTTAAGATGAACTGAGAAGTAGCTTGTATGATGAGCTCAGCAAATGTTATTCCAGGTGTTTGCTAATTGCTGCTGGCTAGTCTGAAGGAGACAAGTGGCAGAGTGGAAGGCGGAGCTAGGTCCACTTAAGCATTTTGGATAGCTGAATGGTTGCTATGGAGATAAAAGGATTTCTCAAACATGCATGAAAGAATCAAGCCAACACTGAAGGTATGTTTTTGATGAAGGAATAAAATTATAACATGATGTAAAGCTCAAAAAAGTCAATTTTACACAATACTGCCCCTTTAAATTTCTTCATCCTTTGGGCTACGTTTTGGGTGTGTTGGTGTAGGAATTACAAAGCTAAAACTACTACTTTCCCTTGTTATTACACTAATGAAACACAAGCAACCTCTCCACAATCACAACAGAGGCAGATAAAAAAAACAACAACCTTAGTTTATAGTAAACATTAACATTAGTGAATTCTCAGTTACAACCAGAACCACTAAGCATGTCAGTCACCAAAGCAAAACCAGAAGATTTCACTAACTAATGTTAGTGATGCAATACAATCACAACATTAACAATAACAATACCTGCATAGGCTTAGACATGAATCTCTATAGCAAGCTGCTGCTGAACAAATAGAAAATATCAAAAAGAATACACAAAATCTCCCTGACGTGAAGACCCAATAAACTGAATTCAAACTCTGCAAATGATCTGCAGAACTCTGCAAACACACTGAAAGCTGAGAATTACTGCAAGACCTGCTCGGAAAACGATAACTAAATATATGCAAATACAATCAGCTCCCAAAAAAAGAAAAGTCTAATTAAAGAGAAACTTTGTGTCTTAATGCAGAATGTCTTACATGCTAAATTCAAAAACTAAAAGTATCGAACTACCATCCTCTTAAATTTGTTTGTTTTCATCTCTGAGCTATAGATTCTAACTTTGAATATCAAAACCTTGTTTTTACATAAAATGAGACATGGAATATGGTCTGTATTTATGGTTTTAAAAACTGTAAATGACAGAGTTACAGTGCTCCCTAGTGGTGAGGCAGGTTTTCTTTAATCAGTCTACTCAGGATCTGCCACATTAGTGACATAGATTTGATTAATAAAGAAACAGAAAACCAAAACCTTTTCTTTATTTTTAAACACAGGGTTGCATTCTGACTTGAAATCAGAAAATCCACAAAAAATTACCTGCATGTAGAGAATTTAGAGCTGGTTTTGTTGCTTTTAACTGCTGTCTGAGACTTAAGCAGAAGTTTTTGATGCAGTTTAACAGCATGAATCAATCCTTTGTCCTTTTCATCCAAAGACTCAGCATTCTTTTAATCACTTAGTTGACCTAATCCGCTTTATTAAACAGATAAACGTATACATTATTCTAGATCTTCTGCCTTCCTATTTATGTAATGCCACCTGCAGGTTAAATAGCCTCAAAAAGAGAGAAAATTTGTAGTTATTCAGTGATTTTGTTAAATAATTGATGTTCATTTCTGAAGCTTTGCAGCCGTTCAAAACAGCTAATGTGCTGATTTTAAATTTCTTCTATAAAATAATAAAAAAAATAAAAAAAACACAGATCTGTTTCTGTTTTACACCAAACAAAGCATTTATTTAGATGTGTGCTTTGTGTTAGAGCTTTCATTCAGGCCAGATGTGCTGTATGTGATAAATCCTCACCAAGCTAACAGTCCCTCTTTATATCTTCACTTGTGTAAGTGGGAGCGATACAATGAGAACCATGTTTTTGGCATGATTATGAATTCCTGTGATGTTCTTTTGAGATTTTTCAGGAAGTCCTGAAGGTACGCAAACACTGTTTTCTTTTTGCTCACATCACACATTACTGCAAACACAAGGGCGATGTTAAGCTGGGCTGAGATTTTAGCTACTGATACTTTAGGGGCACAAATATATACAAACCACACTAAAATTTAAAGAAAATATCTACAATGAAAACAGAAATGATGAAAATAGGGGAGAAAAAATATTCTTTTTATTTTTCTACATTACAAAACAGCTAAAACTGTCCACATCAGAGCAGCAAACGTTGCCACTCTTCCCTTCTGAGCAGGACTACCTCAGTGTTTCCCTGGGAAATGAAGACGTCAGTGCCTAGGCGTCCTCGTTATCACTTCCTGCCAGACTGCTATCAGTAGAGTCCACTTGCTCCTCCTGTTGCTCTGAGGACTGCGGTTCTGTTTGCTGGGGTTCTGTGGCGCTGGTGGACTCGCTGGGTTCTGTGTTGCTCTCTGCTGGTTTGCTGCCGCTGTTTTTCTGCGTTTCCTTATCTGCTCCCTCCAAGAACGTAGACCAGCCTTTGAGCCGCTCCTCACGCTCACGCGACGTCTCTTCAACCTGCATAAACACGACACCAAATCCATCAGAGCAAAACGTTTATCTCAGTCCTTAAGGTGTGTTTTTCTATTCATCTGGGATTTTTTTCAGTTGTCTTTTTTCTAAGAATAATAAAGATTTATTAGACAGACTGCAGCGTCTTGCTAACAATTTTTATTAGAGTGGATAAAAAGGATATTTAAAAGAACCTCTTCCCCATTCTTAACTCTTTCATAGCCTCTAACAATTTATCTTCCAAGATTGTTCTGCATCCATCAAATCTGATCAGCTGCTATGTCCCAGAATGATACTGCGTAACGTGCAATGAGGTCGCTACTAAGACAGTTTGCTGCAATGGGCTTTATTTGGGGGAAGCAGAGTAAAGAGGGATCAATACAAATGCAAACCACTTTACAACTACGCATTACTTTGTATTGTTCCATTGTAAAATGTAAGGCAAAATGTATATTTGTAATGTGGCAAATTGTGAAGAGATTCAACTTTTTGCAAGGCACTGCTGTCAACATGAAAAAAATCTCACAAGTGTCAAATATTTAAATTGCTGCAGACACAACATGATCAAGATCCAATTATTTGAAAAAAGAAAAGAAAAGAGCGAAAAATAGCATTTCATATGAAAAATTTTAATTGTGATAAAACCTCCTCTTTAACCCAAAACATATGATAAAGGTGATGAAAAATGTAAAATCTGACCTGATAGTCTGTGGTTCCGTCCCAGAGCTGCGCAGATAGCTGCCGTCCTCCAAACCAGCGGCCGTTAAATGAGAGAATACAAGCATCGGCTTGCTCCGGTTCCTTGAACGCAACTGATGCAACACCATCCGGATGTCTCTGCAGCGAAAACACTCCATAACCACTGTTTTTGCTTTTTGTTTTCTGTATGACTGAATTAACTCAAAGCTTTGAACTATTGATGAAACTCACATCAAACAGGATAACCTTCTTGACTTCACCAAACTTCTCACACTCTGTCCGTAGATCCTCACGGTACTCATTCAGCACCAGTGGGTCTTCCTGAAACAGACCACAGACAGGTTTCCAAAAAACTCAATCTGTGTACAAAGGAATATATACATGAGTGTGTGTGGAAGTATTTATCTTCTGCACCTCAAAGTCACTGGGATGAAACATGTTTCTGATGATGACAACTTTTTCGTGCCTCTTCCTGAGTTCTCCTTGCTTCTCGGGCCTCCAGTCCAGCTGTCTGTTTGAACCAAACAAGAACTTAAGTTATCCGTTTGCCCCGGATGTTAAAGAAAAAGGGGGAATTATTTGTGGAACACAGCCAACAACAAAGTTCCTAAACATTTCTTATTTCTACATTTCTGAAGTTTCTAAACCAACATCTCCATAACTTGTGATCTAAACTAAGATCATGACTGCGGTAAGTAAACTAGAATAAGGAATATTATACGAAAATCATTTTTCTATGCTTATTCCAGACTTGTCCAGATTTCATAGGAAAACTATGTAGCACAGGTTTCTGTATTATTTTGCTACTTTATGCATTTTACTTAAACAGCAAGTTTTAGAACACTATATATAAAAAATATATTTTTATTGATGTGGACCAAACTAAACAAGCAGTAAGGCTTAGACACAGCCATAAATCTGCCTAATATTAACTTCAAAGATAGTCTCTTGCACCTGGATTTATCTAAGAATGCTTATAGTAAATGTGCACAGACATAATATGCCAACAAATAATTTAAATCTTCTAAGGTTAAAAATGCTACAATGACAGCCGAACTGAAGAAGTTTCATAAAGAGAAAGATTGAATTTACTTCTGTTGCTGATGCAGCTTCTTTTTGTAATCTTTGCTTTTCTTCTTCTTCTTGCTGGCATCATACTGGCCCTTTAGCTCAAAGCGAGCTGCTTCCACATGGAGTTTATAACCTCTGACCTCTGACTCATCGATCAGACGCACAGCCAGAGCCACTGACTCTTTCTGCAGAGACAGATTAACAGAAAAGTTGGATTTTATAGGACCAACACAACACATCACTGTACATTAATTGTATTGAGCAGTGAACCAGAAACAATGAGCTCCATATGTATCAACCAGTTGTGCAGTTTATGTTCTGCTTTTATTGATTGTAACAGATAAAAAACATCTTTGTGAGTGAAGAATAATAAAAGTCACAGAGAAATACGTTGGTGAGCTTTATTTTACATGAACAAGACTTCATGTAAGATGCATTGAACTGTCATTGTAATTCAATGACAGACTAACCTTAAGGTAGCAGCAGAGGCCATCGCCTTTCAGGTTCCCGCCTTTGTCCTTGTAGAGTTTCACTTTGTACTCTTCGGTGATGGGGTCCCGCATCACGATACCGCACTTGGACATCAGCTCGGCAAACTCATCAGGGCTGATATCGGGAGGCAGACCTGAGGAGGAAGACGAGAAGGATGAAGGCTGGAGCATGAAAGTGACAGAGTAAACAGAGCTAGCTGCTCTATAGCTGAAGGTACCAACCTGATACGTAGACATTTGTGTTTTTGTCCTCTTCGATATCAAACCATCCTACAATTACAGGGAAAAATTTATTTTAAAAATCAGAAGACAAGCAAAATAACTAATAAGATCTCAACAATTTTATCTCAGCGTAAGCTGGGAAAGTCAGCAGGCTGTACCTGGCTCTGCTTTCCTTTTCTCCCCTTTCTGCTTGGCTTCTTTAGCAGAGCCCTCTTGCTGCTCTGCGGCAGGACTTGGGGCAGGTTTGACTGATTTCTCCTTTTCTGGCAGCTTGCTGTTCGATTCAGGAGCCGCAGGCTCAGAAACGCTCTGCGCCACGTTCTTTGCACCTGGATCTCCTTCCTCAGTAAAGCCATAGTTTGCCTGGTAGGCTGCGATGAAGTCATCTGTTATCTATAAAAACAAGGCAGACCTGCTTAACACTAAAAGAAATCTGAAGCAAAAAGTTTTGTGGAGAATTTCAAATGCTCAAAGTAACATTTTGAGAATAAAACAAATGAAAGAAAACACAGAAGTGCTTTTAAATGTTTAATCTTTTATCACATTTGGTGTAGATCTATTTCTTATAGTTTGCAATAGAAAAAAATACTATGATATTTTGAGCCTGGCATGGGTTGGTATGAGATTCCTACACTAATAAAACACAAAAGTACAGTTTTACAATATCACATTAAATTCAAACAAAAATAAATATGACATAATTTCTTTAACCTAAAAATAAAAAAGTAAGAAATATTCAGACTACTGCTAAAACAATTTAACAAAACATATTAATCTGTGGTTAAAAATGTTTTGTAAGCAGACAGACAGAGAAGTCACATTCCAATATGCCTCCATCTGGATTTTAGTGTCCATTTTGGTGTCAGGATTTAAATACAATATAAATACTTTAGCTTTAAGTTATAGTCGGCAACCAGCAGCCTGTAACTTAAGCAGTTTCACCTGAGCAAATAATTGTACTAATTATCCTTACGGTGATAGTATTTTACTAGCATAAAGGCAAAAGAGTATATTGTCCATCATGAACAACTAAAAACTGATACAGCAGAATTTGAATGGTTAGTCTATGTCTCAAAATCAAAACAATGCCCAAGACAATAATACTGTAGATTCAGTAATATGCAACAGGAGTATTTTTGTTTGTTTTAAACCCAAGCAATTTTAACTTGTCATGTCAATTTAAAAGTTGTCAAAAATGATCCAAATCTCATATTAGTCCATGCCGTTTTGGATCAAAATGTGTAAAACTTTGGGGATAGCTGACTTTATATTACAAAATCAACAAAAAGGGCAAAATATGACTTCATAATAGTCAATAAAGGAGAACTTAAACATAGACAAAACAGCATCAAACATAATCTTAATATATAATGTTCTTTTGTTTTAGCTGTATTTTCTTTGTATATAACTTTTTGTTTATTTTTTTATTACGCCCAATAAAGTCAAACTCAACTCAATCTTTCAGTGCCGACACACAAGTAAACGCAGGTCGTACCTTTGGGAACCAGGCTTTTTTTTCATGGTCCCAGTCATACACTGTCCCGTCCACTGGATCAGTGTAGGTGTACGGATCCGAGCCGTCTGCGTTTCTCTGCCCGTACAGCTCCTGCATTCGCAGCTGCTCCATAAACTCCTTGTTCGCATCCGAGTCCCCGCTCATCTGACACCAGAGAGGGAAATGTTAGATCACACAGCTCAGTTTGCACGACCTGAACTTCATATTAGCTTTTAAAAGGACTTCAAATAATTGGTAATGCAACAGATTAAAACGACATAAAAGCAAGTAAAGTGGGACATTTAGTCGTTTTAGAAAACATTTTTTATATTCACTTGGAAAAGAGCATAAATTGAAGTTGTTCATATCATATCACAAACCAGCAAGACAGACATTCATAAACCACTAAGTCAAGACGCCACCTGTAAAAGTCTGCTGCAAATTATCTGAGCTAAATGGCAGTTTTATACAAGTAAAAGCATAACATTATCAAATTCTCTCTTACACTTTTGTAATAAATTGCTTGACATTGGTATTATTTACTTATTTATGTTTTATTATCTATGATTAACAAGAGTAAAACAGATCATGTTAGCCTACTTAGCTAACGATTACCTTTAAAAACAAATGGTCTCTTCACTCCAGTTGTTACAAAAAGCAAGATAATAAATTCCCCCGAGGAAACCTCGTTACTGATTTAACTCAGTTGTTTTATGTGCAATGAGGATAAAAGAGTAAAATGTATATTTTATTGCCAAACGAACTATTTTTTGCCTCCCAGTTCGCGTTTGTACTCATTGCGCGACGACGCTTGAATGAAACGTTTCCGAGGTCAGATTCCAAATGCGCATGTGCCAAAAGCTAATATACGTTCGATTTCAATTCTTTCACCTGCCTGTGGTTCTAAACTGATCCCAAAACGTGCAACGACTCCACCCGCGGCTCAGCGATAGATATTAAATCGAGCGCACACTTCGCTGTAAGCCAAGCGGTGACAGTTCAGCTAGCTTGCTAACAGGTAAATAAAACTGGTTAGTAATGGCGGAGAACAGCGGTAATATTAACGTCAATCCAGCCAACCTTCCTCCCGGAGATCCGCAGCTCATCGCTATGATTGTGGAGCATCTGAAGAACCGAGGGCTTTTTGACGAATTTCGCCGGGACTGTTTAGCCGATGTCGACACGAAGGTATCCAGTCTCTTTGCTTAGACAGATTCTTTGTTATAACTTTGGTGAATATAAAACATGATATTGATTTCAAAATGGTCTTGTTTGCCACAATTCTGAATGATCTAACCCAGTTTTGTCGCAATCGTTTTAAGCCCGCCTACCAGAACCTGCGGCAAAAAGTTGACAACTTTGTGTCGTCGCACTTGAGCACGCAGGAGTGGAACCCGTCCATCAACAAGAACCAGATGAGAAACGGACTCAGACAAAGTGTTGTTCAGTGAGTTGTGCAGAAAATACTCTCATTTATTTCCTAGCTTAATAATTAGCACAGATCTGTTTTACAGGGTTGAACGTTCATATGAATAGCCTCTCTTCCTAAGGTTATAGGAATATAGAAAAGTACAAAAACAGTTCAGAAATCCCTCATCTGTGCCTTGAAATGTCTCACCTTCTCAGGTTTGCACAGTTTATTCAAGTAAGAGTAGCGACACTTCATAATAAAATTACTCAAGTAAAACTTAAAAGTACAACGTAGTAGAAATACTCCTAAAAGTTTTTTTTTTTTTTTTAAGTTACTTGAGTAAATGTAACTAGTTACTACCTAGCTCTTCACAACGCTGATGAGTGCTGTGAATGGCTGGAACATGTTATGTTCACTGATCAGGGAAAAATATATATTTTTCTGTTTTTGATCTTCTGGTCACAAGTTCAGCTGAAAATCAACGGATTCAGATCATCAACATATTTCTCTGGACATCTGTAGAGGACGCTGTTGGATTGTATCAGAACATGTTTGATTGTCTCTAAATCATTTCTCCTTTTTTCTTTTAGATCAGGTATGCTGGAGTCTGGCGTGGACAGAATAATAACTCAGGTCGTGGATCCCAAGATGAACCACACATTCAGGCCTGAAATAGAGACCGCCGTTCATGAATTCCTCTCCTTAGACGGGAAAGAAGAGAGCAGCTCAAGTCTGAATCCTGTGCCATGTGAGCCAACGGAAACTCAGGAGCCCCCTGGTGTCTCTGGCCCCAAAACCCCTTGAGAGGCTCTCTGCAAGCTGATTTAAATTGAAAGGACAGCATCGGTTTTGAAATGGAGTTAAGAAATCTCCCTTTCTTGCTGAAGATGCACATACTGGACATTGCTGGATGGTGAATCTGTAAAACTGCGTTGAATGTTGCGGCATGGAGCCATTAAAGGATAAGGAGTTTCATAAAAAGGTTTCATGCCTGCACACAGCTGCAGCTAAAAAGGCTGAAGGATGCAAGTGCTTCTGCTCTGCCTTTTGTTTTCTTTTTCTAGTACAATCTTTTGGTGAAATTGCACAAATCTTTGACAGTGTGTGTATATATAGCTTTTCCAGTTCTGAGCAACTCAGACTGTATGTTAACACTGCAATATGTAACTTTTATATTAAAAAGATATTGTTTTTCCATATTTGTTAAAACTATGTCATGATAGTATAAGACAGATAATATATGAAAAAATCAAATTCTTCTGCCTTCTCCCAGTGCTCCCAGTACCAACGGCCCACTAACGGCTGTACTATTAAGTCAGAAACAACCAATCAGCGTGAGAAGGAGGGTCTTAGCGCTGTTAATCACTCTTTTGCGCTTGGTTGTCTTTGGGTCATGCATTTCTTCAGACAGCTCAGGGAGGGAGTTGATCTTTTCACAGATTATCTGTCTCCTATTAAACTGACAATGCATGTGACAGTTTTAACAAATATGGAAAAACGTTTTTGTAAAAGTTACATACTGCTGCTTTAAGGCATTTTCTATCTATGTAGGAGCATTGATGCAGACAAAATGTGATTGTTTTGCTGTTTAGATGATCAGAATAAAACGATTATGAAGAAAACTGTTTCAAAGTCAGGCAGAAATTGCCTTCTTAATCCAAGTGTGGACATTTTTCATTACAGTGCCTCATGTTTTCTTCTGCTCTTTGTATTTAGTTTGCAGTGTTGATAAAATTTACTGAGAAAATGTGGCTCTGCATTTTATTGTTCCACCTCCAAAGGTGTCAGGTTGTTGGAGTAACAGGTAAAATAAGAACCTAAACATCTTTCTACACTCATCTTCTTTTAAACGTGTGCAACTGCTGATATTTGATTATCCATGAGAAGGAAAGAAACTTAAGTTAATAAAAATGCACTCCATTCTTTTGTCAAATATTTACTTTTCTGGCTTAGAACATAATCAAGTTTTACACTAGGTGGCGATATTCTACTTTGTTTTATATTAGATCATAGACCCTCAAAGGTTGATAATCATGGATAATATGCTGCCAAATCAATTCTCCAGATTTCACCAGCATAAATATGCAGTGACATACACAATCTATTTTTATCTTTAAATCCATTCAATGGTTGCTTCATGCAGATTTCCAGCTAGTGGTCAGATGAATATAATCTGATTCATCTGATTTGGGATATAATTTTTATCCCATTATATCCAAAATATAATGGGATAAAAATAAACAAGATGCAAAATAGAAAACGAAGAACCATGTCTACAGAGGCTGTTGTGAAATACCTCTATGGGCAAAATAGATTTTATTCAAATTTGAACATCCTATGTGGATGTATTTAAGAATTATATTTCTAAATGAAACCCCAATTTTTGATAAACCTGGGGTTGTTAGATGAAGACTGCTCTTATAAATGAAAATTTTCTTGATTTTTAGTAATATGTTATAACCTTACACGTCAGTGTTATTAGCTTTAACTTGGGTTGTAAAATAACCCAAGTTATCTTTGCTGCTTCATGGATTATTTAGATCTCTCCTTATCTGGGTAGGTTTGGAGTTATGGTATAACCATTCCACTTTTAGAAAATGTATTGAAAAATGCTTATTTAGATATTTAAAGCTATGTATTTATAGTAATATTAAATTGCACATGAGTGCCATAGTTAGGTGACTTCAGAAGACAATCTGTTCCACTGGATTTTACTTAAGGGTAATAGAGTAAGGGGAGGGTGAATGCAGATGCGTAGTAATTAAAAAAATGCTTTTGTAAAATTTCTGGAAACCAACTCTCCATTTTATAATTATGAGCTGCTTCATGTCAGCCTATCTCATAAAAGTGCCATAAAATATATTGAAGTTTGGGGCTTTGACATGAGAAAATGTTCAAAAGTTCAATGACCATAATTACGTAAATATATGTCATGCTAATGGTGTTGCTAATGTTATGTTTTTTCTCCATGTAATATCAAAAATGTTAAATCATCATGTGTTGAAACCTTATCAGCTAAAATAATAAGTATGTTTAATTCTGCATTTGATCATACAGCAAAATGTTACTGCAAATCTTCCTCCTTAGATTCGTCACGACAGAGCAGAAACTTGTGAGTCTCTTCAGTGTCTGCACAAACATACAGAGAGTGAAGCTGGAGCAGCATGTGGGAGGACAGGAAGGCCACACATGTGAACTGTTTGCAGAGTCTCACTGCATTCGTATACTACTTAGTGGTGTGTGTGCAGTGAGAGGTCGTTGAAAGGTTGTTTGAACGAAGCTGTGGGATTTTGTTTTGAAGAGGAATGAGATGGAACAAGCAAAGAAATGTTTTTCCCCAACTGGGCCCCTGAATGAACACAGACATAAACACACTCTGTACTGCTACCTTGACCTCACTGAGACACACAGATACAAACATACACACATATGTTTGTCCTTGGACTACATTTAGTGAAGATGAAGTAGCAGAAGAGTAAGATGAGGTATTTGTTTGGTTTTTGTAGCTGATAGCAGTTGGCGATAAGTCCCTTCTGTTAACCAAACATCAGATGCCATGGCTGGAAAAAGAAAAACACAAAACAAAAACCAAGATTGTAAAATCTGAGTTAACATAAGGCAAGAAAAAAAAAGAAAGGAAGAAACAAGACAAAACAGGACAGACAAATAAACATGGTGTGGGAGGGAGATTGCAGTCATTTGGTAATTTGCTGATGGTTTTAGAGTTGGTCTCGATTCCTTCTGTACGTTGCAGCAAATGCTCATTTCTAAATGCTGTTTACAAGAAGATAGCACTGACATTTAATAGGAAGAATAGAGTACTAAACTAGATGCACTAATCTCTGGAACCTCTTTACATTAGATCTGCTCAAAGTATCGACTATTAAAAAAAACACTCCTTATGACCCACTTCTACTCACTGGCCTTTGATTCTTGGTAAAATTGATCATTTGAGTCTGGTTTTGAGCTTTGTGCTTTGCCTTGGTGAAATATGTCTATCAGTGTTTTGTGTGCTTGCTTTTAGCACTTTGCTGCTGGCCTTGTTGTTATAAAGTGCAACAGCAATCAAAGTGGCATTGACATATATCTTCACCACAAAGCAGAGTGTTATATAAATGACTGTTGGTGATATTCATGACCTGTGTGGCACCAATAGCTCTCAAAATAAAAGCCATGTCTGTTGAGCCCTAGATTTTAAAACAAAAGAGCGTAACATGGTATAATTTAATTAAATTGAACAGAAAAGCCTAAATTATTTTTACTTCTGCTGAAACAGGGTATAAGTGGCTGGCTTAACCAAGCTATTTGCTGAGCTCTGTTATCACCTGTTTTGCAAGTCACAGAATTATAGGGCCAGTTTAAGCTCACTACTGTAAGATCAGATATTAACACTGAACTGAGATATCACTGATGTGTTTTATTTGTTGTAGGTTTAAAAAAGCAATAACTGACAGAGACTGGGAGCTGCTTCAAAATTATTCCTGATAACCAGATGGTGTTCAAAGTCAAACCAAACTTATTGTTGTACAGCAAGAATGAAAGATAAATTTAGTGATTTAAAATGTTGGCTCTTCATGTCCATCTTTATCCATAGCTGCGCTGCTGTTGGCCCGGCAGAAAGCTGCAAAAACGAGCCATCTCTGAGCTCCCACTGATCATTCATAAATCATAAGTGGAGACAGCGTTATCCCGCGCAGCTGTGAGTTTATTAAAGAAAAATATAGCCGGCAGCTAAGGACCACAGGAGTTCTCGTGCAGCATCAACATCAGCACTAAGTAGATAATCTGCTTTAGGTGTTGGTTGAACTGTGTGTAATGATCATGATGTTGGCTGAGTAAATGCTTCAAACTGAAATCATTAGTCTCACCCTCTTTTATCTTCTCATCTGAAACTATTTTTGAATCTTGAATCTTGCAAATCCTGCACCTGGCCAACCATACATGCTTATTGTGACCCGGGGAGCCAGCTTCCCTCCAGCGGGCCTGTGAATAACTTGCTGGGATGTAACAGAGGAGGGCCTGGAGATGGTGAAAAGTTTCTGAAAAAACAGCTTTAAGTCTTCAGAGAAACTGCAATGTCTCTGGAATGATTTTTGATGAGGAAGAAATAATTTGTTGATATTTGGGATACATCTTGATTTGCCACCAAACGTTATAAAAACATATCTTAACCTGAACTTAATCTTTAATTTTCTGAACACCATCTCATTTATACATCATATTCTAACAATTATATTTTAGATTTGTGTCATTTAACTTCTTTGACAATCAAGTATCAATGGCATAAAGAAGAGTGTGACTTGATGATATGTAAAATCGGCCTGCCATACCCCATCAAGCATTACCTCTCTGCTCGTCCTACGTTTCTTTGTGCACGTATCCTTCCGGCATGGAGAGCAGCTGTAAACCCTCATTCAAAGTGGTTTTGAGTGTTTGACCTTCACGCACGCGTGCGTGACGTTAGAAGAATTTCACTTTTCGGGAATCATTAATATGTGTTTTTATTCTGCCTTTTTGTCATCATCATCCATTTAGCAGGCTGGAAGTGTGACAAACAGTTATATGGGATGCATTTTGCACACTGTGGTTCATTTACTGATAACATGATAAACTCTCGACTCTCCGTTGCTGCGCGTTCACAATGCTGCGCTGTGATTGGCGGAGACGCATGCTCCGTTCAGTCCAGTGAACGCGCGGCGCTGCTGCGGGTTCATATACCCGTGTTTCTCTGCCGCACCAACCTGATCACACTCCTGCAAACAAATACAGTCTGGCAAAGCTATCGGGAAAATAATAATAACAACAATAAAAGATGATGGTGACAGTGTCTGCTACGATGTTTCTGCTGCTGGGCTGTAATCATCTGCTGGCCATGGAGCTGCATGATCATATCCTGGAGAAACAAGGGAGCCAAGTCAAAAAGCGCCTCTCCCTGCAGAGCACAGGTGAGTTCACACCGCAAAGTTCTATTTTAGTAAAAATGTTCACCTTTGGATTTAACATTTCAATGCTTCTTGATGTACATGAAATGCACGCTGATTCATGTGCTCATTGTAATAGCTTATTCTGCTTTAAAATGATGTGACCTGCTAAGTATTAACAGTGAGCAGCCAGGGATCTGAAACCTTAGACTGGCTGTGCCTCTTTATATTCAGCTCTGGGCTTCAGTCACTCCATCCTGCCCAGGATTGTTCCCTCTGCACCACAACCGGCTACATTTTAACTAAAACCTCAACCAGACCGAGACAGAAAAGTCTTTTTAACAAGTACTTGTGTTTAAGCATTGAGCATTAGAACAAAAAATATGAAAATAACTTATCTGTAGTACTGAAGCAAATTATAGTCTTTCTGTACATTTTGTTGTTTGCCATGTAATATATGACACAATGAAAAACAAAGTATTATCAAAACCTCTTTAAACATCTAAGTACAGATATCTGAGCTTATATGGTGTTAAATTTGACATACAGTTTAATTAAACTTTGGGGATTTTTGTGAGTCTATCTCCACCACTAATGAAAATAGAGAGCGGTTTGTTTGTAGATTCAAAATGGAAGGAGTTTGTACCAAAATGGCAGGGCCGGATTTACAGGGATGTGGGCCCTTGGGCTGGAGCTGGTTTTGGTGCCCTATGCACTAAAAAAACATATTTTGCTAATGCTAATTACAGCAAAATAATAGGTAATCCTATACATTATCAAGTATGAACTGATTTAATGTAGACTTAATATGTCTTCTACACAATAAATCCATATTGTTCCCAAAGAAATCGACTATAAATTTAGAATTTAAGAGTTTTATATCGAGTGCAATGGTGGGGAAGCATGACTGCTTAATACTGTGATCCCAATATCAATCAGTGTTTTTTCTTCATTTTTCTTATTCACATTATCACTACGTATCCCTGAGAACATTAGCATCACCGTCTCTAAAAACTATATTTGATGTTGGCGTCAAAGGAAGTCAAAGTCCATCCCAATTGCCAGATATATTACTAGCATGCAGAGTGTGAAAGCACTGGATTTGAAATATATTAACTCACCGACTATTGCATTACAAATATCCCTTTTTGCAACTTGCAAAAGTATTCATACCTTTTGAACTTTTCCATATTTTGTTTCATTACAACCATAAACATAAATATATTTAATTGGAATTTAATGTTATATACAACTGTGAAGTAGGAAGGAATTTATACATGATTCAAAACACATAAAAACTGAAAAGTACAGTTGGCAAAAACATTCAGCCCCCTTTTCTGTGAGAGCAACTATTTGCTGTCAGAAGTTGCCTGGTGATTGCTAATGACTAAATAGAGTCCAGCTGTGTGTAATCTAATCTCAGTTCAAATCCAGCTGCTCTGTGATGCCTCAGAAGTTATGACAATATTGGAGAGCAAACAGCATCATGAAGTCCTAGGAACACACCAGACAAGTCAGAGATAAAGTTATGGAGAAGTTTAAAACAGATTCAGGCTATAAGAATTCTTCCCAAGCCTTGAACATCTCATGGAGCGCTGTTCAATCCATCATCCGGAAATGGAAAAAGAATGGCACCAATATAATCCAACAGTTGTATATTTATGTTTGTGGTTGTAATGTAACAAACATAGCAAAATTCATGGGTACAAATACTTTTGCAAGCTTCTGTTTTTATATGTATTGCCAAGAAATCAAATGTCAGGGGGATAATGAACATTAGAGTTGCACAAAAAACCTTTTCTTTTTTGTGGAACTCTAGTCTTCATTTTCTTCCTGACATCTGATTTCTTGGCAGCCCCTTTCATTTCTCTTCTTTCTCCACCCGTTCTGCTCCAACCAACTGCTCAAAATGTCCAAATTAGCTCTTGAGCACATCACGTTCTGCAGGAACTTGTTGGGTACCTGCCCTTGCTGATTGACTTCAGCTCTCTGTTGTCGCGCTGATCTCACTGTCTTTTCCCTCTGCCTAAGCTGAAATCCAGAGCTGCTTGGTGAGTTCAGGGGATGTCGGCTGTGGGATGTTTCAGTGTTTCAGCAATAACTCCTGTGAGATCCAGGGCCTCCACCATATATGCCTCACTCTGCTGCACAACGCAGGACGCTACAACTCCCAGGTGGGGATATGACTGAGCTCATGTCACGCTCTCAGACACATAAGTGAGAATCATCTGCTCGCCGTCGCAGCCCTCCACACTCACAGACGGACTGAAATTAAGTTCAACTTCAGGCAGGAGTTAGAGAAAGCAGATCTGGATACACGTTTTATTTCATTTAATCCCATCAGTCGTTAAGGTCATTTGTTAGGAATGTTTGTTGTATAAAGAGCCGGGTATGGCTGTGAATGGTAGCATTGGTTACAGAACGATCTGAGAGGGCATCTGAAATGGGAGAAGGAACAGTATGTCCACTTTACTAGAATAGAAATCTACAAGAAAGGGAAGCAAGTTCTTCTTGTCCTCAGAGTGATGAGGAGCAGTAAATGATGTTCTGTGTGTCTTTCAGACTTATTCAAAACAACAGCCAGAAGAGATTTGTGGGGAAAAAAAGACAGTATTTCTGTATATCATCTATGTGTTTTTAAATTTCATTCAAGTCCACGATCTGATTAAATTACACACAAACAGCTGTTGTTTCTATGTCTCTCATGGACACACCAGGTCATTGTGCATGAAGCAAGCAGGGTTTTACACAAATGATTAATTTCTCCTGAAGCTACTTAGAATCAGGTGTGGGAGTTAAGAAAATTAACCTCAGTGAAATTGGGCTCCTACATTCTTCAAATCAAATGAAAGTGGTGCCAAATATCTGTGCTGCAAAAAATATTTGCATTAGTAAATGCAAACTAAATCCGTTTAGTGTCAAACTTGCTACAAAAATTTTAGCTGCACAATTCATTAACAAAACAAATTTCTGTAAAAACGTTTGACTTTAATTCAAAGAACTTAATTCCATTTAACTACAAATGTACTTGCTACAAACAGAATAATGAATAGAAATCGGACTTGCCCATCGAGACACTGCAATTATGCTCCATTTTTCCTTGCAAATTTCTGCAGATTTGGTGCTGCGTGTATACAGCACCAAATGGCATCAAATTCTTCAAGCAGTATTTGCTTTAAGCCTTCCTGTGTGGTTGTGTTGGTCACTCTGACTCTGGGTGCAACAAACAAATGTGGCACCATTTAAGGTGGAATAAACAGCATAAGACGTAATGCCAAGAAGTATTGTTACAACTGAAGAAACACAAATGTCCTTCTTACTTTTTCTGCCCATCATCTCATGTTTGTCTCCTCCAGGGTAAGTCGTACGTGAAGGACGCACTTCGATGCATTGCGCTGGGACTGCGGCAGCGTTTCAGCTGCGTGAGCCGGCGTTGCTCTGCGGTGAAAGAGATGATGTTCTCGCTCCAGAGAGAGTGCTACTCCAAACACAATCTCTGCCTGGCTGTGCAGGATCACCTGGACACCATGGGGAACCTGGTCCAGTTCCAACTCATGTTTCCTGCAGGGTGAGAAAGGCACGCTTATTCATTACAACTTCTTTTGAGTGTGAAAAACACGTCATCATTTTGAAAGGGGTTGGGATAGTTTTGTTAATCCTTTGTCATTATTTACAGCTAAAAGCATCTATGAAGGCTCCTTCATGTTCATGACAAATTTTATACCAGTCTTATGCACACCCCTTCATATGAAGTGTTACAGAAAGTTACTGCCAAAAATGATTTCCTGCTTTTTTATTCTGTTGGATTTTTTCTTTTGAAAGCATTATGGAGGAAGGATAGTCTGAGCGTTTTCTCTGTGAATAAATTCCCAACAGGCCGTACGTTGAGCTAATGAACTTCCTGCTGAAGTGTGGAGACAAGATCAGGTCCTGGGTCGGACAGCGACTTCGGGGGCAATGTGAGCAGCACTGGGGGGCACTCTGCAGCACATTCACCAACATCTGCCCCCTCAGTCCGTCAGATGCGCCGGGGCTGCCCACCAGTCCAGCACCCTCCATCCCTGGACCTGTTACCCCCTGCTGATCCCCTGCAGCAGCCAACCAGAGAGGTCGAACTAGAGGATGTGACCCCTGATTGGTCGACAGACAATGCTACCCAATCTGATCTCTTAGCATCCTGAACTTTCTTATATGAAGATTTACACAAGGTGCACACAGGGTAAACAAACATTAAGCACTTATATTACCAGTAAAATAAGTAAAAGATGTAGATTTAGACAAGTTTTCTGTGTAGTGTTGCCAGTGAATGCAAGAGGAGCAATACTTATTTAGTGTATGGGTGTTTTTGTTTTGTGGAGATTAATATTTTCTCTGAACTTATACAGGATGAAAAGCCATTAATCTACCTCACATCAATATTACATTTCATCAGAGGGAAACACTCATAACACGTTCAGTTCATGTGCGTCTGATGGCTTTGAGACAGAATTAAACATTTTTTTGTCTGTTTTAGTTTTTATGAGGATTGTCATGTTGTGCATCATGCATATAGTTAAAAAATAAGCTTCAATAACCTACCTTGAACTCGTAATAATCTTAAAGACATCTAAAGTTATACAATCTATTTTATACAACAGTTTTTCTCAGGCCATTTTCTTTATTTATAGAGTCACAAAGCAGATGGCTCTAAATGCATCAAAAGATGCCAAGAAAGTCCAGCATACTGAAGTAATTATGCCTATTTTTGTGTCCGAGTTGTCCAAACTGGTGGTGCTGAAGTGTTCAGATATAAAACAGTGTTTTCCTAGTTATTGCAACTCAAGACATTAAAAATATCTAAGAAGAGGAATCCTATCAGAACGGTGCTTTTAGAATCAGCAAATGGTGATGCACTTTGTAAAAGTTACAAATCCCAACTTGGTGCTTAAAACTAAGTTGTGCTTAGTTTTAAGAACTTTAATAGTTTGAAATAGAAAAGGTTTTTGACAAAATATAAGAAGCAGACCTTGTAAGTGAATATTTTTCTTTAATTGGTTTAAAAATCAGATTTCAGCACAGGTTATCTTTCCCCCATGTAATGCAAACAGATCTTGTTTTTGAGAATGCAACAGTGTTTGCTTTGACTGTAATTTACGTAAATATAAATAAATATAGGCGGACTTTCACCAAAGTGCATGCATGTCTAATTTATTGTGTAAAAATATCTGAAAGCACAAATTACAAAAAACGTTTTAAGCTGTAATTTGTCATTTTGTTGGTATTCGAACCCAAATAAGCATACAGTTGGTCTTTCTCATACCACAGGAAGATTTTAGATTTTCCTCATTTAATCATTTGTTTATGACAGAAAATCTCACCTGAATCTCCCGAATATCCATCTTGTTTTTCTCAAGACTTATTTTGACCCTTCAACATAAATCAGTAGAAAAGCCTTTATTGCCGTTACAATTAAATTACTCTTATAATTACTGGCAATATGTTAATAGCATTTTAACCTTTTTGAGCTTGTAAAACACTTTCATTTATTGCACCATCTATAGATTCTCTTATGTTCAAATCACAACTTGAAAACATTACTACTTACAATCCACAACAACAATGCTGAAGAAAATTGTATGAGCTGCAACATGTAATTTCTCTTTAAAATAAAAAAAAAAAAAGTTTAAACATTGTAGCACTTTTCTTCCATGTCTTTTTAATTCCTCCTGCATAGATGTTAAAAACTAGAAAAGTAAATGAGCAAAAACATCTGTACAACATGTTTCGGCATAAGATTAAGAAATCACGACACGTGTTGAAAAACCTCCATGTTTGTTCCTGAAGCTCCTTTCACAAGACTTTTCTGTGATGTAAAATAATGTCATAACATTATTGTGGAGATTTTGTTTTTGTCTAATTAAAATGAAGGAAGAAAGGCACATCGTGTGGAGTTAACCAGAAAACTCACATGAAAACATTCAGGAACAAACTGAAGTTATTACATTCTGTTGCAGATGCCAACCAAATTTTTGCTTTTTTGTTAATTCTATCTAATTAGAAGAATGTCTAAATGTCCCAACAGTTACTCCAGTAAGTCCAAAATAATGGACTTACTGCAGGCAGTGTGCAGCTTTAGTCCTCACGTTCACAGCTGATTTTTGTAAACTAACCTCCTGCATCCTAAGAAAGGTTACATTCTTCTATTCCTTCTTCTCTAACCGGGTAGTTTCTGCTCCAGGTGGTTCATTGCTCTGCTGTTCCTCGTCTTACAATCCTGGCAGGGAGCTCGTCACGAGGCAGATGCGGACCCAGCCGGCTCATTAAACGAAGGGGATGAGGCGTTTCTTAAGGATGTAGAGGACAGTGGCAAAGAAAAGCGCTAAAGCCAGGAAGATGAGCAGCTTGTCTGTGAGCTCCCTGCGGTTGTACTTCAGGATCAGTTTCCTCCCCAGGTGGATGGTTCCCGTCATGTTTTTGAATTCCTCGTTGGCTTCCTGCACTGTTTTAGAGGAGGTGGCTGCCATGACGATGAAAGAGGAGAGGGATTAGTGATCAATAAACCGGACAACACACAAATTCATAAAACGATGGGGGATTTTTAAAAATGTTTCTTTACCCAGAGTGCCAATGGTGTCCTCGCTCTGCTTCACCTGCTCTGACATCATCCTGCTGATGGACATCAGACTCTCTGTGATGTTGCTGCTGCTTTCCACTAAACTTTCTTTGGTCACTTTCCTGACATAAAGACACACACAGGCCACAGCAAGAAATCAATCAATCAATCAAGTTTATTTGTATAACACATTTCAGCATCAAGGCTGTTCAAGGTGCTTTACAGAATAAAAACACAAAACTACAAATTTAAAAAGAAAACAACAGTCAACAATTTGATGATTACCATCACCAAAATAATACAAATAATTATTTGTGTATAATAAATTAAATGAATCTGTAAACAGGTGGGTTTTTAGTCTAGATTCATCCAGGCTACAAATGACGTTAAATGCTGCATTTCCACCAACCCCACTGTGAAAAGTGGTGATGGCAGCATTATGCTGTGAGAATGCAGGAGCTAATTGAAGGAAAACCAAAGAAAAAAAACCTGTTCGAAATAGAGCTGCAACCCAAAATTATTCAGATGATTAATTGGATAGAAAAAAAAGATTATGCAGATTTTTTTTATTTGACAACTTTTATTATACACTAGAAATAAATTTTAGAAATACAAATAATTGAATTTGTTTTCAAATGAGGAAATAAACATTTTCTGGCTTATAATGCAAAATATAGTATTCCTTTGGTGAACACTTGAGCGACAGACAATGCTACCCAATGGGGGCAGTGATCAAAAAAAGCATCTGCAGCTAAAAAATAACTCTGCCCTTTCTGCCTTTCGTAACATCAGTACAGTGTAGGGCTAATCTCTTGACTATATTTTAAATTAATATTTTTACCTGACATGAAAAAATTAGCATTTTTTTTTAGTTTTGGTTAATTACAGCTCTAAATGCCTTTTTTTTAGTCTGTATTCTCCATTTAACTGATTACAAAGTTAGTTGATAATTTCAATAATTGATTTATAACCATTAATCTGACTAATTGTTTCAGTCCTAGTAAGAACCAACAGTAAACACACATACACGCACACACCCACACACACACACACACACACAATGTAATGGTTTCAGTCAAAACACATTTATGTCCAGACTTAAATTCACCTGAGAACCTGAAACAAGATTTAAAGCTCAGGTGCTTTTTATAGTCTGACTGAGCTATTCGCATAAATGAAAAGGCATTTAAGAGACATACCACAAGAGGCTTGTAAATACAAAGGCAGCAAAAATGGTTCCAGAACATACTGGACTCAGGATGTTCAATGTGTTGGTCCATTGTATTAAATTAAATCCTAATAGCACACACTGTTGTTTATAGCTTTAACAATGAGCAATAAATGGAGATCTACCAGATCTGAAAATAAAGCATTGCGCACCTCACTGTCTAATACAAGGAACAAGGCTGAGAAACTTTACAAAGTAAAACCTTGAAAACAATTTTAGAGAATAGACACCAGCTGCTAGTCAAACACACCTCTATAAAGCAGGAGTTTTAGCAGCTTAATGCTCTGAGGCATTCAGGCATGTGTTTAACACATTGCTAAGGAGGAAAGGCATCCACAGTGTGATTAGAGATCATTGATAGTTTTGTAGAAAGAGCTTCAATTAACAATAAAATGCTCAGCGACCTGGTTTAGCACTTCGAAAGCCTCAGCAGAACTTTACTGACCTCTGTCTGGCGCTCGGGCTTTCTGCTCCGTGCAGAAGCTCGTCTTTCTCCATGTTGTCTATGGCGAGTTTACAGGCCAGGTTGGCTTTCCGCCATGCTGTCTGGTTGCTGGAACCCACAAAAATTAGAATACTGTAAGTGGTGTCTGAGATTTATTTACCTTAAACAGTTCCTGCAAATTATTTTAATTTGAATTTACTGTAATTATCTACAACTGTCAGGTAGGTAATATGAAAACTGCAAAAACCAGATGGATGGACACAATGAGCAACCAAGTTTAAAAGCCTAATATTTCATTCAATTGATTGTTTTATCTGCCTCTCAAAGTTTAGAGCCACCATTTACAATTACATATACAACTCTGGAAAAAATTAAGAGACTACTTAAAATAATCAGTTTCTCTAATTTTACTTTTTACAGGTTTATGTTTGAGTAAAATGAACTTTGTTCTTCCATTCTATGAACTACTGACAACATGTCTCAAAATTCCAAGTAAAACTTTAGTATTTATTTGCAGAAAATGAGAAAGAGTCAAAATAATTAAAACGATGCAGAGCTTTCAGACCTCAAATAAAAATAATTCAAAGAAAACAAGTTCATATTCATTTAGAAACAACAATACTAATGTTTTAACTCAAGAAGAGAAATCCATATTTGGTGGGATAACCATGAGGTCTCAAACTTTTTCCAGAGCTGTAATTATATATTATTTTGTCATTAGAAGTGAATTATATGCAATAAGAATTACTGATAGAGTTAAACATTCATGTGTTTGTGTCCAGACACCTCAGCATTTGGCGTCGCTGGCTCTCCGTCTCCATGAGGATGGACAGTCTGGTGGACTCCGTGTCTTGCTCCTGAGCCATCTGCTCCAGATCCTGACAGCAACAAAAACATGGCTTCCCTTGACACATTTCCATTTCTAAAGTAAGAAGTTCCAACACAGTTTGTATGTGGGGAAAAGACCTGACCTGTATCCTGAGCCGCAGCTTGTTGAATTTCTCTTTGACCTGAGAGTTGAGCTCTGTGAGAGCGGAATGAGGTCCAGGACAATTAATGATGTCCTGCAGATACAGAAAAACATAAAGGTGCAAAAATAACAGCCTGTGAAAGCAGAAAGGTTAAATTACACATGTGAAGTTTAAAATGTTTTTGTGAGCAGAATGACAAAATTATAGTCTGTCACAAATTCTGGCTATCATAAATCTTAAGCCAAACAAAATTTTTTGAAATATAACTTTCAAAGAGGGCAGTGATTTCAAGCAAAAAATTGACCTTTTTATTATTCAAAATCGTGTTACAATCATGTTCATTCTTTTAACACATACCTGGAGTGTTACTATGTTGTTTTGATTTTTTTATGCATGTTTAAGAAATCCATTCATCTTCAGTGGCAACCATTTGGGTGTGCCTAAACATAGTTACTTGATTGCCGTGTAAAATAGAAATATGTGCCTGGAAAATACATAAAAGAAGTTTCCAAGTTTAAATCTAAAACTCGAGCTCCACCAAGTATTTAATGCTAGTAATCATTACGCTTATAATCCATGCAATATTGTAAACACAAAGAAAAAATGTTGAAGATTTATAATTATTTCACATTAATGAACATGAAAATAGTTATTGGTATTGAATCAAACCATTTTTATAATTTATGACCAGTTTTTTGCATCTTGCCACTTGTATTTTGATTATTAATTACAATAAGTCCCCAGTATTTGATGTTGAAGACATTCTTCAGATGATCTTTTCAGATATTTTATATTTTAAACTAAAAAGTGTTGGTTGTTTGGTTGGTTCAATGTATTTGCATAGGAGTGTTATTGGGAGACAGATGTTGCTTTAAAAGTTGTCAGAAATCTTTCGCGAAAAATGAAATAATCACTCAAATAAAATAAAAAAATAAGCGCATTTCATGTGGACGAAAACAGCGGCACAGAAAATTATTCTTATTAAAACAAAAAGACAGATATGATTGAAGTTATTCCAACTAACTGATGCTAAGCTAACTCCAATAGCGAACATTTAGGACCACCTGTGAGCGTTTAATATCAAATTCTCCCAGTAGCACATGAAAATCACCATAAACAACAACTGAACTCTTACCTGAGTCAGAGCCTTTATCTCCAAGTCGTATTTTATTATTTCTTGTCCGCAAATTCGGACGTTTACGTCCTCCGAGGACGCCATTGCTATTTTGGTACGGAAAGCTGTAGGGCTTAAAAAAGACCAATCCGCTTTAGGCGAAGCTTTAATCTAATTGGCTGAGGTGGTTTCGGTCTTCCTGTAAATATTATAGAATATCTCATTTTGAAGTAGACTTCTAAGTGGTTGGAATATTGTTTCATGTGCTTTCAAAAGTAATCAGAGAGGTAAATATGGGGGAGAGAGGAAAAAATGCATTTAGAAATCTTAAAAAATGTTTACCATCTTCTGCTTATCTAGATAAAACTTTTATTATACTTCTTGAAATGTATTACATGACTGCCAGCAAACTTTAAACCCATTGGAAGTAGTTGTTAGCAGTAAGTGAGATCTTTTCCATAAATCAAAATAACAAAAACAATAACTGTAAATTGTACTATAAATTATTCAGCAGATACAATTTTGGCATTGGATATTGTTTAAGTTGCTCTCAGCCTGTTTAATTTATTCACTAGTAATGTTTGTGGACCTAAAGATGTTCAGACTCGAAAAGTTATCTTATGAGTCAGTTAAGTAACTATTTTAAACCCTATTAATTTGCTCATAAATGACACTGAATACTATAAATAATACTATATTTGTTATGCACAACATAAATAAGATTGCTAGTACAGGAGTGATGCATTTAAATTTTCTCTACCACTTTTAAAAGTACCTTTTACTGTACTGTAAAAAGGTTTTGATCTACCACTATGTATGCTAATCAGGACAAAGGGGACAAAACCTTAAAAATATATAAATAAAAGTATTGTAATGTCAGGTTAGTTTTTTTATTATTATTAATATTTTTCCTGTACGTTGGCTGCTTTTTCATTTTTTTTCTGTTTGTAGCTGTCAATTTTAGGGAAAACTATGTCCTTTATGTAAAAAAGCATATTACAAATTGATATTTATTCCTATTTTGTCTTATTGCTTTAATGTGAAGAAACTAGAAGTGGCTCTGAATTTTCACAGTGCTTGTTAAAAGTCCGCAAGGGCAACTCCCTGCCCTGAGTACAACGGACTGAGCAAAAACATTATCAACCATCGTCTCTCCTCAAGAAAGAAAACATTTACCACCTTTACTAAAGGTGGTAAATCCATGGATTTTAAGGACTCTGAAGCGTACGTGATATAGTTCATATTCTGACACAGATCAAACCCGATATGTATTATTCTATGCTCTACAGATATCAATACAGTTTGTCAAACTTATATTCTATACTTTAAATCACCCTTGAAAATTTAATTGATTTTACCATCTTAGTGGGAAATTGAACTTCTGCCAAAATCCACATGTAGTTCTTTTGTGCAATGAATATTGATTACACACATTTTTAGAAATGAATCAGTAGGAAATCCCTTAACTGATAACAACTTGAAGCAGGAAACAACAAAATTTCACTCAGAATTGCATGTATGCAAATAAAAGTGTACAGGTTGAAAATGTATCAACAATAAAATGTCTACAAAAATTAAAGTCATGATTCAGATTGCACAGTTAAAAAGGTGAAAAAATAAAATTCTGCATTCACCCTTTGAGAAAACTTATAAAATATCAGAAAAATATTATAAATAACAACAGATTGAAGTAGACAACCCTGCATTCAACAAAACTTCCCCTCAAGATAATCATGCCTAATGTGCATGAATTGGTCTGTATTTGAATGTATTTTTAATACATTTTATACCAATTCAGCCCCAGTGTGTTTTAGACGCTTTGTAAAACGTTGTTTTGCACTACAGCAGTTCCTTAGACAGATAAAATGTAAGTCAAAATAAGAATGAAACAGGAGTCAGAGTGGGGTGCTAATGGTTTTTATTGTTTTGATATTAAAATCAATAAACATAATCAGACTAACGTGGTTACAAGCAGAGCTGCAGTACCAACACCCGGCTGATACATAACAGAAAAGAAAGAATGATTTAACACAAAGTTAGAAAAAATAAAGAGGCACAAGAACACAACAGAGATTCAGGGCAGGTGTCCGACAAAAACTGTCGAAAACTGAAACATAATGGGCCATTACAGTACAAACCGAGAAAAAAACAGTCTTACATTTCCATGCCTGTGCATAAAGCCACCAACTGTGCCTCCAAAAAAATACAACGTAAAAGAAAAAAGTTAAACCAAAAGTATAAACCCAGCACAACATTTATTATATAACATAAATATAACACATGTCAAGATATTGTATTTAAACAGGCATATATGTGAACTACAAATATAGACGTCATTGCTAAAGAGAGGATCAAGTTAGTTTCAGCAGGATACACGTTCTGCAGGTTTTGCTTCTTTACCAAATTAGAATCACCAAGAGATCTATTACAGAGCACTTAGCAATGAAGTACAGCCTTCCTACTGAAACTGGGGAGAGGAACACACACAGGACTAACTACAGAAAGATCCCATGCTGTTGATCTAGTAGAATAAGTTACCATACAAGACCAGAAGCATCATAACAATGGCATGTGGAGCTCAGGATGGCCGATACCTTCCACATCCTCTCCAAATGTTTGGGCTTGTATGGATTTCCTACTAAAAATTGACGTACTGTCTGCTCTTATTCTTAGAAACAGAAGAAAATAAACAGAACAGATGCTTTACTTTAAGAGAAGCATTTTTCTTTTTGTTGAACGTCTCTCGTGTGTTTTGGCAAGTCTGGAAGGAGATGTAAATCACTGCAGTGTTGGTTTGTAAGTTTGACGAATGTAAAAGTAGATAGTTTTGCTTTTATTGTCAAAGACGGGTAGTTTTTTGCTTTAGGTAAATCAGTCTGCAGAAGAGGAAATGAACCCCTCCCGTATTTATTCACTACAAGGGAAGGTGAAGGGTCTCTGCCCACCAGCCTTTAGTGACCCCTTCCTAATCTCCGGGGCTACGAGACAAGACACTGCAAACCAAGCCCTTCTTAAAAAGAAAGTAAATAGAGCTTCAGAAATAATTTAAACAAAACAAAAAACAACAAGGAACGTGGTAAAAATCTCAACATTTCCACTGAAGTTCTTTTAACGGCAAATGAGCCACATTCTAAGGTGAGCGCTAAAAGTTAGTTTAGCTTGATGGAACCACATCGAACCTTTAACAACAATTCATGAGTTTCACAGGCAGAAATTTCTCACCACTCAATGAAATATTATTCAGAGAAACTTATATATTATTTGTAAATAAAGTACATTGGTATACCACTACATTTAAACTGAGGGTCAAAAGGTGCTTCTTTATATATTAAAGCTATTTAACTCTTTAACTTGAATTGATTTACTTCAGTCATTCAAGTCCTTCGAAAGTGCAAAGAAATAAAAAAATATCCTCACAACTGTAGTTTGCAAGGAAATCTTGTTTGAGGAATTTAATACTCTGATTACAAAATAGTGGTTGGGATCTCAATATGAGTCTTAATAATAAGCATCAATCAAATTGATTGTTGTTTGCACATTTTCACTTTGATCGGTAAAAGAGATTACAAATTAGTTATTCAAGGTTAAAGATTTACTTATTTGTTTTAGCTGTTTGCAATTTGTCCCTTACACAATCTATACATGAAAAACTATTTTGTAGTCATGGATTTAACTATAGCATCTCAATTTACCTCAGTAGTTAAAATGTCAACAGTAGAGATAAATAATAATCAAAACCCACCGTTAGTTGAATATTATTTTCTAAAAGACTTCTTTTTTTTTTTTTTTTTACACATTTTTGCATTTTACATTGTGCATTTGTTGAATTAGATTTTTAGGAATGGCAATTTTTCAACTTTGTGAAATAAGAACAGGTCTACCACATTAAATAACAAATCCAAATTGATTATAGAAATGAAGCAATCAACTTTCCCATGATTGGTAGGTCAACTTCTGAATCTTTAGATATTTTCTATTCATTAAAGCATTAAAAAGCAGAATGCAGCAGATTTTGGTCTAAAACATACATCAACCACAGATGCACTTTTGGAAGAGTTTGGTATAAAAACATAAAAATATAGTCTAAAGCATAAATGTGATTATGCTTACCAGAAAATATGCTCTGTGTTATAGTAGAGGTTAACAAAATAGAAAAAAAAAGAATTTGTGTAGATTGGAAAATGCCTAATTGATTGCTGATTTATTGAATTTTTGCCACTAATTTCCCAGAAATGAGAGATTAAGTTTGAGAAGTCATTGTGGTTTCATTATGATTTGCACCTGTGAATCTCAAGATATGTGTCTGACTTTCTATCCTCAGTGGAAATACTTTAAAATGTCAATTTAATCATATTTGTCTCATTGCATTTTAAATTACAGGCCTTCACAAATAAATATCACATATTATAAACACTGGAGTACGGGAAAATATAAAATATAATTTAAAACAATATAAACATTTGACAGAGTAAGCATAAATATCAAATTATAATATTAACGATAGAAAGGTTTAAACATATGAGCAAGAGTAGCCACATAAAAATATAACATTCGAGATCTTTCTCTATCATAATGACCAGAGTCTCCCTTTGAGCTTCCAAACAAATACGAACAAGAAGGAAATAAAATCTCCAGACACTCTTTCATCTGTCTGTGTGATCCTGCTGAGGAAGACGAGTCTACATTCATCAGCAAAGCAGCAGCGGAGGAGTTATACCTCGCTATGTCAGCGTACAGCAGTCAGAAACACCAGACTGACCGGAGTCATCAACAGAAGGAACAATATGGCTAAAATTCAACACAGCCATGTTACTGTAGCACCCAGCCAGGGACAGATTATAGCACCACAGTTTACCCCCATGCTCAGTTTGTCGCTTCATCCGCAACCTGCGACTCAGTGCCAACACTGACTTCACGGAGGGGTCTGGCACTTCATTATAGCAAAGTTAAAAAATGGAAAGTGTTCTTTTTTTTATTGGTTTTATTTCTTTTTCTTTTTTTTCTTTTTCTTTTTTTTAACTGTCACATAAAGGTCTCAAGAGGCAGCAACACAGTGCACCATGTCAAAACCTCAGAAGAAGAAGAAGAATGCATTGATATTGACCAGGTAAAAAGCAGGCCCCGAGTCTCCCTCTGTCACTGACACAGTGGAAGTTTGCTCTTCTCTACACAAACACACCAGCGGTGATAGCAGCAGCAGCCAATACAACGTACGATTTTGTGGCGTAGTGGGCAGAGAAAGAGTTTTAAAAAATAGAACCAGGTTTCCCAAAACAACATCGGGTTCCACTATAATACTAAAGGGAAATACCGTCGGAACGTAATGCAACATCCGGGAAAGAGAACCTGTTTAAATCTGCTGCTAACGGTTGATTACACTGTAAAATGTGTGGATGTTAGATAGAGCAAGGTTTTCAGTTTATTTTTTTTATTTCAAGTTTTAAGTTTTGGAAAACCCAGTCCATTGTTTCTGTGGGGAAATCCCCTCCAGACTGACAGAAGGTGCAGATTTGTGTTTTTGTATATTTGATTAAGGCACCTGGTTCAGCAGGCATCATAATTCAAAATATTGTCTTTTCTCTGTAAGTGTAAAAACCAAGGGCAAGGTGAGTAATGCTTTTGGTCTTTTGACTATCACAGGAAAAATATATAAGAAAAAAAGAAAACAAGGAGTATGTAGGGTTAATATACTGGAAATCTGTCATAAACACCCTCAAGCCTCTTTGTGCTCATTCAATAGCAGCAAGTACAAAATCAAATCACTGAGAGTACAGAGAGCCCCAAAAAGCCATGCAACAACTTTGTGACAATGAAATCAATTTCTTATATCCAAATCATTTTCCCATTCTGCAGGGGAATTAAAATGCACCAAATTCTCTCAGCTTAATGCAAGAAGTTACCCTGCAAACACACAAGCCTTGCTGCTTCTCATTTCGGGAAGAACAAAAGAGAACGAAAGTGACACAACCTCAAAATGTGAGGCGATTTTACAAAAATAGGGTTGTAGGTGGAAACAAAACAGAATATATTTGAAATGATACAAACAAAACTGGAAGCCAGACTTTTGGGTCATGACAATACAGCCAACAGATGGGAGTCAAAAGAACCCATTATTTAAACATTTTGAAGAATACTTACTTTATAGATGCTACACTAAGAAGTTTCCAGGAAAAAAAACACTAATTTTGCCTTAACAATAGCAAGTTAAGGAATAAAAAGAGAAAACAAGCAGTAAAAACAACACTGATATCAATTGAAACTGATGTTGCAAACAGGTTTTCAGGCGTTATTTTAACTAAAAGTTCTTTGCTGCCTTCCTTCAGACTTAAAGCATAAGGACTGTAAGAGTTGGGATCAGTAGAGGAAGTTGTTCCAGCTACAATAAAAAAAACGCTAATTGCTGTATATGTTGGAATAAAATACAAATGCTAGTAAAAGCGTGCTTATTAAGTTTTTCAAATAAATATGTGTATCATTGCATGGGAGAACTGAGAATTTGGGAAAGATTTATGTGACTTAGTAGTTCATCAAATGTTTCACTCAGCTTTATTTCCTTATTTTTACAGTTAAAATAATATAAATACTTTTTGTCACTGCAGAAAGTTGTAAACAAACAAACTATTTTATTAAATGAATCATTTATTTCAGTTTTCCAGACATTATCTGTCATTTTTACCTTCCTATAAGCTTGAAGGTATTATCAGAGTTAATAAGGTAGTAAGTTGTTGGCTGAAAAAAATGCTAATGGAAAAATATATTTCATTAATTAACACAAGCAAAATAGATTAAAGAAACTTTCAATAGCCTTAAAAGAGCTAAATATAACCTAATATTAAAATTCAATATTTAGGGTAGCATCTTAAGTGCAGTAACTTTATAACGAGAGCAAGAAGCAAAGAAACCAACAATATAGCAAGTGAAGTGGTTGTCAGGTATGTTTTTTAAACAACTTTCATTAACCACCATTTTTTCTTTCCTTTACTCTAATTTCAGAACTACAAAACCTAATAGTTGTTAGTTATTGTCATAAATGTTCATCATGCTGTGTGTCTTATGAAATAAATTATATAATTCACAAGTATAGAAAATAAACTTCAATTCACTTTAATACAGTTCCATGTGAAGCTTCTGAATTTTGAGGTTGGGCAAGGTTTGCATAGCTTTGCAAGTTATTAAAATTCAAACCTTCCCAATTCAAAAGAATTACTACAAATCCAAAATTTAGGATATTTAAAATCACTACTTTAAAGACGACATTAAGATTTTATTCAATGGAACAGCAGAATTAAAAACAATGTTTTCATTAGGTGGCATTTGTTGCCATAGCTAACATCAATCTAAAGCTAGCATGTTGCCAGGTTGTGTAAGACATAATCTTTAAATTGTTTTAAAATACAAAGTTTCAATGAATCCAAAGTTTTAATTTTAGATTGTTTTTTTGTCTGTTTGTTTTGTTTAGATAATTTGTCAAGTCCCATTATTTCCAACTTATGCGATCCTTTAAGCACCTGGAACCAGGAGTAATGGATTAAAAAACTTTAAGAGATTCCTACAAACACAGGATATCAAATTACGTATTTTAAAAAGTTATCTCAAGTCCTCCAATCCATGTGTTTATCTTTCTTGTGAAAAAATTCAATTGTAGGGCAAGGTAAGTAATGCATTTGGTCTTTTGACTATCACAGGAAAAATATATAAGAAAAATAAATAAATAATTTAGACTTGATACTATAACTGTCAAGTCCAAATTATTAATATAAATTAGCATACTGCTAAAACCGTATCCCCAAAGGATTTGTATGAAATCTAATTCAATCAATCAGTTCATACTGTGAAACAGATGGAAACTTCTCTGAAATTATATTATATGATCTGAAAATGTATATCACTGAAATAATATAAATTATATTTTAAATTTCGTTATGGCAAGTTTTGTCAAGCCCAAGAAACTGGCTTTTACAAAAGAAGTCATGCTATGCTGCGCAACATTTATAACACAAGTCAATAACAGGAACTCCCAACTCCTGCTGTTCAGAGAAAGAACCCATGTGAATCTTCTTCTTACTGGTCCAACAGCAAAATCCCACCATTTACAGAAACTTAAAAGTAATGGAAACAATTGGAGTGGGAGGGGGGAGGGCAGCACTTCTTGGATGACCAAACATTATCAGCACCATGTGACAAACCCCAGTTGGATCACAGCTGGATATCAGAGTCAAATCCTTCATGAAGGGAACATGTTGCAGATTCATTTTTTTTGTTTGTTTGTTTTAAATTTCTGTGTCAGTCTGTTGGCCTTTGTTTAGACTTTGTGTACAGAGCATTGCACCATAGTGATTGACATTGATAATTCAGAACACACAGGCAGACAATATATTTTTTGTACAGAGTAAAGAATGGCGACAATAACTGGAATACATAAATATATTTTTCTTTCGATTTAATACGTCATCACATGTCAGATAGAAGAACAGTATTACCCTGATTTGCTGAAGAAGAGCTTTATGGTATCCACGTAGCTTTTATTGAACAAGAGTAGCACAAAGTTACACACTCTATTAGCTTAATAGTTACTGTATAGGATTTTTTTAGAACTAAAAAGAATAAGGAATAGTTTTACTGGCGTGGATTCTCACTCATTTCCTTGACTGTTAAAATGCCACAGAGTCTCTTGGTTTGAATGTAAAGTTGCACAGCTTGCGCCTATTATGTTAAATGTAAAAACCTGTGAGGACTCTCTTAAAAGTACAGCCTCGTGATCGACAGCAAAACATGCGCGCCTCTAACGTCAGCCGGCCGTCAACCAGCGGCCCTTTAACCACTGTTGACCCCCTGACAGACCTGGCATCAGATCATAGCTGAAAAAAGGCTTTCAATACTGTCACTAAAGACACGCGAGTTAAGAAATTCAGACTTCTGAAGTCAATTTTCAGTTATGGATCGCCACGTCTGCTACTTCAGTCAAGGTTGTTTTGAGCCAATCAGGCTGAATGGTTTTGTTGTTGTTGTTGTTGTTTACCAGACTGGCAGAACAATGTTATAAAGCCCAGGCATGTCCCTTAAGCTACAAACATGTCTGCCATGTTGTTATTTTTGTTTGTGTGAAGTTATTTGAGAAGGCAATAAGTGTCCGGATTGAGTCTCCACTTGTAATTGGCTTGCCATACAGTACAGTGATATAGTAATATCCCCTAAGGCGGCCCAGAAAAACAGCTTTGGAGCGAGCTCTTCCCGGCCGCCCAAGGCTAAACCCCCTCCTCTTTAAGTCACAAGTAGAAATCAGTTTACAAATGATAACAATATAGCTCTCTGAAGAAATGTGTCTACACTGTACATCGCCCTGAAGAGGAAGCCAAAGCAGAATCAGTTTTTCCATAGGAAACCTCTACTGAAGGCAAATGAATCATGACGCCAAGGGGGTCAGCATCAGAATCAAACATAGGGGCCCTGGAATCAAAACCCTCTTTTTTTTTCATTTTGTTTTGTTTAGGACCACAAACATACCATAACACCCTGACCAGGAAATAAGACCGATCCTTTCAAGACACTACACTTCCTGAAAGCCAAGCAATGATACTCTCTTCCTCTCTCTGAACACCTCATATCATTTCATGGCTCAAGAAAATTTGTAGATCTAACCCCTGTCAGGCCACACGGATATATTACTTGCTAGTTCATAGACCTAGCCGTGTCAGGTAATAGACTTATCCGAGCAAGTAGTCATCAAGTACACTTGCAGCATTCACACGAGGCCGTTTAGCAGCAAATGGAAGAAAAAAAAACATTTCTTTTTGTTTGTTTTTTCATTTTTTTTGGACAAAGTGCTGTTGTCTTTTTAAACATATAACATAATCTACACATATAACTAACATTTAGAAGATACATATTAACTCATAGCTTATTTACAAAATATATAACCTCTAAGAAAATAATTATGGACGGAAAGGGGAGAGAAAGTCGTTAGGCTACAACTAGTCAAAGAAGTCAAATGTGAATATTGGAAACTTATCATTCTAGTTTCAGAAAAGAAGCACCATTTCTCCCTTTTTAGACAGAAAAGGAAATTATCTATTACCCAATCATGAAATACACACAGAGGAACGCTCACAGTCACTAGAAAACGCTCTGGAAATAACTTTTGGTCTTCATACTGGCCTGGAATTTAAAAAAAACCCTCATGCATGAATTCATTTGAGTCCTAAAATCTGATTATGGTTAATTTGAAGAGAATTAGTTCTTGGGTGAAACAGGTGGAAATAAAATTTTGAAATATTTGCACAATGGAGATTGCATGATATGGCATAAGCAGTGTAATATGTACTGGTAAGTAGCTAATTTTGATGCAGTAAGGCTAGAAGACTGAAGGCAAGGTGAGGCATACAGGTCAACAATGCAGCTTGAAAGGTAACAATCCCAGGAATGCAAACGTCTCGTAGTTTAATGATTGATTTTGAAACTAAAGTTTAGAAGCACAAAGAAACCAGAATTACCTGACTTTTAATCTGACTGAGCTTAGCCTGTGGAAAACACAATTTTTATTCCTGTCAGTGAATGCACCATAACTAAGAACAACGTTCTGCTAACCACAACACTCATCAGTGGGGACGTTCTTACTGAGTGAAGAAGACTCAAAGTTGTCTATTTTCGAATGACTGAGCCGTTAAAGAATAAAGCATTTTCTACAGAGGAATGTTGGCTGTTCATTCAGAGAGTTAGGCGTTGTCATGTTGCACTTTGGGGAGTTTTGTGTCTCATTGAAGTGGCAAATTAGCAGAGAGCACATTTTAGTAGATAAATGTGCTGGAGTACATTTATCTACTAACTTTGCTGGAGTACTGCAAAGTTTCACTCTCTGTTTGTGAGCTTCCAACTTCTCTATCATGAAACATGTCAGATTTGGAAATATTTGGAATATATCAGAGATACGGTAAAGATCCAGATGTTAAGACACAAAGACTGCTGCTCAAATTTAGTAATGCTAACTGCTAATATACGAGTGGAAAATGTCAATCTCATCATCATTTTGTCTTTGTTCTAAAAAAGTGACTCCTTTCTCACAAACAGTGTAAGATTATTACTCTTATAAGGCCATACAATGTTTTGAATGCTGTTAAATAGAGATCTCAATTATCCATATTATCAGGTAGAGGGTTGGGTGAAAATCAGTCACAAACCTTCTATTGGTGCGTCTCTATTAAAATGTAAAAGCTGATGATTCCAGGTCAGTGTGAAGCATCATTTTGAGCCACAAGACAAATACAGTCTGTCCTCCATCTTCCTGCAGGCCGTTCTAATGACAGTGACTTTATGCCACATCGTGTCTGAAATTATCCAGTCCTCGTTGTCTTTTACATCGTCAGTAAAGAAGATTATTCGATCAGCCTGTTTCTTCTTTTTCTCTATAACTAATTCTCTGACCTATGAATACCTAAAAACCAAAAAGCAAGTAGCTTAAATACAAAAATATACTGTTTTTTGTTTGTTTTTTTCTCTAGCTTTTTAAATGCAGAAATGTGACATGCTTGAAAACAAATCATTGTCATGAAAAATGGCATTTCATAACTCATAGATGTAGCATTAACGCTTCTATATACAGTACTTTAAAACACAACTCAGATAATATTCTGCTTGTGAACTAGACCTTGACTACATACAGAAATCAAACAAGTGACACAGGAATATTTTGGTTATTTCAGGGAACATCTTGACAAGCAAAAAAAAAAAAAGAAAAGTAACTTAGCTTATCTACTAGGTGAGCGGTTGGTTTTTTTTTTGTTTGTTTTTGTTTCCTAACTAGCGCCATTAACACACTTAGCATGTGCAGGGAGGAATCAGTTCAGGAATGAAGTGCTTCCTAAGCAACAAAAGAAATCTACAGGAAAAAGCCCACATTGCAAGGGACACAAATGAATGTTCCTTTTCTGTACAGAATTGGACCCAAACTAATTTCACAGTTCTATGAAGTTCCCTGACCCTCCCACATTTCTTACATTCAATACGGCGTCAGGTAAGCTGTGCAAAACCTTACTTTAACTGGCTGGTCGCCATTTTCGTTGCATGTGTCTTTGGTACAAAAAACAATCAAAATATAGTGTGCAAATATTTGTTGTAACCCTAAAGGAAAAATATCTGTTAACCCGCCCCATCCCGCCCCTCCCAGGCCCCTAAAGACAAGAGTACCAAAAACCGAAAGGAATCTATTGCAGAGCCCTCCTATATACACAGACTCTGTGGCATCACGCAACAAGAGCTTCCATTTGTTTATGTACATTCAGAATATCTTTAAACAACTTGTGTCCATCCTCTCGTTCCCTAACAATCTTCTCTCCAAAGCTGGAGTTCGAGTCCGTCTCTGACACACACTCATTCAGACTTAAAGAGACACACACATACATATACAAGGCACAATGAATAGAACTCTGATCAAACACTAGTATGAACACATCAAACTGTCACCACCACGCTGCCTGGTCAACTTTACTGTACAAAAAAGGGAGGAGCTGATGCCTGGGAGACACTTCTATGTACAGTTTCCTGGAGGAGATGGATTGCTGTTTATGTCATCTTTATCACCATCCTCATCGTCGATTCCCAGTCCAGTTATAACCACCAGAAAGCCCCAAAAAAGCACCATGCTACATGCATTTCCAATTCAGGTTGTGAACCACTTCCTGTTGATTAAGGTTACACGCCGAACCAGCAGGATGTGTGATCGCTTGAATCTTCGACTGCATTTTCTTTTTCTGTTTCATGTCTTGCGCTAATATGCTAAACCTGTTTTTGCAAGCAGTTGAGTTGATTGGCAAACCGGAGATGGCATGAATTTATTTAGGCCTTCAGTACTAAATATTTCCTGCCACCCTGCTTTTATCTCCTCTGCAGCTTTCTGGGCTACCAGAGCCATTTTTGTAAAAGTGCTTCAGTGAAAGGGTCAATTTAACATCCTGGAACTTCTTTTTTTTTGTTGTTTTTTTTTTTCTCTTTTTTGCTTTTTGGGATAAAGCTCCTTGTATAAATGATAACTTATGCTTCATCAATCTGTGATTGTTTCTGGCATGTAACAAGATTTCATCTGTCTTTATTACCACCTCAAACAAAGTCATGCTCATTTGAGCTCCAGTCTCAGTCCCTAAAGCCTGCAGCAGGCGACGTTACGCTCATCTAACAATCACCAGTGGATTTAAGAACGTGCTGCTCCAGACACACCAAACCATCTCTTGCTTTTCAACGTGCTTCTCCCAACAGCCGGCCACCATGGTTGGGGAGACAGCGATGTACTGACGCTGCGCGTGGCGTGCAGAGACGGAAAAGCCAGGGTTCGTGCCTTACAGCTGCACGGCAAAGACAAGCACACGTACGGGGAGGTGGTGTGTGTGTTTGAGTGACTGGCGATGAGTGTTTACTCTGAGCTGGAGGGGCATGCAGAGGGGAGAATAGTTACAACGGACAGCACGGTGATAATATGGAGTCCACTCTTCTCGGTGGACGGAGGGTTTGTCTACATTTTAGAGGTGGGGACTCGCAGGCCGACCAGTCCTCCCGTTGGGTCCCCGCGTCCCGTGTTCTCCAAAATCTTGTTGACAAAGTCTGAAGTCTGCCCAGCAACCGGCGATGGCACTAAAGGCAAAAAGAGACGTAAAGTTGTGAAAATGTATTTTCTCGTATCCAGATTTCCTCTGTCTGCTTTTTTTGCCAGACAGCTGCATCCTAGGTGCACAAAGGAGGATTACAGGAGATCCTCCCTATAAAACTATATTACTATCACAGCTCCCAACAAAATCAATATGGATCCCTGCTGGCATTAGAACAATTACTTATTCTGTTTTACTCGTTTTTAAATAACATTTCTGCTGTAGACTGTTTATTGTAAACAATCTGTTCTCTTTTTAAAGTTCAATACACATGAAAATTATTTAATAATTTTCTACTGTATATTATTATGATTTGGTTATGTATTTATTTCAAACAAACATATTCACAATTCAAATACTATAATATGTATTTAGATAACTATATGTTTGAAAAGGAGGTAGGCAGAAGCATAAACATGTTTGACCCTATTTCTTTTCTTTCATATGTGTCTTAGTTTATATGTTACTATTAATTTAAACAAATATAGTTACTGTTGGGATTTTTGTTATCTATGTATATTTAATAGTATATCGTGATGCTGCTTTTACTTGAATTCCTCACTGTGAGGCAATAAAGGCTATTTTAATTCCCATTTCTTCTAAATCAAATAACATGAGAAAATACAGACAGCAGTTTGAAATAATTACTTAATCTCTGAAAGAAATAAAAAGCATAACAACTAGAAGCCCTTTTTGAAATATAACTACAATTTTAATTTGCACTTTCCTTTTTTGTTATTTTTGCTGAAAAACAATTATAAACTTAATTTTATGCAATTACTGCATTTTTTTTTAACTTGAGTTAAGGAAACTGACAAACAAATGTTTCTTTAAGGGTACAAAATGGAAGTAAAGATAGAAAAAATAGCAAACTACAAACATTTAGAGGTCAGAGAAAGAGATACTTTAAACCAAAAATAAATCCTGTGACTTCAGATTTCAATCCAAGTAAGTTTAAAATAGCATTTTACAAGCACAGTAAAGCTAAACGAGGTAAGAATGTTTCCTCATGTTAAATTCTCACCAAGCGTTTCCTCGATGAGCCGCTCCAGAGTCTCGGTCATGTTGGTTGGGCGTGGAGACGAGTCCTCCACTCGCAGCATTATCTCCTCCTTGATGGCGTTGATCACAAACAGTAGCCGATCTGCACGTGTTCAAGCACAGAAGACACTAAAACTATTCATCATGCTCCTCAGACCATATTTTTGTTTCTAGATTAATAGAGATAAATGTAACATGTAAAATAAAAAGACAACAATTGTGAGATAATTAACTTACCATATTCTGTACTGAGTCCCCAAAGCTTCACTTTGTTTGCTTCATATTGAGCTTTCTTTTTTAAACGGCAAGCCCTAAATCCCAAACAGATGAACGTTACTTATCCACATTGTAGCTCTGACTGTAATCGTACGCACGTAGGATGCCGTACCTGGACGCCAGCTTGTTCTTCTCCTTGCGAGAGCGCGGCCGTGCGGTCAGCGGCAGCTCGCTGACGGGAGTGAGGTCGCTGATCACCTTGTTCAGCTTGCGGAGCTCTGTGCCGATCTGCAGCAGCTTGCGAGGATTGGGAGTCAGGTCTTCCACGTCTGTGCGCCGCGATTTCTTTAGCATGTATTTTCCTTTGTAACAGGAAGGAAAACAAAAAAATCGTAACACATTACAAAGCAGTAAATTTCTATAGACACAAAAGAGGCACAGTTGAATTATTACTCAGAATAATGTGTCACTTCGCTATATTTTTTTAAGCTATTATTCCTTTTTATAGATGTGCATCACTTGCTAAATAAAAAAAATACTCAAAATAAATCCGAAAGATATCATGATCTTACACAGACGGTATTAGAAAAATACAACCTTTATTTGAGTGCATTTATTCTTTAGGGAGAAGCAGAAAGAAAGATAATTTTAATTACTTTTGACACAATTAAAGTTAAATGTACTATATTGATTGAGCCTGCTGCAGCACCAAAAGGATCACGTTACTATGGATGACTGTAAGTGTGACTGTGATGTTTCTTATTTATGTTGAGCTTCTTAAAGCCATTCATTGATCCCAGAATTTGGAAATTTTTGGCATGTATGATGCAGACAAAATACGCAACATAAACAAAAATAAAAACAAAATAACATTTACATTTCTATACAATAAAACAGAGGTGCTTTCCAATGTGCATTTAAAAAAATATATAATTCTAAAAATACATTCCTCTCAAAAGGAACAAGTTCTTATTATTCCTATTAAAATAAATATGACAAAAGCATTTTTTATTGATACTTTACTTTTGTGAGTTAATTAAATTGTCTAGGGACTTTTAATTAGAAATCCATGACTTCATGTTTCCCTGTTGTATAAATGGCATAACTCATAGGCAGCTCTTTATATTTATTTATATTATATATTTATTTAAGATAAAGAGAGATTAATTAATTTAATGCTTGCATTTCTAGACTTATTGAAAATTTCACATGCATATTTGCATTTCCAATAAAAGTTAATTTTATATACCTTCACAGGTGACATGTTTCTATCATATTTTCTTCATAATGAACATGTTTTCTGTAATAACCTGCGTGGCAACATGTGGATATAATACATAAAAGATATAAACAAAAATGACCTGAGTGTCTCTTTTTAATCACAATTTTCAAATGTAGCAAGACTTTAATGGCTTTTTCCCATTTATACAAATCTAATTTCCATAATTCAGCATCATTTAAAACTAAAAGGTTTGCATGAATACAGATGATGGATAATTTGCTTGTGACAGTTTTTCATTTCCCCTGCTATGTAAAAGGATCCTGATCTGGGCATGCTGTTGTGCAAACCCATCTCAACAACATACATCATCACAGCCTCATTTAAAAGTCTTAGACAAACCTCACGGACACAATATTATGGAATAAAAGGCTCAAATAAAGCTTCTGTTTTACTACTCTGTCCTAAAAAAAAAAAGGTAAATGTGATACAGCTGAATATGGAGTGGATCTCAAAGGTGGACATGTTGCTGTTAGAATACCAGGTGTATGTGATGTAAGACCAACGGGCCAATCGTAACGCTGGAGAAGCCTCAGAAATGTCTCCCTAGTGCTGCTTGTGTTTTATATAGAGACATAAATCTATATTTTTTTCTTCATATGGTCTTTGGTAAGTTGTAGACCCGTGACGCAGAAACATTTTCTTCTAAATAACTGAATAAAATTTCACAAAACCTCGAAGGAGAATGTTTCATCTTTGAAAAGTAGAAGTAGAGCCTCCTGCACAGCCAACAAGAATGTAGCAAGTGGTTTCTGAATTGTAAGTCAAGAGGAAAAGACTTGGACAGCGGTAAAAACCAGCTGACTAAATGTGCTGGAGCTCCACTTGGGTTGCTAGGTAACGAGACTGGGCAGTAGATTTCATGCATCTACCGTATTTTCCGGACTATAAGTCACAGTTTTATTTCATAGTTTGGCCAAGGGTGAGACTTATACTCCGGAGCGACTTATGTGTGAAATTATTACCACATTATTATATCATATCACATGTTATTTTCACACTAAACCACCAGAGGGCGCTCTAGGCCTGTGTTGATAATGTGTGTGGTAGAAGCTACGTCCGGAGTTAGCCAAGTTGTTTACAAGCGACACCAAAGATGAAGATTTAGTGATTTGGAGCGACAGGAGAGTATGTTAGTATGTTATTTATGCTATAGTTATCTGAATAACTCTTAATATGTTATGCTAACATACCAGGCACGTTCTCAGTTCGATGTTTATGTGTCATGTAGCGTTAGCATACCATACAATTATTCAGCCTGTTGTTGCCTCAATTCTATTTTTATTGCCTTTCACAATGACATGTCTGTTCTTGGTTTGGATTTTATCAAATAAATTTTCCCAAAAAATGCAACTTATACTCTGGTGCGACTTACAGTCCGGAAAATGCAATATATAAATGGCACAATCAAGATAAAATTGATAAAACAAAATTAAAACTGAAAGATTTGAACATGATTTGAGACAGAAAATTAATGCTGTTAGTTTAATGCTCATAAATGTTGCGGATTTCTCCTCTTTAATGATAACATTCATATTTCAGGATTAATGTTCATTTAAAAAGGTGGGGAAGGTTTTCGTCTGTTTAACCACACCTTTGGGAGCTACTGTGTGTACTTTCTATGAGTCTGTGTGGTTGTGAATACCATGGAGAGGCCCGTTCTTCTGGTACATGTTGCTTGGCAGCGTGTGTCTGTCCCACTCAGAGGGCTTCAGCATCCGCTCCTGCTTGGAGGGGGTGAGCTGCTCGCTGTACTCCCAGAAGTAGCGGCGCTTCCCTCTTTTCCGGCTGGAGACTCCAGCTGTCAGGCCTTTTATGTCGTCCATCAGCTCCATGTCACAGCCTGACGGGACAAAGAAATGCAAAAATGTTGAAGAAGTTAGAGTACACTGCAAAAACACAAAAACTTACCAAGTAATTTTGATCTAGTTTCAAGTGCAAATATCTCAGTTGATTTGTAATAAGACATAACTAACTTACAAGTAAGTCATTAATCCCTTACTATTGATGAAAAGCTACTTGTAAGTTAGTTTTGTCTTATTTAAAGCGCACTAAGATATTTGCACTAGAAACTAGATGAAAAATACTTGGTACGATTTTGTGTTCTTGCAGCAGAAGAATTAAGGAGACATTAGGTTTTGAAATGCAAGAAAGGAAAGAACTGAAGACGGCCTCTACCTGGCTCAGAGAAGGCGTCGCTCATGTCGTCATCCTTGTCTGCTTCGTAGTCTTCATCCTCCTCCTCTTCCTCTTCCTCCTCATTCTCAGAGAGCTCATGCTCACTGCCGAAACCTTCATCGTGGTCTTCGTCGTCCAAGTCCAGCCCATCGCCCTCATCCTCCTCTGGCTCCTCGTCGTCTTCCTCCTCCTCGTCTTCCTCCAGCTGCGTCAGAGCTCGGCTGCGGGTCAGGAACAGAGAGTAGTTGTGTTCTTCCTCCTTGCTCTGCTCCAGATCTTCAACCAAAACCCCGCCGCCTGCGCCGCACGCTCCTGCCACGACGTCGGACGTGCTGCACATGGTCTGCTTCGCCTCTACCAGCTGAGGAACAGCAGCGGACCTGCCGACAGGCCCCTCCCTCCGCGTCGCCCCCTCCGCCTTCAACTCGAAGCCTTCCAGGCTAGCCGAGCCGCTGGGCTGCGGCGTGGCATGGCCCACTGAGATGGCACTCGCTGAAGTGGAAGGCTTCTCGTCTTGAGGCTGGGAGAGAGGCAGCGGCGGATCTGACCTCTCAAAATCCGTCTGGGGCATCGCCTCTCCTTGAGGTCTGGGTCCAGAACTGACGCGAACTTTAGCTTTCCGAACAAAGTCGGCGCTGTGAGACGTCGAAGCAGCCATCTTAGCCCCTCGACCCGGAGGCTTGGGTTGAGCCTGGGCGTGGTCCTGGGCGAGGCTGAGCTGGTTCTGGGTTTTAGCCATGGTCTCAGTGCTGGAAGCAACAGGTCTGGTTGCTTTTTGGGAGCTTTCAGGAAAGTCTGCGAAAAGGCTTCTGGAAGGCCGGGATTGGGAAGAGGATGTGGAGCACGGAGACGGCCGCACGGAGCTGACGCCCAGACCCTGAAGTCTCTTGTTTTGAGAGGTGAGTGGCTGGGATGGGGGCTGGGGGCAAGGAAGCGTCAGGTCGACGGGAGGGTAGAGAGCCTCACAGACGGGCAGTGAGTCCTCGCTGTTGAGCTGAGCCAGCGTCGGGGTCCGACTGATCACCTCCTCATCCTGGTAGGGACTGGAGAAGTCATCCAGTCCAAGAAAGTCCACTTCTTTGGTTCCCCAGATGTCACAGCTGGCCAGCCGTGTGTATCTGTTAATGACAAAAAACATATAGATGTTTAAACGATGAAACTTCCCACAAAACATACCAAAAACAAAACCGGAAAAAAAACTCCAGACTTTTTGTTTTACGCTTTCCAAATAAAATCTTTATGATACATGAACTTTAAAATGTTCACATTATCCTACAACACAAGTTCAATGCAAAAACACAAAACCTTACAAAATAATTTTGATCTAGTTTCTAGAGCAAAATTAGAAACAAGAGCAAATATCTTTTACCTTAAGTCAAAACTTACTTATAAGAAACCTTTCAGCAAGATATATCAGCTTATTTTAAGTAACTTATTCCTTAATATTGATGAAAAACTTCCAGTTGCATTGGCAGATTATTTCACTTATAAGACACTTTACCATGTAATAAGTGAAATAATCTGCCAATGGAACAAGTACTTTTTCATCAATATTAAGGATTTATTGACACAAAACAAGCTCTCCTATATCTTTCTGAAAACTAGAAATTAAACAAAAATACTAGGTAAGATTTTGTGTTTTTGCAGTGTTGATTCAAACACACCTTTAAGTTTTTTATTCTGCTTTACCCAATTATGAAGCATCAACACTGCATCAAACACCATGTTAACTTGTCTGAAAGTTTACCAAGTCTTCTCTGGACAGCCACGATGCCCAGAGCAAAACTGCAGCTGTTCACCTTGTTATTCTCATCCTCTCTTGGTTTTGGGAATTAGTTTTGCCAGAGTCAGAGTCATTCTACTGTTCCGAGAACAGTAGAATGTTTTCATACGAAAACATTTCCAAGAAGAGAACAGAACGATCAGATGATTTCTCTGCACTCCTTCAGTGAGTTAGCCAACTCTTCTTGAATGTCTTTCCTTAAAATACTGCGAAAACTACAGTTGCTTCATTTCACATGGTCAGTTTTGCAAACTAAGAGCACACAGCACAGCAGTCCTATCAAAAAGCAGCTATTTTTTTATTGTTCACTTGTTACTCAAAAGAATGAAGCACTTTGATTCAGGAGAGACATTTTCCTAATTTGGCTTTGCACATTACTAAAATGAATTTCGAATGCATTTGAAGTTCAGACTTTCAGCTTTAATTCAGTAAGTTGAACAAAATGACTGCATAAAAATGTGATGAACTAAAACACTTTTTTTAAACACAATCCCTTCATTTCTAAAACGAACAACCTTCATCAAATTTTCATGTGGATACCCTCAAATGAAAGCTGAAAGTTTTGACTGTACGTCCGTTTCCAAGTATATAACTAGAACTTAAGTATGTTCCAGCAAACAGATAAAAACACTAAAATTGTGTCAGTGTCCAAATATATATATGGATCCAGCTATACCATCCTGTAAGCAGCACATGTTTTCTGTTCAAACAGCCTAATTTTTATAGCAGCTGTCTCACCACACCTAGCATCCAGTAAAGGTAGGAAAACAACCTTTTACATTTAGTTTTGGAGTAAGACGTAAATCCAATGGTTAGCTGAACTCCAGATAAGCTAAAACAAGATGTGGGTAACTGGGTGACTTCTGACAGTAGTGTTGTTGGCACTGGATTTTATTTAGGGGTGCCTAAATAAAGGAGGTTGAATACAAATGAAGGCCACGTTTCAGATATTCATTTGAGCAAACATTTAGAAAATAATCACACTTCATTTTACAGTGAATAACTACTAAAAACCCCTAAAATTAGTTCAACATTAATGCAAAATGACTAACTGTGAAAATATCCAAGTTATATGAATACTTGTTACGATACGTTATTAAAATAATGTTATGGTACCTGGTGAGGTCTTCCCAGTATGAGTCCCACTGTTCGAACGCTGAGCTGCTATGGACCGTCTCACACTCACCCAGGCCCATCAGCTGATCCACGCCTCCCTCCACCTCTTTGCCCCCGTCTCCGACCCCCACGACGCTGTCCCCGCAGGGACTCTGCTGGTGGCTCATGTCTGTGTCCTGCAGACGAAGGAGAGAAAATCAGCGTGAAGGAGGCAGATGGTGAATTAAATCGAAGGTACTGTTTCAGATGCTGCGGTCTGCTGCACAGTCAGCGTCTTTGTTTACTCCCACATTAACAGTTAAGATTAAAAAACTAAGGCTGAATGAATTATTGTAGAAACCTTTAATTATTGAACAGCAGCATACAAAGTTCAGGAGGCTCCCAGGATTTTTAATGCAGCTAATCAAAGGTTATATGAAGGAAAGAAAAAAAAACTATCTGTGAACTTTTATCTTTTCCAAACGGATGATACTTAGTTAAACTTTTAACACTGTCCAAAACTTTAAAACCTATTATGCAGAGGCTTATACCCAAAACAAATCTTGCTGGATGATAAATTGTCCCAGAAGTTATTGCAATAAACAATAATGTTATTTTGAGAACATTCACAAGTAATATAGTAATGTAATGCTAATGTAATATAATAATAGTTCTTCTAAGATCAATAAACTTTCAATTTGAATGAACATTTACCACTGTAACTGAAAGTAATTTTAAATAAACAAAATAAATAAACAAAACTACAGAAATAACAATAAAATTAATTATGAAGTTTCTGTAAACAAAATTGTCATTCAAAAAAAGGGCTAGCTGAGACAAAAGCACCAGATTGAGACTTTTGTCATACAGTTTTTGAAAGAAATGGACGTCATCATGGTTGAATTTATGATGTGATTAATTGATTTATGGTATATTGCAACAGAAGTAATTATTCATACAAGTAAAGAGCACAGAATAAGGTAACCAGAAAACTGATTTTTGAATTACAATCAGCATTTTCCTCAAACCAATGCACCTTATGGAAAGAGAACTATGCTTACTCTGTGACTGTTTAATTCACCTAACCAGGGTTAAAATGGAGGACAGAAAAACTCATTCTTCTTGCCATAAACACAAAAATGTGTTGGACTTCAAGTCTCTCCTGAACAAGAAAGAACTTAAGCTGCTGACCTCGTCACCTACAGCATCAGGTTGGAATTACTTCAGTCCATATATGACTCATTGTTCTGTCAAATCTAGGCAAAAAAATTAAATAAAAACCATCTAATTTTATTAAAACTATAAAGGTACCAGAATAACCCATACCAGTGCTATGAGGATTATATATTTGTAAGAGTCATTCATTGAAAGCAACTAAACCTAAAAAAACAACATTTAAGCCTCTGTAAGACTAAAATGCAGTGGAAAATGTTATTAATATACCTGGCAAAGAACAGCATCCAAATCTGCAGTATTTAAATGAGAGGGCAATGGTAGTGCAAGGAAGTCGGCCTGACAGAGGAGCTTCGTTTAAGAAAACTCCATCATTATTACCAATATTAAGAGATAACAGAACAATATGTGGGGCAGATGGTACATTCGATGCATCTTATTAGCTCAGATAGAGCAGCCCCAAACAACAGATGGTAAAGCCACTGCTGGGCTGTGATCTAAGCATCATTAGATCAGTCTGCGGATTACACAACCACAATAAAGACACCCAATTGTGATTTCAATGACAACATTTTTAGGTCCTCAAAGCTGAACTGAAACAAGACCAGATACATTTTTATGCATAAGATTAAAGACGAAGCTGATCCTGTTTGTTGCAGGGCAAGAAATCTAATGCTCAGCAGTGAGTCACTATTGTTTAGTCTGGAGCAGGAAGTAAATTGAAGTAGACACCTGTAGCTGACAGCTATGAGTTTCTGTTTAAACCTGCCTGCCATGCCTGATGAATGGGACGGACCTCTGGGTTTAACATTCCTGTGAAACAGATGGCAAAGAGCTCCAGGTTTCCTCATTTTTAGAATTTCGTGACTCCATCTTGAAACATTCATTTTGATTCTGATTGGTTAGCTTCAATGCCATGTACCACACCTCCAAATAATAGTATGAGCTACTTTAACTTTATTTTCATTTTAAATAACAAATCCTAAGTGATAGATACCAAAAATGATGTTGAATGCATCAACAGATAAAGGGAATATCTGATATCTGTGCAGATATTTAATAAAGACAATCTGAGCATTGATAGAAATATTGTTCTTTTTAGGTGTCATACAAAGTCAAATCCACTGTAATTCATTTAAGATGTAGATCGCATGTGCCAAACTCAAGGCTCGGGGGCCAAATCTGACCCGCCCCAGGTTTTTATGTGGCCATTTAGACTCCAAATTACATCAATAAGTCCTTCCAGTTTTTCACAAATCTGCAAAATTCCCACAAAATCAGCAAATATTTAAATTTTTTCTGTTTTTACTGCAAATCTTCTCAAAATTAGTCAAAAACAATGAGTGTAAGTGACTGTTGCCTCAACCTTACTTGCTCTGAAGCCATCATACATAAGTATCATACATATCGTAAAAATTCCTCACAAACATTTCTAAATGTCATTTCGACTGCAAACAAAAACACTAAAACAATCACAAAATGCTGGAGGAACAGTTATTTATTGATATTTTAACAGTTTAATTGGTTTTATCAATGTATTCTGGCACAACCGGCTCTTTAAGAACATTCAGATTTTTGATATGGCTCCAAAATGAAAACGAGTTTGACATCCCTGTTGTAGTTAATAAAAACTTTTGAGAGCAATATTAATGTCAGTTGAGCAATTTTAGCACCTTTCTAACATCATTGATAAAACTTTTATCATAATTTTAGATTTTTTTATGACATACTAAGACTACAGAAATACTGAATAAAACAGCAGTGGACAAAAGTTGCTTTTTTCTCTTAACTTTGTTTTAATTTTTGTGTTTCAGGTAACATAATATTGTTTTGCATGGATGCCAGCGTCAGCAGTTGCAACTATCCAGGCTGCCCAGACAGAGTGCAGAGTGGAGTGTTTTCACACAGCATTGCTCAGTTAAAGAAGATGCTTACAACTAAACCTCTAATGCAACGTTGGAGTTTTACCCTCTGCACCTTTTAAAACAAGCAGCTTGCCATGGCTGTTTCTGCTTGACTTGGCGACCTAATAGCTCGCTGTACACCTAATTTCACTCAACAAGAGTGCAGCTAATAAAGCGTCAACACTTATAATTTCACTGGTTACTGGTTTAAAGTTTAAATGATGGGAATATTCAGTATCGCTGAGGAGATATTTAACAAGTATCTCTGAAAATAAGGCAAATAAATCTGACTGATTTTTAAAAAAATGATTTATGAAGTAACAGTGATCCGCATCCACAAAGTTTAACATTGATTTTTGGGGGGTTTATGAGAACATAAGGTGGAACAGTTGTTTCATTTATCAATTCTCATTTCAGTTAAGTGAAATGACATATGATTTTTATTAATTTTTTTTTGTTTTACAATTAAAAATTAGTATTAGTCAACATTTTATAGAACCATTTGTCTCTGTAATTAAAGTTGCAAGATTTTTTTCATCATATTTCATCGCTTTTTATTTGGACTGAAGCAAACTTTGACTAAGTCCTCCTAAAACATGAATGTAATTTGATCTAAACCTTTCCACTCTTATTCTGGCTGCATGTTTAGAGTTTTTGTCCTACTCTAAAAGTTAAATCTCCTTTGTAATCTTCGAGGTCGTCAAAGATCAACTAGATTTATACTGAGATTAAATTACACACCGGCAGACTATAATCAGGTGATACCTAAAGGTTACAGGTAGAGTAAAAATATATGATATAATACAACTGTGCGCTAATGTCCACTGATTTATCTTCTTTAAATGCATCATTTTTCTTCCATCAAAGCTATCTGTTATTTTACACAAGTCTGTCAATAAAATATATCCGACGATGTGGCTAAGATGCTTCCTCCGATCTCCTTCTATGACATGGTTCACTACAATCAATGTTTAAACGGATTTGTAGAGGACGCAGAGTCTTCACGGGAATAACAAGGTTCTGGTGACTGGCAGAGTAAGAACATGTAGTAACAGGCGGCAGATAAAAGCTACATTAGCTAAGCTAATTTTGCTAGTTTGGCAGAAAGTACTATAATAAATATCACTGATATTTATCTTAGTATTACACAGAAGTAGGTAGAGTATTCAAATTGTAATCAAGTAATAGCTGCAATGTACTTATATTGTTTATAAGTCATAGGAACTTGAATGCTATTTCTATGCTTGTGAGGTCTTTCTTATTGCCATAGAAACTCCATCTGAACTGCCCACCAAGATCGCTATCAGTTACAAAGTTCACCGAGGTCGCATGACTATGTATTTTATTTATCATCGTATTGTGAGATTTTCCATTGTGTTAAAGATCCTCCATGTAATATTACTTGTTTGAAATAAAGTAAAAATGTTTGTTATATGTGTATAAGGAAGCTCAAACCTCACATCTGGAGGTTAAATGAGCGGCAGCTTAGTGGGAGCAAGTAACTGATGTTAAAAGAAAATGGACTCATAAATCCTGAAGTCTGGTGGTGCTTGCAATTTTTTTGTTTGTTTGTTTGTGTGTGTGTGTGTGTGTGTGTGTGTGTGTGTGTGTGTGTGTGTGGTGTGTGTGTGTGTTCACCCACCAGCTCATACATGAAATCTGGGTCAGAGCTGGTGGCCAGCAGCTCAGTGCTGGTTAGGGCCTGGTCAGCAAATGAGTAGTTCTGAAAGGCATCCCCAAAGGGAGGCTCCATCCCACTGACGCTGGGCTGCAGCACAACACAGACAGAAAACACACAGAATGAGCAAAAACAAACTAAGTCTGATCAACTGTGTTAACTTGAGACTGTTTTGCTTCTTTTCAGTGAAGCTAACAGGGTATTAAATTATAATACATCCAAAAATCTGGAACACAAATTAGCCAAACAGAAACACTTAATGCTGGTTCTGTGTGATTATTGCACTACTGTTCACTACTGTAAGCAATTAATCTGTGTTTTGCACAACATATATTACTCTCAGTGATTTTCACAGCTTTATACAATCATCTTATATCTTCAGACACTTTCTGATAAACAGGAAACCAAATGTTCAGCTCAAGATAATTATCTGAGATGAAGTCTGTCTCTATTATATCCACCGTACCAAAAATGATTGGCTTATAATCATCATATACAGAGTCGTTATTAGCAAGAATGTTGGCTCAGTTTTGACAGTTTTCCAAATGTTTTATTTACAATAAGAAAAAATGTGAGGAAGATTTGTTAAAATTAAAGGTGATGTGCAATTACATACATTAATGTAATGAATCAGACAGAAAATCAAATTTTTATGAAATTGAAATCTTTCACAATTCTCAAAAGTTTGAAAATACATGAATTTTGGTTGAAAGCTGAATCAATAAAATGTCAAACAATTTTATTTTGATGATATACAGAAATGTTTACTTTTACTACGTAAGTGAAACTGGATAATTGTGGCTTTGCTTTCATGCTGCAGCTCATTCAACCTCACAGATTCACATGTCACCCCCTACATCTCCAGAGTAGCGCTACATGTCTACTAGCTCATTCGGCGATGCATTCACTTGCACTCGGGCATCTGATTTTTGCTCATTTAAAGGTCCTACAGCCAATGCATTTACAATAAATGCAATTAAATATCTTTCAAATGCATTATTTGAAAGATAACAATGCATTTGAAAGACAATTTGTGTTTCTGTAGTAACAGAAACACGAATCTCTGCATCAAATTAAAGTTGATGCAGAGATTTGTGTTTGATTTTTTTAAGGGTTGTCAAACATTACATTTATGAGATGTGTTTAAAACGATTATTACCCATAGCAACACACAACTTAATTTTTGTGCTTGTGAAACATGCTAATATTTGTCTCCAGTATGTAGATTTCATATACACTTTTCATATCAAATATCGCACAATTTACCATCAAATTTCCAAAGTTCTCAGCCTTGTTTTGCTAGTTTCACAGTTGATATTTATACAATGCTCAGGCAGCACAAAGACAGACAGATGGATAATTGTGGCTTCGCTTTCATGCTGCAGCTCGGGCCAAAGGATTGGGAGACAGATGGAAGAATGGTCAAAGGGTTGGATGGATACACATTTTTAAAGCCTGGCAAAAGGAAATATAAATATATCTCTATATTCTGTTTCTTTTCAACACTTAAAACAAACTACACTTTTCAAAACCTCTTCAGCTTGTGCAAGAACCCTGAATGTAAAACTAAGTGCTTTGGTTATTGGTGACCAAGAAAAATGTGTTGCATAAATCTCTGCCTTTATGAGTATGTCAATAAATGTAACGCAGCTTTCAAATAAAACTCCTGCAATAAATAAGAGTTAGAATGAATGAGGAAACAAAGTGTATGAATTCTTAGCACAGACTTCACACAGCATGGAAAAAGCTGCAGGCAAAATACAAGCCGTTTGGTTAGCAAAATGAGAAGACACAATCTGATTATAGCCTTCTACATTTTACAAATGTTCTCCACACAGATTTGATGTTGGAGAAAAGCAGGATGGTCTGTAAATGCATCCAGACATTTTAGGTAATGAATAATCAATATTGTAGCTTGCAGACTGAAGAATAATATAATAAAGAGCCATGGGAACATTCATTGACAAACCTGCTCTCCTTTTTAGCTTTTTGTTATTAGCACCAAAACTGATTCAATAGACGTGTTATTTTTCACATCTTGGAATAAACAAAAGAAAAAGTTGATTTTCTCTTTGCCTGCTGGCTCATCTACATCAGCAGCCAAGCTGATGCAGCCTCTGCAGACGTCAGACTGATCCAGGGTCAGTCAGTCACCTCTAAATCATGACTCATATCTCTGATCCACTCAGTCTTCAAGCACTTTTGTTTCCAAGTTATCCATTTTTGCATCCAATAGCTACATTTGAAGATCCTTAGAAACATTTTCTGGACATTTTGCACAACTCTGTGTGTATTTATTAACATCATATCTAATCAGGAATATTTTGTCTGTTACTCGTCTTACCTGAGGCATTGCCAGGCACAGCTTAGAGCTCCAGCGGCAGGAACCTCTGGGTCTCCTGTCCAGTCCCACTGGTCTGAGTTGGTCAGCACAATAAAACACTGCTGAGGGGAGATGATCAGAGTCCAGGGGGAACACAGCCTGCAAGGCTGGGAAGAAAGGGAAGGCAGCGTCTTGTCTGTCGTGCTCTGGCGTATTTCTCTGTATGCTTCAGGTCTGCAGAAAAAAAATAGAAGAGGTGTTATGATGAAGAAAAGTGTCAAAAACAACAACAAAACAATTTAAATTAAGCTTCAGGATATAGGTATAACAACGCTAGGTTTGCTTCTTTTTGTCCTACAAATTATTTGTTTCTTTATTGCAAGTCATGCAGTGCAACATTTACCAATATTATCCTGTATTACATGTTTTCCTAATATCGTGCATCCCTAACTTTAAAATACATCCTCACAAGCCCCAAATTAAATATTATTAACAGAGAGCGTATTGTAAGCAAGGGAAACTCTAGAAGCTTTAAAACTGTGGGGAATGTTTCGTTTTTACTTGCACAACACATCAAAATTCTGCTTTGGTTGATTGGAGCTAAACTAGTAGCAAATCATGTCTAAATCTATCGAACAAATTTCTAGCACTTACAAGAGACCAGATGATTTTTAAAAGGTTTAGAAAAAAAAATCTGTAAGCACATCAACAAACAGAATTGTTTTATGATGGACTTTATTTTCAATTAGATTTTTTTTTTTTTTTTTTTTAATCAGATCATGGTTGGGAATAAATGCTTTGATGCAGAAACGGGGATAACTTTGTGATTTATCAATCAATCAAGTTTATTTGTACAGCACATTTCAGCAACAACACAATTCAAGATGCCTTACATCATAAAAACACAAGGATACAAAATCACAATTGAAACATTAAATTTATTCCATCATGTTTAGATATCAACCAACTATCTTGATCTAAGATATTTGGCTTTGTTTCCTACAAATATTATAATCCTGAGAAAAATACCAGGGAGTTTGAAAGAGAAAATGAAACTAGGTAAATCAGTAACCTGACTGGTGCTTCTCTATATGTACATATTATATATTTCTATTCCTGGGATTTATTTCAAACGGTAGACATTTGTACTCATGTTGTTTCCTGAGTGATAATGTTTTGTGGTGATTGTTAAACTTATCATATTTAAATCACTGGCTTGAAAATGTTGATAAAATTTTCCCTTTTCCAAACCTCCAACACTATTGTTTTACTTCCACATTGCTTTACAGCCCATACAGAAAGCACAATTTCCTCTCAGTGAACTCAAACACCATCAAGTTATCACATTAGCACGTTGCTTCTTTTGCTTTGCTCGCAGCTGAAACACGTGGCTCTTATTTATCTCAGCTGCTTTTGCATAACAAATAAAAAGATCTCCATAGGGACATGACCCCAAGCAGCAATCACATGATGCACAAAAAAAAAAAAGAAAAATCACTCATCAATCCTACTCCTCTAAGAGGCCACTGAACAACACCACTTCCTCTTGCTCAGCGTTGGCTGACAAAAATAAACTTCTCACCCCTGACAGTTCCATCTCCCCATGTACAGGCTTTGCATAGAGACAGGAAGTGGCAGAAAACACTGCTGTGCAAACTATCGGGTCGACTGCACTTGTATAAGCAACACCTTATCAAACACAGAAACCGCTGCAAACTCGCAGTCTCTGCATGTGCACACCTAACTGCTTAATCACCAGAACAGATCTGGAGCCAGATAAACATCCAAAATAACAAATTGGAACTATCATCGGACCTTGGTGTGCAAGGTGTTCCGGCGTGTTTGCGTCCGGTTTCATTTGTGGCAGCTCCAGAATGAGGAAACGCACGGCTTAAACACAACAAAGCAGCTGCATCAATCCCGCTGCTGGACAGCCAAAGAGCAAAACGGGAAAAAAACAGCAAGAGAAATCTTCAAAACAAAATTAAAACAAGCTCGAGTGATGATGCATAGATGATTTTTCCAAAGAAAGATCTGAATATAATAAAATATCACAGGCTCGTACAGGCCAGGATGAAGAGTTGAAACTTCGTGATAAAAGCCAGTAAGGTGCATTTAATAAAACAGTTTTCACTTCAAACTATTTTACAAACTTACTGAAATAATTAACTAAAAGTGGATTGCTGAACAGCAGCTGTTCAAATTATTCATTAAATCAAATGTCAATTTCTGTTACTTTCAAAATTCTATTATTATTTGTTGCCTTTGCAATGAACTTTGGCCTGACTAATCACAAATCTTTAGAGCAGAGAAACACAACTTCCTGTTTGCGAGTCGAACATGTTGGTGTCTACTATAAACTGAAAGCACAAAAATGTCCTTTGCTGAGCGTTGATTTGCAAAGCGGCATGAAAAATACAGCAAAGAGTTTCAATCTCGTGTTTTAAAGTAGAATTATCTTGGTTATGTGGAAATGAGATCTGAGGAGAATCAGAAGGCTTTGGTTCATTTTTCCATATTTGTTTAGTTTGCAAAGTCGGTGAATCAATTAAATCAGTTCAGACAGATGACTGTTGTATGTAATTAGGGCTGGGTGATATGGCTTAAAAATAAAATATGCATTTTTTAGGACCAAATTTGATTTCTGATTTCTTTAATTTTTTTCCTTGCTTCTTTCCTTCAAAACATTTGAAATAACAGAAAATATATGTTTAAAAACAGTTTTTTATGTAAATAATTCTTTTTTCAAGAAAGAATTATTGTTTTCAAAGTCATAATAAACAGAAACTGTAACACACTTTCAAACAAGATAGTAGTTCTTGGGCTGGCTAACATTACTGAACTAAGGAAAACAAAGGAATGCATTGGTAAAAAAAAAATTATAAAAATCAATTTTTTTCCAAAAATCACATCTCCACAAACAGAGAATTCTAATAACCAATAAAAATCGATTTATCGCCCAGGCCAAGATGATAATGAGCACAATATATATGACTGTGCTCATATAAATTAATCTGGGTAGAGATAAATATAATATAAACCTGCTTGTCCATTAAAGTGCTGTATGCACTGTCTTGGAAAAGTAGCTTGTTAACCACCAAACCTTTTTTCTGGGGATGTTTCACATTGCAAACACTGAATGTATCTTACTGGGACAAACCAACACAAAGTAGCGCAGAATAAGGAGGTAGATTGAAAATGAAAATGGTTTTTAAATTTTCTGCAGAGAGAGACATGAAAAGTCATAAATGCCTCAACTCTAAATACAAGAAAATTATTTAAATAAAAGTACATTCATGGCCCCATCAAACGAGATAAAATGGATGTTACACTTGTTCAATGTAACCAAACTATTTTGCTGTTTTGGCAAGAACATAAAAATGATGTGAAAATGTGAAAGATTCAAGATATTAAATCACTTTTTTTCCAAGCCACAGATGAAAACACCTGGATTGAATCTTAAAGAGTTAGCTCCAAACAGCTAGCAGACAATGAAAAGCTCCAACTGCGAGCCTGCTGTGCTCATCTCACATCTCCCACCATCATGAAAACAGGTGATATTCTTTGCCCTACAACACTGGATGTGGTCCAAGTAGGCCAATCAGCAGTACCTCCTCTGGAATGAGTTACCCACTGATACCAGCGAGGCGCTAATTACTGCAGAAATAACAAGCCGAAGATGCCAGGCTGTTTATGAAAAGGGGTATGTGAGAGCACACATCACAAAAGGTTGTTAATCCTCAAGCCCTACATGCATTCGGACAGCGTGGCAACAGACTGAAATAGATGCTAAATAACAGTCGATTGTCCCTAAAGGTTAGGGATTTTCATGGCTTGTTTAGATGACTAACAGAATGAGCAGACAGGTGGTAATAGGGCTGAGCACCACTTATTCTTTTTCAATCGTTCACTTCAGACAGAGTTATGGGCATGCAGTATAGCCATTCACATTATCAATATATACAAGTGTGTCAGGCGTTCAGATGTTATTTAAGATGGCTCTGGTGAATGGAAGCAGCTGTATGTCTTTTCTACATGCTGCTGCAGGGTTCATTTGCACAACAGGAACAGTGTGTTATCAGTTGAGTAAAACAGGGTCTTTCACTCACTCAAGGACACGATTGCCACTCTCACAGTTACATGTGTATCTTTTAGTTTCCTCTGGATGGATGGATTGTCTGTATTGCTTTACTTCACAATGCCCATCCAGACCTGAAAAGCCAGGCTTCTGCAGATGGCATGTGAAACGTGTAGCTGAAATTAGTGATGCATGTAGTCAAAGTTTGAGCTGAAACAACGTCTAATTTGGTGCAAATACAGTACAATGTATCAAGATCAGTGAACTATTTTTGTGCGTAAGACTAATGGATGTTTGGAGAGCAACTTTACTTTTTACTTAATGGCATCTGAGGCTAATTAGAACCGTGAGAAATGCATTTCCTTGTAATGATGCACCTGTCAAATGGCTGCTGACTGGAATCAACACTCAAATTTAATTAGTAAATTTGAGGTTTCACTTTAACGCAAACACTGTAAATTGGCAAGGAGTTGGCAATTATGTCTAGTTGTTATTTACAATTGTCATTATTAATGACGCACTTCATTTGTAGATCGTCTTGTCTTGTTATGAGTTAGTTTGTAACCATTTTGTTTACGTAATATCACTTATTTATTGGCTCTTTAGCCCAGTACATTGAACAGGCACATCAATATCATAACTTGGTTTTAATGACCAATGTTTGATAATAATTAAGTCAGTAAGTAATGTTTCATTAAATTGAGATCATACACAGGATTAAATAAGTGTTCACTTCTTCTGACTCTTTTTCAAACAGAAAGGTTGTGGTAAACAAATTATTTTGTTCTGACATCTTTTCTCTGCCCTGCTGACAGCTTGTTTCCTTGTTTTTAAAAACCAGTTTGAAATACATAAATAAAATCAAAAATTAAAACTTAAAACTAATTTTTTCAACCGGTAAAAGCATAAATCTAGAGTCAGTTTTCTGGGGGACTTGGTCTTAACTTCAGTGCAATCATATAAGGTTTAGAGGACAAAAGTTTGAATGACTCTGGCAATTCTTTAATTTTCTGTTGGATTTAAAAGTATTACCTGGATTAAGGAACCTGCAGCACACTTTATGATCTGTGTGTGTGTGTGTGTGTGATATATAACAGTAGACTTAAAACTAAGTGTAGAAGAGTTTAGGTGTTATTTTCTCCAGGAAGAAAATTGGATCAACCTGATTGGTGCAGATCTGATGTTGTGACTTGTACTGAGCTGATATGAGATTCAAAGGACATGATGACTTTGACTAAACATACAAAGTTTTAGTGTACTGGAACAATACAGTATTAAAACACATAATACAAAAGTATAACATAATCTCATCCCCTTAAATTAAAAGAGAAAAGCAATAACTATTCTGCAGCAAAACAATATATTACACTGATGATTATTGTTTTTGTTAATATTACTTTTACAAAACCTCATGGCTCATGGCTCATGGCTGTTAAAAGTTTCCTTCAGCACGTGAACATAAGAAACAGAGAACAATCATAAAGGACATCAAGTGCTAATCAAATGTGTGAATCTAGCCGACAGAAGCTCAGTAACAAACCAAGAAAGGAAAACCTCAAATGCTTAGAGCCACAAATACCTGAAGATCACAGCCTCATTCGGTGGAAGTGTGTTTATTTAATGGGATGAAAGGTTGAGCAAACAAGTCTTACTTAGTTTTAAAGGATCTTTTAATTGTGTTAGAAATAGGCACACATAATTCCAGTTGATTGCAGCACAACAGTGTAATAATCTCTGGGAGCAGGCGGCTTGAGCTTTTCCTGCTGAAGCAGGTTTGCTCAGTTTAACCCATTGATTTAAATGCTACAGAAACAGAGGCTTGAGGTTTGAGGCTTTGTAGGCTGCAAAGCCTCAAAATTACACCAGTAAGGTTTGGTTAAAAGCTAACATTAAACTACTAATATAAGTCAAACATAAAACATGGAAAAGGTTTATTTTAATTTCACAGAAACATTCAACTTGACCTGTGTTTGAACCAGAGATGCACGACATATCGGGATTGCCTTCGGTATCGGCTGATAGGCATTTTTTAACGTATCGGTCCAATAATTAAAACTGTGATAACACTAACAACTGATGTTTATTAGAGGCTGCTCATGCGACAGTGATGCAGCAAAGGATTGTGGGGTATTTAAAGGACCAATGTCAGCAATATGGATATTTTTTCAGTGTTGAAATGGTAAGAAAATATTGGATATCGATATCTGCCCAAATTTTTATATCAGTGCAGTTTGAACCTTCAATAACTTGCATACCATAAAAAAATAATGTGGTTTTGAATTATAAATGTGCCAATCAATCAGGCAGGGATCAACTCTGATCTGTGATCAGCAGGCCAGAATCTGGAAAACCTGATTTTTATTTTTTAATATAAAGAAATCATCTTAATTCCTTCCATTCGACCGTGAGTTCACATAATCGCTCCTTCCACCCATTATTCATAAAAACAGTGGGTGGTAAAATAACAGCTGCCAGCTATTCCAAAATAGACACCCCAAAACAAATTAGCCATCTAAAAATCTTGTTATAAACTACTTTGACATTTTGTCCATAACTTTTGGGTTAAGCCGATGTATCTATTTAAATAACAATTTAGTATTAATTTTTTTTTTTTAAAGCAATATTATTTGTGTAATAAATGAGATAGTACATTATACTAGCAGCAGAAGGAATAATTGTTTTTCATTATTATTAATTCAACCATATTAGGCAGTCTTAATATAAAAACCTGTGCAAATATGGCACCTCCTTGAATCCATACAATGTTTCCTCACTGGAAATAACACCTGCAATGATGCATAATGATGCACTTCATGTTATTCTCTCGAAGGACATTATTATCACTGTAACCAAGAGGGAGGAAAAAAGCATTTCTCTTTACATCAAGCACTGTTGATGAAACTGTAATAAGCTTTAGATTTTTCCTAAACATTTTTGGGATAGCTATGCTGTCAGTGGAAAGACACAAACTGACGTTTTGTTTAAGAAATAAAACCATATAATTGATGTATTTCCTTTGTATTTCAAACCTGACAGCAGGTATTAGCATCACAAACACTATTATTGAATAACACGCTGGCAAGTGTTACAAATGACCTATATTATCCCCCAGTAAAGCCAGAAAGTCACCAGTGTCTCGCCAGTCTCTGCTCCCATCACAGATCTCTGCAAAGCAAAACAAATCGTCAATCTAACAGTCTGTGCCAACACCCACGTAAGCTCGTTTTCCTATTGGTCGAAGAGAAACGAAGGCCCGCCTTATGGAGTGCCTGATAGGCCACATCGGCTGTCAATCACAGAACCTGCTTTATCATAAACAGCTTGTTTCAATCTAGGTTGAAGCAGAAGATAAACAACCAGGAGGCCTACATCACCGTGCCCTACATAATATTATTTATGAGATATCTACATAAAATCACACAAAAAACAAAGTTTACACAATAAAATAGTTAACATTTCGTGTATGTTCGTGTTTTCTCGAAAAAACTAACATGTATGCATAGACTTAGTCACATTGACTCGGTCGATGAATCCCCAAACAGGATTTTTTAAATTAAGGAAAAACAAATTTTAATCATCTTGAAAGCATAACGCTGAATGTTTGGACTGAGTGTATCTGAGCTCGGATCACATGGATTTGCAGAGCATTTCTCCACCAACACAGGAAATGTTTGATGTTGGGGGGCGTGTACCATGGGACACCTAATGCTGCAAAGTCAGACTTTTTCCTCCACAATCACACTTCCACACTTATGTAATCCTATATAATCTGAATGCATAGGAGAAATGGGTAAATATAATGATCGGTGCGATGTTTTTCTAGACACTTTAGGCTCCTTACATAACAGTTGTTTTTACCCAAACTGACACGGAATCAGCTGCTCTGCGAGCTTCATGATACCAAATCAGCAGAAAGTCATCATAGTGATGTTTTGAAGCCACCTGACCGACATTTATATCAGCTAATCAAAGAACGTGAGCTAGCTAACGTTTCTCCTCCTCGACAAACAGCCAAAAGCTAACACAAATGCCACTATAAGATTGTTTATTTGCATTTAATTCAACGTGAAAGAGCCGAAATTACATAGACTGCCCTATTTTCACCTGCAACTCGGTCAGTATGGCCTCCGTCCGCCCCCTTCCTCATCCCAGCTGTAGCCCGACACTCAACAACAAGAAGCAGCTAGCTTCGAAGCTAACAAACCACCGCGGCCGAAACACACACTCAAGTGTCCATAAACGCACCATTAGTGGTCCTACTCACTTTTAAGACTCCCATGCATAGGCCTCGGTCGTTGCTAGACTTCCGTGTTTGAGTTAAGCCGATAATTTTTAAAATATGTCCCTTTCCAATGGAGTCCACACGGTTTAACAGCTCTCTCGGGTTTGTTTTGTTTTTCTCCTTCCTGACGGGTTTCTGGAAAACGCGTGACTACCCGACCAACGTGGTGCACCCACCAGCCAATGGGAGAAGAGCTCCGAGCTGGCGAGAAACACTTTTTAATATTTTTGCAGGTTGTTATAGGTTAAAAGTCACAATGTATGGTTTCAAAACAACTAGAAGATGGCGAATATTGTATATAAAAATATAAAACATTAAAAGAAGAGCAGCAGAGCTATAATGTTTACTTTGGCGTGCATAATGATAATGTATTCTTAGTATACTTCCATATTATTATGAGAAAGCAGCCTGCTTCATTACTTTGCTATTTACTTCGTGTAATGAACTGTTTTTGCTTTGTTTTGTTAATAAACAGTTTGAGAAAGATCTCCACCCACGCTTTCGTTTCACTTGAAAATCGAAACTAATATGGCAAATGTAATACCAAGAAAGCAAAGTACATGACAAAATGAGGCAAGAAAAGAGACGGTAAAACTCAACCTTTTACAGAATAAAGGGACGAAAATAAGATGCGAAGTTTTTCGTTCGGTTTCAAAATTGCTCAGGAGAAGTAAATGAAAGTTAAGAAAATGGTGAGTCAGTATGGAGGTCCAAAAGTGCCGAAGTTTATAAAGCAAATTAAAGTAATCAGTTACTTGACTAATAAATTAAACATGAAAATAATACATTAGCAATGTATAGTTTATCAATAAGCAATATTATATATATTAGTGAAATATATGAATATATATATATATATATATATATAGTCCAAAATTCAGCTGTTTATATATATATATATATATATATATATATATATATATATATATATATATATATATATATATATCCAAAATTCAGCTGTTTTATATATATATATATATATATATATATATATAATAATAATTGTGTTGGAAATTAATTTAGATTTTATAAACAACACATGAACGTTTTTTAAATATGTACTGAAAAAAGGTGCATGTATTTATTTGATTTAGAAAAACATCCATAATTATGTAACTATTTTTGTAAATAATAGTAAGGCTGCAGCCTAAGTGCCAAAAGCAGCAAAATGTGATAAATAAACAATCAGTAATTATTGACACTTTTCGTAAAAAATAATTTGGTATAAACAAATATTATGGAAATATCTGCATTTATTACATAATCAAATGATAAATTAATTGATTAAAAGTGAGATTGTTATTGTTATTAATATTTATATACATAGGTGTATGTATATAAATACATACGGCATAGTTTAGGGTATCCTAGGTAACGCACATCAATAACTGTTTATCAATATCTATCAATGATCATAATGTCCGGTTTGTCGGCCAGTGGCATTTTTGGATGTCTATATTTGAATCACTGTTTAGCTTCCAAGTACTGCATCTGAGTAATTCTGAAACTGAAAGAAATGTTTTAGCATTTAGATTTTTTGCTCCTTTTCTGTTTCTTATTGTATTTTCTGTAAGTTGGAGAGGAATTAGGTTGATCTTCACTCTAAAATGTACACTTAAAGTAGACATAACTAAAGAAATAATAATAACATTTCACATAGTGGCTTCAAATTTTTCACATTTAAATATTTAAGTATGCATTATTGGCATTTAATAACAGATACACTGTTTTCTTTATTTAAAGGTTTATTTTAGCGATGGCATGGATTAAATAACAGATTTTCTTTTATCATGTTCTGGCACTTTTTGCACTCGATATTCTAAAAGCAGTTTGTTTTTTTCTTTTTGCCCAAACAGCCACAACTGAGCCGGTGAACAAAACAATATCACAAGACTTTTTTTCCAAATAGTTTAATTTCTGCTCATTGATTGACAAATTCTATTCCTTGAGGGGGTTTTGGTCCACACTGTGTAAATAAATATGAGCAACAAACATATCCATGACAAAGTTAAAGTGCCCAACAACACGTTTCAGAAACTAGCAAAAAGTAAAACATTTAGACATTCAGAGTTTCAAAAGAAGAGTCTATTAATCTGATCCATGTTTCAGTTGATTGAATATTTTCAACACACAGCCTGCAAAGTGTGAGGATCGACATATTCAGAAGATGTAGAGTATTAAAAACTCAGAATGTGTGTGAGTTCTGTGGAATTTCATAGCTGGCAAAGAAACAGGACTTCTCAGGAATTCAGCGCAGCTCAGAAGCCTTCTCCTGTTTTTCCCGAGAAGTTCTGCTGCTAATAATTATAGTTCATTTGTAGGAAGTACAAAAAGTACTGAACAATCTTTACTTTAAAAGTAGAAAGTTTAAGAAAAAAATGTTTTCATTATGATTAAATGTCAATTTATTCAAAAAAAAACTTTTTTTATAAAAAAAAACAACATTTATGCATTTATACATTTAAATGCATAAATGTTTATGCATTTAAAAATGGGCAAAAAATAACAGAGGATTTACCAGGATGTGGACTAATATGAATTTCTTTCACTTTATCTGTAAATGTCAACATAAATTAGTAACTTCTGTAGGTTTGGAGTGGTTAGTACTCATAATTTGTTGTTGAAGCACCATGTTAGACCCCGAACACAATAGCATAAACAAAAAGGCTGTGGGAATATTTGTCATGCATAGAGTAGCTTCTATAAATTATAACAGAATTTAAAAACTGCTGGTTTTTTTCCTGCCAGTAATCACAATTAATTCTTCAGCATGAGCTAAAAAGGAAACAAAAAACATTTAGTTCCCCTTTGTAGTATTATTTAAATGAATTTGTTCACACAGGCCGTCCATTCAGTAGGACTGAATGTGAGCAATTTACCAAACATGAAAGGACAAAAGAAAACACATCAGTCTACAGGAAAAATAGAATAGCAGTAAGACAGATAAACAATCCTAAATACAAATAAAAGGTGCACTTTTCAGTTTTATGTGTAAAATAACATGCATAATGTTCCTTTCTCTATAATAACTCATCCAAAATTTAATAATCACATTTTAAGGCATTGCACATGCTAATTATTAAACACTTTGGTAAAGTTTGTTTTCACTGATGTACAAACAAGATGCAGATCTTTTTTAATTTTCATTCCATCCATTTTCTAACACCCTTGTCCCTTGTGGGGTTGCGAGGTGATGGTGTCTCTCCAGCTAACGTTCCAGGTGAAAGGCGGGGTCACCTGGGCAGGTCACCAGTCTGCAGGGCAGGGAGAATTTAGAGACCAATTAACCTGACAGTCATGTTTTTGGACTGTGGGAGGAAGCCGGGGTACCCGGGGAGAACCCACGCATGCAGAGGGAGAACGTGCAAACTCCATGAAAAAAGACCCTGGGCCAGGAATCAAACCTAGGACCTTCTTACTCCAAGGCAACAGTGCTACCAACTGCGCCACTGTGCAGCCCAATTTTCATTCCACTCTGGAAAAAAATAATTGTTGAAGGGACTGTTACAGAGTTAGATTTACTCATTATCTCATTGTGTCAGCAATCTCAGACTCAAGACATATTTTCCAAAATGCTTCTAACTAAATTATGAATAAATGAATAAAATGAAATTTCTAAAAGTTGTCTACTATCTAAAGTTCATCTCTAGGTACGGCTCGGCATCCCCTCTGACGTTTAAATACTCCCCATGTGTGAAATACTCATACATAAAACCTGGACTGCTTTATCTTCTCTGATGAACTGGGCAGAGTTCAGGAAGAGGGGAGTAAAAAGATAAAAGCTGTAAATTAAACAGGACATGAACGTAATCCCACGGGGAGCATCCACTTTGTCACAAGATCACAGCTCTGCTTATAAACTTGTGAGGAAGAGAATGAGATAACTGTTAAAAAAAAAACCAAAATGAGGCACCTTGATGCCACTTGTAGACAATTTCTAAGATTAAAGAGATAAATGAAGTTTAATCACAAGACAAAATTACATAATTTATTAACGAAAGCCCCTTTCAGTCACAAGATATTCAGATGACAAGTCAGAAGACAAGAAATGCGTTTTATTCTTCGTTCACCGACATTTACAGCTCAAACCCAGAGACAGATCAACATCGTCCTTTAAAGTTTTACATTTTTAGAGAAGGGATGTGTTTAGTGTCACTCTCATGCTGAGTGGAAAGAAAATGTGTCATGTAAATTATCAGCAACAGCAGATCGGCGCTCGGCTTTGTTTTCTGTCCAGTGTGAGAGCTGACTGGCTCCAGTCCCTGAAAAAAATTCTTTCCGCTGGATTACGCAACAAAAACAGGAAGGGGGGAATCATTTAAAAAAAATAGAAGAAAAGAAAGGCGGCGGGAAAGAGCATAGCACCAGTGGTCACTGCGATAAGTCACTGCATAGCTGTGATTACTCCATTATCGAGATCCCATCGTGACAGAAACTATCATCAGATTTACATTTTAATTAACTAAAAGCCCTTTGAAAAGTTAATTACTCTAATTCAGCTTCAAAATGCCATTTACTCATTTACCACACAGAAATAAATATCAAAAGGGTTTATTTAGTTCATTAAATCGATGCAGCAAATAAAAAAACCTGTTTCTGAGACAGTTTAAATATTACATAAAGCAAAAAATAAAATTGCTTCTAATACACATATGTTATGTAATCACTGGAAAGGCTGGCTTCCAAGTTATCCAGCATCCAGAGGGTGAGATGATAATCCATAAAAGAAGAACCTGGCTGGTCAGAGTGCTGTATAGAAGCATTGCAATGGAAAGTTTAGTGGAAGGAAAAAATGTGGTAGATAAGGTTTAGCTGCAGCTGGTGAGGATTATAAGCTAAAACCCATTCAAGAGGTGAATTTTAAGTATGTGAACTTAAAATTCCATATACTTATGTTCCACAGTACAGTTGCACACATAACTGTTTCTTTTGTTTTAAAGCCTTTTTACTCAGTTTTCCAAAGACATCGCCTTTGATTAAAGTAGATTTTGCATTTTTGTTGGAAATCAAAGTCGCTGAAAAAGGCCTCAATGAAGTTGAGAGAGGATCAGAATCCAAGACAGTTGTGAAGTTTCCACATTTAGTTTTGACTGGGAGAACCTCAAAGTATTTTGTGTTAAAAATTGTTTCTTTTTTTATTGGTTAGGGTAGCAAATCAACAGTCAAGATACTTCAAGGCAAAAATATAAACTGGCTGCTTGACAGTCTTCTTTGAGTGGAAAGAAGATTAACAAAAATAAAAAACATCCCAATAAAGTCCTGCAACATGCATCAATTCTCCTCTAATTATTGTACAAGCAAAACCAACTGTAAAACTAAAACATTTCTCCATGTTTGTTTAAAAAGTCTCATAAGTTCTTATTTTATTTAAGATGATTTATGACTAATTTACAGCAACAGACAGATTTTTTATAGAAACATGGTCAAGACACTTCAAAAAGCTTGAAAACCTTCGATATAAGATTTTAAGGCTAAATATTTGCAAGTTAAGATAAACAAAACCATATTCTGCTGCATCAGCATAAACATTCACAGTTTCCCCCCCAAAAATCCCTTTGAAATAAATTTTTACAGCTGACTTTTCTCTACTTTGAGTTGATTGGATCATAGCTCCGTTTTGATCCGGTGCATGAGATCTTTCTGGTCCACCATGTCCGTCTGTTTGTTCCAGCGGTGGTACGCCAGCAGGGCGATGTTCTTGGCTGCCACCGAGCTCATCTCCATGGCGCTGCCAGCCCACTCGATGCCGTTGAGGTAGTAGAGGTTGGGGTGCAGCTCCACAGGGGGCAGGCCCTGGCTGCTGCCGTACTGAGGGTAGGCCTGCCACTCCGTCACCTGGGCCGAATAGTAGGACCTGCAGAGGTCCAGAAGGAAATTGGTTTATTTTGCAGAACTGCAATGGAAACACGTTTTTCACGTCAAGTGAGTCACATGATCAACAACCAAATGTTGCAGGTCTTCTGGTTCTGCATCTTTAGCACTAGAACCAAACATGGAGAAGAAGCATTCAGCTTTTATGCATCAGATCATAAATCTGGAACAAACTTTAAAATCTTGTTTTAAAGTTTGATGTTGACCAACATATTTGATGTGTACAGATGATTTTGAAGGTTTTCTCAGTTGTTGACTGGATGCTATCTTTTATGACTTTGTATTTTTGTGTTTGCTTTGTTGTTGAGCTATACAAATAAACTTGATTGACTTTATTCAACTGACCTGAAAAGCGTTTTGAGTTGCAATTTGTCCAGCGATTGAGGAGAAAACACCTTGTAGACTCCGGCTTCCTGCGGCTGCTTGCGCCGGAAGCCGGCTGAGATGTTGACGGGACAAACGCTGGCCACGCTGTTGAAGAACAGGCTGGGCGTCTCAGTCGTGAGGACGCTGGCGAACGGGAACAGGCGGGGGTCCGGGAAACCAAAGAACGATGTGTTGAGGTAGCCGTGAACGATTGTTGCCACGGTGCCGTGATAGATGCCGGGCAGCTCGTCGAAGGGAGGGGCGAAATCCTGGAACTGGAGTCCCGAACCGACACTGGCCTGAAGCGGAGTCGCCAACACTACGATGTCGTACAGCTCCGATCCGACTCCTGACGCTGCGGTGAAGTTCAGCTGGTACTGCAGCACCTCTCCTGAAGCACAGGAGTGAGACAGAGAAGTGATAGAAGTGTGAAGTATTATCAAAAAACTAATTAAAGATTAGTTTTTTATATATATCTGAAATACGGCAATATTAGTAATGTTACCTTCTTTGTTTTACTCCACATCTTTGCTTTTTATTTTTAAGCAGTTATGAGGCAGAGTGGCAAAACCTTGAACTGTTACTGCACAAGCTCTCAACAGGCCGTTGCTAGGTAACCAAAGTTAGGGGCTTCTTCTTACCCAGCAGGTTGTTGCTAGGTAACCAGAGAGCCAGTGAGTTAGTTGAAGGCACTAAGCTTCGTAAGCGGTCAGCGGTTGAGAGGCTAAACTCTTTTCTCTGCCTACATCCCCCAGAATGCTTTGCGGTTCTGGATCGGTGTTCAGTGACATTATTGACAATTCTAATCAGACGTATTATCTACTGATATTGATCACAAGTCTATCGCAATGTAAATGTTTAAAAGATGTAAATGTAGAGAGAAACCAAAGCTTTCTGTTTAAATGTATTGAAAAATAAAAGTCAAACTATTAATCCTGTTCTTTGATTAACTTACTAAAGCTGAAACCTAAAAAACAAACAAAAAATATGTTTCTTTCTTGATGGCTATAATAATAATACTTGTTCAGGCCTTAAGAAGGAAATACAGAAATTTAAAAGTAATTTTTAGCTGCTTAAATTCAGATGTTATCCAACTAGCAGGAGCCTTGGATCTGCCTCCATTTGTTTCCCCATCTCTGGTGTTGTGGAGCTCATAATTTTTAGGAAATTTGAACTGTGAAATGTAGTTTTTTTTACAGGAGAAATGTGAAGTGACATCAGAAACTAAACCCTTCTGCTGCATTGATGTTTTGAAGTGAACACAATCATAAATGTACTTTAAAGTGGCCACTTTAGAGTACACAACAAAACACAACAATATCAGTTGTGTTTTCTGATGACGAAAGCAGTAAAATCTGTGAATGAAAGGACAAGCTGTGCTGGTAATTTTCCCATTATGTAAGCAAAGAGAGCAAGGGAGAAGAAAATGTATTAAATGTATTTAACATGGTTGAACTGAATTTAGAACTAGTTCGTGTTCAGGATGAATCAGCAGAAAACTGCTGATCCCCCATCTTTAAAACGGCTAATCCTCTCCACGCAGAAACACAAAGTCAAATCTAAATTAAACTGGATTAGACAATTAAAATAATATTTTTTCAGAAAACATCAGTGGGGGTATACCTGAGTGGAGTGGGGAGATAGATGTGACATGAGCCTTCAGTAAGTTAGCATTCGCCATCTTCAGGAGTCCTGAACACACCTGCTTGTTTCCTCCTTCCACCGCCCACAGGTTGTTCTGGGCACCAGCCAGAGAAACAGCGCCTAAAACACACACACACACACACACACACACCCATACAGAAAATAAATGAAGCCAAGAGCTATAAACCAATTATCAGCTGCCTACACACCTTCCTGTTCCCTGGCTCCCACAAGCCACCCCCCCCTCCTCTCACCTCACTTTCCCCTCTTCGTTTCTCGACTTCCAGCCTCTCTCACATTCATTTCCTGCCTCTCTTCTCTCCCCCTCTGAGCTGACCTATATCAGCAGAGATGTGGATGCTTTTGTCATATTGCCCTCTAAATTCACCACCACAGTTTTTATCCTGTCACTTCCCTGCTCTTCATCTCCTCACCCCCTCTTCCTCATCCTCTACCCCTCGTTGCTTCACACTGAGCTGACCTACAAAGGCGGGGATGCTGACGTTCTGGCCGTAGTTGACCCTCATGACGGGAGCGATGACCTCATCTATGAAGCGCTGCGACACACCCAGCTCCAGGAGCGAGTCGGAGAGCGGCCGTCTGGTCATGTTGATGAAGCCGCTGCCTCCCAGAGAGTCCAGGAGTTCCTCCACGGAGCTGAAGGCGTAGCCGTGAGCCTGGTACTTATAAATCCTAGATGACAAACACAGATGACAGACAAATTTAGAAAACACGTCAATACATTTGTCTCATTCGTGTCCGAAATGATCAATAATGAGTGCAGAACAAAAACGGGTGGAAAGATGAGAGATGCCTTTTATGGAAAGAGATAAATCACTTCCCGAGGGAGAAGGCTGATTTATTTCAGGTCGGTTAATGTTTCAAAACAGACATTGAAGCAAGAAACAAAGTCTCGATTGAGTCTGTAATTCATTTCTCCGATGCTTTTTTATTAAAAACAAAATTCTCTGCATTAACTTCCTCCATACTTATGTCTGTCGTTATAAGTTTCACTGGATGATGAACCGTCCCAGAAGTTATTGCTACAAACGATAACATTTTTGTTTTGAGACCATTTTTAATTAATATAATGGTAATGGCATAATAATGCAAAAATACAAATATATTGTAAGAACTTGTAATGTTTGCAGCAAGCAGTTTCAAGTACCGTTATTAAGCTAGCAAGAAAAAACAAAAACAAGGTGTTCTTGATCCAGTATTGGAAATTGATCCAATATAGGCCGATAAACAAAAACAAAATAAAAGAGAATCGGATAATACAAGCCTGCTGATATGAGCTCTCTGCTCTTAGCATTTATTCTGCCCCAGTATTTCTATCCAGCAGTTTTTACATCCTGCACGAAGACACATTGGTTTATACTTATTGTTCTTGAGTGTCGTTTTTTGTTTAATTAATATCACTTCCTCAAGCCTTTTCCACAATTCCTCTCTACAAAACAAGCAGTAAAAGTATGTATGATTTGTGCTGATATTGTATCAAGTCAACTTAAGTTTCTGTCAATACTCAAAGCTACAAAATCAGCATCAAGACGTTGTAACGTTGTTATCCCTAAAACAAACAGCAACATAAAAATTTTTATCTTTACCTCATAAATTTCTCCATGATTTCCTCCACCCACATCTGCAGGCGTATGAAGCTGATCCCATACCGCCACCAAAGCCGGAACAGGTCCAACAGGTACCAGTCGGTCTCCTCCAAAATCACCTCTTCACCATTAAAAACGGCAGTCTTTCCTGCCACATTTCGACGGTATTTCAAACCTTTAAATAGATGAGAGGAGAAATTTGACTGTAAGGAAAAATATTTAAATGTTCTGTGACTGAATATCCCTGCCATTATTAAAACTTGTTATAACTCACCAAGTTGTTTGACAAATTCCTGCATGTGCAGGTTGAGGGAGTGAATAATGGATCCTCCAGACTCATACTCATTGTGGTTGACGGTTACAGTGGCCAGACGACCTCCGACCTCGCCCTTCTCGAACACGTCCACCTGCACCTCTGGACCGAAGTGTTGGCGCAGGAAATGGGCCGTCGCGCTGCCTCCTATACCTGCTCCTACCACAGCTGGAGCACAGAAAAAAGGAAGATAATGTCATGCAAAAAAAACTAAAACTTATAGTTTTGTCCAGTTTCTAGTGCAAATATGTTCGTACACTTAAAATAAGACTACACAAATTTACAGATAACTTTTTAGAATCATATGGGAGCTTGCTGGCAGATTTTTTCACTTAAAACATGGGAAACATGTCTTGTTTCAATATTTAGCCTGTTTAGAAATCCTATAAGCATAAACTTAAAGGATTTCTTTAAATCCTTAAAAACATCTCATATAGTCTCTTTGGGTCAACTAAATGTCCATACAAAATGTGGATATAATGGCAAAGATTCTCATACTATATCTATAGAAAACATTTCTGAAAGCTTCAACTGCCACCATGGTGTGAAAAATTATTCCCACTCATTTCATCTCATTTCTTTGGTCACAAACATTTCCGAGTTCATGAGTTAGAATGACCTAGTCAAAGTACACACATAAATTCAAATACAGTTGATTCACATGTACAGATTTTGATTAGATTCAGATTTCTATTTATAGAAATGAAAAAAACATTTTATTTATGTAGTGACTATTAGTCCAAAAACTCAAATTCAAAAATCAAAAAACTTAAGATTTCAAAGTGATCAAAAACAAAAGTGAATTAAACTCAAATAGTCACTATAGTGCACAGGGGGTTCTGGCTTACGAGGTCCAAAAAAAAAAGGGGGGATCAAAACAGTCAAATTGCAGCTCTTCCGTTTGTTTTATTCCATTTTCCAGATAAAAACAAGTTACAGGCTTCACAGGATCCTGTAAGCCTGTGAAGCCTGGTGCTTTGACTCCTGCACCTGTTTTCTCCCTGATTGACTGATGACTGATTGGTAAACTAACAACTGACAACAGGCAGAGTTGTATGACTGAAGTGACTAACTGGTAAAAACAAAAACAAAAAAAACAAAACATATGACCACCACGTGCATAATGACCTACCTAAAACTTACCAATTTATCCTGTGACACACCCACCCTCCCAAAATGAAATTAATTAACCAAGTAAGTGAATTGCTACCCAAAAAACCTTTTTTAAGTAACAAATGAAACAAAAACTCTAATTATACATCAACTAGACAATAAGCAAATAAAAATGAACTAAATAATCTAAATTCTAAGATTTAACTAAAAATGGAGAAATAGCTCCTACAATTTATTCTCCATTTCATAATTAGGCTCTCAGTGTCGGTCCATCACAGAGTTGCAATAAAACCAGTAGAAAATTAAATTCAATGAATGAACCAGTGAAGATATATATATATTTAAATGATAATAGAATGTTAGCCAGATAATAGCGGTTATATATCTGTGTCTTTCAGAAATGAGCTACAAATGAACCTTTGGTTTATTTTTCATCTTTGTGTTATGTGTTGCTAGCCGCCATTGCTAACAGTAGCTGAATCCAACGGTAAACTCCAGGGGCCCGCGCGGTTTAACCCTCCATGGCTGTGAACGTTCTTCTTACCGATCCGGGAAGGCGGAGCACCGTCTTCATGAGCGGGTGTCTCCGGGTTTCCGACAGCTGAGCAGACCGTTAGCACCACGGCGATGAGCTGGAGATGAAAGCCGCCCATAGCCGGTTGGGAGCAGAGCCTAGAGTGAGAGAGTTCGGTTCGGGACCAGCAGGTTCGGTTCAGGTTATCTCCCTTCTTTCGCTTGGAGGGACATGCTTAGAAAAAATATGATGCAGGTTTATTTTACTGAGATCTGAATTAAGTTTGATATGGTTCACAAAGACGATTGTGAGGATGCGGAAGCATCATTTATAAGCCAGCGTGCGCAAGTTGGCGGATTCTTCAAAAAGCCAGAGCCGCATAAACATCATTGTCATCTATGGCTGATTCAAATAGGGTAGCATAAAATAATAAAATTATTAATTTGTGAAAAAAATATTTAAGCTATCTTACCTTCAAATACTTTAGTGTGTACAACTGAAAGACAAATATTGGGGAAGGCAGTGAAGACTCATATGTACTGTAATACGTCTCTGTCGATGAATAGGCCCTAAAATCTGATTGGTTACTTTGCGCAATCAAGTCAATTTCAGACCAATCATCTTGACGATATTATTTCATGTTGGAATGCGGCACTGGAAATATATAAACCTTAAATAAATACTTAATTTACTGTGATTGTATCTCAATAAATAATTTTAGTAGGTATTTATCAAATTGACTTAGACATCATTTTTTAAAATGTTGTCATATATGTAGCCCTCTATAGTTTCAAAGGAATAATGTTGGTTCAAATAAATGAAGTCTTCTCATACTAAAACGAGGCGCCTTCCAGCAATTTTGGCAAGCAGCAAGATCATGCACCGGCGACTTGAAAAGGAGCGGTAAGCTACTACTGAACGAGTGTAGACGTCCGGCAACATCTTGTGACGTAACATGTTTCGACCAATCAGAAATGGCTATGCTGGTCTTGACACAAATCTTTTATATATATATATATATTATATATATATATAATATAATATATATTATATATATAATATATATATATATATATATATATATATATATATATATATATATATATATATATAATATATATATATATATATATATATATATATATATATATATATATATATATATATATATATATATATATATATATATATATATATATATATATATATATATATTATATATATATATTATATATTTATATATATATTATATATATATATTATATATATAAAACTCCAAGTAAATCAAACTTCTGTGAAATCAAACTGTCCATCTAGGATGTGTTATTTGAGTGTTCCCTTTATTTTTTTTGAGCAGTGTATATATATATATGAAGACAAAATTGTAACTGAAATTAAGATTTTATGTTTTTCAGATGCCTCAGTCTATTCATTAATATTAGTATATTACTTTCAAAAAGAAAAAAAGGCTTTTCCCACCTCAATTAATCTGTATTTTTGTTTGAACTGTGTAGCAAATTTGTGCAATTTACTAAGCTAAAATATTATATTTGATACATTTATGCAACCTCCTCAGTTTATATTTTATTATAAGCCACTGTCTTCACCAGTATTGTTCACTACAAACATGCTATGTGGGGAAAAAACAAATCAACAGAACCTCATGTTGAAAAACAGTGGATGTTGCTTTTATTTCATTCAACAGAGAAACTGCTGTGACATTGGCATAAGCCACTGAGCTTAAACTAACATTCACACTGTGCCACAGAAACGATGACTGGCACAGTGGAGCTGTAAGGCTTAAGGACGCCTCAAACATATACTCAATTTAAACATGCCTGCGCCACACTCATACTCACACACACACATCTTCATTTACATCAGATATCTTACATCTGTGTGGCTGCTCAGACAACAGCCTCACCGCTTTCTCCTCTCCCTCAGAGGTAAAGAGGTCAACAGATCAGGTCAACCTCTGTTCCCTGCTGTGACCTTAAATGCAGGATGAAGAGATGGCATAACACAGAGACCTTAACCGTTCATCTCTAAGCAAGTCAGCCCCCAGCAATAACACTGCGAGGCCAGCCTGAAGGCTGGGGGGAGGTCATGCTCTGGCCAAAGGGACGGGCAGGGAGGAGTAGGTCACTGGTCATGGTGGCAATCCAGCTGTTCACTTGGTGGAGCGTCGCGTCGGCTCAGAGGCAGTGGGGGGAGGGGGCGGTCCACGTCGATCCAAATCCTCGATGTAGAACATGATCAGCTTTCTGCGCTCCTCTGGGACGCACTCCAACACGAGGTATCGCTTGTCGTTTTGAAGGATCTTCTCCACGTCTTTCAGATGCTGGTCCGACTCCTGGATCAGTTTTCTGGACCTGGGAAAAGTGGAACCATTAGAGCCACAAAAACATGGATTTTCTTTGAATTTAACATTGGATTTGCTTCATAGGGGACAGTATATATTAATCAACATGAGTGCATGAAATCAGCCACTTAGCACCAAGGGCTAATTTTCATCTGTAGTTCTCTAACAGGTTGTTAGTAAAAACTACAGGAAAACAATCTCAACGCTACCAATCAACCCTGTGAACACGCTGCACACAGTGTTACAGGAAAACAGGAGCTGAATTTTTTTTCAGATTATCTGTCTGATACCATCCAGTCACCGTATTATGACAGTTTCAACAAATTCATAAATAAATGAAACTGACAGTATGATTGGAAAATGTTATTTTTTACTATTTTCTCCACCCTGAGACAAGAAAATCAGTAAATATCAGTAAATTTGAAAACGTGATTAAGTGAAGTTACTGTGAATAGTTTAATGATATAAATTAAATTTTTTAAATTAAGTTTCATCCTGAAGACGCTTATTTCAAACAGGAATGCTTTTCAATAATATTTGTGTTTGTAGGGCCATTACAAATAAGTGATTGCTGTTTTTAATCGTAATCTTTATTATGATCACAATAGCACCAAAAATACTGTGATAAAATTCTAGGTCCATTTTGTTTTTAAAGGGTTCCTGCTGAATCCACACACCTGTATGTGATAAACTTTGTCTCCTTCAACAGGGTTCTGAAGTCAGCTTTGGCTGTGATGTATTTGTCTTTGATGTAGTCTTCAAACTCTCGCTGTCTCTTCTGCAAAAAGAGATAAACGCATAAAACATAAAAACCACACACAAATCGGATTTCGTTGAGTTAATATGTTGAATTGCTGCAGGTGTTAGAAAATCTCTTACTCTGTCACTGGAGGAGAATTTAATACAGCGGGGGTCATCTTTGATGACCTTCTTGACTTCCTTCCATGTAGTCGTCAGCGTGATCTGCAACAAAGAAACTTTTAAAAAAAGCTATTTCATTTAAAAAATTTAAGTGACGCTCAGGCTGGAAACCTTTCCAGAAGTTCTCCTTACATTTGAACATTTTTCTGCGTCATGTTTTAACTTCTCACCATGCTGGTCTCGTCAAGCAGCTGCCTGAATTGTTCCTTCTTCTTCTTGGCCAGCGCCTCTACGTGCTCGTTGAACAGCTTCTCCTTCTCCTCTCTTTCCAGCAGGGAAGCCGACTCCCAGCGGTGGTCCTTCCGCAGGTTACGGCGCGTGTCCGACCACGTTGCGTCTGAAGAACGGACCTGAGGAAGGGGCAGAAATCTCTCATAGCCACGGTAATCGCACAGTATACAACAAAAAAAATATGGAGGTTTGAAAATTCAGGAAGGATCAGAGTGTTGCAGCACCAATAACAGAAACCGGGGAGCATCTCACCATGTCAGACATAAGGGCTTTGAAGTTCTGGATGGCCTCCTCCCGTTTGTGCTGCTCCCTTTCTCGGTCAATCTCTTTGGTCTGCTCCGATCGGGCTTTCTGCACCTCCCGCTCCCGCTCTCTGAGACTGGCCTCGATGCGAGCCTGCCGCTCCAGCTCTCGCTCCTTCTCAATGTCCACATTCTGCAGGGCAGGGAAGACTTTATTACCTTAATGCAAGGATGTCATTTTCACTTTGAGCCATATCAAGATCATAATGTTCTTAAACGGCCAGTTGTGCCAGAATGCATTGATAAAAACCATTAACAAACTGTTAAAATATTTAAAAAATAGCTGTGTCTTAAAAGTCAATTATACTGGGGATGTTTTGAAACTGATCTAGTTGTTTTTTTTGTTTGTCTGTTTTTTTGGCAATGAAAATCACAGATTTGTGGAGCCAAAATAGAAATTTTTGTAAAATATCTTGCAATATTTGCAGTTATGTATGACAGTAACTTTTTGTTCGATAATGGACTATAAATTGACATCAAGTATAGCAGAGGAAGCAGTGTAGCAGAAGTAAGAAATACTGCCACCTGCAGGTGGGAGTTAGCATCAAATAAACCCAATATTTTGACAATTTTGGTGGAAATTTTGCAGTAAAGTCACAATTATGCATTATTGCAAAAAAATGCAAGGATCTGTTGATTTTCCATGACTAAAAACTGCTTTGATCACACTGGTACAATATTAAGGCACACAACTGATATACTAAAGATTTTATTGATGCGTCCCTCTGGAGTCCAAAGGGGCAGATTTGGCCATTGGGATCTTGAGTTTGGCACATTTTCGGTCCATTCTCCTCTGTTGAAAGAGCTGTTCCTACCTTTGCTTGTTTCTCCATGAACTGTTTGAATAGCTCCTCTCTGAGGGCGGAGCTGTCCACAGCCTTGTACCGAGGGTCAGTCTCTAGCCGCTCTTTCACTTTGCTCCATCGCTGATTTCCCTCCACGTGTTGATCGCTTAGGAGATCAAAAAAGTCTTGCCTAACCTGAGCAGAAAAAAGTAAAACTCTTGAGCAAATCTTTCCAGAATTGTGGCAAAGTACAATTTAAGTTTATGACAAGTACAGCTAAGGATTGTGCTGCAAATCTGTGAAAATTTGTTTTTAAATTAAATCAGGAGAGAATTGTTGTGGTCAAAGAAAGAGATTCTTTACCCCATATGGTGCTCAACTAGGAACAACTTTTTTTCTGCTGTTTACCTCCATGTGCAAACCTTAAGCACTGCATATGTCAATTCCTCCTTCCACTGGTCAATTACATTTTCTAACAGAAAACAACTTCCTGCAGAAGCTCTGCAATTTAAAATAAAACCTTTTAGAACCAGAGCACAGGTTTAGGTTCGCGTTACCTTCTCTCCTCTGGTTTTGGAGTCTTCTTTGTCTCTCTTCCTCATAGCGGTCATAAATTCAATGAAGATAGCCTCCCTATCCTTCATCTTGTCGATGGCCTTGAATCTTGGATCTCTTCCATGCTTCATGGCAAATTCACTAAACGTTGTTCTGCAAAGAAAGCAAGAAATCAGTGTCACCTTGGCCAATTGGAGTGAAAGTTTAACAAGGACCATAAATGAATATCCACAACTGGTTGTTGAACAAACCAGTAAATAAGTTTCATCTTCAGATCTTCAGAAACATTCATAATAAAAATGGCTGGTTTGTTTACTTGGGTGTGAGCTTGGAATCCTCCATCATCCGCCTGAAATCATCTTTGGCCTGCATGAGTTTGTTCTTCTTCTCCTTTCTTTCCTCTTCAGCTCTTGTTTTCACATACTGATCAAAAACCTGAAGATATGATCATAAACAATGACTGGAGGATGAAAAAAGAAAAAAAAGAAGAAGACAAATACAGAGTAGATGAAAAAAAGAAGAAATGATGAAAATGAACCTGTTTCCTTTCTTTTGGGTTGAGCAGAAGGTAGCGTGGGTCGAAAACTATCTTATGGAGCTCTTTGTCCCAGGTCGAGAACGCAGACACCTGCAGAGACAAACAAACTGCTATTCCATACAAAACTACTATTCTTCTGGACCAAAAAATAAAGAAATAAATGCAATAAATTTCTGCTAAGCTATAAAAAATGTTCTGCGAAACTGAAAATGTCAGTAATGATGATAAAGGTAGAGTTTAATATTCAATAAGGTGGACAACTGGGCTGCAATTACGTAAGCATTTTATGAGGTGGAGAACAATAGGTATTTTCAGGTTGTACTCAAACATAATTACACTTTTATACTGCAAATCAGATTTGTTCATAAATATATTTCAAATTAATAAGTGTTATTAATCCATAGAGGGAATTCAAATGTTGACTTTATGGAAGTTTTGAAAATAGTTATTTTTTTATGTTTTATTACTTACATTAATTAGTTCAAGTTTGCATTGAAACAGACAATATATCGAAACAGACTCAATTTAATTTAAAACTGCATTGTAATAATTAATTTTTTTAATGCAAAAAAATGACTATTTTGTTCATGTTGCACACCTCGAATACTAATCAAAAGAATCTTCCAATGTTGCTTAATTATGTTTGGTTAATTTACAAAAATGTACATGTTAGCATTTTTTCAAACCGTTGTCTGGATGGCAAGTACTCTACAAATAAGATTTGAGGTATTTAAAAGGTTGTTTTTGTTACCCCTCTCTCCAGCAGCATGTCCCTGAACTGGGTCATCCTGGCCTCTAGGGGCACCACCGCTCTCTCTCTGGCCGCTCGCAGCTCTGCCTCCATGGCTGCTTCCTTCTCAGAGTCTGCCTCCTTTGTTTCTTCCTTCCTGTCAGGGGGAATCAAGACAATCGCAAGGTGAAGAAGAGCTTAAGGAATAATAAATTAAACTAGTGGTTCAATCTATGAATGGTTTTATATTAAATGAGCAGACTTACTTTCTCTTTTTGGATTTGGTTGGCTCCTCATCTGGACTATCTTCAGTGGCCAGCGACGTCTCTGGTTCCTCCTTACTGAACCCTGAGTACGTCAAAATAACTTTCTTAGCATAAAAGCTGCTAAAATTACTTTTTCTGCTGTAGCTTAAAGCCTCAAATAAAAAAAAAAGTCTGCTTTTGTCCTGCTCACCCGCCTTCTTGCTGTCCTCCAAGCCTCTCTTGTGTGGCGGCTCCTGGATGTGTTTGTCCACGTCGGATCGGCCGACCAGCTCTTCGGGCCGGTCCCACATCGACAGCCGTGTGGTCGGGTTGTAGAAGAAAACACGGTCGTCACCCGTCCATACCACACACCTGATTAAAAGAACAAATAACATAGATTTGATTGTCTTTTTTCCCTCCTCTGGCAGTAAGAAGGGATTATGTTGGTGTGAAGTGGATGTGGGATGCATACCAAGGTGTGCCAGGTATGGGGTTGGTGGCGACAGGCCGGGCTTTCTGAGCTGCCTTTTCTTCCTCAGTCATCTCTTCTTCTTTAGGTTCCTTGACAAACAATGACAGGGAAACAGGTTTTCATCTCCTGTGTTGTTTTTGTTGCAAAACATGAAACATCTTTATAAAGTTTTGGTTGCAGTTTATTCTAATATTCCCAATAGATTGTTGTTATTCGTATTGTTTACTGACCTCCTTCACATTATTAGTGTTTTCCATCTTTATATCTTCATCCTCCATCTCCATTGCCTCAGCTTCCTCCTGGGTCAGACGTTCTTTGGCCTTCTCTGCTTCTTTTTCTTAGAAAAAAACCCAGAGACGTATGTTTAAAAAAAAAAATCACACAGTGGAAAGAATAAGACCTCATAACATCCATCCTGATAGTTCAGGTGGAACTAGGTACAGTTTTATTAAATCTATTCACACATGAAATTAAAAGCACATTCTGTTTAATTAAATTAGTAGCACAGTCAGCAGGTCTGCTGATGTCCATGGAATATAATAAATACAAATGACATAAACTACTTTATTTTTCAGAGTTCAGTGTCGGGCACAAAAGAAACACTACATCAATTAATAACATGATAAATTAAAACGAGGATGATTGTTTCCATGATTTATCATTTTTCTCTTTTCTTTCTAAATTTCTACCAAAAACTGGATGACAAATGTTTTTAGGCTGGTGCTTTTGTCTTAACTAGCCCTTCTTTTGGAGGACAGTTTTGTTTGCAGAAACTTCCTAATTAACTTTATTTGTTGCTTCTGTTTATTGATTTTGGATAAATAGTTCCAGTGTTAGAATTTAAAGCTCATCAATCTTTGACAATATGTTCTTGCATTATTATGCCATCACCATTATATTACTTGCAAATGGTCACAAAACAATATTATTATTTATTGCAATAATTTCTGGGACAGTTTATCGTCCAGAAAAACTTGATAAACTTTTTAACAAACTCAAGTTATCTTTGGAATATTTAAATGCTTGTTCAACTGCTTAGAAGTAAAGCTGAACTTAGAGAAGTCAGAAGTTCCTACCTTTCTCTATGAGGGCCTGTGGTTTCTCCCAGGTGGACTCCAGCGTGCGGTTGTTGTAGTAGTACGTCTTCCCATCGGCTGTCCTGTACTCCGTCCACTCAGGAAGCTGCAGCGATCCGGCTATGGACGCCGGAGCTGGCGAAAGAGTCAGCTGAGGGTGCATCATGGAAACTAAAGGTGGGCCCATACCAGGGAGCATGCCTGTTGTTGGAAAACAGACGAAAAACATTCACTTTAATTACTTTTTACAGTGAGTTATATCTGATTTCCTAAGATGTTAATAAATATTTAGAATGCAGCATGAAAAGAAACAGCTGAACAGCTTTTGTAAAATATTTAGAAACTTTCGGGGCAGCTTGTGAATGAAAAGAAAAGCAAGATACCACTTAAGGAGAATTTGTAGAATAAAACTACTTCGTTTAATAACACCTTCACCATAAACAACTAATTAACAAATAACACAAGCCAAGTACACAAAAAGAAACAAACAAGTAGTGACCACACACTCACAACCATGCCACAGAAGAAGACGACCACATGACCACAACACATAGCCCGAATTAGCTGCTATAAGGCAACAACAGGTAGTGTTAATGGAACAAAGATGGCTTCTCTTCTGTCATTTTGCACCTTTCTAAGAACAGGCTGCTCCTAACAACCAACAAATTCTCTTTAGATGCTGAGCGCGGTAAATAAAAAGCAGCTAAACTGACAAGGTGAATCCCAAGAACAACACATCTTGAAGTCAAACCTTAAAAGTTTGTTTGAGAGCACAAGGATGTTTGTTTTGAACCAACTGGTGGTAGAAAAACCTTCATAGCTAAACATTAATGTAGATAATATATAAAGTTCTGATAAAAACAGAACTTTATTGAGAAATGATAATAAAGCTACACATTCTGTTTCTTTCTGTTGGAATGGCTGAAAAAAGTCACCACTGTACAGCAAATGGATGCATTCAACACCATGCTACTGGTTTTAAACGGCCCCATGTTGACACCATACGATGCATGTAGATATCATTCACTACCATGCCATCTACTGTTGATCTGAGAGGCGAGCGGCTGGGTGTTTACCGTTGGCGCTGGGGCCTGCCTTTACACAGGGAGCACCTACTATCTGCACCATTGCTACACCTGCAAGAACAACGGACAAGCAAGCATGGGGATTGAACACAGCAGGAAACTGGACATCAGCTACCATGGTGTGCAAAGGGTGTGTGGCGTCCCACTTGGACAAACCGGCGTCAAAAAGGTTGGATATCTCATATTTCTGAATCTGATAAGATGAAATTATTTACACTAAACACTGAGGAACATCACAGCATAGGATGCCATGTTGTCTTGTTTATAATTTAATTCAAACGAAGCAACTGAAACGACTTGAAGGAGCCATTTTCCACATTTTATATGAATCCCAGAAAAACCTGTAAAATCTGCAGTGCCTTTCCTTATTCATACCTCTTGCACTTTTTCTTTTCTCACTAAAACCATAAGGTTCAATGCATTTTATTTACATTTTAAGTCATTGTAGTGCAGAATTGTGGAAGTTACAGTTGGTCTCAGCACTTTTTACAAATAAAAAGTTGAATAACGCAGCATTAATTTCATTCAGCCCCCTGAGCCGGTACCTTTTAGAACAATATTGGATTTTGTCTCCACCAGCTTTCCACAAAAACAGAATCTGTCTTGGTAAAACTCTGTCCGATCCAATAAGGGGGTTTATGAAATTTAATTTTCAATTATTGACACAAATCCTCAATTAGCTTTGACCAAATCATTCTAGTGCAATCTAAACCACAAGTGTTGAACTCGAGGACTGCGAACCAAATTCAGCCCTCCATCGCTGGTTATAGTCCTGAGATTTGCTCCGTTCACATTTCCTATCCCTGCTGAAGAGAAACATTAGCACAGCATGATGCTGCCACCACAGTGTTTTGAAGTAGGAATGATTAAAATATGAACAAATGCATTTATGCTAAGATTAAAATACACACAAATAGGCCCGTCACAATAACACATTTTGCTGGATGATAATAATGTGAAAACACTCACACAGATCAATAAGCTATAAATTTAATTTCATATCCAAAATAAATAAACAAAACAACAGGAGCAAGTAATAAAATGTAAACGTCTCTGTAAACAAAATTGGGTAAAACTTTATTTGACGGTTGAAAGCTGTCATGAACACGAGTAAGTCTTCATGAATATTTATGACTGTAGTCATAAAGTGTCATTCAGTGAATCATGACACTTTTAATACAAAGTTGACATTATTCAAAAAGTCTTCGTTCTGACAACTTGACATTAACCAATAAATCATAATCTGACATAAATTTGTTATAAAAGTATTACTGATTCAACTTTAAAATGTTGTATCTTTATGTTATTAAAGCTAAAGGTTAATCAGTAATACTTTTATAACAAATTTATGTCAGATCATAATTTCTTGGTTAATGGCAAGTTGTCATAACAAAGACATTTTGAATAATGTCAACTTTGTATTTAAAGTGTCATTATTTACCGAATGACAATCATTTGTGTTGGTCTACTAAAAAAATACAAAGAGGTTTTTGAATGCAATAGAAAAAGCTAAAGAGGTATGAATACAGCACAACATTTTACTTTGAACTCTACGCTGCACTACTGGAGGCTGCTACAATAAGCCACAAAGCAACACTTGCAAACAAGACAAAAACATTTATAATTTGCCATAAAGACCTAAAATTAAAAATCATTAAATATGCACTACAGTTTCATTAGAACAGCAGCTTTGAAGCTGCAGGTGACATTCTCACCTGGTAGAGGGATGTGCATGCCTGGCAAAGGCACCCGGAAAGGTGGCACCATGACGGGTGGGAAGGCAGGTATGGCTGCAGTGGGCTGGGCCACACTGTGAGGCAAGGCTGCTGGCAGCAGTGGCACAGTCTGGACCGCTGTGACAGGGGATGGTACCGTGGAAACGGTCACCACGGTGACCGGCGACACAGCAACAGTGGAAGTCACGGTGGCAACAGGGGGGAGGTCTGCTACAACGGTGGCTATGAGGTAAGACAAAAACGACAAGAAACTTTTAGCTTTGTGTTCGCTGACGCGCTGAGCGCCGAGGAACATTTGTTTACCTGAGATGGTCACAGAGGGCGAGGAGGTGGTGGTGGGGTCTGGACTCGAGGTCAGCGTGTGGGTCGGGGTAGAGGTCGGGGCCTGAGTGGGGGAGGCCGCCGCCGTGCTAGCAGCTGTGTTACCACTGTTGGTGCTAGCGGGCCCAGTCGCGCCCACGTTCGCACCAGAACCTGCAGCTGTAGCCCCCGCTACCAGAAGAGGGTTGAGTTCAGACTGCTGGATGATCTTCACACCATCTGGTTTGCTCCATGATGACTCTCTGGTCCGAGCATTGTAGTAATATGTCTGAGGAGGAAATAAGTCATCAAACAAGGTTATTTCTTTTATTGAAAAGCTTAGCAGCACTGCAGGAATCTGATATACCTGTTTTTTTACTCCCGCGATTCAATTTCGCCCTCCTTTTTTGTTAAATAAAAATTCCATACACTTCAAAGTACGATTTATCTTTTTAAAAACATTTTAAACGTTTAATAGGAAACATATTTTGGCAGCATTTTATAGTTCTACACTGTCTGGAGAAATGGACAAAAACAGACACCTTCAGTGTGTACATTTTATTTACATTGTCTTTAAATGGGGAAAACTGTTTTACAGCAAAAGATCTCTCAATTTGTTTTCAATCTATGATTTTATCATCAGCATTAGTTTTGCAGGTTTACAAAGCAATGATCACCTTAGTAGATTAAAACAACTAAATGCATCTTTCACTGCTATTACAGAACAGGTAGATTTTAGCTTTTATTATGCACGTTTAACCATAAAACAAACATTTTCAAGGGAATGCAGCCAATAAGGCTCAGACTGAGGATCTGTGCTTGAGTTAAGCAGTTGTCCCTCATGAATATAATTGCAATCAAGTACTTGTCTCGAAGATAAATTTTAAAAAATGAAGAAAAAAATTATTCTGATGGGAGTTTTCATCCTACCTTTCCCTCTGAAGTTTTGTTCTCTACCCAGATTTCCTCTGCAGGATTGAGAGCTGGGTTTCCGGATGCAGGAACAGGAGGCATCCCAGGAGGAAACAGCATCCCTGGAGGAGGCGGCAAGTTGCCAATGGGAGGAGGAAGGAAAGGAGGCCTCTGCAGAAGAAGATGCAACATTGCATTTGGCTTTCAGACTTTCTATCACAGCAAAACATACATTTGTAGCAAACAGAAAATCTGCAGGTTGGAAAATTAGTTCAAGAGTAATTCACAGCAGCCTAATGCTTCATGTACTCATTTAAAGAAAGTCTCCCTGCATTAAAGAATTAATTACTGTAAAAGCTAGAGAGATCATCAAACATGCTAAGTCATATCCTTCTCTGATAAGCTGAAGCCTTCTAAAAGCTGAACTTGTTTGGTTTACAGAGAGGTAAGCACAAAAAGCATTATTCGTGTCTGCTCACTGCTTCTTTCTTTTTGAAAATTAGTACTAAAAATAATGTAAACACTAAGAAAACTACACCTGTTAGTTCCGTCCAACTGTTCTAACAACATTTTACAATTGTTTTAAACTGTGAATATAAAAAGTGAAAAAGCAACCGGTGGATATCTTGGTGTAATAACTAGCATCAACCGTCCTTTCAAATAGGATATGAATAGATTTTGCATCAACTGAGTAACAAAGCGATGTGCTACATCTGTGGCCGGATGTTGGAAAACAAAAGAGCTCTCTGGACCTATAATATGAAATCAATATGTAACATGGCGTAACACAGTTATTATGACTATGACATATGGCATACACAACAACAGAAAGATGTGCTAATGTTGCAGAAATATGTAAAACATTCACCTGGAGGTGAGGCGGTCCAATGGGTGGTGGCATGCCTCCGGGTGGTGGGATAGGCGGCATGTTTGGGTCAAAGGGAGGCCGAGCAAACGGGGGTCTTGGCGGTGGGCCCCTCATCATGCCAAATGGAGGCGGAGGAGGCCTAAGCAGTGGAGGAGGGCCTCGTAAAACTGGGGTCTGGGCTGGCGTAGGTGCAGGGGCAGTGGCAGGCGCAGGGCTGCGGAACCGCACTGCCTGCTGTGCCATTCTGGTCAATAAAGTAAAGGATTTTAATGTTTCAAGCTGCAGTTCTTCAATGCACAATACAAAAAGAAAAGTACAGCTGCACCATAGTAAGAATGCAAATGTGTGAAGGTGGTTTGCCATTTTCAGTATCAGTTAAGAGTCTGAAAGACGATGTCAGAGGAAGAACATAGGCTTCCAGATGGAAACTTTGTTTTCTACAGATGTATGCTGGCATTTAAGCAACAATTACTAAGCTATAAGTATTACACCAAAGCTTATATTTGTCATATACAAGTGTTGTTTAAGGCAACACTGGCAGTAGTTTGAGAAATTAATTTCAATCAATTGAGGTAATGGCCCAACAGCTCTAAAGGGAATACAAAAAACACTGACGTTTACAGTTAACAATACTTTGTATATGGATTTACTCAATAATGCTGTTGACTGTGCAAAACAGCAATATAAAAACAGTTAAAAAAAGTCTACTTTATTCTTTCTTTTGAAACATTAGCTCTATGTAGAGCTGTTTATTGCAGACTGCGGAGATGTGGTGCCCATTTAGAGATACAGGTGTACCATAAAAAACAACAAGCAAAAGTGAGATAAGGAGGTATGCTTTAATTCTTTTTCATTGGGATTTATTTACACATACTTATGTTAAATAGCCTGGCTGATGCAGACATTACCTATCTTACCATAGACATCTATTTACAAAACAAATCAATTTAGGTTTTCATTATCTAAAATGTTTTTACAATTTCTTCAAGAGAAATTACAATCAGCTAAAAAACGGTATTATTTATTTAGATCACTTCTGTATATTCCCAGAAGTTCTACCATGTTAAATCTGCAAACTGTGCAGCAGTGCAATTCACTATGAACTAAAAAGCCAACAATAGCCTCTAGGAATATTTTAAAATTGATGTTATATCGGTATAAACTACACGTTTATACGTCTATGTGAGCTTTTGTTGTGTGTGTTTATAGTAATGTAGTCTATTAACCAGCACATTTATATACTGATTGCTTTCGGGTCATAATAATCATGAACAAAAAATCAATCATGTTGTGCTAGTGTGTCTTGCTAGTCAGGCTAATAGCCACCCCTTTCATTCAATATACAGAGCGGACTGCTGTTCACCTTCACATCTTACGTGTTTCTTCTAACAAGCTTTTAAATGTAAATATGCCTCTTGTGTGAACATAAGACAGGGCTCTGGTCTAAACAGACGTTTATGATTAGGAAAGTGTCTGTTCCGCGTGTTATAGACGGAGAGGCGCAACATAAGGCTAGCTAGCTACAGGCTAGTTAGCTGCCGTGGCTACATTCACAAGTAAAAACGCGAAAAGTCTCAGTCGTAGACATCCCCGACCAGGTGCATATAAAATCTCCATTTGTATTTCATATTACACTTTAACCATTTTTCTGTAAACTCGTTTTTTTCTCATATCTGACCTGTTGTCGTTAAACCCAAGAGTTTCGCTCTCTGTCTGGTCCGCCATTACAGGAAAGTGTAACCGCTTTCTTCCTGGAAACGCCCCCAAAAGATAATCACGCGTTTCTATTGGTTGATCTTTGCCGTCCATAACGGTCCAGTTCAAGCTGCGCACTCTGTGATTGGACACAAATGTTCTCGCGATCCTTCAGCTAAATGTTTATTGGCCTTCTTTTATCAGTTTATCTTTGTTCAGCGTGGGGCTAGTGATTTTAAACATAGCTGCTAATTTTTCATGCTGTATACGTGCTGACTCTGTTGTGCATTTTAATGTACGTACATTTTAATGTAAGCATTAAAAGTTTTTACAGGTCAATTATAGTTACCAGGGAAACTTTGATTGAAAATACACTTCAAAATATATCCAACCTCTATCTTCAAAGAGATAAGATATTTTATTTAAAATCTAGCCAAGATTGAATGACCTGCCCTAAAGTCATTCAGTATTTCTCCTTAAAAAAACATAAAAGAAAAAAAATTCAAGATTCAGAAACTTTGAGCATATATAGTAAGAAAGTTTGATATAAAAAAGTGTATGCACCATGTGTTAGTAAACATTTTATTTAAATACATGGAAACAACCCATCTAAACTGTGGTCCCAATGTTTCTCTGCCTATATCACCTGGATGCTGGCTTATAAACTCCCCTCATTGTTTAGTCTTGTTGAGAAGTGACGTCAGCCAACACTGAAATTATGTTCCAGCCAACAATGACTTCTTAGATAAAACCAGGTGAATAATAACTCTGCACTGAATAACCATCAAAGACAAACGGGCTCAAAGCTCCACCGTGCCAGTAACTTTGGTCGAAGGTTTTCACCTCTTCCATCCAGCTTCTGGCAAATCCATGCCTGTAAAAGCATTTGAAAAATAAATTTAAATCTTTGTGATTTATTGACTGACAAGTATCTAAATACATTGAAAACAAGATGTGTAAAATATGGCAATAAGAAAATTTACACCTAACCTTAAACTCTGGCTCTGGCCCATACGGTACATGGTTGCTTGATGATGGGGGTTAAAGGGCAAATTAATATTGCAGGAGGCTAGTTGAGGCGCAGGTGATGGGCCAAATAGAACAGGGTCCTGGAGCCTGGGCTGACCTGAAGGCACACTCTGTGAGCTAGTACAGTGAATATTTGAATCCTGCTGTTGTCCAGATGTTTGGTCATATCTCCCTTCGAAAGCTTGCCTTGTGTCTTTTCTCTTCCGTGGGCGATACTCGTAATCTGGTACGACAGTCAGAGCCAACATGAGTTATAATCAAGAGTTATGTCTTCCACAGAATACTTGACTGGAAGAAGGGGTGATTGTACAATCAATAATTAACATAAGCTATTCAAATGCACTGTCAGACAGACATGTAATGTTCATACCAGGGAAGTACAGTCTGTGCATCTTCTTCAGCTTGTCAGCTACTTCAAAGTAGGGCCTCTTTTGTTCCTTACTGAGCTTATACCACTCATTTCCAAGCTGAACACTGATGTCATTGCTGGTTCTTCCTGGAAAGGCTTTTTGCAATGCCTCTCTGTGGACGCGAGCCCACACTAGAAAGGCATTCATTGGCCGTTTGACCCGTCCGTTCTCTTGGATAAACTGGTTGGGTTTGAAATCTGAGGAGAAGATTTGAGGTATTTACATCCAATCATAGTAATGCAGTTAGAACCACTTTTAAAAACTCTAACACACAATCCTAACGGTGGCTAATTAAACAACCACAATTTTATAAGAACTATTACATCACACCTGTGTTAAAATGGCAGGGTTATGTGATGAAAAAATTTGACCACCATAAATCATTCAGAACTTTTCCCTCATTTATTGTGACATGTATTACTTAACTAAAAAACAAACAAATCTTATTTACATTCTGAAACAAACTCTTTGTTGAACCACCTTCTGAATTAATTCCAACATTTAGTTTCCTACGGCACACAACTACCGTCAATTAGAGATTCAGATCAACTTAAACAAAGATTAGCTGTCCCCTGCAGGATTTTCATGATTCTTTCTTCTTTGCATCTTTTAGCTAAAACAATGGTTAGCAAAAAATGACCAACTATCACTTTATCGTTTTTTTTTTTTTTTTTACTTGACAAAACCTGACATTTCAATCAGAGTGAGATACATTTGTTATATCTACTGTATCACATTAGCATGTAAATTAGCATTAATGTTATTATTATTACTATTGTTACCTATCTCTGTCGGTGGAATGACAAAACTGGTGCTTTGACCACCTCCTCCTGGTTTGACAGATGGTTCAGAAGGGCATCCTGAAGCTGAGGTCAGGAGTTCTCCCATTTGCAACATACTGGAGTATTTTGCTGAACAGGAAAGAACTTCTTACTTTAACAGTTTTCATTTATGGTCACACTTTGTGGTAACAGATATGACAATCTTTCATCCTCCATATCTCAGAGCAGCTTCTGTTCTGACAGTGTGTAGAAGTGGAGACTGAAAATCTGGACCGAGATTTGAAATGCTACTCACCAAAAATATTATCTGGTAAAATGTCTTGACTGTGGGTGGAAAAGAACCTTAAATGACTGGAACTGGGTAGCTGCTTTGTTTCCCTGAAGAAGCTACTGAGCATCACATTCTGGTACGTCCTGATCCAGGTTTCTGTTCAGTAGACTGTGGTCGTTTTCCTTTTTAGATTGTCTGGACAGTTTAGACCTCCCATTTATTTGCAGTAACCGTAACCTCCTGGAAGTGTTTGGATTAGTTTTTTTTTTAATTGTGAAAATGTAAACAAAATATTTTTAACTTAGTTGTCATGGCGAGCGAGTTATTCAAACATTGCTAGAGTAACTTTGCTAGAGTAACTTTAATCGCAAAATGTTTTTAAAGTGCTAATTTTATAAACAATGTTTACTGACAAGCATCGGTTACATTTCTTAATCCAAAAATTGCAGGATTAGTTCCTGATAACTACCTGCCTGCATTCAGTCTCCATGGTAACCAGCTGTTGCGTTTCTATTTATAGTTCTCATGTTATGGCAGTTGGTATGGGGTTGCTATGACAACAATAAACAAGCCACAAACTTAGAACTAGCTATAGTTCCTGTCTAATTTATAGACATTTTAAGTACATTACAACTGTTACTTGACCACAATTTCTGAGTACTCTCTTCTACTCTGTGTAATACCAAAATAAATATCAGTGATATTTACTGCAGTATACTGGCGAGCTAGCAAAATTAGCTTTGTTGTTTTATTTACGAAGTTAAAACATGTAGCAAACATGTATGTTACTTTAACCTCACTCTGACACTGATACTTTTTCATGGATCTTTCTCTTGCACGTTGGTCAAGAGTGTCAATATACTCTCCACTTGTAGGTTATTTTCCATTCAGTGGAAACAGCAGATATCAAACTTGTTTAAAGAGCTTTTTGAATCTGTTACCAAACTCATAGCTACTACAATCTGCTCAGAATGCTCCTCGAACATCACCATGGTCTTCACCAGATTTTCTTTCTCTCCTTAATTTAACTAGTAAAAACCCACTGAGATCCAGATCTCATTTTACATCTTACATTCTTTAGAACATTTTAAAATGTTTTTTTATTGTTCGTGTTACTTCAGTTTGTCAGTATTGTTAAAATTACTGTTATGCATGTAAATAAGTCATAAAAAAAACACATAAACCAAAATATGAAACCCAACTGTTTAATGTTATAATTTAATTTATTGTTGAATGAAGTACAGAAAATATACAGCAATCAAATCAAAAGATCTGTGTTGAAGGAAAATGAAAAAAAAACATGATTCAAGTAAACTAAATCACTTCAAATGCAGTTTTATTTGATCATAACCTTACAACTAATAAAATATTAAACTAAAACCTATGGAATTATAATTCTGAGAGTAACAAAATAAAGATTTGGTCATTTGGAGGGCAGCGCCTCAGAAATGACAAGAGGCTCTGCTTAGCTGTGTTTGTACATCAAACAGAAGAAACTTAGACCCATACATAAACTCACAAACGTCCGTTATCCATTTCTCACACAAATGTCACCCCAAACCATTTGGATTGTACTCCAGCATATTTAATCTGAATCAAATGTCGAGGAGCGTCTTCTCTAACCAATGGGTTATGAAGTGTAGGAGAAAAATGTTTCCAACTCAAGGTAGAATGTTAGAGGTATTCCCAGAATCTACTGTAAACATGTAAGTAAAGTTGCAGCTTATTTTTTGTCAGAGTAATTATTTCCACCAAAGTTGGCAGGAAAATTTTTCTGTACCTCAATGCATAAAAACGGTTTGTATGCAAAAAAGTTAGAGACGCTATGAATGTAGGTGAGTCAGAAAGCAACACTGAATAGTTTACTGAGATCTGTGAAGTCACGTGAACAAGTTGCATAAACAGAAAATAATCAGTAGCAGTCTGAATAAAATACTGACTGGCCCTTTATGTGGTAAATGCATTCAGAAAGTCAAATGGAAGAATCATTCAGTACTAACTCTTCAAATATTATAATGCAACAACCTGATTAAAAATAAAACCAAAAGAGAAAAAGAAACGGGCTTGTCTGGGTTCAGATGTTAATTTGTATTTCCCCATCCAGAACAATGCATGTTACTAGTTTTAAAGTAGACTCATTCTGCCCCCTGCTGGCGGTCAAGGGTGTACAAAAGCCCCTTTCAGATAGGAACAGTAGAAATTTACTTTAATCTAGCAAAACACAAGCAGGAAAAATCCTCCTGCTGGTTTTAGATTTCATCATTGTTTTAATAATCGAAAGCATCATTAAAATTTTAATTAGTGGATTTCTTTACAACAATAAGATGCAGCATCTAAATATTTTTTCCTTCAGCACACAGGTTTTAAAACAGCTTAGAGACTGGTGCTAAAGTTTCTGCTTTCAGACTATTTCTTTTTTAAAAATTTACAATCTTATGTAGGATTTGATATATTTCATGGCTGTGTTAAGAGCAAACTGTAAATTAACTTTATAATTCACCAATTCATACCTTTTGTAGTTTAGAACCAAAATACTTGGTAGTGGTATGAAGAAGACAGAAAGTCACATTACATTTTGCACATTTTAGTATTTTTATGAATATTTAACTCCATAATTCAAGGAAATTCTTATCTAAAATTACAAATAAACATATTCCATGATTCAAGTACATGAGTGTGAAACGGTTTTCAGGTACAGCTTGGTGAAGGAGTGAATGTAGTAATTATAGCTGCTGATCATTTTAGCCCTTCACCATTTCTGACCTTTGTAGTTGTTGAGTCATCCACCTTCTAGGTACAAAAAATCCTGCTATCCACTTTGAAAACTGCCAATTGCATGCAATTTTTATGATCCACAGTGAAGAAATGTGTTCATATAACTCCATTGAAGTAATATGTAACAACAAGAGATTCATTAGGACCCAAATTAGTTAATTTGGTTAAACCAGAAGACATAATTTGTCTTATTTTAGCAAAACAAATTAGATCCGAATAGAGTTTGACACCAAGTTTACAGATAATATCCAAATTAGTTAAATTATTTCTAATGATTGAGGATTTTAGTAACCTCTTATGCTTATAATTTATGAAAATACTTTACTACAATGAAGATTAAGTGGAGTACACAGGTAAACAATGGTTTGTTTACAGGTACAAAATGGATGTAGGCACCAAAAAACTTTTTATTTTTTGACCTGCAGACACCAATAGCCAATTTTACATGACTAGCTCATATAAACAGATCAGCATGAATGAAGCTGCTTGGTGTGAAACATAAGAGCAAATATAAGCAGACCGCTTTGATTCATGTCTGAAAAGGGCTTTTTCAACATTGGAGTAAAATGGCTTAAAATTTATAGTTAAATTCAGATTTTAAAAAAATTGCCTTCTGATGTACAATGCAAAATTAAGGCTTCAGTGCCATTTTAGCTGAACTGAATTTTTTGCGCAGAAAAAACTGAACGATGGAGGATAACATATGGTTGTATAAAAACTCGTGAAGACAATGATTTTTCCAGTAAAGGGAAGTAATGATAGTTATGTACCGACACGTTCTCTCCATCTCTGCTTTCTTCTGCGGAGAATCGGTGGGAACCGGCGTCGAACAATCACCGGCGCCAGCTCACCAAAGCCCAAACATGCAAGGTTTGTCTTCAAGTACAGCAAAGTCCTTCTGCAGTTCACTTACTCGCAGTTTCACACATTCATGCTCACGCACTCATTCACAAACACACACACACTTGACTGCAAACCTTCATTTCCCAAAGCTGCCAAAGTTAGCGAAGGCATCTTGTTTGGGTGGGACCACAGCGGGGCTGATGGAGTGGCTCAGGCCCATTCCCACTCCTGGCACCCCCATTCCTGCCATGCCACCCATCATCACTGGGGCGGCCATGCCCATATTCATGCTCATGTTCATTCCCATCATCCCTTGGTTCACAGGAATTCCACTCTGCAGGCCGGTGGCCATCGAAGGTGGCATGCCCACTCCCAGGGAAGCAGGCATGCCCATCGCCATGGCGCCGCTGGCCATCATGGGATTGGCTGGCGGTCTGATGGGAGCCACATGAGGTGGTGAGCTGAGGGTTAGTCCTCCAAAACCCTGAGCCAACAGGCTGACCGGAGGCACTCCTGTCCAAACACACACACACACACACACAGGTACAAATCTGATTCCACAATGTTTGTGGTTTACTGTATGTATAGATGTATTGTTCCTTTGAATATTTTGAAGAGTTTACAGATGTAATCCAGTGCCTTGCAAAAGTATTCATACAAAGATGAAATGTTTTCATATTTGAACATGGCACAACTACAAAATTTATGTATTTTGTGAGACAGACCAATAAAAATAAGCAAGAAAAGAGAATGCTCTCAAAGTACTTGGAAATTGTTTCAAAATAACAATATTATCATTTGTCGCAATAACTTCTGGAAAATTTATCGTCCAGAAGAATATATTTTGATGTGCCTAACTTTACCACTATGCGCTACATGACGTTAATTAATCACCAAGTTAAAATCCCAATAAAATACACTGAAGTTTGAGGTTTTCAACATAAACACTTCTGCAAAGCACTACAATAAGTTTCAGCAAGTCCAATTTGTTTGTGTTTAAGATAAGAAAGCTCACCAAAGGACATTACCTTGTTGCTGGATTATATTGTTCAGAGTTGGTGGTGTCTTTGTGTGGTTGAGTCCGGCTGACAGGAAGTCCAGGCTGATATTGACCGACGGGTCAGACCAAGTTGACCCTAATGACCCCTGACTTCCAATTCCAGCCTTTTGCTGCGATCCCGTTGGTTGCTGGGACACCATGCCCACCAAATTCTGAAACAAATTTGTCTGATTTATTCATGGATTATGGTTTTTATTAAAACTTGAGAGATGGGATAAGAGGTGCAGCAACAAAATTATACTGTGTAGCAGCAAACTTTTTAAGTAAACATATTTTGCCAATACAAAGCCTAATTCTAAAATTTAGGTCTAGAATAATCTGCCTTATTTTACAGACTATAAAGTGCACTTAAAAGCCTTTAATTTTATCAAAAAACCACAATGCGCCTTATATACTGTTATGGAGTAAAACAGTCCCATACAGTAAATTAAAGGGCTTAATTTTGGTTGTGCTTACTGAGTTTGAAGGAATTTTGTGTAGCACACAGCGCTCTGTCAATATGTTTTACATTACATTACGACGACTGTCGTCAGGAGTAACACGTAATGTGTTTTAACAAACTGACTTATCTGACTGTTTTGTTTAGTTTAATGCGCCTTGTAGTCTGGCGCGCTTCATACATGAAAAAGATTGAAAATAGATAATTTTGTAACAGTGCGCCCTATAATCCAGAAAATACGTTAGACTATTTTTTTTCAACAATATTAGCCATCAATAATGTACCATGTTTTCAAAATGCTAAACGAATTCATATTTCCTTTGATACCTGTTGAGAGCGGGAGTGTGGCATCGTGGGCATGGCAACGGATCCTCCCGGCGTCACCCCTCCAAGAGAGAAGGTCATGCTCTGAGAAGCACTCAGCGTCGTGTGCGGATTGGTTGGCTGATGGTTGACTCCGCTCATCAGGTCAAAGAGCTCAGCAGAAGGGGGGACAGAGGACGGGTTTGAGGCCGGCGGCGGCGACGGTCCGCTGCCAAACAGGTCGGTAACCGGCTGCGATGGACCGGAGCTAGATGCAGCGGGGGGATTTCCTGAAAAGGAGCTCCAGTCCCCAAATTCCCCGTTTCCATTGGAAGAGGCAGCAGCTGGTCAAAAAAAGTATGGTTAAGTAATACCAGAGTTGGGAAGTAACGAGTTACATTTACTCAATTACATTTACTTCAATAACGTTTTTGAAAAAAATGCACATTTAGGAGTATTTTTACTACACTGTACTTTTTACTTTTACTTGAGTCGCTTCTCTTACTTGAGTAAAATTTCTGGATTCTCTTACCACTCAATGAAAAACTAAATATTTTAACCAAAAATTCACCAGACAAAAAAAAACACCTGCAGTTTTTGTTAAAGTTTCATAAGTTTTATATTGAAAGAAACTGATTTGGGTTTGTTACCTTTTGTTTCTTATTTGAATTATTGTCATTTTGTTCCTTAAAATACCAAAATTTCCACTTAACTTTACATTTTGTTTTGTTTGATGATGTCATTTTTAAATTAGAAATTATTGATAATTTGACCAATCACTCCGTACTTGAGTAGACTTTTTGCTAAATACTTTTCTACTCTTGAGTAATTTCTTGGATGGCTACTTTTTACTTTTACTTGAGTAAAAATATGTTGAAGTACTGCTACTCTTATTTGAGTGTAATTTTTGGGTACTCTGCCCACCTCTGAGTAATATGAAGTAATTTGACCGTTCAAAGGTAAAAACATCAATAATTAAATGTAATAAAGATGAAAGGAAGGAAAAAAAAAAAAAAAAAAAAAAGAATAAGAAAGAAACCACAACCTTCAGAAAACATAATGTCTGTAAATACAAATATATTATTTTTTTTTGTATTTTCTTGTTTTATCCAGACTTGGGAAATCCTTGGATTAAATTCAATGCTCACTCAAACTGTTTCAACCATGTTTCTAAGCCTACTGGATTCACTTAGATACAGGTAGACAACCTGATAAATTTCCAGTGATATATTACTTAAATTTGTATTTGATGTCTTAAAATGTCTGTTAACTAATTCTCTTTATTTTGAAGGCATAATGAAGGTTTGAAAGGAGCGGCGAGGGAAGACGTTTACCAGTGGAGGTGGGGAGGCTGGCAGAGGCTGCAGGTGAGGAGAAGTCAGCAAAGCCCCCTATGAGGTCTGAAGTCCCTGCTGGGTGAGTGAAGACGAACACAAACTTACCAGAGGCCACAGAAGTGTGTTTGGACAGTGTAGGAGAGGAATGTGTGTGTGGTTACCTGCCGCTGTGCTCTCATTGTTTGAAGGGTCAATCACCAGCAGGTCAGCCAGTCCACCGCTGGAAGTCTGCTTCGTCGACGACTGAGGAGTGAGACGCAGCAATTAAACCTTCAAAGGTGAAGATGATTGTCACCGTAGAAACGGTGAGTATGAGTACCATTTCCTCTGGGCTCTTGTCTCCTGTGTAGTGCGCTGCAGCCCCCAGGTCCAGCGTCTTGCTGCTTGCCGCCCCGCTGCGTTTTCTCGTGGTGGTGGTTGTGGTTTCTGTCGCTTGTGTGATCTGGATGCTCTTCGTTGTGACCGTTTCCTCCTCGTCTTTAAATTCAATCGTCTCCTGCCTCCCGTTTCTTGATCCTCTCTCCTCCTCGTTGTCACTATGGCAACCAGATAAGGGACGCAACAGAGCTCAGGGGATTATGCAAAGGTTGATCTGCTGTGTCTTTGTGGAAATCTGAAGGGTTCGGATCTCTGCTTAACTGGTTTTCTCTGTAATTAATCTCCTTAAAACAGAGATTAAATATATTGATACATCTATTGTGCAACATGGTATAGTGCTGGTTTGTTTTGTTATGTTTTGATAAAAGTGGTTTATAAAAGTGGTTCATGCACTTTTATCAAAACATAACATATAATCCCTCAAAGTTTTGAAGGATTTTATCCACGTCTGGTGTATGTCTTGTGATCCTATGTATCAGCCCAGATATACAGTATAATAACTACAACAATTGTAATATTGCTCCTTCAGTGTTACTGTAGACCTATTGAACGTCTAATTTACAGTTTTTCTATTGTCTTTGCATTAATGTTGAAGAAATCTAACATTTTTGTTGCAATATATATTTTACAATGCCATGCATTGTTGTAGATCCTTCTCCTGACTGATACGCTGGAACAATGAGATCCTTTTGATCCTCATAAAAAGTCTGCAGGGACAGATGAGCTTTTTCGATTCTTCAGAGACTAAATGTTTAAACTGAATCAAAATTTACTTCAGTTAACTGCTAGTTAGAATTTTGCTACTTTTTTCCCCCCATATATTTTTGATTTAAGTTGAACTGCAGTGGACTTCCATGCAGGAAATAATTTGAATATGATTCATGATTGTTCCTGCTGGTGTGTCCGATTACCTGATCCGGTCAGGCGAGTCGTCTCGCTCCTTCTTTCTGAACTTGTTGAGTGTGTCGTCGATGGTGCTGCCTATCTTGTCACTGATCTCTCCGAGCTTCTCGCTGAAAGGGAAAGCTCCTCTGCTCTTGTCCCAGTCTTCATCCCACTTATTCCGATCCAATTCATTCGCTGGAAGAAAAAAGTTCAAAAACAGAGAGATTCAGCATAAACCAATATAGCAGTATAAGCCCTTATTTTACATACTTTTTTATACCATGAATAGTTTAAAATATAACAGCAATAAAGAGGAGCTGCAGAAAGTGATGAAATATTTTCTCAAAGTTTGTCTCTGAAGTCTCAAATGTTACAGGTAATGGTAAATACCTTTGCAGAAAACAAAAGGTCAGAAATATTCTTTAATGATTTTCCATTTTTAGCAGATACCGACCTAATTTTACATTTGAAAATAATAAACCAGTGCAGTAATTTACTCGCTTATAGAATTACGCCTTTAAGGATTAGTAAAAAGCATGCTACATTTGCTGTAGAAAATATATTTCTGAGGTTCTCCAGGAGGGATTGTATTTTCATTTTAATCCACTCAAGCTGTCAGATGAACGCCGTGAGCTACTTACAGTTCTTAAAGCTGCCACCTCCACCGCCCATACTGTCAGAGGAGACTCCAATATATTTATCCTTGTTCTTCTTTGCTTTCTTTCTCTCCTCTCTCAGTCTGTCATCATCCTGGATGAACTCCACCATCTCCTTCACCTTCTGACGCACGTTTATACCTTGATCCTTCCCATTCTCATCTGTAGATAAACCCAACCGATACAGTCAGACACAAACCTACTAAACCATTTATTTAGGTTTAAATATTCAAAGACAAAACACAGGGTTTCCGTCAGTGCATTATAAGCCTGGCGGGCCACCGGGCTTTACTTGTGCCCTCACCAGGCTGAGCATTGCTTAGTTTTTAAGTCTTTTTAAAATGTTTTCAATTTTTAAGACTTTTAGTTGGTGTTCAGGTATTAATCTCCCAATTTTTTAACACATAATTATCAAGTGATATTTTCAAATTTCAAAGGTTTATGCGTGGTTCTCTCCTGGTACTCTGGCTTCCACCCACAGTCCAAAAACATGACTGTCAGGTTAATTGGTCTCTCTAAATTCTCCCTAGGTGTGCATATCTCTGTGTTGCCCTGCGACTGGCGACCTGTCCAGGGTGTACCCCGCCTCTCGCCCGAAACATTAGCTGGAAATGGGCACCAGCACATCTACAGACCCCACTAGGGACAAGAGTGAACAGAAAACGGATGGATTTTTAAATTTTCTGTTAACTTTAAACAATTTTTAACTCAAAAAGACGACGGGCCGCTGGATGAATGACAGCCCTGGTGCCCAACCACCGGGCATAGCAAGTAATCTGGTGGAAACCTTGAAAAACTTTTGTCCAAATGCTTGGATAAATGCTAGTGTTGAATTTTCAACACAAGATAAGCAAAAAGAAAAGCTTAAAAATTGCAAAGCGAGAGACTCACCTATAAAATGATAGTTTTCTAGAGATCGCAGGTCATAGATGTGTTCTCTGGCACTGGTGACGACTCTCTCAGAGCCGTTCCTGATCAGATAGGCAAGCAAGAGTAAAGCCTGGAGGAGAGACGTGGGTATTAGCCAAAGAGAGATACAACCCAATTCACGGCTTGGCTGATTTTGGCTGCCACTGCTCAGCTGTGTAAAAAAATTTAACTTTTTTTACACTTCATAAGTCGTAATGCTTTATCTTTGATCCTTTAAACTGCTTGCTAAAAAGTTTCAGCACTTTCTCTTTGCTAAGATCCCTTTCATATAAAATGTATTTAGCCATAAAGTTGATGGTCTCTGCAGTGTGTTACAAAGAAAAGACAAACTGAGGCTTTTGGCCATGGAGAAGCATGAAGAAATTCAAACTGCTCAAACGGGCAGGTTGGTGACCCAGAACCAAATGTGTAGAAACAGCATTCAGCTTCTATCCACCACAAATCTGGAACAAACTTCTAGAAAACTGCAAAACAGCTGAAACACTGAGTTCCTCTAAAATTAAGGCTAAATATTACATTGGATGTATATTTGCTTGATGGTTTTGATGATGGCATTTGACTAAATGTAATGTTTATTGCTTGTTTCATTAATGATCACTGTATTATGTTTTTGTGGAGTGAAGCACTTTGAACTGGCTTGTTGCTGAAATGTGCTACACAAACAAACTTGACTTGAGAGACCAAGGTTTCATTTTTCTGACATCCCAAAAGTATTTTTACAACAGCTGCAGCATAATTTAAAAGAACAACATTATTCCTCTGAGCTTCTGTGATCATTTCATAGTGATATGTTAAAAAAACAGAAGCTGGTTAAACATTTTACAAGAAGCCTCGCTTACAGAGCTGCAACGTTTTGTGTTGCTGATGAAATTATGTTTCTTTCTCTTCACTGCAAGTACAAGAGAAAGAAACGTACAAAACCAATGAGAGAAATTCTGCAGGTTTTACAAAACATTGATGTAACACCTGCTGCAGTAATTTTGTTTTAAGGTGATTTTAAAAAGTTGAAGTAATAAGAATGAAGTTCTTATTACTTGAGGATTGAGGTCAGGATTGCCTTCACACTGTAATCAGGCTTTTCAAATTGCCGTAATCCAGCAATGTTTGAACAGATTATAATAGATCCTGGGAGATGTAATTTGGCTTTAGATCAGTGTTGCTCCTTCTCCAACCCTCCTGCAACTCAAACTGCAGGAAATCATTTAATTTCTGGAGCAGTATAAAACTGCAGTGCAGTCCTGCAAAAAGATTGTAAAATAGTTTCTCAACCACAAGGAGGGGGGACCAGTTCAACATCGACTGCAAACCATCAAATGCAATAAAAAAAAAAAGCTATTCATAACATCAACAAAACATGAGACCCAATCAAGAATCACTAATCAAGATCCTGAGATGCAACACACAAATGTAAAAAGAAAATTTTACCTAAAAAAAAAAGAAATACAGACAGAAGGAAACTGGGTCTGGTCACTGTCCCTCGTGTGAAAAACATTGGAAGCCATATGTAGGCCTGACGTCAAGCAAAGAAACCTCTAGCCCTGCTTAACTAAACCCAGAGCAGACTTCAGGGAACACAGATACGATGTGTGGCAGTCCTACCTTGTACACTCTTCTCCAGTTTTTCTTATTATCCTTCAGCATCCTGGTCCACAGCATGTTCATCACCTCTGGGAACTGCTCATACATAAACGTAGCTCTATAAACACATACGCACACATTTATGGTCATTCTGCTGGCATCCATGAGTAAAACAGATCACATGTCATGACCGTGTGTGTGTGTGGGTGTGTGTGTGTGTGTGTGTTCTTACACCTACTTGGCTATCTCTCCCATTAGTTGTCCAGAGGGCCCCCAGGGGTCATCGTTGGTAGCTTCTCTAACCTTAGACTCTATCTCTGAGTAGTTCATCACCACATTAGTGCTGTTGACACAAACATTTATACTTGTTAAAATCACCAGTATGACTATAAAACTTGGATGCATTACAGTTTATTTGCCTTAACATGGAAAGATAAGCAAAAATACTTCAACAGACTGAGCAGAAGAATGAGCAAAAACCTGAATTTGTACTTATTTCATGTTATTTTACTGTAAAGCACCTTGTGATTTTCATTTATACAAATAAAATTTATTTACTAGCTTATTACAACAACTCATTCAGAACACAAAATTGCAAATTATAAATGGTGGAAAATAGCTTTTTGTCTGAGGATCGACAGAATCCTGCTTCTCTGAATAACAAATACATTTTGGAAAAGTGTTTGTGCTGCTGAACTCTTTATCAGATAACAGATGTGGGCAAAGAGGCAGAAGCTTTCTGAGGCACAAAGAGGGAAAAGAGGAAGTCTGTACATCAAAGGGAGGCAAACACAGGTATGCTGTTTCCTGTCTTCTTTGTTCTTGTACTTCACTTTCTACTCTCTGTTTTCCTACATACAAAGCCAATCCCTTCATACGCAGCGCTTATTCAGGTAACAATTTAATCCTAGAATCATCAGTTTAAAATAACTCCTGTCATTTCTCTTTCAGTGCTTGTTCACAGTAAGCAGTCCCTTTCTTTTCCTCCCTTATCCTCCCCATCTCTTTGTTCTCTGAAACCTGCCAAACTCTCAGCAAGAGAAAACCAACAATGATAAATGATTTATCCCAGGCAGCAGCCACTTTTAACTGTGATTATCAGCCATCGCAGAAAGCTTCATATTAGCATGACTCTGAATATGCTGGAAAGGAAATGCCTCTGCTGCCAGTTCTATGGAGGGAGGTCAATAATGGAGTGTATTCATCATGCTCAGCCAGCCACAACCACCAAATGATGGAAGCTGCTGTCTATTACTCCATTTCAAGCCCTGTGCTGCTTCATCTACTCCCTCATCTGTATTCTGCCGTTTCTGGTCTTAATATTAACTCCATTTAGTACTTTTTGTCTTTACTTTCAGTAGCAAGTAGGCAAAGATAACTGATTCTGCTGGATGATAAATTGTCCCAAAAGTTATTGCGATAAACAATAATGTTCTTGTTTTGAGAACATTTTCAAGTAATAAAATGGTGATGGCATAATAACGCAAGAACAGATTCTCAAAGATTAATAAACAACGTTTTAAATACTCCAAATAAATAAACAAAACAAAAAATAAAATTAATTATAAAGCTTCTGTCAAGAAAATTCTCCTTCAAAAAAACCCAATGCGCCCTTACTAGAAACCTTTGCCATCCAGGTTTTGGTAGAAAGAGAAAAACAATAAATCACGCAAATGGAAATTATCATGCGATCGATTTATTGCTTATTGCGACAGGCTTAGTTCTAAGTTTACCAAATACATGCACTACTTTGTTGCTTTATAAAAAAAATGTTGTTGTAGCATCACAATGACACATATTCTTGATATTGTGTAGCATGCTTCCTTATGGATCCATTTTCAAAACATTATAATAATCCTCTGTTAAAGCTAGCAGTTAGCTTTGCAGCTTGCAGAAATATGTTATGAATCCACAAAGATGGATGGAAATAAACTTTACAAAACTACGCAAAAGAAATTTGGATTTATTTGGACTCCAAACCTGGTTTAAAGACATACTTCTTATTGTTTTTGGTCTTAAGGTCACTCTTTTACACTAGCTAGAGCAGTAAGAGTCACAAACTAAATGTCAGTAGAGATCCCCATGTCCTGAATCAGAAGCAGAGTTGAAGGAACCTCATTGATGGTTGCACCTACACTTTTGGGTTAGTTTTGGTTTTACTCAGCCAAAGTTAAAGCATGCAGCTGCAGGAACAAAGAGTAGAGGGAGCTTTTCTTCCTCCTGCATGGTTACACTGTAATAACTACATTCATAAACCAATATCACAGAGGCATAAAAAAGACAATGTGTTTAGAGGCACACATGTCCTACTAAAGTGTATGTTTGTTTGCCAGCATGCTACGTTGCCGTGGGCCTCAACGGGACAATGTGAATGTTGAGAATACAACATGGTGAGCGGGTTATATGTCCGTAATTATCAATCAGGTGTGCAATGTGCTGGACGGTCATGGAGACGCTGAGCATCACTGGGGTGGGACAGCTAGTCTGCTGCAGCAGCACTCTGAGGGATAACAACACCTGACCTGCTTATAGCCGAATTAGCTAACTGAAAGCCACAAACACATTCTCACTTTACAATGATGCCATACCAGATAACGATCAAAACGCCACGACATACTGGTTTATGGGACAAGGTTGGCAGTTTGCCCAGTGGTCAAAGCTAACAGCTGAAGGCCCGTATTCTTTCCTCCATCAGCGATAAAAGTTAATGATGCTGCCCGGTGAGAGCCGCTCATTCACCGGTTAGCTCTCGGGCCACTTAGCGGGTTAGCTCTACGCCTCCATCTCGGTTGGTACTCACGCTTTGTCCACCAGCTCCCTGACTTTCCACATGTTCAGCATCTCCTGCCGGACCTGCGGGCTCCCCACCTCGATACTGCGCCGCCCCCGTGTCTCGACACCCCGCAACCCAGAGGAGGAATCCCGGTAACTGACGAGAAAAACGCTCCGCTCTGCTCACGGATCGGCTCTGATCTGAACAGCGACGCTGCGGGTAACGGACCAGCCACAGTTGCTACGGAAACGGCCTCTGTCTACGTCACTGCGGCGTCAAGAGGTATGCTCCGTTCCCAGACTGGAGATGCAATTATTAGGGATCAATAGTCCCTCTGGCTTTATATTAGGGTAATCCGCACCACTGTCTCTAATTTCAGGAAGATTTTCCTGAAATTAACGGAAAATCTTCCTTTTATTCATGACAATAACAATAGTACCGTTGTTACTGTCACAGTATTGTTTTTCTTCAAGTGTATGTTATATTTTGAAATTTTTCTTCTTCAAGCAATTACAATTTACACAAATTTTGTGTTTATAATAAGCAGTAGCGGGTTTTGATGTGGGCAGTTCCACAGGGCGGCAATAATGGTGGTAGTTAGGGCGTACTTATAATATGACTGAGGGATGAGTTCACAGTCTTTATTCCAGGACTTCACTGCAGTTTTATCCTCCCCCAAAATTTAGATTGTTTCAATATTTTGAATAGTAAGACGGTGACCTGCATGATATGTGTCTTCAGTAAGATGCTTTTACATATTCACTGTAACACAGACTGCTACAAGAGATTCTTCCTGCCAACAGCCATCACTACAATAACTCTTTGAAGAATTTGAATACATTTAATTTCCCTTTGGGATCAATAAAATATTGTTGAATTTGAATATCTAAGAACTGTTCTGACATAACTGGAGTGCAGGAGTTTAGAGAAACCTAATATCAGTGTGAAGGAAACCCTAATCCTACTTCACTTGTTTTACTTTCAGCGGATGACCACCAGGTAATAAAATAGCAAATTGTCAATTGTGCCCTAAATAAATTATCTATGCCATAAAAAAGAAAAACACAAACCCTATTTTCTTAGATGCAGACACCAACTTTAATTTATTCTGTTAATAACCACCAAAAAAAAGAAAACATATATTAAATCTTTTACAACCAATGAAATGCACAAAGAATCGATCTGTATGGAATATTCTCCCAAGGTTAATATTAAGTTTCCAAAAGGTGCAGAGCTCCAAAATAGCCTTTTTCCCCAATGAGATGTTCATCACCTTCATTAATTACTTGAGAAGCCATTAGAAGCCAAAGTCATTAGGGGTAATCCATTTTTAAACTCCAGTGGAGTTAGCCACAATGACAGGCTTCACATTCTTGAATTAGAGACAAAAATATATATATATTTTTATCAATCCTCAAGTCAAGAAAGAATATTTGAGCCACATTTCTATAGTATTTTTTCTTTGTAATATGAGATTCTCTTTTTTTTCCCATCACCATGGCTGCAGTGTGGTTGCATAAATATTATGTTATTCTGGTTCTGGGTTTGCTCACTAGCAGGCTCGGTTCCTTTGGGCTTGTACCTGTAAAAAGCATCTCTTATTTGCATGTCCAGTCAACTGAATAAACTCTGCCTTTGTCCTGTGGATGGCTCAATGTGGGAAAACATAGAGCCGTCCACCATGAAGATAATGCCCACGGTGTCCCGTTAACTGCTTCCTGGACCATGGTTGGCTTTCACATAACCACTGTATTAGATTTTAGGTGCATTGAAAGACATTTTCTACTGTCAGAAAAAAAAAGAAAACATACACACACACACGTGCACGCATGCACACACGCACGGACACACACACACACGCTTAAATTCAGGGAACTTTAAGTATTTATTTAATCTACTCTAGTTAGTGAAGAGTTTCATGAGACAAAAAGCGCAGTGTGATCATTTATTAGTCAAATGCCTCAGTATCTTGGCTCATGGGTGTGAGCATTCTTGGCCTCCTCTCTGAGTCAGCCAAAACTTGCATAATGGACGAGTTGGCTCATTTATTGAGGTCTCCAATCTGCTGTGCAATATTGCATCAAGAACAATTAAAAACATGTTTTGATAAGGAAAGTGCTTTTCCTCATTCCCTTTGTTGATAGCATAGAGTTGATTTTACCACACATTTATACAAATGTTAGATTGGATTAATTGAATAAGTGCCATGAAAAAGTGGGACAGTAAGGACTGGCAGCAGCTCTAAAGTTTTGTCCCTCCCTTCATCCCTTCGTCCCTTCATCCACTCATCCTGATCATTTTTCAGCTTGCAACATAACACCATGATATGTTAATTTTCTTCAGGGAGTACAGTTTAAGTCTTTTTTGGGTAAAGTGCAATGATGATCCCCACTCAGCAGAACAGTAACCTCAGCGGCGGGCAGCAGAACCCGCCCGGGTCGGACTCCTCTCTCAGCCGGGCGGCTCACACCTCGGTGGCCGTCGCCCTCGGGTTCATCCTGGTCCTGGGCATCCTCGGCAACTTCCTGCTGCTCCTGGTTTTCTCTCTCTACCGTGGGCTGCGGACTCCGGCCAACCTGCTCCTGGTCAACATCAGCGTCAGCGACCTGCTGGTCTGCCTCTTCGGGACGCCGCTCAGCTTCGCGGCCAGCGTGCGCGGCAGGTGGCCGACCGGGTCCACCGGGTGCCGGTGGTACGGCTTCTCCAACGCGCTCTTCGGTAACTGGATGGTTTTATATCCTGTGTATATACATCTATGACGTGCACAATTAAATATTTTTTTGGAAACGTCCTAAACTACAAAAAACATAAAATCTTATCAATATTTTTGGTCTAGTTTCTTTTGCAAATATCTTAGTTCACTTTAAACAGGACAAAACTAACTTTAAAGTGACATTTCAGCAAGAAATTTAAGTCAATTATTCATTAATATGCATTAAAAAAAGTGCTACTGTACCAAAGGTAGATCTTTTATTAAAATGTAGAAGAGTAGTCAACTTTCCCAACTTCCTATTACTGTGTAGTTTTGTTGCTAATATCTCCACTGTGTGTCTGCCTGCCAGGAGTCGTTTCTCTGGTGTCTCTCTCTCTGCTGTCTTTTGAGCGGTACTCCATGCTGCTCAGCGGCTCCCAGCTCAACTCCTCACATTATCGCAGAGCCAGACTCTCTGTGGGGTTTTCCTGGCTCTACTCACTGGCCTGGACTTTGCCGCCACTGCTGGGCTGGAGCAGGTCTGTATTATCTTTGCCCCACATGTGTCAAACTCGAGGCCAGTGGGCCAAATCTGGCCCGCAATAGCTTTTTATATGGACCAAGATTCTGGACTAAACACTAAGTGAGCTTAAATATTATCAATTAAATCGATGCTGTTTTTATCTGCTTACTGCTAAATTATACCAATCAGTCCTTCCAGTTTCTTGAGAATTATCATGGAAATTAATGCAAAATCAGCAAATCCCCACACTTTTTGTGCTAGTAATTGGGATTTTATTGCAGATTTTTCTCAAAACTTGTCAAAAACTTTCTTGCTTGTACTAAACAGCTGCCTCAGATTTTATTGATGTCAGCTATAGTCCACAATATATACAGCTTGCAATGAAAAGCTGCATTTATCATCATAAATAAGCAAAGATATTTCCAAGTTAGTACCACAAACATTTTTATTTTATTGGAAAAAATCACAGAAACAATCTGTTGTTTTATTTACTTTGAATATTGTTTTGTTAAAAGTTTATTAGAATTTAAAGTTAATGTGTTCTTGCACTATTATGCCATTATTGAAAATGGTATCAAAACAACAATGTTACGGTTTATTGCAATAGCAATTTATCACCCAGCAAAATTTGTGATTGTGACAGGCTTAGAGACAGATTATGTTTGATTAAACTAAATACAAATAAAAAAAACTGTCTAGTGGACTTTGAGATCTACTTTTCGGTGATTATCCGGTTCCTAACATACCCGTCTCTTAGCAGTTACGGGCCGGAGGTTCCCGGCACCGTCTGCTCAGTCCAGTGGCGGTGCCGCTCCGTCACGGCTCGCTCCTACATCATCTGCTTGTTCGTCTTCTGCCTCCTCCTGCCTCTGCTGCTCATGTTCTTCTGCTACGGCCGGATCTTGCTGGCGGTCCGAGGCGTGACGAGACAGGTCTGCTTAGAACTTGACCTTTAACCTCTGTGTGATTAATAGACCTTTCCTTCAATTCACCAGCGGTGGTTCGTGTGTCACCAGGCGGCCGGTATCAACAAGTCGCAGGCTGAGGGTCGGATCCTCCTGATGGTGGTCGCCATGGTGATAGGCTACCTGCTGTGCTGGACTCCATACGGCGTTGTGGCGATGCTTGCCTCATTCGGACGCCCAGGAGCGGTGCCGCCTGCAGCCGCTTTGATTCCCGCTCTGCTGGCGAAGACCAGCACCGTTCTCAATCCGGTCATATGTGTGCTGTTCAACAACCAGGTAGGAGAACACAACTACAAGTGTGTTTGTTGTTTTAAAGTTGTTTTAAAGTAGTCAAACTGATGATTGATTTGATTTGAAACTACGGTTTCAAATCAGTTTCAGATTTGAATCAAATCAAATCAAGTTTTATTTGTATAGCACATTTCAGCAGCAAGGCATTTCAAAGTGCTTTACATCATAACAAGCATAAAAACACAAAGTCATGTAACATAGAATAAACAATCAAAACATTAATTTAGACGGCCATCAAATTTATAACTTGTTATCCATTTATCTAAATGTTTTGCTTTGTGCGGATCCTGATCTTTGACATACTTCCAGTCGTTTGATTTTATACTGTCTATTGGCTAATTTTTACTTATAAACAAAGAATTTCCTATCAATGTGAGGATTCTCCCTTATGGGGTATCCTCATTAAAAGAGGGGCTCTAGAAACACCTCTCTTGAAGAATTTAGTTGAAACAAATGGGCCTCTAACCCTCTGGGACTTCAGTCGCTGTTTGACAAGGACTCCAACCTTGGACTTTAGCTGAGAAATATCAGCTGGGCCTCTAACCCTTTAAAAGCGCTTAAAGTCTAGAATATACAGGGTTTTCAGTACGCGCAATGACCCTCAGTCACTCGTCACTTTTTAAAGTAGACATTATGTCAAGTTCCATCATTAAATTTTTAATTGATTAAGTTTCAAATCCAACTCTAAACAGGTGGGTTTTTAGTTGTGATTTAAAGGAACTCAGTGTTTCTGCTGTTTTACAGTTTTCTAGAAGTTTGTTCCAAATTTTTGGTGCATAGATGCTGAATGCTGCTTCTCCTCGTTTGGTTCTGGTTCTGGGGTTGCAGAGCAGACCAGAACCAGAAGACCTGAGGGGTCTGGAAGGTTGATACAACAACAGCAGATTTTTTATATATTGTGGTGCTAAACCATTCAGTGATTTGTAAACTAACAACAGTATTTTAAAGTCTATTCTCTGAGCTACAGGGAGCCGGTGGAGGGACTTTAAAACTGGTGTTATGTGCTCTATCTTCCTGGTTTTAGTGAGAATGCCAGCAGCAGCGTTCTGGATCAGCTGCAGCTGTTTGATTGATTTGTTAGACAGGCCTGTGAAGACACTGTTGCAATAATCAATGCGACTGAAGATAAACGCATGGATGAGTTTCTCTAGATCTGGCTGAGACATTAATCCTCTAATCCTGGAGATGTTCTTCAGGTGATAGAAGGCCGACCTTGTGACTGTCTTTATGTGGCTCTGAAGGTTCAGGTCAGAGTCCATCGCTACTCCCAGGTTTCGGGTCTGATTGCTAGTTTTTAGTTGTAATAACTGAAGCTGTGCATTGACTCTAGATCTATAACTCTAGATCTATGACTCTAGATCTATGACTCTAGATCGTTCCTCCCAAAAATAATAACTTCAGTTTTGTTTCTGTTCAGCTGGAGAAAGTTTTGACACATCTACACATTTATCTGTTCTAAACATTTATTCAGTGATTGGATGGGGTCAAAGGTCACCTAGTGACATTGTAATGTAAAGCTGAGTATCATCTGCATAGTTATGGTAGCTAATATTATTTCCTGTTATAAGCTGAGCTAGAGGGAGCAAATAAATATTGAATAAGAGGGGTCCTAGGATTGAACCTTGGGGTACCCCACATGTGACCTTTGACCTCTTTGATGAGAAGTTTCCAATTGCAACAAAGAAATTCCTATTCTTAATGTAAGATTCAAACCAGTTGAGGACTGAACCAGAGAGTCCGACCCGACTCTCCAGTCGATTCAGTAATATGTTGTGGTCGACAGTGTCAAAAGCTGCACTGAGGTCCAACAGAACCAGCACTGTGGTTCTCCCACAGTCCATATTTATATGGATGTCATTGAACACTTTAACGAGAGCAGTCTCCGTGCTGTGGTCAGCACGAAAACCAGATTGGAAGGAGTCAAAACAGTTGGTTATTGTTAGGAAGCTATTTAATTGTTTACACACAGTTTTTTCAATAACTTTGCTCATGAATGGGAGGTTGGAGATCGGCCTGTAATTCTGCAGTAGTGATTTGTCCAGATTGTTCTTTTTTATCAGTGGTTTGATAACTGCTGTTTTCAAAGCCTGGGGGGAAACCCCTGATGTGAGTGATGAGTTTACTATTTGGATCAGATCATTAGCAATAACAGGCAGGACTTTCTTAAAGAAATGTGTGGGTAGGACATCCAGACAGCAGGAGCTGGAGCTTAATTGGCTTATAATTTCTTCTAGGATTTTATAATTAAGTAGTTGAAATTGGGTCATTTTGTATTTGTTTTGTTTGGATACAGCATTGGTCCTGACTTTATAGTTGATGAGCAGATTAATCCTCTGATTTTTTTAATTTTCTCTGAAAAGAAGCTGGAAAACTTGTTACAGGCGGCGTTAGATTGGAATTCAGGCGGTAACGTCATCGGAGGGTTTGTGAGCCTGTCAACTGTTGCAAATAAAGCTCGAGCATTGTTAATGTTTTTGTTTATGACATCTGCAAAGAAAGCCTCCCTTGCATGTTTTAGTGTTGAGTGATAGTTACGTAGCCTTTCTTTATAGATGTCGCAATGAACGTGACGTTGAGTTTTACGCCATTTTCGTTCTGCCCTACGGCAGAGTTGTCTTGCAGATTGAACTGTTTGTGCATTTCTCCATGGAGATTTCTTCCTACCAGACACAACCTTTACTTTAATTGGAGCAATGGAATCAATGATATCTGAAGCTTTAAACTGAAAATTGTCTACCAACTTATTTACATCATTACATCTTAAGAACGAGGAAGAACAGTAGATTTGATTAAATGTTTCTGCTGTGTTTTCTGTGAAAGAACGTTTTGTGATAGTAGCTGTCTGTCCAAGTGGGTTAAAGGATAAAGAACTGTCAAAGATAACAGCAAAGTGATCCGACAGTGCGACATCAGTTACAGAGATATTGGAGATATTCACACCCTTACTGATAACCAGATCCAGTGTGTGTCCTTGAGTGTCTGTTGCTTGTTTGACATGTAGTGTCAGAACAAAATTTTCTAAAATATTAGAGAGCTTTTTTGCCCCTCTGTCTTGAGGTTTGTCCACATGAATGTTGAAATCACAGACAATTATTAAACAGTCATAATCAATGCATATGAGAGATAGAAGCTCATTCAAGTCAGTAAAGAAATTTTCCACGTATGTTGGAGTTTTGTATAAAGTTAGTGTCAAAGTTTGTTTATAACCTTTAACCTCAATTCCAAGATACTCAAAAGAGGTGAAATGACCCAAAGAGATTTTACTACAGTTTATGGTATTCTTAAATATTGAAGCCACGCCTCCTCCTTTTTTATGTTTTCTATTCTCATTTAAAAAATTGTAGGTAGGAGGCATTGATTCAATTAGTACGATTTGGTCATTATTGTCATTCAACCATGTTTCTGTCAGAAACATAACATCAATATTATACTCAGTGATAAAATCATTAATTAATAGAGCTTTAGCACAGAGTGATCTGGTATTTAAAAGAGCTACTTTAAGTGATTTGGAGGCCGAAAGTTTTTCAGTCTGTGGTTCCTTTAGGCAGGGGATCAGTCTGAGGTTTGAATTTGGACCGCTGTATTTTGTATTTCTGTTTTTTGTAAATGTTCTTGCAGTGATCCGGACAGGTAATGTCATGTTCTGCAGTTCCGGGGGGCCAGACTCATTCTGGAGGAAGACGGGTGTAAAGATAATATCTGGACCCTGACCTCTGACCTCAGAAACGCAGAGTGAAGGATCCTCTGGGAGGTCAGGGGCAGGTGGCTTAAATGATGTGACGTCTGCTACGGGAGCGCTAAGGAGAGACGTGCCGAGGCGAACCTGTTGATTCATTCCATCCGTAAATTTAAGAAACTTTGGTCCAGAAGACATTTCTTCATAGGTATAATCCTCTGAATGAGTGGGGGAGAGAGGTAGGGGGGAAGGAGGAAGGGAGCCGGTCGCTCCGTCTCCAGTCGGTTTATCAACTTGTTTTGGAATATCGTGCTCCTGGTGCAGGGAGCGTTCCATCCTAGTCAGACATCCTTGGGTCTGTTCTTCTGACGCAGTGATCCCGTTGCTGTCCTTGTTGATAAAATGAAAGAGGTTGCAGTGAGTAGCTTTATCCCATGTTTATTAAGATTGCGTCCGCCTCTTCCAAAGAGGTGAAAGTGCTGCCAATAGATCCAAAGGTTATCGATGAAGGTCACTGAGCTGTCAGAGCAGGTTTTAATCAGCCATTTGTTTATCGTGAGCAGCCTGGAGTGTTTTTCATCTCCCCATTGAGGTGATGGAATTGGACCACTGAGAAATAACTTCATTTTTAATTTTCCCATAGTGTTCAGAAGAGTATTAAAGTCCTTTTTCAGAATCTCAAACTTTTGCTTTGCCAGATCGTTGGCTCCAACATGCACAACTAAAGTCTCGGTATCTGGGTGATCAGTGGTTAGAGAGAGCACTTTGTTGGTTTTTTTGTTTCACTTTGTTAGATACAGTGTCACCAGGAAAAGACATCACTCTTGTTTTCCTGGGATTGCAAACGTTACTGACTCCATTTACTGCCTCATCTCCAACAATAAGCACTTTTGGGATACCTTTGGTTTCCTGGTGGTCGCTTTGTCCTTTGGAGCTTTGGGGGGTGGATGTGTTGTTCTTGCCTCATTGTTGATGTTTGAAGGTGAGGTTTCGCTCAGAGGCTCAGGCTGGAGTGCAGAAAATCTGTTTTTCAGTGGGATTCCCACGGAGTCAGGATGTTTTGAGGCTCGGGTTGGTTGCTTTGTCTCTGGGAGCGGGGTCGATGGAGCCGTTTTGGTTGCAGCTGCTTGTTTATCATTCTTTGGCGGAGCAGGTGTTGAAGTTGAAGGTGGGTTTCGGCTCAGAGCCGGCCAGGCTGATTCGTCCAGGTGCGGGGTTGTCCCTGTTAGTCGTCTCATCGGATCCGCAGTGCGAGACTCCCGTTTCGGCTTGGCACCTGAGCATTCCAGGGTGAGCCGCCCGGTGCGGGTCGCACAACCTCTCCGTTGATTTGAGGAAGAGTTGTCTCATCTCCACAGGTGGCGTTGATCTCAAAGTTCACCTCCAGCAGTTTAATCTTCATTTCTATAGACTGAAGTCGTTGTAAAATACTGTTCATATCGCTGGGGTCGGCCGGAGGGATTTTGCCCTGGTTTAACTTGGAGATGAAGAAAAGTAAGATGAAAATAGAGTAAGAAAATCCCCCAGTCCTTAGGATTGGAGTAATCCAGTTAAAATGTCAGCAATGTAAATATAACTATAAAAACTGTCACTTCAAAATTAATTCACAGGCAGTTATCAGTAAGGATGAGAGAGAGCAGGATAAGCTGTTCCTCCTTCAGCAGTCAGCAGACAGAAAACTGAAAAGGCTTGAAACTAAAAATAAAAAAAGATTTAAAAGAGAAAAAATAAAATTGAAAAAAACATTTGAAACTGAAAATAGAGATGTGAAACTAAAAGATTATTTTGAAACTGAAAAAAGTTTGAAATTAAAAAAAATTTAAAAGAGAAAAAATAAGATTTAAAATTGAAAAGAACATTTGAAACTGAAACATTATTTTGAAATTCAATAAAAGAAAAAGTCTGAACTGAAAAAAATGTTTTTATTTTTTAAGTTTCAGATAATTTTTCCTTTGAACTAACATTATTGTCCCAATTTAGCTCCATACATTTGGCTATAAAACTTCATGCTGTAAGAAAACTGGACCATTGGTTTTGGTACACCACAGTATAATGCTGCCACTCCCATGTTCCACAGTGGAAACTGTGTTTAGGCGCTCTTCTCTGTTTTTAGCTACATTAATGTTTCCATTAACTCTGAGCAGCTCCAAAGCATGATGCTTCCATCACCCTGGTTTACAGTAGAGGTGTAGAGTTCATTTTAAACGCAGCACTTTGCATGAGGGGCACACGGTTCAGTTTTCATCATAAATAAACCAACATACTAAATAGAGGTATTAGAGGAAATAATATTTATATACTTTTAATTTATTTTGGTTCAAGAGTTTCTTATGGCAGTTCAATAGGCGAATCTCTTTTGGAAACCTGTTCTTTATCCAGAAAGCTCATATGTGTGCTGTGGAATAAGTGACATTTAAATCTTACTAAAACCAATCAAGATTTATGTCTTGGAATGTTTTTTTGTTGCATCATCTTTACAGTCTGTACAGTTTCTCCCCTCATTGTGCTTCTCTCAGTTCTCCAGATGTTTCCTCGACATGATGAGCTGCAGTTCAGAGGATTCTTCAGCCGATGTATCGAGCAGCAGAAGCATCTGGGCTCAGAATAAGGCAACAGAAGAGCCAAACACAGACCCTGCTTTGCTACCATCCACAGACCACAATGTTCAGCTACATGTGCAGGTCTAAATGGCTCACAGTGAAACATAACAGCACAAAGAAGCTATTTCTGTTGAGCTTTCTGCCACTCATTTTTCTTACTCTGGAAGTCAGAGGTGCTGTGTCGTTAAAGCACCACAAGAGGGCGCTATCGACAGAAGAAATAAGAATAATGCTGTGTAGAAAGTTGTTGTCTTGTAATAAACCATCAAAAATGCCTGATGACCATTCAACCAAAATAATTTATTAAGAAAATAAAAGTACATTTTGAAAAATATATACAGTCATTATACTTGATAACCACTGACTGAGCTCTTAGTGAGTTATTGGTCTGAATACACATTCACATTGCGATGAACTTGGGAGAAAAGTTGAAACACTGTCAAGAAGGAGGTGATGGGATGTGCCAAGAATCTGTGGAAAACAGTTCACTGTGAAGAGCTGACATTTAAAACGCAAATTAATCCGACAGTCCACCAGTCTTCAAAAATGGAAACTGTAAACAAGACTCGAGAGGAATTTAATGTAATTGCAACGCCGCGGTTCTCCCTGTGAGGCGAGAATGAAAGTCTGTGTTCAAGGTGCGTCCATAAGGCGGCACAGAGCTGCCATCTTTAACTGGGATGAGGAGAGTCTGCTGCCGTTTTCTCTCTCTGAGGAAAGAATAAAAACTCACGTGAAAAGAAATTTAAAGGGAAAAAACAAGAGAACATGCAGTTGTCAGAGTCATGTTGCTTCTTCAACAGCAGAAATTTGATTAATTTTAGAGAAGATTGTCCTCAAAGCTGGTTTTGACCAAAGAAGATTGAGGAAATAATGTTTTAATTATCTGATTACATGTAGATTTATTTCTGAGTCTGAACACATACAAACACAAGTTGTCCAATCATAGTAACTAAATCTGAAAAGGACTGTTTATTTTCCAAATAATATGACGGTAAAGGTAAAAGATCTAAACTCAACATTATCTCTATATATTGTCCCAGAATTTATTGCAATAAACAATAATTTGAGACCACTTTCAAATAATATACTGGCAAAGGCAAAATCAATTAAGTTCATCCACTCAAAGATTCAAAAATCAACAAACGTTAAAACTCAAATGAATATTTAACGATGGAACTGGAAGACATTTTACAAATCCAAAATAAATGAGTAAAACAACAGAAACAACAAATAACGTTTCATGCAAATGGAAATTATTGAGCTCATCTTAATTTATCTTGCTATTAATTGATTTATTGCTTACTGTAACAGGCCCATTTACAATGATCAACAACCACATATATGAGTATAAATAAATAACACAAATATAAAAAACGTCTGTTTTTAAAAAGAAACAAACCAGCAATCCTCTGAAGTCATGGCTACTAAAAACGTAGAAATTTGTAAAGAAATTTTAGTCACAATCATTTATGGAAAGAAAATAACATATTTAAAAATAAAAGCAAAATGTTCTTGTCCCTTACCTGTAAGTGGTTAAAAGAAGACGTGATGGGATCCGCTTTTGTGTAATCAGGAGGGTTGGCGTGCGGATTGTAGCCCAGGCGAGCGAGCATCGGGGCGATTTCAGCCATGTCGTCGATCACATTGCTGGGAATGTTTCCCACCCACTTAGAGAGGGCCTCAGTGTTCACTGGCTTCACCACCTGGTCTGTGGAGCGTTCAACCCTGTTCACACACACACACGCACACACACACACACAGGTCAGGTTGGATTTGACCATCAGCTTATGGGTCTGACAGGGCAAAGGTCAAACTAACCAGATAAGGAGAGAAAAACTGAACACACATTTTAACAGCATCTCCCAACATGAAAAAGTTCAAACCAAACAGGAAGTAAAAGAAAAAATGGTAAATGCTGCAAGAGTAAAAGTCAATAGTTGGCCTAAAAAATTACATGTGTTAGATAAAAAAATAAAATAAAAAAAAGAGAACAGCTTTCTTCACACACTGAGGCCAGGTTGTATTTGGCCATTAGGTGAGCAAAAACCTAAAGGGTAAAATAAACCAGATAATGAGAAAAAAACTCATTATTCATTCTTTTAATGTCTGCACAATTTTTTTTTTTTAAAGATTTGTAAAGTAGCCACTCAAATCAAACAGGAAGCAAAAGAAAAAATCAATAGTTAGCTAAAAAAAATGTACTCGTGTTAAAGGAACAAAAAAGAAAGTTGAGAAGAAATAATAAAAAAAATAAAATAAAACCCATCTTTGTGAAAATCAACATGGAATTTCACTTTTCATGTCATTTCAATTTAATGTGTGCATCTAAATTGATGCACACATCAAAAATATGAGCAAAAAACAGGTTTATTTTGTAACATCTTTGTGAAAGGTTACGAAACATCTGTCTGAGTAAATGTTGCATAAGTAATAAAGAATAAGAGAGCTAATTCCCCCTGAATGCGGCCTAATTCCTTTAAATAACAGATTTGGTTTTAGCATGGTACGGCGGCCAGATTCCCACCAAATCCCCTTAACGGCTGCCCGGCAGAAAGATGCTCTGCTTGAATGACAACAAGTGAACAAAGCAGCGCAAATGAAATCTGCTGGGGGAGGTCGCCAAGCTGCGCTTGACCCTGAGAGGTTAGGCTGCTTTAGAAGAAAACTCTGGCAACCTGGCGGCTCAAGTTGGATGCAGATTTCTCCCCCAACCTCAGCTACATTTTAATTCAAAACAATTCTCTAAAACCAAACCCACATAAATATATAATAGACATGCTCTAACATTTTTTTACAGCCTAAATATTGTAACATAATGCCTGAGCATGAAACCTCAGTGGTTATTGATGGGTCATCATTCTGCACCAAAATCAATCTCTACAAATAGTTACCAGCTGTCATAATATGCATCAGTGATGCATGTAAAGTGTTATTACAGTAATTTATCAAACCCAAGGTGCAAAAGAAAGTAATTTTTTGTGGCAAAGCTAAGCTTGGTCCAAACTGGGTCATGACACATGGAACCATAATTCCAAACAAAGCCACAAAAGATAAGCTGAAACAGCAAAGAATTGAGGTATTACAGAATAAAAGCTCAATTTGATCCAAATAGCTTTGCATAAACAAATGACTGCAAACCTCAAAGAGCCAGAAACTGTGTTGCAGACATGTGATGGCGAAGATACTTCCACAAAGATGTGGGAGACGAGACCAATGAGGCTACATGGAAAACAGTTTAGATCAGAAACTACAAGTAAAGGAAGTTACTGAGTTGTGTTCTGAGTTATTCACACACATCTGATAATAAAACCTTGCCTGACTTTCCTCGTTACAGAAAATGAAAGACCTGTTGTCTTTAAAATGCGGCTACACTTGTTCTTTTTAAACATGTCTGAGTCTTACTCAGTCACTAATTAGCAACTCTTATTTTTAGATTTTTCTCCACAAGTTTTAGACTTTTAAGGCCATTTCACACATCTACACACAACTTCTCACAAGAAGCTCGTCAGCTTCTGGGCTGTTTTTAAAACTTTTTTTAAGTTGAGGTTTGGAGATTTTTGCCTCTGAAACTTTCGCTTGCGTGCACACACCAGAAGTGAAGCACTTTTTATGCAAAACTACATTTCAAGACCATTTAATTCATGAGAGAATGTGGTTCTAAGTGAAATATTTGTGATCAAACAGAACATACTGGCATGATGAGACATGTTAAGTTTGTTGCATTAACACGTCAAACACTCACCTGGACAGCGAAACGCCACCAGCCTTCCCAATCAGCTCTTCGTGGTGCAGCACCGAGGCGTCCCACTGAAGCTCCAGGAAATGGAGTAAGTTCCTCATTTCCTGCTCTGGGTGGAGAACCAGTTGTTCGTATCGGACAGGTAAACATCGCGCTTCCCCCACCGCCTGGCACTGGCTGAACATGGCCTCCACTGCGCTGCTCCATTTGGTCAGACAGTCTCTGTAGCTGCTCAGGTCGAACCCTGAGATGGTCACCTGAGACAAGCAGTCAATCAAAAAAAAAAAAAAAATCAAATAAAAAAAACGTTTACTAAAGATTCTGCTTTGCTGTGAGAAAACATGGCTGACATTGTTTCACTCTCCCACTCTAAACACTAACATCCCCACAGAGAGTGCAGCATCAGCACAAATTTGTGATGTGCCAGCTTGGAAATATGAGCCTGCAAAATAGAAGCCATAGAAGAAGTTTTCCAGCCCCGGTGAAAACAAACAAGGAGGAAAACAAGCTTACCTTGCGAGATATCATGGAGTGGACGGTTGCCCGTCCGTCTCTCAGCATGAGGACAAACTTGGCTTTGGGGAAAATGCGCGCCAAATAAGACAGGGACTTCAATGCAAATGGGTCCTTGTTGCAAAGACGAGGTGCAGGCTCTCCATGACCGACTATCACCTGGAGTGCACACACAACACAATTCAATACAGCCATGAGACTTAACTACAACTCTGCAATAAAGTAGGGTTGTACTTTATTGTTCATGAAAGTACAATAAAGTACTTTATTGTACAATAAAGGTTTTAGTTAGTTTGAACTGTCTTCAAACTAACCTCCCCCAAATATCAGCACTGTATAAATAACTCCACAATCTTTTGCAAAACTATTTTCTCCTACAGTTGGAGGAAATGGAAACCTGTAAAACTCTTATAAAACTTGAGATTACAGAGCAGCTTCGTGTTCCAGCAGGGCAATGGTCCTAACCAGAGCCTGAGCTACAACAAAACCAATTAACTTAAACCATTAAATGTGTTAGAAAGGGTCAGATAAAGACCAGAATTAAAATTAATTTTGGAATCTGTGGAAATACTACAAACATAGGTCCAAAGATACTCTCTGCACAGCTTGACTGAGTTTCTGCAACTGTGCAAAGTTGTGCAAAGCTGACAGAGACGGAGAGATTTTGCAACGTCAGACTGAAGCTGGCCACGAAGGCATGGTGCGGTTCTGAGATTTAAAGAGGCAGTACTATGTGTTTTATAGGCGCATAGTCTCATTTTATAGCATAATTAAGTAACTATGCTACATTTAGTTGTTCTAACAATGCCGCATATAACAAATATGACTTGAAAGAAAACGCCTTCCTGTCTCTTTATAAACTCCTACTCTTTCTGAAACTCTGCTTTCAGGAAGCCAACACAACATGGCTCCTCTATTAACTCTTTGACAACATTTTACCAGTGTTGCACTGAGAAGTAGCTCCTATAATGAGCTCAGCAGAGGCGAAGTTCCAAAAGGTGTTTGCCAATTGCTGCTGGCTAGTCTGAAGGAGCTGAGTGGGGGAGTTGGAAACTTAGAAGCTCGGAAACAGCAGTTCCCAGGAGGAGCTGAAACTTGAAGGTGGAGCTAAGCCCAACCAGGTGTTTTGCACAACTTTATAGTTGCCATGGAGATTAAAGGATTTCTTAAACATGCATGGAAGAATCAAGTCAATACTCCAGGCATGTTTAAGATAAGGAATGACTTTTGAACATACTGTAACATTGAAAAACAAGTTGATTTTACATGACACTGCTGCTTTTTTAAAAGACACATTTTCACATAACTAAAAAAATGTCTACAACTCTTTCAACACATTGACGTTGTGCTGAGACTTTCTTGTAATCCAATACGTTTACAGACACAAGGGTGTTTGAGGCTCTCTTGTTTCAGACGAACCACTCACCTCTAACAGAAAGGCTCGCACCGCTGCGTCCAACACCTGGTCAGTGACGCCGGCCTCATCCAGGCGTATCCTCTCCCTGACGGAGCGACTCCAGGTGGCCCTCATCGCCAGGAGGCGAGGGATCACCCTGGTCTCCTCTCCGCACCGAACGGCGCTGTGCGCGTCCAGCATCACGCGCATCAGCGTGGTGCCGCTCCGAGGAAAACCTCCGATGAAGATGAGGGGCGTGTCTTCCGGGAAGTGCTGCAGACTCTGATTGCCTGAGGCCATGTTGAGCTCCATCCAGTGGTAGCGGTGGCTTTTCCGAGGGCAGTCTATAGTGTTCATGCCCAGGTAGATCAGGGAGGCGGAGCAGAGGAGCACGCAGCCCAGCAGCATGTTGGTTCTGCCTCGCATGGCTGTTGGAGTCTTTTTTTGGAAATCAGGAGCACATAAAATAAAACTTGGGTGGTGCAGATGGATTCTGATGTGAGAGAATCCACGTTTTAAAATTTAACCCGAGTCATTTAGACATAATGAGATCAACAGAGATGAGTGGAAGTGAAGCTGAAGAAGCTGTAGGCTGGGATTCTTCCTCACTCCTCCACAGCCGTCATGACGCGTTTTCTGACTGCAGGGCCCAAACCTGCTGCCGACCAGTCAGCCACGTCGCCCAACCATGACTCCAACCTAAAACACACACAGACAGATTTTACACCATAAGTTGGAATAGTTTTATCAAGACTTTACAGTGTGAAAGAGATTACCTCAGGATGAGTTTGACAGCCTTCTGAGTAATCCAGCAAGTTTAATTACCCAATTTACAATTCTAATAAAGAGCTCTAAAACATAGCCAAAGCATGAGTAAGTTATTACCCTCTAGCAGGGAATCGTGGAAACGGTTGTTTTGGCAGAAATACTGGAACACTGTTACTGAGGGACTGAAATGAAGCTAGGATTATTGTTTTCTTAAAGCTGCTATTTTGCTGCCTCTGACTGTCGAGCCATATCAAAGTACACTGCGGCAGGCCGCGACACATCCGAAGCTACCAATTACAAAGCCGTCATGTTTTCTTTCTCACTGACAAATTCTGTCAAACTCAAACACTCAGCACTGCCAGTTTTAGATCAGGTTACTACTTACAAAGTGAGACATCCTGCAACTTCTCCATTTCATTTCTGCAATGTGCACGGAACATTTCTTGATCTCATCTACTTCCCCTGACCAGCATGGAAAATAATTTGCCAAAGCAAGTCAAGAGTTAGTTTTTCTGCCATCTTTTTCAGACACAGAGTGGTAAGATTCTAACATCTGGTTGCCACGTGGAGCTAAACGTCCTTGTGCTGCCTAAAAAAGAAAAAAAGAAATCTCTGGCCATCAGATCAAAAGCAGAAAACATCTGGATGAGGCCCAAGATGAGGCCTTATGAGCCCTGGAAGTTTTTAATGTTTTTTTTATTTATTTTTACTTTTATTCAACATGCAACTAAAATGGATTTGCAAGCAAGTTTTAAATAATTTTTCCTTACTGAAGTTCACTTAAAATCAATAATTTTCTGTCCTATAAAATACTTTAAATAAAAATCAATTAAATTCCAAACAATTTAACTACAAAGGCTATTATGCACAAGTTGCTTGCACACAATTGCTCTTCAGAAATTTAACTTAAAGCTAAATAAAGGCCACAAAACTACACCCAATGGAAGTAACATAATAGGAAAAAGGTTTCTTAAAGTGCAACGACTGTGAGCAAGTACAATGTGTACAAACAGGCTTTAAAAAAGCCACAACGTCATCTGATCACTAAATATCAACAAACAAGATCAGTTAAACAAACAGTGACGACTTGGGATGACAGGTTGCAAACAGGTAATGGCGTAAGAGTTGGATGATAAACAATTTTAAGAAAACAGGAACTAAGAACTAGTGGTAGAAGAGCCGACTTCCTGCCAACGTTCAAATGGGCAGAACAACCCTTTGGCTTTCCTTCTATTTGTATAACCTCAAGGCTAAGAACATAAATATATCTATTAATCATAGCAGTCTGTACAACTGCAGAGTGCAGCAAGATTAGATCTGCAGCTTGACAGATGCATACAGAATTTTTTTTTTTTTTTTTTGTCAGAGCAAAGGCATGTTTTAAATGAAGATATGTACTCTGAGCATTGTAAGAGTAAAAAATCCCCTGTGTTTGCAATTTTTTAAATTTGCTTCCATAGATGCATATATAGTTATTTAAACCATTTGTATTTTCTTTTTTTGTGTGTGCAACAGCACTATTTATCAGAATTTATTCAAGAAAATAAACCAATCCATGTAAAGGCCATGCTGTTTTCTCATCATAAAAGCATTTTTTTTCTTCCTGTCACATACACATCTTAATAAACAAAGGAATCCTAAGCTGGTTTGAAAAGTGTGGAAAATTATAGGATCAGATTAGTTTTTTCCATAATTGGGCAAGTATGGAGAATTAAAATGAAGTCTGGAAAAATATTCCAATGTCTATCAATGTGATAAATACAAGGATCTGTAATCAGTCCCTACCATTCATCTAATGCACATGTGTGATATATTCCTACCTTGTTAATTCCTTTGTCATGATCATTTCCTTCAATCCCATATGCTTTCCATAAAACTCCCCCCCACCATTCCCCCTAAAATAGTCATTTTCCTTCCTTTTTACATTCTTTCCTTACAACACTTCTTCTTTCCCACACTCTGTTCTGTTTCCTTCTTTTCATCAAACCACCCACTTAAAACAATCTTTGTTTTCCCATCAGAATCCTTTTTTCTCTCATCCTTCTAATCAATTTTCCTTCCTCCCCGTCAGTCTGCTGTTTGCAGGCTCCCTATTTAAAATCAGACGACTATGGAAACATCTGCTGCTGAGACATGCAGGACTTTTGTTTTTAAAAAAAACAGATACTGACAGTAAGATATGTATGTCAACAGCGATCTGAAGAAGCGTGCCAGTTTTACATTAAACGCAGCCCCGAGCCCAGCAGCAACACATCTGGCCTGGTTAAAAATCCCCCGGAACCTAAAAGATTCAGCGCAGAACCAGGTGAAAGACCAGCCTACAAACCCACCTCTCTCAGCGCCATTTACCCTCCTCTACTAGCTGCGAACAAACTCCTTCAGTCTGAAGCCAACGGGCGGTTTAAAATGAACAAACATGTCAACTCACCAACGTCAGTGAAACTGACGAAAATTCGAAGAGGAAACGGACAAGGACCTTGATCTAAAAAAAAAGAAAAAGAAAAACGCCCGACACACACGGCGGTTGTCCTCACGAGAATTTCCCCGCTTTTCCCTCCTCGGTTATTAGCCGCTCCACGTCACAGAGGTAATATTGACAACATGTTGGCATCAAATGAGAGAATAACTCGATGTTTCGCTCGATGTTCCCCGGCGGAACTTTCATAGAGAAGTCGAGAAGCCTTTTACCGTTGGAAGGGGAAAAAAAAAAAAACACCGTCGACACGAGCAACACGAAGCGGAGAGAACTCGCCTCTGATTGGCTAACTGCAAAAGCTCGATTGTAACACTGTCTGTGATTGGCGGAAGCGTTAAAGGGCTATTCCGCCTATTTGACAGCTCAATTCTTTTTCTACCACTGGAGACGAAAATTACTTTACCACATCGATTGGTTTGCTTTCAGCGAAAGCCCACCGGGGAAATTTAATCACAGTGAGGGATTTACTGGAGGTTAAAGCCGCCACGTTTAATTTAACCATCTTTTCATTAGCAACAGATTTTTGGTTTGCTCTAAAGTTACAAGGATCTTCTTGAAGAATTAAAGCCTTCTAAAGAAGGCCAAGTGTTACCAAAACATTTGAGCAGCATTGTGAAAACCCAATAAATAAGACATCAAATAAGCACTTCTTAGATAAATGATGAGAGGCATAAATAACTGAAACAGTGTTAATAATAAAATAGTGGTCTTTTTATTGACACTGGATGACAATAACCATGCATCATAATATTTACAAACATACAGGTAGACCTATGCTGTCAAAAAGACAAAATGGCTGGGCCCAGCGAAGAGAACATTAAGTCAATAACACATTACTGCTACTTTATGTTAATGCACTGAGACTGAGTATGAAATAGTTTTATACTACTGGGATTACATGAGCTGCAGCCAATCTATTAACTGTGTGCATCTCAGTCTGTAAACTCTGAGCAGCATTTCCACTGCTGTGGTGCTGCTTCCTGCCTTCATTTTGACCTAAATCCAGAGAAATTAAGGGTTTTGCAACACAAGTTTGTATCAATACATGTGTGAGTTCTACTGAGTTCCCACAACAACCACAGAATACTGTGAAGAAAACAGGAAATCGTATTGAATGTCACATTTTAGAAAACAAAATGAAAAACAAAAGATGCTTAGATAAACTCTGTGATTTCTGGACGATGTAAGTTCCAACAACTTAATATTTCTCAAAAACATACAATAAATAATGCCTTGTAAAAGCATATATTTTACTTATAAATATCAATGTATGTATGAGAAGTTCTCTGTGCTGGTATAATATATGACTAGAGCTAAAAAGAAATGATTTACACCAAGCCATACTTTGTTATAATAGCCCAGCCGAAGTCCATCCAGTCTAACAGCATCTTGAAAAAAAGTAAGCAACCCTACTAATTGTGCTAAGCATAATAGCATTCCACACTTTTAAATATTTTTGGTAAAACAACAAAAAAAAAAAACATGCACCATTTTCCTTCCACTTAATTACAAACTTGTTTGTGCTTCTCCTATTATGAAATAATAAAATATAGTAAAGCGACAAACTGTGAACAAGGAGTACAAATAACTGCAAAACACTAGAAACAGCCTTTGGTGAAATATTTTTCTCTCTTTTTCTCAAGTGGAGTTCTTGTTTTCTGCCACTGACCTTTTTGAAGAGTTGTCTCCGTATCTCTGTCTTTTTGCCTCCTTATATGTGTCCCGTGGAATGTGTGAAAGGTTTAAGCGGGCTTAATGAGGTCAAATCAGGCTAAACCCTTGGTTTCAAGTGGCAAACACAACTAACTTCTTTTCCTCTGTGCTTCCTTGTACTGCATACAGCAGTACATTTAAATGAAATGAATAGAAGAAACATGATGCCTGAATGGTGAGAGACTCACTTCTTATCAGTCTTGAACAAAACTTGAAACTTAAAAGAACCCTGAGAAGAATACTCTTGTGATATCAAATTTCAACATGTTGAAATTTGTAAACCTTTATTCGCATCTTAAGAACCACGTTTTTTTTTTGCCTTTGCATAAACAAGTTTTATAAATAGAAATGTAGCTGAAGCATATTTATTAGTTTTTATTTTAGTTTATCGGTCATAAATTTCTGGAGGAACTTTTCTCCAGGAATTTATGACTTTATGTTTACCAGGAAATGTGGCTTTAAAGGTCATTGTTATTAAACAAAAAAGAGAACTGTTTCAGAAGCACAATAAGAGAAATAATTAAACTGTTTAATATGACAAAGGTTGGAAGAGGACTCAACCACACCTTGTCACAATTAACAGTGAGAACAATTGTAAGGGAAGTAAAACATTAAATGTACAAAGCTCATCATTAGAGAGCTGCAGCATTTTTTTCAATGTGGGTTAATTATACAGCAATATAACATAAATTTATAGCAGCACTTTCTGCACACCTTTACACTTTATTTTTTTTCACAAAAAGATTAAAATTTATATTTGTCATTTGAAAAATTTAATTTCTTTATTTATCTAGTTTAGGTTTAATGAGCCAAAAACAAATGAAATAATATCTAAGTTTTCTAAAGAGCTTCAACTGTTCTCTACTTTTTCAAGGTTTTATTCTACAGACAGGCTGATCAAATTATCACAACCAGACGAAACATCTTAGTCTAAGGCGAAGCTATAAAAATAAGGCAATCATGCAGTCATTGGGTGAAAAGTTTGAAGCAATTTTCTTGCTGAAATAAGAAAAACACATATGTTACTAAGAAGGAGAGGTTGAAGTTGTGTTAAGAGATTTTGTTGGGATGCAATGACAAAAATATCTTCTGTCTTACATATGAAGCTTACAGTTTCTCTAGCTTTACACAAAGACATTTTTTAGTTTAAGTTGTAGACTCATGTCCTCTCTACTTTTCTTCTTCTTCATGAATCTTCTCTTTACTGTGCATTTGTATGCCAACTCTTTTAGGAGCTGAGTAAGAACAGGAAACTGACATGATATGCAAACAGGAAGCCAAAAAACAGAAACCTTCACACTTGCAACCTGAACATTCTTCCTCTGCTGCAACAGAACAGCAGCAAAACACAAACTATCCTAAGTCTGAAGCTGAAGCATGAAAAGAAAGCACAAGATACAATAAGGTTCCATCTCCCATGAATATAAACAAAATAAAATGAATATTGTGCTTTTGGATTGCAACAAAATTATTTAATGTATGTTTAAAGCTGCAGGTTACATAAATGTTATTTGACACATAAAACTGAAGATCTCCTCCCCTTTTAAGAGCACTTCTCTGTGCAATACTTACATGTTTTATAGAGATTCATCTCTTCTCTGTGAAAGTGAGCATGTTTTGGTCCAACTGTTGTCATTGCCATACTAGCTGAATAAACAGGATTAACAACTCAGCTTTTAACTGCAGGATTGTAGTCTCTGTGCATCCTGTCTTTATGTAAACAGTTCTGCAACGTGTTTAGCCACGTAACCAGTTCTTCACATGGAAGTCACCGTGTCACGACTGTTCTCCTCCTTCAACCATCTCCGCATCGGCGGCCGCAGCTACGTTTTTCTCCTCCGGGTCACCTGGGAGGACGTCTGCCACGTTCTGGATGAGCTCCTCGATCTGCTCCTCCGACAGCCGCTCTTCACTTTCCTCCACCATCTCAAGACAACAAGAAAGCGGAGGCCATGTTTAATCATGCCTATTATGACACCTACAGTTTTGAGGAATTTTAACTTTCTATGGAAAACCAATTTGTAGACCCAAAATTGTGTAAAAGGGTTTTAAAAAGTAAAGGTAAAAAAATGAAGAAAATGAAGAATGTATAGAAGGAAAGGGGAAGAATAAGGAGGAGATCACAAGAAAGCAATGAAGTCCAGAAACATGAGAAAAAGGAAGGACACCCAGAATAGTGGAAAGACAGAAAGAACAAGTAGAAAAAGGAAGAACAACACAAGGAAGGACATAACAAAAGTACAGTCATGGAAGGAGGGAGCTGGAAGAAAGACTGGGGGGAAAACAGGAAAAATATGAGGAAGCAGAAGGACAAAAGGAAGCATACTAGGGGGAAAAGGCACAAAAAGAAATAATATAAAAACACAATATTTAGACACCATAAGGAAACTCTGTAAATCCAAATATTCCCCTCATATTCATATTTTCCTGTTCCATAATTTTCCACCTGTTCAGCAGCCTGAAACAAGACTTCAAAGGTTTTTGGTTTCAAACTGAAAACAAAAAAAAAAACTGTTAGGAAGTATTTCCAGTTTTCATGATTTATGCAAGTCCATAAACTGGCTGATGAATCATCTTGCTATTGTCCCAGCATTATCTGGCAACAGCCATTGTGATTTGAAAACTACTTCCAATTATTTCTAGTTCTGAAATGATTATGTTTTGTGAAATAAAAGAGCAGAGTCTCAAAGAGTTTTGGTGTCAAACACCAGCAGCAGATTTGGCAGACAGAGCCACCATGTAAATGCATCAGCAATATTAAATTAACTAAAGCTTTTACACAGATATTAATGATGATGGTGAAAAAGACTTACAAGCTGAATTTCCACTGCAGTCTGCGGTCGGTGGTTTAGCAGTTGTAGTTTTTCTGCCCTGGTTGAAGGAAGCACATCAGATTCAGACTTAAAGACACAGCAAGCATCCAATCAACTCTACAGAAGTCTGCAGACATTTCAGGGCTCACTGACTTTGTGAGCTTGTGATGCATCATTTTGCCGAGGAACTCCTGAACGATCTCAGGACTTTGTCTGCTGCACGGCGTCTTCGACAGGTACTTCAGAGTCTGACGGAAAAGACAGAGGATGCTACTGCCATGCTTTTTATGAATAAACATTACAGAAAAGAAAAAAGAGGTGAGTGCCTACCTCATACATGATAGTATTGAGGTTCTGCTGCCCAACACTGTGTTTGCTCTTCCCGGCATCTCTCCTTTGCTCCTTGAGGTCTGTGAGGAGTTTGAGCACCTAGAAAACATAAAGGAAAACAGAAAATGCATTTAGAAATCAATATGATGCTTTAGCAACAACAAAGTTGCTTTAGGAGGGACTTGCTGCCTCACCTCATAGTTGCTGAGCATGGCAGCATTTGCATTTTTCCTGACAAGACACAAACATGTTTTTTTTAAAAATCTATTTCATGCTTCAAGTTTTTCTGACTAAATGCACAAGTTTTGTTTATTTACTTAAATTACTTTAGCTGCTTAGAATTGCTTCATCTTGATTTTTAATGACATAAGTCGGATGAAATTTCATAAAGAACAGAAACATAGAGAAGAGTCAAGTTCTGTTTTAGACGTTGCTTTCATGTAACTTTTCATGTAATTTCCAGAACTGGGATTTTTTTTTTTTACGTCCTGGACAAAGCCACTGAAGAAGTTACTGTTATTACAAAATCTACTACCCTCTTTGTTTTACATATATAATGGATCAGTTATTGTTTTTAGCTGAATTTTTCTCTAAGCAAAGCAGCTAACACAGCTGTTACAACTATTTTCCCTGCGACCTCCGTTTTCCATAGAAAGCACTTCTGGCTTTTTCTTTATTATCGCCTTAATCTTTTTAAATAAATGGCTTAAGACATATTTAACTGAACTTCCTTAGATAAAATTTTACCATTCAACATTAAACCAACTAAATCTGAATTACATATATTAAAATGTGAATCATGTGATCTGAATTTGTGTATGTGATTGGACTGTACTAGAATCAATTGGATTCATTGAGCCAAATTTATATAAAGCCCAACTGGACTCTTATAACGCATATCAATTAGTTTGCGTTGAGATGACATTATTTTACATAATTTGGTGCTTTTTAAATAAACTGACCTTTACTTAAAACACATGTAATTAGTCAAATGTGCGATTTCATAAGTGAGAATACGTTTATTATCAATGGCCATTTGTTTTATCTTAAAATTTGCTTGAATTTGAGTAAATTTAGTTTAGTGATAAAATTAAACTCTAAATCCGCTAGCAAAAAGCCAAATATCTGACAACACGAACCCAAAACGACTCAAATAAACCAGTAATTTAAAACCAGCGCAATTAGCATTAAAATCGTGTTCAATGTTTTCTCAAGGATGAATTCAACCGTAAACCAAAACGTTCCTCCACCGTTCGTTTTTAAGATCAGTAACATATAATTGCAACTCAAATGACTACGTAGACAAAATAAATTTAAATAATAGACAAACTTACACTTCCATTTCACCCGCTGCGTTGGTCCGTTATTACAAAGAATCCGTAGGAAACCGAAGACCTGTTCAAACGTTCCGCTGACTTAAAGCTACGTGTTTGGTTTGTGCTGCCCCCTTCTGTCGGTACATTTCACTCCTAAATGGACCCAAAGAAACACCCTGCATCGAAATGAATACATTTATACGTGTATTAAATGTATAAACATAATATATTACATTTCATAGATTTAATGTAACAAATGACCTTTGATTAAAAAAGAAAAAGCCTCCAAATCAAATTAATTTCAGCTGCCTACCAAAAATATTGAGTATGTTTCAGTACACTATATTCAATCTTGCCATAAAGATGGATTTAAAATTAATTACTTACAATTCACCCTAGATAAAACAATTATTAAAACATTGATAAAAACTAAAATCTTAGTCTCTAGATAAAATTGGTAGATAAGTTCCAAAAAGCATTGACTAAAGGGGTCTGAATACAAATCCAAGGCACACTTTTAAGGTTTTATATATTTTCTTTATTTGAAAACTTTTTTTTTCTCAGTTTCTTAGTATTGTTCAGTCACATACAATTGCAAAAAATACTATGAAATTTGTAATTGTAAGCTGACAAGATGTGAACATTTTCAAGGCATGGGAATAGTTTTACAAAACAAAGCTTCTTCAGTGTCTTTACACAGAAAAAATATAAAAATATTTCACAACACACATTTATCTACATGAAATGTCCCATAAAGCTTTAGGTCAACATTTAAAAAAGAAAAAATAATATATAAAATTGTTTGATATTAAATACTGAGACATGGAGTGATTTAATCAGATTCTTTCCAAAAATAAAGTCTAAGAAAAAAAGACAAAGATCAAAACAGATACATTATTGTGCATTCTAAATAGTAGGGAACTATGAATGCAAGTATATCAAATGTCAGCAGCTAAAAAAATACAATCATCACATTACTGCACAACTTTGAACATGTCAAAAGAAATAAAATACAAGCCATCAGAAGCATTTTCTTCAGAAAGGACAGAAAAAAACACTTTATAGATCCTTTTGTAGAAAAAAGGATCCCTAAATAAAACAGTAAGAAATTTTTGTCAGCACTTTACCAATGGCATATTTAGGAAATCTCCATTGGGACATGCTCGTGTTTTTGACTGAAGAACTTCAAAAATTTATTTAAAGCCACATCATTCAAATTACTCGCAGTAAGCAAATTGTTGACTGCATTCTTAAACTCTATGATATTTTCTTTTTCAACCAGATTCTTTACGCCTTCCATAACGATTTCATGCTGAGCGTAACTGAAAGCCAAGTATTCCCTCAACACCTCAAACTTCTCTTTTACTACCATCTGGATAACGAGGCGCTCCATAATGGCTAGCAAAGGATGAGCAAACTCTATCACACTTTTGGTTTCACCGTTGGCAGAACGGTACATGTAACCCCCTGAATGCATCGCCACAACGTTACAATGCTTATCAAAAACAGGAGAACCAGAGGAGGCATAATAAAAGCAGGATTCGTATGTAAGAAAAGATTTTCGGTGAACAGATGTTGCTACACCCTCAAAGAAAGAGTGAGTGACAAACTGAACTGGGTCCTGATTCTCTCTGCAGTGTCTTTCAACAACCTGAAGGCGATTTTGTGAGGGAACAATCAGACAGGGATCCATTTTCTTCACTCCTCCCTCTGGATGCCCAATGATGCAAATTCCACCATCTTTGGGAAGAAAGCCAATATGTTTTAACAGACCAATAGGGAGGTTCTTGTGAGCACTGAGCTTTAACAAAGCCCAGTCACCACCAAGCACATCAGGGTTCATCTCAAAGCAAACAAGCTCCAACACACCCAGTTCTCCATCAATCTGATCCACACTTTCATAAGAGAAGTGTACAGAGACTCTCTCATTGAACTGGCACCTCTTTTCATCATAAATATCTTTAACGACATGGCCATTAGTGAGAACGTAGTTACTAAAGGAGAGGAACCCACTTCCGTTTGGCTGGCCATTTATTCTCACCTGACAGACTGAATCACTGAGACACGTCAGCCTTTTCATGGTTCTCACCTCACTGCACATCTGAGTACTCTGACCAAAGTCCACACGGAACAGATTCTGGAAATGAGACAAGGTAGGAACCTTTGTTTTTATGCCTTTCACAAATTCCTCAAACTGGAAACATAACTGGTTCTGTGTCCTTTTTGAATTGGGTATTTCCAGCACAAAATTTATTGATGTAATTTTCTCATTGGGCTCTGGTTTCTGTTTTACTGTGATGTTATTCTCCGCCTCAGACTGACCCTGGTCTTCATTTGACATCAGATATGCTTCATCAAGGCTACCAGGCAAACTCAGTGGTGGATCTGACTTGTCTAGCAAAATAATCTGGAATGTTTCATCTTTGAGCTCATCAACAAGGTTAGAGAGCTCCGTTTTTACTGAAGTGCTTTTATTACAAAGCACAAAGTTCTTCTTAAATATGGAACTGTGAAAACGTCCATCTCGTTTCAGAGCCGCCTTCACTCGCTCTCCTTTGTAAGCGTAAACAGAAATTTCTTGGAATGCTCGCAGAGCTGAGTTTTTCATGATTCTAACTATATTTTTACCTCCCATTGTCAACACATGGAACATTACAAGGTTAGAAGGCAGTTTGTTCCTGCAGAGAGAAACATAAGCACCAACTGGTTTCTTTGGCGCCTCTACAGCTTTTACATATTTCACAGTCAGATAGTCTCCTTGTTTAATTAAGATGCAAGGCAAGTGTGGACTGAGGGCTTTTCCATTCCTTACAATAACTAGTTCTTTCTTTTTGTTCTTCTCTGCAATTTTTGTAAATTTGGGGCTGTTCTTCAGTGATTCCTCTACAGTCCTAGCTTTATTGCATGTCATGTTGTTGAAATCTTTCTCATTCCATCTCCACAAAAACGAATGAGTCAGATGTACCTGTTGGTCAGAAGAAAAAAAAATGTAGATAGTCAATCAATCAAATTTTATTTATATAGCACATTTCAGCAGCAAGGCATTTCAAAGTGCTTTACATCATAACAAACACAAAAACACAAAGTCATGCAAAATCGAATCAACAATCAAAACATGACTTTAAGTCAAGTTCCATCATAAAATTTTTAATTGATTACGTTTCAAATACAATTCTAAACAGGTGCGTTTTTAGTCGAGATTTAAAGGAACTCAGTGTTTCAGCTGTTTTACAGTTTTCTGGAAGTTTGTTCCAAATTTTTGGTGCATAGATAAACTTTAGTACAGTCTAATGTCAAACTGCTTTCCACATTCAAACCATCTGCGCAAAACTGCACTATGTTATTGTTGACTTATCTTTTAAATGCTATTATAGAAAATAAATTGCATCAAATCTTTAAAAATTGCATACGGTATGCAGCAGTGGAGTTTCATCATTCTGATTGGCCATGTTTTTTCTCTCTCTGGAAAACAGAAAACAATAATAAAATTAGTTCTTCAGGTTTATACAAGTTCATTAAAGATTATGACGAAACAGATTTAGTTTCCAAAGTTTTAAAGTTAAGGATAATCTGACCAAAAAGACGTCAGATTTTTTTTTCTTCTCCAGTTGTTCTCTGTCCTAAGAAATTTTAAACTAAACAGGATCAACAAAGTCAAGACTCTAAAAACTTTTACTCAAAGCTGTTGCTCTCATAAAAATAAGCTACTGTTCAGTATATGAATCTGGTCACAATATGAAGAAAGCAAGTATTAAACATTTAACCTTGTCAGGAATGAGCAAGCTGCTGGAACCTGGTGAACCTGGTGGAACCTGGAACCTGTAGTGTTGTATTTCCCCTGTAAAGTGACAAACGAAAGTATATTTTTAATTCTAATTTTAAAAAAATCAACATAGGATACTGATGACAATATATATTTTCATTATTGGAAAGTATGGAAAACACACCTCGAAACTGCATAACAAAAGTTAGCTAATTAAAAAACTGAAGAAAATAACATCCCGTTACCTCGTTTTAAGAATCTAACTTTGCAACAAACTCAAACTCCAGTCATCGAGGGCCAGGCTCCTGCAACCTTAGATGTATTTCTGCTTCAGCAGATCTGGCTCCAGTATTAGTTCATTAGCAGAGCTCTGTAGCGCTTGACTGCATGCTAGTGACGCAGTTTTATTTGCTTGAACTCTGTACAGTTCAAGCAAATAAAACTTGAACTGTACAGAGTTCAGTTCAAGTTTAAGGGACAGTATAAGGGACACATTTAAAAGTTCCAGGACTATGGCTGTCGATTAATGGATTTTGAAACCACTGCTTATATAATGCGTGATCGGTGAAAAACGAGCCAAGCTTACCTTAAATTTTTGACTCAAAAGAAGAAACGCTTTAAATGACGGCAGTTTTCGCGCGCTTTTCTTCTTCTTCTTCTTCTCCTTCTTCTTCTTCTTCCCTTCTAAACAGGAATGAGGGAACTACTGCCCCCAGCTGGTGCAGTGAGCAGCACAGAGACATTTACACCTTTTTTTTTTTACTGTTTTGGTTAAGGAAATCGAACTACGTTTATCCACTATTTCCAAGAGTATTAAAAAAAAAGCTGTAAACACATATGAATGTTGTATACTTCTGAATATTTTTTCATTTGTTATGTCTGTAATGTCTGTTTTGTACTTTTTTGCTTTCATAGCAATGTATTTACTGTTGAAGCCGACACTCCTGGTATACTTTTTCATATTTTGTGTTTTATTTCTTTGTTTTTCTTAGCACATTGACCTAATCTGAAATCTGTCTGTTATTTTCAGCAATAAAGCTGTAAGCTGTAGTTTTAATGTTAATTTGCTTAAATTGTATTATTTGAACATGGACATTTTAATATATGTCTCCATATATATGGAACCAGAAAGTCTTTAACTGAGTTTATTCCTCTCATTATTGGCAACAAATCATGTAGATTTGGGAACATTTGCTCTTTATTTGCCAGAGTTATGGCGGATAAACAAAATATTTTAGCTGTCTGAAATAACCTGTTCCCTCCCTGTAACATGGGAATTAATGATTTTTTTCCCAAAAACTCGTTAACGGTATTTATTTCTAACAACAAATCTTATACATTTGGAAACATTTATTCTTTTTTCTCTACAATGTTATGTTGGGAGAAATTTTTCATTCTACATTTTTCAAATAAAAAAGATCTAATAGATAAATAAATAAATAAATAAATAAATAAATAAATAAATAAATAAATAATCTTTTTTAAATTATTTTTTTGTTTAAATGTTGATTCGCTAATTTATAGATATTTTCCCAGAAATTAAATACAAAATATATTGTTTAACAATATATCAAAACTATTATAAATTTTCCCATTGCTACAGCCAGTAAAACTTGCACCTTATTCAAAGAAAGAAACACTGCCCTTTTTCTGTTTTTCCGGGCTGTTACCTAGCAACAGAAGACGCACTGACGTCTCTGCTGACGCTCTTTAAAGCGACACCTATTTGGACGGACTCCTGGCTTCTTTCCTTCCCACAGCGAACAACTATTCCCAGTTACGACTTTACGAATCTCCGAGGACTAAAATATGGCCAACACTGAGGTACGATTCAGCTGAAGAGACGACCAACACTTGTTCCCATGTTGTCCGCTGGACTTTATCAAAACACGCTGTTGTTTTCACCCAAAGCGAACCTAATGGCTAGCTGTTGACACACTAAAGCTAAATGTTTTCACCTCATTTGTTGCTCTTTTACTTGTTCTATAGGGAAGTAAGCTGTGGGGAGGCCGTTTCGTGGGAGATACCGACCCAATCATGGAGAAATTCAATGCGTCCATCACGTACGACCAGAGGATGTGGGATGCTGATATCCGAGGGAGCAAAGCGTATGTCAAAGCTTTGAAAAAGGCGAATCTGGTCAGCACGGAGGAAATGGAGCAAATTCTGCAGGGGATGGACCAGGTATGGATAAACTGTCTGCTGGACCTGCGTTACTGGTTTTTATAACAGACAGAGTTAGGTACTAACTAACTAGTTATTTTTACTTGAGTAAGTATCGCTACTCTTATTTAAGTAATATTTCTGGTTAGTACAAATGTGTTGAAGCAGAGCTGTTTTTATAATGGATTATTATAATAAAGGAGGTGAATACGATGCAGGCCTAACCCTAACCCGCTTCACATATTTATGTTTAAAATATGACAACTACGTTTTTCCTTCCACTTTACTAACATGCATTGCTTTGTTTGTGACAAAATACCAACATGATATACTGCAATTTATAGTTGTAATGTGGCAAAATTTGGGAAATTTTAAGAGGTATGAATACTGAGAGAAATGTATGTCACTGAATTTTCAACACACAAAACAAAAGCACTCAACCTTTGGACAGTACTATTACTATGTTAAAACTTGCAAAAGATTGGTCCTGTGCATAGCTGTCTGGTTAATAGATGACATATGAGAATGTGCCGTGGTGCAGGATTCCTGCTGAGCGAGTTGCACACAATAGAGTCACATGATGACACCTGGAACACTGGAAAAACCAACTATCCAGCCTGTTTAGCAAAATTTGAAAAATGTAGCTAATTATGGATACATTTTATAATTATTTAATGTCATTATAGTTTAAAGGAGCATTATATATTTTTAGTTTTAAATCATTTTCTGTGTTATTCACACATCAAAAACTTTCCTGGAGTGCTGCTTTGATTCTTTCATGGATGTCTGAGAAATCCTTTAGTCTCCATAGCAACCATTCACCTGTGCAAAACTCCTGTGTGGACATGGCTCCACCTTCTCCTCAGAGCTGCATTTTCCAAGCTTCAGAGCTTCTGCCTCACAGAGCAGCCCTCCCAAACACAGTTCCTTCAGACTAGCCAGCAGCAATTAGAGAACACCTGGTGGAACTGTGCATCTGCTGAGCTCAATATACAAGCTACTTCTCAGTGAAATGCTGGTAATAACGTTGTTAAATGGTGAATAGAGGATCGATGTTGCGATAACATCCAGTTTTGGAAAGAGCAAGAGCTTCTTAAAAAGACAGAAGCCCAATTTCAATTTACGAAGTCAAATTGGCTTTAGGTCACATGTGACATATACACTTTTTTATAATGAAGGTGTATATTATAAGATATAATATATTTATATATTATACACCTTCATTATAAAAACTAAGGTGTATATTATACCTTTATAAGATACACTTATATGTTACAATCAATACAGTTGCTTGATTGTGCTCTAAAATGATTCTATGTGGCTGGAAAACACAAGTGTAAGTGTAAGTGTAAGTGTAACTTACAAGACAAATGGGTCCAATAACCAGGTATACTGAACCCAGTTTAGCTAATATTTTGTTTGAATTAGTTTTGTTTATTCTAATTTCTATGAGAAAATAAACATTTAGTCATGTAACCCTCATTTTGCTCCACAGATTTCTGAAGAATGGTCTAAAGGTGCATTTTTGATTAAACCTGAAGATGAAGACATTCACACAGCCAACGAACGCAGGCTTAAGGTGATACACAGCTTGTCTCTTTCAGGATGATATTATAGATTAGCTGCTAGATAAACTTGTCCAAACTACTGTTTACACTAAAGATATAATAATTAATTTAAAAATTATTTTAAAAAATATATTAAAAAATCAGTGTTTCTTTGTTGCCGGTTTGTCCAGGAGCTGATTGGTGCTCCTGCAGGGAAGTTGCACACCGGTAGGAGCAGAAATGATCAGGTTTGTTTTTCCCTCATTGAATGTGTAGTAAAGGTCACCTGGAGGTAAGTCATGAGACAATGTGTTGTGTTTTATTTAATCAGGTGGTGACGGACATGAGGCTGTGGCTACGAGACGCCGTCGCTACGCTAACAGATAACTCCCTGCAGCTCATCTCCACCATGGTGGAGCGGGCAGCAATGTAAGACCATTTTGAATGTAAATAAAGTTAATTCTTTTAATTCTACTTCATCAAACCTTTTGTGAATTACAGAGAAATTGACGTCCTTTTTCCTGGTTACACCCACATGCAGAGGGCTCAGCCAATCAGATGGAGCCACTGGATTCTGAGGTGTCCCTTTAACGATGAAATCCACCGAGTTTATATTTAATTTTTTTTATGTTAATGAACATTCACCTTGGTTTTTTTCTCTCATTTCTTCCCCTCAGCCATTCTGTAGCTTTAAGCAGAGACGTGGAGCGGCTTCTGGAGATCAAGAAAAGAGCAAATATTTTACCTCTTGGCAGGTGCAGTGCAAACACTTCCCTCCGTTCTGTGATTTTCATTCACAGATGTGATCAAGTAGCAAGAATTATTCTTTCTGTTTTCAGTGGCGCCATCGCTGGCACACCTTTTGACATCGACAGAGAACTACTGCGGACAGGTCAGATCAGTTTGAGAGTTATTGTGTTACTAATGTCAATAAAAAAATATGCTGAACATTTCTCCTTCTCTGAGTGTAGAGTTGGGATTTGATGGCATCAGCCTAAACAGTTTGGATGCCACAGGACAGAGAGACTTTGTTGGTATGTCAACCGTATGTTTCAGCCTTTGAACATAAGCAATTGTTTTAAGTGAAGCCTTCTCATATTTGTGTTTTAAAGTACTTGTTTTTTTTTAAGCGGAGTTCTTGTTCTGGGCTTCACTGTGTTTGACCCACCTTAGTAAGATGGCTGAGGATCTCATGCTGTATAGCACTAAGGAGTACTCCTTCGTCACGCTCTCCGATGCCTACAGGTAAACTTTGTTTTTTTGTTTTGTTTTGTTTTTTTGCTTCAGTTTGTCAAAAGTCTTCAAAAATGTGAATTAAATCTAGGGCAAAGTTTCATTTATACAAATAATGGCGATGAAGTTTGATCTGCAGATTCTGATTTGGACTTATTTTAAAAATTAGAACTAAACATTTTTGTTACATATAAAAAAGCCTGCTGCATAATCCAGCAGAAAATTAAAGTTTTGTGGATTTTTTCTTACCTCATTCATGGTTATATTGTTGAAAATGAAACCTTTTTAAATACTTTGTAATTTAAATATGTATGAGTTGATTTTTTCTTATTATTTATTGCCGAAATGTACAGATAAAGCTGAAGAAATAAACAGTTGCACTTTTTTTTTTACATGTACCTTTTTTTTTTAAATCCACAGATGCTTAGTTGATTGACTTTAAAGCTTTTACAACTTGTCTCCTGCTTTTATAAAAATTGGCCTCAACATTTTGGATCTATATTCACCATGCAAGATATAAAATATGCAGCTCAGTTATAATAGTTAGGTTAATAAAATTAAAAGTATGTTTTGAAATGTTTTCCTGAAGTACAATAAATTTAGGTTTTAAGAATTTTTACCCAGAAACGGGATGGTTATTTCTGTCGATGTGAGATTCCCTGTGAAGAACTATTGACTTTTATGTAAAACGATGTAAAAACAATTTGACCTCAGTTTAAAGTTGTTTTAAAAATTGCTCAAATAAACTGTTATGACATGACTGAGGTCACAACAATTGGATAACTTTTTGATATGTTTACTTTTTACAAAGTATCAAAGTGAAGATGCTAAAATTTTCTTAAATATAATCTATTCCTGTCTACAAAGCATATTAAAAAGTTTGTTTTGCATATAGAATAAATCTGTGAAATTAAATTATATTTTGTAAAATATTTATCTTACATCTGCCTGTTACTCCTAGAGTCAGTGTTAAGAACTATAGTTTGTAAGAAATTATATTTCTTGTCCTCTAATGCTTATTTTCTTCAAAAGCTGCTTCAAAATGTTGCCCTTCTTCGGCAGCACTCTTCTTCTTACATTTATGTGTGTGATTTGTAGCACAGGCAGCAGTTTGATGCCCCAGAAGAAGAATGCCGACAGTCTGGAGCTGATCAGGAGTAAAGCAGGTCGTGTCTTTGGCAGAGTAAGACAAAAGATTAGTTAAAAATTTGTTTTATTGTAGGACTGGTTTATACCGAGGGATGGAGATTCATGAACATGACCATTTGTAGAGAGAACAGCATGAACTCTAAATAAGAAACATAATTTTAATGCTCACTTTGATCTGGTGCAATAAGAGGTATAAAAGCTGTTTAACTTTCAGAAATAATTCTCTTTGGCACATGAAAACACCAGGTGTCCTGTCTGACTTCATAATGTTCTTCTGCAACCTGTTTTTGCTTTGTATTAGTGTGCAGGATTCATGATGACTCTGAAGGGTTTGCCCAGCACATATAACAAGGATCTACAGGTTTAAAATGACTTATTTTCTAATATTATAACTTCACTTAAAGATTCAAATGTAACCTCCTGTTATGTTGTGGTTTCTGGATTTTTTCAGGAGGACAAAGAAGCCATGTTTGACTGCTATGATACTGTCCATGCTGTGCTGCAGGTGGCAACTGGAGTCATGTCGACTCTAAAGGTAAAAACATAAAAAGAAAAACCTAAATAATCCACAGAGTAGAGTTGAGACCCCAAAAACAGAATCTATCAGTATTTTTTTTCCACTGTACAATATGTTATTTACATCTATTTTTGTTTAAAGTTCCTGCAAGATATACATGTTGTTATTAATTTGGTACTCTTGTGTTTCAGATCAACCAGAGTGTAATGGAAGCTGCGCTCAGTCCCGACATGTTGGCCACAGATCTGGCCTACTACCTCGTGAGAAAAGGGGTGAGATGTTCCAACAATATTGTGTAGTATGAAGTAACTGTAAAACACTGCAAAAACAACAAAATCTTACCAATTCTAGTCTAATTTCTAGACTAAATTACGTGATTTAAGCTATGTTCACTACAAACTATTCCAAAATTACTTGCTAAGATTTTGTGTTCTTACAGTGAATTAGTTTTGATAGTTTTATAAATTGTTTATGTTTTGACACTCCTCTCATTCCAGGTGCCGTTCAGAGAAGCCCATGGTCTCTCTGGAAAAGCTGTATTTACAGCTGAATCTAAAAATGTCTCCCTGAATCAACTGACTGAGGCGGACCTCGCTGCTGTCAGGTAGTTGACACTTTTGTATGGATGCATAAATGTTTTTAATAAGAGGAAACATCAAATTTATAGCTAGAGGAATATTTTATTGTGTGTTTAGCTATATAATAGAAATTCTATATATTTTTTTTATTATTTTTAATGAACTTGAATTCAATCTTCCTTTTCTCTGTCTGTGTGTGCCATGTGGATGAATGTGTGTGAACTTTAGCCCGTTGTTTGGAAGTGATGTGTCTTCAGTGTGGGACTACAGGAGCAGCGTGGAGCAGTACAGCGCTTCTGGGGGAACATCGAAGAGTAGCGTCTCTGCCCAGGTGGAACACCTGAGGAACTGGCTGAAGACTCAGTCACAGTGACCTTTTCTCTGTGACCTCCATCTGTCAGACTTGGGTCAAAGTGAATTACTCACACCTTAAATCACACTGCCTTTATAAGCTTGAAATCTGTTTGCTTTAAGTGACTTTCATCTCAGGATATTTTTGTTGATCATGTATTCTTACCTGAGCAGTGATCAATAGATTATGAAATAAAGGATAATGTTACAGACTTTGCTCAAATAAACCATGAGTGTTGATTTATTTAATTTCCAGGTGTATTTAGATGATCCACTGATGACTCTGCATAAATTCCCTCCAGTTTTTAGTATTTTGCGCCTGTTCTATTGACACGTCTTCCATTCTTTCACCCATTTTATACCAACATACTAAAACTAATAGTTAAGATTGCCTTCTCTGCTAGCCTAGAAAATTGAAAAGAAAAATATAAAATGTTTTAATCATATTTAATTTGCTCTATAGTTTAATTTTTATTTTACAAAAGAGTTGCTTATTGGTATTATTGGGGTTTCACTTTTAATTTTCGACTCTAAAAAGTGCCTTAAACGCATCTGGCAAGCAGCTCCTCTGCTGTACAAATTAATTTACCCTTTGGTCAAAAATACCATGAAACAGGCCAGAGTTGCGGTCCCTGGTGGCGATAAACACAGGAAAAAATAAATGGCTCCTACGGATAGAATTGTCAGCCAATCAGAATTGAGAGACAGTGACTGCGGGACTCAGAATGTTGAGTCAGAATTTACAAAATGGCGGCCGTATTCGCTTCAACTCCGGTTCACAGAGTTGCTGACTTATTAAAATCTTCTTTTTCGAGACGCTCTTTCACGGATAAAAAAAAGAAATAACTAAAAATGGAAAACCCATGCAAAACCTGGATTCACTAAAACAAACCAGTAAGAACTTTCTGAGGCATTTTAAAGACTGTAACTATGAGCGCTATGAGTGGCTAACGGCTAGCATTGAGCACAACAACCAGTGGATTTTATGAATAATGGGTGTGTTACTTTTCTGTCACATTCTCATTCACACTTTACTGAATATTTTTCTTTTATTTGTTCACATGTGGGATTTGAGCAGTTTGAATTGAGGTTGAGCTTGGCCTTAACTGTGGAACTTAGAAAAGTCTTGCTAAATTATTGGCTGTTCAATTATGTGCCTGTCTATTTTGTTAAAATATATGCTGATATATTGCTTGATATATGCATTGATGCTTTGCTTGGCATATTTTATTTATTTGCATATTATTGGATGCCCGTGGCTTAGTGTGGTGCATAGTTTTTGCATTGTCCTGCACAATGTGTGTATTGTTCAAGTAGGTGACTCTATTGAAGGCCCTGATTGAAATCCCATGGTATTATGGAGATAAAAAGTACAGAAACAAAAGTTAGTTAAATTTAGTTTGATCTACCTGCTTGTCCACCTTTTGCAAAACTGTGGGATCTTGTCCCTATCCAGCATTTTTTAGACTTAGATTTTGTATTATTTTATGAAAACACTGGGTGAGAACCTTTTTCCTTTTACTTGGGTTTTGATTCCCCATTTGGTTCTATAATTATAATTATTATGGGACATTGATTATAGTTTAAGATCCACGATCCAATCAAAATAATTCTGAATTATTGTTATAAAGTTGACTCCTATTGCACATATGGAACACTTGAATTTATACACCTGATACTGTGTTTTTTTCTGAAAGACATGCAGCATTGAAGTCTATTTGTTTATGTGATTTTGCGTAAATATGTATTATTTTATTGAAGACAATATAAGCATACTCTTTGTTTTTGGTAAAAGTTCAGTGTTTGTCTTTATTTTAAAATCTAAAAATGGAAATAAAATGACAGTTCTTGTTTTTAAAAATAAAAACACCGAACATACACCATACCTTTGCTGGAAGATGGTGGCACAATCATGCTGTATGAATTGTTTTCTTCAAGAGTAACAGGAAACTTGTCATAGGAATCATTACATAAAATCTATTGGAGGCTGTGTAATTTGAAACAAATTGATTTTTCTATTATATGATTATATGTTCTAAATAATATGTATCAGGATCATTGGCATGAAAAAAGCTGAGAGGACGATGAACCACATTTGGTTCGCCCTCTTCTGAGCTGCGCCTGACTTGGAGCTGTAAACTACTCTGCCATCCAGAGGCTGCGTGGGTCTGAAGATGTTTGTCATGGGCTGTCCTGTCCAAAATCTGCACTGTTTAACTATGGCATCCAGCTGGGGAGCAGAGGAAAGAAAAGATGAGACTGACAAAAAGAAAAGAAACAGAAACTGAAGAAAAACAAGTTTTACCTTTTTTACAGAAGTAAAGTTAAAATGTTCTGGGTAGTAAAATACTCATAAAAGTAAATTTTCTAAAAAAGGTTACTCAAGTGAGTGTAATTTAGTTAATGTAGCAAATTACTACCCAACTCTGAATGCAAATAGGTGGTCATTAACTGGCAGAAAGATTTAAAATGTTGGGTTCTTTTAGATAAAAATCAGAATAAAATGTTGACCGACTCCTCACCTGTCGACTGCTGATTGACAGCATCCTATGAAACACTGTCCATGCAACCGCCTGCTCACATCCTGGAGTTGTCATGGAGCCCACGTAGCGGTAGTAACTGTGAAGCTCGGAGGCTGGCGGGATGATATAACTCAGTCTAAAGTTTGGAATCACTGTGCTGCTGCCTTAACACAGTCAGAAATAAAGAGGTAGCCAGAAAAATAATAAGTTAGTACTTAGTGAAATCTTAGAACTGCATATTTTTGTGCTTTCTGAGGGAAACAACGCAGTTTAACCAATGATCGTCGTGTTTACTTATTCAAGCTTATTTCTGTCAGATGTGAGTTATAGTGTATTCCTTTGGTGCTGTTTCTCTCCAATTACACCTCATATTTTTTAGATGTCTTTAGTAATTTAGTTCATGTGTTTCCTATGGATGCCCTGCGCATGGATGGCAAAAGGCTATTCTTTTGTATGCCATCGATAGCCGCAGTAGAACAATACTGTTAACTAACTAAACCGACAGATGTAGGTATTATTAATTTAGTGCACTGCGCCACAGCAAAGAGGAAAATAACTCAGAAAATCGTAAAAGAACAACTCAACCCCACTTTTTTCCCTCTTTTTCTGTGTCGGCTACTGTGCGCGTGCGCACAATCGTTGCCATAGCAACTGACAACAATGCCACCATACATATCAGGGTTCAACATTTAAAAAATACTCAAACATTTCTCACACAACGAACAGAACATTCAGTCCGTTACTGTTTTTAGACTTGAGTCTAACCTAAGACCTTTATTTTGCGATGATTAAGGTAGCTTATTAGCTAGCTAAAACATATCATGATATGTTTTAGCTAGCTAAACATTCATAATATGTTTTTGTGTTTTTAAAGTAAAAAATAATATATTTACCATTATTTTGTACTTCACCCAGAGCAGCAATAATTGTATCTAGATGAGGATGATCATCTGCTGTTTCCTGTGAGGAAGTCAACAAAAATACAATAATCTATAATAATAATAATATAATAAGATAATTTGATCTTTGAAAGACATTTACAGTGTTTTACATTAGTATTTACTCTTCATATTTTGTCAGATTATAATCCCAATTTAAATATATTAGAGTGGGATTGTGTGTGACAGACCAACAAAATGCAGTGCATATGTGTGAAAGGTAGAAGTGTCCAAACTTTTTTGCACTGAGGGCCAAAATCCCAAGCTGAAAGTATTCAGGTGTCAAAATTTTTATTTTTTTCCCCCAATTAAAAACACAAAACAATAAATAAAACATGTAATATTTTACATTTGCTTTAATGTTTACAGTTATTTAACTTTCTGGACTTCTTATTTTTCTCTTTTTTTGTGGCACGACTTATTATGAAATAAAAAAAACAATAATAATAATTTTTAAAAAAGGCTCAAGAAAAATTCTTTGTGTCGTACTTAACATTCTCAGTTTAAGAAGATATAAACTCATATAAATCCCATCCTAAAAACCATCCAAAAGTCGTTGGATGACCATTTTTGAATTGCAGTCAGAGGCCACACAAAATTACTCCAAAGATCACAACTGGCCCCCAGACCCACAGTTTGGACACCCCGACAGTAGAGTGATGCGTTACCTCAAAGAAGAGGGCGAGCAGAGCGATACCCGCCATATCGTGTTCTGCTTCCTCCAGAGAGCTGTAAGGCTCTTTAATATGGACTATGTGCAACTGTGCAGACAGAAAGGAAAGGTATTATAAGGAGTCGTACAGAAAACATAAACCTGCCAAAAATAATCCCAATAAATTGGTTTTCACTGTTATCATTTAAAATTTTAACTGAATATTTGCGTTACTGCTCAATACCGGTGTTACACCATATTCTGTGACCACCGTACATTGTGATCCTGTTGCATTTTAACACCACAACTCACTAAAAATGTAAAATTTGCTGGGGGAGTGTGGTGACTGCAACAAATGCAAAAGGAAAAATACATAGGAAGGCGAATAAAGCATAGAAAAATCTCACCACTAATATTATGACTATTATGGAAATGTAGACGGCCACATAATATGATAGTCCTGATCAGATATTGTGACCAAACTGTAACTTACAGAAAAACATTAAATACTTAAGTAGTAGAGTTTAGTATTTTACCAGAAGCTACAGAGTGGTCACAATATATGCGATATCATATTTTGTTTCTACAATAGGCATAATATTAGTGGTCAAATGTTACTTTTTATTATTTGTTTGGCTTTTTCTTTCATTTTATTTTTTGATCTTTTTCTTTATTTTTTTTGACAATTTTCTCAAAAATTGTCAAAACTTTCTTACTTGTACTAAACAGCTGCCTTGGCTTTGAGTAATTAAAAGTCACATTTATCGTCATACATAAGCACAAATATCGCAAATATTTCCAAATTAGTACCACAAACACTTTGATTTTTATTGCAAAAAAATTACAAAAAGAATAACAAAATCCTGGAGGGACTGAGAAGATGTTCAATAATATTTAATTAAAAAAATTCATTGATATTTTATCAATACATTCTGGCACAAAAGGCCCTTTAAGAGTATTCATGATCTAGATTTGGCCCAAAACAAAATGAGTTTTTCACACTCCTGTGTTAAGATGTTACAGCGCCTCCTACAGTCACTATACACACCTGCAACAGATAGATTAGTTCTGTCTGAAACTAATTACAGTTTGTTTGCGTCATAATTTATACCAAAATATGCTTTTAGGTGTTCAAAAATATTCTGAATGCAATAGAAAAGGTGTTAGTAGCGCCACATATGGAGCAACAGATGCAGTATTATTCAAAATACTATTATTTACCCGGCCTTTACTCTCTTACCTCCATGGGGAATCTTTCTCCATCAATGGTGTGCTCTGATCCCGGCGTCCCGCTCCCTCCCCAGTGGAAGTGAAACTGGGCGGCTCTGTAGTGACCCGGCAGAGCTCCTCCTGTCAGCCGCACTGACTGCGGTAAACCAAAGTGAGCTAATGGAGGAAAGCGAGTCAGAATGTGAATCTAACAAGCACTGAGGCTCTGAAAGGGAGGAGAACAGAAAACAGGCTTTGGTGTTTTTCATTACCAGAGTGGCCTTTATTCTCTACTGTGATGTTGATTAAGTCGGTGTGTCCGATGAAGCTGAAGGGAGGAAGGGCGCTGCTGAAATGAACTTTATTGGTCACGATGTTAATTGGCGACTGCCTTAAACCTCCACATCTGGGAAACAGAGCTGCCCAGCGGCTCTGGTCTGAAAAAGAGAGTTATCACATCACACTAAAACATTTGAAGGGGTTTTAACTTGAAAAAGAAAGCCCATTGTTTTGGTTTTAACTCAGAAATTAAAGTTTATGAAGTTGATTTAACAATAAGAGACAGGTTGTCTAAAAATTGTTTTTAAGTTCACTAATCTTGAATTTTGAGTTTTACTGCAACTTAGCTGCAACTTAGACCAAATAGTTATTTCACAATATGCAAGAAAAAACAGCACACATTTCTGTATTATTTTACTCACAATATCAAGGTAAAATAGCTACTTATTTTACTTTAGAATAATTTTAATTCTGTCAAATTGCGCGAACAAAATTTCTGACTGATAATACATTTTATTAAGAATTGCATTGATATGAACATTTGGTTTAATAATGTAACGCACTTCCATCTCATGATACAAAAACATGCCGCTAAGCATTGTGGGAAATGGTTCCCACTCTTCTCTTTTTATTCTTTCAGTTTTTTTAAGTGCTACCCTAAAAACTGTAGTTTATTCAACTCTTGGAGGTTTGAGAAAGTTAATAAAAAGTTAACACAACTTACTGCTGTGAGTAAATTTTCACAAGCTCAAACATTTTGGTTCAAAATCTAAAAGTGGCTAAATTTACTCGACTTAAAGATAATAGACACAACTGAATGTGGCTCAAATGTTTTACAGTGCACTGTCTCACCGTCACTGTCTCTTATTCAGATTATTTATCAATAAATAATCTGATCTTCTGGAAGAAAGGAAGCAGCATTCAGCTTCTACGCACTACAGATCTGGAACTTACTTTACCCATCATTGCATATTGAAGTGCTTCAGAAAAATGGTTTAACACACAGATCTACTGGAGGTTCTGCGTAGGAAGAAACTTACTGATATAATAGAAAATGTCAGTCTATAAACATCTAAAATATTTAAATGCACAGGTTATTTGTGAGATTTAAAAAGACTAAATTTAAACCAAATAACTCTAACCCAATCTGGCACTTTGTCATGTCTCGGATAAAAACAATGTATTTAATTGATTTTTTTTATTCGTCCATAGATTTGAATTGGACCTGTTTGAAGTTCCTTTATATAATATTTGTTGCACCTTTTACCAATGTAAAGAAAACTGAATTAAACCGAGTTATTTTAGCTTTGCTATTGTTTGAATATTTTTCTTACCTTTGCATGTGTCATCACAGGTCTGGCTCTGGTAACACCACTCAGCTGAAATCACATATAAAAAAATCTGAAATAGGGCTTTTGTTGCAACTTCTTGTTAAAAAGAGGCATCATGAAGTGAATAAAATAATTAGGTTAGCTTTCATACTCTCTTAACAGTTTCTATTAATCTGTGAATATGATTAATTCCAGAAACTAAACTTTGAGAATTCAGATGCAAAACAACAAAAAATACGAACAAATCCAGCAGCTGGATTGTCCACTTACTTTTTTTTTATTTTTTAAATGCTTTGTTAAAAAATTATAATTATTCTTTAACCCCTGGGATGAACTGTAGATGTTCTGGATTTCAACTCCATGATTTCAGAGAAAATACACATCACAAAATGCATTCTATTAGTATTTTTTAAATTCATTTTTATTTTTCCCTGTGTGCCATATTAATTTGGTCTCACTCAGTTATAAAAATATTGATTTTTTTAGACCTCTACAACAGCCGTGTCAAACTTTTTGTTTTGGAACAAATCAATATCATGAATGCTTTCAAAGGGCCGGTTGTGCCAGAACGTATGAATAAAACCTGATCACTTAACTGTAAAAATAACAATTAATTCTTAAAAGTAAATAATAATATTGAACATCTTTTCAGTTCTTCCAGGATTTTGTGATCCTTTTTGTGATATTTTGCAATAAAATAAAAAGTGTTTGTAGTACTAACTTGGACATTTTGTAAATATTTCCAAGTTGAGTTTGACACTTAGAGTATTCTCTGGAGTGTTACCTTTATTTTGATACCAGAACCATTCAAATACGTCTTGTAATTTCTGAGAAATATTTAATTCATTTTGTCATTTTTGAGAACTCCAGCCCCTGAATGTGACATGTATGCATAATCAGTTTTTTTTTTGCACATCTTTCTGAAAGACTGAAGCTTAAGTTTCTTAATGACCAATAAGCTTCTATTATATTTGAACATAAATCTGTTTTCTCAAAAAGCACCACCGCTGATTTAAAAGTGTTCTTTTGACAAGGAGAGTAAGACTTTATTTGTGTCACAAAGGAGCAGTTGTGAAACCGCTGATTGCGTCACTTCGTCGCTCCGTCAGGTGCTGATAAAGTCATTTACTGTTGTCCTGCTGCTGTGTATTATGTTGCTGATGAGAAAAAAACCCCTCCAGCGTTTGGCTCTGTGGTGGGAATGAAAGCTGGAATAGAGAACCATTTAGCTAATACAGGGACACAGATTAACCCATAATGGCGTCCTTTGAAAGGGGACAACAGTTCTCACCAGGTGAGAACAATGCACAGGTGGAGGCGGGTTTTACCCCACCTGGCTCACACACCTGTGTCAGAGTCAGCAGCGAAGAAAAGCCAAAGACGGGAATCAAACGTCTGCTTCAATTTGGTTTCCTTTAATTAAATGAACGTTTTAAATTCTTCATTTTAATTTTCTTTGTCTGAAACAGACCCACGATGTGAGAGAAATTCTCACCTGGAGGTTCCTAAAAATCATTAGCTGAACTTCAGGAAACAATCATTTTATAAAACTAATACAGTATTTAATCGGATTTTCTTCCTGCAGAAAAAGAAAAAAGCTTTCAACAATGAGATTTTATGTGCACTATTAATCAATACATGTATTTCATTGTTATTCCCAAAAGTAGTTTTAATTTGTAAATACAGACTTTCTGTAATTTATTGTGTTTTAATTTGCACTTTAAACACTGTATTTTATTGTTATTAGTATTTACAAATGTTTGAAAATAATATTTGGACACAAATATGAAAAAAAGTTTTTAAATTCAGGATACTTGATCAGATTTTGAAAACATTTTTATTAATATTGAACACACTGAGTAGTTTATTAATAAGTGCTCCACGTATCGGCACAATTAACATTTCTGTCAAAATTTTTATTCTTAATAAATTTCAGTTTCCTGATTAAATAAAGGTTAAATGAAAATTATTTTAATAAAAGTTTATTGTTTTTATTTGTTGACATTTTATTCCACATTTCACCTTGATTAACCACACTTTCATTATTCCTATTGTTTGGTAAGAATAACAACAATTCATCCGACAATAATTGCTGATTCTTTTCTTTTATTTTAATTTTTACTTGACTCAGATGTGTAAAAAAATATTTTCTGTCAAAGCTGAATTTTTTTTTTCCAGTTTTCTTCACAAGTTCACAAACTTTGCATGTCTTAAAACACATTCACGCGTTACGCATAACTTTTTGGAGTTGCAGAAAAATTTCATTATTACTATAATTTACATAATTTAAATCATTGTTTGAGTTGAGCGTCTTACCTGATGCCCTAGAGGGCAGGTAGAGGAAAGCCAGGAGGTAGAGAGAAGAACGCATCGTTGAGAGCAGAGCAGGCGAGAAGTGAGTCTTTATTCCACCAGCTGACTTGGAGCAACATTTGTCGGTGGGAGGGCTACAAATGATGTGTGTGTGTGTGTATGAGTGTGTTGGTTGAAAAAAGAGAGAGACAGCAGGAAACAAATGGCTTTGAGTCCCAGAGGCAAAAATTGACAAGCTGTTTTATTGATTTATAATCATGTCATGAAAACGGAATTGATCATTTATTTGCTCCTGATTTGTGTTGCATATTTGTTCCATCAACAGCTTGAAGTTTGACTCTTGAGCTCGAAAATGAAAACTGTTCAAAAAGGTTAAAGTAAAAATAGAATTAAAAATAAAGCAGGAGGGAACATGAACAATACAATAAAAAATAATGGTGTAAAGTTATTAAAAATAGCACATTCAGATCTAAATAAATATGCAATATAAACAAGATAATATTTTTTTTATATGTAATTAATGCGCTACATTCAAGTGACTTAGTAACTATTTGATAATCATTGTATTCTTTCTTTTAAATGTTTTAAAATTAATCTTCCAGGGATTGCTGATGGATTTTACATTATTTACCTGTTTGGTCACTTTGTATTCTCCCTTTATAATAAATATAATTGAATTTAATCTTTTTATGGAATATGAAATAAAAATGTTGTAGACTATAAGATATAGTAGAATATAATAGAAAATACACAAGCAAATGGACAAGTAGAAATATATTTTAATATTAATTAGAGCAGACTTATTTAGTTTTGTAATTGTTAATTACAAGTTTGTGAAATGTTAATGGTACAAACGGCATAAAAAGATCCTTCATGTGATTCTGATGTAATCAGAACAAACAGAACCAGAACCTGGTCACAGCTGCAAAACAAACATAAAATCACTAACAAAATGGACAAACTTTGTGTTTCCAGCTTTTTAAGCAACATTTCTTCTTTAAAGCTAACGTCCTTCTTGGCTTTAGCTAAGCTTCAGTTTCTTCATTTTAAAAGCTTTAAAATCCTTCCAAGTTTTCAAACCTCCGTCAGGTTCAATAAAAACATAGTGATGTTGAATACAAACGCAGATAATCATTTTCCTTCAACACTGGTACAGACAACACTTCTATTATTGTTAGTGAAATGCTAAACGGATTTAAGGCAACAGCCAAAAAAATGGCCTACATCTTACTGGATATGATGATTTGACTTATTATGATTTCATCTATATTTACTCTGATCTCTTTGTCTTCTCAGGCAGAAAAAGAAAGACAGCGGAAAACTGGAGGTGAGTAGAGCAGGGAAGGATGTCCTCAGTGGAGATATTTCTGAAACAAAAGGAAAAAATATTAAAATATGTGTTACTATATGATTGTTTCCTTAATCTGATTTTAGCAGCTGTATTTCTAAGGCATCAAATATTCTGCATAGCTGTAGTTTATCTTCAGTAAACTTAGTGGACTTAAGGATTTATAAAATAATTAATAATAATTTGTGTAGATAAGTAAAGTGCATATGTGAACTTTGATTTTAATGACAACTGATGCATTTCTACACCCAGGCTACTGAGTCTGGTGCACACAAATTAAAATTACGCTCACTTTGTGAATTCAGAGAATATTTTATCTAATTATTACATGTGGTAAACTAATCTTCCTACTGTAAATTCAAAGTTGCATAAAAAAGCTTCCCTCCTATCTAGTTTTGTTTCTGTGGACAGAAAACACTAGAAAAGGATTGAAAAGAATCTTACAATAAAATAAAAAGTGGAGTTGTTGTGTAATTTTGCATGGAAAGCTTATATTTTTTATACAGCGACTTCTCAGGTAACAGGAAGGCACCAAGATTTTGTTTTTGCTCTGTATGAAGCTCCGTCCATCAACTCTGATCATTCCTACAGCCTGACGCTGCCTCCACCAAGCCTGATGTTTCCATGTTTAATTATTCGTCTCAATGTTGTGGCTTGTAAACCGGGCTGCATGTTGTGTTGTGCTTTTTTTATTGCTACTTTTGTCAACAACTAAACAGTTATTAAATTGTTATTAATGTTCTTCTATTAACCTTCACAAAAAAGTTGGATTGAATCACACACAAGTTGACTCTAATTTTATGAATTAGGATACTTCTAATTTGTTGCACAGGACTTATGAACGACACTTTTCAGATTTGTAGTTTTACAACTATTGCTGCTACTTTACAATCATGCACTGTTTTATGTTGCTCTATCATATAAATCCCAATAAAATACATTGTGGGGAAAAAAGGTCCAAAATATTTCATGAGAATTTTAACTGAAGACATAAAATGACACAAACAGACATTTTAGGAAACAGACAAAAAAAGTAGCATTTTTTTACTCTTTACTTTTAGTAAACATAGGACTTACTTTATTGAGTCCTGTGTTTCTCTTACCTGTAGCACAACAGCTGCCACCACAGCCATCAAGGCCAGCAGCAGCATCCTGCCGACCCAGCCGAGGTCAAAGGTCTTATGGATGAAGAAGCGTGCCCAGCCCAGTTTCTTGGGTGTGTGTGGCGGGTAGCGCATGTTGTTCACTCCCTCCATCTTCAGCTTTTTGATGAGACAGCCGCGCAGGTGGCTCAGCTGGTCGAAGCTGAACTTGCCGTGGTAGCAGCCCATGCCGCTGTTTCCTGACCAAAAAATGAAAGAAGTTAGGCTAAACATAAACTTTAGCAATCAGAATAGAGTTCCTGAAAGTGTCAGTGTGTTACCGATAATTTTTCTCTTACTTTGTTTTAAAGTATTGTGGTTTTATATCTAGAACAGTATTAAATATTTTAAAGGTGACTAGGCTTTTTTAACTGTATCTGATGTGTTTTGTTGTTTTGTATGTTTTTGTGCTATATAAATAAACTTGCATGATTGATTAATCTATTCGGTTAATATCTTATTTGTCTCAGTTCAACATTTTATTTTATAAATGACGCTAGAGGGCGCTCTAACATTTGTACATTAAACATTTGCTCCACAGAGATGAGCAGAGTACCCAAAACCTGTACTCAAGTAATAGTAACACTACTTCAACATACTTCCTTTCAAGTATAAGTAAAAAGTATCCATCCAAGAAATGGCTCAAGTAAGAGTACATCGAAGTAAAAATATTCCTAAAAGCATTGTTTTCGAAAAAAGTTTTTTGTGAAACTGTGTGTCTGACTTACCTACTCCTCCAAAAGGCAGCGAACTGACAGAGAAATGAACCAGACAATCATTTGCCAGGAATCCTCCGCTGGACGTCTCATCTCTCATTCTGCTGATCACCTACAGAGAGAAAAACAAAACAAGAACCTGGTTACAAATTAAAACATAAGCACAACTTTAAAACAAATTACTAACTAACAAATCATCAAATTACATGTCTGATAATTTATAAGCTTACTTTCTATGCTGTTCAGCATTAAAATGACAAAATAGGATGCAGTTGATTTAATGTGTGGATATAAATAGGTCAATGTGTTCTCTGTTCTTTATTTCTAAACTGAATCAACGACACTGGAGCTATATTGTTGTTTTGTTTTATTTTTATTCTTTATGTGAATAGTTTGTGTGTGGGTTAATAAAAATGTAGCTCTGAGATACCTTCTCATCTGCAGAGAAGACATACAGAGCCAGAGGTTTTTCTCCCTTGTTGATGAACTTTATGGCCTCGTCCAGTCCGCTGACAGGCAGGATGGGAAGAAGAGGTCCAAATATCTCCTCCTGCATCACCTTGGCATCAGGCTTTACGTCACGCAGAATTGTGGGAGCTGACCGCAACATAAAAAAAAATGTTTTAGTTTATAATTGAATGAAAAAACGTCTACGTGTGATCTTTGGTACCGATGAAGCAGTCTGACTCGTCTCCATCTCCCCCTGCAGCCACTGTGCTGTCCCCCACCAAGGCCATGATCCTCTTAAAGTGCCGCTGGTTGATGATGCGCCCGTAATCTGGGCACGTCTTTGGTTTTTCTGTGTAGAAATCCTGCAAATAAAAGGACAAAAAATTATTTTAAATATGAAATTATGTTACAGGTTCCATCAACTCAGGGTCCAATTAGCACAGGCAAATCAATCGGTAACAATATATATTGCGATAGACATGTGATCAGTATAAACAGATAAAACATGTGGTAGAAATTTCACTGATCCAGAACCGCACAGCATTTTGGGGGATGTAGGCAAAGTAAAGATTTAGTTGTTCAGCCTCTCACAGCTAGCTATGTAAAGTGAGACTTCAACTACCTTCCTCACTCTTTGGTTACCTAGCAACAAGCTATAAAGTCACTCCTGGCTACCCAGCAACAAACTGTTAAGTAATTTGTGGTTGCCTAGCAACGGCCTGTTGAGTAACTGGCGCAGCAGTTTAAGATTTCACCACTGCGCCTCATAACTTCTTAAAAATAATTTAAAAAAACAATGTGGTGGAGTGAAAATAGTTTAGAAAAGAGCAAATGCCAAATCATCAGTTTGCAATATTTCAGATTTTTAAAACAGAAAACTTATCATTAATTATTGATATCGACTGATATGAAGCGTTTGTTTTAAGTTTTCCAGCCGTGTCGTCCAGCGCTGGTTCCATTGTGAGCTTCCGGTACCTTAATGGACTTCTTGACCTCCTCGATAACCCGGTCTTGAATACTGGGGTCACAGAGAATGTAGTCTGGGGCGATGCAGGTCTGACCGCAGTTTGTGTACTTTCCCCAGGTGATCCGTCTGAACAGAACATTTAACAGAAGGATGTAAGAAAAGAAAATGTTTTCTTTCAGTAGGAGTTAAAAACTGTAAAGATTAAAAGTGTGTGGGACCTGCAGGCTATGCTAATGTCACAGTTCTTGTCGATGTAGCAGGGGCTCTTGCCGCCCAGCTCCAGGGTCACGGGGGTCAGGTGTTTGGCTGCGGCCTCCATGATCACTTTGCCGACCGTACTGTTACCGGTGTAGAAGATGTGATCGAATCGCTGGCGCAGAAGCTCCTGGGTCTCTGGGACTCCTCCCGTCACGACAGGGTAAAGCTCCTAAAACAAAACAAACAGCTTAAACTTCATAAAAATAAAGAGTCCAAACTTATTAGGAGAATTTGCTTTTATTTTATCTCGACTGTTCAAATATACACATTCGCTGTATATTTAACAGACATTTGCTTGCATGTCTGTTTTTCTTGAATTTCCGGTACCTTTTGAGTACCGGAAATTTAAATTTCTAAATTAGCAGCTTAAATTAGCACATCAGTCTGAGCTATAAAGTCAGTTTATGTTTAATAAGGACATTTAAACTGGCAAAAAAAAAAGACTGTACACACACAGCCTGTAACTATGAACTAATGAACACATGAATATATGGATGGAAAGATAGATTAACGCACAAATGAATGAATAAATAGACAGAAATTCAAATCTGGGAATCTACTCATTTTTTCCATTTTCAGACTATTACTTGAAGACAAACCATTTGTTACTAAGGCTTTTTAACACTATATTTATAATATTTATAAAGATAATTGGTAATTATTGTTCAAACTGAGTTGAATTACCGACTTTTCATTCAGCCACGTGTAAGAGGAAGTGTTTAAAAGGATTAAAGTTAATATAAGATTATCGTAAATTCATACTGACAGTAAAGTTTGAAATGAAATCCAGATATCAGTCTTACTTATTAATATTGTTGTGATAAAACAATTCCAAGGCTGAACTCCACAGTGTCTTTAATCACAGAAGCTGAATGTTTTCTTGTAATTAAAAATAAGAGATGTCTATGATAAAGTAGATTGTTACTTTTCTAACTCACACAGTTTTGGTTAAGCACTGTAATTAAACAACATAAAGTCAAAGATAACTAAAATTTCTCATGACAAATTTTTTTTGTGTGGATCTTATTGCAATGTTTAATTCTTTAAAATTATTATTTTTTTATTCAGAACATTATTAAACCAAAGCTTAATTTCTATGTTTTCCTTCTTTTATGAGTGTTTGCAAAATAATTTTATCTCCACTGTTGCTGTTTTGTGTTGCTCTTCATTAAAAATGCTGAGTTGTTTTTCCATATAAACAAATTTTCCATTCAGTTACCTTGTCGATATAAAGCGGCAACAGATCCCCCATGACCTTTGAAGTGTGAACGCAGAGCTCTGACGGCTTCACCACAGCTGCGTTACCTGGACAGGTCATTGAGGAAAGAAAGAATAAAATGATGTATAGTTTCATAAATGTATAAATTAATTGAGCAAACAATAAGTCCTGTGTCGTCAGTCGAAAATACAAACATTCAGACAATGTAAATTGTTAGAAACAGCACACATTACAAGAGTCAAACGCTGAACGATGACGTTGATTTTCTGTGCTGTTTTACAATTTCAGTCTGCCTTTAGTTTTAAAAATGGCAGCGGAGGAAGTGAACGAAGCCGTTTGGTCCGTATTAGCCAAACGTACCACATGTACCACTGCTGATTTATAATGGAAAAAAAAATACAGTCAAGTTTGTGGTTTTAAAATCACACAATATTATGAAGGGTATGAATACTTTTATAAGGCACAATATAAACATTAAACAAGTGTTGAATTATTCAGGACTTTCATCATTTGCACTACAACAGCTCAGATGATCCATTTGAATTTCCTCAAGGCATTACAAGCTCAGACAGCATCTTGCATAACAAAATACAACATGAGTAACCTTTCAACTTATTACTGGTGTGTGTACAGATTAGAGCTTGTGCAAGTAAACTAGGTTAAAACAAAATTAGGCTTTGTGTTTATTTGACTAATTAAATATTTGCACTGTATTTATTATGATTTAGACACATGTTCAACTTCATCAGAACATCTTTTAGCAACCAGATTAAAAAAGAAAACATACATCACCACCTTATGTTTTGTATCATTGATTGCACAACAATATTCCACAATTTTAGTCATTTCAAGACAGCAGAAGATGTCGTGATGACTGTTGACCTAAAGAATTATTTTATTGTGTAAGTTTATCAAAGACTTTTGACCCAGCAGGCATTTGTGTTAAGCTCTGATACTGCAGAACAAAGTCCAACATGTGCAAACACCCCGCTTGATGCTGCAGGCGATTTCTTCTTACTCTAAATATGTAACTCTAAGTAGCATTTATTCAACAGAGCTGCAGATGAGCAGCTGCTCCAGAGTACTGGTAAAGTATTTATAAAGGAATACTTTATAAAGTGCAACACAGGAGTGCTTAGATTATTGCATTGTCACGTTAAACAGCTGAGCGACTCCTCCCAAATCCAATGTTTGAATCACAAATAAATCAGAGTTGAGCCTCAGCATGACAGCGCCCTTAAAGAGACAGCAATTCATGAAGTTAATCAGTTAAATAAAGCTTAGCCTTGCAAGCTCACACTTCCAAACACAAAAACCTGAATTACAGAGAGCAGATTTTACAGGGTTTTTAATCTCTAAAACGCTGCAGTCATGATTGCCGTCTGGAGTTCGCAGCATGAACTTTGACCCACTTATCTCCGTGAAAATATGAAGCATTTGGCAAAGTTCTGGACACAAAGGGGAAGTAGAGCGGCGGTGATCACAAGACGGACTGAAAACCCACAGCAGAACCAGAAAGAACCTGTACAGCTGTACTCACATCCTTATGGTTTAAAAAATGAGAACATTTTCTCTAGAAAGATTAAATCACTTTCTGTAGCTTTGAACAAACTTTAGCTACTAAAAGGTGTAAAATCTTGGATCAGAATGATTCTTTTTCACCTGTAAACAAACTATTTCTTTCAGTAGCAGGATGTTTTAATTAACTGTGTAGATAAACAGCGAAAAGATGTTATTGAGTATAATTGTATAATAATTTCTAAAAACTTTATGATACACTCTATTTCTAATTATTTTAGATCTCTGGATTTTCTACCCACAAACATGTTTTAACCACAAATTTACCAGATACATTCACACACCTTCAGATTTTGTTAAAGTTTCAAAAGTTTTATATTCAAAAAAATGGATTTGGAAAAAATTATTTTGCCTGATTTTGTTATTTCTTTGCTACTTATGTGAGTTATCATTTTGGTCCTTAAAATACAAATATTTTCACTTAATTTCATATTCTGATCCATTTGATTATGTAACTTTTAAATATTAAATATTGATCATTTGACCACTAAATACTTTTTTACTCTTACTTGGGTAATTTCTTGGATGACTACTTTTTACTTGAGTAAAATATGTTGAAGTATCGATACTTCAGTACAATTTTGGGTACTCTGCCAACCTCTGTCTGGCGGATTATAGATTATAGATCTCAAACTTTAGTTCCTAATAAGGTTGTCAGATGTGAATATAAACATTGCTGGATCCCACCTTAAATTTTGACCCGCCTCTAAGACAAATCAAGCTGCAGTACCTGCTGCAATCGCTCCAATGAGAGGCTGGACTGTGACCGCCCAGGGGTAGTTCCAGGCCCCGATAATCAGCACCACCCCCAGTGGCTCCGGTTGGATGTAAACCGTGTCGGAGAGGGTCATCAGGTTCTTCTCTACAGGACGGGGGGCGGCCCATTCCTTCAGCTTCTTGATGGCCAGGCTGATCTCCCCCTCCAGACCCAGAGTCTCATACAGCTGCGTCCCCACTTCGCTCTGACGATGGAGAAAATATCAAACCTAGAGTTAGCTAATGTAGAAACAGTCCCACCGACTGCAGAAAATGAGAAGGAACCTAAATGGAGTGTCTTGAAATGCACTTTAGAAATAAAATGTTTTACTATTATTATTTAAGTTCAGATTGTTTTGAAAAACAACCTTAACACACCACCCTAACAGAAACATGGTGGTGGTAGCAGTTAAAGTTGGCAGGATTATGTATGTAAACAAATAGAAGAGAACATGTTTTTTATTTTTATCTATTACCTCAGGAATGTTAAATAATGGGGCATAAAAAATTTAATTCACCTCATTTTTCTCATCTTTTTGAGTTAAATTTAGACAACTAATAAAGCATAAAAGCTGGTTTCATTATACCTGACACTTATCACTCACTTTATTGAGATCTTTCTTGATGGCATCCGAGATCTCTTTCTGCCTTTCTATGAATAAGCGCTGCAGGTTCTTCAGCTGGATGATCCGGTACTCCAGAGGTCGGGACCGTCCCGTTTCGAAGGCCTTCCTGGCCCGAGCCACCGCCTGCTGCTCTCGAGACATCCTACAACCAAAACAGGCATCACAGTTCAGATTTAAGCTTAATATCAAATTAATTCATAAAAAAATAACAATCTCTGGAGTGAAGCTACAGAGGTAAATATTATTAGAACTGGAATCACACTTCTTCATGTGACTGGTGTCCTAAAGAAACATGTCACAAATGGGAACATTTTTCAAAAGCGTTAATTGTGTTTGTGGGACTATAATTGCTGTGACACACAGTTAGAGTCATGCAATTACCTGAAACGATGTAATAAATTGTTCTTATCATCATTTTTATCATTATCACAACAGTATTTCCAAGTATCGTGATAAAACTTTAAGTCCATATTGCCCAGCCCTAGTCCAGATGAATTTACCCCATGGTCAGACCTTGTGATGCTTTGTGAAATAAAAACAGAACGATACCTACATGTCAGACTCTGCAGGCCTGAGTTAGAAAGTTAAATGTCAGAGGTCATGACAATGTAACTAGAAAACGACTAAAAAATTATGAAATACTGTGGACGAAAGGTGGGCAGAGAAGCCAAAAATAGTCAACCAAGAGTAGAACCACCTTAGGATATTTTTATTCAAATAAAAGTAAAAAAAGAGTCATCTAAAAAATTTCTTAAGAGTAAAAATGTATATGGAGGTTGTATCAAAACATCAGTCATTTAATATTGAAAAATTACATAATAGGACAGATCAAAATATGCAGTTAACTGGAAATTTTGGTTAATTTGAACATTTTAAATACCAAAATGTTGGCGTACTCCTACCTATATATATATATATATATATATATATATATATATATATATATATATATATAATACATACATACACGTGTGCGTGTACTTGTTGACATATACATCAACAAGTACACACACACACATTACATTATTTTTACTAGTGAGTAACATAAGACTGTAATAATAAATATTATTATAACACAATGCCCTCATTTTTACCGTTAAACATGCAGCTCTAAACATTTGCACTGTGTAACCCATCAGTTCCTTAACATGTTCTGAAAACATTTATATCCTGTAAACTAAATAGACCAGAATGATGAGTCTATTTAGTAAAACGATTTTTCTTTTATCGGCCTGCTGTCATGTTGGCTGAATCGCCCTTTGTTTACAGACACAAAGAAAGTGCAGTAATATGAGTGCAGCGGGCTTTCCATAACAGCAGCGGTCATACTGGGATGGTTCCCAGTTAAAGGTAGAGACAGACGTTCAACATCCGGGTCACGGTTTGCAGCATAGCGGATCTGTGTCGTTTAACGTAACTTGCAGGTGCAACTTTTCCTGATCTGTTAGTCCAGCAGCTTTAATCATCTTATTATTAGGATCTTTTCGACAAATACTGACCTACTTCCTTTACATAAAGAGGATCTTCCGCCTAGTTACAGCTCCACTGATCTGTTGTATAGAGTGTTGGTATACATATAGAGGAAAATCTCTAAAACAAAAAAACCCTCCGATTGTTTAACTCCTACCTTTATAATTTGAGAGAGAAATTGAAAGTCCTTCACCGCCTGGATGGTGCGATTATCCACGGGGCTGAACAATGACAGCAGGCCGATAGAAGCCCTCCTCTCCCCGTTAGGTCCCACCCATCGTGGGCTGGACCGGGCCGCTGCAGCCGGACTCAGTTTGCATATTTCCCCACAGCTACACAGTGAACTTCAGCATCTACCGCTTTATGTCGCAATGAAACGTTTCCAAACTGTGATGCATTTTATTTTAGAGAAGACACAGTGGTCCAAAACATGATCTCTAGCGCCACCAGCAGGTCAGAACTTCACATTGTTGTGCAGTTAGAACCGCTACCTGCCGCCACCATCATCACTGTTTTTCTTTACTTGAACACTTTTATAAAACTATATAGCAACACAATTAGAAAGTTATTGCTATTAATTACAAACTTTTGCAGCAATAAACCTTACAATTACACCATAACTACATAACAGCTTCATTACGGTTTTCATTTGGTGTTATGTAATAAATCATTACATATATTATAAATAACTGGTTTCATATTTTGTGTAAAAAAAAAATTAGGAAATAAATTTACCACATATTAGAGATGTTACAAAAGTAAATGTTTTGGACATTTGAACTATTATTGTACAAATTACCTCAATTAGATTGGATCTATACAGGGTTGGAAATCCCATCTCATTATCGGAGGGACCCTAAACAGGGACATTTCTTTAACGCAGTTTTGGAGAGTCAGAAAAGTTACAGTAATATTTTTAAAATGTGGTTTGAAAAGTTTTTAAAGTGTTCAAAAATGACTAAGTGGCAGTGCACATCAAACCAGTTTTGCTCAGATCCATAGAAGTCAAAGTAAAATTCTGATTAGATATGAGCTTGGTTCAGTGTCACTGATCTAATCCCTGCTACACCTTTACAAAAATGTAAGACTAAATAAAAACAAGTTGTAATGAGGGACTGCACTGAATACAATTCCTCATAAATATTGATTTATTGTAGTGGCTCTCAATACAAGTTATGTATAATTTAAATTATAACTTGTTAAGTTTCTTTATTTTTAAACCTTTTCTTGTTTTGCCTTGTCCTGGATGGCTGAGAACCTACAGGCAGGTGGAAATGAATATCTGGGAAGTATCATAACTTCAACTTAATGCTCCAAACACCAGGGTTTTTATGGAAAAATATTCAGATTTTATTTTATAGTTTTAAAGGGCCTACGTTGAGCATATTGCGCCACTGCGCGTTAAATCCACGGGGGACTCCCACAGTCAGCTCGACCACCAGAGAATCAGCTGCGAGTACGATTCCCTGGATGATCTGGCTGGAAATTTCTGTTTCCATGTTGGCGTCATTTGTTTGTGAGATTTGATTTGCGATATTTTTACACCTATACTGACACACATAATAACAATTTAATACTTTTTAATGAAGTTATAAAGCATCAAACAAATATTAAAAAGATATACCAAAGAACTTGACATTCCGTGTGGTTATGAAGCAATATTCGTATGAATTTGTCACCCGGCGCCGTGGCTTAGTTGGTTAAAGCGCCTGTCTAGTAAACAGGAGATCCTGGGTTCGAATCCCAGCGGTGCCTTTTAATTATTTTTACTTTATTTGCCTATTCAATTTTTCCTTGTAGATTGTCATTCACCTATTTTCCAAACAAGCTTACCATTCCAAAGACTGTGGGAGCATTATGGAAAATAACATTTCGGCAGTCGGCAGAATTCGGAAAACGTCCCTGAAGCGTCATGACGTACGTACGTCTATCTCGCTGCCATATTGTGGGTGGAAATTTTGTTAAAATACGAGAACAGTATATTTGACACTTCTGTTTGAAATTGTGTTAAATAAACCTATTTGAATTTGTGACATATGAAACAAAAAATGTCTCCGTTATAAAAGTATAAATAATAATAATTCGTTGTACATAATGTACTCTGATATGGTGAACTGTTAGTCATGAAAATACAAATATTCACAGGTAGCGTAAAACAAATGAATTCAAAGTTATGATAAATACAGAAAACACGACATGTGCTATCAGTGTATTTTTTATTTCATGTGAAGAATTTTCTAGAGTCAAATTGTCCACCAGAGGGCGCAACTGTTCAAAATATCTGAGACTCAAACCAAAGAGACGTAAGATGTTTTTCCCAAGCAGGATAAGGAATAAAGCAATTCTCTGCATAGGCAATATATAGCTGAGTGTCAAAGATTATATATACAAGTAACGCTAATTTTATAAATGTATCTGAGGATTAAAACGTCAAATAGGTAAACAACATGCATCAAGCACCTAACTTATATTGCTACAGGAATAGAATTGCCAAGCATACTAAAATTTAAAGGGATACATCACAATTTTTGTCTTCTAACAACTGCAGCTGGAAAAAAAATGTTGCACATAACTGCACATCAAAGGCATACATAAAACCAATTTTTAAAAAAATGATCATACAGGGTCTTACTGGGGTGGAAAGCCAAATAATAAAAATTTATTTCTAGGCAAATTTTAATAGGAAGCATTAAAGAAATCCATCTAATGAGCAGGCTATTCCATAGTTGATTTTATTTGCTGTTATACTAACTTTTCATTAATTTGTACACTGGACATCTTGCTATCTTTTTCCATGAAAATACTCACCATCTTCTGTCTAAATAATCACTAAGTGCAAACATGAACACAGTTTAAAAGTTCTTAAAACTGATTGTGCATAGAAATCTGTGATTCTTTTGAGGCCAAAGGTTTTATCTGTTTGGTCTGGGTGTTATCTTCAGGATTTTAGGTCCATCTAATCTGCATGTGTGCTAAATAGTAACAAAAAGAGAGTTATGTTGTGCTAATCTTAACTGGTTTTCACTGTTTACTTTAAAAGAAATCTGAACTATCCCTTAAAGTGAATTAAATAATGCACAGGTTTAGCACATGCATAAGAAAAAAGCAGTAGCAACAAATAAGTGTGTTATTATCACTGGGAGCAGGGTGTTTATTGCATAGATGTGTCTGTGTCTTAGATGATCTATCTCTTCTCTGCCCTGGTTGAATCAGTCAGGTCTTCCTCTTCACAGCCCAACCAATATTTTGCAATGGATCTTGGATAAGGGGGCCAAACAGTGTCCACCCCTTTAGTCTGCAGAGACACTCTGTAGTACTTGTCTGTCAACATCAAGAGAAACAAAACGGACAAGCAAAGAATAAAAAAGTTACAACAGAAGCTGCAAAAACGAAGAAGCTCATTAAAGCAGTGAGTTTTTAAAACTTACTCCCTGTAATCATACCTTTCTTGAAAAAGTAGACATTTTGAACTGGGGTGCTTTTGTATTCCTGGACTGTAGCTACTTCAGCCGTGTCACTGTAATCTAGGCCAAAGTCAAACAAATCGTCATCGAACCACATATCATCGAACACATAGCGACTTTGCCTTCTGCGCTGAGGGCCACGTCTCTTGCTGGGCTTCCTGCGCTGCCCTCTGCCCCTCCGCCTTGCTGGTGGAGACGATATTGTTGGCTTGGGACTGAGAGAAACCTTTCCTACCAAGGCAGCATCAACAGGGGGGCTAATGCCTTTCCAGTCCCTAGCCATGAGTTGGGGGCTAGAGTTATGAGTGTCTGAAGGAAGAGAAAAGGAGAACATGAGTAATATTTATAAAACATACATTCACTTGCCACTTTATTTGATACACTTTGGTTGTACCAGTTGGGCATTCTGTTGTCCTCAAAAGTGCATTACGTCTTTGTGGCGTGGATTCAAGAAGATCTTTGAAGAATGTCAGCCTCAGATATTTTGGTCCCCTGTAGTTACTCTAGACTTGTTTCCTGTCCCAGCTCTTCACAAAGGTACTCTACATATAGTTCCCACAAGTCTGAACTGGAAGTGATCTGAACCATCTTGGTAGGCAGCACTGAACCACGGCTTTGAGAAAACATCTGGACACTCTTTACTAATGTGCAAGAGAAGGATACATTAACAAAATGGCTGCTGTTTATTTGAGGCAGGGAATCAAAACATCTAAACTGATGTGGCCAAGCTGCCAAGCTGCCTCCGATCTCCTTCTATGACATGGAAAACTCCTTAGTGAACACGAAGTGTGCGTAAATCATACAGGGGCTTCACAGCCTGAAATCTATGGACACGTATAATCAATGTTTAAAAGAGTTTGTAAAGGATGTACAAACAATAAAGTTCTGGTGAGTGGCAGAGTCAGTACTTTTAGTAACATATACATAGGCTACATGTTCTAGCTAATTCAGTAATAAGTACTACAGTATCACAGATATTTATCTTAGTATTACACAAAGGTGGGTAGAGGACTCAGAAAATATGATCGAGTAATGGCTGTAATGTACTTATATTGTTTATAAGTTAGATAGGAATGAAGCAAGAACCACCTCTAAGCTTGTGGCTTGATTATTGTTGTCATAGCAACTCCATAGCACCTGCCTACCAAGATGGCTGTCAGTTACAAAGTTCCCGGAAATGTGACGTAACACGAGAACTATGTGTTGGATTGAGGTCCGGTGACTGTGAAGAGCACTGCAGTACAGAAATATTACAGCTGAAACCAGTTGCACTAGAAAACACATTTTAAAACAAATCTATTATTGTTCAATTTCAGTAAGCTTGTGAGAATTGCATCCTCTGTTTCCTGACATGAGTGACACATTATCTGGTATTGTTTGGATGTTGCCCATCTATGTCAGAGTTATGCATCCAGATATTGTACCTTGGTCTTAAGGGAATGGTGATTTAAAGATCTGTGTACCTTTTAACATCTCAAACCAGTTTGTCCACTCTCCACTGCTCCCTGATGCCCAACAATTAATTTCTACCCACACCACAGCTGCTCACATTAAGTTTTTTTCTTTCTTAAACCATCATTTGTAAAACTCAAGAGATGGTTGTTGGTACAAAACCTGATAAATCAACAAAAAGACTCCAAATCACTTACTTCTCCTTTTCTTCCTCGTTCTGATGCTTAGTCTTCACCACATCTAGACGTCTAACTGCACTAAATTTGGCCGATTCATCAGTTGTGTTAGCAAGAAATTGAAGTGTACTTAATAAAGTGGCCAGTGAGGGAACACATAACGTAAGCCAACCATATCTGGGTCTTACAGAAGCTTTCAAAGAAATCTGTGAAGAGGTTCTCTAGTGGTTGCTCGCAGAACAGGTCTGTGTACCGGGTGAACAGAACAGACGGAGAGGTTCTGCTCATGGTGACGCACTCTTCATGGGACGGCTGGTGTTTGAACTCGTACTGGTAATACTTATCACCTGAGAGAAACCAAACAGACGCTCTTTTAGCAGAATCTTTTAAAGCTAACGACAAGTTAGTGGCTTATTTAATCAGTATGTATTTGAACAAAAATAACATTACAAAAAATGTTATAACTAAACGTAGAAATATTTTCTCTGCGAATCTTTTGCTAGTGTTAGAGGCGCCCTCTGGTGGCCATTTTAATTAATGTAAATGTAAGGCCCTTCAGCAGCACCAAGCGTCTAGAGACAGGATAAAAACAAAACCTCTTGTCTTTTTAAATGCTGCAATTTGTCTCTCATCTCTCTGCAAATACCTTTAAAAAAGTAGGCTTTCTCTTTTCCTCGGTGACTTGGTGCAGGTACAGCAAAAGCTGCATCTATATCATTTGGGATGTCTTCAAAGCCGACGGAAATGTCCCTAGGGTAGTCCTCATCTAAGATATCGCCATCAAATCTCCAGTACTGGTTTCCCTTTGATACAAAATATACAGAAACAAATGGTGGGAGGTTTTAATAATCACTGTGCTTTGCAAAAGTCAATTTACATTTCATCACATCAAGACCATAAACATCAATATTTTATTGGGATTTTGTATGACAAACAAAAATAAATAAAGTAGCATGTTGTAGAAGTAAAACAATAAAAGACGTTTATTGTCTTAAAAAATCTGGAAACATACTATTTAACAAAATCTAGTTAATTAAAAAGTTATCAAAAAGTGACAATAAAATAGCAATTGTTGAAAGAAATTAATCAGAGGTCCTGCTTAAATTGTCCCCTAGCTTTATGAGGGAAACAGCAAACATGTGGAAGAAGGTGGGTCCCACATGAAAAACTCCATGCTTGGCAGAAAAATAACACTGTAAACCATCCGGAAGACATGTGAAACATGGCAGTGGCAGCATAATGCTGTGGGGATGTACTATATTGGGTTGATCTGCTGGATGAAAACATGATTTTGTGATGTTAACATGAACTTTGTTGGAAGAAGGACTCCACAGTGGAAGGTTTTCTAAGATATTATAAATGATATTTATGTTTCCTGATGCTTCACAAAAGCCCAGACATAAAGAGTATAAAAAATGACATTTTTATGTTTGATAACTTCTTTTTATTCTTGACAACCTTCAGACATTTCATCAGGAAACAAAGATTCAGGATTGTAATGGGAATTCAGGTTACCTGCTGGGAAAATTCTTAGTAAATATTTTTTATTAAGCATAAACAAATACTTTATTATAAGGGGAAAATCTTTTCAGCAAGTAATGTTTGAATTTATAATTTTTTAAGACCATAATTTAAGAAACTACATGCAGCTCATTCTTTTCCTCCACACTTGCTGAAAAAAACCTTCCTTCTTGAACAATTAGAATGCTAAATTTTACATTCAGACAGGATAGTTTGGTTTAAAAATAACTTTTTAAGGCTTATAGCTGCTGTGGTTCCCACCTTAAAGATGTACGACTTTCCTTGGCAGTTAATGCGGGTGAATGCAGCGCTGACGGGTCCTGCAATTCCCCACACCTCCTCGATGAGTTTAGGGTAACCAGGAAGAATTGACTTGTCATCCAGTTCAAAGAAATATAAACCTGGGGGCGGGGATATCAATTATAAGAGTTTTTGATAAGATTCAAAGCAATTTTACCAAAAACTCACAAATCTTTGGACACAAATGGATTCTTGCACCTAAAGTGCAATAAAATGATATATCTTTTTTTCAAATCTGTTCATTTTTAATTCTGTTTTTATTTTTAAATTCTTTTTAGTCACAAAGGCATCCGATATTTTCTGTAGAAAAAAACATTTTATACAAAATTTTTAAATAATTTAAAAATAAAAATCAAAGTTATATCTAAAATTAAAAAAACTAGAGTGATGAAACTTTGAACTATTTAAAAAATAAAAATAAATCAAATAAACAATGTAACAAAAGTGCTTCCTTGTAAAATAATCTGACTTTACAATAAAGACCCAAATCATTTAGAGTCCAGGTAGATTTAAGTTAAGAGTTATCTTTAATAGTTATATAATAATTGTCAAGAAATGTTCTAATAAAAGCTGATCAACTTTTATCATGTTCCCATTGGTATTTTAATAATTTATCTTTGATAATGAACTCCTTATCATTACCCTAATCTTTAACTCAAGTTTAAGCCAGGACTTGGACTTGGCCACTCCAAAACATTACTTTTTGTCAGAAAAAACATGTTGGCAAATTTTTAAATAATGTATAGTATAAATACAAATATCTAAATTAACTTTGATGTTGTTTTATTGTGAGACAATCGTTTCCCACCAACATGAAAAAACTTTAAATCTAAATCAACCAGATGTGTGAATAATTTAATCTTATTTTTAGTTTCCTCTCTGAACCTTCAAAGAAATTAAGTAATGAAGACAAAGCAACTAGATTTTACCTCTAAATGCGTAGATCGATCCGTTCTTCAGCTGCAGGAACGCGTCAAAAGGTTGGCCGCTGCAGGGCGCTGCGTTGGGGTCGACGGTGGGCGAGGGCCCGTGAGGGGCCCTGGGAGGCGGGGTCAGAGAGGACGGCACTGTCGGAGCCACCGTGCTTATATTTGGTGTTTGCACTGTTGTGCTCATGTTTGGCTCCATTTCTGCTTCTCCAAACGTGTCCCCACGAGAAACTTAGAGCAGAAAATGTTATGATTGACACGAGTTGGTGTAAGCTCTTACTTTTACAGTGTAAATTGTAAACTGTGGACCGCGGGCGCCCTCTAGTGGTCGCGAGGTACTGCATATAAACGACCGTTTATTTTCTGTTACGTTAGCTCGAATCGCGACGCTACAATTAGCTTACCAAAGGATTGTGTTTATAAATAGTAATGGATAAAGACCGAGTCAGTCAAAAGAAAGCCCGAAGATACCGGTGGAAAGTTTCACGGGGTGAGTTGCAGAACTTTTATTTTTGAACATTATTACGATACATAGCATGCAGCAGGGACGCAGATCAAGCTAAGGCTGTACTGAAGGCAATATGGCGGTGGCGACTACCTGCATCTTAACACCTAAACTAAAATCATTTGTGATGGGCTATCTACCGGCTGAAAGAAAATGTCTGTTATCCAACCCAAGTCATTGTTTCTTTTACTATCAGTCTAAATCACAGATAACTCTAAAACGTTATTATTTAAAGAACTTTCTTTATTGTCATGTGTTTTCTATCAATGGAAAGCTTTACAGATTCATGCTTTCAGAATCTGGAAATTACTCAAAATGACTTGTTCATTGTTTTATTGTGACCACATTTACAAAACAGCGCCACCCTTCAATTCAGGCGGGACAAAGACAAGGAGTTAAGAGACTACTATTTAATTTCCAGTTGTACAGGTCCTTCTCAAAAAATTAGCATATTGGGATAAAGTTCATTATTTTCCATCATGTAATGATAAAAATTTAACGTTCATATATTTTAGATTCATTTCAGGTCTTTTATTGTCTTAATATGTTGACATTGGCAAAAAAGTAAAGAAATAACAAAATCCCTATCTAAAAAAATTAGCATATTTCATCCGACCAATAAAAGAAAAGTGTTTTTAATACAAAAAAAGTCGACCTTCAAATAATTATGTACAGTTATGCACTCAATACTTGGTTGGGAAGCCTTTTGCAGAAATGACTGCTTCAATGCGGCGTGGCATGGAGGCAATCAGCCTGTGGCACTGCTGAGGTGTTATGGAGGCCCAGGATGCTCCGATAGCAGACTTTAGCTCTTCTAGAGTGTTGGGTCTTGCGTCTCTCAACTTTCTCTTCACAGTATCCCACAGATTCTCTATGGGGTTTAGATCAGGAGAGTTGGCAGGCCAATTGAGCACAGTAATACAATGGTCAGTAAACCATTTACCAGTGGCTTTGGCACTGTGAGCAGTGCCAGGTCGTGCTGAAAAATGAAATCTTAATCTCCATAAAGCTTTTCAGCAGACTGAAGCATGAAGTGCTCCAAAATCTCCTGATAGCCAGCTGCATTGACCCTGCCCTTGATAAAACACAGTGGACCAACACCAGCAGCTGACATGGCACCCCAGACCATCACTGACTGTGGGTACTTGACACTGGACTTCTGGCATTTTGGCATTTCCTTCTCCCCAGTCTTCCTCCAGACTCTGGCACCTTGATTTCCGAATGACATGCAAAATTTGCTTTCATCCGAAAAAAGTACTTTGGACCACTGAGCAACAGTCCAGTGCTGCTTCTCTGTAGCCCAGGTCAGGCGCTTCTGCCGCTGTTTCTGGTTCAAAAGTGGCTTGACTTGGGGAATGTGGCACCCGTAGCCCATTTCCTGCACATGCCTGTGCACGGTGGCTCTGGATGTTTCTACTCCAGACTCAGTCCTCTGCTTCTGCAGATCCCCCAAGGTCTGGAATCGGCCCTTCTCCACAATCTTCCTCAAGGTCCGGTCACCTCTTCTCGTTGTACAGCGTTTTCTGCCACACTTTTTTCTTCCCACAGACTTCCCACTGAGGTGCCTTGATACAGCACCGTGGGAACAGCCTATTCGTTCAGAAATTTCTTTCTGTGTCTTACCCTCTTGCTTGAGGGTGTCAATGATGGCCTTCTGGACAGCAGTCAGGTTGGCAGTCTTACCTAGGATTGGTGTTTTGAGTGATGAACCAGGCTGGAAGTTTTAAAAGCCTCAGGGATCTTTTGCAGGTGTTTAGAGTTACGTCGTTGATTCAGATGATTAGGTTCATAGCTCGTTTAGAGACCCTTTTCATGATATGCTAATTTTTTGAGATAGGGATTTTGTTATTTCTTTACTTTTTTGCCAATGTCAACAATATTAAGACAATAAAAGACCTGAAATATTTCAGTTAGTGTGCAATGAATCTAAAATATATGAAAGTTAAATTTTTATCATTACATGATGGAAAATAATGAACTTTATCCCAATATGCTAATTTTTTGAGAAGGACCTGTATATTACTTTAAGTTGTGATGTTATTGTGGGGGCAATTTTAAGTTAGGTTGGTTTGTGAGTGTTTGTTAGATAGGGTAAGTGGTCCTCCTCGGCCTGAAAAAGTTTGAGAAACACTGAAATAGACAGAAGGTTTGAGCAGCACACTCACCCTTTTTGGGGCAGATGGTGTAAAAGTCCTCACAGCAGCTCCCATAATACACACACATAGAGTCACACTGGCATTTGTTCCGTGAGCTGAAGGAGCCACAGCGACCCATGCAGGACTCTGTTGGAGTGCAATTTGTTTATTTCAGGCACACAGTGTTTATTTTTTGACCAGAGTCCAGCATCAAACATTAGAAGAACCGCTTAGAGTAAAAGTGTCTTTTCAAACAGTGACGGTTTTCAAATACTAAAGAAGGAATGGCTGAGAAACATCTGTATTTAAACTGATTTTACACACTGTGATATATTGCATGATTAATTCCATTGTGGTTTATTAAAACAGGCTGTTAGTTTTTTATTTGAATGACACCAGTTGGTTTTAACAATTAATTGACAAAATGTGATGTTTTTTTTTTTTTTTACCAGTTTTTCAAATTCTCAAATTGTTCAACTCTATATTTTTCTGTTTTTAAGACGTAAAGCACTTTGAACTGCCTTGTTGCTGAATCTGCCGCACAAATAAGCTTGGTTGAACTTAATTGATTAATTAGTAAATCATTTCTTGCCGTGGTAATTTCTAAACTTTTAGACCCGCTCCACCCAAAAAACAGTTGAATGTGTGGAGCTATATTGACAGAAATATTAAAGTTATCGGTTTCATTTTTCTCAGTCCTTTATACAGTCCTTTATAAACAAACACCAATAATAATGAGTTTAAAAGCAATCACTCCTAAAAGTACACCAAACCTAAGTGGAACTGAATTACACATTTTTAAATGACCTATATTGGAAACACAGCAATAACTTGGTTATTTTAACCTAAAACCAAATATCTTTGGTCAGTCTTACCTTCTGCTCCAAAAGTTGTGTCCAGCAGGAGCGCCAGGCCCAGCAGAACCACTGCTGGCTTCATGGTTACTCGCAGCAAACAAACTCCTAAGTTGTAACCAAACAGCTGTAGAAATTCTTTAATTTCTTCAAATAACAGCAAATGAACTAAGTGATCAGTCTGAGCTGAGTGCCCCACTCTGTGATTCGGATCAATAGATATTTTTTCAGAAGCTCCCGACCCTGAGGCATCTGCCGTCCTGATTGGTCGACGCTCGGCTGTGACGATCATTAAGCTAAAAACGGTGACCTCTGTCCTGTCCATGCATCACACTAACATTAATGTCTATTTAGACCAATGAAAAACATATGTGACGTGTGGCTTATGCATGTTCAGAGCATTTGCAGTTTGAAAAGAGAGAAACAATATTTCTTTCAACATTGTGTAACTGCTGCATACTTTCCATTCTATTGATCTCTAAATAAACAACCAAAAACAAACACAGAGGTTTCTTCTGCCAGATTTAGCTACACTATTGAGGCTCTAACATTTAAAAACAAATCTACATACAGTATCAGTTGTAGGATTTAAAATCAATGCAGTTTTTCTAGTTAAATGTTAAGTTAATATTAGCTTTTTTGGTAGGTATTTTGTATAAAGCACAATAAAAGTTGTATAAGTAAAAAAATCAATTTTTTACTTATACTTATCTACCAACCCTGAACAGGAGTATCTAGTTTATTTACTTTGGATCAACATTATTAGCTTTTGCTCTTCCCTTTGGTTTGTTTTGTTTGTATTTCCTTTTAATTTCTGTAAAGCACTTTGTATTGCCTTGTTGCCAAAAATGTTTATTTCATAAAATATAAAAATATTTTATATTTTAAAAAGGAAAGTTGCTTTAAGAATCAACTAAGAAATAACTATAAAAAAATTTTGGGATTATTAAAATGTAAAAAAACATTTATATTTTTAGATTTTACTTTTCAAAATAAAATAGCAATAAGTCGGGCTCGTTTCCGGTGAGAGTTGGACTCCGCTAGGGCTGCCCTTTGTCACCGATTCTGTGAATCACTTTTATGAACAGAATTTCTAGGCGCAGCCGAGGTGTTGAGGGGATCCGATTTGGTGGCCTTAGGATCGCATCTCTGCTTTTTGCGGATGATGTGGTCCTATTGGCTTCATCGGGACTTGATCTGCAGCTCTCGCTTGAGCGGTTCGCAGCTGAGTGTGAAGCGGCCAGGATGAGAATCAGTGCCTTCAAATCCGAGGCCATGGTCTTGAGCTGGAAAAGGGTAGAGTGCCTTCTCTGGGTCGGGGGAATGTCCTGCCTCCAGTGGAGGAGTTCAAGTATCTCGGGATCTTGTTCACGACTGAGGGAAGAAGGGAGCGGGAGATCGACAGGCGGCTTGGCGCAGCGTCTGCTGTGAAACGGGCGCTGTATCGGTCCGTCGTGGTGAAGAGAGAGCTGAGTCAAACAGCAAAGCTCTCGATTTGCCGGTCGATCTATGTTCCTACTCTCATCTACGGTCATGAGCTTTGGGTCATGACCGAAAGAACGAGATCTCGGATACAAGCGGCCGAAATGGGTTTTCTCCCATTTCACCTCACCACGCCTCCCTGGTGAGGTGTTTCGGGCATGTCCCACCGGGAGGAGGCCCCGGGTAGACCCAGGACACGCTGGAGGGACTATGTCTCCCGGCTGGCCCGGGAACTCTTTGGGATTCCCCCGGAGGAGCTGGAAGAAGTGGCTGGGGAGAGGGAAGCCTGGGCCTCCCTTCCTAAGCTGCTACCCCGCGACCCGACTCCGGATAAGCGGAGTCGGGATGGATGGATGGATGGATGGATGATAAAATATAAAAATAGTACATTATATTAAAATATTAATATTTTTTTATTTTCACAATATAAAAATACAGAACAATTTCATGCTTTTCAAATGACATATAGCAGAAAAAAAAACTAAGTCTTAGGATAGATTAGGATTGCATCTGGACTCTGGATGTCACATGATACTAAGGTTCAAATCCCTCCCCATAGACGAAAAATTTATTTATTCTATGTGTGGCTAAATGTGAAGTGAAAACACATTGTTGAGAACTTATTTTATTGATAAAAACATTTCACTGCATGGCTGATATGTTTGGAAAGAGGGATTCTGTTTTAAACTAAAAGAAAAAGTAAAACACATAACTGAAAGTCAGAAAGAAGCTTCAAAACAACACAATGAAAGTAGATACTGAAATGATGTGACCAACAAACGAGGTCATGCATAAAAAAGTTTTTATTAGAGATTTGTTGATGCCAGGGTGTATTTATTTATTTTCCCCTTATCCTTGGGCTAAAATGACTTTAACCCAAATTATTTTACTGACTAACATACGTATTGTATAAGATTTGCTTGCTAATCACAATTCTAGCATACTGTGGTAACTATTTTGTAAAATAAAGTACAGGAACTTTCCTTTTATTCTGTTTTAAAGTGTCATTCAATTCAAAATCAAAACTGTAAAGAGTTGGTCACTTTTACCTAAATGTTTATGAACTAAACATGCAAACATGATGTTCATGTTTAAAAGCAACATGAGCGGCACCAAAGTACTGCAGGACAAAGCTGTAATAAAGTAATAATATCATCCAATAAAACAATAAAAGCACAGATAATTTAGGTGGTAAGGTTTTACTGTACCTGAACGACAGAGAATAAAAGTGAGTCTTTAGAAGCACATTAAAGTTTTAAAAACTTTGAGCTGATATGAAGAATTATGTAAAAGTATGATCAGCTCTACTTCTAAGAAAGAAGATTATGAAAATAAGAACCAGACCACTAAAAGCTTTAACAACTAACAATAAATTGAAAAAAACAAGCAAACTGGGAGCTAGAAGACTGATCTATACCCCTGCATGCCAAGTTACAGGGACATATGCTTGTTGTAGCTAAATCATGAATAATAAGTCTCACTTATTTTCCTGGTTTTAAAAATGTGGTTCAGATTCAGATGGTGGAAATTTGAATCTATCCTTGCACTGACTTTCTGCAAACAGTCTAATAAAGACTTTAAAAAGCTGTTGTCATTATCGTTTTTATCTTCAAGGGCTTGTAAATCTGAACAATTGATAAGAATATTAAAATATCTAAAAATAGGCTGGAGAGGCAGCATGTACTATATATATATATACATATATATATATATATACAACCACCACTCTGTTCCTGCCTGTTCTTGGTTCAATGGTAAACTGAGGGAAACGTACTGTACGTACTCACATATTCTTGGTATTTATTGGTGTTTACATTTGTTTTGTTTGTCTTAGGCCACAGCTATCCAGATACACCCGCTTTACGTGATGCTGACTTGCACCATCACTGCCTGTTTTACTTGCATGCTGCCTGTTGCCACACCACCCAACGCCATCGCCTTCTCTTTTGGAAACCTCAGAATCTTTGACATGGTGAGACTTAATCACACAAACCATGTATAACCATGTGGTTAATTTAAGAGGAAATGGTGAACCAAGAGTCATAGGTTGACAAGAATATGGCTCCTTGCTTCTTCAGGTCAGAGCTGGATTCATGCTGAACATCATTGGGATCCTCTGCATAAATTTGGGCATCAACACCTGGGGATACGTCATGTTTGACATGGACACGTTTCCTCAGTGGGCCAACAACACCCACAGTAAACCCTGAGCCATAATAACGGGAGTATATAGAGCTGCTAAAGCAGAACATCATGAGGTGAGGTCTGGTTAAACCCAAAAATTCTACGTAAGTCCAAGAAACTACCCGTGTAAGAGTAAAAAGTAACTGGTACAAAGTCTACTCTAGTACTGGGTAACTGATCAAATTATCAATAATTTCATATTTAAAAATTACATAATTAGATGGACCAAAGTGTAAAAGTAAGTGTACATTTTTGTATTTTAAAGATGAAAATTACAACAACTAATGTAAGTAACACAAAACAAAAGCAGGCAAAAGAAAATGTTTCTATATCAATTTCTTTCGATATAAAACTTATAAAATTGAACAAAAACTGCAGGTGTGTGTCTGTCTGGTGAATTTATCTTATGTGGATAAGTTTGATGCTTTAGATACATTTTCTGCTTTCTTTTCTCTTATTTATTACTGATGTCAGTTTGTTTCAGTTGATGTTAAAGTGTTTTATGAATTAAACTGATGTTGATGAAATAAAATTAATGTCAATTTGTCAGGATCTTTATTCCCTTAAGACGACTAAAAAAAGAAAGAAAAACAACATTCTTCAGATTTATTTATTTAAAGGTTTAGAAAAGAGACTAATGTATAATTATTGAGTTATTATATAGTGTACATATTATTTTTGCAATACACATGTTATTAGCAAACTTTATTCACTACAGTATTCTCAGTATATTTATATCTTGCTTACCTGTTAGGTAAATTATTAAATCTGTTTTTATTGCTTCCTGATGTAACATACAGAAAAATCTGTATATATTATATTTTAATTATAGTAACAATTTTAAAGGACAGATAAAACAATAATTTAGGAAACTACTAACAATGTAAGTTTTGTATTGTGAACTGAATATGACGCCATAGTTAATTATTTCTTTTGTTTGTTTTAATTTAATTTGTAAAAATGTTTTATTATCATAATCCTTGTATTGTTTGAGCTGTAAAAATGGCAGATATACTGTTGCAGCTAAATGTGGATCCAAAATAAACCAACTTCAGTTGTTTATTTTATTTGTTATTTAATCAGCATGTATTTAATAAAAAAATAAGAATACTGCAAAGAGTTTTACAAATAAATGTGAAAATTTATTTTGTTACAAACAAGCAAATTTTGTTAGTGTTAGAAGCGACCCCTGCTGGTCATTTGAGGAACTGTGGAAAAGGATTTCATCAGCTAAAATCTCAAACTTCAATATTTTTATTGGGATTTCATATTTTTATATTTTATAGGATATCATAGACAAACACAAAACAAGATTTATTGATAAATGTATCAAGTCTTTAATGAATTAATCAAACCATTAATTATTATGGTTATGGATACGCTGTAAAAAGTGGATCCAAACAAAATCCCAGCGTTCTCTTTTTTTCTAAAATATAAAAAAAAATGCTGAAAATGTGTCGAATTTTAAACAAAAGAAAAAAGACAGGCTATACCACAATTTTACATCTCTGTATTTTTATTTTTCCCCCTTTATTATTTTTATTAGGTTAATTGTATGTTTTCTTATGTAAACCAACATCTTACAGTGCATTTGTAGTTTGAAAAAAATCACCACTTTTCCTTTAAACATTGTGTAACTGCATCAGGCTTTCCATTCTATTGATCTCTGGGATAAATAACCAACCAAAAGCAAACACAGAAGTTTCTTCTGCCAGATTTAGTCACACTATTACTAATTTACACTATTACTAATTTACACTTCTAATCTATATATAGAATTAGCTATAAATATTTTCCGATAGATTTTCTTAAAATGTTAACTTAATAGTTCTGGCACCATTGAAAGATGCAGAAAGATGACGCCAAGCGTTCATTTAGCAGCATTAAAACTTTGCAGTCACTGAGTTTACGGTTACATTATATATTTGCAGATATTCTGACACTGAATATCATCCTCCCTGCCCTTTAAAAAAGTAAAATCAGAATGATTTAATGCTCTTAAATAGCATACAGCCATTAAATTAGGATTGCATGTGGACTTTGGTTGTCAATAAAATCTGTCATTAAGTAATACTGAACCGTTGCCATTTATCCAATATCTCAAAGGAACGAAACAGAAAAAATACAGAACTGCTGAATCTCACATGGCACAAAAACATTAAAGGTGTCAGAACTGCTGTCAGTCCAACCTACACACTATATGGCAATCTAATTATCAATTTGTTTATAAGTATTCCTGTTTTTAATGATAGATAGTAGTCACTAAGCAAGTCAGCTGCCTGACTGTCGATGAAAAGAGCTGGCTTTAGTCAATGATCAAACCTTTAAAGTTTTCATTGTATGCGGTATCCTGTAGAATATTCACTCAAATAAAAAAATTACTTGGTTTTTAAAATGTATGTATTACAGTGGCGCAGTTGGTAGCACCGTTGCCTTGCAGCAAGAAGGTTCTGGGTTCAATTCCCAGCCTGGGGTCTGCCTGCACGGAGTTTGCATGTTCTCCCTGTGTATGCGTGGGTTCTGTCAGGTTAATTGGTCTTTCCAAATTCTCCCTAGGTGTGAGTGTGTTTGTACCTGGTTGTTTGTCCTGTTTGTTTCTGTGTTGCCCTGCGACTGGCGACCTGTCCAGGGTGCACCCTGCCTCTCACCCGGAACGTAGCTGGAGATCGACACCAGCAACTCCCGACCCCATCAGGGACAAGGGTGAAAGAAAATGGATGGACGTATCATAGTGATAGTGTCATAACAAAACCATATTCTTTAATTTCTTTACTGTTTTCTTGCTTTACTACTACTTGCAGTAAGAATGCAAAAATAACTACATTTTGCAAACCAAAAACAAGGTTTATGTTTTTATTCCAAGATGGCAAGTCTGACAAAAGTTTTTAAAAAATTTTAAAGCTACAAGTTGAGTAACAAGAAATAACTTTCTGCTTGTTCTATTTTGTTGATGTTCATTACAAAACATAAAACTATACCTGAATCTTTCAGCTGCTTAAATCTGTGTTTTGGTTTATAGCTGTGGATTGTATGAGCTCTTATCTCACATATAAAGTGCAGCAATAAGTAATTTATAAAACACAAAAACGTATGAGGGAATTTTTTAAATTATAATTTCACAGCTGTTAAATTTTGCATTCATATTTGGAATCGGCCATTTCTTTACTGCTTTCCTGGCCCTTTGTGTCGTATTTGCGACAATACTGCATCCATAGATGTCTGCAAATAGGGGAAAGAACTTGTAAAAAAAAAATATTTTTTTTCCCCTGAAACTAAGTTTTAGAATAAAACTCTTATGTAAAAACTTGGCATGTTTATGAGCTGGTATTGCATTACATGCACTCTAAAACTACAGATCATAAGCATTGGGTTCCTCTAAAGCAGGGGTGTCAAACTCGAGTCCTGGAGGACTTTTGTCCTGCAACTTTAAGATGTGCCTTTGCTGCACCACACCTAAATAGAATAAGTAGGTCATTAGCCAGACTCTGGAGAACTTATCTATACAAGGAGAAGGTAATTAAGCCATTTCATTCCAGTGTTTTGTACCTGTGGCACATCTAAAAACTGCAGGAAACCGGCCCTCGAGGACTGGAGTTTGACACCTGTGCTCTAAAGAAATGTATTTGCTTTGAAGAGAATGAAAAGCTCAATCTTTAAAGTTAAAATTGAAATTATGGTTTATATCCCCTTTTAAACACTGCAGTCCTATTGAAACAAAATATAAATTAGATTCTTGATTTTATGTTCAATAACAGGTAAACTCACCAATTTTGTTTGAAACAGAGAGAACAAAACTAAAATATTTATACCTTTAAAAGAACAAGGTACTACTAACATGTTACACATTATGAAAATATGTAAAAACAAAATATATAGCTAGCTTTTTATGTATTTGTGGAAAATACATGATATCCCCTTAAATATTAGCCACATAAGCTTGAAATATTGTGAATGCAGAACTATCAGTAATGAAACTATCCATTTATTATGTTAGTCAGTAAGAAAAAGAGTTTTGATTCAAGTCTATTTTCCCCTCAGTCATTTTGTTTAACATTGGATTAGGTGAAAACACAACATTAAAGGTCATGAACTTATTTTATTGATGAAAAACATTTAATATGAAACCACAGATTTGGCTTGAAAACTAAAAGCAAGGCAAGAAGAAACTTTAACATAACACAACAAAAGTAATGAAGACAATTTATATGATTAGTAATTGAAACTATTAATTAGGATTTAATTTGCGTTTCCCAATTGAAACATCTTGGATAACACATTCAGGAGTAAAACTTGGCCTCTGTTTTTTCACCTCAGGTTGTGAAACCTGAATTCTTGCAGACTTTGTAATTCAGACTGTTAGTATGCTCCATCTTAACCGTAAACAGGAATTTATGCTCCCTGACCTTTGGTTGCACATGATGGAGCTGGACTCCTTCACCTGATAAACCTGACCATTGTTTGTCTATCATTGGCTCCCATTGCGCCGCCCCCTTTCTGTACAGCTGCCTCCCTCTCTTTACCAGAAACCTCATCTTCCTCCCTGTCCTGGATTGTGGACAATTTGTTGTTGAGTTAATGTTTGATGTGCTAGCTTAGACAGAGAGAGTAACTTGCACTGGCTTTTTCTTTGTTTTTTTTTGTTTTTTTTTACCAAAGCAGTTTTCTCCACATCTCCACTGTTGGATCTTGGCTGAAGTTTTCCCACCTCTTCCTCTTCCTCACACAACACCAGTGTATCTGGATCAGGTTCACAACTACCAGGCTTCAGCAGAGTTTTCTAACACTGTTTTTTGGTTAGAGTTTTAAGATCATCATGGGTATCGTGTTGGATGTGTTAAAGTGGATGTGGTACCACAGAAACTACATCATTATCGTGGTCACGCCACTCGCCATTCTTCCTCTGCCTCTGTCCGTTTACCAAGAAGTGAGTAAAAATGAGCTCTACTGTTGAAATCAGAGTAATTTTTAGTTTTATCTCACTCTGTTTTTTTGTTTATCTAACTGTGTTCTTACTCAAAGCGTTGATGTCAGACATCCAGCTGATGACAACATGTCTAAACTGAGAGGAGAACAAATAGTGGTCAGCTGAAAATTAGTCATGTTTGGTCAATCTGTGAACTTGTCATTCAATCTGATGTTTGTATTCCTCCAGAAATCACACCAAATGGCATAAAAAATTTTGAAAGAAGTGCACAGCCAAAGCTGTTTGATACCAACTTCACATACAGAGATTGATTTTTCATAAAATTTCTTGGCAAATCCTTTGCAAATAAATTACAGAGATTATAGGAGAAACATAGAAAGAAAATGTTTACATGTTCAACAACAACAAAACATCTCCAGACTACGTGTAAAGTTACTTAATTATCTCAAATAACTGCAGAAGGAAACATAATGTTTTCTTCTGCAATAACTTGTTTGATTGATACAAATGAAAAGAAGACCAAAAAATGTAATTTTAGATAAATGTAAACCAGCATGATAGACTGAAATTCTTCAAAAATAAATAATGTCTTTAATGGTCACCAGCTACATCAATGCAATCCTGCCTGTTTAGGTTTTACAACTCAAAAGTAACAACTTTCTTTTCAGTTTATGGAAGGACTGAGAAAGGAAAACAAAGTTAATTAGTTTCAGAAAATGTTAAATATTTTAGGTTTTTTGTAATTTATGATTGGAAGCCTATTTTCATCTGCATTCAACATAACTAATCACAAGAACGTGGATTGAGCCTATTCTACACATCTGATCCTGTTGTTTGTTTGGATGAGTTTGATTTTTATGTTATTGTAATAAATCCCTTGCAGCCACTTTTCATTACATTTGTAACATTTTTGCTTTTTCCACAGTAAAAATGCCAAAACATAAAAAGTAAACGACAAGATTTTTATCCATGATCAGATTTCTTAACAATCCAAAGCCTGGTTGATTCTGCTGTCTTGATACCAAAGCTTCCCAAGAAGGTTTTTAATGTTCCTTCTTTTTTGTTTTTGAAGCTCAAAGTTTCAAAATGTCATGAAAAACTGACCAATCAATGACTCAAATGTTCATAAGACTGAGACACTCAAATAGACTCACAACTCTTTGTCAAAAATAAATAAAGAAGGCAGATGTTGCATTACCTTACAAATCAAATTTGCAATTAATACCCACTGTAAAAATCACAAAAAACATATCTACAATATTTTTGGTGTAATAAATATTTGGAACGTGCAGAAAGGATTTTGTCAGTGGAAACTTTTGTGTCGGGGAGTTTAAACAGCGTTTTATGTCTTTATTGAGGAACCATAAACGCTGTCTTATGAGACAAGAGCACAACAAATAGTTTGGTTTATGATCAAGGGTTGCTACTATCTGCTTGTCTAAAGTGTTACCTTTTAAAGAGATGCAGAGATAAGACAAAGGACATGAATGCTGTATAACTTTAAAGTCTGCCTTTGCTTCTGTGTGCCTTTGCTTGGGTAAAATGTGATAAAATGAGCATCAGTTTTTAGTATACAGTCAAATGTTTTGTCCACTCCACACGGATATTAATCCATACTTTTCTTTTTGGTGTATGTAGCTGATCACAGCTTGTTCAGATCTTTTACCCAATATGCTTTCTGAGAAATGACTGCAGATGGGGTAACATCTGGGGAGTATCAATGCCATGGTCCTTGAACCACTTTATTACTTTGCTCTGTGACACAGTGCTTCATTATGGTGGGAATAGCCAGGATCAATGCCAAACTAAACCTGGATTATTCTTCTTGGTAGATCATTTTATCTTGTGTTCTTGGACACCAAATCTACTGGATGAGCAGCAATCCTGCATGGAAGCTTTACTGTCTACATCTGGGGTGTCCAAAGTGTGGCCCGAGTTCAAGAAAGTTATAAATTGGGCTTACATTAGAAGTATTTGATATAAAGCAGTGACTCTCATACTTTTTCAGGCCAATGACCACTAACTAATGGGTTATTTTCCCTACAATAACCCATTTTATTGAAACATTAGTGTCTTGACTCATTGTCTTTGTTCCTCTGAATGTGAAGGGTGGCGCTGTTCACATTAAAAACAGGAACATGCGATTTGAGTTATTTACAGATTTCCAAAGTATGGATTCTAAACTTTCCAATGATATAAACAAACGTGGAAATAATAAAAAAAAAAACTTTACTACAAATTTTGTGTGTGCTAATAAAGAGCCCTAAAATACAAATTTTAGGGCTCTTTGTATTTTAGATGCTTAATAAAGGAAATATTTATTTTCTTTATTTGCGAGTTAACTTAAACTCGACTTGAGTTGCGTTGGAAAAAACAAACATTTTCTTTCAGCCGGTAGATAGCCCATCATAAGTAATTTTATTTTAGGGGTTAAGATGCAGTTAGTCAACGCCATATTGCATCCAGCACAGACTGAGATCTGTATCTCGATGTAGTATCCTGCGGCATGCTATGTATGGTAATAGGGTGAGTTGTAGAACTTTTATTGTTGAAGAAACTTTCCACTGGTGTCTTCGGGTTTTCTTTTTAGTGACCCGACCTTAAGACACTTATCCATTGTTATTTATAAACACAATCCTTTGGTAAGCTAACTGTAGCTTAGCACTTTGAGCTAACGTAACGGAAAATAAACGGTCGTTTACATGCAGTAACCTCACGGACCATTAGAGGGCGCCCGCGGACCACAGTTTCAGAAAGACTGATATAGACGGATACTTTATTTCTAACAGACAAAAAGTAAAAACATACATGTAACTAAAGATTTTCTGTCTTTAATTAGGACAAAATGATCACAAACAAGTAAAAGATTGGCTGCAACACAAAGAATTCGCTTTTTGCATTCTTTTCAAGAAGTGATTTTTACTCAAAAGCAAACTTTGCTTCACCCGAATCTGCTTTTAATGAATTTAATAAGCTCGGCTAAATACAGCAAGCACTTTCAAAGAAAGAGTGACTTAAATCCGGATTTTATTCAGCAGGATTGATTAAACCGTGTTCTATTTTTAGAGAAAAATAATTTTTAATAAGGCAAACCTGCAGACCACTTTTTAAGTTTTGGATCTAGAATAATTTACACACCAACTTCCAGCAAGAAATCTGACTGCTTTAAGCTTTGTTTGTTATTTGTTTAAGTGTTGCATGTTTTATCTATTGTTGTGTAAGAATCCTTTTTTTTTTGTCCTTGAGTCATTTTAATTCAATGATTTTGGCCCATGACACAAAACATTTGGTCAACCCTCCATGGTCAACATGCAATGAGAAACATAATGTATCTCCTTTCCCTTCATTTACAAATTAGTTTAAAGATTTCCATACCTACATCAGGTGTCTATTGTTCATCCTTGAACTTCCTGCAGAATATAATCCAGTTCTCAAAGCAGAATAAGCTCTTTGTGAGTCTTAGTTTTGCAGATTTGTTCTCTAGAGGTCTTTCACCCCTTGATGTCAAAATTTAGAACTAGTGCAAAGACAACTCTGCAGTATAACCCTCAGCAAAAAATGGTTTTTGGAGGATTTCTTGTAACTTTCACTGACTACTGCAGTTTGAATGTTCTTGATAATTGACTGATGACCAAGACGGGGGGTGGTGGGAAGCTGTGTTTCATCCTGATATAGAGATGACTTCAGACCTCTATTTTAAATTTGTGTGAACATAAACACATTTCTGTGAATAAACATATATTTTTGAAGCATCAGTTTAATCCTGGAGCTAAAATATAATAACTTAATCTCCACCATCTTGGATTTAGTGTATGGAAATAAATAATATTTGGTTGATATGTAAGCATATTTGTGATTAACTTGTGTTTATATTTGTTTGTGTGTGCAGTATTCACAGGAAGCAAAATGTGGCTACGTGATCATCCTGATGGCTCTGTATTGGTGCACGGAGTGCATGCCTCTGGCTGTGACCGCTCTCCTCCCTGTCGTCCTGTTCCCAATGATGGGCATCATGAAGGCTGGAGATGTAAAGTTCCTACTTATACTTTCATATTTCATTATGCAAAATTCTAACCCCCAAAAAGAATACTTTGTTGGGTTTTTTAAAGTGTTTATATTTCTTGATCTGTTTGTAGAAATATACTTGTACCTGCAGGAGAGTTAACTGAGATTGGGCTCCAAAGGGAAATTCTGCCATCTTAAACGGCTATTTTCAATAATTTTATAACTTTGCATTGAGGTTTGTTTTATTAACATTTATAACACATAAAGGCTATTCACTTCATTTTCTACCCAACCCTAAATTACATCAAATAATTTCTCTGAAACATCCTAAATTTTGAAACAACTGTTTATCATGCAAAATGCAGTTCAATGCAACTTGGTTAAGTCGATTGGAAAAATGTCAGCAGTGTAGCGGTACAAACAATAAATCTTTAAAGAAAACATCATCTTTTGGATTTTTGGTGTCAGTGACTGGTCCTGCGGCTGGGGAGGCCTCCAGTGGTCGACTGTAACATGTGTGCCGTGCGTTGGCAGTGTGTGGCAATGACTGGGGGTTTGGCTTCGCATTGGCAAAAGGGCTATCCCGAGGCTTTTGCAACGGCGTACTTGGATGTGGGGTTGGCTGCTTTTCTGTGCTCTGCTGGCCCAGCCTGTGGTCTGGTTGGTGGGGCAGTGCATTGCATCTTGGAGCACCAAAGCTGTGGCCGGCGAGTTTTGCTTGACTTGAGGCAGTGGGGTGGATACCTAAGTGGCATGGGTGCAAGTTTAGTTTCATCAATGGGTGGAAGCTTCAGGGGTTGCTGGCATTTCCTGCTCCATTCCATTGGCTATATCAGAGGTTATAGTTTGTACTTTGGGGAGGTTCTACACCTTTTTAGGTGTGGGGTTGCTGACATTTTAGTTGGTCAGGAAGTGACCTTGGAGCTAGGCTTAGTGTTGGTTATCCTTCAGCTGAAGCTGCAGTGATGATAACACTTATTTGTAAGGTTGCAGGGTGAATTGATTGTGATCTGTTGTTTGGTTGGACGAGCCTGCTGCGGTTGCGTGGCTTCTACTCAGCTGTATTTTTAGTCTGGTGTGGCATCATGCAGGTCCTTCATATTAATCTCAAATTGTACCCACCTATAATTTGGAGGACCATCCAAAGTATGAAAAGTAGTGACTTGTAGTCTGGAGAATACGATATTTCAAGTGGAAGATCATAGTGAAAGTTGTAATTCTCCATTTATGAAAGTAAATCTTTTGGTAATTAGACAACAATTCTAAGTGCCACGTTAAAGGAAAAAACAAAGAAAGTGTTAACTTAAACAGCAAAGAATGTCTCAGCTTGCTTAAGATAAGATATATCAGTTTTAAACCTGCTTCAATGAGGGGCTGTTCTGTCTCCTGTTAGTGCATTTGAGATATGGGCTCACATGAAAACACTAACAATAAAGATAAAAGCTCAGTCTGACTTGGCACTTCAGTAACTTTAATATGTTTGGCCCCAAAGATAAGGAGACTGGTAAAAAGTAACTGAGAAAATGTGTAAAAATTACACAAGAAGCTTTGGATGAGTGTGTTCAGATTGATTTTAATTTCTTTTGGACATTGTCTTATTGTCATGAATTAATATTCTTGTTATCTTCTTTTCAGGTCAGTATAGAGTATTTGAAAGACTCCAACATGCTGTTTATGGGCGGTCTCTTGGTGGCCATTGCAGTGGAGCACTGGAACCTTCATAAACGCATCGCTCTCCGTGTTCTTCTTCTGGTTGGTGTTCGTCCAGCCCTGTAAGAGCTTGAAGCCTGTGATGCCACAGATACAGAGTCAGCAGCTGAATCTTGATAAAACAAATCATCATCCAAATGTTTCAGTAATTAAATGCCCAAAGTAGAGTCCTATAATAACAAGAGTTAATTTCTTTAATTTGGTGGTTATGTTTTAAAGCTAATAAAAACCCCAAATTGTTTGTAGAAAACTTTAAATTTACATTAAAAATTATTTTAAAAACAGAAATGTTATGTCACGTCTGCTGACTTGATAGCTGTCCAGAAAATATTATAAAGGCCACAAAAGGTTGTTGCTAAAGAAACTGGGTGTGCAGAGAGTGCTGGATCAAGAATATCAATGGAAAGTCATAGAACAAAACAGTGCAAAGAGCATGCATTGACAGCAGGCATGGCTACGTTCACAAGGTGTGCATTGCAGTTGGAATCAGTCCTTCAAGACCACAACCTTGCAAAAGATAAAGACTAAAGATTAAAAAAAGACTAGACTGCTGGTCACAGGGTCCAAGGTATTGTTTTTGGACAAAAGCACATTTTACATTTCAAGGTAGAAGAGTGGAAAGAGATACAATCGAAGTTGCTGAGGTCCAGTAGAAAGTTTCCACAGTCAGTGATTGTTTGGGGTGTTATGTCATTGCCTAGGTCTGTGTTTTATCAAGTCCAAAGTCAGAACATTGATCCACCATGATGTTGTTTTAGAGCACTTCATTCTTAAATCAGATGCTGATTTAATTTCCAGCAGGATTTGGCACCTATCCACATTCCCAAAAATGCAAAAGGACAAACACAGTTTATTGACCATAACAAAAGTTGCTCAGGCTAAGTATTCACAAAAAATACTGTGAAATACACTTTTTATCAGGCCAACATTTCTGCTCTAAAACTACCCTTAAGTTTGGGTTTGGCTAATGAGCAAAAATTGCCAAAACTGAGAAATCAAATGCATTTAGTATGCCACTCATTCTGTTTTTTAGTTGGATTACCTGCACAAATTAAAGTCCAGATCATATTTTCCTGAAATATACATACTCCTTATCAATTGTTTTTCAATATTTTAATTAAATTGAATATAAATAACCAGATATTCATCTCAAAGTGGGTCATGTTATGCAGCTCATGTCAATCATAATTGTCTTTCTTCCACTCTCACAGGTTGATGATGGGATTCATGATCGTGTCGTCCTTCCTGTCCATGTGGATCAGCAACACGGCCACCACAGCCATGATGCTGCCCATCTCTCAGGCTGTGCTGCAGCAGCTGCAGGCGACGGAGACACAGGCAGAAGAACGAGAACTCCAGAACGCAGCAGAAGATAACCTCGCGTTTGAGATGGAGATCAGGGAGGGAATCAAGGAAATCAAGGAGGGAATCCCAGATGAGAAAAATACAGACACAAAGCTGCAGCAGGAGAATGGAATGGGTGAGTAAAATCTCAGTAGTTTGGAAGGACATATTTTAGAAAATAATTATTTAAACAGCTTTTTCACTTTGTGGAAATATAGTTTTGCCTCCAGTGATTCCAGAGAACGTGAGGGAGGACAGGAGGAAAGCTATGGAGGAAAAGTACAGCTTCCTGACTAAAGGGATGAGCCTGAGTGTGTGCTACTCTGCGAGCATCGGTGGCACTGCTACCCTGACAGGCACCACTCCCAACCTCATCCTCAAGGGTCAAATAGACAAGTGAGACATCAGTTCACTCATATAAGTTCAGAGGGTTTAAATTATTCTCCTGCTTCTGCTCTTCTGATCACTATTTTTTCTTCCAAAGGCTCTACCCTGGAAATGGGGATGTGATCAACTTTGCCAGCTGGTTTGGCTTTGCTTTTCCCAACATGGTGCTCATGCTGGCAATCTCCTGGCTCTGGCTTCAGTTCATGTTTCTTGGCTTCAAGTAAGACAACCAGAGATATAAAATATGTTGAAGCAGTTCCAAGTATTTTGGTTGTACCTAAATTGTAATTGATGAAACAAAATCTGAACTCAAGAAAAACCCAAAAGTAATATCAAATACTAAACACTCTGGGGCAAAGTCTGTCAACAAGACTAAGACTAAACAAATAACAGAAAAAAGCTAAAGTCAATTGTGCCGGTTTGTGAAGACAGAAACACAACGTTCTTCACACTATGACTGTGATTAGGACGTCCCAATGAGGACTGGACCATATTGATCCAACTTAACTCCAGAAACACAAACAGAGGTTATTCAAACCATCTCAGAAACTTTGATCAATTGCAAAATAATTTTACAAAAGCAGATACCAAAAACCAATTATACAGAGAATTAATTACCAAACCAGCAGCTTGGTGATCACAATGGTTAAAATGTCGATCTATCAAATCCAAACATTTTCCATGATAACTGCTTATTTGGTCAATTTAGGTTCAAATTACACATGGCACAGTTACCAGTATGCTTTGACAGCTTACCAGACATCTGCTATGGTTACTTTAAATTTACTAACTCCAAGATAGTTAACAGAAGAGAAATATAAGCCAAAAAGCCAAATTACTCAGTTTAATGACAGATATGACTATGATCACGTCAATCATAAGGGAGTGAGGGTTATCTGGTATGAAATAAATACACAGTTAACTTTACAGACAACATGAACCTTCAATACTCACACTTTCCTCCCACAGGTAATGTTTCCACTCCTAACAAAGTGCTAAGCTAACATTAGCGTGGAAGGTTAACAGTAGCATGTCTGCGTTTTGTTTTGATGAGTTGATATTGAACATATCTTATTGCTGTTCTAGTTAATCCTGTGTTGAGAACTGTAATGGAAAATTACCACTTTTGAACATCTGGTTTTTAAAATCAGAAAAGCTGTCAAAATGCTATCTGTGTGGCTCTGATCTGTCTGCTTGTTTTTATTCACTCAGCCTGAAGAAGACTTTTGGTTGTGGCATAAAAAGTGACAGAGATAAAGAGGCGTATGCAGTGATGAGAGAGGAGTACAAGAAGCTGGGCAGCATGAGGTTTTCTGAAGGAGCAGTACTCACCATCTTCATTTTGCTTGTGCTCCTGTGGTTCACCAGAGAGCCAGGCTTCATTCCTGGCTGGGCCACAGTTCTCTTCAACAAGGAGGAGTCGTGAGTTCCTTTATTTTACATTTTATGACTTTAGGTTAATATTCAGTACTTTTTTTCTTTACAGAGTATCAATTCAGATTGTTGTTTATGTTGGTTCAATCTCTAAACCATTAAATTTAGTTCAAATCGATGATCTAAAGACGTCCGCTACAGCCTTTTTTTTTTTACTGAATGGCCGCCATCCAGCAGGGGGCGCCCGGTGGTCGTCCGCAGGCTTAGCTATTGATCCAAAGCTAAAGATTGCGACAGGTCAAAATGGAGTCCTGCGTGAAATAGAAGCTACACTTATACGGTTCTGGTTTGAAATATCGACAAACTCATTCATTTTGACCTTAATAGCTCTCATTCAGTCGAGCTGCATGACGGAGTAGCGTCAGTTTATGAAAAAAATACTGAAGGCTAAGAAGGCGAACTTGAGGACTGGCTAATGCGCTGAACTTAATTTTAATGTTCCTTCCTTCATTTTTGATTGTTGATTCAATGTTGCATGGTGTTTTTGTGTTTATTATGATGTAACATAACAGACACTTTGAATTGCCTTTCTGCTGAAATGTGCTATACAAATAAAATTTGATTTCATATGAATATATCTGCATTTAAAAAATATATATTTTATAAATATGTCTAAGTTTATTCATGTGAGAAAAACACAATTTTCTATTTATTCAGTCAGTATTTAAATTCAGCATATGATAAGAAAATAACCTATTATGTTACAGAAAGATGGTCAGCCTTCTTGATGCATGAGAAAACTCAATATTTTTAAGAAAATGGCTGCTTATAAATCAATTTTAGATTAGCTTTCATCTTGACTCTAAATACTGTTTTCTGTGCATAATGAAAAATATGTTACAAATAAATTACAAAAATATATTTTATGTAGCAAAAATTAGTCTTGATGAAGAGTTTTTATTAAAATCTTTCTTTCATTTTATTGTTCAAACATTTTTATTGACACCTTTTTAAGTAACCTGCGTTGTTTCTTAGGTTTGTGTCAGATGGAACGGTGGCCATCTTTATGTCAATGCTCTTCTTCGTCATCCCATCTCAGCTGCCCTCATGTGGCAGCTACGGTTTCACCGACGCAGGTGAGATTTTACCTGGACCTTCAGATTTCTTGGCATCCAAATTACTTGAGTGTAAATGTTAAAACGTTTCTTCATGTTACAGGTAAGAGGATTAAGGCCCCTCCAACTCTGCTGAACTGGCAGGTGGTCCATGAGCGGATGCCCTGGAACATCATCCTGCTGCTGGGAGGAGGATTCGCTCTGGCTGCCGGCAGTGAGGTGAACAACTAGAAACATCACATTTTTAAATTCACAGCTTCGCTGGTGGTAATAATCTGTAAGCTGTCACACTGTGCCTTTTACTACCATAAATTATTTCATACTACTAAATTTTATTTATTTATCTGCTCATCTATGTAGCTATTTAATTTTTTTATTTGTTTTAAATTTAGTCTGTATGTTATGTATTAATATTTAAACTGTTTTTTGTAAATTAGTTATTTTACATATTTTTATATTCACAATTCTAAAATATTTTCTGAATTCTTTCATTTTCTACTTATTACTTATGTTAGGAACATTCAAAAGGATTTTTATTTACAATGTAATTAATATATACCTGTGTAACATTTATGCACTGTTATCTATTATTTTTATAATTAGAATTTTAAAAATTATTTTTATAGACATTTTTTATTTCTACTTATCCATTTTTTTCTTATTAATTTTATGTTAAATCACAGAATATATTTACAGAACCTATAGAATTTATTTTTGCTAGGTTTCATTTTCTAATTGTATAGTTTTACAGTTAGAAAACTGTAAAACTATACAATTATTATTACAATTAATTATTATTATTATTATTATTACATAATATTATTATTATGATAATAACCCAAGATGAATTAAGTTAAATTATGATGAATAATATAAACAAATAACTTGGCGTGTGCTATAAAATGTATGTTTTTGGAACTATAGATAATGTGTTATATCATTAGCAGAAGAGTTTGACTGGTACTGTAACCAAATGTGCTTCAGTTTTACCACGTTATTACTGAAATATGTAAAAAATATTTTGATGCTGTCCACTATTTCTTTGTGTTCCTATAATTGCAATCTCTCAAACGGATATAATGTATTTTTACTAAAGAACGGATGATTTAGGTCAGATAACTTTAGGGTAAATGTTCCTGTTAACTTCTGGTATAAATATTTGCAACTAATTCTTTCATAATCTGTGCAGATATTTAACATTTCCTTCACCTGCTTTATGTTTCGCTTTACGTTTATCTTTGCAGGAGTCAGGTTTGTCTAAATGGCTTGGAGATAGTCTGGCTCCCCTGCAGAAAATCCCTCCGTTTGCCATCTCCATTCTGCTCAGTCTGCTGGTGGCAACATTCACCGAATGCTCCAGCAACACAGCAACCACCACCCTGTTCCTGCCTATTCTTGGTTCAATGGTAAACTGAGGGAAACTTACTGTACATACTCATATATTCTTGGTATTTATTGGTGTTTACATTTGTTTTGTTTGTCTTAGGCCACAGCTATAAAGATGCACCCGCTTTACGTGATGCTGCCTTGCACCATCGCTGCCTCTCTTGCTTTCATGCTGCCTGTTGCCACACCACCCAACGCCATCGCCTTCTCTTTTGGAAACCTCAAGGTTATTGACATGGTGAGAAGAATTTAAATATTTAGTTATTATTCTCAACCATGTGGTTAATTTAAAAAGAAAATGGTGAACCAAGAGTGACAGATTCACAAGAATATGGCTCCTTGCTTCTTCAGGTCAAAGCTGGATTCATGCTGAACATCATTGGGATCCTCTGCATAAATTTGGGCATCAACACCTGGGGATACGTCATGTTTGACATGGGCACGTTTCCTCAGTGGGCCAACAACACCCACAGTAAACCCTGAGTGGAAGCACTGCCTGCAATGCCTTTTAAAGTATTTCTATATCTGTTAGCACAGCATCATGAAGTGATGTCTGATCAGAGCTCAGTGACTTTTATCTTTAAATCTTTTTGACCTAGTTTAACTGATAGGTACGTTGTTAAACCCGTGATTATTACTTCCTCATGTCAAGCTAAGAGAAAAAAAAACATTGGAGGTTTTTTCCTTGTACACATTTTTCTTATAGTGTCTTCACCTCGTTATTAATCTCATTTAAAAATGTTGCACATATCTTTGGGTGATTTTTTAAAAATCCTGTTACTCTAACAAACATAGTCTGACATAGAAAATTTAAATAAATGTAAATTAACTTTATGTGTTAATTTAATTTATTGCTGAAAGTTTAATTACAATAAGTTGTAACTTTTGGTTGCATTTTTGGTTGTGTTGTGTTTTTTGTTGTACTGTTTTCATCACAAGCACATGTTTCCTAACTTGTAAATATCACAGAATATGACTTTTTCATTGTTTACATACTGTACTTTGTTTTGTTTTTTAAATCAAATTTTTAAAAGATGCACCATTTAGCTGCTGAGCAAGTAAAAAAAACACAAGCTTGTTCATTCAAACTCAAATTGTCAGGAAGAAGTGATCTTGTCCTAATAAAATGATGTAAAAATTTTTTGGTTTGTCGTATTTGTAGAAATTTGTTTCTGTGGGTCTTTTACTTATTCACAGATAAAATTATTCAGCCAAAGATTCAAATCTTATGAAAGTTGACCTGTGATGAGTTTATGTCTTTAAACAGGACAATGAAAGCATTTTTTAGAAGATTCCAAATAAATGTCCAAGTGCCTCTGCTTCATTAATATAAGTTGATTGGAGGGAAAACTGATATTTTGTAAACATTTATAAAATAAGGTTTTTATAAATCTGCGTAATTTTTGAGAGTAGAAAAGTTGCTACAGATGAGATATTTGAGAAAATCTCTTTTTGTGTCTGAAAGCTGCACTTTATTACTTCTGTAAAAACGAATGGAAAATGTGTGGCTCACTTGGTATTTATCAATGCTTTTTCTCAGGAACCAGTGAACTCATTATGTCATTCTTTGCTCTTGCTGTTGGGAAACCCATTTATTCCAATAAACAGCTGGGAGAAACGTACTATACAGTGAGGTCCCGTACTTTTCTGCAAAGTCATCAGCACAGGTCACTGATACTGAAAGGTAACAAAGCTCCTTTGTTTTTGCCATCCGTACATCTTTAGTGCTTTTCTGTCTTCCTTATCAGGACACATGTTTTACTGCCAATCTGAACAGACTTCCTTATGGTAGTGGTATCAAAACAGCCAATTTGATCTCAAATGCTTAAGCTGAACCCAAACACTGAAAGATCCATCATAGCATTCACATCAAGGACACTTTGAACATGACTTACATAAAGCAGGAAATTGATTTTAAGGCATGAAGAATGAATTTCTTCCAGTCAGATGATAATAAAAATAAGAAAATATATTTTTTACTGCTTATAAACTCAGCTAGCAGAGCTTGCACAGCTAGCGCTGCTGGTTCTTCTAAGAGTCTACATGAAGCTTCTTCTCTTATTTCAGAAATAACAGCTATGTATGTTATTTTGAAACAATACTGCTTACTAACTAATAATACTGTCCTGCTTGATTGTTTAGTTTTATTGTCTGTTTGCCAACATTTTGTTTTTAATAAATTATCCCATCATGCACTGCAAACCAAAGGATCTTGATTCAATATTTTACCTTAAGCCATATTTAAGCAGAACTTTCTTATCTTCAGTTTCATTCATCATCACGTTTCTCACATTTGTCCATTCAGAGCTGAACTCCTGTTTTCCATACGTCACTAACTTGTGGAAAACAGTTGTGTTTTTCTCTCTTCAGAAAAGGTGGAAGCAGCAAATCAATAGCAGGCAGGTGTTAGTAAATCTTTGTACTGTGTGTACAGATGAAAAGTCTGTTTGAAGGATAACTGTGAGATAAGAGGCTGCCAACAGGATGTTACAAATGTGAAAGGCCGATCTCTATCATGTTTATTATCAGAGTGTAATAAACTAAAAATATTGAGGTCAAAGTAAAGTTTTATGCTTCTCCTAAATTACCTGTGACATAAAGGGATCTAAATCGATTCAGATTTCATTAAAAAGCAATTTTGTTCTTTAATTCAAATCAAATAGTAAAGGCTTTATTAAACCCAATGTTATGTGTTTTAAGTGTTGGCTCTTGTTAGTAGCTCGGTTGCCTTTGGTATTTCACTGTATGCTTTTCACTTTTTTAATTAAATTACTAAAATAGATGTTTTGTCTGCAAAGTTTTAATGTTTTAAGATGCATTTGTCTGTTTTCTGTTTGTTTCTCAGTGAGCAGTAAGACACTGTAATGCTTCAAAAAGTCCAATAAATCTTTATTGTTCATTTCTTAAGTCTCACCAACATCTGGAAACTTTAAATAAGTTCAAAATAATTTGTACGACTCACAACAAGTCATTTAAAAATCTCCCATATATTTATGAAACATGTTCCAAGAAAACATTCAAGTCAATTAGTTTAATTCCCAATCAAATCCTGTCTATTATTCTCTGCCGTCACATTTTTTAAACTTTTACCACATTTATTTTGCAACTATAAACCAGAAACAAATCCGGGCCATAAAAATGTGTCTTCTATAAGGATCTGAAGACACATTTGGTTTCCTTTCAATTAATTGATTACTCTTCACTCCTCTGGTTCAACCAACATGTAGACATATTTTAAATTAGTCAATGACACAACTAATCGAAACATATAATGCATCAAACCAGAAAATATGTATAAACGAACACCTCTCCTCCTAAAAATCAGACAATTATTTGGATGTTTCTGACTGAAGTGTGCATATTACAGTTTAGAGGCATCTCATGACAGATCTCCTTCAACAAAAGGAGTTTATGAAGCACACTCAAAATCACTGGAATATGTAGAAGTGAAAATAACAGAAACAACTATGAGGCAGAAATCAAGAGAAATAAATGAGAAAAAAACATCCAAAATATTTTATTGTGCTACGTTTTTCAAATGTATATTTTTCTAAACCAAAGTTTGCCTGAAATTGCAATTTTCCATCCTTCCTGCAGAGTGATGTCAAACTTCACTTCAAAGTTCAAAGTTCAAAGTGAAACATAAGGCTGTCTAAAGTGCAACACAAGCACAGATGAGAGTGCATTTCTGTCCAGATCAGACCTGCCACCTTTATGAGTTTCTCTGTAAAAAAACATTGCACTTTGAGCAAATGCAGAACTTACCTACGGCCTACAGTTATTACAGGTCAACGTAGTCGACAATCAAATCAGGAACGGAACAAGATAGAGCACAAGTCTCATAAACTTCAAATTAATCACTGCTTACTGTGGAGAAAGTGAACTAACAGCTTCTGGAAATCTACTTGACCTTTGGGAGGCAGATTATAACAATGCTGACATTTAAATAATGTTCTTTATTTTACCAGAGAGGAGTTCATGCCTCAAACAAACCTGTACACAGGGAGAAAGACACACACAATCGTACAAAATGGCAGCAGACACACTCGTACACATAGATTAGAAAAAATCAAATGATCACAATCTTCCCAAAACTTACCAAAGACCTAAAAACACACGTTTAGAAGTGTGAGATTTGTTCCTACAGTGCCTTGCAAAAGTATTTATACTAGTTGAATTTGTTCACGTTTGGTCCCATTACAACCACATACTTTATATTTTGGATTTTCTACGGATGGTTTTGAAGTGGAAATAATATTTCTAATATCTTTTTTTTTTTTTACCGGTTTCACCCCATAATGAAATATGGCAAAGAAAAACCTGTTGGAGTCTGAAACAGGCTTGTGCAACCATACAGCTACAGTTAGATCAAAACATAGCCATGCGTTGGCATGACCTAGTCAAAGTCCAGAAGCAAATCTGACTCTGAATCTGATGCTGTACATGAAATACAATAGAAAAGTGTGATTAGGCCTGTCGCAATAAGCAATAAATCAATTAACTGCACGATAAATTAAAACAAGCTCATTAATTTCAATTTGCATCACTTATTGTTTTTCTATTTTCTCTCTTTCTACCAAAAATTTAATGATAAAAATCTTCAGTGGGTTACATTGGTGTCAGCTAGCTCTTTTTTTTGAAGGACAGTTTTATTTACAGAGATTTCATAATTCATTTTAACTGTTGTTTCTGTTGTCTTTGTTTATTTTATTTTGGATTTTTAAAATGTTTTCCGTTTCCAGTGCTAAAACTTTATTGATCTTTGAGAATGTGTTCTTGCATTTTTATACTTCTGGAAAAATTAATCGTCTAGCAAAATTGTGATGAAAACAGAAAAAATTCAAGAGTTATGAATATTTTTACAAGGCTCTATGATTCCTACCATTATCTACCTGAATAAAAAAAATAGTTTCTATTATTATTTGATAACTTTTTTTTTTTCATGACGTGGCTAAAAACCATCTGAAATGTAAGTGTCGCTTTTCTGCTGGTTTATCATGTTACAGACACACTTTGTGTCTGTATCCATGTGTGTGTGTTTGTGTGTATGCAGCTTCTTCAGATGCATTTCTGTGTGCTTACACACAAACACTCAGATTATCACAAACCCATCTGCTGCTGGATGGAGTCGTCTCAACAGGAGAAAGACAAACAGAGCAAAAGAAAGACAGGAAGTTGAAGCCAACGCTGTCCTCTGACTGTCCCACAGGTTGGTCCGTTAATCCGCCTGTCTCCTGCAGCGAAGGCGCCGTCTCTATGTGCCGCCGTTGTAGGAATAGTCTGCCTTGTTGTGCATCACCAGCTTATTGTCCACAAAGTAGAAGCTGTCAGACTGCGTCTCGTAGGGGTGCAGGACCATCTCTCTGACTGTGGGTGCAGAAACAACACGGTAAAGTTCTAGTTTGTAACCGAGATGTAGAGATGGACTCTTGACTTGAACCTCCAGGGTCACATGAAGACAGTTATACAGTGTCCCACCTCCAGAGTGTGCTGTTTTACCCTAGTGATCACAGAAGTCTACTTTGTCTTTGTTTGTTTGTTTTGAACTTTATTCAATGCACTCCAATTTATTATTTTTTAATTATTTTTGGTGGGGGCCCCCTGTGGTCAAGAGCCCTTAGAATTGTCATCACTTTCCCCCCCTTTAAGGCGCCCCTGGATTTATACTGCAAAATGTCTTCCACTGTTTCTTTAGCCTTTCCTCTGTTGCCCCCATGAGGTTGATGACTAGAATATTTTTAACTATGCATGAATATATAAATGAACATAAACGCCGCTCTCATAGGGCAGTAATTCATCCAGCGGCCCACTGTGTTTTTGAGTTAAAAAATGTTTAAAGTTTTCAGAAAATGTGAAAATGTCTCTTGATAATTACTGGAAGATTGGAAGATTAGTACCTGAACACCAGTTATAAAGTACGGTGGCCGACAGGTGCAAGCATGCAGCAGACGGCAAAATGAATTGTAAACACATGTAAAAGAAAACAACAAATGCAATGGAAAAGCAATGCACACAAAAAATGCTGCAGTTGCAGAAAATACAGGCAAAAACCTTCAATTGACAAAACAAATGCAAACACAAAAAATGCTGCAATCACAAACAAAATGCTTCTTGTTTGCTGCTAGTTAAGCCGTTTGCACTCGTCAGCCACCATAATAACGTCTTTAAAAAATTATAAATAAACTATTTTTAGCCTGGTGGGGGCACCACTACAGCCTGGAGGCCCGCCAGGCTTATTATACACTGGAGGAAACCCTGAAACTTCACTATCATTCTTAGCTTATTAATAAACAGATTTTTTAAAATGTTCAGTTGAAGCTTCCTTTACCCAGAGAGGTAAATAAATTTGCGCTGCTGTGTAATGTTTCAGCTGACTTACTGGTGTCCTCTGACAGAGGTGGGAATTCGTAGATGTGCTCACAGGTGTTCTTGCTGCTGGGCATACAGAAGCCAAACTCAAAGTCGAAACTTTTGAGCAGCTTCTCCCTGAAATAATGTCTCTCAATCATCCGGAAGTTTTCTATCGGCATGTCACCAACTGTAAACTCGACGCTGGATGGACGAAGAATCAGAAAAGATGAAAAGGTTATGAGAGATATAAACTAAGACACAGTTTTTAGTTCAATCTACTGCAGACTGTAAATGCAGATTATTTTATACTCACGTTGCTCCAACCTGCCGCAGTCGGAGGAAAGCAGGGGTGAACTGGTAACGTACAAAACGGCCGGCGTTCGGGTCGATATCCCGCTTCTCTCCTGACTTGTCTGAGATGGAAACCAGTTTCAAAATAAATAAAACTCACATTTAACATAAAACAATAATGTTAAAAATGCTCAAATACAAATAACAACCAAAAATAAACATGATAGAATACTTGGGTTTTTACAACCTTGGAGTTTTCTCCAATAAAAGTCCTAAAAAGTGCTTTCCTCCATCTGGAGCTCAAATGTTTTGTGACCTATAATCACATTTTTTACCCCACATTTCCCTTTATTTAAATCCATCCATTTCCCAACTTTCCCCAAAGAAATGGTTTTCTGGCTGATTTGCAATGTCAGTTTCTCTAAGCACTTCAAAAAATAGATTAGATTAAGTACTGGAGAAATCTGCTTACTAAGTTTTATTTAAGAACATCTGAGTAAAGGGGACCAACACACCATTTTTAAATTTTGCAATATTTTCAAAACCGTTTATGCATTTCGTTCCACCTCACAAAATGGCCGCTACGTAGTTTTGCTTCTTTAAATAAAACATTCCTGCAAAATATATTGAATTTTTGACAGGACAAAAGTCAAAAAAGATCAAGGGGTAAAACTGCTTCTTCCTAGAAAATGAAGGGAACATTTCCTATTCGTTAATCTCTGTCCAACTGAACACTATTATTGCTTTATTTTTCCTTATTTTAATGTGAAATACTATATTTACCCAAATTTTATAAACTGGACAAGTAAAAAATACCATGATGCGCGTTCGGATGATGTCTCTGTAGCTAAATATATTTTTTAAACCGTGTTGTGTGGATACCACAGCTCTGATGTTTGATGAACTAAAACAGCTGCTCGAGGACTCGCCTGTGGACGGAGGTTTGGTGATTTCAAACAGCACTGTGCTCGTCTCCATGTCTCTGATCTTGAACCTTGTGAAGTCGATATTGAAAACGTTCTCGTCTGGGCTGCAAAGATAATCTGCAGGAGGAAAAATAAAAAGAAGAAGAAGTTTTTTAAAATAAGACCACAAAAAGGGAACGGTGCCACATGCTAAGTAAGATGCGAACTACTAATTTGCAGACAAACAGGTGTAATGCTTTATAAAAATTCATCAAAATCAATTATTTTTATCCAGTCAGCATTAGTTAAAAACTCTTTTCTTTGTTTTATTGAGTAATGTTGGCACAATGTGTTGAGAAGGCCTTTCCAGACAGATACAACATCAGCACCAACACACCAGCAGCCAGAGAGGAAGAGAAGTGAGTTATTTTTATTCCTCTAATCCTCCCTGCCCTTAGCAGGCAGTGTCACTGCTTATTAGAGTTCCCCAACAGAGCAGACACTTCCTGCTTTCTGTCTGATCCAACATCCATGCAGATGCTGCTGCTCTTAATGCCGTTCACGTCAGAAGCCATGAAATATAAACATTTCAGAGGCTGGAGGTCACAGCGGACTGGACTGACCTTCATCTGAGTAAAAGAGGGTCAGTTTGTGAGTAATTGTGTTTTTGCACGTCACATCCAGCTATTGGTGCAGCGTCTACTCATCCTTCTCATTGGATTGTGAGCTTTTTCGCAGTTTCTCTTTCTGGAAATGCTCAGGCTGCTCCAGCTATCTGCTGTGTCAGCGCATAAGAACCAACAGAGGAGGAAACAGCTTCAGAGGGATGAGTTAATTGCTAATGATGCCAGCTCTGACTGGACAGTCAACCCACCAGCTGACTAAACTCCTGCTCACTAACTCATCCTTTCCTCTGGCTTTTAACGCTAACTCTGTCTTTTATTGTTTCTGCAATGTTATAACAGAGAAAATTAGACTCCTAACATCTGACAACAAACATGTTTTAACTGCATCTCTCATATAATGGTGGGTTTGATTGTGAGTTTGTTTGAAACACACTTTGAATTGCATTTATCCAGAGAATCTTCTTGCCTAAGGACGAGTGAAAGACTGATGACTTATATATATATATATATATATATATATATATATATATATATATATATATACTGCTCAAAAAAATAAAGGGAACACTTATCAAACTTCTGTGAAATCAAGCTGTCCATCTGGGATGTGTTATTTGAGTGTTCTCTTTATTTTTTTGAGCAGTATATATATATATATATATATATATATATATATATATATATATATATACCATCAACGTATAAAAAACATCAACGTTGTTGTTTATTGTTGAGTGGGGTAAAAATTGTTAGCTGGATTTTTGTCCCGTGTGACAAAAGATTTGCCCCCGACTGTCATACAAATAAACTTAATTGATTAAATAAGAAGTAGTTTACTATGTATTAGTTCAAGTAAATTTGAAGAGTAAATGACCAAAGTTATTTACTCTAAGTTATGGAATATTGACAACATTTGCCAAAAGTTTTTTATTTTCTGTACTGATGTATCCTGAAGATGAACCACAATCCTCAGCCCATGGATGCTGTCAACTCCTTTCCCTGCAGGGGCAAATGCTCTTGAAGAAGTAATTTATTCTGATGCTTCTGTCAGTCTGAATGCAGAGCTCAGCATTTCTAAACACATCAGCTCTGCATGCTGCAATCCATCCGCACCCTCTGGGTTTTCACACAGCAAAATTTAAACCAAGACAAACTGTTTTCGACAAACAATTGCCGATGAGTGCATCCCCCAGTCTCTACGTTGTTGGCTCATTCTTCTGCTAACTTACTACTAATTATCATCTCTGAGCCTCCTGATAAAATCCCCTGGCAGCAATCATGCTAAATTAGAGGCAGCCAGTTTGTTCTGTGTGTGAGAATTTATGTGTGTGCTTATAAAGGTCAATCTGAGCTGTTTACTGTAATTTACACGGTCTGTGTCTGTGACCTCGGATATGTTCCTCACACAGCCACCCAAGGACAACCTGCGGCTGAAAATCGCTCAAGCAAGCTGCAGTTTTTCACCGCCTGCTATCCTCTCTGGTGTGACAGCAAACAGTCACACACACGCCATGCTTTCACCAGGCCTCTCTGTGTTTTTGTGTTCAAGATTTGATTTCATAGCATGCCGCCAACTGTCTGGTTGCTACAATTGAGCCGATTTATGACACTAATGTGACAATAAACAGTCAGAAATGAGCTGCTGGGTGTTCACTCTGCTGCTGCTGGAAACAGGAAGCTGGTTGGCAAACTACTTCTTCAATCAGGAATGACTCAGCTGCCACTCCAGACTGTCCAGCGTTACAAACGCCATTTTTCACACGCACATCTTGTTCTCTGTTGGTAATCATTATTTAAAGCAGCACAATATATCAAATATTAAAATATCTGCAGGATGACAATCAGAAAGTTTGGATGCAGTACTTGGTTGGGTATAATATTTCAAGACAAACCTTGATAACACTTTATTTGAATGGGTGTACATAAGACTGATGTGACACTGTCACAAAGCGGTCTTCATAAATGTTTAAGACTGTTGTCATGAAGCGGTAAATAATGACACTATTAACGCAAAATTGCGTTATTTGGTAAATAATGACACTTTTAATGCAACATTCAATTAAAACTTGCATTAAAAGTGTAAAATTTGCATTGAAAGTGTCATTATTTACTGAAAGACACTTAATGACAACAATAGTAAACATTTTTGAAGACTCTTTCATGTTTCTGACAGGTGTGTCAGTCTTATATAGGCAACACCTTTATGAAAAGCTGTTGCCGAAAAGGGAGTATGACCTTTACGTTTCCGTAAATTTAGAGCAAATAGCTTAGTCAGTTTTTCTCAGTCTGTGGGCTGCGGCTCCGCCAGGTACTGCATGTAAACGACCGTTTATTTGCCGTTACGTTAGCTCAAAGTGCTACGCTACAGGTAGCTTACCAAAGGATTATGTTTATAAATAATAATAAAACCGGGTCAGCAAAAAGAACGACTGAAGATATCGGTGTAAAGTTTCTCAGGGTGAGTTGCAGAACTTTTGTTTTTGAACAATATTACGACATAAAGCAGGAATGCAGATCGAGCTTCGGCTCTACTGGATGCAATATGGCGGTGACGTGTTTTCTTTCAATGGCAAGCTGATAATCTATTCTTTCAAAATCTGCAAACAACTCAAAACGCAGCAGAGGACGTGCGATGGTTTTATTGTCTGGAGGCCAGTCACATTTACAAAACAACGTCGCCCTAAAGATAAAGTTAAGAGACTTGGCAACGTAATTTTCATTTAGTTTCCAGTTCAAATATCTTAGTTCATTTAAAATAAGACAAAACTGACATACATGTAACTTTTCAGCAAGATATATGAGATTTGTAAAGTAAATAATTCCTAAATTTTGATGCAAATGTTCTAGTTCACTTCTAATAAGACATTTTCCCCATGAGTGAAATAATCTGTGAATGGAACTAGAACTTTTTCATTAAAATTAAGCAATTATTGACTCTAAAATCCTACATCTTACTGAAAAGCATAACCTATGCGTTAGTTTTATCTTATTTTAGTGCACTCAGATATTTCTGCTAGAAACAAGATAATACTTGGTAACATATTGTGTTTATGGAGTGCACACAAGACAAGCAATTTAAAAAGACCAATTAACGCAATAGTGAAGTTATGGGAATAAGTCGGAGTACCCAGGAAGAACCCAAACATGCACAGGGAGAACATATAGAAACGCCCCAAGCCAAAGAGAAAACACCCATTTAGCTTTGACTTATGGAAATATTTGACTATAAAGTTGCTCAATGCCACATTCATTTTAAAATAAGTGTAATAATTTAGTGTGCACCTTCACTAAAAACGACAATCTAAACTCTTGATCCAGTTCAGACGTTGTTGTGGCAGCCAGTGAACGCTGGGGGAGCCTTCCAGGCACATGAAACCATATTAAGAGCTTATAAACTCAACATGCCTGCTGGCAAAAATAACAGCTGACACTGATAATGGGATCTAGTTTAGTGTGTCCCAGTTCAGTCGTAGAACAGGTCCATCCGCCATTACTGGGAGTTTCTGCTGTTTATGGCACATTTTAACTGCAGTTCGCATATTACACTATGGTTAATTGTTTAATCAGGAATCAAGGCACTATCTTTCTGTTATCTTTGAATAAATTAGAGTGAAGAAAGAAATTTTTGTCTTTCATTTCTTTTTGTGTGTTGTCTCTATTTAAGGCCACTTCCTGAGTTGCTGTTTATAGAAACTTCTGCTTTAGGATGAGTGATTACGTCACTTATTTAAAAAACATTAAACTAAAAAAGAGCACGTTTGGTTATATATCATTTCAAAAACATTCAAATTCAAAAGCTCAACAATGAAACTGAAATTTTGAACGGAGTAGTAAAACTAGTAGTTTTACCATCATGCTGTTATATTTATATACTCATATATTTCTAGATATTGAACTGATGGACGAGTCAAAAAAATAACGTGAGGCTGCTTAACTAACAGCAGCGTTTCTATGATATTTACATTTCCAAATTCCACATTAAAATGTTTCCAGCTGTAATTTATGACACCTGAGTTTTATTTTATTGTTTTAATATATTTGAATATATTTACATCTGTAACATTATTGCTGATCTGGACTGGATTATCCTGGGTTTGGAGTGATCAGTATAATGCACCTATTTCTCAAAACGCCAAAAATACAAATTGGTTATAAACCAAATCCAGTTTAAGAACTTTGGATCTGGATTTAAACACAGAAGCAAAAATGGAGTTTCAAAATTTCAGAAAAGCACTTAGTTGGAAAACAAAGCAAGTTGTTTCATAGCAAATCTAAGTTTAAATCATTTAAAAACTCACTAATAAGAAGAAAGAAAAAAAAGGGTTTATCTTGGAATAGGACATAAAGTTTTAAATTTTAAGTGTTTTCTATGTTAAATGTAAATTTTTCCACATATTTTCAGATTTTTCAAGACTGTGTTGGAAAACTACATTGAGCAAATATGCAAGAACAGAGATGTGGGTAAAATGTTATTGCAGGGAGTACATTGTCTCTGCATCTAAACCTGGAAATTAAGACAATAAAAACAATCACAGCTTAATGCATCTGACTTCTTCCAGTAGTACTTGATGAGAATATGGCAACAAAGACACTGCAGGCATTTGGATAAGAGAAAGAAGGCACTCATGCAGCTCATGTGGACTAATCCGGTTTAGTTTCTTCAATGAAGGCAAATCCAGGTAATCAGCAGAGAGAGGGGGCGGTATGTAGGAGGGAGACGGAGGAGTGCAGCGCGGACGGTACCAGATGAAACCAGAACAAAAGAATCATTGCTTCAAGAAGAACAAGGTTTCATTTTAGAAAAAAAGTTTCCCAAAAAGCCAAACTATGGGAATTTTACAGCTAATCTGGGTATCGAAGCAAAAGAAACTATACTCTGTGGATAAAATCTAATCTTATTTGTTGCGGGAAATTATTCAAATTTTAATTTTCAATTATATTTGTTAACATTTCAGACAGTATGGAGGGTCATTTGGTTATTAATAGCTGTTAATATTGAGAATATATACGGTGTTTGCATGTAAAACATCAGTTGGTGTGAGATTATGATTGTAAATGTTCTGCTTTGTTTGCGAAGCTAACACGGCTATCGAAGTTAATAAAAACAAATTTCCTCTGTCAAGATCCAGTTCTCACCGTTTGATTAATGTGTGAGCGTCTGATTTAGTAGAGCTCTGAACAGCATTGACTTATAATCTACTCCTTCCAATCCAAGTTATAAACAAAATGTTGTTTGAAATTAAAGAAATAAACTCTGAATTAAGAGAGAAGGATTTATTTTTAGAAAACCAAAGACTGGGTCAAATATTAAAAACAACTTCAGAGAGAGGGATTCAGATGTGGAATAATTGTTGAGATGAGATAAAAACTGTGTTTTTCACTCTTAAAATTAAAGAAAATTATTAAAATCATCTGCTACACAGTTACAATAAAGTTAATCTCCCTCACCTCCCTTACTCTTTGCTACAATGCAGAGAGCAGAGCCTGTTGTGAATGCTAACGCTAACTAACGTAGCCACCAATAACGGCGAATAAAATAAATTAGGGCATTTAGCAGCGAGTAAATGAGAATGATTGACAGCGCTAAGACCCTCCTCCTGGCCCTGATTGGTTGTTTTTATCAGTAGCAGAGCATTTCTTCAATAGCAGCTCAGGGAGGAGGTGCAGAAGATCAATCTTTTCACATATTATCTGCCTCATAACAAACTATGGCAGATAGTCATAATTTATAATGATTACGTTATAACAGGCTGTCAAACTCATTCTAATTTTGCACTATATCAGAAACATGAATGTTCTTAAAGGGCCGGTTGTGCCAGCATATACTGATAAAACCCATTAAACTGTTAAAATATGGATAAATAACCGTTCCTCCAGGATTTTGTGATTGTTTTAGTGTTTATTTGCAATCAAAAATGTACATTTTGTGGTGATAATTTATAAATGTTTGTTAGAAATTTTTACGATATTTGCGCTAAGGTATGATTTTGTATGTGATTTTTATTACCAGCCATATCAATCACGGGCGATAACTTGACAAACAGTAAGGCCGAGGCAGCGGTCACTCAAACTCAATGTTTTTGACCAATTTTGAGAAAATTTGCAGGTTTGTGAAAAACTGGAAGGATTAGTAATTTGGAGTCTTGAGGGCCACATAAAAAGTTAAAGTGGGCCAGATTTGGCCCCCGGGCCTTGAGTTTGACACATGCGTTATTAAGTTACACACTGCAGCTTTAATGTTGTTCATTATTTATTTACTGCACATCACATCAGTGCAACAACATTCACCAACATTACTGTATAATGTATATTTTTACAAAATGACTAATTTATGTGCTTAATTGGCTGTTCTAATTGCTTTTGGGAATTAATTTGGAGACAGACTCCAGACCCTGCAAAGATTAGGAAGCTAAAGAAAATGGACAGATGGACGCTTCAGCACAAAGAGGTGCCCCTGTTTAAGCCGCTTTGTTCTGTCACAGGTCAGATGAACCCGTCCCACAACGATGGCACCGCTTCTGCTGACCCGACAGGTATGTACACCGATTATCAAAAAACTCTGTCTCAGCACGCATAATGATAAAACAAAACTTTTCATCTGCGATCTTTGGAAAACATCAGATAATAAATCAATTATAAAGGTCTTTAAAAATATTCAAAGCTGGAAATATAGAAGTAGGATGAATAGATGGACTGACAACATGCAAATTGGATGACATTCAGTTATCAGAAAATTGTTCTCTGCTACATCTAACTGTGATTTGTGTAATACATTTATTTTTATCTAAAAGGAAAACAGCAACTACATCGCAAAGGACAAAAACAGCAGAACTGGTCTTTTCGTGATGCTCTGGGTTGGACAACTGATGCAACAGCTTTAAAATGTAAAGTGGAGTTAAAAATATTTGAATTAAACTATCTGCAAACCAGAAAACCAACACCATCCTAATTAATCCCTAAAACTTGACTTAATTACTAAACGGATCAGGTGGGAGATGCATATGTAGAAGCTAAAAGCTTTTCCAGAATATGTTCAGTCAGAAGCTTCTTCAGATTCGCTGTAATACCGACTGCTACAAGAGATCTTTCCTGCCAACAGCCATCACTTTGTACAATAACATGTAATTTCCCTTTGGGACCAATACAGTATTTTTGAATTTGAATTCAAAATGACACAAAAGCTTACCAAGTGTTTTTGGTTTAGTTTCTACTGCAAATATCTTATTTTATTTGAAATAAGATAAACATACCTTACAGGAGCTTGTTTTAAGTAAATTATTCATTAATATTGATTTTTAAAAAAGTACTAGCAGTGGCAGAATATTTCACTTATAGCAATGCATTTTTCCCATGCTGTAAGTGAAATAATTTACCAGTGGAACTAATCAATATGCAGGAATTATTTACTTAAAACAAGTTCCTATATCTTAGTCAAAAAATGACATGTAAGTTAGTCTGGTCTTTATTCAAGTGCACTGAGATGTTTGGACAAGAAACAAGGCCAAAATTACTTGGTGAGACTTTCAGGCTGAACATGGCAGAAACACATTTCTGTGGTTTAGGATTGTTTCCTGTCCTCTCTTAGCTTCTCTGAGTGCCATCATGCCGCTTCAGAGAGGGACTCGATTTCAGCCACTTGAGGATTCGTGGCAGCAACAAAACAGACGGCGACAAAACAAGAGAGCGGCTTGAGCGGCTCCTCGGGAGAGAGCTCAGGTTTGCTTCCTGATGTCAAAGCGTGTGATTGGAGTCCGTCTCCGTCTCATCAGCGAGCCGCTCCGCTGTGAAACGGGGGGAGAAAACAGGAAGTGTGTGGGAGAACAGAGATGCATGCTCTGCTGGCTGTAACCAGTAGGGAGATGCTTCATGTTGCTGCAGTGATTAAAGCGTGCATCCGCGTTGCCGTGGTGATTCACACACGCCTCCTCTGGCTTCCAAGCGATGACGGCAGGTAAGTGACAGTTTTTAAGACTAAAATGCGTCCGGTTTAAATTTGATGGGTTCGCTTTACTGACAGGTGCCGCTGTTTTAGTGACACTAGACAGCTTACAGAAGATACCAGACATTTTGTCTGTAAAGGGAGACAAGCTGAGTAAGCTGTGGTTACTATTAGAAAACTGCAAAACAACCGAAACACCGAGATTCTTTAAATCAAAACACACCTGAATAATAATAAATGGAATATTGACCAACGTATCTGATGACAGAACTCAAGAAGATGTAATATTTGTATTGATTTCTCAATTGGTGACTGAATTGTGTTTTAATTGCTTTTTATTTTTGTGATTTTACCATGTAAGCACTTTGAACTGCCTTGATTTCAGAGGTGGGCAGAGGACTCAAAAATTATACTCAGCAATAGTACTTCAACATTTACTCAAGTAAAAAATACAGCAAAGTAAAAATACTCCTAAAAGTAATTTTTTTCAAAAATGTTACTCAACTTAATGTAACTAGTTACTACCCAACTCTGCTTGTTGCTGAAATGACCAATAATACAAACAAACGTGGTTAATTGATTGATTGATTGATTGATTGATTGATTATCCTAGAGTGGAACGAAGAGGATTAATCAGAAACTTATCCTCCTGCTTAGTCTGTAAATATGTGAAGAAACAAGAAGAAAAGATGAAGAGACAAGAGCTCCTTGTTTCAACTCTTACATGTACAATTATTTGATGAAAATGTTAAATTTCAATTAAAACGCCAGTTTAAACTTTGAATTGCCTTTTTAAAAAGGTGCAAGCAAGTCCAACAGTGTGTTTATGTTCTAACACTCTGTAACCAGGTTGTGTAAGCAGCCTTTAAATAGTCAAATGTCCTTCTGCCACCTGTTAGCTAACTTACATGTAGGTGCTCTCGTCTACATAAGAGCTTTCTACCAGCTTCCTACAGATTTAACTGTGACATAATTAAAAAACTAAATTGATAAAATGAATGTTTAAAATGTAAGTAGGTTATCTGATGTAAAGGGAGAAGCTGATGGTAAAATCATTCATTCTTTTAGTTTTTAGTTTTTAGTTTCTATATTGTTTGTTTTTTTAAACATAAACAATATAGTATTATTTAGCTGTCAAGTAGAAAAAGAGAAACATCAAATATTATAATTTACTAAAGCAAATCAGATAAAAAATATTCAACATTACAGCCAGTTAGGGCCCCCTAATGGTCAGGAGGTCCCAGCGCACTTAAATTCTGAATTTGAACATTTTGTTTTTTATTTCCGCTGTCACCACATGCTTGCTGTGGATGAAAAATTACCGCAAAGTTAATGACTGGATGGAGCTTGTAAAATTCAAGCTCATTTTATAAAGTTACAATCACATTTCAGTAGATTTTCCTGAGATTTTGTGTAGGAAAAGCTGCACATTTTTGCGAAGTTGAAGAAATTTCAACATGATTTTCATTTTTTGGGGGCAAAAAATGAACCAAAACTAATCTGAAAAGTGTAGCGTGCATTTAACTATGTGTAATTTAATTTCAGCATAACTTCAGCTGTTTAATGAAGGCCTCAGAGGTTAGTCAGAAACCATTAGTGAACAAACAGCCTGATACAGAACAGGAACAACTCAGCAGATTATAAAACCATAAGCTTTGAACATCTAATCGATCACCGATTAAGACAAACAAGAAAGACAAAGGAGCTCTTGTCGTTTGAAAATGCTCTTTGTGAAAGAAAACTAACAACAATGTTCATAATGTGCAGCACATTAATGCTTATTGCTCCAATCAAGTCTGACTGGTTCTTTGATGTAACTGTGACTTATGGGAGACGTTATGTGAAGCTCAATGCATCCAGGCATATTTGATTGAAAATAAAAATAAATTGATCCGATACAGGAAATCAAGCCGGTTCCCTGATCCTTGCTGGGGGTGGCAGTGTCATTCTGTGGGAAAACATTTCTTTACAGGGAAGCTCAGAGTTTATATGGATGAAGGTCAATAAGATTAAATCATTAAATCAAAGAAAGAAAACCTGTGAGAGGCTGCAAAACATTTGATTTTCACTATATATGCAGTAACGACTCTTAACGCTTTATTTTGTCCTCACATTTTTAGTGATTTAAATTAAGATGTTTGCAGAAAATGTTGGCAATTGATCATCAATATTGTCATTATAATATTAAATAACAGCTTTGTGATTAAATGTGTTTCTGTTGTGAAGTCCTAAATTACAAATAAAGATTTATCAAGTTTCTCTTCGTAAATTTGCTAAACTTTATGTTGGTCTCATAAAATCAAAGTTGGGTAACGAGTTAAATTTACTTGACTAACTTTTTTGAAAAAAATTACTTTTTTAGGAGTATATTTTAACTTTTATTTGAGTAATTCTATTATGAAATATTGCTACTCTTACTTGAGTAAGATTTCTGGATTTTCTATCCACTAAAACAAACATATTTTAACTAAAAATACAAACACACAACCTGCAGTTTTTGCTAAAGTTTCATAAGTTTTTTTATTGGATGAAACAGATTTATAAAATGTTCTTTTGCCTGGTTTTGTTATTTATACGAATTATCGTCATTTTTGTCCTTAAAATACCAAAATATCCATTTAACTTTATATTTTGGTCTGTCTGGTGATGTAATTTTTAAATATTAAATGATAAATTTGATCATTTGCGCAGTATTGAGTTGACTTTTTACTTTTACTTCAGTAAAAATATGCTGAAGTAGTACTACTCTTGCTAGAGTAAAATGTTTGTACTCAAGTTAAAAAAAGCAGATAATGTACACCGAGATCTGTTACTGTAGCCTGATTAAAAGATAAGCAGATTAATTAACGGGTTCTTTAAAACCACTGCATGCATAAATAATGTTTACCTGTGTGTTTACCTGTGTAAATAATGTTCACCTGTGTGATTATTACTCCTGTATTTTGAACCTAACCATCTCACCTTGACTTCTACCTCAGCAGGTTATTTTTTGGTGTAACATCCACAAAGTGTGTTTGATGTGAGCAGCTTCAGTTTGAGGTATTTTGTCATGATTCAACAGGGCCTATACATTACATAAATAAGAGGACACAACAATGACGTGATGCATGACTCATACGGGATCTGACACATTTCCAGCACCTTTGTCCTCCCTTCCCTGCGCACCAGCAGCCGTGAACTTACGCTCTGTGATCTTCTGCAAGCCCAGAACATCCTCCGGAGTGATCGCCGTCCTCCCCAGCAGCTCCTCCTCCGTGGTCACCGGGACCTCCACCTCGGTCGAGTTGCAGCCTTTCTTCACTTTCATCACCGCCGTTTGCTTCGGGCTGCCGTTGCCGGTGCTGTCCGTGCCGCCGTCGGTGCCTCCGGTGGTTCTGGCTGGATTAGCGCTTGATGGGTCCTGGCTATTGCCTCTGCTGGTACAAGAATAGCTCATTCTCCTCCCTCCCTCCCCTCACCTCACCCAGGGTTTCCAAGATCTGCTAAACAGTTGCCTCCCTCTCTCCCTCCCTCCCTAAGCGAAGGTTGCAGAGTTGCTGCTTGTTATCCGGTCCTTAGTTCAAACCCGCTCCGTCTTTATGAACCTCCGCTGTCGGGTTGCGTGTCCGCGGCGCCCCGGTCCTCCTCCTGCGCGGTGCGGGCTGCCTTCTGTTCCCGCTCCTTTGCGCAGCTGCTCTCCGCGAGGGAAGCGATGTTTGGGTCGTGTCAAGTGCAAGTAGACGTCTGAGGGAAATAATCTGCTGGGTTAGAAATTACAAAAAGAGGCGGCAGATGGTTGCGGCCGTTAAGAAGAAAGAGGAGGAGGGGAGGGATGTTCAGCCGCGCAGAAAGCGGCTGGTGGATCTGCGCACCGTCTGCGCTGCAAGCCATCAGTGCGCACAGCAATAAACATGATGAACAACTCTTTGTGTCTGAGCGCCTCAAAACATTTGCATTGCGTGGGTTTCTCTGGAGAAATAAAGGAGTCTCCTGTAATCCACACGATAAAGCACAATGCGCCATTTTTTTACTTGATGTAAAAAGTAAATCTGGTGTTTGGGTCACCATATGTCATAATCTCTGGAAACTGGAGGGATTAAAACAGAATATTTGCTCATTTTAGTGATCAGATGAAGCACTGGTGCTGAAAAAAGAGGGAGGACAACCATTTGGACCCAGCATCCGAAAGGGACTCCAGGTTGTCTCAAATATAATGTGAAAGAATAAAAACATGCAAAATAAACATTAGAGGTGGGAAAAGTACACAAACATGTACTTAAGTAAGAGCAGCACTACTTTAACATATTTTACTTAAGTTAAAGTAAAAGGTAACCATCCAAGGAAATACTCAAGTAAATTCTGCTATTTTAAGACAATAATTCATATAAGGAACAAAAAAATTAACAAATTCAGACAAGAGAAAATGTTTCCAAATCAGTTCCTTCTATAAAATTATAAAACTTTAACACAAACTGCAGATATGTGATTTATTTATTTATACGTGCATATTTTAATCGCTGAATGAAAGACAAACATGTTTGTTTTTTTGGGTAGAAAATCCAGAATTTTTACTCAAATAAGAGTAGAGATGCTTCATACTGAAATTACTCAAGGAACAGTAAGAAGTACAGACTAGTAAAATACTCTTGAAAGTAAATTTTTTCAAAAAGGCAACTCAAGTAAATGTAATTGAATAAATGTAACAACTCTGATGAACATACATTTAAAGTTTGGATGATTTTGGACAAACGTTTCTAAAATATACTCCAAATGACTCACACTCCCTGCAGATTTAAATTAAAAGTAACTTTTATTAACAGGACTTAAAGTACTATTACAACTTTTAAGTAATCCTGCCAGAGCATTGACTTAAATTTGATTGAGAATCTGTGGAGGTGGATAAAAATTAGCATGATGGTAAGAAGGCCTTCAAAAAATAGTTGTAATGCCAATGAGTTTTTCAATGAGATTTATGTCTGATGTATCAGAAACAAACTTTTTGGCTGAATGAAGAGAATTTTAAATCACAATATAGATTGTTTTGTAACAATCTGGACACCACGAATTGAATAAACTGTTTTTCAAATGTAAAAAACCCAAATACTTGTAACCACATTTCATGTACTGTTTACATCAGAGTTTATCAAAAACTCACATTTTTGCGCTGGTGGAAAAAGGAAAGGCAGTTGACAAAACAAGTGTTGCAACATTGTGATAGCAGCTCTGATTATCGCACTGTGGCTCGGAGTTGCAGGTTTCAGTTGCTTCTCTTTATGCTGCTTACATGTGCGTTAAGCTAATTACTGTGACGTGCTATTTCTGGCTGATGGAGTCTGTCTTCCTAGAAAGACTCACTTCAGGGCCACAGACTGTTCACCCCGGATGACGTTAAAATATTTATGCAAACAACCAAGAGTGAAAAAATGAATAAATACATTCTGAACAAGAAGAACACGAAGACCCGTCTTATTTTTGTCAAATAACAAACAATAAGTGTGGAACTGAATTTAAGAAAGATGCTGTGCCATGATCTAAAACCGGACATTTATGATAAAAACCATTCAAAATGTCTCAATTAGAAAAACTCTGCATGGGCCAAGGGTATCATAACCAGACTCTAAAGATTAGGAAACACTTTTTACGTTGGCCTGTATTGTTTTGCATTGCACTTTTCACTTGAAGGGCCAATATTATGCATTTTCCAACACAGTGACATTTTACAACCCAATTAAATAACCATGCTACCTTCAGTAGTTATAAAAATGCCACATATATCAAAAATGACTTGTAAATTTTGTAATTTAACACCTTGAAATTGGGCTTCTCTCTTTAAAAGCTGCTCTTTCTGAAACTCCACCTTCAGGAAGTCATCACAACATCGCTCCTCTGTTAACCCTTCAACAACGTTTTTTTTTGTTTTTGTTTTTTTTACCAGCATTTCACAGAGAAGTAGCTGCTATAATGAACTCAGTAGGTGTTTGCTAATTGCTGCTGGTTAGTTTGAAGGAGCTAAATGAGGAAGTTGGAAGTTTGGAGGCGGAGCTAGGCCCACCCAGGCCTTTTTCACAGTTGAATGGTTGCCATGGAGATGAAGGGATTTCTCATCTGTGTGAGAAAGAATCAAGGCAACACTCCAGGTTTGTTTTTGATAAGGAAATAACATTATAACCTAATGATTTCACCCTTGAATGGGTGAAATAAAGACTTAAACACTGGTATTTACTTAGATTAACTCTGTAAAGGAGAAAATCGTTTTGCACAGCACTGTACATGATCTTGTGTTGGACAGACACCACTGGATAAATTTCTTCAGCTGTGTTTGACATGTGTCTGAAATCACACTCACTCCGAGTTTTACTCTGAGAAATATCTCAACAAGACATTTATTGTGAGCAGTAAAATTTCCCAATTTGAACCTCTGCTGTAAATATAACTGCCCACCTCATGATGCTGAAGAATCTAATGCTTCAGTTCGTAAACTACCAGCAGGTCTGTTCTCTTTAAAAGCCGCAGGAAATGATTCACCCCATTTCACACTGATTAAGCAGCTGAATGACCTCTGATGCCCCGAGAAAGACAACCTGCGTCAGAATAACTCTTTCCATCCTGGCAGCAGTCTTTTAGATCACCTTTAGATACTATTCAGTGAAAATATAAGCAAACTACAGCTACTAGACACTGCCAAACAGAGTGGATTCACATTTTTATTAAAGTTGTTGGTATCAAAAATAAGAGATAGTTTACTTTTATAGTAAAAGCACAAGGGTGTGATATCATCACACTGCATATTGTGTAAAAAAAAATAATACTCTTTGTGACAGTGAGCATGACTTAGCAAGTTATTGGTGCATTTCTCACACCAGCATTAACTTTTGTACAACAGCAGGTGCAGTTCTCAAAACAAAACCCAGCAGAAAACCTCTAACAGCGTGTTACTTCTTCAAAAGCAAATGTCAGTGAAACAGTTGTCAAAGTGTCCAGATATATGAAGAATGAAGACAAATAGTTTTGTCAAGTTTTCGTTTGACAGTTTAATCTCTGCAGTGTTTTCTAATGCAACAAAGTCAAATGATCAGGGCATTTTTAATTTGCGCCATAAATACTTTTTACGATTATAATGTATCCACAACGTTGTGCAAGAGCAAAGTACAAACCTACCTAAAACAAACATAAGAAACACTCTTTGACAAATGTCAACATGAATCAGTGAAATCAGTGAAACCTGAGAGAAATTGCTCAGTTTGAGAGACATTTTCAATTCAATTCAGTTGTCTTTATTGTCATTGTAGCAGCAAAATTAAAACAGTGTAATTTGGTCAGCAATGAAATTAAATAAGTAGTACAGACACATTAGTAATACTGACTTGTGAAGACTTGGTTGCAGTAATCAATACGACTAAAGATGAGCAAATGGTTGAGTTTCTCTTCAGTCTTTAGTCCTCTAATCCTGGAAACGTTCTTCAGGCGATGGAAGGCCGACTTTGTAACTGTCTTTGTGTGGAACAGAGCTGTTCAGGTCTGAAACTCACAAAACAAAGTTTTAAGGAACCTCCTGCTTTGTTTTTGTTATTTAATGTGTTTTTCACGAGGCGTTTTGTTGTGGTGGCTCACTGTTTGAAGAAGACACCAAAGTTTTGTGATGCAGCTGGGATTTCTGTATTTTCACTCTGCTGTTGGCTATATGGTCACTGTGGGCTCTTCACACGGGCCTGCTGAGTCTGCTTGTCCCTTTGTCATGTCTGAGCTGCTGCTATCATCAGCAGAAACACACACACACAACACACACACATACATACATACATATACCCCGGTCCTGCTTCTCACTTCGACCCACATAAATTCACTTTTATTGGAAAAAAAGTCACATTTTGACATAAATTGTAAACGCATAAGCGCTGCTCTCGCTAAATGTGCGTCTGATCCGTTCAGATCATGATATGGATCGGCACGTAAACAGACATGTTCACACACACAGGCAGAGACGGGGAGTCTGGGCAATGTGCTGACCTCAGGAAGCCATTCCTAAATGTTTATTGTTCAGGGCAGCAAGAAGAGAGACGAGGGTCAGCTCACCTACCAAACGCTCGCTCTGCTTACACTGAACCAGAGAAAACAAATTCAACTTTTGAGGCATAAATGCAATAAAAAGTAGAAGTTTGCTTGTTTGTTTTGCCTGATTTATTTGATGCAACACAGAAAACAAAGTAAATCAATGTAACCTCGTGACTGCCAGTGAGGCTGCCCCGCTCTTCACAGGCAATTACTCAGTGGCACAAAAACAGAAACAAACATTTTCATTCATAAATCAGGATTTAAAAAACATTCATCTCAGTTTCAATCAAGCTAGTTTGTCAAAACCTCTTAATTTCATAATTATTTTGCCCATATAGTCACAGTTTTTGATATTTCAAGGTCACTGGCGATGTCTCTGAGCTGATTATTCAAAAACACATGTGGCTACTTTTAGCTAAAAAAAGAGACAAGATGAATCAAATTTTAAATAACCAAAGACAGAACAATCTGACAAAGAATAAATTGTTTATATTTTCAATTTAAAGAATCGGTTTAATGGTTTATTGAAGGCGTTGGATTGCAAAAGCAATCATACTGTTTCAATTTTCCAACATTTTTGTCACAAAACACATTTTATACATTTTATTAGGATTTTATTGGAATTTTTTCAGAAGCATGGCATTCATTCACCAGTTTTGTACATCAAGGAACTGTAATTTAAAATTCTTTCTATTTTATTTTGCAAAATTGTCCAAGCTCAAACCGATCAGATGGAACATCAAATTTCACGTCATTGTTTTGGATTTTGGACTTTAACTGAGCCATTGTAGCACCAGAACGTTTTCTGGCTGTAAGTTTAACATTGTTATCTCTATCACGGTCCAGTTTTCTGCAGCTTCAAATTGCGTTTGTTTCTTTTTTCTTCTGAATTGCCTGACATTTATCTCCATCCACCCCCGTTCCTGCAGAAGAAAAACGTTTCTGCATGTTTCACTGTGGAAATGTTCTGTCAGTTTTCCACCACATCTTATTGAAATGTTTTTGAAAAGTTTATCTTCTGAGCAGATCACCTTCTTTTCAATGTTCTCTAGAAAGTTTAAAGCAAACCACAAATGTTCTTATGTCTATGCTTTTCCATATGTGACACATTTTTAAAGTTAAACTAATAGTTGTCCTCTCAACAGAGATTCATGGTTGTGCAGATTGAAGTAGACATTTAAAACCTCAGATGCTCTTTCTGAAACTCTGTGATGCTCCTTGTTTCCATGATGCTGTTTGTTCATTAAAAACCTCTGATGTCTTCAGCTGGGCACAAAATAAGATCAAATTATACAAAGGATGGCTTTGTTTACTAATTATCTGACTTCAGATGGTCACAACAGATTTTATTTACTCTTTAAATTTAAATGAAAATTATGCTTCTTCTACTTCACATTCATAATCTTCTATGTGTTGGTATACACCACGTGAAACCCAAATAAGATACATTAAAGTTTGTGGGTGTAATACAAAAAATTTACAACTTTTGTAGGACTTAATATAAAGCTCTAGAAAAAAGTAAGAGACCATATGAAATGATAAGTTTCTCTGATTTTATTTTTTATAGGTATATGTTTGAGTAAAATGAACATTTTTCTTTTATTCTATGAACTACTGACAACATGTCTCTGAAATGCCACCTAAAAATGTTATATTTATTTGCAGAAAATAACAAAAAAAAAGGGCAGGGCTTTCATACCTCAAATAAGAAAACAAGTTCATATTTATTTAGAAACAATACAAATGTTTTAACTCAGGAAGAGTCAGAGATCGATATTTGGTGGAAAAGCCATGAGGTTTTCAATGGGGTTCAGTGCAGCGGTCTCAAAAACATTCAATAAATTTTACTTGTAGTATTTTGACAAGCAGCCAGTGAATTAAAATCAGCTAAAACTTTATTTATATCTCATCTTAATTCTACTTCCAATATGATATGAGAGTCATCAATCTTTTCCAAAAACTTTGCACGAATCCTCAAATCCTCCAGAATTTACAAATTTACTTCCTAAAACAGTTTTAACACCCCGATCTGTCTGATAAAAAATCCCTTTGTGGAAAGCTGCCCTCTGTTTTGTTTTTTTCACCTAATGTATAGATTTACCATGTAACGCAGTATAGCCGTGTGCCCTCTTTGTGTTTGCATGAATCAAAGTGTGTCTGTGCGTTAACCCCTCTGTGGCCCTCACAACAAAACAAAGCAAACTGCTGACAGGAAGGCAGGCAAGCCGAGCCCCAACCCCTGCAACTCGTGGGTGTATATATACCCCAATACGCTCTGCTGCTGCAGACTGGAACCCTGCACCACACAGCTCATCAGTTTGGGTAGGTCAAAGTAGATAAAAACAATGCAAAACATTTTAAATATCTGTGGGCATCGATGTGATTTATCAAACAGAAAAGCAGCTGTAGCTGATTGTCATTGGAAACAGAAAGTTAAACACAGATAAAAAGGAAGAAAAACACAGAAGATGCAGAACAGAGCTTCTGCGAGCATCTTATGCCGTTAATATCCTGACTGCTGGTGTGTTTTCCTGACAGGTACAGCTGAAGAAAAGGACACAATGGCTCTGACAAACCCTATGCCCATGGGCCCTTGGAAGGTGAGCTCCACGCTGTACTTCCCAACCCCGTCTCCAGCCTCATGCATCATGACCGATCCGTTTGTGCTCTGCAGATCACCGTCTACGATCAGGAGTACTTCCAAGGCAGGCGCATGGAGTTCACCGCCTGCTGCCAGAACATCATGGAGTGTGGGATGGAGAACATCCGCTCCCTGAAGGTGGAGTGTGGCGCGTACGTATCCACTCGGGCTTTCTTCTGATTTTTTACGTATTTCTGGGAAGAGTTTGCTGGTTATACGTTTCCCCGGTGTTTGACCCACAGCTGGGTCGGCTATGAGCACTCCAGCTTCTGTGGCCAGCAGTTTGTGCTGGAGAAGGGCGATTACCCTCGCTTCGAGGCCTACAGCGGCAGCAACTCCTACCGCATTGAGAGGATGATTTCCTTCAGGCCCATCTGCTGTGCTGTAGGTCCAAAAAGTCGCACAACTGAACCTTTTCTTGCACCAGCTCCAGCTGCAATGAGGCTGCTTTTCCTCTGCAGAACCACAAGGAGTCCCGCATGACCATTTTTGAGATGGAGAACATGATGGGGCGTCAGTTTGAGCTGTGTGACGACTACCCGTCCCTGCAGGCCATGGGCTGGATGAACAACGAGGTCGGATCCATGCAGATCCACTGCGGAGCGTGAGTTCTTCCTCTTGATGAGCAATAGATATGCAAGAGAAATACAAGTTGATCAGTTCAATAAAGACTGAAAGGAGGTTAGATCAGTGAAGCAGAACAGTATAAAGATTATTAATCATATTAAAACAGTCCATCTTTGTTACTTTATTGCATTTGTCAAACTCTAACTCTTCAAAATAACCTTTATGTGCTTAAATATTATAATATCAATCAAATCTAAGCAGCTTTTAATCTGTAATATGTCAGATTACATCAGTGTGAAAAGATGTTCAAATTTATTAGAAGTATTCATTGAATGCAGAGACAATAATTTCTATTAATCTTTTAACAGTTTTGTCAATACATTCTGCCATATTTATTATCTTGATGTGGCCCAAAACAAGAATCAGGTTTTATTTATTTTTTTGCTTTATTTTGAGCAATATAAAAGAAAAAAAAAAAAACTTAATAGGTAAAAAGGGAACAAAGATTTTATAGCTATAAATTTGAGTAAAATGAACATTTTTCTTTTGTTTTATGAACTATTGACAAAATGTCTGCAAAATTCCAAGCAAAAATTTTGTTTTTATTTGCAGAAAATGAGAAATGGTCAATATAACTAAAAAGATGCAGCGCTTTCAGACCTCAAATAATGCAGAGAAAACAAATTAACATTAATTTAGAAACAATGAATTAATTATTAATGTTTTAACTCAGGAAAAGTTCAGATATTTGCTGGAATAACCAAGAGATTTTCAACGGGGTTCAGTGCAGTGGCTGCATCTACAGTAACAAGAACAGTTAGCCAGGCTGATCAATTCTGCTGCAACAGCATGACTCAGTGCTAACATTACTGAGTCTTACGCAATACTATGCAAATGCTGTGTTTACAGTGATGAAATCAAAGGTATTACAACAGATGCATTTCTAAAATGTTACATGTATGTGTCAGATTTCAGTAAATTTTCATCTGTTGCCATTTTGCAGGTTTCTATGCAAACAAAAGCAGTAAATAAAACAGTAAATAAACAGCAAAATCACTGTGACATTTCTGTATGAACACTTCATTGTCCATTATAAAGTGAATTATGCCTTACAAATACTGAAAGACATGATTGCATTCGTAATCTGACTTTCACATTGTTTTTAAGTTTTATGGAAATAACGACAAGGCTGTCTGTTTATAACTGTGTTTTTCTAAAATCAGATTATTATATCAGATGGAAGGTTGTGGATGCTGAATAAGGCATTAAAAGTTACCCTTGTTGCACATCAGAAGAGACAATAAAATTCCCACTATTTGTGAAAGTTTCAAAGTCCTGTTTTGTTTTCCTGCAGCTTTGTGTGCTATCAGTACCCTGGATATCGCGGCCACCAGTACATCATGGAGTGTGACTGCCGCGGAGGAGAGTACAAATGTTACCGTGAGTTTGGCTCCCACTCCCAGACTCCCCAGATCCAGTCCATCAGGAGGATCCAGCACTGAGAAAGGAGAGGATTTCCCTCACTCCACCTTTTTTCCTTCCCTTTTCCTCTCTTCCTGGTACATTTCCATCCCTTCTTTTCTTCTTCCTGTCCCACAACCTCCAACTCCCCCAGCTCTGCTGATCCGGATGGTCAAAGCAGGACCAAAGGACTGAACTTCAGGTGCTTACTGACGTCAGTGGTTCCCTGCACACTTGCTTTTATTTTTGTTTTAAAGGAGACAACATAAGTAAAGGAAGGATATAAGAAAGACAGGCATTAGGAATGACAGATTTGAAAACAAATGAAACAAAAAGAACTGATGATCCACCTTGGTGATGAAAACATTTCAAAGTTAGTTGCTCTTTTCCTTTTCCTCCACGGATGAACAATCTGGGTGTCGATGTGATATCAATGACTGCCTGTGTTTAAGACAATAAATAAAGAAAATGAGCAAAGAAACAGACAGATTCATGACAATGATGCATTTGCATGTTTTCTTTTTTCCTTCTCTGTGCTGATTTTTTGACGCTGCTGTTTTAATAAACTAAACAACAATGTTTTAATATAATTTAATGAATTCGTCAGGCATATGATACATGTAAATTTCCTTCTTTAAAATCCAAAACTCATATTTAAACCATTGCATTTAATGTGTGTGGTTTCTCAGAAATAAACTGACATAAAAAAATTGTTGCACCTACAAACTTTGGGTTTTCCTAAGTTTAAAGTCCCAAAGTGGAGAAGGGAATACCTCCAAATACTACTTTTTCAGAGTATAAATGAAAACCCTCTAACTAAATTAGTTTGTACATAATATCATCATTTTTCTTGTAAAAATATGTCAGAATGTGATATAATAAACTAGAATAGAACTGAATATTTATTTAGAAATTGAATTTAAAAAGGGAATTATTATATTTTTTACACACAAACAGAATGATCTATTTCCAGTTTAATTTTATTTATTTTGAAGATTATTGCAAACAGCTAAACTCATAATTCAATTTATTACAAAAATGTTAAATATAATATAAGATTACTTTAAAAAAAACATTTTTTTTGCCACATAAACATCAAGTTATGGCTTACTCCACTGCGCAGAAAAGAAAGAACTCTTCTGACTCTAGATTTTTAAAATGTAAAGTTTACACAGTCAGTAATGCTTTGGGGAGTCATGCCATCTGCTGGTGTTGGTTCAGTGTGTTTTAACTTTAGCTTAGCCTGAAGTTAGTTGAGTTTATATCCCACAGATAATTTGTCAGTTTTTAATGAGGAAATTAGAGGCAGCATAGCTGGTTAGGTGAGCTAAATATAGGTACAAATATTTGTGCTAAATATACAAATATAGCAACCTGGACTACCTCAAGTCCTGTGCCATAGGCTGCAGTTTAATTTGGAGCAAAATCTATCATAACATTGTTTTTTATCACAATTTTTTTTTATCCACATAAAAAATGTGAAGTAAAATGTAACATAAATATTGTATTATCACAAATATTGTATTATTATTATTATTATTATTATTATTATTATTATTATTATTATTATTATTATTATTATTATTGTCAACAATAATAATAATAATAATAATAATAATAATAATAATAATAATAATAATAAAAATGAGCAAAAAACATATAGTGAAAAATAGATTTTCTTTTTCTTTTTTGAGAAGACATGTTTGTTTACAGATGGAAACGAAAAAACAGAAGTAAAACAATTTGTAGGTCAAGCACTAAGAAAATGTTTAAGTCTTGCATTTGCCGCTAGGGGGCACAGTGGGTCACGGAAGAAGTGCGACAGTTACTTCTCCCTTACGGCCGTGATGACATGTCAACAACAGTCATGGCAACCAGCAGCAACTACTGGGAAGGTAAGAAATGTTACAGAAATAAAAATAAAACTACTCTCGACTCATACCTGTCCTTGCTACTCTTTGTAAATTCGGGTCACTTATATTTATCGACTCACACCACACGACGCGAATAAAGTTGTCGCCTGCGCGAATTAGATGTTTAATTATTTCCGAAGCTAACTTGTTAGCATCTGGCTGTTAACGTCGAAGTTAAAAAGTTTGTATCGAAAAACTGAAGCGCCTCTATTTTGTTGATTTAATTTGGATAGTATCTACTAATCTGCCTGTAAACGAGTGAATTTAATTACAATGGCAGAAATTAAATCAAACCAAAAACAACTGAAGCTTTATTACAACCCATTAACCTAAAACAAACGTTAATAGTAGATCTGTTGCATCACTACATGTTTTATTAATCTAAGACTTAAAATTTAAGTACAATGGTGGCTAATCGTGGCTTTAAGGAGGTCATAGAAAATCTGCATTATTGTTTAAGGTTGTTTGAATCATGTTTGGGTAAATAAACCATTTTTGTTTGTTTAGGATGTAGAAATGATTTAATTACATACAGGATCACACGGCAGTTATGGACCCCAATGAATCCTTTGCAATTGTGATAATGCAGACTTTTATTTTGCAGTGTTGGTCGTCCAGATCCATTTATAAAACTCTTTTCTGGTGCCATGTTGTCATGTTTGTTACTGTAAGGCATTGTAGTTTCACTAGTAAGGCAGTAACATACAACAGTGCTCCATAAAATATGAAAATATTTTGTGTGTAAATAGTATAGTTAATTCTGAAATTAGGCTAAATTTGCTCAAGAAAACCATATGCTCATGAATCAAGTCAGATGAGTTTTGGTACATAAGTACTTGGAAAAAATAATTTTATTAATGTTTGATGTATTTCTGTGCCTAACTCGTCTCCCTTATGTTGTATCACGCCAGGATTCTTCAGATGGCTTTATATTACCCTGTATTTTTCCTGTCACCTGGAAATATTTTCCCAGCGTGTTTCTCTGTTTCTTCCCTCAGATTTACGGAAGCAGGCCAGACAGCTGGAGAATGAGCTGGACCTCAAGCTGGTTTCCTTCAGTAAACTCTGCACAAGTTACCGCGGTGGCCATGACCAGCAGGAAAGAGACAGCAGGTAGCTGCAAAAACATATTGTAATTCATTATACACAAAGTGTAATTTTAAAAAAGTTTTATGTGTTTATATTTTTACCAAATGAATGATGAACCTTTTAACATGTTTCCATGACACCATGCAGTGAGTATATTTGAATTTGATAAGTAGAATCAGGTGTTTTGTGTTTGGCTAGTGGTTACAGAGACAGAGATAAGTTACATTATTTTACAAACTTTAATGTTTTAGTTTTTACAGTGTCAGTTTGCATTGATTTTAGGTTGCAGTAAAAATTGACCAGTTAAGCCACAATCAGAGTCATCTTAAGTCGCAAAATCCTAATTTTCACTTGTTTAAGTCTACCACAAAATGACCTGTTGACATTATTTCAATAATTTCATGTTGAGTTAGGGGAAAGTAATAAATTAGGTGAACTAAATTAGAAAAGCTGGATTGTTATTTCACATCAAAAGTGATTCATAGGCAAGAATATCATTGAATGTTGCCAGAAAATTAGACTGAGATCAAACATCTTAAGGAAAAACGTTCCTCTGCCTATCGGGAAACATTCATCAGGTCTCCTACGGAGGATTATTAAGTGTTTTTCACTACTGTGGATTTTGCTCAGAAATGGAAACAGGAAGGTGTGAAGGTTTCTGAACAGGTGAAAACATTGAAACGCTATCTTGGTGTGAAGAAAGGCAGCAAAAAAATAAAACATCAAATAGTTTCAGACGTTCAAAAATGTTTGCCAAAAATTCAAACAGTTTTGAATGCCATGGATCAGATCAGAAAATCCTTTGTAAGTTTCCTCACAACTTTTCTCTTGAACTTTAATAGCTGTTTTTCATAAACAATGCATTTGTCAATAAAACTCTCTAAAATTTATGAAATGTGAGGAATTAAACCTCAGGTTTACCTAAGAAACATTTGAGGAAAAAACATCTAAAAACACAAATTCGGCACATTTTGTAAATAAAAAACACACTCAAAACTTTACAGATTATGAAATAATTTTACGTCCTTGTTTTCGTCCTTGAATCAGGTCAGAGTCTTTTGGGCCGTTCCAAGACAACGTGCTGGTGGCCATGACCTCCGAAGTGGAGCAGCTCTTGTCTAAAGTAGGTTACATCCATACCGTTTGGTCAGTAAATGCTAAAATGAAAACGATTTTCATTATTTTGTTTTAAGATTATTAGGAGAATAGATGTTTTAATTAAATGGAGTTAATTTCCATCATTATGTATTTCTCTTATTTAACTTGTTAAATTATTTATAGTTTACTCTTATTCAAAATTTGTTTGCAGCTTTCGGTGGTCAATGACAAAATGGCCGAATACACAAACACACCTGGAGCTTTGTCGCATAATGCGGCTTTAATGCACACCTTACAGAGACACAGAGACATCTTACAGGTACTTACTGCTGAACGGTTCTGCTTTTGAAGGATTTCTGGTTTAAGATTTCTCATCATAACTGTAATAATGTTTGGGGGTTTTTTCTGTAGGATTACACACACGAGTTTCACAAAACGAAAAGCAACTTTGTGAGCCTTCGAGAGCGGGAGGACCTGCTGGGCTCTGTTCACAGAGACATTGAGTAAGCAAATCCACACATAAACACAAATTCTGTATGATTCAGATACCATACAACGTTAAAGGTGTAGTATGTAACTTTTATAAAGAATATATTTTTTATATATTTGTTAAAACTGTCACCATGTTTGTTATGAGACAGATAATCTGTGAAAAGGTCGATTTCCTCCACCTCCTCCTGAACTACCATTAACGTCCCTGACCAAAAACAACAAGTCAAAGCCAGGAGCTTTTAAATTTGACAATGTCTTAGAAATAACTTGCCATTCAGGAAAACTGGTTGTCAACCATCATCAGTGCTACGCTATCTAGCCTTAGCATTCACAGCAGGCTCTGCTGACATAGAAAAGCTGTAGCGGTTTCCTCTGTCAGCATGGATGAGCGGCACCACAAAAGATTGTGATTGGCAGCGCCAAGACCCGCCTCCTGGCTCTGATTGGTTGTTTCTAGTTAGGCAGAGGAGCTAGATTTTGTATTTTCGAGATTATCTGTCTCATAACAAGCTGTTCTGCCATAACAACAGCTTCAACAAATATATGAAAAAATTGTTTTAAAGAAGCTATATGTTGCAACTTTAATATGAAGCAGATTTATATATTCATTTTGTTATTTATATTGTTTTCAAATGTAAATATATTCAAAATCCTGACAGTTAAAGGCTTACCTTGTTGTTAGTTTTTTACACCTTGGTCTTGTGGTGTCCATTCCTTTTCCTGTATTGTTTTTCTTTCAATTTTTTGACTATTAAAATGTTCTAAGTGGATTTTGGTAGTTTTATTCCCAACCAGCGGGGGGCAGAGATGTGCAGCTTCTTTCTGTACCATCCACCCGTCCTACTATCATCTTTCATAGTCTAATGAGAGGCACCTCCTTTCATTACGGCTTCCTCCTCCCTGGATTTGTATCTCCCTCTCACTGTCCGTTTCCCTCTCCTTCTCTGGGGAATCTCTTTTCCTAAGTGCCTTCTACAGTAAATCAAACCACAAGGCTTTCATTCAGCCCAAGATGAGGGAGAGTGGTTACATGTGGCCGGCCCGGTCCGGAGAAATGCTGCATCAGAGTAGGAGAGGGAGAGGAGGACGGACAGATGGATGGAGAAGAAATGCACCCTGATCTGAAGCTGAAGGGAAGAAAGGGAATTTTAATTATTCCCATAGAGATACGTGGTGAGATGTGTGGTAACAAAGCAGATGAGAGATGATGAATTGAACAGATTATTGCTCCAGATATAAGGTGGATGGTGTAAATAAGAGATTGAAGCAGAGGAAATCACTAAAAAGTACAAATATGGTTTTAAAAACTTCTGTTGAATCTTTCTAAGGTTTAAAACTAGTATCTGCTTTTATTTTGAGGTTGAAGTAAAAAGTAAATTTCACAAACTTTAAACTTTCCCACAATTTTATGGTCCAGGAAGGCAGGATTGATTATAGTCATTTCAAACTTTATCGTCTTTATCAGAATTTCTTCTGATTTTCTTTGGATTTCTGAAGTTTCTAATCCAACAAACAGAGTTAGTAACTAGTTACATTTACTCAGTAACATTTACTTGATTAACGTCTTTAAAAATGTTATTTTTACTACGCTTTATTTATAATGAAGTATTGTTACTTTTACTTAAGTAAATTTATGGATTTTCTACCCACTGATTGAAAAACAAACATGTTTTAACTAAAATGTCATCAGACACAGACACACACCTGCAGTTTTATATACATATATATTTATATATAAGGGGAATAAAGACGTTAATCAAGTAAATGTTACTGAGTAAATGTAACTAGTTACTACTCAACTCTGTTAGTTTCTTATATTAGTTTCTCCTGTTGCTCATACTTGTTTACTTTTGTTTCTTTTTGTTTAGGACAAAAAGCCTTTTTCAGATGCTTGTTTGCTGTTTTACTTCTAGTTTCTCATATTAAGTGTCTGCTTTATTTTTCTCATCAGATCCTATAAAAGCAGCTCAGGAGTGAATAACAGGAGGTCTGAACTTTTTCTAAAGGAACATGAACATCTGAGGAAGTAAGAAAGTTTTGAGAAATCCAAAGTTTCTCTCCTTTTTTCAGATAAAAAAAAGAAAATTATGTTTTGATGTGCAAAACAAGTTATTCTTTCCTCTCTGCAGTGTATCAAACATAATTTTCCTTTAATTTTAAAAAGTAGAAGAATTTTTTTAAATTGTGAGTCTCATTAAAATTAATATATTGAACAATATTTTTAAACTTCTGCTTTATAGTGAGGTGAGCAGTGAAGAAATAATCTACAATAACGCTTTGAAGAATTTGAATTAATATGAGTTACAACAGCATTTACTTTTCTTTTGGATCAGTAAAGTTTTTTTTTAATTTTAAATTTTTTGAATGTAGAGAACTGTTGGATTATCCTGGTTTTAGATTAATGTTAAACCGCTGCTAGTATTAATCCAGTTTAAGTTTTTTTTGTTGTTGTTGTCAAAAAACTACCAACAATCGCACACCACTTCTGTCTCTTGCTAAATTTATGCACAATTTAGCTAATTTGCACACTAAATGCCTCCGTTTTTGTTTATTGTATGCACTATATTCAAGTTAATTAATCTAGCATAACGAAAAGTGTCAATTTAATCTCATTCAAAAACGGAGGAAGTGAGAAAAGCAGAGCTGAGTATCATCTGCATAGCAGTGGAAGTTGACATTATGCCGGGGACACAGAGCGTTGGGCGGACAGTTTTTGACTTGCCTGTTCACTCGCTGCTCTGCCACTTCTTAGTCTCTTGTTTGCTCTGCAAACACAGATAGATAAAATAAAGCTTCTCATCATGTGTCGTCTCTTTAGAAGCTCCTCCATTCTCAGTTGAAGCTACTAAATCACCAAAACAAAACAAAGGAGCGGCCAAGTCAACAGCTTAATGCGTTCTGAGATAAAAGGAGCCGGGTAGCACAAAAAAGTCCGAACAGGAGCAGCTGGATGGTTCTGATTTGTGTATGAACACAGGCGGCTCGACACATATAGATTATTGAGACCTTTGATAAATAAAAGTCTACCGAATATTATGTAGCCTTTGGGAATCTGATTTTCCACATATGATTCATTATACTCTGCAGCTTTACTTGCAGCTAAATTTAGTTTCTCAGAAAGTTAAGTACTACCAAAAAATATGAAGAAGTGTTTTAAATATTAAACACAATCATAGGGAAGACTGTTGACTTGACAACAGAAGGTTATTATCCACAGACTACTATATTTTAGCACAGTTATGGAAAGGTAATTGGAAGAAAAAACTCCTATCAGTACATTTTCATTGTTGTAGTATTTAATGTTTGGTTTATTCTAACGTTTCTCTTTAAGTAATTGGCAGACAATGTGAGTAAAAACAATGGGAAGCTAACAGTTGTGCATATTTGAGTTGTTAAAATACATCAGCAACATTTCTGTTGAACTTGTCACATGATGGTTTTATCAGGCAGGTAGGCTGCAGATGGATACTGATACCAGTTTCCGCTTTGCTTCTTTCCCATTTGGCCTGATGTAATAATAATGAAGCTGCGACCTACTGCACGCACATATAAAGGGATATACATCACACACGTGCAGTACTGAGGTTGGTGGGGTTATTTCAGAGCATAAATAAGAGAAATGTCTCCATGTTTACACAGATAATTTGAAGAAAAAGTGAAAAATATATGCTAATTTATTGCCCAGTACTACCCAAGGATCTGTTCAACCAGTTTCCCTGCTGCAGAATTTGAGTAAATCAAGAAAAATTGGATCATGTTAAAAGCAGAACTCTGTGCCAGCTAATGTAGGCTCGACAGTAATGCGGAGGACAGAAGTGGAGACGAATAGATGGAGAAAATATAAGCTCCGTATTGATTTTTGGTCTCCAGTGGAGTCTGACAGGATGCTCGCTGCTGCTTTTCCATGCTCTTTCAGCTCTGGACCAAACACTTCATTTTTCAATCCGTCACTTACCAGGGCTGCTAATGGCTGCCTGCTGAAACACGGATGAGTGCGTTCAAACTCACTGTCTTCCCTCTGCAGTCTTGCTATCCTTACCTGCACCCCTAATGAGAAAGATCAGGCGACTCAATCACCGATGTGTCCAGAGAAGATCTGTTACACAGAGTACCTGATGCGAATCGACCGAATCCCTCCGTTCAACAGCAATCATCCCTGCAGGATTCAATAGAAGTTCATATTTCATGACAAAAGAAATGTTGGTAATGAAATGTTTTGCTTTTGGTTTTAATTGTCACAATCTGGACAGTAAAAATAAATTCTTTAGCTTCTGTCCCTGCTAAAACACAAAATGTTACCAGCGATTTTTTTCAACTGGTTTCTATTACAAATATCTTAGTACACTTGAAAAATGACAAAATTAATTAAAATGTAACTTTTCAGCAAAGTGTAGGAGCTTTAGAGTAAATAATTCCTAATATTGATGAAAAAGTTACTCTTCTATTGGAGGATTATTTCACTTATAAAATAAGGAAAATGTCTTTATTATAAGTGAAATAATCTGCCAATGAAACAAGTATTTTTCCATCAGTATTAATGAGTTATTGATTTAAAGCTCCTATATCTTGCTGAAAAAGTTCTTGTAAGTTATTTATGTCTCTTTTCAAGTGTACTAAGATATTTGTACTAGAAACTCGACAAAAAAGTAAGATTCTGTGTTTTTTGCAGTTAGTTTTCAAGAACTAGAAAGCTGTTGCCTACTTTAAATAAAACATTGCATTTCTACCATCACAAACATAAACATAGAGCCTGTTAAACTCTACAGGGACTTTCGGTGAAACTGCTTGTTATTTAATTTGAAAAACAAAATGTTACGAGTGTACGCCTTTTGAAATGTTCATGAACATGTTCAGAAACCAGCGTGATGTTCTGCCTGACACTGAGGAGAGTGAAGGAGTGGAAAGTTAATTTGGATTCAGATTTTTGGTGTAAACCATCAAATAAATATGTGGAAAAACACTTTATGACCACTTTAAAGTTTGGTGAAATGTTTTTTAATACTTTATTAACCTCTATGTGACATAACAGACTTTTTGATATGTGTATTTTTTAAATAAAACAAACAGCCTCATTTGGGGTTTTTAACCATCTGTCTAAATAAAAACCAAATTGGTTCATTAGAGATCAGCGTTGGGTAGTAATTGGTTACATTTAATATTTCGGTTTGTCTGTTACTCTGTACTTGAGTAAAGCCTTTAGTAAATACCTTTTTCACTCTTCAATAATTTCTTAAATATCTTTTTTTTTTTTATTTAAGCTATTATATCTGCATAATGGATTTGCTTTGCTACACAAGTAAAGGTTGACATTTTCTTCAATTTTTTATTTTTTTGTGCAATTTTCCCAGGAGAACCAATAAAATGACTGCCTGAGTGCATGTGCCAGCCAAAATGTGTTTGAAATCGTCTCTTTGTCAGATGGAGCTCGACGTTTTAATCTCGTTTCTTTCTTTTTATGTTCGCAGCTCAAATAGTCTCATCGACAGTGCAATAAGGTAAGCTTTATAGCCGCATCCAGCCCCTGTTCTCTCCCTTCACTCCCACACACCATGAATCCCACTCGCTCTGGTCGATTAAAGCCGACTTTTGTACTTTTCAGCTCATTAACTGAGACGGTAAATGCGGTGTAACGTGATATCACAAAGGCAGATATGTTTCTCCACTTCTGCTCCTGATCCCTCTTGGTTTGTCTTCTTCCTCCAGCATCGCCATGGCTACAAAGGAGAACATCACATTTCAGCGTGGGATGCTGAAGTCCATTCAAACCAGGGTCACAACTTTGGCCAGTATCCTTTTAGCTCAAATCGATTCTGCTTTTATCTCACTGTTAGATTCATATTTCAGCTCTTTGTGCTCTTAGCATTTCTATAACAGCTACATCATTAGCTCCCATTTATGCTTTTTTAATTATTATCAGTATTTGCGTGGTTATATTAGAAATCCCACTAATGGATTTGGTTTTGCCTGCTGCTTTTTGTCTCTTACTTACTTACTGTGAGGAAGGCAGGCTTGGCTCTTAATTATTTTTCCTTCACCACAATTCCCCTCTCCATCAGATCGTTTCCCTGCTATCAACAGCCTCATCCAAAAAATCAATCTGCGCAAGAGGAGAGACTCTTTAATCCTGGGTGGAGTGATTGGTATCTGCACCATTCTCCTTCTGCTCTACACTTTCTACTAAATATCTGCTGTAACTCAGACCAAATGTTGCCTCGAGATTTATATTATACTCTCTGTTGTAACTGAGATAAATAATTGCTAAAGGTTGTTTTCTTGTGATGTTTACACTATAAATGCTTAAGGAGATATTTTCCAGGGATTATGTTCTGTTGATGTAAGTTTTTCTTAATTAAAAGGTGGCGAGCGTTCAAATCCGTCATGCTCAGTCAAGTTTATTTCAGCCATGCAGAACTATGGCACAGTCGTACAGTATGAACGTATAAACATGAGCATCAGAGTCCGAACATGAGTGCATATGAAGGGAAACGCCCCGTTTCATTGTTTATAGATTATTGTAAACATTCACACAGCTATGTGGAAGCCAACCAGGAGTCAGTACAGCTTATCAAGTTAGCGCGCGAAGCAGGACATCAACTAGGACAGCAGGAAGGCTTCAAATGTTTTAAACTAGAGATGCACCAATCAACAGGTCGAAAACGGAAAAATCTGAATCTTTTCATTAAATCGCTTTTTTAACCAAGAATGTCCAAAAATAAGGTCCAGGAGCCGTTTGCAGCCCTTGGAATGATTTTGTGCGGCCCTGTTTCCAAATCAATATTGGTGCGAAGGACACGTTCTAAAATGTTTTTCACCAACAAAATGTAAAAATACTGAAATATATTGGGCGTCACACGTTCTCCTTTTCAATTTTATAGTAAATAGAACAACTTTACCCAAAGGAACGGTCAAATCATTACATTAAATAAGTGTTTTGACATAAAGCCTATTCCTGAAATCATACAGTTTCATTAAAATGTGACTTTTCTAGTTTATCTAGTTTTAATATTTTTGCCTTTTTTAATTGGATAAATATATTTTTGCTTTTAACTTAATTATTTGGCCCACAAGTCAAAAGTTGTGGCTATGAAAGCATCAACCTACCAAGCTGAGCTTTTAGGAGTAAGAACTATTACAAATATCAAAGAATCCACAGAATAAAATGCAGAAAATCTAAAAGTCAGACCTGAAAAAATAAATCCTTATCGGTGCATCTCCATTTTAAACGTTTTGTAAACAGATTATTTTCCCCTCGGCCATAAAAGTCCAGCTGATTGTAGTAGATTTTTTGTTTAAACAACAGGTAGTGTTTGCTTTCTTATTCATTCCTTTATCTTCACTCTATTACACTCGTTTTTATGGGAGTCCTTAAATTCCTCTTAAAGTCCCTCTAGTTTGGTTTCTAAAAGGATTCCTCCTCATTCCTTTGTTCCTGAGTTTGTGGGGTTATCAAGCAGGAGCGTTTCCTGAAAAGGACGCATGATGTACACCATCTTTCTTCATACTTTTTTTTTTTGGTCCACAGCAGAAAAACAGAACAAAAAAAATGTGCACATTGGAATTCCTTCAGACTTTTATCAGCTCGTGTTTTGCGCTTCCTTCCGTCCTCAATCTGAGATCCTCATTCCTCTGTGCAATTTAGAGATCTGGAGAAGTTAAGGGAAACTGTTTCCATCCGCCTTGATTCATTGTTGGGCCTCTAAGAGAAAGAGAGCAGAGGAAAATATCTTAAACATTTAAGTCTTCCTACAGTGAGCCAGCACTCGGCCTGTCTTCATACCTATTGTAAGCACTATGAAGATGATTACAACCACACCCGTCAGCATCGCCAGAATACTGAGCAGCATTGATCGACGCCCATACTTTCTTGCGCCCTCGATATCTCCCGTGTGGAGAACTGACCTCGACTGATGGGAAAGAAAAATTCACCAAGCATTAAATATTTAAATACGCTGCTGGAGGAGAACCACCTGTGGTGCCAAAAAACTAGAAGAAAGTCGTTGAAGGATTGCAAACACTCACCACATTCGCGTACCACAAGGCGCAGACATTGAACGGCACTCCGGGACAGAAGCAGGACACCACGGCCAGCCAGAGGTAACTGGGCGGCTCGGATCCCGGTGGAACCGGGGAGGAGAGCTGGCCCAGGCTGAGCCGGGAAGTAGATCTGGGTGGGGCCGTCAGCTGCCCGATGGAGCCTGACTTCAGCGGGGACCTGCGTCCGTTCTGCTCCGCGTCCAGGGAGCGGACGCTGCCTCTGGCGTTCAGAGGGAAGGAGTCGGAGGGTTTGAGGTTGCTCTCCCCGGTCGGCTCCGCGGGGGCTTTGCTCAGCAGCTTCTCGGTGTCCTGGAAGTCGGTTGGGTTGGAGACTTCCCTGTCGCCCAGGCGACTCTTCTCGAAAGCGGCATCAGTGTTGATGGCCATCACCGAGCGGTAGGATGGAGGTCCTAGTAAGTCTTCCCTCAGTTGTTCTCCTTGGGGGGTCATCACATTAAAGCGTTCAAATTCAGAGAGAGGCCTATTTAATAAACCGTCTAACTCCATCCAGATTCCTTATTGATGAACTCGATGTTATTGATGTCTCTGTCCCTCTGGCGTTTAGTTGCCGGTGACGCACGCCTCGCTTTTTACCCCCACCCTCTGGTGTTAGCTTTGTGAGGAATTACAGCATCCATCCCTCACATCCTCGGCGCATCACCAGCGCAGGAGCCCTACTTAAGCACCAGGCGAGGCATGGGAATGGCCAAAAAAGCGATTAAACCTCCTTTAAAGTGAACGCGCGCGGCGCGTAAAAGCATTCCATTTACGCGCGGTGGCAGCAGCCAGATCAGCAGCCAGGACACGGCCAACTGCGAGTAATGGAGAAAGGAAAGAGAGCTGATCACAAACCTTTCAGTACATTCACGATCTGCTGACTGAGAAACTACTGCGAAGGTTGGCCTTGTTGAGGTTTTTAAGTGGAGGAACCTTAGATGACCTGTGAAAATCTTTGGTTCTGATTTCAATAAAGCCTTTTCTAAATGTTTATAACATTCTTGTTTTTAAAAGCAGGAGTTATGTATTTCAGTAGGGACCAGTCTGTTCTGTTTCATGTATTTACACCTGAAATGTGAAAAAAGTGGAGCAGCTGCTCCATTGTTTCTTAAAATTGGGTTTGCAAACTCTTGTTTTTGCTCCCTGAATTTTCTTTTCCTTTTTCCAAAGGAAGGTTGTACCAGAGGAATAATTTGAAGAAACTAACAGGTGCAGAAACTAACTTTTTTCTCTCAAGGTTGCAACAAGATGTTGCATATCTTCTACAAGTCTGTTGTGGAGGCTGCGATTTCTTCGGCCACCATCTGTTGGGGTGGCAGCATCAGGCCCAGGGTTTCAAAATGGCTGCCAAGGAGGGCTGGTTCTGTTCTGGAGAACATCTGTACTGAGCAAAGAATGATCTTTAAAAAGTCCAGAAAAATCTGATCACCCTCTTCAAGAGTCTGTTATGCCACACCAAAGTGTCTTCGGTCAGATGGTTCTTCAGAGCCGCTGTAATACAGTCTGCTACAGGAGATCCGTCCTGCCCACACACATCATATGTGGCATTTTTGTAAATATTTATATCAATTTAGTTTAACTTGTACTTGAATTAGTTTAGAACCAAAATCTGTAATTATTTTTTACATTTTGAAATGTGTATAAATGTGTATACAGACCCTCCTTTGATTAAAGTGCTTAGGAAAACCTGGAGGTTGTTTTATTCATCAAATGTCCGGTGTGATGACGGGACCTTTGGGTAAAAACCACTGTTTGAACTTGTAACATCAGATTAAGTTAAGTTCTGTTTCCATCTAAGTTGTAAGTTATTGTTTCGTCCATTTTTTTTGCAAGAAATAAGCTACATATGTGTGTGTATATATATATATATATATATAGATATATCTATATCTAGATATAGATATATCTATATCTAGATATATATATATAGATATATATCTATCTATATCTATATAGATAGATATAGATATATCTATATCTAGATATATCTATATCTATATATAGATATAGATATATACACTGCTCAAAAAATAAAGTTGTTTAAGTGTTCCCTTTATTTTTTTGAGCAGTATATATATATATATATATATATATATATATATATATATATATATATGATCTATATATATATAGATATATCGATATATCTATATATATAGATCTATATATCTATATAGATCTATATATATATATAGATCTATATCTAGATATATATATAGATCTATATATAGATATATATATATATATTTTTTTTTTTATTTATTTATTTTTTTTCCAAACACTCAAGTCGGAAGTGCGTTGAAGGACCAAACCACCTGCTGCAGCCACTTTGGACAGTTTTATTTTTGGAGATCCGCGACACGTCAGAATGGACGATAATCAACAAAATGTCAGGATTTCGCCAGAAAACCGGGTTTCTATCGGCGGGAAGCGGCTGAACATCGTGAGCAGGTGAGAATGAGCATCTGCAAGCTTTACTTGGCTGCTCAACTTTATGCATTATCTTGTAATATTTTGAGTTAGAATTTAAAAATCCACGAATTTGAGACGAAATGCCTAATTTCCTTAATTGTTTTTATTTGATTGCAATTTATTATTACTACAACTTCCAGAAGGAGGAAGAGGATTTAAATTTAGAATAAATTTAGTTTAATTTAGCTGCATTATTTGTACTGTGGTTAACCATTTGAGTTTGACCGTTTCAGGGTCTCGTTCCGGAGTGGACGGTGAAGCTTTGACTAGGACATTTGCCTTTTCCACATCTCCTTGATCCTGAAGATGGAGAGCAGCACCACAAACTGGTCACAATTCATTCAGTACAGTGATAGTGCATACAGAATAAACACCATGTTAAAAGATCAACAGGTTGGTATAACATTTTATTTATGAAACATTTTGCAACCAAGAAGCAAAACTGAATTTCTGACATACAGTATAAAGTTAATTGGTTGTTTATTAGGAAGTAACTGATAAAAGTTGTATTTAATATCACAAACACCAGTAAATGTAACAAAATGCTTCCAAAATGAACTATATTTAAAGTTTAAGACAGCTTTGTTTGAGTAGTTAATTCTGTAACCATTTATTAAACTATAATATTGAATTACTTTTTAATTTTATTTAAATAATTAGTACCTGCTTTATGCGACAGGTATATTAAATATGTGCTGCAGTTTCACAGAGCGTAGATGCAGAATGACAAAACCGTTTTTATTTCCACGTATTTGACAGACCTGAATAATAAGAACATTTTCAGTGAAACCAGTTTGACAAACTCAAACGTCATGTATTTTGATTCATGTTGTTGCATGCATAAGATACCAACGTTGAATATCGAGGTCTGGTGAGAAGAAATGTGTCGGTGTTGCTTAGTTTCAGATTAAGAAAATCTCACAGGACGGTTATTATTCTAATTTACCAAACAGTGTCACAAATTAGATAATTATGTCTTGCTTTAAAAACTAACTGAATAATATGTATAATTACAGCAAACGCATCAAACTCTTCCAATTAATCATTTCAGTTTAAAATGCTTTAATATTCAACCCAAAAGATGCTAAACAGAAACTTATTTCACACTTTTAAGTGTCACTAAACTCCATTTTAATTCAGCGAGAAGGTGCCGCCTCAATATTTCGTCCATCTGTGTTTTCAGGGCCTTTGCGCCACCTGGTGGTGAGTTTGAGGAAGCACACCAAGGCCATGTCTTTCAAGGAGCTCACAAGTTCATGCTGGTCAGTAAAAACATAGAAATGGTGATTTATTCTCTTTTGACAAACTACTACAGGTCATGTTTATACCTCAGTGATGTATTTTTTTTATTAGTCTCCATATTTTATTAAAATGTCTTCATCTTAAATTTATTAGAAACCAAGAATATTTAAGCTAAATTCTTAAAAATGCCTTTTCTCCTCAGTAATAAATCCCAGCATCTCTCCATGTTTGTCCTGTGACTTCACAAGTGAACATGCTGCGGAGGAATTTGATGAAAAGCCGAAGACGCCTTGAGGCACTGAAAAACAGACGTTATGCAAGTTTTTTTCCCCCCTTCTTTTCCTCTGGAGTATATGTAACAGCCACTGAAATGAGGCCACACTTATAGAGTCTTAAAACTTGATGGAGAGCATTCAAGGAAGCAGAAAACAAGAGTTTTCAGTTTTTAAATCAATACATACACATTTCTGAGAGGTTTTATTTTCAGTTTTTGGACATGAGATCGATCACTGCTGTGGTGTTTTATTACCTTTACTCTGAAGTTCACTTTTGAGGGAAACGTTTTGTTCTTTATTATAAGGCGGAAAAATTAAATCATTCTCAACATCCATGCAGGAACACAAGATTTTACTATGAAAACTAAATAATGGATTAACACAGAATGCAATGATTCAAATTGTAAATTAAATATCCAGTTTACTGAACTGCATTCCCAGCAGTGTCCGTCCTTTTCTTCTTCTTCTTCTTCTTGAGTCATGCAGGGCAGTGCTGGCCAGAGCAGTTCTTCAGCTGGCAGCTTTAGCATGCATACAGGAACATAAAGCTTGCCAGTGAAGAACTGCTGTGAGTCAGCCATCAGTGACGCACCTTCTCCTAAACATCACAAACTGCAACTCCGTCTCCTTCCTTCTTCTGATTTTGGTTTATCCCTGCAGACAGAGAACAACAGACTGTCAAACTTCCTCTATGAAGTTTCTCCACATGAAGCGTAGGCACGAGGTGGCCTGCAGCCAGTCACACGCGTACGGTTAGTGGGCACAGAGTGTGTGTGTATGTGTGTGCGATCAGCTGTGATTAAGTAGCTAAAACTAGATGATATGTAGGAACGCCTGAGGAGATGCACACACATAAGATCATGTGCCAGATTACCAGCAGCGGCCGCTCGGCTCTGTCTGTGCATGTTCTGCTGGGCCACCAGCGAAATTCTTGGATGTTCTTTTAGTTATTTAAAAATCACAGACGGCCTCTCAAAGAAACAGTCAGTTACTGTGGTTACGGGATGAGCGAGAGGAGCGGACAGTCTGTGCATGAGAGTGGAGACACTGGAATCATTTCAGAAGTGCAAAGAGCTTTTTGTGAAGCATTGAAGGCTCTTCAGGGAGTTTAGGAGAAGAATCGTGTAGTTAAATATGATATAGGAACTTTAAATTGGGTTTAGTCTGCACTAAACTTCAATGTTTGCAAATTTAATTCAAAGTTTTATCTCAAAGAAAAAGAACATTAATTCCTCCTCCAGTGAAATAAATCTAAGTAGACTCATTTTTCTTTCTGAAAACTAAAATTTAAAGTACTTGGTCAGCATTAAAAATATTTTTTAGCCTTCCTACCTTAAGAGGTGACGTCACAGTGGGTGTGTGAGGAGGTGCTTTAAGAGATTTTTATTTTACAAATCAAAATAGAGTGATAAAGTTTGCTTGTTTCACTTATTATCATGGTTAGCAACACTAGCATGAAAAAACAACATCCTCTGTGTGACTTAATATGGAAACTGATCACAGATTTTCAAACGTGTACAGAGCAGCTTTGCTCACAGGAATCAGCCTTCCTGTTATCTGCGAAAATGTCTTTCTGTCTCACACCCTGAATGAACAGCAGACATGTGTCGACATGATTTAGCGTTTACAGTTTTTTTAAGTAGCTTCTTTGACGTCACGCTTCACTGACTTTCTCTCAATAACTGCCTTCTCACCGAAGAGCGTTGCAGTCACTCTTTGCCGGTGGATCTTTATAGTGTAGCCACAAATCAAACATTTAATTTTTGTGATTCCCCCCCCCCATTCTAAGCTGAATCGGCTAACTCACTCACTCTTTGGTTACCTAGCAACTCACTCACTCTAGTCCTTGGTTACCCAGCAACAACATGTTGAGTAAGATTTAAAGGTTTCGCCACTGAGCCTCATCGCCACTTAAAAATAAACAACGGCGTTTAGTAAAAACTGGATATAACAGGAAAGATTAGGCTAACAGTTTGGTAATATTTCAAGTATTTAAAACAAAAACTAATCAATAATTATCGATTTCGACTGATATAAAACACTTATTGTGATACGTTTTTCAGCCATATTGTCCAGCTCTCCTCACAAGAGAGAAATCAGGCTGTTTTTAAGTATTGCTGGTTGCAAAACACTCAGTTGATCTGTCAAAGTAAAGGAGTAAATACAACAATTATTTGAAAGCTGTATTATTTGCTGAAAAACGTACCACAGTATATGTGTTTTATATCGATTGACATTGATAATTATTGATTCAATTAGATTGCCATTGTACAGTAAGCAGTACAATGAAATTAATAGCACAGCTCTTCTTAGGGCATTTATAAACAGTCTAAACACATAAAACTAGAACCCAGGTGTCAAACTCCAGTCCTCAAGGTGTCCTGTAGTTTTTAGATGTGCCACACGTACCAAACACTGGAATGAAATGGATTAATGACCTCCTCCTTGAGTCGATCAGTTCTCCAGAGCCTTAATGACCTAATTATTCTGTTCAGGTGGTGCAGCAGAGGCACGTCTAAAGGTTGCAGGACGCCGGCCCTTGAGGACTGCAGTTTGACACCCCTCGACTCAACAGTGTGATCTGAAAAAAAGCATGTTAGGTTAGTTTTTTAAATTTGTAAAATCCTGCCACACAGTTGGCGTGACATTTAGTTTTTTACTTTTAAGCAGTCGTGAGGCACACTGGCGAAACCTGAAACTGCTGCTGTGCGAGTTACTCAAGAGGTTGTTGCTAGGTAACCAAAGAATAACTGAGTTGCCAGGTAACCAAAGAATTAGTTGATTTCACCAACCTCACATTTTTCCCCTATAGTTCTAATTCTCAGTTGTGGCTGAGCCTTTTCCCTTCAACCCGAACCTAAAACAGTAAAAACTAAAATATGACACACTAAAACTGGCTAATAGCTGTTCAGTAAATGACAGTCTGAGCAAGTCTGTGCTTCTCCCGCTTGCAGAAAACCTAATCCTGAGTAGATCTGGAGGCAAGAAGGATGTGCTCACGTGAGGCAGACGAGCAGCAGTACATGCTGTACGTTTCTGCAGGTTTGAGAGCCATAATAATCACAAATATCTGGGAATATTTGCTGGAGGGGGTTTATCAACACAACTAAAATGTTGCAAAATAAGTGGCTCACTTAAATCATCTGAAAGAGAGTTATTTTGACCATAAAACTAAGAATCCCGTGTTGTGCAGAGGAATAAGCCTCCTGACTGATTTATCAATGTGACGAATGTCTGTTTTTTTTTTTTCCTGAATGTGGTGAGTCAGCGGATATGGCGGCTGCCTGTGCTGGCCTGCAGCTGACTGCGCGTCGAAAACCAATCTCCAAACTGAAGGCTAGTCATCAACTGCACAAACTGATTTGTTTCTGTGCCAATCAAGTTAAGTTCTCATATTATCAGAAATAAATGAAACCAGCAATGTCTTTTATTTTAGATTTTTCCAGTCAAAGCCCACTGGACCTTTTCTTTCTAGCATTAAATAGTGATTGGCAGCACATTTTGATCAGCCGTCTCTTCACGGTCCTCATACTAAGTTTAGAAATATAAAATCACATACAATTAGGTTAATTTCATTCATTATTGACATTGGATTTATCCAATAGTACAACTGTTTAATGAAATGTGCAGACCGCACAACTTGCAAAAAGATTTCGTTTTGTTTTTTAAAATAGCGGCCAACAAAGACCCAGTTAGAAATATGTAAGGGTTAATAATCAAATCTGACATGTTCATGACATGTTTTGTTTTCTTTGCATCTGCTGGTCATTCAGGGTTCAGGAGAGAGTAGATCTAAGTAGATAACATGAAGGCTAAACAGAGTGTAGCAAGGTTGTTCTGAACAGGAAAATCTGGATTGCAAAATTCAAATTGTTTCATTGCTAGCTTGATAAATATAACCGTATTTATGTGATATGTCTTTTCTGTTGGATTCAGAAATAATCCTTCAAATCAAGTAACCTGTAACACATTTCTGCTTTAGTTTATAGTCAATACTTTTATAACTAAATGAATCAATAAGAGGGTTAAAGTTAGCCCTGTCACTGTAACACATTTTCCTGGATGATGAATTGACCAATAAGTTATTGAGATAAACCACAATATTGTTGTTTTAATATATTTTCAAGTACTATAACAGCAATGTACAATATGTAAACAAGACAACAAAATGACTTATGAAGTCTCTCTAAAACCTGTCCTTCAAAAAAAGGGCTAGTTGAGGCTAAAGCACCAGAATAAAAACTTATCGTCCAGTTTTTGGAAGGAAGTGACAAAGGAAGCTTATAAACAGGAAAGAAGGAAGGACACAAAGAAGGAAGAAAGTGAGGACATAAAAGGAAAAGAAAGGAAGGATACAACATTTAGGCAACAGGAGAGGGAATCAAACTGGGAACAACAGACATATTTCCATGTCTTATATTTTCCACATTTATCCAGACACGGAAAACAAAATCAAATTCAGACTTCCTAAGGACTCTGTGAAACATCCCAATAATGCTTCTTTTTTTAAATTAAATTTAATTTTTATGATTTTAGTAGTTTTTGAAGTACACACACATACATTGAACTCAATAATGCTTTTTAAAGGCAGGGAAGGCTGCGTTAATAAAAAGATGCATATCCAATCTGTTGTCCAACAACGCAGTATAAATGTAATGGAATAATGAGAAAATGAAAACCAGCAGACGATCCTGAGCTCAGTTTCCTGAGACGATCCTCCACTCCCTCCTGACCTGCTTGTTGGTGATGCGCCTCAGCCTCAGAGTGGCATCTTCAGTTTCCTGTCTGCTTTTTTTTTTTCCATTTCTGCGTCAGCCATGACCAAGTAAAGCCTTTGTCTCAATTGGCCCCATTTTTGAATAAAATGTTGTTTACAGAGACTTTATAATTTATTTGTCGTTTCTGTTATATTTATTTCAGATATTTAAAATGTCTTCCAGCTCCAGTGTTAAATAATCTTAAATATGAGAATATTTAACACTCTGATGATAAATATTCATCAGAATTTTAATTTTATTATTCCATTACCATCATATTACTTGGAAATGGTCTCAGAACAACGTCATAATTTATCGCAAAAACTTCTGGGCGTCCAGCAAACTGCGTTATTGTGAGGCACAGAGGCAAAACCTTAAACTGCTGCTGCGCAAGTTACTCAAAGGTTGTTGCTAGGTAACCAAAGAATGGCTGAGTTGCTAGGTAACCGCAGTCTGAGTCAGTTATGTGATTCCACCAAGCTAGCTTTAGCTGACTGAGAGGTTGAACAGCTGCAGCCTTTCCTCTGCCTACATCCCCCAGAATGCTGTGCAGTTCTGGATCGGAGTTCTGTGAATATTCTATATATGAGCACAGGAGAACACCAAGCCGGCGCTGAAGCTGGACCGGAGCTGCTGCTCCCGAGCCAAGCGTCTGCATGTGACCCGTTGGGAATGAGAACGTGTTGACACGCTCGGGCTCTCGCTGGCTTGATTAAGGTCAGGGATGAGGACATCCAGCGCACGTCCTGAAGGCTGCGGCAGAGTTGCAACTGAATTGCTTATTTGTTCCATAATGTGAACCTCCCTCCCTCCGCAGACAGTGACTATGCACGGGGCCTGACCTTCTCCGGTGCCACTTTTCCAGTGTCTTCTCTTCATTTTTTTTCTTCCTCACTGGCTCGTCTGTCCTCCCCACCTTCTCTCGGTTAGATCAGACTGTCCTGCATTCCTGACATTCCCACTGCGCATGTTAGAAATTCCACCCGGCTGCTGTGGGTTGGAGAAATCTCCTCCACTCCTCCTTTTCCGTACCCTCTTCATGCTTCACTCTCGGCGAGCTTGACCGTCCCATTTCGAGGTGAATGGAGTCACATGACGAGCAGCGTCGAGGGCCTTGAGACGGGCTTTCATGCACAGAGCAACAGTGTGAAGGAGATAACACACACAAAGCCCATCGAGGCCGCGCTGAGAGCAGCAAAAGAGGAAGGCAACACCGAGCAGGATGTGTGCTTCAGAGGAAAATAGGAATGATGACGTACAAACACAAAGAGGAAACTACTGACATTAAAGCTCTTGAAACTGGGTTACCACAGAGATAACCCTACAAGGCTAATGAGAGGCAAAAAGAGCCAGCACAGCTAAAAGTATCTAAGTAGGTTTACTTTTCTTTAAAATGCTATGCAACTGCTGTAAATCAATGAAGAGAGTAAGCCTGTTGCAATACGTAAATCAGCTAATCATATGGTACATTTAAAATAAATCAATAATTTACCTTTGTGTAATTTTTCCAATTTTTCTTTTTCTACCAAAAACTGGATGATAAAAGTCTTAAGTTTGCCGCTTTAGCCTCAAGAAAAAATTCTTACATATTTTGCTGATTCTGTTATTTTGTTTACTTATTTTGGATATTTAGAATGTCTTCCAGTTTTAATGTTCATTAGAGTTTAAAGTTTGTGTGTTCTTGCATTATTCTGTCATTACCATTATAGTTGTGTTACTTAATATTATCGTTTATTGCAAAAACTTCTGTGACAATTTATCATCCAACAAGATGCGTTATGACAGGCGAAACCTCAAACTGCTGCTATGCAAGTTACTCAATAGGTTGTTGCTAGGTAACCAAAGAACGAGTGAGTTGCTAGGTAACCTAATGAGTGAGTGAGTTAGTTGATTCCACCAACTTTACTTTTGCTAACTATGAGCAGCTAATGCCGTTCCTCTGCCTACATCTCCCAGAATGCTGTGCAGTTCTGGATTGAGGTTCAGTGAATATTTATTCAATTTATTATTCATTCACTTGTGACTATTGCGATATAATATTGTGAAGTGGGAAGAAGATGTAAATAAATATTTCTTTGCAAACTAGGTGAAGAGTTCTGGAGTTTGACTAGGCCATTAAAAAACCCTCCAGTGTAGCTCTGCTATGCGTTTAGTGTTGCTGTCCAGCTGGAAGGCGAACCTTCACCCATCACCTTTGACCAGATTCCCTGTCCCTACAAATTAAAGGTGTCCCCACAGCAAGATTCTGCCACCACCATGTACTTCCATAGGCTGGGGTAGGGTTAGTATTTGCAGTCCACTGAAAATGGCACCAATAGCGACTTTTTTCCAACTTTAACGATCTTGTTGACACTCAGTGCTCTCCATATTTTGTTGGGCAGATGGGCTATAATTTCCCAGTTTTCAACTCTCATCATGTCTCCATGATGCTGTTGGTTGAAACAAACCTCTGAGGCTTTTGTAGAATAGATTGCATTAGATTTTTAGTAACAAGCACTGAACACACCTCTTTAGGAATCAGACTGATTTTTGTGGTTGCAATATAACAAATGCTAAATACTTCTGCAAAGCATCAAGTTGTGATATCGTGAAGTCACACAATAACACAGAGCAACTGTGTTACACAAACCTCACCATGAAGCTCCCACAAGGGAACGCATTAAAAAAGGAGAAGAACAGATTTTGCATAATGCAGCTGCAGCTCTCTGAATGGAAAAAACTCAGTAATGAAATATTAAATCCAGGTAGATTCCTCTGCCTTGGGTGTGGCCCAGGCTGAGAGGTTGTTTCACGTCCCAGATTGAAGTTTCTATGACAAACTGATCGTTTCATAATGAGAACAAGGACAAAGACAGAGAAAGGGCGGAGGCTCACAGAGCAGAGATCCTCTTCTTACACTCTGGTGCTCACAGTTTCCAAGACTTTCACCCTGAGATCACAACACATAAAAGGTTGTGTGTTGACTACTTGAATGCTGTCCTGAATTAGTGACGCTGCATGAGGCCTATAAGCCCATCCTCAGGCATTCAGTGCCATGTTTTAATTGAACCTACATACATCCCTTCTTGCCCCATTTTCCCATGACAAGGCACGTAACATGAATTAAAGGGTGGAACCCAAGTTGAGCAAGATGGCTTCACTTCTGCAAAATGAGAGCAGTACGGCAGCAGCAGCAGAGGCAGCGAGGAGCAGGACGTGAAGAAAGACGGCAGGAAGAGCCACTCTGTGACTGACATCCTGTCGTCTGCATATGATCCTCATTGACAGGGCGGATTATGTCACGCTCCGGACTGCAATGGCACAAATGCAGCTCGTGACAGTCTACTGCGCATTCCTACCGGCACACTGAACTCTGGCTGCACAATTATGTAACATGCATAACGCCAAGCTTTCCTCTACAACCATCTGAACCGGAGGAAAAACCACCCATACATGAAGGCATTTTTGTTTTCTAAGCGTTTCAGCAGAGCTCCACGATGGACCTGGAGGGTTAAATACTTTAAGTCCCCCGCTTTTCAGAACGTACTTCTCGTTCTCATAAACATCCAAATAAACTTGAAGAATTTTCCATCCCTGCCAAATAACTGCTGGTGTCACTGCATTTCTGAGAAATGACTCTGCCTCAGTTATTCTGATTTTCACCTATCGCCTACTTGAGCGCAGGCTTCCTCCTTGGCCTGTCATGAACTCAGCAAATTTTAAAGAAGCTTCAGATGGAGGCCTTTCTGGATGACTTAGTCCAGGTCTGGAAGAAGAAAGTTAGAACATTTCCAGCTTGCATTATAACATTTGTTCAACATGAACTGCCTGTTTAACTAGCAAGCTTCCTCATTCCTCATCTGAATTCATTTTTACCCATTTTCTGTTACATTCGTGTAGTTATAGTTGTTATGTGATGAAAAACACTTAAACTGGCTGAATGTTTTTACTAGAAATGATTAAAATGTGAGTTTACAGCTTATCCGGACTAACTGTGAGATTTTTTGTGAAATCAGAGCTGCTTAGAGTCAGAGGGTCTGAAAGGCAGCAGGCCTTCAGCCAGAACTCCTAAAACACCCGATCTAAATCCCCATGAAGCTCAGAGTCATAAAAAATAAGGCGGAAAAAAGCAACAATCTAGCGTATAGATGTGAAAATCACATGAATAATGCGTTTCCCAGAGAACATTTTAATACAAACTGGGTCATGGAGCCACCACGGGCTAAAGCAGACTGAAAGAACCGAGCAGATTGTGGGAGAGCGAGGGAGAGAGAACGGATTCATCCAGCCCCACCTTCAGCACCAGCCGCCGGGTTGCTGCTCCTGCCCGGCTCATCCGGAGCGCTGCGCCGGAGTTGGGCGCTCCGCCTCGCCCACTGCTCCCCGCGGAGTCCTCCTGGAGCTTTTCCAGGGTGTGTCGGTGTCTGTGGATTTCCCACACGCTGCACAGTATTTAAAGGTCTGAGTGGATTTCTGGTATCTGGAGCGTTTTTTATCGTCGGAACCGCGGCGGACACAGCGCAGGACTTCAGCCCCTCTTCTTTTTCTTTTCCCCGTTTTTTACACAACTCCTGTCTGTCCCAGTCCTCCCTCCCTCTATATCTCACACACACTCACACGCCCAGTCCACACGCACAACCCGGCTTCCCACTCCGATCAGCTGGCAGCGTCATGACGTAGGCATCACGAGAATCGCACGTCAGTGGCGCGTTCACGCAGGACAAACTGCACGCAATGAGGCAGCAGATTGCAATGTTTCACTTGGAAACATGAGGAAAACACAGTGGAAGCATTAGTACTGGAAATGCACACATTGTACATTGTATGTATGCATTTATTACAATATAATTCAGGAAAATTTACCTGCTCTTATTTGGAGAATTGTTTTAAACTTGTCATATTTTAGGGTTTTTGAGCATTTCTGGCCTATTGCTGGTCACCACGATGGAGAACCAAAACTAACATAATTAAAAATAAAATCAGAAATATATATAAATTGTTTTTTCTTCTATTTCAGTTTTGGTCTCCCACCATGTCTGAGCGTCCACATGAAAAATAATAAAGTCAGGAAGTAAAGCATTGTTTTCTAATAAAGTTGCTAAGCTTCAGCTCACTGATAAACTGCTCGCCATCTTTGTTGATGCCAAGTAGCGTGTAGTGCTAACCAACCAACAGGCAGAAGTCGAAGCCTTAAACTGCAGCCACTCTTCATGAGCACAATGAGGCAAACGCTTGCAGGACAAGAAAAAATTAAATATTTATATTTCTGCTCTTATTTTTAGTTATGTCAATTTTGATCCCCCACAGTGTCTCAATCAGATTAAATTGAACTTTGATTAGAGTAATCCGAAACCATCACTGTGTTTTTAGCTGTTAGCAGGTGGACTTGCTGGCATGAATTGGATCATTTTCCTCTCCATATGAGGATGTCATGTTCTGTGGAGCAAAATAGACCAAAACATTCAACTCATCATTTACATGATGAATTGTCTTTCTTTTAACAATGGATTTCTTCTGTAAAGGCCAGGTTGTTGAGTGATATGTTGATGTCAGATTCTCCTGCCTGAGCGGGTTGTTACTGCAGCTCCTCCAGAGTTACCATCTTGTTGCTTTTCTAATCAGATCAGATGGAACCAGCAGAGATTCTTACTGTTGCTCTTTAATACACCTCAGATAAACTGTGACATCCTGTTAGCTAAAAATGTAGTTTTCACTAAAAGACGTGTGATTTCTGCATTTGGCAAATCATATTCTAGTTTTATGTTTAAGGAGTACTAAACTAGCTGCAAATATCTAATATAAACAATTTGCTCTGAAAAATCAGACAGAATCTGACTACAGGTGAAACAGTTTAGCAGGTTCACTTTGCTTGAACCTCTTGAGGCACAAAGTTTTAATACAATATGAACACATTCATTATTCTGAAGGTGTTTAAACAATACTGTGCTCTGGTGGACGTACCTTCAGTATTTTATAAAATGTGAGCTATAATAATTGTTTCTATTTTACTGTTATGAAGAGAGAGGAAATGATCAGCCAGTCAATCCTTGGGCAGATTAACAAGGTGGATAACTTATGTAAATGTGGCCGAAAATACAAATATAGATATATAATAATAATCTACTTCATAAGTTACTGAATAATATCTGATGAGTGAAATACAGCATGCAAATAATAATGGACCAGATCAACCCTTGGGGAGTCCCCCTAGTTTAAAAAAGCTGCTGTACTGAGGAGTAAAAACAAACTATTCCAGATAAACTCAAGTAGGAGGAAAATCAGTCCAATCCAGATACTGTAACCGTCTAGTTTTACCTGGTAGCCATAATGTTTTTGCATAAATCTAATTTTGTTTGTTTGATTGATTGATTTTGAGGTTAAAATGTGCTTTCTTTCTTTTAATGACGTTGAGGCTCACGTGCAGCGCTTATTTGATATTCAAATATTGCCTGGCGTCATCCGAGCTGCAGCTGGTATTCAGTAGTTTGATGCGGAAAGACGGACATGTTTCCTCTGAATGAGGAATTAGACTGAATGACTGGTTTCAGCCAAAAATAATGTAATGAAAACAATAAAACGAAGTTGCTGATTGCTACTGTCTCATTCAGTTCTGGGTCAACAAGTAATTTGCATTATGTCTTAAAACCGATGAGTGAAGATGAAAGGAGAATCAGGGAAAATAACTGAGTCATTTTTAGCTGGTTAAAATGAGTTAGCTTGGCGTGACCTTCACACTGCAGCCTGAAGTAATCCAATTCTGATTTATTTGCCTTAAACATCTGATCTTTTCATGATAGTCTGAACAACAGAGATCGGATTTTTTCCAAATGCGCCCCAGACCACTTGGACATCCGATACGTATCCGATCTGTTCAAAAGTGACTTGAGTCTGTACGGTTCATCTGACCTGAACGTCACTGATACTCAACAAACGTCACAATTAAATTGTTAACGTGTTGGCTTTGGTCAGACAACAAAGTCAAAATTGTAAGATACATTCCACTACTGTTTAATGGTGGTTGGTAAAACACAGAGCACGCTCTCTGTGTGACCTTATTTTGCCCTCTACGGTGCATGCGGGACACATTTAGATCGTTTGCAGTTCACACTGGAGATCATGTGAATGTTGCAAAAAAAATCAGATTTGACAAAAAATTTTAATTGGGTCCCTTCAGGCTGCTGTGTGAACGCGGCCTCAATAAAATAAAAATAAGAACCAGCTTCTTTGAACAGAACACGTATCCATTTTCTGGCTCCCGTGAAAAGCTGTAGCTATCTCTATACTTCATTTGTTATGAAAAGTGAAGCAAATGTTTATTCCAACCTGTCGACATATCAGGTAGGTTTCGTATGAACATGCTGGAAAAGGAACTGACATGTCTTCATTTTTGCGATATTAACCAGCTGCAGTTGCCTGTGGAGACATCAGCAGGTTGGGATGAACTTCTTACCCTTTCCAAGCTGGCGCATGCTGACACACACATTTTAGGACTGTATGGCCAGTCTTCTTTTTCTGTCTGCTGAGAACCTGGGCTTGTCACTCTGCAGCTGTAAAGTTGCTGCAGTGGAAAAAACTGCTTCCTCACTGTCACCTGACTCAGTGAGCACACGCAGCAAATCATGGTCGGATTTATGATTGCTTTATTGATCCATTTAACCAAATGCAATTCTACGAAAGTCGGTTTTCTTTGACGATTACACAAATTCTACAATTTCCTGCTTCTTTGTGAGTTTTCAATTTGCATAAAGTTCAACACTTGACCCGGGTTAAGCTGTTTCAGAGGAACTGTTAATCACTTTGCAAATTGCTGGGTCTCAGCGTGTCACTTTCACAGATTCATGAGTCATACACAGTGTCCTTTTGCAGGATTCATGAGGCTTGAGATCATTATGAATCAGTAATTTTCATTATAACACAACATTAGGATGAGTACAGGCAATAAATGAGGAACAATATGAATCATCACTTTATTTTCCTCATATAGAAGCATCAAGACTACAGTTTGTCTTTTATTTTAACTGCTACGCAAATATTTTTGCTAACTAGAACTATAGGCAGATGATAATAAAAAGTGTCAGATAGATTCAGCCATGGGAATAAGCTGTACTCTACATCTCTATTTTATACACCATATCTCAGCTTGTTAGATGATCTACACGCTCTCTGGTTTGGAGGGATAGCAGTAAGGTTAACCCCCCTTCATTTGCACTGCAAAACACTTGGCCTCGCTGAGCTGACACTTATTTTATGCAAACTCCTTCCGAATCTAACTTGGCATACCTTTAAAAGCTGTAAAGTTGTCAACAACTGTGCTGTTGTTGTTGACAGCACATCTCAGTGCACTTTGATACATCAGGATTTTTGAGTTGACTTAACAATGTCTTAAGCAGTTAACTTCTTATGTTTCATTTAGTTTATGGCCAGATTAGTTGAAACAAACACCGAGTTTGAGAGGAGAGAGTTTGGGTTACCCTAAAATATGTCAGTAGCAATGCTGCTATTGGTTTACACTACTGTAAAACATTTTCCTACTACTCTCCATGTATGTGTTTCTGAATTATTTCTAATTAAATGATGGAGAATGACTTCAGTTCTCCGTGTTTTCTGTTTCTAGCTTTATCTTCTTCCTACAACAGAGAAATCAGTCGAGATAATGCTACTAATACCTTTTGTTTTAGCACTGTCTTATTAACAATAATCATGTCTTTGCCACAGTTTCTTTACCAGGCAAATCAAAATACACTGTTCTGTCTCAGCAAACTATTTTCTTTCTAAGACTGCACTCACAAATATACTTATTGGACTTACTTAAAAATGTAATGTCAAGTGGTTCCACATAACTCTTTTTTAAGGCTAATGCTAACTGAACTTCTGCTAACTGAGCTTCCTCTGTGCACAGTGTTATTTCCATAGAAATTTCTCCTAGACCATTGTTTTGTGTTTTTTCTGTATTTTCTTGCTCTCAAACATGCAGATGGACTCTCATAGCTCTGTTGTTGGCTTCTTCTGCTAAAAAGGAGTCATTCCTCTCCACTGTCGCCCCATATTGCTCACCCTAGGGGATTTCTCATTGTATTTAGACGGGCTTGCTTAATGGATTACTATTACCCAATCAACATTATGAATTGAATTTGTTTGTCTTGTACTAAATTTAAACTGCCTTGATGTTTAGATTTGTTGTGAAAATGCTCACAATTAATCAAACAGAATGTGAGGTCAAAGGCAACGCATCACAAATAATCTTCCTGTGTGAAACGAGAAACAGAACATGTAACAAAATTTTCACTCAGAGGAACAACCTTCTCATTCACTTGAACTGCTGAAACACATTTGTGTTTTAAAACTGCTTCACTTCTCTGTCTGTATTTTCGCCAGATATAAACAGTTTATCTGAATTTCTGATTCAGATAAATTTAGATAAGATGTGTCAGTTTTAAGGCGAAAGGCTAAAGGAAAACATTTTGTATCGTGTCTGTATCACAGTGTGAACTTTGTCACTCCAGCATGGATAAATGCTACGTGTCATTTCTGACTCAGCATGATGATTTATCATCTTTCTTCCTGCAGCTCCGGTGTATTTCAGAAGTGTGGGGAAATAAATGAGCATGAAAGACTTGTTGAGGCTCTGACTGAGCTATTTTTGTCAGATACACAAGTGTGACCATAAACTACCACTTCAGTAAATTTTGGTGAGGTTAGCATGGTTAAATCTGAGCTAGTACTTCTCAAAGTATCAAAGTTTGCTTTAATTATTCAATTAAAGTCCATCTGTTTGTTTCTGTGCACAGAGATGTGCGATCTGTCCCTTAATGAAGACTCTGTGGGACAGGAACAGGATGGAAACTCCCTTTAAAATTCCACATTGAGGAAGCTGTTAGCCAAGATATGTGGCCTGTTAAAAGGACAGTTATATGATCTTACTGTGAGCTTTTTTAAACTTCCCTAAATAGATATATTCCTGTCAATCATGACAGGAATATATCTATTTCAAAAATAGATAAATGTTTCATAAAAACAAAACATTTGTTTGAAAAATTGTTTTAAAATTGCTTTAAAAGATGCTGAATTTTCTTTAGCAGCATAGAGCTAGATTAAATTTCCTCAGATTTTCTTGATCTTCTGAGCAGAAGAGTAATGTTTAGGTTTCCACTTTGTATCCCTACATTGTTTTATTACCAAACATATTTTTTTGTAATCAAAAAGCAAAAGAAATCCTGAACTGAAAAAAAAAAAAACACATGGTAGTACAGATCAACATTTACGGAGCCCTCCAGGGGACATGGGAATTTTTGTTCTTTTGCGAGGGAATGCAAAAGTTCCCTTGTTTGCGAGAAAACAAAAAAGAAATGTTTTCCCCATGTCCCCTCAGGCCTCTGTAGAGAATGATACCTGTGCACCTGTGATATAGTTTAGTAATCTGATCCCCAAACTTTTCTGCTTCCAACCCATTAATCATCACCTATAACTTCTTTCTGGGATTATTTTTAGTTCTTATGGTCTTATCAATCACTTTTTAAGGTTAGAGTAAATTGATTGAATATTGATTAGAATAGCAGCTTTTTTGTGACAACAGCAACATAAGAAAAACTGTTAGTTGTATAATGAGGTCTATTTCTGAAGTAAGTGGTTGAACTAAATTTCTCCATTTTTGTATGTCACAATTAAACACCTGAAAATGTCTTTCATAGCCTCTGACATGCCAGAATATGTCTACTTGTTTTGGTGTTTATGGTTTCATTTTTGATAACAAAGCTTAACGTGTACTTTCAGCCGGTTTAATATGCACTGAAATAGAAGCTGTACTAATTTTGCAATCAGTGGATTACTATTCATCACTTTTTAAATATATTTTAAACACTCAAACGTACTCTACAAATCGTACGCTTTTGTCTATAGTGTTTTTATGCCACGATGTGAGGACTTTACGTCATGACCTCGTGGCGCAACGGTAGCGCGTCTGACTCCAGATCAGAAGGTTGCGTGTTCAAATCACGTCGGGGTCATTCACTTTATTGATTAGTAATTTTGTTATGAGTTTAAACGTAGTAGTAGAAGGCTTTCGCGTTGGTTTTCCTAATAAAAGGAGCTGCATGTGGCATAAAAAGAAAATCATCAAACAAATTCAAACTTAGTATTGTACAAATCTAATATAATAGACACTTGTCACCAAAACAGGGCTCGTCTCTAAGAGGTGTGTGTTCTGTTGCCATGGAGAAACGTTAGTTCCGGAACAAACAGGAAAAGTCGCTGCGAAGCATCTTCTGGGATTTACAAGGATATTTAATTCCAACCCAACGGAATCTAAAGAGGAAAGCTACTAATATTCGTGAAAGTAATTTAATATATATATTTTTTTATTTCTGTCGCTTTCTGCTCTAAATCGTTGTTAACGACGTCTGCGCAGGCGCATTTCAAAGACCATCATGGCAGATGAGGGTAAACGTAACAAACTGCTGCCACCAAGGGTCTCTGACCTCAGGAAGAACAAAAAGAAAAATAACGCTTCTGCTACTGATTCAAAACTAAAAGGTAATCAATTTTGACTTTTTCATGGATTAAACATGCGTTTAAGATCATGATAGGGCTCTTCACAAAATCAGTGCAGATTATAGACAACAAGGCACTAACTTAAACTGAAAGCATTGTATTAATTTGATAAAATGCAATGCTTGGACTTGTAGCTTTAAAAAGGTAGTGTTAAAGTCAGTATCACTGATTATATAACAGCATAGTTGGAACTGCACAACATCTTCCACTTCTAGCTACATTTAAAACTTTAAAACAACATATTTACCATGTTAAAATAATCTGTATATCCAACATAACTGAGTTTTTACATAGCGTGACATAAAATACAGAAGCTAGTTTTTAAAAAACAAAATTAAAAGGCTTGATATAACTAATCTAAGACTACTACTATAAATAATGAAAGCTAAACTAAAACTAAGCAATATTTAACTAATTATAACATAAAAAAAATAGCAAGCACACTCATAAAAAAATAATTAGACAATCTTCATTGTCATTCTTGGAAATGTACATATTGAGCAAAAAAATTGTTGCAAGGCTCTAATAATTATAAAATAAATAAGTAATAATAAAAAGTGTCAATATGAATATATAATTTAAGCTAGCTGAATTTCATTGTGACAAGAAGTCACAATGAAATAAAGCTAAACTATAATGAAAAACCCAAACTATTCTAACCCTGGTCAGTAGCCCCTTCAATTTTGTCAGCTTTGTTTGCAAATGTGCAAGATATTACATGTTTATGTCGCCTACCTGCAGAAAATCCTGGGAGTTTCTCTCCAATATCCCCTCAAGATCCAGGTCAAACTCAGCTTTCCAAGTTCAGAGCTACCGGTACGAAACCCAAGGATAATTTCTCTCGGGGTGCCGGGAAGGCAAAAGAACGACAAAAGGATACAAGGAGCCACCTGCCAGCCTCTCACACAATCAGCAACAACAAAGTTCCTGCACATCTAATGAAGGCTGCCTTCCAGGCCATGGACACCCTGAGGTGGGAAGGAGCGCTGCCGGACCCGCAGGAGGAAGAGAAAAGACTAGAGCGGTACAGAGCCAACAGGCGACAGCGGTACATCACACACAGAGAGGCTCTGCTGAAAGAAGCCCAGTATGCCATGACAGAAACAGAAGTGAAAACTTCAACGAAATGAACACCATCAGGATCCACAGGCGGCTCACAAATGAACTCTGACTTACTTACAAGCTGTATGTTCAGTTCTGCTTTTTTTTTTTGCCATGCAATAAAAATAATAATAGTGACTCATCCTTCTGAAAATATTAATTGAGGATTTTACTCCTTTTACCCTTCAAGGAAAGTATTACAAGATGGACATTTAAAATCAGCGTAAAAGCATTTTCAAGTTAAGTGGTTGATTAAGACCACCACACCACCAGGGGGCCCCCAAGAGCACCAAACTGGCATCATAATGTATGTATATGTATATTTGTTTAATAATATAAACTAAATGCTGTTACATGTGGAAACACAAATTTTATTTTATTTTTTTATAGTTGTTACACAAATGATAGGTAGATTTCTTAACTGCTGTTGTCTGCATAACTTCACAGTTGTGTAGTACTTTGTGTTAGTTTATCATCAAATCCCTATGAAATACACAGAAGCTTGTGGCAAAATGGAAGAAATTGACAATACGAGGAACATTTTTAATCCTTTATCCTCATAAAAGCTTGCACATGCTTGTCTATTTAGTATTAGTCATAAAACATTTAAGTTGCATCATTTGGTAAACGTTAAATAATGGTTAATTCTAGTTTTAAATATTTTTCTCTTGATAAAACTTGTTGCTGATGTGACATTGAATCTAAACTCTTCGCAACAACAATCTGATGGGGGAACTTATATAATTTTACATCAAACTGCGTTTTTATTTTACTTGCTTATTCAAAAGTAACACAAGCACGACCTCTCAGCGTTATTAGGATCTATTTCGATGTTTCAGGTGGTGAATCAGTACCGCAGGTAAACAGTAGGTGTCAGAATAGAGACGTTTTCCTGAACTAACAACAGTTTATTATGACAAACACAAAAATCTGTATGCTGTAATCTGTATGTAATAGAATAAAAATATTTCCTAGGTTTGCAGGGATAATCTAATAAACAGAAGAACAGTATTTTTGTGGTGAAGTGTTGGTCGCAGCGGCTTTGTGTGCAGCTTCCTGGAGGCCTGTTTTTTCCCTTGCTGCCATGCTTTGTTATTGTTGCCTGCTTCAGCAGCTCTGTTTCAAAAAGCCATCCACCTCCTCTCTGTTCTGTTAATCCCGTCCATCCAAAGCCCCCCGCGACCTCCAAGCCCACTTATGTTGCACCAGCAGTTACAAAGTCTGCATTTTTATATAAAAAAACACAGTAAGACACTATATACATCATATTAAAAGACACCACTCAGACACTCCTGTACACCGAGTTTATTAAGTTAAAAAACAGCATTTTGGACTACAAAAAACCCAAAGCTGCATCTATTTGAGGTATCAGTTGTGTTGGACTCCCTGCTGCAAATAGTTTTCCAGCACCAGAACACAGAAACATGAAAGTGTGAAGTCCTCTGATATTTTAATCTTCAGCTTTAATGCAGATCAGGAAACCTGAAGCCATCTGGGATCATCCGACCTGTCAAAAAATGGTGGAAAAAATGGACTCACATTAAAAAAAAAAAAAAATAAAACAAAACAAAAAGCTAAGTTTTCATTTTGCTGTTGTCTTTTTTCAAAATATGCTGCACGTGACGTCACTCTCTTGGAAACTCCGCCCACTCCGCCATGACAGACGTCAAAACAACCCAAAGCCTGTCAAAAAATCCGGCAGCCGATAATCTAATATCGCTTCTGTTCAGTTGATTTCACTTCCTAAATGGACGCTGCACGGACAGACAAGGACAGAAACCAAACAAGTAATTTTATTGTACAACTTTTAATGAGGAAAGATGGCGGCGGTGACGGATAGCAGCTGTCAATCATAATGGCTGTCAGGCTAAGCCCCCGGTGAAACCGTGGATTTGGTGCTTTTTACAAGGTAAGAAGATTTGCGTTCATATACTTTATATATAAGTATAGTTATAAAGATATCAAATCTTACTTTATGGAGAAGACACGCGTCTAACCATGAGTAAGCATGGATACAGTGCCGCCGCACATATAAGGAAAATCTGTTAGCATTTCGTCTTGTTAATGAGATGCTAACAGATTTCGTCTTTACGTTTTTCATGTCAAGAGGAGACGCTGCTTATGAGTGACATAAATCATGTGGTGTGATTTCAGGCAAAGTCGGCAATTTGATCAAAACGTCAGAAAGGAGGAGGTATGGATCGGTCTGAAAGCTAGCTAGCTTAAATTTTAGTAGGAACCGCCGTCTGTGAACCCCAATATCAGGTGTGTTAGACACATTAGCTTGACTCGAACAAGTAGACGCCACGAAAAAACTGACAAAAACAACTTCAGCCGCTCAGTCCAATACTCCCGATCCTCACTTCAGACGTCCATCATGGCGCCTCCAATGATTTAGCATTTGTGTCAAACTGTAGCTTTTTTATGAGGCCATGTAGACTCCAAATTACGTCAATAAATACATATTTTATTTTATTTATTTGAAATTTTTTTTCTCAAAATTTTAAGTGACTGCTGCCTAAACATTACTTGATTTCAAGTTATAATCCGTAAGCGATTAAGAAAAAGTCACATTTAACATAATATATTAGCGTAAATATAGTACAAATTCCTTACAAATATTTCTAAATTAACACCACATAAGCTTTAATTTTGATTGCAGAAAAGTAAATAAATGTAATTTTTAGAAACATTTATTGAATGCTGGAACAACCAGCTATTTAGTGATATTTTAACAGTTCAATACATTTTATCAATACATTCGGGCACAATCGGCCAACATAAAAATACCTTTGATACCACTGCCTTTGGATAAAGCAAATATGAATTAGTGCTTAATTAATTAATTAATTAATTTTTTTGCTATTTTTGGGTTGAAGTGAAGAAATATCCCTTCAATCTGTCTTGCAACTTTAAAATAAATGTAAAAAATTAAAGGATGAATAATCTGAAGAGTTTGCATACTGAGCCTCTTTCTTTGTGATGACTTTCCCTGATAGGAGCCTCTCGGCCACAGCAGACACCACAGGATCATAATCCAGGCCCACCGCTGCTATGACCTCATCATTCCTATAGAAAACAAAAACTAATCATTGAAAATGCATGCTTTTCTGTACAATTAGATTTTTTCTCTCTCAACCTACTTAATATACAAGGCCAGGAACTTCCTCTCCTCAAACTCATAGTTTCCTTTCATTATTATCTCAGTGTATCCCTCCCCATAACCTGGAAAAGACCAGAGCAGACAGCAGCTTCTTCCAGTTACAGATAAAATAAGAAACCTTAGTGAGTTTGTTTGCTTACCTGCATATCTGATGGTTCTGCCTTGTAGGATGGTCCAGTAATAAGGAACTGAGGTGAGTTCAGTTGTTTTCTTTAGCATGTTCAGAGCAGCTATCCTCCCTCAAGCACAAAAAGAAAACTTCACAGTTAACATAAGAATAATTTTTAATACGTTCGACATTAAATAAAACAAGATTACCACTGGAGTAGCTTTTGTTGAAGAGTCAAAATCAGAAGTATTGAAAATAAATACACTCCACTTTATTAGCTATAATAGATGGGAAGAATAAACAATAATTGTACTCAAGTAAGAGTAGCAATGATTCAACATGTTTTTATTTAAGTTAAAGTAATTACTCAAATAAGAGTAAAAAGTATTTCTGAAAACACCTACTCAAGTATTAATCAAATTATCAATCATTTAATATTTAAAAATTATATCATCAATGGACCAAAATATAAAGTTAAGTGGAGATTTTGGATTTTAAGGGCCAAATATTTGAATGAGTAACAAGAAATAAAATAAAAAATATTCCAACTTTCAGTAAAAAATGTATTTCAACAAAAAACTTAGAAACTTTGACAAAAACTGCAGGTATGTGTCTGTATCTGTAAATGTTGGATGAAAATGTGTTTGTTTTTCATTCAGTGGGTAGAAAATCCAGAAGTTTTACTTAAATAAGAGTAGAAATACATCATAACAAATTTAATAAAAAATACAGCAAAGCAAAAATACTCCTAAAATGTACATTTTTCAAAAAAGTTACTCAAGTAAATGTGACCCAATTTTGAGAATAAACTGGTAAGGTGATTTTGAGTGTGATGCCACAAAAGTTGGTCTGAGTATTTCAAACATTTTTGCAGAAAAACGTCTCCCTTCTTCCCTCCCAGGTTTGCAGAGATTGATCCCAAAAAAAGAGAAAATATCTGAATTTGTGTGGACAAGACTGCTTTTGTTGGTGACATAGTGGTTTGACATAAAAAGTAAAATCAACCATTTGTTACAGCGACGGTTTGCAGAATATTGTCCCTGGATGTTCAGCACAGTGAAGCAGAAACTGTTGCTACCTTGTGCTTGTGCCATCTGCCAGTGTCCGATGTTGACTAACTGGTTTTTAGCCAGTGCCAGAGGAAAGGAGGCCAAGTCACCCGCACAGAAAACATCAGGGGCGTTTGTTCGCATGTACTGTAGGAGAAAAACCAAAAATTATCTCTGTCAATGAGGAAATCGGGTTTACAGTAACTGAGGAAGCAAACTTGGAGAGTAAATTATGAAAAAAATGGTGATGCGTTAGAAATGAAGATACATAAAGTGTTCAAATCTGATCGGTGTAATTACTACCTTTATTACAAGGTAGTAATAAAATTACTACCTTTATTACAAGATACTTGTAATAATACAAGTAATAATACCTTACTTGTATTATAATATACCTTTATTACAAGGTACTTTTACATAAAAGTAAAAGTAAAAATAGTCCTAAAAAAACTCAAATAAAATTAACTCGTTACTAACCAACTGTGATAACAGATTAAAAGCTGACCTTGTCAACAACAACAAAATTTTTGGAGTTCTTCTGTATCTTAGTGCCTTGCAGAAACTCTGAGTTTGGGATGCTGCCTGGTGGGAAACAGAAAGAGACATGAGCGTGTCTTTAAAAAAAATGCTAATGCTGAATATGTTCAGAACCTGAAATTTAGAGTTTAAATAACTCAACAAGAGACTGAGTAGTTGTAACTAGTGTTAAGGCTTTAAAATAACTTTGACACCATTTCTGAAAAAGACCAAATGGTGTTGATATAACTTTGCAAAATTTGACGTTTCATAAATAGACTCAAATTTCTACAAGACCTGGCTCCAGAACTGTGATATATATCACACCTGTTTATAATATTTTATTATCTTAGCTTTAAAATATAAATATTTAGACTTTAAGAACCAAGTTCAAGTAAAAAAAAAATCCTATTTAATATCAGGGTCTACAGTTCCTATATATGTCTTTTATATATGTATAAAACTAATGAATATATTTTTTAGAAGTATAACAATAATTTTACTCACCAATACCCACAATTAAAACATCAGCTGGTATAACATGACCACTTTTAAGTACAACTTCTTTCACCTTAAAGGAAGAAAGACAAAATGAAGAAACGTAATTTTCTATGTATATTCTTAATACTAGTTAATAATTAGATGTTTTCCGGCTTTACCTTTCCATTAACGCCTTTAATTTCTGTCACATGATCATTCATGTAAAATTTCACCCCTTTCTCCAACAGCATCTGCACGTACATCAGCGTTTCAGTGCAAACAACTAAATAAATAAAAATAAAATACCAGGAAGTTCGGATTTCCTCACCATCATGGTGATTTTCCCGACCTCGCGGCCCAGAGTGTTTTGGTACGGCATGTCGCTGCTCCCCACCACCGTGATGCTGGACGCTTTGTCTATCATGTACGACGCCACCTCCATTCCTGGAACAGAGATCGTCAACAGCAACTAAAGTATTTACTGAGCAACATAAAGTCTTAAAAACACCAAAACCTATTTTAAATATTATCCTTTGTGGGGAAAATATGAAAAATAAAAACAATTAATATTATTGAGTGCCTAAAATCCTATTTTAGCGCAGTAATGGCACAACTCTTGAAATGACAGTGCCTTTCATGTAGAGCTATGTTATTAGAATCAGAATTCCTTTTAATGTGCACAAATAAAGCACAGCAAGATTTTAAAAATAGCACAGAACCGGTATGCTAAGAATAACCAATGCATCAATATTAACTTAAACCTTAATATTCTTAAGTTTGTTTTTAGCCAAGAGTTTTGCACAGTGCAGCTAAAGTACCGACAAAGGAAGTTCCCACAAGGACGATGTTGCAGCCTAGAGAGGCAGCGTGGATTTGTCGGGCGTCTTCTGGAGTCTCCAACATCTTAATGTTATCCAACTTCCTCCCCGGCACGTCCAGACCCTTCGCTCTAACGGAAAAATAAACAATCTGATTCATAATAATGCAATAACTAAAAATCGCTGCTTTACCTACTAAAGTCTACTGTGTCAGTGTCTCCTGTTGGTTAAAATAGAAGTATTGGTGTTTGTTTTAGTGGACAATTAAGCTCTCAGGTGGTAACTGATTCTAACACTGACAGGGATTTTTCTAAAATTGTTTGCAAGTCAACCAGCCTCAACTGAGACTCATGAGACTCCAAATGCTGGTAAAATGTGGCATTGTGTTCTCAAGATGCTTAAAAATGGAAACGAAATGTGAAATGTGTAGAGCAGGGGTGTCCAAACGTTTCTTCATTTGGGTCAAAATTGTTGAATTGAAAGTAATCATCAGCCAAAGAACTCATCAACCTAAAATATAGCAAATTAAGTAATCAAAATGTATATTTTTAAAAATGGATATTTATTGTAGATCCAACACTTGAATGAATTTTTACAGTTGCGTATCGGTGCCATAGCAGATTTTAAAAAAGTAGTAAATTTTCAGAAATGTTCTGGGAAATTTCTGAGTTTAAAAAGTTTGAAAAATTGCTAGAAAAAAATCTGAAATTTTGACCTCAATAATAAAAGCCAAACTTTTGACTTTTGGAAGTTTTCAGAGTTTCAGATTACTCTCAAACTTTCTGACTTTTTTCCCTCTTTTGCACGTTTGCTGTATTTAAAGAAAAACACCTAGTTTTCAGTTTCTTTTGGGTTTGAGTTTGATTTGGGTAAACATGGTTTTATCTTCAGGTTATAGAAATACAAACCCTTTGTGTTGTACTTTATCTTTTCCATTGTAAAAAGAAATTACAAATTAAAAGTCTCCATCTGCATCTACTGGCCAAATTTGTATCATTTTTAAATTGCAGCTGGGGGCCGCACAAAATGAGGTCAAAGCACACAATTGGCCCGCGGGTCACACTTTGGACAACCCTGCTGTAAAGTTGATGCAAGTTACTTACATTTATTAACAATAAAGGTGAGAAATTAACTCTGGAGACAATTAGTAGAGTTGTTTTTTTTATTACTATTTAGAAGTATCAGATTAAATTCGCATTTGAATGACACATTTTCCTGATTTTATTTATGAAAATTTGGAAAATTGTGGAATATTTTCCTTCTACTTTACGGCCATTCTTTACTTTGTCTGTATGCACCATATTGATCTGTCACATAAAATCCTAATTAAATATGTTGATGTTTTAGTCTTTGTGAAATATGGAGAAACTAAAGGAAAATGGAAGATTTTTCCATGGAACATTTTTTTCCCAGTGCAAACTGTTACTAAAATTAACAACAATATATTTTTAGATCTAGTTTTTTTTTCATTCGGTTGGACATTTTGCATTGCATTACTTAATTTCCCTGAAATATCTAAAGTTTTCTGTTTTTCTTTACTTGTAAGCCTGAAAATAGAAGTGAAATTTTGCTTCTTTCTTAAAAAATGACAATAAATTCCTCATGGTAGATTATTGTTAAAAATGCACAAGTTGTTGTTTTTCAAATGCTAATGTAATAACATTTGCAACTCTAAATGAGTTTTATTTTTGCTGGGCTGTAAAGATTGCAGACCCAAAGCTAAATTACACTTCTGTGCACATTTATTTCTTTGCATCAGGTGAAATAAATGTGAACATTATTAATGTTTGGACCTGCAGCCAGTAGAGAGAAGCAGCTGGTCGTAGCTCTGGACTAAACCATCACCAAAAGTGACCGTCTTCTTCTCCGTGTCCACCGATACTGCCTTTAAAAACAGAAAAAGAAAACTTTATCAAGTCATTTGGCTCAGTTTCTTTATGCCATAATATAAAATTAACTTTTTTAGCTGCTAAACTGTCAGGAAAATGTACATTTGGAGAGAAGTACTCACTTCTTTCCGGAGCCAAACCTCAATGTCGTACTGATGAAAAAACTCCATCCTCCTCAGCACAATAGTGTCACTCAACACATTCATTACCTGAATGAAACACAATAAAAAACTTATTTAGCTATGCTTTCTGTCCTGAGAATGACAATAAAGGATCAATGCAAATGCTTATATGACCTTGCTGAGTCTGGTTTTGTCGTAAGGTAAGAGGTCGTCTCTGGAGGCCATGATGATTCTGCCGCCAAAGTTTTCCTGCCGCAGCGTCTCCGCACAGATCAGCGAAGCAGCTCCTGACAGGAAACACAAGTTACACACCAACACACAACCGCGCCGTGTTGAGATGCAGAATCAATTCGCATCTTGATTTAACGCAATTAAATTTTAATGGAAAAGGGATGAATATGTTTGAACTTGTCACTGTCTTTCAATTTATTGATAAATAACTGAATTAGTCTAAAATCTTCTATCCATCTAAAAAGAATTAGCTGAGTTTTACAGGTCAATAATTTGGCTAAAATGAGACCCAAACAACAAACCCAATGGCTATAGTTTCTCACTGGATTTATTTCTTTCATCGAGATGTTTCATGCTCATTGTTGAGTCAGCAGGATTTGGTTATTTATTTTTTAAGCTTTGCATTTTAAATACCACACAGACGGAAACATGGCCTCCAACCTCCTCCCAGCAGTAAAACTGTGTGGTTCACTCCTGGTACTGCAGCTCCCATTCGCTGCAACCTTTTCTGATGCCGAATGTCCTGAATGTGGCACAAAACGTTTATTTTTCACATCAGTTGGTAAAGATCCCATTTTAATTTCATTTTTAACAATTAACTCGCCAACCTTTTTTTTTACGGACACATACACTTTGCTGTTTTGAATTTTGACCTGAAAAGAAGAAAATAAATTATAAGCAGCAAATGTTGAGCTGAATGTGGATGTACCGGCCGGTTTGTACCTTGTGACAAGGTAGAGAGTCGATCCCAGGAAACTCCTCCAGGTCGCCTGTCAGGGCATTAAAACAGGAGCCGTGCCACGGGCAGCGCACTTTGTTTCCTGAAATAACGCCTGAGCAGAAACGACAAAAAACATGACTCCAAGATGATTAAACATACCAGAAAGCAAAATTTTAACTGGAGACTTTATCTTTTCTGCTTTTATGTTGTTTTCTTCCTTACCTTTGCTAAGCGGAGCGCCATAGTGTGAACACTGGTTTGAAATGGCGCTATATTTTCCATCGCAGCGCGTTAATAGCACACTGTGACGACCAATATCAACTTCCATCATCCTCATGTCACACATGAACAAACACAGAAGTGGTTAGTTTTGTGTATTATCCAAATACACTATATTGGAAATAAATTTAAAAATGCCAAAAGCACATACCCGCTGCTGAAATGCTTAAAACATGTTATGACACAAAAGAATCACGTATCAGATTAATAACAACACTGTCAAGGCACCTCCACCCGTTTTACCTTTGATTTGTGTTTTATATAATTGTATCCCCATATGTTGGAAGTCCAATTTTCAAAACATTAAAAGAAATCCTTAAATTGTTGACACAAATAAAAATCCACCATCAAGAATTAAAGCCCCATGCAGCTTCAACCCAGAGTTTGTTACAAACTCACTTTCAAAACTTTTGCTATATTTTGTGAAGTTTAATAAATTAAATCAAAGCTGATTTAGCTGCAGCAAATGGTTTTACCTTTTGTTAAAGTTTGGCTATAGAAATGCAAACACTGGATTGTACTTTACATTTTCCATTGTAAGAAAATTATAAATTAAAGGTCTCCATCTGCATCTATCGGGCAAATTTGTATAATTTTTTAATTGCTGGGGGCCGCACAAAATCAGTCCCAGGTTCATCAATGCATTTTGGACACCCCTGGGCCACACGTTCAACCAGACATTTCCACATCATAACATTTTGGGGGTTTTTCTTACTGTCCATCGTGAAGGTCTGTGTCCAGACACACCATCGCTGTCTGTTCCTCTTTGTCAGAATCAGAGTCTGTAAACTCACCACATGCTGAGCAAACCGTCATCAAATCGGTTACAAAAACATCCCACATCTTAAACACAAAAAGGTCTCAGACCATCAGAATAAAATGCTCCCAATTGTAATAATTATTAGGAATAAACAACTTACGTGCTTTGGTCCCAGACATGTCACTTATTTAACAATAATGGCACATAGAGACACAAATCCAAACCTAAAACATAAAAATTCAGCTGGGAGCCGTTAAATCTGGTGTCCGATGTCAGTTTGCTTTCCTCTTTGCAGATAAATGATGGCAGGTCGTTTCCACACCAAGTAGTCCATTTCTAAAATGCATTGTCGAGTCCTGGAAGCTTTCAAAAGTGCACTGTTTTGATCTGATAAGAACACTAAAATGTGCTAATAAGTGACCTGTAGTGAATGAAGAGTTTCATTAGCATCGCTGGTCAGGTTCAGCCTCATTATTCCACAGAAAGGCAGCGAGCGCTTTTGTTTCGCAGCGCTGCAGGAAAAGAGAACGGCTGACGAAGCTGAACTGCTGAATGGACAGTCGACAAAGCACCGTTTACAAAGCCAGAGGTGGCTGCTGTCATTCAGACACAATTCAAAGTTTAAATACTAAAATACTAATGCAGGGGTGGCAAAAGTGCGGCCCGGGGGCCATTTGTGGTCCTTGGACTGATTTTGGTGCGATCCCAGATAGATGGAGACAGTGACTTTTAATTTGTAATTTGTAAATCAGCTTTGATGTAATTTATTAAACTTGACTAAATATAGCAAACATTTTGAAAGAAAATTACCCAAATCCTACTCTTATTACAGACAGTAACTTTGTTCAATTGAAAACTAGATGCTTTTTAACGACAGCAAACGTGCAAAATCTACAATATTGTGTTAGAAACGCTGTAGCTAGAAAAAAGGAAAAAAGTCAGAAATTTTGAGTCATTTTAAAAAAATTCTACAAAAAACTTGGAAATGTTCAACTTTTGAAACAGAAAAATTTCAAAAATGTTAAGTTTTTGACTGTTTTAACAATTTCTGAATTCTTTCTAGCAAATTTTCAACTTTTCAAACTCAGAACATTTCTGAAAATGTTCAACTTAACCTTTTATTTTTATTTTTTTTAATCTACAATGTCCCTAATATGCCATTGTAAAAATGTCTTTCATGTTTTGGATCTAAAATAAATAAACTAATTTTCTTTAGTTTTTTTCCATTTTGAAAAAACTAAAGAAAATAATTGGACGACTTTATTTGCTTGATTTTTACGTTGTTTGCTTTTTCTACCACATTTTAAACTTTTCAAACTCTATAAACCTCCAATATAGTTTTTATTTTGATTCCGTATTTTTGTTTCCATTAAATTAATGAATGTATAATGTGAGAATGAATCTCAATCTTCAGTTTGTCTCTGCAAGTGAAAGTCTGAATAAAACAGCAGAAATTTTTAACCTTGAGTTGTTTTATTTCAAACTTAAACAATTCTTCTTTAACTCTTAAAGTGCCATCAAGACGTTGCATTATTATCCCACATTAAAATCAGAATTATATTCTGTATGAGTTTAAGCTCCATTTCTAATGAATGGGTATGGAAAGAGACAAAACATGCATTATTTAATTTTCCCTTTGGGATCAATAAAGTATAATTGAATTTAATTGAACTGCAGGTCCTACATCATGATTCTCTTCTCCTGGAACAGTGTAACCAGCGTGGGACCTTTGCAGCTCTTCTTCGGTTTAATTTCTTCTTGAACACGAGGCAAGCAAATTTTCTCTGTCTTTGACTCGACCTCGTTGTAGGGACAAACTTTAAGATGCTCAGCGATGGACGGGACGTCTCTGAAGCTCCAGGCATCCACAGGAGAGAACAGGGAGCTAAACTGCCACACCTGAAGGACAGAAGGTAAAAGTTATCAGTCTGTCTTAGTTTATTTTCAAAGCTCAATATTTTCACTAAAGTAAATTTATTAAAAAGTATCTTTTTTACATTTTTGTTAAAACTGTCACCATGTCATAAAACACATAATTTATGAAAAGATCGAGCCATATTGTTATGGTAACGAAATACATCACTTCCAACCAAAAACAACCAATCAGAGGCAAGAGGCGGATCTTAGCGCTGTCAATTACCTCATGTACTCTGCTAAATGTGGTTTTAGGGCGGAGAAACAACTTACAGTTCCAGGAAAACCGTTTATCCCCCCACATCAATGGCTATGCTATTTAGCATTAGCATTCCCAACAGGAAAAAGTTGGGTATTAACAGGTTACACTTATTCAGTTACATTTACTTCAGTAACCTTTTTGAAAAATTTACTTTGAGGAGTATTGTTACTATGCTGTACTTTTTACTTGAGTAATTTAATAACGGCAGTATTTCTACTCTTGAGTAAAATTTATGAATTTTCTAACCACTGAATGAAAAACAAACATGTTTTCACCAAAAATTCACCAGACACAGACCTGCAGTTTCTGTTAGTTTTTTTTTTTTTTTTTTAAAGAATCTGATGTAGAAAAAAAATTATTTTGCCTGATTTGATGTTTTGTTGCTTATATAAATTATTGCCATGTTGGCTATTAAAATACCAACGTTTCCACTTTACATTTTGTTCCATCTGATTATGTAATTTTTAAGCATTAAATAATTGATAATTTGATCAGTTTCTCAGTACTTGAGTAAATGTTTTACCAAATAGTTTTTTTATTCCTTTAAATAATTTCTTGGATTTGAGTAAAAATATGTTTTAGTGCTACTCTTACTTGAGTACAATTGTTGGATACTCTACCTGGTCGTGACAGTATGTTAGCATCTTGGTGGCTTTGCTAACTAGCTTTAGCATTCATCACAGTCTATGCTAGCAGCAGTGTAGCAAAGAGGAAGGCAAAGCTAAGTCCCGCCTCCTGGCTCTGATTGGTTTTTCTAGTAAGTACTGGGAGCACTGGGAGAGGAACAGTTTCCTGCTGGGTTTGTTTTTTAACTCTTTGGATGTTTGGGTTTCAGCTCACCCTGTGTGTCACCCTCCACTTGGCTCTCCCATGTGAGGAGCTCGTCCTCTCCCAGCGGAGCGTCACCATCCCTCTGTCCTGCAGCAGGGAGGAGCAGACCTGCCTCAGGAGGCGGGACACCAGGGCCAGCTGGGACAGGGACTGGCTGTCCAGGAAGCTGGCCATGTGGCACAGCACCTCGTAGGGCAACGAGCTCAGCCGGTCCTCCCCTCCTTCGGCGTGACCTCCATCAACAGGCTGAGAGAACGGGGTGGACGGATGCAGGCCAAAACAGCCCAGCTCCTCACTGAAAGCAGATGAAATAGTTTAGTTTATATTTATCTACATGTTGAAGTCTGGACGAAGAAATGATAGGTTCATGATTATCCTGCATGTTTTCGAAACGAGCATTTAACCTGAAATTATTAATTTGGGGATTTTGATTGAGGTGAGATTTTTTTTTTTTAAATCTGGTGGCGACACCTTGTTCACTAAAAATGTTTCTATCAAATAGTATTGTAATCCTAATTGATAATAATGCCCAAAACAAAGACAAACTAATTATTTAAACAGTAACAGCTAAAATACTGACATGTTTAATGGGAAAGTATAATTCAAGAGTGACTGTTTTAGCTTTACATTATGTTATAATATTATTCCTGCATCAAAAACAAACTTGAAGTGTTGCTTTGTTTAACAGTGTTTTAGTATCTTTACTTCCACAGTTATATTCACTGTCATGTTCGTTTTCCTCACCTCAGGAACTGATTTCTACCACAAATGACACGACTGATCGAGTGATGCAGTTTGAGTTTGTTAATTTCCATTTTTATCTCTCTGTTCACATTACTATAATCATAATGTTACATAAACTTATCTGAAAAAATGTTTTTTTCTCACTTGAAGTTGACGGTGGCTTCATACGTGGAAGGCCGAAACCTCCTCTGGCTGTAGGTACATCCCATGTACGCTAGGGGGCACCGCTGTTCAAACCAGCCGTTCACACACATCTGAACATCGCTGTGGATGTTCCTGCATGGCCATTTCCATTTCCATCAACAAAGGCAAATAGACAGAATGCATCAGAGTAGTAACTAGTTACATAATTACATTTACTTGAGTAACATTTTGGGTAAAATGTACGTTTGCTACTTTATGTTTTTACTTAGTAATTTTATTTTGAAGGGCTACTCTTGAGTAAAATTTCTGGATTCTCTACCCGCTAAACAAACAAATAAGATATTTTAACTAGAATTCACCAGACCCAGACGCACACCTGCAGTTTCTGTTAAAGTTTCAGAAGTTTCTTTTTTTATTATTGAAAGAAACTGATTTGGAAAGTTGTTTTGATAAATGTTATTTTTTGTGACCTTTGATCATTAAAATACCATAATTTGCACTTAGCTTAATATGCTGGTCTATCTGATTGTCATTTTAAATATTAAATGATTAGATCAGTTACTCAGTACTTGAGTAGACTTTTTATTCTTGAGTAATTACTTGGATGTCTACTTATTACTTTTACTTGAGTAAAAATATGTTGAAGTACCTCTACTCTTAATAGAGTACAATTTTGGGTGCTCTAAAACCATGTAGAAGGGCTGGTAAATCTGCTGAAAAGTCATGCATTTTTTATTTTTAGGAATAGAAGGATTTATTATTAAATATTTAAACAATGAACTGATGAAGACTCACTTGAAGTGTTTTCCGTATTCCGTGCGCTGGAAGGTGTGTCCGCAGATGAAGGTGAAGGCGGAGCTGGCCTTGTTGTGCCGGCTGGTGACGCTCTCCACCTGCAGCTGCAGGTGCAGCTCCAGCGGTTTTCCAGCTGTCAGGTCAGCCAGCGACGTGTTCCTGCGGAAAGGAGCGGACAGGAAGCTGTAGGTCTGCGTGCCTTCGTCCATTAGCAGGCTGTCCGAGGACGTGCTCTCAGCGATGAGGTGACCCCTCCGCTCCCTCTCCAGGGAGCACAGCAGGGAGGCCTGCAAGGAAAGTCAAACCCAAAAGATAAACATTTTGAAAAGTCTCCACACCTGCCTTTAATTTGAAATGACTGAAAGGCCCTTTACTGCTTAGTTCTTGACCCGTTATGTGGAACAACTAGAATATTCTGGGTTTGGAATACAAAGTTCTGACTTTGTAACATAAACTTTGTTACTGGTTTTTTCTGCCTGTTTCCAGGCCTGTCTGTTGAGCTTCAGTCAGTCCTGAGGAAAGTTAGATAGTAGTTGGGAAGATAATTTTGTTTGCAAACTTAATATTCCTGAATAAATCTTTAATTGTCTCCCAAATAAATATTTAATTTGGAGCTAAATTAACCAGAAGTTGTTTGGCTTGTCCATACATTTCAGACAGAGGTGTCAAAAGTTATCAAAAATAAGGGTAATGCAATTTCTAAGTGTGATTTTCAAATAAAGTTCAGGTGAATGATTAGTTTTCATGAGTCATTATTTACCTGAACTTCTACCTTAATAATAAACTGGTTTTAGTAAATTGTTCTTCAAATAACTGGAAATGCATAGTTTGAGTAGATTTTATTCTATTTTCCGGACCCCACTAGGACTGGCACATGTCTGCAAAATGCTTTAGTGTGTTTACAATCTTCTCCACTGAAATACCACAAAATCTAACCAAGTATTTTTGTCACTTTCAAGTGCAAATAATACACTTAAAGTAAGACAAAACTAACTCACAAGTAACTTTTCAGCAATCTGCTGATGGAACTAGCACTTTTTCATCAATTTTAAGGAATTATTTACTTAAAACAAGCTCATATTTCTTGCTGACAAGTTACTTGTAAGTTTGTTTTTCTTATCTCAAGTGAACTAAGATATTTTCACGAGAAACTAGATAAAAAAATAAACTTTTCAAGATTTTGTGGTTTTGCAGTGTATCAGATTGTAATCATTTGAGCGTTCTGTCATTTTGCACATTTAAAGACCTTTCCTATCAGATGATGACACGGAGGTCAACTCACCTGAACCTCCTCCCACACTGGCATGTCGCCTGGCGCCACACCCAGGTCGCTGGTGTCCACCTCTTCGTTTTCTCTCTTGTAGAAACCCGGGTTACGGATGCGGCTCTGCCTGGCTGTGAAGCTGGTCGGGATTTTAAACGTGCGCACAGTGATGATTTTCATCGGCTCTAGTTTTCCATACACAAAGCTCTTCTTTTTGGGTTTCCCAGTAAAAGAAGAGGAGCATGCACTGCTGGTGGATGCTGCTGCACCAGCACAGGTTGCCTCCTCCTCCTCCAGTGAACCAAGGCTTTTCCCTCTTCCTCTCGCCTGACCTCTACCTGCTCCAGCCGTGCCCTCGGTTTCCCTGCAGCCTCCCATCTCCATGCTGAACATGCGCTCCCACGCGTTGTAGTTCTCCAGCAGACCAGCATCCACTTCTGATGCTCTGGCTATGGCCTCCCTCTCCGCTTGAGACAACATCGGCTGATTTTCTTCATATTCCTCTTCATCCTCATCTTGTTTTTCATCAGGAAAATTCACATTAATCATGTTAACTGCTTCCCAGATTTTGTCCCTTGCTTCTTTTGCAGCTGCTCTCTCTGCTGCCTCCTTCTCCATGAGAGCCCGTTTCTTCTTCTCCTTTTCCTTCTTCATCTCCTCCTCCAGCCTCCGTTCTTCCCTTGCCTCCTCCTCTGCGGTCTGGATCAGCTCCGGGAACAGTTTCTTCATCTTGATGGAGTGAAACAGAGCATCCTGGTCTTGCAGAGCCATGGCCAGGTCCAGACTCCCAAACCTCTCTCGTTCCCTGAGCAGGTTTTCCAACAGCTCGGTGTGCGGCTGAGAACAGGCGATGTTGGAAGGCCAGCGGTTCCACTCCATGGAGCAGCAAACCACGCTGGCCGGACACACCTGCAGGTGAGCCGCCCGCGAGGAGCGGGGCAGCTGGACCGGGCAGCCGTACTCGGCGTTGAGGCACGGCACCCTCACATTGGGGCACAGCAGCAGGTGATCCTCCTCTTTGCACAGGTGGAAAACCGCTCCGCAAAGCAGACGGCAGGGAACGACAGCGCAGCTGGCAGAAGGCTCCACCCGAGCCCTGCAGCGCCGGCTGTAGCAGGAGTCACAGTGGAGATGCTGCCGGACCCTGGAGCCGCGAGAACGGTGACTCTGAAACAATTACACAGAGAGCAGCAGAGTGAGGAGTTACTAGTTACCTTTACTCAATTACATTTACTTGAGTCACTTTTTTATGAACCCACTGAATTTTTTAACCAAAGATTTACCAGACACAGACAAAAACTGCAGTTTTTGTTAAAGTTTCATACATTTTTTATGGAAAGAAATTGATTTGGAAACATTTTCCTTTGACACATTTTGTTATTTCTGTTATTTGTATGAATTATTGTCATATTTGTCCTTAAAATACCAAAAATTGCCACTGAACTTTATATTTTGGTCCATCTGATGATGTGGAAGATCTACTTTATTTAAAAACATCTACAGCTGAAACAAAGTTCTGAACATATGTAATGAATGAGATAAAGAAATGCATAAAAAGAAAAAACTGAAGCATAGAAACAGTTGTAAAGTCAGCGATGTGGTTATTTTTTTAAGGTTTTGAAATAAGTACATACAATATTGGTAAGTACTGATCAGAGGAGCAATATTAATATCCAGTATTGATGCATGCCTGCTACAAATAATTAATGAAATCTGCACAGTTTTCACTTTTCCAGCCTGAAGTCTTAGATAATATTTACATTTTTACAGATTCAAAATGAGATCCAAGTTTATTTTTCACATGTCCTCAAACAAATCCCAAAATAACTCCTTAAAAACACTTTTATCTTGCAAGAGGTTCATCTAAAGTCCAATGTTTCTGATGCAATAAACTTATAAAACATAAAAAAATTTTGTATTGTGAGGTCAATGACAAAAATGACTTTAAAATAAACAGAAGATGACACCATGGTGAACATGTGCTTCTTTTACCTAAAAATATCAGATTTTATTTCTAATTAAAGGGAAATTCAGCAAAATTTCCCTTTATGGCAATTTTACTGTTTTGCCATAAACTTTTAATTTACTTAAAAGTTTTTTTTTTTTTTTACTTTAAAGTAAATTAAAAGCTTTTTAAAAATGTCTGCTGTAGTGAAATCAAAGTCAGAGATTAGTGTTATTATTTAAGCTTTAACTCACCATCTTTAAATGTGGCGTCTGCAGGTTTCTGTATCTGAAGCTGCAGATCTGTGTAAACAAGACTCCATTACTCACCGTCTTTCAGTACGACCGTCTTATGACAAAGTAAATATGAACAAATCATTTTACATAATGTTTCTGCAGCAAAAGAATAAAAGGAAATGATTAAATTAAGCTGTTAGTCTACCTACTGAATGAGCTGAGAAGAAAACAGGCAGTCCAGCTTTTAAAGAGCAAATGTGTGTGTGTTTTATTGTGTGTGTGTGTGTGTGTGTGTGTGCTGTTATAAATAGAGTCCTGACTGAGAAATGTTACACAGGTGGTCAGAAGCGATATTTAGGTTACAAGTCCTCTCGACCTCTTAAATCAGGAAATATATTCATATTTATAATCTTTTATAAATTACTGCTGCATTGTAAATATTATTTATTAGTAAACTTTGATCCTTCAGTCGATATTTACATGTGTAACATTTAATCCATTATATCACTTCCTGTGTGTGTTATTAGTTGCATTTATTGTCACAGATCATAAAACGTTTGTTCACATTAATTCAGACGTGGATGAAGGTTTTAAACAGGTTTTAAATGTTAAACGATCTGCTGCAGCGTGACGCTGGTTGGGGTGGGGGTATTTCTCCTTGGGAACCTGCTCTCTGCTCCTTGGCTAATTTTAACCTGCCAGTTCAAAACGCAGACCTGATAGAGACGTTACAAAACTACGGAGGAGACAAAACGACACGTCTGGCCGGCGATTTGGTAAATCACCTCTGAGTTTTTCAGTTTGTTTAAATTTCCAGACATTGAGGGTTGAGCAGCTAATTTAAGAGTAGATGATAAAGATTTTAACTGGCTCTAGTGTTTGTTTGGAGATCTGTACATTAGACTGAGCAGCAGTCATTGTTTAAATTTTCCATTTCATTTGTTTGAAAACAAAGAGCGCTAAATCAGAATGTCAAAATTCTTTCATGGATTTTTATAAGTTTGTTCAAAATAATCAGAATCTTAATCATTAAAAACTGATCACTGAATATTCAGTAAACAGGTAAAAATCTGATTAGAATATTATTATACGTGTTAAATGCGATATTTAAAATGTAATACAAAACCAGGATAATGGTTCTTAATTTTTCTGCAAAGGTGTTATTTTTTTTTAACACCGTTGGGGTTTAACCGAGTTGTAACAGCAGAATGGAGCTCTTCCTGTCCACTGTCGCCACATGCTTGCTGAGAATGAAGCTGCAACCAGGCTTCCTTACAACAATGTTTACTATTTGGCCACATAAACTGAATTTGTTGCACTGCTTTATTTTTTTATTAATTGTTTATATCTTGTCTTATTTTCAAACTTTGCCCTGTTCAGTCAGATTTATGTACCAAAGTTATCTGATTTATTTAAACAAATTTAGTTTTATTTTTTTAAAGACAAAACTAGACAGGGTGAGGGAGTTTTGAGCTTTATGACACAATGTTCAGAGTCGATGTCAGAAATTCAACTAAAGTACTAAACTCACTTGTTTTGTTTCTCTTTCAGGATAGAAAAATCTGTCAAAATGGTGAGTGACAAACGTTTTGTTGAGCATCGGTACAGTACCAAGTCATAAATAGTGGAAAACGTATATAGTGAATCACTCATTTGCATTTACTCAACAAAGAGAAACACGACTTCAACATATTTTTACTCAAGTAAAAGTAAAAGGCGTCCATCCAAGACAAAAAGTAAAAAGTATTTGGTAAAAAGTCTCCCCAGTTACTGTGTAACTGATCAAATTATTAATCATTGAATACTTAATAACATAATCAAATGAAAAAAATGTGATGATAAGTGGACATTTTGGTATTTCAAAGACTAAAATGATCATAATTCTTATATGTAAAAATAAAAAAATAAATAATACAACAAAATCAGGCAAAAATAAATGTTTTCATGCAAAAAAAAAAAAAAACTTAAACTTTAACAAAAACTGCAGTTTTTTGGTCAATTTTTGGTTAAAAAATTCATTGTGTTGAGAATCCAGAAATTTTACTTGAGTAAGAGCAGAAATACTTCATAAAAAAGTGACTTGAGTAAAGGTAACTAGTAACTCCTCACTCTGCTGCTCTCTGTGTAATTGTTTCAGAGTCACCGTTCTCGCGGCTCCAGGGTCCGGCAGCATCTCCACTGTGACTCCTGCTACAGCCGGCGCTGCAGGGCTCGGGTGGAGCCTTCTGCCAGCTGCGCTCTCGTTCCCTGCCGTCTGCTTTGCGGAGCGGTTTTCCACCTGTGCAAAGAGGAGGATCACCTGCTGCTGTGCCCCAATGTGAGGGTGCCGTGCCTCAACGCAGAGTACGGCTGCCCGGTCCAGCTGCCCCGCTCCTCGCGGGCGGCTCACCTGCAGGTGTGTCCGGCCAGCGTGGTTTGCTGCTCCATGGAGTGGCTGCGCTGGCCGGTGGATGACACAAACCCAAATAACTTCAACGCCATGCAGGACAACATGATGAAGGAAAGAGAGACGCATGGAGAGGCTTTGGATGTTGCTATGGCTTTAGTTGACCAGTCGGACCTGTATGCCCGCCTCAAAATGAAGCCTTTGTATCCAGAGCTTATGGAGCAAGAAGAAGAGGAGGACATGAAGGAGGAGAGCAGAGAGGAAGTTGCAGTCGGAGGTGTTCAAGACCAAAACCCAAGTGAAGGTTGGTCAAAATGCGGCTTGGTTCTGAAACATAAAAGGGAACTTCTTCTGTACAGGTTAATTTAGTATAGATCTATGGCAGGTGTGCCCAAAGTCGGTCTTCGAGGCCGGCATCCTTCATGCTTTAGTTCTCTCCCTGGTGGTAGTAAGAACCTTTTCAGCACGTCAATGTTTTTGTTAGTTTCTGACAGAAGATGGATCATTTGATCCATCAAAGGATGGCTACAGTGCCGGCTGCAGCAGGACTGAACCAGGGAGAGAACTAAAACATGCAGGATGCCCGCCCTTGGTCTGTGGGCGACGAAACATGTTCGGTACATCTTTTACACAAAACTCCTCTTAGATAATGAGATTCTAGTCGGTTTATTTTGAACTCCTTTCAGAAGTAGCTGTTTTATATCACTTTAAAACCGCCCCTTTAAGAACATTCAGATTTTTAATATGTCCCAAAATGAAATTAAGGTTAACACCTCTGCTGTAGAGGCTCAAACTGAAGCACAAAAATACAGAAAAACTTCTTATTTTAATGTGTTTTGCAATTGTCTCCCTCTGCAGCTCTCCCTGTAAGCAACATGTCTGAAAATTATGCTGCAGAAGAAACTGCTCAGACTGTTGCACAGCCTCCAGTGATCAACATGGAGAAGTACAATCTGTTTGAGATGATGTTCAGCATGGAGAGAGGCGCCTGCGCTGTCGCTCAGGAGAATTTGGAAAATCCAAAACAAAAGCAAAAACTAGCCGACGAGGGAAGAAGCCAGAAAGCACCAGAACAGGAGCAGCGGGACACAACCACTCTCAGCAGCTGCCCTCCTCCTGACACCAGTAAGACGGGCCTGGCCCCCTGGCAGGAGGGGGTTCTGGAGCGGCTGGGGCAGGAGCTCACCCCTCAGGAGTACACCATGTACCTGGTGCATCACGGACGCATGCTGCTGGCCTTTGGGCAGATTGAGGCCTGCACTTCCAGGGAGAAAGACTTTGTCTACGGCAGTCTGGAGCCGATTCCAGTCCAGACGCTGCACTCTTTCAAGGTGACGAGTTCAAGTTTGGCAAATTCACACAGAAAAAAAATATTATTCTGCAGAGCAGTGTTTCTCAAACTCTCCAAAAAAGCTGCAGGCTCCACATCCTGACAGAAAAACGTGTTAATTAACCCCAAACCAGAGTTTTATGTTTGGTGTTTCTCAAACTTATTGAGGCTACGAGCCACTTACTAACAAACCCTCATCCACCACCTAACTGGAAATTGCCTCAGAAATAACATCTTATACAACCTGAAATTAAATTCTCTTTCCTCACTGCCACATAAAGTGAAGGGTGGCGCTGTTTTCAGAGTAAAACCAAGAACAAGTCATTTTGAGTTATTTACTAATGCTGGTAGTTTGGATTCTAAGCTTTCCAATGATATGTAAAACACATGGACATCAAAATAGTTCTTTACTTTCAACTTGTAATTTAGAATCATAATAAAATAAAAATAGACTTGTTGAGTTAGCAAAAACAAATATTTTCTTTCTGCCAGTAGAAAGCCCAAGATAAATACTTTTATTTTAGGTGTTAAGACGCTGTTAGTCACAGTCATATATCCAATCAGCGCAGACCGAGATCTGCTTTTCTGTTGCGTGTTATGATGTTCAAAAACAAACCTTTTTCTGCCAGCATCTTCAGGTTTTCTTTTTAGTGGCCAGATCTTAATCCATTATTATTTTTAACCACAATCCCTTGGTAAGCTAACTGTAGCGTAGCTCTGAGTTAACGGCTGTTTACATGCAGTACCCCACGAACCACCAGAGGGCGCCCGGGGACCACAGTTTGAGAGAGACTGCAGTGGAGCACCGACATCTTTACTCGCTTTATTATCATCGAAATGATTTAGTCTTGTGACTTCAAGAGCATCATCAGCAAATCTGACAAGAAATCTAAGTGACATCATGAACAAATGATTAGCATTAAAACAAACAGATTCTACATGACAAGGAGATATGGAAATGGTTAATGCATAGAAATTTTAAACATTAGGGTGACTGAACTAATCACAGGTGAATAGGATAAAGATACAGAGAAAGCTGGTTAGCACCTTGGTTAAAAGAATCCATTCAATATTTAGAAGCATTTGAACAATTTTGGATATGCTAACAACTTCTTCATTGAATGAAAAATAATTATAAACATAAATCTGGAGCTTCAATTTTCTTTATCATTTGAATTTCCATAAACTTGCATAGTCATTTATTGAATGATGCTATAGATGTAAGAGGGGTGTGTGTGGAAACAAGTTCATAAGTATACTTCTGTTTGCTTTTTTTCCATTTATTTTCTTTGTACACTATGATAAAGTCAAACTTATAAAAAAATGAACAACTATAGTCGAAATAAAATCATTGAGAGTTAAATTATGTCCAGTTGCTGTTTCTGAAAACTCCAAAATGTCATCAAATTTAGATGAAATTGCTGATTACCTCGAAGGTTGTGTTAAAATGCTGATTCTCCCAAAGCTTACCCACATCAACCAAAACGAGAAAACTGCCGTTAATGATCAGGCGTGTTACTTTTCACCTCTTACTCCGGTTTAACTCACAGGCTTTTCCACTGATCTCATTTATCTTGTAAAATGCAACGAGCTTTTCTTTTTTCCTGAAAGGTGCCTGTAAGTTATCGTCATAAGAGGCGGGTTCATCTCAACGAGACGGCTGCTCGGGTGCAGACTGAACATCGAAGCATGGACACATCAGACCTGGGAGTCAGCCAGGAGGACTGGTTTGTAGATGAAGCTGAAGCAACTCTGCTGGGCTACGCTGAGATGGCAGTCATGGGTCACAAGGTACAAAAATGTCCAGAGGTGGATGGAGAATTTACTTCAATAAGACCAGAATTGGGTAGAAACTAGGTACATTTACCTAAGTAACTTTTTTTTCTTTTTTTTTTTTAATGTTCTTTTGAGAGTATTTTTACTACTTTGACTTGAGTAACTTAATGATTATTGCTGCTCTTACTTGAGTAAAATTTCTGGATTTTCTACCCACTGAATGAAAAACAAACATATTTTAACCAAACATTCACCAGACACAGAAAACATCTGTGGCTTTTGTTCAAGTTTTAAGATGTTTTTTTATATTGAAAGAAACTGATTTGGAAAAATGTTTCTTATGTCTGATTTTGCTATTCTGTGGTTTATTTATTTAGAACAGACAGAAAGTTTAAACAAAAAATAAGAAGACAAACAAACATACAAATAGACATTTAAATGAATTATTTTCATTTTCAGATTTGAAATACCAAAATTTCCATATATTTTTATATTTTGGTCCATTTGATGATGTAGTTTTTAAACATTAAATGATTGATAATTTGATCAGCTACCCACTTTTCACCAAATACTTTTTACTCTCACTTGAGTAATTTCTTGGACGGCTAATTTTTACTTTTACTTGAATAAAAATATGTTGAAATGGTGCTATTCTTACATTTGGCTGTTCTATCGTCCTCTGAATAAGAGTAGCGCTACTTCAACACATTTCTAAGATTAAAAGTAAGAGTGAAAAATATTTGGTAAAAACTTTACTCAAGTACTGAGTGACAGATCAAAACATCCATCATTTAATATTTGAAAATGACCAAAACATAAAGAAATATTAGTATTTAAAGATCAAAATGAAAACAATTCATATAAATACAATAAAAGAAACATTTTTCAAAAACAGTTTCTTTCAATATAAAACTTTTTGTTCTTCTCAGTGGTTAAAGAATCCAGAAGTTTTACTTAAGTAAGAGTAAAAAGTACATTGTAGTTTCTCAAGTAAATGTATCTGAGCAAATGTAGCTTCTTTCTATCCATTTCTGATAATTTTGATTGAACTACTGAACACAATAATCACTGACTTCAATAAATTGTCTTTTTTTTTCCAGATCAGTGAGACAAAGGCAGCAGACGGGCTGTATGTGGACTTTGGCACGCAGACGCACTCTTTCCGCTCGGCGCCCTTCAAGCAGAGGACGACCTTGGCGGAAGTGATGGCCGACCGGCCGCTGAAGCTTCTCCTGCAGCTTCAGGCGGAAACCGTAAACAGCAGGAACAACAGAGCCAGCTGCGCGTTCACGTTCCTGTGCGGTCACACCTTCCGCCGCAGAGAGTTCGCCACACACTTCAGGTGTGTTGCACTCAGATGCAGAGTTGGGTAGGAACTAGTTACATTTACCAGAGACATAAATTTGATTTAATGTGAGGAAAAATCTAAATATTCAGTGTATAAATCTGGTTTCAGCTCGCTGTAAAGTTCCTGTTAAATTCTCTAAAGATTGTCGAGTTGAGTAGTAATGTGTTACTACCACAAAAGAGTTCTCCCTAAAAGTACTTTTTGTGGAAAAAATTTATGTTTAGAAGTATATTTTACTATGCTGTACTTTTTACTTTTATTTGATGGATTTTATCTTGAAATATTTCTATTCTTGAGTCACATTTCAGGATTTTCTACCTACTGAATGAAAAACAAACATGTTTTAGCCAAAAATTCAGCAAACACACACCTGCAGTTTTTGTTTCACAAGTCTTTTATTGACAGAAACTGATTTAGAAGAAACATATTTTGCCTGATTTTATTTTTTGTTATTGAAATGAATTATTGTCATTTTTATCCTTAAATTACTCAAATTTCCACTTTTATATTTTGGACCCTCTGATTACGGCATTTTTAAATATTAAATGATATTTTCGATCAGTTACTCAATACTTGAGTCGCCGTTTTACTAAATAATTTTTTACTTTTACCTAAGTAACTTTTTGGACGGCTGCGTTTTACTTTTACTTGAACCTAAATATGTTTAAGTGGCGCTACTGTTTTAGCTTTTGCTCTGCTGAGATGTAACTGTTCAGACGTGGATGCACATATCCGGTGTGTTTATATCTTTGCAGGAATGTGCACAGTGACATCCAGATGTGTCTGAGTGAATGGTTTGAACAGCAGTGCCCCCTGGCGTACCTGGGATGCACCTACAGGCAGAGGAGGTTTCATCCCTCCACACACAAAGCCACCGTCACCTACAAGTGAGAACGACCTCGCTTTTAAATATTCTTAGAAGATCGCAGGTACATATTTTCTATAATTTTTGACTTTACGTCTTGGAGTTTTTGTTCTACTTAAAAGTCTGTTGATCTTTGAATGCACTTGGTTTCACTAAAGAGTATCAGGTTAATTGTGGCTGAATGCATGCCACACTAGTATTATGTATTTTCAAGCACATAGTGCTATTTTATAGCACAATCAAATAATTATATTTCCTTCAGTTGTTATAAAACGGTGTATGAAGCATGACCAAAAGGAAATCTGAATTTGCTATTGAGTATCTGTCTCTTTAAGAAGCTCTGCCTTCAACACGTCATGTCAACAATACTTCTCATTATGCCATTATTCTTTGGCGTGTTGGACTGAGATACTTCATATGATGAGCAGGGTTCTGTTTGCTAATTGCTGCTGGCTAGTCTAGAGGAGCTCAATGGGGGAGGAGTTTTGGGTAAATAGACAGCGCTTTGTGAGAGCAGCCGAATTGTTGCCATGGAGACATAAATGAAAGAATCAAAGCAACATGAGGGAACATCATGAAAACATGCTAAAAAGCTTAAAAAGTTGATTTTACATAATATTGCCCTTTTAATGTGACAAATCTGTAAAAGTTCAAAGGTTATTTAAAACCTTAGCGTGCTACTGCACAACCTGTTTGACCAAAGTTTTCTTTGCTTCTCACAGTCAGCAGCTGAGGTGTTTCAACTTGCGTCCAGACGTTCTTCCCTCTCTGGACGGCCAAGCTGGAGCCGGAGAGGACCGGCTGAGCTCGCTGCCCTACGAGGTGCTGTGCCACATGGCCAGCTTCCTGGACAGCCAGTCCCTGTCCCAGCTGGCCCTGGCGTCCCGCCTCCTGAGGCAGGTCTGCTCCTCCCTGCTGCAGGACAGAGGGATGGTGACGCTCCGCTGGGAGAGGATGAGCTCCTCACATGGGAGAGCCAGGTGGACGTCCAAACCTGTGAGAAGGAAAACCTGCTGTTCAAAGGCAGAAACTGAAACATTACATCAGCATGTTGATTGTTTAATTTATTGTGTTTCAAAAGCAACTCTAACCAGCAGGGTTTTTAGTCCAGATTTAAAGGAACTCAGTGTTTCGGATGCTTTGTAGTTTTCTGGAGGTTTGTTCCAGATTTGGTTCTGGTTCTGAGGACGCAGACCAGAACCAGAACTAGAACCTGAGACGTCTGAAAGGTTGACAACAACAGATCTTTAATCCAGAACAAACCATCCAGTCCATCACAAGCTGCTGTCAGTAGCTGTGTTTCCATTAACCAAACAGCTGCACAAATTGAAATTACGAAAATAAATTTGCTTAATGGAAACACACTGATTTAAAAAAAAAACTTGTGCTTTTCAATAAAAAAGGTTTTTTCGCTAACATGAGGTGGTTTTTCAGCCGTATAGAATGGAAACTTGTAATGGAAACACTTTTTTCACATCTACACTACTGGTGAAAACGACAAAGAAGACGACAGGACGTAGGAGGAGGAGGATGGTTTGGGTTTTTTTACTTCTTGTTTTCAGACAATGTGCATCTGGTTCCGCCAGATCTCTCACAGTTCCGTAAAAGCTTGAATGTGTAAAATCGGCGACTACAATTTCCCCTAAATGCTGCTTGCAGCCGCTCCCAACGAGACGCCACGTCTCCTCTGATTAGCTGATAAATGATGGCTGAATTATGAATATAATCTTATGTAACTGTTTACATCCGTCACTGACATAATTTCTAATGACCTAAAGTGTGAACAAGCTAATTCAAATGTGATTTTAATTGCATTTCTTGTTTAAGGGAAACACTGCAGATGAGAAATTGTGTTTTTTGAAATATAGCAGAATAGCGATTTGTAATAGAAACACAGCTGGTGTCCTCATAATGCTGCTTCTTTCTCTCCAGGTGTGGGAGTTCAGTCATCTGTTCTCTGCTGTGGATTCATGGAACATGGCTGACATACCTCCGATTTCTGCTCATCTGAAAGCCTGTCCTTTCTACCAGAAGACTGAGCAGAAGGAACGAGTTGCCCTCCCCTTCATTACTGGAAATCAGCAGAAGAGTCCGAAGGGTCAGAGTCTCCTCAGTCACTTTACAGGACAAAGATGACAACAGTGAAGAAGAACCTCTGCTTGTTGTGCTTAACTTAAACTGATTTATGTTCAAATGTAGTATCGCATTTAAGATATGTTTTAGGTTTGGCATGTGAGAATCTATGCACAACGCTGGATGGCAAAAAGACAAACATTTCCGTCATTTAAATGAGAGGTAGATATTATTAATTTTGTGCTATGCGACACAGCGAAGGTTGCATAGCACCAAGGAACTCTGTGAATTGAGGATATTTTTTGTCAATTTATTGATCCAGAGTATGTGGGAATAGTTTCTACTTCTTTTTACTTCCTGTTCCATAAAGAATATGGATGAGTGAGTTTAGTTTAGAAGAAGTTGGCAGAGCCCTGACCTCAACCCAATAAAACCTTTATGCGGTGAATAAGAATGGAAGATGTGAGGGAGGCCTGGTTGTCCAACATCAGTGTCTGACCTCACAAATATGCCTCTGGAAAAATGGTCAGAAACACTGTGGAAAGTCTTCCCAGGGGAGTTGAAGCTGTTGTAAAAGGTTGGGCTGTGATAATTTTATATTTTATGTTCAGACATGAGTGAATTTTTTTTTGTACTTGTGTGTAGTAAAAAACTGTTTTGTTTGAAATCTTTAAAATAGAAAGGCCTTTTCTTTAAAACGTGTTTGTGAACTGTCCAACATGTTTTCAAACCAAAATCAGATTCATGTCTGCATAATAAAGCCCCTCCTCCTTGTTCTGGTCTCTTCCTTCTTGGTGGCACTAATAACCCCTCATAGCTCGGTGCTTTGTTGTGAGCGCAGCGCCGCAATGCACGAAACGGCAGAAGGTGAAGAGTAGGTTATTTCCACTCAGGCTGATCCTGCAGGATTCATTCATGCTCTGCAGAATGCGGACAGGGAAACAGTTGGAAGCGCATCCGAACAGCAGGAGACGGTAGTTTGGCGCACTGGTCGGGCTTTTGTTCGCTGCAGAGGACAGAGACACCGGTCCAGGACAGCGCGAAGATCCATGAGATGCTTTGAGCCGGATACCGCTTCAGTCTCACGGTAGGCCACAGACAGGGGTTTGCATTAAAACGCTGCTACAGCTGAAAAACACATGCAGCGAAATCAATCATGAGTGACACAGCTGCTGTTTTCACCACATGGCTCTTTTCTTCTATTAAATCTTAGTTCTGCATTGACGTCCCGCTGCTAACATCTGCTCAGGTTGCGTGAAGGTTGAGCCATGGACGCCGGGAGGCTGGAGCAGCAGGTGGCCAGCGTGGACAGGGGGATCTGCTTCCTGCAGCAGGAGCACCTGGCCATGCTGACCGGCCTGCAGCTGGAGATCACACACCTGAAGAGGCGCTGTCACGGTCAGTCCCACCAGTCTGCTTGTATTGGATATGGGCTGTTGCCCAGGGCGGTATTACTAAAGGAGGGCGGGAGTAGAAGCATCACATCCAAATGGGAAGTTAAGACATTTGTAGTGAAAACCTTTAGTTTTGCTCATTTTGGATCAGGCTTGACAGTAAATCAATAACAATATCACGATAGACTTGTGACATGATCAGTATCAATAAATGAGACATCTGATAGAATATTTAGTATATAGAATATTCACTGAACCACACAGCATTCTGGGAGATGTAGGCTGTTCAACCTCTCACAGCTAGAAAGGTTGGTAGCATCCGCTGGCTTAGTCAATGCAAAAACACAAAATCTTATTTTCTAGAGCCAGTATCTTAGTTCACTTGAAATAAGACAAAACTAACTTACAAGTAACTTTTCAGCAAGATAAAGATGCTTGTCGAAAATTTACTTGTAAGTTAGTTTGGTCTTACTTCAAGTGTCGTAAAAGATATTTGAACTGGAAACTGGACAAAAATACTTGCTAAGATTTTGTTCTTTTTGCGTTACCTAGCAACAACTTGAGTAACGTATGGTTACCTAGCAACAACCTGTTACACTCCCTTTAAGTTATACTGCGGTCGCTCTTATTCAGCCGAGGTGCAGCGTGATGGATCAGCTTCAGCTTGTTATGTAACATTTTGTTTTTTATGTTATGGAAAACCGGTCGGCCATCTTGGCACAAGACAAAACTCAAGGTTTTAAGAAAATGGACGCTTATCAGTGAATTATTATCAATTAGAGAAATCTACTTATTAATCAATAACTTGCAATAACTAATCTGGATTAATTTGTGTGGATGTTTATATGATGGATTATTCTCCTCAATCTGTAATCTCTAATCTGACGATGCTTCATCCTTTGTGCAGAGCTGAGCTGTGAGCTGGACTCCAAGTTTCCAGACAGGAACACAGCAGGTAACAATTTAGATTTAATAAGTAATAATCCAAATAAATTATTAAAAATATAAGAATTAACGATTTCAACTGGTATCTGTCTTATAGAACAAAAATAATCGTTAGTTTTAAAGAGAAATGTAAACTTACAAAACCTTTTCTATATATCTTATTCTGCTTTTATGTAATGTGTCATTTTGAAGTGGGAACAAAAAGTATGCCTACTTTACTCCTGTTTTACCCAAAGTTTCTGTTTCATAACAAATTGTCACGACATAGTGACATTTTCAACAAATACGTTAAAAAATATATTTTTTATAAAAGTTACATACAGCTGCTTTAATGGAAACTACATATCAATCAATCCAGCAACAAGGCAGTTCAAGTGCGACAATTTTAAATTAAGCTTAATGAAAATTCCAAAATAAAAGACTTGACCATTTTTACATCAGGTAATTGCTCTCTTGGGTATTATGCGACTTCTTTTTAAATAAAACCACTGTTACACTTTGGATTAGTTTGGCAATTTAAAATGAAGCTTAATGAACATTTCAAAATAAAAGCCTTCACATTTTTTACATAATGTTATTGCTGTTTTGGGGCATTTTATAACTGATTTAACCCTATAAGTGTTACTCATGGGATTAGTTTGGACATTTAAAATTAAGCTTACTGAAAATTTCAAAATAAAAGCCTGAATATTGGAAATTGGATTTTTCTTTTCCCCTAATACCATTTATCTGTATTGATCTGATTTGGTTTTTCTTGAGGCATAATAAATGTTTCACTCTGTCGTCGTACAGTGTATCTGTGAATAAAGTAAAAAAAAAAAAAAAGCATCTCGCCCCCCTCCACCCCCCCCTTACTCAACATACTTCTTGTGGCTTTGATGTGTAACTGTGATGTCACTCATCCTGCCTGTGACATCACTGGGGACTGTCTCTATATTTCTAGGTTCCACAGAGAGATTCATTTTCAGCTTCGGGCAAGAAACGGCGAGAACCATGGCAGAAAAAGATTTATTTGTTGGAGAAGGACCATCAAGAGTAATGCCAGAAAACGATTTTTTACTGGCAACAATTAAACGTTTGAAGAGGAGCCGCGAGAGATGCAAGAGGAAGAACGAACAACTTCAAACGGTAGTTAAGGATTTGAGAGGAAAACTCGAGTACTTCTCAAGTAGCGAAGATAATAATGGCAGGAGCTGGGAAATAGAAAACGAGCTGCTGGCGATACAAAATGAGGAACAAAAAGACCTGATCAGGACACTGAATTGTGATTTGGAGAAGGCAAAAACCAGAATTCAGAGGTTAAATTGCGATTATGACAAAATGGTGAGGTCCTATGTGGTCCTGGAACGGACACATAGGACAACAAGAGAGAACGCAGCGGCATCATTAACAGAGAAGTGCAAAGAAGTGGAGTTGCTCAAAGAAGAAAATCATGAGCTCCAACATGAAGTGTTTGATTTAAAGGATAAACTCCAAAGGATAAATGCCCGGGCGAAATCTGAGGCTTCCCCGCCAGAAGAGGAGATCCCAGACCAACGCCAAGAAGACGGCAAAGAGGAAAACAGAGAAGAGAACCGAGAAGAGAGGCCGACAATCCTCCAAAGGATTGGAAATGCTTTTATAAATCTGTATAACTCGGGGACAATGCGGTATTGGGTACCGCCATGGATCTTTTAATTTCTGAATGGGATATTTGGGGTTTGTAGATAGCGACAGAAGAGGGAGACATTTTGGGGGTTGCTGGCACCATGCGCATTGATGTTGGCAGCAGGGGGAGACATTTGGGGGTCGCTGGCGCCATGGGCCTTGGAGGATAGCGACAGAAGTGGGAGGAGACATTTTCGGGGGTTGCTGGCACCAGGCGCATTGATGCTGGCAGCAGAGGGAGACATTTGGGGGTCGCTGGCGCCATGGGCCTTGGAGGATAGCGGCAGCAGAGGGAGACATTTTGGGGGTTGCTGGCACCAGGCGCATTGATGCTGGCAGCAGAGGGAGACATTTGGGGGTCGCTGGCGCCATGGGTCTTGGAGGATAGCGACAGAAGAGGGAGACATGTTGGGGGTTGCTGGCATCAGGCGCCTTGGGGGACGCTGGCAGCAGAGGGAGACATTCGGGGGTCGCTGGCGCCATGAGCCTTGGAGGATAGCGGCAGCAGAGGGAGACATTTTGGGGGTTGCTGGCACCAGGCGCATTGATGCTGGCAGCAGAGGGAGACATTTGGGGGTCGCTGGCGCCATGAGCCTTGGAGGATAGCGGCAGCAGAGGGAGACATTTTGGGGGTTGCTGGCACCAGGCGCATTGATGCTGGCAGCAGAGGGAGACATTTGGGGGTCGCTGGCGCCATGGGTCTTGGAGGATAGCGACAGAAGAGGGAGACATGTTGGGGGTTGCTGGCATCAGGCGCCTTGGGGGACGCTGGCAGCAGAGGGAGACATTTGGGGGTCGCTGGCGCCATGAGCCTTGGAGGATAGCGGCAGCAGAGGGAGACATTTTGGGGGTTGCTGGCACCAGGCGCATTGATGCTGGCAGCAGAGGGAGACATCTGGGGGTCGCGGGCACCAGGTGCCTTGGGGTATAGCAGCAACAGAGAGAGCGCTTTGGGGATTTAACACAGTCTTCAAAGGGATCCAATGTTAACCCCTTGGATAACACAGTTTAACCAAAGTATGTGATCGTCTGAGCTGAAGATAAAACATTTATATCTATGAGATACCTGAGACAAAATCGCCAGACTGAAGACTTTTATCATCCAGTGTTTGGTTAAATTAATTAATGTGCTAAAAACCAATCAGAAAACTTTGTTGATTCATTCGGCATCACTGTGCAACTGAGCCGATGAATTGGTATCAAATTAGTCACCAGCAGCGCACGCTCTTCTGCATCCTGCCTACGGTTTATCAGGAAATATTGCAATGTTCTTGTATTTAACCGGTATTTAAATTAACTCAAAAAACAAACATCATATTTCACTCTAACCATATAACTGTGCAAATTGGAAATACTGACATAAATCTGCTTAATGGAAACACTGCAATTGCGAAATTTTGTTTATTCGACATTAGTGGCATATCTATAACGTTTTGCTCACATTTGTAACGGAAACGCAGCGAATGACAAATTTTAAAGGGCTGTTCCTGATAAGACCTTTTATCGTCAACAATTTAAAAAAAAACAAAAAACAGATAAATTATTTTTACACATTTAAAAGTAAGTGAGTGGATGAGTTATGAATTTAAAAATAAAAATGACAGAAAAGTTTGAGGGAAGTTAAAAAAAACACAACAAAAACCATCCCTAAGTAGAAAACTTACATATGTACATATGTACATATTATATATGTAATATGAACATATGTAATATGTAATATGAACATATGTAATATGAACATATTACATATGAATACATATTACACATGTAATATCTTCATATTACATGTGTAATATGAGTAATATGAACATATGTAATATGTACATATGTAATATTACATATTAGTCACATATGTAATATGAACATGTGTAATATGAACATATGTACATATGTACATATGTAATTACTGTACACATATGTAATGTAATATTACAGTGTAATATTAATATTACACATTACATTAGAAATTTACTTAGATTATACTGCCAGACACCAAGAAACATCACTGATGATGTCATTGTTACCATTGAAGCTGAACATTCTAAAGGTGCATTCACATCAAACACGTTTTGAGCGTCAGGCGAGTCTGGTTTATATTCAAAGTCTATGTGGAGTGTTGGATGCGCTAGATGTGTCAAACACTCCAAACGGTTCAAATCGCACCGCGCTAGACGCTCGAAGCGCACCACAACCCTCCACATAGACTGAAAGCAAACCAGATGCGCCTGGCACTCAAAACGCATTTAGTGTTAACACACCATTATACGTCCAGTGTCACATGAGGTCAGTGCTTCTCAATTCCAGTCCTCAGGCCCCCCTGCTCTGTTTTAGATGTGTCTCTATTTCAGAACAGCTGATCCAAATGATGGCATGACCTTTTTTCATAAAAACTGCCTGGGTGTCTCACAAAGATAGAATTCTTTCGTCACCTGTCTGTCTCAGCATAAGATCCATTACCATAGCAACGGAACACAGCAGGGCAGAGCAGCTGATTAGGACTACAAAAACGCATCGCTGTATTTCTAACTATGGCAGAACTCTGAGGAATGAGCTGGCATTTAGAACTACTTGTGTTCTGGGCATTTTATAACTGATTTTAACCAACCACATTGTTACACACAGGATTAGTACCTGATGAAATTATCAATCATTTCATATTAAAAATTACAAAATCAAACAGACAAAAATACAAAGTTAAGTGTAACTGTTGGTATTTTAAGGACCAAAATGACAATAATTCATGTGAATAACAAACAATAACAAAATCAGGCAAAAATAATGTATCTAAATCATTTTATTTCAATTAAAAACGTTAACAAAAGCTGCAGGTGTGTGTCTGAGTTTGGTCAGTTTTTGGTTACAACATGTTTGTTTTTAATTCAGTGTGTAGAGAATCGAGAAATTTTACTCAAATAAGAGTAGAAATACTTTATAATAAAGTTACTCAAGTAAAAGTAAAATGTAGCCATCCAAGAATACCAAGAGTATAAAAGTATTTGTCAAAAAGTCGACTCTAGAACTGGTATTTCATATTTTAAGGACCAAAAATCCAAAGAAGTAACAAAAAATAACAAAATCGGGAAAAATATTTTTCAAATCAGTTTCTTTCAGTAAAAAAACTTTAAAAACTGCAGATCTGTTTTTACATGTTTGTTTTTAATTCAGTGAGTAGAGAGAGAGTAGAGATACTTCACAGTAACATGAATCAAGTAAAAGTAGAAAGTACAGCGCAGTAAAAAATACTCCTAAAAGTTAATTTTCAAAAAGTTACTCGAGTAAATGTAACTAGTTACTACCCAGCTCTGGCTTTAATGTGTTTGTTTTTGTCCGTCAGAGGAGGAAGCAGAGCTGGCGGCGCGTTGCGAGGCCGCGGAGCGCCTCCTGGAGCGGCAGCAGTGCATGATGGTCACGGTCCGTGGGGAGCTGCGGGCCGGCCGGGCCCGAGCTGTGGCGCTCGGGAGGAGCCTGCGGGAGGAGGAGCGGCGGTTCCTGGAGGAGCTGAAGCGCCGCAGCCACAAGATCACATTGCTGAATCGGGAACTTCAGCGGCAAAACGTCATGACGACGACGCTGCACCACGAGCTGCACGGCGCGCGGTTGAAACTTTTCCAGCAACGGCAGAGGGGGAAAAGAGAGCAGGAGGAGGAAGAGGAGGGGGAAGAAGAAGGAGGGTCAGACTGGCCTCTGTCGCCTCATCCCGGTGCCTCCTCCGTCCAGCCGGAGGGGAGACCCAGGAAGAGCATCAGTGTGAGAGAGGAGAGGGTGAGAGCCTGCATCCCACAGGAGAGAGTCACTTCACCACAAAGTCCTCACCCAATGCCTGACCCCGCCCTCTTCCTGGTGCCGCTCAGGTACCGCCTCCTCCGCTGGAGCCGGCCAATGAGGCTGCAGGACGGAGAGGAGGGGGAGGACGAGTGGGAGGACATAGAGGACAGCAGGGTGCCCAGGAGGGTGGACATGGGCGCAGGCGAGGGAGAGACAGCTCTGTGACCGAGGAGGAGGACTTTGTAGAAATCTGGAAAATTAAGTTTTATAATCTAGCTTCACAGGAAATGGTTAATCTAAACTAGACTTAGATGTATTTATATATTTACCCAATTAAGGGTGTGAAATGTCCTTGAAAGGTTTAGGGTTCACTACAGCTCATCGTCTTTGTGTCTGGGTTCAGCGAACGCTTCCACCAGCTGGAGCAGCTGGGGCTGCGCCGAAAACCCGACCTGCCGATTCTGAATTTGGCCCATACCAAGTTGTTTTTTGTCTGAAATGTTGCTAAATATATCAAGAAAGTCACTGAGTTGGTAACAGTAGTGGGGGTGGGGTGACCATTGTGGACTTAAAACGTGTAGATGTGACCTGGTGGGCTGGTCAGCCGGTTGAACCAAGTTAAATGAGAGCTGAAGAGGACAGTGGCTGATTTTTAGGGATTTGCTGAGGTGGATAAGATCAGCTTCACACGTAAGTATCGACCGATCACCTCGCTCCCAAAATCTGTGCCGATAAATCGACTGGCTGGTAAATCGGTGCAGCCCGAGAACCAGCTTTATGTTTAGGATGGTCACTTGAAAAGGAAATTTTGTATTACCTGCACTTTATTAAATTCCTACATAACTCATGTTGTCATCTCTGTTTTCACTGGGAAAAAACTTTTCTTACAACATTTGAATATGTAAGTGTGACTCCTCCACCGGCCTGGTGATGTTACAAAGAGGAAGAAGAGTAAAAATACAAATCAATTTTTCACAGAAGCTCCCCGTCACACTGTCTGGATCTATTTGGGCAAAACTGCTTTCTCCAGTTGTGAAAGAAACATGTCCAAAAACAAGTTAGAGTTTAATTCAGCAAGCAGTGGCAGCAGGTATTTATAATTGCAAAAACACTCTCTTCCTCCTGCTTCATCACTACTTTATATAAAATCCTGACAAAATAAATCAACATTTATTGTTATAACGTGACTAAATTTGGAAAAGGTGGGGAATTCAAAGCAGAGGAAAAACTTATTAGTCCAAAAAAATAACTTCATTCTCTCTCCTGGACTGATTACATATTGCACTTTTTATATAATGTAAAGTACGATTGATATCAACTTTATAAAACTACTTTTTAGTCAGTTCAATCATTAAAATGCATAATAATATTATATACTAGCTGAATTTAGGGGGGTTTGTAGGTTTTTATGCTTAAATTTATAAAAAATTATCGATCCAAGGATGTTGAGACCGAAAAAGACATTTTGAAATCTAACCAGGACATCCGAGCAGACGGATCTGCTCCAATATTTCTACAATAACTCTTGAAACAACTCAAGAACAGGCATCCTGATCCATGTTTTTGTCTTCTGTCTGGATAAAATCCTGCATGTCAGGAATGTCAAACTCGTTTTCATTGTGGGCCACACCAGCATCATGAACGTTCTTAAAGGGCCGGTTGTCCCAGAATGCATCATAAAACCTACTAAAAAGCTGTTGACACATTAAGAAATAGCTGTGTCTGCATTCGATATGTACTTATTAACATTTAACATCTGTAAAATGTAGAATAACCTTTTTTTTTTTTTTTCAATAAAAATCACTGATTTGTGGATTTAATTCAGAAATATTTGCAAAATATCTTTATAAAAATACTTGCTGTAAGAAATACTGCCACTTGCAGGTGGGGTTTGGAGTTAACCCCAATGTTTTTGACCATTTTGGTGGAAAATTTACAGTAAACTCACAATTATGCATTATTGTGAAAAAGCTTGGGTTTGTTGATTTTCCATATTCCATACTGCAATATGGTAGTATACTGATAAAAACTGTTTTTATTTGATTGATACAATTATATTTAAGCACACAACTGTTATTTTAAATGTTTTATTCTTTCCGGCCCTCATAAATAGCTACAGTGGACCAGATTTGGCCCCCAGGCCTTGAGTTTGATACATGTGCTGCATGTTGTCAGTTTCCCAGGTCTTGACTTAAAAATCAAACGTTCTGTTGTGAAATGTTTCCCTGTAGCTGCAAAAAAGAGTTGCAACAGAAAAATAAATCTTATTTTAATGTTAGTCAAGATTTAATTTAATATATTATTCACACAGTGTGAACTTTAATGGCGCTACTGCTGAATAAACAAGCAGCAGGAGAGAGTTTCTCCAGCAGTTGATTTGCTCTTGGTTAGTTCAGAATGTTAATGTCTCGCTCTCGGTGGCATCAGACCTTCTTTTCAGCTGACGCCAAATGAATCTTTGAGGAAACAGGATGTGAATACTGAGAGGTTTGTTTTTAGGAGGTGCTTCAGTAAACACTAGAAAAGAGAAAATGTGGAATTCATCTGATTACATCATGAAGCCCAGGGGAAAATCCAGGGACATTCATCATTTACCAAAAGCATCTATACATTTAAAACACGGAATTTCAATTTTGCACCAATGATTTAAAATTCATTAAATATATTGTCAATAATACAATCAGACTGACTGCTTGAAATATAAACTCTTGACAATATTCAGATTGAGTTTCTGAAAACACCATTTTTCTATTCCTGTAGTAGATTCTCAATTTAATATGTGTGGACTTTGACTGGGCCACAGCAGCACGCGAATATGCTTTGATCCAAGCCATCCTACATGCACAAAGGAGCGTTACTGCAGATCCTTCCTCCCATCAGCTGGTAGACTTCGTGTAGGTGGCAGTATATGTAAGACCATGTTTACATCAACGCGGTTATTTTTCCATTTCTTGTAAAGATTCTGCGGCTTTTAGATGCAAAAAATAAACACGTACATTTTGTTAGATTTCTTGCTGAGTTCAACTTTGAATTTGAGTATGTTATTTTTAAATCCTGGTCAATATTCTGTTTTATACTGTAAATTTGAAGCTTACTCTATAGCCTCTTATTCTTGAATAGAATAGAATAGAATAGTCTCAATAGCTAAGTTAATTTTGCTAGTATTAACTGAAGGTACTGCAGATAATATCACAATATTTATCTTAGTATCACACAGAAGTGTGTATTTTACTCAAAGAGTAATCTAGTAATACCTGTAATGTACTTATATTGTTTATAAGTTAGAAACGAGGCTTTTAGTTTCTTTGTTGTTGTCATAGCAACTCCATAGCAACTGCCAGCCGATGGCTGTCAGTTACAAAGTTCACGGAAGTGTGACGTCACATGAGAACGAGCTTTAGTGTTACAAATAATTTAGAAAAACAACTACTACTACCACTAATAATAATAATTAATAACAATAATAATAATAATATACAAGACGATAACAGAAAAAAACTATACAGTTATTGCAAATTATATTGGTCTTTCACCAAAAATATGAATAATATGCATGAAAATTTGCGCTTGTAACATCACATAATGATAAATAATAATAATAATCAGAGGTGAGAGTTCCCAAAAGTAGTACTCAAGTAAGTAGTGCTACTTCAACGTATTCTTAATGAAATAAAATTAAAACGTAGCCGTCCAAGAAATGACTCAAGTAAGCGTTAAGAAGTAATTAAGTGCTGAGTAACTGGTCAAAACATCAATCATTTAATATTTCAAAATTAAATCATCAGATAGACTAAAATGTAAAATTATGTGGAACATTTGGCATGTAAAAGATCAAGATAAAAATAATTTATATAAAACATCGTTATAAAATAACAGAATCAAACAAAACAAACATTTTCCCAAATCAGTTTCTCTCAATAAACTCATGAAACTTTAACAATAACTTTAGGTGTGTTTGTGTCTGGTGAAGATTTTCTTAATGCAAGTTTGTTCTTCATACATTTTACTCAAATAAGAGTAGAAATACTTTATAATAAAGTTCTCAAGTAAACATAAAAAGTACAGCGTAGTAAAAATACTCCTAGAAAAACAACAAAAACTCTGATAATAAACTTTTCTGAGTCAGTCCATGAAGAGAAAAGGTGAGCAGAATCGTTTTTCTACCAGTAGGTGGCGGTAACGCGCTCATGCTGCCACCTGCATACGTCAATCTGAATCACACAGGAAGTTACATCATGCGCAGCAGAGAGGGAGCCCCCTGCTGGCCGCTGTTGGGTATTGCCTGAACAGGGAGAGGACCCACAGGCTGTGACAGCTCCCCTTTCTCCCCCCACTCATGAAGGACACTCAGTTTGTGTAATGTAGTCGCACAGCAAGGACAGCAGCGCGTCTGGAGGAAATCCTGGGAAACTCTGTGATTTCACCAGGATGGAAACCAGAAGATATGAGACAAGATGACACACAGTGACTGATTTCTTCTTCTTCTTCTTCTTCTTCACTGGATGGTAGGTCTCACACATCTGATGTCATATTTTTGTTGTGTTTGAGGATCATGCAAACCTTCACCTGCAACAGTTTAGGCTCTGGTGACCTTTTGGTGCTTTAAATAGGACATTAATCTTCACAGCTGTATTTATTTTCACATCCTCATGTGGTTGAACTCTGATTTAGTCATCTCCATCTTTCTTTTTAAACTTTTCTTTCATGGATTCATTAAATGCTCTGCATCATCCACAAGACTGGATCTAAAAGTTTAGATTGTCCAGTTTATGTTGGGTGAAACCCAGAGCTGTGTAGTAACTAGTTACATTTACTCAATTAAATGTACTTGAGTAACTGGTTTTTTATGTACTTTTAGGAATATTTTTACTAAGCTGCATTTTTAACTTCTTCATTTTTGCCTGATGATTAAAAAACAAACATATTTTAACCAAAACCTAATTTTTGAAATTAATTTGGAAAAAATTATTTTGCCTAATTTTATTATTTTTTTGTTGCTTTTTAAATTATTTCTATTTTTGTCGTTAAAATGCAAAATAAAATCCTTAACTTTATGCTTTGGTCCATTTGATAACATATTTTTAAAAATATAAAATAATTGATAATTTGATCAGTTACTCAGCACTCGAGTCAACTTTTTACCAAAATACATTTTTACTCTTACTTCAGTAATTCTTTGGATGGCTACTCTTTAATTTTACGTGAGTTAAAATATGTTGAAATATTTCTGCTTTTACTTGAATGCAATCATTGTTTTACTCAAGCAAAAGTAAAAAATTATTTGGTAAAATATTTGAGTAACTGATCAAAACATCAATAATTTAATATTTAAAAATTATTCATAATATGGACTGAAATATAAAGTTATGTGAAAATTTTGGTATTTTAAGCACCAAAATGATTAATATAACATAATTACAAAATAACAAAAATCAAGCAAAATAAATAATAATAATAATAATAATAAAAAACTCAAATCAGTTTCTTTAAAAAAAAGAAACTTTATTAACAGAAACTGCAGGTTTGTGCCTGTGTCTGATGAATTTGTGTTGAAAACATGTTTGTTTTTCTCTTACTAAAGTAAGAGTAGCAATACTTCATAATAAAATTACTATAAAAGTAAAAAGTACAGAAGTAAAAATACTCATAAAAGTAAATTTTTTCAGAAAAACTCTACACATTCTATAGAAAATTTAACAGGAACCTTCAGCTAATTTGGATCCACAAAGAGCCACAACTAGATTTTTACACTCTATACTTTTTTTCTTCCTCATAAATTAAATTTTCTCTTGTAAAGTAAGGGTCCCAAAATTATTCCCATTTGCTAAATACCAGATAAAAACTCGTAAAAAGTGGGTAAATGTACAAATTAATTTTTTTTTTTTCTTTGTCCAGCCTGACGTGACGATGGGAAACATCTTCCTGTGCTGCCGCGGATTGTTGAGCTTCTTCAAGCATCCAGGCGATCCGGTTCATCAGGGCGCTGAGCAATCTCCTCTTCTATCAAGCGAGGAAAGCGATGTTGACTCTTTGGATGACAGTTTGTTAAACCCTTCAGCTGGTACAGCAAACCCTGCTCTTGAGCCAGAGCATTTCCTGTTTCCTGACATCATACTCAGCAGCAACCCTGCAGGCGAAGTGACTCTGGTGGAGCCCATGGTGTGTCTGCTTGTTTCTGAGGAAGATGAAGTGCAGGGAGATGAAGGAGACGCAAGGGAAGGCAGAGACAGGTGTTTCTCTGAGGTGGAGACGCAGACCGAAGTGGAGACTCAGATTAGTGCGGAGGTTCAGACTCAGACTGACTCTGAGCCAGAAATTCAGACGGAGAACAACAAAGACATCACAACTTCAAGAAAAACAAAATCAGAAATGGAGCAAAACATCAAGCTTCATGAAGAGAGCGCAGCAGGGTTTGTTTGGACTGAGCAGCACCAGGTACTGATCCATCCCAGTGGAAATGGTTCTGACAGGACCGAACACTTTGGTGCAGAACGTGAAAAAAGCTATACTCACGAGGACTTCCAAGTAAAACATGAACTAAGTAATGAAGATCCAGGAGTTCACAACGTAAAAAATGAAATTATCCACACTGATGAGTCAGTAGACGAGCCCATATTTAACGAGACTCACATGAACGATCTGGAAAACATAAAGAGAGAAAAGGAGGGCCAAGATAAAAACGGTTTGCAGCCTCTGTCAGAGGAGGAGCCGCTTGTCAAAGGTTGGTGATCGGCGTCCATCTTTGTTCATATTTATGTGTATTATAAATGTTACTATGATGTTTAAGGTTTAATTCTTTCAACCTCAGGTGTGGCTTCAGAAACCTCTGAGGATGAGCTGTCCAAGAGAAAAGCTCTGCCAAGCGATGGAGAAGACGCTGATCTTCATGAGGACAAATTTACAGTCCGAATTCAGCCGCCGGGAACAGAAAGTTTTGATCTTCAGGTTCTGCTTTCTTCAGTATTTTCCTGAAAGTGCCTCTACCTCACTCCAGTCAATCACTCTGCTGGCGTTCTCACTAAAACCAGAAAGATGTTAACGAAAGTATAAGGGTCAAAAGGTCAACCAGCCCCCCACTTTTACAAAATCAAAATGACCTTTAAACATTCATTAATAGGTTCAAAGCCAAAGCAGCACAAAGGTTTTTGCTGCACAAACCAGCATAAATGTAGTCGAGTTGATTGACACCAATTTTGTCTGATTTGGAAAAGCTGTGGGAGTATATTGAGCTTTCATGACCTCTGAAAACATTTCTTAATATTTTTAAATGATAGCACCACAAACAAAAAGTTTTGATGCACAAACATTTGACACCAATTCTGTCTGATTTGAAGGTGAGGTTCCAGCTTCCCTCAGGTTGTTTGTCTTCATCACTGTGTATTTGTGTTGGCATGATGTAAATATGCTATACAAATAAACCTGATTGATTGATTGATTGATTGATTGATTGATTGATTGATTATCCTCCCCTCTCAGGTTTCAGGGCAGATGTCGGTATCTGAGCTCCATCAGGTGCTTATGGATCATGAACTCACCTGCCACCGCTCCTGCTTCTCCCTGCAGCTGGGAGGCGCCGCCCTGGACGGCGCCGCAGAGCTGGGCTCCATCCAGGGAATCCAGGAGGGGGCGCTGATCAGGGTGGTGGAGGGTAACTGACTCTAACTTTCTCCCCTCGTCCTCTCTACTCGCTGCTTTTCACGACAATCATTTGATTTGAAGCGGTGTCTTCATCCGACTTTGGACCGGAAGCTACCAGAAGACAATCAGTCTGAACGTTTTACACACTTACATGCTGACAGTTGTTTTGAAAAAGCTGAAAACTGAGCAAATTTAGTGAGAAGTAACCAAACATTGAAAATATAACTATTAAAGTTGACAAAAAACGAAAAAAGTCACCAAATCATTTCACTTTGTGGGTCTTTTTATACATCTATATCTGTAAATATGAACCTTAGTAAGTTAGAGAGATGCATTTGTTTTTGTTTCAGTCAAAAGTTTTAATAAACAAAAATAATGTGAGGAAATACAAAAAGCAGTTTTCAAATTACATGCTTACCAAATGTTTTTTGTCCAGTTTCTAGAGAAAATATCTTAGCTCACTTGAAATAAGAAAAACAAACTTATGAGTTCCTTTTCAGAAAGCTTGTTTTAAGGAAGCAATTCCTTAATATTCATCAATTAAGCAATTAAGGAACATTCCTTAATATTTGTGAATATGAAGGAATTTGTAACACTTATAAGTTTTATAAATTCACTTATAACAAGATATTTCTCTCATGTTATAAGTGAAATAATCTGCTAATGGAACAAGTACTTTTTCATCAAGGAATGAAGAAATGATTGACTTAAAACAAGCTGAAAAGTTAATTCTAAGTCAGTTTTGTTTAATTTCAAGTGGACAAAGATATTTGCACTAGAAAAAAGACAAAATACTTGTAAAGATTTTCTGTTTTTGCAGTGCAATTTCATTTATCAGAGGGAAATAAAGCTATCAAAACCAACCAAGATTTATGTGGTAATATAGCTGCTCACTGCAAGACCTGCAAAATTAAGAAATTATTTATAGGTACTGTAACTTGTCTGACATCATTAAATGGAGCAAAATATCCCAAAAAGCAACATGTACCAAAACCCGATCTAAAGGAAAATACAAGCACAATTGAAAATACATAAGTACTATGGAGGAATGTATTAATTTACAATCTTTGCCACCCAACAAAGATTGTAGTTTTGAGAGCCGTTCTCCACCAACCAAAAGAACTCAAAGGCCTGATTCATTTTTCTCAAAAAACACCTTGATGATCCGGGACGTTGGAGAAAAAACGTTCTATGGACCAAAGAGGCAAAACTGGGACCAAGTCAAAACTAAAAACAGAAAAGGAACATCGGTCAAACACGGTGATGGTGGTGTGATGATCTGGGATGCTTCAGGACCTGGACGACTCGCCCTGATTAATTATGGATTCTGTTCGCTAGCAGAAAATCCTGAAGAAGGAGAAGAAGAACGCTCTACAATGTCTGGGAACTTTCCAAGTCTTACTGACGCCTGATGTAGCTCACATATAGTTATGGTTTTATTGTGGAAGTTTTATATTTTAACACAAGAAGTTAATCTTTGTCTTTTAATTATTTGTTTTTGTTATGAACTTCATGTGTGACCAAAGGTTTTGAAACTGTCAAATGTTTGGTTTTTGCCCCAAACATTTTAGCTTAAATGCTGTAAGAACTTTTTCACTGACAATCCAACATTAAACATTTGGTGTGTTTCAAATCCCTTAATTGAAAATAATCCAGATTATGTAAAGTTTCAGTAATGAAAATGTTAAACTTTCTCATGTAAATTACAGGATTACTGGTTGTTTCCCATTCATACATTACCTGTGCTTGGAAAATGACACAATTTTTGATTTTGTTAATTTATTTTTTTGAGTACTCAGTGGGATTAAAATCTGGAGTGTTTCTTGACCACAGAGTCAAAAAACCTCACAAATAGGTTAGCAAAACGCAAAATCTCGACAAGTGTTTCTGTCTAGTTTCAAGTGCAAAGTAAAGCATTTTTTGCTTTTCAAACTCAGAAATTCCCATGCTTTTTTCAGAACGTTTCTGAGATTAATCTCCAAATTTCTGAGTTCTTCTCCAAACACGTTTTTTGTAATCAACCCTAAAACTTTTGAAATAAGAAAAACAAACTTTTCAGGAATGTATAGGTCTTGTTTTAAGTAAATAATTCCGTAATATTGATTTATCTGAAAAAGTGCTAGTTCCACTGGGAGATAAATTCACTTATAACGACATTTTTCCCAAGTGAAATAGTCTGCCAATTGAACAAATACTTTTCCATCAATATTAAGGAGTTATTGACCTTCATCTTGCTGAAATGTTACTTTTAAATTAGCTTTGTCTTTCAAGCAGACAAAGATATTTGTAGTAGAAACTAGACAAAACTTCTTGATAAGGTTTTTTGTTTTGCAATGAAGTTCATACTGAAACTGCGATCTGACGGACCTGAGTGAAGTTGGCCCCCCACCTTCTTCAAATCAAGACAAAATTGGTGTCAATTAACTCGACTACGTTTGTACAGCAAAAATTTTCGTTTGTGCTGCTTTGGCTTTGAGGATATTAATGAAAGGTTAAAGGTCAAAAGGTCAACCAGCCCCGCACTTTTATGAAATCAGACAAAATTGGTATCAAATGTTTGCACAAATGTAGTCGAGTTAATTGACACCAATTTTGTCTGATTTGAAGAAGGGGGTGGGGTGGGAGGCTGATTGACCTTTGATGACCTCTGATTGACATTTGTTTCAAATGATATATATCATTTTATATCTTTAAAATGATAGCAGCACAAACGAAAATTTTTGCTGCACAAACGTAGCACAAACATTTGACACCAATTTTGTCTGATTTGAAGAAGGTTGGGGAGCCATCTTCAGACAGGGTCCACTGTACATTTCCTATTGTGACAAAGTGCTTTGCTGAGTTAAAATAAAACATTATTTATTATGAAAGTGCTTTTTTTTCTTTGACAAAGCTGTTATTTGATACATAAAATAACAGTACCACTCTAGTTTAGAGCAAATCTCCTCTGAGCTAAACATAAAATCACAGAATTTGTGCTAGAAAGTAGCTTTGTGGCTAACGCAGGTAGCTTTGCGGCTAACGCAGCTAACATCTCTATTTTGGAATAAAACTCACTGCACTTCATCCGATCTCAGTGCAAATTGCATCCATAAAAACCGAGAGTTGTTTTTTTTAATCAATCTTAAAACTTTTATCTATAATTTCACTCTAAAACACGACTTTTCTTGTTTCAGATTCATACTCGGTGCGGGATGTTCGCGCTCATCTGCGTCACGTCCGCAACCTACTACGGAGCCTCGACCCTTCCGGCCGCTCTCTGTCCTTCCTGTCCTTGTTCACCGGAGCTCACCAAGGTACCGCCACTACCTTAGTTCACAAAAATGTCCACATTTTAACTCACATGTGTCAAACTCAAGGCCCGCGGGCCACATGTGGCTCGCCACGTCATTTTATGTGGCCCTCTCCCCCACCATCACCGTTTTATAGGCCCATGATTGAATTAAAATAGGTTTTGAGCACGAATTGACTAGAAACTACATCTCCCATAATGCAATCCGATTGTTACCAGCCAACATTACGGCTTCTCTCCACTAGAGTGCAGCAGAGTCACCTCAAGCTCATTATTAATTTTCCCAGCGAATAAAACTGAGACATCGACAAGCTAACGTCAAAAATGTCTAAGAAAAGAAAAATCGGTTTACGAGGAAGATTGTTTTACGAATACCTGTTTGTACTTCAAGGTGAAAAACCAGTATGTCTTTTGTGTTCTGGGACTGTGTCCGTCGTGAAAGAAAACAATATACGTCGGCATTTTGAAACCAAACACGGAGCTAAGTTCGCCAAATTTAGCCTTCAAGAAGAACAAAGAAAACCCTTGTCTGAACTGTCCGATCCGAAATGGTTGTGACTTTGCAATGTTATGTGACGTCACCGAGCATCTTGCTCAGCTAAATCAGAAACTACAAGGACGTAAACAAATCATCACCCAAATGTCCGACATGATCACAGCTTTCCAGCGTAAACTCGACCTATGGAAGCGCCAGGTGGTACAAAACAATCTCGTTCACTTTCCTGCTTGTCAGATCATCTCGGCCTCCCGGTGCTTTTTCATGTGCTCGGTTAACTACCAAACTAAGTCTGTTAATAAACGAGTTTGATCGGCGCTTTTCTGACTTTAAATCGCATCACTCTGATTTTGACACCTTTACCAATCCTTTCACCACCGATGTGGTGGTGAAAGGATTGCCCCACCGCCTTCAGATGGAGCTATTGGCTCTCAGGCCAATGTCGCTTCAAAGCGACAGCGGCCTGAGAGCGAAGTTCCGTGATGTTTCAATCGAGGACTTTTAACATCTACTGCCCTCAGATTTGATGCCACGGCTCCGACTCCATGCAGCTCGTGTTTTGTGCATGTTTAGAAGCACCTATCTGTGCGAACAGATAGGTGCTTCCAAACATGGACAAAACATATATCGTATTGATATAGGTGCTACCACTCTGCAACTTTAGATGCGTTCCTGGATCATTGACTCATCACTAGGCCTCTACAGAACTGAGTTGCTGCTAATGAGGGAAGTCGACCTGTAGTCTGGGATGTGTTTTAGCAGGGATGCATCTAAAAGTTGCAGTCTGGAGGCCTGCACTTGGGCACTCCTGATTTATACCATCAATGTGGCCCGTTGAGGGTGGCCAATATGCTGTAGTGGCCCTTGGTGAAATTGAGTTTGACACCCCTGTTTTAACTGTATTCGTTGCTTCAGGAAGCGACAGTATGGAGAAGGATTCAGGGTTCTGCTGCCCTCCATTTTACATCCTGCCTGGATGTACGGAAAGACGTCTCACTCCTCTGCAGCCCATCAGAGGCGACTGGAAGGTGAGAACTCAGTCTGGATAAGTGGAAACATGGCTGAGGTGAGTTGTGTTAAACACTGGGTGATGTGTGCAGCCTCTGCAGTGCCTCAGAGTCCTGAACATAAGCAGCTGGAACCCGCCTCCAGGAAACAGGAAGCTGCACGGAGACCTGATGTACATCAGCATCCTGACGATGGAGGATAAAGAGCTCAGCATCACCTGCTGCACTCGGGGTTTCTACCTCAACCAGTGAGACTGAAGCTCCTTTACGTGCAAAAAATGGTCTAACCTACTTATTCTGAAATATTTCCCAATTCTAGATTGCCATGAAACTATTTGGCTGCAAAGATTTAGATTCTCCACTGGAGTTTTTGCAGCATAGTTTGGTGATCCATTAACTTCAAAATTAGAAAACAAAAAACTATTCCTAAATAATAATAGTATATAAAAAATGTCTAACTTATTGGGGTTTTCTGCAGAAGTGGACATATATCGTATTGATTATAATTTATTGTGAAAAAAGTTTTGTCACCATCAGGGTTTTGATTTATTATTTTGATTTGTGAATTTCAAAAGTTAAGCATTTTTGATTTGTCAAACTTTTTTGAGATTAATATCAAAACTTATGAGTTTTTATAGCAAAGTTTTACATTTTTCAAACACTGAAATTTTCATGCTTTTTATAGAAAATTTTATAGATATTTTCTTTTTCATTCCAAAGTTGCTGAAATTTTAAAAACTGGTTGATTCTAGAGCAACTTACTTTAGGGCAACAAAAAGAGAAAAAAAGAGTAAAATTCTGCCAAAATTCAGAATTTTGCTTTTAAAAAATCTGAAATTTAGATGTATGTCTCTGACATTTTTTAGAAAAATATTGGACATTTTTGAGTTTCAAAAGTCGGACATTTTTAACTTTTAGAAGTTTTTTTTAATAATCTCAGAAATGTTCATGTTTTTCCAGAATATTTCTGAGATTAATCTAAAAATTTAGGAGTTTTTACAGCAAAGTTTAGATTTTTTTTTCAAACTCAGAAATTCCTATGTTTTTTCTGGAGAATTTTCTGGAAAACTTCTGAGATTAATTTGGAAATTTCTGGGTTTTGATAACAAATTTTAGATTTGTCAAACGCAGAAATCTTCATGTCTTGTCCAAAACATTTTTTATTTCAGAATTTTTCCAATCAAATTTGTGACTTTTGGAGCACAAAACTTTTCTAGTTTTCTCTAGAATATGTTTGAGTTTTTTGCAGAAATGTTTTTCTCCTGTTTTTTTACAATGGCCTTAATTTGCCGTCATACTTTAGAGGTTCCAGTCTTGACAGCTGTTGTCTTTCTGCTGCAGGTCCACTGCCTTCAACTTCAACCCCAAACCCGCAGCTCCTAAAATCCTCTGTCACTCTCTGGTCGAGCTTCTGAGCCAACTCAGTCCCTCGTTCAGGAAAAACTTTGCCGCCCTGCAGAAGAGGAGGTGAACACTCTGGGTTTGCTGATAGATGATAGATAAAGGGGCGTCACAGCATTAGTAATCCTAGAGTATAAAAAACTCCAGGCAACCTAAGAATGTCTCTGTTATGATCCAGAGTTTATCAGCACCCGTATGAGTGCATTTGCGCTCCGGTCCAGGTGTGGACCTGGGCGGCGCCTCCTGGAGATCACAGCCTGGACTGCGTGACTGCAGAGGAGACGGCCGGACAGGTTACAAACACCAAACAGCATCAACAAGCAGCAAGGCTCAGAGGTTGGGTTTGATGGTGACGCTGACGTTTGTGCAGATTCGAGACTGGAACGAGGAGCTGCAGAGATCCAGAGAACTTCCCAGAGCTTCGCTGCTGGAGCGCCGGCACAGAGACAGGCGAATCTTCAGGGTGAGAAGAACAAAGACGAGTTTCGCTCAATCCATCCAGCAACCAGCTAACCTGAAGCTCCCCCACAGAAACACAACATATACAACCTGAAATGGAAGTATTAGTCACTTAACTCTCTTATTGTTGTCTTTTTTATTCATCTATGAACAAAACATCTAATTTCAGTCCATAATCATATAATCAGAGGTGAGTAATTTAATCAGTTACATTCACTTGAGCAATGTTTTTGAAAAACTTTACTTTTAGGAGTGTTTTTGCTACACAGTACCTTTTAGTTTTACTGGAATAATTTTATTTTGAAGTATCTCTACTCTTACTCGAATAAAATTTCTACCAACTGAATGAAAAACAAACATGTTTTAACCAAAAATTCACCAAACTCCTGCAGTTTTTCTTAAAATACTTTATCAAAAGAAACTGCTTTGGAAAAAGTATATATATTCTGCCTCATTATGTCATTTTGAATTTTAATTTTTGTTCTTTAAATACCAACATTTCCACTTAAATTCATATTTTGGTCCGTCTGATGATGTCATTTTTAAATATTAAATGACTGATATTCTGATCAGTTAGTACTTGAGTAGACTTTTACCAAATACTTTTACTTGAGTAAGAATATGTTGAAGTACTTATACTCTTACTTGAATATAATTTTTGTAGTAATTTCTCTTCCTCCTGTGGGAATGTTTTGTTTTTCTCTCCATGCAGATCAACAGTGACTTTGCGGCAGCTGCAGCTCAGGGTGCCGTGTCCATGCTGGAGGGAAACGTCATGCCGCTGAACCCACAGGAGCCGCCTCACCTCCACATCTTTGTGTGGAACAATCTCTTCTTCAGCCAGGGATTCGACATGTCGGACCACTACGCGCCAGTCGGGGGCGATGCTGCCGCTCACGCTGCTGCCCTGTGTGACCTGAGAGGAGTTCAGGTGTTTATTAGTCCTGAACATTACAGCCGCAAACTTCAACGTGTTTCCATGAGGTTTTGTGTACTAGGAAAACAGTGTAATACATTATATATGATGTCATTCATCACTTCAAAATGGAAGAAAAATAGTGATAATAATGGAAACCAGAGTTGTTTGTTTGTACTTATGGAGTTAAATTGGGGTCAAGTTTGTTCAAAAGGGGAAAAAAATTAAACTGAAAATTTATATTTGAAACAGAAGAATAAGTTTGAAACTAAAAAAAAAACAAAAGAAAAAAACTTGAATCTCAAAAGTAGTTTTGCACATTTTTTTTTCAGTTTAAATTTTTTTCACTTCCAATTCTCTTTTGTCAGTTTCTGAAAATGTTTCAGCTTCAACTTTTTCACTTTCAAACATTTTTAAATTTCAAACCTTTTTTTCACTTTCAAACCTTTTTCAGTTCAAAGTGAAATTTCAGCTCCATTTTATTTTTACCTTCAAATTATTTTTCAGCTTCAAATTTTTTTTATCTTGAAATCCTTTTCTTTTCACTTTCAAAACTTTTTTTCAGTTTCAAATTTTTTCCTGTTCAAACAGTTTTTCATTTTAATTTTTTTTTCTATTTCAGATATTTGTTTCAGTTTCAAATCTTTTTTTTTTCAGTTTCAAAATCCTTTTCTGTTTCAATTTTGTTTTAGATACATTTTTTTTTTCCAGTTTCAAAGCAATTTTTCAGCTTAAATCTTTTTGTCTTTTGTCCAAACTTTACGGCCCCAACTTAGCTCCTTCCAGAGCACTTTGTAAAACACTGCAAACATTATTTTCACAAGCAGCTATCTCTTTCTCACTCACTGCTCTTTAGGCTTGTGTAGTTGGCAATTAATAGTTTGCCTGTTAATAAATTAACACATCTGAGCTGTGGCTCTATACAGCCCCCCCAAAGTAACAATGGGCTTCCTGGTTTCTTCTCTGTCAGTTGAGACAGAAGATAATGTTTTGATTTCATCTATTTTTAATCTACAGTTAATTATGTACTAATGTGGTGATTTAAGATGTTTCTCCTGTTAGAAAATTTACTTTCTGATGCTTTAAAGGTCTGATTAAACCAACAGAACCTTATCTTATTCTTGATCAATATTTGTATTTCCAGGCATATGCATCCGTGGACACAGAGGGGCTCCACACACTCGGCACGGCGGTGGTGGATTATCGCGGCGTCCGTGTCACCGTTCAGACCGTCGTTCCTGGGTTACTGGAGAAAAACCTCGAGCAGATAGTTTACGGCTCTAACGACAACGGGAAAACAGTTTTTACTCACCCAAGGTGACCAAAACTCTAATGTCATCCATGTGTAAAGAGAGTCAAAAATATTTAGAATTTGTTTTTTTAGTATATTTTCACCATGTTATATATGCATTTATAATGTTACAGATCCAAACTAAGTATTTAATTCACAAGCTAAATATTTAGTTTACAGTCTAAGTATTTAGTTTTCAAACTAAATATTTAGTTTCAGATTTTATATTTATTTTGCAAACTAAATATTTAGTTTCAAGCTAAACATTTAGCTCCAAATTAAGTATTTATTCTCTAAACTAAGCATTCAGTTTTCAAACTAAATATTTATTTTCCAAACTAAATATTTAGGTCTGTACCTAAATATTTAACTTCCTTCCTAAATATTTAGTTAAGATGCTAAATATTTATGTCTGAACTAAATATTTAGTTTAGAAAATGAATGTCTTGTTTTAAAAGAGGTATTTATTTTGAAGGTAAATATTTAGCTTTTACTTTTTAAATTAAATGTTTCGCTCGAAATTAAATATTTAACTCGAAATTAAATATTTATTTTGCTAACTAAATATTCAGTTTCAAGCTAAAGATTTAGTTCTTAAATATTTAGCTTGAAACTACATATTTAATTTGAATGTTAAATGTTTAGTTTGATAACTAAATATTTAGCTGGTGAATGAAAAAATTTAGTTTGGAACTAAGACATTTATAAATACATGAATAACACAGTTAAAATATGACTTTGAGAAATGATTTCTTTTTTCTATGACAGGCTAAATAAACCAAATTATTGCCGTTAATGTTTTTACAACTTTGCATCCCGTACACCATCACATTAGTTTTCACATTTTAGCCACATTCGTGTTGATAAAGAAAGCCGCCATGTTTTTGGTTTTTGCAGGTTTTTGGAGCTTCTGGATGAGAGCAGTAAGTCCCTGAGGATCCAGCCTCACTCTGTCCTGGACCACAGCGGCAGCCCTGTGGAGCTCCGGTCGGCCGTCTCCACAGTCGGGATATTTGGCAGCGATGGACGTCCGTACATTTTGGACCTCCTGAGGACTTTCCCTCCGGATCTGAACTTCCTGCTGTCGGCTGAGGCGCAGCAGGAAGTTCCTGCAGCGTGCCGCAGCTTCGGCTTCCCGCTGCTTCACCGCCACGGCCTTGCCAGCCTCCGGCCGCAGCTGGTGGAGGCCTTCGTCCAGCACAGGTGAGGAAGAGGAGCGAGGTCACATGACCATCACATGATGCATGAAAACGTCTGGAAAAATACGAACATGAATTTAAGCAAACCCTACATAGAAATAAAAGCATGAAAAATTATCTTCCTTCCTTCCTTGCATTTGTAATGTTCCTTCTTTCCCTCCTTCCTTCCTTCCTTCCTTTGTTTCCTTCGTTTCCTTTTCATGTTAATTGTTTATGAACTGCGATTAACCAAGGTGAATGAAAACATGTTTTTTGTTTTTGTTTTTTCTTCAAGGTATGAGCTTTTTGCTAAAATGGCGTCCGATGACCTCGGCCATCAGTTCGCCACAGAGAAACCTGAGGAACCTCAGACAGCTGCAGGTGAGAATAGTTTTCTGAATAAGTAAATAAAATTGCATGCTCTGTTTCAACAAGAGTCGAGATGTGGAGCCACAATATTGCTTGCTTCAGAGAGAAGCTACAACTAAATAAAATCTTCAGAAAGGAAAAAAGTTTTGAAAATATGGATTTATGCAAAGAAAATACAGATAAATTGGAGTTAACACTTCTTAATCTGACTGTAGGTTTTAAACATATCAAACATGGCTGCCAAAGAATTTGGTATTCAGAGGGTGTAACACACTTTTAACGTGTAAATACTGTGCAAAAGGATAAACGTCTGACTCAATTTAATCAAATAATTAAGTTGATTTTTGCTATTTAGCAGTAAATCCCTTCTTTTATTTATTGTTTAGAACAAAACACAAGGAATATCATCTGGAAAGCTTGTGAAAATGTCGGCTCTGTGAGTGACCCTCGCTTTGACATCCGCTTCAATCCTGACGTTTGCTTTCCAGGTACTACACAGAGACATACACAGACATACTTCTATTTCTATTTCTAGTTCATTTGCTCCATCTAGCCATCACTTGTATCTACCTGAACACTAAAGTTGATTATTTGCTACATAATTCAACCTATCGTAATTATACTAGAAAGTCACTAAAAAGATGAAATAAACTGTCAGCCATCAGTTTTTTCTTGCATTTTTCTGCAGGTGTGCGTTTTCCCTCCGAGTGTCTCCCGGACGTACAGAGACAGAGACGTCTACTTTGGGACGCTGCTGCATTTCTTCTCTCTACTCAGATTCCTGCAGTGGTGAGTCGGGTCTGGGACTGATGACTTCAACTCATGAAAGCTGAAATGCTCATGGTAATTTAGGCAAACCAAGGAAAACAAAAATACCTTAAATTGTTTCAAACATGGACAAAAAGCTCAGAGAGGAAGTTCAGTTCAGTTCAGGTTTATTCAAGTTGCTAACTGACAATTAATGTTGCAGCAATTACATATTTACACACACACACACACCTATATATATATATATATATATAGAGAGAGAGAGAGAGATATAAAGATATTTATATATCTATCTATATCTATATAAAGATATATATATATATATAAAGTACTTTTTACTTTTACTTGAGTAATTTTATCATGATGTATTTCTACTCTTACATGAGTAAAATTTCTGCATTTTCTACCCACTGAATGAAAAACAAACATGTCTTAACCAAAAATTCATCAGACACACATCTGCAGTTTTAGTTAACATTTCAAAATAAAACCCCTCATGCCATTTCCTCTTATTTAGCCAGAGGGTCAAACTAATAAAACATTCAAATAAAAATAATAGAAAACACAATCAAACATGTTAAAAGTAAAAACAATGTGTTTTTTTAGCTGAGGGACTGCCTCGACCATACAGCTGCCCCGATGGATGGAGCGACTCTGACCTCAGCGATCCATCAACGGGGCGTAAATGTGCGATATCTGGGTGCCATGTTGAAGGAGCTGGACAAGATGGAGGAGAGAGAAAAACTCAGCCACGTGCAGGTACACACTGCGTTCATTTTAACTAAAAAAACAAATGCACAATTATACATCAATATCTGTATTTATTCACGTAAATGAGAGTCTTTATTTATTATGAAATGGATAATACAGCTGCACCATAATTTTAAAAAAAAAGGAAAACACTAACAATACAAAGTATTTGTTTTTATAATCAAGCTTTTTTTAAGAAATAGAAACAAGTTTATTGTTGAGTTTTACTGACTTTAACTGCAGCTAAATTAGTTTTATCTGATTTCTTAAAGTTGACTAAATGTTAGCAAACATTTTGAAAGAAAGTGACCCAAATCCTTTTCTTATAATCAGGATAATTTTGTTCAGTCAAGCGAAAAACAAACTGAAAACTAACATAAAAAAGACATCTTGATTTGCTTGTTTTTGTTATTTTCTTGACCCACAAATACTTTTGACTCATGACTTCTGCAGTAGATAAGCATTACTATTTCTCTACCACATGTAAATGTAATGTAAATACTTGTTTTTAACATTAAAAATATATATCTTTTGTCATAGATAAATGTCTAACTCTGTCTAAATAATCAATCACATCTTCCCACAGAGAATTTCCATCAGTGAAGTCATCACCAGAAGTGCGAAACACATCTTCAGGACCTACATGAAGGTGCTGAGAGAAATTAGTTTAGACCAGTCCTTCTCAAACTGGGCGCCCTCTAGCGGCCCGCCAGGTACTGCATGTAAACAACCGTTATGTTAGCTCAAAGTGCTACGCTACAGTTAGCTTACGAAAGGATTGTGGTTAAAAATAATAATGGATAAATGGCTTAAGATCAGGTCACTAAAAGCTTGATGAAGGCGGTGGAAAAACTTTTGGTTCTGAACGATTTTACGATACAGATCTCCATGCTCTGATATGAACTGAACCTTTATACATAAAGTAAAATTATTTACGTTGAGCTGTATCTACTGGCTGAAAGGAAACGTTTGTTTTTTTCCAACCCAACTCAAGTCTATTTTTCTTTTATTGTGCTTCTAAATTACAAATAGCCCTAAAATATTGTTAATGTAACTAACCTTTTTGATTTTTATGTGTTTTCTATCATTGGAAAGCTTCGAATCCACACCTTCAGAACCTGTAAATAACTCAAAACGATATTCATGGTATTATTGTGACCAGTCATGTGTACAACACAGCGCCACCCTTCCCTTTAAGCCAGGGGTGTCAAACTCAATTTCACCAAGGGCCACTTCAGCATATTGGCCACCCTCAACGGGCCACATTGATGGTATAAATCAGGAGTGCCCAAGTGCAGGCCTCCAGACTGCAACTTTTAGATGCATCCCTGCTAAAACACATCCCAGACTACAGGCTGACTTCCCTCATTAGCAGTCAATGATCCAGGAACGCAACTAAAGTTGCAGAGTGGTAGGTCTGGAAAACTAGACTTGGGCACCCCGAGCATAAATGTATGAAAATACAATGTTAAAAATAAATTAAACAACACCTCATATTGTCAAATAACTCATTGTATGTATTCGTTTTAAATATTACATTTGCGTTTACATGGATGTAAAGTTACTGCTCAGTTTAAAAATTACAATACTTAAATCAGTGTTTAAAGGTAAGCAAGCAAATAATAAAAACAAGTTTTGATATTAACTCTCAACTTCATTCACAACATTTTTTTGTTATTACACAACCAACATGTATTTTCACATAAGAACAAAACAATTAGATGATGTTGCCTGTCCTCTTCACCCTGACACCAACTCACACACATCCTCATTCATCGGTCCTGTTCTGTAAATAAACACAAAACACAAGCAAAATCAATAAACTATATGCATATTCCAGTATACTTAGTCTTGGTTTTACATTCATTCTATTTTAATTCAGTTCGTGCTTACCGATGTTTTATGGCCGGGTGTCTGGCACCGTTTTTCCTTGGTCAGTTCATCCATGTCTGGTTTTAGTTCTTGTGCTGTGGCAATCCGCAAAACGGCGTGCAGGTTTTTGTCAGTAATGCGCGATCCGTGTTTGGTCTTGTTTAAATTCATTATTGAAAACATCTGTTCGCACAGATAGGTGCTTCCAAACATGGACAAAACACGAGCTGCATGGAGTCGGAGCTGTGGCATCAAATCAGCGGGCAGTAGATGGTAAAGGTCCTCGATTGAAACATCACGGAACTTCGCTCTCAGGCCTCTGTGGCTTTGAAGCTCAATAGCTCCATCTGAAGGCGGTGGGGCGCACTGCAGACATCGGCGGTGAAAGGACTGGTAAAGACGTCAAAATCAGAGTGCTGCGATTTAGTCAGAAAAGCGCCGATCAAACTCGTTTATTAACAGTTAGTTTGGTAGTTAACCGAGCACATGAAAAAGCACCGGGAGGCCGAGATGATCTGACAAGCAGGAAAGTGAACGAGATTGTTTTGTACCACCTGGCGCTTCCATAGGTCGAGTTTACGCTGGAAAGCTGTGATCATGTCGGACATCAGGGTGATGACTTGTTTACGTCCTTGTAGTTTCTGATTTAGCTGAGCAAGATGCTCGGTGACGTCACATAACATTGCAAAGTCACAGCCATTTCGGATCGGACAGTTCAGACAAGGGTTTTCTTTGTTCTCCTTGAAGGCTAAATTTGGCGAACTTAGCTCCGTGTTTGGCTCCAAAATGCCGACGTATATTGTATTCTTTCAGGACGGACACGGTCCCAGAACACAAAAAACATACTGGTTTTTCACCTTGAAGTACAAACGGGTATTCGTTTTCCCATCGTTCATGAAACAGTCTTCCTTGTAAATCGATTTATCTTTTCTTAGACATTTTTGACGTTAGCTTGTCGATGTCTCAGTTTTATTCGCTGGGAAAATTAATAATGAGCTTGAGGTGACTCTGCTGCACTCTAGTGGAGAGAAACCGTAATGTTGGCTGGTAACAATCGGATTGCATTATGGGAGATGTAGTTTGTAGTCAATTCGTGCTCAAAACCTATTTTAATTCAATCATGGGCCTATAAAACGGTGATGGTAGGGGAGAGGGCCACATAAAATGACCTGGGGGGCCAAATGTGGCCCGCGGGCCTTGAGTTTGACACATGTGCTTTAAGCGGGACTTAAGAGACTAATATTTTAATTTCAGATTGTTTATATGAAGATGTTGAATGAGTGTTTGTTGATGGGATAAGTGGTCTTCAGCCTGAATAAGTTTGAGAAACACTGGTTTAGACTGAACATAAAGTCCTCTGGTTTGAGGTTAATTAACTCACGTTTTTCTGTCAGGATGTGGAGCCTGCAGCTTTTTCTGCAGCTGTCAGTCACTTCCTAAACTGCCTCCTGAGCTCGTCCTCCGCTCCTGTTCCTGGTTCCTGCAGCGATGAGCTGCCGTCCCGCCGCAGGAGCCGCCGCCACCGAACCCAGAGCGACCGAGCGAACTTCCCGACCAGCAGTTTGTGGACAAAACTGACTTCAGATGATCTGTGGAGCAGGATCAAGACGGAAGCGGAAGATTATTACTACTATACATTTAAAAGGTGCATTTGTGTCTGTGTGGCAGAGCTTACGTTTAGCAGCAGGACTTTCCTTTACTGTCTTTTTCTCTCTGCACTCAGTGAAAATATAGAAGAAGAAATAGAAAAGCACAACCTGCAGAAGATTTCACTTTTGAGAGAGATGTCTATCAAGACAGGCATTCAGGTAGGAATCACTTTTTAGCACATCTATATAAGTTGTTTTTATTTTTTATACATATTTTGTGAAATAACTTTTTTTTTTTTACTTCCTAAGAATCACATTTCATCCTAAGTTGCCATTGTTGTCATGACAGGCCAACTGAACTCTGTTCTTTGTTGTTAAGGTTAAAATTAACTACTCCATCTGCTTGTTGAACAAAAGGAGTACAAACCAGTTTGAAATTGGTGTATCAGTGGTGTAATTTGTAGCTGCAGGCATTCAAGCATAGCCATTTCCGCCAAAATTAAACAAATCAAGAAATAATAAGCACATGATTAATTGGCTTCTTTATTTAATAATTTTTGTAATAATTACCTCACTTATATTATTTATTCATTTATTTATTATTTTATTTATCATATGGTTTCTTATTTTTGATTTATCTGTTTTTTTGTTCAATTTTGACTGAAATTGCTCTCCATAAGTATGATTTCAGGGATTTTTGACAGCTTGTTTATAAATAAATTTTCTTAATTCACAATAAAAAGGTTAGAGAGGCAAATTGTCTTCAGCTGTGATGTGAATAATTTAAGCGGCTGACCTCTTCCTTCGTCTCTACTCAGCTGCAGCTGAGAGAGTACGTGTTTGAGTGTCGACACAAGCCAGCGTTCAGCGAGGACGACGTGGTGAACATGTTTCCTGTGGTCAAACATCTCAAACCAACGTCGACTGAAGCTGCCGGACTCATACAGCAAGCACAGCTGGCAGCACAGCAGGGTAATTTATTTATTTATCTATTTATTTATTTCAAACAGGTTTTTAAAAACAAGAAAACAAGCAATCAGTAGGACAGAGAAAACATGTGCATACATAACCAAGATCACAATAATTAGTTTATCTCTACTTTTCAGTTTGAAAAAGACTACAAAGAAGTGAACACTTATTTAATCCCATCTGGCTTAATGAGGAATATTACCTACCGACTCAATAATTAAAACTATGTTATAATATTCATGTGCCTGTTCAATATAATGGGCTAAGAGACAGCAATGAATGGAAACAATTACATTACACTGAGAAAATGGTTACAAACGAACTCATAACAAGACAAGAAAATCTAAAGATATAATAATAATAATAATAATAATAATAATAATAATGACAATTGTAAATAACAACCAGGCTTGTGTCGACATAATGGAAATAGTAACACAGAATAAGTTACATTAACAGTTGTATCTCAGTTGACCGCTGAAGGGAGAAACGAACTCAGAAAAAAGCAATTGGTGGGCCGCACAAAGTCAGTTCAAGGTCCACAAATGGCCCCCGGGCCACACTTTGGACACCCTCCTCTGATCTGTTTGTTCTGTAACATTCTCTAAAAAACCTCTGCGGTTTCCACTGAACAGTTGCATTTTTATTGGACTCTTTTTACTAATTAGATGAAACGGTTAAGTCAGATTTTATTAAGGAATATGAGATTTAATCCCACAGTTTCTGTGTTGTTTCTTATAATAATGTGCTAATTTGAGTCACACAAAACCCTTTTCCAGAAAGGTTATAGGAGAAGTGGTTCATTAATTGCTGTTTTCTTCTCCTTTTTTTGCTTCCCAGGGTTTCTCAGAGCAGGTCTGGACTTGCTTGGTCGAGCCCTGACTCTTTTCAGCAGCGTTTGCGGGATCCTGCATGAGGACGTTTCCATGTGTCTGCGTCTCCTTGGGCGGCTCAGATACACACTAGGAGAAAATGATGACGTAAATATCAATTGAAGTTATTTTCTTCTGTGATGTACCACTTCTATTTTATCTAACTCGACACGTCAGTCTCTGATTAGGCTTTGAAGTTTTCTTCCTGTGAAGTAATGTTGTCATTTTGTCCATGCCAGGCTCTCATTCTTCAGGAAAAAGCTGTTTTGATTTCTGAGAGAATACAAGGGACAGACCATCCACAGACCGTACAGGACTATGTGTGTTGCTTTGCCTCTTCACCAGTCCAACCAGTTTATTGTCTACTATGAGGTTTTATATGTAAGTTAGGAACAATTTCTATCCTTCCTGTGATTTAGACTCACCTGGCGCTGTATTTCTTTGCCGGAGGCCGCCTGTCGACTTCCCTTCAGCTCCTGTATCGCGCTCGATACCTCACCCTGCTCGTTATTGGAGAAGATCATCCACAAATTGCACTTCTGGATGTAAGTCCAGTTTTATCTGCTTTAGCATACTTAAAAAATCTCTTTATGTAACATATTGTTAGTTGTCGTTTTAATGGGGATTGAAAATCACATGATTTTCTCTGTTCTCTGCAATAACACTGAAGTATTATTTTGTCTAGTTTCGAGTAGAAAATTGTCAATGTTTTATTGTCCCATTAAAAACAATAACAAAACTGTTGTACCTTTATTTTCTTCAAACGGTGTTGTCTGCAGCTCACTCGTTTTGTAATTGAAGTATTTCTGTTGTTTTTTGGGTTTTATCTGACAGAGTATGCTGGGTTTAGTCCTCCATGCCCTGATGGAAAATGAGCTTTCACTGAAGTTTCTGCAGAATGCCTTGACTTTAACCTCTAAATATCACGGTGCAAAATCACTGAAGCATGCACACAGGTATGCATGTCATGTTAGTTGTTTTTCTTCCAGTTTGTCTGACCTAATTTACATTTCTTTCTGTTTTTTTTCAGTCACCATGTGCTTACCATTGTGTATGAAAGCAAAGGGGAGTTTCATTTAGCTCTGCAGCACGAAAAAGAGGCTTATATTATATATAAAAACCAGGTGAGCTTTTAAAAACTCCTTTTTTAACTATTTTGCTCTGGATTGTCAAGGCACTTTTATATTTGTTGCAAACTTACAGCTTGGTGAGAGCAGTGACAGCACAAAGGAAAGCTCAGAATACCTGCAGAGGCTCACGGATCAAGATGTGATCCTCCAGAGAGCCGTCCGCCACGTCGCCTCTGGCAAACCCAGGACCTCTGTCTCTCCTCCGAGGGTTTGTTCAAATTTAAGATAGCAAATAAACTCAGCAAGGCTGAGTTTGGTGCTAAACCTGTTCTGTCTTTCTGGCAGTTGCCAAATCATCCTGTGATTCTGCAGCAGCTCAACCTGACTTGTGGAATTACTCCAAATCAACCCAGGTGAAAAAAAGATGAGGGCAAGGCATCTTGGTTAAAAAACCAAGATGAAAATTGCTCATTTTGTTCTTATAAAAATTTAACGTAGATAAGGATTTCATCTTTGATCCTGTCTGTACTGTTTTTCTTTCTTTCTTTCTAGTGAAAAAGAGCTGAGAGCAGAACTGAACGAAAGAAGAAAAGTTCAAATAGAAGAAGTGGAATATCAATTATTAAACCAAAACGGCAACAAGCAGCAGCTCTGAACTGTGGCCCAAAAGGAAAACCACTGCAGCCCACCTGCTTGTTCTGGGGAAATGGCTCAGTGAGAAACTGGGTTACCCAGATTCTGTTGAGTCCTTTAGAAACTACAGCAGCTGCTGGACTGCTACAGATGAGTGAAAAACTATTTTAAAAATAGTCTTTAATGTAATGGTATATGCGTGGGGCCGTCCACACAGTTCACCCTGGTCGCGCAATCCACATATGAGTTATATAATCTGACAGTAAAAATTACAGAAAAATCTTTTAATCTGTGTGTGTAACTTAGTGGAAAACAAAATGATAAATATTTATATATACTTTTTTTTTTAATCACAAGTGCAAAAATCAGTATGCATGCCTTACAATTCCTGCAAAATAAATGCAACAGAATGTTTTTAATGTGCTTTCTTTTTTAGTTAAATATAGTATTGAGAAACTTTTAGTTTGTATTTAATGGTATCTTGTGTCCTCGAGGAATAAAGTGCACAATCACACTTCAAACAAGGCAGAATTGTGTTTAATAAATTAGGAAATCCCTCACTGTAATAAAAACGTCTCTAGTTTATGGTAAATCACCAGCAGCAGAATTTTACTGTATTGTATGATACATCTGTATAAATACGGTAAAATTCTGGCAACCACATCTGCCAGTATTTTACCATAAATTAAATGTTTTTTTACAGTGCTGAAAAAAATACACTTGCCTAAATTTGCTTTTATGGACAGTCAGAAACTTTAAACTTTAAAACAAGTTTGTTTTACATCCTTCAAAATTAAATATTGCCTTAATGGTGATGTAAGAAAACTTTTTATTTCTAGATGTGAAATAATATTTATAAGTTGAATTGCAAAAAAAAAAAAAAACTTCCTTGCTATAGAAAAATAATGTTACATTTTAAATAAAGCAACGTGAATGGAAAAGTACAATGTATTTCATTGGATCTCATAAACCATGTGTCAAACTTAAGGCTCACGGGCCAAATCTGGCCCGCCAGAAATTCTTATGTGGACCTACAAACAGAACCATCAGGATTACAGCTTAAATATTACTTTATCAATCAAAATTGGAAATTTTTTCTGTATTGTGCTAAATTATATATAAGTGAAAAGATGTTTAAAAATATTTAATCTCAAAACAATCCCACCATATTTTAACAGGTCGTTTTATCAATGCTTTCTGCTACAACTGACCTTTTAATGACATTATTTATCTTGATGTGGCCCAAAATAAAAAGGAGTTTGACAATCCTGTAATAGAGCAACAGTGTGTTTGGTGCAACTGGGATGTTTTTAAGAATCTTTCAGCAGAAAATCTAAACATATCAAAGACAAAATAAAATTCAGAATAATACACAAACCTTAACACAAACACCAGGTATGCTAACCAAAGACTAAGCATGAGTGAACAGGTGAATGGCATTCAGTAAACACACCAGGTGTGACAGAGAAAGAGGAAACAGAAGAACAACTTCTGTAAAAGAAAGCATGAAGTAAAACTGCCCACAATACAAATTATAGGAAATCAAATATAAAATAACAACTGACTAACCTGAAAGAATATTGTCGTTTAGTTTTAATAATGGATGTCATCTACAGTGCTGCGAAAAAGTATCTTCCCCTTACAGATTGTTTCTCTCCAAATCAATGAGATTTAAGTCCAGGTTTGATTTGGTTGCATTTTCTCTGGCATCTTATTTAAAAGACTTTAAACTATGACATGAGCCTTTTTTCGGTTTTTCAACCTGAACTTTTTTAGTTCGATTCTGGTCACTGGCCCATAAAGCAAACTGAACAGACTAAGGTCTACACAAACTAATGAACTATGTTAAATCAAAACGTCTCAACCTGAGCCATAAAGTATTTAAGAGCGTTTAAAGTCCATGACAGGTCTTGTATTTTCAGTTTCTGTATGACGACCTTGCAATCTCCAATGTCTCCACTAGGTTACACACTCGTTCCACTGTCACTTCCCTGTACTGAGATCATTTTGTTTTTCTTTTGATAACCTGGATATTTTTAATGCACTTGTAACGCATTTAATCACTGCCAGTAAGGAATCATGTTTTCATCTGGTTGTCATGGTGACTGATTGAATTTCTCAACATTATTACTATTTTTTAAATCTTGATCATTTCTCTAAATAACATCTTGTTGCTGTTATTTAATCCTTATGAAGTCCCATGTTTTTTTCCACTCTCACAGTTTCGTTCAGGTCATTGAAAACTTTTGTACACCATCACCGTTTTCTGTTTCTGTTTCAGATTTATTTGCTATTTTCTCCAAATATTTTCAGGAGAAAAGTGTAAGTCTGCACTCTGGACAGAGATAATGTCTTTACATGAACAGGATCAGAGCCTGGGAGTGAGTGCAATAAAATGTGGGATTTTGTTTCTTCTGGCTAGATTTTTTATGATTGTAAATTAAAAACCATATTAATGATTTGCTTTGAAACATGCAATGTTTTCCTTCTTTCTTTGAGGAAATTAAAAATAAATCTACTGAATCTTTTACAAAACCAACAACTTAAGTGCATATACTTTAACTTTAATATATGTTTAAGTAACTCTTTATTACAGCTGTTATCTAATAACCCTACATTATCTTTCTTGTTCAGTCGTTTGTATCTTATCATAGCTGCAGTTGTTCACCTTAAACCCAGATCTTAAGGGCTTAAGGTGAAGCCCTTCAAGCTTCGCCTTAAGGGAAGACAGAAATGTATAGTGTGGCACTATACACTTCTGTATAACACAGAATAATGACACTTAAAGCTAATTGGTTCACAGTTATCAATTAATGTCCTTTTAACATAAAAGATGTTCTTTTAAAATTTGGAATAAAAAATACGAAACATTAGGATGTTTTAGTTTTTTTTTCTATGAATTATCCCATTGTTAAATAACTACAGTAAGTCCTCACTATAAATAATAAATGCAATATTAATATATCTACTCCTTAATTTCTAGTTTTATCATTTAGATATTTATCATTAATTTATTTATTTAGGAAAAAGCACAAAATGTGTATTTTATTCCCATCTTATACATGCAACTTGGATTTTTTTGTCATGTATTATATTTTTTCAATTTAAATAAAAACAAATAACTTCAGTCGTTGTCATAGATAAGAAATCAAACAAAAAACATACTCACAAAAATAAAATTTATCTTTGATAAACTTTTTTAATTACAATAAAATTACTAAAATTATATAATTAAAAAAAACAATCTAATAAAATCCGCCCACTAGACTTTAGATTTTATTTCATTTGTCTTTTTGAAAGTTTTAATTAATCTTTTTTTTTTTTTTTTTTTTAATGTTCCTCAATAAAAAACAATATTCTAAAGAAAACAAACAGCCATATAAACTGGTGACGTATTTTCCTTCAAAACCATGAGTGTGAGGTGTGCCCGTTACGCGCCGCCGCCCACTTCAACGTGCGCGCTACCGGCGTCCAATCGCGACCGTTAGCCGGGGCCGGGCGACTGCGGTGGGAGAGGAGAAAATCTGACCGTCCGTGCCGGCTGGTGTGAAAAGTCACGATACCGCAGTCAAACTACGCAACGCCCCAGCACATGCACAGGCCTGCTAAGGAAAATATGAAGTTCTTTAAGTGTAAAATGGTAAGTTAGAAGGTCGTAGACGCGTTTGTTCGTTTGTTTTGGCACTTAGTTAGACTTGTTATTTTGACGAGGGATCGCCTGCAGTGTCTGCGCTTTCCCGTCCCCATCTCAAAATGGCGGAGAGGCCGAAAGCTAAGCTAGGCTAAGCTAAGTGAAGAGTCAAAGTTATCATTGCTTAAGGCAGCTAGTTGAAAACTATGGGTATTTTACGGCCTTACTTGCCTATACAAAGAGCTTTTGTTATTTCAGAACCAAACGTGATCGTTTTCATCAGTGCGTGATTTGCATCAAAACAGTTGTTTTGGAGCCGAGGTGGCTAACGTTAGCTACGCCTTTTTTTTGGAAGTTCTGAGTGGATGAGCCAATTAGGTTTGTTACTAACACTTAAAATGTCAGAGTTAACCTTATTTATGTTATTAGCCTTAATGGCTGTTTTCCGCTCAACTCATATGTCATTAACTTAGTATTTAATCCAATATACAGACAGATACTTAATTTACTTATATTCCCCGATGATTGTGTTTATTTTATTAAGCAGTGCTATGTTGATGAGCATTGGTTCTTGAGAGTAGATGCCCTGTTCGTGTTGTTGACCGTGGTTGTATAAATCTATTGCTCACTTTTGACAGCTGAGCTTGGTGTTTAGTGTGCTAAGCTAACCTTAGCTGGAAAGGGCGTTGCTGATGAGCCTCTGCTGCAACGTTGCCCTTGCGCCTCTCGAAGCTCAGAAAAAACGATTTAAAAAAAAAAATCTGTTTCTAAATAAACAGCTAAATAAGGTTCTGGGATTTTAAATTAGCTTGAAGTTCCCTTTAAGTCATGAGAAACAGTTAAGCTATGTTTAACTGGTTTTAATCAGTGAAGATAAATGTATGCATGTGAATTATTACCTCCTGTTGCACTGCATGGTTTGTGGTGGGTTATGCGTGTTGACAATGGAAGCAACGTGTCAGATTTGCATGAAAATGTTGACCACTCCCATTATACTTATAAATGTGTTTGATATATGCATGAGGTATTTTGGCCACTAACTATTTAGTATTCAAAGAAGCTAATGGTTTTAATAAACTGCTCTAAACGCCAGATAAGTTATAACGGTAGATTTATAAGAATATATAATTTTATTACCTTCTCCCCCCAATTTTGTTTCTTTTGTTGGTCTATAAAACTGAAAATTAATCTTATTTATTACTATTGTCTCTTTGAAATGACTGATTCTAGTTATTTTTCATAAAATATTATGGAGGATTAGCATTATCACCAGGTTAGGTTATTTATCTCATTGTATTATTTAAAAAAAAAAAATTAACTTTGAACAGCTAGTTTCTGGTCTGCTGTGGCACATGCATAGTAATGGAAAACCATTTCTTGCTTAATCCTCAGCTCCACATCAATGCAACTTTTCGAAAACATGTATCCCCATTTTGTGCCTGGGTTGCCATTTTATCCCTGCGTTCTTCCATATAAACTTCTTTATTACTTACCCAATTAATAAAGTAATCATAAAAGTACTTGTTTTAAAATGTATTTAATTTTACATTATAATCTTATGCTTTGATTTACACAATTTCTCCTAATCAAATAGGAATTTATGACCTTTGATGGCCTTAAATTTGAAGTTTTTATTTTTTTTACATGTTTGTTAAAAATCACAATGTTGTGATAGTATAATAAGAGATGGAGAATTTGTGGAAATAAATTAGCTCCTCTGTTTCCTCCCTGGTTAGAAACAACCAATCAGAGCCAGGAGAAGATAAAACCATCTCCTCTCCCCTCATTCCAGTTTTCATCTTCTTATTATTAAAGAATTTGAAGAAAAAATGAACAGAATAAAGCTAAAGATTCATAATGATGGTGAAATTACCAAGAAGCATTTAAAACAGGGATGCAGAAGATAAAATTAATGCTAAACCATTTGTGTTTATGCTGTAGGTATTAATTTGACTATCTGTTGCTGCGACTGAAAATGTCAGTGGTTTAATGTTTATCCAGTAAAGAAATGCAAATACATTTCCTCTAGATAACCGAAGCTCATTAATTCAGTAAAATAATTTGGATTTTAGATGGTTTTTCATTTGTGTTTGCAAAAGACTTATTTTTAAAGTGTCTCTTCTCCAGTATCAAAGTTTAAATTTATCAAACGTTATTAGATAATGGTATGAAATATTGTGAGCTGTTCTGGTTTGTAAACAAACACCTTCTTCTGGTTTAACCTAACCTTTCAGACTCGTTTAGCTTAGAGGTCAAACTTAACAGCTCGACTCAAACGTGACTCAAAACCGCAGGATGATGCATCAAAAGAGTCATAAACTATCATAGATAACAATCAGCCTTTCACTTTATTTTAACCTTACATAGATTCTGAGCCGTTCTCACTGTCTACCTAATCTGTTTGAGGTTTTGGTCGCAGATTTAAACAAAGCAGAAAACTGTAAGTTGTTACATTTCTTTCAAATTTAGTTTATTTTTCTCTAACATGTTCATTGATATAATAGTTGGGAGTTGTAGTTTGTTCAAAACGAAGTAAACACAACGTTACACCTGGAGATGCTACTAAGCAGCACTACTGCATGTTTCAGTGCAATTAAAAAATAAAGTTCATGTAATGTCACAGTCTAAACCTGCGACCCAATGGTGGCTTTGTTCACCTGTATGCTTGTTTTTATTTAATATTTTAAACAAAGACAACATGGTAGTGTATATTTATGTACTTCTGATCAGAAAAGAGACATACAAATTATTGGACTAGTCTGCAGGGTGTGTGGATGTGAATAAATGAAATTGAAAAGATTGGTTGTAAGTTGAATTAGTTAAAAAATATTAATTAAATACAATTAACATTCAATCTTTTTTCTCATTCAAGAAATTAAAAAACTTTTTGTAGCCATTCAAGTTAGGACACACCTCCAATGTCATTTTAAAATTAACTGTCTGTGGATTGAAAGAGGGAAAAATACTTTCTTGTTTTGCTTATAAGGGCTATCTGGATTTCTTCTTGCAAATAATTATTCCATAAAACAAGTTCTACAAATGTTTTGTTTATAATGCACCATTTTTTTTTGCAAAGTCCATCCAGTTACAACAAAGAATTTGTGAGATCTTGACCATTTTATTTCAGATATTGAGTTTTTAATTAACATGTTGTTTAACTTGATTTTCTCATTAAGTTAAGAGCTGATATTCTAGCAACACAACAGTCTCGGTTTTATATATATATATATATATATATATATATATATATAAGATTCAAAAGAAAATATTTACTTTGAAACAAATGTCACATGAAGGCATTGCTGGAGTTTAGGTGCTGCTGTTTTCTGTCATGTTCATTGCCAGCATTGTGTTTTGAGAATTGGACTCTAATTTAGACAATTACACGTCTTGGCCTCCCTTCTTTGATAAACTGACACATAGATTGGACTTTGCACCATTTTTTTCGTCTTTATTCATGACTCTTGTTCTCTTTCTTGAGCACCAAGTCTAGCTGATGGTACATTCATCTGTCAGTGTGAGGGTAAGAAGTTTTGCGACACTTTGATGCCATTTGAAAAACTGAAACAAAGACCCAGACTCGAAGTATCACTAATTTTTGTTTGTTTGTTTGCTTGTTTGGGTGACAGTTGCAGTTCCAGGTATCTTCAGCAGATGCTGACCGTTATGTTTATGCTATAGTTTGGAACGTGGCCCGTTTGGTCAACTGGATGTTTTTGAAGCTCCCAGCTGAAATCCCTGCTCTGTTCTCACTTCAGCTATTCATGTTTGCTGGTTTATAAAGAGAGCTCACAACAGTGGCTTGAATAATTTTCTTTTAGACATTTCAGTTTTAATTAAAATCTTATTAATGACTAATTTTTCATGAAGCAATACGTAGAGTGAATCAAAACCATACTGGAAAGCATCTATTAGTGTCCATTAATTAGTGTCCATTAGGTTTGCATGACATCAAGAAAACGTGTAATTGCGATATTGTTGCTGGATAATATGATTTTCAATTCTGAATAAATCATATATATCTGACTTTATTCTTTGTCTTGCGTCATCACAATAACAAATTTTGCTGGACGATGAATTGTCCCAGAAGTTATTGCGATAAACAACAATATTGTTTTTTGAGACCATTTCCAAGTGTTAATCATAATAGCATAATAATGCAAGAACATATTCTCAAAGATCAATAAACTTTATATTCTAATGAACATTTAACAAAGGAACTGGAAGACAATAAAACATTTTTAAAGAAATAAACAAAACGACAAATAAAATGAATTATTTAGACTCTGCAAACAAAATTGTTCTTTTTAAAAAATGGCTAGTTGAGACCAAAGCACTCAACGACCTTTGAGTGCTTTGGTCTCCTAGTTTTTGGTAGAAAGAGAAACAATAAATCATGCAAATGGAAATTATTGAGCTTGGGTTAATTTATTTTGGAATTTATTGATTTATGGCGACAGGCCTAATCACAATGTGCCCACCACTCTGTTTGAGCTCATAAAGTATGTATCACATCTGGGCATGGAGGGGAGTCAAAGTCAAATTAATAAGCCAATTTTTGTAGCTATTAAGCTTTTCGATTTATATATTTTGCAGCAAACAGAACACATGGTGATTATCACCTGATCCCAAACAGTGTCTAGTTAAAGTCCTGGCTCTCTGTTTGGTGATCCTGTTAACTGCCATCCTGTCCCTCCCCTTTACGTTGCACTGTCAGCTGTATGGAGGACTAATGGTCTGTCTCACACACACACACACTTTGTGTTGTCTGGTGTAGCTGCTAAGCTGCTTAGTGCTTTACAGCACCAGCCTTCATTGGAGTTCAAGAATGAACAATATCATGAACCTGTCTTACTTTTTACTTTGTGTTGTTCAGACTAAAACTAAAATCAGGATTAAAATATTAAACTTGGGATGAAATATTATTTCAGACTCTTTGTTTTGGTTGAGAATTTAAATAAAACCACACATTTATACAAGGAAGATCAGCAGATGTTTTCATTTATCGAGTTTCTTTTGTAACTCAAGACATTTATGACGTGCATTACTTTTGGTACTAATACTAATACTTTTGGTAAAAAGTATTAGTCTGGTCAGAAGTGGTCATTAGTTGTGAATTAGCTGGGATTCATGGATTGCAGTTTTCTGGCTGATCTCCGATTACCGATCTTTTTAAAAAGCTTAACCTGCCGACTCCAATTTTGGTCGATACTAATTGTTTTATAAAAACAATCCTTCTACTTAAATATAAATATTTCTTTTTGTGTTTAACTTTTTTTCCAGTAATAAGGAATACTTTTTTTTCACAACTTTCTGTCCATGCAATTTAAAAGTTTTCTGAAATAAAGATGGATTTCTTTAAAAAATATTAATCAGCGTTTTCCTTCTCTTCTTCAGGTGACGGATATGTTGTGCCACTGACTGAGCAGGTGACATTTGGACCGTCGTAAACCTTCTTGGCGCCTCATAGCGGCACAGCAGAAGCACCTTCAGGTTCGCCGTCCTCCTCCAAGCGGCTTCTCCTTTGCCACCTGCGATTATCGGAGGGATCGGGCTCCTCCTCACCCAACGCTTCACCTCACCCTCACCTCCCCGCGAGGGAGCGAACAGCAGCCGCCATGGTGCTGTCACAGAGACAAAGAGATGAACTGTGAGTGCAATTATAAGTAGAATTACGTGTGAGCAAGAACAGACATGTGTGCTGCAGCTCATTACCAGCAGCACCTGCAGGTTGCAGGCTGCGGCGCATCGCACGTTTCCCTTTTGAAGACGGTCCAGAAGTCCACACTTGTAGATGTGAAATTAAATCTTCTACAACAGCGATGTCAAATTCATTTACATTTTTGGCCAAATCAAGATCATGAATGCTCTTAAAGGGCCGGTTGTGCCAGAATGTATTAATAAAATCTATTCGCAAACTGTTAAAATATCAAATAATTCTTAAAATAAAATATTATTGAACATCTTTTCAGTTCCTCCAGGATTTCGTGATTCTTTCCGTGATTTGTTTTATTTTTTTTGCAATAAAAATGAAAGTATTTGTGGTACTAATTTGGAAATATTTGTGCTTTTTTATGACGGTAAATGCGACTTTTTATTACTTGCTGTACAGCTCATGGACTTTAATCTGACATCAGTTAAAGCTGAGGTGGCTGTTTAGTACAAGTAAAGTTAGACAATTTTTGAGAAAAATCTGCAATAAAATCTTAATTATTAGCGCAAAAAATGCAGGGATTTGTTTACTTTTTTTTGCGCGAATTTCCACAATACTTAAGAAACTGGAAGGACTGATTGATATAATTTGGCAGTAAGCAGATAAAAACTGCATTGATTTGATTGATAACATTATTAACACACTTGGTGTTTAGTCTAAACTCTAGGGGCCCCATAAAAAGCTATAATGGGCTGGATTTGGCCCAGGGCTTTGAGTTTGACACATTGTGTTGTGCAACAATCCGAAATCAGTGGCGGAGCCTGAAGAGACGTGAGCTGCAGGCAGCTTCACTTGATAGCTGCTTGGTGAATATTTCATAACCTCCATGACGGCAGGAAAGAAGCGAGGGGGATGGGGGACGACCAGCTTTACACCATTATGACCTGCACCTCTGTTTAAGCACAGACGGCAAACAATCAATATTTCATTGTTTTTTTTAACTTATTGTAGTTAATCCCACTGATATTCTAATGTTTGAGGGCCAAGTTGAATTAAAGCAGCAAGGGTCTAAAGTTTGTAGTCTGCAACAGTCTGCTTGCTCCAAAGAAGCCCAGAAGCTTCAGCCTAAATTTAGCACTTTACTCATGAAATATTCACCCTCCGTCTTATAAAGAAACCTGTTTCCACATTTATATAATTTTGTGTCTCTGTATTTGTGTTAAACCTCACTGCACCATCCGGCTCTCTCATCAGCTCTGCCTTCACGATGAGTCGATGGTTTCCATGGCAGCAGCAGCACTGTTTCCCAACACACCTTTTCTTTATTTTTATTTGGTCTTTTTCCAGAAAAATGTGATTCGTTTCTGTTTGCACAGGCTGACATTTAAGCTTGAGTTGCTAGACTCTCCCCTCTGTCTGCCATATTTTAAGGAGGAACGTCGGCTAGCATCAATTTAATGGTGTCATGGTTTCATCTGATTGATGTTCGAAATAAAGAAATGTATATGGGATGAAATTGGCCTTCAGATTGCTAATAATGTTTCTTTTTCTAGAAATCGGGCTATAGCTGACTATCTTCGTTCCAATGGATATGAGGAAGCCTATTCTACCTTCAAGAAGGAAGCAGAATTAGATATTGTAAGGAGCAACAAATTGAAGAGTAATGTTTTCTTTTCTAGTGGGAGGGAATTCCTTTCTCAGTATCTGTTTGCTTTGGTTGTAGAATGAAGAGGTAGATAAGAAGTATGCTGGGCTTTTGGAAAAGAAATGGACCTCTGTTATTAGATTACAAAAGAAGGTAAGGAGAGTCTTTTTATGCTTATGTTTAATCCAGGTGTGTCCAAACATTTTGCCAAGTTATAATAGAAAGATTAAGATAAAACCAAGCAGTTAAAGTTGTCTTTTTGCAGAAAAAATATAGCGCCAACACTTGAAAATGAGTTTGCACATTTTTCTGTATTAGAAGAAATTTCATCTACTTCTCAAATTAAAATTAAAAAATGTAACTCATATTAATTCAAATTCTTATTGTAGATGGTGATGACTGTTGTCAGGACAAGCCTCCCGTAACAGTCTTTGTTACAGTGAAGTTGAAGAAACCTCTGACTTAAGACATTCTATTTTCCCAAGACGGTCTCAGAAAATTCTTTTCAAATTCTTTTGGGCTCGACTGAACAAATTGACTCAGTTATAAGAATAAGAGTTGAGTCGCTTTCTTTCAAAATAAAAGCTGATTTAGGAACACCAAAGTTCTACTTATTAAAACGCTTGGTTATAAAAATATAAATACAATACAATTACATACAATACAAACTTATTGTATGTAAGTTTCCATTGTTTTGACCGGAAATAGGAAAGTTTTCATTTGTGTCATTTTTGAATCACTCCAATGGCCACAAATGGCCCCCGCGCCGCCCTTTGGAAACCCTGGGTTTAATAAAATGAGAACAAGCGTTGGTTCTGTTTTTGAGACGCTTTCTTTGCTGGTGCAGGTAATGGAGTTGGAGTCGAAGCTGAATGAGGTGAAGGAGGATATGACGTACGGCGGACCCGTCGGTCAGAAGAGAGATCCGAAGGAGTGGATCCCCCGCCCCCCGGAGAGATATGCCCTGAGTGGGCACCGTGCCCCGGTCACACGGGTCATTTTCCACCCTGTGTTTTCCGTCATGGTGACGGCCTCTGAAGATGCCACTATCAAGGTGTGTACAGGTGACATACTGACGATGAGATACATTTTACTGGAGTTTCAGGCCTTCTGAAAAGTCAGAAGGCCTGATAATAAAAGCTGTGGTTAAAATTCATCCAGCAGGTCTGAGCCTGCTCCCCTTTTTATACTATCTTCCTCTGCATTAATATGCTGCCGACCTCCTTCTCCTTTTTCTGCTGTGCACTTCTCATCTATGTGAATATGTGACGATTCTTGTCTTGTCTGCTAAAGACCCAGAGCCCAGATCCTAATCTGTAAATGTTTCTTCTTAAACCTGTGCTGCTTTTTAAGTTTAATTTGTTAGAATTTGTTTTAATCTAAAACTGGAAAACTGAATTTGTTTGTTTTATTCTGGGTTTCTCAGTAAGTCTTTGAATTCCTTTGCTAAAACACATTTTGCTTGATGGCACGATCTGTTTTTGTAGCTGCTCTGATCAGAATGTTGTGACAGTTCCAGCAAATTACAATTTATCTTTAATAGCAGCTTAAATTATGTAGAAAAGGCACAAAACAATATTTTCCAGCCTTCCTGAATTGAGTATCAATCAGATTGTTTTGGATGCAGATGTGATGTTAGTCCATGTGTGTAAAACACAACTTTATCTAGACTTTGAACAAAAGCAAATTGATCAGAGTTGAGATTTTAAACTGATTTTAGCTGGCATAATTAAAGCATCATTCTGCGTGTTTAGTCCTTACAGAGAGTAAATCATTTACCTTAAACTCAAAAGGCTTTTCAGGTCCAACATGGATGTTAAAGATGATGTTTTTTTACTTAACTTGGTTGGTTTCTCTGTTCAGTTCCAGTTTGTAGTTCATTTTTGTTTTTTCTATTTAGGATTTTAGTTTTAAGCCCCTGTCTGATTTCTGTGTGCCTTCAGGTGTGGGACTACGAGGCAGGAGACTTTGAACGAACCCTGAAGGGACACACAGACTCGGTGCAGGACATCTCCTTTGACCAGACGGGGAAGCTGCTGGCCTCGTGTTCAGCTGACATGAGCATCAAACTCTGGGACTTCCAGGGCTTTGAGTGCATCCGGACAATGCACGGTGAGAACATTTACAGATTTAGTGACACCTGTTTCCGAATGACCCAGATGTGGCAAAAGGTTACATGTGGGTTCTGAATTAAGTGACCCATGTGAATGTTTTTGTCACATGGGTCAAATTGTTAAGCAAATGAAGAAAATAAACATAATATCAAGTAGTAATTAGTAATTTTATGTTGTAAAAGGATGTTATTCATTGTTTTTAAAAAAACCCTGAATACTTTTGGTTGTTGTAATAAATCATGTTGGCTGTATTTTTATCCTTATGACAAATGAAACGTTTCCATTGTGCTGGAATTTGTATCATACTCGAATTGCAGTTGGTGGGCCGCTCAAAATCAATTTGAGGGCCACGAATAGCCACCGGGCCGCACCTTGGACACCCCTGTAACATCGCATGTGAATTATGTTTTTGGGTTTCATCTAAATATTTTATCGGATCCATTTACCTGATGGAAACTTGAAGCAGGCTGTTTTTCAGCAGGATGGTGATTTGTGAGAATCTCCATTTTGAACTAAAATAATGACAATGAATGCAGATTAGTGACTGAAGGTGAAACTTTGTTTTTCAGGCCATGATCACAACGTGTCGTCCGTAGCAATCATGCCAAATGGTGACCACATAGTTTCTGCCTCCAGAGATAAGTCCATCAAGATGTGGGAGGTGGCCACAGGGTGAGTTTTTATTTCATTTTACATGTTTTATAGAGATTCTTATAACTAATTTACAGCAGAAGTGCACTTGTCTAAGTCGAGCTGTGTGTGTGTGTGTAGGTACTGTGTGAAGACATTCACAGGCCACAGGGAGTGGGTGAGGATGGTTCGCCCCAACCAGGACGGCTCATTGATCGCCAGCTGCTCCAACGACCAGACTGTGCGCGTCTGGGTGGTCGCCTCCAAGGAGTGCAAAGCCGAGCTGCGGGAGCATGAACACGTGGTGGAGTGCGTCGCCTGGGCCCCTGACAGCGCTCACCCCACCATCCTGGAGGCCACAGGCTCTGAGGTAACCCCACCTTTTCTTTCAGCAAGGACGCTGAGATGAGAACCCAGACGGCATGCCTGGAAATAACTTTCTTTTCTCAAATGAATCGTATTTATAATATTTTGATGCCTCTGCTCTTTCTGGTGTGAAAGATTACGTTGTTGAAAAGCAGATTTTGTAAAACTAAATTATGGGTGGAGGTGTCACTTTCTCAAGGTGAGATTTTTGTAGTTTTGTGTCGGCTCTCCAAGTAGGACTCTACAGACGACAGTTACAGAGAGAAAAGTTTATCAGAAAAGAATTTAAAGCCCCAGATCCTGATAAAATGATATTGGCAAATTTTACACTTTTGTAGACATTTTTTATATTTTATCTTTTAAGATCAGAAAACTTAAATATCTATTTGTGGGTCTGCCATGATAACAAAGAGATTGTCCTGGAAGTTGATAAACATCAATATTGTTGTTTTCAGACTATTTTCAAGTAACATAATGGTGATGTCATAATAATACAAGAACATATTCTCAAAGAGCAATAAACTTTAATTTGTAATGAACATTTAATACTAGAACTGGAAGATATTTTAAATATAGAAAATAAATAAACAAAACCACAAATAAAATGTCTTTGTAAACAAAATTGTCCTTCAAAAAAAACAAAGCATTAGACTGAAAACTTTTGTCATCCAGGTTTTGATAGATGATAAATCATCCAAATGGGAATTATTGAGTTTGTTTTAATTTATTGTGCGACTAATTGATTTCTTGGCAACAGTAGACTTTTTGATGTGTCATCCCTTCCCTTGTTTCTGTTCTGCAGAGTAAAAAGAGTGGAAAGCCTGGCCCCTTCCTGCTCTCTGGCTCCAGAGATAAAACGATTAAAATGTGGGACGTCAGCATCGGGATCTGCCTCATGACTCTGGTGAGTGGCAGGGAGGACGCTGGGCGACGTTTCTGAGCAAGCGTTGGGTAACGAGCCTCGTGTCCTCAGGTGGGACATGACAACTGGGTGCGTGGGATCCTGTTTCATCCCGGAGGACGATTCATCGTGAGCTGCGCCGACGACAAAACAATCCGGATCTGGGACTACAAGAACAAACGCTGCATGAAGACCTTATCTGCTCATGAACACTTTGTTACCTCTTTGGGTGAGATTTATTTAACTTATCATCAATACAGATGGAGTTTGTGATGTAGTTACTAAAAAAATAAGAAATACAGTTACAGGCAGTTGAGATTGTTGCTGTGCTCAACTCTAAAATTAAAAACTGGGGGCACAAAAAGGGAGACGTGTATGAAGAATAAACACTTTATTATGGTATTTATTTACCATAAATTTTCAAGATTTAAGTGGAAAGTGACTTCTTAATTTTATGCGTTTGTTTTGATATCATCATATATAAAATTGTCAAAACATCGGTAGAAACACTGAATAAGCAACTGATTATTCACCGCTTGCAGTTTTCTGTCTTCAAAAAGCCTTCTGATTTTGATTGGTACTATTTTTTTTTGGGGGGGGGGTTTGTCTGAAATGTTGCTAAATATAACAAGAATGTTTCTGAGTTGGTATCACTGAGGTGACTGTTAGCTGAAAGAGTTTAGAAGTGACCTGGTGGGTCGGTCTGTTAGTCCATCCCCTCACAGGAGAGGACTGTGGCTGATTTTTAAATCTTTGCTGAGGTGGATAAGATCAGCTTCACATGTAAGTATCGGCCGATCACAACCTCCCAGAATCAGATAAATCAGTTAGCTGATAAATCGATGCATTTGGAGAAGTAGTTTGGCGCCAGACAAGATTTTTCAAGTAAGTTTCAAGAACACTTTATTGAAAAGAGAATGTCAATAGAAACTGCTTTACAAAATTGATACTTGTTGGGGGTTTTTACAGATGGCTGTCTTATTTAAATAAAACTGGGCCGATATTAGCAACTGATATGTCATTGTCTGTTTCTGGTCGGGGTTTTTTCTTAAAAGTGTTAGAACAACAGAGAAATGCATATAATATCGGTCCAAATTTTCTTATCGGTGCATCGCTAGCTGAATATAATGTAACAACAAAGAAGCTGCCCAGAAACGGTTCCCTGCACAAAGGTCTAAATCTTTTTTTTGTTTGTTGTAGATTTCCACAAGACGGCTCCATACGTGGTTACGGGCAGTGTCGATCAGACAGTCAAAGTCTGGGAGTGTCGCTGAGACTGCCACCATCTCTCCCCCCCTACCCTGCTGCCCCCAATTCTAAGGATTTAAAAAAAAGAAAAACAAAAAAAGATCCCCGACGCGCCATGCTAGCTGCCGCTCCTCAGCTCCCTCCGCCCCGACGTCCAGCCCATCACCTCTCGCACTCCAAATCATAGTTGGCCAATGCGCTTTACCTTCCCCTCGCTCCTCCCTACATTGATCCAGCCCCATTAAGATGACTGTGGTCCTTTTTGTGTAAATTATTCTGGATGTAGGGTACGCTTAATAAATGTCACGCAAATCTCTGTCACATAAACACTCAAAATGATAATAAATATCTTTGCATGGTGACTCAAACAAAAAAAAAAAAATAATAATAATTCAATACTGTTAGATTTACAAATTTCCATACTGTTGTCATGACTTCCCATTGGGTCAAAGGGTAAATGTCTGTGTGTGTCGGTGCAGATAGACTTAACTGAGTGCACTAAAACCAATGGCGCCTCCTGTTGACGGGGTTTAGGTTATGCTTAGTTATTTTATTTCACGGCTCCTTTCTTGGGGTCCATTGCTGCATTTATGGAGAAAAAGGAATCTGAAGTCTGAAAATAATCAAGCCTGTTGCAGCTTTGCAGTTTATCGCAATAGTTTAACATCATGTGGCGCAAAATCGCAAAATCTTTCCAAGTGTAGAGTAGCTTTTTAGCAACACATAGGAGCTTGTGTTAAGTAAATAATTGATTAATATTTATGAAAAAGTTCCAGTTCCTCTAGCGCTGTTACCTAGCAACGCCAGTCAAGTCCAGGCCGTTGCCTAGTAACAGCAGCCAAGCCCCGCCCGTCACCTAGCAACCCTGTCGTAGTTTTTTGGCAGATTATTTAACTTATAATAAGATATTTTTCTCTTGTTATATGTGAAATAATCTGCTAATGGAACTAGAACTTTTTCAATATTTACTTAAAACAAGCTCATATACGTCGCTACTTCCAAGTTTGTTTAGTTTTTAATTCAAGTCGTATAAGATATTTGCGCTGGAAACTACTAATGCTTGGGAAGATTTTGTGGTGTGGGTGTCTGTATTTTCTTATTTTTTGACAGGAGAATCTTTTCACCACATCCAATCCGATGGCGGACAAAGTTTCTCGCCACTTTGATTTTTCTTCTTTTAACCAAACAGATCGCAAACGATCACCCGACAGGAAAGTGTGTTTTACAGAGGAAACGTCAGCTCACCTGTTCATGAGGTGTGTGTGTGTGTGTGTGTGTGTGTGTGTCCCTCCAGAGAATCGCCCAGTGCCCTTTTGCTATCTCTGCCTTGATAACCCGATCCAGGGCTCCGTCACAGGATTTTCATCCAGCTTTCTGTGGTCCCACTGCTCTCTTTGCATACACTCACTAATGCACATACACGCACAGTAAAAAAAATAAAAAGAAAAAAAGTTGTGTATCAATATATCTGGATGTCATTGTTTGCAGCATAATGAAATAAAATTCTGTAAATATAGTTCCTCTGTGTGCTTCATTTTAAAGGAGTGCAGTACTGCTCCATTTCCTGCAGGGGGCGCCAATCCTGCTCCAACATTACCTTGGAATTACCTTGTCAGGCATGAGATTGAGCTACTGGTTATGTTCAGGTGTGTTGAAGAAGGAATGCATCTACATCTGGGGTGTCCAAAGTGCAGCCTGGGGGCCATTTGTGGCCGTTGAGCTGATTTTATGCGGCATCTAAATGATACATTTGGTGTTTAGATGCAGATGAGACTTTTAAATTGTAATCTGGATAAAAATTGTTACCAAGATAATTTTCTTACTCAGGAAAATGTAAAGTGTAACACAAAGTATTTGTGTTTTTACAACCGAGTTTCAATATAGATTAAAATCAAGTTTATCCAGAGACTTTTACTGAAAATATAATTTTGCTGCACCCAAATCAGCTTTTACTCTCTTAAACTTGGCAAAATACAGCAGGTGTTTTGAAACAGTGACCCAAATTCTGTTCTAATTACTAAGAATGTATTCAACCAAGACATCTTTCTTTTAGTACAGCAAACATGCAAAAGCTGCTACGGCGTATTAGGGCCACTGTAGAGGAAAGAAAGTTACACATTTCTGCCAAAAAATTTTGTAATTTCAGAAATTTTCTAGACAGAACTTGGACATTTCTGAATTTCTAATGTTGAAGATTTCTTTTGAAAAATTTTCTTGAAAATTTCCCAAGTTTTTAAAAAATTTGAGATCACAAAAACTTTGACTGTTTTTTTGTTTGTTTTATTCCTCCAATAAAATGTACTCAGGCTGCTTTATTTGCTTGATTTTAGGTTGGGGTTTTTGACTTGCAAGTAATTTTGAGTCTACAATTTTGGCTCATTTGGCAAAAAGTGGGACACCCCAGATCTGGATCCCTTTACCTTCCAAACAGTTGATTTATTTGTTCATTCTGGAAACGTAGCAGTTTTGGTGATTTTGTAGTAAAAATTTTCCATACCTGTTTGTTCATAAGTAAACCCTCATATCCTCATTAGCAGCTTTTAGAATCACCTTTTGTAGTAAAAACATGATTTGTTTATTTATTATGACTTTATTGTTGTGAAGACAGAAATCTGAGTTGCTTTTTTTTTTTTACTGTAGTTTAATCAGAGTTTGCCGTCATTTCGAGGTCTGGACTTTAACTGCGCCGTTGTGATTCGTTGACTCTTGTCTTTTTAATGTAGCTTTCTGGGGGTTTATTTTTCTGTTTTATGACCTAACTCCAAACGAATCAGATTTGACTCAATAACCTCATACGTTTTTAGAAATGGCCAAATGTTTCTCTGAACTCATTGCTAATATTTTTACACTTTAGCACTTCAAAACTCCTTCTTTTGCAGAAGTAGACTTGCTGACATGATTTTATTTGAAGCTTCCCTTCCCTTCGATTGAAAGCAGGAAGACTGACTCGGTTTTCCCTCGTTGTTTTCATTAAAGCCCATGTTTGTCCTTAACTTCGGGTCACCAAAGTGGAGATTTTAAGGGAAAGTAGGTCACTAGACACAAACTTTTCTTCTAGACAGCCTCTATTATTTATGTATAGATGTTGTGTTCAGTTTTAAGTTATAAACTCTGAATCATTTGGTAACATTTTAAGCTGATTTTTGCCACTTAGTTTATATTTTCTTGGCTGGATATATTAAAAAGAGGCTCTTCTGACATTTATTAATCAGTTTCACAGCAAAGCCACAAGACATTGTGAGACATTTCAGGATGTCTTATGAATTATGTAGAGTCTTCACAGAGAAACGCTCGCCCATTCTTGTCGCAGAGTAGAAAAAGCAACATCCACCACATCTCGTTTCTAGTGCAAATATCTTAGTTCACTTGAAGTGAAATAAAAATAACTTATAAGAAACTTTTCAGCAGGGTAAAGGAGCTAATCTTAATATTGATGAAAAACTACTTCCTCCATTGGCAGATTGTTTCATTTATAACATTTCCAATGTTTGTGACAAGCTTTTACTGTTTGCATATTTTGGTGTTGTATTTTTAAAAGGAAGATTTCCTTTAAGAAATATTAAATATTTCCTTTAAGATTGTTAGTTTTGCACATATTTACATTTTTTAAAAAAGAGAAAAAAAATTTTAACATCGTGCAAAGCTAAAGTTCTGTTGAACCACAGTTTGTGGTTTAATTTGTGTATTTAAGTATTTTTATTTCTATTTGGTAGCTGATTTCAGACTGTTTTTTATTAGCCAAATTTACAATTCAGTTTAAATTGAAAATAGTTACAATATCTATTTTGTATTTTAACACATTAAACATAATGTATAATTTTGAATATATTAGTGATTACTTTTTTTAATGTAGTGACCCGCATAAAGTGCAAAAATACATTTAAAAAAATCCCTATCCCCCAAAAGACAAAAAAGTAGAAAATTTGGAATATTGTGTTCTTTAAAAATTATATATTATAATCCAATTCAGTTTCTTTCAATAAAAAACTCACAAAACTTTTAAAAAGCTGCAGGTCTGTGTCTGGTGAAATACTGGTTTTGGTTAAAATATGTTTATTTTTCATTCAGTGGGTAGAAAATCCTGACATTTTACTCAAGTAAGAGCAGAAATACTTTATAATAAAATTACTAAAGTAAAAGTAAAAAGTACAAATACTCCTAAAAGTAGCCTATATATATATATATCAAAACTTACTCTAGTGACTGTAATTGAGTAAATGTAAGTAGTTACCACCCGGTTTTGTTTGTGCAGTGATAAACCCGGGTCGTTTCTCAGTGGAGCCAGTGGAGTAGAAACATTGGCCTACATCCTCCCAGCCTCTCCCTCATTGAAGACATTAAAACTGAGCAGAGATGAAATTCTCATTGATTTTGCTTTTGGGTCACCCATTTTTCTCTCCGCCTCTGATATAAGACTGAGTCCAGTTCTTGGTGTTAAGCCAGCAGAGATCCAAATATGCTGGCGTGTCATGGATGTGTTAAGAGGTTTCAAGGTCAGATTTTACAACAGATTGGCCTCTCGCTGCTAATGATTGCAGAGTGTTTCCATTTAATTGGTGTGTCAGCCTCTGAGCTGCAGAATGAGGCAGATGTCTGCAGGTTATTTTAGTGGGTTTCCTGTCATCAGGTGCGGTTTACATCTTGTGTTGTAATCTCTGCAAAGCCAGAAAAGGTAAAGAGGAGCAGTGTTTTAGGATGCAGCGCCCTCTAGTGGTACGTATACTGTGACTAAGTTTCTGTCAACTAAATAATTCATGTTAGTAAGGGGATGTTCAATTATATTTAAAGCTAAATTTTATAAATAAAATAGTTTCTTAGCTTGGATGTAAATCTTATGTAGAACAGGGGTGGTCAAAGTGTGGCTCAGGGATCATTTGTAGCCTTCAACTGATTTTTTGCGGCCCACCAACTGCAACTGAAGAATGATGAAAGTGCTGGATTTTTTTTATAACCAAACTTTTATAAGAAATAGAACCATGTCTATTACTAAAAAGGCGACTGCTGTTTCCAAATCAACTTTAATTTGTTAAACTTGGGTAAATATGGCAAACATTTTGACAGAAAGTGATGCAAATCCGGAATAAATTTGTTCAGTTGAGCCAAAACTAGATGTATTTCTTTTAATGCAGCAAATGTGCAAAATCCTGTTTAAATTTTTGAAACTTAATTTGCTTGATGTTACTTTTTTTTTTTTTCATTGACTCGATGATTTTGGCCCATATGACATAAAGTTTGGACATCTTTGCTGTAGAAGTAGGACTCAAACCTATTTCTATTACATTAATGTAATTTAAATATGTTTTTGTATAATTAGAGTAATAAATAATGAGTAGCCATGTTAAATATTCTCTGTTTTTCTCCATAAAATTGAGCATTTGTTATTCCTCTCTGGTGTGTAGATCCACAAGTGATGCAGCTTTTCTAACTGGGTCACCTAAATCCATTCCTCACATCTTTTCCCACCCCACTGACTCTTCAAGTCATCACTCTTCCTCCTTCTCCTCCTCCTCCTCTTCCTCCGGTACGGCTCATGTGCTGAATCCATGTTTACTCAATTATCTCTGTTAGCTTTTTATACAATAGCGTTGTCTTTTTTCTTAAGTTGAGTTAATTTCTTTCAAGTCGGTGAGGAAATAGCTATGTGCTGTTCAGTTAGCAGAGTTAGCTTGTGACGGCAGCTGGCTGTGATTGGATTATCTATAAACATGGCGGACTCAGTGGCGTCCAATTAAAGACTGTTGCTATGGAGACACGCGTTTTTTATTTTGTCTCTTTAAATGAACATAAACCATTAATGCTCAGGTAAATCTTAGGATTTATTTTGTCTTAAAGGTGACCAAATTATTATTATTATTATTATTATTATTTTTTGTGATTTATTATGTCAGACATTTGAAATAGACCAAGGAATAGTAGCAGTATTTCAACATATTTTTACTTAAGTAAAAGTAAAAAGTGTCTGTCCTTTTATTACTCCAGTAAGAGTAAAAAAGTATTTGGTAAAGTACCGAGTAACTGATCAAATTATCAATCATTTAATGTTTAAAAATAACAATCAGATGGAATAAAATATAAAGTTTGGTGGAAATTTTGGTATTTTAATGTTGAAAATGACAATAATTCATATAATTAACAAATATAACAAAATCAAGAAAAATAATTTTTTCCAAAACATTTTCTTTCAATAAAACATTTATGAAATTTTAACAAAATCTGCAGGTGTGTGTGTCTGTGACTGTAAATGTTTTTTTGTTTTTGGTTAAAACATGTTTGTCATTCAGTACATAGAAAATCTAGACATTTTACTCAAGTTACAGTAGAAATATTTCATAAAATTACTCAAGTAAAAGTAAAAAGCACAGTGTTGTAAAAACACTCTAAAATTAATTTTTTTCAAAAAAGTTACTCAAGTAAATGTAACTCTAAATAGACGAAATCCCAAGTTTAGAGAAAAGAGGCCAATGACAACATGATTTACTGACGCCGTTAAAGTTAATTAATTCCCCTGAAACTTTAATTAAAACAGCTGCGAAGCTGAAAGTTTTAGATGAACTAGCTGAAAGTTTATTGTCTCATCTTCTTATTACTTTCTTTAAACTGAGACTTTCTTCTTGCCATATTTCTGTACAAATCTGATTTATGGGTTGTAGGAACAATCACTCTGTCATCAATCAGCCAAGGGGAAAATTAGGCATCTAATTATTTTTCACTGACACATAAAGACGTCTGTCATTAAATGTCTGTAAGGCACTTTCCTGTGTACAATGAAAACAGTCATGATTACCCAACTTTACAAAGAATGACAGAAAATAATTCACAATTTTTTGGTAGACATTCTTACTTTGAACTTTTGTTACTTTAAAAAATCATTTGTTATGTTAAAAAAAGTTAAGCATGACTCCCACTTCTGAAGTATGCATGGATAGTAAAACAAAAACATGAAATATTAGCACTTAGCTTCACATGCAGTATTAGAAACTATTTTTAGACAGACAATTACAATTCAACATGGCCTTGTGTTACTTACGATGTACCACAGGGCTCAGTTTTAGGCCCTGAGTTATTTAAATTGTTCATATAAGGCCTCAAGAACATTTTTAAAATGTGTGTTATGAGCGTGTGATGAGCAGAAATTAATAAACTTATGTTATTATGGTTTGAATTAAATAAATTATCTATAAAAGTAAGTAAAACAATATTATGTCTTCTTGAAACTTTTGAAATAAACCTGGAAAGAACAATAACCGGTATGGAAAGAGTGTACAAATAAATGTTCTGGGTGTGAATTTCAATCAAACTTGCTGGAAAACTCATAACTGGGAAGAAAACTTTTGGGTGAACAATCATGTTATATAATGTGCTGAATGTAGGGTTAAACTGATAAAACAATAGTCTTTTCATTATGTACACAAAAAATGAGTGATACGGGTTGTAAATCATGTTGAACATGGTGAACAAAACAATAGTTTGTCCTTGAAATTACAAGCATTAAAGTTTAAAAGGCTGTTCTAATTGTGTACAGGAAAAATAACGATAAGAAAAATAACAATATTCAAAAACCTTTCCAAAAAAAAACCAGTGTAAGATTAATTAAACGTGGAACATTGTATTGCTCAACACAAAATTCCCAAACGATACATACATTTCATTTTTTGTTTTTGCCAGCTGTTTTTTGTCCTAGTTTCTAGTGAAAATATCTTAGTACACTTGAAATACAAAAAAACTAATTTACAAGTACCTTTTCAGCAAGATGTAGAATATTTATTTAAGTAAATAATTCCTTAATATTGATGAAAAAGTTATAGTTCCACCGGCAGATCATTTCACTCATAACAAGACATTTTCCCATCTTATAAATGAAATAATGTGTCAGTGGAACTAAGAACTAATTAGCTAAATTCACTTCAAGGTTATTTTTAAGTTAGTTATGTCTTATTTGATGTGAACAAAGATATTTGTTGTTGTGTATCATGTTTTTGTTTTTTGTTTTTTTATCTGTATGGACCGTTAATAAGTTAATCAATCATTTACTCTAGATTAGAAACTAGATCAAAATACTTTGATTTTGATGTTTTGCAGTGTAAGTGTTGTGCTCATATTTTTCTGTAATATTTCCCTGTACTATTTTCGAATTAATAAAAAGCAATGCCGGTTCATCCGTACCTCATCGGAGGTGAAATGAGAACAGGCGGCGGTCGGTCAGGTGCTCCTTCCCAGAGAGGAACCACTTCCACGCTTCCAGGCCCTGCCCCACTGGGTTTGACTGACGGCTCTGATCTGGAGACAGCGGGGTGGCCAGTCACGCTCTCGCCATGCAAATGAGCTGCTCCTCGAGCCGGGCGGGTGCCCATGTGGACCAGCACCATGCCTTGTTGTTCTGAGCGCTGATTGGCTGGCTGGCGCCTGATCCGTCTGCATGCGCTGCGGGCCAACGGCTGGCGCTAAACCGCGGTGCACCGATTACGTCAGCAGACGATTTCTACAAAGACTCCCACGGAAATACGACGTTACACGGCGAGTTGAATTGTTTCCGGAGACTTTATCAAAATGATATTTTAACTGTCTGAGAAATGTTGAAACCAGTGGTAAGCTTAAATTTCGTGAAAAGAGGCAGCGAGGCGGAGGAATGCGCGATTCGGTCGCCGGGTTTTGCTAGTGGCCGTAGTAACAGGGCGGGGCAGGAATCCGGGAGGGGCGGGCCTTACCGAGAACACGACTCGCCTTGTTGTGTGTATTCCCGTGCTCGCTTCGCCATCTTGTTGCAACCTTTTTTTTTTTTTTTTTTTTTTTTTCTTTACGTATTTTGGGATCTACTTTCTGTTTGGGTGGATTTAAAAAAAAAACTGGCCGCCTGCTTTTAGGAGAACCGCACCAGGGGGGTTCACACGGGAGTGAAGCCGCGCACGTAGCGCTTAATACCGGGGCACTACTTTCCATTCCCCCCCTCTTTCCGTCCCGGACCACCGGGTCCCCCCCTGCCGTCAGGGTTTACGCGAAATGAGTATCGACACACTTTTGGAGGCGGCCAGGTACCTGGAATGGCAAGCCCAGCAGCAACAACAAACAAGCCGTGGTGAGTTAATCTGCAGGCTGATGCATGGAGCAGATAGCAGAGCGGAGTGACACTTCAAACAGCGTTTTTTGGGAGAACTGGGGTTGTAGCGTTTAACCTGCCTGTCTGTGGTGATGACGGGACGAAACGGCTTTCAGCGCCACAAAGGAGGATAACTGTCACTGAGCTGTTTGCTCCTGCACATATCGCTTAATCTAAAGGCGGAAATGGCCAAAGTTGTTTTTCTGAACTACTTCTTTGCGCGCCTGTAGTGTGGTGTGTGTGTGTGACGGTGTTTCAACACCCTTGTGTCTCACCGTACGCGCGCGCCTGTGTGTAATGGAGTTCATTTAAATATCATATTAATCTGTTGCAGAAACCCAACACTGCATACCCCTTTTTATGCAGTGGTAGCATTTTGTAAGTTTTAAAATATTATAGAAAATATTATAAAATAACCAGTTGTTTTACAATTGTCGCACCATTTTTTTTTCTATTATGATTTGTGAGTGAATTTAATTTATTTTTGCTCAGTGGCACCGGCAGGGCGGTGGCGAGCCCAGGCTGCTCTTTACATAATACCCTGACATTGCTCAGCTATCTTATGACACACACGCGCGCGCAGGGCGGGCCCTCACGCGCCCTGCTTGTCTAATTTGAATTTCTGAGGGGAAATAAAAAAAAAACTATGAATCATTAATATTTATCACCTTTTGTGTTTGCGATAGAAACCGATAGGTTGGACTCAATTATTTATTATTCGGTCAAAGCAGAATAAGGAAGTGAGGTTGATTTTTTTTTTTTTTGTGTGTGTGCTGATCCCACTGATGACGTGTCAGACACCCCCACTCCCTATCCTCCTCCCGTTGCTGCATACTTACTTACCCTACCGCGTGCTTGGATCCACCCACACCGACCACGTGCACGCCACCCCTCCCCCCTTCTACCCCCACAGATACACAAACGTGCGCAGGCACGCACACACATCCACGCGCCTTTCTCGTCCCCGCCCTTCCCATTCAGACAGTGAGTGGCGGGTTGAGGGACTGAAGTGGGAGAGTAAGTAAGTGGGGCAACTCCCTACTTACCCCTGGCTCAGCCAGGTCGGAAGATTTTGCAAGGTATAAACCGGGGGTGTTCAAAGTGCGGCCCGGGGGCCATTTGAGGCCCTTGAGCTGATTTTGTGTGGCCCACCAACTGCAAATGAAAATGATACGAATTTGACACATCTAGCACAAGGTCTTGATGCAGATGGAGATGTTTTATTTGTGATAACCGGCATAATTTTCTTACAACAACCCAATGTATTTATTTATTTTATAACCACACTTAAAAAAAAAATAGAACCACATGTATTACTAAAAAAATCAACTTTAATCTATTAAACTTGGGTAAATGTAGCAAACATTTTGCCTGAAAGTGACGCAGCTAGATGCATTTACTTTAATACAGAAAATGTTAAAAATCCTGTTTACATTTCTGGATCTAAAACAAGAAGCGTTCTTTTACTCCAAAAAAATGACTATTTATTTGGCTTCACTTTGTTATTTTTTACTTTCTTGGTCCGCGAGAACTTTTGACTTGACGATTTTCCATGTGACAAAAGTTTATACATCCCTGATATGAATAGTATAGAGATGAACTGAGTGTTTCCTCATCAAGACTCCTATGAAGGATTTTGAAATGTTAAAGTTGGAAAAGGTTAATTGGTAGTTAAGGTAATGTATGGTTATGGTTATGGCAATGTAGACTCGGTACTTTATTGTGATGTTTTCTGAAGGGGATAAAATCTACCAATGTCAAACAATTATTTTGATCAGTTTTACTCTAATAAAACCATCACAATTTGTTAGTAGTGCAAAGGGTTTTCAGTCAATTAGCATAATATGCAAAAATCCTTTGGAAATGTAGCTGTGTTGCAAATCACATGACCACAACTTTCTTCTAGCATTTTCTTCTAAGTCATCAAGGTCCAAACTTGGGTAAAAATCACCCACAAACATGCAGTTTTTTAAATCCACCCAGTCATAAACTGCACTTGCAATATTTTAGTGGAACAAAGTAACTGTTTAAAGACTCATAAATCACAGGAAACCCCAAACACAAAATCGGTTTTCTAAGTTTGCTTATTTATTAATAGAAATAGGTCTGTCACAGTAACAAATTTTGCTGGACAATAAATCATCCCTGAAGTTATTGTGATAAACAATAATATTGTTGTTTTGAGACAATTTTCAAGTAATGTAATGGTGATGCAATATGATAATGCAAGAACACATTCTCAACGATCAATAAACTTTAAATTCTAATGAACATTTAACAGTGGAACTGAAAAAATAATAATTTAAATATCTAAAATAAATAAACAAAACAACAGAAACAAAATTCATAATGAATGAAAAAAAGGCTGGTTGAGACCAATTCACCAAAGACTTTTGTCATCCAGTTTTTGATAGAAAAGAGAAAAACAAGAACAAACATTTGTAAAACATGCTAATGGAAATTATTGAGCTGTTAAAATTTATTTATTAAATTGCAACTGGCATAACATTCCCAAATTTTTGTTGGTGTCGACTGGCATCTTTAAAACATTTGAAATATTTTTCCAGGTTTAATAAATTAAATGCAGACATAGACATGCTTCAGTCTTCTTTTCAGTGAAAGTTTGTGGATATTTATGTTCTTATTTACTATAAAATCAAAAGTGGATCCAAACAAATTTTTAAAAGATAAATACTTTGTGTTGTACCAGCCACTTTCTACTTTAACTTATCAGTTTTCAAAGAAGGTATATTTATATACATGTTTTGATACGTAACATCCTTCAGCAGACAGTTTGATTTCACTGTAAAAATATACCGCAGTACAACAAACTGCTAAAATTGTATTATGAAAAACTGGTATTTTTCAAGTAGTTGGTACTTAATGTACAGAAGGGAGCGTACAGAGAGGAGAAGCTTTTTTCTGCATATCATCATGACGACAGTATCCAGCTGCGCAGGTCCTCTCAGGGGCAAATGTTCTCCTAGGTGAGAGGAAATTGCGCCATCAGGGGGTTTGCACAGTCATGCAGAACAGAAATGAAAGTCTTGCCTAATGTGAAGCTGGGCCTCTTGACAACTGGTATTGTCTATTGTTGGACATGTTTGGGTGTATGAGCAGCACACAGGTTGAGGAATCCCTGGGATCTTCTGTTTTTGATGTAGCTGTTTCCATGGTAATGCAGGGTTTTCCACATTACGCTGAGCCTGGTGCTGCAGTGTTTACTAACTATTCACTCGCATCGTTATGTGTGTGTTGCGGGTATTTTTATAATTTAATTTAATGCTTTTATCTTCGACTGGTGATTTATTTTTAGACCGTCCTAGTGCGAATGCTGGAGTGTCACAGCTGTCCTCTGCTGTTGTTGGTCAGTTGTCCTGAGGTAGCCTGGGGCTGGAGGCCTGCTCAGCACTGGACCAGTCCAATCACAGGGCAGAGCTTCTCACACAGCTTCTCTTGTTTCCACTCCGTTTCCCACATGATGTCATTCACTGCTTGTGTTTGTTTGCACAAAGTGTTGTGACGCTGACTTTAGGGATGTTTCAATACTTGATCAATTAAAACAAGTTCAATAATTTCCATTTGGATGATTTATCGTTTTTCTCTGTTCTCTCCTGTCTTTTTATACCAAAACTGGGTGACTAAAGTCAGCTGTGCTTTTGTCTCAACTAGTTTTATTTGTAGAGACTTCATAACTCATTTTATGTGTTGCTCCTGTAGTTTTGTTTATTTATTTTGGATATTTAAAGTGTATTCCAGTGTATTGAAAAGTCCGTTTTGAAACATAAACACTCAACAAGCTCCTTAAGTTTTACCTTAATATGCAGCGTCAACGTCTCAAGCAATATTTACTGATTTGGTACGAAGGCGATGATGTGACGGAAAAGTGGAGGGCATAACTTGCAAAAATTGTAACATTTGATGGAAAAAGACATGATGCCAATAAGCATGGCTTATTCCTAGAACCGTCTACATTTAATAATGTGAGAAGACCACCATTTTTTAATTTGTTCAGTATTAAATACAACTGACACAAAAAAGTTAAAATATAACAATGTGCTTCTCTTTTTAAATTCAATAAATGAAAAATGGATCCCTTTATGTTATGGAAAGACAAAAGTTATCAATAAGCAGCAGCAGTCAACTCTAGAATAACCCAATAATCGTTAACTTGCCTCCCAGTATGAATCACTTTAATTTATGTAAATTTCAACGTACTGTGTTTCTGACCGAAGTATTATCCGTTGCTCTTCTGCAGAGGATGAGCCGTTTAAGGAGAAGGAAGCCATCAAGGCGGAGGCTGAGTCTAAACATGTGGAGCTTGTCGCCTCACCTTTGCCTGTCAGAGCCAACCACACTGCTTGGGTTGATGATGCTCTTCACCAGCAGCCACATCATCCTCCCGCCCCTCCGCCGCCTTCCCTCCCACCTTCACAAGTTCCCATCGCCGTCATCCCGATGGTCCCAGTCGTCAATGCGACACCCTCTGTCCCCGCCCTTCCCCTCACGACGCCGATCGCTGCAGCTGCCACTTCGCTCAGCAGCCCCCTGCCTCCTAAAAAAGAGAGCACTTCCTCTACGGCGGCGCCGCAGCAGCAGCAGCAGTCGATGTCTCATCACCTGTTGTGCCCCTCCCAGATCAAAATGGAACCTGCTCAGCAGCTGATAGACGTAAAGCCCGGCCTATCGCAGCCGCAGATGCAGATTCAGTACCCAGCTTCTATAAGTACCAATGGCTCTGGCTCCCATCATGCACTGGTTCCCCATCAAGCGCCACCTACACCTCAGTCACGCCCCAACGGCGTGACAGTAGAGGACCTGAGGGGGATGGAGGGCAAGAGGAGACCTGGAGGGTTAGTTCAAGTGTTTGAATGGGGCAGTTAATTTAAGTTTGAGGACCTGTTCATGTTTACATTGTATTTTATTTTCCAGAGCGGGAACCAGAGAGGTGCACAATAAGCTGGAAAAGAACAGGTTAGTCTTTATGTTGATATGTTTACAACATCCTGACATTTATTATACAATCACTTACTCTGATTTTGCTCATATTTAAATAGCATTTCTGTTGTTATTGCATTTGTTTTTCTGCACTGTATAGAAAATAATTTGTTTTGTTCAATGTTTGGCAAACATGCACATTATGTACATTTTTGAAAAAGTGGTTCAATTCACTTGTCCAACACTTGGATCACGAGTCTGAGATGTTTACTTTTAATAACTACACAGTACAATGTTGTACAGTACATGATGGCTATTATTGTTGTTGTTTTCTATATCGCGTTAACACTCTAAGAACTTTTTATGTGAACATTTACATCTGTTGCTGCTGTCTCACCTGAATTTACACAATAAAACCTACTTGTAGAGTTTATTCAGTGAAATTGTTTTGGCATTTTTTCAGTTTATCAATGCTGTAACGGTTAGATTAAATTTTATTTTGTTTTTTTTCTTAAACATCTGCAGGAGAGCACACCTCAAGGAGTGTTTTGAGACACTAAAGAAAAACGTTCCCAATGTTGATGAGAAGAAAACCTCTAACCTCAGCGTTCTGCGCAGTGCACTCCGTTACATACAGGTCAGTAGGTCAAATATTTTGGAAAGAGACTCATTATCTTCTTGTTTCTGCTATTTTTCTCCTTTCTGTGGGCTGAAGCCCCTTTGTTTTCTGTCTGGAGGAGAAGTGGCTGTGAATCCGATACAGAAAAAAAATTGTGAACGAACTCTTATGTCCTCGTAAGTTTCCCATCATCATGACTGGTTGGCACGCAGTTTGTCTGAACTGACATCAACGTGAGAATATAAGATAAAGTTTAGCTAAAAAGTAAATAAAAGCGATTATAGTTGCTCAGAACTTGCTTTAGTTGTGCAGAGAACTAATACTGGATGTGATTATGTGATGTTTTCTCTGGGTGGACGACTTTGCGGCCTGAGGCTACAGCAAATGCAGTGCCGCCTTTTTCTGCAGCGAATCCTCTGACATTTGAAGTTCAATGTGCTGCGCAACGGAAAGTTAGTGAGCGGAGCTAAAATAGGCCAAGAGATGAGGGAATTTGTTCATAACACGGCTGGTAGCAAAATCACGGGGAACAGGAACCCCCCTGGGAGCGGAGCCGGGTGGATTAGAGACCCGGTTTGGGAGGGTGAAAATCTGAATAAAAGTTTAACTCTTTAACCAACAAATAGCCTTCAGCAAACACGGAAACACGTGTGTAGATTTGATTTGCAGTTTTGTTCTGTAATGCATTTATTTAGTTTGATTTATATGTAAATCAGCATCTTGTTTTGCTTGTTATAGATCAACAGTAGTGAGCTGATATTAGCTGGTTAGTTAGTCAGGCTATCTGCTCCAGTAGCCAGGCTGCTTGCAGCTTCTTTACTTGTTGAAACGTTAACTTTTTAAACCTTTAGCGTACTGATGCTGGGGTCACGCCTCTGTATGACCTTAGCTGTAATGTTACTCTTTATTTTTCCTGTGAGCTGTTTCGCTATCGCCTTTTACATCTTTTTGTTTCAACACAGATGTGACTCTGTTACTATTTGGTAAATTTTTTCCATTTAATCCTGTTCATTTTCACTCCATGCAGTTTTCCCTGAAAATGAATGAGCTCATTTTGATGCTGTTAGGTGTTCAACAGCTACTTAATCATAAAATCTTGCCCTCCCAGGTATTTTGTCTTCCTTGTTTGGCAGCAGCGCTCCTGTAAACCTGTAAAAGCGGTCTGTCTTTCTGTTTCTGAGCCATGTGAGATCCGAGCACATGGCGACAGCAAACCCGGTGACGTCACCGTCACTCACCCGCTCTGATCCGCCTTGCTCTTTGAGACTACAGAGGAAGAGGGAGGGAGGCAATGACAGGTGTTAACGATGTAGCTGTGTTTCCATGGTGATAACAGGGGGATAGGTAGAGATTCACTATAGCGATGTCAGCTTTTTCCTCTTCATCTCCGCAGACCTGTATCAAAATTATTGGGTACCAAGGGCTTTTGTTTTTTTTTCTTCTTTTCAGAAATACTTGTTGGATTTGTAATTAAACCTGCAAGAGCAGACATTTTTACTCCAGAGTCGCAGGAATCTTTTAAAAGGAAAGAACAAAAGAGCTGAGAGGGACATGGGGGGGAAGGGCGTTTTGAGGGGAAGATCCAAAGCGCCCAGCTGGCCAACGTCCAGCCACATCTTTCCTTGTATGCGGCCTTGTGCTTTACCCTTCTTTCTTTTACAAACTGCTTCTCTAGCAGCCTGATCCCACGTTGGAGGTTGCCACGGAAACAGCTATGGGTGGCAGCAGTTTCCGTGGTGATTTACCACAGGACGAATGGTGACCGGGTTTGCATGGATGAACAAAAGTACTCCAGAACTTGTAGTAGTTGGTAGTGGACTCATTCAGAGTTATCTTGTGTCTTTGCTGCAGTTTTTGTTACTGTTGAAAGTTTTCACATTTTGTTCCGTTAGAAACCAGAAACCTGAGTTTATTTTACTGGGATTTTATGCTTAGACTAATACACAGTAGATAAAACATTTTTCAGCAAAAAGTCATTATAACACATGGACAATTTTCTTTCTGCTAAAGAATAACATTCCCACAGCACAATGCTGCCATCACCATGGCAAAATGCAATTATTTTAGTTATCGATTCATCAATAAATTATTCTGGAAATCAGATAAAAAATGTGGCACATTTTGCAGCAGATTTTTTATTTAACAAGTTAAGCTTATTTCATATTTTAGAAATTCATTTGCAAATGAAAAAATAATTTTATAAAATTTAATAAACATTTTAGTGCTGATAGCAGAGCAATTGTTTGGATGTCTGTCTAGCATCAAGATATGAAGAGCTCAGTAATTTCTGATTGACTTAACCTTCATACACCGTAGAGCTAATCTATCCATTTTTTTATTAACCGATTAATAATTTGACAGCAAAAGGTGATAAATGGAAGATATTATTTTCACTTAATTTGAACCAAGTGATGATAAAACTTTGCAGACAAAGAAGAATTTTCTTTCTTTACCTTAAATGGAAAATAAATATATATTTTACAATTTTTGCTTAATTATAGCTCTGAATATGTTGATGTTTCAGCAAATGACCTTTTTTGTGAGTCTCTGTACTCCAGTTAACAATTAATCAATTACTAAATTAGTTAACAATAATTTTAATAATCAATAAATCACAGTTAATCTGATTGTTTTAATCCCAACGACTGAATTTATCCTTAGTAGATTTAGTTTTTGTGATTCATTTATTTATTCCAAACAGGTTTAAAAAACAAAAAACAAGAGAACAAGCAACCAGAGGAACAGAGAAACATGCATGCAAAAAATTTGTTGTTTACGTATTTATTTACTTTCTATCATGGTGAATTTTATTTAGTTTTATTGTTATAACCTGAAAAAATGAATAAATGTCTAAGCGATATGAATAAATTTGCAAGGCGCTGATATTTAGTGTTTGTGTGGAAACCATGTGGAGAAAGTTGCTTTTTAATAAAAGCCACCAGTTTTATTTAAGCTTCATTAAGAGCAACCTGTTGCTGCAAAGCCCAGTTTTATTTTTGTGTCACCGTCATTAAATCTGCCTGTGAGTTTTTGAGCTGAATCATAAGCGGCTGTGGGGTCGGATCCGGCCTGGTTCTGGTAGCTGGAGAGTGAATGGAGCGGAGAGGAATGTGGCTCACGTGAGGCGCCGTTACGAGGCCCACAGACAGAAATACGGCTTTCCTTCCTAAACTGTTGGAGCATCACATTGGGTTTCACCTACTCTGTTTTTTCCAGTTAAAAAACCCCGAAACAACGACTCAGATGTGCTGTAATGAAATTACATAGACATAAACAAAAATCCCTTCCTTAGCCTTCATCCCTCTCCATCTCTTTTGGTCCCCTCTTGTAATCTATGTTAATGTCCTTAGCCTGTCACGCTATGTGGTGTTTTACGTCAGCTGACACGCAAAGAATCTGGGTCACACAGATGGAGTATTGGGGCTGGAGAAGATTTTCTTCCCTTTTCCTTCTCAACCAGAAAATAAAAAATTTGAGTCGCCACACTTCCCCCCCTCCTCAGCAAATCAAAATTGGGACAGAAGCATTTTAAATGGCAGGGTATTAAGCAAAATTATTTTATCCATGATAAGAAAGGGATTTTCATATTTCCATCTGGAAGTAAAACATTTTCCTCCAATTAAAGGAAACATGGAGAACTGACTCTTAGATAATTTCTTGAGTAGCATTTTATTTGAAGAAGTGTTGTATGCACACACCTTCATGACTCTCTGTCATGAACAGAGGAGTCTTCATGAATGTTTAGAACTGCTTCATGAAGTGTCATTCAATAAATTATCAAATTTTTTAATCAAAGTTACATTAAAAGTCTCAACTTTGTATTGTTCTGTAAATAATGATAATTTCAAAGCAAAGCCAATTAAAAGTGTCATTATTTACCTCTGATACATCATGGCAACAGTCATGAAGACTCTTTCATGTTTATGAACATGTCAGTCTTATGCTCACCTGGTGGCGTTCAAGTGTCTATGGACAAAACGTTCTGCAGTGAAACACTGTAGGAAACTCTCAATATCTTTATTGTCATGATTAGAGAATCAAAATTATTTACATCAGCGGTCGCAAACTGCAGTCCTCGAGTCCTGCAGCTTTTAGATGTGTCCCTTGTCCCGCACGCTTGAATTAAATGGTGGAACTGCGTCACTAACATGCAGTCCAGCTCTACAGTCTGTTAACAAGTTAAATCTAAAGGTTACAGGATGGCCAGAGTTTGAGACCAATATCGGGTTATTATGGTAATTTCAACAGTTACTGAAATTTGAACAATTTCAGTGTTTCTGCATAACCTGTTTTCTGTTCCTAGTTTTTTTCTTTTTCATTTTGGAATAAAAATCATCATGTTTTATCTTAAATTTGATGGAAGCTGTTTGTTACACACCCTGTTGGTGTGTTTCTCTCCCCTCAAAGACTCTGAAGCGTAAGGAGAAGGAGTTTGAGCACGAGATGGAGCGTTTGGCCAGAGAGAAGATCTCCACGCAGCAGCGGCTGGCCGAGCTGAAGAATGAGCTCAGCCAGAACATGGACGCCATGGAGATCGACCGAGTCCTCCGACAGACCATCCAGCCGGAGGACGACCAGGCCTCCACCTCTACTGCCTCAGGTGCAAAATGGCTGACAGACGTAGTTTTTTCTGTAGTGCACCAGTGCAATTTAACCAGGGCAGGAATCCGGCTGTTCTGCCTCAAAGGTTTGCTAAAGATGATTAATAAACAGACAATCCAGACATTTAAAACAGGGTTAGGTTACAAATCAATATTTCAAGCTCCGCGAACTTAGTAAGAAATCATCTTTCTACTAAATTGCACTGCAAAAACACAAAATCCTAGTAAGTATTTTTGGTCCAGTTTCTAGTGGAAATATTTCAGTGCACTCAAAATAAGACAAAATAAACTTATAAGCAAATTTTCAGCAAGATATGGGAGCTTGTTTTGAGTAAATTATTTCGTAATATTGATAAAAAAGAACAAGTTACATTGCCGGATTATTTCACTTATAACTGAAAATGTCTTATTATTAGTGAAATAATCTGCCAGTGGAACTAGTACTAAACAACAAATCAATTAATTGCATGATAGATTAAAAGAACTAAATAATTTCCATTTGCCTGATTCATTATTTTTTTCATTCTTTCTACCAAAAACTGGATGACTGAAGTCTTCATTCTGGTGCTTTGGTTTTATTTACAGAAACTTCATAATTAACTTTATTTGTTGTTTTGTTTAATTTATTTTGGAATTTTAAAATGTCTTCCAGTTCCAGTTTTAAACGTTCATTAGAGTTTAAGGTCTATTTATCTTTAGGAACATGTTCTAGCATTATTATGCAGTTATCATCATTATTACTTGAATTTGGTCTCAAAACAACTTTATTGTTTATCGCAGTAACTTCTGGGACAATTTATCATCCAGTTTCATTTGTTATGGTTATAGGCCTAGAAATCGGTGCACCCCTTACAATTACTTTTTGCTCAGTGGTTCTGTGTTTATACAGTTGTAAACACCGTGAATACATTTAAAATGTTTTCTGGATTAGATGTTGTAGAGGAAAAAAAACAGCTTATGTCGCAGGAGACGCTAAACTATGAAAACGAAATGTGACGTGTCGTCCAGAAACAGGCTGCTTCTGCTTTATGAAATCGCTTTAAAATGCACTGAAGGTTCGAGGAGGTGTGAATATTTCTGTAAATGCAGTTTCCTGTCATGACAGTTTTCTGTCTGATCTGCAGAGGGAGAGGACAACTTCGACCAGGATGTGGAGGAAGACGCTGCCGCCCGTCCCGTTCCCGCATCCCTCCAGAAACCGGCTCTGTCCATCCTCCAGGCCCAGCCGCTCCTGGCTCCACATCTGTCCATCCAGCACGCCGCTCTTCCTCTTTCCGGAGTCCTCGCCGCGCCTCCTCCCGCAGGTCCTCCTCTTCCTCAGGCCATCGCCCCTGCTCCGCCTCCCGGCCCCCCTCCGCCTCCTCTACCTCTTCATACTCCAGCTGTGCAGGTCCAGCCCACCGTCATCGCTCACGCCGCCGTCTCACACCCGTCGGTGATCCACTCTGTCAGTCACACCATCCCAGCCAACCACAAACACTTAGCACACATAGCCCCCTCTCCTGGTCCCGCTTCCTCCACCCCGCAGCCAATAGCGGCGGCGGCGGCGGCGCCCATCACGGCAACGCATCAGCACATAGCCCAGCCCATTGGACACATCACCGTCCACCCGGTGGCGCACCTGGGGGCGCCGCTCGCGTCCCGCCTCCCGACTCTGTACCCCCAGGGTGTGCCGGTCACCCAGCCCACCATGGTGGGCCACATCACCCACACCTTCGCCCACCACGCCCTGCCGCACGTCCAGGCCGGCACTCAGGCTAACACTAACGGAGTGCAGGTGAGCAGCGCCGCCGTGGTGAGCCAGGGCAGCCCGTCGCTGGGGAAACCCACGGCGGTGCTCGCGCCGCACCCCCAGCTGGTTGGTCAGGCCGCTGTCCTCAACCCTGTCACCATGGTTACTGTCCCAACCTTCCCCGTCAGCACGCTCAAACTGGCCTGAAACAGAAAATCCACCACACGCCCGATGGAGAGGCGAGTCGGATTCAGACGGCCTGGATCTGCGTTCGGTCGGTTTTGGATGCGAGAATCTTTGATATTTTGGCCACAGCTCTGCGAATGAGAACATTGCTGCAGACTCAGCGGGTTTGGGCCGGTGTTGGTCAAAACGAGACTGGGACATTTGGCTTCGCCGCAAAGTCAGGAACTTAGTTCGACCTTTCCTCTTCCTGCCTCTCTCTCTAATTCCTTTCCTCTGCAACCAGAAGCACTAAGACGATAAGCTCAGTTCACACTCAGGCTCCAGAGATTCACTTCCATCAGCCTCTCATTCGATGAAAGGTGTCGTCAGCTCTTAATGCAGTGATACGAGTGTGTTTCACACTCAGATGTGATGAAGACGAGAAGCATCACTGATGTGTTTAAGACGAATCTCACTGTTCTAAATAAATTATTCACAACAGCTTAGGTCATGTTCAAAGGAGATGATTCCTTCAGATTTTTTCCCTCCTGTGCTCGATCTTCACCCAAATTTGAACTTCACAAACCAAACAAAAAGTAGAGAGAATATATTTAACTGCTAATTTATGTTCTGCTGTTTGGATCTGATTATATGAACACATGTTGGGTGATAATATTGAGCAGAAACCTACAGGAAAAGTTCATATTTCATGCAACAATTTCCTTCTGCTCTCAATTTTCCCCCCTCTTTGTGTTTTATTTTCTGGCTTTTACCACAGCGCCCCCTGCTGCCGTAGAGCACAGCTTACACTGATGTCACACACACCCAACACAAGCTTTTTTTGAGAGCTAAAAGTGCCTCAATGTAACAATTAATGATGAATCAAAAATGTCATCATTCAAACAAATGAATGAATAAAAAATGTTTGACTTATTTGAATGTGGCAGTAATTAAATGCATAGTTGGAAAAATAATCAGTTGTTAAAACCATTCAAGTTTAAATTTATTTTATGGCTCTTGTGCAGCATACAGTTAAGCTCTCTGAGAGATTTTATCTTAAATTTCAATCAATCCAAAAGAATGTTTATGAATTAAAATGAAACATAGATCGAAAACAAAAATTAAATAATCTAAAAATTATAAATTATTTGTTCTATTTGAATTTATTTTAATTTCATCTCAAAAATTGTTTAACCTTTCTTGAGAATCAGTGGGAAACTCTTTATTCCAATTACAGAAATCAAACCTACTTTTTTCATGTTTTGATTGGTATTATAATGATTCATCTTTCGTTAAGAAGATCCCAAGTTCTTCCAGGTAAAAGAAACATGATGGTGAAGTTAAAGATTATTTTAAACCCTAATCAGGATATTAACTGTAATTGTGATTGGATTTAACTGTGAAGTTTTTTTTTTTTTCTTGAATTGTGGCACTTTTGGACCTCTGAAGAGTTCAAAACACTTCTTGCAGCTCTGGTATCAGCAAATACTGTGAGCTTTCGTTAATATCGTTTTTCCAGTCAGACAGCTGGTGTCTAAAAACAATTAAAATCTGTCGCTCTCGTTGAAAAATAACAATAAAAAAGATTAGAAAGTAACTGTTCTTAGTCAGAATTGGGAATATGTTCTGATGCCCACTTATGAGTAAATCAGTGTGTGTGAATGTTTATGTTAGACTAAACACATTCTCTCATTATCGTACGTTAACGCACTGCAAAAACACAAAATCTCAACAAGTGACTTTGGTTTAGTTTCTGCTGCGAATATCTTAGTACACCTGAAATAAGAAAAAAATAACTTTCAAGGAACTTTTCAGCAAGATGTAGAAGCTTGTTTAAGTCAATAATTTATTAATAACGGTGAAAAAGAACCATATTATTTCACTTTTAATATTGGAAAAATGTCTGCCAGTGGAACTGCTACTGTTTCACCAATATTAAGGAGTTATTGACTTAAAACAGGGATGTCAAACTTTTTTTTATTTTGGGCCATATTAAGATTATGAATGTCCTCACAGCGCTGGTTGTGGTAAAATGTATTGATGAAACTCATTAATAAACCTGTAAAATATGAATAAATAGCTGCTTCTGTGCTCGATAAAGCCTTCTTAAAGTAAAATTATACCAAACATCATTACACTTTGATATAATTGGGCTGAATACATATGAAAATTACAGAAAAAGATTATCACCAGTGGGAAAATAAAAGTGAGGTCCAAGTCAGAATTTTGAGAATTTTGATTCTTTCCCAGAAATCAGAATTTTTTTTCTTAGAATTTTGACTTTTTATTTTCAGAATTTTGACTTTGTTTCTTAAAAATTTTTTTCTCAGAATTCTATTTTTTTCTCAGAAGTTTGACTTTTTTCCCCCAGAATTTTGACTTTTGATCTTAGAAGATTAAAGTCAGAACAATTCAGGTAAATTCTGGGAAAAAGTCTGATTATTTTTGTTTTTTTTTCTGTGGCGATAATCCTCTTCTGTTGAAAACTGCTTTCATTTAATTGCTCAAATATTATTGAAACATACAACTGTTATTTTCAAGGTTCTATTTTCATGACTCTCCGGGCCACGTGAAACTTCACGGCAGACCAGATTTGGCCCGCAGGCCTCGAGTTTGACACTTATGGCATAAAACAAGTTCCTGTATTTTGCTGAAATGTTACTTCTAAGTCTGTTTTATCCTATTTTAAGATATTTGCACTTAAGTTAGACAAACGTATTTGGTAAGATGTGTTTTTGCAGTGCATGGTGGATCTCTTCCTTTACTCCTCTGCAGTTTTCCTGCGTTACATCTGTAAATGTGATTATATGTTTTATATATTCTCTGCTCTACTTAACCCTGTTGTAGCTGTAGCATGGCTGTTTGTTGGTTGTGCAGTTTGCCCCGTGCGTGATGGTCTGTGTGTGTGTGTGTGTGCGTGTGTGTAGCTGTTAGCAGCTTATTTTTTTACACAGATTTGAGACGAGCCTGTTTGAATGCTATTGTGCGTGCCTATACTCAGTTTCCCTGAACACTGTGACAACTCTGGCTAAACATGTACTTGGAGTGAATGGAGGAGAAAACGACTTCTGAGTTGTTGTTGTTTTAGTACTTTTCATTTTGAGTTGGACTGCGATGCTGAGTGGAGAAAGAAAAAAAAAAAAAAGCCTGTTGATCTTTTCTGGGTAAAATAATATTGTCTATAACTGAAATTGAGTTTTGTAATATTTGTACGTATGGAAGTTTTGTAACTCGTGATCGTACGCATGTTTCAGCATATGAGTGTATGCATCTTAAATGCTTGTTTTCTTTCGGTTTTGTTTTGCATGTAGGTTGCAGTTTAGTTTCTTTGTTTTAAAAATGATCTTTTAATGTTTCTTTTCGGGACCATGTACAATACTGTATAACGTGGGCAGAATCCTGGACCTCATGCTACATTGATATTATATATAAAATATAAAAAACATGTTTTCCCTATGGAGAAAGTTTAAGTTATATATCGCCTGTACACTTTGGGCTGCCTTTTAGATCTAACTGTCCACTGTTGAAAATAACCATAATGAAAATGAATAAAACATATTAATGAAGAATTATGCTGATGGAAAAATAAAGATTCTTAATAAATCTTATTACATTTACAACACATTGGTCTGCTTGTTTTTGTGGTTTAAAAATTTATTGTTTTTCTGACCTTACAAAACAAACATTAACATAAAAAAACGACATAAAACAATGTAATAAAAACTTTAAAAATCCAACATCACACTGACCACAAATGGTGGATCACACTAAAGAAGTAGTTCAGGAATATAATGACGGTACAAAAATAAAGCAGGAGAAGAAGAAACCAACATGACAAGGCTGTACTACAAAACAAATTAACCGTGTTTAACTCTTTATCACAAATGTGCCTCCATTTGATTGCCATGGAGATAAAATGGATGCTTGTTTCACTTATTTTGCAAGATAGCTCTTCCTTTTGTAACTGAAGCCATATTTTCCTGCAACTATCTTTATATTTTTAAATTAATCCACATCATCTGTGTATTTTGCATGAAATCCTAAAGCGTAAAACCAGGAGAAACCATCATCACTGTTCTATCTGTTCTCTCTCAGAGGAGTTCTAGGTTTTGTTGAAGAGCAAACACCGCTATGTTGAACTTGATTCGTAGTACAGCTCTCTGCGAATCGGTTTACCTCTGGGTCATTGCATCATGCTGCATCAGTTTTGCACCAAATAATGAGTCGGAGCATTAATTTTTCCCAGTGGAAATACAAATGGAGCCAACAGCGACGTACGGTCAGTTACGTCAGAAGGCAGTTAATCACTGTAATCCTGATAAGTATAAAAAAGGACATGAGAAATAAAATATATGCTAACAATGATGAGAGAAAAACAATTTGTCCTCTTGAATTTTCTGTAAATTGTTTTTTATTGGTAATTTCAACATTTTTATGGTCAAAATCGCTGGATTTACGCATTTCTTTTTGAAATGCATGAAAGAAATAGTGCAGTACTGTACCTCACCTCTGGGGGGCGCTGCACCACACAAGTGTCTGGCTTTATATCGCCAGTGTTCTTGTTTAAATAAATATTTTTCTACATATATTGGCGTTCTGGTATGTTTGATATGTTTAATTAATGTGTGTGGCATATTTAGTCCTTCTGTTGGCCAAACATGCACATGCATGGTGAAGCAGAAAGTACCGTACCTCACTGATAGGGGGCAGTGCTGAGCCGCACAGACACGATGAGCAACAAGGCTCTTCTACGCAATTGAAAAGACTGCCAGGTTTTTGAAAATGGAAAAAAAAATGGAAACAAGGATATTTTTGTTTTTGTTTAACGACAGAATGAGATGTTTGTGGAGAAGAATAGGTAATATAAAATAAAGGTAAGATCATACACGATTTTTCTGATATCTTAATCAGAAAATAGGGAGGTCAGTCAAAGCATTTTTTAAATATCGCCTTATTAAGATATTCTTTGCCTTTATGTTGTTAGAAGCTTTAATGAGCTTTGGTTAAAATGAAAATATAGCTTCTATATTGATTTTGGACTCACCGTACGTCACTGAATAGCAATGATATGAACATAAACCAAAGCTTGAGTTGTCACACCGTTTTTGTTCTTTCCCTGCGAAGATCCACTGAAACATTTTGGTCCATTTTTTGAAGGTTGAACTTGTCGAAATCGCCGGTTTGCAGAAGATTTAGTCTCTGTTTGCTCAGCAGGTGCCTCTCTGGCTCTGCTGCATCTGCTCCTTAATCCTCTCCAGCACCTCCTGCATCTTTCTCAGCTGAAAGAAGAGCAGAAGGAAATCAGTGGCAGATCGATTACTTCACCTAAGTACAACAAATATGGGCTCCTATGTGGCGTCACGTGCGTAAGATCCCTGCTGGAGGGCAAAAAGCTGCTAGCCAAGAATGATTAGCATTGGTTTTAGCAGTGAAATTGTCAATAAACACGCTAAATCTTAAAGGCACACCTGATAAAAAAAAAGAAAAAGGTACGCAGTCCTTTGCTACACTATCACGACCAGATAACAAGGTCAGGAACAAGTTTTATTTCAGAAAAAAATAACATAAATGGTTAAGTTTTGCTAGGTTGACTTCACTTTGTTTCGGTTGTTAGAAAATAAAAAAGGCGAGCTAAACACTGACTCTGACAGATTATCAGTATAGCAGGTGTTTACATTAGCTAATCAAGCGCCTGTTAGATTAGCTAATAGCATTAGCTATTATAGCTAATAGCATTACTATTAGCTAGCGGTAGCTAATCTACAATAGCGATCACTTATTAATAATTTCAGAGTAAACATCAGGCCTAAAATCATTAAACTGTTACGCATTGAATGTTCTGTTCTTATTGTAGGAAAGACTTGAGTGTTTTATTTTTGTTTTTGGTGGCGTTGTTGTCAGTTGCTATGACAACGTGTTTGCGTAGCGCAGCCGACACAGAGAGCGAGGAAAAAAACGTGCTTTTGAGTTGTTCTTCAACGGTTTTTATGCGTTATTTTTTTCTTTCCTGTGGCGCACTGCACCAAATTAATAATTCCAACATCTACAGGTGTCATTTAGTTAACGGAATTACTATACCGCCGGAGAGCGGCCATTGTTGGCATACAAAGATTAGCTTGTCTTCCCTCCAGTGATGTGCGAAATTTCCGGACATACACAATAAGATGCAGGGAGTCTATATAAGTGAGAGGAGGAAACACACTTCTTCATCCTTCTCGAAAATCTGTCTTTCCATCTCCGTGTCAACTGCTGCGAGTGGAAGAGGAAAGTCCACCTCGCTTCCTTCACGATGCTTCTCCCGTAAACTGAAACAGACACGCAACAAGGACAAAAACGTGTGCCCCGTTCATCAATAACTCCTTATTAGAAATTGTCCACGCTGACAGGAGTCCTGGCTCCGCCTACCTGCGTTTCCTCTCCTGCACCATCATGCGGGTCATGCTCTGGATGCACTGCGCCCGGTAGTTTTCGTAGTGGATCTCCCGCGTCACGTCCTTCAGGTCCTGCATGTGCGTCCTCACCAGCATGTTCCTCAGCATCAGAAAGTCTGAGTGGATCGGGTTCTCAACTGCAACGATTCATGTCACAAAACAGAATGCATAAAAATATGTTTTATTAAGAAAATAAGCTTTTTAAACGATTTAAGGATACACAGCGATTTGTTTTTCACATTTTTTATAACAAAACTGAAAAGTCTAGTGCAAAACTTAGGTTTGACCTTTCAGCAAGAAATAAGAGCTTGTTTTAAGTAAATAACTCCTTAATATTGATGAAAATGTACTAGCTCCATTATTTCACATATAACATGTAAGTGATTTTTTCTTATTTCAAGTTTACTAAGATATTTGCTCTAAAAAACTAGATTGAAAACGCGTGACAACATTTTGTAGTAATATGTAGGATGTGTGTTTGTACAGTTTGTTCACCAAGATGTTTTGAGAAAATCGTGCTGGGAAGAAAAGCTGATCTGCAATCAATAAAAATCAGGTACATGGTTCTCAGTTTTCTTTGGTGCGGATGAATACATTAAATAGAATCCCTTCAAAAAAACTCAACACACTGAGGTTCCATGGGTGCAAAGTGACAAAATGCCAAGCAGTGTTTTTGTTTCATACCTTCTACCACACCCCACGGATAGGAGCGACCTCTGAACCTTCTGCCTTTGCTGTCCACCTGGATGTTGCTCCCGATTACAGCAAATGGAATGCTGTCCTGCAAGCAGAGGTCAAAATGTCAAACTGTTAAGAGCCTGTGAGGATGAGACGCCACTTTTATCTCATTTCCAGGTCAAACCTTGAGGATCTGTTCCTGTCTCTTTAAGTCTTCGTCCTCATCCGAGTCGCACTCTGGAAACTGGTAGATGTTAATCCCAAACTTCTTGATCTCATCCCTCATCTGAAACAGAAGAAAACTGTCATGGTGGAAGAGGAATAAACAATGATCAGAGGTGGGTAAAGTACCCATAAATTGTACTAAAGTAAGAATACTTCAACATATTTTTACTCGAGTAAGAATAAAAAGTATTTGGTAAAAAGTCTACTCAAGTACTGAGTAACTGATCAAATGATCAATCATTTAATATTTTAAAATTACATCATCAGACGGACCAAAATATTAAGTGGAAATTTTAGTATTTTAAGGACGAAAATGGCAATAATTCATATAAGTAAGACAAAAGAAAAATTTTCCAAATCAGTTACTTTCAATATAAAACGTATAAACTTTAACAAAATCTGCAGGTGTGTGTCTGAGTCCGGTGAGGTTTTGGTTAAAACATGTTTGTTCTTCATTCAGTGGGTCCAGAATCCAGAAATTCTTACCAAAGTAAAAGTAGCAATACAGCATAATAAAATACTCAAGTAAAAGAAAAAGTAGCAAAAATACTCCTAAAAGTAAATTTCAAAAAGGAACAGTTACTCAAGTACATGTAATTGAGTAAATGTAACTAGTTACTGATGATGAAGAAATAAACTGTTCAATCAGTTTTTAAGTGCAAGATTAATCGTTACATCCTGGATTATTTTTCAGTTTGAGAAAAGAAAACTACTGAATTTATAAATTATTGTACCTTTAATTTCTTGCTGTAGACTTCTGCTTGTGTCAGGCTGTCGGCTTTGGCCAGTAGAGGAATAATGTTGACTTTTTCATGCAAAGCCTTCATGCACTCCACGTCGATTGGCCTTAAACTGACAGCAGAGGGAAAACAAAACATGATTAAACTCTGAACATGCTGCATGGATGCAGCTGAGGCTGTAAAACATCCTGAGATGCAGAAGTAGGAACGTACCCGTGGCCAAAAGGAGAGATGAAGTAGAGCAGGCAGTGGACTCTGTTGTCCTGAATGTTCTTCCTGTTCAGCCCGCTCTCATCTCTGAAATACTGCTCGAACTGCTGGTCAATGTAGTCTTCCACATGCTTCCAGCTGATGCAAACACATAAAATATATGTGATTAGAGCAGCAAACCTACAGGAGATGTTTTAATGCAAGCAGTTTCATGATTATTTATTTTATACGCACTCCGTGATACAGAGCGACGTTTAACAAACGTTGCTCTGTATCGTTTGTTAACTATTATTGTAGTCTCTCCTACAATAATAGGAACACACATTCCTCTAAGTCACTTTAAAGTACTCAAATCAGACCACATCACATCTTTCTTGTTATTATTATTTATTAAATAAAAAATAACTGCCTTATAATCTGTCAAAATTAAGTATAAGCAACAAAACAGTTTTTAAAGAATTTGTATAATTATAATATAATGCAGAGAACAGAAAATAAATGAGGAAAAAAGAAAAAAAATATATAAAAAGTCATATGGCTATTTTAGCTGATTGTTTTTCATTATTCACTGTAAAAATACAAAATCTTAGCAAGTGTTTTTGGTCTAGTTTCTAGTGGAAATATCTTAGTACACTTAAAATAAAGCAAAACCAACTCTTAAGTAAATTTTCAGCAAGATATAAGAGCTTATTTAGAGTCAATAATTTCTTAATATTAATAAAACAGTTCTAGTTCTAGTTCCCTTAGCAGATTATTTCACTTATAATAAGATATTTTCCCCATGTTATCAGTGAAATAATCTGTCAGTGGATCTGTTACTTTTCATCGATATTAAGTAATTATTTACTTAAAACACGCTCATATGTTTTGCTGAAAAGTTACTTATGAGTTAGTTTTGTCTTACTACAAATGAAGATATTTGACCAAAATTACTCGCTAATATTCTGTATTTTTGCAGTCTGATAAATATATGTTTTAATGAGATTATATTTGTATATATGTGTGATTAATGTAGATTTTTGCAGGTGAGGTCTTGGATATTTAGGAGCTTATTAATACTCTGTGTGATGCTGTTTTAACATGTCTGCTCACCTTGCTGTGTTGTTGACAGCGTCTCCGAAGCCTGGTGTGTCTATGATGGAGAGCCTCAGTTTGATTCCTTTCTCCTCGATGCCGATGGTGTGCTTGATGATGTCGATCGTTTGACTGATCCGCTCTGCAGATTAACCAGAGGTAACGATGTATGCGGAGTTAAAAGCTCTCTAAGAAGAACTGAATGGTTGGATAAATGATGAAGGTGAACTCACCCTCAGCGTTGGGAACTTTTCTGTCTCTGTAGAGGTCAGTGAGGAACAAACTGTTTATTAGTGTGGATTTGCCGAGTCCAGTCTCTCCTACAATAATAGGAACACACATTCCTCTAAGTCACTTTAAAATACTCAAATCAGACCACATCACATCTTTCTTCTTCTTATTATTTATTAAATAAAAAATAACTGCCTTATAATCTGGTTTGGGACAGATTATATGGGGTTTTCTTCCACAAGCTTGGAGTCATTAGCATAGTTATTTATTTATTTATTCTCAAGCTTTTACTCCCCAACTAATATTTACAAACTGAATATTTGGCTTTCAAATAAAAAATTTAGTTTGGAAGCTAAATATTTGGTTCCCCACAGCATGATGTTGCCACCTCCATATGTGCTTTCCAGTTTCACCATTTTGTTTCTCCAAATGTATTGATAGAAATGTCACTATTAGTTTTATCAGACAACGAAAAATTAAGGTGTTTTTCCAGGAGTGCATTTAAAAACTGTAGCGAATGTTATGGCAGAAAATGAGAGTTACTAAAAAATAAAAGCCAAAATAATCCCGAAGAAAATCCAAAACAAAAAATGTGAAACCAAAGTCATAGAGGTCAACACAAAGCTGGACAAACTAAATGTTTTCTGAACAAATATCTCCAAGTCAAATAAGACAAACATTGATATTCTGATCAAGAATACTAGGGCAGCTGTTGAGCACGGTGGTGGTAGAGTCATGCTGTGGGCTGTCTCTCTTCCAGAGACACTGATATATTTTACAAAGCTGATAAATAAATGATTAAGATGAAGAACTGCCTGCGTTCTTTTTTCAACTTTAACTTGAAGCAACAGCTGTGTCAAAACACTGACACAATGATCTCGAAACCACATCAACACTGAAGTATAATCACGGCACCAGTGGAAAAAAGTGGATCAAATAAATCAATAAAAGTAAAAAAAATGATGGAAACTTCTGACTGGATCTGCCTTGTGTTTTTCTAGAAGCATAATTAGGTTATTTTTAAAATATTCACCTGCCACCATCACCGTAAAGGTGAATCCTTTCTTCACCGTCTTTCTGTGAACCTGGTTGGGCAACGTAGCAAAACCCACGTACTCTTTGTCCTGATCCTGCAGAACCAAGACATGAACGTCATATTAATGCTCAGCATATCCACATTTCAGCATCATGAAGCAACCAGTTCCTGCTGTGGCCTTCAACAAGCCCAACTCGATGAATCTGTGACGATTAATCACAGATGGTAAATGATGGTTTGAGACAACAACAGGAGTGAGGCGTCCATTTGTGAAGTTACACAGTAAAAAAAAAATCAACATTTGGTTAATTTTTGGTTTATAATTTGGTTTATTTAGTCTGTGACAGAGAAAAAATGTGGGTGTTAATTTTTTAAAGTCACATTTTCACCATGTTATTCATACATTTATAAATATCAGCGTTCTTAACTAACTATTTAGTTAGCAAGCTTAATATTTTTACAAACTAAATATTTGACTTATAAATTAAAAAATTAGTTAGCAAGTTAAATATTTACATCTGAGCTAAATAATTGGAGAATAAATATTTAGTTTGAAAATTAAATAGCAGAGACTTAAATATGCAAATATTTAGCTGGATGTTTTCAGATTAATGATTTATTTTAACTATTTAGTACTTACAAACTAAATATTTAACTTGTTAATTGAAAATTTTGTTTGTTAACATTGTTAAAATATGACTTTGAAAAATGAACACCCACATTTTGTTCTCTTTCACAGGCTAAATAAATCAAATTATTGCTGTTAATTTTTACAGTAAAATGGCAAATATTAAATATTTATGTAATATATTTAAATATTAAATTTAATATTTAATGTTTAGTTAGGAAACTAAATATTTATATCCCAACTAAATGTTTACGTATGAGCTAATTAGTTAATTTTTAAACTAAATATTTATTTTCCAAAGTGAGTATTTAGGTTAGTTCTAAATATTTAGCTTGCTAGCCAAGCATTTAATTTCAAAGCTAAATATTTAGTTTGGAAACAAAGTATTTAGCTTATTAGTTAAATATTTAGTTTCGAACATTTATAAATGTATGAATAACATGGTGAAAATATGATCTTGAAAAATGACAGGCTTCTATGACAGGCTAAATAAAACAGATTATTGCTGCTAATTTTTTACTGTGTAACTTTACAAACAACCAGAGTAAATAAAGGGAGGAAACTCTCCAGTTTACACAGTGTGTGAGCAGAAAGTGTGGAGATGCTAAAGGCTCTTGAGAGCAAAGTTAGAGCCCAAACCAAACCCACCTCTGGAGAGTCATAAGGGTCAAAGTGCGCCCAGGGGCTGCGAGGCCGCGAGGCCGGGCTCAGAGGAGAGTCCAGCGAAACCTGAGAGACAAGCTGCCTCTTTAACGGGAGAATCTGGGACGGTTCCCGTCCTGCGTGACTGGGCCGGGGCGGGATGGTCGGAGAACCAGCAGGGCGAACAGGACGGGACGGAGGGGGTGTTCCTGGATACCAATGCAGCCTCCCGTTGGCTGCAGTCGGAGGTTCTTCTACATCACAGAACCGGTCCTGGTTCTGTGACTGTCCAGCTGAATGGGATGCAGGAGGCAGATCCCTCATGGCGAAGGGGAACTGTATGTCTGCCTGGTCTTCAATGGAAAGACTGGAGAACTGGGACAAAATGTCACAAAGTTGGTTTCTTTTCTTTACTGCTCAGACTTCATAATAATAATAGGGAAGCAAGTACACCCACTACTATCAGTGAATAAATAGATAAAATGTTATGATGCAACACAAATAACTTATTTAGAAGTAACCCGGCGGTTACTCCTAGCAACGGTTATCTCCTAACAACGGTCATCTATCATTGGTGGAGCGATACTGGCCCCTACTGGCAACTATATGAAACTGTGACTGGCGATGAAAATTAAATGTGAAAACATCCTTTACACTGCAAAAACAAAATCTTACGAAGTAATTTTGGTCTAGTTTCTAGTGAATATATCTTAGTTCACTTGAAGTAAGGTAAAACTTACTTACAAGTAACTTTTCAGCATGATACAGGAGCTTATTTGAAGTAAATAATTACTTAGTCTTGGCGAAAAAGTTCCATTGGCAGATTATTTAACTTATAACAAGTCATTTTCCTCATACGTGAAATAATCTGCCAATGGAACAAGTACTTTAATAAAATTATTGACAAATTACTTATTTATTTCCACTAGAATCTAGTGGAAATATTTTTATATTACATTTTTTTTTGTAAATATCATGTTGTAGGTACGGAAACAGATTGATAAAGGGCCTGCTGATCTTCACATGCACTGTTTGACGACACTGTTTTTCTCTGATTAGATCTGACCAGTGATCCCATTATAACGTTGAAACGGAACTCATCCATCTGTCAGGGCAAGAGGACGAAAGACGCCCTGAACTTCAGGGTCAGCCAGGTCAAACTACAAAGTATGAAGAGCATCTTCATACAGCCTCAAACATCAACTGATTTTATACTCCACCCTGAACGCAACATCATCTACTCTATGATAAAATCTGAGCCAACTATTAAGCCTACTGTCCTACCGACTTGGTCTAATGACAGAGAAATGCAACTCGCAGAGCTGCAGGTCTGATCAGGGTTCATCTGCCATCCCTCTACCCGTCACCTCTAATTACCCAGAAAGCTCCTCAGCACCAGGCTTAACCCAGCTTCTAATACTCTAACAGGGTGGGGGTTGGAGAGTTTCCTCCTAAACACACAAACACACTCTTTAACAAACACAAGTGTATTTTAAAGACAGTCCTACCTGCTTTTCTGAAAAAGCTGTAGCTTCTTTGATCAAGAACAGCAGCACATTAAAACATTAAAGGAGAAAATGAGTTGGTAAAAGAAATATATGAAAATAAATGATGGTTAAAGCGGCATAACTTAAACATAAAGCTGGCAAATTAAATAAATAATTAAGATTATAATAAACATGCGTTAAATAGCTCAAGAAACATTTGGACAGACTCTTGAAGGTGCTTAGCATGAATATTTCAGGGTGATTCATTTGTAGTTTAAAAAGTGAATTTATTTCCTCACTGCCGAAAACCTTTATAAAACAGAAAGACATGCAAGAAATATGTAAATGTTATGAACTTACCTTTTTTATTGCTACGGAATCTGACTGGAGAGGACATGTGCTCCATGGTGTGACCTGAGTCCAAACTGACCCCAGATGGGCGACATGCCAGAGCGCCTACCTGTATGGCAAGCCATCACGCATTTATTCATTTGTCTGTATAACAAGCCACCTGCATATATTATCTAATATACTTGATACTTATTTTTGTCCACTCTTTTGCAATTATACTATAATAATTAGCTACTTGCACTCAGAAGGAGCATATCTAAATCCAGAAATATTTTCAATTTCAAATAGTAAGAACATAATTTTCATAGTAAATTATTGGACTACCAGATCTCTGGATATTGGTTCGGTTTTTGATCAAACGTGAATCAAATAAAAGTGTTGCAATCTTTTTAATTGGCTGTTTTTAATATAAAGCTACTGAAGTAAAACAGTTACTTGATATAAACCGAACCAAGTATAGCTAAATGTGATATTAATTTACAATATTTTTGTAATAGTTTAATAATTTGATTGTCTTTAATTGCTCAATCAGGGAAGCTTGCCAGACTAATTTTAATGTGACAGACCTCTTCCCTCATCTTCTAACAATCACATTATAAATTTATTTTCTTACTTACTTCTCATCCACTACCTAACTAAATCAAAATGTTGAGAAAATAAAATATTCACCTGTTAAATCCTGAATCAATTAATTGATAAATAAATATACTCTTTGTTTGCCAGCTCCCAAACTTCTCTCCATTTTGATTGGTCGGTCAGAGGTCAAAGGTAAAGCTGATAACAGCGCGTGAGCATGACGGCTTGGTACTGCTTCGCTGAATCTGTTTTTATGGTAATAATTTCAATTTTATAAAATATAGACTGCGTTAAATAACTCTTTCTTGGTTTTTATCTGCCTTTTTGGTCAATTTTAGCCGTTTTAACGTTTGCGCTGTAATATAGAAGGCTAGCTAGCTAGCCAGTCAGCGTAAATATTTTTAATTCTTGCTCAAACATTTCGTAACGTTTAGTTAGTTTACTTAGCTAGAGATATATATTTTGAAGTGACGTCTTCTGTTGTTACTATGTGTCTTTTGGCTAAAGTTAAGCTTTGTGCTGTATGAAACAAGTTGCTATGTAGCATTACCCACCACCCGATGTGGAGGTGGGTTACAAACAAATAGAAAAACAACCAACTAAAATACCCAAAACTTAAGGAACCATAATTTTAAATGTCATTATTTAGTATAAAAAAGATGTTAAATATATGAATATTATTGATGTATAATTTAAAAACAAGGGCAAATGTTATTTACAATCAGACTTTATGCCCTGCACTGTGTTAGAAAGGAAAAGTTAACATGTAAAAAGTAACTCAGAAATTCAAATGTATTGTAATTGTAAAAACTAGTAAAATGGCGATATTACAGCTTGTGTTTATAGGAAATTTGTGAAACAGCTTTGAGCACAAAGTGATATTTTCTGGAAAAATGTTGTTGCAAAATTTAGCTGTAAATATGATGGGGAAAATGTAAATCAGTTTTTTTTGTTTTTTTTACCAATTCAGTTAATCTCAAATATTTTTTTCAAACAAGTTTGAAGATGAATATTTGTTGTTGAACTTGTAGAGACATTATAGTATAAAAAAAATAAGTATTTTGGTAATTTGGTTTTGACAATATCTATAAATACTTTATTTTGAGGTACAGATGCAGCCAACAGTTTTTTTGTTTTTGTTTTTGTTTTTATAGGTCTGACCTGGTTATTTTATGTTTATTTGTACTTAAAATAGTGTGTTAATTGATTTGTTTTTAAACCAAAAGTTGTGAGAGGCATTAGTTAAAAAAACAAAGCATATTGAGTATTTTAAAACGGTTCAGTCATGACAACTGATTAATTTCTAGAAATTTGTAGCAGCGTTATTTTTAAAGCATCTTTTTAGAAAACTTAATCACCCCACTCAGTGACTTTACTTGTTAATTTAGGAGGGCTTAATATTCTGGAAGAGATTACCATGATTGATATCTCACCACAGGATATAAATAATAACTCCTGATGGTTTTGCTTGAATTTGCAGGGACAAGAGGACATCTGGACAAATGCCTTGACCAGATGACCATGATTAACCTTAAAGCATAAATCAGGTATTTTCGTCTCAGTCACTTTTCTGTACTTTGTCTTAATATAGTAGTACAAACTTATGCATCAGAAGGTGTACATATTTTTGTATATTATCTACAGTTTAATAGCATTAGTAGTTATTTCGTAGCTCAGTGTATGGGACAAGACATAAGACAATCTAAAAAAAAAAATTAAACATATCTTAAAGAATAAAATAACATTTCACAGCTTCTGGACCAATTTGAAATTGGATCCATTTGACAGTTTGAGCTTATGACAGACATGCTCTTGCTTATCAAGTAGTAAACAGTCCTTGCAATACAGAAATGTTAAATTGTGTGCTTGAGGTAAATTTAAACTGTGGAACTATAACAGTCTATCAAAAGAGAGCATCCATCCATGCAATTTCAGAAATGGTAGGACGTTTTTTTCAGTATGCCTTTTGTTGTAAAAAAAAATAATACTGAATTAAATTCCTATTGAACTAGGCTTTAGCTTTGCTACTTAAATACTGGTTTATGGACTGTTATTTAATTAATATCAAGCTGCATAGCTTCTCAAAAAACATTCTTCATAAATCTGCAGTTGCACATTTTGTGCATCTAATTCATAGTAATCAGTTATAATACGTGTCTCTATTTTGTGCCAAGGTACCAATGTCCTCAAAAGATGTGTTTATTCCCCAACACTGAACACAAGTTATGTTGAGAACGATTCAGAGAAACGAGCTGTCCTCCGTAGATCTTTCCCACAGCACTCTACAAGTTCTTCTAGTCCTGTTTGGTCGGCCCACCAGCGTCGACTCATGCTGCGGTTTTGCTTGTTCTTTAATGTTGCTGTCCTCTTGAGACTCGCACTCGCTCTTCCCCGGGTCTGCGCTTTTAGACTCGCAGCAGGGCTGGTTTGTGTGTTGTGATTTAGTCCTCAGATTGTGGCCATGTGCATGTTGCTCACCATTCACGTCTTTGTCGGTTTTGCTACTTTGGCCTTGGTAGTGAGTCGACTCTGTGTGGCCATTTGCTTCGTCTGAACAAAGCTTAGGGCTCAGATTGTCTTGATGATCAGGAGTTTCATCCTGGTTTTGGTGGTTGTGGATCTTCCAGAAGGCTTGACAGAGTTGCTCCAACTCGGAAAGCAAAGGCAGGCTGATGTCCAGGTTCATTAGTAGGTTGTCCAGCCACTCCTCCAGCTTTGAAAAAGAGGGTCTGAAAGGCAAAGACATTCATGTTTTATTCTTGATTGGCTATTTGCAAAAAAAACTTCCAAGCATCTCCATTTTTTTGCAAAGATGTAACCATTTTTGTTGCATAAATACCCCAAAAAATAGCTTTTATTTCAAATAGCTTCAATTATTTTCGTACAGTCGTACCGTTTATCAGCATCCATGTCACAGCAGAGAACAGCCAATGGCAGGAAGGCAGATGGACACAGTGGAGAGTAATACTGCTGGAGGAAACTTTCTACATTTAGTCCAAAGTCGTTAGTTCGGGGAAGGTAGTCCGGATCAGCATTCACTCTGCCAATTATCTGATGACACAAAGAGGAATCGATAAGCAACTGTTTTAAAGTGTATCTTTAATCTTACACACTTTTTGGCTTGTAGCATCCTACTTCCACAAGGTGGCAGCAGTGCACCATTTTGAATAACTTATCTCTTAAACTTGTTTTGCAATTTTAACTTATACATATTGGAAAAAATATCTTAAATGATTACTTTAAACGAGTAAGTTCATATATGTATCTCATGCTTCCCGGCATGAGATAAAATAACAGAAATGTATCAGTTATATTTTCTTAGCTACATTACGTCTTTTGTGTTATGACCAAAATGTTCCTACCTCACAAGTCATAATCCCAAAGGAAAATATGTCCACACGTTCGTCATAGGTTTTTCCTAAGAGTCAAAGAGAAAATGTAATGAGCTGCACAGTTTTTGTTTCAGTTTAGACCATTAACAAAATGGTCATTCATGAGTCATTCAACTCATCATTCATGAGTTGGTTAACACACTCACCTTGGATCATCTCAGGGGCCATCCAGTAGGGGTTCCCAACCACAGTATACCGTTTTCTCCGGTCAGGTTTGCGCAGCTCTGACAGTGGCCCCTTCACGCTCCGCTCCAGAGATGAAGTTTTGCTCCGACTCCGTTCATCCATCACCAGCCTGGCAAGTCCAAAGTCTGCCACCACCACAGACTGGTTCTATAGTGAAGAGAAATAAAAAGCTTCAGGATTTTTACTAGAAAGAGAAAACCTGCTAATCCTGGTGCAGTTAAAAAATGTTTAAAGTTGACAGGAAACTTGAAAATAACACTATGTATTTATGTGTTATTGCATGGCGTTATAAACAATACCTAAACACCAACTATGAAATCTTAAAAAAGACAAACATAGAAATAGTACAATAAATATAAATTCAGTTTTTATGTTCAAGAAACCTTTTGTCCAAAATTTTATCTGTGACTTGTCACTTTATTCACTGCAGTTGTCACTATAGAAAGTATTTTACTAAATGGTATTTTCTATCAAAAACATATGTATTACTTGTACTGGAAAATTATGTTTGTGACTTAATGTGCTAAATATTGAGTTTGGATTGAGAATGGAACATTTTTATAAATAATATAGTACAGTCTGGCACAAAAAATAATAATTATATATATATATATATAAACTTTTTCATGCATTTAATAAAGCTCACTGCTCACCTCTCTGACCAGGCAGTTGTAAGAGTTTAGATCTCTGTGGATCACGTTCATGGAGTGCAGATATGCCTGCAAGGGAGAAACTTTAAATTTGCCATTTAATGTTTTATTATGCCTTGAAAAAGTAATTCTATCCTTTGATTTTTTTTTTTTCCTTTCATATTTTAAACTACAGTTTATTTTTTATGGTATTAGTGACAGTTATTATTGTAGGCCAACACAAAATAGTGAATAATTGCAGGAGGAAAAAGACACATGTCAGTTAAGTTAAAGTCTGAAAAGTGATGTGTATTTTTCATATTTTAATTCTCTAAATCAGTACCTCCATTTCAACTGCAGGTTTTTTTTAGTTTTGTGCTTGCTTGGTTGCACATGTAGAGATTCTTTTTGCAAAATGACTTAAACTCACTCACATTAGACACAATGTCTGAACATTAAATTGCAGATTCTCAACTAGACTTACTTTATGTCTGGAAGATGAAAACCATGTATCATTTATCTTCCATTTAAAAGTGATGTACTACTGTGTGTTGGTCCGTTGCATAACATCCCAATGAAATGCGTTAAAGTTGGTGGAAAAAGTGGCTCATACTTTAAGTGCTATAACTTCATGATCAGAAACACTCACCATTCCAGCGGCTATATCTTTAGCATATCCAACTCTTAAATTCCAGTGGAAATCTTCCTCCTAAAACAACAAAATTATAACCAACTCATTGTGCTTCTCAGCTCTGATGCTGAATATTTGGGATACATTTAAAATAAAGTTGTAACTCACCATTTTTGCAATGGTTTCTCGAAGAGTTCCTCCTTGGATATATTCAGAGACAAAATGTATTCGCTTGTCTTTGTAAAACAATCCAATAAACTTGAGAACATTGGGATGGTCAAGGCATCGCATCACCTTTACCTGTGTACATTTTGAGAGAGGTTATGACATTGAGATGAACAATATTTGGCTCAGATTGTAAATATTAGATGTGATGCAGTTATTAAAAACTCTTGTGGCATTTCTACTACTTACTTCCTTTAAAAATGTCTTCTGTGTTTCTTCATCAAATCGTATTAGCTCTTTCATCACCATTACCTCCCCTGTCTCCTGATGTGTTACCTTAATATAAAGATTTTTGATGTAAAGTTTCAAAATGAAGGTCCGAAAATTGAGGGAGAGAGGCAATGGGCGGACATTACCTTCACAGCTTGACCGAAGCAACCTTTGCCTAGAACCTCTCCATGGATAAGGTCCGACGGTCTGAAGATGCGGTGTGTCCGCTCCCCAGGGTCGACTCGAAGAGACTCTGAGCGAACCATGTCTCTCTTTTGAGAGAGAAACGACAATGCTCCAGGAGACACGGGACATTTATCTATGCTGTAACTTCGTCTGGAAAAGAGAAAACAACTTGGGTCACACGTGTCAAACTCGAGGCCCGTGGGCCAAATCTGGCCCTGAGGGACATGTAAATATGACCTTGAAAATAACCATTGAATGCTTAAATAATACTTTGAGATAAATGAAAGCAGTTTTCAATGTAAGAGGATTAACGGCACCAAAAAAAAATTCTGAATTTTTTTCTCAGAATTTGCCAGAATTATTCTGACTTTAATCTTCTAAGATCAAAAATAAAGAATTCTCGGGGGGGGGGAGTCAGAACTCTGAGAAAATACAGAATTCTGAGGGGAAAAAAGTAAAAATTATGAGAATAAAAATGAAAATTTCTGAGAAAAAGTCAGAATTCTAAGAAAAATTCAGAATTCCAGAAAAAAAGTCAGAATTTGAAAAAAAATATATATATTTTTAAGTATTCTAAAGTATTTTTAGAATACTGACTTTTGACTAAAACCAGTGAAAAAATATGGAATTCTTGTATTTTTTCAGTGGCCATGATCTTTTTCTGTAGTTTTCTTATGTTTTCTGCCAAATTAAATCAATGTAATGATTTTCGGTATTATTTAAGTTTAAGAAGGACTCAAGTACAGAAATGGCTATTTATTCATATTTTAGAGTGTTATTAATAAGTTTCATCAATACATTTTACCACAACTGGGCATTCATAACCTTGATATTTCCCAAAATAAAAATGAGTTTGACATCCCTGATGTGGGCAGGGATGTCATCGCTTACAGAATATGCCTGGTTCGTAACCCGGTGCTTCCTTGGTGCTGAGGCGGCGAGAGGCTTGTCTGTTCTTGTTGTTCCTCTGTGGTACTTGGCTCTTCTTCCAGACTTGGGAGGTTATGGATAGAAGTAAGTTTGTCGTGGACACGAGGGTCAGGACAGCTGATGTTATTTGAGGAGCTGTCTGGTTGAAGGAGGTCATGAGGTGACTGTGGATTATGTTCAATGATGAGCTGGAGAGGTCTGCTTGTGTCGTGAATTACACGGTTTATCTAGAGAAAAGTTGGTGAAGAATTGGTTTTTAGGTTGCCTTTTTTATTCTTTAACTGATCTGAAACACCTAATTCCACATCACATCTATATGTTAAGGTTTTCAAAGTCAAGCTAGCATAAATGAGATATTTCCCTTGCAATTTCGTTTCTTACTTAAAACTTTCCTGACCTTGATACCTAGGGTTGACAACTGGATGGAATCCATTTCTCTTTTACATATCATTCATACATTTAACATTTTGCACGTTTTGTTGATAATTTCAGCCAAAACCAATCGTAGTCACTGTCAGCTAGCAGCTTTTTGCTAGTCAGCATAATATGGGGTAACATACTGCACGTATGATGCTGCAAGATGTCCATAAGCATTGATACCTCATCTGGGGAAATGTTGTGGACCGGGATGCCATTGACCTCCAAAACTTGATCACCAGCTTGGACAGAAGACAGCAGATCAGGGCTGAGGACTCCTGGGTCTAAACTGAAGCAGAGTTACAATAGTGAATGGGTGGTGCAATAATTCATAAAACTATTGAGTATCCGCAATCATTAAACTACTGAGTATTTTGAGCTGTTTTGCAAATAATGGACAAAGATTTTAGTGACTAGAGATTCCAAGGTTCTAGGACTCAACAAATATTTAAAAGCTTTCACAATGTTTATTATGTGTCTGTAGAGCTAGTTGAAGAAGAAAAGGTTTGGATTTTTTGCCGGGTGAAGATCCTCTGTTTGGTAAAACTCTTTTCTTAATTTCTAATTATAATTTAAACCCACCAAGACTTACTTTGCAACAGTAATTAGAAGTTTTTTGTCTTGGTTGAAGTCAGCAGAAATTGTCAGGCCTCGATGTCCAGCCGCAGTGGGAGGAAGAAACACCAGCGCCACCATGTGGGGTCTCTGTGTAAGAGACGTTGATCTCACAGCTGGCACAACACCCTGACAAAAGCAATGACCACTGAAGAGATAAACAAAAGTACATTTAATACTCTAAATTTGTATAATATGACTTCTTTATATATACTGGTATATTAATTTTCTCACCAGTAAAGCCGCGAACGTTCAACTAGCATATAAGTGTCTCCATCTCCTATGACCATTTCACAGCTCATGCATGTGAAACACTCAGGATGGTACTTTTGCTCTCCTGCAACCTGAAAAGAAAGCATACATATTTTTTTAGGGTACAACCACAAACTTTAGCGTGTTGTGTGGTAGACCAACACAAAATAGCAGACCAGAGAACTGACATTGAGATAGTGGCTCTTATAGGTACCCTGGTGAAAGGGTCAGAGTAAACTCTACCGGAAGCATTGTGATGCTAAAATGACTACTAAACTTTGCATTGATGATTTCAGTTGAATATCTTTTTTCATCTTTGCTTTCACCACTTTGGGGAATGTTATTTGTGTCTGGTGTGAGCATCTGCTGCAGTAAGGCTATAAATATTACATTAGCAATTAAAATGAAAGTTTGTAATACTTTGAATATATTAACCAACAATTATCACGTCATATTCTGCATGCTGAGGATGTAATGCAGCATGATGTAACGTTTCAGATGTGTTAGGCAAGAGATGCATCTGAAAGTTGCATCAACGGCTCTCAATGAGATTTAGATGAAAGCATATTTATGAAAATATGCTTAGAAAGCATATTTATGAAAATTAAATATGGAAAGATGTGGTAAAGACAAACTAGATGTTGATAGATGCTCCCTGCTCCGTCTCACCTGGCTTGAACTTTTTTGTAAAGATGAGACAATTTCAATCTATAAAAGTGCAAAGTCTGAATAAAAAATTTAGAGACTGCTGCTGTAATTGTATTGAAATAAGGTTTAAGACACAAGTGTCAAACTCGAGGCCCAGGGGCCATATCTGGCCCACCATGAGGTTTCATGTGGCCCAGAATGACGTGTAAATAGAACTTTAAAAATATCCATTCTATGCTTAAAATAATATTTGATCAATTAAACAAAGGCAGTTTTTAACGGAAGAGAATTAGGACCATAGGGGGGGGAAATTATCTTTTCTCAAAATATTTACTTTTTTTTTCTCAGAATTTCCCATTTTAATTTACTATAAGAAATAGAAAATAATTAAAATTCTGGGAAAAAAGTTAAGAATTTGAAAATTCTCAGAATTCTGACTTTTGACCTCACAAGATTTAAAAAAACGTTGAATTGTGCAGTTGGATATAATGTGTGCCTAAACTTTTTGATTCATATTTGCAAAAGAAAATATGACAACCATTTTTTTCTCTACTCCTTGTAACTTTGTACTGTTTAAAAAACTAATAAAACAAACTTAGTAAAATAATTATTTGTAACACAATAAAACGACAATGCAGTGTTGCTTAAGGGAGAATGCTATTTTTTTTCACCGTGTATTCTTTTAGTTTCATTTTTTGTTTATTCCCTTTGGAGCATGAAGGATGTGTTTTTAAGGAGTTCCTCTGAAATTGTTTGGAAGATAAGTAGTGACGTCCAACAGGACAGGAAACCTTTGAAGTTATTAATAGTTGATTTGTGGTATTCTTCGTTGTGCTCACACATTTTCCTCTTAATGTTCCATAATGCTGGATTTTCAGTGGTATTTATCGGAACAATTGGTGCCTTGTGGATCAATAATCTGGTTATTTCTATCAAACATAAAATGTTTCTGATTAGCTGAAGTGATCAGTAGAAAAACTACTTTTACTTATCAAAGCTGCATCGGATTATTGTGAGTAAAATTTAGGTTTTTCGATTACGGAGAGTAATTCAGAGGGCTTAAACTAGTCAGAAAGTGTCTAAACAATTAAGTGTTTGTTTTCTATCAAGAACTAATAATTATAAATTTGACAGTCCTGGTTTTTTGCTGTTGTGCATCACTAATCCAGGAACAAACGTTACCATAACCAGTCCTGTGGAAACCGTCTCCTTGCAGCCGTGGCAGTGCTCTCCAAAGCGAGACCAGTAGTGCTTCTTGCAGTAGAGTTGTCCTTCTCTTTCGTAGTACCAGTGAGACAGGATGCACTCACAATCACAACACCTTTAGTAATGAGGATGACAAGAAGCAAAGCAAGCATTTAGAAAAGAAGAAAATTTGGCCAGTTAAATCAAAAGTGTCAAACTCAAGGTTTTGGCTATTGTTTTTTTACAATCAAAAGTCCCCAGCTGTAAAGTTGCATCATGTTCCTGGTATTCCTATACATTTGACGCACTGGTGATTTTAATTTATTAAGATTTTACTGGCTGAGGTGACCTGTATTTGCAGGTGGTCAGACAGGAAAGTGAGTAATAAGAGAGAGGAGGAAGACACGGGACAAAGGTCATCATGCCGGGATTCAAAAGTCAACCATCTCTGACGTTTGCAGGTGCCGCTTGTGAGTCAGATTTGAAGGAATACCAGAAACAATACAAAGGTTCCAGCTTGGGATTTTGGATGTAAAAAAATCAAATTAACTGTGTTAATTGCCCAAAAAATTAACAAAAACATTAGATGACTGTGGTGAAATCCCTAATCATAGGTCAACACACAGTAGTAGTCCTGTCTTTGACAAGCTCAGACTGTTAAGTTAGCGTAGTGCTAACAGCCTAGCTTAAGATAACATAATACATTGACATTTATTTAAATGTGTGGGATTAGTCTCTCTTCATGAGTCAGATAAGATAAATTACTGGTTCCAGTAAAGAAAAATAACTCTAGTAAAGCATTTGTACTTGGATGCATTCAGTATTAATTCAAAATAAAAGCACAATTATCAAAAACTTACTTTTTCTAAATTAATATAGCTCAGAGTTTTTAGAAACTTTTCAACCCAAATTCCAAGTAACTTACTAAATATGATGAAAACTGATTTAAGACACAAACATTAGATGACTTACTATTTTCAATTAAATGCCATGTTTGCATTTACAGTGCTGTTGGGCAGAGGGGAGGCATTTTAAGAAAACAACTCAGAGATTCTTTGCTTTAAAAACTAAAACTCATCCTGACTTTCTGGCTTGAATAGACTGATTAAAAAAACTCTTTCCTTATCTCATCAACATTACAACCAGAATGGGAGGCGACTTCCTGAATGAAGCAGCGATCCACGTTTCTGCTCTCTCAACTTTTAACAGTAAATGGCAGACTGTTCTTGTAATAGGAACGAGAAGGATTATTCTGTAGAAGAAAGGGAAGAAGGAATCGGCTTTTCTGTGTCCTTTTAAACATTAAATAGCATTTCTCTAAAACCAGATGTACAAATTTATTAATTTTTTAGAGGAATGACAAATTGCAGTGGTGTGAAAAATTGCAAATTTAATTTGTTTTTGCCTTTTTGTAACTCATGTAATAAGTTTGAACACCAGGTGTAGATAAAAGGTGTTTTTTCTCGTGTGTGTGTGTATTTTTAAGATAAACCCGCCACCCAAAACAATGTGGAAATGACTACTATGGTTACGTATGTTTGTTTTAGGTCATTTTCACAAACTATGGCAAGACTTGGTCACGAAAAGAATCAAATGTAGAATCAAATAAAACTCCTCTAACAGTATGATGTAGGCTCAAATATCTGAAAAAGCAACATGTCATTAAGCAAATAATCAATTAGTCATATAACAGATTAAAACAAGCTCAATAATTTCTATTTGAGTAATTTATTGTTTTTGTCTTTCTACCAAAAAACTGGATAAAAAAAGCTTTAATTTGGGTCCCAGCCCTTTTTTCCCTTTGTTTTGAAGGAATAAGTCATTCTTTTTGCTTCTGTTGTTTTGGGTATTTTAATTTCTTCTAGTGTCAGTGTTAAATGTTCTATAGAGTTAAACGTTTATTAATCTTTCAGAATGTGTTCTTGCATTTTTATGCCATTCCCATTAAAGGGCTCAAAGAAACAATATAATCCTTTATCGTAGTAACCTCAGGGACAATTTATTGTCTATTAAAATTTGTTACGCGTCAAGAAATTCAACAGCAGGTGAATGTAGCCACTTATTTGAAAAAAATTGCCTTTTTCCAGTATGAGGACTGGAAAAAGTTCATCTGGGAAGTCACAAAACGACCGAGGTTAACATCGAAAGCACCACAGGTCTTGTTTGCCTCAGTTAAGGTCAGTAAGAAAAGGACCGGGCAAAACTCGTGTCCAGAGATGCAATTGTTTTGAAACCACTTCAAGTAACACAATAGTATGTGAATGTGCAGGAACACTTTCATAAAGATCAACAATTGTTAAAATCTAATGAACATTTAGCTCTGGAACTAGAAGACATTTTAAATAAATAAAACAGAAACAACAAAAGGGTAGTGGAAACCAAAGCTCCAGATGTTTTTGATTAAAAAGAGAGAAAAGAGAAAAACAAAAAATAACCAAAAGGAAATTGAGTTTATTTTTAATTTATTATGTGATTGATTTATTGCTTATTGCAACAGTCCTAGGCGGAATCATGATTGATTCTCTCTACCCCAAATAAACGTGGATATAGGGGAATATTCACGTCTACCTTAAGCAAATCCACTCTTTTGTCATGTAGCAGGACAGTGATCTAACCTCCAATTCCTCAAACAAATGAAGGTTCTGGAGTGATTCTGTTAAAGTCCTGACTAAAATCCAGTTGAGATGCTTCTCTTCTGGCTGAATTAAAACACGTCTGCCAAAAAAATGGAGCCAAAAGTTATGGCTCCAAATGTTTTTCCATCTGGAAAAACATTTGTTATGGCACCATTAAAGGTTGCACAAATGATTAGGTTACATTTTCCCACACGGCTGGATTGAATTGAATGACTTTTTCCTCCCTTAGTAATTGACATCATAATGTGAAAACTGTGTTTTATATTTACTTTGTATATTTTTATTTGATACTGATATGAATTTGAAACATTTGCAACAGAAAAGCAAGCAGAAGAAATCAGTACGAGGGCAAATACTTTTGTGTTATTAATGCAGTTTATATGTTCTACCCAAACTGTTGAGAGAGCTGAAACTTTGCGTAATCTGTAAAATCATAAGTCATTGTTGTAGTCTGTGTTGCAACTGCACTGTTCCTTTTTTCATTTTACTCCAGAGAATATATTTCTGAAATTGGGAGGCATTTGTGTCACAAAGTTCAAATATCTGCTTGAATCAAAGGAAGTGTTTATCTGTCCTTTATTAGACCTGCTTCTCGTTCGTCACAAAGGAAATAATGAGATAATAAAAGCTTGACAAAGGGTGGTGATTTATTATTTTTTGTCCTTTTGTTGTTTTTTATCATGCAATGGATGGGAAACCTTCCAGCTACACTTCCTCTCGAACATCTGGTTGGGAAAAAACTCTGGACTAAGCCCAGATATATTTCCAAATACTTCATCCCTTTTGCTTTTTCTTCTCACCACTTTCTGTTACCATTGTCTTTGTTTTAATAAAACATTAATCATAAAACATTAAATAAATGTTTTATGATGTCAGGACGTTAACATGCTAAATGTTAAGAATTTAGCCGACATATCCTCCTGCTTAGCTTCCTCGTTGTTTTGTCTGTGCTAACCAACTTCACTTCCTTAAAAATATATATATTTATAAAGTACAAGGTAAGAAACTTTTTACTTCTGTTTTTTTTTTTTTTTTGTGGAGATTTTTGTTTTATTTAAGGATGAATAAATGTCAATCTCCTGCTTGTTTGTGGAATGCTTATCTGGCTGATCTCAAGAAGAATGTTAAGATGTGAAACAAAGTTGCTTGGTTGATCATAAGCTACTTGCTTTGCATCCTGTTTTCAGTGTTTTGTAAACTACTCATCTCAAAGCTGATGTGTAAGCACAAGCAGGATTAAAGCACGCTTTACTTTTGCTTCTTTTAGTCTTGACAGAGATCAGTTTGAGGAAGTATACATGCAGAAATGTATCTGCACTTGTACTTTTTCTCTCATCCTCTCAGTCTTTTTCTTCATCTTTCTCTCACTCTACACTGCATTTTAATGTCTCGTAGATTACAAATCGCAGTGCTTACCGTCCTTTTATTCCCCTCCGAAACCTTTGGTCCCGTCGTGACATTCTGCTCTGCTAAGTGGCCGTTACACAGCAGTCACACACAACCCACCCAGTTGAGTAAGATCGTTTCTAGCAGCATGAGTTTCTGAGCGAATCAGAGGCTCACTCTGCCGTGACAGTAGCAGGCGTTGCCCTTTACTTTTCTGCCGCTTTTCTCCATGTGTAAAGGCTTCCTGTGCATATGTTCCCTTCTCTGTGGGTGGTTTGTTGTTAGTGTGAGAAAAAACTGGCCCTCTGAAATCAGCTGGCTGCTGGAAAAAAAGGCCTATCCCAGTTATAGAAGCTGCACTCCGCCCTCCCTTTCCTGTCCTTTCCAGTATGTAGACCTCTGCAAGATACGGTTACACTTATCTGCAGACTCCTCAAAATGTAGTAGAGCTAAATTCAGAATAAAATCTGATCCCCTTATGAGGGTTTATTGCTTTTCACAGAGGTGGTGTGTGAGAGTCTGTTTTGAAATCCAACTTGTTCCCATTAGCTCAGCCATAATCTCTTTATGAATGCTCCAATTACTGCACTGTCAAGATCCCACAGTAAAGCAATCCATTCATCCCACACAACAAACAAAGAGGAGAATTAGACAAAGCAGCTTAGAGGTAGAAGAACAGAACCATTGATTGTGTTTGGTATAAAGTTCCTCAAGGATTCAGGTAAATGTAATGAGAGTAACAATAGTAAAGGTAGACTTCTAATAGGATATATATGAATAATTCTTATTTTAAGATACCCTGTCCTGTTTAGCCACAAAATTCAGACAAAATATGAGTAAATACATAATTTATAAATTAGTAGGGGTTTCTCTGGATTCTTGTTCTTTTAAAACTAATGTTGGTTCTCCATGTTTGAACAAAACAAAAACAAAAAAAGAAGCAAAAAAAAACATCAATACTGTTGCTACTGCAAAATAGCAAGACTTTGACTTAGCAGAAAATTAGACTACTTTCACATTGGTGATGATATTCTTAATTTTGGGAGATTGTGATCGGCTGATATTTAAATGTGAAGCTGCTCTCATCTACCTGAGGAAAGGTCTAAAATTTAGCCTTTACGAGAGATTTGACTGACAGGTCGGCCCACCAGGTCATAGTCACCCACTGTTACCAACTTAGTGACTTTCTTCCTATATTTAGCAACGTTTTAGGCAAAGCAAATTGGTATCGGCAGGTGAAACTTTTTAAAGATCAGTAATCATGATCGTCCAGAAAACTGCAGTTGTTAAAAAGACTTTGACTTCCTTCCGCAGCTTCTGATGCTTTTATTGTTTGTTAAAACAGAAATGCTATGTTGTGTTTATTTCTTCTGATTCTGTCGTGCTGACAGATGTGTTTGTATTGTTTTTTTACCACTTTATTTGTATTTGCACTCCCATGGTTAACAAAATTATCTTTTGATTTCCATAAGTCAACTTGAAAATGACGTTCAACTTTTCTGCTATGCCTTAGAATCACCAAAGCGGCCATTTTTCAATTCCTTTTTAGGCTTTTGGTTTTAAAAGGGTAACCACAGATATAAATGTGAAAACACACATCTGTTTCTTTATATGTGACTTCCTTTTCCTGATCTCGACTCATTTTTTGAACATTAGTTTTGAACATTAATTATGATTATGATTTCCTGTGGCTAAAATAAAAAACAAACAAAAAAAAAAACTCCGTATTAGAACCAGATTTTATTGTTCTTCTCTTTATTTCAGGAAACAATGTACAAAAGCTCATAATTTTCTTCATAGGCAAAACAAACAAAACAAATGTTAAACACATGAAGAGCTACAGGATAGAAATCTTCATTTACATTAAGATTTTAAAATTATCTAGATTCCTAGGAACAATGTAGAAAACACATCATCTATTTATGAAGGTGTCATGTGTCAAAACACCCACTTACAAGATGTAGGCAAATAAAAGGTGTCCAAATACATTTATTTGCATAATTTAAAAATACTAGTAAGTGTGAGCTCATTTTTTTCCAACAGTGTTACAAGACAAGAATAAAAGTTGTCAAACGTTGTTGTCCTTTTTTCTCATATTTCATATTTGATTAGATTTTATCAATGTCACATACAAAATCTGACAGAAAGTCACATTGTTACTTTCTGTAACAATACACTGTACAAATACAAACACATTAACTAGAATTTTACATAAAAAATTCTTTGTTACTTTGTAAGAAGTGTTAAAATCTGCAGGTCCTGAGGTGTGAGTACAGTGACACGAACACAATTTTTTCAAGGATTATAGGAAGAACATTAAAGCTGTTATTCTTCCTTCCAGAAAAATAAAAATTTTTGTATTTTATCTACTGAAAGCTTGTAGATCAGTCTTAAAATGTTTGGGTTAAAAGCGGCTTTGACAAATGTGAAACTAAAGATAAATTCAGTGTTAGTGTATTAAGGCAGTTTTATTGAATAGTATCTTTTAACAGTGCGTCATCATGCAGATAGAGCTGAAGGATCTGCCCCAAAAAAATCATAATAAACAATATTGCAATTTATATCTAACACATCATCTATAAACAAAACATTATATTAAACAGCTTGGCCATAAAATGTGACTCGTTGTTTTGGATTCTCAGCCTAGACAGACTTTATAATAAATTGTTTTCTCCAATTTCTGTTCTTGTAGAAAACTAATGTAAATACATTGTTAAATTAAACTTGTCTACAACAGAAGGCTGATTTTAAGAAATATTCAGAAAAATTTATAGACATGTAGCTTTTTGAATGTGTTAAGGCCTTAGTTTCTAAACCAGCTAAGACATTCTGTAATCATGCAATAGCACCACTGTTGTTTCAATGAGGTCACTTCCTGTCTGTCGGTCTCTCACTTCCTCCTTCGGCCACAGTAGTTACCCTGACAGCCTCCACCTAATAGCAGGAACAAAGACAGTTACTCTCCAGCTGACGTACAAAGACACCAGGAGTGTTAGACATGTGATAATACTTTTCCTTATTCTGTGACAAATAGATTTTACTTCTTTTCATTCGAGACGTCAAATATTTTTGTTGTAATGAAAAGTCACAAAGTTTGTGTTTCTTTAGTAGCTGAATAACTAATTGCAACAAGGCAGGCTATCCTATGATGATTCTTTTCTTTGAATAGATATGCACTTGTTGGCCACTTTATTAGGTACATTTGTTCTGTTTACTTGTTGACGTAAATCAAATGGTAGCAATTTAATGCATTTGGGTGTCGGAAGCTGACTTCCTGAAGAAGTTTTTCAGAAACTTGAAATCTACTGTGGTTTTCACACAATGACCACTCAAAAAAGGAAGCATCAGTTGAAAGTTGTGTGGATGAAAATGCCGTGTTTATGTCAACAGTGAAGCTTTTATTTCAAAAATGTAATTTCTCTAGAGAAATTAAGCCAGTTCTGAAGGCATCAAGGAGGTCCAACCCTTTCTTAAATTGATTAATCTATTAATTGCATGCTGAATTAAAACAAGCTCAATAATTTCCATTTGCGTTATTTATAATTTTTTTTTCTTTCTACAAAAACCTGGATGACGAAAGTTTTCAGTCTCCACTAGCTTGTTCTGAAGAACATTTTTGTTTACATAGACCTCAGTATCCATTTTATTTGTTGTTTTGTTAGTTAATTTTGGATATTTAAATATCTTCCAGTTCCATTGTTAAAGCTTCATTAGAATTTAAAGTTTATTGATCTTTGAAAATGTGTTCTTGCATTATTTTGCTACCATTATATTACTTGAAAATGGTCTTAAAAACAATATGACAATAACTTCTGGAACAACAGGTTATCTAATCGGATCTTTGTTACCTCTGTAGCCTCCAGTTCCAAGGAAGCCCTGCATGGCTGCATATTTCGCTGCCTTCTGTGCTTTGGCTGAAAGTTGTGAAAAATAAAAACAGTGATTTTGCTTATTTCCACAGAAAAATCCAATTTTTTTTTTAAAATGGCTTTTAAAAGGTAACTATAATGAATATATGTTGTGCTAAACCAAGCATCTAAAGGAAGCTGCTTGCTTTCAGTTAATATAGACTGAATGCTGGATGATGTGGCTCAACTAGAGTACAAAGTAAGTTTTCTTACATTTTTGTCCTGTCCCTGCATATCCTAGGGAACAATAGCAGGAAAAGTCACAGTTAACAATAGATTCTGTTTACAATAGTTTCATTGAGGTGTTTTTAAGTCATTTTTAAGATGACACAAACAGCAACTTCAAGACTGAAACATTTCTTTACAAGAATGCCTGTTATCCGGTTACCTGGATAGCCTCCTCCTGCCTCTCCGCCATATCCAGGCACAGCTCCCCCTCCTGGTGCAACGTACACATTACAACTTAAAACTGTTTCTCCTGAAGTGTTAGTCAATTAAGATTTTTTGCTTCATCTGAATGTGTTTTTATTGTTAATTTTTATAATGTGGATTAATAATAAACTAGTTTTTATTTTTCAGAGCTCTGTGGTACAAACCTGGTAGGCCACCTACTCCTCCAACTGTTTGACCTCCTCCTGCGCCTCCTGCACCTCCAGCTGCAGTACCTGAACAAGCAAGTTAAAGTGAGTAAGTTACTTAGTGTAATACAGTATTTCATAGCAAATAAAATCTAAATAACACTAATTTTAAGAGCAATGTCTTTTTGAAAGTTGTATCCTGCCTGGTCCCCCTCCTACATATCCTCCTGTTCCTGCACCTGGACGGCTTCCGACTCCTGCACAAGGAGGTCAGAGGTAAGTAATCTTGTTTAGATAAATTACATCAGATCATTTATACAATAAAAAGAAAATAAGTAATTTTAAATTAAAGGTGCAGTCTTTTGCCGGCACATCTTCTCATTTTATAACACAATCTGATGCTAAATGATGCAATGGAGAAATTTAACGCCTTGACATTAGTCATCTGTCTCTTTAAGAAGCGCCTGTTCTTTTCGACAATCCGCCTTCGGCACATCATCAAAACAATGTTTCTCCATGAAGGTTTTGCAGCAGCTTGTATGTTAAACTCGAGTGTTTGCTAGTTGCTGCTGCCACTAGCCTGAAGGAGCTGAGTCAAGGAGAGGAATGCTTTGAGACAGCAGGCGTTTGGGGTTGAATGGTTGCAACAGGAAATTCAAGGATTTTGCAAACATGCATGAAAGAATCAAAGCAACTCTCCGGGTACGTTTTGGTGAGAAAATAACATTATAAACATGATGTGACACTCAAAAACTGGCAGTTTTACATAATAGGTTAATCACATTCTTAATAAAAAGGAATTAGGCAAAAGCAACCAATGTATATGAATGACCAGTGCACTTAATGAGGCTTTATTATGTCATGTCTGTAAATGTAGCATGCATCCAGATCCCAGCCCAAAGCAGGAAATTGTCTGGAGCAAACTCAGTAATGAAATGTCAACATTTACATGGTTGGTTTGTCTCGTTATTCAATGCTTGTGTGAAAGGTCAGTGGCAGACATTGTTCAGACCGGATTCCCAGAACATTGTCAGAAATTGCTGTGAGACAGTCTTCTTAGTAAGATGTTTCAAAATGTCCCTGTTTTAACCCACTATAATTTGTTTGTCCTTTTTGACTGTAAATCTATGGATGTTGGGGGTAAAAGACCAGAACCATCGGCAAAGTATAACCTTAACTCTTTTACTGTTTTGTTTTTAAAACAGCATATTAGAGAAATTTACCTTGTCCATATCCAGTTGCACCCAAAGTTGAACCATATCCAGACTTTCTTGATCCAAGTGCTTGGCCACCAGGTCCAAAGCTTCCTCCTCCAGTCCCTCCAGCTCCTCCAGGACCAAAGCTTCCTCCTCCAGTACCCCCAGGACCAAAGCTGCCTCCTCCAGTCTCACTCCTCAGACCAAAGCTCCTCCTCCAGGACCAAAGCTCTCCTCCTCCTCCAGCTCCTCAGACCAACTCTCCAGTACCCCCAGGACCAAAGCTGCCTCCTCCAGTCCCTCCAGGACCAAAGCTGCCTCCTCCAGTACCCCCAGGACCAAAACCAGTAGATCCAGCACCCCCAGAGCCACCTGGGCCGTATCCTCCAGGTCTAGCTCCAGTTCCACCAAGACCGGCACCTCCTGAACCTCCTGTCAGGACAAAGACTGCATTAAAGACATAAATATAAACAAGTCATTATTGATTAAACTTGATCTGGATTACCTGGTCCGTAACCAGTTCCTCCATAACCTGGATGTGCAGAGATGAAAAGATGAAAATGAAACTGTGTTTTATTATTTTCAAAAAATCAAAGCCATTTTTAGGTCTACCTGTGAGAACCCTACATACCAGATTTAGGTTTCCTTTTTCCTAGTCCTTGACCAGCTGGTCCAAAGCCTCCAGTTCCAGCACCACCTGGTCCAAAGCCTCCAGTTCCAGCACCACCTGGTCCAAAGCCTCCAGTTCCAGCACCACCTGGTCCAAAGCCTCCAGTTCCAGCACCACCTGGTCCAAAGCCTCCAGTTCCAGCACCACCTGGTCCAAAACCTCCAGTTCCAACACCAGCAGGTCCAAAGCCTCCAGTTCCAGTTCCAGTCCCAGCTCCACCAGTTGCGACTCCTCCAGTCCCAAAAGAACCAGGTCCATATCTGCCAGGTCCAGTTCCTGCTCCACCAGTTCCAACTGCTACACCTGAAAAATGGCAATACATATTCTGTTCTGGCTTGGCACTTTGAAAGAAATAAACTTCAGATAGTTTTTAATGCAACAGTTGATTACATTTTTAAAGTGAAGCCTGGTGGCCCGCCAGGCTTGTGATACAATGGGGGAAACCTTGTTACCAACATGTTTGGGAAAGCTGGCTCATTCATGGGGCTTAATCACACTCATCAATGTCCTTTTTCCCTTTTAAAATAAACTAATAAAACTAAATTACCTTGTCCGTATCCAGCTCCACCTAGTGATGTTCCGTAGCCTGTCATTAAAAGTTTAACGTTTTGAAATGTGTCACAGTATTTAATTAAGTGTATTTATTATTCTACCTGTTTTTGATGGTTTTCTTGTTCCCAGTCCTTGACCTCCAGTGTAAACTCCAGGAATAGGCCCTACTCCACCAACACCACCAAAGGCACCTGGTCTAGTTCCAACACCTCCCAGTCCGGTGCCAACAGAGCCAGGGCCAAGTCCGGCTTGACCAGTACCGCTGGATCCGTAACCACCACCAGGCACCAAACCACCTGCACCAACTCCCCCTGATCCAGTTCCATAACTGCCAAGGCCAGCTCCAGCTCCATAACCTGAAATTAAATCCTGTTCAGTTCCAGTTTCCTTCCATTATAATCTGCACTTATTCTGTGCTTTCATACTTTTTGGGGGTTTCCCAGGTCCGTAACCGGTGCCATATCTAGAACCTGGTTAACACAAACAGGTTCCCTGTTAGAGTCTGTTTAAACTAAACACAAATCCAACTGTTTTACTTGGTTTTTATTTTTTTAATGTTTGTACTAGTGGACCTACCATCAGGTCTGATGCCGCCACCATATCCACCCAGCCCAGTGCTGACGCTACCTGAGCCTGGTGCTACACCACCAGGGCCCGTTCCAAGCCCAGGAGTCCCAACACTGCCTGAACCGCCAATGGGTCTCCCAAATCCACCAGACCCAGTACCAAATCCACCTGGACCTACACCAAAACCTCCTGTACCAGTACCATAGCCGCCAGGACCAGCACCAGGGTAGCGTGGACCTGAGTTGGAAAGAGCAAACATACTGTACCACAGTTCAAGCGTTTTCTAACGTTGGAGTGCAAGTTTACGTACCTCCGCCTGGTAAAACTCCATTTGCACCATAGCCTGCAGACGATAAGTGAGATGTACAAATTAAATGTCAGTGAATTACAGATGAATGAAAAACATTCTGAAGATAAAACATGGCTGCTTCTCACTTTTTCCAGGTTTTACGATATCTGTTGCTATCCCACCAGCTCCCGGTACCCTCCCAACTCCTGCCACCCCACCGACTCCACCTGGTCCAACACCTAGAAAATAATAATAAAAAAACATTCTCCACAATTTATAATTTATTTTGTTCCTCGTAACTTTAGTCCATTCATTTGTTAGTCGTATACTTGATAAAATCAGGACCTTGAGGTGGTTTCGCTGTTCCTCCTGCTGGTCCCATTTCTCTTCCAGTGGCTGGACTGTCACCTCTTCCCACCCCTGTTTGTGTTCCAGAAATGTTTCCGGTTCCCCCGGTGCCGGTAGGACTCCCAGGCCTTCCATCTCTTTCTCCATCTGGACCCCCTTCCCCATCTCCTTCACCTGGTGTGTCGCCTCTAGGAACACCTGTAAGACAAACCCAAAAACATTACAAAACCTATTTGATGACCGAACAGCATAGATGTTGCTCCTCCATAGTTTCCAGGCTGTTTTTCTGATTACCTGTATTCAGAGTTGGTTAGTAACTAGTTACATTTACTCGAATACATTTACTTGACTAACTTTTTGGAAAAATTATACTTTTAGGAGTACTTTTACTTTTTTCTTTTACTTGAGTAATTTTATTATGAAGCAGCTGTTACTGAAGTAAAATTTATGGATTTTCTACCCAAAATTCACCAGACACACCTGCAGAAAAATTTCTGTAATTTTTTGTTACTGAAATGAATTATTGCTATTTTTATCAAAATTTCCACTTAACTTTATATTTTTCTCTGTCTGATGTAATTTTTAAAATATTAAACTAGTAGACTTTTTATCAAATACTTTTTTATTCCTACTTGATTAATTTTTGGATGGCTACTTTTTTACTTGAGTAAAAATATGTTGAAGTACCGCTGCTCTTATTTGAGTAAACTTTTTGGATACTTTACTCCCCTCCAACTGTATTTACTCAGACATGAATAACGTGTGGAATCTGTTTCCCTTTAAAACATTGATTGCATTCAAATTTAAAAAGATATGAGTGTAAATGTAAAACTTTTTTTTCCAGAATTTTATTCATAAAAATGTTATCATTTATAAATTACTTTTCACTTTACAGTTATAAACTACTTTGTGCTTATCTGCCACATAAAATTGCAATAACATAAATGATAGTTTTGATTGTAATTTGACAAAACGTGAAGATATTCTCGGGATATGACTACTATGACTCTGTTCTCTTATTTTATTTCTTTCTCATCTTGTGCTTGTATTTCTCATGTTTTAGTGCTGAAAAAGTAACAAGAATAGTTCAAATTTAAAAATAATGTAAAATGAGTCTAGTTTATGCCAAAACTAGACTCATTTTATTCACCTGGAGGTTTGAGAGGACTGACTTGCTGGAGTCCTCCCCCAGACAGATCACCTCCAGGACCTGAATAAATCAGAAAATTAAATCAAAACAAGTTTTCTTCCTGGCTTCGGTCTTATGAAACAATTAGAATACACTGCAATGATTAACTCTCACCTCCAGGGGGAAGTCCTGTTCCACCTGAATTTTAGAGAGAATTTAAAACACGATTTCAAAGTGACAACATTTTATGAACTATGAACAGGTATGTTTGAAAGCGTGAGCCTAATTTCTGAAGGTTCAACTTACCAACTCCTGTTCCTCCTGTTTAAAACAAGAAATACTTTTAAAAATATGCACTTACCAATAGTGTACACAGTGGATGAAATCAGTTCATGAAGTAATACCTACCATCTGTTTGTACAGGTGAACCACCAGCTGTAAAGAGAAAACAACATATTATTCAGATTCAGATTTAAATTCTTCTTCTTGGAACTTTTAAAGGTTTTTTTGGGGGCGCACATCTTCAAAATCATTAAATGAGGAAAATTAAAATCATTACTGACAGGGGCAGCGTTTGCCTTGGTTTTGGTATAATACTTTTTTTTGTTTATTTTTGTACATAACAAAAAGTAAAATGTACATTATGTAGATACTTCTCCACACTTTGGTGAAGGATGTCACCAAAGTGTAAAGATGCATTATTTACAATATATAAAAATACAAGATGCACCAATAAATCATCCATTTTGTTTATAAACTACCCTAATTTTTGGCCAAATATAACAAAAATAAAGTAATGTTTCCCTACTATTCATTAAGTGCCTATTAATTTAAAAATCCCAATATTTTTGTTGTATAAATGCATCAATGAACAGCACTCACTTTTATCTACATTTTAAAAACCAATCAGATAAAAAATTTTAATGTGATCCAGTGATTCTTTCATTTTCTTTTGGATTCAAAATTATTACATTTATAAAAGGACCCTCACAACATTTTTCTCTTTTATTTGTTGAAGATTTTAGAAATAAAAAACATAAGTTAGCTCTGCCTGGTTCTTAAATTTCCTAGAAATCCAAGATTTATGTGCATTCCCTTTGGCCATTTGCAGGCCTCATATTTAGATCACAGGCAACCTGGACTGCCCCTCAACGTTCAGTCATAACTCCCTCTCATCAACCGCTGGTTGTCAGCAGGAGCATCCTCCGGTATCCATTACGTTATAACCTGACGTCACTTTTACAAATTGTAAAATAATCTCACCTGGAACTGTGGTCCAATTAAATAGGTATAAATGAATTGTAGCTTTAAGATAATGTCTCGCATTTGTGCAATAATATGTTTAAAACACTTTAGCACATTTGATGAGTATTTTGGTTGGATTTACCTGGTGCTGCTCCAATGATGGGGATACTGGTTCCATTTGCACTATCTCCCTCTCCTCCCAGTGGTCTTCCACCTACACCAGTCTGTCCTGCTTGAATATTACTTGATATGAAATCAACCTTTTAATCTAGATAGATCTCATTTAATATAAATTAAATCAAGTTTCACACACCATCTCCTCCAGGAATCCCAGAGCCCTCTAACGTAGTGCTAGCACCACCATCACCTGGACAATTAAGTAAAAACTAATCAAAAACCTCTTAATTATGAATAAGAGAAACTTGAACTGAGGAATTAAAGTAGAAACAAAAATATTACAGATACCTTCTCCTGCTGGTGTTGCTGTGCCATCTGGAGATCCAGGTCTTCCTTCTGATCCAATTTATGTGATTAATCAGATATAGATAATCCAATTATTGATCTAAAGTTGCCAAAATAATGTTTTTAATCTTAAAAACATTAAGCATAAGCTCACCACCAGATTGAGGTGTTGGTCTTGCACCACTGATGGTTCCATTTACATCAACACCGGTTCCTGCTCTTGCCCCAGGTAGAACGGCGCCTGGCTGGCCTTAAATGTTGAAGAGATATTTATTAACAAATTCCTTTTAAATCCTATTTAATTGATTGATTTTCCTCTGTCTGCTTACCAAACTTAGCTGCTTTACTCCCTGCTGTTCCAGTTCCTGGGGACAGAGAAAAACTTCACTTGATTTCACAAGGAAATAGTAAGAAAACATGTACATATAACAAAGGTATTTTTTTCTGACTACAAGACAGGATACATTTTTAATCTGAATTTAAAAACTTTTCTTTTTGTTGCACATTATTATTATTATTTCTTTTATTCATTTTGATGTTTTGTTTCACTCCTAAACTGTTATCCAAGTCTGGAATTGACAAAATAAGTAACTGTGATTATTGTTTACTGAATTCAGTAAGTTCAAAGTAGCTGATGTGATTTTTATCATTTATGAGAGTTATCAAAAACACCTTTACCACTTTGCGATGGCAGAAAACAATTGCCAAAATGAAAAATGTGCAAAGTTTTTATATTTGACTGTATCTGCCATCTGAGAAAAGCTGCATAGAATATGCCTATTTTTATTCAGTCGTCCCATGGCAGCATATTTGTAAAATAATTTCAACCAATAATCTTTTAGCTCCATTAAAGATAACTAATTGTTTCAATGAGTTTTAGGGTTTAAATTTTATCTTTAGAATGTAAAACAGACCAAACTAACCTTGACCTCCAGATCCAGGTCCATAGCCACCTTTAAGAACATCAAACCAAAGAATAAGGGAAAAAAAAAAAAAACATTTTCAAATTATGCCAAAAAGTGTTTTTAATCATCTTAAGAGAACAAAAAAATGCGCCAGCACACAAACACCAAAAGAAAGAACTCATTACCTCTTCCGGCTCCCCCTCCAAGCACTCCGCCACCACCTGTTCCAACTTGACCTTTGGCAAAAAATGTATCAGAAAAAACATCAGTATTTCCCACGATTTCAAACATTCCAAAAAATGTAATTTATTGAACATTTTCTTTCATACCGTATTTAGAAGGTTTAGATCCAGGCCCATAACCTGTGCATAAGAGAGAAACTTAACTCAGCAGGTTTCAGGTTGTAACTAATTTGAGTGTATTCAAGAGATGAAAATGCCCTTTTAACCTGTCCCATATCCAGCTCCCGGGCCCACACCATAACCTCCTCCTGGCACATAACCAGTTCCAGCTACCGAGCCACTTCCAGGTCCATATCCTCTGCCAACACCAAGAGATGCTCCAGTTCCTGGACCTGCAAATCCAGGAGATCCTCCTCCACCAGGAAGTCCTGTGGAGAAGAGAGTTTACAGCTAACCTATAACTAGCCAACATATTCATATTTGTCATATAAACAATTCAACATAATATTATAGTTACAGTTAAAGTCAAAAGCTAATCTAACATACAATTGTTTTCACTTTTTAAATGAGTCAAATAATTATTAAATCCCACCATATTTGAGAGACTTTGCACCACCAGGATTTCCTAAGAATTAAAGCAGAGAAGTAAAACATTTACACATAGAAGACCTTTTTACATCAACATTAGTTTATTAAGGTGACTTCCTGTTCAAAAGTGGAGGGGCTAATATGGTGGTGTGATGGTGAATGTGATCAGTGCTGGTCTGTTTTCACACGCATATGGTTTTATATAGCTGTATTCTTGTATGTGGAAGGTATTTCATCCTGATATTTTATGGTGAATGGGCAGATTTTGACTTGGTTTTGATGTAGCACAAAGCTTTTGATAACTTTTGATCGGTGATGCCTAAAGACTATTCAGTGATTCCAAAGTTTGTATGTGAAAAGTTGTAGGAGGAGTTTGATTATATGCAATGTGCTTAAAACAGACAAAATGGTGTCTTTGATTCAACATGAATTACTTTTTGTGGGGTTTGAATTGAACCATGGCGACACAAGATTTTTTTTGTTGGTCGTGATAAGTTGCACATGTGCTGTAATATTGTGATTGTCGGTCAAAGCATTTGTTGGGCTGATTTGGGGGCTGTTTTTTTTTTTTCTTTAAAGATTTCTGCTCAAGCCTAATAAGTAAGAATTCGACACATGGGTACAAAATGATGACACAAAACTGGTAAAATAAAAAAAGAAGGCTAATTCTTTTAGCCTTGTTTCAGACATTGTTATGGTATACTTTTTCTATTTTTACACCTGGCCCTGCTTGGTCCATAGCACCTGGTAAATCACACGTTTACTGCAAAGTTTATGAGATAGTGCATATTTAGAAGGTTGCCTCACCATATTTATTTGCTTTTGCTCCTGCATATCCTGGAAATAAATCCTAAAAACTATAATAACCAAGTTAAATGTATCAGAGTATATGTTTGTGCTTTTTATTTTACCTCCGGGTCCATAGCCTGTCCCAGCTCCACCAGGGACAACGCCACCAGGTCCATAGCCTGTCCCAGCTCCACCAGGGCCAACACCACCAGGTCCATAGCCTGTACCAGCTCCACCAGGGCCAACGCCACCAGGTCCATAGCCTGTACCAGCTCCACCAGGGCCAACGCCACCAGGTCCATAGCCTGTACCAGCTCCACCAGGGCCAACGCCACCAGGTCCATAGCCTGTACCAGCTCCACCAGGGCCAACGCCACCAGGTCCATGGCCTGTACCAGCTCCACCAGGGACAACACCACCAGGTCTATGGCCTGTACCAGCACCACCAGGGACAACGGCACCAGGTCCATAGCCTGCACCAGCTCCACCAGGGACAACGGCACCAGGTCCATAGCCTGTACCAGTGCCACCTGGACCAACTCCAGCTGGTCTTAATCCTGGTCCTCCAAGTGCTCCGCTTAGCATGCCTACAATGTGCAGAATCATAATGTTTTAATAATGTTAGGAAACATTTGCAGAAATATTTTATTCATCCATATATTACAGTTTTGGAATATTCTTACCATATTTACGAGCTTTGGCACTGGCATCATATCCTGAAATAAACACATACTATCAGATGGGTTTTCAAAGAAAGGGATTTGTAGTGATCATGTTCAGCTAATCGATAATTATAAAGGGAAATTATGTCTACAATTTCCCTTTATAACAGTATCTGCTGATTTACCCCCAGTTCCTGTTCCAGTGCCAGTTCCTCCAGGTCCATAACTAGTCCCAGCACCACCTGGTCCAACTCCTCCTGGTCCAAAACCAGTTCCAGCACCACCTGGTCCAACACCACCTGGTCCAAAACCAGTCCCAGCACCACCCGGTCCAACTCCGCCAGGTCCATATCCAGTCCCAGCACCACCCGGTCTAACTCCACCAGGTCCATATCCAGTCCCTGCACCACCGGGTACAACTCCACCTGGTCCGTATCCTGTACCAGCACCACTTGGACCAACTCCACCTGGTCCAACTCCACCTGGTCCAAATCCAGCTGGACCAACTCCAGCTGGACCAACTCCAGCTGGTCCTATTCCTGGTCCTCCAAGTGCTCCGCTTAGCATGCCTACAAAGTGCAGAATCATAATGTTTTAATAATTTTAGGAAACAGTTGCAGAAATATTTTATTCATCCATATATTACAGTTTTGGAATATTCTTACCATATTTACGAGCTTTGGCACTGGCATCATATCCTGAAATAAACACATACTATCAGACGGTTTTTCAAAGAAAGGGATTTATAGTGATCATGTTCTGTTACTTGGTAGTTATAAAGTGAAATTATGTCAATTTCCCTTTATAACAGTATCTGCTGATTTACCCCCAGTTCCTGTTCCAGTGCCAGTTCCTCCAGGTCCATATCCAGTCCCAGCACCACCTGGTCCAACACCACCTGGTCCATATCCAGTCCCAGCACCACCTGGTCCAACTCCTCCTGGCCCGTATCCTGTACCAGCACCACCTGGTCTGACTCCACCTGGTCCATAACCAGTCCCAGCACCACCAGGTCCAACACCACCTGGTCCATATCCAGTCGCAGCACCACCAGGTACAACTCCACCAGGTCCATATCCAGTCCCAGCACCACCAGGTACAACTCCACCAGGTCCATATCCAGTCCCAGCACCACCTGGTCCAACACCACCTGGTCCATATCCAGTCCCAGCACCACCTGGTCCAACACCACCTGGTCCGTATCCAGTCCCAGCACCACCTGGTCCAACACCACCTGGCCCGTATCCAGTCCCAGCACCACCTGGTCCAACTCCTCCTGGCCCGTATCCTGTACCAGCACCACCTGGCCCAACTCCACCTGGACCAACTCCAGCTGGTCTTAATCCTGGTCCTCCAAGTGCTCCGCTTAGCATGCCTACAAAGTGCAGAATCATAATGTTTTAATAATTTTAGGAAACATTTGCAGAAATATTTTATTCATTCATATATTACAGTTTTGGAATATTACCATATTTACGAGCTTTGGCACTGGCATCATATCCTGAAATAAACACATACTATCAGACGGGTTTTCAAAGAAAGGGATTTATAGTGATCATGTTCTGTTACTTGATAATTATAAAGGGAAATTATGTCTACAATTTCCCTTTATAACAGTATCTGCTGATTTACCCCCAATTCCTGTTCCAGTGCCAGCTCCTCCAGGTCCAAAACCAGTCCCAGCACCACCTGGTACAACTCCCCCTGGTCCAAAACCAGTCCCAGCACCACCAGGTACAACTCCTCCTGGTCCAAAACCAGTCCCAGCACCACCAGGTACAACTCCTCCTGGTCCAAAACCAGTCCCAGCACCACCAGGTACAACTCCTCCTGGTCCAAAACCAGTCCCAGCACCACCAGGTACAACTCCTCCTGGTCCAAAACCAGTCCCAGCACCACCAGGTACAACTCCTCCTGGTCCAAAACCAGTCCAGCACACCAGGTACAACTCCTCCTGGTCCAAAACCAGTCCCAGCACCACCAGGTACAACTCCTCCTGGTCCAAAACCAGTCCCAGCACCACCAGGTACAACTCCTCCTGGTCCATAACCAGTCCCAGCACCAACTGGTCCAACTCCTCCTTGTCCATATCCAGTCCCAGCACCACCTGGTCCAACACCACCTGGTCCATATCCAGTTCCAGCACCACCTGGTCTGACTCCACCTGGTCCAACTGCTCCAGGTCCAATTCCCCCAGGTACATATCCAGGCCCCAACCCTGTACCCTGGCCAAGTCCTCCTCCTAGCTGTCCCCCTGCTGTGCTGAGACCAACTCCAGTTCCAGGACCTAGACCACCAGCAAAGATTAAAGACGGTTTATTGCTTTAAAATGATTAAATCTACATACTTTAGATGTTAGTTGCATGACGGCATGTCTCACCATATTTGCGGGCTTTTGCTGAGCCGGGACCATAACCTGTGTAAAATGTGAAATCAATTTATTTACTGAATTGTGTACATGAAGTTGAAGTGTGCTATTAAATAAAATTTTAAAAGAATTATTGTTGAGATCATTAACAGAAGAAAAATGGCTGTTAGTTGTGTTTTGCAATGGGTTTCCCCTCAAAGAGCAGGAAAGAAACCATGCATGCTGCTCCCCATACCTGGTCCGACTCCGCCTGGTCCGACGCTGCCTGGTCCAACTCCACCTGGTCGGACTCCGCCTGGTCCGATTCCACCTGGTCCGATTCCACCTGGTCCGACTCCTGTTCCAGTTCCACTTCCTGCTCCAGGAACTACACCTATGCCACCTCCAGGAAGTCCTCCAGTGCCTAAGGCGCCTCCCTGACCAAGATGGCCTCCTCCAGCTCCAGCACCACCTCAAGAAAAATGACGTTTACCAAAACATCAATGATGCATCCAGTCAGCTTTCCACAGTAAGTTACAGATTTGAGTTACCATATTTGGCTGCAGCTTTTCCTGGTTTCTTTGATTTTCCTGTCCCTAAATCAAAACAGAAATGTTTAAATCAAGATTTAGTTTATTCAGTATGTCCTTTGTTTTCATAGAAATGTTTTTCTGCATTTAGAGGTCATGATGTAACCTGATTTTGGTGATATTAGAGGGTAACCATGAAAAACTCCAGATAATGTTTGTCCTCGACCATCTAAGACGAGAAAGACAAAATACAGAATTATAAATGGGAACCTAGTATTTAAATTTTGAAATCAAATTAGTAATACTTACTGCTTCCTTGTCCTACCCCGCCTTGACCAAGTACTCCAGTCCCTGCAAAAAGATATGTACATATATACATGTTGTATGTTGTGCCAAGACAAGTTCTCACATCATTTATAACCAAAGCACATTTACGTACCAGTTTGAGGCCCAATTCCAGAACCAGTGACTACTCCAGGGAGAACCCCTCGGCCTCCAAAACCTTATTAGAGGACATTGAAAGGCCAATATTTGTTTTTTTCTTTTCAATACACAATACTCCATGTTACATAAAGCTCTCAACACACCTTGACCTGGAACAAATCCACCCTGATAAAGTCCAGGTACGCCGATGCCTGTGTAATTTACAAATACATTAAGAATATATCAATTTTATTTCGTTTATTGTCAATAATAATACATTTTAGTCAATAATAATACATTTTATAGTGATAAATTTCAGGTGTTTTTGAGTAACGATTTTGTAACAGATTAATTGAGCTTATACAACATGTACCTGGAACCTGCTTGGATGCTTTACCACCACTTTTTCCTCCGGCTCCTGCACCAGTCTGAGGTAATATCGGAGCTGCAGAGAAAATTTGCAGTTAATAGAAAAACACATTATGCATTTAGAATTAAAAAATGCCACATGATATGACAAATAACAGACATTTTATTTTTAAACCTTACTGAATTTTAGTAAAATTAAAATACTGTTTTTCAAAGCCTGTTGACCTTTGCTGCATGTTTTCCCACCTCTCATAACCCGTTTCCTGTCCAGCTATTTTCAAAAAGCCAAAAAAAATAATAATAATAATTTAAGAAAATATTAGTCACATGTGAAGGAAGAAGAGCAAATGGGGCTGAATACACATGCACATCAGTTTTCAAGTTTGTGTTTCAAAACAAATTTTAAAACAAGATGCTCCTTCCACTTTACAAATATGTGCCAATCTTAGTTTGACTAATAAATACAGTTCCAGTAAAAAACATGAAGATTTATGGTTGTAACATGACAAAATCTGTACAAGGAGAAGGAGGATGAACCGTTTAGCAAGGCACAATAGACAAACATTTGCAAATTGTTGGCTATATTATAATTTATTCATTACCTCCGCCTGGAAGAGTTCCACCAGGTCCAACTCCTGCACCACCAGGCCCAACTCCTGCACCCCCAGGCCCAAATCCTGCACCACCACGTCCAACTCCTGCACCCCCAGGCCCAAATCCTGCACCCCCAGGCCCAAATCCTGCACCACCAGGTCCAACTCCTGCACCACCAGGTCCAACTCCTGCACCACCAGGCCCAACTCCTGCACCCCCAGGCCCAAATCCTGCACCACCAGGTCCAACTCCTGCACCACCAGGTCCAACTCTTGTACCCCCAGGCCCAACTCCTGCACCCCCAGGTCCAACTCCTGCACCACCAGGCCCAAATCCTGCACCACCAGGCCCAAATCCTGCACCACCAGGCCCAAATCCAGCTCCTCCAGGCCCATAACCCGTTCCTCCAAGAGATGTTCCAGCCCCACCTATGGTAACAGAAACACATCAACCACATTTAGCTAAGAACTGAAGAGGAAACGAAGTTTAGAAAATGTACTCACCTGTTTTGGGGGGTTTGGGTCCATAACCACCGCCATATCCTCCATAAACACCTAGAGACATTTAGGTAAATGTTAATGATTATATGTAAATTAGTTTGAGTTACATTATTATGACTTAATTCCCAGTGGTCAGTGTTAATGCGTCTTTCAATTGGTTCAGCTAATAATGTAAACTAGTTTATAATACTGGGACACAAGTCTTCATTTTAATCTACTTCTGTAAAATTGGCTTTGTTGCTATAGTTTTAAATATTGAAACATATTATGATTTTTCTATTTTGTTTATTTTTTTTCTTTATGTAAGTCTGGGTTTATTTCCTCAGATTTACCTTTTCTTGAGTTTTGTATTTTTTTAAACTTTGGTCAATCAAGCAGTTCTTCCAGTATTTGATTATGTAAATCATAATGTTTGGTCATTAATAGCATCTAATAGAGGCCTAAAAGTAATTAAGTTCATCACCTTAGAAATGAATGTTTCTTAAACCTGCCTTAAAAATATTCATAGTCAACTTGGAAACAGTCAGGACAAGTTTCAGTTATATGTTAAACATTTGAAAAGACATGAACTTACATTCTGTGTAATAAAAACACGACAAATGGAGTTTAACAGATAAAATAAGTACATAAGGTTTTTCTATGAATGTTTTCTATCCTCTTACTGAGCCCCATGGGTAGAATATGGGACAATGGGTGGATTTCAAAAGGTTTGCCAAAACTGGAACTTATCCTGTAACAGCTGCTTTCATCATATCACCAACATTTTTCATCCTGCACAGGCAACATGCATGTATGAGAGATGAAAAACAAGGAGGCCTCAAATTCCAAAGCAAATCCGTCTGGTTGACGTAATGACTTCCATTGTTTATTGAGGGACTCCCATGCCTAACACATTATAACCTTTATCACTACGGGTGCGGGTGGTCCCTGAACAATAGCCTATAACGTTGATGTCAGAGGAAATAAAATAATGGTCTATGTACACAGTATTTATCTTCCAGTTTTTTGTTTATTTAAAAACAATATTTAGATTAATCTGGTATTGGCATGGTGCAAGAGTTTAGACTTCAAGTTATATTTGTTTGACTAACTTTCACTGTATTAAATAAGCAGCCTATAAACTAAATGTTTAGGTTCTGCACATGTTACAGGAGCTTTTACTTAATATTTAGTGACTTGCCAAATATTGAAGCTTTTAACAGTTTTTTTTTATGTTATAACCACATACTTTAATGTTTGTTAGTAGAAATTCCTGTGAAGTTGGTAGGAAAATGATGCACACTCTGCAGGTCTGTTGCAGAATGTTTCAGAGAATGTTTTGCCCTCTTCTCATCGGAAATTGACTAGAGATCAATGCGATTAGACTGAGGGCATCTCTGAAAACTGCAACAGACTCTCATTTGCATTTAGCTCTGGGTATCGTTTTGCAGCCAACCGTTAACCCTAACCTGTTTTTTTTTTTGTTGTTTTTTTGTCATTTGGTCTTCATCATCCTGTTTATTCACCAATTGTCTCCCACAAACATGAGACCTTCACAGAACATTTGTTTATACTGAGATTAAATTACATTTTCTAGCTCTGTAAACTAATTAGCTTAGAAGACAATGCTGAATTCAATCTGACTAAAGATAGCAGAATAGATATGAATATGACCAGCAAACTTTGCATATTTTTGTTGGTATCATCAACCATTTATCGTTTAACTTCTGTTTCTCAGTTACCTGCTACTTTGTGTTGATGTATCAGACAAGAATCCACATAAAACCTTGAAGTTTCTGGTTGTAATTTGAAAAGAAGCGATAACTAATGGCGTAGGTAACGTCCATGACTGATTTTTTTGTAAGTCGGTTGTTGTAATCAGGCAATTATTCTGATTTTAAAAATTGAATTGCCATTGGGTAAGTTTTATTATTCACTAAATGCTCAGAATGCTTAAAGTAAAAACCTAAAGAATCAATTCAGAAATAACTTTAAGAAAACTTTTTTTTACCTGGACCAAATCCACCAGGACCGACTCCGCCAGGACCAAATCCGCCAGGACCGACTCCACCAGGACCGACTCCGCCAGGACCGACTCCTCCAGGACCGACTCCTCCAGGACCGACTCCACCAGGACCGACTCCTCCAGGACCGACTCCTCCAGGACCGACTCCACCAGGACCGACTCCACCAGGACCGACTCCACCAGGACCGACTCCACCAGGACCGACTCCACCAGGACCGACTCCTCCAGGACCGACTCCACCAGGACCGACTCCACCAGGACGAGTTCCAAAGCCTCCAGGACTGACACCACCTGGTCCCAGTCCTCCTCCTACACTTCCAGCTCCCTGTCCAAATCCACCATAACCAGCACCTGCAAAAAAATGGAACGCTTTATTTTTTATTTTGCCTTAATGCAGTTGCAGCAAAAATTTGCGATCCATTTCTACAGATCCTACCTGTTTTGGGAGGTTTTCCACCTGGAAGAAGAAACCAAACATGACGATTCACTGCTGGTGAGTTTATACACAAACATGGAGTCAACAACAAACTGGAACAAGCATTTCTCACCAGCTACTCCCAGTCCACTACCGGCTGGACCGAATGTACCAGGCCTGAAACTCCCAGATCCGACTCCGCCTGGTCCGACACCTCCTGGTCCGACACCTCCTGGTCCGACACCTCCTGGTCCAACTCCGCCTGGTCCGACACCTCCTGGTCTGACTCCGCCTGGTCCGACTCCGCCTGGTCCTATGCCTCCAGGTCCTATGCCTCCAGGCCCTAATGCCCCGGGTCCTTGTCCACCATATCCTCCTAAGGTACAAGTGAATTTAAATCGGTTTATTATTCACAAAAGTTTTTTAAAACAGCCATTTCCATCAGGCATGTAGCTCAATATTCTTTACAGAAGGAATTAAAATAACATAATTTACTTGTGAATATTTAAGACCTTTCCTATGTTTTTTCCAGTTTGTTCCAGGCGTGCTCTCCTAACTTCCCAAAAGTCCAGTTAATTGCAACTTATGAAGCCCTTTGTTGGTTGCATCATAATCAATGTCTTATGTCATTGATTATGTCATAATGTATCAATATAATCTATAAAAAGATAAATTTTGCACCATCGGCCCTTATGACACACACCAGGGTGAGGTGCCCTGCTTCAAATGACGGGGGGCAGACAGCCTGGGAATCAAACCGGTGATACACCGATTACAGGGTGAATTCCTACAGTCGTCGCCACCATCGCCCCTAATCATAATATTGTGATATCTTGAAACTGATGTTTTTACTTACCGTGCCTAGACACAACATACTTATAGGCATCACTCGGCAAATGATCAAAAGTATGACTAATGCCAGCTCAGATAGATCTACAAAACATAGATTCAGGGATGTTATAGCATAGAGGTGAAAAAAGCTACACAAATTTGAGTCCATTTTTTTTCTTATTGGTTGAAACTGAATTTATTATCTTTGAAACAAAAACACGATCCTCCAGCAAGTGTCTTATTTTATGAGCACAAGTGTTGGAAACAAAAACTAAATTTGCTTAAAGTGTTGCAGTTCATTGTTTTTTTTCCAACAACCAGGAAATGTGATCAGAGTCAATAAAACCAAGCAGAAAATGAGCTGTCATCTACCTCCACCGAGGCCAGCACCAAGACCTGCTCCACCAAAGCCTGTTCCAGTTCCTGCTCCAGTTCCAGCGCCACCTGGCCCAAATCCAGCTCCTGCACCGGCTCCTCCAGAGGATGGTACATATACACCTGGTTACAAACATTTGTGAGAAAAAAGTTTAAAAATTTGTTTTAGCAATAAACATGCAGCCTCAGATTTTGAATTTATGATAAATGCAGAAGAAAACTTTATTATTTTTATCTTACTTTGAGTTTGTGTGAGTGTTTTTGTAAGTGTTGATTTATCTGCAGCTGATAGCAAACGCTGCCTAACCGAAAAGGCATGCCTCTCCACTCATAATTCTCACACTTTTCTGCACCTATGTTCCGTATTTCACCATTTTCTGCTGCCAGAAATAGAAACACATGCAGGGAACGGCTATAAAAGGAAAAGCTTAAGAAACCACAGTCCAGATGTAAAACGCAGTCTGCAGGGATTCCTGAAGAATGTGAGTTACTGATGTCACAGTAATGCCATGTACATTAACAACACAGTAAATAACTCAGCTGCTCAGTCACTCAGTTCTGTCTGCAGGCTCCTTTAAGATCTGTTGTTGCTTTAGAAAACAAATTGTTCAAGCAAAACTGAAGACTTAGATCTACTAAAAATACATGTTTTATTGGAAGGATGTGTCTCTAGTTGACTACAGCTATTAATTTTGGTTTTATTAACTTGTAACTATAAACTCAGCATTTATTCAGATTTGACTTTAAAGTGCTTTAGTATTTTATGTTTTAGATTTATTTACAGAAACATCATACAGTTGGTTTATTGTATTGTTGTGTTGATTTGTAACCATTTGAAGATGAAACCACTGAATGGATCCAGCTGTAGTTAAAATGCCTTGCAAAAATATTTACAGAATTGGAACTTTTTCACATTTTTGTCAAATTCTAACAGACATCAGACTTTTATGTTCATGGCTCGTCCAACAGGGATTTAATCTCGGTATGAATGCAGTTCATACTGATTCAGAACACCAAACTGGTAAAGTTGGGAAATGATATTTATAGATCTGTTCATCAATAAAATGAAAGAGTGTGATCCGTGACAAAGATATGATCAGCAGTCAGGCCACACAAACAACAAAATCATAAAGCTAGCCAAGAGGCTACTCATGGGTGAGCTGTTTGTCATACTCTCCAGGTGGAGTGGCAAGGAGGAAAGATATTGCACTGCGCACCACCAAGAATGCAACATCCTAGCTGTGCAGCTTGGCAATGCAGCATTGAGTTCCTAACACATTGCTGTACGGTATTGGCAGCAGCATGAGACTTCCCAGTTGGGATTGCAGCATCTTGGTGTAAATGTGTTTATTTAGCAAAAACATGGAAACTGATCAGAGCAGAGGGGAAGTTAAACAGAACAGAAATTACCTTTATTCTCCCACAAAACTCAAATATGTTAATCAAATATGTTAATTAGGCATATCAGAGTAAATACTATTTCAAAAAAATTCTTGTATCTTTTTCTTTATACTTTACAACTTTGTTACTTTGTGTTGATTTATCACATAAAATCACAATAAAATGCATTGAACTTTGTTGTTCAAATTTTTGCAGTTCACATAAGTAAAACTTTTTTGACGATATCAAATACATTTTTACTATTATGCTTATTCTCTATATATACATTTAGAAATATAAATTACATTAATGTATGCACTTTAAAATAACAGTTACTCTCTTCATTAATGCATAATGTGTGAAGCTTTTAACCTACAACTACGATTTATCACCATATTAAATGTTTATTAGGAAGACACGTCAACATCTTGGACTTTAGATGGAAAAGACACTTTGTCCTTATAAGATTACAGGGAAGCCCTCCATGTTTTTTAATCACTACTCAGTTAAAGGAGCCAGATTTTTAAAATATTCCCCTGAAAATCAAACATTTATGTTTAATTTTATTTAAAAAAGATGTTCACGTTACTTGACTTTTACAGCCAGATTTCAGGTGAATTGCACCTGCATGTCTGTTCTTTGTCTTTACCCTAAGAGGTATTTAAAAACTAGTAGATATTTGGACATTTTTTGTAAGTTCTTGAATATATTAAATATATATAAATATCTAAAATACGCCACATCTCTTAATTAACTAAAACTGAACTTGAAGAACTCCAGTAGCATTGAAAATCTAATATTAACTTTGCCCATGCATATTTTTTTGATGATGCATTATATGTGACACCTGACCTGCAGGTGCTGCCCTGCATGCATGCGCCGAAGGGGGACCCACCTCCTTGCTGCGACGGTTTCCACAGAGCCAGGAGAAGCACTCCATGCAGGTATGTGGCGACCGTCCCTCTCGCCATCTCGCTCCAAAATGTCACTCACCTCCCACACCGTCCAGGTTTTATTCCCAGCAAGCCTATCACAGCTCACAGGGCCTTTAGGAAGAAGGAGGGGGGAAGAGCAAAATGATGTTAATCAGGACACTGTCGATTGGCTAAGAAGGCGTAAGGAGAGAGATAGACGGAGAGAGGAGGAGAGAGAGAGTAGAAATACTGCTTCACCTTGTTAAACCAAAGGCTACACTTTATGATCCTGTGGTGCCAGAAAGAGGGAAAACGGAGGATAACAGAGAAAAAAACAAGAGAACGAGTGAAGAGAGCCCATGACTCTTTGTTTTTTTCTCACATCCTGTAAATCCCAAACAAAACACGTAGCTTGTTACAGATTGCTCTTTATAACACAATCTGTATAAAGATTCTTCTTGACTCACTTGATCCAGGCGTGTGATGCGATAGATAAGTGTTTCCGTTGCAGTTTTGCAAAATAAACCAATTTTGATACAGCTTAAAAAAAACACCTCATCCTAGCGCCAAAGCTTATTGTAAAACGAGAACTTTTTCAAAATTAACGTTTCCATTAAATAATTTTATTTTCGAAATGGCAAATTGCTCAGTTGCCAGAGGAACCGAGAGCAACCCAAATATGGTCAAAGGAAATGCAGCTGTTGTTACAGGTGTATCAAAAACCCCACTTATAAATGAACACAATGCTGAACCTGATGGGGGGGGCAGGTAAAGCCTGGTAGCCCACCAGGCTTATTATACACTTGGGGGGGAAACCCTGCATATGTAGCGTTTTCTGTCTTTGGGTTTTTTCCTGGTGCCTGGCAAACATCCAAAGGGACAAGAGATCAGATGCTCAGCTAACCTAACTGACTCTTCAGTGATGAGGAGCAGATGTTTATCTACAAGATTAGCCACTTTGTCAAGGATCTTCCTCTTTTCAGTGACGAGCCATGACTCATGACTGTAGAGTTGAAACAGACTGCTTTGGTTCTGCTGTGGATGAAGACCAAGTTGGTCAACCTGCCTCCTGCTCCATCACTCGTTACAGGACAACAATTCAGTTTAAGTCTTCTGCAGGAGAAGAGACCGATCCCTGTCCTCCTAGCAGTTATATACCTTTTCCTGACTGATAATCATGGTTTTAGACTGGAAGCTCAGGTTTAGATTATTCCAAAGCACATCAAAACTTAAAGATACCAACAGAACCACATCATGTGCAAAAAGAAAAGATGAGATTCCAAACTTTCTGCTCCTCAATTACACCGTCACAGCCTGCCAGCAGATTAGTGTCATGGAGCCACCTTGGGCTGAGAATGCAAACACAGCTCTTGTTTTTGGTGTGTAAAAACCAGATTAGAGGTGGACTGATCTCCGATTACCGATCTTTAAGTAGTTTGACTTGCTGATACTGATGTTTTGGTCTGAAATGTTGCTAAATTTAGCAAGAAAGTTGCTGCGTTAGCAACAATTGGGTGATCATTGCCAAATCTCTCTCACAGCAGAACAGTAGAGGGCAGTGGTTGAATTTTAGACCTTTGCAGAGATAGATAATGCAACCTAGACCAGATAACACATACCAGCAACCCAGGTACCTTGCACTCCTGCAACAGACTCCCTTGAGGGCCTAAAGAGACATGTTAGTAATCCTTCTGAAGCCTCACATGCACATATGGACCAGACAACCAAACTCAAAGCAATTGCTTAAGGATAAAAGTCTTCACCATTGTTCCATGACCAAAACAAAAGTCACATTACTCTTCCTAGATCTCAGATCCTACATTTTGATGTGGCCTCCTTCCCAAAGCCTTAAAGTAAGCTTTCCAAGCAGCTAAGTTCTTTGATTCTTGGATATTCCCCTTTCTTAAGTCCGGTCTGACGCTCTACAAGTGTCTATATGACACTGAATGTTAACTGAAACAACGTCACCTTCTCCAAGAGCTTCTGAATCTTGAGAACATCTCAAACTCTTGTTGAATCAAATTAAGAGGTTTCTGTTGTTGTTTCTCCACAAACCGAACACAGGCAAATGCTGCCCCTGATTTTGAGTTGCTGAATGTTTTTCAGAGTCTTTCTTGAAGCCAACAAATTCTTTAAACTCCTTCCATGCCCAAGTTTTATGTTCTGGATCCTTCTGCCCATCTACTGATTCATTAATCCCCAAACACAACCAAATCCTAAAGACCTCCTTCTTCAGCAAACAGGACATCTCATTTTCACACTAATAACCTTCAGGCAAAAACAAAGCAAGTAATAAAATATTACTGAACTGAGTTAGATCAGATACACTGCAAAAACATAAAGTCTTACCAAGTATTTCAGGTCCGGTTTCTGATGCAAATGTCTCAGTTTACTTGAAATAAGACAAAACTAACTTAGAAGTAACTTTTCAGCAAGACGTGTGTCAATAATTTCTTAATATTGATGAAAAAGATGTTTTTCCATTTGTAGATTATTTCACTTATAATATGACATCTTTCCCTTGTTTTGAATGAAACAATCTGCCAGTAGAAGTATTTTTTCCACGAATATTAAGGAATTATTGACTTAGAACAAGCTCCTACATCTTCCTGAAAAGTTACGTCTAAGTTAGTTTTGTCTTATGTCAAGTTTAGTAAGAGATTTGTTCGATAAATGAGACCAAAAATACTTAGTAAAGTTTTGTGTTTTTGCTATGTTTATGCCTCTTCTCATCCACTGATGCTTTATTAACTGTACTTTGAGTCCAAAAGTCCCAGTTGCCATTCAGGATCCCTGGAAACAATCAGTGTTTTTATTGACCAGTGGTTACTGTTAGGGGTATTTCTCCATGTTTGGGCTGCTCTCTGTTCCTCTGGCAGGATCGCTGAAACATGTTCTTGGTCTGGAGGGAGATGGACCTGAAAACAGATGAGGTGAATGAGCTAATGGCACCCCGACACTTATGGAGATTGAAGATGAGAGTAACACCTCAGAAGTATCTGAAGATTTTCTTTAAGCAGAGTTTGACTGATGTGCTCAGGTTCAGGTTACTAAATAAATGGCTTGTGAACTCCTGGATAAAACTAATATCAAATGATTCAACCTCCTGAAAGAGCAGATATTGCTAACTCATTTGATTTATGCTCAAAATGAGGAAATGAAGTCAGATTCTGTTTCTGAGAGCGTTGCTTTGTGCACAGCAGCTCTGTGAATTGCTTTCTGTTTGTATTTCTGTAAAAGATGTTGTATGTTAAAGGAAAAGAAAGGGGGCAGTGCTACCTGAGTACCCATAATTGGTCTTAAAAGTGTAGCTTTATTACTGCATTTTTAGACCTGGTATGCTTTGTGTTTGGCTTTGATGGAGCTGCATAGTTATGCAGTGAACTAATGCTGAAACAATAATAATCAAAGATTGTAGGGAACAGAAATGTACATACTAAGAGCCATATGCATGCTTTAGTTGTTGCCAGAAATACATATTTAATGTCAAGAATCAACATAGAACATGAATATAAAATTACAGTTCATCCAAATGTATAATTCAAGCCACATGCTTTATTCTTTGGATGTTTTATTGCTATTCAAATATTTGACACAAACGTCTACATCCATTGCATTACATTATGTACGTTTTCTCTTTTTGGTTTCTCTATCAGCTTTTGTATCTTTTTGACAGCATAAACACTTATAAGATGAATCGACTTCTTTGCGGAGACGGAGTCTCAAGTCATTACCTTCGTCTGAAACCTGAGACTGGCTGTGTAATAAAAAGCAGCATATTTTCCTCGAACAGCGGAGGGCATTAAAGGAATCAGTTTGCGTCTACACAGAGACAAAACAGGCCAGTTTATATATTGTTTATACATTTTGACTGCAACTTTCCACAACAGTCACTTCCTAGAGGTGATGTCATGACACTCAAGCCTGTAAACAGAAACAAAATTCAGTAAGACTCAAGTTTTGTTTTTCCTAAGTTTAGCTCTACCTCTTTGTGTGAGATTTCACCAAACACCTGAGAACAATCAAGTGTACTAAGATTAAACATAACTGAGCTTTTGAGTTTTTACAGACATGACTTTTTGACTTCTTCTTTTCACACAATGTTGAGCAGCAATAATGAATAAAACTCGTAATTTAGACCCATAATACTAAGTTGGTTCACCTCTTGATCATCAACAAGACGGCCAAATAGTTCAGTCTCAGATATTATTTATAAAAACCTGATTGAGAAAGCTTAGGTTTTAAAATAATAGATAATGGTGTTATTTGAAAAGTAAGATACTACACATGCATAAAATTAAAAAAAAATACACACAACGTCTTATCAAAATGGAAACGTTTATTAATAAAAATGCTTTTGTCAACAAACGTATAAAGCATAAAACGACTGAAAGAACCAACAAAGTGATGCAATGATGTCACAGTTCAGTATGACTATGGATGCTGGAGGCCAGATATCTGTTCAAACCAGAGGTGGACAGAGTGCCCCAAAATGGTACTCAAGTAAAAGTAGCACTACTTCAACATATTTTTATTCAACTAAACAAATTACTCAAGAGTAAAAAGGTATTTGGTAAAAAATCTATGATAGTACTGAGTAACTGATCAAATTATCATTTACTGTTAAAAAATTGCATAACCAGATGGACCAAAATGTGAAGTTCAGTGGAAATTTTGGTATTTCAAAGACAAAAATTACAAAAATTTATACAAGTAACAAAAAAATAACAAAATCTGGCAAAATATTTTTTTTTACAAATCAGTTTCTTTCAATATAAAACTTATGAAACTTTAACAAAACTGCAGGTGTGTGACAAATGTTTGTTTTCCATTCAATTTCTCTTACTTGAGAAATTTTCCTCAAGTAAAAGTAGTGATACTTCATAATAAAATTGCTCAAGTAAAAGTAAAAAGTACAGAGTAGCAAAAATACTCCTAAAAGTTACTTAAGTAACTTGAGTAAATGTAACTTGTTACTACCCAATTCTGGTTAAAACTGTCACTCTGTCCTGACAGTAAAATATGAGACATGTGAAAAAATAAATCTCCTCTGGCTCCTCCTTGTGGCCGTTTTGCGAACTGCAGAAATGCACCAATCAGAAACAACCAGGATAAGGAGCTGTCAATCATGTTAATGTATGTGATGCTCTTTGTGCTAATAAACAACTTACAATTACCAAAAAAAATGATGTGTTTTAATAGCGAGAAATGATGTGCATGAAACACTGTTCTGCTGCAGACCAGGTGGGATTTCACCTTTAACCTCCTGCTCATACGCTGGTCAACCTTTGCAAAAGTCAGTCACTAAAGGAACTGTGACTTCCTCGCTTGGCCTGTTAGAGGGTTAACAACAGGGAGCCGACCTCAAGCCTCATCCTGCTGTGGTCCTTTGTAGAAAAACAAGACAGAAATAAGACAAACAAGTCATTATTTTAAGTATTTTGTGGAAAAAAGCCGGAGTCTCAGAAAAGGTAAAAAGTCTACTAATTTGCCATTCTTTCTATTTAGTGTTGCAATTTTAACTTAGATCTTTCCCAAGCCTTGACACACTTCCAATAGTGTTAAGATTTTATAATTACTCTAACTCTAGAAATTAGAAACATTAAGGGAACAGCTATCATTTTGTTTCTATCTCCTGACTTACTAGGATTCAACTGAATACAATAAACTATTTTTGAGGCGTGTTTAGAGGAACTGTGTGGATAGCTAATAACATTTCTGAGATTAATTATTTCTCAAAGCTTTTATTTTTTTCTAAAAATGTTCTTGGTAACACTTTGGTTGAAGGGGTGTGCATAAGATTTACACGATGCTGTCATGAACACAAAGGAGTCTTCATGGACGTTCACAACTGTTGTCATGAAGTGTCATTTGGTAAGCAAAGACATTTTAAAGCAAAGTTACATAAAAGCTTGCATTGAAAGTGTCAACTTTGCATTATTTGGTAAATAATGACATTTTTAAGGAGAAGTTGCATAAAAACTTGCATTAAAAGTGTCAACTTTGCTTTATTCAATAAGTAATGCCATTTTTAAAGCACAGTTGCATTAAAACTTGCTTTAAAAGGCCATTAAAAGTGTAAACTTTGCATTAAATATGTCATTATTTACCAAATGAAACTTTGACATGATACCAACATGTTTATGATAGTATCATGTCAGACTTATGCATATAATAACGAAGTGTTACCATGTTTGTTTTCAAACGGATGAATGAATGATAACATTTTCCAAGACTTTTTACACATCATTAGTAAATGCACTGATTCTTTTGTAAAATCCCAACTCAGTTAATTTAAAATCCTGCTTTACCATATAAGGAATGCCTGTCTCCTATGATTATCAGTCTTCTTATAGTTACTGTTAAAATATATTGTACTGCAGTTAAACTGAAACGCTGTAGACATTACATCATGTTGTCTCAATTTGGTCAGATGTCCTGCTGTAATAAGAAGAAATTACCACTTTACAAAACTGGGCAGAGTATCAGGACCCATTGCCAGAAACCTTTTCAACAAGGTTCAGGTTGTTATTCCTCACATGAATCTAGCATCAGTGCGGTAATGTGTGTAAACAGTGATTCATGCAAACTGTGACAGCCATCATCACTGCAAACACGTCCAGTACTACCTGCGGTCCACTTCCCACATCCATCTGCTTAACCTGCGGGGCGCTCATTCATGCCAACTCAAAGAAGTGTATCAGTGGTACAAATAAAGCAGCTGACTGAGCAGGGCCTGTTTGAGTTTACCTAATGTCTGCCATACGTTTACCTAATGTCTGCTGTCTATATAAGGGCATCTGTGAAGTGAAGTCCCCCCTCAGGCTGCTAATTTACCCCTGTGGGAGGCGGAGAAAACGGATCTAAAGGCAGAGATATACTGACCCCGTGTAGCATGACACCACGTGCCAAAGATGCACAAAATCGATGACTACCACTGGTTTTAGTTATCAATATAACGTGTTAAATCTTAAATGTTCGCCTGATATACGGAAGAGAATTAGACGCAGCGCTTTGCTGCGCTACAACAACTTTAGTACAAGCTCAGGAAAAAGTTTTTAATGAAGAAAAAAATTTGAGAGGGAAGTAGGTCAGTTATTTTTCCTCCACTTTGACAACCACAGCATGGATGAGAAATTTGGTGTTTGGTCCAGTCAAAAAATAAAAAAGGCGACCTAAAAGCCATCTCTGACATATCATCAGTACAGCAGGTGTTTAAATTAGCTCAGCGGTGTCCAAACTTTGTGCCACGAGGGCCGAAGTCATTAAATTGGAGGCACTTAGGATCACAAAAAAAAACAACTTCAATTCTATTAAAATTAACAAAATGGTCAGATTTTTGTAGAAAATGGATGTGCAGATACAAAACACAAAAAGGGTCCACAGTATATTAATTTTTGGGTTGATCGTCTCCTTAAGCGAGAAGCAAGATCTCAGTTTAGGAAAAAGTAGGTCAGCGTTTGTTTGTGGTTTCAGGATAGTCCAAAATTAAGATGAATCTAAAAACCTTGTTAATAAAGGGTGGGAATCTATTTTTTGTGTCCAATATGTTTTTTCAGAACATGTTACTTATCTGTAATAAATGTTGAAAAAGTATCCACCTGCATCAGCTCATTTGCTTACAGGCCAGATTTGCTCCTTGAATTAGCGAACCAACCGCCGCTGTGTTAGCTTAGCGAATAGCAGCTTAGCCCCCACAGCGATCACTTATTAATAATTGCAAAATAAACATCAAGCCTAAAAACATTTGTTACTGAATATTCTGTTCTTCTTATGGGAAGTGTTTTTTTTGTTGTTTTTTTTGTGCTGATTCCTGATACGTTTGTTGTCAGTTGCTATGGTAACAAGTCTGTGTGTAGCGTAGCCAAAAAAGAGAGCGAGGAGAAACGAGGGGGGTTTGAGTTGTTCTTTAATGGTTTTCCTGCTGTATTTTCTGCTTTTCTGTCGCACATTAACATAATAATGCCTGGATCTCGAGGTTTCGTTTAGTTAACGGAGTCGTTCTGCTATAAATAGCATGTAAAAGAATCGTCTTTTTTATTTTTTCAGCGTTGTGCTCATGCGTGAAATTTCCGGAAGTAAACAATAAGGTGCAAGTGATCCATATAGCCATGTGCTTCAGACCTTTAGTCCCTATCTCGTTGAGATTAGCTAATAAGCCTACACCGGCGTGAATCCTTTCGAATGTGTCATCCTGGAAGTATTTTATTTCTTTCTGCACATTGGGAAGTAGATACATGAGGCATCCACCTGGGAATTTTGTCTCCTTGTAAAACCCAACATCATTAATTGTTTTAGCGCATGTGTGGCCTTTCTGGCTGCAGCATGCATCTCCAATTAAACTGTCTAACATGTTTGTAGAAATCTGGCAATGTAGGCCTGAGCTTCTAGGTATGTGAAGATTATTGTTTCTATAAATTCACTTAAACCTCTGTGTAAGTGCAATGCAACAGAGTTGAGCCAAGCTTTCTTGTAATGTTGTAAATATGTCATGAGTAATAGTTCTGCAGGCATTCAGAAATTTAATTAGAAAAATCATTGGAAACCACCTTGTTGGTGCTAAAACACTTTTTCCACGTCCGTCAAACTGAAGCTGTGACTGTTTATTTTTTTGAAGCAGTAACAAAAAAATTGGGAAAATTTTGAGACACTTAAAGCTACATTATATTCTCTAGCTTTTAGTTTTAAGATTGCCATTTATTGTTACAGTATTTTCTGCATTGTACATTGCTGTGTTGTAAATCCAGAACAGCACAGCAAAATTAAATGAATTCAAATTAAACATCCAAAAAAGGCCATATGTTGTTTTCCCCTGAGGTTTCTTGGTTCTTTTTTCTCTCTCTTTCTGTAGGTGTAGAAGCAGACTTCAGTGTTTTCTGTTCTCTCTATCTTTCTCTTGAGATAATCTTCTTTTTGTTGTCTTCTCCATTTGAAATAAGCCCAAAGTAGCATCTAACAAAGTTTTTATATCTATTTTAAGTGGATCATTATTCCAAAAGTAGCAATGCTCCACTTATGCAACTAAATTAGTTTTGCTTCTTGACATTCACACAATTCTGACTCTCAGAATATTGTCAGACAGTACACTTTTAGAAAAGAGGCAGTACTGCGTCATGTTAGCACTTGAACCCCCACAGAGTGCTTTCTTATCTAATTTAAATAGACATGCAGGCAAAAAGAATAACTTATGTGGAAGCACAAACAACAGTGTTTTGTAATCACACATGTTTTATATATAAAAAAGCTTGAGTCAGTGATGTTTTCATTATTCACATGGTCCCTCTTATGACTCATGGTGACCCCCAGCACAATGGGAGCGGCTTCGCCTCCCTGGAAGGTTGAAACAACACAAAAGCAAGAGTAGTGCTCTACGTAAACACTGCTGTGCTGTGATATATGGTTGGACCATCCATCAGTGTAAAGGAGGAAAAAAAGAGACTGAAACGTGAAGATTACAAGAACAAGCAGGATAAGGAGGTGTGCAGCTGAGAGTGAGAAGCCTGAGAGGTTAGATCACTTAGTCTGTGATAGAGACAGAGGTCAGTAATGTTAGCTTTCCGTCCATTGTGATAATGTCAGGCTTTCGATTGTCCAGGAATGTCAAAGTATGGCGGCTGTGAGCTCAGCATAAATTAGCAGGTCATGTCTCTGATTAGAGATTAGATTTCAGATGCAGGAAAGTGAAACCAGACTGTCTTTGTTTCCTGAAAAGGTTCCTCACTCCACTGTGTCACTCTTCTTTTCAGATGTTTTAAATCTTTTTAGGCAGGCCAATGTAGCTGAAGAGTGAGCTCAGAGACATTACACACATATACAAACACACCAAAACTACCTCATCACTCCATACCTAAACACAAATATATTATGAGTGCATTTTGAAGTTGCCCTTTTTCCAAAACTCCAAACACAGGGCATGCGTTTTAAGAGAAAACTGCCATTATAAACTAAATCTCATGGCTTCCTTTTAATGTGTAATTCAATTTTACGTCTAATTGGAGCCAAACAAATAAATTGTTCTAATATTGTTGCCACTCTTTGTATTTCTACCACCAAAAAGTGGTTCTCTGTCAGCAACAACTCTTTCCAACTAATACTGGAAAGAGTAATTTTATTATAAAGTATCGCTCCTCTTATTAAAGTAACATTTCTGGATTCTCTACCCACTCAATTAGAAACAAACATTTTTTAACCAAAACTTCACCAAAGACAGTTTCTGTGAAAGTCTGGTAATGAGGTATTTAAAGCTGCAGTTTGTAACTTCTTTTATGGAAACATATTTTTTACATCTTTGTAACTTTATGGTAAGAGAGAAATAATCTGAAAAACGTTGAGCTTCTCCGCTTTCTCCCAACGCTAACGAGAAACAACCAATCAGAGCTAAGAGGCGGGACTTAGCGCTGTCAATCACAATCTTCCTCTCCCTCTTTGTCTCTGTTACGCTACAGCTAGCATAGCATGTTGTGAATGCTATGACTTGTTAGCTTAGCCACTGATGATGGCGGATAAACGGTTTTCCTATAACGGCAAGTCGTTTCTCTGCCGTTATTACATTTAGTTTTTCATTGAAAGTAACTGATTTTAAAACATTTTCTTTTGCCTGATTTTGATATTTTTTGTTATATAAATTACTGTCATTTTCGTTCTTAAAATGCCAAATTTTTCACTTAGCCTTATAATTTGGTCCGTCTGATTATGAAGGTTTTAAATATTAAATGATTGATAATTTGATCAGTTACTCAATACTTGAAGACTTATGAAATACGTTTTTACTCTTATTTGAGTTATTTCTTGGATGGCTACTTTTTACTTGAGTAAAAATATGCTGAAGTAATGATACTCTTACTTGAGTACAATTTTTGTATTTTTGCTTGCAAACTTTTTTTTAAACTTTCTTTAACTCCAAAAATTACACATATTTTACTTATTAAACAAATTAACAAAAAAAATGTGTTTCTAGTCGACAATAAGTTATTTATTTACTTGAGGGTTTTTTTTATGCATAGAGTCGGTTACAGATCAACCCGAAGCATCTTAATAAGATGAAAATCTCTCTGCCCAGATTTTCCATTTTTTAAACTGCAACCACTCCTTGGTTAATTTATTGGTATGTTATGAGTCATTGTCATGTTGGAGGTCCAATTTGCCTCCAAATCGTTCTAATTTGTCCAAAAGAACATTATTGCAGAAGTTCTAGTCACCAAATGTGTTTTCTAAGGGAGCAAAGTTTTCCTTGCATGTTTTCCATGAATGTCAAACTTGGGCAGTCTCTTTCTGATTGTATGGACATCCAGGCTCCTACAACAGTAAAAATAAAACAGTAGGAATCTGTTGTGGTTGATGACATTTTCCAGTTTTTCCATCTCAATGGGACATACCTGCATTAAGGAAAGGTTACATGCAAACATTTTAGGATTATAGAGACATTTTATCTTTTGGTCTCATTTCAGGTCATGGACGGTGACACTCCAGACATGTTGGCAGTTGTCTTCCGTACAATGATTCAAATGCAACCAAGCAGAGCCAAGAGAAGGGTCTTAGTGCTGTCAATCAACCTCATGAACACGCTTCTAAATGTGCTAATGGTGGAGAAACAACTCGCCGTTCCAGGAAACCCATTTGTTCGCCGTTGTGGGTGGTCATGCTAACTGGTCTGAGCTTTTACAACATGTTATGCTAGCTGCAGTGTACTGTGATTGACAGCACTAAGACCCGCCTCCTGGCTCTGATTGGCTGTTCCTGGGAGAGGGCAGAGTGACAGTTTCAACTGTCACTTTCACAAATATGTAAAAAAAAAATGTTTTTATAAAATAATTTACATACTGCAGCTTTAAATCAGACCCATATGGTACTATACTGAATAATAAGGCCTCAAACTGCTCGTTTCATGTCGCCCCGGTATAAATCACCAAACTTTAAAAAACGTTGTTGGCGCTCTAGAATGTTTGATTTTTATTACATTTTACAAAGGCTTTTCAAAATATTCTTGTTTTTCTGTCATTAATTTAAATTAAAAACATACAATTTCACAACTAAATATTCCATTGTTCACCAAAATCATTAAGCGAATTGCCAGAAAAAATCTCAACACACACAATCAGTTATATAAACTTTGGTTTGTTCCAACAAAAGGCCTCATAACACAATCTGAGATCATTCATCTTCTTGTTTAGGTTAGAATAACCAACCTAAGCAGAATTAGATGAGTACGTCTGTCCACACGAGAACCAGATGGAGACAATTATGAGACGCAAATCATCTCGTTTTCCAGCCCAACTCATGAGAGGAATCAGATTAGACAGCCTCTTCTGTCATCTCGCTTATTCATACGACATCAAATTAGTGCAAGGATTATTATCCTTCCCTCTTCAGTTTAGATTCTAAAAACACTAATCAGATTTTGCCGATTATCCTCAAAAAGTGACAGAAGCAGAATGAGCTGTGATAGTTGGCCATCAGTTGCACTGCAGGTGTCAAAATGATGCGTAGCGTCTTGTTAATTTGTTAATGGTTAAAGGCAGGAATGTGAAACTCATTTTTATTTTGGGCCATATTGAGATTATGAATGTCCTTAAAGGGCCAGTTATGGTAAAATGTATTGATGAAACTCGTTAATAAACTTCTAAAATATGAGCAAATAGTTGCCTCTGCTCTTTATGAATCCTTAGGGTTAAACAATACCAAACGTAAAAACGAATCAATTGGAATCAGAAAATATTGTTATTGATAGCTTTGGACGGGTTAATGACATCACTGGGCGTCAATATTAAGCATTTCAGTGAAACTGCTGACTGCACAAACTCCGTCAGTCAGCTTCTTATCGGTGTGATTAATGTCGGCTACATTCCTCCGCCGTAGAGGACAGGTGGGTCCAAATCCCAAGATGTTAACCAGCAGCAGTCAGGCTCTCGCAGCATATCACACCCAGACAGCTTCGTTTTTATTTTGCACATTAAATATGCGCAGCACGTTTTGGTTGGCACTTGCATGTTTAGCCATTTCTGTTTTTTGCGCGTTAGATTCTGTGATGGAGACAAAATCAGAGCTAACTTGGGAAACTGCTGAGGCTGCACTGAAAGACTTATGAGACGGACGGAGACATTTTTCGTTCAGGTTAACCAGGTGAGCTTTTCTGTGAAGAAGAAAAGATTGTGCAAAGGAGGTCAATGGTTTAAAAAACACTGAATTGGGAGGGCTGAATGGAAATGGCTGCTTTTATTTTTAAAAATGTAATAAAAGCAACCATTTTGTTCCACTTCGTAATTATGTTGTACTTAAAAAATGTCCAAGTGGTCTGAAGACTTTATAACTCAAATGTCAAACAAATTTTTATTTTGGGCCGTATTAAGATTATAGATGTCTGGTTGTGATGAATCTCATTATTGAACATCTAAAAAAATAAATAAATAGCCGCATCTGAATTATGAGTCCTTCTTAAAGTTAAATAATATATTTTTCTCAAAATTTTGACTTTTTTCTCAAAATTCTGACATTTTCCCCAGAATTCTTTTTTTTTTTTTTTTTTCCTCTGAATTGAATTTTTTCACAGAATTTTGACTTTAGAAAAGTCAGAATATTTCTGGTTAATTCTGAGGGGGGGAATCGAAATTATGAGGAAGAAAATCAAAATTCTGAAGAAAAAAAAAAAAAGAATTTTTGAAAAAAAATGCCAAAATTCTAAGAAAATTTGAGAATTTGTTTTTTCTGAGGCTCTAATTCTCTTTTGTTGAAAGCTGCTTTCATAGGATTGATAAAATCTTATTTAAGTTCACAGTGGTTGTATTTTTCACATAAACGTTCAAGGCATTTTTAAGAAAAGTTAAGATTTTAGATGGAAAATTTGATTTGAAGTAAGACGCTAACATCTGGGCTTGTTGGTGTGCATGATCCGCACCGTACCTTCAGAAGGAAGGACTGCAGTTAAAATGAAATTGACTGTCATTAGCCATAGTGAAAACTACAGTAATGAAGTGCAGCTTTCTGTGAGGCAGATCTGTAGATGGAAAACAAAAATAAAAATCCAGATAGAAAATTTTGACTATTTTTCAATAAACTGATAAAATATATTTTTACTCAGGAGATGTAAAAACTTATGTCCCGAATAAAACCGATACCATAATGCCGTAATTACTCTTATCTAATCCCAAAACATTTAAAATCGCAGCAAAATTCACTTTTCCTCCAGCATGAATTTATTTCGATCCTGAACTGTGCTGCCAGTGCATGCCAGAGCCATGACTGCTAAGAGCTTGAATCGCGTCCAAAACGCAACGGGAGAATTTTATCAGTTTACGAAGGACAGGGAAAACAGAAAAAGAGTCCAGAGATCAGCGGAGGGAAAGGCAATTAGGGCGAGCTGCCACTCAGACTCTGGCAGCCGAGTTACAGAGCTCTGCTTTCTGTGAATGCTGTTCCTGTGACCATACATAGAATCAGACACAATCCAGCAGCTCCAATATAAACTGTGAGACATTTTGGCAGCTGAAACTGTGACCTAAATGCTAAAACTATGAATAATGCTGTTTCTTAGACATCGCACTGTAAAACATGAGAAGGTGGTTTAACTTGAAAATGAAAGTCCACCTGCTGCCTTCAAAATGCAATTTAAATCAACACGTGTTCATTTTTTTAAGTAATTATCAGCTCATTTGTCTTGAATTGTGAGTTTTAATTTAATTTTTTTTAAAAAGCTGCCTTCATCTAGTTAAAGGGCAAATTTCTCTATTAATTTTACTCACAATAACAAGTTAAAATATCCACATATTTTAACTTGATAATGCAGTTTGAAACAAGATCATTTAAAATCCTTTTTCAAACTGCATTCCTGAATATTTGTTGAAAAAATATTTGTTCCACTGACAGATTGTTTCACTTTAACATGGGAAAAATGTCTTGCTATCAGTGAATTTATCTGCCAAAGGAACTAGAACATTTTCATCAATATTAAGGCATTATTTACTTAAAACAAGCTCCTATATTTTACTGAAACATTACATGTAAGCTAGTTTTTTCTTATTACAAGTGAACCAAGACACCCAAAGCTTGACCAATAAACCCACGGCAAGATTGAGTGTTTTTGCAGTGCACATTTAGGTTAAAAATAGAAAACTCGCTAAATTTATTTGACTTAAAGAGTAGAAGACAGTAGACACAACTAAATGCAAGTGTTTTACAGTGCAGGAGAGAATCAGAAAAAACATCTATAATCTTATGATAGATTATCAGAGCTGTTCTGCAGAACTGGACCGTCAATCAGTCATGATTACAGAATCCCTTCAGATGGAGGAAAGCGTCACATCTTTATCCAATAAACTGGTTGGAATTCATATCAAATAAATAATAGAAGTTCATACTTTATAGCAAATTTGTAAACTTTACTCCAGCTATAACCCACTGGTTTATATATATATACTGCTCAAAAAAATAAAGGGAACACTTAAACAACACAATTTAACTCCAAGTAAATCAAACTTCTGTGAAATCAAACTGTCCATCTAGGATGTGTTATTTGAGTGTTCCCTTTATTTTTTTGAGCAGTGTATATATATTTAACCCTCATTGAGCTGAATTATGCATAATAACCAGTTTAATCAAAGCCAGCTGTTGGGTGTTGATTGAAACACCCGGACGTGCCGCTGCAGGCCTGACAGGCTTCCTCACTTGATTTTGTAGGACTGGCATGTCAGTGGAGGTTTGACATTTTCTTTGTGGTAACAATAATTTGTTATGAGTTTTCTGGGGTTTCCATTGAGTCTTAAAGGGACACTGACTTTAAAGACATGTGGAGCAGAAATCTGGGATAATGACCCAGATGTTGTTGAGCGTTCATGTAATCATCAGTTTGTTTGACCTTTTTGCCAGATGTCATCATATCCCTAAAACTCTCAACGTCACAATCTCTGACTAGACCTTAATTGCAGACAAATGTAATTAAATTTAACTTTCATAAGAAATATGTTTTGGGTTTTTTTACATATCTGTAAAATCTGTCAGGAGAGAGATGTTCTGTGAAAAGATCGATTTCCTTCACTTCCTACCTCAGCTTCTATTAACATCTGAAGAAATGCACCATTCTCGACCAAAAACAACAGTCAGAGCCAGGGGGAGGGTCTTAACGCTGTCAATCAAACTTGTGAACGCACTTCTAAATATGCCAATGGGGGAGAAAAAACTCATTGTTACAGGAAACCCGTTAATCCGTTATGAGTGGTCATGCTAACTGTTCTGAGCTAATAAAACATGCTATGCTAGCTGCAGCTAGCATCAGGCACTGCCTTATGGCCTGACAGCGCTAAGGCCCGCCTCCTGGCTCTGATTGGTTGTTTCTAGTTAGCAGTGGGAGAAAGCAGAGGAGCTTTTTTATCTGTTTCACAAATATAGTGACAGTTTGCCACACAATACGATGATCAACAGCCTATCAATATTTTTTGAAAAGATACATGTCTCTAGTTAATATTTGGTAAGATAGCCCTTCCAAAAATGGTAGCTGAGTCATAATTATCAGCTCATGAAGTAAACAACCCGTTTGGAAAAGTTCTGTTTTATGAGACTGGTGTATGTCTGGTTTGGGCTCATGGTATGGGCATTCATCTGTAATACAGTGTTTGGTATCATCTTAAACGGGACATTTTTGGCTTTCATTTCAACCAGGTTTTGAATCTCTCTCTGACCTACACAGAGGCCACTAGACCTCGTTAAACCAGAAATAATACACATTTTCACATCTTTTGCCCAAACTAGATACATTTCTTTTATCCTAGTGGTATCCAGGGACAACAGGGACACAAGAGTTAACAACTGAAATACTGAACAGACTCTAAGGAGTCAGAAAATGTATGATATGCCTATACAGTCTGTTTATGAGCTGTACTTTGAAGTTACAGACTTGGGCTATAACCTTAACTGGAAGGGGGTGTTTTGAGTGTCATGTCTGGTTTGCTAGTTATAAAAAGTTAAAAATAGTCCTTTAGGATCTTCAGCCCACCTGCCCTCTACGTAAAACTGCAGTATGTAAAGTTTATTAAAAATATATATTTTTTTACTTTATTAAAATTATCGCTATGTCCTGAGAATATAAGACAAATCTGTGAAAAAGATTAGCTCCTCTGCTAACCAGCAGGTTGTCCCTGTGAACCTGCTGGTTCATCTGAACAAGTATTCTGCTCTGTCAGACAACCAATCAGAGCCAGGAGGAGGGTCTTAGCGCTGTCCATCATCTTCACACCCTGGTCTTCCTGGAACATTACGTTGCTTCTCCACCATTAGCATATTTAGAAGCATGAACATGAGGTTGATTGACAGTGTCTGGTATTTTGATACTCTGCCCTCCTCATATGTTTCTGTTAGCGGGAGCTAATGTTTATGTGAGCTATGCTACTTTAGCTGTTCGTAGCTAAGTCCTTGTAAGATACCTATATCTTGCTGACAATTTACTTGTAAGTTTGTTTTTCTTATTTCAAGTGAACTAAGATGTTTGCGCTAGAAACTAGACAAATATACTTGGTAATATTTAGTGGTTTTGCAGTGTAGCTGGTAATTTCATGAAGCCGATGCAAATGAGAGCTTCTGTTCTGTAAATGTTGTCCTGGGTGTTTTATGACTTCCTGGATCAGACTTTAATGCACTCTTGGAATAAATTTGGTAGCAGGATTGTTGTTGGTAAACTTTACTGCAACCACAACCCATTTGAATTATACACGAAAAACAGTTTAATCCAGCACAGCTGTGGGGTGTTGATTAAAACATAAGTGTCCAGCCACACCTCTTCACAGTTTTGCTCCAGATTAGTCAATTTTCTGACGTGTTTTTGCAGCGCTGACATGCCAGTGGAGAGTTGACATTTCCTTTATGTCTTCAGAGAAAAAGATCCTTTATTTCCAGAGTTGAACACAGGACAAAAACCATGATCTCACCGCTGTGTGGGGAGATGTCCATGTGTATCACCTCCAGCACTGCTTGACTTAATCTTGTTATTGTTATCTTGCTGGTGTGGTTACAGTGATTTATGAGGAGCTCCCATTGAGTCTTAAAGGACACTAACTTTAAAACTGAGACATGTTCAGCACAAACCTGTGATAATCACCCAGGTCGATTACGCGGATGAAAGGAAACTGCAGGTTTTGAGCGTTCATGTCATCATCAGCTTGTTTCTCCAGAAATCTGGATGTCATCACGTCCACTTCACTCCAAATGTTGCCATATCCGATTAGATCTTAATGGGAGACAAGAAGCAGCTGATGCCAACTATTGAGACACTCAGTAAAGACTCACTCGCTACGTTTCCATTACGCAAATTTTAACTAAGAAAATAGATTTGCTTAATGGAAAGCTTTTGCTCTAGGATGATTTTTAGTTGTATCAAAATAGATGTATTTCACAAAACTGTAATAGAAGCAAATTTTTTGCATCAACAGCCGAATGTTACTACTGGTGAAAACCATGAAGAAGACAACAGGAAGGAAGTAAAATTTTATATATTTTTAGCACCTTTTGCAGATAAAATCACAAACTGTCACAAAGCGCATAAGAAAATTTAAGACCACGGTTCTTGGTGCATAAGCTTCAGTTTGTTTATTAGATATTCAGCTCATATTTCACTGTGTTTCTGCATTTCTATAAATCATCAAATGTAAAAATACACTTCCTATTGAAAGTTAGATTTTTTTTGTGTGCAATGTTTACAAAATCCAGAGCAAAAAGTCACTTTGCACTGCAAAAACACAAAATCTTACCAAGTATTTTTTAGTTTTAAGCGTAAATATCTTAGTAAACTTAAAATAAGACAAAACTAACTTAGTAGTTTTTCTGTGAGATATAGCAGCTTAATTTAAGTCCTTAATATTGATGAAAAAGTTCTAGTTCACTTATTACCTTGGAAATTGTCATTTTATAAGTGAATTGCCAAAGAAACTACAACATTTTCATTCAAGGAATCAAGGAGTTATTGACTTAAAACAAGCTCCTATGTCTTGCAGAAGTTATTTTTCAGTTAGTTTTTCTTATTTCAAGTTGAACCGAGACATTTGCGCTGGAAACTAGACAGTTGTCAAGATTTCATATTTTTGCAGTGTGAAAATTTGTGAAGTGTAACATGAAAGCAAAAACAGAAGAAACCAAGACTTTTTCACAGCATTAAATAACCAAATCTGGAGCAGTGTCTTTATTATTTGTTATTAGAAAATACTCTAATTTAAATTTTATTTAAAAATTACATGCTCTGAGGATAAACTGGTCTAAAATTATCTACCCTGCTTTGACTGAATCAAAGAAGTTGAAAAGATGAAAGAACGAACAATTGGCTCAGATTTCTGTGATAAGATCTTTATGAACCCAATCAAACTGTTCAACCACAAGTTTCTACATGTAAATATGAACCACATTGTGGGCTGACATCCTATAGCCGAGGTGTTTACAATAAAATCCCCTCGGCACACGTGAAACATCTGACGCCTGCGCTAATCCAAAGTTACCGACAAGGATTTCACCAACGTCAAATCACAGAGTTCCGTTTCAAAGGCCGCTGCAGTCGGCCAACAATTTGACCATCTGCTGTCAGCACTGAGCGCTGCGGGGTCAGGGGTCGCCATAAGATGGGATGAGATGATGTCATGGACAAGGGAATAGCTCTGAATCTTCCCTCGACTGCAGACGTTTAATTTGCACCGCATTAACCAAAGTGAGTCCAGGTTTTTACCTATGACCTGCTTCGTTGTTTAAACGTTAAAGTTGGAACGTGCATAACCCTGATGACATAATGAGCTGCCTTCTTCCTCCGACTTTAAGGTTTTTTCAGAGTTTTTCCCCTCAAATGGATGAAACCATCTATGAGTCTTTACTTGTAGCTGAATGTCTGTTGTTTTAAGGGATGTGGAGGGTTTAAACCAGGGGAGTCCAAACTTTTTGCCATCTGGGCCAAAATTGTAAACTCAAAAGTAGCAACAGGCCAAAAATCCTGATGAAAAAAATTATCAAATAATTTATTGCAGATCCAAAACTTGAAAGGGATTTTTAGGACTGTTTATTAGGGCCATTGTAGATGGAAAAAAGAGTAAATCTCCACCAAATACTCTGAAATTTTGTGATTAATCTCAGGTTTTTTTTGTTTTTGTTTTTTTTTTTTTATAAAACTTGAACATTTTGTAAAAAAATTTTTCTGATATTAATCTAATTTTTTTTTTTTTTTTTTTTAGTAAATGTCCTTGTTTTTTTGCGAATACTCTAAAAATTTCTGAGTTTTAGATAGAAATTAATTACTTTTTTTGTCTTTTTTAAACAATGGCAGCGATTTGCCGTAGTAGATTTTGTATAAATAAATGTTTTTATTTTATGTATTAAAATAAAAACATTTAGTTTCAGTTTCTTTTGGACTTGATTTAATAAATGTATTTAGAACAGGATTTGAGTCTCTTTCTTTCAAAATTGCTACATTTAGTCAATTTAAGGACGAATAAAAGCTGATTTGGATGCAGCAAAGTTGGCTTTTCAGTAAAAGTCTCTGGTTTTACCTTCTGTTAAAACTTGGTTATAAAACATAAATAATTAATGTTGTATTTTACATTTTCCTGTGTAGTAAAATCATTATGGTAACAATTTTTATCCTGATTACAAATTAAAAGTCTCCATTTGCATCAGCGGGCCAAATTTGTGTAATTTTTGAATCACAGTTGGGGGGCCGCACAAAATTAGTCAATGGGTCACAAATGGCCCCCGGGTCCTACTTTGGATACCCCTGGTTTAAACTCAAACGTCTTTATGACATGCCTTGCAAAATAATTTGTAAAGCAAAATATGAAGAATGTGAAATCTGTAATAACACTCTTCCCATCATGATTTATCAGTTAAAACGTCAAACATTTCAACAAAAGAGATTAAAAAACCCAATAAAGCTGCTGGAAGTGACACCGAATTTATGTGGTTTTTCTGAATTCAGCTAAAAGCTGAACGATTTTACTAAAAGAGAGGAATCAAACCAGACTCACAAGCTTGGAAAACTCATTACTTTGGCTAAATATCTTTGAGATCTCTGCCGAAAAGACAAGTTAACCTGTCAGGAAGCATCTTTACCGCAAATCTCCAGCTGCAGGTATTAAGTCAAGGATTTAAATGTGATAACAGTGAGTAAAACAAAGAAATAAGGAGATCAAATGGATAGAGAGAAAGACGGACCATTTTCCTTTTCATTACCAGCTTTCTGGATGAAACTGGAACTATTTTAATAACAAAACTGCAAATATCTTTGTCCACTTGAAATACGACAAAACTAAAAATTCAGACTTAGAAATTAAACTGATAACTTTAGATTATAATGTTTTAAGACTTTGAAGTTCAGAAATTAATATTGAAACGTACTTTTGTTTAAATTTAGGTGAATAGAAGAGAAATATTCTTTATTATTCCACCTTTGGGAAATTCAGGTGTACCTGCAGCAAGTTACAGGTAAACAAAAAACGGCAGCAAGAATACATTTACAACAGAGAAATAATACTGAACATTTTAAAAAGAAAATAGCATACTCAGGTGTAAATAAATGTCCAACTGAGTGTATTTGTGTATCAAAAGCAGCAACAAACTATTTACAAAAAAATGAGCAGGAATGTTATTTGAAATGAAACAAAAATCAACAGGAGGGACGTAAACACTAATCGATACTCCATTGTCCATCAATGAAGGAGGAATTTAACTATTTAATCAATTTTCTAGATGCAAAACAATCCCAAATTAAGTCACAACATGTGAAAAAGATACTAAGTCATATTTAACCTCCATGAGACGCATAAATTTATCTTTATGGTTTAAATCCAGCATGGCTTTAGTCAAACGCTCCAACTAAACGATCTTATCTGTTTCAAAATATATTGAATCTGAAGCCTAATAAGTTAGACTAGAGAAAGGAGGCCAACATCATTCCTGCATGTCATTCTGCAGACAGAGAACCTGCTGATTAAGAGGTCAGTGTGTTATCACAGAAAACATTCATGTAAGCCTCTGCGTTGCTTCACAACAGCAGCGGTTTCACAAAATTCAGAGCCGATAATGAAATCTGTCCATCTGCTCTTATATGCATTTAAATTAAGATATAACTATACCATAATGCTGCAGTTTGAAGACTTTAGAAGCACGAAGGATATTTTTCAACACGATAACACATTTTTCTGGACGATAAATTATCCCAGAAATGATTGTGATAAACGATAATGTTGTTTTGAGACCATTTTAAATATAAAATCTTTCCAATTGTTTTTCAGTGCAAATATCTTAGTTCACTTAAAAATACAAGTAACGTTCAGTAAGATATACTAAATGTTTTAAGTAAATAAATCAATATGTAAAAGTGCCAGTCACATTGGCAGATAAATCTTGCTGAAATATTTCTTCCAAGTCTTATTTCAAGTGTATGAAGATATTTACACTGAAAACCAGACAAAAATACTTGGTGAAATGTTATGTTTTTGTAGTAAAATGCGATATTTTCTACAGAATTCTCCACACAGTGGAAGACAGTTTATTTATTGTTACGACTGGCTCAAGGTCAGAACAAAACAAGAGACCATGCAGTGGATAAAGTGCATAAAAAGGAATATTTATTAACAAAAACAACAATGGATTGTGGATGTCAGTATCGGTGGTGTATGAGTGCATATGGAAGTGTTGAAGTGCAAAAACAAACGACAAACTCAAATGTGCAAAAGGAGGGAAGCTGATTCCTGGCAACAAAACACCACAAGCATCAAGCGGCAGAATGGACACCGAAGGCGACCCAGAAGGTGGAGACGACCAGGTTTAAATGCTCTGTGCTCCAAATTAACAAGTCAGCAGCACCTGTAAAGGGGAGCAGCACAAAGTCGGACAACAAGACACCTACAACTGAGCCCATAAGGTCCTGGGCCAAAACAATTATCCAAAATAAAGCAACCTGAAACAACAAATAAAACAGACCACACCAAAATGTGCTATAAAGACTCTGTAAACAGGATTGTCCTTCTAAATATATTAGTCATCAAGCTCATTTTAGTTTTATCATGCAATTAATTGCTTAATTGCTTGTTCGTTGCTACAGGTTTAGACACGCATCGCATCATCGCCCACAGGCCTCTGCATCAGTTCATCTTCTTGTTTTCCAGAAGAAGCTGAAAACAGTTCGTACTCAGAAAGCGCTGTGTGAATTGTCTCAGTGTTCTTGTATGAAGGAAACTAAAGTTGGGCAATGCTGTAATTCTGGCAGAAGTAACCCAAAGCTGCACTGCCTTAAATGGGAAACAGAGCTGGGAGACCTGTGCTTTACTACAGCCTGGTTCTGATTAAGACCAGACTGATCTGCTTGTTCTTGGTGCAGAGCCACAGCCAGTTCCTGTACGGGGACAAGGCTGTTAACATCATGGTGTGAGAGCGCCTACGTTGGTCCGTTGGCCTTTCAGACGTTTATATCAGCTCTCAGTTTTATCGGCTCCTGAGGGGCTGATGACCACGCTACACATAACCTCACAGAAATACCAGGTCACTCATATTGTTGAGTTTATAAAACTCACATTGGGTATCCATTTGCAGAAATGCACCACTCCCAGTTAAAAACAACCTTGTGTACATGCTGCTCAATGTGCTAATGGTGGAGAAAAAAACTCACTGTTCCAGGAAAACTGATTATTCACCATCTTCCATGCTAACCCACCTAGCTTTCAAAGCAGGCTCTGTTATCAGAAAAACACTGAGGTTCTGAGCGGCGCCTATACAACGGTGATTGACAACATACAGTAGCTTTAAACATTTTTGTATTTTGTAACATTACATCATATAAACTTTAGTGTATTTTTTGTATTGTAAAGCAAAATAACAATTACAAATTGTTTAATAATTCTTTACAAATAAAATGTAAAATCCAATCAGCCACACTTTGATACGCCTCAGTAAAATGTAGCAATGGGTCCATGGTAACTCTGGAGGAGCAACGGAGATCAGGTAGGAGAATCTGTAAGCTTAAAGCTGCAGTATGTAACTTTTATGAAAAATGGTTTTTTTTATATTTGTTAAAACTGTTGTGACAGTTTGATATGAGACAAATAATCTGTGAAAAGATCAATCTCCTCCACTTTTCCTCTGCGCTACTACTGCTGTCTGAGGAAATGAACCAATCAGAGCCAGGAGGCTCTGATTGGTTCTTAGGGCTGACAATCATTGCCTATCAATGTGCTAATAGTGGAGAAACAACCGACTGCTACAGGAAAACAGTTATCAATGGTCATGCTAACTAGCCTAGCATTCACGACAGGCTTTGCGAACTGCTGCGTAGCAGTTAGCAAAGAGAGGAGGGTCGATTGTGATTGACAGCGCTAAGACCCGCCTCTTGGCTCTGATTGGTTGTTTGTAGTTAACCCTGGGAAAAGGCGGAAGAGCTAATCTTTTTCACAGATCCTTATAAATACCATCGTGTCACATTTATTTATTTTAACTTAAGTTTATTTGATAGGGACAGACACACATTGACATAGACAAACTAACCAAACAGCAGTCCCATGTTTGTGTCATAGTGCAATAGCAACAGCTAATTCGCAGCACTTGTCCCAAGATGGGGTTTTAAAAAGCACCTCTACAAAATGTAAGTGATAATCATTTAAAATAGCACAACATAATGTTGACATCTACAAACAACCAGTGGTGACAGTGTTAACAAATATGTAAAAAAATATATTTTTTAAAAAGTTACTGCAGCTTTAGCCAAAACACACCCCATGGTAGTGGCAGCATCATGCTGCGGGGATGATTTCCTTCAGAAGGCAAGGCCAAACTGATTCCTTACTGATGCTGTTAGCTAAAAGAATCTCAGTCTGTATGAATCATTGGTTCACTCTGACATATTTACGACTATAGGAAGAACTTCATGTTTTCACAGCCTGCAATCCATGATCTTCCTGACGTTTATTTATTTAGCGCCATTATCATGTCAAATTCCCACTTTGTTCTCCTCTTTTCTGCTTTACTCCAGCTGGACTGAGTGATGAGTCATTAAATTAAAAACCCTGAAAAAGCAAATGTTTTGGCTTCAGGGTTGTGTTGTAATTGTGAAAATGTTTGCTTGGTGACAGTTAACTCCAACAGCAACTTCACTGAAATGAAACGTCAGAGCTGAAATGTTTCCTCTCCGGGTGATATGTCGTACTTGTGAGGGATTAGGAAGTAGATTTATTAGAATTAAACACCGTGCTAGCTCGCCATAGCAGGATCAATGAAAGCCACTCATCTGTGAAGTTGGGTCAAACAGATGTCCTGTTTTCAAAAGCACAGAGGAAATCAAAGCAGTCAGCAATTCCCTCAAATTTAATGTCACCACATTTAGATATTAGATAATTTATTAGCAGGTTTGCTCTGTGGGACTTTAGGATTACATATTGTAGAAGTTTTTTTTTTCTGAATCCATAAAACTAATAAACATTTTAATAATTGTTTGTATATTTCCTCCTTTTCAGTTTAATTTTTAAGGTTAGTTATTGACACCAGTAACTCGTAGATAACTATTAAAAATGCAATTTTGAGAAAAATTACATTTGTTTCTATTAAAAAGGCTTTGAAATTTGCAATCAAGTTTAGGGAAGAGATGTTTCTCTGCTGCCATCTTCTGGAATGGCGGCAGATTTTCTAATCAGAAAGCAAACAGTTTTGTTTTGTTTTTGACATTGCACTTTTTAGTTACCTGGGTTTTGTGAGGAGTCGTTTAATTAACTTTTGGAATTTGCTAATTCGCAAAGGAAGTTATGAGATTTAATTTAAATTCCTTGGAAAAGAAAGAGACGTGTACATATATATTTATACTTCCAAACTTAACACTTCATACAAGAACTCAGATATCTGACTAATTTGAGTCTAGAGAAGTAAAAGTAGAAGTTTTGACATAAAAATTGTTTTGACTCAAGACTATTTAAAAATTCAAAGTAGATATTTCAAGAAGCTCATGAAGAAGCAGTGATACAGACTAATAATTATTACATTACCATGTTAATATTTTAAAAGCAGGAAAGTGCAATAAAGTTTTAAATATACACAGTTGTTTCGTAACTTCAGGGTTCATACGGATTAAATTTATCGCAGAAGAACGTCAATAGGATGTTTTCCTGCTGCACGTCGCTCTCCTTTCCAGCAGGTGGCGGTAGTGTATTAAACCGTCATTTATTAAACCAAGAAGTAAATCGACGTTAGAAGCATGGAGACTCGCTGCAACTGAAGAATTCTTGACCTTTCCAACTTAATACTCTAATCTGGTTTCAGTGAGTTCGTTTCTGTACATTTTTGCCTTTTCGGTCAATCTTTATCATATCAAAGTCTCGTTTTCCCCCATTGACTCTTGAAGAATGATCGTATCTGGGATGTTAAAGCTAATGTTAAGCCAACACGGAACCTCTTTTATTGTTTATTATGTGACAGATTAATGTAAACCTCGACAGTAGGACGACGGTAAATATTTAATATTTAGGGGTTTCCTTCACAAAGTGTCACTCAATCTGTTTTCACGTCTCTCATGTCTGTTCTTTATTTCATGTAATTTTCATTTGTTTTTCTTTCCGGGTCAGGAAAGCTGAGCAGAATGTCAGGAAAAAATGTCGCAGTCCATGCCAGATGGGTCATCGGTAAAGTAATCGGGACCAAGATGCGGAAAACTGCTAAAGTGAGAGTGACAAGACTGGTGCTGGACCCCTACCTGCTGAAGGTGAATCTGCAGCTAATGTGGATGATTCCTGTGTGAGAAACAAACCAAACAGGTGTTCTGTGTAATACAAGAACTTTAAATCTAAAACATATACAAATAGTTTTAGATCCTGAGTGTTGGATGTATAATTTGTCATTCACTTCTGTTTGGAGGAATTAAACGGAACATGAATCTGTATTGTAGTTATATTGGCCAGAAACATGTATTTACACCGGGATTGATCAGGTTTTCTTAACTGCCAATTTCAGTTTTCACCTAAAAGCTTTTTTTAAATTGAAGTGCATAAATTGATTTTCTGTATTTTGAATTTTCTTTTTCAAAGTATTTCAACCTGTAGCCAGTATTTGATGGTTAATTATAACTTCCTTCTAAGTTTAATTGCAAAATAATACTATTTCATCGAACTCCCTTGCAACTAAAATCTGCATATTGAATGTATAGTACTTCATAAATTTCTCTAAACAGAATATGTGTGTATCATTGTGCATTTAAACTTAACTAAGTACATTTTTTTCGCTTCCTTTTTAGTACTACAACAAGAGGAAAACCTACTTTGCCCATGATGCTTTGGAGCAGTGCACTGTGGGAGATATCGTCCTCATCAAGGCTCTGTCTGTGGCAAGATCCAAACATGTGAAGCATGAACTTTCTGAGATCGTCTACAAAGTGGGCCGGGTGGTGGATCCGCTGACGGGAAAGAGTGTTGCAGGAGCAGAGTTTGTGGAGCCTCTGTCTGACCTTCTTCTAGAAGAGAAGATTTCTCTGTCGGATAAACTCAAAGAGCTGAACATCTCAGCTGCAGTTGATTCTCCATCTGTACAAACTCCGACTTCATGATAGGAAACTGTTTTCTTACATGCCACTCTGTAATGTTTTTGTTTCAATAGTTAATAAAAAGATAAGTATGTAAACATTATGGGTTCAACAGAAGCCTAACTCTAATATTACTTTCAAGAATATAAATTTGATTATTTTGCCATGAAATGAAAATGGGAAAAAGTTCATGCTTTGTGATGTCCTCTGGGGTTCTGGGAGAGATTAAAAATCTAAATTTTAGTATTTAAAAGCCTTAAATATGCCAAGATTTTAAATAAAACAATTGAACTAAAGGCAAAAATGCCTCTTTGGATTGTAAAGGTTGCAGATCTTTGAAGTTTTCTAGTCCACTGGTTCTCAAAACTTCCAGTTTTCAGAAGAAAATGTCAGTGATTTTTGAGTTATGAAGTGGTACTGTGGCAACACAATCAGCAGCATATATATTCACCAATATGTGGCTTTTATTTATCGAAATCCCTCTTATTTAAAAAAGAAAAACATTTACATTATAAAATGGATGTGCTTTTTAATGTTTATTTTTGGTATTAAGGTTATCTTCTCAAGAGGATCTCAAGGCCTTTCACATTTTTGAGATGCCAGTTTGGGAACTACTGTAATGTACTAAAAACTTGTGTGGCTGATTAATATAAAATATGCACTTTAATACAAATGCATATATTATTGCACTGCAAAAACACAAAATCTTATCAAATATTTTTGGTGTAGTTTCTCATGCAAATATCTTGACAAAACTGAAATAAGTAACTTACAAGTAACTTTTCAGCAAGAAACAGGAGCACATTTTGAGTCAATTATTTCTTAATATTGATGAAAAAGTACATATTCAAATAAATTCACTTATAAAGCACTTTTCCCATATAATGGTGAAATAATCTGCCAATTGAACAAGTATTTTTTCCATCAACATTAAGGAATTATTTACTTAAAACAAGCTATTTCTTGATGAAAAGTTAGTTATAAATCAGTGCATTTGAAATAAGACAAACTAAGATATTTGCACAAGAAACTAGACCAAAATTACATGGCAAGTTTTTGCAGTGTTTTTATACGGGAGATTTTCAGGCGAATGTTTTGGAAATGAAACAAAAATCAAATAAAACATAAAAGTCAATAGAAAAGCGCATATGAGGAGATAAAACTAACTTTGTCGACCATGAACAGAATGATTGTGCTGTTTCGCAGCTGTAAAAATGTGATCCCTGTGTTTATCATCCTCCACATTGTTCTCCAGCGTCATGTCGCCCAGTCAGCTGCCCCGTAAACAGCCCGGACTGTGGCTTTGCTGCAGCCGCTCCTCCAGCCTCCCACTGCCTACAGGGAAACATGGCGAGCAGAGTCCTTCACAGAGTGGCCACCGGCCTGCACTGGAGGACGGCCAGACTTCAGGCGAACGTCCCGGCAGCCATCACCTCCAGGTCAGAGTTAGCCAGATGCTACCTGCTGATTCTGAGAGGTTTCTTCAAAAAGTTAGCTCGGTTTTAGGAAAAGTTTACACTAATGACAAACTCTGGGATGCTAGGTGGCTAAGCTAACATAGGGATGTAGCTAGCATTAGCCGCTTAGCATTAGCGCTGAACTTGCTAACTTTCGGCTAATTATGACCCCGTTGAAAAGTTAAAAGTTCGGAACATGGTGCCGTTTGTAATTACATCTGCGAACATGGAGCTGTGTTCTAAAGCCGATGACACAAAACAAAGTTAGAAGTGAGGCTGTCACTCCCAAAGTGATTTAACTTCAAGGTCAAAACAGAGAGAGTTCAGTTTTACAAGGCTTTCCTCTTAAAACATAGTTTCTGGTTGATTTGTTCATGAATATTTACAAAAATCTACATGTTCATTGTCTTTGAACGAATAACATTATCGAAGAATATCAGTACAATGGTGTTATTTATATTTAATTTGTGATTAAATAAAAATACATTAGTTTTCTAATAAAACTCATTGCAGTGACTGGAACAAAGTTTTAAACTGTTAGTGGTTTAAAATATGCATACAAATTAATTGGGTTTTTTTCACCTTGCCAGTTTGTCATGTCACTTTATTTTGTTTTAAGTACTGACGTGTCAGATGACGTTGAGCTACCGTTATCAGCAAATAATAAAACCTTGCATTCTGACATTTAAAAGTGAACAAAATTCTAAATGTTTGTGATTGTTATTTGATAAAAATGTAAAAAAAATAATAATAAAAAAAGTCCAAAGGGTGTAAATACTTTTTTAAAGTGGTGCATTTCATCAATTCTCGAATATAATCCTAACTCATTGAAAGACATACTTTTAATCTTTATTATTAAAATTAGTTGGATGCTTAGGTTGAAGTAACTAGAGGATAAAAACAGCAAGTCTATTTATGACTTTCAAGGGTCTGAAAGGATTCAGTATAAGAGCTTTTTTGTTCTTAAGCTGATTTTTAGTACTGTGCAGCAGAAAAACGCTTAATTTTATTTATTTTTCTGTGCAGGGATTTCTCAGGTCTTAAATCTCTTTTTGTGAGAAAAGTTGACCCCAGAAAAGATGCCCACTCTCATCTACTATCCAAGAAAGAAGACAACAATCTCTACAAAATACAATGTACGTATTATGGCATTATTTCCTCTATAGTAATTTCATGAAATGTAAAGTTTTCATGTTGTCATTTTCACTATTTGTCCACTTATCGTTTTATTTTTCCCCCTCAACAGTTCATAATGTTAAACCAGAGTGCCTTGATGCTTACAATGAACTTTGGTAAGAAAAGTTAATTTAATCTCTCTCTGTTAATCTCAGGTTTAGTACATTCCTGCACATTTCTGTGTGTTTTTGTCCCCAGTGAAAAAGTACTACCCTCCATCCACGCTGACCCTGAATACCCCTGTGAGCTGGTGGGCACCTGGAATACCTGGTACGGCGAGCAGGATCAGGCAGGTAAAGAGGCCGCAGCATCTCACACAGTTAATCAGGCCTCTACTTTCATTTACTTAGCTGTCTAGATGAACTGTTTTTCAATTAGAAAAACAGTGAAAGTAAGACAATGATGGTAAAGTTGATAAATAATGAATCTACACTAATTTATTACAAACCTTGATGTTTAACTATTAAGCTGTCTGGGTATTGTTAAACATTGGAGGTCTTGAAATGCTGAGTTAGCTGCATCATCAATCAGCTTTGTTGAAATCATGTGAAACATTTTTGTAAATATGAGTTTTGTGCATCAACTGCTTTCATAACAAGCCGTTGATAAAATTATGAGCCAGAGTTTACATTTCAGTTAATAATTAGGTTGCGATTATCAATAATTCAGCCAACAGGATATAAACTGTACAGGAGATGTGAGGGATTGTCATCATAAATCCTCAGTTTGTTGCTAACACGTAAAAACAAGTATATGTCTACTGCAGTAAAATGGTTTTTGAATAATGCTTTTCCTAGCACAAGAATAAGGCAAATTGAAGGCATATTATGTTATTTTAAAAAATGAAATGCATTCTGAAGCTCTAAACATATGTTTTTTTGTTATAGTTTTCAAGTGTTGAATCAAAGTGCCTTGCAATAGTATTCAAATCCCTGGAATATTTACACATTTTTGTCACATTACAACCACAAACTTTATGTATTTTGGGAGGATTTTAAATGACAAAGAAAAATGGAGCTGAATGGTTCGTTCACACCGCATGTGTTTCACGCGTCAAAAACTCGCCCGACACTTTACGTTTGACGCATTTACACTTTGAAGTCAGACGCTTGATATTTTGCTCTAAACGAGCATCAGACGCATCAAAATCTCTGTAGGCGGCGTTAAGAGGAAACTCCTTGGCATGCGTGTGCTTCAAACTTCCACCGTCTCCTTCATGTTTCGTCTAAATAAATGTTTATTTAATGTGACTCAGCATTTTTGCTGGACGGATTTGTATAGCTCAAATCTGGGGAAATATTTTCAAATAGTAAAAGGTATAACTTACTCGACATTTCAACTTTCTCGCTGATCCTTTTCCAAACGAGATCCTTTTTATTTCTGTCTCTCAAGTCGTAACTTGATTGTTCGTATATTTTAGGACGAGAACAAACAGCGACAATTAGTTTATCCTCCATTATTTGAGTTTATTTTGAGATTACGTCAGAAAATGTGCCACTATAGGCTGGTTTACGTTCTGTGAAAGTTCAAATTTTCCAACTCCAGCTTTGGATGCATCGAATGCTTGGGAAAGAGGGGGAAAATGTTGTTTGTAATGTGACAAATATAAGTTCCACACATGTAAATACTTTTTTGATGGTTAAGGAGTTTCTCTCTTCTGACACAAACCAGCAGAGTCACAGCTATTTTAGACAACGACCAGCTATGTCTGTCCTGCTGTTTTCCTGGCTGTTGTCCATTTTGTCCTGTGATTATATTTTGTTCCTCCTGAACTTTAATCTGACTCTGTGATACGAACAGAAGTGGAAAGGATGCAGAAGTTAAACATGAACCACATGTGAACATTAAAGTCCCTTAATGGGGAAAAATAAAGAGGAATGACAACGACCTTTGGGGTTTTTACAGCATTTATCTGCATTGTGGTTGCTTTAAATCTGAAGCTGGTGATTTTACAGCTTTATTTTTAAGGATCTGTGTTAATGAGGTGCAACTAGAACTGACTGCAGTTTGGCCCGGAGGAAAACATTTTCCAGAGCTGCATTATTTCTGGCTCTTCTGCTCCTTCTATTCTAGTTCACCTTTGGAGATATCGGGGAGGATACCCGGCTCTCACCGAAGTCATGAACAAACTCAGGCAGAATAAGGTAACAGGGATTAGTTCAGCTCTCTGTACGCTGCTGACCTAAAGGCCACAAAAACAGCCACAGATCAGGTTGTAGTGTCTCTGTGGCTCTCCAGCTGTTTCCCGTTTAGCTAAGTAAAAAGGATATTTACCGAGTTAGAGAATCAGCCGCATGCTGAATGTTTGGTAAGTATAGAGTCAGTTTCTGTGTTATTAATGTTGTTTGTGATTACTCTCCAAAAATAGAAACATAGGTATGCACCGATGAAGAGCTTTAATATAAGAACTAGGGGTGCACCGATAAGTCAGCCTTGATGTCCTTCCTTTTGGGAGTTTGGTGATCAGGTCTAAAAATCAACCACTGTCTTCTTCTGCTCTGCTGTGTTAGAGGTTTATCTAACAGGTCACGTCTATACGTTTGCAATTTACAATAATCACTGTTGCCAACTTTGCAACTTTCTTGCTATATTTAGCATCAATTCAGACCAAAAGAATCAGAATCGGCCAAAATCGGAATTAGCGGATTAGGGTTTTTAAAGATTGGTAATCGGCGATTGGACAGAAAGCTGCAGTCGGTGCATGACTACTTATTACTGAAAATATGTTTATTAAATTGAACCCAAAAGAAACTTAAAACAAGATGCTTTTCTTTTAATAAAGCAAACGTGGAAAATCTAATACAGCGTATTAGGGCCACTGTAGAAAAACAAAAATGTAGTAAATTTAAATTTTTGCCAAAAAAACACAGAAATTTTGAGAGTAATCAACATTTCAAAAGTCAGCCAAAATCGGACTTGATCTATGAAGCTTTTTAAAGATCGGTATCGACCAGAAAACTGCAATTGGTGCACCCCTAATAGGAACATCTAGGAATATCATTTATTTGTGATTTTTGTTGAATTGTAATATAATTACTGTTGCTGTTTTTTTAATTAAAACATTAGAATTGTTTTTATTTCCGAAGTGATTTTAAATTACTTATCCACACATTTTCTACAAAAGATTATTAATGATTTTAAATAATGAAAACAATTATTTCCCAGTTTTCTCATACCACGCCTGTCTTGCTTCTCTTGCCTAAAAATCTCCATTTACTTAAGCAGAAATCAGTTCAGTGTTTTGATAATTTCAGATGCTCAGTTGGGGGTTTACTGAGTGATGGTTTTGTCTTTATTTGTCCTGGCTGTAGGGGTTTATGAACTACAGGGATGAGAGGGGAAAGATGCTGCTGTCTCGTAGGAATCAGCTGCTGCTGGAGTTCAGCTTCTGGACTGAACCCGTCCCTCGTCCAGGACCAAACATCTACGAACTCCGGTCATACCAGCTCAGAGTAAGATTCTTGTTTTCACCTTCGTTCAGCTTTGAAGATCGTTTTCAACCAGAGTGAAAACCTAAATAAATGCTGTTCGTTTCCAGCCAGGGACAATGATCGAGTGGGGAAATTACTGGTAAGAAAACCTCTTTGTTAATTTTTACTGCACAAATAGTAAGTAACAAACGTAATGCGTCAGAAAAATTAGGAGAGACAGGTATTAATTTTAAATATATTTTTTGACATGATCCTTTTTTTGAGAATTTGAGTTATTTTGATTATTTGCTAAACATTTGATTAGGAATACACGATATATCTGCACCAACATCGGTATCGGCCGATCTTAGTCATTTTTTAACATATTGGTATCAGCCCTATTAATAACCAATAGTTATTTGTATCTATTGATGGTTGTTGGTTTTTTTTCCAAAGGTGTTGAAACATTTGTGAAATGTATATAATATTGGTAAATACCAATTATATATCAGAAATATTAACATTGGATATTGATATCGGCCCAAATTGTCATATCGATGCATCTCTGTATTAGATATAATAAATCTGGCCTTTTTTAATGCATGATTATAATTTCATCATTGAGAGGCATTTGTTTTTCAGTGAAAATCAAGCTAAAATATTGCAATGACTTAATCCTCAAACTGCAAATATTTAGTTGATAGTACTGAGTTGTGTTTACGTGTTTTGATGCTCTGCAGGGCTCGGGCGATTGAGATTCGCCAGCAGAACCAGGAGGCCGTGGGAGGCTTTTTCTCACAGATCGGAAGTCTTTACCAAGTTCATCACTTATGGGGTGAGGAAATTCTCCTGCTATTATTAATATGGTTAAAAATCAGTTTATTTTCACCAAGAGCCTGTGATTTTAAGGAATAAACATAATATGTTATGTAATTAAGAACTTCAGTTTTAAACTTCATGAATGTTTTCTCAGAATAACTTCAGCTTGAAGCTGTGAGTTGATTTAAATACTCAGCAAATTAATAAATATGTTTTTGTTTTGTTCTTTTTATCAACTAGCTTACAAAGATCTTCAGACCAGAGATGAAATTAGAAATGCAGCTTGGAACCGGGAGGGTTGGGATGAGGTCGTTTATTACACAGGTAAGCTTGAATTGGGGTCCAAACTTTATTCTAAGTATTGTTAATGTTGTGATTAAATTGAAATTACATTATTTTCTGTAATTATATGTATTTTAAGACAGATTAAACAAAGTCATATAGATCAGTGTTTCTAAACTTGTTCAGGCCGAGGGCCACTTACTCCTTTTTAACAAACACTAACAGATCACCTAACTACAAACTGCCACCGGAATTGAAATTGAAATAATAGTCTCTTAACTCGTCGTCTTTGTTCGAAATAAAATACATAAATAGTCGGAATGTCGGATGGGATTATTTTGTAAAAGTAACTGGCTGCAATAGAACCATGAACACATCAACTCGGGTGTTTTTAATTATTTACAGATTCTGAAAGTGTGGATTCTAAGCTTTCCAGTGATAGAAAACACGTGGAAATTAAAAAATATTCTTTACTCATAACATTTTAGGACTATTTGTAATTTAGACGCATAATAAAAGGAAAAACTGTTTTGAGTAGTGTTGGCAAAAACAAACATTTTCTTTCGTTCAATAGATCCCCAGCATAGTGTAATTGTAGGTGTTAAGCCGTTAGTCACCGCCGTATCGCAGTAGCATGCTATTATGTATCGTAATAAGGTTAAAAATAACTAAATAAAAAAGTTCAACTGTAACTCACCCTGAGAAATTTTCCACAGCTATCTTTAGGTTTTCTCTTTAGTGACCGGCTTTAAGCCATGTATCCATGATTATTTTAACCACAATCCTTTGGTAAGCTAGCTGGAGCGTCGCCCTTTAAGCTAACCTAACGGCAAATTAACGGTTGTTTACATGCAGTACCTCACGGACCGCTAGAGGGCGCACACGGACCACAGTTTGAGAAACAGTCATATGTCTATTATGTTGATCAAGAATGCATAGGTTATTGATTTATTAGCCAAATGAAAGCTAACTCTTTTTTTCTCATTACAGTCCCTCTTATTCAGCACATGGAGTCCAGAATAATGATTCCCATGAAGACTTCGCCCCTGAAGTAACCGCAGACTGAAGCTGTCAGCGCTACAAACACTCAGACCCATGAAGTACAACCAACCACCAGAATGTACACTGCCAGGAAATTCAACACAACCTGCTTATGATTTTCCTTCTTTTGTTTTTTTTTCTGTTTCTTAAATTTCTCTACTTTTTCTTTTTTTGTTGTTGTTTTTAAGAATGTTTGGTCAAAACTATTATCTCCAGAATGTTACTAGTTACTGTAATTAACGGGTTGTTTGAGTGTTACCGATCTGGAGTTTATCATGAAAGACGAGATGAAAGTTAAATTACAAAAGGATTCGTTAGCTGTATGGAAAACTCAAAATATTAAGCCTAAAAGTTTACAGTTATTTCATTAAGAGAAATGGGGTTCCTCCAAGTTGTTCTCCCTTTTCTTAGAAAACGTCTTGTGTTTACAAAGTTTTGTGAAAAGATTTGGGTTAGAATTATTGAAGTACTCATGATGCTAAAAATATATGAGGATTGTTCATAATGGCGCCAAAAAAACAACTTTTCTTTCCTCCTTTGCCTAACTAATTGCACTTCCAGGTTCTTCAGCATCGACACTCCTGGCTGCAGTAAATGGTTATTTAAATGTGTTCTAGTTAAGCAGAGCCAATGACTTTTTGCAAAAGAAGCTAATGTACACTGACTAGTTTGGGTTTATACCAATACAACTGATTAATATCTTCAGGGTGACTGTGTGCTCTAACTGAGATGAATTTTTAAGCAATGACACCATGTTGTTGGTTGAGGGTCTATTAAATAAGCTGTGTCTGTAAACAACTTGGGTCTTTAAAATCACTGTCGCCTCAGAGTGGAAAATATAAAATGCAGTGATTTAAGAAGATTAGTTGTACATATTGAATTAAATTTCTGATTAATAGAAGACTTTTTTCCTCTCGTTTATTTTTTAAACACATCAGTACATAAAATCTGACTTGTATATTGTTCCTAAAGGTCAAATGTGCCATTTTTTAACCAATCAGCAGACTCCTTGGGTGTGACTTGAGGTGAGTTTAAAGAAAGTTGGAAATCTCAATATGTAGTGAAATTGGAAATTAGGATTCAGTTATTTAAGCTAAAGTTCCGTTAACAATACACACCATGAATTGAATTTTGATAAAGTTAAATTTGATCAAAATAACCTTTCTTAACACTTAAAAAAGTTAAAAGCTATTTCTTTGTTCAGCAAAGAAGTAGCTTTTACGTCAATCTGTAACATATATATATATTAAAAAAAAAAAAAAAGCAAAAATAGCTTTAAGATTTTTGCAGAAATGTCAAAGTTGATGGGGGTGTAAATTATTTTTCACGAATCACTATGAATACTTGTCCATAAGAAACTTGTCAAGCGGAAATGGAATATCCTATCCTGCCGTTGGAACGTGAAGGCAGCACAGCAACACGTGTTGGAGCTTTCTGGAAGCAGACCCTCCTTTATGTAGCTATCCGAGCCCGAGCAGTGCTAACTCCCTGCCGGCGAGACTTTTTAACTTTACTCGCTCGCTGTACTGCCTCACCATGGCTGCCGTTAAAGCGCTGAACCCTAAAGCCGAGGTGGCCAGAGCGCAGGCCGCCCTGGCGGTCAACATCAGTGCCGCCCGGGGGCTGCAGGACGTGCTGAGGAGCAATCTGGGACCGAAGGGAACCATGAAAATGTGAGTGCCTCCGGGGCTCTTTGTGCGGTAGCTAACTAGCTAACATTTGTTAGCTACCGGTAAACCGCTTAGACATCAGTTTGTTTCCTCACGACTCTAACTTATGGGTCCACGGGAAGCCTCTACTCTCTTGTATAAAAAGTAAGAAACCACATTTACGTTATTTTAACCAAGGCCTCACTTGTGTACCCGGGTAACGGGTTTCCGACTGCACGTTGCCATGCCCAGTCATCCGCGCGGACACCGCTAAGCTAATGTTAGCATCAGCCGGCTAGCTCTCCAAGCTCAGGCTAGCAGCTTAAATCGGTGGTTATAAAGTTTACTGGTGTTCATACCAGGGTCATTAGATTACATTTAACGCTTTGTTCTTTAATTACACATTTTTAAAAACCCACCATATAATTGTGATTTTCGTTATTGACCCGACTGCACGTTTCTTTTCTTTAGAATTTATTTTAGACACGACTGCATAAAACAAATTCTGTTTTTTAAAAATAGTATCCAAACCCGGAGGTTGTAGTTATTCACTGTCTGTCATGTTAAATATTTGTCTTGCTACTTGCAGGCTGGTATCTGGTGCAGGAGACATAAAGCTGACCAAAGATGGAAATGTCCTGTTACACGAGATGGTAAGGAAGTAAATGCTTTTTATTCTGCATGTCTAAACCTTCATCCACTTGGTGTTCATCAATCAAATTTATTTGTATCGTACATTTCAGCAGTTCAAACTGCTTTACATCTTAAAAATACAAACATACAAAGTTAATAATTGAGAAAACCAGTAAACATTAAGTGTCAAAACTACATTTTCATGTGTATTAATATAGCTACTCTTCAAATAAACTTTCATACTTTAAACAATTCAAATGTAGTTTACAGGATCAAATTAATGTTGTAAAATTACTTATTAAAATGCAAGGCATAAAGTTTCACATTTTTAAAAAACAAATTTCATCAAGTTATTGAGGGATGATACTGCAGCTGTTGTTTTGGGTTAACTTCTTAATACAAGTCCTGTTTCTAAATGAATATGAATATGCACTTTGAGAAAAACCCGAAGGTTAATGAGATAAATAATGCGCACAGCGAACACCCAGGGATGCTACCGTGGCTCTCCCTGGTCTCCTGTGTCTGTGCTACAGTAACTCTGATTTGTACCTCTGCATCAGGAGAGCCTCCTTCTCTCCTGCATGTATTCAGCGAATCAGAATAACCTTTAGACTTGCAAAGTCTAATTTACAAGACTTTTAGTAGATATGTTACTATCAGCTGGAGTAAAAATATTTAAGATTTATTTTGGTGTTTTATAAACTGAATAACTTTCACATTTTTTGTTTGTTTCAAGCAAATTCAACACCCAACAGCGTCACTAATTGCTAAAGTAGCTACAGCGCAGGATGACATCACAGGGGACGGCACCACCTCCAACGTCCTCATCATCGGTGAGCTGCTGAAGCAGGCTGACCTCTACGTCTCAGAGGTAAATGTTCGATGGACGGGAAGTTCAACACATGAACCCTCTGCATGTTACCTGTTTACATCTAGAGATTTTGTGCATGCGCACAACGCTGGAGGGGAAAAAGATGATTCTTTTACATGCCATCCATAGCCGCTCTGCTACAATTCAGTTAGCGAAATAAGACCCGTAGATGTTGGTATTATTAATTTAGTGCAGTACACCATAGCAAAGGTAAAAATAACAAAAAAACTGTTAAACAACTCACGATTGTTTAACAGACTACGCTACACACAGACTTATTGCCAGTGAGTGACTACATCACTTTATATTTCAAGATTTGCCAAATATACACTTAAACATTTCCCAAAACAGAACATTGTGCATCTGTTTTTAGACTTCATGTTTATTTTGCGATTATTAATAAGTCGCCACTGTGGCAAATTAGCTGCTGGTGCTATTAGCTAAGTTAACACAGCGGTGGTTGATTAGCTAATTTAAACACCTGCTGTACGATTTGTTAGAGTTGGTGTTTAGGTTGCCTTTTTGTATTTTGTGACTGAACTGAAACACACCAAATTCCACATCATTTCTACATGTTAAGGTTTTCAAAGTCAAGTAGCATAACTGAACTACTTTCCTCTACTTTTTTTCTTAAAAGTTTTTCCTGGCCTTGTTATCTAGTTGTCATAACTATTGTTGACAATTAGTATCAAAGCACTGTGTCCCTTTTTGTTTTATATAGTGGGCGTGTTTTATATATTAGTGCGTTTATATTGATGACTTAACAGCTAAAACCAATGCAGCTTTTTGCCCTCCAGCAGGGAGATGGGGGCAGGATATTTCGTACATGAGTCACACTGCACAGGATCTACGTTCTCTAAACCTTCCTAACTGTCAGGAGGGTTTAGATGAACACATTTCTTAACTCGTTTCCGGTTTGGTTCTGCAGGGCCTTCATCCAAGAATAATCGCCGAAGGCTTCGAGGCAGCCAAAGAGAAAGCCCTGGCTGTTCTGGAGGAAGTGAAAGTGACTCGGGAAATGGACAGAGAAACGCTTGTCAATGTCGCCCGGACTTCTCTGAGGACCAAGGTCCACACAGAGCTGGCAGACCTGCTTACTGAGGTGAGGCGTTTAGATTGACCTCTGTGTGCTTCACTGAACCAGTTTAAAAAACCTGATGATTTCCTTTCTGTCTATGTTGAAAATCTGAGAAACTATTAAAATGTAAGCGATTTCCATGTTGAAGTCTTACTGCAGCTTTGGTCCTCCTCATTTTACTTTTTATATTTCACTCGTTGTGTAAATGGTGAACTTTGAGTCTTCACTTTGTCACTGCTTCTACGTAGAAGAGTGTTGTAGTTTACACAAAATGTTTGCATTCATTTTACGATTGTTAATGGAGATTAACATTTTCAAAATGAAAATGTTAATCTCCAGCTTTAAGTTTGTTCCAGACTATTTATTCACATGATGAAACATTAAAATGAAGTTAAATATTTTTAAGAAATGCTGATCCAGTGTTTCTGTCCTCAGGCCGTGGTGGACGCTGTGCTCGCCATCTCCAAACCCAACGAACCCATCGACCTGTACATGGTGGAAATCATGGAGATGAAGCACAAGACTGAGAGCGACACACAGTCAGTTTTAACAGAACAGAAACTTTTCTATAGGCCTTCGCAGCAAAAGCTCAGAGAAATCTAAAACCTGACCCTGTTTCACTCCAGACTGATCAAAGGTTTGGTTCTGGATCACGGCGCCAGACATCCGGACATGAAGAAGAGGGTGGAGGACGCCTACGTTCTGACCTGCAACGTCTCTCTGGAGTACGAAAAGACGGAGGTCAACTCTGGCTTCTTCTACAAGAGCGCGGGGGAGCGGGAGAAGCTGGTGGCCGCAGAGAGGAAGTTCATCGAGGAGCGCGTGCAGAAGATCATCGCCCTGAAGAAGCAAGTCTGTCCCAGCGACGACAAAGGCTTCGTCGTCATCAACCAGAAGGTAGACGAGTTTTAACGCCGTTAAATTGCTACATCATGGTGACGATGTTAGTCTGCAGTCTGTTATCCACGCAGAGTCCAAACGTTTTGCAACATTGACCAAAAAACCCAAAATCAAATAAATGGGAACAATAACTATTGTAGATTATGGCCATTGTAGATAGAAAAATGAGTAAATTTCTGCCAAAAACTCAGAAATTTGTGATTAATCTCAAAAAATTTTCCTGAAAACTTTGAAATTTTCAGCAACAAAAAAAAAAAAAAAAATCAACATTTTAAATTCAGAAATGTTCATATTTTTTTTTGTAGAAAGTTTCTGATATTTAAGAACTGGTTGGTTTTTTTTTGTCTAGCAAAACTCCTTGCTTGTTTTTGTAGACATTTTTTTACAAGTCAAAATCCCAAAAATTTAGTGATAAATTTCAGAAAATGTTTTAGAAAGCTTTGAGTAATTTACAAAAAAAAATTTACAAAGTTTTTTGCCAAATTTACAAAAAATACTTTTTTTTTTTTTTTTTTTTTTTTCATGTTTTGGTAAAAAAAAAAAAAAAGTTTGTAAATTTTTTTTTTTGTATTTTATTTGGTAAAAACAGTTCTTCTAAAAGCAAAATAAATGCTTCTTCCTAGCAAATAAATGCCCTTGTTCTTTCTAGAAATTTTCTGAGATTACTCCCAAAATTTCTGAGTTTTTAGACAGAAATTTACTTTAATTTGTATCATCCCTGAATTGCAGTTGGGGCCACAAATGGCCCCCGAGCCGCACTTTGTCCCCCTGGAGTCAGTGGGATTAAATGCGAACACCCAGGGACGCCGACGTTTCTCTGCCTGGTTTGTTTCTGTGTAACTCTGACCTGAACCTCTGCGTCAGGAGAGTCGCTCCTCTCACCAGTGGATCAGAACAGAACCAAATCATTAATTGGTTTAGTTAACGATGGTAAACGGGGCTCGTCTCTCTGCCTGCTCAGGGTATCGATCCGTTCTCCCTGGACGCTCTGGCCAAGGAGGGAATCGTCGCGCTGCGCAGAGCAAAGAGGAGGAACATGGAGAGGTAAGAGACTGTAAGAGGAATGCATTTATCATTTGCATTCCTCCCAAGAACAACTGTTGGCACTTTTACATGTTAACTTTATAAAGAAAAGCATTTTTTCCTGAAATAATTAGTGGTGATCACCTTCACTCTGTGCAGTTTTGGGGTGTTTGAAGATCCTTACGTGTTACAGAGTTCCTGAAAAGCATGGAACTTGATTTTCCAATTTTCCAATTATGAACAGCTGTGTGAAAAATAGAAAATTATCTTTCGTCATTTAGATCATGAAAATTACTAGTTTTACTAAGCGAGTGTTTTTACATGTCCACCATCTTAGATTTAAACTCAGTCCTGCTGCTGGTTTTAGGGAGAAATTGCACCAATCTGCTTCTCCGATTTTCCACAAACTGTCCGTCTCACTGTAAAGTATTATGAATTTTAAAATAAAGCTGAAGCAAGTTGATTTTCTTTTATCATTTGTTGAATTTACAGATAATAAAAACCAGGTCACTGTTTTACACTCAAAAGTTGAGATTGTTAATTACAGAGAAAAATTTGAGTGTTGTGTTTGTATATTTAAAGTTTAAACCTTGGTTGTGTTTTTATTTTTCAGGCTCACTCTCGCCTGCGGCGGCATCGCCATGAACTCCGTGGATGACCTCACACCTGAGTGTTTGGGTCACGCCGGGCTGGTTTATGAACACACACTAGTGAGTGCAACAAATTTATTCCTCATTTAATCTTTTTAGACAGATATTTTACTATCTTCTATCTGTTTTTGTTTTGTAGGGGGAGGAGAAGTACACGTTCATCGAGAAGTGCGGGAACCCTCGGTCCGTCACGCTGCTGGTGAAGGGTCCGAACAAACACACCCTGACGCAGATCAAAGACGCCGTGAGGGACGGCCTGCGGGCCGTCAAGAACGCCATCGAAGACGGTAACAAACCAATAAACATAAAATAAAACATGTAGCTTTTAAATTTAGGTTTCTGCACTTGAACCATTTACAACAGGGGAGTCAGAACGATTTGCCATTTTGGCCAAAGTTGTGAATTTAAAAAATAATCACAGGCCAAAAAACCCAACCTAAAATCAAATAAAGTAGCTCGTATTTATTGCACATCCAAAACTTGAAAGGGATTTTTATGACTCCGTATTAAAGCTTTTGTAGACAGAAAAAAGGAGCAAATGTCCACCAAAAACTCTGAAATGTTGTGATTAATCTCAGGGAGTTTTTTTTTGTTTATTTTTAGAAAAACTGGAAATTGTCCAGAAAATTTTTCAAAAAAAAAATTTAAACCTTTTTTTTTGTTTTGTAGAAAATTTCTGACATTCGTCTGAAAATTTCTTATTTTTTTCCCTTAGCAAATAATTGCCCTTGATTTTTTTGTTTTGTTTTTCTAGGAAATGTCTGAGATTATTCTCCAAAATTGGATTTTTTGACAGAAACTTACTTCTTTTTTTTTCTTTTTTTTTCCTGCAGCAACCATAATACGCCGCAACAGATGTTGCATGTTTGCCGTTTTAGTAAAACACATTAAGTTTTCAGCTTCTTTTGGTCTCAATTGAATAAATTTATTTTCAGTAATTAGAGCAGGATTTTGGTTACTTTGTTTTAAAACGTTTGCTTTATTTATTCAAGGTTAAGAAGGAATAAAAGCTAATTTGGTGTATTAATCTCTGGAAGTCTCTGGAAGAACCTGGTTTTACCGTTTGTTAAAACTTGGTCATTAGAAGACGAGTACTTTGTTTTGTACTTTACATTTTCCTGTGTAATAAAGTTATTTTGGTAACAATTTTTACTGTGATTATAAATTAAAAGTCTCATCTGCATCTACGGGTCAAATTTTTATCATTTTTGAATTGCAGTTTGACTCCCCTGACTTACATTTTGTCAAAAGTAGCTTTGGAGGCTCTTCAGTTTGCTTATATTATTTGTAAAATTAATATTTTAAAATACGAAATGAACTGCCTTTTGCACAGCGAACACCCAGGAACGTCATGGTGGTGCTTCCTGGTCTCCTCTGTCTGTGCCACAGTAACTCTGATCTTTTCCTCTGCATTAGGAGAGTTTTGTCTCTCCTACATGTATTCAGCTGATCAGAACAGATTCCCTGACTTTAAAACTCTATAGAATCGAGAATTAATTTTAAATATATTTTGTGTGTTCAGGTTGCGTCGTGTCCGGCGCCGGTGCGTTTGAAGTCGCTGTGGCGGACGCTCTGGTGAAACACAAGCCCAACGTGAAAGGCCGAGCCCAGCTGGGGGTCCAGGCCTTTGCAGATGCTCTTCTCGTCATCCCCAAGGTGACCCCTGTCGACCTTTCCTCTTAAGATGAGGTCATTTACTTGTCCTGTGTGAACACTGATGCACAATGTTAATATTTTAAGTGTTTACTCTTAGCTGAGCTGCTTGTTTTTATTTTTTAAGCTCATGCTGTATAAAGATTTGTTTTTTATTCTTCTTTGTTTGCAGGTTTTGGCCCAGAACTCGGGCTACGACCCTCAGGAGACTCTGCTGAAGCTGCAGACGGAGTACAAAGAGTCCGGTCAGCTTGTCGGAGTCGACCTCAGCACCGGTAATCATCACATTGATTTATGTGCAGCTGTGCTCAGAATGAAGTTCGTTCTGACCTGAAATCCTTTGTTTTATTCTCAGGGGAGCCGATGGTGGCCGGGGAGGCTGGAGTTTGGGACAACTACAGTGTGAAAAAGCAGCTTCTCCATTCCTGGTGAGGATTCACTTCTAAGATGTCTGAATCCTGAATGAGTTTCCTCTGTCTCTAACGCGTCTTTGTGTTTTACAGCACGGTGATCGCCAGCAACATCCTGCTGGTCGATGAGATCATGCGAGCCGGCCTGTCTTCTCTGAAAGGTTAAGGAAGAGCGTCAGCGTTTGTCCTCCAATGATAGTTGTTTACCTGACGGTTCAGTCAACGCCACCCAGCTCTCGGCACTCTGAAGCTCCCCAGTCGATGGCAAACCTGCGGTGGCCATCTTAGCATCAGAAATCATCGTTCACCTGCTCATGTTTTCATGATTTGTGCCCCTCTCTGGAACGATTGGTTTATTTATGCGATTTTTGTTAAAAGCACTGACCTGCAGTTCTGTTTCTACCCATTAAAAAGTTCTTGGCTTGCAAGATTTGGTTGTTATTTCAAGACAAAATTGATTTAAAAATTAACTTTAAGAATAAAAATAAAACAGGTCAAAATCTGAGGTTTCTATCAGAACCAGGTCTTTGTGATTTATTGTGGATAATTGGGGATGGTTTCAGAGGTGTCCAAACTTTTTGTGAAGTTGGACAAAAAGCGCAAGATTTTTTTAAAACAGACGAAATTATGAAACAATTTTTTTTTTCTTTTAGCTTGCTGAAAATTTTAACTTGCTGAGCAATATTTTAATGAAAAGGATAGAATAGTTGGAGGAAATGCATGTGTAAGTTATTGTGGATCGAAACAAGGTTTTGCATGTTTGCTGTTTTAAAAAAAAATCTTAAGATTTTGAAGGTCGACTTTTATTGAATAATTTTTTTTGTCCATTTCTAGAAATTAACAGGGTTTGGGTCACTCTCTTTGTAAATGATTTTAAGACAATTCAATAAGCAATTGGGCACAAAGTCTAGGAAAATTTCTGCTAATTATCACATTAAAATAAGACTAAGCTGTGACTGGTCTTATGGTCCATAAAAAGGTGTTGTGCTTTTCACATTTACAATTATAAAATTATTTTACTTTGCACATCCCTGTAATCATATATATTCCAAATTTAACAACCTGCTAATATCAGATTTAGTCATTTCATGTCATGAGTTAGATTTTCACAAAACATTATCTAGGCAAATATTTCTATTATTCCTACAAATATTTTTGCAAATTAATGTAAAACATTTACAATCACATTTTAATTCAATTTAAGAATCCCCCTGAGTTCATACTTTCTATCACTTTTGTTTACAAATGAGCAAAAATACATAATTGAACAATATCAACCAGTAGAAAAATATTTTACTAGTTTTCTATAAATAAACTCCATGGGCAGAATGAAGATAGATTGTTTTGTAAACTGTTTCTCCAAAATTGCTTAAAAGATGAGACAAAATGTGTAAAGTGATAATGTTTGGGACCGAATTCACATCAAAAGAGCCGCTGACTGTTTCATACTGTGAGATATAAAATAAAGTTTACAAATGTTCATTTTGACAGAAATCTAAAGCAGAAAATGAAAGAGCTACAAAAACAGAGTTCAGAAAACCTGTGATCACATAGATGTGAATATCTTGTGATTTGTAGTTTTTAAGGCAGAGACATGGCATGTTGAGACTGTTGAACTGTTGAATGAATAAATTAAAGGGATAATCAAATAAATACTAGTTTAAGGGCGTGGGAAACTTATGCAAGCGGATTATGTCACATTAAAGGTAGAGCAAGATTTTAAGTTGCTTCACATGATTCACCTTTGTTGTATTTCATCACAAACTGGTTATTTAATATTAGTGTGTAGACTTTCATACACTGTATCAGAGTTAAATATGTGTTTATGGTCCATAAATAAGATTTGGAACAAGATTTTTTAAAGTATAAAAATTATAATTTTTTTAGTCATATTAGCCCTTTATATACATTTGTGCATCTTTACACCACTAATATTTTATTTTCCTAGACCTTTTCTATCATTAATAAAATTCTAATGACTGTTTTTAGTTTTTTCTATGCTAAGCGGAATCTTTGAACACGGAACGTTTCTCACGTCGCACAGGTTTTTTGGAGCGGCCAAAAAGAAAAAGGAACAATGCAACAAAATAAAATGTACATTAGAATCGTTTTCTGGGTGTTTGCTGTTGTTTTACTACCAGAGTTTGGTAAGATCTCGTTTTACAAAGTACATAAATGTTAAATGATTAAAGCTTTGTCAGAATGGGGCTGATTTCATTGGGACAGCCGCTGGGGAGATGGTGAACGTCCCGGGAGGAAGGCTGGAGATGGGGACCAGAGCAGCGGGCAGCAGGGACGGAGAGTCCCCGATCCGGGAGGTGAAGCTCCTGCCCTTCAGATTAGACAAATATCCGGTCACCAATTCAGTTTTCAGGTAATATACCAACAAACCAGACATTCAGCTGGACGGTGTAGCTTTTTAATGCAGTGCTAAGTTAGTTTCTTTGCTCTCAACAGAGACTTTGTGCGATCAGAGAAATATAAAACCGAGGCTGAGACATTTGGATGGAGTTTTGTGTTTCAGGACTTTGTTCCAGATGAACTGAAGAGCAAAGTGACTCAGAGGATAGAGGTGAGAATGAAAAATAATCCAACCAGCGACACAAAAGCTGAGGTTTGCAAACTTTGCAGCTTCAGTTGTTGTCTTTGGGGTGTCCAACGTGAGGCCCGTGGGCCGTCTGGAGCTCTCTGAATGATTTTTTTTGTGAACCCTGCTGAAAAATAAAGAGTGGTACAAATTTTGCCCCAATCAAAGACTTTCTCCCATGGGCGAATTCCCAGGTAAATCAATCATTTAAAATAAAACGATACAAATAAACTTCTCGTTACATTTTTAAATGTTTTATCTGCTAATAAATACACAAGATGGATCAGATCTTTTTTAAGTTAAGATCATTTTTTAGTCCAAGCTCAGTAACAAGAACAGCATGGGAGTAACTACTACTATTGTTGCTGCAATTATTAAATAAACAAAATAAAATAAAAAGGGAAACCTAACAAGAAATATGTTGTGCAGCAGTTATCATTTGCTTATTTTAAGATTTTTCCTTTAAAATGTTTCCCTAAAGGATAAAAAAAGTAATGTCCATTTGCATTTGGCTTGCAGGCTGCATTCCAGAGTTGTAGTCTGGGGCCACACAGAATCATTCAGTGGGCTACAAATGGCCCCAGGACTGCACTTTGGACACCCCAGTTTTAAGATATTTTCGTTTCTCTGCCATCTAGTCTGCCCCCTGGTGGCTGCCCATAGAACGAGCCTTTTGGAGACAGGTAAGTTTTACATTTTTCTTTCCCGCTGAGTGTATTCCTCAAGCCTCGCTCCTCCTTCCCTCTGCTCAGCCCGCAGGGCCCGGTTCAGGTATTCTGGGGCGTTTGGACTTCCCGGTGGTTCATGTGAGCTGGAATGATGCGCAGGAGTTCTGCAAGTGGAAAGGCCACAGACTCCCCACAGAGGAGGAGTGGGAGTGGGCGGCTCGAGGAGGACTGCAGGGTAACAGCGCCGGACATCGACTCTCACAGAATAGACCCACATTTGATTGGTTAATCTGAACAGCAAGTCAACAAATAAAACATTATCAGGAGTTTCATCACTATCAAAATTAAAGGGAACATCCACATATAAATATTTAATGTTTAGTAAATTTATCAGACATTTAAATCTGTATTCACTAACAGTTTTTCTTAGATGGTGACATAAATAATTTCTGTCAAGGAAGACAGTTACATCACACATAATAATTTTATTTTTTTTTAACAGAAGAAAACATTTTTTTATTTTAATTATTTTCTTATCTTCAATAATTTCTGTGACCCAGGTCGGACGTATCCATGGGGAAACAAGTTCCAGCCTAACAGGACCAACCTGTGGCAGGTCAGATTGTTTTCATTTATTTTTTAAATATAATCATTCATGCTAACTTCTCTGCAATTTTATGCTAACATGTAAGCCTGGCACAACAAACAATAAATAAATTAATTGCATAATAAATTAACATGAATGTAAATCTCGTCAGAGATGCTTCCCCTCACTGTCGTTGGTATGAAGTAGTTATTCTGCACGACCTGCCTCTTTTGCCTGTTTTCCTTGTCTTAGATGAATGACTGTTATATTTTTGTGATACAATTTTGTTTACAGAGATTTCATAATTAATTATTGTTGTATTTTGATATTTAAATCTCGGTAACACTGTTAAATGTTTTTATTTTTATTCTTGAAAATGGTCTCAAAATGACAATTTTGTCAATTACTGCAATAATTTCAGGGACAGTTTATTAGTCAGGAAAATTTGTTGTCATTTACAGTATTGTCTCTTTAAAGCGAAACTGTTTCCTGTTGTGTGTGTCTCAGGGACAGTTTCCAGATGGAGACACTGCAGAGGACGGATACCACGGCATCTCGTCTGTCACTGCATTTCCTTCTCAGAACAGTTACGGTAATGGCGCCTTAACTAACTTAAAATACAAAAACCAAAAGTATTTTTATAATTACAGTCCAAAAAGTAAGTTTAATAAGTATCTAGTTTTGCGTTGGCTGCTCCTGCAGGACTGTACGACATGATGGGAAACACGTGGGAGTGGACGTCCACACGCTTCCCGGCAGCTCAGCCCACCTACGTTTTACGCGGCGCCTCTTGGATCGACACAGTGGACGGCTCGGCCAATCACAAGGCTCGGATCACAACCAGGTGAGTTGCTTTTATTTTTATTCAATAACATTTTATTTGAAGAAGACTGACACAACGCCTGTCATAAACATGATGGAGGTTTTGTAAATGTGGTGCAATTCGGTAAATAATGCCACTTTTAATGCAAAGTTTACATTTTTAGTAAACTTTTAATGTAACTTTATATTAAAAATTCAATTATTTGCTAAATGACTCTTCCTGACAACAGTTGTAAATATTTATGAAGCTCCATGTTTATGGCCGTTGTCATAAAGTGTAATTTGGTAAATAATGACATTTTCAAAGAAAGTTTTACTTAAACTTTTTGGGCAATTTTGCATAAAAATGTCATTACACTTCCTTACAACAGCTGTAAACATTTATGAAGACTCTATGTTCATGACAGGTGTTGTGTCAGTCTTGTGCAAACCCCTTCAACTAACTTTGGGAGTCAGGAGGAAAAACAGCGAAGACGGACTGATGGTTCTGGTTGTGTGTTTCAGGATGGGTAACACCCCAGACTCCGCCTCCGATAACCTGAGCTTCAGGTGTGCAGCCAGTTTGGGACAGAAAGAGAAAGCTGAACTATAGCAACAAGCTGTTTATTTTTAATTATTTTGAGTCAAAGTAAATGGAAGGAAATGATTTAAATTCAGGGCTCTGACAGGGAGGAATTGGATTTCTTTTCACTGTTTTTTGGAAGAAGTCCAGTTGTTTTGTGTCGAAGCACCGAGGGCCACCATGACGGGGCCCCAGGAAGTCTGAACGCTTGTGAAGCAACTATAATCTCTCCTATGGAGAAACTTCTTTCTACACTCAAATTCAACAAATAAACACTTAAGAAATAAAACTCACTGCTTCTAATTAAGTTTGTTTGCAACATAGAAACATCTTGTCTCCTGAGTCAAAAACATGAACTTAATTAATTCACTGAACAACAGAAAGGGCACTCTTCCTCTTCACGCTGAGATCTCTCTTTGTTGAGTTATTTACGTGAGAAGAGACCAAATGAGGGCTTTAGTTTAGTCATAGAAACCCAAATCCCTCCGTTGGCTCCTTCCTCACTTTCTCATGTGAATTGACTCATTTTGAGAGTTTGGTCTTGGTTTAAGACCAAACCAATAGTGAGTCTGCACTATTTTTCTTTATACAAGAAAAATAAATCACATGAAATATTTTTCTTTATACAACAGAAATTATTCTGCTGTTTACAGCAGAATAAAAGCTGATTATGTAAACTCTTGTTAATCCCAGATATTTGCCAATCATGCCACCGGTAAACGAAGCAGCCAGCATGTTGCATGTAAGCAGGGTGAGTCTGCACCTCCACAGTTCCTGTCTGAAACTCGTCTGCAGAGTTTCTGCTAAATGGAGCCGCACACATTTATCTGCCTGTGAAACCACCAGCCCTATATTCACGTTTTCATGTTCATTAGTGGGAATGTGTGTGAACGCTAAACCTTGGTTTAATGCAGGAAGTAAACATGCATGATTAGATCTTTGTCTTAAAAAATCTTTAGCTTCTCCGAAACAAAATCCACTGACCCAATAACCCAAATAACTTGAGCTGTCTCTCGTTAGTTTCCAAACACCAATTAATCGGTTGAACGTCAAGACAATTTGTGGTTTTATGTCCTAATCAGTTGCTAGGAATTAGCTGTTTCACCACCTTATGAAAACCTGTTGATTCCATGTTTCACTGGAGCGGAGGTTGAGCCAGATGTTTCATTTTTAAAGTGTCGATGAAGCAGTTTTACATGTTGTGATCGGGTTTCTCCCACACAGAGCAGAAACGGGTTTGTTGTCTGTTTTGACACGGAGCCAATAAATACCTGAGGGAGAGGAGAACGCAATATTCTTCATCCTTCTGAGTCACTGCTCACAAAGTTTGGCTGAGCTCAAGAAAATCAGGCCGTGTTTGTTTTCTTTTATTGATGATTGCGACTTGCAGCTGATCGATTTCTCTCAAAGTTTGAAACAGATGTGTTTGTGTATGTTCTGTAGAGTCTGAGGTTTATTTTATTACTGCATCGGTGCACAGTGGCACGGAGACGATCCTCTACATTGTTGGGTCATCTTCTACCAGGAAATACTCTGGATGTAGGTCAGGTGAAACTGATAAATTGGTTTTATCAAATTTTTGATTAAATATTTAGAAAATCTGGATTTTTTTTTTTTTTTTTTTTTGCAGTCCAGAGTGATCTCAATCGTCTCCCGGCCGCCATCTTGTTTGACAAGTTGCTATACAGTTTCTATTTATTTGGAGTCAGGTAAACTCTACGATGAAATGCAAGAGTGTCAATTTTAAAAAGTGAATATACAGTTGTAACTTTTCAAAAATAACACTCCTATTAACAGAATAAAGCTGTAAAATTTGGAGAGTGAAGTAGTAAATTTATGAAAACTCCAACACAAATCAATAATTATTCAAGCATAATTTCTTATTACATCTTTATCCTGCTAATATTCTGGCTTTATTCTTGAGTCATAATTAAATAAAAAGTCTAAGATAAAAGCCACTTTTTGACAATGCTGCCTGTCATTTGAAAATTATTTTTTAGAAAATAAAGTGAGAAAAAATGGATTATAATCAGAAATAGAATATGACATGAAAAAAATCAGAAATGGTATTTTTAAGTCGCATCGCCCAGCCCTGTCAGCTAACTGTTGACTTCCTTCTCGGTTACCGAGGTCAAAAAATGAGATCAGCATCTTCATAAAGCTTAAAGCAGCAGAAAGCATGAAATAATCCAAAGTTTCCTAATAAAATAAACAACTAAGACTTGACAAAATACAGTGAAGGTGATATAACTTCCCAAATCATTACTCATCGTGGAAACTTCACAACAGACCTCAAGTAACGTGGGCTCAGTTCCTTACTACTTTGATTTTAATTTCCAAATAAAATCAAAAGTTTATATTCAAAATTAAGACTGGACCACTGAGAACAAGTCCAGTTTGAGCTGTGAGGTGATTATTCTTATTATTATTACTATACCTCCTCTTATCTTTGCACACGTTTTCCTTCCACTCAACTTTCCAATATTCTGCCTGTGGGCCGCCATCATCATTAGCAACAAGCTTGTAGGGTCTACCCATATTTTTTATTATTGGACTGAATTTTGGATTTTCATTCGCAGTAAAAGATTATTCCCAAAATGGCCAGATATAAATACATACTCTGTGTGAGTTTTTAAATAAATTACAAAAATAAATAATATTTTAATGTCTTCAGATGTAGTCTTAAACTAGTTTGGCTGTCAGAGGAGGAAACAATGGTAATCCAAAGATCTGGCGATCAGAAGGAAATGCTTTCGTTTCACACAGAGTTTTTTTTAGAAGCCACATCTTTGACCTGTGTCCTAATTTACAGAAATTAAAAGCAGGCTAATACACTCAATTATCTGAATCCTGTTTTTAATTAAAAGAAAGAAAACGTATGTTTTGAGATGAGAATAAAACGGCCGCCATGGAAAGCATCAAAGTTGGTTGTTGACTCATCTCGTCTGGAACGCTGTCACCTAATACCTCCATCCTCTATACGTAATGACTATATCTGGTTTTTCCCCAAGAACTTTTCAGACTAAAAATAAACCAATGACTAATCGTGTGTGTTGGTTTATAAAAAGCACTAGTTTCCTTTGAGTAAGTTATTCCAGTCAGCGTCTTTTATCAGCGTTTTTATCTGCATCACTGCAAAAACACAAAATCTTATCAAGTATTTTTAGTCTAGTTTCTATCGCAATTATCTCAGCATACTTGAAATAAGACAAAACTAACTTAAAAGTAGCTTTTCAGTAAGATATGGGAACTATTTTAAGTAAAAAACTCCTTAATGTTTCTGAAAAATAACTTGTTTTTTGGTAAATTGTTTCACTTATAACATGGGGAAAATTTATCCTCCAATGTAACCAGCACTTTTCATCAATATTAAGGAGTTATTTACTTAAAATGAGCTGAAAAGTTGCTTGTATGTTTACGTGAACTGAGATATTTGCTGTAGAAACCGGACCAAACACACTCGGCAGGATTGTGTGTTTTTCCAGTGATGTTTGGCCCCTGCAGCAGTCAGGTGTCCTGCGTCAGGATTAGAAGATTTCATTGTGTTTAAGCATCAGAAGCCACGCCCTCTCTGGTTCTCTGCTGCTTTGGTATCTCTCTGCGTCACGAGTTTGTGTAGCAATCGAAAAGAGGAAGAAAGCCCAGACAGGCTGCGTGAAGCCACAGCCTCCTGTGACATCACATCATGTCATGTTAGATCCTGTGAGCGACGCTCGGCGATCAGGTAGGACTGGTTCAGTCGCATTCTGACTGCCTTCCTCCCTCCTCCTGGCTTTAAAGTCTTTGTTTTCCACCTGTTTGCAGCTCTTCCTCAGACGGTCTTCCTCTCTCCGAGTCGTCATGGATTACTCCAAACCGTTCTCGGAGCTCAACGAGCAGCTGAGGCCTAGGCTGGCCTCCAGCGACCTGCTTCACTCCTCCCTGTGCAGACTGGAGGAGAGGAAACCCACATCATACACACCGACCGTCCTCCTGGCAGAACCAGAACCACAGATGGACCCAGAGGAACCAGAAGAAGAGCTGATCCACAGCAGTGCCGATGAGGGGCTCTGCTCTGATATGATGCCTTTCATCAACTCCTGCTTCAACTTTGACCTGAACGTGAAAGACGAGGATGAGGTCAGCGACAGCTGCAGCATCACTCAGTCCGAGGAGACGGACAGTCCGAGCGAGCTGCCGTCAGAGGAGGCGATGGACTCTTTAAAGGCTGGAGCCGGGCCCGGACCGGGAGATAGCCCCTTCCAGAGGTACTACGCCGACAAAACCTTACCGGACCTGATCAGCACCGGCAGGCCGCTCGGCAGGCGCAGGACGCTGACACACGTCTCCGATACGGTGAGACATCAAACTCACCCGGGTTCACACTCATCTTCATTTATGGCTTTAGTTTGTTTTAGTAAATTTCCTTTTATCAATCAGTCGTGTTTATCTGTATATTTCAGCAGCAAAATGACAAAGAAAAAACCATAAAGTCAAACATTATGTTTGATGTGAAAAGGGGGCAGATACACTGCAAAAACACAAAATCTTACCAAGTATTTCTGGTCTAGTTTCTACTGCAAATATCTTACTATACTTGAAATAAAACAAAAATAACTTTGAAGTAACTTTTCAGCAAGAAATAGAAGCTTGTTTAACTAGATGGCAGATTATTTCACTTAAAATATCTTGTTATACATGAAATAGTCTTCTATAATTACTACTTTTTAATCATTATTAAGGAATAATTTGCTTAAACCAAGCTCTTGTATATTGCTGAAAAGTTACTTGTATGTTATTTTTATCTCATGTTAAATGTACTAAGATATTTGCAGTAGAAACTAAACATACTTTTTAAACTAAAAATACTTTTTAATATTTGATGGTTTGGCAGTTAGACGCTGAAATAAACTCAGATTGACCTCTGACCTGCGCCTCTCCAATTAAGACTCAAGATATTTATGTTAAGGCTCAGTAGTTTTTAAAAAAAAAATCTTTTTACTTTATTCTATTATCGCTAGAGTTTTATTGCTTGTTTAATCTTATTTCACCCACAGCTGAGGGTGAAATATAGAAGCTTATGAAATAAATGTACTATAATAATAATAATATTTGAAAGCGATACCTGCTGCTGGAGGATTCTTGCTGCTACAGTCCTTTGATATTTTTCAGGACTTACACAAAATATTTAGAAACTTAAAAAAATATTTGTATATTGGTGTGTATTCAGTGTATTCTTGTTAGTATTTATGAGCCAGTCCAACTGCATTTTCACCCATAGTTTCACTCAGATATCTAGATTAGCAGTTTCTGTTTACATAGAGTTAAAATGTCATGAAGTTGTATTTTTTTCATCCTCTTAGGCAATAATTACCTGCATGCCTTGCTAACATGCTTAAACTGAGTGTCGTTTTGTTGCTTGACAGCTCAAAGAAGTCCGCAGGGAAGTGGAGCTGTCGCGCAGAAGGAGCATCAAGTTAAAGGCTCAGGTGGACAAACTGCAGGGAAGCACCGACGGACTGGGCTGGAGCCAGAACCGAGAGAGGGTGAGGCTCATGACCAGAGCCGGGACACGGCATTCCTCTGCAAAGCTCTTTATAACATCAGTTTGATCTTTATTGCAGGTCACAGATGAGGTTCTGTCGGTTCTAAGGCTGCTGCAGCCGCTGGTAGTGTCAGAATCCGGCCGAACCGAGCCGCGAGGCGGGGAGAACCGCCTGGACTCTGCCCTGGCGGAGCTGAAGAATGTGGCAAGACAGCTGGCAATCAGCCATACCAAGCATGTAAGAGCCACACCCTGCCTTGAACCTGTTCACTCTCCATGTATTTATTCTTCTTAAAGGTTTCCTTCATCAGAGTCAGGTTTTAAGCAATATATAAATATACCAACAATTATTGTCTTTTTGGAAGGGAAACTTCTAAGGATAATTTCACACAATTCCAATTTTTTTGTGAAACCGTATTCAGTTTTCTGCCTTGGTTGATCCCACTTCCATATATATGCGACATATGTGATCTCAAGAGTGAACATGCACAGTAGAGGGCGCAATAACGTCACACGGAGCCAGTATATTAACAATTTAATCCTCATTATTGTCCCCCAGGGTTGCAAGTACGTTTCTCTGCAGCAGACAGAAAGGGGTGGGACGGACCGTGTCAGCCTCATACTGGAAATGGGATCCTTGCACTCCGGAAGTGAAGGGGGCGCTATTTCCTATATTATCTGCAGCCTCACGTTTTTATTTTCTTTTGAAATCTGTGATATATCTTCACTTTTAGGAAGGATTTTCACTCTCAGCATGCATTTGAGCTTCTCTCTTGTATTTACTTCAGTGCAGTTCACTGCAGCTTTCAGTGTATTTCTAAATCTGCTCCTTTGTAGCATCTTTTTGGAACTGCTACTGCCTCTAGTGGCGTGGAGGTGGTAACATTACATTACTTAAACAGAGTATCACAAAGTCTTTATTATTTACTATTAATTTCGGCATTACTGGCACAGTAAAAGATAAATTATCTTATAAAACACCATATTTTTTCATTTTCTTAAGGATGTGGAGCTAAATAAATGAGATAAACAATACTTTTATACAATATCTTTATATCTCCATAAATTATAGGAGGAATGCAGGAAATAAGACACGAATAGCAACATGATCAACTATAATAAAAATGCCATTCGCAATGTATATGTAAGAAATTTAAATTAGCAAAGGTCAATAACAAATAAATGAATTCCTTAAGAAAATGAAAAAATATGGTGTTTTATAAGATAATTTATCTTTTACGGTGCCAGTAATACTGAAATTAATAATAAAGGAAATAATAATATTTAAATAATAAAGACTTTGTGATACTCTGACTAAGTAATGTAATTAGATTAGGTGTGTTACCACCTCCACACCACTCGAGACAGTAGCAGTTCCAAAAAGATGCGACTCAGGAGCAGATTTAGAAATACACTGAAAGCTGCAGTGAACTGCACTGAAGTAAATACAAGAGAGAAGTTCAAATACATGCTGAGAGAGAAAATCCTTCCTAAAGGTACAAATATATCAGATTTTAAAAGAAAATAAAAATGGGAGGCCACAGATTTTTTTTTTTTTTTTTGGGAGGCCGCAGATAATATAGGAAATACCGCCCACTTTACTTCCGGAGTGCATAAGGTATGAGACTGACAGTGGTCCGTCCCGCCCCGTCCTGTTAGCTGCAGCGAGGTCCTTCTCCATGGTTGTTGTTTTTTCTTCCCACTTGCGCGTAGCAGGTCGCATAATAGTGACTCTTTATCGAGTATCGATGATGTTCAGATTCAGGTCACATTAAGTTGCATTAAGGGAAAAAAATGGATTTGGGTCACTTTAGGCTGCAGCGTGAACTTAACCTGATATAATCGTTTGCAGTCTGTAACAGATTTTCCTCATTCAGCTCAAACCTTCTCAGTTTCCCTGTATCTGCTAGGGAAAAGCTTCCCCACAGGATGCTGCTGCTGCTACCATGTTTCACATTTGGGAGTGTGTTTAGGTTACAAAATACTATTTATATTTTGTAGTCTACTGCTAGCATTACCACAGCATGACTTGAGACAAAAGTAGAGACTTGTTTACACAGAAAACTGCTTTTTTGAATATTTTGTAAAACATCATTAACAACAGAACAAACAGAATTAAAAAAATAGGAGCTCAGAAGATATTTTGTGTAAAAAAAACAAACAAACAAAACAAAAAACAATACAACCATAAGACATCTTTGGCTCTTATTCCTTTGAACAAGTTATTAAGATACAACTTATTTCACGATGGTTTCACTTTTACGGAGATAAAGGATAACTGATCCGTTTTGGCAGGGCACCAAAATCGTCATATCCTCAAAATTTGCCCTGAAGCTTCTTCGGTCATTGGAGCTCTGGTGAAGCATTATTCACTGAAAAATGGTTCGCTGAGATGAGGACTCCACCCAGGGGCTTAAGCTCAGCTATGTGGTCTGACAAGTTTACGCCTAAAAATATCTGAGATTCTTGTTGCTCTGCTTCAATTATTAAAGAGAAAGTCATAAACTGGGTTTTACTCCCAACCAGTGATGCAAGTTGTCAACAATCTAAAGTTAATTGCTCTTATCAATCAACTAACAAATAACTGATAAGAGGCCATTTTCTTAAAAACCCAGCTTTCTCTTTTTTGACAAGAGTTGATTGTCTTTCTATGATGCCGTATTATTTAGGGGCGTTGTACACAAAAACAAGGAAGAGCACATTTATGACAAAAATCTCAGAAATGTTTTAGAAAAAACCAGGACATGTCTGAGATAAAACACAGAAATTTTGAGCGGAATCTCAGGAACTTTCTAGTACAGATATTTTCAAAATCGAAAATGTTTACCTTTTGAAGCTCAGATATTTTCCTGTTTTTTTAAATATTTTTTATATATATTTCTGAGGTTAATCTCAAAATTTTTGAGCTTTTTCTTGTAATTTTAACATTTTTGGAGCCAAGAAATTTCCTTGTTTGTTCTGAAAAATGTTGAATCTTTTTTGGCAGTAATGTAGTCTTTCTTCCCTTTTCCTTTCTTTCTTTCTTTTTTCTTTCTTTCTTTCTTTCTTTCTTTCTTTCTTTCTTTCTTTCTTTCTTTCTTTGTATTCACAATGATCCCTATGCACTGTCATATCTTTCCATAACATATGTGATTCATATAAAGTGTTACTATATGATCTATGTATATTATGTGTGACACATTGTTGATGTTGAATGTGTGAACCGCAGGAGGAGTAGATGCAGGGAACTGCAACTAATCCAAATAAGAAACAAATAAACTGAACTGAGTTTGTAATGTTTGTCATGGTTGATTCTCCATCCAGGATCCAAAACCTGGACTAAATGGAGCAGAGGAGAGTGCTGTCCTGCAGCAGGCTCTGAGGGACAGAGACGACGCCATAGAGAAGTGAGTTCTCACACAAACTGTCTCACTACTTTTGTTGTTTTTCTACAAATCAAGACTTCAGGCAGAAAAGGGAAGCTGAAAGCCGTAAATCTATTCTAAGGAGTGATTCATTTCTTCTGTTTTTGCTGCGCAGGAAGAAGGCGATGGAGGGCGAGGTGCTGCGGAGTAAGACTGAGATGATGGTGCTGAACAACCAGCTGCTGGAGGCGGCACAGAAACGTCTGGAGCTGTCGCTGGAGCTGGAAGCCTGGAAGGTAAACCGGAGACTGGTTCAACGTTCAGCATAAGTAGAGGAAGGGCGTGTTATTTGGGTAAACACAGAACTAAAGTCAATAGAGAGTAAAACATGAAACTCACCAAGAAAAGCCTGGAAATGTTGAACAGAAACAAACAGTGACACAGAAGATTTTAATAAAGGACAGGTTAGGAGATGGGTGACGCAGACAGAAACTCCAATTAAAACAAATTTACATTGTAATGAGCATCTGAAGCTCATTAGCAGCAGCTGGTATTTGGCCTCAGGGTTTTGTTCTCCCGGTTTGCACTGAGCTTCCTGCACCATGTAGTAAAGACACACAACTCAGAGCTCTCTTTTTGCTCTTTGAGGTGTAAAACATTTACAACTTTGTCCTACTTTCTAATATCAGTGAGTCAATCTGCTGCTGGACCAGTTTAACATTCATGCAGACTGTGTTTCAGTGAGGAAAATTTCACCAACATCCTCCCAAAACACTTTGAATAATCCAAATTTAATGGTATAAATGTGTAAATAATTTTCCTTTCAATTCTTTTTTTATTAACATGAGTAATATGAGAATCTTGTCACTTATAGATAAGTTTTTATTCATCTTCTGCACGGTAGTTTGAGAAGAATCAAGAATAAGTTTAGTCACTGTTTTTCATGTAGGTGTGTCTGAGTACACCCAGTTTGTTATTCATTCACTAAAGAGCACAGCATTATAATTTTTTATTGATTATTGCCTTTGCACTTGTGCACTGACAAAATATTTAACAAAAAACATTAAATGAGAAGATCGTCCATTTATATTTTACCTTCAAAAGCAACGTAGACAAAAGAAAGTGTTATTTTAAACGTTTTATAAAACGTACCCCTCAGTAGGGGATTATGATATTAATTTGTAATTTAACATGGAAAATTTGAGAGCAAAGTGTTTTTCACTGTAATAAACAGGCTACTGTCTTGACTTTGACAACCTTAATGTGTAGATGTGACTGTATTCATGTCTATGGATGTGATGTGGAATTCAGTTCAGTCAAAGAAATAACAGGCGACCTGAACACCTCGGACAGATGTTGGAGCAGGTGTTTGAGTTAGCTAATCAACCACCACTGTGTTAGCTTAGCTTAGCTAGTAGCATCAGCTAATCAACCACCGCTGTGTTAGCTTAGCTTAGCTTAGCTAATAGCAGCGGTCGCTAATCTCCCACAGCAATCATTTATTGATATATGCAAAATATACATCAAGCCTAAAAACATGAGACTGCAACGGACTGAATGTTCTGTTCTTTGTGTTGGAAATGTTTAAGTGTTTTTTTAGTGTTGAATCTAGAAACTTAAAGCGTCGTTGTTGTCAGTTGCTATGGCAACGAGTCTGCGCGTCATGTAACCGACACGGAAAGCGAGGAGGAAAAAGTGTTTTGAGTTGTTTTTGCGCTATTTTTTTTTAACCTTTGCTGTGGCGTACTGCATTAGATTAATAATACCAACATCTTCAGGTTTTATTTAGTAAACTGAATTGCTTCGGATAGCGTGTAAAAGAATAATCTTTTTGCCCTCGGGCGTTGTGCACATGCGCGAAATTTCCGGCCCAAAGAATTAACGTTTCTTGTTAAAAGTTTTTCAGAAGCAGACGACCTCTTGATACAAGAGGCACATATATAATTGGCTCTTCACTTTTTTCTCTCCCGGCTCTCCTCAGGAGGACTTTCAGCGTCTCCTCCAGCAGCAGGTGCTGAGCCAGCAGCTGGCAGAGCAGCAGGCCCAGAATAAATCTTCTCGCAAGGGCCTGCTGCGGAGAAACAAGCAGCCTCCCATCCAGCGGCCGGTCAACTTCCCCTTCACGTCACCTGCACCTCCCACCACCAACTCCAGCCAGATCTTTGTGAACAAATCTGCCAATTCTCCTCCTTTAACTCCCAGCACACCTGCCTCTCCGCTCGCTGCTGCCCCCAGTGGCGGGACGCGCACCTGGCGGGACAAGCTGAGGAAGAGCAGGCCTCGCCTGGGGCATCAGGACGAACAGGAGAGGGAGTGGGGCAGGGCAGACGATGGCTTCCAGGCGGTTTCACTCGACTGAAGCCGTCAGGACATTTAATAGACTGGATCTTTGTAAAGACTTATGAATTACAAACATGCTGCTTATTGTTGGTTTGACTGGTCACAATAATGGGAGTCCAGAAAGCCTCACGTGAATCTGCTGATCTTTTAGTTTGGATGTGACTCAGGTTGGAAGAGGAGACATTCTCCAGCCCAGGAATAGAGAAACATTTAGTCGTTATATTTACTCGATCTTGCTCTAGTTGCGTGTCGGGATTCTTGAAGTGTTGTGAGCAGAAACCCAAGTTAACTATTATGAGGAAAAACAAGCACATATTTTTCTGCAGTCCTGTTTATCAAACAGTAAAGGAATATATTCACAACCAGCTACAACCTATTAGAAATGCCAACAACTTGATACTTTTCAGAGTTTTAGTTAATTAATCTGAATTTATTTTTTTCCAACTCAAAATCACAAAAACAACAAACCATGTAAGCTACAAACCAAAGCATTCAGGATGTTTTTCAGCCTAGTTATTTATTGATAATGTAAGTGAAGGCTGTGCTGCGTTGTGTTGGTGTTTGTTAAAAAGGGTTCTGCTATTATGACCATTTTATGGTTTCTGAATAAAAGGAACTATTGTTCTTTTATTGACATGAACTTCAACAAATGAGTATCTTCTTAATGATGTAATTTTGATCAAAATTACAGAAATAAATAAAAATGCTTAAAAATACGTTCATACTTTATGGTTCAAGCAATAAAAAGTGATATTTATTGCTTGTCAAGGCCAATGAAATGACTGATTGTGACCCGTGTTTAAATAACTCAGAGCCACCTGGTGCTCAAATATAATTTTTATTAGAAGATCACATTTCAGAGAAGAAGACTATGAGCAGATTTGATAAATTGCTTATTGAAGCAAGTAAGTTGGAAATGAAAGACAAAAATCAGTTTTTATGAAACGGCTTCTAACATCTGTGCTTCTTCTGACTTCATTAAAAAAATTAATGATGCTGAAAATGACCACGTCTTCCCTCCGCAATAGCATACACACTGAAGGGTGTTGTTAGCTTCAAGTATGGTGTGTTCACAGACCAGAAGAGAATTGGATTCCTAAGTGTCTGACTTTTCTGTCAAACTAAAGAAAAAACCCCCGAAAAAACCCCATTTTAATCTGCAAATAATTTTGTCAAAACCAAAAGTATTTAAAAAGATTTAAGCAGCTGGATAATGAAGTTTCTGTTGGAAAACATGTTGGATCTTTTGCTATTTATGCGCAAACCATTACTGAATACTGCAACATGTAAAAAACCTAAAAGTACAGTTACAACTTGGTGTAAATAAATACATTTTTACTGAAAAGCTCAACATTTTTACAAGTTTTAGACATTTTATTGTATAATATCTCCAGCAATTTATATATATTTATGTATAATCCACTTCTATATGGATCTAGTGAACATTTAAAATGTATATATTTCCATTATTTAGAGTAAGTGCCTCCACTGTGGGAACATGTTGAACAAACAAAGATGCACACAGCACAGAAAGGTAACAGCTGAAAAAGCATGCTCATAGTGTCAGAGAATACAATCCCGACCGAATCATTACAGTCTTCAAACATGTTGGCGGACAGCTCTCCTTGTGAATATTGTTTTAAACTACAAAATCTGCATTCAAATGTCCCCCTGACAATCTCCTAAATTGTGCCACAACACAAATCCATCTTGCGGGAGGAGGATTTAATCGTTGAGGTTTATAAAAATAATTTAAATCAGTATAATTTAATTTAATCTGAGTTTTTTTAGTCTTTTTCTCTATTCAAACAAACATAAAACACTGATTGTAGTAAACATTTAGTGCTTAAATGTTAATTCATACAGACCTGGCAACCCAGCTGCCAATCTAGAAGTACTGAACATCGTTATAGAATCTTATTAAAGTTTTACAGAAGCAAACGACCTCTTGACAAAAGAGGCTCATACAAATAAATGAACAACACCCTGCTTATTCTCACATGTGGCAGTTTCACTACTGGAGCAAAGTCATCGACCCCGAGGAGACTGAAATCAAATCAAAACCACTACGATTGGGAACCTACATACTTCGCTTCAGCATATATACTTTGTGATATACACACTTAGCCTTGTGCCTTATTCATAAAGATAACTGGATACACGGGCAGTAAACAGGGAAAACACTGACCAACTACAGACACAACAATGTCACCATGGCTTGTCGCCAGACACAAAGGAAAAACGAAGACCGAGCGTTTCGAGTCGCAGCCTGAGAGAATCAGGAAAGAGTTTGTGTTAATACTGCATTGAAAAAGTTTCAGTTTGAATCCAGAAGATAATAAATATGTTGGCATAAAAATATAACCAGCGCTCTCAGAGGGGTTGCTTTTATAACAAATTAACTGACTAGCATCAAACATTCTTAATGAACCACAAAGTTGCGTTACGGACCAGAGTTTGGTCCAAAACCTCCTCAGATACAGTTTTTATTTTACCGCAGTGCTGCTTTAACTCACATCCACAAACACAGAAAACTCTTCCTTCACAACCCTGACAGAAATACAGCGGCTCTCGCAACTCTGCACATAACCAGCTTATTTTGAATTTAATGCAACTTTTGTTTGATGCAATAATCAAGTGTGCATATGTGAATCACTTTTTGACTGAATTTCAGCATTTAGTTTTCTATCAATTACAGTAAAACTGGTGGACCTGAAGTCAAGTTAAGCTAATTTCTATCCATTAGCCTAAAAAAATGTCTATATGGAGGTGATGTTCAGAGAAAAATACATATTTTTTAGAAAAGCATGGCTCTAGGAAGACAGTCTGAAATAATCAGAAAATGTTGCAATTCAAAAACAATTGATGCAAAGCTAAAAGCCAAGTTTATAAGACAGAAATGAAGACAGAGGCGTCCGACAAGAACTGGGAGATTTTCATGATTCACTGCATCCTCTGTTTGTTTGAGTTACAGATTAAAGTTTAAAAAATAGAAAGAAAGGTGCATTGTATTAATAAAACTTTGGTTTGAAAAAGTGAATTTCAGGACTATAGTTTTATAAGATAGGTTTGGCACAAAGCAGCACTCTAACTATAGTGAAACATGGCAGTGGCAGCATCATGGCATGGGGTTCCTTCTCTTCATATTAAAGAAATTATGAACATCAGTGAGTTTTGGGCTGTGGAGGATGTCAAATATGGTTAAGTCAAGATGAGGGGTTGCGACTAAAAGCTGAGATTAAATCAAAAAGTGCTTCAATTTGTTTAAATTTTTTGACTTTCTCTGTAACAAATGTCCATTTGTGTCCCGATAAATGTTTAAAATGATGTATTACACTGCAAAAACAATATTTTACCAAGTATTTTGATCTAGTTCCTAGTGCAAATATCATAGTTCAATTGAAATAAGACAAAACTGATTTAGAAGTAACTTAGCAAGATATAGTAGCTTGTTTTAAGTCAATTATTTTATAACAACGATGAAAAATCTTAAGGAATATAATAAGATATTTTTCCACAAGTGGAAGCAGTACTTTTTCCATTAATATTTAAAGAATTTTTAACTTAAAACAAGCTAACTTAGTTTTGTCTAATTTCAAGTGTAGAAACGAGACCAAACATACTCGGTAAGATTTTGTGTTTTTGCAGTGCATCCTTTCATGGCTTCCTAGGTGTGTAACTTTTGCGATCCACTGTATATGAACATAAAGACAGTACAGTGCAAATGACAGTTTCTTTGGATTAGTACATTACCTCCAAAAACAACCCCATGATGTTAAACAGATCTATAAACAGGCCAACTGAAACGTATCTACAAGCTGGATAATCTACGACCACTAATAAATTAAAATCCTCTACACCAGAACCACTAATGGCTTTAAAAATAATAACTGACTGCTGCAAAAGAGAGCGGGTTTGGTCCTGTTATGGCGAATATTAGGATTGTTATCGACTCCGCTCCTCGCTCAGAGGCGCTGAAGAAAAGTCTGCAGGCTCGGCCGCAGGCGGCTAAGACTGGAGGAAGGAGATGATGGAGCTGATGAAGTCCAGAGGCTTGTCAGCGTGAATCCAGTGGCTCGCGTCTGGGATGTACTGGATGTCGGCGTTGGGGAACAGCCTTTGGATCTCTGGGTAATCGTCGGAGCTGCAAACCGCAGCAGAAAGAAAAGCACAAAGATGGTCGTAAATTAGGAGCAATTAATTTGACTAACAACTTTAGTTTCACACTATTTAAAGTTTAGCAAAGTTAAAGTGTTACAGTTTGAAAACTACAAAATTGTTCATTTATTAGTGTAAATAACCCCAAAATAAGCTCCTTATTTGCTCGTATCCCCTTTATTGTTGCTACTTTGTTTTATTTATATAATCTATGATTAATTTTATTGATTTGATGCTTTTATTTTGATGGGGCAACTTCTGCCGTATTTATTATCAAAGTGTTGATAAAATATATCTTGTTATTAGCAGCCCCGTTGATAGAACCACAAGATATTTTGTAAAATGTTTATTTTTACAAAATATTTATTTACTTTATAAATTAACAATATATACTTTTAATTTTAAATTGCTAGCATTTTTTTTTACTTTTATGGCTTTTCTTAGTTTATAATCAGATATAGTAGCAAAAGAATGATCTTGAATGAATTCAGATTATATCTATAATGTTATTACATTAAGAAATTTGCTAAATTGACCAAAGTTTGTAAATGCAGAACAGATTTCTCCAACTCCTGTGCAATGAAAACGTCTCTAATAATGAACCAGAGCAACATGCAAACGGCACATTACGAAAGTATAAAATCCAATGTCTGTTTTCAAGCCTCATCATCATTTGAAGATCAACGTTTGTGTGATGTTTCCTACCTGATGTAAGCGGAACTGGCTCCGCCCAGAAACAGCGTCGGCCCCTCGTAGACGGTGTCCAGTTTGGGGAAACTCATGATTTCCTCCAGGTGAGCTGCGATGGCCTCCAGGTTGACCCTCCAGGCGTAATGTCCGTTCTCCTCCACCAGGTTGGTCAGCAGAAACTGACGCACAGAGTGCTCCTGTTCAGGGACGAAGGGGGGAAATTACATTTTGTTATGAGAGGAGACAAAATAAAGTGCAACACAAAGTTTTAACAAAAGATAATTTGTCCACAGACTCAAATTCATTCTTTCTTAGACTTGTTTTGAAAGAAAGTGACCAAAATCCTATTCTAATTTATTCAGTCGAGCCCAAGAGAAGCTGAAAACTCGATTTCTTTCTTTTAAGACAGAAAATGTGCAAAATCTACTGCGGCGTACGAGAGAAACCGCTGACGTTTTGAGAGTAATCTCAGATATTTTCTAGAAAAAACAAAGACATTATTTACTGGGAACAAAAAATTAGATTTTTATATTAGTATCAGAAATTTTCTACAAAAAAACTCTAGGCAGTAGAATTGAATTGAACGTCAAAAATTTTATTTAAATTTTTTTTTTTTTTGAGAAAATTTTCAAGTTTTCTAAAAAGAAGATTAATCACAAAACTTCAGAGTTTTTGGCAGAAATTTACTAATTTTCTCTATCTACAACGACCCAGACATATTGAGAAAAGTAAACAAAAAAGTGCTAAATTTCTCTTTTGGGAGTAATCTCAGGAATTTTTAAGAAAAAATAAAAATCAGTTTAAATGAGTAAAACAATTCCTCATAAATATTGATTTACTGTAGTTTCCCACAATACAAGTTATTCTTTCTTTAGATATCTTGTAAGCAGATGAAAATTAATAAACAAATACTGACTGCAGTGCACAAAATAATAATAATAAATAACGGCGACAGTACGGTTGTCGCTTAACTACACGTCTAATTAAAGAAGATTTTCCTCAATAATAAAATTCTGAAGTTAATCAAACTAACACAAAACCAAAACAAGGATTTAAAAAAAGCAAGTGGATTTCAGTTAATGTATTAAGTTGCTTTGTTTTGAAACCTCTTCTGGTTTTTCCTTCATCGAAGTGAAACTTACCTGTGACTCGTGTAACCTGCCTGACTCTCCCTCTCTCTCTGCTTCCAGCTCTGTTCCCTGTTCGTTTGCCTAACATGACGAAACAACTTCATAAAAACTTCAGCCATTTGTGTTTTAGAAAACGTTTATCGCTTCCCTTTCAAAATACAACTTTCTTCTTACATACTTGCCCTTTTCCTGCACTGAAAAATGATCAGATGTTACTTTTTAAAAAATCTTTCTGCTGCATTTTCTGTCATGGCTGGCTAATAGAAAACACAAATACACTGCATGTTACAAGCACAGTAGGAAGAAGCATGAACTCCTTAAATTGAAGTTATTATGCAAAGCAGTATTAAATTTATTGTATTAGTTAGCTTAAACGGGGGTGTTATGTAAAATCAAATGCTAAAATGTTGGGTAACTCTTTATTTGAAGGGATGCGAATGAGATTGACATGAAGTGTCATTAGGTTAATAATGCATTAGAAGGCTCAACTTTGGATTATTGGGTATATAATCATATTTTAATGCAAAGTTTCCTTAAAATTTGAGTTAAAAGTCAATTAAAAAGTGTCAATTTGCATTATTTGGTAAAAAAAAGATATTTTAAATGCGAAGTTTCATTAGCATTTTCATTAAAAGTCAATTAAAAGTGTCATTATTTAACAAATGACACTTCATAAACAGTCGTAAAGACCCCTTCATGTTTATGATAGCATCATGTCAGTTCCAATAAAGTGTTACCAAATGTAAACCTAAAAAATGTCACAAAATAAATAAATAAACTAATTCAGTCATATTGAATAAATTAGAATATAACAAAGCTTAAGCAGGTGTTAAACACTCATGAATGAAACAATAAATCTAGCCTTTTTCCAGGATTTTCGCCTGTGGGATGAACATGTTCAACACTAAATCCTGAATGGCGTTGGAGTGAAATGAAAGTAAAGACGCGGCGGTTCTAACCTTCACTAAACTCCGCAGCTGATCCTCAGCCATCCGCCTGGCGGTGGAGCGAGGGATGTCGGTGGAGATCTTCATCTCTTGCATGGCCTGGATGTAGTAGCGGAAGTTGGTGCGTGTGGTGGTCTGGGCCGGGCTGATGTCCACCACCACCAGCCGCTCCACCAGACTGGGCTGCAAACAACAACAAAGAAAGGCTGAAGCTGGCAGCTGTGGAAAACCCTGACGCAATTAAAATAAACTTCATCATTTTCATTCTGACGATTAATATTCTTTTAAACGTTATAATCCATTTTATTTGTGGTTTCGTCGGTTGTGTCTTTAATTTATTCTTTTTGGTTCTCATGTTTTAATTCTAACGTAAATTGTTTGTTGCAAAATTTTAATTTATTGGTCTTTCAAAGGGAAAACTTGAATTATTTTCATGTTAACATCGATATAATATCTGAAAATAGTCTCAAAACAACAATATTGTCATTTATCATAAAAATTACTGGGACAAAATTTGTTACTGTGACAGGCCTGGCCGGGAGGAAAAACAAGAATCTCAGCTTTGAAGGACTTGATCAGAAGTTTAAAATACCAATGTTTAAGTTTTAGGAAGTTAGGACTGATTAACATAGTGAATAATTAGGTTAATAAGCAAATGAGTAAAATAAATGTAATTGAGAGAGCTAGTCAGTAAAGTAGGTTAGGTAAGGAAAGGAATTAACTTAATTTATCACTTTTAACAAATTGAACTAGAAACTCTTTACAATATAAGAAACTTTAAAACAACTAAGTTCCAAATAAAAAGATGAAGATTAAAAGTGGTACCAGAATCCTCTACAACACACGTCAAACTGAAGGCCCGGGGGCCAAATCTGGCCCGCCATATGTTAAATAATATTTTATTAATAAAATGAAAGCAGTTTTCAATGGAAGAGAATTTGGGCCACAGAAAAAAACAAAATCAGAATTTCTTCTCAGAATTCTGGCTTTTTATTCTCAGAATATTATTTTGATTTTAGTCTTTTAAGATGAAAAGCCAGAAACAAAAATCAAAATTTTTAGAATAAAAAGTTAAAATTCTTAGAATAAAAAGTCAAAATTCTGAGTTAAAATTCTCAGAATTCTGACCTTTGACCTCACGCGTCTAAAGCCAGAATTCTTGGACTTTTCCGTGGCCTTAATCTTGTTCTGTTGTTTTCTCATGTATTCTGCCAAATTACATGAATGTTTGGTTTTATTTAACTTTAAGAAGGACTCATCAAGTGCAGAGGTGGATATTTATTCATATTTTAGAGGTTTGTTAATGAGTTTTAAGGACATTCATAATCTTGATATGGCCCAAAATAAAAATGAGTTTGTTTTGGGCTCACTTTAAGCTAAAACTGTCCACACTGTGGATGTGAAATGTGATTCTGATAGGAGACGCCCCTGAAGTAATGAATATAAAAAAGATACCAGGTAATTCAAGTGTTGTAACCCAAATTAAATATTCAACTTCATTTACATGTGAACTTTGCTGTGTCATTATGTCATGTTAAAAATGAGCCAGTGCCTGAATCCTCCCTGACCTAAAAGGTCGGTGTAGATGGCAGCGTCGCCTCGTCACACGCTGACATTTAGGGGTCGCCCACCTGTGTCAGAGCGGTTGTCATGGCGGTCTTCCCGCCCATGCTGTGGCCGATGAGGACGCACTTCTCGATGTGCAGCTGGCTGAGGAGATGTTTCAAATCGGCGGCCATCGCTTCATAGGTCAGCTCCGGGGTGTGAGGGCTGTTACCGTGGTTACGGGCATCTACAGTCAACACCTGACTGGACAAAGGACAGGTAAGACACTTGGAATGGGGGAAAAGGAGGCAACAGAGCGAATTTTCTCAGCCCGGGAAGCCCTGACGTCACCAACAAAAGAGGTGTTGTGCCAAACGTATTCAAGTTCAGCCAAGCAGGTGTCATTTATCAGCCGAGTGGCGCATCAAATGACTGCTGCCAGCACACGTCCAATTTCTCTAAAAAGAGCTATTGACGAGCGGCTGCGGACAAACGCAAGCGCACAATGACGAACTGTTCCAAACGTAACAACAGACGGGTGTGAAGTCTTCATCAACGCGTTACCTTTCGGCCTGTGCGCTGCACCAAGGACTTGGCGATTGAGTGGAAGTTGGATTTACTGCCGAAGAGGCCGTGGAGAAACACCAGGGGAGTGCTCTCTCCCTTACCGTCGAACACGTCATAAGTCAAGCTGACAGGACTGAGGGGGAGAAAAACACATTCAAGTTGAGGAGGATTGATAAATTATCAATAGTCACAGATTCTGATGACAAAAACAATCTGAGTATCTTTGTTTTCTAGCCTGATGGAAAGAATGTACCATTTAAACAGAGTGCCACAAGATGTTTATGCAATACTATTTTCCAATCAATAGATAATCTTTGAGTAAATTACTTTGCTTCCATCTGCTGGTGCAGCGCAGATATTCACATTATTAACTGTTATTGTTAAAATTACTGTTGTGACAATCAAATATCACAAAATCAGAGCATTTCTACGTGAGAGTGGCAAATTTATTTTAAAAGTTAAGGAAGTTATTACTACCCCAGCCTAATTTTCTTTTCATAATATAGATAGAACTCATGTTTTTGTCATACATTCAGTAATAATAAATGATCTATCTATCTATCTATCTATCTATCTATCTATCTATCTATCTATCTATCCGTGAAACCATATTATTTTTACTCAGAATCTCCCAGCATGTCTAACAGGATCCCTGCTGTTACATAAAACAAATATCTGCAAGAATGCAACTTAAAAAAAGAAGTCAGTGCTGATTTTTCTTTTAGTTCTAGTCTGTTTAAAAAGGAGCTATTCATATATATATATATATATATATATATATATATATATATATATATATATATATATATATGTATGTGTGTGTAATATTTAACCCGAGGAGTTATCTTCTTTACACATTTTCTTTCTACAATCAATAGATAATTGATAAACATCTAATTTGAAAATCACTCAAATCAGCCACAGGCCAAAACATGCAGATAAAGCAAGAATCTTAAAATGTATTCAAAATCTTTCAGACAAACGAACAAAACACAGATTATGATTTGTAACAGATTTCTAAGGCACAAATTATAATAGTATGGAGGATAAAATTATAATCTTTACATAAAAAAAGTATTTGAAATCCTGTAATGTAGCTGAGATGCTAACTTGGTGTTCATGTACATTAGCATTTAGATTTCAGGACATATTTTCAGAAATTCTGATTTAATCTAGTTTTGCCACCAGCTTTAGATTTGAAGCTGCTAAATAAAAAACTAATTCTGGTTAAACTAGCTAAAATGTATGAATGATATTTAAAACTGTTAATGCTTTAAAGACATCACAAGGTGATAGGCGGTACTGGTTAAGTAAGGGAGCGGTTTAAATCGACAGCAGCACCAACATCGCGCCATAATTTCCACTCGGAAACACGGCGGTACCAGCACCGAGCCCGGGCTGGTGGAGGACACCTGTTAGCCGGGAAGCTAGCGGGGATACCTGGATGAGCTGGCTGTCCGGACCGGGGGCGCCGCATCCACCTGTCCGGCGAGCAAACGGCAAGACGGCCGGATGCTCAGCAGTCCTCTGTGAACCAGGCGACACAAAGCAATCATGGCAGCATAGGTTCGGTTACTGGACGGTCCACAAACAACATGTGCCTTTGAGAGCGGCCGCAGTGACAGCACAGAGCCGGGGAGCGAGCATTCAGAGCGGCCCCGGAGGTCGACGCCAGAGAGAACACCCCAGTCTATCAACAGCTGACGGTGCGTAATGACGTAGGAGGGGGGGACGTTTTACCCTGGGCTCAGTCTGTCAGGCACGGAGTTTGTTCCTTTGAGAATATACATCGATGATTTCTTTAGTTCAAATTCAGTTCAATTAAATTGAAAAAATACTTTATTGATCCCCAAGGCAGTTTAAATGTTGCTGAAAGTCATATTATTTGTCAGGCTTCTTTAAAGTATTATTGTAGAGGCTGAAAAACTGTGAACAGGCAGGAGCTCCTGTAGCAGTCTGTATTACATCGAATTTGAAGGAGCCTCTGACAGAGGACAGTGTTTTATGACGAAAGTCTCATGAAGACAGAGCTCTGGGTGGTTGATTTTGTCTAAAATCAGTCTGTTGTCCAGATGAAGATGGAGGTATTTATATACTGAAAAAAAAAAAATCTTACCAAGTACTTTTGTTCTTTTTAGTGAAAATAAATCAGTAGAATTGAAAGAAGGCAAAACTAATTATAAGTAACTTTTCTCCGGTGGATTTCTGGTTTCGCTAAAACCAGAAATTCACCTCCAAGTACCTAGATGTGTATTGTGATCTCTGGAAAACCTATCTACAAACTGTTAAAACGCTGGTTTAATCAGCAGCTTGGACTCTCATCTTTGCTTTTTTCAATAGCTCAGTAATTGTTGTTGTTACTTACAATCATATTTTATATGGTAATCATATATTTCATATATATTAAGTTTAGAAGTTATTTTTCCATAAGATTTCTTATATATAAATAAATGTAAAATTAAATATAGTAAAATTATGCTGTGAAAGGTGGGAATTTGTATCTTTGAAACGTAAAATGTCGATGAATCGTAGTTATGATTTGAATTGTTAATCTTAAGTTGAATTCATGTCCTATTAAGAAGTCTTTAATTTTCAAAATATTTAAAAACTGCCTGGTTTTTTGTGACATTAGTTTACCATGGAGCGCGTTGGCGTATTTAAACCACTAGGTGTCACTATAGTTTTAAATTAATCTGCTGCAGCAGCGCCAGCGCCTCACTGCAAGAAGACAAAGATTGAAATGGCATTTTCACCTATTTTTCTGTAGATTCAGATTCATTTAATTAATCTGTGAAGCCTGTTTTTTATTCTTTAAGCCTGGTTGTCACATTAAGACCATAAAAAAAAAAAAAAAATGATCAGTCTAAAATAACTGAGAGGTGACCTGTGCTGCTGCAACTAAACATTTGTTGCTATGGGAGTTGTGTCTTCAGGGATGGAGCATGCTGTAAATCGTCACCATGGTGATGATGTGAGCCTGAACAAGGTGTCAAATCTCACCGAGCGACAAAAAAGGAAGGGCAACATCCTGCTTATCGCTCAAATGTTTACTATTAAAAAGAGTTTCAAGAAAAAATGAATAAAGTGCACCTGTCTGATCGGTAGTAAATACAAACATGTTCCTGTATCTGAGTTAGCTTAGCAGTCTGAATGCAATCTGATTCCCTTCGAGTTAAGAAAAAGTTGTCAAATTTAGTGCTTAACAAAAAACCAACTTAAAGCTTTGTGAAACACTGAAGATATGACTTTAAAAAAGTTTCTTTTGCTGGAATCTCCCCCATTAGGGACCGTTTTGATCAACAGATACCAGGACCCTGCAAAGCTATTTTCTGTGATGCTTGGTTTTTTTGTTTTTGTTTTTTCGTCATATTCTTTAAATATATATATGTATTTAAATGAATCCTCTCTGCATTTGATCATATCGAGTTGTAAATCTTAACTTCTTTAACTCAACAAGCCTGAATTGGATATTTGTGTGCTGAACAGATTATTTAAAACCCAATTTAAGATTTATTAAAGCTTTACTCTAGTAGTGAAAACACAGAAAGTGGAGCATTTCTAATGCTTTTTGGCTTTAATGCCACCTTCTCTAAGCAACAGGCTGATCGAACATCAACTAAACCATTCTGAAAAATAATTTCTGAAATCTTTGGGGAAACCAAAACTTGGGGCTGAAATTTCATCATGTTTTTCTGAACCCATCTTTGCACATTATCTTGTAAGCTTATTGTCAAACCATAAGATCTTGTAAGTTGATCTTATGGTTTGATCTTATGGCGTCTCATAAGTTAGCACTTCATCTTTTTTATGGTTTAACGGGATGTATATCATTACTGTAGACAGGATGCTAACTAATTAAGTCATAAAGTACATAAGAATATCTAACATGATCAAGATTAGGATCAACTACAGCTGAAAGCTCTGCCATAAAAACAAAGCTTATCAACAATCTAATGGAAAGGAAGCAACAAAAGATATCAGATATCAGATACAGAGAGGCTGAAAAATTATTCATAAACTGTGAAGCTTTCTACATTTGAACACACCAAAAAACAACATGTCTGTGAAGTACAAGGGGGAAAATACTTAATGCATCTAAAACAGGATGTCAAACTCACTTTTGTTTTGGGCCAAATCAAAAATCTGAATGTTCTTAAAGGGACGGTTGCGCCAGAATACATTGATAAAACCCATTAAACTGTTAATATATCAATAAATAGCTGTTCCTCCAAGATTTTGTAATTTTTTAAAGTGATTTTTGCAATCAAAATGGCACATTTTGTGGTGCCATTTTAAAAAAATGTAATGACATTTGTGCTATTGTATGATGTTAAATGTGACTATTTATTACTTGCCGTTTCAATTACAAACTACAACTTGACATCAAGTAAGGCTGTGGCAGCAGATACTTAAAATAATTTTTTTTAACAATTTTGAGAAAATTTGTTGTAAAATCAAAAAAAATATGAAGACTTGATGATTTCGTGGGGATGTTGCAGATTTGTGAAAAACTGGAAAGATTAATTAATGTAATCTGGAGCCTACAGGGCCTCATAAAGAACTACGGCGGGCCAGATTTGGCCCCCAGGCCTTGAGTTTGACACATGTGATCTAAAACATAAAGAGGAGAGAACCCAGAAGGCCAAGGCTAAATAAGTCCAAAGTATGTATTAAAACTTGAAAATGTGTGTTTGCTCTTCATCCAATCTGAGTGATCTGAACTATTTTGAAAAGAACGTCAAAGTTTGTATCCCAAATTGTAGCTTTGATAGGAGGAGCTACAAAATATCAAAGCGAGCTACACTTTTCAAAAACATTAAAACCACAAATCATTTTTCCTTTGCATTACTTTGTAATTTTCAAGCATCTTCTGGTGAATTTCCAACACTTTGTCATAACGCAGAATGTTTAAAGTGCACCATGAATATACCTGCTGCTGATAGTTTATCACAACATTTCTTTCCATCAGCTGATCGCTGATGTTTTGCTCCGTCTGTATCAGGAAAATATTGGGTTTCAGCCAATAATCTTGTTCGTGTCGCCTGTGGAGATCACCTGTTTCTCTACTTCTGTTTCCATCTTTATTTGATGGAAAGAGAAGTGGACATGCAAATGTGACATTTGAGTTATTTTTTTCCTATTGTCATGCTGCTGTTCCTCTTTATTTATCTCCAGAAGAAGGTCATACTGAGAAGAAAAAACAAGTTGCATCAGGGAGAGTGAAAATATAAAATGGATTCAGGTTAATGTGTGTTAAAAAAGAAAATTATTATTGCAACTTATTTACAGTTTGGTCAAATTCCAGTTTGTGACCCGGCTCAGTCAGATCGTGTGTATTATTTGTCTGCATTATGTGTGTGTCTGCATGTTTCCTGTAGATAAAGTAAAAGTTTGTGATACTAACATGGACCCGAGGTATTTCCTGACTGTCAGCACAGTTTTATCTGAACCTAATTTACTCTGTGATGAAAGAAAAAAAGAAATCATACATCCGTTTTATACACCTGGTCAAGTCAGAAAGAAAAAAAAATGCTTTAATTGTGAAGATAAATATAAAAATATTATTCCTCACTGCTGCTTTTAAATATTTTATTATGCTTTTTAAAATATGGCATTCATTATACAGCAGCTGAGAAGCTCCAGTGAAACTGTTAGTCAGTTTAAATCTGTGCGAGGAGGTGCAGACACAAGGATTGAAACTCAGAATCTGCTTGCTGCAGGTGCTATCACCTGCATCATCTAATAAAGATAACCTTTTGGGTTTTTCTACTTCTCCTCTGCTACTTCTCCTCTGCTGATCTAATTTCTAAAGTAGATCATTTCACTTAAACACAAAAACCCTCTAAAAAGTGATCAACCTAATGGGAAAAAGGAAGTCAGGTGATTTTAAATTGTTTTATTCTTTTTAAAGGAGAACCATAGCTAAAAGGAAACAAAACTTTTGTGAAAAAAGGTCAGGAATATCTACAATGACTAGAAATGATTCACCGTTTTATTCCCTTTGCTCATGTTTGAAAAGTTTCAACAAACCTTGAAGTTGTTCTCACACTCTGCTTCAGTTATCTTTATTTGTAAAATCTTATGATTGTTTTATCACTTAACATTTTAAACTAAGTACCAGTACCTTGTAAAAGTATTCAAACTCATCTATTGAGATCTTATGTGACTTATGTGACTTATAATGTCACATAAGATCATTATCTTACGTGATATACTCCACTTTTAAACACGAAGTGGAGTATAATTGCTTAGGGGAAGAAAAATGGTACATAGAAATCTGAAACGTGTGGAGTGCATTTGTTTTTCTTGATGAAAGTCTGGTGTGTAACCGTCTTTCACTGAAATTTCAGCCACAACTTTTCAATGATCAGTTCTGGAAAAAATGGAGAGATCAGTTAAAATGATCAGTTTCTCTGAATTTACTTTGTAAAGGTTTATGTTTCAGTAAAATGAACATTGTTGTTTTATCCTGTCTGTGAAATTCGAAGCAAAAATGTAGTGTTTATTTGCAGAAAATGAGAAATGGTAAAAATAAGAAAGATTTAGTTCTTTCAGGCTTCAAACAATGCAAAAAAAACAAGTTAATTTTCATTTAGAAACGACAATAGTAACGTTTTAATTAAGGAAGAGTTCAGAAATCAATATTTGGAGGAATAATAATAATAATAATAATAATAATTTTCTATGGGGTTCAGTGCAGTGGGCTCTTCATTTTTTCCAGAGCTGTATGTATTTACCAACTTTAAGCAGCTAGAGTTTTCTTCTGCTGTCTTTGAAAAAAACAAAATAATCAAGCTCAGATTGGAAAGATTTTCTGTGAACATCAGTTTTCAAACTGTAAGTCTGGAAACACACAGATATACTTTGATTTGAACCATTACATTGTAATTATTGTACTTTTAATTTGTGATCTACATGTTCTTTTTGGGTTAATTTAGTTTCTTCTCACCGACTCTGACCAGCATCCACACAGCATGGCGACGGTGCGTTCAGGGTGCTGCGTACTTTTAGATTCATCATCATCAGAAACATCTGATGTCGTTCTTTCACAAGCACTTTCTTCCTAATACTCCGTCATGAAAGCCATATTCTTGGAGAGCACGACTGGCAGCTGTCACGCTAAAATATGTTCAAACCAGAGCTGTGGATCTCTTCACTTCGTCCAGAGTCACAATGAACAAGAATGTGTTTTGAATTTATACTAAACAGTTTAGTTTTGGTCTCAGCTGTCCATTTGTCATGCATTGTTGGCAACAAACTTTAAACAATACTGTACCCACCTCAGCTGTAGTTATCTGCAGCATTATTATGAGTCTCTTGACAGCTTTTATGATTAATTCTCGTTTCTGACCGGCTAATTGGTCTGTAGCCTTCAACTTAACTTCTGACATTTTTCACACTGCTATAAAGATAAATCAAAATCGCAGTCCTCGGCTGTATTTTGTAGCACAATTTAATAATATCTGTAAACTTTTAAACTGTGTTTTCCTGTCAGAAAACTTCATTTTGAAGGCATTAGGATATATTTTAGCTGCCCTTGGAACATGTTCCAACGCGTTTGTTGTTGCAAACATGATGCACGATAACAGTAGCGATCTCTCAGACCAACTGAAAACTGGTCTGTTGCTCGCTAAACAAAGAAATCCAGCTCAACCTCCATCCTGAGCGGTTTTCAAAATCCACAAGATGAGTTTCCTGTAGGCTTCATGCTCTCTAAAAATGGTCACGCACTTTATTTTAAGCAAAAAAAGACTTTTATTGAAATGTTCAATAAGGTTATAAAATGTTAATTTATTTCTTTATAGAGGTTCAAAAGCAATAACTGAGCCAACATTTGTAAGTTTATCAATTTTGTATAAAACATTAAGGAAACATAAAGATACAAGCAAAAAAGTCCACTGAATATTTGTTTAACCTGTGTATGTAAGACTAAATTCAAAATACACATCAAGTTGCAGTGAATGCTCAATAAATCTTAAGGAACAAAAAAAAATAGAAAATAGATTTTTTTTTAAACACAGTGAAACTAAAAACATGATAAAATGAATATCAGTGATCCATCTTTGGTTTCAGTCTCGGTTGAAACCCTCTTAAGCAAATATTACATGCAAAAAGCACACAGACGCATAAGGAACAATCATGCAAACAAATCCATGTAAAACGAGAGCCGGCTCTTCCTTGTCATTGTCAGGGACATGACACACAATGTTTAAACAGCAAGTTTCAGTGAAACACGACACTGCGCCACCGGCAAACTCCTACACAAGCAGGGAGCAGGTGTGAACGTCTGCGTTACAGCATCAGAGAAAGTAGCTAATATTTTTACCTAGAAAGATATTTAGCAAGAAAACAGGCTCCTATTCTAGCCAATTGTAATAAACCAAGAAGATGTAAATGAACATTTTGACCAAAAGCATGGGAGAAATATCAACATTTGCACAAAATCTTCATGTCGGAGTCTTTAGAGGGCCTCACCCTGTGAGTTTTAGACAGCTAAACACATCCACACGACACAGAATTACAACTAACCCAGACATGTCAGGGCAGTTCAGACGTAGTCTTTTTTGTCGTACCCTCCAGCACTAGTGCTGCGTGGGGCGGTGTACGCCATCCGAGGTGCCTTATACTTGTCTTTGGGCGGACAGCGGCTGCACAGCATGGCTCCTCCAATCAGGCACAGGGCGGCTGAAGCCCAACCAATGTAGAGCGAAGCCCCAATCTCTCTTTTCTGAGAGATGACCAACAAGGGGTCATAGAATTCCCGGATGATTACGTGGGCAGACCAAGACACTGGGACCAGCACCAAAATGCCAGTGAGAACAAAGAAAATTCCAGAGATGATCATCACTTTGGCCTTGCCCACCTCGTCTTCGATGCAATTGGTGCACTTGGCTCCGACGATGGAGATCAAGACCCCCAGCACTCCGAGAATAATGGCGATGATCGTCAACGCCCTGGAGGCTTGGAGGTCCTGAGGCAAGGCCAGCATGGAGTCATACATCTTGCACTGCATCTGACCTGTGCTCTGGGTGATGCAGTTCATCCACAAGCCCTCCCAGATGACCTGAGAAGTGATGATGTTGGCGCCGATGAAGGCTGACATTTTCCACATTGGGAGAGCACACGTCACGATCGCAAGAATCAGCCCAAGGAATCCAAGGGCAATGCCCACAATCTCCAAACCCATCGACATGTTTGCAAAATCTTCACAGAGTTTTTCAGGAAACAAAGACTCTTTGTTATTCAGCTGGAGCGAAGCACCTGTGATGTAGCTGACGGATGCTGCCACAGAAACCAGATCCTTTATACCTCATGGGAGTAAAGAGGAGTGGCAATGATGTCAACAGGAGGCTGTCTTCACATACAGAAAAGAACAACCTCCACCTGTTAATGGTGAGCAAAGTAGAGGAGAGAAAGGATGGAGGCAGGGTGTGACTTACTGATGCGGTTATGGGATGGGCGCTGGTGAAATGACTTCCAAGAACAATCCACTCTTTATTACCTTTATTACCAAGGAACTGTGTATATATTCTTATGGATGATTAAGCCGAAATCTGTTCAGAGAGTACAGAGAATGAGTTAGTCAAAAAAGAGCATTTAGTTTGTTTTACATTCAACCGAAAGAAAGGCTACGCTATGTAAAACAAAAAGCATACTGTTTAATAAAAGATTTCAAGTGAACATAACTTAAATTCTCATTAACTTGTTCGTCTTAAACGTCTTAGCACTGCTGTCTATATTTTCTGTCAAAGTTTGAGTAAAGAAACAAGTAGAAAGCAGAAACTGTTTCAATTAAGGAGTTTTCATTCAGTTTTTACAACATACTAAGATTTATTACTAAAATGACACAAGTTGATGTCACTCAGTTAATTTAATAAAAACAAAAATTTTGAGGCAACAAGTTTAAATACATTTTCATAAGTAAAGAGAATTAATTAGGTTTGTACAGCAGAGTTTTGTTTGCTGTTATGTCATTACGACTAATTGAAAATGATCAAGTTAAACTTAAAGAAACTAATATTTTTAAGTTTGGATTTTTTTGAGGCAACAAGTTCGCATTTTATTTTAAAAGTAAACTCCACTCATGTTTTACATTGCATATCCTTTGTGACAAATAAAGAGAGAAAAATGTTTCTCTCATGATGGTGCAAACACAGTTTCTTCTACCGGTAGCATCAACAGATCCCAAAGCTCTGCCTCAAACTGGAATAACTGCACCAAGAGCAAATAAGAGCCAAAGGAAAACAGTCCCTTAAAGACACCTTTGGCATACAGGGAATATAATCTTCTTAGTATTGGTTAAACTCTAACCAAACATCTGACAAAGGAAAAAAAAACTGTGCAAACATGACATCTGAGCAGATCTTAAAAACGTGAATATGTGTGATTAACCGTATGGAGAAACTGGAGCACTTCACACATTAAATGGCATTATTGTCAGAAATATTCTGACAATAACTGGCTAACTAGTGTCAGCCAGTTAGGAAAAAACCTACCAAATTAGTTACTTAAGGGAAATAAAGTCAATGTTTTGACCATTAAAATACACTAAATAGTCTCCAGACCTGCTCTCTAAGAGCCAAAGTAAGATCCCAAAGACAAACAGAGACTGTTTGTAGTTTCATCATGAATATGTTTATGTGAAAATATAGTTAAAATGACAAAGAGCATAAGCCTGTTGGCTAATGTTGAATAATAAATAAAACTGGTTTTACAACAGTTTATCAACTAATAGAGAGTAAAACACATGCTAGTGCTATTATGTACTTATATCATAAACATGTAGTGCTTTTTAGGATATTAAAAGTGCTTAAGACTTCCTTGAACATTAATAAATGGTAATTTTGAGACAGAGTAAGTTTGACATCTGTTTCAATGTTCCATTTCCAACTAGTTTGAATAGCTTCTGTCGACAGAGTTTCCCTGAAAGCTGGCAGATATTTGTTCTGTGTTGTTGGGAACCAGAAAACTGTTGAAGTGAGGCGTCCTCATGAGCCCGAAGTCAAATCATTTGACTATTCAAATCCAAAAATAGTTGGTATCTGCAGTTCGGTCACAAAGAATATCATCTTGTTGATTTCACACACGCTTTGGCCGTTATTAGTGGCTATCAGCTAATGTTTTATGTTTTTTATTTACATGTTAACTTCCAACATTTATTTTTTTGTCAACAGTAAAAATAACTTTTGTTCAGTCAAAGGGGGAGACTGGGAAAGAGACCAGTTTTTCTGTTTCAGTATACAAATAGAGCAGCCTAACTAAGGCTCTCCTGAGCCACTCGAACTATGAGCTTCAGCAAAATGGAAGCTTTAAACCTTTAATAACTTCCTAAAACTTAGACTAGTTGAGAACTAAAAGATTTTCCTCCAGTTCTTCTGTCAAGCCTCCAGGAATCACTATTAAATCTCCAGACTGAAAACAAAGTTCTCTGTTTGGGTTTAGGAAACAATCAAATCTCTGATAATTGTTACTATATCATAAATGTGATCATGTGAAAAACATGTGAACTTTATGTGTTTTTCCCCATACAATGCATAAAACCCCCATTAAAAACAAAGCAAAAAGTCTTACCAAGTATTTTTTGTCTAGTTTTTAGTGCACATATGACACATATAGTATATTATTTTATTTATAATTGGAGAAATGTCTTGTCATATGTGAAATAATCTGCCAGTGAAACTAATACTTAAAATATTAAATAATTATTTGCTTAAAATAAGCTCCTATATCTTGCTGAAAGTTGCATGTAAGTTAGTACACTTGAAGTAAAACAAAACTAAGATACTTGCACTAGAAATTAGACCAAAAACACTTAAGATTTTTTTTTCCATCTAAGGAAAAGCCAAAACGAAAATAAAATTGTAAATCAGAAAGTTGTCTTTATGCGTCATGGTCATGTTGATTTCTGTACGTTTACAGATAAATATTTAAATCTGTAGTTTATGCTCTCATTTGCCTTTTTGCTTTGATGAAATGAGCTTTTAAATTATGTCAAAAATTTAACATAAAAAAAGCATCAATGATGTTTCACTGTAAAAAAACTTCATTGCTTTATTTAAAATCATCAAGTAGATCTAAATACAAAGTAGTTTCACTTGTATTGACATTTTTCAAAAAGTTTATATATAGAAAAGTAAAGGAAAATGTGACAATGTTGAACAAAAATTATGTTAAACAAATGTCAAATACATTAGCTTCAACAATTAAAAGTCACGACACATGGAAAGTAAAACAGAACTGTAATGGAGATTAAAAATGTGAAATAAAGCACATTTAAAGCAAACCAAACAGATTTTCACAAGACTTCCCTCACAGTCCACTCCGCCATTTTGACCTTCTTTCTTTTCGTTCGGCTGTGACGCAGCTCGTGTTTCTGGTTTGCAAGTCCATCAAGAAAAACATGAGCATTTGCTCCAGTTACAGTGAAATTACATATACTCAGCACATTTCCAGTGCAATGAAACACCTTAAGAACAGATACATTGATATAAAATAATTTCTTTTGGGGAAGTTGATATGTAAACAACTATCTTTCTAGAGTATAAAAAACATGTATGAATATTTTTGGTTCCAATTTAAAACAAGATGAGATCTGTGCTTTTTTTTTTTCACTTTTCCTGTGATGTTAAACATACATTTCCAGAAAATGCATAAATAATGGTTGGGATTTTGTCTCAACTCTTTCTTGACTTCTTGGCTCTGTTTAGACATAGTCTCTTCTGGTGTAGGAGCTTTGGGCCATTGATCTCGGAGCGGCGGGGTACGCCACATGGCTGTGAGGCGCTACGGTGTACCTTAGTGGCTTCTCCTCCTGTGGGGGGCAACTGCAGCAAAGGAGGGCGCCGCCGATCAGGAGCAGGGCTGCGGCCGCCCATCCCAGGTACAACGCTGCTCCGATCTCCATCTTCTGCCCAGCTGGGATGACTGGATTGTAGAACTCCATGATGATGGTGTGTGCAGACCAGGAAACGGGCACAATCTGCGCCAGGGCCGACGCAATGAACGCCGCGCCCGAGGACACCATCACCCTGGCTTTGACGGCCTCCTCCTCGATGCAATTGGTGCACTTGGCTCCCACCATGGAGATGAGGAGCGCCACGACACCCAGGATGATGGTGATGATGGTGAGGGCCCTGGCGGCCTGCAGGTCTTGAGGGAGGGCCAGCATAGAGTCGTAGACCTTGCACTGCATCTGGCCGGTGCTCTGAACCACACAACTCATCCACAGACCCTCCCAGTACACCTGAGCGGTGACGATGTTGGCGCCGATGAAGGCAGTGACCCTCCACATGGGCAGAGCGCAGCTGATGATGCTCAGCAGCCAGCCCACCACTGACAGGCCGATGCCAGCCAGCTCAAGTCCAAATGACCCCATTCTTTGCCTTTTTACACGTCCTTTTCAACTCCTGAGGTCAGATTTCTCTTCTTTCCAATCTTCCTCTGAGACTTCTTTTAAAGTTCCACTTTAATCCGTCTTGGTGGCTTTTTCTCCAACAGGTTTACTTTCTCTCAAAATTTGTCTTCAACAGCTCAGCCAAGAAAATCTTGAAGACAGTCTGCCGGTTCAGACGAGGAACTGCTGTTTGCTGGGTTATAAACCTATTTTAATAAGCTGACCTGTCCCTCCTACAGCAGATGACTTCACTGGTCAAACCAAGCCAATCAGAGGCCTTCTGGGCCTTCTGGGTCTCCTTTATCACCTGGGAGTGTTGGTGCTGTTTTTCAGTACTTTCTTAGATGAACCTCTCAACGGTTTAACCTTTTGCCCGTGGTAGCGCTGGGCGTGTCTGTTTTATTGCTGCCTGTAGGTAATAAATGACCAGAGTGAAGCTTTTTATGTGCCTGACGGGAGACATTTAGCAACCGTTTTGGACGCACAAACAATCTTTATAAATTATGTGAATGTTTGACGACGTGTTGGTATCAGTTTGAAAAGGGGGACAGGAGGGTAAATATTAAATCACATTTTATCTTCCTCTGTTGTCTTTCAGTTTTTATTTTGTATTTGTTGACTCTGTATCACATCTTTATTGCCTTGTCAGATGTTACACTATTCTCTGGTTAAACTTCACCTGTAGTTAATGGCAAACTACCAGCATCTAAAAATATTTTTTATGGTTTAACTCTGGTTTCTGTGTACAGCATCTATCCTCTTTAACCGTAAAAGGAGAATAAACAGAAACGATCTTTGATAAGGGGGTTTTAAATTGTGGGCTAAATGACCTGGATTGCTGTTTCACACCCAAACTTTACCATTTAGACCCAAACGTAAATATTGCATTTTAGTTATATTTTAAATACTCTGACAAATTATTATAATTTCAGGCTTCAGTTTGATCCTAATTTGGACCAATCAGTTTTATAAAACATGACAGATGCAAACCTATGACACCAAAATAAGAATGAGCAACCATTTGCTAGTAGAAACATTAATTTGAACCATAAATTGCAAATAAGAGGTACAAAGCCCTAATCTACCATGAGAAGGTAGATTAGGGCTTTGTACCTCTTATTTGAACCCCAAATATAAAAAGATACAAAAACAAATACTGACAAAGAAGTAAAGTAAGTGTATTGAATTATCTCTGGCATTAAAAACACAAATATGAAGATACAAAAGTTTACATCTTTAATATGAATTCAGAAACTGATAAACCTCTGAGGCACAGAAAAATATTAAGGTATAAATTACCAACCATGTGGTTTTTAAGCTCTATTGAACATCAGGTTGTTCAAAAAGCAAAATCTCACCACGCATTTTTCTTAGTATTCTTGAAATAAGACAAGAATAAATAAATCGCCTTCAAGTAAGATGTAGGGGATTCATTTAAGTAGATAATTCCTTAATATTGATGAAAAAGTACCAGTTCCACTGGCAGATTAACTCAAGAAAAATGTTGTAATAAGCTGCCAAAGTTCTTCATTTCAAAGGAGAAATTAAGTGTCTTGCCTGAAAGGACATTTCAAGCTTAAGAACTATGTTGGATTAATTATTTTTGGTCATATTTTTGGGACATGATGCAAGAAGAAAGTTTAGGCCAGAATATGATTCAAAAACAAAATACAAGAAATCCAAACTCACATGTAGACCTAAACGATAAAGTATGAAATTCTCAAGCATATTTCCAACAATTTATCAGGTACCTGTTCTATATTTTATATTAAGTTTAGGTGGATATCAATGAAGCTAAAATGCTTCACTGAATAAAAACTGTTTCTCTTTTTTAAAATAAGTTACGTAATAATACTTGTTACAGTATTTTATGTAAATATGACGAAACCAATAACATTTTTAATACCTGGTGTGATTTGATTTAAATTTATTATACTGATTTTGCTTTATTTAAACATATTTGCAGATTAATAAACGTCTGTGTTGTTTGAATTTCCACATTCCTGGAAAACACAGGTCAAACAATAGGAGTGGCAGATATCGTCCATTAATGTTTACTTATCAGCTAATAATATTGCAACACTTAAACTCATACACTTTCTTCTGCATGGCTCACATTTCCTTATTAATAAAAACAAGTATAACACATTGAATAAGCTGTCAATGAAATGAAAGTAGGACATTGAAAATAATATTGCACAATCAATTGGTTTCCAACTGCCTTATGTTAAAGCATGCATTAAAATCTAATTTAAATCACTGGACTACATTTGACTCTTCATCGGTCATTCTCTCCTAAAGCTGCGTTTTTATCTTGTGTAGGTTAGTTTATGTTGCAGCTCTGTTGATGTAATGTTAGTGTTATAATATGCCCACATGTGCAAGATAAAGACGTGTCAGGTTGTAATAATGCCGGGTGTAAGGTTGTTGATAATTTGGTCTAAAGTCTAATGACAACCAATCATGTTGAAAGTAAGTGAGAAAACTGCATGTTAGATGATAAACTAATCTTATACCTAAAGAGGTTTACCTTCAACCATTTCCACATGAATTACGACATGATTCTTTGATTGACCCAGTTTCTTTTGCTCCATTCAACATCTCACGATTTCTTAGTTGTTGGATTTTCCCAAAGTGGCGTCATATTGTGATACACAGTCATATTCCATATATTACAATATTATTGAATTTAAAACTTTGCTCTCATTGCTGTACTTTTTGGGGTGATGTGTTGATTGCACACATAATATTCTTCTTTTCCTGATTTCACATACAAAAAGAACAAAACGACAGTGAAGTAAATGGCTAAACACAAAGGAAAAGTTGTACCCTGTATGCCCTTTAAAATTAAAGGATTTTCTGTAGATAAAGCAACATAGATTGCTACACAGTAAGAGAACTCTTCCCATTTCTTTACTTAGCAGTGACATAGTTTATTCTGGCATTTTTAGCGTATCGAGAATGAACTGCATACTTGTAATGTTTATAGCGTGGCAGCCACAGATGTTTGTCAGTCCACTTTGTGTTACTTATTAAACCCAGCAGAACACTTTTGTTTTGCGAGGGGGAAGAACATGAAGCACTGCAGACGCGCAACCATGTGATCCTCATTACATACATATGAAAAAAGAGAACAGCTAAACAATTTAAACTGTGTATGACGAAGCTTTATACTTTTAATATCGGAGCAAGACGTAGAGAAACTCCTGTTAGTTATACTTTACGAATCTAACCCAGAACAACTGGGACCAACATTTAGTTTTATTCCTCTTTTATACAGAACAAACTTAAGATCCAGAGAAAACCCTATTAGTTTATAAATTATGGACTATTTACTCTTATTGACCACGGGGAACCAATATTTAGTTTTGTTTGTACCTTTTCCTTTTTGTCTTTTGTTGTTTGCATTTCCTTCTAATTCATGTCAAGCATTTAAACTGCCTTGTTGCTGAAATGTGCTAATATAAATAAAATCACCTTACAGGTTGAAAAAAACTGATATGTTTCTGTAAACTAAAGTCCTAAAGTTCCTTTGTTCATGAATACCCTTCATTTCATCCATATTTCACACTGAATTTGCAGTCGAGTTTCACTGGGTGGCTTATCTTTATAGCAGCATAGGAGTGAGTTTCGGTCAGCACAAGGTTTATCCATGTCCTTGTTTTCTTCTTTGTTTCGAAAGATTTTTAGATGGTTAGATACTCCCAAACTCCCAGAACAGTAACACAAAGACAAGTGTGTGAGACATGTCCAAGTGCAAACTGCATGAATGAACAGCTTATCTATCTGGGACACTGCCAAGAAAAATTCAGATAGCGATTAAACATGCAACTTCTGGTAATGCAGTTACACTGAGCTGAAAACATCCTCAAAGGTGACAGACATATCGGTGGGCGGACTGGAGGAACAGGAAGGACATGTTGATCAGAAAATGAGGAAATCGACAAAAGAAAAGAAGTTATTGACAAACGTTTAAAGACAAAGTCAGAGGTGTTGCACTTCAATGCTTAAAGAAATGTTTCTTCCAATGTAACATGGTTTTAATCACAAATTTTTGATAATTATTGATCCAATAAGTAATATATTTCATTAAATTTAGATAAGGGGAAGGATTAAATAAGTGTTCACTTATTCCTACTCCTTTCCAAACAGAAAACTAGCGGTAAACAAATGACTTTGTCTTGGTTATATAAGTACATGTTCTCTCTGTCCTACTGATTGTTTGCTTGTTTTTAAAAACCAGTTTGAAATAAATAAATAAAATAAAATCTGGACATTTTTCATCACCATCCCCATTAATCAGTTACTGTAAAAGCCAATTAATCCAACATTAGGAATCAAGAGTCCAAAATTAAATTATAAATACAAATAAAAAAAGTAATCCATCCTGGTTCTGTCCACCAGTCCTGGTTCTGTCCACCAGTCCTGGTTCTGTCCACCAGTCCTGGTTCTGTCCACCAGTCCTGGTTCTGTCCACCAGTCCTGGTTCTGTCCATTTCATTTCAAGGACCTCCTCACAATCTGTTCGTCTGTTGGAATAAAAATGAGTAAAAACTGCAAAATCCTAGAAGTTAATCACTGAATGTTGAGATTTAAAATGTAGATTTCTTTGAGATAAGAGAAAAAGGAACAAAGTTAAACATGAGAGACAATGTAAAAGTAGCAGTACTTCAATGTATTTTTACTCAAGTAAAAGTAAAAAACAGCCATCCAATAAATTATTGAAGTACAATTAAAAAAAAGTATTTGGGAAAAAGTACTGAGAAACTAATCAAATTATCAATCATTTAATGTTTAAAAACTACATAATCAGACAGATCAAAATAGAAAGTTAAGAGGAAAGTTGATATTTTAAGGGTGAAAATGACAATAGCTCATATAAGTAACAAAAAAATAACAAAATCAGGCAATAAAAAAACAAACACATTTTTCCAAATCAATTAATTTCATTATAAAACTCATGAAATATTAACAAAAACTGCAGAGTGTCTTTGTCTGGTGAATTTGTGGATAGAGAATCCAGAAATGTTTTCAGTAAGAATAGCGATACTTCGTAATAAAATTAGTCAAGTAAAAGTATAAAGTATATTCTTTTAAAAATTACTCAAGTAAATATAACGAGTTACTGCCCAGTTATGATACTTTGGTAAAGATCCATGGTTAATTATATCCACTGATTTGGTTCTCAATCCCAGTGCAGACACAGAGGAGACAGAAATGTGAATAAAGTAGAAGATGGCGCCTCCTTCTGGTCACAGTGGAGAAAAGCACAAGCCAAACAAGAGTTCAGCGGCAAAAAGATCAGATATCCCATCCATCATCGCACAAACAGTTCTTTGATGTTTCTCATCATTCAAAGCAATTTAATCTGCAGTTCAAGCTGTTTTCCAGTGAAACTGTGAACAAAACATTCCTGTAGGTTCATACATCCGTCACACAATCAGCCTTCAGTTTAAACCACAAAACACACACAGAGTCTGTTTCAACTTTGACCTCCCCCTTAGATCAAACAGGCTTTTTTTTGTTCAGTTCTAGAAGATATTAAAAATATCTTTTATGTGATTTAATCCCATTCTGTAGGGTCAGAGTTTATTTCTTCAGTAATCATGCCTGAAGACGACACTAAAACATGTTTTCTTCATGTTTTAGTGACACAAACAAAGACAGTTTTTGACATGTGATGTCATAGTTACTTTGATGTATACACAGACTTCAAAACAAAGTCTATCATGAACTTTATATTTTCCCTTTCAGTTGGTTAGGGCTCAGGTCTCGACTAAAAACACACTTGTTTAGAATTGCATTTGAAACGTAATCAATTTTGGTAGGTTGAATATTACATTTAACTGAGTTCTGTACGTTAAATATTAAAAATGTTTTATTTGCGTTGTTATGGCACTTGACTTAATGTAGTTTTTGATTGTTGATTCTAACTATTCAAACTATACATGCAATTATGAATAAAATAGGAATTGTAAAAAACTAAAATGATCAAAAGTCTGTTGCTATCCAGAAATTGATCAAAAACATTCATCATTACTAAAGGGTGACACCATGGGCTTGTGATCTGATCAGTTTTTCATAGTTTTTGAATGTGTAATGTGACTAAACCATGTGGCCATATTTGGTCATAGTGACGTTTCCTGTAGAAGTAACTAACACCATCTGAATCACCTGAAACAGCAGGTGCTCCGCCCACCTGCTGTTTCAGGTGAGACTGGTTGGGGGAAGGGATGGAAAAACAACAAACAATAAAATCTCTTGCAAACATCATTTCTTAATGGGATGTTTAATCCCTTTTGGATATTTTAGATTATCATCAGAAAAGGCATTTTTAGGAGTTTCCTAGATAAACTCATGAAAATAGATTTAGAGTATAAACAGGTCGATGGTTTCCTGAGTGGGTGGAGGACGGTGTGCTGTTTTCCTCCCCAACTCCTCCCCTTTAAGGCTTATAACCAACTCTATTGAACCGTGAGCCAGTCAACAAACTCACCTGACGACAAGAGAGCACAAAGCGTCAAACATCTTACAGAGCACGCCTGAAGAGACGGACAAAGACGTTTTAAAGACAAAAGCTTATTTTGAAAAGAATCCTCTGTTCGCAATGGTTTCTACTGGTTTCCAGATCCTGGGCTCTGCTCTGGGGATCATAGGCTGGATCGGCGCCATCATCGTGTGTGCCCTTCCCATGTGGAAGGTCACTGCTTTCATCGGCAGCAACATTGTCACGTCACAGATCACCTGGGAAGGGATCTGGATGAGCTGCGTGGTCCAGAGCACGGGCCAAATGCAGTGCAAAGTCTACGACTCCATGCTGGCCCTGTCTCCCGACCTCCAGGCGGCCCGGGCCCTTGTGGTCATCTCCATCTTGGTGGGCATCATGGCCATCCTGCTCTGCGTAGCAGGGGGGAAGTGCACCAACTGTGTCGAGAATGAGAATGCAAAGATCAAGGTGGGCATCGCTTCTGGCGTCATGTTCATCGTAGCTGCGGTCCTCTGCCTCATCCCGGTGTGCTGGACGGCCCACACCATCATCCAGGACTTCTACAACCCCATGCTGATCCAGGCCCAGAAGAGAGAGCTGGGGGCCACGCTCTACATCGGCTGGGGCGCGTCTGCCTTGATGCTGATCGGCGGAGCAATGCTCTGCAGCAACTGCCCCCACAATGATGCAACCAACTACTCCGCGCAGTACAAGGCTGGAAAATCTGAGTACACGGCCGCCAGATCCGACTACTCCGGCGTTTCAAATCGTGTTTAAATTGATTCTGGCTTGTCTTAGTGGGACAGATGGACTGGTACTGCTGGTTTGGCTAATACTAAAAACATAATCCTGATCAGAACCACACCTCAAGAACAAATTTCATTTTACATGTTCATTATTTCTATTTATGGATAATGAATATTGTATCAACATTAATAGGTGTTTCTTTATTAGAATATTTACACAATTATGTGTGTTTTCAACTACTTTTTGATTGTGTTTGTAAATTTAATTTTGGTCACGTTAATGTGGGACGTTTCTTATCTACCTTTTGTGATATTTTATGTGACAGATGTTCTGTAAATAAACATGTTTTTGTTTACATATGAGCTAGTCTGTGATATTTTCTTCAATTTTTCACTTCTCAAAAAACACTTTCACTGGAAAAAAATAAATATATATTTTTAAAAATCACTGTAAATTGTACTTTGTGATATTAATGTATATTTTAACATGTTTATTTACTTACAGCGGAGTTTTAATCAAAACAAAATTCCATCTGAAATACGCTCACAGCATTCTGGAAGAGGCTTTTGTTTGACTTTCCTGTTGATCAGGTTTAGGTGCAGCTGGAAAGTCAAGCAAGACGACAACTACCTCTGGACAAAGAAATGTAAACCTTTGCAACAGATTCATAGACTTAAAAAATAAATTAAAACAAACGGCAAATGTTTCTGTTCACTAACAACAGACAGTTTTATTTCTTTCTACAGCATGCAAAGCTACGCTTAAAGAGATGGTTTGCATATTTTCTTTAAGGACACAGAGTTACCAATGCGGTTTTCACACAATTATCTGATAGATGTCATAGAAAATTACATTTATCAGTCATTTGAGTTTGTAGAAAATGGAATAAAAAATCTCAATGCCATATTAAAAAGCATTTCCGCTATTAAATTTGAATTCAGTTTCAAATAACTATCAGACTTTAGTAAGGCTCAATTGTTATTAAGGCATAAATGACTAATTATATTACAGATTTGATAATGATTTTAATTAATCCAAGGAGCTTTTTTGACAGGAAATAAAACAGCAATTTCTCAAAAGATAGCAAAACATGTCAAATAGAAAAATAAACATTGTCTAATTGTATTCATTTATGCTTTTTTAAAAACTCCCATGACAAAATTATTTAGACAGCCATTAATAATCAGTGGGAACGTTTTCATTGGCATCAGTAATGATCAGGCACGTCCTAGAAAGGTTACCAGGTCATCACAAAAAACACAATTCAATTTGTCCAATTAATTGAATTTTCCGTAGTATAAATTCAGAAATCTTCTGATATAACAACAAGCCACATGTGTGCTAACATTTACTGATATGAGAGTGTGTTGCCAACCACACAGGTACGATTTTACCTAACCAGGTAAAACCCCATCGAGATCTAGATCTCATTTTCACCTCTGCAGAAAAAATACACACAACAACCTGGTTACACAAAAATAAAACAACATTTAAACTATTTTGTACCTACGCATTGCTATTTTACAGATTACTCACTGAGACAGAAAATCAGAAAAATGCTTGAATCACAACTACATTCCCATTTATTGCACAATTATTTATTAACATTTTTGCTAACACCCTTTTTCTATGTAGCATAGGTTTGCTGAGGCATATAAAATTCAGTCTCAGATTATTCTGTGAACAAATGTTAAAAATATGTCTATTGGAGTCACTTTGCTTCAATTACATCAACAACATATGGTTGATTTTTACTTTTTAAATTTGGAAGAAAAGAGTAATATCAGTTCATCGTTACTAGTTTCTATATAGCATATTAACAAACGTATGTGTCTTATATTTAAATTTACCAGGTAAGACTTTGTGATAACTTTTTAGAAAAACTTTTACTGGAAATTTCTCCCACAGAGACTGCAAGTTGAACTGAAATGGTTACCAGGCCAACCTAGAAATGTGCAGGTGTCAGCTGTGAGGCCCAGGCAATGTGCAGGTGTCAGCTGTGAGGCCCAGGCAATGTGCAGGTGCACATTGCAACAATTATTACAACTTTATGCAGAAAGCAGTAAGACAAGATTCACACACAGGCATCCTTCTGTCGGTCTGAGGACTTTGTATTGACTTCCATTCATTTTAGTCACTGCATTTATGACTAACTCAGACATTTCCATAACCCTTCCAAATATATTCTTAGTCTAACCTATAACCAAAACTTAATTCACACCACACTTCTTAGTCTGTGTTTGAAAAACACCATTACTTCTACTTGTTTTGCAATAATAAAAAGAGGTTGATGTATTTGTAATTTCCCTGACTGTAAACACTGATAAGGGTTAATTATCCAAGATTGTAAAGAGAAAACAATCTATGTTTAGTTTTCTTATCTGAAATGTTCCTACCCCATCGTAATAGAAAAATTAGACTCTGCATTTTCTTCCATGCATGTAATAGTTAATCAAGAGGTAAAATAGAGCAGCATTGTATTAAGAGTGTGGCTCCAATTGGTGTAATGTGAAGGTCAATTTGAGAAAATGGGAGGAAGGTGTGGTTTCGACACAAAAAAGGCAGATCTCTGGGGATTGTTGGTTTTAGGATGTAACTCTCCTTGTTGAAACAGAAGTTAATAAAACTCCAAGACCTACAGGAGGGTGGAAAGTTTAATCACCTTCCAGCTTTCCTTCTTTTTTAAAGAATCTACCTGGTTTTAGCTAGACTTACTGCAGTGATCTTACTGTTGTATTTGCTTGAGGCCAGAGCTGACCTATATGTGTGTGTGGGGAGGGCGTATAGACCAACACAGCTGCAAACTGCAGCTATTGTTCCCAATCTTGAAGCCTTGCTTCAAATAACAGAACGTTGTATGTGAGAGAACAATGAACAAGAGTTTGAAGGTATCAGGTCTCAGTTTTCGCCCCTGTTTTGTCCAGTAGGACAGAAACTCCACCTCTGAACCTCAACTAGGGCTATTTATTGTCAGACAACCGAAACTTTCGAAGATTCAGAGTTGAGGAACCGTGTTCATAAACAGGTGTGACTGTAGAGCATGTAAAGACCCACAAAGAAGAAAGGAATTTATAATATTTAAGACGTGATCATCTTCATTTCCTCCAGTCAACACCTCTGGGCTCATCATGGCTTCTCAGGGGCTTCAGATCCTTGGTATCCTCCTGTCCTTTATTGGATGGCTGGGCACCATCATCACCTGCGCTCTGCCCATGTGGAGGGTCACCGCTTTCGTTGGGGCGAACATCGTCACCGCGCAGGTGATCTGGGAAGGCCTGTGGATGAGCTGCGTGGTCCAGAGCACGGGGCAGATGCAGTGCAAGGTGTACGACTCCATGCTGGCGCTGTCTCAGGACCTGCAGGCCGCCAGGGCCATGGTGATCATCTCTGTGATTGTCGGCGTGTTCGGCATGCTGATGGCCATCGTTGGAGGGAAGTGCACCAACTGCATGGACGACGAGGCGTCCAAAGCCAAAGCCTGCATCGTCTCTGGAGTAATCTTCATAATAACCGCCTTGCTGATCATGACCCCGGTGTCCTGGTCAGCTCACACTGTCATCAGGGATTTCTACAACCCCTTGGTGACGGCGGCACAAAGACGGGAGCTTGGCGCTGCACTGTACATCGGTTGGGGCTCTGCAGCCCTGCTGCTTCTGGGAGGCGGTCTGCTCTGCAACAACTGCCCCCCAAAGGACAACAGACCCTACATACCTGCAAAGTTTGGCCCGGCAAGAACCGTCTCATCAAATATGGACTATGTGTGAGTCCCCTGTCTGCAGAGATCTTTAATTACATTGCTAAAAGTACATTTAATCTAGTTCCTTACTTGTAGTTGTGTAGACCTTTTAATAGATTTTGAGGTTTTAAAAAGATCTTAGCAAGACCTTTAGAGTGAATAAACTTATTTCTTATAAAAAAATAAGCAAATAATCACCAACTGAGTAATATGATAGTTTATCCAGCCAGTAGGCTTTAAGTGGGAATCAGCAAATTTTCCCTGATTGGTCAGAATCTGATTCTTTTTTCCCATTCACAAAAAAAAATAAAATAATAATAATAATAATAATAAAAAAGAATCAGAAACACAAGAGCAACAAAAAAGAGCAATTTCCGTTATTGACCTATAAATGCATCAACAATCAGCTGGTACTATGACGCTCCATTTGGGTCTAAAAACAAACAAACAAAAACAAAACAGAAATTTCTTTGTTTTCCTGTGAATTTAGAAACTACTACTATAAAATGATTTGATGCACATTGGATTTCTTTAATATGTCCGTAATAGGTAAAAATGTTCTCAAAGAAAACCATGAATATTGGCCCAGGAAACTGTGATTGGTGCATTTCTAATGCGTACTGTTGCTGAAACTTTACTTTTTCTACACAATTATATTTTACAAAGGTTATGAAATGAGCTGCATAATATAAAGGTAACTGTAAGATTTTCCTATATCTTCCAAATGAATGTAGCAACGGATGTTTGTTATCCTTCATCTACCCTGTAAATAAACCTGAAATTGCTCTCCTTGTGATAAAACGCAGAGGAATCCAGCTGGGGAACCTCCTGGGAATTTACTGTAACTGGATGAGATGTTTGCCATGCTGTAATGGAAAGCTGTTGTGTTGAGACAGTGATTTATCTTTTCTGTCTTGAGTAAAATGGATGTCACCGGCAGAGACAACAGAGGGCCGCGTATGCTTGAATCCATGTTGCTGAGAAACCATTTTAGTTGTTCAAAGAATGGATATTTTCACCTCCCTGGCTGAAAGGACGTCTTTCAAGTCTTCTAAGGAGGACAGACTTTTAAAAATCATCTTCAGTGCTTCAGAATCAAACCTTTAAACACAAAAGAAGAAAAGCCAATGACTATAAACCCTCAACTTTGACTGCTAATTACTGTTACGTTAGAAAATGCACGTGTAGTTGTAATGATGAAATGTGTTTGTTTGTATTTTACTTTCATTAAAAAAGGAGCCTGGCAAAAACAACATTTCCACCAAAGTGTTTCTTTTTTAAGTGTCACTTTAACATTTGTTCAAATGTGCGCTGTCAGCTTTACCGAGAATTTAAAAGGTTACAGATTCAAATCCACAATATTTTCTGGGACAGTGTTTGTGCCAAGTGACTGAAGGAGCTTCCTCTGGCTGTTTAGAGCATAGAGACTACCCCTCCCCCACCTGTTGCTAAGCGTAGCTGATTGACTACAAGATAAAAGACGAAGGACTTAAAAGTTTCTGTTTATAATCAGACATTACTTTTATTCACAAACCCAATATGAGAGCGACAACGTAAAGAGTAAAAATAAAAACTAAATCACAGATGCTGTTAAAACCAAAAAGATTCTTCTGAAGAAAGCTGAGTATAAGCAAGTAAAACCCAAATACCTCATATTTACAATGATCCGAATGTAGGTAACTTATTTTACTCAACGGTTTTCTTGGTACACATTTGGTCTTGATTTTTTATTAACATTTTTCAGAGAACATCTCACCAGAAATAGTTTATAAAGTGTTTTCATCAGCTTACGCTGCTGCAGAAACATGTATAACTCCTGAAGAGCTTCAACTGGCCCACGAACCTCATTTTGAAAACCTCTCCTCTGACAATTTAATTAACAGATTTAGATTTAAGAACATTTTTCCCAATTTGAATTTTGTGGCAGACAAACCTCCTGATTATAGTTGCTACTCCAAAAACCTATTTCACTTGTGAATAAAAAGAGCACACGCCACATTCTTGACATAAAATGTATTTATTTTAATAAAATATAGCATTGAAAAATGCATCTCAGATAACAAAAACAAGTTAGAAAATCTTACTGATCATCACAATCCATAAGTAAGGAAATAATTGCAGATACTGATGTTTAATGAGTTAATCTTTAATTAATCTTTCTCAAGCAGAAAGTCAGTTTGTTTTAGTGGATGATATTCTGTCTTTTGGTGAGTTCGACTCTCTGTTGCTCAGCAGCTCAGACAAACTCCTTCCCTGGCGCTGTGGATTTTGGCGCGGTGTACTTTACTCCGTTGTAGTGCTCTCTTCCTGACGGACACTGACAGCACAGCAGTGCCCCGCCGATCAGTAAAAGCCCCGCTGCCCCCCAGCCCACATACAGGCAGGCACCCAGCTCCCTCCTCTGGGCATCAGGAATCAGTGGGTTGTAAAAGTCCTTGATGATGGCGTTGGCCGGCAGAGAGACAGTCACAAGGCACAGCGCTCCGCTCAGGAGGAAGAAAACGCCAGCAGAGATGCACACTCGAGCCTTGGCTGTTGCATCCTCGATGCAGGTGGTGCATTTCCCACCAACCACAGACAGCAGCAGGCCGAAGAAAGAGAAGAGGATGGAGATGACGCTCATGGCCCGAGCCGCCTGGAGGTCTGGAGGCAGAGCCAGGAGGGAGTCGTAGACTTTGCACTGCATCTGGCCGGTGCTCTGCACCACGCAGCTCATCCACAGGCCTTCCCAGATGCTCTGAGCCACCACAATGTTGTTGCCAATGAAGGCAGAGACTCTCCATAGCGGCAGCGCGCAGATCAGGATGTTCCCCAACCATCCGATCACGGCCAGAGCAACCCCAAGAATCTGCAACCCCAAAGACGCCATCGCCGTTTCTGTCAGGTTTCTGCGTCTTTCCCCTGAGCCTGGCCACCAACTGAAAGTTCGTCTGCTGCAAGACGTTTTATGCAAGTCTGTCGGGGTGGGCTCTCTCACCAGTGTTCACATGTAAACATCTATTATGGTTGAGCCAAGAGGCGTTCCCCTCACATAAAGAGGCCCTTCAGTACCCCCAGAAAACAGATTGGAGAACAAAAAGAAGTTACAGCCTGTGTATGAAGGACAAACATGAAAAGATCCTTTAAAACAAATCTGGTTTTTACCTATAAGCTATGTAAAAAGAAAAATACAACAGCAAATTCTTAAAGAAAAAGTCAAAAATGGAGGTTATGTTTCCTGTTAGTTAAATGCCAGCTTTATAAACATTTACATTTTTTTACTAATAAAATCTCAACTTGTTTAAAATTATGTTCTAACTAAATTAATGGACTCCATTTAGTTGTTCAGGGAATTTGAATATTTTAGAAAATCAATCAAAAAATACTTTTAATATGAATATTATGGCCTCAGTAAAATGCTGTACTTTGCATATTGATGGAAAGTTTAGTGGAAGGAAAAACAGTCTGGTTGAAAACAGATGCCTCAATTCTTGAGAGGCTTGTGAAGCCCAGTATTTTAAAGATTTTAGGGGAGTGTCCTGTCCTCGAAAACATGATTAGGAGCAGCTGGACAGCCAGAGAAAAATGAATAAAGTTTCCACATAAACTTGCTTTTCTCATTTGAAGAGCTATGAATTGATTTTTGTAAAAGAGCAAAGTAGAGAGAGTATAAAGTACATGAACAGAGTTCATCATGAGCTGTTTTTCTCCTAATTACCCAAAGTCAAAGATAATTTGCTGCAAAGAGCACTCACTTTGTCATGTTTCTGCAAACACAACAAAGATTGTTTGTAACACAAATGTCACTCTGATCAAACTTCAAACCAAAAAGTTTTAAATTTAGTCCTACAATTAGCTAACTATGAACTTAACACCAGCTTTTTGATGCTAATTATTTCCATTATAAACTAACTGACAGTATTTGAGCTTCAAGTGTCACCAAACACAGATTAATCAGTGCAGGACTAAAACATTAGTGAGACATAATCATCCAATCAAATCTATTAAATCTGATCTTTCAAGCTGAATTACTGAAACACTATTTTGATATCCTAATCTATGATATAAATCCATTATATTCCATTTGTTTGCTTGTTTTTAGTTCAGTTTATATGAAACTACACAACTTCAGTTCAAATTTGGGCTGTATTTTATGAATAAGAATAATTCTCCCCACTTTAAATGGACTAAAAAATAAATGCTTGTGAAGTCTGCTGCTATTTATCTATTTGACATACATGCAGTGTAATAGAACCATATTAAGGTATTTTAAATACATATAAACAAGCACTTTTCCATTTCTATTCCATGTGTATCTTGAACAGAAATATTTCTAAACACAGATTAACAATCGTTAAATGCAACAATAAATCCTGATCTCATTTTAATCCCCTTTTATCTGAAGATGAAAGCAGATCCAAGTAGGCTTTCATCTAAACGCAAGCAGCCTCCAACATCTATTAAACTCAGGTGGAGCCACTCAGCTTGATTAATTCCCAAGTGTTGTCAGGCTGATCAGTTCTTGGCATTCAGTCAGATTCTCCGCTCACGCTTCCTCTACTTAAAGCTGCAGGTGAGGATTGGTTGTATTATCCACTCCTGCTGAAAGACTTTCAACCTTTTGTGCAACAAAAGCAAAGATGGCATCTGCACACTTCCAGATTTTAGGCATCTTCCTTGCAAGCATTGGCTTTGCATGTGACATCATCGCTTGTGCCCTGCCAATGTGGAAGGTGTCTACCTTTGTTGGGAACAACATCGTGACGGCGCAGATCTTCTGGGAGGGCCTGTGGATGAACTGTGTGAAGCAGAGCACCGGGCATCTGCAGTGCAAGTTCCACACCTCCATGCTGGCTCTGCCTCAAGAACTTCAAGCCGCTCGCGCTCTGGTTGTGATCTCAATCATCGTCGCTTTCCTGGGACTCCTGCTGGCCGTCGCAGGGGGGAAGTGCACCAACTGCGTTGAAGATGACCTTGCTAAGAGCTATGTAACCATCGCTGCAGGTGTGTTCTTCATTGTTGGCGGTATCCTGTGTCTGATCCCAGTGTCCTGGTCTGCCAACAAGATAATAAAGACCTTCTACAACCCTGACGTGCACAATGCCAAGAAGAGCGACCTTGGTGCGGCGCTGTTTGTTGGCTGGAGTTCAGCAAGCCTCCTGATCATCGGCGGGGCTCTCCTCTACTGTCGGTGCCAGCAGCAGGATGGGCACTACTCTGTTAACTATTCTGCACCACGCTTGGTTGCCAGCAGAAGAGCCTACGTTTAAACCATCCAGACTGTTTCCTGAAAGTCTGGTCTTGAGGAACCTGGGCTGACCTCTGCTCCAGGGTTTTTATTTTAAACTTACTGATTTTTAATAAAACTTCCTCTTTATCTCAAGTCCGTGTAAAGATCTTGTTGGGTCTAACTCTGAAAGCAGAAGCTTGCAGCGGTCTTCAATGGGAACAAGCGTCAGTTAATTGACCAATTACACAAACTCTTGAACTGTAAATAAGCTGGTCTCCTGTTGAGTTTAAGCCTGACTCGTACTGCTAGCATTGCTTGAACACTCACTGTCTGTGAGCGTTACTTAAAACCTGGCTGCTAATCTCAACATGTGCAGCTCTTGTTGTGGTGAAACCAAAATATTACTGAAACTGCAGTTTTGGTTAAATCCAAACTGGATGCTATACCAGATGGAGAAAGGTGAAGTGGGTACATTGTGTCGCTAAAATATTCTGAACTGTAATTTAAAGCCTGAACATGCATCCAGGACAGTTTTGTCCTAAGCTTTGGTTCAGGGTTCCTGCTGCTTTCTTGACATTTAACTCTAACTGGGTCTATTTTTCTGCTACGGAAATGTTTGGGAGAGAATTTATACTCAGTTTCTTCAATGGAAATATTACATTGTTTATCAGGAAATATCTTTCCAACACATGCTGGTGACTCTGCGCTATTGGTGTTTCCTAATGAGCTGAGGATAATTGCTGCGCTTTGCTTCATTAGCTGAGGATTATTTACACAAAGTAGTTTGACAGTTACAAAACCGCCCAATTCAACTGGTTAAATAGCAGCCCAGACTTGCTCAACTGTAATCCAAAAAACACAGTTTTATAAAACACTAAACACATATATCTACCACAGACAGAAAAAGTCCCAGTCTTTGTATTTTGTCTTTTGACCAACCCAAATAACCAACTGGTTAAATCCAGCCAACATTTGTCAAAACTTCTAAGTAGGTAAAGTTTAGTTCACCAGTTTTTGTTTGAGGAAAGTCAGTGTATTTCACAAGAACAGAGACGTCTATTCTCTCTCCGGGCAGCAAAGGAGAAAAAACAACCATCATAAAACTGCGTTGTGATTGGCTGGAAGTTTGAAGCGGCTATTATTATAACTGAAGTTTGCGGGAAGGTCTTTCCTGGAACTCTGCTGTTGAATTTCTTGTAAAATAAAAACTGTTCTGGCCTTAAAGAGCTTGTTCTGCCTATTGCCAACCTCAGTTTTTTCACTCATTAGATAAAATTGTGCGTACACAATCCTGAGACACCCAAAGTTTTGACTGGCAGACAATTTTATTCAGCTCAATCAGGAGAAAACATGAAGTAAGTGGCACAAACGATCAGAAAGAGAAAGTTTAAATCCAAACTCTGGGAATAAACTTTTCAAATCAAGCAAAGAGTTTCCTTCATTCCTCTTTTTTTCTGATCACTCCTTCCCATTCTCATGTGTCATCCACTCTTTGTTTCATCTTGGGGCTCCTAAGTTTGCTCAGGAGGAGGCAATTTCCTGAAGTCTGCAACCCACACTGACGTTTCTTCGTGTTTCTCCAGTTAACCTTAAACTCACATCATTGCGGTGAAGTCTTGATAGTGAATTGCTGTTTGTTCTCTGATTGATTGTTCAAATACAAAATCACTTATTGTTGGCGGTTTCCAGTAATTTTAGATTAATTTGGTTCCTGCATCACTAAAACAGAAAAACTGCACTTGTATCGAGCTTCAGCTGAATTTTTCTAGAGACATTTTACGACAAACTCCAATGCAGCCTCTATTCTGAGTCATAAGCAAATACAAAAACTGTTTGATTACGTTTCGGATCCCACCATTTTGATAAAAACTGCAGAGATGCCTTTTCGCATTGGATTATCACAGGACCTCAGAGTTCAGCAAAATGTATTGGCTAATTTGTTTACTTTCCAAATTCACAAGAGTCTCTGCAATTATTACAAATAAAATGTGGCCCCTATAAAACTAAATCCTGTGCTAATAAGGCTTAATTTCCATTTTAATGATCTAAACATTGTGGGAATTATTTGGGAATGGCTCATTCCTGTTGAAAAAAACACTCACACAGGAGAAGCATTGTCTGGGGACACAATGTAATAAAAAAATTACTCCCCAATTTCTGTTTTTATGTGTTATTTGGACAGGATAACCGAAGCCTGAGATTTTGTTGAAATCTACAGACATCTTCCGGATATGACACTTTGCATCGATTCGAGGAATGATGTGAGTTGATATTGACACAGGATCAGCAAAATATGGTAGGGGGATTTTTTAACTTTCCAAATACTGCCCCTTTAAAACCTTTAAACTTTTGTGCCTTTTTTAAAAGTTTACATTCTCATTAACAAATTAAAAAGAATTATAATTGAATCAACAAAATAGTCAGAGTTTTGTAGAAAGTGGATTTATGAATCATTGCAGATGAAAACACTAAAAGGCTTTGTGCAAACGCAGTTTCTAACTTTTCTGTATTTATTGTTTTCTTATTTGGGAGTTATTTAATTTACGTTTGAGTAAATGTAGGTTGATATTTGTGGTTCTAGTTTTTTAAGCGAAGACAAATGCAGAAACTTTGTTGTTAATGATTGGAAATCTATATTTTGTATCTCATTTTTTAAACAGGATGTTATTTATCTGTGGAAAGTAATTCCATGCAAGATGAAAAAGTTTACATCAACACTAGCCACCTTCACTTGCATTCAAGATTTACTCCATACTAGAAGCAAGGTTGGTGGTGGGCCGCACAGAATCCTTCAGAGGGCCGTTAATGGCCCGTGGGCCGCACTTTGGTCACCAAATCTTCGCACCCAAGTTGCAGGCTGCCAGAACTTTCAGCCCAACCTGTAATCAGAACCATTTAAGAAGAACTTGTAAAAAAACAGCAAAAACAAACAAACAAAAGAATGCCTTAAATTCGATATTACATTTTCTTTTCCTTTTTGATGAATGATGGTTAATGTGATGGTTGTTTCCCAGAGCATTTAGAGTTTGCAAATACAACCTTTGATGTCTGTGAAGCAAGTTTTTCACATGCACTTCTTTTGTAAAGAGCTTTCTTCTCTGAACTATTCAGGTCAAACAGGAATCAAGACAAGCAGGAAACCTGCTCTTGTTTCTCTAAACATCCAGTCTCCTCCCAGCTGCGGTTTTCATTCCTGCTACGCTGCAAAGAACAGACAGAAACACAACCGACCACGTTTACTACCATGTTAAAACCTGCTGAAAAAACGATTTTTAGGTCAACACAAGGTTGAGTTTTTTTCTCTTTTTTAGTTTACTTTGTGGGAAACATTCGCGTCGACACAATGGGGACTCAGCTGGTTGGTTTTTGCTTATCAATCATCGGCTTCATGGGAACGATCCTCATCTGCGCTCTGCCCATGTGGAAGGTGACGGCTTTCGTTGGAGTCAACATCGTCACCGCTCAGGTGTTTTGGGAAGGTCTGTGGATGAACTGCGTGATCCAAAGCACAGGTCACCTGCAGTGCAAGGCCTATGACTCCATTCTCGCCTTGTCTCAGGACCTGCAGGGCTCTCGGGCCCTGGTCTGCGCCTCCCTCGGCGCCAGCGCTGTGGCCATCGGGCTCAGCATCGTTGGGGTTCGGTGCACCAACTTCTGCCACTACGACAGGTTGATGAAATCCAACATTGGGATCGGTGGAGGAGTGGCGTTTATCATCGCAGGCGTGCTGTGCATCATTCCCGTCAGCTGGTCGGCTCACATCATCATCACAGGATTTAACAGCCCACTGGCGATAGAGGCGAGGAGAGGGGAGTTGGGAGCCTCCATCTACATCGGCTGGGCGTCTGGAGCGCTGCTCGTCATCGGAGGAGGGATCCTGACAGGAAGCTACGGATGCTGAAGAAGAAGAACAATGATCTGCACTGTGCCATCCATTGTAAACATGATGAAGGTTTACGTGTAAAATAGCGTTTCTAATTGAAGCCCCGTTTTTGTCATTTATTTCAAATCATAATTGCACTAAAATGACAATGGTTTAAAAATTATGCTTCAAGTAACTTCAGGACATGAAGGGAAAAAATGCAATGAAATATTACAAGCTCTCCACATATCTGAATTTTATTTTGAAGAATTTGAGAATCATAGTTGTCTGAATGCTGAAATTATTCCTGGTATTTGTTTTTCTTTTATGTGTTTACTGGAGTTACATTAGTTTAAGTAGCTGTCTTCCTTTAACTGTGAAGTCTTATTGTGACGGTTATATCTTTTAGTTTACCATTTTTGGAATTACAGAAACTTTACATGCTTTGCAAATGAATGTAGCATTATGTTTTGTATGTTATGAATACATTTTTGGTACTTGTCTATTTTCAACACAAATCCTGCATTTAGTTCTTGCTTTTAAATATAGAGTCTATAATTTTTGTACTAATTTTGACAATATAAAATAAGACACAGTTTAACAGTGATGTGTGGAAAGTAGAGGCCAAGCCTCACCTGTCATCATGGAAAAATAATATACAATGATAAAATAATTATATTACTATTTTTACCCTGTGGTTTGTACTATAAAGTTTCTATTTTTCATATAGCTTAACCAATTCTAATTATTTTTTCTTCAAAATCGCTGAGTTTTCGCATTTTCCCATTCAAATGCTCGGAGGTGAGGCAGCAGCGAGCTGAACCTCACCTGGGATTGATCAACCTCTAGCTAACTGCTCTGGCTGCCATTAGATGGGAACATGCTCCTCCTGTCTGCACGCCGCCAATAAAATGGCTAAGAAACATTTCATGTGAGAACTAATTTCCATAATTTAGCTTATATAACGTGCAGAGCTTCTTGTCACCAACTGTATGTGTAAAGTGTTTTGTGTGCGGAGAAGCAATTAGAAACGGCAGAGAACAGATTCGAGGTGAGGCAGGCAGTTCTCCTGCCTCATGGCAGGGGGCGCTCATACCAGACATTGTGACTCAACAACTGCAGAGTAAGAGACAGTAACAGCGAGCTAGCCATACAGTAAAGTCAAGTGCAGTGATATATTTATAGTTTTCTCCTCTTATCACAGCAATCACTTATTAATAATCACAAAATAAACATTAACCCTAAAACCATACTACTGAATAGACTGAATGTTTTGCTCTTTGTGTGTCTTTTTTGTGGAGTTGTTGTCATTTAGTATGGCAAAAAGTCTGTGAGGATACAGACTTTTAAAGAAGTGGTTTTGAGTCGTACTTTAACAATTTTTCCCTTTTCTGTGGAACACAGCACAAAATTAATAATAACTATAATAATAATAATGTGCAAGTTTGATAGATTTAAGGGCGTTATTCTACCGCGGCAGCGCAGCTGTGCATGACATGTTCAAGAATTGTCTGTTTACTCTCCAGCTTTGTCCTCATGGCGAAACTTCCTGATGTAAACAATACCATGCAGGGGTCTATATTTGTAAATCTAATTATGATTAAGTCAGTGCCTCACCAGCTGTGAACCTCACTGCAGTTTAATATTAGAAACACAAGTAAAGTTGCGTCAATCCTGGCAGATCTCAAATTTTTGTGATGTTTTAAGAAGACTCTGATTTCTGAGTCGTTGGCGTAACAAGAACGCCAAAGATAAACATATCAATAGGTCAATTTAGAGAACCAAATTACTTGGTGATTTGGCTCCATTGTTGAATTGTGGTGAAGGGCCTCACAAACTCATTATGAGGGCCTCAAATAGACCCCGGGCCACACTTTGGACACCAATGATCTATCGAGAATGTGCAACCCTGTGGTTTCTGAAATATCCTGTGAAATATCCTATGAAAGAGGGATGGCAGCTTTGAAGTTGAACAATTTGCAGATCTTTTTGGACTCATCTGAACTCAGTGATTCGTCTCCTAACAGTGAAACTGGAGTTTCTTGAAAGCAAAGGAAACATTCAAACTCAATCATAGGAGACAAGCGGTTGTTCCAGTGTCTGGTTTGGAGTATGGCCAGGAAATGTTATCCTCTTCAATATTAATTACACAATATTAATTAAACTGAGTTTACACAGGTATCTTAAGCTGTCCCATATTGCTATTTTACATAAACTGTCAGAAACCATGTCATAAAAGTTTACTGGAACAGACTGTAATCATGTTTACCACGAATCAGAAGTAGAGATGTCACCAACTACTGGATGACATCATCCAATACTTGGTGACTTGCTGTTTTGAGGCTTGGGTGTGACATTTAGCTGCCATTTTGTTGTTCTGCTGATGAAATGTCCCTGTTGACCATTTTTGGAGAAAAGGGTGAAGCAGGAAGTGAAACGTTAATTGACCCAAAGGAATGAAGCACACATGAAACGATGATGTCATGTGTTTTGAAACTGGTTTCATTGGAACATGTAGTTTCAGGTTATGTTGTGATGACAAAATGCAACATTTTGTTGAATTTTGGTTGAAATTCTTTATTATTCTTATGTCTGTGTCAGATTTTTTTTGCATATTAAAGCCCCATTTCTGATGTCTTGTGATTTAAATACATTTTTTATTATTGACAAAGATAAACTATGTAAAAAGCAATTCCTATAAGATTATTTACCTTATTAAGTGGAAAAGCTATCCAACTAATTCTGCCCCAATTACCCCTTTATTTACTTTTAAGCCTCATTTTTCAATATTAAATTGTTGCCAGACATGTCAAGAAAAAAATAATTAAATGGAACTTGCTTGGCAACATGAAGTAGGCTAAAATATCTACAAGAGGAACATATTCTGTCCCCATTCAAAAGAAATTAAAGAATAGATAACAAAGATGTTGGAGCGAGAAAAGGGTAGCGATGCAGACCTATTATCAACAAAAAAAAACAAGAACAATTGTGCATCTTCCCAGGAGAGGATCAACTGTCAAAATGACTTCAACAGTGCCGAGATAACTCATTCAGGAGATCACAAAAGATCCAGAACGCCGTCTAAAGCCTTTCTGATTCAGCAAGAAAATGGCATCCAGCAGAGAAATCCAGATAAGAAAACCCCCAGCAGATCACTTGCGATTATCAACGCAAGTGAAATGATAATCATTTTACTTTTAAAGCGTTTTGACACAAAACGCTGATCAGTTACAATGAATCGAGACAAAAATAAAACAGATTAAAAGCATAAGATACAGAAGTAAAGTTTAAAACTAATACGACAAAGTAAACAAGTGGATCTTTAATTTAGCTTTGAAAACATCCACAGAGCCTGAAGTCCTGAGGAAGGTTGGTTCGCTTTTTTAAAAGATCACAAGGAGGAAAAGTGAAAACCTGTACGTGGAAAAGGTGAGAGACGGGAGAGAGCACCAGTCCGTTTAAAGTCTTGTCGATGAGCAACGAGGTCTGAAAGTCTGATTGAGCCTGACAGGCAGCCAATGAAGGGATGACGGCATGGTTTTGCATATATCCTGGTTTTGGTCAGAACACGAGCAGCTGGATTCAGAACCGACTCTAAACTTTTTTTTTGTAACCAGGGAAACAGACATTGCACTAATCCAGTGATTCCCAAAGATTTTCTGGGCCGCCCGATGGATTACTGTACAATAAAATCCCCCCCAGAAAAGAAAAAACAATCAACTGAGCTCACACATCGTTCAACCAGACATAAATCTATACACATATTTTGTTTTCAAACTCCACTGAAGTTTATTTCACACTTCAAGTTGCAACAAAAAACACTACAAACCATCTTCACATGAAACACTTTTGTGAAACTGTTTCTTTTTTTTGTTTTGTTCATCCATACCGCTTCCCGCGCCCCCCCTGCAATGGCACTGCGCCGCCCCTCGGGGGCGCGCCCCACACTTTGGGAACCACTACTCAATGTGTGAGGACACTAAGAATCTGTGCATTTCTGAAGGATAAAATTTGTCTTCAATATTCTGAAGGTGATAAAGGGCAATCTAAGTCACCTCCTTCAAATGAGGCATAAAATTGGGTCAAACCACGGTGCCACTATGGTTCAGCATGTAACCTGAATGTAGAGGCAGAGATAACAGAACGGTGATTCTGCCGGAAATTATGACGTGCAACCTTAAATGCCTGCATGGCATTACGTAGAGTATCGATTAGATATGCAATTAATTATGAAACATTAAGTCAAAGAGAAGATTTTTAACTGTTTTTGTATTATGTCTCTGTATACAGCTCTCCTTTCACTAGAGGTATTAAAATTTTAGATGTCTTTAATGAAAAAGCAGCCAACAACATTTCAGCCGACTCAATAAGGAGCTGATACTGAAACTCAGATTGCTGTAGTTTTCTGCATTGATGTGTTTTGTTTAGTTTTAATTGTGTAGTCACTGTATTTTTTCAGTTTGTTGTAGATTTCAGAAACGAACTTACTCAGCAGAACAGAAACAGAAACGTCTAGTTTATCTTTATTTTTGTTTTCTGGTTAATTTCATTCATTGTACCTTCGAAACTCTAAGCTCATTGATGTTATGAAGAGATCCAGTTTGGTCAGAATCCTCACAAACCAGTTTCAGCTCAGAGTCAACAGTAACTCCTCCTCTGACCTCTTGTTTCTCGTTAAAACCAGCAACTTAAACCACTACCCACACATTTTGCAACAAACAAAGCTCTCCGGCTCTCAGGAAGACACAACTACTCCGTTTCTAAAGACAACAGAACTTCAACATGGTGTCCGGCGGAAAGCAGATCCTGGGGATGGCGTTGGCCTTTATCGGCTTACTGGGGACCATCGTCATCTGCGGCCTCCCGACCTGGAAAGTCACAGCCTTCATCGGTGCCAACATCGTCACCTCTCAGGTCATATGGGAGGGTTTGTGGATGAACTGCGTGACTCAGAGCACAGGCCAGATGCAGTGCAAGGTCTATGATTCTCTTCTGGAGTTGCCTCAAGACCTGCAGGCCGCCAGAGCGCTCATCATCCTCGCCATCATCATTGCAATCGTCGGGATCCTGCTGGGCGTGGCGGGAGGCAAGTGCACCAACTTCATTCCAGAGGAAAATCAGAAGACCAGAGTGGCTGTCGCCGCGGGCGTCGTCTTCATCGTGGCGGGCGTCTTGGTCCTCATCCCCGTCTGCTGGACCGCCAACACAATCATTCAGGATTTCTACAACCCAACCCTGATCAGCGCTCAGAAGAGAGAGTTGGGGGCCTCCCTCTACATCGGGTGGGGCACTGCGGCGCTGCTCTTCATCGGCGGTGGGCTCCTCTGCGCCACATGTCCCAAAACGGACGAGAACAGCTACGACTATCGGTACTCCAAGGCTCGCTCTGTGGACACCAACAAGCAGCAATACGTCTAGAGTCACAGAACTGAGTCGGGTAAAGAGGAGACAAGATTTAATAAAAGTCTTATGTTTGAGTCAAGATACTGAACGAAACTGTGGAAAAAAATGAAATACTGTTTGCTGACTTTATAGGAAACATTTATATTGTGAAAAGGGAATGAAATGTATTTATAAACACAAAGTTTTTTAGAGATGCTTTCAGACCAAAAAAACAGCTAAATTTTTTCCTGCTTCCTCGTCTGTTTTTGTGTTTATCTGGACAATGTGTAAAATCTCTACTTCTGTGAAATCTGATCTGAAATTTGATCATATGTAAACATCGACAATTCTGTGATTTTTTATTGTTGTTTTGCTTGTTTTTAATTTATGATCCATAATTAAAACTATAGTCAGTGGTTATGACTGCCTTTCTTCCTTTCTAAACGTCACTAATGCTCACAGTAACGCAGAAAGTGGTGGAAAACGTGCAGCTTGTAACGAAAAGGGTGGAATCTTAACAAACAGGTTGTGGGACAATGTTCGCTTTCTGCAGAAGAAACTCAGCCAAACAAAAACAAGACTGAATGACAAAGCTGTTTCAGTTGAGAACTCATCACTTGTAGTTTATTGTCTCACAGGCCTGTGGATAACTGTAAAACTAAATTTAACATATTTAAAAAATTAACATAAAATAAATAATTTGGTATGTTTTTATGTAAAATGTAGTTTTGATTTAGTGTTTTTTGGCTTGTTAACCTATTTCTTTTTTTTTACTTCTCAAAGTATGAATGGAAGTAGTAGTAAGTCTACTACTACTTAGTAGACTTACTACTACTAGTAGTAAGTCTACTAAGTAGTAGTAGTAAGTCTACTACTACTACTTAGTAGTAGACTAAGTAGTAGACTTACTACTACTACTACTACTACTACGTAGTAAGTAAGGGTTAGGAATAATTTGGGGCTTAAACATAAAACTTAAAAAGAAAAAAATGCATAAAATAAGCAGGAGGAGATATCTATTTTTCAATGTGAATGTTTTATAATTCATATTAGATATTTGCTCCCAATTTTACTCCAAAACAATGTATTTTATGTATCTTAGTTGAAAATACAATAAACTTTTGACATTGCATTTACTACTATTTACTCCCTACACTGGTATTTATCATGCATTGTAATAAAACGACAAAGGAAAAAGGGAAGGCCACTCAGAACTGGTAAGTGCTGTGGGAAGAGTGAGTTGGGTGGGCTCAAACGCTGGACACGGGCCAGCGAAGGTCAAACAAAGTGTGTTATTTAGGAAGAACAAAAGGAGCGACACAAGCATGAACGACAAACCGGAGTCAACACCAGCAGCGACTGAAGGAGCCAAAGAAACCAGCAGCAGCAAATCAGAAACCTTCAGCACATTACAGGGTGTAACAATACATCACACCCTGAATGCCCTCATTGTGGGACAATAAAGGACGTTCTGCAGATTATCTCTATGATATTCTGCTCTATTATATTCTATGAAGACATGTAAAACCTGTTAAATGGAAAATTTGCTCCCTCTAACTAAAGCGCATTTTCTATGTGGTAAAAACTCTCCATTAAAAGAAATAAAGACGAGTTGGACTAGAAACTAAAATGAATGATTTCAGTTAGTATTAATACTGACAAAAACAACTCTAAACAGAGGGGTTTCTAACATCAATTTAAAAAATGTCAGGATCTCTGCAGTTTTCTGGAAGTTTGTTGTTCTCCATGTTTGGTTCTGACTCTCGGGACGGGAAGTAGACTTGGACCAGAACACTGCAGTGACCTGAAAGGTTCATATAAGTAAGGATTTTATGTTTTTTGTGCTTCAGGATGCCTGAGATCAGAACCCAGCGTGGTCGGGTTTCTTTCATTCCTGCAGCCATTCCTGAGCTTAACATCCCTTAGACTGCAATACAAAGACCACTTTTTAGGTTTTGAATAAATATTTTATATTTTTGGGAGCACAATGTACTTTAAAGCTTTAATTGTGTGCTCTGGAAAAAAAAATTAAGAGATCAGTTTTCTCTGATTTTGAGTAAAATGAATGTCGTTCTTTTATTCTATGAACTACTGACAACATGTCTCCTAATTCCAAGCAAAAATTTAGTGTTTATTTGCAGAAAATGAGAAATGGTCAAAATAACAAAAGAGATGCAGTACTTTCAGACCCCAAATGACACAAAGAAAACAAGTTCATATTGATTTAGAAACATCAATAATAATGTTTTAACTAATAAAGAAATCAATATTAGATGGAATAACCATGAGGTTTTCAATGGGGTTCAATGCACTAGGCTTCAGATCTGGATTATGTATAATTATTTTAACTGAACAAATAAGCTATTTTAAATCTGTCACCTATTCTACTTGGTTGTGGTGTTCGATAGGTACATTTTTATTTGCTTTGTGAGATGTACGTCATTAATTAACAAGTGGTTCGTTAGTGTAGCGTTGTTAGTTAGTTCTGTTGTGTCTTGTTGAAAATAACAGCCAGACAACAGCTGATCTGAAGGCACCTTTAATGCTCCTGCATTCAAATAGCAGAAAATAGTAATCAAAACAGGTTTTTTTCATCACAGTGTTCCTGTTTAATCATGAACAATTTTATTTTCAGCATGTAGCATTTTCATTAGCAATGTTTCATGCAGCATAAGAGCAGCTAAATAACTGCTAACACCGTTCTATCTCTGTTTAACAAAGTTTAAGTGCTCCAAAAGCACATTATTTTACAAGAACAGTAATCGAACTATCACTAATTATACTTAAAATATACTTATTGAACACAGAAAACAAAACTTCATACCTTCTCACAGGAATCCAACAGAAAGAAGAGCGGGAAAACCGTCACAGTTTATAATGGTATGATCCATTAATTTGTCCTTTTAAACGCCGAACTGACACTAAAACAGCAATCCATGAACTCAATGTGTTCAACAGTAAAAATAATAATTCACATTTTCATTTGCAATACATTAAATTTGAATAAAAATAATAATTTTGAAACAGGAAGTTACCCGCTGTTTTGCAATGGATCTGTCGTCTTTTCAAAATAAAACCTGCAGGTGCTCATATGTTTTTAGTGTAATAACATCACACTGCTACATTAGGTGTCATTTGCATATCAAAAACTAAAAGCAATGCAGTAGGGCGTTAGTTATTGCTGCAAACCATTATATGGGATATGAATAAAAACTGAACTAAAATGATTTATAAACTAATGAAAAGTATTTTAAAGTGTTTTGTCTGAGCTACAGGAAGCCAGTGAAAGGACTTCAGAACGAGGCTCTATCCTCCTGGTTTTAGTCAGAACGTCAGCAGCAGCTTTCTGGATCGGCTGCAACTGGAGGATTGCTTTTTTTTTTTTTTTTTTTTTTTTTTTTAGGAAAACCTGTGAAGATGCTGTTGTAGTGATCAATTTGATTAGAGAAAAACATATGGATGAATTTCTCAAAATCTTGTTGAGACTTTAGTCCTTTAATCGTAGAAATGTTCTTTAGGTGACAAAAGGCTGACTTTTAAATTACCTTTATGTGTCTCTGTCAGTTAATATTAGGAAAGATTATATTTATTTAAAACGCAAACACTTTTTTAATACTTACAGATTCCAGCTGATTTCTTGGCTCTCTGTGAACAGTTCTTTTTTGTTGAACACCTTTGTACCTGTTCCATTCCTCTTCACGGCACATAAACCCATTCATGGACTAAATTGTGTGGATTTCTTTGCATGTGTGCATTACTTGGATTGCTACGAACACATCTGATGCAAATTTTATGTCAATAGAAATGTTAGAGATTGCGCTACTAAAACTCTAAAGTGTGGAAAAAAGAAACTGAGAATCAAAATCTTAAATTTCAGATAGAAATTAAAGTTGAGTTTCATCACCAACAAGGTGTTGAGCAAGGCCAAAACATTTTTATTTACAGACATATTTCACTAAGAATATGAAAGTATATTTACTAACATAAACATTGACCTGATTAATACTTACTGTACCTGATATAAAATGTTTATCAGCTATTTAACTCATGCAAAACAAAATTTCCGTTCATATTTTTAGAAAACTGACAATTTTTTTTTTTTTTTATAATTTTGATAGCAATTGAAGTTTGGAAGATACTTTTTGAGATGTTACAAAAACTTTATTTTAGGTTTAATTCCATTATGCCTAATTTATCTTTCCCTTGTCACAAAATCCATTTTGATTTTCTACAAATACTCACAAAGCTCTTCTGTAAAGTACCGAGTTTCTGTCGCTGCAGTCTATTTAAAGCTTGGGAAATTTAAGCCGAAACAATCCAGACATAATTGAGGAAAACCACTCAAAGCTGTTGGCAACAGCAACACCAAACGAGGAAATATGAGAAGACAGAAACAAAAGAAATGTACAACTATAGACAAGCAAATGAATTTTATATCAAGACTAATCTAGAAATAAATATAAAAGCTATCACTGATAGCATTCCAGAGATAAAAGGAATAAATATAATTTCAGGATGAATTAAAACATTTCATGTTGTTTTGTGTGTGTGTGTGTGTGTGGGGGGGTGTGTGTGTGTGTGGGGTGGGGGTGTGTGTGTGTGTGTGTGTGTGCGCGTGTACATGTGTGAGGTGTTTGCATGTTTTAAACCGGTTTTTCTCCTCAGTTGATGCTGCTCCAGTTAAGCTGGTTTTGTCCCAGGAAACTGAAGTTGGCATTTCACTTCTGCTCTTCTAAAAAACATTAAATACACAGCTACTCTGAATCTCTGATAAATTAGGGCTTTTTAAAAATTTTTTTGGTTATTCAGCACAAATATGATGTGCATCATAATAAATAAAACGTTTGGTAAAATGTGAGATCATTTTACCAAAGCAAGGCCAATACTCGTAACTGGCCTTCAATCTCAATTTAATCCTGCATCCTGTTTTGTTCATTTACAGATGAATGACAATTAGTTTCACCTAATTCAAGGGAGACAATGGGAGTGGGGATGCATTATGCCACTTCTTTCTGTCACCCTCCTCCTTCTTTCCCCAGTAGAAAAGGTGTTGCACATGTATGCCTGACCAGTAATACAGCGACAGACGCTCGGGAGAGAAAGCAGCCGCTCAGGTAGAGGGACATGTTAACAAGGACACAAAAAGGGGAGGGACACTAACAGATGGAAATATCCTGTAAACAAATGAAGTACAGCTGAACTAAGACACACCTACAGCTTCACAAAGGATACCAGAGGACAGTATAGGAAGTGAAACTGTCAGCAGTCTACACTCCAGATAAGTTCATGGTTAGAGGGGAAGGCATGTGAAGGAGGCTGCACATGTTAAGGACTGACAAAGATAGCAGAGAAGACCGATCAAAGAGCGAGAGAAAGCGACACTGAAGGCAAAACAAGCACCGCAAAGATCAAGAGAGGCTCTTCTGAAAGGTCTGAGAGGATTTTTTCCAGCAGCTTCAGAGATCTTCCCATCATGGCCTCAATGGGGATGCAGCTGCTGGCCAGCGCTCTGTGCCTCCTGGGCTGGGTTGGGGTCTTCATCAGCTGTATGCTGCCTATGTGGAGTGTGACCGCCTTCGTGGGCAGCTCCATTGTGACCTCTCAGACTGTCAGGGAGGGCATCTGGATGACTTGTGTGGTTCAAAGCACAGGACATATGCAGTGCAAACCCTACGAGTCCCAGCTGGCTCTCAGCGCAGACAAGCAGGCTGCCAGGGCGCTCATGATCCTCGCCATCGCGACGGGCAGCTTTGGCCTCCTCCTGGCCTTCGTGGGTGGAAAATGCACCCGCTTCTTGGATGGAGAAGGAAGTGGTGCGAAGGAGAAAGTGGCCATAGCAGCAGGGGTGGTGCTGATGATCACTGGGCTGCTCTGTTTGATCCCTACGGTGTGGGCGGCCGGGACGGTGGTGAACAACTTCTACAGCACAGCCATAGACGCTCAGAAGAGGGAGCTGGGAGCTTGCCTCTACATCGGCTGGGGGGCAGCGTTTCTGCTCATCCTGGGAGGGGGCCTCTTCATGAAGTCTTCTTGCCCAGGCAAAGGCCACGACACGGACAAGAGCCCCTCAGTTCGCTACGTGGCGGTCCGATCCTCTAATGGATCCTCACGCGCTGGCTCTCGTTTCACCAGGGTGCCGACGGCGCTGGCTCAACCCATCAAACCCATGTCGCCCGGGCCCCAAACCTTTGGGGCGCCAACCGCCTATCCTCCGCCTGGATATGATGTCGAATCCCAGCAGAACACGAGAGAGGATTCAGAGAACTCCTGGGCTCCATCGACAAAGTCTCAGCTGAAAAGGCCCGAGTCGAGAAAGTCCGAACGCAGCGATGCGCCATCAACAAAGTCCCAGCTGAAACGAGCTGAACTGGATGAAACTGTATCAGCTGCCAGTGAAAATGAAGATGCATCAGCAAACCCAGCAAAAACATACCTGTAATATGAGCAGCAGAAGAAGGAAGACTTTAGTTTACATTTAGTTTGTAGTTACTTAGTTAGTAGTTCCATGTTTTTTAGATGATATTTAATTTAGATATAATTATTATTTGTTGTGTTTACAATTTATTTTTCAGTAGATTAGCAAAATGTGAACATTATATTGTATATTGCTTTCTTACTCGTCAGGTCTTTTATCAAAATGAAGGAGACAAAAATAAAATGTAACATTTTATGTGTGCTTGAACTGATTGTCACAAGTAAAACAAGTGAAGTATGTACAACTTGTGATGAATGAAGTTGTTTAACTTGAATTGTTGTTTTTAACTTGCCATGTTAATGTGAGATATTACACTGCATCAACTGGTTTTTAGTGTTTAAATGCACTGAATAAATTTGAATGTAATATTTTATCTCAGCCTTTTGGGTTATTTTTTTTTTACCGTATCTTTCAAACACGTAGCAATTTGAATGACTGTTTGATTCTTTTTACTTCTTTTTTTATTACTTTATAAACTTAAATGTGTGGAAATAAATTCTCTGCTCCTCACACAACAAAGGTTTCTGTAAATACTTTTCATCAAAGCATTTAATTGTGATTGTATTTTTATTTTATTTAAACATATAGCATAAAATGTATTGCCAATTTATCTCTCAATAGACTGGCAAAATGTGAATGAATATATTGTATATTGCTTTACTAGTCATGACTAATTAAGGAAAAAATGGCCTGGAGAATCACCTGGACTCCCGGTCTTGTCTTGGTAATTACAAGCTTCTGGACAAACTGGTTTGACAGAGATCAGAATAGAAATGTGTTTTGTTGAAGGAGGCAGTAGCATGTTTGCAAAGGAAACTTCACTGAGTATCAGTGAATCATGTTTGGGTTTTGCTGATTCAAATGAAAAGGATCATACAGACAAAATGCATGTCTGTCGTCCAGAATGTCACAGATAAAGTTTGTAGTGTTGAATGTGTTATGGAGACAAATTTATAAATAACCATGGGAACTTTTGGATTTTACGGAAAAGAAAATTACAAACTTTGAATAAACCATAACATAAACAGCCAGAGTTTATCTTTGCATTATTTATTTGTATTTATTGACTTAATTCTTTCAAAAATTCTGCTTTATGTGTTTGGTAAAGCTTGGATGTAGTCACACCTCAGGGCTTTGCTGTTTAGCCAAACACTGCACACTGTCACTTTATTGCTGGTACAGTGACACACTGGAGAACTATTTCTATAAAAAGGTGATGAAACAGCGACACCTGGTGGTTGGGAAACATATTGGTCTCTCTCGGATTAAAAAAAAAAAAAAAAAGGTCTTGGCTTCCCAGGTTGTTGATACATCAAAACAAAACAAAACATTACTTTAATGATATTAGAGCTTAATATTTACATGTAATCTGTGAAATAAATCAAGCTTCTGAACCTCCCAGTGCTGCTATGGTTATCTTCAAAAGTGAACCGCTGAGTCAGAAACAATCAATCAGAGCCAGGAGGAGGATCTTAGTGCTGTCGATCATCCTCATGTACATGTTGTTGGATATGAATAGTTTTCGATATTAACAATATTTACAAATATTTAAATATTCAAAAATTTTATATTTAAAATTTTTAAAGTTACAAAAATTAAAAAGTACAATTTAATAATACATAAACAGTATAATTATATTTTACCGAAGACTTAAGAGATTCTTAAGTAAAATAATATACCAATCGTAGTGTATACCTGCTCATCCTTTGCTGGTTCCTATTTTCAGATGTTTTTGGTCACACCCTGGACGGGTCGCCAGGAAAAACCTGCACACCTCTGAGGACAATTTAAAGATACAGTCCTGTTTTTGGACCGGAGTTCCCAGACAGAACGGATGCAACACAGGGACAAACTCCATGCAGAAAGATCCTAACCTGGGATTTGAACCCACAACCTTCACCCTGCAAGGCAACAGTGATACCAACTGCACCATGCAACTCATAACCACTCAAAATAATGTGTCACAGCTTCTTATAGAGGTGTACAATTCCAGGTATGTAGCCGTCCTCCTTCTCTGATACGGCCCTTTCCCAGTCTTTGACCTCGGTGACCTCTAAACAAGTCCAGAGCTCCTCTTCCTCCATCTTCCTCAGCTCGCTGTCAAGGGCAGCTTTGTACTCCAAGTTATCCTGGTTACTCCTGGTTGTCATGCAAATGCAGCCACCTAGTGGAAAGATAAAACAGTGCAGTGAAAAAATTACACATTTACCACAAGACAGAAGAAATTAACTTAAAAAGTAATAAATAAAATGATTCTCTGACCTGGTTTGGTGGCATTGCACAAATCTCTGGCGATACTAATAGGGACCTGACCAACACTTAACGCTCCAACAATTACAACCACATCAAAGCTGCCTGCAGGAGGTAAAGAGAAGCTCATCATCATACATTTAACAGCTTTTCTAAAAAGCTGTCTAGAACAAGCAGTGAAAGTAGAAACCATCATAAAGGTCGCAGAGATTAATGAGGTGACAGGATGTTGGTTTAATTACCCCACTGTACGGGGAGAGGCTCCTCTCCCAGCATGCACTGCTTCAAGTCCTGGTACAAGCCGCTCTCTCTGGCCCTGTTCAGCATGGCCTCGCTTCCATCCACACCCACAAAATGTTCAAACCCGACTTTTTTCATCTGTTCAACAAAGACATATCTCTGTATCAGTCATGCTCCTGACAATGACAGTGACTCCGTCCTTAACTAAGGAAAACAAAGACATAAATATTTATTAAAATAACGTCAAGTAGTTTTTTAAAATAAAAAATATTTTAATTTTTTATCTCTCTCATCAGTGTAGCTACTACTCACGTGTTTGGCCACCAGCCCGGTCCCACACGCCACATCCAGCACGATGGCTGCCTCTCGCACGCTGCTGAAATGGGACGAGATGCAGCCTGCTGCCAGACTTGGTGCACGGTAATCCAAAACGGCCACATCCTGTTTAAAAAATGGTAATGACTGAAAGAAAAGCAGTTTTCTTTGGTCCCCCAGTTCCACATTTATGAGAAAACATTGTTTTAAGATGTAGAAAAATTACTTTAAAGGAAAACCCAGTAGGTGTTAAACAGTGTTTTGATTGAGCAAATTATGCAACGTAAAGTTCGGAACTTTGCAGAAATTATTAAAATGGCATGCTACAAAATCTAATTATTCACCACATATTAAATACATTACTTTGTGAGTCTGTGTCAATTATGACTTAAAAATGTTGGTGTTGTATCTGGCTGATTTTCTTTTTTCTTTTTGGCCCAAACAGTTATGTGATAGCGAAGTCATAGGAAAACGATGAAGACATGCAGCAAAGGTCAACGAGTCGGGACTTGAACCCGAGTCGAGCACAGAGGCCTCAAAAGAGTGAAGCAAAGTGTCATTTTACTAACATAGATTGGAATTTTGCACCAAATGCAAAATTAAAGTTTAATAGGTGTGAAAGAAACTTTGGTTTACTGAGGAAATGTCTTTTCACATGTGGCAACTAACAGAAATTAGCATGAAAAGAAAACCAAAAAACACTTTATTTGTCACTTTTCTTTAAATAACTGTTCATTTTCTTAATTTTAGCATTTAGCTTGTCATAGCTACTAAACCTAAAATAAGAAAATAAACCCACCTAATGTGTCTTTTCTCACCTGATCGTAGTTTTCTGCCCAGCGGTTGTAGAAACTGACCTTCTCTTCTGATGTGGCACTTTTATGAGCTGACAAGATAACGGCTCTTATGTTTTCAAATGTGTTACTGCCAGCAGACATTATACAAAACCGTGTCACTAATAATAAAAAAGAGAAACACAATTGATGAACATCATTAATATATTCAACATTTACACAATTGTGTAGCTTTAATTCCATTTTATCTTTAAACAACTGCTGGAGATAACAATTTCCTGATATTTAATTAATGTAAGACTGTTTTGAGACGTGTTTTGGTTACCACCACCGAGATGTACCAGGAATGACAACATGTCGGATTAATGTTACAATCAGCAGCTGCTGATGATGTGCAAATAAAAGAAGTGTCATAAACCACAATTAAACATGCAGTAGCAAATAGCTATCGCCACATCTGCAAGGCAGCTAATGAGTTGCTGTCAGCCATTTTCAGCTTGCTATACTCCCAGGATGACTCCATTGAATATAATATATTATAACATAGATGGCAATAAATGAATACAATTATAATTTATTATCCCACGGTGGGGGAAATCAAGTATACCAGCAGTAAGTTAAATAAAAGTGGAAGCTTGAACATTCACACAATGGTAAAGAATACAAAAATAAGAATAAGTGGCAAATTTACAGCATGAAAAAAAGTAATGTACTTTCTTTTTTTAATCAATAAATTAAAGAAATAACAAATCAATTAAACTCTTTTGTATTCTTAGCAAACAAAAGCTCATACAAAATCTCGACTGCATTAAATGTTTTTATTCTGCCTTTCAAATTAACATTAGTGTAACTGCAATAATCAACGTTATAGAAAAAGGCCTATTTGTTGTTGTTTTGCAACAAATAAAAATAATTGCAACATAATGTAAGTTTTCTTTAAAATGATCGTAATAATATAGTAATATAGTAATATGAAACCACTGTACTTTGATTCAAGGTGATCATAAAATGGGAACTTCATATTGGCTCTTCATACTGATTTTATACACGAAAACAACTTCTTTTGACTGAGTAAAACATAACACATTTAAACCATAATGTTCTCTTCTTTCTTGTGTAGTGATATGTAAAGTCCGATTCTATTTAGTATAAAAATCAGAGGTGCATTTACCTAAACTCGCCTCGTTGTTTGGTTATTTACTTAAAGGTTGCAGTGAACTGCACCCGGAAGCGAGTTGAATAGACTGTGGGTTATCTTTTCCCTCAGTAAAAACTCTCAGGATCTGACGCGTTTAATTACAACTTGCTATTCCAAATATCCACAAGTACAATATACATTTTAAACTCTTAGAATACGTCTTTATTTCTTCAATTTCTTCATTGAGATTCCTATAGATAAACTCATTAACAAAGTAATTTTTTGCTTCGGAGTTTTCTTCTATATTTCAGTCTAAAGCTGATATTTCCGATAACATTGAAGCAGACACAGGCGCAGTGGCGTTCCTGACTGTTGTTCATGTTCCCACCTGTAGAGCGACTGGGAGTCAAAACAAAAATCTTCTGGAAACTCCTTGTGATTCTGAACAGTTTGCTAACAAGCTAAACACGTAGCGCCCGACAGCTTTAGCAAGTTTTATTCTAACTTTAGGAACAAATATATCAGATACATGTCCACCATGGAGGTTTCGCCAAAGCTTCGCTGTTGTTATAACTTGTTATGGACGGTGTTTGTGTCTTAAACTGTTGGAAAAAGTAGCAGTTTTAGTGAGGAAAGTTAGCTTAGCATTGGTCGCTCCAACACAAACACAAAGCCCATCCTCCCATCAGCCCTGCTGGACGGGTTCAAGTTTAACTCTGCGCCCTGGTAATTAGGCCTCATCTATACCTTTAATGGCTTTTATTTTCAACTCAAAGTCTCTCCTTCTGTAAAATCGACTGAAAATATCAGTTTTTGAGGCGTATTATTGTTTAGATGTGCTATTAAACTGTATTGAGGTGTGATTTACTTATGCTTCCTTAAACGCATCTCATTATTTCCACAGTTCTCCAATCTGGAAACACTATCAAAATGTCGATCCTTGGACTGAAGAAGAAACAACCCAAGACTTTCAAAGTTAAAGTCGTCACTATGGATGCTGAGATGGAGTTCAGCTGTGAGGTCAGGATTTCTTTCTTTTTGTCTGTCTTTATGTTTAATTGCACACCCCACACAAAAGTAGTAAATTAAAGACGAAAAACAAAAACATCTGTATGGGATGAAAATGTTGGATATATAATCCCATAACTTTATCCAGCTGAACAGAAACAAAACAGAAGTTATTATCTTTGGACCCAAAGAGGAGTGATCTAGTCGACATCTTCAGTTATTACAAGTAAAACTAGTGATCAGGCCCGAAATCTGTCAAAAACACATAAAGACAGTTACAAAGTCAGACTTCTATCACCTGACGAACATTTCCAAGATTAATGTGCCAGAAAGATCTAGAGAAACTTATTCATATGTTCATCTGTTGTCGCATTGATAACTGGCCCAGTGTCTTCACAGGTCTACCTAAAAAGAAGCCGTATTCAGTTTCTATACACCACAAATCTGGGACAAACTTCCAGAAAACTGCTAACCAGCCGAAACACTGAGTGTCTGTAAATCAAGACTAAAGCCCACCTGCTTTGAGTTACTTTTGAGCCATGATGAATGGAAAATTGACCAAATTATTTCATGTGTATTGATGATTTTAATGTCGGCACAAATTAAAACATAAAGTTTGTTACTGGGTTCACAGCTGGTGACTGTATTTATGATGTTTTTATGATTTCATAAAAAACACTGAACCACTAAACAAATAAATTTGATTGATTTATTGATTGATGTAGAAGTGTTTTCACAATTTCTTCATAGTCCAGCTAAGCAAAGTTTGTTGATCTGGACACATTTTGATCAGCATTATGTTTTTACAAAACCTACTATAGTTATTTGTTTACATTTTTAAATTAAAGAACAACTTTTAATGTTGCTTTTAGGTTTAATACGTATTCTTCAATGGAATATTCAATTAAAAAAATATGTCAATAAAAGCAAGTACTTTGAAGCCATTTGACAAAGAATAAAGTCTTTTAAAATCAAAATATTTCTCATCATTAATGTAATTGTAAAAACAGCATCAAAAACGTAAAATGCTGGTCAATTCTTCAGTATTTTTGGACCTAAAGAGGTTCAGGATGAAATAGCACAAAATAAACAGGAAGGAAAGTTATACATTGTCTAATTTTATTTATTTTTAATCAGACAACTATAGCGCATATATATATATATATATATATGTTTTATTGAACAATGTTTTTTTTCATAATTAGAGAGCAATTTTTCCCCATTTTTCTTTTTACAATAGCACTAATTCCATCTGATTTGGATCTAATTTTCTGTTAGGATTTCTTTTCCATGTTTGCTGCTTCCTTCTTCAAATCTAATTATAAAACATTCAGGTTTGTGGTTCCAATGTGAAAAAGAAAAGGTTAGCATTAATCTTTTTGCACTGCACAGTGTCGGTCATGAGCTGCACAAGCCTTTCGTCCACACAGAAGTATCCACTTAAAGAGAAAATTGAGAAGAGACGAGCAATCTTGTTGCAATAGAAAATGAAACACACCTCTTAAAACATGACTTATAATCTTCTTGGAAGTGGATTAGTCAGGTTTGGCCTCGGGAAATTGTTTTTGCAGACTTCTGTGTCTGCGCAGGTCCTGACTCATCTCGTTTTGTGATCAGTTAAAGATGGTCGTTCACAGTCTGACTCTGATCTGTATCTGGCTGGAAGATACAAACATCTGTCTGCTGTTTGGAAAGAAATAAGGGAATTAAACATCATCCACTGTTTTCCTGCCGCTTCATCACTTGAAAAAATTTACTATTTATCTATTTATTTAAACGAAGAAGACCAGAGACAAGGTCAAAGATTCATATTTTTGTGAATGTTAATAAAACGGAAACTTAAACAAATTCATTTTACTTTATTTTTTTATTGCCGTGACTTTAATTTTGATCAGTTAATTTTTTTTTTTTTATTTAAATTTTTTTTAAACACGCTAAAAAGAATTAGCGTGTTAATTTTTTTAGCATGCAATATAATATCGCAATATATTATATTGCAATAATATAATATGATAATTATATTATAATTATAATATAATAATTATATTATTGCAATGTAATGTTCATCATATTGCGATAAAAATTTTTGTTTTACACACAAATGTTCAGAGCCGGAACCTTCGTTTTGTGTTTCTGGCACATCCGTAAATCTGACGCACAAGCGACATCCGCAAATAACATTGATGGACAACAAAGCTGCTTCTCTTGGCCCACTGGGGGTTTGCTCCGAAAACATTTTCTGATTTGAATTCACACAAATGACTGTGTATGCAAGTTGTGCTAACAGGAACTAGCCTGACACTGAAGCTATTCAAGCTAAAATAGCATCTCGGTGCTAAACATGTTGCAGCAGCGCAGATGTCCCAAATGCTAATATCACAGTCCACTTTTCTTAAGAAGACAAGAATGATTAAGTGGCTCTTGAGACATTTGAAAGCTGAATGGACTTTGCAGAAACTTGCTGAGTGAATAACCTAAATGACAGAAAACAATAAATATCTTTGTTGTTGAACTCATACGTCTATTTAGTCAATAATTTAGCAGCCAAAAGGGTTTTTGAATCACTTGTTTTATCATTTGATTCAAATACAATTAATTAATTATTGCATTTGCAATTGAATTGATTATACATTTTAGGCAATTTCATTTTTTTTTAAAGCAAATAGGCTTTAAAAAAGTTAAAAATTTACATTTTGTATCTGAGATGGTTGATATTTAAAGTCAGACGTGCTTGATATGTTAACTCCCAAGTATTTATCTGTTTAAGTGATGATTCCACTTATTATTATACTTTTTTTGCAATCCTGCTATAAATATTTTCTTAAAAGCAGAAACAAGAAAAGCTTTTAAATATAAATCCAAGTGTTATACCTAAAGATTCCTGCAGGGGGCAGAAGTGCCACTGGATGCTTCTTTCTGCTTGTTCCTGAAAATCTCAGAAAAACAACTGCAGGAAAACGGTTTAAACGTCGCTCTGTTTGTCTCAGGTCAAATGGAAAGGTAAAGATTTGTTTGACCTGGTCTGTCGCACCGTCGGTTTGAGGGAGACCTGGTTCTTTGGACTCAGATACACGGTGAAGGACACCTACGCCTGGCTTAAACAGGAGAAACGGGTGAGTGAAGCGCTTCATCCGCAAGAATAAAGTCTGACAGTATCTGCTACTTCTAATGAAAATTATTGATTGATTAATTGAGCCCAGTATTGTTTCATTTTTTCCTCTTCATGTTTTTTTTTCCAACAAGGTTCTGGATCAGGAGGTTCCCAAGGATTCCCCCATAACGTTTCACTTTCTAGCGAAATTCTTCCCTGAGAAAGTTGAAGAAGAACTGGTCCAAGAAATCACCCAACACCTATTTTTCTTACAGGTAGCAACAAAAGTATGATGCATTTTGTGTATTTTTGTGCAAACTGGCGTAAACTTGGTGTGAAACTTTTATTTTCAGGTGAAAAAACAGATACTAGATGAAGAGATATTCTGTTCCCCTGAAGCTTCAGTGCTTTTGGCCTCTTATGCTGTCCAGGCAAAGGTAGGAGGACAATGCAAACTACAGGCATTATTTTTAAATTTCAGATATTTTGAGACATAAACCATCGAGCCTCAACGCTGATGATGAGTTATCAAATTTAAAGTTCTTTGAATGTTCTGTCTTACCTACTAAGGAGTAAAATTATATATATAAAAAAAGACTTAAAGGTATATAAATACTCCAACTTATTGGGTGAATATTATTCTTTAGCAGGTTTCATTTGCAAATTCCCACCAAATTGGTAGATTTTATATAAAGTGTTTTTTTCTAAGATTTAGCTTTTAAGCACATTGTCAGTATGGGTGAGATTAACTAGGTAATGTCAGCGTTGTGGTCACAGGGCAGAGAAATAAATATTAGATATTGTTTATATGGCGATGAAGTGTTTTTACACTGCAGACATGTTTTTACAACATTCTTTGAAACCAGGAGCTGGAGTTATGAAAACTGCTTCTCTTTGTGCGGATCCTGTCTGTGTCCATTTAAACCGATAAAGAATCAAATATAAAAACAAAAACAAAAGAAAAAAACATTTGCATGCTTGATTTTTCTTTGTTCTAAAGGCTTACCAAAACTCTCCCAACATTTTTTGTTTTCTTTGCAGCTAAATAATGCAGCATGATTATTCTCTAACAATTAAGCTTCAGTTAGCGAAGAAGCTTGTTGATGGGTAAAACAGCAAAGCAAAAGATTAAGGTGCAACTTATAGGATAATATTAATAGAAGTATAAATAATTTGGACTGTATATGTGGATTAGAAGAAACTACAGAGGAAATTTATATTAATTTAATCAGTTCTTGTTTTAAAAATGATTCGAAGTTGTTTTTGTTTCATCATTACATCCTGGAATTATTAAAAGATCAAAATGATTGAATGAATGATTTAAAGGGCTAACCCACATGTGTCAAACTTAAGGCCTGGGGGCCAAATCTGGCCCTCCGTAGCTTTTTATGTGGCCCTCTAGACTTCACATTACATCAATAAATCCTTCGAGTTTTTCACAAATTTGCAAAATTCACACAGAATTAACAAATCTCCATATTTTTTCTGATTTTACTGCAAATCTTCTCAAAATTGGTCAAAAACATTGTTTAGTGACTGCTGCCGCAGCCTCGCTTATTACCAAGTTATAGTTTGTGATTAACAATTAATTAAAAGGCACTTTAACATCATTCACACTTTTCTTAATTGGCACCACAAAATCTGCAATTTTGATTGCAGAAAAATATTTATTGGTCATTTAACAGTTTTAATTGGCTTTATCAATACATGCTGGCACAACCGGCCCTTTAAGAACAATCAGATTTTTGATATGGCACAAAATAAAAATGAGTTTGATGCCCCGTTCTAACCTAAGTAAATAGATAAGCATATTCTGTTTTAATTTGGATATATGAATATGGCTAAGAGCCACATTAATGTTTTTTTTTCTTATTTCTTAATGTCCATCCCAGTACGGTGACTATGATCCAAACTTTCACAAGCCTGGTTTTCTTGCACAAGATGAACTGTTGCCAAAAAGGGTAAGCGTGCTAAACTAAGCTACGTCTAAACTTCAGTGAAAACAGATTAATTTGTTAGATTCCTGAATGTTTTTCATGGGAACGCCTCAGGTTCTGATGCAGTACCAAATGACTGCAGACATGTGGGAGGAGAAGATCACAGCTTGGTACGCCGAACACAGAGGCATCGCCAGGTACGGCTGACTTCCATTAAGTTAACAACAATTTACTAAAAGTCTGGGTTTTAATTTCAATGCCTGAGTGATATTCTTCTTTCTGCTCAGAGACGAAGCAGAGATGGAATACCTGAAGATCGCCCAGGACCTCGAAATGTACGGTGTTAGCTACTTTGCCATTACTGTGAGTGTTGATGACTGTAGCACTATTAAAAGGTCCACAGCGCTATGAAAAGTACTTACCTTTAATATTGTTTACTGTACAGCAAAATAAGAGAGACACAGACCTTTTACTGGGTGTGGACGCTCAGGGTCTCCATATCTACAACCCCAACAACAAACTGAACCCAAACAAGTCTTTCCCCTGGAGCGGGATCCGGAATATCTCCTACAGCGAGAAGGAGGTGAGTCCAGACAGCTTCAATCAGGTTTTATAGGTTTAAAGAAATAACTTTGACACTTTTAATAGATTCTGTCACATTACAACCACAACATGGTGCTCAACTGCAGTGGTAGGAAAACAATAAAATCATTCTCAATTTGAATTTGGAATATTTTGTTGCAGTTACAGCTGCACAACTTTTCAAAACTATATAGTTGGTTGTTTTCCCATTTTTCTTTGCAAAATATCTATAATTTTGCTAGATTGGATAGAGATCATCTGTGAACACTAACTCTGAAGATTTACTATGGATTCCCACAAGAACAGGGATGGCAAACTCACTTTTATTTTGGGCCATCTCAAATAACTTCATGGTTGTGGTAAAATGTATTGATGAAACTCATTAATAAATCTCTGAAATATGAATAAATAGCCGCTTCTGCACTCGGTGGCCCTGCTCCTCTTCCGTTGAAAACTGCTTTCATTGAATTGATAAAATATTATTTTTGCATACATCAGTAAAAATTCTGAGTTTTTACTTCAAAATCTGGAGTTTTTGTTCTTTTCTCCCTTCTTGCAGTTCACAATTAAACCTCTAGATAAGAAGAAAGATGTCTTCAAGTTCTACTCATCTCAGCTGCGTGTCAACAAGCTGGTAGGTTTTTTTTTTTTAGCTGAATCATTTATCTGTGTTGGCAGTGAGTGATGTTGCTGCTTTCTTTGTGTTTCAGATCCTGCAGCTGTGCATCGGGAACCACGATCTATTCATGAGGAGGAGGAAGGTGGACTCCATCGAGGTGCAGCAGATGAAGGCTCAGGCCAAAGAGGAGAAGGCCCGCAAGAAGGTTGGTGTGGAAAAATACAGATTTTAATTTACCAGTTTTTAACAACCTGGATGGAGGAATAGGAAAAGAAATGTGTGATTATAGATTTTATTCTTGCTTTTTCTCTCTATTTGCTTGTCCGTCATTCTGCTTTTCCTTAATTTGGTCTTTTTTTCCTCATTTGTTCCTGCCTTCCTCCTTTCCTTTCTTGTTCTTGTCATTCCTGCTGTTTTCCTCTTGTTTTTCTGTCTTTTCCTCAGCACTACCCTTCCTGTCTTTCTTCCTTCCTGCAAGTTTCTCTTTGCGTAACTTCATTTTCATGCCCACTTCTATCCTTCCTTGATTTTTGCTTCCTTCCTTCTTTGTCTTCCTTTTTCCCTTCCTACCTTTTCCTTCTTTGGTTCCTTCAGTTTGTCCTCTTTATGTTTTGTTCTTTCCGTTAATCCCTTTTTCCTTTCTTTTTGTTTTCTCTCCTTCCTGTGGGTTTTGCCAGTTTTTGTATTAAAACTTCATCTTTCCATCATTCTGTTTGTACTTAATTTTGTCTTTTCTCCTTATTCTCTTTCTTTCCTTCCTCCTTTGCTTTTTTCTTCCTTGTTCTTGTCATTCCTGCTGTTTTCCTTTTGTTTTTCTGTCTTTTCCTCGGCACTACCCTTTCTTTGTGTAATTTTCTCTTTTGTTTATCTTTACTTTAATGCTCACTTCTTTCCTTCCTCCTTTGCTTCTTCCTTTCTTAGTCTCCTCTTCCTTGCTTGGTTCATTCTTTCTTTGATAAATTCTTTTTTTAAATTTTTCCTCTCCATCTTCTATTTGTTGTTCTTTCCTTTAATCCCCTTTTCTCTTGCTATATTTGTATTCTCCTCCTCTTGCTTTCTCTCCCTCGTGGATTTTGTCGGTTTTGTATTAAAAACTAATATCGCCTCTAAATTCACTGTAAATGTTTGTGTTTATAATTTAAAAATGGTCCAACTCACTAGTTTGAACTGATTTACTCAAATCACTGAGTAAATGTGTGATTTGAGTCCAGGATAAGTTTTGGATTTTGATCTGAAAAGTGTTCAAAATGTGACGGTCCACTGTGTTCGGTCATTTTTAATTCTGAGTCTTTCATTTTTCTCCTTCATCTAGATGGAGCGTCAGATCCTGGCTCGGGAAAAGCAGATGAGAGAGGAAGCAGAGCGGGCGAAAGAGGAGATGGAGCGAAGACTTTTCCAGCTGCAGGACGAGGCGCGGCTCGCTAACGAGGCGTTGGTGAGATCTCCAATGTTTCAAACTCAAACTATGCGTGAACAAACCAAATGGTTAAAAATCACATTCGTGGGTCATGATTGATATTTCCTGTCTTCATTTGTTCGTCCCAATCCAGCTGCGGTCTGAGGAGACAGCAGACCTGCTGGCAGAAAAGGCCCAGATCGCTGAGGAGGAGGCGAAGCTTCTGGCTCACAAAGCTGCAGAGGCTGAGCAGGAGCGACAGAGGTTAGAGGTCACAGCCATGAAGTCCAAGGAGGAGAAACGCCTGATGGAGCAGAAGATGAGGGAGGCGGAGCAGCTGGCCGTAAAGCTGGTGGAGCAATCTGAGAGGAGGTGTGAAATTATCTTTACTATTGCTGTAATTAATTACTGCTTTCTTCATGGCTTTTTATTACATGCTTGTATCTATTTATTTACAAAAGATGAAGTGGCAGGATAAATTACCTTAACAAATCATGAACGAAACTGTCCTAATTAAAGCCTAATCACAGACATTAGCTCCTGGTGTCTCTTTATAAGCTTCAGTTTTAAATGAAGAAGCTTGTTGAAGCCTGTAGTTGTGCTTCGTTTATATTTCTGAGGAAAATAACATCTTTTTACACAGATTGTAGCGAATCTATGCACCACAAACTGTTTTGTTTCCTAAAAGTAATCGAGGGCAATTTAAGTGATACTATGAATTGTCTGGATGAATTTTGTACAGACAATAAATCCACAAAGTTCTTAAGATCTTGATCAGTAGCTGCTTTAATAATCCATGATGTGTCACAAACTAACCAAACTGAAAACTAACCACACAAACATCGCGGCACAAACAAAAATCTTTGCTGCACAAACGTTTGATGGCAATTTTGTTAGATTTGGAGAAGGTGGGAGTAGAGGCAAGCTCACTTTTTCCTACTTCATAAATATAGTCAAACTAACACTAAAATTAATAAACCCTTATACTGGAATTAATTGGGATTTTATTTTAAGGTTTTAATTTTTACGAGGAGAACCAAAAAGATGTTTCCTGCAGATTAGCTGAGCGTTTTAGTGATCTGTCAGTGCTTAATGAAGCTGTCGTCTGTTTCCAGGCTGAAAGAAGCAGATCACCTAAAGCAGGACCTGACAGAAGCAAAGGATGCTGAGCGAAGAGCCAAGCAGAAGCTCCTGGAAATCACCAAAACAACATACCCTGTACTGCACTAATGATGCACTTCTTATGCCGTTTTCAGATTTATTCTGTCTCCTTTGTTGATGTTTTTTTGTTTTCTTTTGAAGGTTATTACTTAGCTTTTCTGAGATATCAGAGTGCACTTCTTTTAGTGGCTGATGCCTTTGATTAGTTGTTCTGCTTTTGTGGTTATTTATGAAATTATAAAATGAAGACAGTCTGATTCATCAGAGCTGACTCAGGGATTTTAAAAACCCTAGATAGCAAATGACAGAAAGAGAGAAAAAAATTCTGTCAAGACTATTAATACTTAAACGTAAACAAACAGGGTTTCTACAAAAACACAAAATCTTATCAAGTATTTTTGTCTAGTTTCGAGTGCAAAATATATTTGTCCACTTGAAATATTAATAATATTGATGAAAAATTATGAGATCCATTGGCAGGTTATTTCACTTATTACAGGGGGAAAAAGTTGTGTTATAAGTGAGTTTATCTGCCAGTGGATCTAGTAATTTTTCATCAATATTAAGGAATAATTTACTGAAAAGAAGCTGCTGTATTTTGCTGAAATCTTGCTTGTAAGTTTGTTTTTCTTATTTCAAGTGTAATAAGATATTTGCACTAAAAACTAGACGAAAAAACACTTAGCAAGAGAAAGAATGAGAAGAGATAAATCAATGTTTTGAGAAAAAATATTGCATTCAGTCAGACTTTGAGCTGCAGCGCAGACATAAGAGAACTGTGTTTTCATTTGCATTCAGGATAAATGTAGCATATGCTAGCATGATAGTTTTCACATTAAGAAAGTATGTTGACATGTGTTTGTGTCCTTCAGCTCATAGCTGCGTACTCTTCTCCGCCTGCTCCTCCCGAAGCTGCCGAGTTCAGCTATGATTCAGCGTCGTCACGCCTCGACTTCAAGGACTCGGACATGAAGAGGCTGTCCATGGAGATCGAGAGAGAGCGGTGAGGCGGCGGCCCAAACACACGCTTCGCCTGTTATTTAGGAGACGACTCTGCTCTGTTTGCTAATGCTGCTGCGCATTCACACAGGCTGGAGTACATGGAGAAGAGCAAACACCTGCAGGACCAGCTGAAGGAGCTGAAGTCGGAGATCGAGTCTCTGAAGCTGGAGGAGCAGCAGCAGCAGCAGGCCAGCATGTACAGCCTCCCCGGAGAGGCCAGAGGTTACGTCCCCGAACCTGCATACGTACCTCACAGCAACGTGAGTTTACTCTGATTATCGGCGTCATGGAGGATGGGACTGTTGGAATGTTTAGGAAAGTAAATGAGCAAAATAAACTGTCAAATGTTTTTTCTGTCTTACTATTTTCTAAAATAGGGTTGCTCCGATAAATCTTAATTTTGGGACATCGGTGGTCGGTCGATACCTGCATGTGAAGCCAATCATATCTATTTTTACTATATTTAGCAACCTTTCAGACAAAACAAATTGGTATCAATCAAAATTGGAATCATCAGGTCAGACTTTTCAAAGATCGGTAATCAGCGGTCATTCAGAAAACTGCATTCCTATTTTTAACTTTCTAAAATGAATTTCTATGAATATAGAGATTCTGTGTAGCCAGAGTTCCTACACAGTCTGGAAAATATAATTTTTCTGGAAAAAAAAAACATTTTTACGCAACAAATTTATAAACTCAGTTTTCCACTAATCGAATGAATGCAAAAAAAAAAAAAAGTAAGGGGTTTCTCATGACCAGCAGAAGGCTAAAAGAGATTTTACTCTAAAATCTCTTTTAAATAATATTTTATTTTAAATGATTATGCCTTATAGTTTAACACACACAGCATCTACGGTGTAAAATGCAAATAAAAATGGCACTCAGAGGTTCAATCTAAGAAAAACTAATTGTAAGTTATATTAAAACATGTTTTAATATAATATATGAGGAAGTTTCCTTTTCAGCTGCAGATGCATATCGTAAACATATTTTAGGTTATTAAAAATCTTAAGATTTAAACTTAAACAATATATTTACATATAATAAAAACCTCCTGAATGAATGTTTTCACACAGCTGTTTTGTTTTTCTCACAGATTGTTTGTGTCTGTCTTGATTTGCAGCGAAACTCAGCCTACATGTCTCAGATGGCCTTCTTTGAAGAAGTGTGATCGCTGTGCTTCCAGATGAGAAAAAAGGGCATCTGCAGCTGTGAATTTGCCTTTCTTCTGTGTTATATCGTACCTGACTGAGAGCAGCAGCAGACAGAGACCTGCCACTGCTCTGTTTGCCTTGGAAAGACTTTGAATCTGTCCTTCAGCAAAGAGACACTCCTTGCTGTGCTGCAGCAACTTCACCATTTCTGTTACATGCAAAAAACAACAGTGACACAAAGGTCATTAATCCAGGATGTGGGGCTGAAGTTTTAAATGCTTTGTAACAGCTTCAGATGATCAAATGCAGAGGGATAAGCCATAACATTATGACCATCTTCCTGAGATGGAGTCAGTTGATCAGTTTATACTTTGGAAATGTGGAAAACAGAATATGAGGGTCTTATGGTACGTAATAGCGCGACTTTAGGAAATTAGGGGAACGCTACTATGAGGGAGGAGTTTAAAAGTAATGTCTACTGTTCCAGGTAGAAGCTAACAAACACTCACAAAGTGAAACATAAACTAGAGTTTAACTGTTTTCTGTTCTGACTAGATATTTAACTACTCTTCTTATCAGAGGTTGAAGAATTAATTTAATTTTAAGTGTAGCTTATTAAAGCTATAAGCGTTCTTGCAAAAACATAAAAACTAGTATTTTTGTCTAGTTTCTAGTACAAATATCTTTGTCCATTTGAAATAAGACAAAACTAACAGAGAAGTAACTTTTCAGCAAGGTGAAGAAGCTTGTTTTAACTCACTGATATCGATGAAAAAATACTTGTTTCATTGGCAGATTATTTTAACAAAATTTTTTATTTTCTCATCAATATTAAGGAATTATTGACTTAAAGCAAACTCTGATTTTTTTGCCAAAAAGTTTACTTGTAAGTTAGTTTTTATTATTTCAAGTGTACTAAGATATTTTCACTAGAAACTAGGATTTTGTGTTTTTGCAATGTGTCCTGTCCAAACCCAGCTTTGATTTTGGATCATAATATTCCACCACTCACCTCTGTCTAAGCTTAATACATGATACTTGATTATTTAAAGGGAACTTAAAAAGGAAAAAGAAAAAGAAAGCACTGGAATCCTTCATGCATATTTTTTGTCTTTTGCACAAACTTCGTCTTTTCTGGCCATTAAAGTCTTTTGACGTCCATTTTTTTGCTCGTTGTGTTAACACCAATGCTGCAGTTTGGGTGGCCAAACAAACCAAACCAACAAAAGGTGGTAATAAAATCCCAAAGTCAACTCTATAAAAGTCTTATGCTTTAACATCTGGCCAAGAAACCAGTCAATTTATTTCAGCAATGTCTGCCAAGAATAGTTAGATATCAAGCCAGAATTATGCCTCAGTTTTTGTTTATATTGAAAATCTCAAACTTGTGCATCTATTTTCTATTTTTGAAAATAAGTGACATTAGATGCTGCATAATCAAAGCCTCCTGAAAAAATAATTAGATGATTAAAAGTCTAATTTCAAGTTGTATTTCATCCTCAGGATGAGTTTATTTTACAAAGGTCCAGCTGTCTTCCACATAAAGGCTAAAATTTAGGGTTTTTTCTCGACAGACATCACATGATTTCAAGTGTTTATCAATTATTATTCATAATGTTATGGCTTATATTCACCACAATGCTTTGAACAGGAAGATTGGAGTCAAATTGAATACTTTTTTTTTAAATGAACAAACAGCTTTTGAATTTCAAGCTGATTTAAAAACGAATAATAATAAGTTCACAGAGACGCTATTGAAGGTGCCATGAAACACTACAGTAGTTCCCTTATTGCGTCGTCATTGCAGGCGTCATAAGGGAGTGACGATGTGTAATAGTGTTTAACTCAGCTATTGGCCTCCATTTTGTATTTATGTTGCTGTTTTACCTCCTGAACCGCCTTTACTGATGCCACGCGTCCCTTTTGTGTTCATAGGTTTCAAGCTTATGGTGTTATATTTGGTACTGCTGACGTTCTTTGAACTTTGCCTTTTTGCTATGACTGCACACACTAACGTGTTACTGAGTGTGTTGCATTTCTAGAATGAACACTGCAGAAGACTTTGAGTGACATTGACCCGGAGTTTAATATCTTAACTTATCTACAGATTAGAAGACTGATGACATTTCCTCCTCTTTATATGCAATTCTCAGGATTAATGTTGGAGACAATCAAAGCTGTTAGAATCTCATTAGTTTCCCCCTGAGTTAAACGGTGCAGTATAGAGTTCACATGGTGAATTGTAGGCAGTAAAAACTGCAAAGCTGTGAAAAGTCTTAAAGTATTTCCATGTTTGAAAGACTTTTACTAGCTGTAGAAACACTGCATCTCACAAACTAAACTTTTTGACGTTTTGGTTCATTAAAACATACAACCTCGTGCATCTTTCTTTGTTAGGACCAGCCTGTCTGACTTATTTATGCAGTGAACAGTGACAGATGAGGGGTCGCTGTCGGTTCCAGAGAGCATCGCCAGCCTGGGTCCCGTGTAAATTGATTCTGCTCAAATGTGCTCCTGCTCCCAGGTTTATGAGATTTATCTGAGCTGCAGATGCACCGTCACATTTCTTGAAGTTTACAGTTTAAGGATAAATGTGTTTTGTATTGATGCTTTATTTTTCTGTATTGTGTTACAAAATCACAGGCATGGAGTGGTAAAAATGTGAGGTCAGTACTTTGTAACCTCAAGTCATGTTGTCTTTGACATTTCATTATGGCAGTAATGACTGTTGGTTGTATCTGTTTTGCTTTGCTCCATGGTTGTACACTCATCAGGCGTTGTTGCTAATTATAAGAGGATATTTCTCCCCACTTAATTTGTCGGTAAGCCGCCTGAGTGACTTCATCACCGCTACACTGTTGTCACACCAGAATGTTGTCAAACATTCCTTGTATTCTGCATTTGACTATCATTAAAAAAGAAATACTGCCTGGTAGTCTCATGTGTTGGATTATGGTGCTTAAATTAAGCACTGAGTTAATTTAATCTGTTATTTGTATGATTGAAATGCGTTATATTAAAGAACATAACATGTAGAGATCCTAACTTCTCACTAAATTATTAATTTCAAAGTCTGACATATAAAAAATACTGAAATGTTGTCATGCATTGCTAAGAAAAAGTATAGAGTTCTTCTGTTTTAGTTTTTGTCTAAATGTTTCTGGTTATCAAACACATTTTATTATCATAGATAAAACAAATAAATGCAAAATGCTGCTTTCAAAACCAACTAAACTGTATGTGAAAAAAGTGATTGCTCCTTTTTTTCATTACAAATTAATAACTTTATGGGGAAACTGGTTACACCAACATACATGCTAGCTATTTTGAAACCAAAATTTCTTTACCTTTTTTCATATTTTCTAGGGGAAAAATAGTTTTTCTCTAAAATAAAACTTGAAGACAACCATAAGAAATAGCAGTGCTTTACCCAGGCAGCATAAAATTAAAATGAAAAATACAAGATTTTTGTTCCTCCTGTTATTCCTTGGTGCATTATTCCACAAATCTCCACCATATTGTGGTGTATTTCGTGTTAAGCTTATGAGTTACTAACTTCAGCATAAACCAGTTGATTATTTTCCCTCAGTTCTCTGGGAAACGTTCCAACATCCCACAGCAAAGTGTTTGGATCCTCAGCAGCGATTATAAAAAGTAAAAATGAAACAAAGAAAAAATGCACCAGAGCAACTAAAGACATGAATCCAAAATTGAAACCAAGTTAAGATCTCAGTTTGTGGAGAATTTTACTAAATGATGAAAAAACTAAAACATAGCATCGTGAAGGAATAACGTTACACTGGAGGTAATTTTAAAATGATTAAACTGGTTTTATGAGATTTCTTGTCCTACATCAACACAAAGTCGAGCATCATTGTGAAGTAAATAATAAAATATTTTTAGGAATTTGTTATAAATAAAAATATGAAAAGCAATGCTATACAGAATCAGCTTTTGCTGCAGTTATAGGAACGAGCTTCGGATTTATCTGTGACATGTTTGTTCCTCTGACACTTTAACAAAACAGCTGAATTCATCCTGAGATTAAATGAAACACAGGTGTGCTTTTTGAAGGAACACGGTTGCGTGAGAGTAAAGAGCACTAAAAAAATATAAGATACTTGCTAAATTTGTTAGTTTTAAAAAAGTATTGAAAACCAAGGATTATTCTCCCTCAAAAACACAAAATCTTACCAAGTATTTTTGGTCTTGTTTGTAGTGCAAATATCTTAGTTCTCAACAAATTTATAATAAAATGTCAGCAAGATATATTAGCTCAATAATTCCTTAATATTGATGAAAATGGACTGGTTGCATTGGTGAATTATTGAGTTTGTAATAAGACATTTTTCCATAGTTATACGTGAAATAAAATGCCAATGAAACCAGTACTTTTTTTGTCAATATTAAGGAATGATTTACTTAAAAGAAGCTCAAATATCTTGTTTTACAGTTGTAAGCTAGTTTTGTCTTATTTCAAGTGTGTTAAGATATTTGCAATAGAAATGCAACCGAAAATACTTGGAGTTTGTGGTTTTAACTTGGCAAAATGTAAAAAAGTTTGAACTTTTGCAAGGTACAACTGGATAGTTGTTGCATTACTGCAACAGAAATCCAGCCACAGTTACACTAGTGAGTGAGGCTCAAGGTTATAATTTCACAATGCGCATCTTTACATTAAGCTCTTAAAGCTCCCAAGTGGCAGATTTACTTTGCTTTGCCTTCGGGGTGACTCACTTTTGTTTTCTCAGTGTAATGAGAGAACAAAATAATCAAGATGAAACTTGGTTGGCTGTTCTGTGTTTAAAAAATAAAGTTTCCCTATTACTGCGCTACCTTAGGGGCATGCTGCTGCACAAACTGTCTCAAAGGCAGTGATGGATGAGCTTGGATGGGATTATGGCTACACACAAAAAAGGATTTTCAAAGAACTGAAGAGGGCAGACGCAGATAAGTGGATAAGGCTTCTTTCTCCACGTGACGTCCGGCAGCCAGGCGGTTATCGGCTTTGGGGAGAGTGAATATCATTCAGTGAGCTCAATTTGCCAGCAGATGGGTTTGCAGCTCTTTAAGTCTGGACACCCTGACGCCGTTTCTCTGTTGTACCTGTCCCACGGCATTTGGGCACTCCGATTAGAGTAATAGGCGACACGAGGCAGGGGCATTATTAGACTGTGAATTGCATTCTAAGCAGCACAGGGGAGAGAGGGAGGAGCATGAAGGAGTGAAATCACGTCCTGTGCTGAGAGAAAGCAGCAAATGGGGCCTTTGAAGTAGTTTTGCTGTGGAGGCATTTAAATAAGTGAAATAATTGGATGCTGGAGGCCTGGAATCAGCAAAAGCAAGAATGCAGACCTCATTCTTTCCCACAAGCGTGAGCTGTTCAGAGGAGGTAAAGTCAGCTGACAGCTGTGTCATCTAATGCAATTACATCCAAGAAATGTTAATAACTTTTTTTTTGTTTCACTGCATTATCCAATCAGGATAAGAGGAGTTGGGGTGTTTCTTCTTTTTTTTAGCTTTCTTTTGCCAACAGAAAGAATAGTTTACCCAAAGGTACTGTTGTATGCTCACAGATATTGATCCATTCATTGTTAGTCCACTTCACTGTAGATGAAAGCCCCCCTGGGTTCACCCTGGTGGCCTGATGAAGATTGAATAAATGCCTGAGAAAGAAATGGCGGCAGAATGGCTGAATGTGGTCCCTTGACCTTTTCAGCACCGAGGCTGAAGTTAAAGGACAGAAGACGAGAGTTTTCCTTTGGTAAATTTATTATGGCCAAAACTACAACATTACTCAAAGCACTGATTGTTTCGAAAGTGCTATGAAGCCCTTGCAAGGTATAGTTTACAGCCGGAAATTTAGCGCAAGAGCAAAACGCTGGACGGGAAAAAAAAAAAAAAAAAAAAAAAAAAAGCAAACAACGTTTTTGGGTTTTTTTTACATAGCCGCGCTGCCGTGAGAGAACGATACAGTTAACTAAATGAAACCTCGAGATGTAGATATTATTAACTTAGTTTCCTTTTCTATTAACATAGAGAAAGAAAAAAAAAAAACGCAGAAAAATCGTTAAAGAACAAATGAAAGCCATCTTTTGGGGTCGGCTACGCTGCGCGGACTCGTTGCCATAGCAACTGCTATCAGGATTCATAACCTGAAACATAACCGTTGTGTTTCAAAAAACACTAAAACATTTCCCACTTAAGAACAGAACATTAAGTCCGTCACAGTTTAATGTTTTTAGGCTTAATGTTTATTTTGCGATCATTAATAAGTGATCGGTGTGGTAGATTAGCTGCCGCTGCTATTAGCTCAGCTAACACAGCTGTGATTGATTAGCTAATTTAAACACCTGCTCTACTCATGATTTATCAGAGTTGGTGTTTAGGTCGAAACACACCGAATTACTCATCACATAGATGTTATGGTTGTCAAAGTCAAGCAAGAATAACTGAACCACTTTCCTCTCCCTCTATTTTTTTCTTAATGACTATTTCCTGACCTTGTTATGTGGTTGTGGCAGTGTTGACAATTAGTAGCAAAGCATTGATTTAGGGCATTATATTGACAGCTTGCTAAAACCAGTGATATTATTGTTGGCTACCAGCTGATTGGGGTGGGGTCTTTCGTAGAGGGTCCATTTGTTTTAAAATTTACAGCCTTTAGTTCAATCGTACAAGAACGTCTTCACTCACTTGCAAAGTAATACTTTTAAGAACAGTTAATTGTGCCTGTTAAAACGTTGCGCCTTACAGGCACAAGACGTCGTAAAGGCTCTTTTGCACAAGTGTCTCATTTAGATAATGCAGTAGAAGAAAAAAATTCTCATTACTGAACTCACTGATATCACGCTTCAGTAAATTCACATGCATACTGTAATCAGAATTATGATTGCGGTTTAGCTCATTTTTAGCATTGTATCAACTTTGCTACTATCAGAAACTTAATAAGACAACTAGTTTTGAACATGTTAACAGAGCCTGGGGCTATGAAAGGGAAATTAGAATATAGTTGATGTAAACGACTTCATGGTTCAAAATCTGGCTACAGTTTTAGAAAATCAAGAAAAGTTCCTTTTAATAAGACTGATTGCACTGACATTTCTATTTTAATGGCTTTTTATGCATGTAAAATATGTTAATTATGATTAAAATAAAACGGAAGTTAAAGACTGATATAAATTTATTTTTAAACACACTCCTGCTGAGCACAGTTTGAGATGACAGGTTAATAAAGCCATCCTCAGCTGAAATGCATTTGATTCAGGGAAGCTTTTCCTGTTCATCTGTCTCATTGTGAGGATATCCACAGTTTTAAAAATGTTTTACAAGCATTTATTAAAACTACAAACCGATAAAAACAAAATAAAACTTTTGCATTTTACAAAAGTTTGCTAAAATTGTTTGAATCTTTTCTATGTGTAGTGACTTTTCTGTAACTCTTCATTTAAAAAATCATTTGTTCAACACATTTTATTTCAGTTAGTATTTCAGCCCACCAAGCTAGAAATATAAAATGACTTAAAAGTGAAATATATTGATTAATATTATTTGTACAGACATAATGTGCTTTACATCAGGGTTCTGATGTCAGACCAGACACTCAAAGCAAATGTTTCTAAATGTCTGACATTGGGAAAAAGGCTTTTACAAAAAGGAAACTTTGATGGTAAATTATTAATTTGTCTGCATTTAATAACATATAGTTGTATAAACCAGAGATGATATTGCAGAGAACACTCAGTTCACATTTCTAGATATGTTATACATTTTTCAGTGAAGGTCAGATATCTGTATATAACATAATGCTGCCTTAATACCACATTTGTGTTGAGCAGACTTTGCATAGACTGGCACATTTTTGGGAAAAAAAAAACAGCAAAAAAAGCTAATATGACCTCTTAACAAGAGGAAATCCAGATTAAAATATTGCTCCCAATCTGGGTTACAATGGTAGAAAAATGTTACCTATTATAAGAAGATAAAAAAAGAATTTTGCAATATTTGGAAGAAAGCATTTTTACACATATAAAATGTCTCCTTGTTTGTAGGCTTAGACGAACTAGGACTGAGATGCGGTGATGGTTTTATGGGAAAGTTGTGCAACGTTTTGTGCAAGAGCAAAAAATAAATAAATTACAGTTTTAACTCACAGGAGGTGAGATAATTTTTATTTTCTACAGCTTCTTGAAGTCACTTAAGTCACTAAGCCAACTGAAATGGGTACACAAACATGTTCTACATTATTATGTTTGTCAGACCGCTTCTTTAGCACTAAAAGTACGAATACAATCATGTTTGAAACGAATTATAAAAAAATGTATGTACTTTTTGCAGCAGAGCTCAAATGACATTTTCATTTTCTGAAGATTTCCTCTCTTTGCAGCATTCTCTAATCTGGAGGAGTCACAAAAATTGTCATGGAAGAAAACCAATAACAAACTTGATTTTTTTTTTTTTTTTTTTTGTAGTGTTTGACATATATAAAAAAAGAAAATGAAGAAATGACTGTTAAAAATGTAACAGAGATCTGACCGCTCCAGCTTTGAAAGTCAAGGTTTGACTGAATGATCACACAAACCTTGAGGTCGCCTATTAGTTTCCGTAAGCCGGGCAGGAATCACTCAAGGTTGGAACACGTTGCTCAGAAACATATTTATCAGCATATTACATCATTCACAGAGGCAAAACGTCGGCTTCCTAATTTATCTGGGGCTGTGCATAAATGACAACCTGCAAACTTCAATGAAATGATGCAAACTTGTAAAGAGCAGAGTTAATATTTCATCACAGGGATGAGAGACATTCCCAAGGTCAAACTGATCCCACAAAATGTAGCTTTACAAACTACTGAGACATGGAGAGTGTATAGTCATGTTTCACTTCAGCGCTGCTTCTACACTGGGTCATGTGTTCCCTTTATTTTCAAACCCCGAAAGGAAATGTAAAGTATTTTCACATTCTGTTTTTGCTTTATTGTCACGTTTAAATACTTCAGATTGTCAAACAAAGGTTAATACCAGGCAAATATAACCTGAGTAAAACAAAAACAATTTTTATGCATTAAAGATAAACTTTTATTTCTCTCTACACCTAAATATTTCTTGGACAAGCTTTATGGTAAAAACTGTCTTCAGTGAATAGGAGTATCTAGTTTGTTTACTTTGGATCATCATTATTAGCTTTTTCTTCTTTTGCTCTTTCATTTGGTTTGTTATTTTGTTTGTTTTTCATTTTAATGCCTGTAAAGCACTTTGTGTTGCCTTGTTGCTGAAAATGTGCTGTATAAATAAAATTACCTTCAGGATGTTTGCGATAATGAATCTTTCATGTTGCTGTTGACTCATTTTGGTTCACTTTTCATAGCAGAATTGTTTTAATTCAGTGTTTTTCAGGAGTAACAGTGACATCTTTAATTGTTCACCATGTGGACAGAGCAGAACTCCTGCTTTCATCGCCCAAGTCCTGAAGCAGCAAAGCAGACGAAACAGGAAGCACAAGTTCCCTTTTTGTCTAATTAGTCCACAGAATACTTTCACAAAAGTTACAGAGATCAAGACTTTTTTTTGTAAATCATCAGGAGTGGTTTTCACTTTGAAACTCTCCCACGTAACCAATTTTCGCCGAATTTCTTTCTTATTATTGAATCAACTTTCCATCATGCTGTTAATGGTGAGTTTTGCTGTGACCTCCTGGATGAGACACTGCTGTGCTCTTGGAGTAATTTTGATCCTGAAAGAGATTCACACTCTTCCAGGGTTTCTTCAATTTGCACAAAGACTCTGATTTTGTAATTTTCTCTAGACTACTAAATGTCTGTTTTTTCCTCATCAATTTATGAATTTCTTTAAATTTGGACATGATGTGTTGCGTTTTGTTTTTTGGTCTGTTTCACGTTGTCAGACAGGTTCTGTTCAGGAAGGGAACCAAACCCAGCTTTACAGAAACAGAGAAAAGTCACAGTTAATTTATGATTTAACCAGGAATATACACATTTTCACGTTGAGACATGTGACCTTTTAGCCATAACGAAATAAATTAATTTAAAACTACTGTTACATTTAATTGATTTTAACATGAATTTCAGTAGAAGATGAAAATCGTGAATACTTCTGCATGCACATACCTGTTCTGCATGTGTGTGTGCGAAGGTGTGTCTGCGCCTTGCAAGGTTAATACCTCTCATCAATCAGCCGGGCCGATGGGAGCCACTAATCTGTCAAACTCTGGCAACGGCAACCTGCATGGGACCTTCGACAGAAGCAGATGGACCATCTTATATCTACAGGACACGCTGCAGTGTCATTTATATTCCTGTTATTCTTATTTGTCAAGTCAACAATGCAGCCTGATGAGCCTATAAGCAACAAAACAGCAAAGTCAGACAGATTTCCTTCAAAATTGATGCACTGCGACTAATTTGAGGAATAAATGCTTTGGTTTTAGTTGTGTTGAGTTTATTTACAGAGGGAGAGTTTTTTTTTTTTTTTTAAACTTTGTCAATGAGATGCAAATCCATGCGGCATTTAGAGAGGAGAAAAAGCCAACAGCACACACTTACATCCACAACATTAAAGCCACGCTCTTGTCTTCAAACGCTTTCAGCTTGGCAGTGTTTTAGCAGACGCTGGGCAGCGGTACACTCCTTTCTTTTGATCAGTCACTTAGCGGTTCATAAACCACCGGCGAAAGCTGCTGCACACAGAGCTGCCAGGGCAATCCTGAGCACAAATTGAATCAAGCCAATCATCCCCACACAATTCAATCATTCTGCAACACAAATATTCCATGAGGGGCTTCATCCAATTAGAGAGAAATTGCATTCCTGAGCATCATATATCCATTTCAGCTGCAGAGTTCATCACAGCCAAAGTTTTCAGCTGAGCCACTTTAAAATAAGAGATTTGCTTTGTAAATAGGATTAATGAATCAATCGTAACTAAGCAGAGAGGCTGAAGCAATTCTTACAAATTAAATCTGATTTTCTGAAAGGTAAACTTTGTTTACTTTGTTTCCTTATTAAATTTGTGAGTTTTCTGCAATTTACAAACACAGTTACTGAACATTATGTGGATATTTTGAACACAGCCAGTCTTGAATTGTAAGTGAATTCAGTATTTAACATTGTCACTGTGGCAGAAAAGGATATTTCATTTTGAGTGCCGGGTTGTAAATCCCAAACACACTTTGCATGAAATAAAGCAAGGTTTTATTCACAAAGCACAAATGTTGGGTCATAACTAACACTATAAAATGTCAGTGGCAATATTAAACCTCCTGCTCCTCTTTCAAGTGAGCAGAAAAAGATTACAATGGCCCATCCTGAGCCAAGTGTTTAGTCTGGTTCACCGCAGAAATTTGCAGAAAAATCTTGTTTAATTTAAAGAAATCAAACTGCACTAAATAACACAAAAACATTGCAGAAGAAAATGACTTTTTTCATCTTTTTTTTCTCCCCTTTGGTCAGAGACGGCAGAGCTCAGCGTTTGGATGAAGGTCACGCTTTGCGCCGCAGATCCTGTGAAGGTGACGGCTGTTTCAGATTAGATATTGATCTCGCCTTTGTGTGTGAAGCTTATGTGCCGGCGCTCATGTTTTTTTTGTTTTCCCTGTAATTGATTTAGTGAAAAGCTTTATCGGATCTATAAACTGCGGGTCATCCCATGCTTGCAGATTCTGTTGGGGAGAAGTTTGTAATTATCCAGAAGCTTGATGCACATTTGTGACCTTTTCTCTCAAAATGTGTCTGTGCGGGTCATGCATTCACAATCGTTTGCAGATTAATTATTGAGGTCTCTGAATTAACCTTTATTTTTTCTTTTATTTGTCATTAGGATCAACTGCAGAAAATATTGATTTGCAGATCAGAAATCCCATCGGAAGTTTTCTTCTGTGATTTTTAAACAAGTAATAAACTTTTATTCTTCTTATTATTAATATTATTAACATGCATAAGTGGACATAACAGAGGAATACATTATTCCTTTACAAATATGTTAATAATTAACTATATCTGAAATTAACGGGTTTTTTTTAATCATTTTTTGTAGATATCATTTTACACCCTTTAAAAAATCACTAGAAAAGTAAAATAAATAAATAAATAAATAAATAAAATCCAGAACAAAAAAATTAAAAAATTCCATTAAAAGCATATTTCTAAAATACTTTAAAAATTCTTGAAATTTGTATTTCATAAATTTAATTTTTAAAATACTTGAAAAATGTTATTCCATATTGAAAAAATGTACAGAAAGCAAAAAGTATTTAGTAAACTTTTGTAAAGAGCCCTAAAATATAAAATCGCACAGTTTGAAAGGTAATTTTAGTGTGTTTTAAGGAACTATATGCAATCATTTGAAATTGAAAAACTAATTTTTCTGAAATTTAAAAATAAATAGTTTTGATCATCCTAACTTACCTGCAGGTTTAGTCTGAATTAATCAAACAGTAAAGGGGGAAACAAAGAGCGTATGTAAACTTCTGATCTCAGCAGTTTGGTAATACAAAATTGGAAATAAACGCACATTTCAAATGCATTAAATTAGATATTTTTCACTTGAGTGACCCTCAGAGAATATGATTCAAACATATTATGATATGAAAGTTTAGTCAAAGTGTCTTTGAATTAGCAGCAGGAGCTTCAAACTGATATCTGAGGAAGGTTTTTATTGAAGCAGTTAATCTCCAATAATTAAAGTTTATTGTTGTGCCTCATTATTATACAAAGTGTGACTCTGTTCTCAGTTTACTGTCTGTGTTCACTCTCATTAAAATTTCACAGAGGTGCACAGACTTTGGTAAACTTTGAAGCAGAATTGTCTGGGATATTTTGTTTGGATATAATTACCCAGTTTTGCTGCATCTTCACAGAGCCTTTCATGCTGCACTGTTCTTTCATTAAAATGAGAGATAACTGTGATATGCAGCCTTGATACATTCTACCCGTGTGGACTGGAGTTTCTTGTTTTAAATTAATAAAAACATTCATTCTCCTACGTCGTTTCAGTGCAGCGCAGTCTCAGACATGGATAAAGTGTTGGACAGAGAGCGTCTTCATCAGTGTTTCTGTAAAGACAATTCTTCAACCAAGAAGGGATTACAATGAAATATGATTAAAAGTTTCATTTGTAATCCTGTACAGAAAGTATGATGGAAGATGCCAAGCAGGATGCAAAGGATGTTACAAATTTTACATGACTGTGGGGGAATTTAGGCCCATTTTTCTTTGCAGAGTTGTTTTAATTCAGCCACTCTATGCATGAGCAGCTTATTTACAGTCATTTTACCTAAAAACTTTGTTCTTTTCATTTTAACTTAATACTACAAAAACACAAAGTGAGACAAAATTAACTTTTCAGCAAGATATAGGAGCTTGTTTTAAGTAAATAATTTCTTAATTTTGATGAAAAAGTAACTGTTCCACTGGCAAATTATTTCACCTTCAGCAAGACATTTCCCCATGTTATAATCTGACGCCAATATTAAGAAATTATTTACTCTAAACAAGCTCATATTTCTTGCTGAAAAGTTACTCAAGAGTTAGTTTTGTCTTTTTTTAAAGTGAACCAAACCAAAAATACCTGGTAAGATTTTGTGTTTTTGCAGTAAAGTTAAACTTTTTGGGCTAATAATTGGGAGTTTAGTACATTTATTTCTCAAAAATTGTCAAAAACGTTCTTACTTGTACTAAATTGCTCCCTCACTAATTTAGTACTGATGCCAGATTATGTTGTGTAATCTATACAGCAAGTAATAAAAAGTCGCATTTACTGTCACAAATTAGTGCAAATATTATTAATTTTTTCCAAATTAGTACACTTAGATTTTTATTGCAAAAAAAAAAAAATCACCAAAAGAATCACGAAATCCTGGAAGGACTGAAAAGATGTTCAATAATATTATTTACTTTTAATAATAAATTTTTTTGCATTGTGGTAAAATTAGATTTAAAACTTTAAACTCAGGAATAATTTAAAATAAATTTACTCTTTCAAACTCCAATTTATACCCTGAAACATTCTTATTGTTTTTGCAGTTACAATTTACAATTCCTAGTTTTATGTCCATAGGATTTAAAAGTTTCAACTTTCTGTTTAACTTTGAACACGCAGTTCCTCAGTGGACAAAGAAAGAAAAGCTGAATATGAATAATGTGAAGGAAGTTTGTGTTGATGAATATACATTAAACCATAAACTCTCCTGGGTTACATGAACACATTTTGCTGTTTTTCGTCTTAATTTTCTGATGTTTTCTCTCTTGATGCTGCTGCAGGCAGCTGTTTTCAGCAGAATAAATAAAAAACAAAAAGCTTGCAGCTTCTCACTGCACCTCAACAGCAGAACTACTCAATGAATACATGAGCATGAGGCGTAGTTAGCATCTTATTACAAGACGTTACACTCAAGAGTTTGGAGAAATCATTAAAAAACAATTTCAGCGCTCGAAAGTGGAAGAAATCTTAATGACCAAAGTAGCTTTTTAGGTTGCTAATGCAAAAGTCTTCCAATCCCTGCCACTTTTTCACATTTTCTTCCATCAGTCATAAAATCCAGTGGGATTTTCTGTGAAGGTCCAACAGTAAGTAATGCAAAATTATGAAAGGAAAGAAAATTATTAAATGCAAGATACTTAACTTAAAAAAATCTGAAAAGTATTTTCGGGCTTCACGCATCACATTTTAACCAATTTTTTTTATTGCAAAATAAAAGAAAAAAATTTCAGCATCTTTTATCTTCAGTTTATCAACAGAAACACATAGTCATTAGGTGGAAGGAAAATAATTTTAATGTGAGATATACATGAAAATATGAAAAGTCTTCAAAGCAAAATCCTGCAGTTCAAGTTATTTGGCTGCATGTCTCTCCCAGTTCTGCACATCCAAAAACTAAAGATTTTGCTCACTCTTCTACCCAAAATAACTCCAACTCAATAGGAACCGATTAGAGTAGCTTTTATCTCATCCTCAAAGTTTTTCCCCAGATTCTCAATTCGATTTAACTTCTGACTTTGACTGCGCCATCTAATGTAAATTTATCAGAGCTCTGCTTGTTTTTCTGCTTTTTTAAGATCATGATGCTCTGTGAGACGTTTAAAGCTAAAATTTATTTTATTTTCATGTTACAAATTCAATTTGTGGACTTGTATCTTAATCTAATTAAATTAAAGGACTATCTGAGCCCACAAAGGATCAAAATTTAAATCATAAACTAAGCTGAATTATAGATGTTTACCTGGAAAAACAAGCTATCACTCTGGCCTCTGCTGTTGTCAAAGGGACGTCATTTCTGAAGGATTTATCTATATTTCTTTTGCCCTTTGATGTTTCAGTGCTGCCAGAGTTTGATGACACCAATAAATGAAACACGTAGAAAAAATATAATCCAGGTGGCAGATTATCTTTAACAGATTTTGGCAGCAGATGGAAACCAGAGGAAGTGTGTTTGCACTTGTTTTATTTATGTTGTGAGGACATGTGGATAAATTTATTCCATAATAAATACGTTAAGAAAGCCCATTTCTTTTCAAATGTAGTGGATGGCTTGTGTTAAATTTAAAATCAAATTAGTGTAGATCATTGTCCAAATTATGTCAGAATGAACATAAATCTTCTTGAACTGTATGTGTACATACAATGTCCTACAAAGGGATGAAAAACTACCCACTGTGTTTGTTTGTGTTGTGGCTCAGCCGGCTAAATCCTCATGCTGTTCATCTTTCCATTCTGACATTTAGAAGCCTCTCCCTGTTTGGGTTTGTTTGTTTTCAGGTTTTTAAAAATCACATCTTCCAAAACTTTCACCAACTTTTTTGTATTTTATTGGAATTTCATGTGAGAGATCAACACAAAGTACTTTCTTTTTTTCTTCTACAAATAAGTATGTTCAATAAAATTCTGTACAAACAGTTGTTTTAAGTTAATGATCTAAAACTCCCTCAAGTGTGACTTAATTTGGTAGAGAACATAAGTGAAAGAGCAGCATCTTTAAGACCAAAGGTCAAAGCAGAAGGTCAGAGAAGAAGTTGTGCAAAGCTTTAACGTTGAAAATAAAGTATTTTATAAAGTAAATTGATTGAGAGACGGACATCCACCTAAGCTGACAGATCATCTGAGGAGCCAAGAGAGGTAAAGAAAAGCCATGAGAAATCACATGTTGAGGACAACACAAAAACATTTGGATGTTTTAGTTCTGGTTAGCTGTGTCAGGATCCCAGGTTGATGCAGTTTTTTTTGTTTGCTGTATCCTTTATTATTCCAGATCAACCTTAATTTCTCTTTTTACTTTTGATTTGCCTTTTCTCGTAGTGGTTTATTTATTTAGATTAGATCTGTTGTTCATTCTTTGTGTTTATTTATTATGGTTAGTTTTATGTTTCCCCAGCTTCCCTGTTATTGTTTTGCCCTTCTCAGTTCCTCTGTGCCCACTCTCTCCCTCAGTCTGCCTTCTCCCTCTCCTCACAGCTGCACCCTGTCTATAATTAGTCCTGATCCATTGTGTCAGAAATCAACCTCCCAGTATTTAACCTGCTGTCCTCCAATCACTCCTCACTGGTTCCTTCCTCTCCCAGTTTCCGCTCTGTATTTTGTCGTCATACTTTCCTGCATTTTTTCATTTTTATCGAATATGATGTTTATGAGACTCCAAATGTCCCGTCTGCTCTTCAATCCTGGTCAGCCACAAATCAGATGGGATCAAATTTACACTTTATGACCTGCATGCAAAACAATCTGGTAAAAACTACCATTGCACATCACCGTGAACACATCAAATCAAAACTGAAAACCAAAAAACACAAAGTAAAAACCTGAAGAAAATATCTCAGACTTCAACAATTACTTCTAAACCTTTTTGTGCTGCATCACCTTTTTGTAAAAGAAATTTTAAATTGCATGTCACACTTTTCACATTCCTATTGTTGCACCATTTCATTCCACTTCCTAATCATGTGTTGCTCCATCCTAAGATGTCAGTGAATTATTTGGACCCTTGTGATTGTAATGTCACAAAAAGTGAAAATGTTCAAGAGGCAAACATATTTCTGCAAAGCACGGTATTTCTAAATATGCTTATGCAGCCCATTTTCTCCAGCATATCAACTCTCCCTCTCACAGGCTGACAGTTTGTCCCTTTCATCACTTATGACCTACTTTTTTTCTGATTATGTGATCAAATGACAGAGAGGTGCAAAAGCTGCACCTCTCCAAACATGCTGCAGGAACCACAGTGCAAACGGGCACCTCTCTGTTTTAATTGTCCCCAGAGAGTCGGTAATTAGCCAACATTGCCTCTGGTGTGTGCATGTGTTTGTGTGTGTGTGTGAGAAAGAGAGTGAGAGTGTGTGTGTGTGCTGGGATATTTGCTAAGGAAGAATTTGTGACACACTGTTCACCCCTCTCAGTCAAAACCTTCAGTTGTTCCTCATTTACATGTTAAATACTTTAACAAGAAAGCTTCACACTCTGTCTTGTCAAGTTTGATTCCCTTTCTGACATCCCCATTTGTGGCATCTTAGAGGCACACTCATTCAAATTAAAGAAGCTGAATTTCTTCCTCAAGTTAAAAAAAAAGCATGACTTGTAAGGAGGCTGGTTCTTTTGTGTAAGGATTAAACTGACCTTTAAATTATGGAGCGGTTTCTGCTGGCTTTCAACTGCAGCAGTCCTACCAGAGGCCACCTACCAGTGCATTGACCAGACTTCAGCAGCAGCTTTAAAAGTGCAGGAAAAGGAAATCTTCCCTGTTGAATTAGGCCGAATGGCTGCATGCTCTGACTTTATACTTCCACCCCATTTTGTCATTGTTCTTCTCGTTTCTTTAAGTGTTGTTCTTGTGCGGTTCAGTCAGCATTACTTCCACTTTATGGCTGTCTTCAAATTGTTCACTTGTTCACCCACCCACAACAAAGTGTTTGCTCTGGCGGACGAGACGACATAACTTGTTGAAACACTTTAGGCAAATGTGATTACAGCACTGTCACTAGGGGCTAAATCGTTGTAGTTCTCTTTTCCACACAAACAAAGAGCAGATAATTAGCATTTCTGTTCTTAAATATGTTGTGATAATCTATTTCGTAACCTTATTAGAATAATACTTATGAAAACAAACTAATGTATACAGTATTTGAACTTTTTCTGGTGCATACAAGCGTTTTTTCCCTTAAATCTTCAATTCAATGAGATTACACTTATTTTTAATGTATATTTAACTTGTTCTTTTAACATTTATTCAAACTTCATGCTGCTTTAGTCTGATTTAATTTTTATTTGCAAACCTACACAGGCTGAATTTGAGTTTGGGATAATAAGAAATCAAGCCACATTAATGGTGAAACGGTCGTTCTCTTCTGACTTAAAGTTACAGTATTTAACTTTTATAAAGAATTTTTTTTTTTACATATTTGTTAAAATTGTCACCATGTATGACACGGAAAATCTGTGAAAATATTGGTCGTCTTTCTGAACTGCTACTGCAGTCAGAAGAAACGCAGAAACAAACAACCAATCGGAGCCAGGAGTTTGGTCTTTGTACTGTCAGTCATCCTGGTGTACTTGCTGCTAAATGTGCTAATGGCGGAGAAACAACTTACTGCTACAGGGAAGCTTTTTATAAGACATCACCAGTGGCCATGCTAACATGTTTTTGATCAAGTCTATTTTACAAATATCTTAGTTCATTTGAAATAAGAAAAACAAACTTACAAACCTAACAAAAATACTTGGTAAGATTTTATGTTTTTGCAGTGTAGCACAGAGCAATGGGGGTAGATGAGCAACACCATCCAAGATTGTGATTGACAGCGGTAAGATCCACCCCCTGGCTCTGATTGGTTGTTTGTAGAGGAGCTAATTTTTAACTCTCATACCATGATATCATCAACAAATATTGAAAAAATAAAAGATAATAAAAAGAAAATCCCAATTGTTACAATAATACATGTGATAAGTGAGTTTAACATGAAATGCTCATTTTCTTTTTTCGCTCTGCAGTTTGCTGTCAGCTCCTCTCCATATTAAGTAAGCCCTTGATCTTCTCGCCCTTCTACTTGTATTGTTCTACATCAGCGTACGAGTTTGCCAAAACATGCACACACACACATGCATGAGCAGCACGACGCACAAACACACATGAAACCTTGTCTCCCAAACTCCAATTACCTCACACACTCCAACTCCATCATATCTGCACTCTTATCATTTCCTACTTCTTTCCCCATTACGTCGCTGACTCGTGCTCTCACTTCAAGACTCAACTAATAAGCAGGCAAAGACAGCGGATTTGGAGAAAGAAAAAACTGAGTAGACATCTCTCATTATTTTCATTCATGGCACCAGCAGCACTGTAGGCACAGAAAAACCTCACTGCATCTTCTTCCTATCGCACATCATCTAAGTGAAAACCCCTGGAAAGAGCAAGTGATTGATGCCTTCCTCTCTGCTCCTTCTTTAGTTTTATTCACTCCTTTTATGTTTGCGTGCATTAGCCTAACATAAAAAGGACAAATGAATATTAATCCTAAAAAGAGCTGAGTCTACATGTACATTTTCAAGCGACACAAACTAGCCTGTAAGTGTAAACTAGGATCTTTGTTCCCGTGACTCCTCTTGTTGCTGAATCAATACTGTGCAAACAGTCGTGCATGAATGTACATTGACAAACACGTGCATTCAGTCACAAATGAGAACACACACACACACATCAGAGGGATGTGCGTGTGCACATCGTTGTATCAAGTCTCAGTGTTTTGACTTCTTCCTCCACTGAACAAATAGAAATCAATTCCCTCGACTTGCGGGGAACATATATCAGATGGACATCAGCTCTGAAATGTGTCACTCGGTTGGATGTGTGTGAGGAGGCATAAAAATAGTGTCTCTTTACTCGTTTGGCTTTGTCTTTTTCTTCTTTTTTTTTTTTTTTTTTTTTTTACCATCCTTCCTCCAGGTCCTTTTAAAAAGCTGGAACACATAAAACAGACTGACTTTGTGGTCTCTCAGTGAATGGAGGCAAGCTTTTTCCTGGACATTCATCTCACATTGGTCATATTTCAGTCTTACAGTATAAACTAAGCACAATAAGTAAAGGAATTGTTGTAATGTTCACTCATTTTTCTGCTATGGATTCTTGCCTTGTGCTATATGCTTAGTCTAGTTAGCATAGCTACCAATAATGGCAGATAAACATTTTTCCGGCAATGATATGTTGTTTTCCCACCACTGGCACATTTAGCAGTGAGTGAGTGAAGTTGATTGACATCACTAAGACCCTCCTCCTGCTTCTGATTGGTTGTTTTGGTCGGAACGTTGCATTCCTTTAGTCAGCAATAGTAGTTCAGGTTGAGGAGATTGATTGTTTTCACAGATGATTTGTCTCATAAACTGTCACAACATGGTGCCAGCTTTAACAAATATGGAGAAAAGATATTTTTTTTATTAAAGTTATATACTACAGCTTGAATAAAATGCAACTAAATAGCATTCTCTGGATTGCTTTATGTATATTTTACATGTTGCCTATGACTGTTGCTTGTGGGGAGAGACATTTCAGTAAGCTAAAACTAATAGAAACAATTTAAGCAAACTGTATGTGGACAGTTGCATGTAAAAGTCATGAGCAGAAAATATTGTGCTAGTTATCAGTATTGGGCCAAAGAAAGTAAGGCAGTTACAAGCCCTTAGAATTGTGATGCTTTTGATAGATTAGATGGACTCAAAAAATTGTAACAGCAGCTGCATGGGGGGCAATTTAGTTTTTTTGTCAGGGGGCCCAAGATTCCTGGCAGCAACCCTGCCTTTTAATATTTTTTGTTCTGTTTCTAATAAAAAATGATGAGGGCAGGAATTAAAAAGCCAAATATTTATTATAAAACCACGCAGACAAACTTATAAATAATGGGTAGGAGTTACATTTTTAAAAAATTAATTTCATTGTGAAAGATTTTCCTTGTCATTATAGATAGATTTGGCTACTTGCTAATGAGTATAATCTTCAGTGATTCAATAGAGCCATAAACTCTGTTGCCTCTTAATAAGACAATATGAACATATTTTATTTTTAAACATTAGACTGGAAAGAAATTGAGATTCTTGAGTTCTTGTTCAAACATCTCACTTATCTGTCATGTTTGCTATCTTTTCACATCTTTTCCCACATATTCCCTAATGAATCTAAATAAGCTTCTCTGCCTGTGTGAGCAAACACCTGCGTCCTGTTAAAGATCTACTCGTTACCCATCAGTATTAATGAGTCACACACTCATTGAATCTAATTAATTACCTCTCTTCATTTCAAAGGATCGTTCTTAGTCAGCAAACATGAAACAACGTGAAACAAAGCAAATGAAAGAAACCGCTTAATATTTATGCAATCTAATTATTTTGTTAAATCACAGACTGTGTAAAAAAAAAGTGGATTTAATTAGTTTTTATGAGGACAATTGGAACAAATGTTAAAAGTGCTAACTTTGTTTCAAAGGGTCAGTTTTTAACACAGGCAAATATCAAACAGGTAACATTCAGAAACTATCGACGTCTGGATTTGTACAAAACAAGTAACTTTCATCCTAATTTACTCTGATAATGTCATTGTACATTTGTTATTTTAGTGATCTAATTTTATCTGCTTTTTAAAATGGAGCCGTAAAGCATCTGATCGCTCTGGCAGGAAATGTTTTGTGAGAATTCATCTTGTGGTCAGAAAGACGACCATCTTCCTCCTGACACATGCCAATTTGACCGCTTGACCTCTAGTTGTCTATTGATTTGGTGTCTGAGTGAGTTTATTAGTGTGACTGTTAAAAGCCTTTTGAGTGGTCAGTATAATTAGAAAAGTGCTGTATGAGTTGAGCCTATGTAACATCTAGTAACCGTTCTAGTCAATGCATTAGATATAAATCTGAATGGATATTTGATCAGATCTCTGACCAGCTTCTCTGCTTTATTACTGCCAGTTCTTCAGAGAAACGAGCTGCTAGCAGCGCTGCTAATTCACGGTCATTCCGTTACAAAACGTAACGGTCGTGTTCCTGTCGCTCCCCGTGATTAAACTCATAATTACGATAATCTATACTGAGCAGCTCTCTGATAGCAGACGGTGTGTCCGTAAACAAGTTTTACTAAATATTGTATTATAACTGAAAAGAGAGATGTAACTTTTATCATCAATATAAACTAGCGAAAAACGTTACAAATTACAATGAAATACTGCTACTTCCGGTGGGCGCCGGAAGTACGACCCATAATCGTTTCCCCAGTCAGCCTCTCAGGAATAAGGTGGAAGCCTGTCAAAAATGCACATATGATGGCCTAAAATCACTTCTATTTAGATGTTTTCGCAGTAAAAATGGCCACAGGGTGCTGCGCAGTCGGCTGCAAATTTGTAATTTCTTGTATAACTTTTAATGAGGAAAGATGGTGCAGGATGGATAGCGGCTGCAATCATTTCACTTACAGCTCTCGGTGTAACTGCAGCTTTTTACAAGGTAAGAAGATTAACGTTCATATGCTTTATAAGTAAGTACAATTAGAAAGATATCAATTATTACTTTATGGAGAAGCTACGCGTCTAACCATTAGTAACCATGGAAACAGTGCCGCACCGTCATGTAGCCTAGCATGTATGGAAAAAACTGGCTAGCATCTCGTCTTTTGTACGTTTTTAAGGCTTCTCCGGTGTAACGGGTACCGCTGTTTATGACATGTAGTGTGAATTCAGGCAAAGTCGGTAATTTGATCAACACGTCAGCAGGGAGGAGGAATGGGTCGGTTTGTAAGCTAGCTGTCTGTACGTGTGTGACGTTCAAAGACAAATTAGCTTGACTCGAACAAGAAGAAGCAGCCATGAATAAACTGACAAAAACAACTTCAGTTCAGTTCTCCGGATCCTCACTTCAGACGTCCATCATAGCGCTTCGAATGATTAAATGAGTAGTTATAAAGGGTTAATTTAGAGGACTGAAAAAAACATCAGAAGGAAAACAAACATTGCCCTTCCATTGTTACATGGAGTTCTGACTACAAATAACGTTAAGATGTTTTTCACAACTGTAACTAGTTCACCATAATTTATCAAATCCCCACTGCAACTTTGCAGTATGATGGATGGATTTTTGTCTCATTATTTACCAGGGTATCTGTTGATTCTCTTGTAGTAACGGTGTTAAAAAATTATTAAGTATGCTGTGGCTTTGGGCAGCAAAAATACTCCATCAATTCCCACACCGTGGCAGCTCTGTTGCTGTAGCCACAAAATATAAAACCTGTGTTGTGTGACAGAGCTGACCTCCTTTTCCACGTCTCTGGGGGTGTGTGTAGCAGGAGGCAAGATGAGAGGACTGGGTGGAACTTGAGGGAGATGTGGATGATGAGGAACAGCAACTGCTGATGACAAAATTGGGTTGGAGGAGGAAGATGTGATGAAACAGAAGAGAGAGATAAAATGTGAAAGAGAGAATCAGAAAATTAAAGCAGGAGCAATGTGAAGGGATTGTGGTAAGAGTGACAGGTTATGGCCCGTAGAAAGAGGAGCTCAGCCACTTTCTCTCGGGTTTCAGCATCCTTAGCCTCTAGCAGCAGTTGATTTAGTGCCCACTACTAAATGAAGAGTCCCTCCACAGACATGTGCCCCCATATTCAGTTTAGTGAAGCATCCCAAGGGGAATGTTAATACCTGACGAAACACCTTTTTTTTTTTACTCTGCACTGAGGGCTTTATGATGCACTTCACCTCCGTGGAGGCAGAGGATTACTCTGAAAAATGTATATGGAGTTATTGTGTTTTGAAAATAGCCTCTGCTTTGCAGTAGTGGCACTCCACAGTCTTTTCAGCAGAGCATGAATAGCACTAAACAGCTTTTCTCATGATCTTACACAACATAAAACAATTGTCTGATACCCTTTTACTATAAAAGAAAAGCTAATGTTGCCATAGAAATGTTTTCTTCAGAAAGCTGGCACATCATCATGAGTGCATTAGTTCAATATTTTTAGATTAATGAGCTGGAACCACATGCATGATAAATTAGTGAAACAACTGTGACTGAACCACATAATTTGTAGTAAATCATTATAGTTACTATTGTTTATTTGTTAAAATGCCCAACAACTTTGAATTATTACTGGGTTATGAATTTGCAGTGGTTCTAGCTAAAGCTATTATGTGAGCATAATTTTATCATTAGTTAAAATTTGTATTATTTTTTTTTTATCATATCAGATCAAATCTAGGCCTTGGAATAACATCAGATAGGATAATATCTTATCCTCAGGGCTTAGAAAGACGATGGCGTCATGATGACGCCTATCTGTAAAGAAGTCTGCAAATTCATTAAGGACACACCAGCTAGCAAAGCTAAGCAATTTCAGAGTCAAACAGAACATCAATCGATCAGCCAAGTTTATGTATAAGGCACATTTCAGCAACAAGGCAGCTCAGAGTGTTTTACATCATAAAAACACAAAGTCATAGAGCACATGTGCCAAAAATTGAAACATTACATTTTGTCAATTGCCATCATTATGCATCAAGATGTTGGGTTGTGCTTCATTCATTGTGGTCCAAAAGCAACTCTGAACAGGTGGATTTTTAGTCTAGATTTAAAGGAACTCTGTCCATCAAACAACTCCCTACAATATTCATGGACAAATACATTTGTACTTCAATACTTATGGATTCAATTCATGAATTCAATTCAAATCATTTCAGTTCATGAATTAAATTCAAATCACATATACATACTAATTCCTGGAAGTTGGGAGCTTGTATTTGTCCTGCTGTTAAAGAAAAGTGCCTATCTGTAAAGAAGAAGGTGAAAAAGGTGGAGGAAAAATATAAATCCACCAAATTTTATACATTTTACATTGTAACTTTAACATGGCTGATAAAAGACTGAGTTTCTGTGCTGCAGTTGGCTCAGCTCAAAGTGATCAGGATTCGAATGATGGCTTCTGGATTTACTTGCCGACTATGTTTAAAAGCTAATTGGCACTCTGGTTGCTACGCCGTGGTCTGTATAAAAAAAGCCTCTAATCTGCATTCTCTTACGCTCTTGAAAAGCTGAGGAAAATGCTGATGAATTTTTCCTCTTCCACAGAAAGGTTGAAACATGATGTAAGTGCAGAAACTTTCCAAAAAAGAACAAAATTATGGATGAAACATTTTAGTTACTGTGGTGGAAAAACCTATCTACTACTCGGAGCGACATTGGGTCAATTATAAAATTGGGTTTTCCAAATTAACCCTTTTATAACCCAAGTTTCAAATCTCCTCCTGGATATTTTTGTTTATTTTAAATGCCATGAGTAAATATATTTGCCCATTTATTCATAACAGCTGGGTCTTTCAATATCTAGCAAGTTGTTTTTGCAATTTGTCATCTATTACAAGCCCCTCGGATTAATTTCACTTCCTCCTACGGTTGGGGTGAAATTAACGTAATAACCCGATCATGGCTGGAAAGCGCAACGTCTCCCCTTTCAGAAACCATTGGTATTTTTCAGATGGCGCAAAGTGATGCAAAATTACGGTACTGCAAATTTGGCTCGATCATTGGTTAAAATATACCAGCGGATTAAACATTTTAACCTCAATGTTACAAAACAGAGTACACAAATGTGCTTTTCTCCTTACGGTTACAGAAATAAAGACTGATTTTGTCTTTCTGTTTTTTTTTTTTTTTTTTTTTTTTACTACACACTCACAAGTCTCCTTTTGTTTTCCAGAAATACAAACTGGCCAGTAACTTGCTCTGAAGTGTTTGAAGAGGCAAAATTGAACCTTTATTGCCCCATAAAGGAGGAATTCAGGTGTCAAAGCATTTCAGATAATGAAATCTTTACAACTGTTCATAGCTATTGCATGAGACAAAGAATATAGATGTTTTTGTTTGTTTTTATTTTTTATTGGACATTCAGGACATTCTGATCAAACAGCTTTTGATCAGCATGACAGCTATCTATTACACTACTGAAGACTTTATTCTCGTGTCTTCCCTGAAAAATGGTCTCCAGAGACAGGAGTGAAACGCTGATGACTCTCTCTGCCGTCCTAACCACACTTTGCAGTGTGATGAGCTGCATTGCAGTTGCTGTTCAATGCTGTGTTGTAGCTCGATGGATGGATGGAAAATTCTGACTCTCAACCTCTTAGGGAAGTGAATCATTTCGTTTTGGCCAGGTGTTAAGGCTCCTGAAGATTTGTTCAATCATCTGGATTCCTCAAAAGTCTCTATCGGACAGGTGCTGATTTTCAAGGTGGTGTTTTAAACTTTTAACTCTACAATAAGCTTTATTATTAAATATTATTGTTTCTATATCTCAGTAAATGTGTATTTTCTGATCTGTGCAAATCCACAGTGAAGTAGGACAGGTTTAGTCCTCCATTTATGGATTTTATTGTAATTAATTGATGTTTTATTAAAGTGCAGTTTTTTTCTATTATTTTGGCTTTAGATATGCCTTAATGCATATCTAACGCATATGAGCGCCTTTAGATACGCTCATAATAAAAATAATTAGGTTACAATAAAAAGTCTAAAAAGCCTTCCCTAATTTTAAAGTTAAAGTTCCTCAGGGTGAAGTTTATTTCTTTCCTTGACTTCTCTTGTGAATTTTGCAAATGGGCAGCTGATGTTTGACATGCTGTGGGTGTTGAGAGTTTATTTTAAGTCAAGCCATGATGTTTTTCTAACCACCTACTTTTAAATGCCTACTGGCCAGGTGGAGGTGTCTAAAACCTAACCAAACATCACAACAGTAGAAAAAAAGGACATATCAGGGGAAAGAAAGATTTAGCAGTGCATGATAAAAGGTGTCAGAATGTTAGAATCATAGATTTTGACTATGAAATAAACAAAGTAGAGCAAACCTGATCGACAAACCCTCCCCAAGATTGGCAGTGGGCCAGTAGAGATCTGGAGCATTTCAGGCTCCAGATCTCTACTGTCTAAAAACAGAAAAGCAACACTCCTATTTAAATAAAATGAATAATCGATCAGTTTTTCTACATGTTTTAACAGACTAAAACTTTAATCATGACATACTGTAGCAGTCAGGGTATCATAATATGTAATCATCTGAATTCGAGGAATCTGGTATTTAGCAAATAGAAATAATTTTGATCATTTTAAATTACGTAACTAATTTGCATGAATGAATGCGTGTGACTGCTGTGATGAAGTGTCATTATTCTGTAAATGACACCTTTACTGCAATGTTGACACTTTTAATTGACTTTTAATGCAAATTTTAATATAACTTTGCATTAAAAGCACCATTATTTACTGAGTAATGAAAAGATTACACTTTTACTGAACGTTTAATGCAACATTTAGTGCACATTTGCATTAAAAGTATCATCATTTACCAAATGACACTTCAGGACAACAGTTGTAAACATTTATAAACGCTCCCTCATGTTTATGACTTTCATGTCAGTTTTATGCACACCCCTTCAAATAAAGTGTTACCGAAGGATTTAAATATACCTAAACTCATATTTAGGCATATTAAATATGCCTAAATAATGAATTCAATCAATTCTGATTTTAAAAAACGCTCAGCGAGGCCCAGTCTGACATTGTGTATGAACAAATGCAGAAATCCTGAGTCAGTCTGAAATCAATTTACATTTTAACCGCATTTTACTTCTCATGCTTTGAACATGAGAAGTAAAGCATCAAGTCCATTATAAAACCTACCAGTCGGTGCAGGAGGACATGCACAGAGTGCTCTTGTTTCTGCTTTTTTCCTGGTAATGAGTCTAACTGCAAAGTTTTGAAAGTCTCCCTCCAGCCTTAAAGAATCGGGTCAGAATGTGTTTCCATGTAGACTGCAGTGCTGCTTCAGGCGTCCCGAGGAGACTATGCTGAAGAGTTCGTCTGCCTCCTCATCTTCAGTCTGTGGCTACTCTCACCAACACACTGTGACAGCAGAGGAGAAAAATGCAGCATATACTAAAATGTGTAGAAATTACATTTACATAAAATTATACTTTCATTTTTAGAGCGTTAGAAAGGTTAAAGGAAGAAAAAAATGCATTGAGATGAGAATTCTATTCAAAAACAGTTAAATGTATTATTTAAATCATTATTTAGATGAAAAAACATTGAATTTGTGTTTTTTTGACTAGCTGAATTTCAATGTTTATACTTAATCTGAATCTGATTACGACTGGATTATCCTGGAATACATTTAGTTTATTTAAGTTACATTTACTGCATAATTTGGGTTTGAATTTGACAGGTTTGTCTTCTGAACTGACATAATTTAAATGAACTGAACTGAAAGGATAGATACTTTTTTACTCTGATGTTATTTTTCTAAGACTCAGAAAAAAACCCATATCTTTTCCAGACTGTGTAGGAGCCCAGACAACATCAAAACTCCTCACATATTTATACATCTCACATATTTACCATGTACTGATGTGAGAAAACAATATTTTGAGGTGAAAGTTGATGCATTCACCTTTCTGCACTGCAAAACACATGGTTTCTATTTGTCTAATTTCTAGTGCAAATATCTTAGTGCACCCGAATTAAGACAAAACTAACTTAAAACTAACTTTTCTGCAAGATATACAAAGCTTGTTTTAAGTAGATAATTTCTTGATATTGATGAAAAAATTACTATGGATTATTTCACTTATAACATGGTAAAGTGTCTTGTTACAAGTGAATTTATCTGCCAATGCAATTAGTAATATCAGGGAATCGTTGAGTTAAAACAAGCTCATATATGTTGCTGATAAGTTACTTTTAAGATTGTCATGTCTTTTTTCAAGTGAACTAAGATATTTGCACTAGAAACTAAAATACTTGGTAAGATTTGGTGTTTTTGCAGTGTGGGTAAATTTCATACTGAAGGTAAAGTTTTGAGTAAATCCAAATCGCAAAAATATTTAAATAGCCACATCAAGCCAGAGTCCATTTTGCTCCTGTAAAGCTTCTGAGTCTGTAGTTTGCCACACATACAGCTCTCTACCTCTTCCTCCTCACTCTACTGCGTTTACTCATCTCTCTTCACTCTTCTCGTAATTTACTTTCCCTTATTCCCCCTGACCTTCTCATTTCCGTCTGTCTCTATTTCCTCCTCTCTTCCACTCCACGACCTCTCTTTCACCTTAAATCCACAGAAACCGCTGCCCGCCTTCCCACTTCCTCACATTCTCCATCCGTTCGCCGTCTTTATAAAACTCTGTCCTTTTCCTCGTCCCCCTGCTCATCAGAGATGTTTCATTTACTTTAATCTAATTGGGTGTTATTTAATTTAGAGAGCCGTGACTTGCAATGGCCCTGCAGGGATTCAGGAGTGTAGCAGCGCTCTCTCTTCTCTCTCTCTCTCTGTGTGTGTGTGTGGAAAAGCATGCGCGTGCGCTTACAGATCTTTGCTGTGCACACACACACAGATGTGCCCACTCGGCTGAGCAGAAGTGTTTGATTTTTTTGCAGTCTGGGTTTGCCTGTGAAAAAATAAACTAACTTACAATCATTGCCAAGACGGTCATCATTTATTTACACGGCTGAGGAAGAGGTGGGAGACAGCAGGAAAATCTGCAATGAACGGATAACGAGGGTTAATGTTCAGACAGCCATAGCTGGGAAGAAATGAGGGGCGCAGGATGGGAAATAAATGATAAGAAGAGGAAGAGGCTGAATAACCTTGAAGAGGCCACATAAACAGACATACTGTGATTTATAAGACTTTATGCATTATTGACAAGCGAATTATAAGCTTGAGGCAATGCTCTTCACTTGCAATCATCTCAGACTGCTATGATTCGCTGCTATGAGGACGGGTGCAGTTCCCGCTCCGCTCTGAGCCCGAAGAAAGAGATTTAAGATGGAGACAGAAGGTAATACTGTCTTTGAATTGGTCTGCTCAAATAACCTGTTGACCATTAAACCTTTTGACCCTGAATGCTTTTCATGTCTATTGCCAGATATTGTTTTTTTTGTACTGTGAAAATAGTTGCAATGCACAATGTTTCACATGAAACTACTCTAAAAATACTCCCAGATAAACAGTTAAAAAGTTTTTTTTTAATCTTTAATCTTTGTTTTCTGTTGTGATTCAGGGCATTTCTTTGCTACTTAATCTGTTTGTTGCTCCGTAAGCATCATGTTTGGCGCTCTGTTGAAATCCTGTTAATTTAATCCCTTAAACTTTCAGTCACCAAGATGCCTGCAGCAGAATTACCATATCATGAATTGAAAGTAATTTAATTTTGCTTTAATTAGACTTCATTTGGGTCTGCTAACAGCACGAGTTACAGCGAATGTGTGTGTATTTGTGTGAGGATGTGGACGAAGTGAATAATTTACATATGTGCATTTATGAGCATAATTTGCAGACTCTTAAAAGTGTACACAAATCCTGTTAAAAGGAAGCTTTATTTTAAAAAACAAATTAATGTATGGAATGGAGAAATAAATTAAAAAAAAAAACTTCAATAACTTCTAAAACTAAGATTTACTGAGGAACCTTTTGATTTTATTTGAAGATTAATTCTGAGTTCACACCTGCCATCCTTGACAAATTTTGTTAATATTTTCTCATTTGCATTATTTAGCTTAAGCCATTTTTGTAGCAATGCTACAAAAGATTAAAAAGATTTTAGTGGGTGAAGATACCAGGAGAAATGTAGGTAAAATCCTACCATTATATTTAAGCTATACCACAGTGAAGACTGTAGTCACCAGTGATTACAGAAAATAATAAACTAAATAGGAATTACAGAAACTATATTTGGTAAAAAGTTTATTCAATTACTGATTAACTGATCAAATCACCAATCATTTGATATCTAAAAATTACATCATCAGACAGAACAAAATGTAAAATTCAGTGGAAATTTTGGTATTTTAAGGACAATAATTCATATAAATAGCAAAAAATAACAAAATCAGGCAATTTATTTTTTTCCAAATCAGTTTCTTTCAATAAAAAACTAATGAAACTTTTACAAAAACTGCAGGTCTGTGTCTGGTAATTCTTTTGTTAAAAACGTGTTTGTTTTTCATTCAGTGGGTAGAAAATCTAGAAATTTTACTCAAGTAAGAGTAGAAATACTTTATCATAAAGTTACTCAAGTAAAAGTAAAAATTCCTGAAAATGCATATTTTTCCTGTTACTCAAGTAAATGTATTTGAGTAAATGTAACTGCTGTGGACAAAGAGTGAAGCTGCAGGGCAGAAGTGTTTCAGATAAGCTCAAGAGATTTCCTCACAAACTGAAGCTTTTCTAAGGCAGACTGGCAAAATACCAGGTCGAGTTGTGCTGGAGGGTTTCCAGCATCGCTATGAGCTGCAAACTTAATACCTTGATGGAAATGACAATCCTACTAAAAGACGTTGCTCACATATATAAATATGTGAGCTTGTATGTGTCTTATTCTGTGCTTCTGTTGATTTCTCATGCAGAAAAACAGGAGAACTCAACAGAAACATTTTCATTAGTTTGCTGCCGCCGTCCGCGTTCTGTGTGTCGGTGTGCGCGTCTGTGTTGGAAATAAAATTCAAGCTTAAACCAGACAGGATGAAAAGCAAAGTGCTGCTGCTGAACTCGCGTGTCTGGGGGATGATGGACTGGCAGCTGCCTGCTTCTGAGGAAAAAACAGACTCAAGCAGCTTAAACCTACCAAGGTGTGAGATTTATTCAGGCAGCGTTGTGTGTGTGGGCGTTTGTACGTCTGTCAGGGGGGCAGCTGATACAGGACTCTTTTTTTTTTTTTTTTTCAAGGCTGCTTTAGATATTTTTGCACCAAATTTTCCTAAAGCTGATATGTTCTGCGTTACGTCTAATCAATGGAGATTATTTCTATATATCTCCTTGATTTCTTTTTTTTTTTATATTAGATGGACAAAATGGACAAACTATTATGCCTCCCCAGCAACTCATGAAAGATTAAACTCTGAGATTTCTGCTGAATGCTTGAGGAAACTCAGAAATCAAATGAGTTTTTTTAATTTAACAAAACATTAAATAAATAATTGAACAGGGAGATAAAATGCGCAGAGAACAGAACGAAGGGTGTTTAGATCGGATGCTGACTAACAGGATCAGGACGATAAACTCAAGATAACGTGGCTTCTTGTGATGTGCACGCCTGCTTTTCTCGTTGTGCATTCATAAACGGATCTATTTAAGGAAATCGATGAGTCACACAGTAATCTCCAACTACTGGTGGTATATAGACAGTGTTTCTAGGTAGCTGCACTTCAATTCTTGCTTTTTCTGTCACTCTCCTGAAGTGGGCTGTAATTCCTAATGTTATGGTCTTTGGACAGCAGGAGCAACAAAACTGTTAAACTTAGCGTGGCTAAAGTCATTACAGGCCGTCAGACATACGTTATTGAGGATGTGTGACTCAGAGTACAGCAGGTAAAGCTTCATTGGCTTTCACAAAAGCACATCGTTTCCTGTTTTTCTATTGCGGTTCAAATTTCACTTCACACTCCCGTACAAAGAAGATGCACACTAAATAATGAAAAGCCTCCCAATGACCTTTGGATGGACACTATTACTGCTTAATTAAGTTTTTGAAAGCATTGATTTATGAGTTCTTTTAAAACTGCTAAGGCTGAGTGTTTTAAAATTAAGAGCTGAGTTAACAGTAAGAAAAACAAGAACAAAACTTTATTATCCATGTTAGAAAGATGCAAAATAATCCATTTAGTTTTAGTTTTGCATTTACATTTTAAATAAGATTTAAGATGTTTTACTTGCAGTATTAGTATTAATTATAAATGAAATAAATGCAATTTGTTTTAAACTCGTAAAAATGAAAATCTTTACATTTGTGATGCAATGAAGGGATCTGTAAAATAAAAAATAAAATAAATCATCCATCCATTCATCCATCCTGATATATCCAGATATATATATATATATAAAATCCATTTTCCCATCCAGAATTTTTACACTCCTGATGAAAATGTCAAGGTAAAAAAAGAAAAAGTTTTTTTATTTTTTTGGTGAAATGTAATCAGGTTGTAACACTAAGACTCAAAATAAACGACTGAAAACCAATTCAAACAGACTATCAGCTATTCAACTGTGTAACATGATGTAGTTCTAAAATCTGTACATAAATCAGGGTTTCATTCTCTCTCAGGCATTCACGATAAAAGCAAAGGGCTTTTTGTCTTTGAACGTGGCAGGATTGTTAAACCGTCCGTCAAAACGAACCATCAATGCAGAGGTTAGACGAGGAAAGATCTTAAATTTGTTAAAAGATCCTGAGAGGGTTGACCAAGAATAAGTGGAGCAGCAGACATGAGAGAAATTCACTTTCTCTGATCTGGAGAACCTAATGACCCTCGAATCCCAACTAAGACTGTTTCTGACGCCGAGCCCAGCTCAGTGACGTTAACACGGCGTAGAGAAGCTTAAAGAATGAAAGGGTTCTTTAAAAACATGATGCTGCCACTTGTGTATATCACTGTGGCTTGCAAGCGTCAAAATGGCCAAAGGAAAGGATTTGATTTAGTTTCAACAGACCAGGACATTTTTATAAAAATCCCAGTGTGCCTCTCTGGGTGCATTTATAAGCTTTATGTATCAGTTCTGGAGTGGTGACATCTTCCTTCAGCCCATATTCATTACGGGTGACAATCTATTATCTCCACAGTTTTGTAGAGTTAAAACACATATTAGAAACACATTCATATGTAGCAGCCTGATGTGTATCTGGACATGGCACTCAGTTCATGGTTCCTTGAGCTCCTTCTGCTGCACATCAGTCAATTAAAACGCAAGCATTTATTTGTTTGTTTGCTTTTTTTTTTTTTTTTTCCAGCAGAAAGCAGTAATAGCAGTAGCAAACTTGTTCAGGGGACAACTGACAGACAAAATATACAGCTCTGGACAAAAATAAGAGCCCACTGCACTGAACCCCATTAAAAACCTCCTGGTTGTTCCACCAGGTATCTGAACTCTCCCTGAGTTAAAACATCACTATTGTTGTTTCTAAATGAATATGAACTTGTTTTCTTTGCATTATTTGGGGTCTGAAATCACTGCATCTTTTTCATTATATTGACCATTTCTCATTTTCTGCAAATAAATACAAACTATTTGCTTGTAATGTCAGAGACATGTTGTCAGTAGTTCATAGACTAAAAGAACAATGTTAATTTTACTCAAACATATATAAAATCAAAGAAACCGATCATTTTAAAGGGTCTCTTAATTTTTCCCAGAGATATATTTTATTTTCTAGTTTTTGGACACTCCACCCGTTTATGGTGTTTTAAACATATTTATAAACATTTTAATGCTTTGGCAAATATAAATAATTTATTAGTAACTGACCCAGAGCAGGAAATCTTTAGTGTGCTTTATAGTGAGAAAAAAACATGCATGTGTTAAAGCAGTTTTCCGCGACCTCCTGACATTATTAGGCTGGCTGACCTTTAAACCGTGATAAATTTTTGTCACGTCCGCCTGCAGGATTCACCTGCTCTGAGCATAATTCTCCTGATCCCTGTCTCTTTTACTCCAGCTTCACACTCCAGCACAGACGCAAACCCCGCATGGCTGATTGTTTTACTACACCTCCCTACTCACAACCCGGAGCACACAGGTGAATATGAATTAACCTGCTTACGGGCTGTTTTTTTTTTTTTTTTTTAGATTTAATTCTCGATGATGCCTATAGCGCGAAACTCTGGCTGACAGCATCCAGATTTCTCTCCACGGAAGGTCATCAAATCCTCGGGACATGAAATTACCAAGCAGAAGTGGTGGAGTGGAATGGATGATGACAAGATTTAAATGCTAATAAAAATTAGGTTGGAATGGGAGAGAGGAGGAATGTGTCACAGAGCAAGGTTATGATCTGAACGTAAAATCTTCCCCCTCAGGAGGGAAACAAGATCAAGGGTTTGCTTCTGTGCAACTCTGTATTAGATCAAATGTTTTAAGTAGAAGAAATGTGTTTTCTACACCGTTACAGTTTCATTTCACTGCACTGAGCCGATAATTTAAGTTTTTATTTCCCAACTAATCTGAAAAAACAAATCTTTTTGTGTTTATTAGCACTCAGATGGAGAGCATAAACATTACCTTCCTGCTTGGGAGGGAAATGCATTGATGTACCTGAACTTGAACTTTAAAATGCTAATGATCTTGTTCAGATCAACTCTGCTTTGAATTAAATTTACTTTCTGTGTCTATCCCGTCCACAAATCAGCACAAACATTGTGTACGGGACAGAAATTATATTTTGAGCCATGTTCATCTGTTTTAATGAAGAAACGGAAACCTGGAATAAAACTTTATTCCTTTAACGCTTATGAAATGACTGTCAATGTGTTTCTTCAGTGTTTTCAAAACGCATGAATGTTGTCCGATAGCAAAGGTATTTCAACTTGATCTAAAATAAATCTACATGTTTCTGTGACTGTGCAGAAAGAGCCAGACCAAAAAAAGGGATTTATTTTGCATTTTAAAGTAAGAGATAACATTGAAAGTATTGTAGCAAATGTCAGTTGTGTTTGAAATGCCAAGCGAAACAACTGTCCTGCAAACCAATAATCCACAAATCAGGAAAAAAGATTAGTTGCAGGTAGTAACAGCAGGAAATACGCTTTCTGAATATGAAATACGAACAATGTTTTATTTGTAACATATCCAGTAAAACTGTGTGAAAAACTTAAAAGTAAGTTAAGTTTTTTTTATCTCAATCAGTAAAGTTCTTCATTTAATTTAATAAAAAGGGATTAGGTTTTAGATTAAGATTAGATTTTGCTCTATATTTCATTTCTCATCAATGTTTCCAGTGTAGTCTTCATTCTACATCACGACTAGCAGAAAATCATCAGAACCAACAACACTAATCTGCAAATTGCTTTTGAGCAACTTAATGACAAAAACATTTCCAGTCTTGTGCTCTTCTCCTTTACACAACCAGTGCCTGTGTCACCCCATTAAGCCGACCAAGTCAGATTAGTTGGGGTTCCCATTTAAACTTTTAAGTGCATGTCATTCTGAGAAATTCTTGGCTCTCCCAGTTGTCAGCAGTCTAATTAAATAACAGACAGAGTGTTGAGTCTTTCTCTCAGGCTATGTTTTAATCGTGGTCTCATGTATGGAGTAATTAAAGCTGCAAGGCTTGGATAAAACACTATCCAAAAAGAAGGTCTTACAGTCTATTAAAAAAAGAAAAGAAAAGTTAGACTCTGTTGACATGACTGTCTGTATTGATTTGTTGTGAGGTCAGAGTTAGTGCACCCCACGGCTCCATTTGACAGCTCAAACTTCCTCCTGCGACTCCTCTTTTCATGCCTGCAAAGCCCGATTTTTTTTTTACCCAATTGGCAATTCTCTCAGGTCACCTGGCAGGTATCAATGTGAGCGTAAATCCATGTAGTACTCGGGGGGAGGTGAGTGTTTCACACTGTCAGCGGGGTGGGATAGCGCTGCGGATCAAGACGCTGGAAATAAGTCAACTTTATAGATTCAGTGCAAAGGTTCTTATTGTAGGAAGCACACAATAGGAGCTGCTGACATTTGGTTGGGTGGTGAAGTGATATTTGATTGAGCAACACACCAGAAACCTAATGCAGAAAATGGGATCGCTCAACCAAAGGAAAGGATTAAAACTCAGATGATCGCCCAGGCAGCCACTCACTGCACAGGTGGGCCCTTCCCAGGAAACTAAACAAATTAATAAATCAAATAAACACAGAAATAAACCAACCACTGCAGCACATTGAGTAATAGCCTGTTATTCTGCTGCATATTTCATTATTTTATAAAATATTGGTTCAATATTAAAGGATATTGACTGATTTATGCTTAACTAAGATCAAATCACTTCCAAGTAAATTTTTTTCCACATTCTGAATCTGAGTTTCTTCCATTGTCATCCCAAACAACACAGAAATGATACATGAGACACAAAATCAGCCTGGTTTCATCTCCAGCTCAGCCTTCAGACTAAAATCCTGCAGAAAAGCTGCAGACTGAGCCGAAGAGTGAAGAAGAGCCCAGCAGTCTGGACAAAGAGGAATGGCCAAACTTTGGAGAAGACTAATTTCTGTCTACTTGGCAAAAACAGATCTGCAGAAATATTTAACAGCAGAGATGCAATTCTTTTTTTTTTTTGGTAATATTCTTTTCATATAAATTAATTCATTAAATGCTAAGTTGTTCTCAGACTTTAGGGAATTTTTTCCAGTGCATTTCATTAATCTTTACCCCTTACAGTGTGCCTGTAATGGGAAAAGTGTTTTACTAAATGCTGAAATGATAAAACAAATATTCTCTTGTCCTTAAAGTCCTTAAAAAATTAAAGGTAATAATTTCTGATGATACATTTGATGAATCAGAATTTGGACATTTCTGTATGCGCTGAATTTGTCCAAGGTCAGTAAAGTTGTGGGGGGATTTAATAGTCAATTTGCAAAGAAATACAAGAACAAATGGTGCAATGACAGCCATATAAAGTCTAATTAACAAGGTGCTGTAACAAAATTTAATGAAATGTCGATGAGAATCTTGAGATTTTGAACAACTCAAAACCCTTAAATTCACATTCCCTTTCCACCTATGGAGGTAAAATATATGAAAATAAATATTAAAGGCTTTGAAAGTTACTAGGACTGTTTTGTTGTTTTTTTGTTTGCAAAGATGTAGCTAAGAAACCTTTGAAACAAAGGGTTGATTGAAAGTTATTGAAACACGTGTTTTGGTTCTCAAAAAGGTACAACTGATGATCATATAGACTTTCTATATGATATCTCATAACCCTGCCAATGCTGCATACCGGAGCTCTATGTTGCATAAATAGATCTAAGTTTCAGAAAATATTCAGAATAACATCTGTCCTTCATTTTTGAGTTAAAAGCAACCAATTTTTCTTCCTAAGCAAATTAAATCGAGCAAAAGAAGATTTCCTTTCCATTTCCAAAGGTTCACAAATCACTAAAATTGATTTCTTTCTGACTGGGTTCCCAGAATATTCCTTCATCTACTTTAGTTTAGTAGTTTATCTTCTTTAATTTTGATCAAAAAGTCAACTAAGCAATAGGTTCTTAAACCAAACAGTACAGAAGAGATCATAAAATATTATTTTGATGTATGAGAAACATAAAATTAGTGCTTCTCAATCCATTTCTATTAATGTTTTATAAAATTAGTGTGCTGCAAGAAAACAATATTGCTTCCTTTGCTCTCACTTTGAGGACAATCTCTTTGAAGGAGCTCAGATCTCATTTGAACAACCATAAATTTCAGTCAGTCTGTTTCTAAAGGCTGACATGAGGCTTCACCTTCATGTGTCCTGCCTCTGCTGCGCTCAGAGAGCCTTCAGCACCACGGACAGAGTCAAAACCAGGAGAAACCATTCACCTTTTCAGCGTGATCACTGTGAGAATGAAATCACTTTATTTATTAAGTTGGTGTAATTTGTGCTTAATCTCGAGACAAATTACTTAAAACCTTTAAGCGGCTGGTTGGATTTGCCCGGAGTGCTTTCAGGCTCGCTTGTGTTGCTTCAGCCTCCAGTGAGAAACAACAGCCTGGTGGCCCGTCACACAGTTATGGCCCCCGGGGGCAAACACAACACATTAACCCTCCGCACAACAACGGCTGCTTGAATGCAGTGCAGCTACTCCGTTTAATTACAAACACACAGAGGAGTGGGAAACACGGTTTTGAACTTCAACAGAGCTGCTGCGGTCCCAGTGATGGGTATATTATGTCATTAGTATGCTGGCTGCGAATGGGATGCTGGTATGTTAATGAGGAGGGCAGAAGATGTTGGAGGTGGAAAAGAAGCCACTGTCCTTCCTCCCTGCACAGACAGACCTTATTTGCATTTTGTTCTTATTGTTTGAATTTGAGAAAGGCAAAGTTTTGTGCTGCAGCTTTTATTTATTTGTTTTTTGTTCAGGTCATCGTTGTAAATGAGATTTGAAATCTTAATTTGGTTAGATGAAGCAATAATATATTTTTATTTTCTTTACATGCTGTCTTACATAGCCCTTTTTGAATGTTCTGTATTGTTATAGTAAAATAAAGTTTTTTTTACCTTATACTGTACTTATTCATTTTTTGGCAAAAACTGTTTTAAGAAGGTGACAATATATTAAATTCAGGGACAGTAAAGTTTGTGGAGGGTAAAATAAGGGCTTAATATTTGGACTTTTTCACTATTCTGTTACATTAAATCTATAAACTTCATATTTAAACAGCTTTAGTAAATGTCAGATATGAGGATGTTTTTAAATTTTCTAACACATAAGGATCTAAAGGTTGATGTGTAGATTGATATTTAGCTTTTCTGCGAAATCTTCTGCTGAAATTACAGCTGCAAGTCTTTTCAGGTATGCCTCCACCTGCTTTTTACTTCTTGAAACTGAATTTTTTGCAGATTTTTCTTAAGCTATAGTTTAGCTAGCTTGCATAGAGAGTATCTGTGAGTATCATGTTTCAGGTTTTGGAGCAGATTTTTAATGGATCCAGGTCTGGACTTTCAGTGAGTCCTTCTGAAACATTTAGTTTAATGTTTCATTTCACTCAAGTCTGTTTATCTTCTGACATATTTCTCCCAGGATTTCTGTGTATTCAGATTCAACCCTTCAATTTTATATCAATTCTGAAGAAAAAGGATCCCCACAGCATCTATAAAATATAATTTTCCTTCCAGCTCTGTGACAGTCTACATTATAAAAGCTTTATAAGAATCTTTTACAGAGATTAGAGAATTAAGATTTAAATTTTTAATCAGAACATACATTTTTATGTTTTTTAAACTTTATAGAAGCTGATTGGTCTGGTATTTTTTTTGAGAAGTAACCTATACATGCTGCATGGGATCTGCGGCTGATGTCATTTCCTAAACACCATAGTTGGACATCAACGCCAACATCCAGCTGTGCAGAACGGCTGAATGAAAACACATAAGCGCAAGACTCGGTTCGGGAGAGAGAGGAGGTTCGGTCGGTCCCTCATGGACCTCGCAGTCTCTCGCTTTCACTCTCTCACAGACACACCTGAGATGAGCTCCCTCTGAGAATCAGCTGCCCTGGTTGGTTCCGATGCAGCCCCTCCTTCATCGGACTGGACCGACACATTAAATGGGTTAAGTCCGCGGGAGATCCCTTCCCTTCAATCCGCCGCTTGGACGACCTGAGCTGCGGGCTCTCTCCTCTGATTCAACATTGCAGGCTGAATTTTAATCGTGGTTGTGTTGGTAGAAGGACCAGCAGCAGCAGCAGCAGCAGCAGCGCATCTCAGACTCAGACCTGTGGGCGGCTGCGGGCGCGTCCGTCTGGGCAACAACCCAACAACCCCACATCCTCAAGACATGGCGAGGAGAAGTGGGCTTTAACAGGAAACTAGATTCTGTTGGTCACCAGCGTTTTCACCTAACCACTTGATATTTTCCTGAACAAAAAAATAAATAAATAAATAAAAGTGAGGGAGGCACATGACACACCGGTGGATTCCCGGAGCCAGGTCCAGCACCGAGACTGAATGAGTCCATCTTCGGCTGTTGGACGGACTCCTCCAGCGGACAGGACGGATGCAATCGGACTAAACACACCTCGGCAGCTCAAATCAGCAACAGCCTCTCGGCCACCGGCGCACTAGCGGAGCGGGAGGGACTCTGACACCGGGGGACCAGCTTCTTTGGCAGGTATGGCTGCGCTGGTCCGCTCCGAGTGAGGGACTGAAGCTGCTGAAGGTGATTACCCACAGGTCGCTCCTCCTGATGCCCGCAGAGCCGAGCTGGTGGCTACACCTGTTGTGGATGCGTGGATGCGTGAAGCGTGCGTGTTATCACTTGCATCTGCACCTTATGCTCGTCTTAATGGCTGACAAACACGATGCGTGTGTCTGTATGTCCCACTATTTCAGCGTGTTTCTGGCCATCGCTGCACGGACGCAGGTGTGCGCGGCGCGCGTCAGTACGCGCTGCCTGGGTTTTGATCGATGTGATTAGGTGATTATAGGTCCATCACGAGCCATAAGTGTAATTACAGTGTAATTGTCTCTGCGCGCAGCGGGGTGTGAAGCTCTCCATCATATATCATGCTTGGTGGCTCTGATGTTCAGCTTGTAGCAGCTCGGCTCTGATAAATGGAGACTGACTGCAGTCCAAACCTCAACAGCACTCACTGTCAACTCCACAGTCTCTGTCTCATCCTGCTCAGACTCATCAATGCCAAGCAGGAGACAGTCCTGAGGACAACTAGTGGACATCTGTCCACCAGGAAACCGAGTTTGTTGGTGCAAGCCAAGCTTTTTCTTTTCTTTTTTTATGCGTGGGTGGGTGAGTATGAGAGAAGGAGGGGCTGTTAGTTCATACACACACACACACACACACATATATATAGATATATATTTGACATGCAGCAGCAGATTGAAGCTTCAAGCTGGGAGGCACCAGCCGTGTTCCCCTTTTCTCAACGCCTCTGATGTCTGATTTCTCCCCGTCTGGTGAAATCTGTCGTTGTCATTTCAGACCACCTGAAAGAAGGGCAGTGATTCACCTTTACCCAGCGCTGCTGCTTCAGCTCATCACCAAGTTTAGCTGCAACAGAGTGAATCGTACTGCTCCACATGGTCTGATTTGACGTCCAGTAGATTTTCACTGATCATCTGTTTTCATTTGATAACATTTTCACTCAACTTCACGGGTTAAAAAAAAAAATCTATTTTCATTTCATTTGTTGCAGCACATTGATGGTTAAATCAAAACTGATGCCTTAACTGATCAGCTGGTTTGCTTGTTTTTCTGTCAGTCAGCAGTCAGAGTTCACTACGGCGTCCCGCATGGCTTAGTTTGAGGTCCAATGCTGTTTAGGCTTTATAAGAAGAAACATCCTTAATTTCAATATCTAAACCAACAACACAAAACATGAACTAACAAGTTCTTTAACTCTGCACTGATCAGGCGTAACATTATGACCACCTGCCTAAGGAAGTATCTTTTGCATCTTATATAGCCCTTACCCATAAAGCCTTGCCCCGTATTAACCCTTTCCACGTGACGTCACTATCTTCGAAACCCCGCCCTCTCTGCCATGACGGACGTCTAAACAACCTATGAGCTCCTGTAAAGCCTGTCAAAAAAAAAAAACGCTCACCTGACAGCCTAGAATCGTTTTTATTCAGTTGATTTTGCAGTAAAAATGGCCTCAGGGTGCTGCGCGGTCGGCTGCACACACAGACCAGGGTGAAAACCAAACTTGTCAGTTTATTGTAACTTTTAATGAGGAAAAATGAGGCGGCGATGGATGGCAGCCGTCAATCATAGTGACTGGCAGCGAACACGTTTTGCAAGGGAAGATTAACGTTCATACACTTTTTAAGAAAGTATAATTATATATTATTGTATTATGGAGAAGGTGCGTCCTGGTAATCATTGGTAACCATGGAAACATGATGTATCCTAGCCTAATTGGCCTAACTGCACATTTTTAATGCTGCTCCAGTTTAAGGGGAAAATCTGCTCATGACCTGGTGACAGAAATCATGTGGTGTGAATTCAGGTAATTTGATTAACACGTCAGGAGGGTCGGTTTGTGAGCTAGCTGTTTCAAACTTCTGTGAATACCTGTGAGCCCCAACCAGGTGAGTTACGTTCACAGACAAATTAGCTTGACTCAAACAAGAAGAAGCCACGAATAAACTGACCAAACAACTTCAGTTCAATGCTCCGGATCCTCACTTCAGACGTCCAAAATGACGCCTCAAATGATTTAGTGACGTATTTGCAAAGGGTTAATATGCCAACAATTTTCTGTAAACTGAAGCAGATTATAAACTGGTTCATGCTGCATGTCCAGCAGAGTCCCAGTTGGATTGAGGGAATTGGGAAAGAAACCAATCGCTCTCGGCTGTTGGGGGAGATTTACTGATCCAGACTGGAAACATCCCACAAAAGTGAGATTTTAGAGATTCTCCAAACTAGTCAGCTCTCATAATTAGACCGGTCACAATAACCAGTAAATCAATTAATCCATGATAAATTAAATCAAACTCAATCATTTCTCTTGGCATGATTTATCGTTTTTTTTTCTTTCTGCCAAAAACTGGATGATAAAAGTCTTTAGTTTGGCGCTTCAGTCTCAATTAGCCTTTTGTCTGAAGGACAGTTTTGTAATTAATACTGTATAATTAATTTTTTTATGTGTGTTTCTGTTGTTTTCTTGATTTATTTTGGATATTTAAAATATCTTTGAGTTCCATGTTAAATGTTCATCAGAATTTAAAGTTAATTAATCTTTGAGAACGTGTTCTTACATTATTATTTTGCCATTGCCATTATATTACTCAAAAATGCTCTCAAAACAACAACATTATTGTTTATGGCAATAAACTCTGGATCATTCACTGCCCACTAAACTTTGTTATTGTGACATTTGTCCTCATGTTTACTCCTAATTTCCTGCTAAATCAGCAAGTAATTTGAGATTTTATAACCCCAAAAATATTTGGGATGACCTTTTGTCTGTGAGAATGTTAATGAGAAATGAAGTCAACACCTCACACATTTTAAAGTCACTTCATTGGCTACATGTTTCATTCAGGGAGGATTTTAAGACCCTTTCCCCTGACTAAAGCAGAAATAGATTTATAGTTTTATTAAAAGGTCTTCTGGTTGAATGTTTTAATAATGCCAAAAAATCAGAGCTAAAATCTTTTAATGAGCTCCCGGAGGGTTTGAAGGTGACTGAGTGTTTTATTTTTTAGAAAAATAAACTGCTGATACATTCAAAATTTTCAGCCATCCTTTAAAATCTAAACTTTTAGCTTTTATATGGAAATACAGTATCACTGATTGTCTTGTCCAAAACGATGAACCGCTGCAGCAGCTTATTTCCGGCGTTAGATTGATCCGAGTGACCGAAGCTGAAGTTGCAGCGAGGCGACTGCAGCGCCTCTCCTGAGGAAATGGTTTTAGAAAGCGGCTTGATGGGTTTGGGAAAGACAGCTGAGATCACAGCTGTGCTGAAGCTGGATATGCCCAAGGTGACATCAGTACGGGACACTGACAATGTGTTGTTGTGCAGAAGGGGGAAACCAAGGACACTGGGCATAATTTGATTTCCATTTATCATTTTATTATTGGTTTAAATTCTGCAAATCCAATAAAAAAGCACTTTTATTGTAGGTGGTTTGTTGATGTTACACATGTCCTCCTTTGATTCATAAATTGACACTCCCTCATTTGTTTGGCTTTGTGGTTTGTGGCAAGTGATAAATCACAGCATCGGTGCTTCAACTTATGTTTCATTGTTTTCGTCACTTTGCTTGAGCTCTTATTGGTAAAGACATGCAGAGTGACATACTGTTTTAGTGACTTGTTGATTTAAATATTACAGGATTCAATGTAAACCTGCTTTAAACCTTCAATGCAGGAAAAGCACAACGTAGTGCATAATTGGGATGCAGCAGAAAAATAAAAATCTGAACTAGTCTCAAGCTACTTCTAAAAGTCTTTGGAGTTTGTTTCCACCGTCTGATGCAACATTGCTCAGTCTGACAAGATGAAGGACATTTGTGAGCAACATGTTTTTAAGCCACAAATTATGGCTTTACTATTCTAACACATGAGCATGTTTTAATCTAAACCGACCTGCAGTTTCAGAAATAAAATGTCTCTTTCACCTCTACTGAAGATCTTGAAAGGTTTGATCCGAAGTGATGGAGAAATAGAGAAAATGTCTCCTTCCGCCACCATGTTTCCCAGGAGGAATGAGGCATTCAGAGAAATGTGCAGTTATTTGGCAGTTTCCAGAGAGGCTAAAATATTTAATTTTGATTTCAACTAACTGGCGCACTTTCTCATTCTTGGATTTTGACAAGTATTTTCTTCTTTCCACTCTTCCAAAGGCCCGATTTAAACATTTCCACAACTTTATTCCTCATCTTTCTCAAGAGTTTCTTCATTTCTAAAAATTAGATGCATATTTATGTATAATGTGGGACATATTTGGATGAGCAGACATAAAGATTTATCAGTCTTCTGTCTGCTCCTTTTCAAACTGGACATGGACGTTTTGTTGTTTAGGTTTGATTATTATGAGTTTTTTTGGTTTCTTAATTATTTAGACGTTTTTTATTTTACAATATCAGATAAAAAAGGGGCTTCATACAAATGCATGTTATAATTTTATGGTGTTTTTGTTTTTTATTCCGTTTAGGTGCGACCAACCTTTACATATTGAAGTTTGTGGTTGTGTGAAGAAAGTTTTGACAGGTGTTTTTACTTTTGCAAGCTTCTGCATAGCAAATGCATGTTGAGCTCAAATGCAGGTCCAGTTTGATTCCTCTATGTTATCCTATTAGTGCTGTCTGGCTGTGATGGTCTGTGGATCTGCAGCTGAAAAAATCACAGTTCTGACCCCTTTCTGCCATTCTGGTAATGCATTTGTCTCTCTGGGGAATAATATGAGGAATGTGGAGGGGGAAAAGGGCTGATTCTCTGTCTTTTTTCCTTAATTTGAGCCTCTCCGTTAGGTGTAAATTTGTTATCACTGCAGGCTGGAAACTGGGCTCCCTGGCGTTCAGGTAACCCCACAGTTCAAACACCGTCAGCCGGCCCAATTTCATTCGTTCTTTTCACCCCGCTCCCTCCATCCCATCCCACCTATCAACCCGCATAGCCATCTATCTTTACCCCACTCTTCTTCCTACACTCAGGCAACGGAGGCAATGGAGCTTATCAGATGGAGGCTTTCTGCTAAAGACTGTGCCTGTCAGCTCGGATGTCCATCTCTTTGACAACATTCAGTGATTTCACAAGTTGGTTTTAAAAAAAAAATCAGAGAATAGAAAGAAAGATAACAGGCATTGACAGATAAAGGAGAAAGGATACAAATGGGACAGATTTTTGTGATTTTTGTGTGTGTGCTGGATTCTGCAGTGGCTGAGTGGGTGTTTTCTGTTCGGGGAACAATTACGAGAACAGATGGACACTGAAATACCCAAATTACTTTTATGTCATATGTCTAATTCATTTGTCTGTTAATTATAATTAATTTGCGCACACTGTTTAATTTAAGGTAGCTGAGTAATTTGGCAATTGCAGCACAATGATGGAAATAATCCACCAATTTATGTTATTAATTTAGTGTCGTGAAATGGATTCACTACGGATGAAACATATAAATCCTCATATCCGTAAATTAGCAGTTTTTATGCATTTATTTAATTCTTCAGTAGTTATTTTGTAATATACAGCAAAGTTATTTTCAGATGAGAAAAGAATACATGCAAAACAATGAGAAAGCAATGTACCTGGTGTGCTGTTATATATTATTTTTGATTAAATGCTGTTACTAAATTAGTTGGCAATTATTTCAATAATCAATTAATTATGATTCATCTAATTAATTGTCTTTACCCTATAAAAGAGTCATTCTTCACAGCTATTACTTCAAAAATAACAAAAAAGTCCAGGTTATAGTTTGCAAAAACATTCAGAGACAAAAAGCTTTTTATCTTTTGAGTTATATGTGAAAATATTGAAATAATATCTTAAGAAGTCAGCCAGGAAGTTTAAACCTTTTCAATATTTATGTCATTGTGAGACAAGAAAATAAATCTCTGCATTATAGTAAACTGAAAGTCACAAGTTATATTAAACCAAAAGTGCAGTGTAAGTATAAAAAAACTTCTGGTTTATTTATTTTTATTTATTTTACAGTAATTGTGTGCTGTGCAAACAGTGACTGTGACTCTTCTCCTTGAATTGATGTGTCCAAAATAAAGTTTGGACACATTAATGCTTCTGCAATTAAAGTTATATTTTTATTGAAGATTTTTGCACATCATTGCTACAGTTGTAAATGATTCACTTACAAATCTATGGTTTGTTTTGGAGTCCCCAGGCTTGAAAAACATGTTACAACTAACTTTTAACATTTTGAATATGACAATTAAAAAAACACGAAGCTTTTAATAGGTGAAATAAACATTGCATCCTCTATAACCTGCTAAAACAAAGACATGCTAAAAAAAAACCCCCAAAAAACCCTAAAAATCTTTTTACTGTTTCTTTTTATCTTGTAATGTAGTTGTTATGTTTGTTTACACCTTTTTTTTTATTTTAGGAAGATTTTTACTATTTTTATTTTGGTTCTGATACCTAAATGTGCTTGAACAGTTCAGCCAAACATTATATGCCTGCAAGCACATTTACATAAACATTGAAAAGCAACTGTGGCATAATTTCCTGTTTTTCCAGTTATGTAATGGTTGGTTGGTAGTGACAAACAAAGACAGAATAGCTGTTGGCATAGATGGTAAAAAAAAAAAAATCTTACAGCTAAATTCTGCAAAACAGCAAAAATGCTGCACAACATAAAACTTGGTAGATACAGAAAGTTGGAAAGATAGCAGAGCAATAAAAAAGCAAAAGCAGACAGAAAAATTTAACCTAACACAATATACTCAGAGCAAAGATCTTACTTTAACTTCCACATTGTTCTATGTTTTGAGCGCCTCATTTCCTTTCAAAAACAAACATGTTGAATGAACATTTTGTAATCAAGACCTGACAGGGGCTTGAACAATTTTGGAGTCAAACGTTCTTCATCATCTGGTTCAAACACGGAGAAAGTCACTGCTGAAGCTAATTATGCCAAACTCAGGAGGACCGCTTGGAGAGGAGTCATTAAACTCACTCCGCAGGCATCAGCAGGTGTTTTGAAATGACAGGGAAGACAAAATAAATAAATAAAACTTGCTTTTTAAATTAAAAACTTTATGCTCACAAAAACACCCTGCAAGAGTCACTTAAGTGTTCATTCAGTTGAACAGATGTCTTTGCCTTCGATCTAAAAGACATTCTATTGTTTCTTGTGGATTTGTATGCTATAAATGCACACAGACCACTGAAGTGGACACTGGTGCATCATGCAATACACTGCCAACTACTAGCTATCCACTGCAAGTTCAAGAACATTTTATTAAATCCAATATGGCCGACAGACTGAAAAGCAACTCCAGTCCAATATCCAGTCCCTCCTTCTGCAGTAGAAACTCTTGCAAGTAAAAAAATATTGACATCAAGTAACCCCTAAAGACTAATACTACTGATGTATTTTCCAAATAATCGTATTTGTATTCAATTATAACAAATTACCTAGAAAAAAAATCCTAGATTTTCTTTTTTTTTTACAAACTTTTTCAACACCTTTTTATGTCTTCAGGACATAAAAATCAAAATCACTTTGGAAAAACACCCTGACATAAAGGATCACAATTCATGAATAAAAGAGTAAATTTGTCAAGTTAAGCTTAACTGAACTGCTTGTTATCATTTGAAGCAATTTCACTAAGTTGGTTAAGTTGGTATTTCCTTTTTCTGTGCAATAATTTGATGCTCTTTAGGTCCATTTGAACATTTTCTTTTAAAAAATGTGCATTTTTTTAACAAGATCTTCCAACTGTCGTTGTGTCATCATCCATGAATTCGGATTTTATGGGCTGACAAAATGTTTTTTCCAGATGACTAGAATTTTTTAGGTATTTTGATCCGTTTGTCTGCATTTACAAATAACTGGGTTGCAGAAAATGTTAGTTTTATTTAATGTTGTTTATGATCCTCATCTGCATTTCTGCTTCTCCAAGAGGAATCCAGCTACTAGTACGTAAAACATTGAATTGAAAGCATCAAGTATATTAGCGGATGTGTGCTGTTGTCTTGAGAAGAGACGCATGTTGCTGTGGTGACCTGAGCCAGTTCAGTGTGCAGGTGAGGCATGTTTGACGCAGCAGCAGATGGACTGAAGAGCAAATTTCCTCTGAGTTTATGAGCCGTGTACACATTAATACCACTTCTCACGCACAGTAACACACACGGCGCTGTCTGTCACTGTCTCATTGAGAGACTCAGCTTTCACACCTGGTACCCTTTGCAGATCAGCAGCAGATCAGATCCCACTTTTTGTTTCACTGCAGCTTTGATTCTAAGATCTCTTGCAAGAACACAGAAGCGGCTGTTTTAGTTACCGTACATATGCCCACTTCCATCCCTAACCTTTCTGTCCTGGCTCCTTCGGGATTTCTTTCTACCCTTTACCTCAAAATCTAAACTGAGGATGAATGTGACATGAACCGTATCACCAAAACGCCAGACTGTGACACGTGGAGCAGGACAGCGCTGACAAATCAAGAAGAGCTGCTCTGATCGTGCAGCAGCTGCTGCAGCTGTGGCGTACTGTCACCAGGCCTGAGGTCTCATGTCGAGGTGTCTGGTGGTGGGATTGTCCTGCGGGACGAGGAGTCTGCGGGTTTGACAGGGAAGGTTAGAAGAAACAACAGCTGACGCGATTTTCTCCTCTGCTGAACAAGAAGCAGCACAAGGAAGAGAAAAGGAGCCGGAGAGACGTTTCTGAAAACCAACTCAGTTTGACACGAAGCTGCGACCTTTACAATCTAAGGAGCCATTTTGCCAAATAAAATTCACTAAAGCCGCAAATGTCACATGACTTTTTGAAAAAAGATCATTTTTAAATAAAATACCCAAAAATCGTACAAAGTAAGAAGAAGCTGTCCAAGAAATTACTGAAGAGTACAAAAGTCTGTGGTAAAATTCAACTAAGTAACTGAGTACCTGATGAAATTATCAATCATTTTATATTTAAAAATTATATAATCAGAAGGACCAAAATGTAAAGTTAAGTGAACATTTTGGACAGAAATGACAATAATTCATGTTGGTAACAAAAAATAACAAAATCAAGCAAAATAAAATTTTTCAAAATCAGTTTCTTTCAATAAAAAATGTAGAAAAAGATTTTTTTTTTTTTTGTAATAATCTTACTTTAAAAGTTGTATTTTTGTCCTAATTTTATTTAATTTATTCTTGAATTGTGGTCAGGGAGCCTAAAGTCTAAGAAAGCACAACAATGCCTTCAAAATTATAAATTATTATTATAAATATTATACAGTATGGGGGAATTTTCCTGCCATAATTCGAGAGCACACATTTTCAGTCTGAATGCAGGATTTCTAAACTTTATGTTTACATTTCAGTTTGAAAGCTGGACTTAATGTCTTTCTCCTCAAAACTTGTAGTGCTTGTACTCAAAACTTCTGCTCTCTTTCAAATATTCACTGTGTTTCTCAAACTGTCCTGGCGCTCAAAACGTGTCTCAGACCAAATCTCCGCTTGCAGACCTTTCTGTTCGCTTGTGGCAGAAAATTTCCCCTGTAATACAGTCATTTGTAACATTTCTGAACAACAACGTGGATTTGCTTTGCAGGGAGAAGATGCCATTCCACCATGTGCGGGCAGGCCTGCTCTATCCGGACAACTACCTGAGCAGCTCCCTGACCGAGGGCAGCGAAGCCTTCCAGCTCACCAGCCTCTCCACTGAGGAGCTGGGAGGTGAGTGTGCCACCCCAGCAGAAAGGAGGAGGAGGAGGAGGAATGTCTGGATGCAGAACAAAGTGTGAGGTACAGACAATTAATGGGTCGCTAGTGGAACAATGCAGTTACAATGCTCCAATTCTCTAGAGGTGAAGATTTTCCATTTAGCCATTCTGTCAGAGCTTGACTAGATGCATTGGTTTCCAATTATGGAGCTTAGGAAATAAAATCAGTCAGACGACTCAGAAGGAAGTGGAGCTTGACAGAACACTAGTGTATCTATGGTGGTACCCTAATTAGTTTCCCATTCATATTTTATCTTGCGTGAAAATTGATGTTACCACTCCCCACAAAAGTTGGTTTGGATGTAATAAATATTATGGCAGAGTAACTGCGAACATCAATAATCGGCGCTAAAGTGGAGCCATTTGCTCTGTACTTAACCAACCAAAAATGACTTCCGGGGCTTTATTTCTTATGGCTCTTGCAGTTCGTGTACAGTCAGTCACGGTGACATTAAACTTAACAAAGCCAATTTTGATTTACTGTGGAGCTCAGCGTCGTTTCTAAATTTAGGTCAAATGGTGCAACAAGCACACACTGGCTCACAAGCAGGCTGCAAACAAATCTTAAGGTTTGCTGGAAAACAGTTGAGTAAAATTAAAGCTGAGTCTGGATATAAACATCCAGCACAACATGAAGACGGACTCTCTGGTTCTGCTTTGATTAACGTTTCCTGCTGGAGTTGATTGGCCTCACAGTTTGACTCTGCTTGAGCATTAAGTACAACCGCATCATTAAACAGACATTCAGATTAATATCACATAAAGTTGTAGCTGATGAGAAGACTTGATGGTGTTTTCTGTAATGGCTCTCTGTGATTACAGTGGTGAGTGGTTAATAATTATAATTATTAATGGCCTAGTTATAACATTTTTTTTTTTTTTTTTTAGAAAAAACAAGCTGTAGTTTGTCTTAAAATCAGTTTGATTGGAGATTCACTGTTCATTTTGTGCTTCTTGATCAAAACAAAGAGTTGCAGCAGGCAGTGAGTGTTTCTGCTGCTCACACAGCTAATCCTGCCACAGAGTGAGGACTGAGCATGAAAGTGTGTCTGGCTGTTTGTTGTTTGTGTTCGTACACGAAGCCCTGCTGCAGTTTGAATGAACGCTCTCTGCTCTTTGCTATGAAGTACTTTGTTGTACAAATCTTTTAATCCAGTGTCCCTGTTGCATGAATTGACTCAGCCCAGTCTGCAGAGACATTTTTTCTGCACCGAAAGCCAAACTGCACCACTGACTCAAATGTGTCATCATGACTGGTCTGTTTTCAGGGGGCCCGGTCATGTGGGGAGCTTCGTCCCAAAATCTCTTTGAATTTTTCTGCATCTTTTCTGTCACAGCCACAAACATTTGTTTTTGCACCAAGTCCCACATACTGTGAGGCGAAAGGAAACATTTTTTCATAAAAACCCGAAACATGTTTTTTTATTCTGCCACTATAATCACTTCATATGCACCAGCTTTGAAAAACTACAGATTACATTTTTTGTCTTGTTACAGCTTACGGATTGGTTTAAATCAATGCATATTCGTGTGTTAAAATGGCCTAGTCAAACTCCAGACCTAAACCAGTCCGTTGTCGCGCCATTATGCTGCCTCCACCATGTTTCACAGCAAATCTTGATGATGCACATGGTCAGTTTTCTGCCATACATACGATTTTGCAGGAAGTTCAAATGTTCAAATTTAATTACATCTGAGCACAGCACATTTAAACTTTTCATTCAACCATGACTTTCTTTTTTGTTTTTTTTTTTATTAGCTATTTGTAGTTACACTAAAATTAAACTCTGTCTGTTTGGTTTATTACTTTTAGAAATTGTGTAGCACTCATTACCGTAGATCAACATTTAGCTTCAAACTTTTAATTTCAGAGCAAGATCTGGAGAAACTCCTGTTAGATTACAAATCTAAAACAAACTTAAACAGTACCATCTACTTTATAGAACCAAACATGAAGAACCAACATCTAGTTTTATCAGAACAATAATCCAGAGAAACTTCTACTAGTTTATAAATGAAGGACTACTTATTCTTATTAAACACGGGGAACCAATATGTAGTTTTATACTTTTACCTTTTTCTATTTCTTTTGGTTTGTTGTTTTGTTGGTATTTTCTTCTAGTTTATGTAAAGCACTTTGACTTGCCTTGTTGTTGAAAATGTGCTATGTAACTAAAATTACTTAAACTGCACACAGTGACTTGTTGCTAATTAGTTGAATTCTCAAGACATATGTTTGTACTTGCTTTAATTTAGGAGAATCAGAGTAAACGAGGCAGTGCAGATTCACGGTTATGCAACGGTTTGTTTCTCACAAAGTCCCGATAAAAACATTGCAGTTTGTGGTTGTGAAGTAACAAAATGTACAAAACGAGAGGATAAAAGTTTTTTTTTTTGCAAAGAACTGCATGAAGTTTCTTAAACTCAAAGGTGAAGCTGCAGTGAGCCAGAGATCCTCAGTAAACAACTGGTTTGTTTGATGTGGACAAAACATCCAGGCTGGAAGCTGTTGCCTGCATATGAAACGTCTAATCCCACTTCAGAGAGATTCAGAAGTTTCTCGTAGGTTTGTCTGTTTGTATAGACAGATGAATTGTTAATAACGCCTTGAACGAACCGCCTCAAACCTTTTCTGTACTTTTAAAGCATCTCTGCTTTTCATATGTCAACATGTGCAGACCTGGGGGATTCCTTTGCAACACCCAACCATTGGTAGAGGCTGCAGTCTAACACACACGCACACACACACACACACGCACTGTAGAGCAACACATCAGGGACCAGCTCATTTGTACCCTATTGAAAACGTGGCCCCCTCTCTTGGGCTGCATACAAATGGATCCCAGCGTGTTCTGGGAGGCTGCACACTCGGCCTCGTTCGGAGCGCCTCACCTTGCCTGTGATTCTCACCCTTTGAAGAAAGCCAAATAAAAAAATTTAAAAAACGAGAGGCGGCGGAGTGGAGGACAAGTCCAGTTATGAGCCGTGGGGGGTATTTACAGGCTGCGACTGAAATTCAGCTTTACGCTCCAACATTCAGACAGACAGAAATACAGACAGACAGAGCTTAGACAGATGGACAGAAAGATGGATGGATGGTAAATGGACTGAACTTATATAGTGCTTTTCCAGTCATTTTTCAATACGCAGATCGGTTTGGGTTAAGTGCCTTGCCCAACGACATGTGGCTGGAGGAGGCTGGAATCAAACCTACAACCTTCCGACCACAGAGCCACAGTCGCCCCGGATGGATGGATGATGGATGGACATGTAGTTTTGTCTTGAAATAAGGCATAGGATCTTATTTTCAGAAAGTCGTATCGATGAAAAAGTGTTTATTTCACTTGTAATAAGATATTTTTCTTCTGTCATGAGTGAAATAATCTCCCAGTGGAACAAGAACTTTTTCTTCAATATAAAAGAATTATTGAGTTAAAACAAGCTCCTATATCTTCACTTATAAGTTAGTTTTGTCTCATTTAAAGTAAAAAGATATTTGCAATAGAAACTAGACTGATCACTAGTTGAGATTTTGTGTTTTTGCAGTGATTGACAGGTTATATGTCACAAGTTGTGGTCATTCTGCGAGAATGCTCGGAGTGTTTCTGCTGCACAAACACACTCATTCCCTCTGGTTTGTGTGCATTTAATCACAACTTCTTGTTAGGAAGAATCCTCATTTTGCGTGGGAACACGGAGTCGGAAGCGCTCTTGGCAGAGATGGTGGTGATTGTTCTTTGTGGAGGCCCCTTGGGGTTTGTAAGACTTGGCGAGTATAAAAAAGATGCGAGGGAGACAAGAAAAGGGACTTAGACAGGCAGTGGGGGGGGAGAGAAGGAAGGAGTTGACTCTCACTCTGATTTGTCTGTGAGAAAAGCTCCTGCACTTACAGGTAATGGGGAAGCCTCTTATCTACTCCAGGGAAGCACCTTTCATCTCCATACAGACCTGTAAAATCCACTGATTAGCATGTCGTAGATTAGTTTGTCTCTGTGACACATTAAAGCTTTGAATTAAATGTTATAAAGGTGATAGAACATGTTCTTTTTGCACAATAAGCCTGGTGTATTGGCTTATGTTTTGGTTTGTGGGTTATTTATGGCTCATAGGTTTGCTTCTTTACTTCCTGTGTCAGTTTACTGTGCTGCAGTGCCAGTATTTGCTTGTAAATAAAGGAGGGCATTGCTTTTCGATGTGAAAATGCTGCTACTAAGATCATTTTTATGAGCGTCTTTGTTTACAAAGACGTTTTAGTGGCTGCAGCTACACTCTGGCGGCTGTTGAACAGTTGCAGTTGAAGTTTATTTGTAATTCAACTATCTCTAAATTTTTAATGCCCACAAGCAGAGAAGAACAATGTCTTTTCCTCTAGTCCCAAAAAGCAGAGTTTGATTTTCTGAAAATTTTGAAATGCAAAAAGATTAAAATAATTCCTCGCACCATGTTGGTGATAACACTAATTCAATCTGTGGAGACTCACACAGAGAAAAGCAGCAGTTAGAAAGGTTTAATTGACCCAAAGTTCTTTGGCGCTCGGAACCGGCAGAAGAATCGCCTTGAGTTTGGATAATCGGCTCGGGGCGAAGCTCCTGCGTGGTGATTGGCTGCAGCGGAGCGACGGTCTGGTGCTGGTTGGCTGAGGCGGAGGCGTGGTAATTGATGATGCTGGTAGGTTGAAGAGAGTCTCACAGCTCAAATTCACGCCTGTAGGCTACATTTGAAAACATTTGTAACAAATATTTATGTGGGTCATTGTTTTCTTTATTTTAGCTCCATGGGTCGGGTCCCCTCGGGGTTCAGCTCTGGTCACTGGCAGGGCAGCAGCTCTGCAGGCGCTGCAGACCACTAGAAGGGTTTTTACACTTGAGGTTAACTGCTGCTGTGATTTAGGACTTGTTTTTCTGTCTACCAACTCCATTTCCCGCAGGAATCGGTCCCACTCCAAAGCTAATTTGTCTGTCTGCTGTTTGGCCCCAAAGACGCTGCTGGTTATGGGAGTTTTATCACAGAAAACGTGTTGCATCCCACAACAACTTTAACAGCAGCGAGACCGAACCCAGACGTTTACTGAAAAATTAAATGGTTAGCTGGAACTCTGGAAAGTTAAAGGAATAACTTTCTGATTAGGAAATGTTTTAAGGACACAAGAATTAGGTCATCAACTCTTACAGGAGAGTATTGATCAAAACCCATTTACGCATTTTGCAGTAGCTGCAGCAACTGGGCATAAAAATAAATGCCCAGTTGCAAAAGGAGGCAAATTATCTGTAATGTTTACCAAAACTGAAGTCAATAAAAACATGCAAATTATTCTGTAAGACTGTTTACTTTGTCAGAATGAGAATATACTCATCATAGCATTTAAAAGCTGTTAATTGATACGTTAAAATTAAAATTGTCTCATAATCTATTAGAATTAGACAAAAGATGAATAATTTCGCCTCCTGCTGCATGATCTATAAAACAATCCAAATGCTACATATTTCCTAGATTGATTTAGCATTAATCAACAATATTTATACCTAAGTTATGGATTATGAGGAAAATCAGTGGGAGCTGGTAATTAACATCATCAAGAATTAATGGTATTAATCGCTCCGCTGAGGTCTATTTTAAAACGCTTTAATTAGATAAAAAGTAACATCAAAAATAACAGCAAAGATAATTAAACTTCTCTGGAAAATACTGCTGAGAGAGAAAATTGCCTAAATAAGAACATTACTATAATCTCATTGATTAGAATAATGAGATTAGAGCACACCGATTTTGTACTTTGTACAAAGTTTTATAACAATCTTCAAAATGACAGATTGTTGTTTCTCTTGGGTTCTCCTGGTTGTTTCTCATTTTGGATTCAGAAACTGGTGAAATAAATAAAACAATAATGCACCACATTAGGCAAACACAGCTAAAGATAGGCTGCAAAAAATAAATGTCACAACAAAAGATAAAAAGTTACAACAAAAGATAAAAACAGTTACTCTGCTGACTTGACTTGGTAAAACCTTTTGCTGGTTTTGTGTTTTTAATTTTAAAAATCTCTTTGAAACCGCTGTTCAAAGTGAACCTCACCTTTTGTAGATGTTATATAATATGCTGTATTTTTCCAAAATGCCTTTCAGAATGTTATAAAGTTAATATTCATATTAAGATGATATTAAAAATATAATATAAGTATGTTTTTAGGAACATATTTTGGTACACTTTCTAAAAGTATATATTTGGGGCATGCCCATAGCAATGCATAGGAGGCAGTGACAAAGTCACAGCCTCATGCATTGCATGGCATGCACCTATTGTTCTTCACCCAATAGAACGCCTCTTTATTATTATTGGGGCCTGCCCATAGCAATGCATAGTAGACAGTGACAAAGTCACTGTCATGCATTGCATGGCAGGCACATATTGTTCTTCACCCAATAGAATATCTCTTTATTATAGTTTCTTCTTCCGTGACCGTTAATGCGGCTCATACCGCTGCGTGCCCACCCACAAAAGTGGTATCGAAACGTGCGGCTCGGCGCCGGCATTGGAGCTATTACTTTTATGGGGATTCGGACTTACGATGGCGAAGTAAAAAGCAAAAAACGATTTAAAATTTTTGTCGGTTTGAAACGGCGGGAACTAGAGTGTAGCCGGCGTCTCGTTAGAGTGTGGGAAGCAGAGAGATTTTGACCCCCAAATAAATTTTGAAATTGCCGTCACGCCCACACATATCGCCCTATCGGTATCAAACTCGGTCAAAACATCGATACGAGTGTCTGCTCCGGTAAAATGTTTTCGAAATTTTCCTAGGGCTTACGGATTTCTGTCAAGGTGCTTTAGAGCGAAGTCATGCGACAGGATTTTCACACCCTCGGCCTCATTGACTTCCATGTATTTCTCAAAAATGTCAAACCTCAGCGCACAACCATTTCTATCTCGTCGCTGTTATTACTGTGAGTGATGTACAGATATGATTCGCGGTACTATCGGAGACGAAAGATAGCCCTCTCATACGCTTCAAACCGTTTTCCGATACGGCCACGGTTCCCGAACGGGAAGGAGTTGTTCGGAATGGTTTTTCCATTCAAACTGCCTGGGTGTCTCACAAAGATAGAATTCTTTCTCCACCTTTCTGTTTCACACACATGGCAGTTGGCAGAGGATCCATTCCCATAGCAACGGAACACAGCAGGGCCGAGCAGCTGATTAGGACTACAGATTAGGACTACAAATACTCCATATTTGTAGTTTTAAACAAAAATCAGCTAAAACAGAGGGCAGAACTGACATATAGAACTACTTGCTGTTTTGACCAATAGATAACTGATTTATGAACACAGCAGGGCCAAGCAGCTGATTAGGACTACAGATTAGGACTACAAATTCTCCATATTTGTAGTTTTAAATAAAAATCAGTTAAAACAGAGGGCAGAACTGACATGTAGAACTACTTGCTGTTTTGACCAATAGATAACTGATTTATGAACACAGCAGGGCCAAGCAGCTGATTAGGACTACAGATTAGGACTACAAATACTCCATATTTGTAGTTTTAAATAAAAATCTGTTAAAACAGAACTGACATGTAGAACTACTTGCTGTTTTGACCAATAGATAACTGATTTATGAACACAGCAGGGCCGAGCAGCTGATTAGGACTACAAATACTCCATATTTGTAGTTTTCAATCAAAATCAGTTCAAACAGAGGGCAGAACTGACATGTAGAACTACTTGCTGTTTTGACCAATAGATAACTGATGTATCCCAAACACTGTTACTCATAGGATTAGTGTATCCCTTTAAAATAAAGCCTACTGAAAATTTCAAAATAAAAGACCTGAAAATTTTAAAATCACATAATTGCTCTTTGGAGCAAAATATAACTGATTAAACCCAATCACTGTTACACATGGGATTAGTTGGGCCCCTTGAAATGATGATTACTGAAAATTTCAAAATAAAAGCGTTTACATTTTTACATCAGATAATTGTTATTTTCGCAATTGCAAAACTGATTTCACCGAATCAGTGTTACACATGGGATTAGTTGGGCCCTTAGAAACGATGATTACTGAAAATTTCAAAATAAAAGCCCTGAAACTTTTACATCAGTTTTTTTGTTTGGGCATTTATAACTCATTTAACCCAATGAATGTTAATCATGGGATTAGTTTGGACATTTAAAATGAAGCTTACTGAAAATTTCAAAATAAAAGACTTAAGATTCGTCTGCGGCTAAGGCAGCGCCGCAGGCGCTGCAATGAATTATCGTACTTATCTTTATCTCTAAGGTAAGGGCATTAGCATTAGCATTAGCATTTTACCTTAAATAGGTATTAGCTATGTCTAAAGCTTATTAGCCTGTTCGTGTACTAAATGGAGTAAGTCAATTACAGACAACAGCTAGTGATGCCCCACATGCTACTGACATTAGCATTTGCTAATGCAACATTAGCATTTGGCTAATTTTAGCTCATTACTCATTTTAACATACTGAATGGTGCAAGTACATGTTAGTGAACATTCTTGTGATTGTCCCATGCTACTTTGCACGTTTTATAATTGATGCTAATGTTTAGCATCAGTATCCGACGGGCACACTTTGGCAGGCCCCGGTTAAATTTCTCCAGGAATTTTTAGTTGGGGCCTGCCCATAGCAATGCATAGTAGACAGTGACAAAGTCACTGTCATGCATGCATGGCAGGCCATATTGTTTACCCAATAGAACGTTTCTTTATTATTGGGCATGCCCATAGCAATGCATAGGAGGCAGTGACAAAGTACAGCCTCATGCATTGCATGGCATGCACCTATTGTTCTTCACCCAATAGAACGCCTCTTTATATTGGGGCCTGCCCATAGCAATGCATAGGAGACAGTGACAAAGTCACTGTCATGCATTGCATGGCAGGCACATATTGTTCTTCACCCAATAGAACGCCTCTTTATTATTATTGGGGCATGCCCATAGCAATGCATAGGAGGCAGTGACAAAGTCACAGCCTCATGCATTGCATGGCATGCACCTATTGTTCTTCACCAATAGAACGCCTCTTTATTTTATTATTAATTATAACTTCTTCTTCCGTGACCGTTAATGCGGCTCGTACCGCTGCTGCCCCCCACAAAAGTGGTATCGAAACGTGCGGCTCGGCGCCGGCATTGGAGCTATTACTTTTATGGGGATTCGGACTTACGATGGCGAAGTAAAAAGCAAAAAACGATTTAAAATTTTTGTCGGTTTGAAACGGCGGGAACTAGAGTGTAACCGGCGTCCTTTAGAGTGTGGGAAGCAGAGAGATTTTGACCCCAAATAAATTTTGAAATTGCCGTCACGCCCAACATATCGCCCTATCGGTATCAAACTCGGTCAAAACATCGATACGAGTGCCTGCTCCGGTAAAATCTTTTCGAAATTTTCCTGGGCTTACGGATTTCTGTCAAGGTGCTTTAGAGCGAAGTCATGCGACAGGATTTTCACACCCTCAGCCTCATTGACTTCCTGTGTTTCTCAAAAATGTCAAACCTCAGGCACAACCATTTCTAACTCGTCGCTGTTATTACTGTGAGTGATGTACAGATATGAATCGCGGTACTATCGGAGACGAAAATAGCCCTTCATACGCTTCAAACCGTTTTCCGATACTGTCCGGTTCCCGAACGGGAAGGAGTTTTCGGAATGGTTTTCCCATTAAAACTGACTGGGTGTCTCACAAAGATAGAATTCTTTCTGTCTCACACACAAGGCAGTTGGCAGAGGAGCCATTCCCATAGCAACGGAACACAGCAGGGCCGAGCAGCTGATTAGGACTACAGATTAGGACTACAAATACTCCATATTTGTAGTTTTAAATCAAAATCAGTTAAAACAGAGGGCAGAACTGACATGTAGAACTACTTGCTGTTACTTGCTGTTTTGACCAATAGATAACTGATTTATGAACACAGCAGGGCCGAGCAGCTGATTAGGACTACAAATACTCCATATTTGTAGTTTTAAATCAAAATCAGTTAAAACAGAGGGCAGAACTGACATGTAGAACTACTTGCTGTTTTGACCAATAGATAACTGATTTATCCCAAACACTGTTACTCATAGGATTAGTGTATCCCTTTAAAATAAAGCGTACTGAAAATTTCAAAATAAAAGACCTGAACATTTAAAATCACATAATTGCTCTTTGGAGCAAAATATAACTGATTAAACCCAATCACTGTTACACATGGGATTAGTTGGGCCCCTTGAAATGATGATTACTGAAAATTTCAAAATAAAAGCCTTTACATTTTTACATCAGATAATTGTTATTTTCGCAATTGCAAAACTGATTTCACCGAATCAGTGTTACACATGGGATTAGTTGGGCCCTTAGAAACGATGATTACTGAAAATTTCAAAATAAAAGCCCTGAAACTTTTACATCAGTTTATTTTTGTTTTGGGCATTTTATAACTCATTTGACCCAATGAATGTTAATCATGGGATTAGTTTGGACATTTAAAATAAAGCTTACTGAAAATTTCAAAATAAAAGCCTTAAAATTCGTCCGTGGCTAGGGCAGCGCCACAGGCGCTGCAATGATATTATTTTTCATTATCTTTTTCTCTCAGGTTAGGGCTCTGTCTTGCGCAGCTAATTAGCATTAGCATTTTACCTTAAATAAGGTATTAGCTATGTCTAAAGCTTATTAGCCATGTTTCGTGTACTAAATGGAGTAAGTCAATTGCAGACAACATGCTAGTGATGTACCACATGCTACTGACATTAGCATTTGCTAATGCTAACATTAGCATTTTGGCTAATTTTAGCATATACACTTATTTTAACAGACTGAATGGTGCAAGTCCATGTTAGTAAACATTCTTGTGACTTTTTAGCCAAGCTTAGCTAATGCTAATGCTAATGTTTAGCATCAGAACGCTGGGTCCAATCCGACGGGCACACTTTGGCAGGCCCCGGTTAAATTTCTCCAGGAATTTTCTAGTTATAACTTCTTCTTCCGTTACCGTTAATGCGGCTCGTACCGCTGCGTGCCCACCCACAAAAGTGGTATCGAAACGTGCGGCTCGATCCCGGCATTGGAGCTATTACTTTTATGGGGATTCGGACTTACGATGGCGAAGTAAAAAGCAAAAAACGATTTAAAATTTTTGTCGGTTTGAAACGGCGGGAACTAGAGTGTAGCCGGCGTCTCGTTAGAGTGTGGGAAGCAGAGAGATTTTGACCCCCAAATAAATTTTGAAATTGCCGTCACGCCCACACATATCGCCCTATCGGTATCAAACTCGGTCAAAACATCGATACGAGTGTCTGCTCCGGTAAAATGTTTTCGAAATTTTCCTAGGGCTTACGGATTTCTGTCAAGGTGCTTTAGAGCGAAGTCATGCGACAGGATTTTCACACCCTCGGCCTCATTGACTTCCATGTATTTCTCAAAAATGTCAAACCTCAGCGCACAACCATTTCTATCTCGTCGCTGTTATTACTGTGAGTGATGTACAGATATGATTCGCGGTACTATCGGAGACGAAAGATAGCCCTCTCATACGCTTCAAACCGTTTTCCGATACGTGTCACGGTTCCCGAACGGGAAGGAGTTGTTCGGAATGGTTTTTCCATTCAAACTGCCTGGGTGTCTCACAAAGATAGAATTCTTTCTCCACCTTTCTGTTTCACACACATGGCAGTTGGCAGAGGATCCATTCCCATAGCAACGGAACACAGCAGGGCCGAGCAGCTGATTAGGACTACAGATTAGGACTACAAATTCTCCATATTTGTAGTTTTAAATCAAAATCTGCTAAAACAGAGGGCAGAACTGACATGTAGAACTACTTGCTGTTTTCACCAATAGATAACTGATTTATGAACACAGCAGGGCCGAGCAGCTGATTAGGACTACAAATTCTCCATATTTGTAGTTTTAAATAAAAATCAGTTAAAACAGAGGGCAGAACTGACATGTAGAACTACTTGCTATATTAACCAATAGATAACTCATTTATGAACACAGCAGGGCCAAGCAGCTGATTAGGACTACAGATTAGGACTACAAATACTCCATATTTGTAGTTTTAAATAAAAATCTGTTAAAACAGAACTGACATGTAGAACTACTTGCTGTTTTGACCAATAGATAACTGATTTATGAACACAGCAGGGCCGAGCAGCTGATTAGGACTACAAATACTCCATATTTGTAGTTTTAAACAAAAATCAGCTAAAACAGAGGGCAGAACTGACATGTAGAACTACTTGCTGTTTTGACCAATAGATAACTGATTTATGAACACAGCAGGGCCGAGCAGCTGATTAGGACTACAAATTCTCCATATTTGTAGTTTTAAATAAAAATCAGTTAAAACAGAGGGCAGAACTGACATGTAGAACTACTTGCTGTTTTGACCAATAGAAAGTGATTTATCCCAAAACTGTTACTCATAGGATTAGTGTATCCCTTTAAAATAAAGCCTACTGAAAATTTCAAAATAAAAGACCTGAAAATTTTAAAATCAGATAATTGCTCTTTGGAGCAAAATATAACTGATTAAAACCCAATTACTGTTACCCATGGGATTAGTTGGGCCCCTTGAAATGAAGCTTACTGAAAATTTCAAAATAAAAGCCTTAACATTCGTCCGTGGGTAAGGCAGCGCCGCAGGCGCTGCAATGATATTATCTTCCATTATCTTTTTAGAAAACATTCTTGTGATTTTTTAGCCAAGCTTAGCATTGATGCTAAGCATCAGAACGCTGGGTCCAATCCGACGGGTACACTTTGGCAGGCCCCGGTTAAATTTCTCCAGGAATTTTCTAGTTGGGGCCTGCCCATAGCAATGCATAGTAGACAGTGACAAAGTCACTGTCATGCATTGCATGGCAGGCACATATTGTTCTTCACCCAATAGAATATCTCTTTATTATAGTTTCTTCTTCCGTGACCGTTAATGCGGCTCGTACCGCTGCGTGCCCACCCACAAAAGTGGTATCGAAACGTGCGGCTCGGCGCCGGCATTGGAGCTATTACTTTTATGGGGATTCGGACTTACGATGGCGAAGTAAAAAGCAAAAAACGATTTAAAATTTTGTCGGTTTGAAACGGCGGGAACTAGAGTGTAGCCGGCGTCTCGTTAGAGTGTGGGAAGCAGAGAGATTTTGACCCCCAAATAAATTTTGAAATTGCCGTCACGCCCACAAATATCGCCCTATCGGTATCAAACTCGGTCAAAACATCGATACGAGTGTCTGCTCCGGTAAAATGTTTTCGAAATTTTCCTAGGGCTTACGGATTTCTGTCAAGGTGCTTTAGAGCGAAGTCATGCGACAGGATTTTCACACCCTCGGCCTCATTGACTTCCATTTATTTCTCAAAAATGTCAAACCTTTGCGCACAACCATTTCTATCTCGTCGCTGTTATTATGTGAGTGATGTACAGATATGATTCGCGGTACTATCGGAGACGAAAGATAGCCCTCTCATACGCTTCAAACCGTTTTCCGATACGTGCCACGGTTCCCGAACGGGAAGGAGTTGTTCGGAATGGTTTTTCCATTCAAACTGACTGGGTGTCTCACAAAGATAGAATTCTTTCTCCAACCTTTCTGTCTCACACACATGACAGTTGGCAGAGGATCCATTCCCATAGCAACGGAACACAGCAGGGCCGAGCAGCTGATTAGGACTACAGATTAGGACTACAAATACTCCATATTTGTAGTTTTAAATAAAAATCAGTTAAAACAGAGGGCAGAACTGATATGTAGAACTACTTGCTGTTTTGACCAATAGATAACTGATTTATGAACACAGCAGGGCCGAGCAGCTGATTAGGACTACAGATTAGGACTACAAATACTCCATATTTGTAGTTTTAAATAAAAATCAGTTAAAACAGAGGGCAGAACTGACATGTAGAACTACTTGCTATATTAACCAATAGATAACTCATTTATGAACACAGCAGGGCCGAGCAGCTGATTAGGACTACAAATACTCCATATTTGTAGTTTTAAATAAAAATCAGTTAAAACAGAGGGCAGAACTGACATGTAGAACTACTTGCTATATTAACCAATAGATAACTGATTTATGAACACAGCAGGGCCAAGCAGCTGATTAGGACTACAAATTCTCCATATTTGTAGTTTTAAATCAAAATCAGTTAAAACAGAGGGCAGAACTGACATGTAGAACTACTTGCTGTTTTGACCAATAGATAACTGATTTATGAACACAGCAGGGCCGAGCAGCTGATTAGGACTACAAATACTCCATATTTGTAGTTTTAAATAAAAATCAGTTAAAACAGGGCATAACTGACATGTAGAACTACTTGCTGTTTTGACCAATAGATAACTGATTTATGAACACAGCAGGGCCGAGCAGCTGATTAGGACTACAAATACTCCATATTTGTAGTTTTAAATAAAAATCAGCTAAAACAGCTGATTAGGACTACAAATTCTCCATATTTGTAGTTTTAAATAAAAATCAGTTAAAACAGAGGGCAGAACTAGCATTAGCATTTTACCTTAAATAAGGTATTAGCTATGTCTAAAGCTTATTAGCCATGTTTCGTGTACTAAATGGACTAAGACAATTACAGACAACATGCTAGTGATGCCCCACATGCTACTGACATTAGCATTTGCTAATGCTAACATTAGCATTTTGGCTAATTTTAGCATATATACTTATTTTAACAGACCGAATGGTGAAAGTCCATGTTAGTCAACATTCCTGTAATTTTTTTTAGCCAAGCTTAGCATTGATGCTAAGCATCAGAACGCTGGGTCCAATCCGACGGGCACACTTTGGCAGGCCCCGGTTAAATTTCTCCAGGAATTTTCTAGTTATAACTTCTTCTTCCGTGACCGTTAATGCGGCTCGTACCGCTGCGTGCCCACCCACAAAAGTGGTATCGAAACGTGCGGCTCGATCCCGGCATTGGAGCTATTACTTTTATGGGGATTCGGACTTACGATGGCGAAGTAAAAAGCAAAAAACGATTTAAAATTTTTGTCGGTTTGAAACGGCGGGAACTAGAGTGTAGCCGGCGTCTCGTTAGAGTGTGGGAAGCAGAGAGATTTTGACCCCCAAATAAATTTTGAAATTGCCGTCACGCCCACAAATATCGCCCTATCTGTATCAAACTCGGTCAAAACATCGATACGAGTGTCTGCTCCGGTAAAATGTTTTCGAAATTTTCCTAGGGCTTACGGATTTCTGTCAAGGTGCTTTAGAGCGAAGTCATGCGACAGGATTTTCACACCCTCGGCCTCATTGACTTCCATGTATTTCTCAAAAATGTCAAACCTCAGCGCACAACCATTTCTATCTCGTCGCTGTTATTACTGTGAGTGATGTACAGATATGATTCGCGGTACTATCGGAGACGAAAGATAGCCCTCTCATACGCTTCAAACCGTTTTCCGATACGTGCCACGGTTCCCGAACGGGAAGGAGTTGTTCGGAATGGTTTTTCCATTCAAACTGACTGGGTGTCTCACAAAGATAGAATTCTTTCTCCACCTTTCTGTTTCACACACATGGCAGTTGGCAGAGGATCCATTCCCATAGCAACGGAACACAGCAGGGCCGAGCAGCTGATTAAAACTACAGATTAGGACTACAAATACTCCATATTTGTAGTTTTAAATAAAAATCAGTTAAAACAGAGGGCAGAACTGATATATAGAACTACTTGCTGTTTTAACCAATAGATAACTTATTTATGAACACAGCAGGGCCGACCAGCTGATTAGGACTACAGATTAGGACTACAAATACTCCATATTTGTAGTTTTAAATAAAAATCTGTTAAAACAGAACTGACATGTAGAACTACTTGCTGTTTTGACCAATAGATAACTGATTTATGAACACAGCAGGGCCGAGCAGCTGATTAGGACTACAAATACTCCATATTTGTAGTTTTAAATCAAAATCAGTTAAAACAGAGGGCAGAACTGACATGTAGAACTACTTGCTGTTTTGACCAATAGATAACTTGGTCGAGCAGCTGATTAGGACTACAAATTCTCCATATTTGTAGTTTTAAATAAAAATCAGTTCAAACAGAGGGCAGAACTGACATGTAGAACTACTTGCTGTTTTGACCAATAGATAACTGATTTATCCCAAACACTGTTACTCATAGGATTAGTGTGGCCCTTTCAAATAAAGCCTACTGAAAATTTCAAAATAAAAGACCTGAAAATTTTAAAATTAGATAATTGCTCTTTGGAGCAAAATATAACTGATTTTACCCAATCACTGTTATACATGGGTTTAGTTGGACCCTTTGACATGAAGCTTCCTGAAAATTTCAAAATAAAAGCCTTTACATTTTTACATCAGATAGTTCTTATTTTCGCAATAGCAAAACTGATTTCACCCAATCACTGTTACACATGGGATTAGTTGGGCCCCTTCAAATGATGATTACTGAAAATTTCAAAATAAAAGCTTTAAGATTCGTTTGTGGCTAGGGCAGCGCCGCAGGCGCTGCAATGATATTATTTTTCATTATCTTTTTCTCTCAGGTTAGGGCTCTGTCTTGCGCAGCAAGACAGAGCATTAGCATTAGCATTTTACCTTAAATAAGGTATTAGCTATTTCTAAAGCTTATTAGCCATGTTCGTGTACTAAATGGACTAAGTCAATTACAGACAACATGCTAGTGATGCCCCACATGCTACTGACATTAGCATTTGCTAATGCTAACATTAGCATTTTGGCTAATTTTAGCATATATACTTATTTTAACAGACCGAATGGTGCAAGTCCATGTTAGAAAACATTCTTGTGATTTTTTAGCCAAGCTTAGCATTGATGCTAAGCATCAGAACGCTGGGTCCAATCCGACGGGCACACTTTGGCAGGCCCCGGTTAAATTTCTCCAGGAATTTTCTAGTTATTGGGGCCTGCCCATAGCAATGCATAGTAGACAGTGACAAAGTCACTGTCATGCATTGCATGGCAGGCACATATTGTTCTTCACCCAATAGAATATCTCTTTATTGGGGCATGCCCATAGCAATGCATAGGAGGCAGTGACAAAGTCACAGCCTCATGCATTGCATGGCATGCACCTATTGTTCTTCACCCAATAGAACGCCTCTTTATTATTGGGGCATGCCCATAGCAATGCATAGGAGGCAGTGACAAAGTCACAGCCTCATGCATTGCATGGCATGCACCTATTGTTCTTCACCCAATAGAACGCCTCTTTATTATTATTATTATTATTATAACTTCTTCTTCCGTGACCGTTAATGCGGCTCATACCGCTGCGTGCCCACCCACAAAAGTGGTATCGAAACGTGCGGCTCGGCGCCGGCATTGGAGCTATTACTTTTATGGGGATTCGGACTTACGATGGCGAAGTAAAAAGCAAAAAACGATTTAAAATTTTTGTCGGTTTGAAACGGCGGGAACTAGAGTGTAGCCGGCGTCTCGTTAGAGTGTGGGAAGCAGAGAGATTTTGACCCCCAAATAAATTTTGAAATTGCCGTCACGCCCACACATATCGCCCTATCGGTATCAAACTCGGTCAAAACATCGATACGAGTGTCTGCTCCGGTAAAATGTTTTCAAAATTTTCCTAGGGTTTACGGATTTCTGTCAAGGTGCTTTAGAGCGAAGTCATGCGACAGGATTTTCACACCCTCGGCCTCATTGACTTCCATGTATTTCTGAAAAATGTCAAACCTCAGCGCACAACCATTTCTATCTCGTCGCTGTTATTACTGTGAGTGATGTACAGATATGATTCGCGGTACTATCGGAGACGAAAGATAGCCCTCTCATACGCTTCAAACCGTTTTCCGATACGTGCCACGGTTCCCGAACGGGAAGGAGTTGTTCGGAATGGTTTTTCCATTCAAACTGCCTGGGTGTCTCACAAAGATAGAATTCTTTCTGTCTCACACACATGGCAGTTGGCAGAGGAGCCATTCCCATAGCAACGGAACACAGCAGGGCCGAGCAGCTCATTAGGAATACAGATTAGGACTACAAATACTCCATATTTGTAGTTTTAAACAAAAATCAGCTAAAACAGAGGGCAGAACTGACATGTAGAACTACTTGCTGTTTTGACCAATAGATAACTGATTTATGAACACAGCAGGGCCGAGCTGCTGATTAGGACTACAGATTAGGACTACAAATACTCCATATTTGTAGTTTTAAATCAAAATCAGTTAAAACAGAGGGCAGAACTGACATGTAGAACTACTTGCTGTTTTGACCAATAGATAACTGATTTATGAACACAGCAGGGCCGAGCAGCTGATTAGGACTACAAATTCTCCATATTTGTAGTTTTAAATCAAAAATCAGTTAAAACAGAGGGCAGAACTGACATGTAGAACTACTTGCTGTTTTCACCAATAGATAACTTGGTCGAGCAGCTGATTAGTACTACAAATTCTCCATATTTGTAGTTTTAAATAAAAATCATTTAAAACAGGCCAGAACTGACATGTAGAACTACTTGCTGTTTTGACCAATAGATAACTGATTTATCCCAAACACTGTTACTCATAGGATTAGTGTGGCCCTTTCAAATAAAGCCTACTGAAAATTTCAAAATAAAAGACCTGAAAATTTTAAAATTAGATAATTGCTCTTTGGAGCAAAATATAACTGATTTTACCCAATCACTGTTATACATGGGTTTAGTTGGACCCTTTGACATGAAGCTTCCTGAAAATTTCAAAATAAAAGCCTTTACATTTTTACATCAGATAGTTCTTATTTTCGCAATAGCAAAACTGATTTCACCCAATCACTGTTACACATGGGATTAGTTGGGCCCCTTCAAATGAAGCTTACTGAAAATTTCAAAATAAAAGCCCTGAAACTTTTACATCACTTTATTTTTGTTTTGGGCATTTTATAACTCATTTAACCCAATGAATGTTAATCATGGGATTAGTTTGGACATTTAAAATGAAGCTTACTGAAAATTTCAAAATAAAAGCCTTAACATTCGTCTGTGGCTAGTGCAGCGCCGCAGGCGCTGCAATGCTATTATCTTTCATTATCTTTATCTCTCAGGTCTTGCGCAGCAAGACGGTGCATTAACTTTAGCACACACATTAGCATTTCACTGTCCCCCACTAGTGCACTGCCATAGGCAGTGCAATAAAATTATCCTGCAGTATCATTTTCTCTAAGGTTTACAGTGAATGGAGTAAGTCAAATACAGACAACATGCTAGTGATGCCCCACATGCTACTGACATTAGCATTTGCTAATGCTAACATTAGCATTTTGGCTAATTTTAGCATATATACTTATTTTAACAGACCGAATGGTGCAAGTCCATGTTAGAAAACACTCTTGTGATTTTTTAGCCAAGCTTAGCATTGATGCTAAGCATCAGAACGCTGGGTCCAATCCGACGGGCACACTTTGGCAGGCCCCGGTTAAATTTCTCCAGGAATTTTCTAGTTATTATTATTATTATAACTTCTTCTTCCGTGACCGTTAATGCGGCTCATACCGCTGCGTGCCCACCCACAAAAGTGGTATCGAAACGTGCGGCTCGGCGCCGGCATTGGAGCTATTACTTTTATGGGGATTCGGACTTACGATGGCGACGTAAAAAGCAAAAAACGATTTAAAATTTTGTCAGTTTGAAACGGCGGGAACTAGAGTGTAACCGACGTCTCGTTAGAGTGTGGGAAGCAGAGAGATTTTGACCCCCAAATAAATTTTGAAATTGCCGTCACGCCCACAAATATCGCCCTATCTGTATCAAACTCGGTCAAAACATCGATACGAGTGTCTGCTCCGGTAAAATGTTTTCGAAATTTTCCTAGGGCTTACGGATTTCTGTCAAGGTGCTTTAGAGCGAAGTCATGCGACAGGATTTTCACACCCTCGGCCTCATTGACTTCCATGTATTTCTCAAAAATGTCAAACCTCAGCGCACAACCATTTCTATCTCGTCGCTGTTATTACTGTGAGTGATGTACAGATATGATTCGCGGTACTATCGGAGACGAAAGATAGCCCTCTCATACGCTTCAAACCGTTTTCCGATACGTGCCACGGTTCCCGAACGGGAAGGAGTTGTTCGGAATGGTTTTTCCATTCAAACTGACTGGGTGTCTCACAAAGATAGAATTCTTTCTCCACCATTCTGTCTCACACACATGGCAGTTGGCAGAGGAGCCATTCCCATAGCAACGGAACACAGCAGGGCCGAGCAGCTGATTAGGACTACAGATTAGGACTACAAATACTCCATATTTGTAGTTTTAAATCAAAATCTGTTACAACAGAACTGACATGTAGAACTACTTGCTATATTAACCAATAGATAACTGATTTATGAACACAGCAGGGCCGAGCAGCTGATTAGGACTACAAATTCTCCATATTTGTAGTTTTAAATCAAAATCAGTTAAAACAGGGCAGAACTGACATGTAGAACTACTTGCTGTTTTGACCAATAGATAACTTGGTCGAGCAGCTGATTAGGACTACAAATTCTCCATATTTGTAGTTTTAAATAAAAATCAGTTCAAACAGAGGGCAGAACTGACATGTAGAACTGCTTGCTGTTTTGACCAATAGATAACTGATTTATCCCAAACACTGTTACTCATAGGATTAGTGTATCCCTTTAAAATAAAGCGTACTGAAAATTTCAAAATAAAAGACCTGAAAATTTTTACATCAGATAATTCCTCTTTGGAGCAAAATATAACTGATTAAACCCAATTACTGTTACACATGGGATTAGTTGGGCCCCTTGAAATGACGATTACTGAATATTTCAAAATAAAAGCCCTGAAACTTTTACATCACTTTATTTTGTTTTGGGCATTTTATAACTCATTTAACCCAATGAATGTTAATCATGGGATTAGTTTGGACATTTAAAATGAAGCTTACTGAAAATTTCAAAATAAAAGCCTTAAGATTCGTTTGTGGCTAGGGCAGCGCCGCAGGCGCTGCAATGATATTATTTTTCATTATCTTTTCTCTCAGGTTAGGGCTCTGTCTTGTGCAGCAAGACAGAGCATTAGCATTAGCATTTTATCTTAAATAAGGTATTAGCTATGTCAAAAGCTTATTAGCCATGTTTCATATACTAAATGGACTAAGTCAATTACAGACAACATGCTAGTGATGTACCACATGCTACTGACATTAGCATTTGCTAATGCTAACATTAGCATTTTGGCTAATTTTAGCATATATACTTATTTTAACAGACCGAATGGTGCAAGTCCATGTTAATAAACATTCCTGTGATTTTTTAGCCAAACGTAGCATTGATGCTAAGCATCAGAACGCTGGGTCCAATCCGACGGGCACACTTTGGCAGGCCCCGGTTAAATTTCTCCAGGAATTTTCTAGTTATAGTTTCTTCTTCCGTGACCGTTAATGCGGCTCGTACCGCTGCGTGCCCACCCACAAAAGTGGTATCGAAACGTGCGGCTCGGCGCCGGCATTGGAGCTATTACTTTTATGGGGATTCCGACTTACGATGGCGAAGTAAAAAGCGAAAAACGATTAAAAATTTTTGTAAATTTGAAACGGCGGGAACTAGAGTGTAGCCGGCGTCTCGTTAGAGTGTGGGAAGCAGAGAGATTTTGACCCCCAAATAAATTTTGAAATTGCCGTCACGCCCACAAATATCGCCCTATCGGTATCAAACTCGGTCAAAACATCGATACGAGTGTCTGCTCCGGTAAAATGTTTTCGAAATTTTCCTAGGGCTTACGGATTTCTGTCAAGGTGCTTTAGAGCGAAGTCATGCGACAGGATTTTCACACCCTCGGCCTCATTGACTTCCATGTATTTCTCAAAAATGTCAAACCTCAGCGCACAACCATTTCTATCTCGTCGCTGTTATTACTGTGAGTGATGTACAGATATGATTCGCGGTACTATCGGAGACGAAAGATAGCCCTCTCATATGCTTCAAACCGTTTTCCGATACGTGCCACGGTTCCCGAACGGGAAGGAGTTGTTCGGAATGGTTTTTCCATTCAAACTGCCTGGGTGTCTCACAAAGATAGAATTCTTTCTCCACCTTTCTGTTTCACACACATGGCAGTTGGCAGAGGATCCATTCCCATAGCAACGGAACACAGCAGGGCCGAGCAGCTGATTAGGACTACAGATTAGGACTACAAATACTCCATATTTGTAGTTTTAAACAAAAATCAGCTAAAACAGAGGGCAGAACTGACATATAGAACTACTTGCTGTTTTGACCAATAGATAACTGATTTATGAACACAGCAGGGCCGAGCTGCTGATTAGGACTACAGATTAGGACTACAAATACTCCATATTTGTAGTTTTAAATAAAAATCTGTTAAAACAGAACTGACATGTAGAACTACTTGCTGTTTTGACCAATAGATAACTGATTTATGAACACAGCAGGGCCGAGCAGCTGATTAGGACTACAAATACTCCATATTTGTAGTTTTAAACAAAAATCAGCTAAAACAGAGGGCAGAACTGACATGTAGAACTACTTGCTGTTTTGACCAATAGATAACTGATTTATGAACACAGCAGGGCCGAGCAGCTGATTAGGACTACAAATTCTCCATATTTGTAGTTTTAAATAAAAATCAGTTAAAACAGAGGGCAGAACTGACATGTAGAACTACTTGCTGTTTTGACCAATAGATAAGTGATTTATCCCAAACACTGTTACTCATAGGATTAGTGTATCCCTTTAAAATAAAGCCTACTGAAAATTTCAAAATAAAAGACCTGAAAATTTTAAAATCAGATAATTGCTCTTTGGAGCAAAATATAACTGATTAAACCCAATTACTGTTACCCATGGGATTAGTTGGGCCCCTTGAAATGAAGCTTACTGAAAATTTCAAAATAAAAGCCTTAACATTCGTCCGTGGGTAAGGCAGCGCCGCAGGCGCTGCAATGATATTATCTTCCATTATCTTTTTAGAAAACATTCTTGTGATTTTTTAGCCAAGCTTAGCATTGATGCTAAGCATCAGAACGCTGGGTCCAATCCGACGGGTACACTTTGGCAGGCCCCGGTTAAATTTCTCCAGGAATTTTCTAGTTTCTAATTTAGACTTTAAGTTCTAATTAAATATATCATTAAAATTATACATTGGATAATCCTTTTAAAAATACACTGCATGTATTTGTAAAAATTTATATTTTAAATGCACATTTTAAAAGTATATTACAGATGTATATAAACAATACTTTTCTGAAATTGCACTTATGGTAATAGTTTCAAATAGGTCCTGTGTATATTTTAGTAAACCTTAATATTTGTAAGTACTATGTAAATACTGTCTAAGTATATTTCAATAAAACACTTACAGTTTAGGCTAATTATTAGGTGCTTAATAATCTTTTACTATTTTGTTAAGGTGGCAAAAGAATTAAACAATCCTTGTGGCGAAACTTGCTGTAAAGATGTTCAACAAAGTAGTAAATAACTTTTCAAACCTTTTGCTGTTTTGTGTTTTTAGTTTTTACAGTTTCTTTTTTTGACCAAGTCAAAAAAAACAACAAAGCTCTTCTGTATCTGGGGATTTTGGGGAAGGAGCCATCAGGAGGTTTAGATCAGCCAATGAAACGATAAGAAAATGAATTCTGAAATATTTTTCAGACGAGAGAGAAACCAAGAATATAAAAAACCCATCTTAGAAGATAAAACTCTGTTGGATGAAAAAAATGAGCTACTATTTCCAGTTTGATGCAATAATGCAATCAGGGCTTATTTATGGAGAATCAGTTGATAAATTACGAAAGTTAAATTAATAATTCTTTGACATGCATTTATAGATTTTCAAACAACATTATAGGTGACAGAAACATGAGCAATTGAGATGAGAATTTATTGTGGTTGAGTTTAAAAGTAAATGGAGAAATACAGTAATTTGTAGGATATCTGCTTTTCTAAGCCCTGCTTTTATAACAGCGTTATTCTTTGAAAATAAAACTCCTCACCAAGACGAGCTGAACACAACGTTTACTGATTTCTAAGAGAAAACAAAGACTCACAATTGTTCAGTCTTCTGAAAATCGGTCATGCGGCCTGACAAAGAAAACATCTCGCACCAGCAGCAAGATAAAAAGGATTTGACATTCTCATAAAAACACACTTTAAAATTACAAACAAAACAAGAACATATATTAATCGACTGCAATAAGGGATGTGCTGCAGATAATTAGAAACTAGATTAGATTTAAATTATGATAAACGGGAAAGATGTGTACCATTAACCTCCGCCACAAGAGCAACCACCAAACAAATAGAAAAAGCAACGAGCAATGATTACTCATCAGAAAGAAGCGCAAAGGGGAACACCGATAAAGAACAGATATTTTCATCCCCTGTAATAAGACGCCTTATAAAACATAGTATGCACTTAGACGTGTGAGAAAGATCAACCAGACTCTCACACCAGATGACAGAAAAATGGCAGCTTTTCACATTTTTCCATATTAAATTAATAATGTGTATTTTCACAAATTCGTAGAATGAAAAGCAGCACAGACAGCGTCAGCACTTTGCGGTGACACATTGTGTTTTTATCCTTGCAGAGATCCGTGAGGCATTCCGGGTTCTGGACCGAGATGGGAACGGCTTCATCTCCAAGCAGGAGCTGGGCATGGCCATGCGCTCCCTGGGTTACATGCCCAGCGAAGTGGAGCTGGCCATCATTATGCAGAGACTGGACATGGATGGTGAGGCGCCACATAAGGACACACACTCGGGGGACATTTGCAGAGCGTGCAGAACATTCTCATCCTGCTTTAATGTGTTTCTGCTTGCGGATCTTTGTTTTCTTTACTTCTGCATAGTATACGGAGGAGTAATTTACTTCAGTAGAGGTATGGAGTGTTGAGTTTGTATTAGAATACCTTTTTCACCTGCTTTGGATACTAAAATTTGGATCAAACCTGTTTTCTTCAGAAATGCTTCACTAAAACACCTTGTAAATGACCTACAGTGCAGCAGAAGGCCAGATTTAAAGGACGAATTTCCCCCGAGACAATAAAGAACGAGCCTATCTGCTCCTCCCACTAAAAAGTTGAGCTCTACTTGTAAATTCACAGCAGATTGCAATTACTCCAAGGCAGAACTTGCATCAGGAAAAACCCATTCAGTCTTTCAGCGGTTTCTTATCTGGCTGCTCTCGGCTCTTGATTTCACAGTTTGCCATTAATATCAAAGGTCAAAGATAAAAGCTTTTTGCTTGTGCGTCTGTGAGTAACCGACCACCTGAAAGCAGCACCACCATTTGTCCTGAGGTGAGGTGCTATCTTTCTTAAAATCCTGTTTACCTCTGACTTTCACAGTCAACACATCACAACCTGCACTGTTTTTTATACTCATTTTATGTTAGTAAATATCAGCGGAAGAATTAACAGTATATCTTAAACTATCCTTCTGAAAGCCTCAATTATTTCAGATTAAAAGAGCATCATTTAATCCGGCTTTGCAGTGATCAACATAATGTTAGACACTGTGCAGCATTAAACACGCAGATAGGTCTGTGATCTCTCTCCTGTCAGTTTTCATCTTTCCTGGAGCTTTCCAGTCGAGGCTGGGTAATTGGGCAACAACTCAAGGCAAAATCCAATTTCTTTGAAACCGCTCTTCAAAGTAAACCTTACCTTTTGTAGATGTGGCCAAAATAAAAGCCTCTCCAAGCTGGAGAGAACTTATACAGAAGTAATATTTGTTGCCAGGTTGTGTTTTGTGCAAATGGTAAAAGCTTTTTTTTTATGTTTTGGCAAAAGATATTAGGAATCCCCCTGATATAATTATTGATGACTTCCAAAAGTAGTAATATCATTGAACCTAAGCCACAGTTTACTATAAAAACCTGGAATTAACCAATGCAAAGTTTTACCTATTTCAAATTTTGTGTTTTTATGCTTTATTTTACAGATAAAAATGTAAATGTGTGCTGTGTAAAGTATTCAGAAACCTCTTATTTTGATATGAATGTTATATTTCTTCACAAGTACCAGGAAATCCTTAACAGGTGGATGGATGGAGCTTTGTAAACATTATCAAAAACCATTTGAACCTGTTTTTTATTTTCTATCTGGCTTGTTGTGCCTTTTTATGCTTCTTTACATGAGTAGCCCACTGCACCGAGATTATTTGGTGGAAAAACCTCCTGGTTTGATTTCTGAACTTTTCCTGAGTTAAAACTTTAGATTTGTTGTTTCTAAATAAATATTAACTTGTTTTCTTTGCATTATTTGAGGTCTGAAAGCGCTGCATCTTTTTCATTCATTATTTTGCCATTTCTCATTTTATGTAAATAAATACAAAATTTTTGCTAGTAATTTCGGAGACATGTTGTCAGTAGTTCATAAAATAAAAGAATAAGGTTAATTTTACTCAAACATATAATCAGAGAAACTGATCATTTTAAGTGCTCTTCATTTTTTTCCAGAGCTGCTGTGCTTTTACACTATGCATCACTTAGAAGTTATTTATTTTCAGGTCAACAACCTTAAACATAAAACCAGAGTTATTTTGGAATTGCTTAAATCGAAGCAAAACGTTTTCAAATGGCCTAGTCAAAACCAAAGATTTAGCTGTTTCCTGATTCTCACCATATATGAATGAGTTTGAGCTCCTTTGGTAGATGAAAATAAGCAAAGTGTCTAAAAGTGAAAAATTACTGTAATTATTAAGTTTGAAAACCCAGTATTATCTTCCGTGCACATCATCATTACATTTGTTGTGTCACATAAAATCTTAGTAAAATACTCTGTAGTTTGTATTTGCGTTGTGTTCAGAAGATTTGGATACTTTTGCAAAGCAACTTACTGAACAGTTTCCAACACTGTTGCTTTCCTGCTAAGGTTTTTTATGCTGCATAGTATAACTTAATGAACTAAAAGTTAAATAAAGTTGACAGTCGTGATCGCAGCATCTTCAGGTTAACATCTATAAATCTGGGTGAAGATGATACTGTTTACAGTTCCTGTAATGAAGCTGTTCAGGCTGCTGATGGGTATCATTAACTACATGCAGCAGCAGAATACATAATGCAAACATTTTTATGAGTTGTGTCTTATGAATTTAAATTAGCCAAATATTCCCTGATCTGTCATAAGAACACCAACGCGCAAAATCTTAAAGATGCACGTCTGAGTTGGCGAAAGTTTACTGTGTGTTGATAGTGTCACAAATCAAAGCATATCTAGTTGTTATTCTGTCATATTTTTTTTATTGCTGTGAATATGTTCAGGTCCATGCTGCAGCAGCCTCTCATGTGTTTCCTCCTGCAGGGGACGGCCAGGTGGACTTCGAGGAGTTCATGACGATACTGGGGCCTAAGCTGCTGTCGTCCGATAACAGAGAAGGATTCCTGGGCAACACCATTGACAACATCTTCTGGCAGGTGAGAGACGAACCTTCCTCCTACCTCCGGGCAGACAGTCTGCTCCTCATCACTCAGGCGCCCTGTTACTTACTGGCTCCATCTTTTTCACCTCATCTAGCTCACCTCTGGCTGCGCATTTCAGCATTCAGAGGAGTGCTTACATGCTTAAGCTCGGCTCTGGTTCCTGCAGGGACTCTGCACCGACACAAATAAGAAAACACACACAAACACACACACGCACGCAAACACGCTCCAGTCCCCCCTACCTGCTTCTGCTGCCTGCCTGCCAGAAATTGTTTTTACTTAGAGACTTGAAGGAAAAGAGACCTGCAGAGAATTTACTGTGTTTTTTGTATGCGGGAGTGATTCTGGGTTTGTGTGTGTGTGCGTGTGTGTGTGTGTATTTATCATTCACAGTGTTGAAGGAGGCATTGCCAAAATAAGGACTTTAGAGATGTAGCACTGTCTCAAAAATGTCAGAGCATGTTTGTGTTCGAGAATCCAAACTGGGCATTAGTGTTGCAGCTCGTGTACAAGCTTTTTTTACATCCTGACTTTGTTTATGAAAGCAGCTCCACACAAAGAACATGCATTTTGTGCCTCCTGGGCAAAGGCTCATGGCATTATGGAAATGCATGAATGTTTGTGCGTTTATGTGTGTTTTAAAAGCACGGACTAGTTGAGTCTCAGCTCCTAGGAAGCTGCACTCTGCTTTTCTGAAGTTAAATGAGATGAGAAGCATTTAGAGCACAAGTGTCAAACCTAAGGCCCATGGGCCAAATCTGGCCCGCCATAGCATTTTATGTGGGCCAGAATCCAGGCAAATATTACATCAATCAGTCTCTCTAATATTTTGAAATTATGTGAAAATTCCTGCAGTTTATTGCAAAATCTCCTGAAAAATGGTCAAAAACGTTGAATTTAAGTGACGGCTAACTCCCACCTGCAGGTGGCAGTGTTTCTTACTTTCATGACTTCTTCCTCAGCCTTACTGGATGTCAAATTGTAGTCAAAAAGTCACATTTAATGTCCTATTTTCTAAATTAGCACCACAAAATCTGTGATTTTGATTGCAAAAATAAAATCGCAAAAAGAAAAAGTCTAATTTTAAGAAGTAATTATCGACAGGTATTTATTAATGTCTTCACAGCTTAATAGGTTTAATTTGGCACAATTCATAATCTCTGATTTAGAGAGGAACCACCAACGCATCTACAAAGATTCCCCTAATTCCAGATTTCATTGTGGAATCTCTTCAAGACGTATAATTTAAGAAACAACGGTGTGTTCATTCCACCAGGGAAAAATAAACTAATTTAATGCAAAAATATGCAGATTTAGAACACCTTTTGTAAATGAGACACAAAGTGGAAGAATGAAGCAGCCAGACGGGCTGAGAGAGAGAGAGAGGGGGAAGAGAGGTAAGCTGGACAATGAACAGGGATGAGAGTGGAAAGAGGTGGGAATGATGGAGGAGAGGAGAGGAGTGGATGCCCCACATAAAGATTTGGGAACATAAAGGAAAACCACAAAGGAGAAGAGGGGAAGAAAATTAAAGAAGTACAAGGGACTGTGATTCATGAAGGTCGCAGACAGTGAGCATCTCTGGGGTGATTTAAAGCGCTCACCTCCCACAAAGGGAAACGGCCGACTGAAGGTAAACAGGAAGAAAAGTAGAGGAGAGCAGGAAAAGATGGAGGAAGCGTAAAATAAAAGCATAAAGCAAAAGAATATATAAGTGGAGAGGAGGCGGGAGAGGGGATGAAATGGTGGGAGGAAGAGTGTCTCTGAGGATTGTGAGAGCTGCATTTTGCAAGTGTCTGTTTATATTTCACAGAGCTCAGAGGGAGACAGGGGAGTCATTGTGTTAAAAAAGGGAGAAATGGAAGAGGCTCTCCATGATGGATACGGCACGCTGAGCCATAATGACTCAGTTCAGCGTGTTCAGATGATGCGGATCTTTGGGGAATTGGCTTGTTTTGTTCGGCGCTGGACTGAATTATCTGAATTATTAGGCGGCCATGCCTTAGAGGGTCTCTGGAAATAACAGAAATAAATGGATTTTGTTGCATTTTATTATTCTTTAAGGATACTCAACATTGTGTTGCATAAAATACAACTTTATAGTATGTTTGCATTTTGTTATCTGAGAGGTACCATCTTGCAGTGCTGCTTGTATGAGCAGCTGATACACTCCTGCTATTTGTTGTCATTTTGTTTATTATGTGACATGAGATAAATAAGTTTTGACGTATGCATCATTTATCCAAACCCGTGAAAATTTCTGTGATCATTTTATGGTTTGGTGAATAAAAATGAAGAGGGCACTTAAAACGATCGGTTTCTCAGATTTTACGCTTTCTAGGTTTATGCTTGAGTAAAATTAACGTTGTTCTTTCATTCTATGAACTACTGACATGTCTCTGAAATTACAAGCAAAAATTTAGTGTTTATTTTCAGAAAATGAGAAATGGGCAAAATAATGAAAAAGATGCAGTGATCTCAGATCTCAAATAATGCAAAGAAAACAAGTTTATATTTATTTAGAAACAGCAACAGCTGATGTTTTAATCCAGGGAGAGCTCAGGAATCAATATTTGGTGGAACAGCCAGAAGGTTTTCAGTTTTTTTGTGGCCTTTTGTTTATGCGACATCTATTTCTTCCATCCCAGATTTTAAGATGAAAAAAGAAAATTCACATTCAGTTTAACACAATCAACTTTTAATGTTAATTTGTCATGGATTATTTCAAATTAGTAAAACAAGATCATTCATAAATGAGAAACTTTGATACGTCTTGAGGAAGACAGTAAAGTTATGGCACTTTTAGGTAAAATAAATTCATATTTTGTTGTTTATAGGAAGCGACCGGTGGGATATGAATTCATTTTAAATGGCTTTGGAGGAATGCAGATCTTACAGAGCAATAAGTTTCAAATTCATGTCTAATTACAGGACCTTTGTGTCATAATCAGTTGTTTTCTTTTTGTGCTGGCTCTCTTCTCTTTTTAAAAGTTTTCCTTTTTGTCTAAGGCGTATTTTGACTCCCTCCAGTGGGATCTGTATTCTGGCTCGTGATTAAAAGAAACTTTTTCTTTTTGCTCAAATTTTCTGATCTCCGTTGCTGAAACCCCCCCAAGACTTTTGGCTCTTTTTAAACGTTATAAATCTGGAAGCTGAAGAGTAAACAACGTCTGTTTTAATCAGAAAATCAGACCCTCAGACCTGAAGATGTGCTGAAATTAAAGTCTGTAAATAAACAATCTTTCACCTCCTCACTGACTCCATATGTAAACAAATTAATGGTTTTAATTTGTTTACTTCTTACTACATGAGAAGTAAAAAACCTATTTTTCCCCTTCTGGCCCTAAGTGTCCTCTTTTCACACACTATTGCAGAAAATTACACTTTGAGGGGCTAAACTGCACAGAAAACTTTTCCTCTCAGCTTTCCTGATCCCGACGTAAACATTGAATCAAGCCTGATTCATAGATGCTCAGTGCAAAACATCCCAGTTCATCCCAGCAGTCCGGCCCTCTGGTCCTGACTGTTCACTGTTGTTTTGGTTGGCAGTTTGTCAAATCTGACTCAGAATGGGCAAAAGCCTTCCCGCCAGCCAGACTATCAATTATAGTTACTTGAGCCAATAAATTAAATAGTTTCTTTATGTAGAAACTATTCTGCTTTGAACTGGCACCTTGTGAACAAAAATGAATTTAGAAAACATTTCCAAAGTTAAGTCAAGGTTACAGCTTCTGGAATGATGACTCGTCTAGACAGTCTGACATTAATAATGTTGAGCTTCTAATGTATGTTTTTTTCTTTCAGGGTTAAATTATTTCACAACAAAGGGCTTCAGTGATTTAAACAAAACTATCATATTATAATATAATAAATAATATATAATTATAGATATATATATATATATATATATATATATATATATATATATATATATATATATATATATATATATATATATATATATATAAAGGCAAGGCAATTTTATTTAGATAGCACCTTTCAGCCAAAGATAATTCAAAGTGCTTGAACAAGAAAGTTAAAAGCAACATATAACAAGAAGATAGAAATAATAATAAATATATATATATATATATATATTAATAATAAATAATAACAAACAAACAAGTAAATAAAAATAATATAAATAATAATAATAATAATAATAATAATAATAATAAAAGATCAAGCAAATTAAAAATAGACAAAATAAACATTAAAATTTTAAATATAGTGAATGAGCAGAATTAAAATTTTTGAATGATGACTAAAGAAAAAGTAGCTACACAAGTTTGAATGTTTTCCTGAGATATTAGAGAAAGTCAAACAGGTTCATGATTATTCATTCACATTTAAACCATTTCAATTGGAATTAAGAGAAACAAACGTTCAAATACATCTTTTCAGCAACATATAGGAGTTTGTTTTAAGTAAATAGTTTCTTAATATCAATGTACTATTTCCATTGGAAGATAAATTCACTTATAATAATTTTTCTGTATTATAAGTTAAATAATCTGCCAATGAAGGAAGTACTTTTCATCATCTAACCACTTCTGAAAAAACTAACAGTTTTTAAAACATCATCCAGAAGAATGAGGCTTTCTGCAGCTTTTTGTCCATTTATGTTTCATTATGTTCAAGTTTGGCTCATGCAGATATGACAAAGTTCACAATGTCTTCAAACTTGTGCATCCAATTATTTTTGAAGTTCTTTGTTGTATCATCATTCAGCTGTGGAAGAAAAATGGTTCAGAAAAATCCGTGCTGATGATACGGGTATGCAAATTTCTGACACAAAAGTGGAAAAATAAGTAAAAAAATAAATGAAACGTGGGTGATAGAGTGAAAAGAATCTCTTCCGTTTTCATCTGTTGAAGCAATACGAAAAGCCATTTCTAATGAATCTTTTTAAAAAAACATTACATGCATGTTATATAATATCAGCTGTTTGGTGGATGCTTTGATCTGCAGTGCGGCACTTTGTGTGGAAACGCTTTCAGTGTGGCATCCAAACACTGTGTGGGGCTTTTTATCTTCAGGATGTTGTGTTATGCTGACAAAATCTGACTTTATTCTGTAGGTTGAGATTTTCGCAGTGTCTGTGTGGCCTGCTGACACCGCACAACATAAACTTTATTTAAACTGAAGGGAAAATAGCGCAGAGTTAAACAAAAAGTGACTGCATCCAGTCAGTCTTGGTGGCTATTCGGGGTCAGCAAACAGAGCAGGTGGAGGGTCTGAGGAAACAAGCTTGTGTCGCTCGAAGGCCGGCAGGATTAGATCGGAAGGACGCCGTGTTAGCACCTGTTCCTCTGATTGATGTGTCTTGGCTCCTTCTGCATGTCGCCGAGTTCCCTGCTGGGCTCCTGGTCGTCGCTCGATCATACGCACGCACAAACACACCGCTAGGAATGATTCAGAAAAGACAAAGACAAGAAAACTCAATATTTTTTTGTCTGCCCCATTCGTCGCTCTGTGTTTGTCCTTCGGAGACAGCAGAGGAGGAAAATAAAACATTCTGCCGGATAGCTGCAGGTAGCGGGTCTCCGCGCAGACAGACAGGAACATTGTGCGTTTTCTCTCTGCCTTCAGCTGTCATGTCATCTGTCCTGCTGCTGCTTCAAAAACTTGTTCCTCTTTTCATTGTTTGTGTTTTGGGCTGAGACGGCTCTGACAAGAAGGAAAGCAGGAATCAAGCAGTCCCTCTAACTGTCGCTGCCACTAACTGCTCCTGTGCCCTCAGGGTAGTTTTGAGTGCATCCTGTCCCGTGTTTTGTAAAATATCTTCTCCAGTAGAGCTGCACTGCTGCGCAACAAGACAAATGTGAAAACCTGAGATCTCCTTCCTATTGAGCATCTTCTGAAAAATCAGAAGATGATTTTATTGGTTTTGCTTAAGCTGTGATTCTGAAATCAAAAAAACAAAACTAAGATTAGATGTAACAAATTATTTTAAGTTGGTAAAAGATTTTTTTTTTCAGTGCAGAGGACATTATTGTTTTGTTTTTGCTACTAATTCTTGTTTCATGCAACAATGATTATATTTCTGTATTTATAGAAACAAGTAGCTGAAAATCAGTCTGCAGAATGAATGTTCCTACATTAAACCGTCCATTCAGAGAAGCAAGCAGATCTCTCTGTGTTTCTCTCATTAATATCTATTTGGCATAAATCAAAAATGATTTCACTTCAATTAAGGGACAAAAAGCACAAACAATTGCAACTGGTAATCAGAATTTATTTTATCATTAATCAGTCTAATGTCTCTCTGAGTAAAAAGAAACAAAAATAAATAAAACAAAATCAACTCTCCAAATACTCTTCAGCACAGATGAGAAGCTTTAGAGAAAAAATGAAAAATGTTGAGCTCTCAGGAGTTTAACCCTTTAGATTTCATCCCTAAAAATGCTTATGCCAAACAATGTTTACTGACGTTGCAGTAGTTTTTATTTCATTTTGTCTTTTTAAAGTGTTTTGTGACAGTCAAAAACATGACATAAAACTGAATACCTGCCTCTTCCTGAAATGTCAAATTGCACATTTGCGTTTGTAAAACTGTGGTTTTCATGATGCAGATCCTTCCTGATCAAACCCTGGCTGAGCTGATCTGAAAGTCACCTTGTCTTGCCTCTTTTAATTTTATTATTCTGACTGCTTCTTGCACATTTTTACACTTGTTTTAAGGTTGAAAAAACTGTTTCGAGTTGCCATGTGTGCTTGAAGTTGATATCATCGCTTGTGTTGCTTTGTTTGCTAGCTACCTCAGAAAGGGGAAATGAACACTAGATTGTTGGAGTCTGCATTGAAATTGCTGTTTGTTAGTGACGCCTCCTGGGTTTTAAATTTATAGTATTTCTGTTTTCTTCTGTTCCCATTTCTGTGTTTGTGTGGGAGTTTCCATAATTACAGTGCAAATCACTCAAAAAGGCAATAGAAACTGTAAATTAAGACTTCTGCACAGAGTGAAGCTTACAAGTACATCATGATTTGAGAAAAATATCACTTTTTAACTAATATATATACATTTTAGTAATGCACACCTGTTTGATTTGATTTGTGTTAAATCCATACCTAATTTCTATTAGCTGGGCACATTTTTAAAGTCAATTGTGTTTCCAACAAAAGCACTCAGGATGATAAATAATATAAATTTCCAAGGACACAAATTATTAAATAGGAAAGAATTAAATACCAAGACAAATGTTGTGCACTTATATAATCCTTTTTTAATCTAGTCGAGGTTCCACAAAGCACTTCACAATGCGTTTCTCATTCACAGACAGCCTTTCTATTATGTATTTGCACTCTGGATATGTCGTCCTTTTTAATATCATTCAGCCACCAGAGGAAGGATTTGGGAACAAATCCTCTCTCCAGTTTGGAAAACGTCCAGCTGCCAAGTGATCTGTTGTGTTTGGGGACAAAGAATAATTCAGAGCCATAAATTAAACTTGGAGGTTAAGTTTCCTAAAAGAAAATATCTACTTATTTTTACAGCGCAAGATGAGCAAGACTATCATTCCCTTGCTAAAATGAGCATCTTATCCTGTTACAACTCTTCCTCATCTCTACCACCATTGTCTGCCAGTTCTGTTTTCTCCATCTGCCTCTCACTACTTCATTCATCTGGCTTTCCTTGAACTTCATCAGACTTTCCCTTTCTCAGCCTCCCTCTTTCCGCTCGTTTTTCGCCATGCCTGCCTCAGAGAGGCCATCTGTTGTGCTAAACCATGCGGCTGATGGTATTCCAGGATGCCAGCGATGTAAATATTCCAGACATGCTAGCGGGTTTCAGGACGCCGGGCGGTATTAGTGGAGTCTGTTGAGAGTTTCGGAAAGCAGGTGAATTTTTTGGATCAGTGGAGGCGGAATAAGAGTCTGATGTTAAATGAGAAGCAGGTGACAGCTTCATAAATCATCTTGAACGTCTACAAACAACCAGAGATGCAAACATGTCTCGGTTTTTACTGGAATTATTGAAGCTATTAAAGGGCTTGTGTGGTTCTGCATGTTGATGTCAAAATAACTGGCACCATTATTTAGGAACTTCTTCCTTTAAATACAATCAGAGTTTCACACAGAATTAGACTAAAAGTAGCAGCAGAGCTACTTTTAGTCTAAGTCACGCGACCAAATATTTTCTAATTTTGCTGATGTTTCTGTCACTTTGTTCCCCTGCAGTTTGACATGCAGCAGCTGTCTCTGGATGAGCTCAAGCAGGTTCTGTTTCACGCCTTCCGGGACCACCTGACGATGAAGGACATAGAGAACATCATCATCACGGAGGAGGAGAGCCTCAACGAAACCTCAGGGAACTGCCCTGAGTACGAAGGAGGTGAGGAAGCTGCTCTCTGGGAAAGTTTTGGTCCTCTAATGAAGACTTGAAAAGTTTCTCACGGGAAATATTGTGCTCTGTTGTTAGTGCTGTTATTTTACAAGGTCAACACTGAGGGACTGAAATCAGTAATTGTTAGACGAGATGAATGTAGCAGATACTAGGAATCTGGATATTTTACCCAAATATGAACCAAATGTGTTCAGATTCAAAGTGGTCTTTCTTTTGTCTTTGTTGATTTATTTTGTTTTCCATGATGTCACATGAGGAAGCAATATGTTGGTTTCCTTAAAATACCTCCATTGATGATCCTCCACACTGTGAAACACCGTATTTAATTTACAGTAAATACCCGCAGCTGTGGGTGCCAGAATTTTACAGCATAAATATGGATTTTCTTGTAAGAACCGTATAAATGTGGTAAAATTCTGTGGTTGCAGAGTGCAGGGTTTCCCCCAGAAAACTCGCTAAGCCCGGTGCTCGGCGCTCTAGAGTACTAATCATCCAGCAAGCCGCCATGTTTTTGAGTTAAAAAATGTTTAAAATTGTCAAGAAATTTGAAAATATCACCTGATAGTTATGAGTTATTGGAAGACTGGAAGATTAATACCTAAACTTCAACTATAAAGTCTTTTAAAAAATGCAATAATAAAAAAATAAATAAATAAATGAACAATCCTAAGCCTGGTGGGTACACAAGTACAGCCTGGGGGCCCGCCAGGCTTATAATACACTGTGGGAAACCCTGATGCATTCATATACATATGAATTTTAGAAAAGTAATAAAAATCCTTTAAGAATTAATTTTATGTTATTACTCTGGCATTTTTGCATCCAAAAATAGTTCAGGAGTCTTTAACCTTCGTCCTCTGCAGGTTTTAGATGCATTAAAAATAAAATTCTGGCGCTTTTCAGAACTGACTGAATCCTGCTGGTCTTGGTGTGCAGACTGAGGTATTCCTCATAAAAGAGAAGGAATTAGGAATTAATGCAGAAGTGTTGGTTGAGGAGGTGGTAAGGGGGTAAAGGAGGGGACTGGCCGTGCCTTGGAGTCATTGGAAGAGGAAAATTAGGAGTTTTAAAAAGAGGAAATAGAAAATCTGTCGTCTTTTTCCCCCAGATTAACCCTGATCTCACATCCTCCTCTTCCCTCTTTCATGCCGGCTTCTTTCCCATCCGTCCAGTGGGACCTCTGTACCTTTGACAGTTTCTCTTAGATCCAGCAGTCGGAGCTTTGACGCTGACTTATTGATGCAGTGTGTGATTCTAACAGGCTGAGACATGAGGCCTGACAGAGAGGAAACTTTTGGCTTTTTACTTCAGCCTGTTGGAGAACACATCTGTCTCTTCCTAACGCTCTCATTTTAAATCTCCGGGAGGTTCTGTCTTTGGAGAACAAAAGCTCTCTCAGCCCAAACAGCAGCGGAGCAAAACTTCCACCTCCGTCTGCCTTTCTTTGTTTTTGCTGCTGCTGTACAAGTTTGTAACCAGTCTGTGCCTGCTATGTACCATTCTTTTTACATCAGAGATGATGCTCTCATAATCTGGGTCACAGACATGAGAAGCAAAACAAGGCAGCAGGAAATCTTAGCTGCTGTGTCATCTATATTTGTTTCAGTCAAAGAACCGGTGGATCCCTGGGGAGCAAAGAAGAAATCCTAAAACCTAAAATTTTAATCTTGGTTCAAAACACAGGAATGAATTTATTACTTCGGCAGCTCTAAAATCTTTTAGCATGATTATAGTTGACAGTCTCAGAAGTCTGTATTTAAGATTTTATGGCTGGTGTTATGAACTCAATGGTTGTGCAACTGTGCCCAAATTAGATGAGCGAATCCTTTATAACTTTAAATACAAGTGCAGAAATGTTACCATCAGATTCTCAAGTCCTGGAATCGAGTTAAATTAAGGGTATGTTTCCTATCCTCTGTTGCTGTAATTTTTATAGTCTTGTGACAATGACAATCTATGTGAAGACAGATCTATTTGAGACAGACAACCTTATAATCTCATTATGTCTGCATTTGTATAGAGAATGTAGCGCCTCAGATAACTTTATCTGAGGCGCTACAATAATCCCTGTGGTCAGATATGTTTTGGACAGTTTCTCAAACTTTTTCATGCCAAGGACTATTTAATAAACTCTTACTTACCAGTTAAACTTAAGCCATTTATCTACTGTTAATTTTAAACCAATACTTTGGTAAGCTAACTGTAGCGTCGCTCTTAGAGCTAACGTAACGGAAAATAAACGGTTGTTTACCTCGTGGAGGCATAGTTTGAGAAAAACAGGTTTAGGGTGAGATGACAAAATTATTTTTAATTCAGCTTCTTCTTCTCCTTTTTTAACATTGGAGCATTGGGCAGATATTTAACAGTTTAATAACTGACAGTGAAACAGAATCACACTTGGACTTCTTAAGACAAATTGACAGCTACAAAAGTTGTATTCGTTTGTTTTTCCCATCAGTTTTGATTTTAGAAGATAGAAAGTCCAACGAATGTAAATGTTTTTGTTCTCAATGCAGTGGGTTTTCCTGTTAGGCATCATGAAAACAAATTTTTCTGACTTTTGCATGTTATATGTTCACATTACTGCTTGTAGCTGTGCCTCAAACAGAGATTTTTTTGTCTCCCATTCCTTCAACCTTTTAACATTTATTTTTGTTCATGTGTTTGTATGTTGCATATATGAAACTTTAATAGATTTCTGTTATTCTCCTGTTAATATTTTCTCTGATTTGCCTGTGAAAATCTGATTTGGGGTTTGGTGGGTTTATATAACAGTCTAATTATGAATCACCAGGAATTACAAAACATTCTCATGTTTTTCTTTCTTATTCTTGTCGTTGCTTCCAGTTCATCCTAAGAAGAAGAATCGGCAGACATGTGTCAGGAAGAGCCTGATCTGCGCCTTTGCCATGGCTTTCATCATCAGTGTCATGCTTATCGCAGCCAATCAGATGCTGCGGAACGGCATGGAGTGAAACCAGTTGCACTGTGAGCATAGGGAATGGGACAGAAACAGCCATGACCTCACATTTTCTCTTTGCAGCCAAAGCTGGACCAGCCACAACCCAAGCACTTCTCAAAACAATCAGTTGACCTTTGTTTTTCTTGTTTTTGTGTTAATTATTCGTAGAAAACGGACAGTGTGTATTAAACGTGGAGAGGTTTGCTTGTTTTGCATCGACGATGTCACCAGGTGAAGTCACTTGAATTTTAAATGCAAAACAGTGATGGTTTTCTATAAATTGTGACACTAAACAAGAATTATTTTGCTGTTTTCAAGGTGAAAACAACCCTTTAAACTTAATTTTACAATTACCAGAAATGCTTATCAGGTGCTTTGAGCCTTTCTTGATTTTCAAAACGGTGAATACATCAAAAAGCTGCATATTTACTCTGGAAATGTGCAGGAATGTGAACTGAGTGAATGTGAGCACTCTACCCTGGCCACAGCATTGAAATTCATACCAGTTTCCTCGCATCTCATGTAGCCGTGCATCAACGTCACGTTTAGCGTGAAGCATTTGCGTCTTCAGCTCAGTCTGCTGTTTGTGCTACTGTGTCAGATCTTTACATGTATCTAGAGGAAGCACAACTCAACTCTCAGAAAGGGACCACTGGATTCCCATCACGTCTTAGTCCGATGTTTTTGTGGTGTGGAAAAGACAATGTATATAGATAACTTACAAAAACCTCACGAGCGTTGTAAAAATAGACCAAACTGAACTCAGTTATTATCATGTATGCGTTTGTGGGGGGAAAGGCCTCACATTTGCATTTCATTGTTATACAGCTCATCTGCAGGACCCCCCTGACACCAGGACAGTATATATGTTGCCATTAACTGAAGATTTCCCCATAGATTTTTGCTACCTAGCTCATGTAATCTTTTACTCCTCTCAATAGCAGAAAGTACACTGCAAAAACACAAAATGAGCTTTTTGGAGTCAATAATTTCTCAATATAACATGGGGGAAACGTCTTGTTATAAATGAAATAATCTTCCAGTGGAACTAGAACTTTTTCAACAATATTAAGGAATAATTTACTTGAAACAAGCTCATATTTCTCGCTGAAAAGCTACTTGTAAGTTAGTTCTGTTTCATTTCAAATGAACTAAAATATTTGCTCTAGAAACTAGGACAAAAATACTTGCTAAGATTTTGTGTTTTTGCAGTGTACAAAGCCTTAATATTTTCCCACTGGCCACTTTATTAGATTCCTCTGTCAACACAAACAACAACATGGCAGCAAGTCGCTGCATTTTGGTGACTTTGAACCAAAATGCAGCGATCAAAATCAGGATTGTTGATCTGGATATTTCAGACACTTACAGTTTCATGCTCACCCATCTCCCAGTTCCACAGAGAATGGCCCAAATAAGAGAAAATATTCCTGGAGAAACAGCTCTGTGGAGAAAATCTCCTGTTGACGTCAGAGGAGGATGATCCGACTGGTTTGAGATGATATAAGAGAAATGTGGTTCAAATAACCACTTATTAAAACCAAATTGGGACAGTAAAACATGTCTTCAGCTGCAATATTCAGCTTTTAGAAACAGAATTTGGTGCATAAAACAGGAAATCACAGCACAGGTTGCTGGTGATGTAATGATGGAGAAGAATACTTTCAATATCGGCCTCTTGGTACTAATCTGATAATCTCCCTTCCTTTACAGCCTCAGTGGACCTATTTCCTGAAGGATAATGGTCCATGTGAGGAAGCTAAAAATCTTCTTAAATTGAGAATTAGTTCATTGCAGTCCTCCAGGGGTCAATTCAACAGAGCACCTTCATATCATGGATTTACAGCTAACAAATCTAAATCAACACGTGAAGACGGACCAGAGGACCGTTTCTGACCCAAAGGTCAAGCTGTGCTTCGGAGAATCAAGGTGGTTCTAAAGTCCGAATCAAAACTAACAAGGTGTACCTAATAAAGTGGAAGGTGAGTCTGGATAAACAGGAGACGTGTTCGTGGAAAAGGTTTCCCTCTAGTGGTCAAAACGGGAACTAAAGCTTAATCTGAGCCTTCAAATGTGTTGTTGTGAGATTATTTTGTTGTATATCTGTAAAAATATATATATTCAACCCATTTTTTCTTTTTTTTTTGCTCAGGACTAAATGGAAAACTGTAATATTTTCCAGGCATTTTTTTTTTTTTTAACTGCCGTCTTACACTTTAAAACCACACAAGATCACCTCATACCCACAAAAATGTAACTTAAGGATGAAAATGACCAAATGATTCTGAAATATCTGCTCCAGATTATAAGTTATGTATTTACAAACAGATATAAAGAATATGTGGGACGTAGTAACAAAAACCTGGTTAATAGGCATGGGCTGGCCTTCATTTTTACAGTAGCAGGGTATTAACACTAAAGTTTGACATAAAATTATCTTACAGAATCTAATATATTTTAGAGTCTATTTTTTTTATTAATTAACAGAAGTCTCTGTTTTTCCTATACAGCATCCTAAATGAGATTGAAGGAAGGCATTACTTTTAGCTTTAACGTCATCACTCTGGGAAATTTTACTAACAACCAGAGATGTTGTAGCTTCATTTCAGCCAGCTAACAGCAGTGTGCAGCATCACACAGCCAGAGAAGATTCTGCTCAACATGGGACTTTCTGTGGCAGCCCATTAACATGACTTTAATCTGGAGGAACAAAATTAAACCACATTTCTTTTAAAAATTATGGTACCCTGGTACTGCTAACCAGCCCATGTCTAATCAGTAAATTAGTTTTTATAATATAATTATGTGAATGTAAAGTATCTTGTATCATAAATGTCACTTCAGCTAACCTGTCCAGCCCTGTGTAGATCGTTGCTCCTGACTTTGACTTCATTATCTTCATGAAAATGAAACCAGATATTGAAATACACTGTACAAAAAGACATTACCACTTTTATCAAAATCTGACAAAAAGTCAGGCGAAAATTCTCCTGTCTTAAATAACAAATATGATTATGGTCAAACATTTCAGTTTAGATTGATTAAAAGACAGGAAATGTCTATAAAATCTAAGGTCTTGATTGTATACAAATTATAATCTGGTATTTTACGCTGCTTTTAGAGTAAATGGCCTCTTCCTCTCTGAGTGGCTTTCCTGCCCATGTCGGTCCAAGACTCATTTTCTGACTTCGGTCAGGATTTTCACATTTTTGTTTTTGATAAGCACATTTTACACCAAACCTCTGGCGCACAGAAAACATCTCTTTCCATGAACAAAACACAGATGGACATTCCTGTTCTGTTCATACTTGGAAATTATTGTTTAAAAAAAGATGAACCTTGTATTTTCAGACATCTGGCCATCGCACACTGTAAAAAATAAAACATTGCGAATTTACGGTAAAATACTGGCAGCTGTGGTGCCCAGAGTTTTACCACATAAATATGGATTTTATTGTATTTATATTTATATGGATTTTATCAGATTTTACCATAATTATACGGGGTTTAAGACCTGTATAAATACAGATTTACATGTATAAATACAGATTGCCTCCTTTTCTGATATCATGGAAAATCTAAAGAAATCAGAAAAGGTGCACTGTAGAAAAAAACGTGAAAGAATTCAACCACAGCTGAATTCGTATTTATACAGTAACATCCATTTTTATATAGTAAATCGCAGAAATATGTTAGAACCCATATTTATACGGATTTAAACTCATATAAATACGATTAAATTGTGGCAACCACAGCTGCCAGTATTTTAGGTTTTTTACAGTGCATTTTTTCTGATTTTTTAGATTTTCCATGATGTCAAACAAGAAGGCAATGTGTTTTCGGTCTCAATTTATCCACAGGTCCAACTAGCTGAGAGGTTGTGAAATAACCAAAGGCTTAGGAAAGCATGATTTATATGATATGATATGATATGATATGATATGATATGATATGATATGATATGATATGATATGATATGATATGATATGATATGATGACTTCCAATGGTGTTAAAATATAGCGTTCAAGGTTTCCCCCAGAAAACCTGCTAAGTCCGGTGGTTGGGGTGTCGGCAGTCATTTGAGTTAAAAAAATGTTTAAAGTTGACAGTAAATTTGAAAACATCACTTGATAATGATGTGTTATTGGAAGATTAATATCTGAACACCAACTAAAAGTCTAAAAATGCAGACATTAAAAAAAGAAAAGTTTAAATAAAAAAGTAATGCTAAGCCTGGTGGAGGCACAAGTACAGCCTGGTGGCCCGCCAGGCTTATCATATACTGGGGGAAACCCAGGCGTTATAGGGAATGTTTTGTTTCACTACACAATGAACAAACTGTATCTTTTTATACAGTGTATATAAATATCTGGTTTCTATTCTGTGTGGATTCCCTAACTGCATGGTGCTCCCTTTGGGACAAACATTGGACCGGAGACTAATTGTTCTCTTTGGACAAATATCCTACAATATTCTGCTGGGGTTTTTTTGGACTGTTGCCCATGTGGATTAAACCTGAGGCAGAACTTTCAGTCAAGCTGGAGAGCATCCATGTGGGTTTACAGGACCACTTTGTGAAAATGTAAAGAAAAAAAATCAGCGAGAGGACTTTTTCTTTCAAAACAAGGTCAAGTATCACAGCTAAACTGTATAATACTGTAAATCAGTGAGCATGTTGTTGTCACGTCGTTAAAGAAAAGGGATTCATTTCCTCTTTTCTGTTGTTTTAAATGTAATTATGTATGTATTACTTCACATATTTGACTTAACTATTTATACGGTAATAGCCATTTTTATAGTTTCTACCAGCTATTAATCAAATCAGAGAGCAGAAGAGGGCATTTTCATAAATATGCAAATACAAGGTCACACCATCATCATCCTCATCATCATCTACGTGTCGCATCATCTGTAGAAGAGTCTCACTGTGGATGGTTCTACTCACTGATCCAATATGTCATGTATTTTAATAACTTGTGAGTCTAATATAATATCCTCATTGTCCTCTACAAACTTCTGCCGTTTATCTTACGTTTATCCTTGGACGTCCATTTGTCTTTGAAATTCCCAGCGCATTTGACTTAATGTTTTCCTTTTCCTGTCAGCATCATGGCCCTTTTGAAACCAGCATTACTCACTTTATCCCTGCAGTTTACCTAAATAAAAATGTTTCCTTTTGAGATCATTGCATGACTGTGCAAGGGAAACCCGTTTAAGGTTCACATTATTGTACCCGTGCTTCTGTAACAGGACAAGAACCAGTTTATGGTTTCCATGTTTTTGAAGTTTGTTTTTACCAAAACATGTTTTTACCAGTTGTATATTGTACAGAGATAAAACTACACACAGATAGCTAATACAACCTCGGCATGCTGCTTAGAAAAGGAGAACGAAAACAGCAATAGTTACCAACTGAATGGATATTTAAAATGCAAAGTTTAATCTGAGTATTCTAAAAATGTATATCTATATATGTTTATGCAATAAAACCTTGTTTTGATAGAAACTGATGTACCTGTGTTTACTTGTCTACATTTTAACAGTTAGAGGGTTAATATCTCATCTGAAAAAGGTTAATATCTTACTTATTTTATGCTTATTTTAGATTTCTGTTGAGTTGGATTTATCTTGGAAATCAGATTATGGAATGATGGAGCAGCGGCGTTTATACTGTTCTAATTGCAAGTCAGAAATCAAATGCTAATTTCTTTGATTCAGAAGCTGAACTTTACGTATTTTCAACTGTAAACAAAAAATTTAAACTTCCAAGTGCAGACAAAACGCACAACTAAAGGAACTGGGGAGTCAGACCAGAGTCAAGACAAAAGCAAGCGGTTTTCAATCATTGTTGACCAGCTGCAGTTTCAGAAATTAGACTGAAAGACATTTAAACAATCCACTATGCAGTACACATAACAGTCTGCACAGCAAGGAGATTAAGGGACGTTATTGAGTCTTATGTTGATTTTGTGAGACCTATGGGAATGTTTAATCTAAAATAAAATCTGAATCAGCTTAAACTGTAGCCTATGTACATTTAAGGCCTTTTGACACCCATAAATAATGAAATCCAGGGTGACAAAGTATTTTTAATCTGTAGTTTTAAAGATTACGTGTATAGCAGCATCATTCAAATTAAAGTTATTAGAAAAGTGAGCTCCACTTATTAATCTGTTAATCTAAATGTGTTCATGCAGAACAATAAGAAGTTCATATTTGGTGCCATTTTAAATGCAAACCTGTAAAACAGAGAGAAATTTTCAGTAGTTCTTTCATAAAGCCCATGCAGAACTTATGTGGCTGCAAAAAGACTCAAAAGAACCCATTACCAAGAACTGCTGCTTAAAAAACAATGAAGTCTGAACTAATGCTTGACTGCACGTCCTGCAGAGCAGATTCAGCATTGGGACTCATTGTCAATGCACAGGTCAAATACAAGTTAGATTATCCTCCTAACTGATTCCCTCATCCCCTCGAACCCCATTATCTGTCAGATAATGAACCCAAACACGCCATTATCTGGACAAACAAGGCATTAGGCTCGTCTAATGGTCCAGGCAGACATTAGCAGCTTGCCTCGCTGGCAAATCCTTTATTAATTAAGGGATTTATGAGGTGATGAAAACTGCTTGACATCAAATTAAAGAAAAGAAAGTCACGCTGAAGACTGTTTGCATAAAAAAATCTTTATTATGAGGTATCCATTGTCAGTTTGATGTCGTAATAAAACATCTGCGTTTGTAACACTGCAGTCTCCCAAGACTTAAGAGCCAATTGAACACTGACAAGTAACAACATCATTAAAGAAACACAATACTAAACAAAGTTTGTTCTGGCATGTGGAATAATTTATAAGAAAAAAGGTAATTTTAGACAGGAATACTGTTTGAGTTTTGATCTGGAGGTGTGTGGTATTAATGCCATAAAAGATTCATATATAAAATGCTTTCATTGCAATGTAAACACCTACTTCTTCTATTGGCAGATAAAGGCACAAGTGTAACAATATGTTCACCTGGAAGGCTTCCTGAGCTGCAGAGTAACAACCAGCTGCAGAGAAGAAACCTCAGTTTGGACCTAATGCAACAGATATGGAAGGTACAAAAAAGGTTCAAATATGTCAGTTTTACTAATTTTTTCCAACTGAGCGTGGCTGCTGGATCTTATCCACAGACTTAAACATTTTGGGACAGTGAAGGTGGCTGCCGGTACAGATGTAGCTGAGGATGAATAGAGGAAAGTCAGAACTCTGTGTGTGTGTGAGCGAAGTCCCGGCCGCCTGCTGGGCTCTCGCTCGGCTTCATGAAGACGCCCTCCATCACCTTCCACAAGCTGTGCTGGCTGGGATTCGACATGGCGTGGACCTCCATCTGCCCGTGGATTGGCCGCCCGTACTGCTCCCCCGTCACGGACAGCAGGCCGTCGGTGGATTTATGGCGGAAGCGGACGGATTCCTCGCGCTTCCACACGGATCCGCCGCACTGGACAGTCCACTCGTCAAGGTGGTCGCCCTCCCCTTCTTCGCCAAACGCACTCACTTCCTGCAGACACAAGCGCCACCACGAGAGGATGAGGCATGTTTATTCTGATATTGTTTCTCGTCTTTCTTTTTTTTTTTTTGCATGCAGCAAAAGTGTCCTGTGCAAAAGCATTGAGTCGCCCTTCATTTATTTAATTTTGTGTTCAAGCAGCTAAGCTTCTTTGTAATGTTTGATCAACATTTTTATCTGCAGATCTTCATGAGTGTTTATCCAGCTGATCCAAGATGTTATCAGTGACGTTCTGGTCGGATTAATGGACCTGAACCTTAGGCCACATTTGAATCAGATACATATCGGATACCCAAGTGTCTGCAGTGTGAAGCAGCCACAGATTCCATCTGTTTGGATTGAAATGCAGACAGGGTAATAATAACGGCTACCAAATAACACATAAAATCAAAATATAAAAAAAATAAATGAAGCTAGACAGTTTTTTCATAGTTTATTGACCTGAATCTGCTTTCAGTTAAATAATATAAATTTGGCCCAGAGCATAAATAAACTCGAAGGGCAGCTTATCATTATTATTATTATTTATTTTACATTTGCACATATTTAATTTAGGCTCAGTTACTGTGATTAGTCAAGAGGCTTAAACATGACTGGTGAATTCTGGCACGTTTCTGAACCATTTTAATAATCCGCTTTATTTTCTTTAAATAAGCCTACAAGGCTGGGTTTTTTTACACGTGAATGATTTTAACTAACCTCAGCAGGGAGCTTTCTGTGTAATCCTTCTGACAACTCTGAAATCCCCTCCGCATCACAACACATGCATCTATCCTCACCTGTAAACCAACACTCACTCTGTTCTCACACATTAATAATTTGGTATAAATTAATCAAAAAATCCTCCATACTTTCACTCATTCATCAATATTTCCAACAACACTTGCATTCTAATAAATTTCAAACTATAATCGTTCCAAGAATTAAATCAAACTGATTTTGATTTAATTAGTTTGATTTCCATTTGCATAATTTATTATTTCTCGCTTCCTACCAAAAACTGGATAAACTAAAGTTTATTTTTTGTTTATTTTTGTTAGAGACTCCAATATAAATTTTTATTTGTTTTTTCTGTTGTTTTGTTCATTTTGGATATTGGGATAAAATGCCATTTAGAGTTTAAAGTTAATTAATTTTTGAGAATGCGTTCTGGCATTACACTGCAAAAATACAAAATCTTGCCAGGTATTTTTTGTGTAGTTTTGAGCACAAATAGCTTAGTTATTTTCCTTATTTCTCTTGAAATAACAAGTAAAAACTTGAACAAGTAACTTTTCAGCAAGATATTGGAGCTTGTTTTAAGTAAATAATTCCTTAATATTGATGAAAAATGACCAGTTCCACTGGCAGATAAATTCATTTATAACAAGACATTTTCCCATGTTATAAGTGAAATAATCTGCCAAAGGAACTGTTTTAGTGTTTTGCAGTGTATTAAGCCATTATCATTATATTAATTGATAATGGTCTCAAAACAAGAACATTATTGTTTAGCAATTTATTGTCCAGCAAATATATAATCATGATATAGTGTGTTTAGTCAGTATGAATACGGTTGTATTTTTTTTCGTTTGTATTACGATATTCTGCTGTTGTTGAAAATGAGAACTTACCTGATAAAGTTTAAATCAAAACAAACAAATGAATAAATCACCTGATTGGAGGACAGTGGCGAGGCAAAGTAGTGGCTGTGCAGGTTGCGGCCCGTGTTGACATGAGTCAGGCGAATCGTCTGGCCGCATTTGACCGGCGTTCCCCGAGTGCAGGAGGCGCCGCTCGTCCCTCGGATGCTCCAGTAGCTGTTACTGTCCTCCACCGCAGAGACGCCCGTCACAGACTGCTGCCCACTGCCTGCCGCACAGAGTTTATGGCTTTTATTTCAAAGAGATCAAACCGACTCATTTAGGAAATAAACAGCAAGTCTATTTACATTTTAGGTGTTTCAGCATTTACTGGAAATTATAGAACAATTCTTAATAGTTTACTGTAGGTTTGTGTACTTGCAAACAGGAACTTATTTGTGTTTTATGTGATTTTTTAGATAGACCGAGTAATGCACAACTAGAAAACGTTTTATTTTTTTCTCTTTAACAAGTAAAAACATGAACAGTGTGATCTACATTATTCTTTAGTCTCCTTAGGTATCCTCTGAGTTCTTCTTTGCAGAATTAAATACAACTTTATTACATCAGATTGGATGGATCTGATCTAGGAATGCAAAACCTGACCTGCCAATTCTGATTTTGGCCGATACCAATTTGTTTGTTTGAAATGTTGCTAAATATAGCAAAAGTGGGCAGATATGACATGGTGGGCAAGACTAACAGTCAAATCTCTCTCACAGGAAGACAGCAAGTGATTTTTAGACGTTTGCTGAGGTAGATAAGATCATGGATAAGATCGGTTTCACATAAGTATCAACTGATTACCGGTCTCCCAAACTTAAGGAAATTAGTACCAATAACGGCACATAAATCTATGAACAGATAATCTCAATTTATGCCCTTGATTCACGATTGGATTTAGATCTGCACTTTGACTATGACTTGCTCTAAATGAGTTCATTGCAGCTCTTTCTCTATGTTGGTGTTTATTTTCTTGGTGGATGGTTAACATTCACCCCAGTTTCATACCTATTGTCTTGTTATGGTTTCCTTTCGACATTAACATGACTATTTCTTCTATTAAAGATGTGTGAGGTTCCTCTGTCAGCAGATTATCTCATCTGAGCCGTGGATCACTGCTGCTCCTCCAGATTCATCATTAGTTTCTTGGCTGCTTTTCTGATTAATACTCTCTTAACCTGCCTGCCAGCTGAAGTTTTATTTTGTGCCTTAATTTATCCATTTTCAGATGACATGTTAACCTGTGGTCTGTGAGGCGTTCAATGTGTGATTTAGCAATTTCTCCACTTTAAATGTTCCCATAACATTATGCCTGATCATTCTGGTGTGCCTTTTGGTTTTACTGTTAATTAATTCTCTATTATAAACCTCTGAAGCCTTCACAAAGCGGTTGGATTTATCCTGAGACAGTATTACACACAGATGAGGTCTTAGGTTTTACTTATCATTTCATTGGACTGATCACTAAATACAAATGCAGTGATTTATTAATTTGTTTATTTTGATTTAACTTTCATCAGGTAAGTTCTCATTTTCAACAACAGCAGAATAAAATAATACAAATAAGCAAAAATACAACCATATTCATACTGACTAAACACACTATATCATGATTATAAATTTTGCTGGACGATAAATTGATAAACAATAATCTTCTTGGTTTGAGACCATTATCAATTTATATAATGATAATGGCTTAATACACTTGTTTTAGATGTTTTTTTATTATTATAAATTCTTATAAAATATTAAAAAACATGTTTTGATTGTCTTTAATCATAAATAAGCTCTATGTTATTTTAGTCTGTCACATAAAATCCCAGTAGTAGTTACAGGCTGTAACAAGACAAAATCTAAAATTATTTAGATTTTAGATAAATAATTTAGGAATGGATCTGTCTGCTAGGCACTGTGTACTTTTGACCTAAAAGTACATTTGAGCTCTATTTGTGTAATTTGTTTTTGACTTGAGTATTTTACTTTCAGGGTATTTCAGTATTTTCATTTATAACAATACAAAATGCCTAAAATGCTTTACATAAACAGTAAAACCTCATTTAAGTGAAAGAAAGGTCACAACGCATTGAAGGGATAGTAAGAAACAACATTAAAAGGGTCAAAATGACACACGATCGTGTAGGAAACCTTTAAATCTGCGTTATATTCAGTTGTGGACACAAATAACCGACAATATGCAATATGGAGCCAATATGAAGTGAAACATGTCACACTAACCCACTAACAACCTTTAAAGACAGAAACCGGTGATATCCTATTCTGAAATGATACGTTTACAGATGTGATTGATCAATAAAGCCGTTGCTGGCGTTTGAGAGCTCGATAACATGAATTTGACATTACAATCATCCGTTGACATTTAAACTCACCAGATCCGTAGCGAACGTCGTGCGAGTGCAGCCTGACGTTGTGCTTTACGTTCAAAAGTTTAATAACTGATCCGCACGTGACAAAGCTGAGCTCCGAGCCAACGGACAGCCCGCATATGCTGGATAGCAGTAGGAAAAATTTGAGTAGAAAGCCTTGAAAATGCCGACAGTTTGAGGTATCCATTCCGACAACACCACAAAATCGAGCTGTCACCGGGTCGATGCCTCTTTTCAGATTTGTATCGGTTTTCGCTACGTCATTACAGTTGTACAGTATCCATGTGAAAACACGGAACTAGCGCCTCTAGCGACCTGGAATAGTAAGGTCGGTACTTTCTGTGCTTTCCGTTGTTTTTGCCTTGGTAATACTTTGATATAATTGATTAAACTGAACACATTTTCAACTTATTTCAAAATATAAGATTACAGAGTGCAGGTTATATGTTCTGCTATCTTTTCTTTTTTATATATATTTTTTCTTATGGACTTGAAGATAAACCAGCAGGGGGCATCGTTTTTCCATCATGGAAGGCAGAATTTCCATATGGGTGCTACAAAATATTTAGTCACCCATTTAAGTCTGTGTCTCAACTCCTGGAGGAAGTTCCTTTGCGTACTGTAATACCCTTAGCCTCGTGAGGCGGTGAAGGTTTTATGATTTATGTTGTTCAGTTTTGGTTGCTTATACATTTATTGCTGTATCTCATATGCAGATGATAACAATAACAATAAAAAGTGCTTAAAAACAAACAGACTACAGAAAATAACAGCAGGGATGTAAATCCTGATCAAAATCAATCATATTATTATGATTATTACGATGGTGATTATTATTATTATTGTTTTTTGTGATAGTGTCAAAAACAAAATATTTAAGTACACGTCTAGTTGAATTTATTTGAATTATTCCTCATCGTCTCTAGTTAAATTGTTTGCACGTTTGTTGGGTCCAAATAAGTGTCCGCTAGGTGGCGGTAATTCGCCATAGAGTTGGTGTACCACTTACACAAAAGAAGAAGATAAATCTTTTTCGGGACGCACAATTTTACATTACACCGGAATTGTCATCACGCCGCTTGTTCTCGGCCATTTTTAGTAGTGTAAGCTCAGAAACGCAAAACACAGCATTAAACAGTTTTTATTAAAATTATATTCGGACTATCTCACCACACTGAGACGTGTAAGTGGAAATTCATTGTTGACTTTTAAGAAAGATGTCAACATCTTGACGATGATAACGGTCGTTAAACCTAACGCTGGTTGTTTTTGTTCAAGCTAACGTACCGCTATGCTAACGCGCTAGCTTGCTAATGGTTGCTTCCAAGGTTGGTTTCAGAAGCAACAATTTATTTTCCGATATCGCGAACTTGTTGCAGCTGGAGTTCTACTGTTAACTTTAGTTATTAAAATGTAAATAAAACCGTTTAGCATAAAATCACCCCATTGCAGAACGATTTGTCGTTAGCTAGCTTGCTAACTTGGCTAGTAATGTTAGCGTAATTTAATTTTGTTGTTCTAACGGGTTGTAACATGCCAGTTGTACTATTTATCATTCGTAAAAAGGAAATATTTAATTCTTACCAGGCAGCAGTATTTGCATATGTAGCTAGTTATTGTATTGGAGGCAGTTTGCCTTGTGGTTAATTCCGATGTTGGATCTACGCACTGCGACATACTGGTATTACACATGTTTTTAAAGCACTGTTGTCGTTTTCTTGTTGTAATGCAGGTGTTATAATTTATTGACTGAAAATAACGACTCACAACAATCCCAGTTTTATCCCTGTATTAATGTTAATTCTCTGTGCCACAAATTAACAATCATTATGTAAAACTCTAAGGGCTTAGAGGGAGGAAAGGACTTTTGAATCTCAGTCCTCCATTGCAGCGAGATTATCCTCTTATTGCTGCTGCTTTCTTAACTAAATAAATGTAAAACTAATAATAATAATCAAGGATTCGGTTCTCTTTTTGTCCCGAGTAGTGACATAAATATAATATTACATTTATGGGTTGTGTTTCTTTATTATCCAAACCATGACTTTCCAAACAGGCGATTTTCTTTCCTACATGAAAGATAAATGTGCAGAACTCTGCTTGGTACAGTCAAAGAAAACTCTTCATTACTCTGTAAGATTTTTTTTGCATCTTATCAAAAGGATTTTAACAGTGAACGTTTTGGTAGTTTTGAAACTATCTTTTTCAACCATTTTCAACATAACCAGCTGTTGCTGGCCTATCCCTGCGTCCAAGTTATTTTAATAAGATGCCAGACAATGTCCTGTAGTAAACAGTTTTTTGGAGGTGAAAGGATTAGATGATACAAACCCTTCGCCGTCTGTAGCAACATGCAACTGGTCGACTGGCTCAAAGTTGACTGATTCATTTATCGATTATTTTCAGGCTCAAAAACATCAAAAGTTAGCCATAATGTTAACTTTAAAGCAAAGCCTCTTAAACTTTGCAAATAAATTCTGCAATTAGTTGTTATATTATCACTGCAGTAGGGATAATTGTTGCATTTCTGTTTCAAATAAAAGCAGTTGGATCGTGTTACACATTAATGTTTTAAAATGTCCAAATAAAATAATAGAAACATAACATGAGAACCTCTTGTCAACTGTTGCATGTTTAGGTGTCGGGGAAGTCGTCAACCCAGAGCGTTTTGTGTTATCCCAGGAACCGCAGCCATGTCAGATTTCATTGATAGCGAGGCCGAGGAGTCAGAGGAGGAGTTTGAAGAGAGCGACCTGAAACCTAAGAAGACCCAGAGGTTCTTGGAGGAAGATGGTAAGATGTGAAAGCTTTAACTCGAAACCTTTGAGGGCGTTCGGTTTTCTAATTTCTAATTTCACAACAGATGAAGAAGAGGATGTTGAGAACCCAGAGGAGCAGGATGAGCACGGAAATTTACGTGGACTAATTGACGACGATGATGATGAGGAGGGAGAGGGGGAAGAAGAGGCTGAGAAAAGCAACAGTGGTGGAGGAAGCGACTCAGAAGAGGAAGTAAAACATTGGCGGAAAAAGCGGAGTAAGTTTACTGGATGCTCTGATCAAGATTTTGTGGTTCTGATTCTGACATTTGAATTGAAATATCCTTTACTTTACCGTTTAACTCTGTTTTTTTAATCACTGTGTTAGATTTGCTAAAATGATTAAACCACAAAGGCATTGTTGGCTGTACTGTTGTAGTTTTTTTTTTCTCCAAAATATCAGTATTTAGATTGAGAATGACATATAGTAAGTGTTTGAACAATTTGTTTTTTCCAGTTTTGACGTCCTTTTAAATTTCAGAGCTTCTAGTTCTGCTGAAAGAAAACACAACACAAATCAGAATGCAATCATCATTTAAAAAACTCTAGACTTTGGAGCTGTTTTGGAGTGGAAAATGTTGGTAAAAGTTTAAAAGAGTGCAACATACTTCAAAAATGACTTAATAATGTGTAATTGAATATGTCTTTCTGTCGAGAACGGTCGTTATTTATTTAAAAGTGTCAAAGTCACACACCCTACATGTGAGAGTCAAGCAGAAAGGGCTTCGCTTTTCACTTCATGTTAGAAATATTTTTTAGTTGCTGATGAATCTTTTGCTTTAAATGAACAAGCGTTCACAAATTGAGCGTTTTTTTAAATTACATTTTAGATAATAAAATGTTTATATTCTTATTTAAAAAGGAAGTTATGAATTATTTATCTGCATTTTAATTATTTTCCAACATTAAAAACTCCATTTTCCAACTTATATAACTGCAGTGTTTTGTTAATATTTGATTGGAAGCTCCTTTTGGATTTTGTTTTTGGTTAACTGGTCTCACCAGAAATAAACTTCAAATGAATCCTGCACAGAAATTGACAAAAATTGTAATATTGTTTTGGAAAAATTTATCATCTTGAGGGAAAAAATTAAATCTCTTCCTTTAAATCTTCTCTTTTTACTTAAGTTTCTTCTACTTTAAATCCAGAGAAACAAAGGTTTCCTTTTTCAGATTAAAAAAAAAAAAATCTACCTTCCTGTTTTCCATTTTCAGAAATGGATCCAAATATATATTCAAATGGGATTTATTGTGAAGTTTGTGCAGTAAGGTGCAGGGTAGAAATGGCTAAAAGTGATTCTTAGTTTGTGACTGAACAACAAATTAAAAATGCTGAAGAATCATTTGTTTATTTATTGACATATCTCTGTAAATTCATCTCGTCCCAAGTCTCTTTCCTGTTGCCAAACCTTTTTCTTGTTGTTTTTCTTTTTGTAGCTTATGATGACTGCCTGGATGACGATGATCTTGACTTGATTGAGGAAAATCTTGGTGTCAAAGTGAAAAGGAGGGTAAGAAAATTAAATATTTTCCTCCTGTGTGTTTGCGTGTTGTCGACACAATGTTTCTGCTCATTCGTTGCCTCCTTTTTCATTCCCAAACCTGCTTATCGGCTTGTTTTATAGAAGAAGAAATATGACCGCGTTAAAATGCTGGATGACGATGAAGATGATGATGAGAAAGACTTGATCGCAGATGAGATTTTTCACGTTGACGGTGAGGGAGAGCTGGAGGACGGCGAAGCCGTCGACGAACCCATTCAACAAGCAGACGAGGAAGAAGAGGGCGAAGATGAAGAGTCAGGTTGGCAAAAAGATCTAAAAGAAATCCTATTATTAATTTTATAGTTGTAACTCTCAGTGTGTTAATGTGAGTGTGTGTTTGACCCACAGATATAGATGATTTCATTGTGGATGATGACGGACAGCCCATCACCAAGAAGAGGGGAAAGAAGTTCTCAGGATACACAGACGCGTGGGTTCTCAGAAATTTATTGTCCTAAAAATGTTTCCTTTTGTATCTTTTTATGTTTTCTCTAAGAAGTGAATCCATCAATGTGAAAGGTTGACGTCAGGAATCCCTGAACGAATGAAAGCAGATTTTCTTTTTGTTTTCCAGAGCCCTCCAGGAGGCCCAGGAGATTTTTGGCGGAGACTTTGACTTTGCCGACTTTGACGCAGACGCCTATGACCAGGGCGAAGAGGAAGAGGAGGATCAAGACGAAGAGGGCTGGGACCGGCCCAAGAAGCAGACCAAGAGGAGGCAGGGGAGGAAGAGCATCTTTGAGCTGTATGAGCCCAGCGAGCTGGAGAGCAGTCACATGACCGATCAGGACAACGAGATTCGCTCCACTGACATGCCAGAGAGGTTCCAGGTCTGTGCTGCTGGTTCTGTTTGTGTAAACCCGATTTTCATGTTGAACTTGGCGCTGTTGCTGAATCTGCTGCTGCTCTGTTCTGCAGTTGCGTTCAATCCCTGTTAAACCTGCTGAGGATGATGAGTTGGAGGAAGAAGCAGAGTGGATCTTCAGACACGGGTTCTCCACTCTGACCATCTCCATGCAGGTACTGGTTTCGTTCCAGAACTCATTAAGCACAGACTGGTTATCGGAATCGAGATACAGAGGAGCTCTACCAGCTTTTCTGTTTAATTAAATCCAACAATTTATAAAATCAGAACAGCTGGATGACAGTACCTGCACTTTTTTGTTGTAGATTTTATTTTTACATTTTGTGTAAATACCTCGATGTTGTGATATTTTTATTCAAGATTATCATAGAGGCAGAATCTAAAGACTTCATCCCTGTTCAGTCCACTTTTTGGGTCTCATTTTTGAGCTCCTTCTTCACAAAAATTAATGTTTTTTTCTCTTTTTGACGGCCACTAAAGGAAAGCACCGACTATCTTGATAGAGGAACGACAACAAACTTCAGCAGGAAAGGACCCAGCACCATTGCCAAAATCAAAGAGGCCCTGAACTTCATGAGAAATCAACAGTTTGAGGTTCATTTAATCATAAAACTTCAAATCATTAATGAGTTGTTTCCATATGTTTAGTTTGAATCTAGAACCTGACAGATTTGTTTTATATTAAAACCTTTTCTTCAGGTTCCATTTATAGCTTTCTACAGAAAGGAATATGTAGAGCCAGAGCTGAACATCAACGACCTGTGGAAGGTCTGGCAGTGGGATGAAAAGGTATTGTTAGTTTCTCTCAAAGCAATTTATCACAAGTTCAGCACTTAAATAATTATACTGTAAATAAGCTTGATTATAAATATCATTTTTAATTCCATTTGCATGACTTATCGTTTTTCTCTTTTCTCTCTCTACCAAAAACTGGATGACAAAATCTGTTATTGACTTTTTTATTTTCCTTCCTCTGCTCAGTGGACGCAGCTGAAAACCCGGAAACAGAACCTGACCCGTCTGTTCCAGAAGATGCAGTCCTTCCAGTTTGAGCAGATCTCTGCAGACCCAGACAAACCGCTGGCTGACGGCATCCGTCCTCTGGACACAGCCGACATGGAGAGGTACTGCTTGTTCCTGACTGGACTTCACAGAAAAACACACAGGAGTACAATAAAGTTTTATTTTTTAAACTTATTGTTATCTACCTCTCAGTTCTGTTCTGGTAAATTCAAACATCTTTTATCACATTTTCAAGGCTGAAGGACGTGCAGACTCTCGAAGAGCTGAGCGATGTTTACAATCACTTTTTGCTCTACTACGGCCGAGATCTCCCGAAGATGCAGAATGCGGCAAAATCCAAGAAGAAGAAGCTCAAGAAAATTAAAGAAGTGTCAGAAGATGGTAAGCAGGATTACACGTAAAAACCAGTTTATTATTTCCTGATGAGTTAAAACTTTGTTGGCCGTGTTCTGAATTTCTCTAATTTTAGGCGAGGAAGAGGAGTATGAGATTGAAGAGGAGGAGGAGCAGAAAGGTCCTGACCTGAAGCTGGCGTCTCGCAGAGATATGTACAGCATCTGTCAAAGCGTTGGACTCGGTTAGCCACTTTTCCTGCTGCACATAACATCACGTCTATATTGTGTCAGAACAACACCGTTTTATTTCTGTTTCCATATTTCCATCAGACGGCCTGGCTAAAAAGTTCGGATTGACCCCGGAGCAGTTCGGAGAGAATCTGCGAGACAGTTACCAACGCCACGAGACGGAGCAGTTCCCCGCCGAGCCGCTAGAGCTGGCCAAAGATTACATCTGCAGTCAGTTCTCGACTCCCGAGGCGGTGCTGGAAGGGACCCGGTACATGGTGGCCATGCAGATTGCCCGAGAGCCGCTGGTCAGGCACGTCCTCCGTCAGACGTTCCAGGAGAGAGCCAAGATCAACACTAAACCTACAAAGAAAGGCAAAAAGGTACTAGAACAAGCAGAATGAGCTTTAGATGTGGACATGTGGGAAAAAAATAGTTTCCTAACTCGTCTTTTTTTCTTTCCAACAGGAGGTAGATGAAGCTCATTTTGCATATTCCTTTAAATATCTGAAGAATAAACCTGTGAAAGAGCTGAATGGGGATCAGTTCCTGAAGATGTGCCTGGCAGAGGACGAGGGTCTTCTTTCCATTGATATCTGCATAGATCTGATAGGGGTCAAAGGGTAAGTTAACAATAACTTCCCCTTTACTCTGATACCCATATCCAGTTTAATAAATTCACTTCAGTAGTCACCTAAGTAGAGTTAGCAAATTTACATAAAAGAGTAATTTACTCTTTTATGTAAATTACATAAAAGAGTAAATTTTTATGTAATTTACTCTTGGTTTAAATGTGAGCATTGTGTGAAGGCATCAGAGCTGAAGAATCTGCTCAGCTAAATGTGTAACATTGACTTTCATGTTACACATTTATGACTTTTCATTTGAAAAAAATAGAGAACTTTACTTTTATTCCTTTTGTTTTAAAAACACACTCTACTCTGACATTGGTTTATTAGCTCTACTTCAGTTTTTTGTACTTTACTGACAATGTTACTGAGCTTATAGAGGGAAATAAAATGATAAACTCTGATTTTTAAGCAGCAGTTGGTTTCCTAGCTCATCTCTCTTGGTAAATCTCATAGCTTTAAAGTCAGTAATGATAAGTTGAAGCTCACGTTCTCTCCTGTGTTTTCATCTTTTTTTAGGTATGCTGGAGACCAGACCTACTTTGATGAGATCAAGCAGTTTTACTACAGGGACGAGTTCAGCCACCAGGTGCAGGAGTGGAACAGGCAGCGAACTCTCGCCATAGAGAGAGCTCTCAACCAGTTCCTTTACCCCCAGATGGCCAAGGAGCTCAAGAGCAAACTGATCGCTGAGGCTAAAGAGAGCATCGTCAAGGTAACGGTTCAGAATATCCACAATAAGCCTTTTAACATTCACTAGAGTTTTACATCAGATTACCACCAAAGCAGACTTTTTGCTGACATATTTTTCTGATTACTAAATAACTTGTTTCTGATTTGTTTTTAAAAGTCCTGCTGCCGCCGGCTATATAACTGGCTGAAGGTGGCTCCTTACCGGCCCGACCAGCAGGTGGAGGAAGATGATGACCTGATGGATGAGAGCCAAGGGAAAGGCATCCGTGTGCTGGGTGTGGCCTACGCTCCCAGCAGGTTGGCATCCAACAGTTATTTATCTTTTGCTAAAATTTATACAATGCAAGTTAAGTTTGAAGATAGAAAATCAGGTAGCGTTTGCTTTTGGAAGAGTCTTAAAGATTTCTGTTTCCTCTGACAGAGACACACCAGTTTTCTGTGCTTTGATCAACGGGGATGGAGAGGTGGTGGACTTCCTTCGCTTGCCGTACTTCATGAAGAGGAGGAATGCCTTCAGGGAGGATGAGAGAGAGAAAAAGGTTCAAAAGGAGAAACTGGTTTTAGATGTTCAGATTCGATCTCTGACTGTATTTTTGAAATATTCCCCTTTTTTCTGTTGTCTCCATCACCAACAGGCTCACGACGTTGAAAATCTGAAGAAGTTTCTTTCCAGCAAGAAACCTCATGTGGTGGCTGTTGCTGGGGAGAATCGGTGAGAAATTGGATATTTTATTACAAAGTGTCTATTGATACCTACGCGATGAAGGATTTTCAATAAAGTATTAAAAATGTATCATTTTTAACACTTAAATGACATGATTTTGTGGCCAAATAAATAATTGTTCCTAACATTTCAGTCTAGAATTTTGTTCAACTGCATCCTCCATAATAGTTTAATTTCACATCCTTTGTGTGGATCTACAGGCCATAGTTATAAGTAGTAATAGGCTTCACACTCTTCTAAACTGAGATGTTTATTTTACCCACGCCAGTATCTGGCAGCTAAATATAACTGAACAGGAAATGCTGAATGTACTTTAGGAAATTATCGGATTTATTAGAAGTTATGACGGATATAAGAGGCTAAATACGAGCTTTCTGTGCAGAGATGCTCAGATGATCATGGAGGACATCAAGAGGACCATCAGTGAGCTGGAGCAGGAGTCTTCCCTGCCGGCCGTCGGAGTGGAGCTGGTGGACAACGAACTGGCAACGCTGTACATGAACAGCAAGAAGTCAGAGGTAAAGTCTTGATTAGTCCTGCAGACTGAGTTTTATGCAACATTTTAATCACCAGTGGGGGGTTTTACAGTTGTATTGCTGGTTTTCATCAAAGGCTTCTTATTTTTGCAGAATGATTTCAGGGATTACCCTCCCTTGCTGCGACAAGCTGTCTCCGTCGCCAGGAAGATCCAGGATCCTCTGATAGAATACACTCAGGTCTGCAGCACTGATGAAGACATTCTCTGCCTCAAGTTGCACCCACTGCAGGTGAGACATCCAGGAGGCTGATCCATGAACTTTAACCCTTAAATCACATTTAAAAGGCGACTGTAACAAACATTTCAACTCGGTTGGACAGCACTGGCTTCAAACGACTTATAAATGTAGAGTTTTTATGTTGATTTGTTTTTTATTTATGATAAATAATTTTCACCATAATTTTATGTGCTTTTTTCGCATTTGCTGAACGTTTTGTGGCCAGGAAGTTCTTGATTGCAATATGACACCCATTTTCCCAATTTTCTTAAATGCACAACATTTCTGAAACAACCAATGAAAAGTTTTTGTCGGTGAGCCTCTCTCACACGGCGGAGAGAGTTTTGGAGACTGGAAGAGAACGGAGCGCAGTGATATTTTGGATTTTACCAGGAGTGTTTGGGATTAGTTTTTAGGATTATAAGTGTGTATGTTAGAGTTCATGAGTGTGTGCAGACCCACGACCTTAGAGGGCTAATACTAATAAATAGGCTTGGATTTTTTTTATGCTCATTATTTTATGATTTGTTTGTCAAACAAACATGGCGTACACATAAAGCACATATTCATGAATGATTGCTCTTTCTCAGGAACATGTGGTGAAGGAGGATTTGCTTAACGCTCTCTACTGTGAATTCATCAACCGGGTCAACGAGGTCGGTGTGGATGTGAACCGAGCGATTGCCCATCCCCACACTCAGAGCCTGGTCCAGTATGTCTGCGGTCTGGGACCAAGGAAGGGAGCCCACCTCCTCAAGGTCAGGGTTTTACTGTTCATCTCGATTAAAATCAAACATTTCTTCATCATTTTTTGTCTGTGGACCATCTGAACGCCTTGTTTGTTTTTATCTGAGCAGATCTTAAAGCAGAACAACACTCGTCTGGAGAACAGAACGCAGCTGGTCACGATGTGCCACATGGGACCCAAAGTTTTCATCAACTGCGCTGGTTTCATCAAGATCGACACGGCATCACTCGGCGACAGGTTGGTGCATTAAAGTGGGATTTATAACAATAAAACTGTTTGAAACTTTATTTTATACAGGTTTTATCTGATAGACAAACACAAAAGCAGAAATGTTGAGATCTATGGCATATTGTTGTACCAGTTTTGTTTATTTTTTAATCAATATCTTCTCTCTGAAACCCATGACAGTACGGACTCCTACATAGAAGTGCTGGACGGCTCTCGGGTCCATCCTGAGACATACGAGTGGGCTCGCAAGATGGCCGTCGATGCCCTGGAGTATGACGAGTCTGCAGAAGATGCGAACCCAGCCGGAGCTCTGGAGGAGATCTTGGAAAACCCGGAACGCCTTAAGGATCTGGACCTGGACGCCTTCGCTGAGGAGCTGGAGAGACAGGTCAGTGAGAGAGGAGATGCTCAGACGGTGAAAACGTTGTCAGAGTGAAATAAAGCTGAGGAGGCGGGTGGTCTCTTCCTGCTTTTTTCTTCTACCTGTAGGGATACGGCAACAAGGGAATCACACTTTATGACATCCGAGCAGAGCTGAGCTGCAGGTACAAAGACCTCCGGGTTCCTTACAGAGTTCCCAACACAGAGGAGGTCTTCAATCTGCTCACCAAGGAAACCCCAGAGACCTTTTATATCGGTAAACATAGACTCCCAACAATCAGCAAACCTCTGTGCAGTAGAAATCCTAAACCCCACAGGTGAAAATGTGTTCCATTGTTTACATTTCTGCACCCTTTTTCTTTCAGGTAAGCTAATAACGAGTGTAGTGACCGGTATAGCTCACCGGCGGCCCCAGGGAGAGAGCTACGACCAGGCCATTCGGAACGACGCGACAGGCCTGTGGCAGTGTCCCTTCTGCCAGCAGGACAATTTCCCCGAGCTGAGTGAGGTACCAGAGCCGCTAAAAGGAATCAAATGAACTCTGAGCTGAGGGTTGTCTTTGTTCCTGACATTTTCTCTTTGTTTAGGTGTGGAATCACTTTGACAGCGGCTCTTGTCCCGGTCAGGCCATCGGGGTTCGGAGCAGGTTAGATAACGGCGTCCAGGGATTCATTCCAACCAAATTTCTGAGCGACAAAGTGGTGAAACACCCCGAAGAGAGGGTCAAGGTGAATCCATGTTTGATGGATGGTTTGATTTGCGGACTTTTTTTGGTCTTTTGTGTACTTCACCTGTAAAAAAAGAACTCCACTACCAGTCCTGTACTTTAACAGGTGTGATTTAAAAAAAAAAATGTTTGTCTGTTGCCTCAGGTGGGCATGACGGTTCACTGCAGGATCATGAAGATCGACATCGAGAAGTTCAGCGTTGACCTCACGTGCCGCACCTCCGATCTGATGGACAAGAACAACGAGTGGAAGCTTCCCAAGGACAGTTACTACGACTTTGACACGGAGGCTGAGGACCAGAAACTGGATGAAGAGCTGAAAAAGAAACAGCAGCGCACACGTTAGTATGAACAAAAAGAGTTTATACACACATGGAATGGAGCTCCTTACTAATGCAGTTCTGGTTTCTCCCCTCAGCATACATAAAGCGTGTGATCGCCCACCCCAACTTCCACAATATCAGCTTCAGCCAGGCAGAGAAGATGATGGAGACACTGGACCAGGGAGACCTGATCATCAGGCCCAGCAGCAAAGGGGAGAACCATCTGACCGTCACCTGGAAAGTAAGCGAGACAGAAGGGAACATGGGGATGGGGAAGTAATTCAGCTGGTAAAAAAAGACAAATCTCAAAATAAACTATGCTTTGGATTACTTTTATTAATCCATTATTGTTTAATTTGCTTTCATTCTCCGTGTTTGTGTTTTATTAGGTGGCTGACGGCATCTACCAGCATGTGGATGTGAGGGAAGAAGGCAAAGAAAATGCTTTCAGCTTGGGCCACACACTCTGGATCAATACTGAAGTGAGTCATTTTACTTCACATTTAACGTTTGGAAATATTTTTGTGTTTGCCACGTCTTTTAAAGACGACCTCTTGTACCGCTCTGCAGGAATTTGAAGATCTAGATGAAATTACAGCTCGGTACATTCAGCCGATGGCCTCGTTTGCACGAGATCTGTTGGGACATAAATACTTCCAGGATTGCAACGGAGGAAATAAGGAGGTATACATCGATTTCTTTTTTCTATTGTCTTTAGATTGTCACTTATTTATAGTCCCCTGTCTTTTCACGCCGTTTGTTTTGTTCTGTCTTTGATAGAAAATGGAGGAATTATTGATCAAGACCAAGCGAGAGAAGCCGACTTTCATTCCTTACTTTATTTCAGCCTGCAAAGACCTGCCAGGAAAGTTTATTTTGGGCTACCAGCCTCGTGGAAAACCTCGGTAGGTCAAATTTCTCTCTAATAATGGCTTAGTGAAATGATTTTACAAAGAACACTGAATTTTCTTTTAGGGACAGACAGATTCTGATGAAAAGTTACTGTTTGAGGTGGATTCTTTGGACCTAACAAACCACCATCCTCCACAGAACGTCAGGCAGAAAGCAGCTTTTAACTTTACTGTACCTCTAACAAAAGCCATCTTTTAGTAATAAGAAATAAAATAATAATCTGAACTATTTTAATTGGGGCAGAAGGAAAGCAAAATGGAAAAAAACTTGTAAAAAATAAACTGTGTTAAAGCTAAATGTTATTTATTTTTCCTTTTGTCTGAAGGGTTGAGTATGTGACCATCACCCCAGATGGTTTCCGATATCGTTCCCAGATCTTTCCCACAGTGAATGGACTCTTTCGATGGTTTAAGGACCACTATCAGGAGCCAGTGCCAGGTACTGAAGCAATAACTTCCACTCTAAGAGCCTCGTAAATCCGTTGAAAGCATCACAAAGGTCTGACTTTTTCTCCCCCTTCAAAGGTATTACTCCCACCAACAGCAGCAGAACCAGAACCCCTGCATCTCTAAACGCAACGCCAGCCAATATTAACATTGCAGGTGAGTCCAGATTCCGTCCACACTAAAATCCTGGTGCATTTTTTTTATTGCGACATATTCCCTCCAGGGTTCGTGCAGCTGCTTGAAATCCTTGAAAATGTTGGAAAGTGCTTGATTTCTGCATAAAGTCCTTGAAAGTGCTTGATACTCAAACTGTACAGTTTGATTAGAATCCTAAATTTGGAAACAACATTTTCATACACTCAATAATAAAAAGATGGATACATTTTTTATAACGCTTTCTAGTGTTAAATCAGTCTTTTCTTGTTTTGCTAGTTAGAACTAGCAGATTAAACAGAAGATACATTTTCTTCTTGTAACTTTAAATACTTTGCTAAGTTTTTAATTTGAGCAGGAAGGTTGTTGTAACATCATGAATATCTATTATTTCTAATGGCTCAATTGATTTGTGTAATAAAAGTCGGGTTATAGTTTAATGTTAAACGTTATTAAAATTACGGGATTTTATTCTTGAATTAGTTCTTAGTTTAGTCAGAACTAATTGACTAAACTAGTTTAGTAGTTTGACCAAACTAGTAGTACTAGAAAAGTGAAATAGACTTTTCAAAACCTTTCTTTTTATTTTTGTTTACCCAAGAATGTAGAATACTATCACAATGACAGTAATAAATAAGATCATAGTGAATAATTCTTTTGTATTTTCTCCAAAGTTGGAAAAGCTTGAAGTCCTTAAAAAGTGATTGATTTTTCAATAAGTGTACGAACTCTGTCCCTCCTTCCTCCTCAGACTTAACGCGAGCCGTCAACGCCCTCCCACGCAACATGACCTCCCAGATGTTCAACGCCATCGCCGCGGTGACGGGCCAGGGCCAGAACCCCAACGCCACCCCTGCACAGTGGGGCTCCAGCCAGTACGGCTACGGCGGCAGCACAGGAGGAGGGGGAGGCAGCTCCTCTGCTTATCATGTAACTGTTGGGGCTTAAAGCAGAATGAATAAAGCTTCATTTCATGATTTCTAGAGGATGCAGGAGTCTATTTGTGATGATGAAAGATACAAGACGACCTGAGCTCTTGTGGTATTAGTGAACAGGAGGCTTAGAGAAAATCGCTGCAGCTCAGGATAATGTCACCTTCTGTTTATGTACAGAAATACCAAGAGTAAGTGAAACATTAGCAGTAAGACTTCAGTGATGAGTTGTGGAAGCTAAGACTTTATTACACACCAAAGCCGAGTCATTTTGAGATAATTACAGCTGCACTTCAGCCGCACGTACCAAAGGTTTTAATTCTGAGCCGTTTGTTCCTCGCAGGTGTTTGCTACACCACAGCAGCCCATGGCGACGCCCATGATGACGCCCAGTTACTCCTACACAACGCCGAGCCAGCAGCCCCTCGGCACCCCTCAGTATCCGGGCTCCACCCCCCAGTCCTCACACGTACATGCCCACCCGCACCTGCCACATCCCAGCCATCACAGCGCTCCCAGCAGCCACCACGGCCACGCCTCCGGCACGCCGTCGTCCTCCTCCTCGTCCCGCAGAGGAACGCCGCAGCAGCAGCAGCAACAGCCGACGCCGCCGCAGCCAAAGTGAGTTCATCTCCTGAAACACTTATTTTGTTCTCAACAGTTAATCAATGATTGTTAATGTAATGGTTTGTTAGATTAAAATTAGTCCCAACTGATTAATTCATAACCAGACGTGAAGTAGTAATCTCGGAGCAGCACTACTTCAACATTTGTTTACTCAAGTAAAAGTAAGAAATTACTCACTTGTACACGCCGACTTCGGCCGTCTTCATTCAAGAGAAAACTCAGGTTTTTTAGAAAATAGCTGCTTGGCAATTAATCATTAGTTGATTTATAAGATATATATATAACTTTATATATCAGTATCAGTAACTGATACCTTGTGTCCCAGTTCTGAACTGATGCTTTTCTGACTGTGTTGGTGTTCTGCCACTAGGTGGCGGTGGGGAACCTACAATCCTGACGTCCCTCTCTCTCTTCCCCCTGCAGGCCGAGCAGCAGCGCCTCCTCCTCCGCGGTCGACTGGGGCAAGATGGCCGAACAGTGGCTGAAGGAGAAAGAAGCAGAGGACAGGAAGAAGACCCAGAGGATGACGCCGCGGCCTTCGCCCAGCCCCATGATCGAGAGCACGCCCATGTCGCTCGCCGGAGACGCCACGCCCCTGCTGGACGAAATGGACCGATAGGACACAGAGGGGGGCGTTGCTGCACCCCCTCACCCCCTCTACTTCATCCTTTGTACTGCCTCACCTGGATAACCTTTCACCCTTTATTCTGTTAAGGTATTCATGCAGCAGTCGACATGGTGTCAACATTCATGCCACCTCATTTCCTGCTGTCATCTCATACCAGGTGTTTTATGTCCTCTCCTTTTGCCAATCTCCTCTGGCTGCAAAATGTTTTTGCATGTCATGCAGAAAAGTAGTACAAAGATATATATATGAAAAAAGAAATACTTGAAGTTTCAGTTACATTTGGGAAATGGACCTGCACAGACACTGACAGACAAGCTGTCCTATCTTTGGTTCTGCTTTTAGTTTGATCTTTGAGCGGTTTTGGCAGAAGGGAAGCGTCGACATGTGGAGTTTTGAAAGCAGTTGCCAAAACAACGCTTTGCCAAGCCAATCAGGAAATTTAATATTTGTACGGAAGTGCGTCAGTATGAATAAAGACTTCTTTTTTTCTTTGAACTTTAAGACTGCTCGTCACATCTGTCAAAATAAACACAAACTTAATTGTACAGACTGATAAGAGAGTTAGCGGAGCGGGGTTTCTAAAGGACAGACATGGGCTAATGCTAATTGTATTATGATCAGCTGACTTTGGGCCCTGGTAGAAATTCCCTGATGTGAACATGAGCAACATGCCTCTCTGGAAACAGTGGCTCCCCTTAGTTACCTTTTTGTTTTAAAAGTTGATATTTTTATAAGAAACGGAGATGTTTGACAAAATCCTAGTTTTGTCAGTGACACATCTTCAAGTTTATCCGAACTTGATGCATTTTAAATGTTTCCGGTTTCACTTTACCTGGAGTTACGTTTACCACTCTAACTCGTCATTGAGACAGTATCAGCAAAATGTTTCACACCTGCAGCTGTGAATTTACGATGCTTCAGTGGATGGTTTAGTTTTTACAACACTACTGGAAGAAGATCCGATCAGACAGATTCCTGCCTACTCTGTTCATATTCCCAACTCTGTAGTATTCAGAACTGCACGCATTTATTTCAGTAGAATGAATATAATATAAAAAAAAAAAAAAAAACACATTCTGTGATCGTCTTTTTGGCATTTCAAAGCTGCTCTGCTTCCCTCTTGACTCGTGTCTGTCCCACAGGACAAGCAAGCCGCACTGGTTTGTAATGGTGTGCTTAGATCTGCGTTGTGCAACTTATCATGGTTTCATGAGATGCATTTTCTTTTAAAATAATGTTTTTAAGTGAGCAGACTTGGTTTGAGTTGCCAGGTTACGATACTGAACCTGAGGGACTGGTTGGTTGGTTGTCAGCAGCAGTTGGTTCTGGTAGAGAAATGTCATCTCTGATTCTTCTGATGACCTTTTCTACCTGATATCTCTTTAATAAAAGTGTTCATAGTAAACCCTTTGTCTTGTTCATGCCTAATTAAAAACAGAACCTATGGAGATGGGATTAAAGTATCAATATGTTTGGTGAAACCGTTTTAACTGTAAAGTATTTGGTGATCCTTTCATGAAACCAGTAATGGAAATATCAGAAGAGCAAACACACTTGATTCTTTGGGTTTGCAAATGTCAACTTAATATTGCTGTTAGTAATTCTTAGCGTAAAACCAATGAGCTGAAATAAAATTTTAATGTATTTTCCAGGCACAAAGTTCCATTTTTTTAGCACAATTTCAAAGAAATTTGACTTAAAATTGGGGTTCTGTCCCTTTAAGAAGCTCTTACTCTTTCCAATACAACAATGTTTCTCCATTAAGCCTTTAGCAATACATTAACATGCGCTGGATTGAGAAATAGCGCCTATGATAAGCTCAGCAGATCCATTGTTGCTGCTGCTAGTCTGGAGAGACTGACTGGGGGAGTTGCAGGGGAAGGATAACGTAACATTTTCCCCTTTAATATCTCTGGTATAAAGAGATATTAAATAGATGCTTTTCCATGCCTTTATTTCCGTCAAAGACCTATAAAATTTTTATCTGACATTTCATGTTAAAGTGATTTATTAACTTACATTTTTAAGTGTTCAATGAATTACAAAAACATTTCAATACTTTCTCCAAAGATCAAGTTAAGCCCAAACTTATTCATACTCCTGGTGTATTATGAGTTAATGCAATAATTTTACCAGAATGTTTCCTCTGCCTGGAAGAAATGTTAACATTGGAGGGGCTCAGTCAAAGGCTGAAAGAGAATCTCTGGAGATTTAGAGGCCTAAATCTCCAGATTTTAACTCCTATAAATCAACCAGGAGTTTGAATCATTTTGGGATTAAATGTCCAGCAGAATAGTTTATGAAGTTGAAGCTTTCCTTTCCACTTTCTCCCACCAAACAATCCTTCCACTCCCAGATCATATGAGCGCTTGTGCCGGAGCGGAGAGAGGCATGATGGGATTGACGGTGGTCATTTGATCTGATGTATGCATCACATTAGCAAGAGCAGAGACACATGACCAGAGGTCAGCAGGGAGGAAAAGATACAGAGGATGAGATTCAGACAAATCCTCTCCTAACGGGATAAAATGTTGGTTCACACAGACGATGTTCTTGTGAAGTGCTGCTACGGTTTTGGGAAATTATTTTTATAATCCTGAATACGACAAAGAATTACTTGTTGCAGATCTGGTCAGCACTAAACATTCCTGAGAAACACACAGCTGGAGTCATTCTGCTAACAGACTTGTTTACAGGCTCAATTGGAGGCATTATGTTGGAGCTACGACTTGGATCATGGCAAATATTTTCTCAAGTGGTTTCCTGTGTCCTGCAGAGACCAGCTCAGGGGATCCACACCAGTTTGGCTCCAGTAACCATGTAGCTGCACCAGTGAGATCAGGTGTTCTCAACAGCAGTTGGCCTTCTTCTTTTGTTTATGATTGGCTTCTGAGCTGTCTGTGATTCCTGTGTGCAACAGAAATACATGTCAGAAAATCTTTAGATTTCTCACAAATATCAAATGTAGCAAATCAAGAATTTGTTTTTCAGTTGTTGTCTGCTGCATACATGTTAATGCCAGGTTTCTGACAACAAATAGAGGAAAAACACAATTAGCTGCACAGGAAACATAAAGAATAATGGATGTTATTCAATAGACCAACAGAAGGATAAACTTGCATTATAACTAAATATAATACAGATGTTCTGTTTAATCTGACTGAGTTTAAGCTACTTTGCAACACAGTTTAGGCAAAAAGAAAGTTCTTCAAAGTACTGATACTGGGAGGAAAGACGGTTTTTGGAGGTTTCAGTCAATCTTTGAAAACAATGCGTCCTTTTTCTTCTGCTTCAGTCACGCACCACTTCAGTCTGCTGGTCTGTCACATAAAATCCCAATAAAAGACACTCAAGCTTGTGGTCCTAATGTGACTTTTCCCCAGTTAGGACTTCATCAGCATTAAACTAATGATTTAAATCATTTATTTTAGCTTTGGTATTTTAGCTGCATAAAAAGGCATTTCTTTAAACTGCATGAGACGACAGACAGACAGCCGCGAACTGAACTCACTGATTATGTCTTTGACGCGTCTCGACCCACTCCTCTCAAGCTCAGCCAGAACATTCGCCTCAAAAGTCAAAGAAGCCACACGAAGGAAAAGATTCCTGACTCCGTCTCCTGAAACAACAAAAAGGAACCAAATGATTCAGATCCAGGCTTACTGGTCTGATTGGAACTACTTTATCGCCCACCTGACTTTGCAGACACGGCCCAGTACTCTGCTTTGATTTCCTCTGATAGTCTGATAGCTTCCTGTTCTGTCTCAGTCCAACTGATCAGGAGACTAAAATAGAGAAATAGAACATCAATACTTGCATCTTTCAAGACAAATAATCAATAAACTCAGGATTGGCAGAATATTTAGTGTCTTAGTTCACCTCTTTTTCAGTTCATGATTTAGAAAAAGTCTTTACAGATTTATCTGTAAAGGGGGTAACATTTACAGATTTACTTCAGAGCATTAAACTTATTTTAAGATTAAACTGAAGTTATAATTTATTTAGGGAAAAGGGTGATCAAATCAACCTGGCTGTAAGTGAAAAGGTAATTTCCCGTTAACATTGCTTTAAACTGTAATTAAGACCAGAGATGAATCTTTGCAATTCAGACTTTAACTAGACCCCATAAAAACATTTATCATACAAAACTCCCACGTTTGAAATACGTAACCCAGATGTGACAAGACGTTCTACTTTTCAAACTTATTTTTAAAACAATCTTTCAACATTTTTCTATAAACTGTGAGATGTGTTTGCCCATTTTTTCGCTTATTCAAAATATAAACATTTGTCCAACTGATTATTTTATCTATTACACATATGCAATCTTCCAGACATAGATCTGTTGCATGTCAATTTTATCAAACAACATTATTAGCGCCATCTTGACTGATCTGTTAGCTAATCACAGGGTTCAGCTCTAATCTCTGTTCGCAGCATCTCTTTCATTAGGTTCACCCACGCTCAGGTCTTTCTTGGTCCCGACGAGGAACAGTAAAACACTGGACGGGTCGTTTTCCTTCATGGCATCCTCCAGCCACTCTCTGCACACACAAATCCACAATTTTAGATGCAGAAAGAGAAGGAAATATTTTAAAACAATGCGATGCTGCATACCTGGCATGATCTAATGAGTTCACACTGCTCAGGTCAAACACCACCATGATGGCTGAGGACACAGTTTGATTAGATACAACTCAGCTCAGTTCAAATCAGGATTATTGCAGCACTCACCTTGTGCTCCTCTGTAATATGTTGAGGCGATGCACTTGAAGCGCTCCTGACCTGCTGTATCCCACCTGGAAAACACACTTTCAAAATAAGAGCAAGCACACTGGCAGCTTATTACTGTAAAGTTACACTAAATCAACACATTGAAGGGAACTTGGGTCCAGCTCAACGGTCTAAATTGTTAGAATCTCATATTTATCTAATTATAAAATAAAAGAAAAGGAGGTCACAGGTTTCTTGGTGATGCATGACCACAGATGTGGATCAATCTGTTGCCATTTCAGGACTTACAGCTGCAAACTGAAGGGAACGCCAAGCACCTCGAAGCGCTCCATCTCAAAGTCCACCCCGATGGTGGCTTTGTAGTTCCTGTCGAATGTTCCTCTGCAGAACCTGAAGAAGAAACCAGGAAAGCTCTGAACTTTGCAAAGAAAAGCATTAAAAACATTTGAGGATTGAAACTAAGCACTGTGTTTTTCTGTATCAAAACATAGGCTAATAATTTTGATTAATTAATGATGCAGAGCTGATTAAAGTCTCTCATTTCAGAATAATGCTTATTACAGAGAACTTGTTTTAATTTTGTTTGAAAAATTGCTTAAAATTTACCATGTTTGAGGAAAAGATGTCTTTCAGAAGTTCACTTTTTCACATTTTTTATTGGGATTTTATGTGACAGCCCAACACAAAGTGGTACATAATGCTGACAATTTTCTCCTTTTGTCTGGATTTAATTGGGTTTCCATTCACTCCGTTTTATACTCATGAAGTTTGCTACAAGAAACTTTTAGATTGACATAATTAATCCTGCTTAGTGCTTTTAAATCTAAACTAAAGGTTATTAAGGCTTGTTCTTTGACATAGATTTTATTTATTTGTTGTTGCGTCTTGTCTAGGACTCTATTGAAAAGTACGTTTTTTTTATTTATTTACTAAATAAATAAAAAGTACCGACAGTTAAGTGGAAGAAAAATTTTCAGATTTTTTTCTGAAAATAAAAATACTACTACTAATAATAATAATAATTATAATGCACCTTATGCAGCTTAGATGTTTAAAAAGCATCAGTATTTTTTCTTCCACTTTACATAAAACCTCAATACAATTCCTTGAAGTTTGTGGTTATAATATGAGAAAAATGTGTGAATGGATACGTAATATTTATTGTAATGGACTCTGCGTGACTATAAAGTAGTTTGTTCTGTAGCTGCGTAAACTTCGCTCACCTGCTGATTAAACAGGTTTTCCCAACAGAAACGTCTCCCACAACAATGACTTTGGCGATATTAAAGCTGGAAGCAGAAAAGCCAGAAGTGTCAGAAAATACATTTAACTTTGTAAACTTTTGGATTTTTCTAGATCCAATCTAGAATATTTGCAATTCAATGTTAAAGAGTTCAGAATGAATTTGTGAAATTGTATTTCATGGAAATCGTCCCGTAGAGAGATTTCTTAACACAAATTCTTTAGCTAATGGGACTCTGAAAAAACGATGCAACTGGTTCAAAGGTGTAAATATTTCAAAGGACTGACGTTAAATGTGTAATTAAGTCATATTTGTCTTCTTTTCCAAAAATAAAAACAAACGTCTGCAATAACAACAACACAATTCATAAAAATTGTTGGACATTCGTCACATTTTGCTGATGTGTTTCTATGTTTATGTAAGAACATTTCATAACTGTGGGTGTCAACAGGAACCATGCACATGGTTTGATTTTACATTATAATGGAAAATTAATCTAGACGTTGATTTCACACAATCATCTAATATAATGCTCCAATTACTCCTGTATCAGTGTCTTCTTTTGTATGTGGTAATTTGTTTTTGTCCCTTTTTTCCTAAAAATAAATCTTCAGCCTTCTCTTGTTTTCAGAATAATGTTGTCAGATATGGAGGCGTCGCAGATGTCTATCAGCTGATCCCTGAGACACACTTTAGCGTGACTTCACGGCCCAAACCAGAGCTAATTCATTTATCTTCAACACATATCTCAGTGTAGAGACCATAAAAACGGATCTTACCTCACGCCATCCGTCTTCTGAACCTGGCATGCAGCTCTCACCTGTGGGTGGAAGCCGTCTTTGGTGTGCAGAGCTGCATTTGGACTAAAACACTAAAACATATTAAACGGAAGAAAACCTTAGATTAACTGAAAGTAGTTTTTCTGGCTGAAAATCAAGAGAAATTTGGATTTAATCTACACCCAAAGATTTCAGATTTGTGCTCATATCAGGACTGAAGGCATCTTTCAACACATTGAAGGTTGCATTTGTAATGTGGTAAGATGTCAAGCTAATAGTTGCAAAATGATAGATAAATACAGAGAAATAGTCAACAATAATTAATGACTTTAACCTCTGTTGTTTACTAACCCACTGTGTCTAAATCCCTTCTTAACTTAGAACTACCTTTATCTAATCTTATAAAACTTCAAATCATGTTTTTGCAAAAATGTGCAGGAAGTGCATTCCCAGATTTGAGTTATCCCTCAGAATTAAGGGATTTTTGAATAATTCTTGTTTTTATGGAACATTATTTGTGTTTACCAACCTTTGGGAGGTGAGTGATGATTCGGTCCTTCTTCACAGGAGGCAACATGCTGCCAGAGTTATTTTAAAACCTAAAGAGAATCACTGCCACACTGTAAGAGACGCATATAGACGTATTTTAGTGCAGGTAACAGTGGCAGTTTGCCATGTTTAGACCACAGGTGTCAAACTCCAGTCCTGGAGGGCCACTGCCCTGCAACTTTTAGATGTGCCTCTGCTGCACCACCTGAGTAGAATAGTAAGATAATTAGCCAGGCTCTGGAGAACTTATCTATGCAAGGAGGGGTAATTAAGCCATTTCATTCCAATGCTTTGTACCTGTGGCACATCTAAAAACTGCAGGACAGCGGCCCTTGAGGATTGGACTTTGACACCCCTGGTATAGCCTCATAAACTGAATCCAATTAACTTAAATTGAAGTTCAGTTTCGTCTAATGTTCTTCATATTTTCTCTAAATCAATAGCTTGCAGAGAGGATCAAAATCAGCTCGTTGGTCTTGGGAAGCAACAAAAATCCACAGAAAGTCATATTGAGAAAAACAACTTGAGAAAACATGGAATATTGGTGAAACTGGACAAACTGGGAGGCTGCCAGGAGCCTGACATTAACACCAAAGAATCTGCAGGAATTTCTGAAATATATTGTTTAAGTTTTTCACAAAGAAACCATCACAGGACGTGTTAAATCTCTTAAAACTCTCTGGAAGACCATGACATTCTCTAAATGGAGCTTTAGACCCCATTTTCTAAAAAGGTAATGCATTCAACACAAAAACAAAACGTTCTCTCCAAAATATGTTAATGTACTTTTTGTGAAGTTTGGTGAAATCCTGAACAGCCAGTTTTGACCCAAAACTATCTGATAAAGTTCAAGAGGCATTTCTGATCAAAATCAACAAAAGATTGGATTCATGAGCGAAACGTTTTTCATGGCTTAACCAACTGAGTCCCATGGATAATCCATGTGATTATCTGGAGAGATCTGTGGACAACAGATGTCCTCAAATTCTGATGGATGTGGAAAATTTTTGCAAGGTGTTTCAACATATTACTACTTTAATTATGTGCAGACTGATTTAGACAGGTTATTGCAATTTTTATGTTTATAAAAACATAAAAACCTACATTCTTGTGGATAATTGCTACAAGAGTTTTTTTTTTCCCCTTTCAAATAAAAAAAATTAAGAAATAACGGCAATTTTATCCATTGTACATGCAAGGTAATTCAGCAAATTCAACAGTCAAAACTTTCTAGCTGTTTCATTGGATCACCAGATTGGACAGCAAAAATTAAAATCTCTACAGAAGAAACCAAAAGAATCTTTGGACTGAAATGCAATCTTTAAACACAAAAAGAAAAATACTTTACCTGAAGCAGATTAAAAGGTGGGATAGTAAATGTGATATAACTCCAGAGATATAGAGTAAAACAAAGCGCTCATAATGAAGAAGTCAGTCTCCAAAGACAACAATCCACACAGGCAAACTGTTCATATAAAGACTGAACAGTCGCTAACCCTATAGGCGAGGAAGATGTGTAAACAGCGCCCCTTAGTGGCCTTTACTTTTTTAACGCACACTACGAAAGTCACTCAGTGTTTATATTGTTCAGAATTGTTTTTTTGTACTTTTCACAATTAAAGTGCCTTTAGGAAGCAAAATGTAGCGAGATAAAGTAGTCTAAAAGGAATGAAAATCTGAAATTTGAACAGCAGCTTTGGAAAAACATTTTGAAATTTATATTTTCTATTAACTTTTATTAGATAACGTTTATGTCTAAAATTGAGGCTATCTGCTTACTTTGTTCCATAAAATATGCTCTTTTGAAAATAAAGAAAATAATCTCTTTTGGGTTTTAGGGATGACGTCATATTACCGCGACGTCCGGGTTTATAAAGCGCTGCAACCTCCTGGTCCTTCCTTTCTGCTGCTGCTCTCTCAGACTAGAGGAGTCTTTACTGTTACAAGGTAGGACATTTTTCTAAATAAAATTCAAGATGCTTTAAAACCGCTGCGTGTCGCTTTAGTAGCAGTGTTGTTGGATAAACGTTGTGTTTTTTGTTAGCTGCTGCAAAATGTAGTTTATTGGGCCTCGGAGAGCCACGTGGTGGACGACGTTAGCACCAGATTTACTGCAAAGACTTGCGATTAAGTTCTTGAATTGCTCAAGTTTCCCTCTCTGAATGAATTCTCAGCTTGATTGCATCTTTTATGCTTTATGCTGCAAGTTATTAAAAGCTTTCTCTTCCTTTTAGGCAGCATGACTCTGACTGACTCAACAACCCTGTCATGTCTGGACCCAACTTCCTTTCTGAAAGGTACATGAAAACAAAATGCTTTCAGCTGTTTCAGTTGAACTTTTGTCAGTGATGAAAACTGTGAATAGGAAGTGCCGTCTGATGCGACAACTGACGATGTTTCTGTCACTGTTCTGAGCTTCAAGCCCAGATGGGTTTAGATTGTGCTGTTAACTATATCTGTTCAATAAATATACATTTTCCTTTACCAGATTTTTCACTTTCTGGAAGCTGAAGAGGACAGAGTTGGGATGAAGGTACTTTCTTCTTATGTAGCTTTAATTGATGTAATTTAATTGTTGCTTTTGTTATGATGAAACTTGAACTAATACAGCTGGAATTACCGGCAGATTGTTCAGTGTTGATCACTTAGTTTCTGAGCGTTAATTAGCAGTAACTTATTTTATGGAGGCAGATCGACTAGTTGATTGATCACAGCTAATTTAACCTTTCATTTCCGTATTTTCTTTAAAGGTGCCAACATGGTGGCAAGTTAACTGAAATCTGATTTCCCTCCAAAAAACATGGAGCCTCTCATTTGAAGTGGATCTTGGTAAGCTTTAACATGTTGACAGCTATTATTCATCAGATTAAATTTCCCTTTCTGTCGTCAGGTGGGTTAAAACATGCTGCATCTTAGTTTAATAGAATTAAAAGGACTTTGTTTATCAGAGCCCTGCATCTGAGCATCATTTGATCAGTGATGAAAATCTGGAATAGGAAGTGCCGTCAGATGCGACAACTGACGATTTTTCTGATCCAGTTTTCTGAGTCATTTAAAATTTATCCGAATTTTCTCAGCAGGAATATTTCTGCTCTAACTCTTGTTTTCTGTCCTGCAGATGCTGCTGCCTCCTGAACACATGGATCAGAAGGTAGTCATTGTGTGTAAAATGTGTTTTACTTTGCTGAATTGTTGTGATGAAAGCTAAACTGAGAAATGCTGGAATTACCGGCAGATTGTACAGTGGTGATCCTTGGTTTTCTGAACATCTTGAATCGCAGCGTCAAATCTTCCTTTGAGTTTTTAGGGAGACTTAACTTTTTTTTTTCTTCTTCTCTCTATGTAAGGATCAGACATGGAGGCTATCGCACTTTGTCCACGTCTCTGTGGTAAGAGATGTATATTTAATTCAATCGCATGAAAGTGTCATGTGAGAAACAGGAAAATGTCTTAGTCTTTATTCAGAAGGTTTCTCCTTCCAGGAATAATGAGTTTTTGCATCATAAGAATTGGAGGCTAAAAACAACTTCCTGTTTTGGTGCATCTGCTGTGGGATTCCTGCTCATCTGAAATCTAACTGATCTCCTTTTTCTCAGGTGATGGAGCAAGTGAAGTTTGGAGGAAAAATACCCAACTACTCCTTTTGACATCAACCAAACCTGACTACAGTCTGTCATTTGGATTCTTGCTAATGCTAATTGACAGTATTACTAATCCTTCTAGCTGTGTTGTCTGAACTGTCAGGAACATCTTGAATGCTAATATTTTTAGGCAATGAAATATGTGCTTCTGGGGTTTCTTGATATAGGTTGCTCTTCTATAAGCTTGTACAGTCTGGATAAAATGCTGCATAATAAATATAGAAGGTGTTGCATATTTAAGATTCAACTGACTTGTCATTGTGGCCTGTTAATAAATCCATACCTTTTTAAAAAGTATTGAAACTGGCATGTTTCCACTGAAGCTGTGATTAAATTATCACCATAACTGACACACATACTTTGGATAGTAAACATTTTTCAAGCCTGCAAAAACAAAAAACCTTAAGTAACTTTTGGAGTAGTTTCTAGTGCAAATATCAGTATACTTGAAATAAGACCAACTTAAAAGTAACTTTACAAGAACATAAGTCTTTAAGAAAATGTAATATTGGTTGGTGGAAAACATCTGTCAATATTAAGGAATTATTCACTTAAAACAAGCTTCTATATCTTGATAAAAAGATACCTTAAAGTTAGTTTTTCTTATTTCAAGTGTGCTAAAATTACTTGGTAAGATTTTCTTTTTGCAGTGCAATAATTGCAGAGAACTCCACTGAGTTTCTGTATCACTTTTTCACACATTCAAAACACAAAATTCAGGCAGCAGAGAAGGTTGAACCAGAAATTTTATTAACTCATTGCCCACTGAAAAGATAAAAACTTTCCCCAGTAAAATATCTTAAACATCTCATGGCTAATGGTGACCGTATCCCAGGAGAATAAAACAAAACTCATAAAAAGCACTACACATTTACTGGATTTTACCCAGTGTGTACTGTTAGCTTGTTTTTTTTTTTACTGACCTGAGTTTATTTCAACCTGCATTTGGCCTGTAAACTCTTCTCCAACAAGTGTTTTCATGTGAAGGGGGATTTCTTTCCTTTTCAGAGGGATATTTACTAATTTCTACAGTATTTTGAGAAGTTAAATAAAGTGTTTAGATTGTGCTCAAATCTGCAGACGAGATGGTTCAAAAACACAATGAGTGACAGGAGTATTTACTGAAGTTTCTTTTTCAATGTTTTTTTTTTTTTGTGAAAACTTACGACAACCTTATTCTAATCTTATGAACTCAGATGAAAGTCAAGTGAAACGCAGAGATGTTCTTGAATTATGCCTGGTGTCAGTCCTCCTCCTTCTCAATGTAGGTCTTATTTGCAGAGCGGGCCATCTGTCGGGCCATGTAGCGATCTCGTGCTGAAGTCACAGTCTGATCGGTGCTGCGCTTTGCAAACTTGTTTGCCTTTTCCTCTGCCTCCTCACCCTCTTTTTCCTGTTTGTCATCTTTTTGCTTTGAGGCCTGCCTGACTGATTCTGCATCATCAGCATCTTCCTCATTCACTCCTGCCTTTTCCCTCTCTGGCTCTTTCTTCCTCTCCTTCTCTTCCTCCTGATCTTTGTCCCTCCATTTGTCTTCTTCTGAATTCCTCCTTTTATCCTTTTCGCCATTTTTCTCCCGCTCTCTCTCTCTTGGGCTTCTCTCCCTCTTCCCATGCCTTTCTTTAGGACTTCTTTCCCTCTTTCCATGCCTTTCTTCCCTCTCCGAATCCCTTCTGCCTCTGCTTCTGTCATCGTCTCTACCTCTGTCTCTGTCTCTATCCTTCCGTCTGTCCCGGTCACTTCTTCTGTCGTCCCTTTCCCTCCCATGGTGTCTGTCTCTGTCTCTGTCCCTCCCTCTGTCTCTGTGGCTCTTCTTATGTCTGTCTCTGTCCCTCTCTGTTCCCTTCTCCTCTCCACTCCCGGATGAAGGCGACCTCTGCCTGTACTGACGATTTGAGTGACCTGAGGCTCCACCTGGTTTATTAAATCCAGTCTTTGGCTTTTGGTCCTCCTCAGAGTCGCTGCCTGAGCTGGGGATGTTCTCCTGGGCTGGAGGGGACGGAGCAGGCGAGGTTCTCACAGCTTCTTTTGAGGATTCTGAAGGTTGATTTCTGTGGAGTGAAAAAATACATTAAGAGAGATTAAATTTACCAGAAGCTTTAAAAATAATAGCGCATTAATTTAACTTAAACTAACTTGTTAGCTGAGCGATCTGGGATCTCTTCCTCTCCAACAGTCTGATTCAGCAGGTGTCGATAGAAGCCGCTCAGATCTTTCTGCTTCCTCACGTCCAGAGCAGCTAAATGGGAAAAAAACCAAACAAATAAGTATAAATTACATCATCTCTTACATAAATATGAAATGCCCTCTCACGGAAAGACTGTATAGTCACTTACGCATCAGAGGGTTAAAAGAAAAAAAACAGAATAAATGTTTGGGTTGTGCAACTGCAATAAAAGATTACATCGATTTAAGACGTTTAAATAACTTTTTTATATATATTTTTACCTTTTGTGCTTGTTTACTCAATAAGTGAACTACACTAAGACACAAACTTTGTTTCATTTAAACTCAGAACAATGTGATATAATAAGTGCAGTGCGAATGCAGATGGAAAGCATTAGTCCAACCTTCTATCTCTGCCTGTCTTCTCTCTCTCTCCTCTTCCTCCTTCTGCTCCTCCAGCTTCTTCTTGTAGGCCGACGTTACATAGGCCTCTTTATCAGCAAACTTCTCCCCCTCCGCCTCCCTCTCCTTCTGAATCTTCCGCTCATCTCTCCGCTCTTGTTCTTTCTTTCGCTCCTCCACCGCTTTCATTAATTGGTGGATATATTTAGGCTGAAACAAGAGAAAAAGATAAAAAGATTTGCTCTTAAGGCTTGTGGTTTGTTTTTTATTAAACCACACTGAATGAGACAACCGTTATAATCAGAGCAGCTACATGCATCAGACAGCGTTTAGGATAAGAGAATTTACCCTTTTGTCAGCTCCTGTCAGGACTTTCTTGCTGCTCTCAAGTTTCTGCTTTTGCATGTCATCGTAGACTGCATCGTAGTCGTAAACGGTGCTGTCCTGCTCCAGGGCCTTCTGCATCTCCAAACGAGTCTTTGAACAAAAAAACGGGAAGAAAGAAAAATGGACAGACTCCAGAAAAATAGCAAATTGCAGAGAAATGACACTTAACAAAACCAACAAATATTTTATTTCCCCCACCTGTTTCATCATCTTCTTCTTGATAGCCTCCTTCTGTAGAGTCTCTCCAACTGACGTCTGAAGAATGAAACATGACATTTGGTGTTTGGTAGAAATGAATTAAATTTTCCTCTACATTGGCTACCGACACATAGTAAACTCAAAAGTTTACTCACTTCGTCATCTGAGTCATCTCCAAAAACTGAGGGTTTTGGCAGAATTGTGTTTTTTGAGCCTCCTTTCTTCTGGGGCAAGATAAGCCCATACCTGAAGGACAACAACAGCATTTATTAAACTCTGTCTGGTGGTATGTGTTTACACTAAGGGTTAATTATAAAACAACAACTGGTATTAAGAAAAGACAAGAAGAGACATACTTATGGTAAACACTGCTTTCTTCATGAAGAACTCAAACATTATAGTTAAGAGAAACAGCATCTTGAGCTGTAATAGTCCATGTCTTTGTGACAATACTTTCAAGTTTTAAAGAAAAGAACGTTGCAGTTCAGTTTTGCAGCTATGGGGCAATGTTCACGAAAAAACCTGAAGATATAATCCAAAAACAATGTGCATTTTTGTGTGTTCATATTAAGGAATTGGGATCAACTGGCACCAGAGGAATGAATATAAACGAACTGTAAATGCACACAAACAGCCCAACTCTTCCCTGCAGTCAGATGTTAGAAGATATTTACTTCAGTAGTTAAAACCATAAACAATTTGCAAAACAACTAACGGAATATTCAAGCACACACTGGCGAACATCATGCTAAACGTATCAAAGATTTGTGTTTTGCACACGATTTTTGGCAAAACTGCGTCGCTTCAGAGTATAAATGGGATGCTAGTAGATGCCAAGACTGACTAACGCTCTCCGATTACATTCACGAGTTAGGTTACAGTTAAAAGTTACATTTTAACCAGTTTAAAAAGAAATACACATTTATAAAAACTGAAGTTAAAAAAAGTCTTGATAAACGAAAGCTACCTCTCTGGTGTAGGTTAGCAGCGTAACGTTAACTGTTTTCAAACAGCAGCAATACAAATCTGACATTTTTAATAATTCAGTGAGTCCCATATTTACATTATAAAGATAATAATATCAGAAACAACACCAAACGGTTTTATTCTAAACCAAAAAACATTCACTCATAGCTTTAGCCTTGTTAGCTTGTTTTAACTTACTGTTTTGTAGGGAGCGCCATCTTTGCCCTGCTGACTGCGATCGTGCACAGCAGATTCGACACACAAATATCACGAAAGTATTTCACTGCACAAACGTAATAAACGCTATAACGCATATATTTTAAATTATGAACACAACCACTGCAAACACGAGGTGTATTTTTAGTGATATATTTCTTTATTAAAATAGATTTAGGAGTTCTTTGAAATTAGAAAATTCTAACAGAAATGTCCATTAGTCATTTATTTATAATTTTTTTTGGCTTAATGTTTTTATGTTTTAAAAAGATTTATACGTCGTATAAATCTCAGTATTGTACAGTTTTAAAATCTTAGTACAGGTACAAGTGTCACAATTGCTTCTGCCACTAGGGAGCGTTATTGCACCAAAGTAATAATATGTTAATTTAAACATTATAATGATGTTTAGATCCAATCATAATGGTAGCTCTGTGTAAGTATGACAATTTCTTTGCATTAAAAAGATTTATTCAGCATGTGAGACTTCAGGTTTTTTCTGAGGCTTTTCGTTGCTTACTGTGTGGACACTCAATATTCCTCTAAGCCGATACATTTGATCATATTCAAGGTCTAAAAGGTACTTGAGTTCATAATCAATCAATTATCTAATGTGTTCAAATGATGCATGTTTGTCAGATTAAAAGTACATTTTGAAAATAACATTTGAGCTGGTATTTAGCAAATATTTCAATAAGGTCACATTTCTTTAATTTTTTATTGTACAAAATAACAAAATGTCAAGCTTTCATAGTTGTAAGTGGAAAATTATCATAATTAACAGAAACTAAAGTTTGAAAACATCAACTTGAGCATAATTAATCTCAGTAATCTGTTTCACTTGCTGAATTGTGTTATCAAAATAGCAGACATTTCAATAACATTCTAATTTATTATGCATGACTCTGTAATGACTGGTAAGAAGAAAACAACTGAAACTACAAACAGTTTGCTTCAACCAAATAAGGGACACAGCAACCAGTTGGAAAAAGTTCATCTTTCAGCAGAAAACTAAACAGAATGATTACCAGTAGATCACAATATGTCCATGTGTTTGAGGGGCACAGTCTAAGTCCAAATCTGCATGGCAGATACATTAAATGTGATAAATATGAATTAATTTAAAGTTAATTAAATTTAGCTTAAAGTACTATTACTTTATATTTTTAGGGACACAAATGTGCTGCGTAATTTAAGTGCTTTTGACTATAAATTTTGTTTTTATTTTTTGTTGTGTGGTGCCATTGCTTGTTTGGACACAGTGAGATTCAAACTATATCCAACAGAAATAAATGATCTTGCGAATTAAAATGGTGATTCTAACAATCCTGCTAAATCCAGTTAAGTTTATCAAGTTAAGATGGCCACAGGTCTTACTGAACATGCATGGAGCCCATGGTTTTCTTGTGTTTCAAATACAATAATTAATATTAAATAGGAGCCCCAGGGATACAGTACATCTCTGTCGAAATACTGTAAAAATTAAAAGTGATTTTTGCTGTGGTTGTCAGAGTAGAGCTGCACAAGCAATAACAGCATCTGCGGACAGAAACTTTACATGGTTTCATTGCTGTCTCGCCTCTGTTTCTGTAAGTGTTAAGCCATTATGTTGGGGCAGATCACAGAGCTCATGGCTCACCTGTGATTAAACCTGTGGTTTCATATTCCCACAGCTTCTTCTGAATGAGTCTAAATCCAAAGACTATTATCTCTGTCATAATCTGCATCTCATCTCCTCTCTACACTTACTGCTAATCCCCCTGGCACAAATAGAACAGCCAAAGCAGCCTGACACATGAATGAAAAGAGTTCTGATAGAGGGAGCTCAGGTGTGAATGACTAAAATGACACACAGGCGGTCATAAACACAAAGGATGTTAAAAGAAGGGACAAAAATGAAATATAAAAATTCCTCCTCATGCTTTTGAATGACGCATAAATAGAAGAGAACTGACATCAACCAGGAAACGACATGAATGGTTTGAATATTTGTTTCAGATTGGCTCCAAGTGTTGTGATTCATCGCTTTAAATCTATAATTTTTTTGACATTCCAGTCTGTAAACAACTCATAGTAATAACTACAACAATTTCTCCTCATATGCATACTGCTGCACAGTCTGGTATCTGGGCTGTGCCGCCTCTTTCAATGACACACATACAAGTGTTTGTTACAGGCTGTGGTTCCTGTTATCATCAATCTGTGCACGGGCCTCAGGCGGTAAAGATGACACTGCAGCAGTAAAGGTTTAGACAGACAGGCTACATCACCAGACTTGTGAAATGTTACCCAACTTCCTACAGCCACTTCACTTTGTATATGCAAATAAAAAAATGTACGAGTATAAAATTGTTTTAAACTAAAGAACTAAAAAGTAGCAGCCTAACAATGCTTATTTTGTAAAATGATCTATTGTCTGTAAATAAACTCTTTGTGTATTATGAGAATTTTCTCATAAACACTTCTCACCAGCTCTGTGGTGATGAACTGCAAGCTATTGCGAATCACAAATACACTGCTCAAAAAAATAAAGGGAACACTCAAATAACACATCCTAGATGGACAGTTTGATTTCACAGAAGTTTGATTTACTTGGAGTTATATTGTGTTATTTGAGTGTTCCCTTTATTTTTTTGAGCAGTATATTTTAACTGAACAAATGAGAAATGACAAAACAAATTTATTAAAAATGAATTTGAAAATGCCATCTTTGAATTTGTCACTGTTTGTACTTTCCCTGGTGCTATTGCTGTTCATTTTATTCTTTTTACTTATTTAGCAGCTCTGTCTGTTGATTTGTTTTTCAATAGTTTGCATCTCCATTATCAGAAATCCCTGTACAGCTGTTTTAATTTGTGTTTTAGTCTCTATAATTTCCCCAGTAATTTTTTATTATTTGTGGCTTTTCTGAGCCATTTTTAGTAAGTGTGTTATAGTTTTGAATAAAGCTGAGTCTATTGTTCCCACAGATAGAAAGTGATGGGTTTTAATACTGCATTTTTTTCATGAATGCATAAGTCTTCTACTTCCACAGGTAATAAGGTTTTGCCATACTTGGTTATTTAACCCCATGGTAAATTTGTGTTTTTGATCATTTTTCATACATTTTTTTCAGGTACAGAATTAAGTTAAGACATTGTCACTTGCTTTGACAACTGATGATACAAATTAATTTTGCATAATATATGTAAATGTTTCCCTTCACAAAATATATAATTGCTTTTTTGTTTGTCTGAAATGTTAGATAAGCGTATTTGTACTTAAGTTTATCAAGAATCGCGTTGTGCCCCCTGCTAATAGGGAGACATGCCTCTCTAACATTCTTCAGCCAATTGTTATTTCAGTTACCAACAAACTTCAATGACCATAAGACATGGTTAGATTGCAGGTGGACTGTTAAATCCATGACAAAGACTTATTTATTCAGTTTAATCTAGTTTTGTTAAATTATACCGGAGGAGGTCTCTGAGGGACATGTTTGTGTGCATCTAATGATTATACCGTATTTGTCAGGAAAGAAATTCAAGTTTTTTCATTGAAATTCATAACTATGTTGTTAGAAGTTAAAATATTGCTGAGACACACTCCTCACAGCTGCTTTGTTTACACCCGGCACTCAGACGGTTAATCGAGATTGACAAGCTGGGGATAGTTGCGCATGCGCAGCTGAAACTGACAGAGGAAACAGCCGGGGAGTAGTCAAACTGTCCACGACCAGAGAGAAAGAAGAAGAGGAAAAACAGCCAGAGGAACAAATAACTCGGCTTTTACGGAGGTTTCCCCCTCTCAGGAAGCTATGCTCTTCTCGACGCCATCGGTTCCTCACAGGTGCCCCCTTCCCGGTCGCTGAATGGCGCTGGTTACCGTACAGCGTTCACCGACCCCCAGCACCAGCTCCAGCCCCTGCGTTTCGGTGAGAGCCGTTTTCATTTTTGCTCTTAATTTAATTCACCCTCCTCTCTTGTAGCTTCCACTGTCACCTTAAACCACATGTTCTGGTCGTCGAAGGCGGCCCACGGCTCCGTTTCCGCTGTCTTTTTTAACGGCTGCTGGCTGTCTCCAAGTGCTTCGCCTTTGTACCCGTGCGCATGCGTGAAATATAGCACATCATTTTTCAGTTAGTTACTTCATGCAAAGTAAACCTGCTCAGAAATTGCGTCCTGGTCTGTGTTGATCGTAATTAGTTTTCAAAACATCACCCCATTGCCTTCCAGAGAAATTAGGCTTTACATAATGTTCCTTTAAAATGGTTGTTGTATGTACATTTCCACCCATATACTTAACTAAGTTCCTCTCTTTTATCTGCTCTACATGTGTGAGGTATTGTTTCGGCTATACGAGAACAAACAAAATACCATGGGATTTGTGCTTCCTCTTAAAGCAGTTCTGTGAACTTTCTTTGTATATGGCCGAATATGGACGTGTGTGTCTATGTCTTTGCATGTCTGTCACCTCCCCAGACACTCTGTATAGTCTTCCCCTCTCTTCCTGTTTCTGTGTGTGGTGTTATGTTATGGTGTGTTGTGAAGGTAGCCCCATGCAAATGAGAAACACAGGTGTTTTTGGAGTTGTCCTTTCCTTTGGAGGTCTAAGGTCCAGAGAAACAGGAACCACCCCCTAAGCCTGAAATGAGAGAGGAAGTAATCTACAAGCAAACTTGTACACACAAAAAAATCAGGCTTGTGTGCACGCTTCCTGTGTAGGTGCAGCTGTTTGTGTACTGTTTGTGACGCCTTAGGCAGTGAAGTTCATAGATTTTTTTTTTACCTGTACATGCTTGCTCAGAAATGCGAGTGTCATTGTGTAATTTGAAAAACGCATGTAATCTGGAGAGGTTGACGTATATTTTTGCCACTTAATAAAAGTACATTAATGTACTTGGTGTTAGTTATTGTAGTTATACACTTGAAGTTGTGCAAATTGTAAATTTTGAAGGATATACTGACAAAAAATGGTTTTTTTTGTGTTTTTTTTTTTAGTAATTTGCCTGCAAATCACTAATCAGAGGGTCACTTGTCCGATTTAAATCCCAGCCCATTTCATTGGGTCATCTCTGCAGAAAGATTACTTTGCTTAGTGAGTGGTTATTCTCCATTTTTTCTTAAGTTTATATAGGTAATTTGTTTGTATAACAATACTATAACTTTTCTGCTTTAAATAAAAACAATTAGATCACCCATCCTGTGATCTGGTTCCCTATCTCCAGCAGTCATTGGACATAAGGCAGGGTACACCTTGGACAGGTCATCAGTCCATCACAGGGCAATAAACAGGCTTGACAAGCAGGTAAAACAACCACAAGAGATGGAGATCAATGAACAGAACAGTCCGGTTTTTGGACTATGAGTGGAAGTTGGAGTCTTAAAGAAAACCACAGGAGAAAACATGCAAACGCAATGCAGAAAGAGCCCAGGCAAGGATTCGAACCCGGAACTTTCTTGGTGCAATCAATACCTTTGTAATTGATTTGTGGCAACACTGTGAAACTGCTGAAAGAGTCCTGGCTTTCATAGTGCAAATCTCCAACACTGACCCAAACCTACGCCATCCAGTCAAACATAATTGCTAAAGTGTTTCAGAATTACAGTTGCCCTACAAGTAAATTCGTATATCAGATTAATAATCTATTTGCTTTTCACTTGCTATGTTCCCGAATAAGACGCTGATGATAAGTTACTTTTTAAAAAGAAAGAATTTCAGTCTTAGTACAATGGCCTTGAAAATTTACCCCATGCCTTTTGTATTCTGAGAGGAAAACAGGTTCTGTGAGTAGGCATAGTGATAACTGCCTTGCTGTGCACACACACATTTGTCTTGTTTTCCTCAGGAATCACAAAAACAAACAGCATAGAGGAGAGACTGCTGCAATTATTAGTAGCCAATCTGAGTTTTAATCTTATTTTAGAGGTTTAACTTTTGACCCAGGGAAAGAAAAGCTGCTCAAGTAATGGAGTAAATGGTAGGGAAGTGCTTTCAGGTGGAAATATGCTTTTACCTTGTGACCTGTGCTCAAATACTGCAATAACAAGTTGCACAGCTTCCCGTATTTGAATACATATGATGTGTGTTGTATGAAGTCGTTTAATGAAATGCCAATTAGCTGTTTACCCTCAACATGTTTTTTGTAACATTTCCTTGAACTATGCCTGAGTTAGGGGAAATCCATCGTGTGACGCACACATGCTGAAGCCATCCGTTGGCCTCTTGATTACAATCTTTTTAGTATTTTTCTAATGAAGGCAGATAATACAGGCTGTTGTACTTGAGCAGAAACTTGTGCTGAGTTTCTGTTGCCTGTTTTGCTCAGGCCTCACATTTCCATTCACCTTGGAAAATTCTCACATTTTCATGTATGCAAAATGTTTGTTTTCTTATCCAAACAAAGTTCAGGTGGTAGCAGCATGTGACACACCTGCATAAAAAACCAGAGGTCAATCTTCTAATGCAAAATCAAAACCTACCATGTTTACGATAAAGTTATTTTCATTTGTGCAGTCGTTCAGAGAGCTGCCTTTTTGCTCATCACTGGTATAACTGATTTTTTTCCAAAATTGTGACTTGTACGATATTTAAATGTTATGCCACCATACAATACAAGGACACATATTACTATATACGAATTAGAGTTTTTTAGGTTTGTTCACTGATACTTTATTTAGTTATTTTTGTTCGAATAAGCCATGAACAGAGCAATCATGTGATTGGACTCATGTTTCCAGCTGCTCATAGTTTACCTCAGACATGCATCTGTGCTTAGGATTTATTTGAACTGTCTCCTGGGCTGTTCTGTCCGACAATGGAAACCTGCGGATACGTTGGCTGGAAGAGGATGAGCACCACCCGTTGCGGTTATTATATTAAGCTACAGCCACAGCAGTGTTGTCAGAACTACCAATGATAGTTTAACGCGATTTTAATCTTTTTTTTCTGAGATGGCTTGATCAGAATCTTCCTATCCTCTTTCTACTCTGGCATACAAAATATGCCAAGGTCATGTTTGCAATTTGCATGAATAAATCAGAAAATAATACTCCATTGTAGCTTTCTTCCTTTCTTCAGTCATCTTTTGTCTGTACTCATTGTTGCCCACTATCAACCTATCCACCCTTGCCTTTTGTAAAGCTGCTGATGTTTTAGTAATGTCGTTAAGGCTAGTTAGAGTAAACAAGATAAGTACCGGGCATTAGAAGATAAGTACCAAGTGATCATCTGCTGCCAAGCCTAGCCTTTTTCATTTAACGAGGCTTCATATTACGTTTATTTACTCTTTGGCTTTCCCCATCTCCCAGCTTGTTGGTGTTTGTGTGTGTGAAAATGTTATTCTCTGCCCAGCCACACCTTAAAAACAGAATGAGATCATTTTTCTGCAGAGTGTGTAAATTGAGTTGGAGCTGAACTCTGCCCCTTTCGCATGGCTCTGCCAGGCAGCACGCTATAGATGCTACTTGTACTTTTATTCTCTTTGTGTGGCTCCTGTGTGTGAATGTTAAAGTTGCTGTTTTTTCATCCATCATAACAGGTTATTTTTTATGTTTGACTATAAATTGTTTGGGATTCTGTCTCTTTTGGAACTAACTTAATACATAACGTCTTGTATGTTTTTTTTATTATTTTAATTCATGATAAAATCAGCTCAACAGTACAGTTTCATGACAGCAGTTCCAATAGTAATTGTCTTTCTGTTTCCACCTTTAAAACAGAACCAGTGGTTCGTCATTTGGATCTGGTTTGAATGCCATTGACAACTTTGACACTTTTTTTTTTTTTTTTTTTGCTGTTTTCCAAACAATTAAAATTTATTACAGATCACAAACTGCCTTACAAAGGCTGTTTTTAGTTTAGGATAATACACTCTAGATTTGAGAATAGTGTTGCACATTTTAAAATTGAACAGGTGCCAGAAAACTGTGAAATAGTTTTTCTTTTTATCCACTGTTGAATTGAAGGCCAAAAATCTGACGTTTGAATTTGAAAAAGCATTCAGTTTTTAAAAAAGGACATTAATGGTAACCATATTTACCTTAAACTATGGCTTTGCAATGTTAGTAAAACGTGAAATTCCAATATCTTTGTTGTATTTTGCAATAGAAATGTAAAATCTGATTAAACCAACATACCTCACTCTTTTTCCAGTTTCACAATAATGCCATGGCTCACCTTAGATGTTAGCAAGTTTAATAAAGAATGTACATTATATTTTTTAATCTGATATATTATTTGTTTGTTCCCAGGAGTCTGGTAGTGGGGAGGATGATCGCCGCTCTCAGCCGAGGAGGTAATAGTTTTAGCCCCATGTTTTTTGTCTCTCCTATGAAACTCATAATTTTTGTGTGTGTATGTGTGTTGACTATGATTTCTATGTCCTAAATCCAATGTTGTTATACCAGGTTAAACTTGTGGTTGTATGATGCATCAGACCGTCTTTCATTGTAAGTCTGATGTGACTGAGAGCTGTTGCTGCTGTTGTCTCATCTCAGTCCATGGTTGCCCCTCGCTGCTGCGGAGCTGGGGAGTTGGTTTACCCGCTTTCACTCAAACACAGCTGTAACTGCTTTTAACTCAACAGTGATCAGTAATCACATCTGTTGCCAAATGTATTTAAATGTTGAGCACGCTTACTCCTTTGTTAGACTTAATCACAAGTGAAAGCCTGAAATCCTTTGGTGATAATTGATGGTTATTTTCTGTCCGTCCTTTAGAGGGCAGCAGCGCTTGTGTTGGGCTGATGTCAGTATGTGGGTCAGGGAAGCTGCCCTGCTGATCCAGGGACAGATTGGTAACCACTCCCAAATTCAGAGCATTTGTGTGTCTGTCTGGTCGTCAGAGCTCTGCGCCATCCCTCTGAGAGAAATGACTGTCTGTATTTGTGCAGCTGGCATGGAAATCTTTGCTTGCATATAGGGGTTTATTATGTGTGTGTTTACATAGTTAAAGGTACACAATCAGATATCATATTAACTTTGAATAGTTGAATAAATTTTACTTTCAAATCCTGATAAAGACTGATATGACATTTATATCATCTGATCTGAAAGGAAATCAGTTTCTGAAGATTTGTAGTAAAATAAGGCAGCATTTGGCTGAATTTTTCTTTTTTTGCCTCATGATAGTCAAGTTCTATATAGAGGATCTATTATCTTTTTTTATTATTTTTTTAAGTTCATTCAGTTATTATTATAGAGCATTCAGTTTCAAGACTTGGCACTTTTCTTGACCTTCAGTGATGTTTACTTCTCCTGTTTCTGAACAGCACCATGCCTTCAGTAAAAAAGCTTTTAGTTTAGAGAAGTAGGAGATAAAATTTCTTCTTTAAACTTGTTTAAGGGCGATGGTGCAGAAGCTGATAACTGGAGGTTATCTGAAATCCAATTTTTGGTGTGTGTCAAGCCAATAAAAATTTTCAACATACTATTTTCCTGGTTTAATGTACTTCTGATAACAGGCTTGAGAAAATGTCTGTCACTCATACATTTCAAATGCCAGTAGTTGGTTTGAAGATACTTTTGTTTATGTCTTCGCTACTAAAACAAAAACAAAACACTGTAAAATTAAGTTTATTCAATAATCTGATATTTATCTGTTTTATTTCTGTAAAAAGAACTGTACTGTATAAGAAATGCTATATTTGCATACTCATTTGCTGTCAAACTTTGATTTTTATAACCAAAGGTTACAATTTCTCCAACTTTTCTACTCATTTACTGAACCATTGTAGATCAGTTGTTCTTTCTTGGTAGTTAAACTTTTGGTAAGCATTGTGGAAATAAATAATAACAGATAAATAATAAATTAACAATCTTAATGAAGAATTTGTATTACATCATGTTTCCACTGATTGTGTGAAGAGGCTCATATCGGATATGACCCAGGATCTAAACAAAGTAATGCTGAGCCACCTCCTGCTGATTAACAATATTGATCAGATTATAGAAAATTGTTGTAAATCACAGTAATTCAATGTGGAAATTAAGTGGCACATCATGGCTGAACCATAACATCCCCTGGAAGACGACTCCTTTTCATACTTAAAAAAATCAAGTATAAATTGATCAAAGGGGAAAAATAATCAAATTCTCAAAGGCTGTGATGATCACATTCACTCGTGATCTGACACGGTTTTCTGTCTGCTGTTTGTTGAATTTAATGGCGTATGTTGGCGTGCCTGCATTCAGGTGAATACTTACCCATTTTAATCAGTCTTTGCATCTTGTTAAACTAACTTCGCCCAACTTGTCCTGCCCTGGGTTTTGTAAACTGGCCAGGTTGCTGTTTTGATGGTCAAGAATCCCTGACAGCTGGCATTATAATTATAGTGCTGTCCCAACTTTTCTACAGTCTTCGTTTATAGCTCACAATAGAAACCTTTGTTTCCTCCCTGGGATTTTTGTTTGGATTTGGAGAGCCACTGTAACCAGAAGTTACTGCTGGTGGAGAACCTGAGTATTATCCTCTACCCAAAGCTGAAAAACGTCAATATAAATTTCTCCAGCTGTCACCAAAATAGTGGGATTATAGTAATTATAGTAATTTAGTGGGACAAAAGTCAAAGTTTCCACATGTATGCCCATGCAGTGCAGGACTTTTTAACCGGAAGTATTTCTTTTTTTCTGTGTAAGAGAGTAGTTTTGTATAATGTTGTTTATTCAGATAAAAATAAGCATGATTTTTTTTTCTTTTATATGCACGTGTTAAATTTTTTTTCCTGACAATTCCTAGGAGGTGGATAGACTTGTTGAAAGAGTAATAGTGCTTTTTTAATTTGTTAGGATGCCACAAAATTAAATTTGTAACATCCGAAACATCCATCCTAAAAAAGCTGCAGGGTATCAAAGAGTTAATTTCTTTAAGAAGGCTTTTTATTTAAGTAGGGATTTATTTTATTAATAAATAGAGCATGATATATTCATCTTTAGAGTGCAACTGCATATCATGTTTTTTAAAAAATATGCTCCAGGGAAGCTGGATGTTGGTATGAACAATGGGTTCATTGTGTTCATAAACAAACATAAATTTATAAAATCTAATCCCAACTATATCTTAAAGTCTTGGTTCAATAATTCTGCGATGCCAAAAGTAACACATAAATCCAATATTACCGAGCAGAAACAAAACCCTTGTCAGAGGCCAGTGCGCGTTTTCTGCAGCAGATGTTCATTCAGACTCGGATGTGGTGATGCAGCGGTTGTGCCTACGTAAGCGAGGCCCACTGCAGCGCTGCTGATTAAACCTTGTGACATCAGCACTCTATGGCGGTAGCTAAAGCAGCAGCATTCACTGGGAGACCCACAGAGGGGACATTACAAAGAGACTGAGGATTTAAACATGATTCTCTCATAGTTTTGATCAGTATTATAAGGGCTCAGTATTCGTGAGGGCTCAGTATTCGTGAGCCCTTATAATCTCACATTCTAGATGGAGGAAAAAAACAGAATGAGGGTTTAATTTATCATTTCAATTCAACCCTGTTGTAACTTGGTGCGCAGAAAGTATTTTGCATCATTGATGAGACTGTTAATAATCTGATTTAACAGCTCCTGTGATATTCCTGCTGAATAGCGAGTGTGTGTATTCTTAAATTATATACTTAAGGCTCTTCTGTGATCAGTAAGGTCACTGTATGTGTTTATACATGTGGCAACAGTTGAGTAACAGTGGAGTGTCTAGTGTCTGCTTGCACAAACCACATCCTTGCCTTTGTCGCATGTCATTGGATGCTGTGAGTTTCAGCAGACAAACAGAGCAGTCAAGTGGAACTTGAGAAATGGCTTCAACAACACAAACACAAACATAACCCCCTGCTGGCCTCTGACCTTTTCTAGCTCGACATGTGATGTGTGGTACAAATAATGATATTAATACTCCCTTATCACTTGTAAAAGTGTGTAACAAAGAATCAGAGAACTATGTAAAGGTTCTTGTTGAGGGAAAAAAAGTATTGTTGGCCAGGTAAACAGTGTTTACATGTTATTTTGGTAACTATCAGATTATGAAGGTGATTAAAGATTGCTGCAAGTATTCTGGTCTCAGCAATCTTCTCCTTGATCAAAGAAGACCAGAGATGACCTTTGAATGCCCAAAAATAAATGTCTGCGGACAGACCCAATAAGTAAAACATGAGGCACAGCACATAGACCACTGCAGTTGTTGTTTATCCTGGAGAGTGTTTTGCTGTCAGGTGGTGGCCCTCAGCATGTAACGTAGCCTAAAAACTGAAACCATGTGTGATCAGCAGGTGGCGTGACCCAAGTCGATGGTCAGGTTTCTACTACACATGGGAAGGCTGGACTGTCAATTTTGATTTCTCAATCGTCTTTTTCCGTTGTTGTTGTTGTGGAAACGCCCACGGTGTCAGGTGCAGCTGGTTAAAACGCAGACCTGCTTTATGTTATGCTATTCTCCCAGTAGAAGTGATCAGAAAACACAAACATGATCAATATGTAGCTCACTCTATTCACAAGATGCTTCATGCTGAGGGAAGATTATTACTCCTTAAACAAGAGTCACAAGAATGGGTTTTTGTCTTGCCAGGATTGAAAACATGAGAAACATCTTAGGCAAATTTTAGAAAGTTAAAGTTGGAAGAAGCTGAAAAGTTGCAACAATCTGGTTAAAGAAGGTAAATCTGAATATCCATCCATCCAATTATCTAAATCGGCTTATGTTTTATTTTGAGGGGCTTTATCATAATTGTGCTTGTCAGATTTCCTGATTATGCCAGCTGGCTTTTACTGCATCATGTGACACCAAACGCATAATATTATGACAACCTACCTAAAAGTTTTTCTCTTCCACAACAACCATGACCTGTCGAGACCTGGACTTCACTAGACTCTGAAGGTGTGCTGTGGTGTCTGACAAACTACAATCTGACAACAAATTTTAGATTTGAACAGCATTTTGTTTCCATAATATTCCTTAGGAAAGCAGGTCTCTACATGGCTTTTTTTTTTTACTGCTCTTTAGTCCAAATGTAATGCTTGTATTCCCAATGTTTGTCATTTTTTGTTGACTGGACAAATCTCTTACTATTCAGCCCCATTCACAAAATCTGTGATGCTCTGTATATTCTGAGATTTTATGATTTGAGCTATAGTGGCTTGTTTTTTCAGGTCTTATCGCAAACCTTCACTCTGCATGTGACCCTGTCACATGTTTACCACTGCTTCTGTCTTGAACAGAAACTGTTTTAAGGAGAACGGGGCATCCCACAAAAACAGCAGTTTTGTCTTTCAAAATTTGGTCCTTCACTCAAATCCTTTCCTGCTTTAAATACCAACTTCGAGGGCAAAATGTTCACTCCCTGCCAAATATGTCCGACCACCTTCAGGAGCCATCATGAAAATAGTCATATTTCCATAACCTGACACAGGTTGCAATGTTTTGCCAGATATCCTTCACAGAAGAAAAATTACCAATGGTGATGCAACCTTTTTCAGTGTGTTGTAATATACGTTTGATTGAAAAATATATTTCTTAATCTAGGTCTGTTGCTCAAGCGCCCCTCGCTAACATTTCGCCCCCCGATAATCCGTCATCCACATCTTGCCGTTTCCTCCCATTGGACCGTGCGAGTGTCTCCTCCCCTTCAGCTGGAGGATTTACCGCAGCTTGCCGCAGACTCATGAGAAAGGAGACGCTGAGCAGATGGTGATGCACCTGCTTCGTCACAGTTTCTGTTCATAAACGTGTCGGCGTCTTTGCGGGATTTTTTCTGTGCTCACAGTAAAACCGCGCAGGTGTGAGCAGCAGCCGGATACTCGTTTGTTGCGATGCCATGAGCAATAATTTAAAAAAACGACAAAGCCTGGGTTAGCGTAGTTTTTACGTTTGAGCTAATCCTTGTGGGATTCTAGTTGGCGGTTGTCGATAGCTTACCCCGAGTTAGCGTGTCCCGTCCCCGCCGCCGGAGCAGCGATGCCTCCCGGAGTGGTGACCGCCCCTCGCAGCTCGTCTGCCGGCTGTTTCTGCGCCTGCTGCGGGGTCGGGATCAGACCCCATTTCACCCAGAACTCCGTCATCTCCCAGGGAGAAATCTATCAGCTGTAAGTTCTGATTGCAAATCATCAGAATGTGAGCTGCTGTAACATTTTTTACTCCTCTTAAGTTGTTTTACTTACCCCTCTTAAGTCTTTGTCATGCTGTGAGTAGGCTTGCATTAAAGCCATAAAGTATGCTTTCTATACTTTATAGAAAATATGCCAGCAGCCTTGATGAAACAGTTTCTCTTGCATTTGCCTCCTTACAAACTTCCCTCCAGATGCTTCACATGCTCTTCCCCTCCATCCACCTCCGTTTCCATGCATCTGAAGGGAGCACAGGGCAGCAAGCACACTGTGTACCCCAGACACTTTCATAGCTTATAATTAATCTGTCAGCTCTGGAGCAGAACACTGGATCATGCTGGCATGTATTGGTGATTTTATGTGTTTGATCAACAAAGCAAGAAATATTTCCTGCACCTATTAATTATTAACACTTCCATAAGACATGCAGTGTGGGCCTGTGTGCAAACTCAGCTCTTTCACAAGACCTTGGTATGAAGATCCTGAAGGCATGCTAACAGCATTGCAGATTTCATTTTTGTTTTGAAGAGTGGCATGTGGGTATTGGCATTGCACTGTTAGTGCTGTCATTTCTGAGTGTTGCCTGTGTTTTTAGGATATCGAATCCTTGTTGATCCTTTAAATCCTTCACAGAAAAACCAAAGTTTCTCTTAAAAAATTTACTTTGTTTCATTAGAGTATACAACATTTTTTACAGTGGAATTTTGTAGCATAAAGGTGCTTGACTAAAGCCAACTTTTGTCTTTGTCGCTTTTGTTTTGTAATGACTCCTCTGTCTTGATGACAGGTGGTTATATTTCCAGACTTTCTGTCTCTCCACCTCATCCTCGCCCTATGTTTATATTCTGGCTTTGAAATGAGTGACGAATATGAGCATTCAGTCATCAGTGCTGACAGGATCTGCCTTCACCGTCGTCATAAAATACAAACAGATTTTAGTTTCAGTGCTGGATTAATCCTGAGAATGCCAACAATTTGCTTAGCAAAACATATAATCACCACTACACTGAAATTTGGTAACAATTGGCAATAAAAACACCTGAGAACTTTGCAATCAGATTATTGAGTTGGGTATCTTAAGTCCATTACATAATTCAATTATCCAAAGAGGTCTCGGCTTAAGTGGCTTAGTGAGAGGTGCCAAGTTTGTGGCTGATAGTTGTTCAAGTTTGTGTGAGCAAGTAGTGATATCCCAGAAAAATTGAGGAAATTCAAAAGAAAGAAGAAATTGTTTATGTCAAAGTGCAAGTTGCTTTTATTTACTTTGCAAACCAGTTCATTTTTGTCGTGCCTCTGTCATTTTAGGAACACATAAAATCCAACGCAGCAAACATAGCTATATGTAGCTGGGTTTTGTTTCACATAGCAATCTCAACTGTCTTAAGCTCATAAATCTTGCCTGCAATGGTTGCGCACAAGATTGTTTGTTTTTAGTAGAGCACAGAAGAAGCTTGAAATCAAAACAGAACTTTTTAAGTGCAATCCCCCTTTCAGGCAAGCTTTGATTGCAGGCATTCACCAGATACTGTTGAACAAACATTTTTTATGGTTGCTTGATATGGCTGGGGAATGAAAAGCCACAAAAATATTTGAACTTTCAGTGAAAATTAAGGTGGCAAGTTGCAACAAACGGCTCCAGTGCAAGGTTCCCAGGACCTTTTGAAAGAAACACAAGCTGGTATCATCAAAGGTCCTCCACCTACACCTAATAATGTGGGATGAGGTGCGTTTCTACATTTACATGCTCTACTTGCCTGCAGTGTTTTATTGCCAAAAAGCTGAATCCTTGGTTTCTCATTTGACCAAAGTAAAAGGTTCCAGAAACTAAAGAATATATTAGATCAGGGATTTTTCAGTATTTTTAGCTTGACTATGCTGCAACATTGATTTCACATTTTAGACTTTATAGCCATCTACACCAGGGATGCTAATGAACGTACTCTCCAGTGTAAGATTTTTCTTGATCTGAATGTTTGTTGTGTAAAGTCCCTGAAACCTAACGTCCCAAAAAGGTGTTATTGTGTTTCTTTTTTAATTAATTTTTTTCAACCAAATTCTATTTTGTGTCTGTGCAGCATCAGTGAAAGTTTCCTGACAGTCAAAGGAGCTGCTCTCTTCCTGCCCCGAGGAAATGGCTCTTCTCCAACTTCAGCCTCTCGCTTCACACAGCTGCGGAGTAAACATGCAGGTGAGGCAAAAGGTTCTGTTTAAATTAACTACCTATTTCTGTAGTTTCATTTTTTAGCTCGACGATGTAGCATTTATTCAGTCTGATCAGACTTGTTTCTTGAATCCTAACAGGAGACATCCAGCAGCATCTACAGACCATGTTCACTCTCCTCAGACCAGAGGACAACATCAAGCTGGTGGGTGCACAATGATGCTCAAAGCATGGTCTGCAATTTAAACACCAGAGGTGGTGTTTAAATTGGTGGTGGTGTTTAAATTGCTGCTGACTTTAATCATTCCTCCTCCAGGCGGTTCGTTTGGAGAGCGCCAGCACTCAGGCCACACGCTACATGGTGGTGGTCTCAACCATTGGGCGCCAGGACACGGAGGAGAGCGTGGTTTTAGGCATGGATTTTAGTCCCATCGATAGGTGAGAAAATGAAGCACCCAAGTTCATGTTTGCAGCTTGGATGATGTCATAAAGTTGTAAAATGGTGGGTTTTTCTTCTCCTTACAGCTCATGTTCAGTTGGTATGGTTTTGCCTTTATGGAGTGACACCTTAATACACCTGGATGGAGATGGGTGAGACATTTCTAAATATGATTAAACTGAGCACAGTCCAAGCAAAAGATGGCAAAATGACTGAAAGTTTGCTGTTCTTTGTTTGCTCTCAGGGGATTCAGTGTATCAACAGACAACAGAGTGCATGTATTCAAGCCTGTTTCTGTACAAGCCATGTGGTGAGTCTAAAGAAAAAAAAGAATCTTTTTATTGTTTTAAAAGCTTTTATCCTGCCATCGTCTTTAATCCAGTCTCAAAAACCTTTTCAGTGTCAGAATTGACACTTTCCAACTCATTTTGACAGGTCGTCTTTGCAGTCTCTTCACAAGGCTTGTGAAGTGGCTCGTTGCCACAACTACTTCCCAGGCAGCTTGTTCCTCACCTGGGTCAGCTATTATCAGAGCAGGGTGTCCTCCGACCAGGCCCGCATCAATGAGTGGAACGCCATGCAGGATGTGCAGTCACACCGCGCCGACTCACCCGTCCTTTTCTCTGATGTGTAAATATTCAAACTTATATTAGTTGTACTTATATTAGTACTCCTAATTTACACTACACTTAAAAAGTATTTTTAATATTTTCAACCTTTCTCTACCTTACAAAGTTCAGAACGTGTTTGTGCTGAACCCATATTACTCAGTAATTTGTAGAACTGTTAGGTTTTTGCAAAATGGCTGAGCATCTGTAGAAAATTATTTTAAGTTTTGCCACAGACGCCATGTTTCAATTACATGTAATTCTAATGTATGTTGGAATATTATGTATGCAAGTCTTAATAACTTCCATTGAAGTTTGTGCCTTTAAAGACATTTGTTATGAATACTTTTGTAAAGCACTTTTTTGTCTAACTTTATATGTTGTCATGTTTCTCCAGCCCCACAGAGAGAGAGCTCACAGAGCGACAAATAAAAACTAGTTTGAGGGAGATCATGATGCAGAAAGATCTCGAGAATGTCACCTGTAAAGAAGTGAGTTGCCTCAGATGCTTGGTGTAAAGATCTGTCAAGCAGAAGGAGTCATTTATTTAGATGTTGCTCCAAATTAGGTTAAACTGAACAGCCTGTTCTCTGACTGAATGTGTCCCACAGATCCGGACAGAGCTGGAAATGCACATGACGTGCAACCTGCGAGAGTTCAAGGAGTTCATCGACAAAGAGATGATTGTTATCCTGGGCCAGATGGACAGTCCTACGGAGATCTTTGACCATGTCTTCTTGGTATTTTGATATTTAAACATTTAAACCCTACTTTTGGATGTTACTCTAAACAGAAAAAGATTTAGCTACACTTGAACTGTTTAGCTTCACTTTGTGTATTAAACCAGACCAATCTAATGTAGTCTTGTGTAATAAATTGCTTGCAATTTTCAGGTACTTGGGGCTTGTTTGGTTTGTAAAGACATACTGTACATGAGGCATAACTTGCCATGGGATTTAGGACTGATGAAAAGCTCAGAGGAAGGCCTAGAACAACACTGAGGTTTGCTTTTGTTTCCTACAGGGATCTGAGTGGAATGCATCTAATTTGGAAGAGCTGCAGAAGAGTGGGTAAGAAAAAGCAAAATGCAACGAAACACATCCAATGAAGCATCAATAGCAGGGATAGCAATGAAAACAGAAAAGAATAAATAAGCTTAAAACATTGTAGCTTGGTGTGTTTTGAGTTAAACTGCAGTAGACAAGCAGTCTCTTATTTTCATCTAACCTCTGTTTATTTCCTCTCCAGGGTTCAGTACATCCTGAATGTAACGAGGGAGATCGATAATTTCTTCCCCGGTGTGTTTGAGTACCACAACATCCGCGTCTATGACGAGGAAGCCACCGACCTGCTTGCTTACTGGAACGACACCTATAAGTTCATATCTAGAGCAAAGTGAGTTTTATTGGATTCCTGTGCAATCTGGAAAAGTATGAAGACTGTTTTTAAAATATGTAAAAATGTGTAACAAGAAAAGTGTTTCCAGTCTTAATTCATTTTCCGTTATAAGATAAAAATCTAAATTTCTGAAAGGGAAATAAAGAACAAAAGTTATTTTTAATTGGATTATTTTTAACTATCTTTGATTTACAACGTGACAACCTGGACTTTTTACAGACAAATATATCAAAGATAAGCTGTGCTTCAGCAAATATATTTAAGGTTAATCCTGTACAAGTTTAACACAGATTTAAAACTTCATCTAATCTGAGTTAATTAATAAGCAAAAAAATAGGTTAAAGGGGAAACAAAAAAATGTTTTTTGCCATGTTCAATAATTTTTTGAACTTACAGTGAATAAATCCCAACAGACAAATATTTTGTCTGGGTCAGTGATAATTTATGATTTAGTGATTTAAAAAAAAAAAATTTTTCATTTAATCATGTAACTGTGATTATTTTGTATAGTTGTTAGTATTGCTTTCATTTACTGCCAAATGTTTACATAATCTGCCTCGATAATGTTGCTAATTTACAAAGATTTGAGCCTACAGACAAACTCTATCTCAAATTAATCAACACAACTATAGTTTCACTTTAAACTGAAACCTTTGGCAATAAATGTTTACAAGAGAAGGATTTTTTACTTAATCATAAACCATCAGCAATTTTTTTTTGCTGTTCCAAAGGTAGTTTTTCTTTTCCTTGAGATTTTGCTTCTGAATCAGCTCATTTGTTCTACATGCCAGTTTTAAACACAAAATGACAATGAATAACTGAATTGTTCTTATCTGAACCAGGAAATCTGGCTCAAAGTGCCTGGTCCACTGTAAAATGGGAATAAGCCGCTCTGCAGCCACAGTGATCGCGTACGCCATGAAGGAGTACGGCTGGGATTTGAAAAACGCCTTCGATTATGTAAAGGAGCGTCGGACTGTGACCAAGCCAAACCCGTCCTTTATGAGGCAGCTGGAGGAGTACCAGGGCATACTGCTAGCCAGGTACACATATGCATATAACATTTTAACCACTGGATATTTGTAACAAAAAATACAAAAAGTCATTACTTTAGCAATTTCGTGGAATATGTGATTGAACCTATTATCTTATTTGGTGTATTAATATCTGTGCTGCAAGAGATTTTTACTGCTGTAGTAATTTTGTCAATTTTTAATTTAAATATTTATCTAAATATAATAATATCTTAAGGTTTTTATGGAAGATGTATTTCTGCTTATTCAAAATACAACAGAGCTTCATTAATCAGACATTTTTTTTAGATGAATGCCTATTTGTTTTTCCTTAATTTGATTTGCCTTTCACCAATCCTGGACAGAAAATCAAAATAATAAAAAATCATTTTCGTAATTTAATCATCATTGAGATAAGCTTGCACAAAAGGACATAACTTTGACATAAAATTATGTGAATCAACTAATTCTGCTAAATTTTGTCTGTACATCTGTCATTTATTTTGTAGCAAGCAAAGGCACAACAAGTTATGGCGTTCTCACTCTGATAGCGATCTTTCTGAGCACCATGAGCCCCTGTCCAAGTCCCTCGCCCAACCCAGCAGTCTGGGTCGCGCGGACCCCCATAACCAGGCCAGCAGCATGTCGGGCCCCTCTGTGAGAGATCTGCTGGACTCGCTGGGAACGTCGCAGAGCGCTGGAAAAACAACATACTCCACGAGCCAGCCTGACACCGGCACCCACTCCAGTCGGCTCGGCTCCTCTGCCTTTGATGATGCGCCGTCTTTATCAGGTGATGCTAAAGCTAAAAGCTTGGAGGAATCCCTTCAGGCTGATACAGCCGCCAGCAGGCAGCTCGCCCACCTCCACCCCGACTCCACAGCTGGTTCTGTGTTATCTCCGACCCTCTCCAATGGTCTGTGTAACTCGGAGGAACAGCCACCGTCGCCTCCCCCCTCCCAGCCAAGGGCTACTACAGTGATCCCTAAACCGGAGCAGACAGATGTGGTGACTGTTGCACAAAGCGTTGTGGTGGGCCAGCCTCACCCACCTCCCTCTGTTCACCACCTCCCCCCCTCTCCAGTTCAATCAACCACAAATGAAGCCGCCAAATCGCATGTTTCCTCCTCTACCCACCTGGTGTCGGAACCTGAGCCACCAAACACACACCAGCTTGGACCCCACTGTTTATCTGCACCAGTGCCTATTAAAGAAACGGACGATCATCAGACATGTGGCTCAGATCTGCCCTCCTCCAACGACATCAGCAGCTCTCCCACTGCGGTTCCGCAGGACAATGTTCTGCTGTTCGGCCATAGTGCAGATCACATAAACTTTTTTAGTGCCAGGGAAAAATTCAACGGAATGAGTCACGATGGCAAAACTCAGAATGCTGCTGTGCAGCTGAAGAGCTGTGGCAAAGACCATCTACCACAGGAGGACGTAAACAGTGGGGGGCAGGAGGAGGAGAACAGAAAGGTAACCATTGCTTGTAAGTTTTCCTCTATACCTTCTTTCTGTCTTTGTCCTTAGTGTGAGTGAGTGAGTGTGTGGATTGTCTGAGAAGTTAAGCTATAACTATCTTAGAAATACTACAGTATTTACATATCTTTAACTTTAAATATCATTGAAAACGAGTTATTTTTCAGTAATTTGATTCAAAAAGTCTAACCCAGATGAACTCATTAAGCACAAAGTGATACATTTCTTAATTTCTTGGCAGTCGGCCATAGTTCCTCTGCGTTTAAAGTAAAATCAGTTTACTGGCACTGCTATAAGAGTGACACCATGATCATTAGTCCTGGCATTGGTACTGTTGGCACTGTGAAATCAGCATCTTCCTAAAGCTCATCCACAGAAGAAACATTTCTGCTCTACATCCAGACACCGAGACCTGTAATTTCTAAATGAAATGTAGAAAATATTTATAAGCAGCCACGTTCTTTGATGTTTCTGGTTCAGGTTAAGATGAAGAATGCAACAGCTGTGAATCTCTCCCTGCTCTTGAATAGGCTTCTCAAGGCTTCAGTTATCCTTGTAGCATGAATTAATTTTTCCTAACATACCTTTTTTCTTCCACCTAACCTTACATTAGGTACTTAGACACTCCCTGATGCATGATTTTTTTGTATAATGAATAGCATAAGTTTGACTTTTTGAATTGGATTTTTGAAATTAACGTCTCAATGATTGTTTTGTGTGTATAGTATAGTTAAATTTTGTATTTACGTACAAATATATAATTTAAATTATTCCAGATAGATTCTCATGATTCAAGTGTGCCCTCTAGTGGTTGTATGTAGAAAAGTTCAAATGTGTTTTTATTGGTTTCACTTAATGAATATTTTTGCTTCTGAATGATCTCTGCTCTGTAGGAAATCCCAGTTCCTGCGCAGGTCGCAGGAGTGAACCCCACAGAGACCCTCACCCCACCAGAACCACAAAGCTCCCACGACCAAGACGAGACGAGGTCGAAGCAGGAAATGGAGAATCTAGATGCTGTCCTTCAGAAGGAGGCCAAGAGTGTAAGAGTGGAATCCAAACAGAAAGAGGATGAGGAGGCCGCTCCTCCTCGCCTCTACAGTGACTGGACCCGGGGGTCTGTGCGGCGAGCTACGCAACAGCTAGAGCAGCGGATGAAACAGAAACACGAGACGCCGTTATCCTCGTCTTCTGGCAGCACCTGCGGCTCCCAGCGGCGTCCAAACAGCATCCACTCCATGACGACCTCAGTGCCACAGGACGCATCGGTTTCCCCGCATGTGTCTGAGGAGGGAACACACGAGGGAGAGGACAGCATGTTTAGACTGGTTGGAAGGGGGAATACGAGGAAGGTTCTGGGAAATGTTGAGAAAAGCACAAAGGGACTCAAACTCCAACCTGCTGACACCAGATTCCTGTCTACCTCTTCTCCTTTCCAACCCTCTGCACCATCTCCCTTTGCGTCGGTAAACTTCCTGTGTTTGGAAGGTGTGACGGAGCTCGAGTCGTGCGTGGACTGGGACTGTTTCGCCGAGGAACTCCATGCTGACGTCACCTTGAGGGAGACGTGGGAGACCCTGTGCGAGCTGGGTGCCTTCCTTCAGCAGGTCGGCTCAGCCGGAGCCTGCTTCGGCCAGGGCTCAGGAAGCGCTCCGAAGCAAGGCAGCAGCCTGCAGAAAAGGGTTAGAGAGGTAAAAGCCAGAATCCGGCAGGCGGGCCTGACCCCGCCGTCTCTGATGAAGCGTTCGGCGTCGCTGGCCAAACTGGGCTGCCTGGAGCTCCTAGCCAACGATCTGAATGAGCTGGAGCGCAGCTGCTCCGCTGCAGCTCCACCCTCTTCTCAAGCTCCTCTCCACGCCGCTGGTGATGAATCCAAAAAGCAGCGAGTACACAGTTCTCCTCTATCAAGCAACAAACATCCAGAAGCTAAGAACATTTCTACTGCTGGAGAAGGCTTTCCATCATCAAAACAACTTTCAAACGCTGACCAACACTCTCTACATTCTCCTGGGCTGACTCTTCTGACCAACCGGCAGCAGTATGGGAAGACTCATCCACTGAGGCAGCTTCAGAAAAGAACTGTTGGCACCCTGTACAACACCATGTGACCCTCACTGTGTGTGTATGCGTGTGTGTTTGTGTGCATGCACCTCTTAAGTGGAAATCAAGTGCACATGTTGGATTTATTCAGCAAACCGAAGCCTCTTGCCTTAAAGGATAGTTTTTAGTTGTCGTTTTTGTACGTTTTTCCCCTACAGATCCACCAAGAGCCTCTGTGAAATCAGCGACACCATCAGTTAAACAATAAGAACCGTTGTCTGATCCGAAGCATAATCAAAACCCAAACTTGTTCCTGAGCCTGTACATCCTCCCTGTGCCCATCATTGCTGGTTTTCTTGATCGTTCTCATGTATCACAAGAAGGTGGAATGTTGCCTCTGTTCTTTCTGCCTCTTGCTAATGTTTCTCAAAACATTTTCTGGAGAGTTTTATTCATTTTACGCCAATATTTTTGCGTAACTGTCAAAATCAGGCAGAAATCGTAACCGCCAACCGTCTCTTGAATGCAGATTAGAAATCTGTTCCCAACGCTTCATCAGGAAGTGGAAACCCAAATTTTGGATTTTGAAATGGAAAGAGTGGAAGAATGTGTTTTTTATTTTTCGTAACACAATATCAATACCTCAACCAAATCTGACCTGCGCAGTCGTCAGGCTCTGGTTTTCTGGAATGTCCTCCTCAGTCTGAAACAATTTGAACTACACTTGATAAACTGGGAAAAAAAACTGGTGTCTTTCGTTCTCTCAGCTCTGAAGCCGCTCAGACCTGATTCCTCGTGTGTTTAGCTGTGAGGGAGGAAGGGTAGTTTTGGGGGCTTGGAGCAAAATGGCAGAGTGTATATTTATGAGTTTCCTGCTGTGATCTCTTTTGGATGTAAGTCTATATTCTGAGTGTTTAGAAACTGTGTTTTTTTTTTTTTTATAAACATCTGGAATGTGTTGGTGACTGAGTTAGTTTTATTTTGAATGGATCTCTTTAGTACAGCTTTTAGGAGTGTGCCTGTGACTGGCAAGTGAAGCTTCTCTGCAATCAGAAATATCTGTACAGGGATGTCTGTCATACATGCACTTTACTCCCTTTTTTTACTTTTGATTGTGACTTTATTTTTACATGGGTTTGCTACTTTTGGGGGAGCATGCTTAGGCGGTAGTAGGTGTCGGGTATGTGTGTGCCTGTGTGTGTGTGTAATGTCAACCACATTTTGGATTTTATTTTAATTTGTTGATGTAAATATTTTATATTGTGCTTCAACTGTGACCATAAAAATGGAGATTATTAAAAGTCATGTTTTCTCTGAGTTTGTTAAAGAGACTTAAAGTCTGTTGGTAAAACGACAAGAGAAAAGTTTGCTTTTGATTATTTTAACTTTAAGTAATTTTAGTTAGTTTTACTGAGTTACACCAGGAAGGTCGGCCATCTTGGTCAGGCAAACCTTATCAGCTCTGCCCATTAATGGTCTGTCTTGGATGGTCACTCTAAAACATTGGCTTTGTATTTCAGTCACTTACACAAGCTTACACTGATTGATTTGGAAGTTTGATTTCAGTCCAATTCCTGATGAATTTCTTTAGATGTTGCTTTAATATTTCCAGATAACATCCTCCAGCATTATATCATTCAAAAGTTGCAAAATAGAACCATAATATGTATATAATTCCTTAAAAAATTTTAAATACCAATGTTATGTTCTTTGATAAAGGCCTTTTGGTAATATAGAAACAGGAAATGTAACAAATGGAAGAAAAAGTGAATGATTGGGAGAGACAAAAATCCTTCTTTGTTCAGTAAAATGATTTGCCAATTAAATTATAAACTAAGTATAAATAGAGCATTGTAAGCAAGCCAAGTTGCAACAAACAGCTTTCACAATAGTCCTATTTAAAGTAAGATGTTCAAAGAATCGGATTGCTTGCAAACACCAGTTTTTCTAATAGTTTGTTTCAAGTGTTTGAAAGAAAAACTAGTTCATGTATAACTTTTTTTGTGAAGATCTTGTTTATTTTTACTCATTTTATTTAAAAATACCCAGCTTTGCATATAATTGTCTACATCATTCAGACAATATCAAACGGATTTTTATTTTTAAATTGCATCAAATAAATATAGTATACTTTAACTTTTCCACACACATTCAATGCATCAAAAGTTGTTGCATCAGTTTTATTCATGTAATTGTAACAGCTGGTTTTAACAGTGCATCACTTATTTAGCCCCTAATAGCCAGGGGGCATCAGTGATTGACCTCTGGTCGGCAGCGTCCGCCGTGAACGCACATCCCCCCCGCCCCTCTGTCCGCGTTTCGCCGTACTGACGGAGCCTGTTCTAAAATAGACGGTAACCCCCCACCGTCCTGTCTTGCCTGCTCTGCCCCGGCGCTGTCTCCCCTTTTTCTCTCCCCCTGCCGAGGAGCGTCGCGCAGTCACCCAGTGCGTCCCCTCGCTAGGACTCCGCACTTCAGGACAGCGGACCGCGGGACTTCATCTAACTCCTGAGCCATCAAGAGGAAGAGCAGAAGGAGGCAACACCGCAGAAGAAGTTCTCGAGGGAAGAGGGGACTCCCCAAAACCTGAGGTGAGCTGCTGTCGGTGTTTGCTGCATTGGCGTTAGACGTGCGTCGGGTTATTTATTGCTGTGCGTCCTGACACATGGAGACAGAAAGGACTAAGCTCTCACAGTGACTCTGCACTGCTGCAATTTCTTTAGTGCGTTTTGCAGGTAGATCAACCGACCTCTGACGCCCTTCACCTCTAGGAGTTGTGTGCGTGTTTATGCGTGTTTGCACTGGCTGTTCGCAGCGGCTGTTTAAATTTACTGTCTGTTCATTAGCGGCAGAGCTCCACAGGGGCCGCCGCCTGCTTTCTGGGACTATTTGGGACCTTGCAGGCAGGTGGGAGGAGCGGGCCCTCCGGGTGGGACTTACCAGTTTGTCATGTCTATATTAGGAAAGTGGCCGTGTCATTCTTTCGCTCTGTGCCATGCGCAGCACTCACACACACACACACGAACAGGGCTCATTAACCTGTACAAGACAGAAGACTGTTTTCTGAGTCCCCCCCCCCCTAATGGATATGTTATTTACACATAATTACTTGACTGGCAGTGTTTGACATTTTATTTTTAATTTATGAAATGGACGTGCAAAACACCAGCACCATTAATAGTTTGCAAACAACAGGATAATGCATTAATTCAAATTTCTCTGCCTTCACCTGTATTTTAAACCGGCAGCTCAGTTCCAATCGCTGTTAAAGAAACATTTCATTCTTTTCATTTCATTTCACTCTTTAATCTACAAACATTTATTTTTGAACTTCTGCTGCTAGCAGTAGAGTCACAAACGCACCTAGCTAACCTCATGAAACCAAACATGGTAGAAAAAAATAAAGAAAAGAATTGATTTACTAAAACCGTAACACACTTTTTAAAATTACATTTACTAAAATTAGAGCTAACATGTAGGTCTTTGGCAAATACTGCCTCGGAGCTTAACGGCGAAGCTAGTTGGCTAGTTTGACATTAGCTTAGCTCTGGCTAAGTTACTTCAGGCTAAATACAAACTTAAGTTCTTTCTCCAAATCAGAGATTTGTTGTGACTCATACATTATTGATGTGAACACATTTTCCTAGGATTATTTTAATCCAAATAATTTAAGCATTGAATGTTTACAATTTTCTGGACCACTACAACCAGCAGTCCAGAAAGTTATATGCTTGATAAAAAGTGAAATAATTGTAATATTTATTACACTCCAAAATCCCTTTTTCAATAGTCCAGCTATAACATTGTTAAAATATAGAAAAACATGAACACAAACACAGTTTGAAGGTGTGGATCTGGGGGCCCTGAACGCCCCACAGTTGGCAGTCTGGAATGTAAATCTCTAGATAAAGCAGAACTTCTAGGAAAGCAGCGAGAGCTTTCTGTCCTCTCATCACACTTGTCCAGTCATGTCTCCCCTCCTCTCTGAGGTCATTTCTGGATTATGTTCTAACCAACATCTCAGTTTCAGTCGACTCTCTTCAAGGTTTTATTATAAGAAACACATTTGTGCTGTACATTCTCCAAAAGTGTCGTTATTCTTTGGACATTGGCTGCTTGTTGACCTATTTTCCAGTCCCTGTCACAGAATATTCCCCAATTAGTAATTCAAAATGAACGGGTATAGGCCCAATATGACCACTGAGAAAAAGATTTGTACTTCATAATCAAAATGTTATTTAAAACAATTTACAACCACTTAGCGCTTCTAGTCTTTTCTATAAGTGGTGGCCAGGCTGCGCTACTCCGTCAGTGGTGATGAAATTTATTTTGTGTTTTATCCAGCCAAAGGAATTGGGTCAAACTGTGTTATTGAGACAGGCTGACAGCAACTAGTATTGTACTAGTTTTGTAAATAACGCTGCTTGTCGAGGTGTTTGAGTTTTGGAGCTACTTTCTACCAAAATGTTTTAAAGGTCTGGGATTAAAGTGGCTTGACAAGCTAAAATCTATCTTCTCAAAATAATCTGGGGTGAAAAACCAGACTTCTTTAAAAACCTTTAGAAATTAAATAAAAATATTGACACTTTAAAAAATTAGAGTAAAGGTTACCTTCCTGAGCAACAAGGATCACCTAAAATAGTAATCTTCTTTATTTTAGATTTATTTTTAACCTTTGACCTTTGTGCAGCCGTAGTCTATTGTCACACTGTCATCAGGAAATCATCCAAACAGATGCAGATATTTATTTTCTGAGCCCTCGCCTAACTTTTATCCATTATGTGTGTATTATGTGTGTTTGCTTTTGATGTTTTGATCGCACATAGTGTTTGCTGGGACAATCAACTATTAATATCTTCTCTGTTATACAATATCCCCTGTGTTTTGGAGGATTAGAGATCTGTTGTCTGCAGTGGCCACAGGACAGCTACTTATCAGTCAACAAACAGAGCTAAAACATGCAGATGGGCTGTTACTTCATGTAGCTAACACACACTCAGGGTTATTTAAAGCTGCTTCTGTTAAACAATGACAAAAGCAGAAGATGTTTCTGAACTAACAGGCAACTTCAAAATGAAAATACTAAAGCAAAAATAAATAAAAATATATTTAAAATAACTCACCTTTTTTCTTTGAAGTAAACAAAGTGTGGAAAAAGTAAATTATTTAATTGAAATTTAAGATTTAATTTAATAAAAACGGCAGTAGCTTAGTTTGTGGAGAAACTAAAATCTCTTCTTAGAAAACGATCAAACTAAAGTGTTTTGAAGAATCTGTAATCAGTGTAGAATAATACAAAATCAACCTTAAATGCAAACAAGTAGAAAAGTTTCCATCTTTCAAACTGTGTTTTTTTAAATTTAGTTTTGGTTAAAGTAGAACAATCTTGCTCAAGTTTGATCAAAATCACAATTATATTTAAGATTTCAGTCTAGATTCCTTAACCCTAGAATCTAGACTATTTTCCTATGCATATTTCTAAGACCTTAAACAATTTAACAACATTTGTAGTCGTCTTAAAAACCTGTTGTCTAAAATCATACTCTTGTATTCTGCCCTCTGGTGGTGGATCTCATTATTGCAGGTGACCAATGTCAGTTTATCCCAAAGTATCATCCTTTAAAAAGTAATATTCACATATTACATATTACAAAAAAGTACTTTTTTGTTGGTTACAGGATAAAAATAAAAGTAAAAATGTTTAATTTATGTTTTTACCAGACATATAACATTACAAAAATGAAACTCCAACACATTTCTTACTTTACTAAGAAAGGAAAGACATTTTGATTAGAATTTATATTTTGAAACTTCTTTAAAAAAGTATGACTTTCTTACTCCTTTTTTTGTGGCATGAGAATTTGAAGGATTTAATAACCATGAAACAGTCTGTAGGTTCATCTAGTTCAAAGGAAAACTACAAAACTGATTATTTACCAGCTGCAGTTTATGTTCATCTGCTCTGAAAGAAAAACAAGTTTCCTAAAAGACAAACATTTTCATAGAAAGAATATAGACAAAGACCAGATCTTCTGTATTATTCAATAGCGAAACAGAGGTCACTTTTGACTTACAAGAAGAAGATTCACATGAACTGTGACGCACGGAGCTGGAAGAGTCATGGTTTAGGGACGTTTTAGGACCTGACTATTTCACCATCAAAGAATCCACCATGAATTTAAATTCAAATTCAGTTCAAAAATACTTTATCAATCAAAATAATTATTTAGTTAGAAGTTAATATAATTTTATTGTGTATCCCAAGTTGAGATATCAGAAAATTAGGCTGAAGTAGAACTGGACCTTTTAACATTTCATGTTGAAATCCACTAACGTCGAAACTAAGAAATGGAAATTCCTGGACCGAATAGAAGCTCAGGACTTTGAAGGAGCAGAGTTACATATTTTCCAGGCACATGGTGCCATTTTATAGCACAGTCAAGCAGGTATTAGCTTCAGTTGTTGTTTTTTTATCAAGCAGGCCTTAAAGATATTTGACACAGTAATAAGAGTCCCAGTTACTATAAGTTAAACTTATAACATTCGCCTTCATATTTGTAGCAGAATAATTTACTTCACAAGTTAGACCAGACTTTGATGTGGAGTTACTGTAAGCTTTTCTGCCACATCTTATAACTTGAGTTTTGATTTATTTTAGTTTAATGAAAGTTTCCATTTCTCTCTGCTTGTCCTTAACCTTCCCTCCTCTCTCTGCTTCCACCTCGTCCAGTCATGAGTCGCAGCATCGTGCGGCAGAGCAAGTTTCGCCACGTCTTCGGGCAGGCGGTCAAAGCTGAGCAGGGTTACGATGACATCCGCGTCTCCAAGGTGACGTGGGACAGCTCCTTCTGCGCCGTCAACCCAAAGTTCCTGGCCGTCATCGTTGAGTCGAGCGGAGGAGGAGCGTTCCTCGTCCTGCCGCTCTCCAAGGTCAGCTGTGGGTGGAAGGATTTTATGTTGACTATAAAGCCATGCACACTGGAGCATTTCTGATGTAAATTCTTAGAAATTCAAAGTTTTACTAATAATATTGTAGGTTTTATAGTTTCTTTGTCATTCTTTACTTAATACTGTAATGAGATTTCTGTTACTTTCTTTATTTTAAGTTGATGTATTAAATCTGTTTTGGATAATTTATTGGAAACAAAAACACGTTCTTAACCTTGAAACTTGAAATTTTGAATTAAATATGAAGCACAGAAACTGATGACAAATTTCTGTAATTAAATTAGGGATATTTACATTATTTTTAAGGTTAATAAAAATGAGTTCTTACTTGTGAAATTCTCAATAGCTGAGTCACCCTGATTGTATTTCTCTTATTTTTGTTAAATAACAGCTGCTGGTAAATTTTAATACATTTCATGGATGATTTACATTTTTAACTGAATTTCTGCTATTTCTGTTTTCAGGTTATTTAAACAGAAATAACTGTTTAAATAACTTGTTCAAACCCAAATGACAAAATCATTATTACTACATATACACTGCTGTTTATAAAAGAAAAACGTATGTTCAGGCGAGGAGGTTGCTGTGGCACGTTTGTAATTGAAAAAAGATATTTACATACACAAATAAAAAGACACACATTTTTCCCTCAATGTCTGAAGATAAATCAGACCAAATTTCTTTTGCCTCAGGTCATAATTACCACTTCACTCAATTTAGCAAATTGTATCATTAAAAGTGCAAACAGATTATGTTATAATACATGAGTGAAAAGAAGCAGAAAGAAGAGAAATATTTTTCAATAATTACAGAATTAATTTTTCATGGTTGCGTACATTAAATTAATATAGGTTGCAATAAGTGTGTAATTTTCTCCATTTTTAGACTTGTCATTAGATTTTGAGAACATGATCTTCACTCCATTACAACTAAACTTGTATTAAAAGCTCAGTTTTTGTAACAAGACTCAGTAGAAGAGGCTTTAGACATTTAAATGTTGTTTCAAGGTTGAATTTCTTGTAGTAGTCAGTCACTCCAGGCTCCAGTAATTCATGACAAAACAGTCAGCAAACAGCTGTGTGGGGTAAAATATTTGTTTTGACCCCAAATGGTTGAAATACACAGAAAAGTCAATATCTCCTCCTTTAAAGTTGGACCTGGAAGGTAAAAGCAACGACCAATGCCAGAGTGAGAAAATAAATGTTGGTTTTTAAAATGAACTGGGGATTATTACAAAAGCTTAAAAAAAATAACAAGGAATGTTGTTGCATTTCATCTATCATATTGTACTTATTTTCTAAATAATAATAAAAAAAATATATAAACGCTTAGATTTACAGCACTTGAACAACATTAAAGTGTGTTTAAATTTATCATGGTAAATTTTTATGCTCCTGTGATACTGACAGTTTTTATTATTTTTATAAAGTGAATAATCCATAGCTTTTGTCTTATGAGTTAAAAAACAACAAAAATGCTACAAAATAACAAATATTCTGATCAATTAACCAGCTGCTAGCTTGCTTTACTTGCAAAATAAAAAAAAAGCACAAAGCGACAATATTTTCATAATTGAAAAATAATAGATAGTTGTTGTACATACCTGTAAATTTGAGTTTATTTTGAACAACATAAATAAATTATTCATCTTTAAATAAAAGCAGAGATGAAATGTTTTTATTTTATGCTAATTTTACCAGCCTGTTAAATCATGATAGTTTCTTTTTTCTAATATTTATAAACTTTTTAAAAATTATTTTTGGTCTTTTTACTGTTGGTTATTATACCCTGAGATGTTTGTACCTGCTCTTCCTCCAATAATCATAAATATCTGCAGAAATGATTTGAGCTGAGTTTTTTAGTCTTCATAGCAGGTAGTAAAATTGACGAGCTTCTGAAAAATGTTAAAATAATGTTGGCATACATTGTTTTCATATCTCTAAGGCTTTGTGATTTGTTGCCTTTTGTGGTAAAACGTCTATAAGTTTTGCGACATTTGGAAGAAAAAGCATGAATCATAAGAAACACTTTCAATTGATTTCTCTGGTTTATTTTAGCAAGGAAAATTTTAAAATCTTTTTGAAATTTGTGAAAAAGAGTTTAAAAATGCAAAGTAATGTCCAGCGTTTTCGAACTGACTGAAAAGTCATGGTGAACAGTCGTGCTATTTATACGCTGCAGGCTGATCTTCGTCCCCCCCAACAGCCAACAAGAAAAACTCCCCTTTCAACAGCTTGTCATTCGATCTATTAATACGCCTCGCCGAGTGTGTGTGTGTCTGTGGAGGCAGAGATATTTCTAAAGCTCATACATGATAAGAAACACATTTTTGCTTTTCTTTTTCCTTATTCAGTCTGTTTATTTTTATATAGTAAGAGGCCACAATGACAGAACATGGCCACTGTCACGATGCTTATCCAGGAACATGCCCAGAATATGCTAGTTAGCATAATTTACCTCGTTAGCAGGCGAAAGTAAGAGAGAGCGACTCATTACTGCTTTCATCATCAGTGTGCTGCAGCATGCATACTGTCATCTATATATATATATATATATATATATATATATATATCACTTAAAAAGATCAGTTTCTTGATTTTACACTTTATAGGTTTGAGTATTGCTCTTTTATTGAACTACTGACAACATGTCTCTGAAAATACAAGCAAATATTTAGTATTTACAGAAAATGAGAAAAGGTCAAAATAACAAAATGATGCAGTGCTTTCAGACTTCAAATAAAGCAAACAAAACAAGTTTATATTCATTTAGAAACAACAATACTAATGTTTTAACTCAGGAAGAGTTCAGTTCAGTGGGATCCTGATTGTTTTAAAAAGCTCTACTTTTTCAAAGCTGCTACACTGAACTCCAACATAAATAATCTAAATAAAATATAAATAGAAAATGAACTGAATGAATAAGGCTAGAATTTTTTCTTTAATTATATTTATATTGCTTTATATTTTGGCTAAAGGAGTTGAAAAATGCAGCTGTTTTATAATATTCTTTCTAAAATGCCACCTTGCATGTGTCAAACTCTGGCCTTGGTGCTGCAGACAGGCCGTGTGGATAAGAACTACCCGCTGGTGATCGGCCACTCTGGACCCGTCCTGGATATCGACTGGTGCCCTCATGACGACAACATCCTGGCCAGCTGCTCAGAAGACTGCACAGCAATGGTAAGTACCATTTCTTTATTTTTTCTCGTGTTTCAATGTGTTTGTGTGTGGGGAATAAACCATTAAATGGTTGATTTACTAAGTTGGTACATTGCTATTAATCTACTGCAATTCATCTCCTGATTCATCTGCTTGTTGTTAGGAAACTAATGAGTTGGATCAGTTTTCAGCCCCTGCTGTGGGTCCTGAAATGTTATTTTATAGATTTATTTGAGTATTTTCTGGTTTGCTTTGCCTTCCTGTGACAGGCGTAGCTGAGCATGGTTGCTGAGTAAAATGTCTGATTTCAATGTCTGTTTTGATACCTTCAGGGTTTAATGCTGCTGCTGCAACCTTTCTAATAATTCTGGGTTCAGTTTCACTTCAGATGTCAGAAGCGAACAAAATGAAATAACTGAAATATCAACATTTCTTCAAAATGTTGAGTAATGATGTTCTGTGTGATTTTAGACACGATAAGTGGGATGAAATATGTGGCATATCATAATTTTTCTCCTCCAGAAACTGCATTTTAACTACAGTTCATTAAAAATGTAAAAGGTATTTTCTAGCCTTTTATTTTATTCATATTACTTGAGTTTCTCAGTAATGTTTTCCTTTAAAAGGAGGGGTAGGATGGAGGGGGAAATGGTGGGTTTGGAGTTTTGTCTGGTGGGTTTCATAAGAAAATCCATCAGATTGAAAACTATTTACAAAGATTTCTGGTCATAGATCTAATAATAACATTGTATTGTCCAAAACCTTGATTTGTTTCTTTGGTAAAAGCAAAAGGAATTTATTGAGCATTATTTTCCATAAAACATATTTTATATCAAACTCTTTATCAGAGCAGACAAATTACAACTTAATCTCACATGTTTTCACTTTTAAATATCAAATATTTTAGCAGAGTGGTTTAAGTCTGTGTGCATATGTCATGTTGTAACATTTTTTGTAGTAAAACAGCAGCTTGTTTCAACATATGTGCATCGCAGCACCTGTCACTAATCCGCCCATTCGGTCTGCAGGAATCTGTGCGATGCGAAGACTGAATTGCTTCTTCTTTTCTGGCAGCAGCTGCATGGACACTGTTTAAGTGTGTATGTGTGTGTGTAAGAGTGTTTTGTGTGTGTGTATGCGTGTGTGGGCTTTGTTTATATCAAACAGCACACAGACAGACAGTTGCAGCTGTTACTGGATTTGCAGAAAGGCCAAAACTGTGAAGTCATTCTCTTTATTTTGGGTCAAACGGCTCTTGAGAGAGAGTTAATGTGTGTGTGTGTGTGTGTGTGTGTGTGTGTGTGTGTGTGTTTTAGTGAGAGTGTTGTCAAGTAGTTCAGTCATCAACTTGGGACTGTCACAAACCAGGATTAGTGTTTTTATCGGGGTAACTTTGGGTTCTAAGACCCACAAAGCTGGATTACTTTTTTACCTGGCTCTGTCGCCATGGCATCCTGTCATGCTGGAAACCCCAAACTCTTCTGGAATTTTTTTTATACGGAAAATAAATAAATGAATAAAGTTTTATTTCATATTGTGTTGTGATAACAATAAAAGAGATGATGAGAACTATTTATTACATCTTTGTTAGGTGACAAATAGTAAATCACTGCAGCTATGTCTCACACTTAACACACAAATAATACTCTTGAAAAACGTTCCCATTTGAAATATTTTTCTTTAGGACACCAGTCACATAAAAAATGTGATTTATTTTGTATCACTAAATGACTCACTGTAATTTTTATTGATGCTTTTATTGATCAAACAGGGGAAAGAAAAACAAAACTATTAATCCTGACAATATGGACAGTTTTGATTCAACAATAAATAATATCTATTGTGTAATCAGTGAATCAAAGTTTTATCATGATAAGAAATTGATCAAAATAAATGATAAATAAATTTCCACCCTTACTTTTAAACCTGACAATTTTGACCCATTTGTCAATAAGTTTGAACATAATTGACTTAATGTGAAGATATCTTAAAGTGGAACTTTAATGCACTAAAGATTTAAAAATGAACTTTTAAGGAGGACGAGACAGCAGGCTTTAACTTGTGTCTGTAACTTTATTGTCTGCAGAAAGAAATAATTATCATTTTTACCTACAAATTTAGAGATCAATTAAAATGGGGCTGATTGCTGAATTTAGCTGAAAAATAAAACTTTTTAGTTAAAAAAAAAAACAACAAAAAATCTCTCATATGTTTTTGGCATGATAAAATATTGAATTCTTAATGTTTTATTTGTGTTATTTATATATTGATTTATATCTTTAAATTCAATTCAATGCAATTCAATTCACAAATACTTTGTTTATCCCAAAGGGAAATTAAATAAAAGTGTAAATCCAACTGCACAGCATCCAAAACAAAAAGGAATGGTTGTAAAAAGAAAAAACTATTTCTCCTCAGAAAAGCAAAAAAAGATTGAAAAATGAAATAAAAAGTCTCAAAAAAGCACAAAGTTGCTCTAATATTCTGCCACCATCTAGAAGCTGATGTCTGTTAAACTTTTTAAAAATAATATAGCAATACAATATTACTTGAGATGTGATCAAATATTTAATTGATTAACTTTTATCATTTTGCATGAACATTTCTGCAAAGCTGTGGATATTAAAAACCGATAGAAACAGTTTGCTAGCTTTGCAGATCACAGTGAGAACAAAATAGTCTCTTTCTTTTCCAGGTTTGGCAAATCCCAGATCACTCCCTGACCCGCCCCCTGTCCGATCCCATTGTGGTGCTGGAGGGTCACTCCAAACGGGTCGGCATCGTCAGCTGGCACCCCACCACACGCAACATCCTCCTCACTGCCGGTGGGTTTCACCAACACAGACACAGAGCTTCATTAGGCAGCAGACGTGAGCAGAGGGCCTGAAAACGTTACTCAAATAAGAGTTGCAGTGCTTCAAAATAAAATTACTCACGTAGAAGTAAAAGGTAGGCATCCTAGATTTTAATCGCATCATCAGTCAGAACAAAATATACAGTTAAGTGGAAATTTTGGGATTTTAAGGACCAAAATTAATAAATCATATACAAAATCAGGCAAAAGAAAATTTATCCAAATCAGTTTCTTTCAATAAAACTCTTATAAAACTTTTACAAAAACTGCAGGTGTGAGATGAGTGAAATCTTTCCTTTCTGACTCTGTCTGCTTCCAGGCAGTGACAATCTGATTATAATCTGGAACGTGGGAACAGGCGAACCTCTCATATCCATGGACGACCATCCGGACCTCATCTACAGCGTCAGCTGGAACCGAAACGGCAGCTTGTTTTGCACCACCTGTAAGGACCGACGCCTGCGTGTCTGTGACCCCCGAAAGAGGGAAGTGGTGGCGGTGAGTGAGCAAGTACTAACAGGTTAAACCTTTTGCATTTTTCCATCTAACAGCCACAAACTTCAATGTGTTTGGTTGGGATTTTATGTGACCGTGTGACCAAAACAGTGTGGTGTATGTTAATAGAGTGAGAATTATTATTACAAAAAAAGTTGTTAAAGTGTTAAAACCAATATATAAAAAACAAGATTCATAATAATAATAATAATAATAATAATATATTGCACAAAACTATAACAGAAAATACTGTGCAGTTATTAGAAATAATAATCCAAGTGATGTGCAACTGAGTCGGATCACTTTTTCAAAAATGTAAATAATGTAAATGTTTATTAAACACTAAACTGTCAGATTATTTACAGTATATCAGTGATTGTGCAAACACCAGCATGTATGTAAATATTTTTAACATTATTGGAAGCTAGCAAAGAAAATCTAAATATATAAAAACTTCTATAAATATATTTAAATTTCTTGGGACTTATATGACTCTGCATCCCCAGTTTTGTTCACCCACTTTTTATCTGCTACTTCTTTTAAGATTCCCTCATATCCGGTAGCAGCCTTCGAAAATATCACTGCATGAACAAAAGTTACACAGAAGTCAAACATTTTAAAATCTGGATAGACGATATTGAAATTATAACATTTACTGGGATCTCCTCCTTCTTTAAGAGCGAGATTCTGTCTCCAACTAGACAGAAATCTAATAAGTCTTTACATAGATGAAATAAATTTAGGCTTTTTGCTGATGTGGACAGAAAATCAGAACCTAATACAGCTTTATTTTTGTTCTTGAAAAGGTTTCTGTTGTCACATCTTTCCTTGTGCTTTCTCCCAGGAACGTCTGGCTCCACATGAAGGCATCCGACCAATGAGAGCCATCTTCATTAGAGACGGAAACATTTTCACCACCGGATTCACCCGGATGAGCCAGCGAGAGCTCGGCCTCTGGGATCCGGTAACAAACACATCTCTGACTGTCTTTATCAGAAGGCAAAGGACGACAAGCTGATCATGTTTCACATTTTTTTTACTCTGTTTAGACAAACTTTGAAGAACCTATAGCACTTTTGGAGCTGGACACGAGTAACGGAGTGTTATTACCGTATTATGACGCAGACACAAACATGGTCTACTTGTGCGGGAAGGTAAGCTGGTTTATTAGCTGGTTTATTTTTTTAAATTATATAAGAACACAGGACTTATTTATAATAAAATGAATCTAATCATATGGAAACTTCTAATTTGATCCTACATATAAAGCATTGAATGCAGCTTCTTTTGTAAATATGTCCTATAGTTCTGGCTCTGATTAGGAGAGTGAGTTGTTTTATTTTAAATGGTTTTTTCGTGCAGGGGGACAGTAGTATCCGTTACTTTGAGATCACGGAGGAGCCGCCGTACGTCCATTACCTCAGCACCTTCAGCAGTAAAGAGCCGCAGAGAGGGATGGGCTTCATGCCGAAGAGGGGTGTGGACGTCACCAAATGTGAGATTGCACGGTAAGACCCTCACGACTGCTGCTCTGCCGCTTTTTTAAACGTAAAAATATGCAACTTTCTACATATTTGATATAGAAAATGGTTAGTGCAGGCTGGACTAAATTAAAGGTTGTGTTTTCTCTGTTATTTCTCTGTTTTCTCACTTCTCTGTTATCATGTTCATGTTACTTACAAGTCGTTTCAACACACCTTGATGCAGTCAACATATAAAGAAAAATGCTTTTATTCATTCTGAAATATTTTTTCTCACGCTGAGACTATGAATTTTTGTTTTTCGCGCTGTGACATCATGAATGCTCATTTCTGCAAATTGTTTGTCACCATCCTTAAACAGAAATCAAAGTGTAAACAAACACGAGGCTGATGGATCGCTCTGCTTTTCATTCCTTTATTCTTTCCCAGGTTATACAAGCTACTTGACAAAAAGTGTGAGCCCATCACCATGACAGTTCCTAGAAAAGTAAGTAACCCTAGCCCTTTTTTGTTCTTTATATAAATTATTGTCATTTTTCATCCATTACATACCAAAATGTCCACTTAACTTTCATTTTGTCCATCTGATGATGTAATTTTTTTATATTAAATGATTGATAACTTAATCCGTTACTCAGTAGACTTGAGTAGACTTTTACCAAATACTTTTTCCCTCAACTAATTTCTTGGATGGATACTTTTTACTTTTACTTGAGTATAACTTTTGGTTACTCTGCCCACATTTATTGGCAACATAGGAAACAATGTGACAGCAGAGATCCACAGTTTACTGCTCAAAACCAAAACAGACTAAAATATCTCTCTTCTTCTTGCTTGGCTTTGTGTGGGCCAGTCGGACCTCTTCCAGGACGATCTTTACCCTGACACAGCAGGGCCTGATCCCGCCATGGAGCCTGAAGAGTGGCTGGACGGCCGCGACGAAGATCCCATCCTCATCTCCATGAGGGACGGCTACGTGCCGCCGAAGAGCCGAGAGCTCAAGGTGGCGAAGAAGAACGTGCTGGACTCCAGACCCACCACCAGACGCAGCATGTCCGCCTTGGACACCAACAGCTTGCCTGTAAGTTTTGGACGTGTTGAGCATCCAAAGCTCGACCTGCTGATTTGTTAGTTTTCACATAAATGATTGGGATTCATTAACAGTATTTGCTTGAACTTCATCTAAATAAAGGTTTTTACTTTTATATGGCTTTTCAAACATTTCCCTCTCTGTTGAATCTTTTTCTTATTGTGCACAACTTTTCCCTTCAAAGCACCCATCTCTGTTTTGGTTTAGTTTCTCACTACCTTTGACCTTTTTTCCTCCTACTTTGTTTATCATTCTCCCCCCTTTCATCACTTTCTGTTTTCCTTTGCTTCCCTTCCTTCCTGTTTCCTCCTGTCCAGCCTCAGCTGCTTGAGAGGCTACTGGAGGAGATTCAGAATCTGAAGGCCACAGTTTTGTCTCAGGAGAAGCGGATCTGCGACTTGGAGAATAAGCTTTCCCAGTACGCCAACGGTACTGCCTGATGTGCATGTGAACACATCAGTTAAAGAACTGGTCTGAATGTCAGAATCACTGTTATTATAGAAATGCATTTCCACTGCACTGGCAAGAAATCACCCTTCTGAGAACTGCAGCCATTTTGCCTCCTTGAATATATTGTTAAATAATCCAAATAATTTGTTAAATAATCAAATTCCAGCCAAACTCAGAGGCTTTGTGGCCATTTCTGCAAAATTCTAATCCGAGTTTGAAAAGAATGTACTGTAATGGCAAAGGCAATGCATTTGTGAAGTCATAGCTTTATTGATTTGAATGGACTGAAAACTGTGGAGCTGTGGGACTGTGCAATTGAAGGACATAGGCAAGTCAGATGAGGAAAAAAAGTTAACAATGTTTACAGAGTTTAATGGAAAAAGATGGCAGCGCATGTGTACGCAGCGGCTCGGGGGCTCTTAGCTTTTCATTCTTTCATTCTTCCCCCCCCAAAATAAAAATAAGTAAAGAGAGCAAAAGGAAAAAGTCCACCATGAAAAGAGCGTACACATGTACCAGATGGTCAGATATTACCAGACCTCTCTGAATACATTTCAAAATGTAAATAGTGACTAAAGAAAACAAGTGATAAAATACCAAACTTATAATGTCAAAAGAAAAACATGTTTGTCTTCTGTAAAAGAGTAAAAATAGACACATAACCACAATAAAATCTGTTTTTTTAAAAATGGGATCCTTCATTTTTTTCAGTGTTGCACCTTTTATCAACTAAATTTTACAAAGGATTTCACCTTGGACAAAAAAAAACTCAACTATGTTTTGTTGCTTTTTTGCTCTTTAAGTTCCCTGCATGGTGTAAACATTGTGGCAATGACTAACAGTGCATTCATTCATCTCTACTACAAAAAAAGACAACTATCTTGGATAATTTATTGTGGAACAAGGTCTAATAATTCAAGTAACATTATCCATCTTGAGCTTTTGCTCTACACACAATACACTTTTAAATTTTTATCCTATTTACATCTTCATTTGCTTTCTAATACCAACAAAAATACGCATTTAGCACAACACCGAGTATAAAACAGTAATTTAATTAGTTATTCACAAAATTATACCATTTAACCTCAACATTTACAGAATTGTTGAGATTGTCATCTTTAACATTTCTGTTGATTTCAAGAACATTTATTAATCTGAATAACCTTGGATACCATTATTATCTACTCTTCAGTGTTACTATTGCACCATTTCATAAACCCAAATAAGCCAAAATGCAAATTAAATCTGATGAAAATTCAAACACTGTTAAAAAGAACCACAGAATACTGTGCTGAAGTTTTACATCCATTTTACTCAGGCCTAATCATGAGTTAGATACCCAAACATAATCTATATTTTAAGTATAATAATATTTATAGTATTAGATAAACAATTCAATAACTTTTCTTGCCATCAAATGTCTTAAGAAAAATGTGAAATGGTGAAAATCTTTCAGAGGGTTTACAGGATAAAAACTCAGACCACACAGACTGGAGAAAGTTTTCCGTTTTAAAAACACCAATACAACCATTATATGCAAAGTTTCCACTTTTCTTGTGAGCAGTAATGGAAATGTCCATTTCAGACCAACTCAATCTGCACAAAGTTTAAATCTAGTTATTACAAGAGAATCTGTAAACATTTGACTTGCTGAATATTTTTACTGTTTCCCCCTTTACCAACTATGTTTCTTTGGCATTGGCTACAATTTTGAACACTAGTTGCATTAAATGCATTGAGAAAAGCATCACAATGTTTATTTGTTGAACTGTGATAGGCCCAGCGTTGGTCTGAGAATAGGTTTGAATATCTTAAAGAACTGTCTTATTGCCTAACTCTTAAGGTAAGCTTGAAGGACTTAATTGTGGCATTATTACCGAGTTTACTACAGAGAATCGCAGCACAATGTAGTTGGTGTCACTTCCATCCAGCGTCTCGGCCACGATGGTCAGGATGACGTCGGAACCAGACGGGATGCTCAGCGGAGCCAGCAGGGTCACCGTGCCATTAGTGCTGTTCCCACTTTCCACCAATAAAACAGTCGGAAACGTCGAGTCAAGACTTCTCGAGTTGGTGGCTCGGATGGTTATGTTTTCATCGGATCTACTTGAGGCCACAGTGAAAGGCACAGAGGTCATGGTTCCTGCAATCAAGATGCTGCCTGAGTCGGCCTGAATAAAAGAGTTCAAATGTTAACTTTTCATTATTTATCAGGTTTTTGGTTTTGACTTTTATGCCACTTTTACTCACTGAAAGAGTCAGATTAGAAGCTCTGAAGTTGGTGGGCGACTGTCTCTGAAAGTCAGTAGCAGAACCCTGAACTCTCCCCTTTACTCTCACTACAAACTCCACCGTCGGCATCACATCGACCTGGACTAAAAAGTCCCCGCCGCCCTGCGACACAACAACTCCCACTGTCTCCTCCGACCCCTTCGTCGATTCCACCAGAGCAACTTCTGTCACAGTAGCAGAGTCACTTCCTGATATGGTCACCAACAAACTGCCATTGAAGCCTTTAAAGAACAAAACAGAGTGATTTCTGCTGACCTAATTCGGTTAAAGTTTAGATTAGCAGGTGTTTACCTGCTCTGGGACGCGTGTCGAGAGCATCGAATCCATCGAAAGGACCCTGAGAGGGCTCCACAAAGTCAAACAGGAAGTCAACAGAGCTCTCACCTGCAAATGCAAAAATCTAATAAGCATTTTATTGCTTTCGAATAATTTAGCAAAACTAATAGATGAGTTAAAGTTAAACACAGCAGTTTGGTTTATTGCTTATGTTGCGAAGCATGAGTGTGTAAATGCAGGCGGAGGTTATGCAATAAGTCTGATTAAAAGTGTTTCTCTGACAGTTTTGGTAATTTTCTTCTGCTGAAACAGATGAATGTTGAAGTCGCAGAACAATTTAAGTGAAGGAACAAAAGAAAAAATGTAAGCAGTGAAAGAAATAGCAAATGTTTTAAAAATGTCGAGAGAATATACAAGCACAGGTGTCATTGTGTGTAAGCATGAGTTAAATAAACTTTAAATTGCTGTAGCTATAACTAATTTTGTTAGAAAAAGAAAAAAACCTCAATGATAGTTTTGCCTTATTATCACCTTTTCGTGAATTTACAGCAAAGTTAAAATTAGACTGTGTTGCTTCAGACCAAGACTATCCAATTTTTCCGTTAAATTTTTGTGCATTTTTTAAAATAAGATTTTTTGGTGAAACATTTGTAAAAAGAGTCCTGTTATTTCTGTACATCAGTAATGCACTTTTGTTTTGATGGTGCCTGTAAATCTGCTGAATCTTCCTCCTGTGGGACAATAAAGGCTCTAAAATGATACATATTGACCAAGAAATCCCTGGAGCATTTCTGTAAATGGAGGTTCCACACATTGCATTTGTTACAGTTTTGTGGATATTCATTGCAGAAAAGGAAAACACTTAAGACAGAAACAAAATAGTGTGTTAAAGTAACAGTTGGGTTCTGTTGTACCTACGTACAGAAGTTTATTTTTTTTAGGTAAAACTGGCTGTTATAAATAAATTACTTTCATTATAATTGCCCCAGATAAGAGCAGATGCTAAGTTAGCGTAAATGTTGAATCTCACCAACGACTCTCAGGGTGTAGGGCTTGTTTGACACCATTATTATTGCCCATTGTCCAACTTGCTTTTGTAACCGCACCGTTATGAAGTTTCCCACAGTCTGTGAAGAAGTGATCAATGAGCCTGTGGAGTCGGTGCTTTGCTGAGTTACACCTGCGGAAAAAAGTAATTAGTCAATGTTGCAACAAAAGTTACCTTTATAATCCTAATTATTGCATTTTGAAATTAATAAATCATTCTTTCGGTACTAAGTGGCTTGCAAAGATTTTTTCGCAAGCTGTATATTTTGAAAACCGAAACAAAACGTTGTGTTGGCTCAAATGTAGCAGGCGGTGGTACCTGTCGGGCTTGTGAGCGTGAAAGTGAGGGCCCTGCCGGTGATATAAATTGTCGGGTTTATAACAGTTTCGTCAACAATAAAGGTGAAACTGTCGGTTTGTCCCGGGTTCCTGGACGCCTGCAGAAGGGTCACCTAACGGATCGCAGTAAGAGGTCACAGCAGGAGGCTTTTTACAAAAAACACATTTAGACCTGGGCTGACATTACCATTGAGGAGCTGACAGACTGGACTATGGTTGCTGCAGCGACAGGAAGTTCGGCCTTCATCACTTCGATGGCCAGACCGCCCGACGCCTGAGCCAGGTCTCTGTACAGCTGAGCGTCAGACTCTGAGATTAATCTCATCTGCAATTGGTTGCTGTTTCTTCTCCTGCGGCGATTAGTAACGACCGAGTCTGTAATCATAAAGTTGACCTGAAATAAGAAAACAACTGTTTAAATTAAACTGTGAGAGTTTACCCTAGAGGAGATATGTGATAGAGAAAAACAAAGTAGTGCATAACTGAAGAGGAAAGAAAAACATGTATTTCAAAAATCTTCACTGGAAAAGGCTGTAATTCAGAAAACCCACGAAGAACCACTTTTCACTGCAGTTACAGCTGCATGTATGTTGATGTTGCACCTTTGGGGATTGAATTGAGCCTCTCCCACAGCATGATGGTGCCACAACCATGCATGACCATGAGGATGTATGTTAGTTTTCCTCCAATCAGGTTTTAGATATTGGCAAAAATATCTCAGTTTTGACCAGAATACAATATTCCACATGATTACTGTATGGCTTGCAACAAACTAAACATTTATTCTTAACACTCTTTCCAAAAAGTAATTTGACTTGTCAACAAACCTGCTTTAACATTTCAACTATGGACATGTCCGGTGTGTCTCTTTGTCATTAAGACACTTTCAGTTCTCTGAAAATGTCAAAGGTTTGACCATCAGATTTCAACTACACTGGTCTACCAATTGCATTTGATTTCATTTTGATACATCAGAGTAAAGGGGGTGGATACAAACACAAAATTCCAGTAAAACTTTAAGTTTCTGTGACGAAATGTAAAAATGTTTGAGATATATCCTCTGTGCAAGGCTCTGTAATTAGCATGCAAACACTCACCACTGTTTGGGTCTATGAGAGCAATCACCGTGTTCTTCAAATCTTTGTCTTTAGCAGGAGCATTCGTGAAGAGAAATATCTCGGAGTTGAACGGAGCACTAGTTAATGCCAGCTGGAAGACGATGCATGCATATAGTAAAGATCAGCTTCAGTGATTTTAAAGACAGTTGAAGAGAGAGAGAGATTATTACCTGCAGCCCTGACAGACTCATTTCCTCATCATCTCCTCCACCATTAGTTGTTAGATGGTTCACAATATCCTTGAAAAGTGTTGCATCCGTTGTACGAATCACTGGCCCAAATCCTTGGCAAACAAAAAACAAATACATTTTTAGTTTTCTTCCTCCTCAGACAGAAAATGTGTTTAAAAGTGGAGAAGCTGAAGCCGCACCTGGATCGCTGAACGGGACGAGGATGTAAACGGACGGTTCGTTCTCTGTTCCCGCCTCGATGTCGATGATGGTGGATGTGACGGTCTTCACCACGGCAATGTCGTCGCTCATGCTCTTTGAGGTGTCAGTGACAAAACAAAGAGCTTTGCTGGATCCTCGAGAGAGCCCCGCCATCCTAAAAGTTTCAAAAGAGATGGAACAAAGTGAAGCAAAATAAAAAATAAAAAAAATAAAAATGCTGTATAATTTAACCAAACGTACCGTAGGAAGGGGAGGTCTCCAGCTGCCAGTCGGATGTCTTCCAGAAGCTGGCTGGTTGCAGCCACTGCCAGATTTGCGGCTTGCGTGTGGAGATGTCCGTGGCTGGATTGGAAGGAATCCTTGTTAATCCCACCGGTCGGCTCGATTTTACTGGTTTGATCGACTGATCCTCCATGACTGCACTTTCCTTTGATTAAACAAAAGTTTGAGAACTTTTACACAGTTGGGTTTGTTTTACAGGCATCACAAATAAATAAATAAATAAATAATTTGAACATCATGTCAGAAAACAGAAGCCATAGGCTGTAAAACAGCCAAAACACTGAGTGCCTTTAAATCTCGACTAAAAATCCACCTGTTTAGAGTTGCATTTGAAACATTATAAATTAAATTTTGTTGTGTATCAATTGTTGACTGTGTTCTATGACTTTGTATTTTTATGATGTAAAGCACCTTGAACTGTCTCGTTGCTGAAATCTGCTGCACAAAATAAACTTTGATTGATAAAGGAATTTCCTGAACCAACCAGACCAGACAAAGGAGCAAGTGGAAAATGTCGGAGGGCTAAAAACACAACTGGGAAACGCGTCTTTGAGTTTGTTTGGCAAGTCAGCTGGTCTGATAGTTCAGATATACATCATTTCTGACGGACTGACAGTTTTCCCTCAGCTTGTGGTGAGCAGATCGCTTCAGGAAAACACGAATGGGAAAAAAACCAGAGCAGAAAAACAACTAAAGTCTAGTAATTACCACCTAAATCCCTTGGATCCTTTCAATAACGCTACAGGAAACTATTTTACACACACAAAAATAAATTTTTATTATATATTATTTGACCAGTTTACATGCAAACTCAACTAGTTATTTTTCCTGTTGGCCCCTACTATTTTAAACAGCTAGATCTTTGAGTCAGAGAACTGCTGCAAGGAACCGGTTACTCATAAACTTGAAAAGGATAAATATCTGTAATGTGTGCCTGTCAAAGCTAGACAATGACCCCAGTATTGTATTCAAGAAGGAAAATACATTTTCCAAAGGTTATTGTAAGAGAAATGCATGTGAATTTACCAGGTGGCTTGGTTGAGACGAAAGGTACGATCCCAAAGTAGCCAGAGGTCAGGATCTGTCCAGCGATGACGTCCTCCAGGATGTTGTTGGTGCAGTCGTCGCCGACACAGCTGCGACAGGTGACTCTGCTTTCATCTGATGTGGAGTAAAACCACATTAGATCATATGGTTTTACTCCATTCAATCCAAACAACATTCTGCAGGGTAATCAGCTCATGCCATCTTTACCTGCGATGTTGCCAATGCTGGTTTCTGCTTTGATCAGATTAAAGTTTGGGAGTGTGTTTCCCAGCTCCACCCAGTTGCTGTGACTGTAGAAATCCTTCAGCATTGATAAGAGAACAAGAATTACCAGTCAATCCACAAAGATTTCAATCTTTAAAAAAAAAAAAAGTACAAATTATGTTGAATACTTGCAAAGGATGCATGATCTCTCCCAGTTTCTGCCTTGCGGTCTCATAATTCCCCATCCTGTTGTTGGCTTTGACAGCAACCATTCCCTCTGTGATGATCCTCCTTCCCTGAACGAACTCCTCCTTGTCAAAGTGGAAGCTCGGTTTGAAGGCGTAGCGGATGTCCACTCTGATGTTCCTCAGCTTGATGGACGTGATGGCTTGACGGAAAGCCTTTGACGACTGCGAGGCGCCGCAGGCAGCAGCAACGCCTTGTGCAGTGAAAGGCTGAGCCTGGAAACGCACATTCACACAAAGTTACCAGGACTGAAAGAAATCAGTTTCTAGAAAGGATAATGCAACAGGAGTGTATTCCTACCGGGTAGTTGAAGTTTGTGCCTTCAGTCAGGGCTAGAGAGCGGCATGCCTGCACAGTTGCATTGAGAATCACTTGCTCTGTAATTTCCTGGTGATTTAAACAGCCTCCAGGCAATATTTTAAACGCCTGAGCTCCGATGAGCATCAGGAGGAAACAAAACACAGCAAACACTGAGTGGATCATAGCTCCAATTATCTGAAAGGAAACAAATTCCTACAGATTAGATCTTCAGTCACTTTTGACACAACAAATATTATTCTAGTCAGTTTTAATGCATCTTTTTAAAAGCTCAACAATAGTTCAGTGAAACTACAAATTCAGAAACTTTTAATAAAAAAATTGGTGCATCTTTTTCAATGTATGATCATATGTATGGATCATATCAATATATCTTCAATGTCATTTAGTTAAATGCACCTAAGCAAGCTGGAATGTTTCCATTATGTTAAATCTTTAGGATAAATTTGTCTCAACCCTTTAATCAGTTTAGTTTGGGAGCGTTTCAAAGCTTCACCCAGTGCCTGTGGAAATCCTTCAACATTTCTGCTCCAACTTGGTTCTCATTCAGAGACTTGAGTTTTAATTTACGCTAAAGTTGAAGTCTAAGCTGTTAAAAAAAGCATCATTTTCAGTACAAAATCTGTTTTTTACCTGCTAAAACACCAAACTGTGTCCACAAATTTAATTTAAGGGTAACCTAAACTGTCACTCTCAGATGAAATAAAATTGATTTTGATCTTAACAACTGAAGAACCTTTAAGACTAAATGCACATCATGAAGAGAAAGAGCCAACAAATAGTCTCCTGCTCCAAATTAAAACCTTTAAGCATAAACTTTGTCTCCCACATACTTACCAGGATTGTAAACACTTTTGATTCAGTTCCTTTGGCACCACCAAGTGCAGCTTTAAAAACCTAAACGAAACAGTTTAAATCACTTTGAAAAGGCCAATTTGAAACCGTTAAAGTATTTATTGGATGGGATGATTAAAAGCTTCACCAAACCATAAAATATTAATCTGGGAAAGTCTGAAATTCATCCCAATTCTAGCTTTCCATGATAAGAGTCGCCTTCATGTCGGATCCCTTTCGTTAAAGGAAACACCTACTCACCTTGCTGCTGTTCAGCAAACTTTGGGATGATTTTGTCAACACCGACCTTATCAGGGTCAGCTTCAGGGCGGAGTTACGCTGGACTTGTCCTGCTGCTTTTGATCACACCATTCTGCAAACATCATGTCTGCACCTTGGGATTACTATTTTATACAGACATGGAAGTTAAATGTTGACGTAAAATTTGCTGCTATAGTGAATAAAACGTATTCAGACGAACGTTTTTGATTTATGTTCTGCTAAAAAGGGGGAGATAGAAACAGCAACAGTGTTCTTTACCTTCATTTTTAATCATTATTCAAACCACAGCTTGATTATCTGCATTCTTCTTGTATTTCCATAGATATTTGATCGTAGTGTAGATAGCAAATACTTCCTTTCTGCAGACAGGCAGGCATGTGCCAGGACTAAAGTTTAATAAATACTCCCTTCGGTTACAGGATGCAAAAGCCACTGAGCAGGATTCCTGCATGTTCACTTTTGGTTTCTTCAGAGACCAAAGTTCACTTTGCTACAGAATTCAGATGTTGGAAAAATAAGTTACTGGAAGCTTAACTAATAACTAAAAGAATAACCCCCCACTGCTGCTGCTGTAAATAAGGAAATCTGAGGTTTAGAAAGGTGGTTTTAAGAAGGTTTAATAAAAAACATTAAATTAAAACATTTCATTTGAATTAATTAAATTAAAACAAAACAATGGGAGTGTAGCATAAGAATAAGCAGGATCATTGCAGCGATATTAGAGTTGCATTTACAGTATGATGCACATGTTCAGTCCACCTGGTGTTTTATCCACAATATATAACAGAAAAACATTATGCATTAGTTTGACAGGAGTTAAAACTCTTTGATAAGCTAAATATTAAAGTTTATCATCTTGTAAAAAGATTAATCTGTTTGTCATGAGGCAAGAAAAACTTGAAACGACACATCCGACTTCTCCAGAACTAAATCTACTGGTATAGTTTGTTCAGCTTTAATAAAAATATTAACTGATTATTTTATTATAAATTACAGATTTTTTCTGAATTGGAAAACAGGATAATGGAAATTCAGTATTCCTTTCATATTTGATATTAAAGACAAGATCACATTTCTCCTGCTTGGCGTGTTGAAACTTTCTGCTTCAACTTATCTGATCATCTAGAAATGCATCTGGTCTTAAACATGGACCAAACCGGTTGGTTGATAAGAAGCCGGGTGATTGTTTTCTGCTTCCATCGGCTGTCGTCATGGTTTGCAGGTTGTGAATAAAATCCAGGTGCAAAGACAGACAGAGCTTCACTGGACATATTTAATAATAAACAAAAAAGGAAAATTTACAGGGGAAGATGTAGGAACAAAAAGTGACCACAGGCAGCGAGCTGAGCAATTTAACATGATAGGAGGAGAAACCAGCAAAGAACAACAGACAGCAGTGGGATTAAATATGAGTGGATCAAAACATTAGATACAGGTGAGGAGATCAGGTGACTGGGAACAGCTGTGGAAGGGAGCCAAGTAGCAGGATGAGGGAAAGTAGGAACATAATAACAGAGAAAAGGCAACAAAAAAATGATTGAAACACAAATGAAAACCAAAACACACTGTACAATATGAACACAGTGTGATTGTGTTTGAGTCAGGGATCAAATATTTTCTAGCATGGATGAGATAATAACCTTTTTTTTTCTTTTTTCTTTTTCATGTAAACAGTTTGACCATTTTTTTAGGATTAAATGATTGACATTCATCAGCTCAAAACTTCCAAAAAATGTCAGGTAAAAATTTATTGACAGAATTTTAGAGAAACTTAAACTTAACATTTTTAAGTTTAAGTTTGATTAATTTATTTCAGACAGGCTTTTAAAAACAATCAGTTCTAATTGGATGTACATTTGAATTGTTTTGTACATAAGAATTTCTTTTTTAAAAAAAACAAAAACCCCCCAAAAAACTAACACTTAACTTTAAGTTCAGACAAAAACCTTGGTGTGTTTTCATATCGGTGGTTCCTTCAGACAACAAGACGTTGTTTTAAGAAAAATTGGTTTAGAAATCAAAAATTAAATTTTTTGTTCAATTCTGTGAAAAAGCAAAAAAAAAAAAAGCTGATATTTAGTTAGTTATATTCATTGTAAATGAATATAAAAAATATAGCAGAAACAATCAGGATTTTAAGAAAATAATAATCAGTTTGGATAATGTAATATTGATAATATTACACCATTATTCTCACTATACTATGACTTTATTCTGTAAGTATTATGACATTATTCTTGCATTATTTAGACTCTATTTTTGTACAGCTTCATTCTAATTGTACTACAACTTTATGCTAGTAATACTTTTCTTGTGTAATTATTTTAATTGGCGGCTGATTGTTATGGCTGGTCAGGGTTTGTTCATAAATTTGGTATGTTGCAATTTAAAGCAGCATCAAGCTGGACTTTGCAGTGGTGTGATGTTTTTTTAAACAGTTAGGAAAGAAATAAACCCTTTGCTGTTCTGCATAAAATGTGACAAAGTTCAAGGGGTGTGAATCCCTTTGAACTGTGGAAATTTCCCTTTTTCTTTTACCAGGTTTTTAAACTGTTTTAATTTTCATTGACAAAAAAACCCCAGCTTTTTTTATTATAATTATTACATTTAATTAACCCTTGCCATAGAAAATAGATTGTCTCTTGTAATGTCACAAAATGTGGAAAAAGTGAAGTGCTGCAAATATTTTTTGGATGCTATATGTTGCTTTACTCAAAATAGAAAGATAGCTACATTTTAGTAATTAAATGTCATTGCCAGAAGCTTTTAGTACATTTTGCATGTAAAACACGCTGCAAAACAATATAATATACAATAGAAATATACAATTTAGAGGATAACAACCCCTAATAAATAACTAATCACATTACTTTAGAAAACTGTGCTCATGCAAACTTGCTTAAAATCAAAATCGGATGGAGTGGCGCCACCAAGAGGCTCCAGAGAGTAACAGCAGCCCAGATAAACTTAACACCCCCATTTGTTCTGCCCAGCAACATTAGGAATATCATTTTATATGGTGCAGTTAAGGAGTGAAAAGAGCAGATTTCCATGAGTTTCACTCTATATTTTATTATATACATTTTGTATTGTATTGTTGTGAATCAAAACATACCATTCTTACTTTAAATGTAAAAGCGTGAACATTAGAAAGTCTTACGTATAAACTACTTTATATTTAGAGCTCATAATAACATCTTTGACAGATACACCCACTAGACAGACAGCGCTTTGTGAGACTGGCCTCATCTCAAAACCCCTAATGTCCTTGAAAAAGATAGCAGTGTACATAAATGTGCGTCTGTTGTAGCCACAAACAAATGTGGCAAAAAACAAACAAAAGAAAAAAGTTTTTTTGGTAAAAACTCAATTTTCATATTTTAATTATTGTCAGGAATTACATGCTTTGATTTTATAGGATAATTAATGAAGAATACATAAAGATTAGAACAAATGATTTCAAAGATAGTCACCAAATAAAGGTAAACCTTCAACAAAAGCAATTAGCAAACTCCTCTTAAAACTCTCTATAATGATCAACTACGGTGCTTTCATTTAACTTAGCTTCAAAAAGTTTTTAAATATTTGATTATGTATGGATTGGACTAGATATAATACCTACCACCGGGATGAACATAATATTTACCAGATCTCCATCACCAGTAATCTGTTTAGTAAAATGTAGGATCACAGAGACTGTAGCAAGAAGCTCAGGACTGAGAAACCAAAGCAAAGAGACACGGAGAAATCAACTCTTGTAGAGGAAGCTGTGACAGTTGTTGTTACAGGGCTGGTTGTTACAGGGCCGGTTGTTACAGGGCCGGTTGTGGTTTCAGCATTAGTGACAATTGCGTGAACAGAGTAACTACAGGTTTCCACGTTGCCCACTTGGTCCACAACCACCAGCTGCACATCAGGAGAGCAGCAGGAAGCCACATAAGTAACTAAGGTTGTATTATCAGCTGCTGTGCTGATGTTCATCGTGCCGCTGCCGTCTCTGACACTGACACTGTCCACACCCGTCCCATTCGCTGCATCAGTGACCTGGACAGAGACTTCCCATGTTGACTGGCTGCATTTGTCAGAGCAGTTGGACTGCAGGCTGAGCAGCTGGCACACTGGTGGAGTGAAATCAGTCACCTGTGAGAATGACAGGAAAATATTATCAATATTTACCCTCAATGATGTGCCAGAATGCACACAACACAAAAGAACACAATACTTTGGAAAGGACGGTTAGACGCAGGACATCATAGTTGCTGTCTGCACCTCCAGGAGCCATAGCCTCAACAGTCAGAGTGATGACGGTTCCGGACGGCGTGTCGGCAGGCATTGTGACGTTCACTGTCCCGTTAGCACTACCTCCAGCACTTAGTACTAAATTAGTTGGGTAAACCAGTGGAATGTCTTGGTCATTGGTGGCCTGAATGGTGAAGAGTCCTCCTTCGCCGGTTGTCATCACAGAGAAAAGAACTGATTTTAGTGTTCCTGGCTCCAACACAATGTCCAACTCATCCTAAAAAAATAATACAAAGAGCGCAGTTAAGACACAAGAACAGAGACACTGATTTATTTTAAATATTTAAAGCTTTTGCTTTTTACTTGCATCACTTACAACAGTGACGGTGAGACCAGAGGCTCTCAGGCTGGTGGCCGACTGTCTCTGGAAGATCCCTGAAGAAGCTCTGGAGACGCCGTGGTTGTTCTGGCCCTTCACAAGCACAACAAACTCAACCAATGGGATCCTGTCGAAGCTGACGATATATTCTCCTCCACCCTGGGCCTCCACGGTGCCGTTGACCTGACCAGAACCCGACGATTCAACCAGCGTGACCTCTGTCACCGTGGCAGAGTCGCTTCCAAACAGAATCACCAACAGACTGGCATTTCCTCCTTCGAAGAAAAGAAACGTTTTTTGATCCAAAGCCGGTTAATTTTCAATACATCCAAACTGTGTTTTCATTACCAGCTGTGGGTCGATTGTCAATTACATCAAATCCTCCAGACGGACCGTCAGACTCCACAATGAAGTCAAACAGGAAGTCGATGGAGCTCTCTCCTGTAAACGCAGAAAACACAATGAATTAAGTTATCTAACCTTTTTATTTAACCACTTTCAATAATTCTGTAACATTTAACAGTTAAAATCAGATTCTTACCTACAACTTTCAGACTGTAGGAATTTTTTGATTCTACTCCTATTTTCCAAACTCCTGCTAGCGTCAGCAACTTCACAGTGTGGAGGTTTCCAACCATCTGGTAGGAAATGATTGAAGATCCTGATGTACTAACAATGTTTTGAACCACACCTAAACAAAGAAAATATAGAAACTGGTTAAAAAAAGCAATTGAAGTTGGCACAACTTATGAAATGTTTTGACTCTGACCTGAGGGATCGATGAGCGTAAACTCAACGTTACTTCCAGTGATGTAAATCGTCAAATTTCTCACCGACTCGTCAACTGAAAAGGCAAAGTTTTCAGTTTTTCCAGGGTTCCTGGAAGCTTGCAGAAGGGTCACCTGAAAAATCCAAGATAACTCAGTAGGTGAAATCTTTAAACATAAAACAAATTAATCTTAATTTGTTTTCATACCAGAGAGGAGCTGGTGGATTCAGTTAGGATGTTGATGGCCTCCAGCAGATTACTTTTGGAGACTTCGACAGCCTGACCTCCTGAGGTCTGAGCTAGGTCTTTGTACAGCTGACCGTCTGCTCTGGCCATCCGATAGCTTTGTTGCTGCTTGCCCTCTCCTGGTGTTTGTTGACGGATCCCAAGAACATTAGTTATCATGAAGTTCACCTGAAACAAAATGAGGGAACCAATAAACCTGGAAATGTTCAGACTTTTTACAACCAAAATGTAACAAAGTTGAAGTTGGTTTCCGATTACAGCTTCCGATTCGGGAAACGGCCACCAAATTTTTCCTACATTTGCATCTTTTATCTACACTAGCTAAAAACCTACAACACCTGGACTCTTCAAACCTGGACTAGATTATTCTCAACTAATAGCAGAATATTTAAAACCCAGTTTGTGATTTGTGAAACCTTTATTTAAATTGTGAAACTTCAATAAAGGACCATTTCAGTCCTCTTTTTGCATCTGGACTAGATAAGTACTGAACTCCTCCTTCTCTGAAATGTCCATTATTTTGCAGTAATATCCAGTTTTAGCTCTTTGCTTTCTCTCATAAAAGATGCTGAAAGTAGAAAAGAATTTGGCGAAATTGCCCTTTACTGAAGTTTCACAAATCACAAACTTGGTTTTAAATGTTCTGCTGTTATAGTAGAATGATCTAGTCCAGGTGTTTTTTAAGTAGAGTAGATAAAAGATGCTGGAGGTAGAGAAAGATTAGGTGAAATTGCCCTTTTGTCACAAAGATGTTTATGAGAACACTGAATCCATTTGGTAACAGCAACAACAATTGGGCCAATGCCATCTTTTGCATCTTTCACATTGATTATTTTTGACTGGATCAATAGACTGTACAGTGCTTCTGCAGAATTACTCACCACAGATTTGGTCTGCTCAATGAGTGCAATCACCGGGTTTCTCAGGTGTTTGTCTTTGGCCGGAGCATCGGTAAAAATAAAGATCTCAGAATTGGGAGGCGCGCCAGTCAGAGCTAGCTGTATGAAGAAACAGAGGAATGCTTTAGTGTTTGCTTTTCATATATTATCAATTTTGCAGCATCAAACAACGCACCTGGAGTCCAGAAAGACTCAGTTCTGGGATATCTCCACCCCCAGCTGCTTTCAGTGAGTTGATGTAGGCCTTAAAGATTTCTGGGTCTGTCGTCCGCATCATTGGCCCAAAATCTGCACATTTAATAAAAAAACAAAGACATTTTCTTTCTCTTAAAGCTTAAACCGAATGACAGAGGGTGCAGACCAGTCTTTCTGCAAGGTGCATGTCAACGACCGTTTATTTGCAGTGACGTTACGTGATATGAAAGTGTGATGCATACACCAGCTAGCTAACCAAAGGATTGTGTTTAAAAATAACCCTGGATAAATGGCTTAAAATCGGGTCACTCACAAAAAAAACCCCTAAAAAACTGAAGATACCGGTGAAAATAAGCAAGGCCAGGAATACTGCTGTGATCACAGGAAGCCAAGTTACACCTGTGAAAGTTTCGATGTGTCGTTCGATTCTTTTGAACGTGTTTATACCGTTCAATTGGTGAGAACTTTCTTTGTTTTTTAGGACTTGGCTTGCTTATTGTGCTCTGCTCACAGCTATTGTTATTTTAATTTAAATAAAAATAATTCAATAGAATAAATATTATTGATAAAAACTGTTGGATAATTTTAAATTTAATGGTTCGGAAGAGAATTTTTGTTTCTAGGACACAATACTTGGTGGTAAAGAACAACCTCTGTTTTGATTTCCATGTGTTTGACATAACTGGAAATCCAAAATAACTCTAAATAACCTGAATGGACGTGTTGTAGTCACATTTACCAAACAGCATGGGTGAACAAAGAAAACAGATGGGTGTGTTAAGAGACTATTAATGCAAGAGACTGTTAGTATATTGTTGGGCAATTTCAAGTTAATTGGTCCTCAGCCTGGTACGGATTGAGAAACACTGGTTCAGATTGTACCTGGATCACTGAAAGGAACCAGAACATAAACCGACGGCTCATCCGGTGTTCCCAGCTTGCTGTCTATTATTGAGGCTGTGACCTCTTTGACTGCAGCGATGTCATCCCCCATGCTTCCTGTTGTGTCGACCACAAAACACAACGGTTTCCCTTTGAACAGCCCCATCATCCTAAGGAATGACAAACAAAGAGAGACAAAAATCAGTTCTGTAAATTATACAAAGGCATAATTTCAGCAAGGAATACTGAATTTATTACTCAAGGAATGCACTGTCTCCAGCTGCACTGCGAACATCCTCCAGCAGCTCACTGGTTGCTGCTACCGCCATATTGGCTGCTTCAGAGTGGAGGTGTCCATGACTGGAGTCCGGCGTATCTTTGTTGATTCCACCTTTTGGGTCCATTGAACTTGTTATATCCAGTGCACCGCCATGGCTGCATTTTCCTGTTTGTCAACATAGAAAGAGCACAAATGATTGAACCAGTTTCAATAATTTGAAACTGGTTCAAATTTCACAGTTTGAACTTGTGGAATTACTGGTTTTAGAAATGTACAGGTACCCAAAGAAAGCACAGACATGGGGCCAAAGAAAGTTCAATGAGACATCAGGCAGCAAAAGCTCCTAAAAATATTCTCAAAGTTTTGAGGAATACTCCTTTAATGTGATATGTTGTATTTGAATTTTCATGCAATGTTAGATCTTGTTGCTATGAGAAAACTAAGCTCGCTTTTTAATTATATTTATTTTGGAGAATATTGTGCAGAAATTTCTCCATTGTGCCTTCTGCTTGATTTAAATGAAAATCAGCACTTTCTTCTTTGATATCCAATTTTGATTTCCAAATATTCACTTCCTGCTAAAGCGCCCCCCCTGGTGGTTGAACCATGGTACAAGCCACATGGTCCAAAACATGGGAAAAAAAGTAGCAGCTTATAGCCCGAAAAATGTGCTAATAAAGAAAAAATCACACATAGTTCACCTAAAAATTACAAAATGATCATATGTTATTTTTGGATCAATAATGCAGCAGGTAGTATTATTATATTAATCAAATATAGTAAAGATTATTTGGTTAAATGAGTGTTTTTTTTAAAGGAACTAAATCATTATAGCAACCAAATATTTTTCTTAATCTTCTAAGTCTAATAAATGAAGAATTTTCTGTGTGTTTTCTCAAAGTTGGATGAAAACAATTTTAAGACCTGGTAAAACTCAGATCAGACCAAATATATGCAGCACCATCACAGTGTAAAGTCAGAGAAATGACAAAAAGTGTCAGCTTAAAAAAAAAAAAAATCAACCCATGAACATATTTTTACCTGGGGGCTTGGAAAAAGGATTAATCAGACTGAAATATCCTGAAGTAAGTATGTTGTTCTGCAGAATGTCGCTCCGAATGTTATTTCTGCAGTTATCTCCATCACAGCTGTTACAGGTTGCTCTGGTTTTAGCTGCAGATTCAGATTGGAGCAGAAATAACAGATAAATATGAGCAGAAATTAATGCAAAACAAAATCTCTGCCTGTTGTTTGTTACCAAACGCACATTAAAGCCAGTATCATCATGTCTTTACCTGCTACGTTTCCAACACGGGCGTTCGCTTTGATCAAATTGGTATTTGGGAATTTGTGGCCTATTTCCATCCAGTTACTGTGACTGTAGAAATCCTTAATTTTTAAAGAGACGAGACAAAATTACAGCTTTCATCTTTGATGTTGAATTAAATTCAGAAATACAGAATTGATTTTGTACCACTTATTAAAAGCACTTTAAACTTTTCATTTTGTGACGTTTTTGTCCACAGTGGGCAGCAGAACCAATGTAGCATAAAACCTTGTATATTTTAAATGACTGTCAGTGTAATTTGCTTACTTTCTGCCTTTATACACGGACAAGTTTAGAAGTAAAAATGTCCAAAAACAGCAGAATTAATTGCTGTGATTTTTAAGTGGGATGCAAACAGATTTTCAAAGAAACAAAAGACAAAATTGCAGCTTTACTAATAATAATAATGTGAAACCCCTTATGATAAGTGCTTGAGACGGTATCTGTGTCCTGAAGGAGGAACAGCTTATCCTGTTGTTGTCCTTACTGATAACTCTGCCTGTGAATTAATTTTGAAGTGACAGTTTTTATAGTTATATTTACATTACTGACATTTTAACTGGATTACTCCAATCCTAAGGACTGGGGGATTTTCTTACTCTATTTTCATCTTACTTTTCTTTATCTCCAAGTTAAACCAGGGCAAAATCCCTCCGGCCGACCCCAGCGATATGAACAGTATTTTACAACAACTTCAGTCTATAGAAATGAAGATTAAACTGCTGGAGGTGAACTTTGAGATCAACGCCACCTGTGGAGATGAGACAACTCTTCCTCAAATCAACGGAGAGGTCGTGCGACCCGCACCGGGCGGCTCACCCTGGAATGCTCAGGTGCCAAGCCGAAACGGGAGTCTCGCACTGCGGATCCGATGAGACGACTAACAGGGACAACCCCGCACCTGGACGAATCAGCCTGGCCGGCTCTGAGCCGAAACCCACCTTCAACTTCAACACCTGCTCCGCCAAAGAATGATAAACAAGCAGCTGCAACCAAAACGGCTCCATCGACCCCGCTCCCAGAGACAAAGCAACCAACCCGAGCCTCAAAACATCCGGACTCCGTGGGAATCCCACTGAAAAACAGATTTTCTGCACTCCAGCCTGAGCCTCTGAGTGAAACCTCACCTTCAAACATCAACAATGAGGCAAGAACAACACATCCACCCCCCAAAGCTCCAAAGGACAAAGCGACCACCAGGAAACCAAAGGTATCCCAAAAGTGCTTATTGTTGGAGATGAGGCAGTAAATGGAGTCAGTAACGTTTGCAATCCCAGGAAAACAAGAGTGATGTCTTTTCCTGGTGACACTGTATCTGATTTAACCAACAAAGTGCTCTCTCTAACCACTGATCACCCAGATACCGAGACTTTAGTTGTGCATGTTGGAGCCAACGATCTGGCAAAGCAAAAGTCGGAGATTCTGAAAAAGGACTTTAATACTCTTCTGAACACTATGGGAAAATTAAAAATGAAGTTATTTCTCAGTGGTCCAATTCCATCACCTCAGTGGGGAGATGAAAAACACTCCAGGCTGCTCACGATAAACAAATGGCTGATTAAAACCTGCTCTGACAGCTCAGTGACCTTCATCGATAACCTTTGGATCTATTGGCAGCACTTTCACCTCTTTGGAAGAGGCGGACGCAATCTTAATAAACATGGGATAAAGCTACTCACTGCAACCTCTTTCATTTTATCAACAAGGACAGCAACGGGATCACTGCGTCAGAAGAACAGACTCAAGGATGTCTGACTAGGATGGAACGCTCCCTGCACCAGGAGCACGATATTCCAAAACAAGTTGATAAACCGACTGGAGACGGAGCGACCGGCTCCCTTCCTCCTTCCCCCCTACCTCTCTCCCCCACTCATTCAGAGGATTATACCTATGAAGAAATGTCTTCTGGACCAAAGTTTCTTAAATTTATGGCTGGAATGAATCAACAGGTTCGCCTCGGCACGTCTCTCCTTAGCGCTCCCGTAGCAGACGTCACATCATTTAAGCCACCTGCCCCTGACCTCCCAGAGGATCCTTCACTCTGCGTTTCTGAGGTCAGAGGTCAGGGTCCAGATATTATCTTTACACCCGTCTTCCTCCAGAATGAGTCTGGCCCCCCGGAACTGCAGAACATGACATTACCTGTCCGGATCACTGCAAGAAAATTTACAAAAAACAGAAATACAAAATACAGCGGTCCAAATTCAAACCTCAGACTGATCCCCTGCCTAAAGGAACCACAGACTGAAAAACTTTCGGCCTCCAAATCACTTAAAGTAGCTCTTTTAAATACCAGATCACTCTGTGCTAAAGCTCTATTAATTAATGATTTTATCACTGAGTATAATATTGATGTTATGTTTCTGACAGAAACATGGTTGAATGACAATAATGACCAAATCGTACTAATTGAATCAATGCCTCCTACCTACAATTTTTTAAATGAGAATAGAAAACATAAAAAAGGAGGAGGCGTGGCTTCAATATTTAAGAATACCATAAACTGTAGTAAAATCTCTTTGGGTCATTTCACTTCTTTTGAGTATCTTGGAATTGAGGTTAAAGGTTACAAACAAACTTTGACACTAACTTTATACAAAACTCCAACATACGTGGAAAATTTCTTTACTGACTTGAATGAGCTTCTATCTCTCATATGCATTGATTATGAGTGTTTAATAATTGTCGGTGATTTCAACATTCATGTGGACAAACCTCAAGACAGAGGGGCAAAAAAGCTCTCTAATATTTTAGAAAATTTTGGTCTGACACAACATGTCAAACAAGCAACAGACACTCAAGGACACACACTGGACCTGGTTATCAGTAAGGGTGTGAATATCTCCAATATCTCTGTAACTGATGTCGCACTGTCGGATCACTTTGCTGTTATCTTTGACAGTTCTTTATCCTTTAACCCACTTGGACAGACAGCTACTATCACAAAAACGTTCTTTCACAGAAAACACAGCAGAAACATTTAATCAAATCTACTGTTCTTCCTCGCTCTTAAGATGTAATGATGTAAATAAGTTGGTAGACGATTTTCAGTTTAAAGCTTCAGATATCATTGATTCCATTGCTCCAATTAAAGTAAAGGTTGTGTCTGGTAGGAAGAAATCTCCATGGAGAAATGCACAAACAGTTCAATCTGCAAGACAACTCTGCCGTAGGGCCGAACGAAAATGGCGTAAAACTCAACGTCACGTTCATTGCGACATCTATAAAGAAAGGCTACGTAACTATCACTCAACACTAAAACATGCAAGGGAGGCTTTCTTTGCAGATGTCATAAACAAAAACATTAACAATGCTCGAGCTTTATTTGCAACAGTTGACAGGCTCACAAACCCTCCGATGACGTTACTGCCTGAATTCCAATCTAACGCCGCCTGTAACAAGTTTTCCAGCTTCTTTTCAGAGAAAATTAAAAAAATCAGAGGATTAATCTGCGCATCAACTATAAAGTCAGGACCAATGCTGTATCCAAACAAAACAAATACAAAATGACCCAATTTCAACTACTTAATTATAAAATCCTAGAAGAAATTATAAGCCAATTAAGCTCCAGTTCCTGCTGTCTGGATGTCCTACCCACACATTTCTTTAAGAAAGTCCTGCCTGTTATTGCTAATGATCTGATCCAAATAGTAAACTCATCACTCACATCAGGGGTTTCCCCCCAGGCTTTGAAAACAGCAGTTATCAAACCACTGATAAAAAAGAACAATCTGGACAAATCACTACTGCAGAATTACAGGCCGATCTCCAACCTCCCATTCATGAGCAAAGTTATTGAAAAAACTGTGTGTAAACAATTAAATAGCTTCCTAACAATAACCAACTGTTTTGACTCCTTCCAATCTGGTTTTTGTGCTGACCACAGCACGGAGACTGCTCTCGTTAAAGTGTTCAATGACATCCATATAAATATGGACTGTGGGAGAACCACAGTGCTGGTTCTGTTGGACCTCAGTGCAGCTTTTGACACTGTCGACCACAACATATTACTGAATCGACTGGAGAGTCGGGTCGGACTCTCTGGTTCAGTCCTCAACTGGTTTGAATCTTACATTAAGAATAGGGATTTCTTTGTTGCAATTGGAAACTTCTCATCAAAGAGGTCAAAGGTCACATGTGGGGTACCCCAAGGTTCAATCCTAGGACCCCTCTTATTCAATATTTATTTGCTCCCTCTAGCTCAGCTTATAACAGGAAATAATATTAGCTACCATAACTATGCAGATGATACTCAGCTTTACATTACAATGTCACTAGGTGACCTTTGACCCCATCCAATCACTGAATAAATGTTTAGAACAGATAAATGTGTGGATGTGTCAAAACTTTCTCCAACTGAATAGAAACAAAACAGAAGTTATTATTTTCGGACCTAAAGAGGAACGATCTAGAGTCATAGATCTAGAGTCATAGATCTAGAGTCATAGATCTAGAGTTATAGATCTAGAGTCAATGCACAGCTTCAGTTATTACAACTAAAAACTAGCAATCAGACCCGAAACCTGGGAGTAGTGATGGACTCTGACCTGAACCTTCAGAGCCACATAAAGACAGTCACAAGGTCGGCCTTCTATCACCTGAAGAACATCTCCAGGATTAGAGGACTAATGTCTCAGCCAGATCTAGAGAAACTCATCCATGCGTTTATCTTCAGTTGCATTGATTATTGCAACAGCGTCTTCACAGGCCTGTCTAACAAATCAATCAAACAGCTGCAGCTGATCCAGAACGCTGCTGCTGGCATTCTCACTAAAACCAGGAAGATAGAGCACATAACACCAGTTTTAAAGTCCCTCCACCGGCTCCCTGTAGCTCAGAGAATAGACTTTAAAATACTGTTGTTAGTTTACAAATCACTGAACGGTTTAGCACCACAATATATAAAAGATCTGCTGTTGTTGTATCAACCTTCCAGACCCCTCAGGTTCTGGTTCTGGTCTGCTCTGCAACCCCAGAACCAGAACCAAACGAGGAGAAGCAGCATTCAGCATCTATGCACCAAAAATTTGGAACAAACTTCCAGAAAACTGTAAAACAGCTGAAACACTGAGTTCCTTTAAACCACAACTAAAAACCCACCTGTTTAGAGTTGGATTTGAAACTTAATCAATTAAAAATTTAATGATGGAACTTGACATAATGTCTACTTTAAAAAGTGGCGAGTGACTGAGGGTCATTGCGCGTACTGAAAACCCTGTATATTCTAGACTTTAACAGGTAAAAATAATGCACAAAATCGGTGTAGGACGGCAAAGTCCTAGCGCAAAATTTTGTGTAAATGTGTACGGAGCCTGGTGCTGCAAGGTTTGAGACCTTGTCCTGTTGTGGGCAGCGGGGCCCGGCTAATACCCGTGGTGAAACGGACGGCGGAATCCGGCGAAAACAGGCGCTTAAAGTCCGTGACATGATAGGGAAAGGGATCAGTAAAAATTAGCCAGGAGACAGTATAAAATCAAACGACTGGAAGTATGTCAAAGATCAGGATCCGCACAAAGTAAAACATTTAGATAAATGGATAACAAGTTATAAATTTGACGGCCGTCTAAATTAATGTTTTGATTATTTAGTCTATGTTACATTTTGTGTTTTTATGTTTGTTATGATGTAAAGCACTTTGAAATGCCTTGCTGCTGAAATGTGCTCTACAAATAAAATTTGATTGATTGATTGATTGATTGATTGATAAAATGATCATTTTGTGACACTTTACTCCACAAGTGGGCAGCAGAACCAAATATAGCGTAAAACCTGTGAATATTTTTAAATTATCCCAAGTAAAACTTCTACTAGTGAGTGTAATTTGTACAACAGCAGACGGACAAGTTTAAAAGTAAAAACTTTTGTTTGAACTAGCAGAATTAGTTGCTGTGAATCTGAGTTGGAAACCATTCAGAAATACCTGTAAGGTGTGGAAAATACTTCCGAGACTTGATGTTGCTGAAACAAAGTTCTGCTGCTTATTGGAGGCCTTGACGACCAATAAACCATCGGTGACAATCTTCTTCCCTTCTTCCAGCTCCTCGTTGTCACAGTGACGACGAGCGCTCAGGACATATTCAATGTCCGTTTGCCAGTTCTTCCTCTGAATCCGCTGAATGGTTTCGATGAAACTTTTTAAGGATTTTGATGCTCCGCAGGCAGCAGCAATAGATGAAGCAGTAAAAGGCTGATGCTGCAGAGACATACACACTGTGTTTTATTAAAACAGAACCTGTTTGGGTTGGAAATAGGATAAAAAGATGTGGTGAATTTGTTTGATTCTTACAGGAAAAATGAAATCCCTGCCCTCAGACTGAGCCAGGCTGCGGCACACCTGCACCGTGACATTTAGGACGGCTCTCTCTGTGATGGCTTGGTGGGTCAGAGCCTCTCCACTACGAAGTATACCAAAGCCATGAGCTCCAGTCTGCAGAAGCAGCAAACACAGCACAGCCAAGCCAGACATCACAGCAAAACCTGCAGGAAAACAGAAAGTCTAAGTTTAACACCTTCTCCAAAAGCAACATGTTTTAAAATTGTTTTTATATTAGGTGACAAGTAAACCTGCAAAGGAAACCTAACAGTTTATATAAAATACGTAATATTTGAGCTGGTTTTGGTGCTTTATACTCTTTTTTAAAATTCTGAGCTGTGATCAAGATTAAAGGACAGTTTTTAGCAGAAATATTTGTCATGATTTGAGTTTTTCTGTGTGTTTATTTTGAGTTTCTGTGTCTTTTGAGTCTCTGTGCTGACCTGCCCTCCCCTGTTCTCAAGTGTGTCTCCTTCCCTGACTACCTTCTGTGTATTTAATGTATTTAATGTCACCTGTGTCTCTGTGTCTTTGTTGGGTTCTTGTCTATTCTGTCCTGTCGTACTTGCCGTCCATTCAGTTTTTAGCCTTCTGCTCTCGCTGTGCTTCCTGGATTGTTGGACTTTGTATTTTTGGTGTCGATATTAAAATCATCATTTCATTTCCTAAACCTGGGTCTGCTGAGTCTGTCTCACCACCTCACACCGCAGTTCATGACAATATTTTATTCTTCAGATCTTTCATCATTGTGGTCAGACTTTTTAAACAATATTCAGCATCTTTTTTCTATTTACTTACTCATATACCATTCAAAATTAAAACTCGTTTAAGTGATTTTAAAGATGCAAGTAGCAGAAAATAAAAAAATATACAGGACTGTGTTTCATCTTTCTTTCTTTTTCTCTTTATCTTTTTATCTACATCTAAAAATACAGTAAATTTCAGCACAAAATTGACATAAAACAGACGACATAATCCTTTGTCAAAATCTCAAAGAATGGTAACTTTTGATGAATTAGTTTTAACATGATGGATTTTTAACAATTTCTTAAATGTATTTAAATTAGTAAAAAAAATTATGATTTTTGTTAGGATGGCAGATTTTAACATTAAATACAAAACGCTGTGCTGCCCTTAAAGTATGTTTCTCATCTGGGTTTCTCTTCACTTGATTTTATTTGACAGCAGAATGAATTAAAACTTTTTATTTTAGCTGAAGTTCAAACATTATTCTTAAATTGCGATTTTTTTTTTCATCAATAAGTGTGTAAAGAGAAATAGGGGAAAATTGTTTTTACCTGGGTTGTGGCAGATATCCTGAGAACAATGTTTCTGAAGCATTAATGTCAATAAATCTGTTATGGTTTTCTTCAGAAGGGTGGAGTCTTGTGACACATTGTTTGATCAGCACTGTGACAACGAGTGACCTTTTTACGCAAACAAAGAACGACACTCTGATATGTCAATAAAAACATTTACAGCCGCTTGTTAAATTGTAACCTGCAGATTTATTTCCAAAAAAGTTTCATAAGAAAATACAAGAAAAATCTCTTTCATATGTTTAAGTTTCAATTTACAAGAAGTTCAAACTTTTAAAAATACCAATGAAATGTACAGTTAAATTTTATATTTTAATTCAGTCAATTTGAACATCTGAAATTAATAGTACAAAGAAACATTTACAACTAACAATAAAATAAGACTTCAGTGCAATCAATTAAGTTGTGCTCATGTAAACATTGTTTTAGTAATTTTCTTTATGTATCTAATAATAAAAATAAGACGTGGTTATGGCGTAAGAGCAAGACAGTAGTGAGGTGTTGCAATGATGTGCAGAGTAATTTTAGAGCGACGCAAAGAAGGAAACAGCCAAAAGGTCACAAAACCACAAATCAGAAACTATAGATTGCAAAATTCAGTTTTCAGACGGCAAATAACTAAAAATATGTGTAATCATTTTGTATTTCTACACATAAAATCATTTAAAAACAAAGTATAATCACTTTGAGTAACTGAGTGAATAGACATCAGGTTAATAGACATGTATTAACTTTGCCTAATTTAAGAAGTGAGCAACTATGGATCTGATTAAAATAGTAAATGAAAGACGTTGTAGTTAAATGAGTTTTGATTCTGGCAATGATCTTACAGACCATATAAAATGTGTACCAATAAAACAGAATGATGAAAATCACATGGCATTGAGACATCAAGTGTTGCAAGAGTCGCAGATTTTCCAGGGAATCAAGAATACAGATTGCATGACGTCATGTTTTCCAGAATATCAGGGATTTGAGATCAGGCAAAAAGAAAAAAAAAAACTCTGAAAAGATCAGAGATATTTTATTCTACTTTGTTTTATTTATACACAGTTTAGTGACTGTTATATCAACTAAGCTTTCCAAAAACAGAAATACTGGTAATGTAAATAAACAGTATATGTTTTCTAATCACTTTTTTGTTTAACACTGAGAGTGAATTTAAAATATACAAAGAAGGCATTATTTTATTTTAGGTAAAGATGTGGAAAAAAATGAACAGTTTATCCTTGTTAACCCAGCTCCCCAAAGAAGAACAACACTAAACGGCTGTAAAATGCAGGGCAGTCAGGCTTAATCATTTCCTTGACTGAGACAAATTCACACTTTGTACCTGTCATGAAGGTGAGGCAGCATGCAAATCCAGCAACAGTCAAGTAATAACGTGATTGATATTGCTTAGCAGGAAAACAACTTACAGATTTAAGCAACTACTGATGGGTGCGGACACCAGTTGACCCGAACTGTCTCACTCAGATGGGAGAAATGACTCAGGAGCCGAGGGAAGGTTAGGATTGTGTCTTCTGTTGTTGAAACATGAACTCTGACCTTAACTGAGGCATGTCAGGTCTAAGGGTTTAAATGTTATTTTCTGTGATCCCTGGATGACACATTCTTCCACTGTAAAGTATTTCAGCCCCATTCAGTTGTGTCTACTATCTTCTACCCCGTAAAGAAAGAAGACAGTAGTCAAATAAATTTAGTGAGTTTTAGACTTTGAACCTAAATGTTTGCGTTTGTGAAAGATAAACTTACAGTTGTAAGTTGTGTTCATCTTGTCAAACCTCCAAGAGTAAATAAACTAGAGTTTTTAGGAAAGTGCTTAAAAAACTGAAAGAAGAAGAAGACAGGAGTGGAAACTATTTCCCAGAATGCTTAGCGGGATGTTTTCTCTCTGGTAAATTCATAAAATCTCTCAGATGTTTGTTTCCAGGAAACAAGCAGGAAACAATGAATGGTCTCTTTCTCAAGAACTCAGTTGGTTTAATTTTTCTCTCATGCTGTGACACCTTGCTCAAACAACAGGAAATGTACCTTAAACTTTTTATCCCAACTCTTTCTCAGCAAGAAAACAATTGGTGCATCTTTTTCAATGTATCCTGGATCATATCAATATATCTTCAATGTCATTTAGTTAAATGCACCTAAGCAAGTTGAAATGTTTTCCATTATGTTAAATCTTTAGGATAAATTTGTCTCAACCCTTTAATCAGTTTAGTTTGGGAGCGTTTCAAAGCTTCACCCAGTACCTGTGGAAATCCTTCAACATTTCTGCTCAATACTTGCAAAAGATTTAAACCAGGAATGGTTTCTCATTCAGATACTTGATTTTTAATTTACGCTAAAGTTGAAGTCTAAGCTGTTAAAAAAAGCATCATTTTCAGTACAAAATCTGTTTTTTACCTGCTAAAACACCAAACTGTGTCCACAAATTTAATTTAAGGGTAACCTAAACTGTCACTCTCAGATGAAATAAAATTGATTTTGATCTTAACAACTGAAGAACCTTTAAGACTAAATGCACATCATGAAGAGAAAGAGCCAACAAATAGTCTCCTGCTCCAAATTAAAACCTTTAAGCATAAACTTTGTCTCCCACATACTTACCAGGATTGTAAACACTTTTGATTCAGTTCCTTTGGCACCACCAAGTGCAGCTTTAAAAACCTAAACGAAACAGTTTAAATCACTTTGAAAAGGCCAATTTGAAACCGTTAAAGTATTTATTGGATGGGATGATTAAAAGCTTCACCAAACCATAAAATATTAATCTGGGAAAGTCTGAAATTCATCCCAATTCTAGCTTTCCATGATAAGAGTCGCCTTCATGTCGGATCCTTTTCGTTAAAGGAAACACCTACTCACCTTGCTGTTGTTCAGCAAACTTTGTGATGATTTTGTCAACACCGACCTTATCAGGGTCAGCTTCAGGGCGGAGTTACGCTGGACTTGTCCTGCTGCTTTTGATCACACCATTCTGCAAACATCATGTCTGCACCTTGGGATTCCATCGGCTGTCGTCATGGTTTGCAGGTTGTGAATAAAACCCAAGTGCAAAGACAGACAGAGCTTCACTGGACATATTTAATAATAAACAAAAAAGGAAAATTTACAGGGGAAGATGTAGGAACAAAAAGTGACCACAGGCAGCGAGCTGAGCAATTTAACATGACAGGAGGAGAAACCAGCAAAGAACAACAGACAGCAGTGGGATTAAATATGAGTGGATAAAAACATTAGATACAGGTGAGGAGATCAGGTGACTGGGAACAGCTGTGGAAGGGAGCCAAGTAGCAGGATGAGGGAAAGTAGGAACATAATAACAGAGAAAAGGCAACAAAAAAATGATTGAAACACAAATGAAAACCAAAACACACTGTACAATATGAACACAGTGTGATTGTGTTTGAGTCAGGGATCAAATATTTTCTAGCATGGATGAGATAATAACCTTTTTTTTTCTTTTTTCTTTTTCATGTAAACAGTTTGACCATTTTTTTAGGATTAAATGATTGACATTCATCAGCTCAAAACTTCCAAAAAATGTCAGGTAAAAATTTATTGACAGAATTTTAGAGAAGCTTAAAAACTTAACATTTTTAAGTTTAAGTTTGATTAATTTACTTCAAACAGGCTTTTAAAAACAATCACTTCTAATTGGATGTACATTTGAATTGTTTTGTACGTAAGAATTTCTTTAAAAAAAAACCCAAAAAAACTAACACTCAACTTTAAGTTCAGACGAAAACCTTGGTGTGTTTTCATATCGGTGGTTCCTTCAGACAACAAGACGTTGTTTTGTTTAAGAAAAATTGGTTTAGAAATCAAAACTTAAATTTTTTGTTCAATTCTGTGAAAAGGCAAAAAAAAAAAAAAAGCTGACATTTAGTTAGGACCCGATTTTCCAACATGGTTCATAAGTTGGAAACTTCTGATGATCACCGTCCGGAGCTACAGGGAAACTTTCAGGAATGTGAAGACAAAGAAAAGTAAAACTGAGTAATCCACTCTTGAGGACCAAGATGCAGCAGAGAAACTGCAGATTTCCACGTTGCTCACTTGATCCACAGCCACCAGCTGCATTTTAGAAGAGCAGCAGGAAGCCACGTAAGTCACTAAGGTTGTATTATCCGCTGCCGTGGTGATGTTCACCGTGCCGCTGCCTTTTCTGAGACTGACGCTGTTCACACCCGTCCCGTTAACGCCGTCGCTCACCTCCCACATGAACTGGTGGCATTTCTTAGAGCATCTCTTCTGCGGGCTGAGTTGTTTACACACTGGTGGTGTGACATCAGTCACCTGTAAAAGAGAGACAGCAAAAATATCAATATTTACCCTCAATAATGTGGCAGAGTATCAGGGCCAGGCTAAATAAAAAACATAAATGAAAGATTACGAGAATAAGACAGAGTTATTATCATTGTGCAAGAAACCAAAATGAAATGCATAAAGTCTAGAAGCAGTGAAAATAAACAATACAAATGTTTAAATGAATATAAAAAATATAGCAGAAACAATCAGGATTTTAAGAAAATAATAATCAGCTTGGATAATGTAATATTGATAATATTACACCATTATTCTCAAAATACTGACTTTATTCTTGCAATATTGACTTTTTTCTCATGTTATGACTCTGTTCTAGTAATAGTACTTTATTCTCACTATACTATGACTTTATTCTATAAGTATTATGACATTATTCTTGCATTATTTAGACTTTATTTTTGTACAGCTTCATTCTAATTGTACTACAACTTTATGCTAGTAATACTTTTCTTGTGTAATTATTTTAATTGGCGGCTGATTGTTATGGCTGGTCAGGGTTTGTTCATAAATTTGGTATGTTGAAATTTAAAGCAGCATCAAGCTGGACTTTGCAGTGGTGTGATGTTTTATTAAACAGTTAGGAAAGAAATAAACCCTTTGCTGTTCTGCATAAAATGTGACAAAGTTCAAGGGGTGTGAATCCCTTTGAACTGTGGAAATTTCCCTTTTTCTTTTACCAGGTTTTTAAACTGTTTTAATTTTCATTGACAAAAAAACCCAGCTTTTTTTATTATAATTATTACATTTAATTAACCCTTGCCATAGAAAATAGATTGTCTCTTGTAATGTCACAAAATGTGGAAAAAGTGAAGTGCTGCAAATATTTTTTGGATCCTATATGTTGCTTTACTCAAAATAGAAAGATAGCTACATTTTAGTAATTAAATGTCATTGCCAGAAGCTTTTAGTACATTTTGCATGTAAAACACGCTGCAAAACAATATAATATACAATAGAAATATACAATTTAGAGGATAACAACCCCTAATAAATAACTAATCACATTACTTTAGAAAGCTGTGCTCATGCAAACTTGCTTAAAATCAAAATCGGATGGAGTGGCGCCACCAAGAGGCTCCAGAGAGTAACAGCAGCCCAGATAAACTTGACACCCCCATTTGTTCTGCCCAGCAACATTAGGAATATCATTTTATATGGTTCAGTTAAGGAGTGAAAAGAGCAGATTTCCATGAGTTTCACTATATATTTTATTTTAATATATACATTTTGTATTGTATTGTTGTGAATCAAAACATACCATTCTTACTTTAAATGTAAAAGCGTGAACATTAGAAAGTTTTACGTATAAACTACTTTATATTTAGAGCTCATAATAACATCTTTGACAGATACACACACTAGACAGACAGCGCTTTGTGAGACTGGCCTCATCTCAAAACCCCTAATGTCCTTGAAAAAGATAGCAGTGTACATAAATGTGCGTCTGTTGTAGCCACAAACAAATGTGGCAAAAAACAAACAAAAGAAAAAAGGTTTTTTTTGGTAAAAACTCAGTTTTCATATTTTAATTATTGTCAGGAATTACATGCTTTGATTTTATAGGATAATTAATGAAGAATACATAAAGATTAGAACAAATGATTTCAAAGATAGTCACCAAATAAAGGTAAACCTTCAACAAAAGCAATTAGCAAACTCCTCTTAAAACTCTCTATAATGATCAACTACGGTGCTTTCATTTAACTTAGCTTCAAAAAGTTTTTAAATATTTGATTATGTATGGATTGGACTAGATATAATACCTACCACCGGGATGAACATAATATTTACCAGATCTCCATCACCAGTAATCTGTTTAGTAAAATGTAGGATCACAGAGACTGTAGCAAGAAGCTCAGGACTGAGAAACCAAAGCAAAGAGACACGGAGAAATCAACTCTTGTAGAGGAAGCTGTGACAGCTGTTGTTACAGGGCTGGTTGTTACAGGGCCGGTTGTGGTTTCAGCATTAGTGACAATTGCGCGAACGGAGTAACTACAGGTTTCCACGTTGCCCACTTGGTCCACAACCACCAGCTGCACATCAGGAGAGCAGCAGGAAGCCACATAAGTAACTAAGGTTGTATTATCAGCTGCTGTGCTGATGTTCATCGTGCCGCTGCCGTCTCTGACACTGACGCTGTCCACACCCGTCCCATTCGCTGCATCAGTGACCTGGACAGAGACTTCCCATGTTGACTGGCTGCATTTGTCAGAGCAGTTGGACTGCAGGCTGAGCAGCTGGCACACTGGTGGAGTGAAATCAGTCACCTGTGAGAATGACAGGAAAATATTATCAATATTTACCCTCAATGATGTGCCAGAATGCACAGAACACAAAAGAACACATTACTTTGGAAAGGACGGTTAGACGCAGGACATCATAGTTGCTGTCTGCACCTCCAGGAGCCATAGCCTCAATGGTCAAGGTGACACCAGTACCAGATGGAGTGCTGGTAGGGGCTGTGATGTTCACTGTGGCATTAGCACTAACTCCAGGATCCACCCGTAAACTGGATGGAAAAGATGCAGCAAAGCCTTGGTCATTGGTGGCTTGAATGGTGAAATTTCCTCCTTCACCAGTTGTCATCACAGAGAAAGAAATAGATCGAGGTGTTCCTGGCTCCAACACTGTGTCTAAGTCATTCTGAAACAACAATGGAATCCAAAATGTAAAAGGGACAAGTGCAGTGAAACTAATCTATGAAAAGTTTGAAGGATTCTGAATTGCTTAATTTGCTTGCAACAACAATAGTGCAATGAATTAATGACAAAATACTTTGGTTAAGTGTGCTTACAACAGTGACAGTGAGAACTGAGGCTTTTATGTTGGTGGTCGACTGTCTTTGGAAGATTCCTGAAGTAGCTCTGGAAAAACCGGTTGAGTTTGTTGTGCCCTTCACAAGCACAACAAACTCAACCGATGGGATCCTGTCGAAGTGGATGATAAATGTTCCTCCACCCTGAGTCTCTATGGTGCCGTTAACCTGACCAGAACCCGACGATTCAACCAGTGCAACCTCTGACACTGTGGCGACATCGTTTCCAATCAGTGTCACCAGCAGACTGGTATTTCTTCCTTCAAAAATAAGAAAAAAGTGCTCAGTTACCCTTGAAAGTGAATAATTTTTGCATGTCACGGCTTTTTACTTTTACCAAATTGTGCTTTTTTTTACCAGCTGTGGGGCGATTGTCAATCACATCAAACCCTCCAAATGGGCTATCTGACTCCTTAATAAATTTGAAAAGAAAGTCAATGGGACTTTCACCTGCAAAACAGAAAAATACAATGAAAGAAAGCCAACTAAAAAACAGAGGGGAACCCGTAGGGACCTTATAATAACTAACATCTACATTATATTTATTGTTTAGGTATTTTCTAAAAGAATAAACCAAAGACTCAGTGGGTGTTCTTACTTTCATTTTTTTACTATGTCATCCAATGAGCATTCAGTATGCTTTGTTGCCAGGCAGATAAAGGACTGTATCATGATTCACAGAAAAATCAACAATCATACCATTTCTTAATGATAATCATTTTTGCCAAGTCAAGATGTAGATTACAAATTTCTTGCAAAGAATATTGAAACTGAATATTATGTTGAGTCTTGCCATTGTAGTGTTTTTTTCTGTGTTGTACATTTAATTTTGTTATTTAAATATGCAGGATATGCATCACAATACTGTGTAAAAATGTTATAAATAATGAATCGTGGTAAAAAAAATAATAAGTGACAAAAAAAATAGGCATACACAATTTTTTAATCTAGTGATTTAGGCATTAGCAACTGGTTTTCTGATGAACAAATAGAAATATAGATTAACCAGATGTTCAAAATTAGGACCTGGGAAAATGTCAGCCTTATATTTACAGATGTCTTACCTACAACTTTCACACTGTAGGCAGTGGTTGACAAAATTTGTAGTTCCCACAATCCTCCTTCTGTTTGCAGCTGCACAGTCTGAAGGTTTCCGACTGACTGGGATGAAATGATTGAAGATCCAGTTGTGTTGGCAATGTTTTGAATCACCCCTGAAAAGAAAAGCTCAGAATTTATACATACTGGTTTGTAACGACAACAGCAAAATGTTTGAAACTAAACTAATCCACCTCAACCCCATAACAAAGTAATTTATTTACCTGAAGGACTAATGAGACTAAAGACTACAGAAGTTCCTGTGATGTAAATGGTCAAGTTTTTTACTGTGTCATCAACTACAAAAGTGAAATTTTCTGATTTTTCAGCATTCCTGGCTACTTGCAGAAGGGTCACCTGCAACAATAATACTTTTAAAGGCGAAATCTTAACGCTTCAAACATAAAAACAAAATAAAAAAGCTATTCTGTACCAGAGAGGAGCTGGTGGATTCCGTTAGGATGTTGATGGCCTCGAGCAGCTGACCTTTTCTGACTTCAACAGCCTGACCTCCTGAAGCCTGAGCCAGGTCTCTGTACAGCTGACCACCTGCTCTCGACATCCGGACACTTTGTTGTTGTTGGTTGTTGTCTGCTTGTCTTCGACGGCGAAGGCCAAGTACACTAGTTATCATGAAGTTCACCTAAAACACAATGAGGTGGGCAAAAACCTAATTTACTGAATCTGCATGCAACCTAAAACATTAGAGATGATTCTTCATGTTTTTTAAGCATCAAACTGCCTGGGGACATGCAGCTCATGTACAGACACTGACCGTTTGCAGCTACGTCACTTAATCATTCGCGGCGCCATGATGGACATGGGAAATGAGGATCGGGAGTATTGAACTGAGTGACTGAAATAGTTTTCCTAAGTTGTTTTTGTCAGTTTATTCGTGGCTTCTTCTTGTTCAAGACAAGCTAATTTGTCTTTGGATGTAGCGCACCTGGTTGGGGCTCACAGACGGTTTTTACAGAAGCTTGAAATAGCTAGCTTAGAAACCGAGCCGTACTTATTCCCTCCTGATCAAATTACGAGTTTTCCTGAATTCACACCACATGTTTTATGTCACTATGTCATAAGCAGAGTTACCCCTTAAACCCGAGCAGCCTTAAAAGCGTACAGAAGATGAGACGCTAACCAGTTTTTTTCATACATGCTAGGCTACATGATGGCGGGGTACTGTTTCCATGGTTACCAAAGATTAGCCGTGTACCTTCACCATAATGCGATATTTGATATCTTCCTTACTCATGCTTACTCATAATCATATTTACTTATGAAGTTTATGAACCTTAATCTTCTTACCTTGTAAAAAAAAAAAAAAAGTGTTCGCTGCAAATTACACCGAGCACTGCCAGTCATTCTGACTGACGGCTGCTAGCCATCGCCGCTCATCTTTCCTCGCTAAGTTATCAAATAAAAATGACAAGTTTGGTTTTCAGCCGACAGCGCAGTACCCTGTGACTATTTTTTTTTTTTTTTTACTGCGAAATCAACTAAATAAAAGCGATATTAGGCTACCTGATGTGCGTTTTTTGACAAGGTTAACAGGAGCGTGTTGGTTGTTATGACGACGGAGTGGGCGGAGTTTAGAAGATAGTGACGTCACGTGCTTAGCTTGAGAAACTACTAAACATAAATCTCCACTAGTACAGGGGTGTCAAACTCGGTTTCATTTTGGGCCGTATCAAAAATCGTAATGCTCTTAAAGGGCCGGTTAAGCCAGAATGTATCAATAAAACCAATCAAACTGTTAAAATGTAAATAAATAGCTGTCCCTCCAGGATTTTATTATTTTTCTGATGAATTTTCAGAAAATTTGACAGTGAAATGAGGAAAAAATGTGGGGATCTGTTGATTTTGTGTGAATTTTGCAAATCTGTGAAAAACTGGAAGGACTTATTGATGTAACTTGGAGCCTCGAGGGCCACATAAAAAGCTACGGCGGGCCAGTTTTGGCCCCCGGGCCTTGAGTTTGACACATGTGCACTAATATGTAATATCCACAATACATTAACTGATAAATTCTAAATCATGCAGCTGAATGTTAAAAAACAAACAAACAAAAAAACATAATACATTTAGAAAGTTCTTCGCCAGTCTTTCACAAACTGTGATCATGGAAACACCGGTGGTCCGCGAGCACCCCCTAGTGGTCATGTGAACAACCGTTTATTTGACGGTACGCTCCATTATTTTCTGAAAACAAGGAATTAGGTGCATGACCAGAGACGTCCTCACCGTAGACTTAGTCTGCTCTATGAGTGCCAGCACTGTGTTTTTCAGGTAGTCATCTTTAGCTGTTGCATCCGTGAAAACGAAGATCTCCGAATTGGGAGGTGCACCAGTTAAAGCCAGCTGTATGAAGAAATTACAAAACAAGTTTATTTATTTATTTATTTTTCTTTGCTTCTCATACATAATCAGCTCAGTGGTATAAATCGGATCACCTGAAGTCCAGAAAGACTCATTTCTGGAAAATCTCCTCCTCCATTTGGTGTTAGTGAGTTGATGTAACTCTTGAAAACCTCTGGGTCTGTTATCTGAAGCAGAGGCCCAAATTCTGTGATTTAAATAGAAGTCAGTGATATGTATATTCTGCACCACTTTCATCCAGACAGTTGGATTTATGTTGTTTTTCCCTTTTTTCTTTATTCAGTTGGCAATACAAGGACTATAAAACATGTGAAAACAATAGGAATGTGATTGTTTCCCCATAGATTAAATTCCCTGAACATTGGGATTCTACCTGGATCATTGAAGGGAACGAGAATGTAAATTGAGGGTTCGTCTTCTGTTCCCACTTTACTGTCAATAATCAATGATGTTACAGTCTTCACTGCTGCAATGTCATCCCCCATGCTTCCTGTCGTGTCCACGCAAAAACAAAGGGCTCTCCCTTTGAACAGTCCCATCATCCTGAGGTGCAACAAGCAAAATGCAAAGCTGTTCATTTGATCTCTATTATTCTATAAAGACATTCAAGTAAAGAGAAAATAAACAGCTTCCTACTGAAGGAATCCTCTATCTCCAGCAACACTGTGAACGTCCTCCAGCAGCTCACTGGTTGCTGCTATCGCCAAGTTAGCTGCTTGGTTGTGAAGATGTCCATGTTCAGAGCCAAATGAATCTTTGTTGATTCCACCTGTTGGCTCAATTCCCTTTGTTCGATCAAATAACCCTCCATGGCTGCATTTTCCTGCTCATCATCAAACAAATCACAAAGAATATTTAGTTGTTGACACACTCTTTTCATATATATAGAGTAAAGTATAGCTACATTGATTTACTATTTGACAACCAAATAAAGATGTTTACCTGCTGGTTTTGTGGAGAATGGATAAAGTGAAAAATATCCCGAAGTAAGGATTTGTTCCTTTAAGATGTCCTCCAAAATATTGTTGCTGCAGTCCTCTCCATCACAGTTGCGGCAAGTTGCTCTCGTTTTGGCTGCATATTCATAGATTTGGCATATTTGAATATAAGAACATAAATCCACACAAAGCAAAACAACACCTTCTTTACCTGCTATTTTTCCAACATCTGCATTTCCTTTGATCAGATTGGAGTTTGGGAATGTGTTGCCTATTTCCACCCAGTTAGTGTGACTGTAGAAATCCTTCAAAACAAAACTACTGTTTAATTGACTCAAAGGAAGTATCAAGCTTTTTTGTGAGTTTTCCTGCCACAAGTGGGCAGCAGAGTAAAGATATCAGCATAAACCTGATTGGTAACCCTTGTCTGCAGATTCAATGAAGCCCCACCCAACTAAAAATAAAAACTGATCATTTCTCATGAGTGACAGTTTTAGGCAGCAAGAAAATAAAATGCAATCTCAAAGCTGCAGCAGATATACCTGTAAGGTATGGAGTATCTCTCCCAGAATTGATGTCGCTAAAACAAAGTTTTGTTTCTTGTTGGAAGCCTTCACAGCTGTTAAACCAAGTGTAATGAGAAACTGTCCTGCTGCTATGCTTTCATCATCGCAGTGATGACTTGGACTCAGCACATAATCCTTGTCTACTTGGCGGTTACTTTTCTGGATCCTCTCAATGGTGTCGATGAAACTTTTGGTTGATTTTGATGCGTCACATGCAGCTGCTACAGCCCCAGCAGAGAAAGGTTGTGGCTGCATACACACACACAAATACACACAAATGCAGGTGTTTTTTTTTTTTTTTTTTTTTTTTGCTTCAACAAAGTAATTTTAATTGCTAAAAGAGTTAAACCCAATGGTTTAATTTAAATACTTACAGGAAAAGTGAAGGCCTTTCCCTCAGACAAAGCCAGTGCACGGCACACCTGCAGAGTGACATTTAGGATTGCTCTCTCTGTGATCACCTCATGAATTAAAGAGCCTCCATTAAAATAATTTAAAAGTGTATTTGATATTTGAAATCCTTCAACTCCAGTCTGCAGAAGCAGGAAACACAACACAGTCAACTTGGTCATCCCTGATCTCAGGGACAAAATCTCTTCCAAAGCTTATGCAGAATTCAAAATCCTTCAAAACCTGGGAGACATAAAATGAGTTTTAAGAAATTCCTTAACACATTGTAGAAATATTAATTACAGAAATACAAGTCAAAACATAACAGCATTTAACAAACGGTGCTGGATCAGATACAGTTAGAAATTTTAATCCCATTATAAAATTATGCTTCAGGTGAATCATTTTTTAAAAAGTAAAATTAAACACCAAAGTAATATTAAAAGCAGTTATACTAAAGAATTATAAGCATCTCTTTTGAACACAGTGATTGGTTTTCGTTATCAGTGACTATACTTTTCCCAACAACATCCCCACCAAAACAACAAAAAACTGCCAAAAGATTTTTAAACAACTACTCTACTCACATATTTGTAATTAAATAAAAAAAATTATGTATTAAGCTAATAACTGTCTTTATGATTCATATTTAGAAATTCTTTCAAATATTATTAATGTGATTGAAAAACTATTCACAATTGATTAAAAATTACATGCAAATATTTTCTGTACCTGATTTCCAGAGCTCTCCTGGTGGTAATGTTTGTTTGGTGCTGAATCTTTTTCAGTTCTTTCCTTTATCCTTTTATTTTTATAGTTTGGGCTCCACCTGATCGTTTGAGGAAGGTGGAGCCTTCCAGTCAAACTCTGAGTCAATTATCCAGAAACCACTTGTTCTTGTTCAAACCATTCAATCATTTCAAACAACTATCTCAAACTATGTTTGTTTTTATTTATCGAATAATCAAACATCATATGAGTTTTTATGGTCAAATTTACATTGATATAGATCCTGTCATCAATTTCATAATATCAAATGGAGTTAATGATAAAGTTAATTAAAGTTAATCACAAAAACCTTCCATCAGTGTGCCGCCATATGACATGCTAACCTAATTTCAATAAAGACAGCAGGGTTGTTGCTTTTGAAGGAACAAGTGTTTGAAATCATTCTTCTGCCAAATCTTGCATGTGTTAGCGTGTTTTGTTTCTCCTTGAACAGATGTTCACTGGTATGTGTACAGCTGTCTGTATTTCCCATCATCTAATGGCTGGGGGTTTAAGGAGCGTTGATAATGCCTTCTTGGTAAAGTGACACTACTTGATTATCAAGAAATGTCATTCAAACATTTCCTGATAATCTTGATAATCAAGAACTCTATGGGTTGTGCAAAAATACTATCAAAGTATTGTTTTGCAAATACCTACAGAGTGAGGTGTGCTATTTTTGAACAATACAAGAAGGTGTTCCCTCATACACTGGCTGTTTCAATCTTCTGGTCCTGCACAAATATACAAAATAAATATAAACAACTTCTCTACAAGCTATTAACAAAAAGATAAACAACAGATGACAAACTATTTGACTTGACTTATTTAAGTATTTGTGAGGCCAGACACTGATATTGTTGGGTTGAATTCAGGGTTATGTAAAGGAATATGAAATACCTCCAGACCTATTTGACTTTGCTTGGTGAACCAATAGAAGTCTTAGAACTGGAGGGAGCCATGAACAAACAGTTCCTAGATACAGTTGAAGCTAGAAGTTTTCATTCACTATATAAAAAAGATATGCCTTTTTTCACACTGTCTGAGGGAAAATTATAAAATCAAATTTTCGGTTTTAGGTCAAATAGGATTACCATTTTTCTTTGTATTTGCTAAATGTCAGAATAAAGACAGAGAGGTTTTTAAGAACATTTTTATTGCCTAACAAATACTTAAAAAGCACCTTCACCAGGACTTTATATTTTGTTCTTGACCTGATATGCACATTTCGACCAATGCACATTCATCTCTGCGACGCTTCAGGCATCTAGAAACTGCAGGTCCACCTTTCTGTGCTGTAAAACTATAAAGTTCTTTCTATGAAATCTGTTTTGTCAGAATTTGTTTAGCAGGAATTGTAAGTTGTCACAAAATGTTTATGTAGAGTTTCAATAGTTAAACTTTATTTCAGGATGTTCTTCATGATGGTCACATCACATGAACACAATGTGGACACATGTGGGCAATTATCAAACAGCTGTTATCAAAAATGTGATGGAAGCATAAACTGATGCATCTCATCCTTTCGTGTCCTGCTTTAGTTCTTTCTAGGATTTTTCTACAAAGCTACGAAGCATTTACTGTATATATTATTTCAGGCAGTCCACTTGCAGTTTGTCCTCCACATATTTGCTTAATATCATTTCAAGATGAATTTATTTTTCTGACTTTAGCTAGTTTTCAAGATTAGATTAGTGAAACAGATCAATTTATAACAAAAATAATCTTTTTTTTTTCTTTCTCTGCTCTCCCATTAATTAAACAATCAGTAGATGACACAGGAATGTTTGTCTGTATGATTAACAAGAACAAGAATTTAAATGTGGGAGGAATGTGGACAAACATCAAAGAAGGTTGACCATTGCCATTTTAAACATAACCTTTTAAAAATGGTGGTATAAGACCAAATAATTTAAAAGAACAAGACCAGATTGCTAATTCCAAATTAGCTGCCTTATTTATAAAACACTGACTGCTTTATAAATGATTTATACAGAAGGGAAAATTACACATCAGAATTCCTGCAAAGCACAAAATTTCAAATTTATTTGTAGGAATAACAGCATAGTGGCACATCTCAAATGCGGGATCAGTGACCAGTCTCATACTAAACCACAAATAGTTGTGTTTCAGAAAGTTCCACAATGTATCACATTGGTGAATTAAATTCAATTGACTTTCTCATATAAAAAAAGGGCTTTCCACCTGTGGAAGGTGAGAGTGTTTTTCTGCAGGCCTAACATATGGTTGGGGTGTGGGTAGGGTCATAAGCTGGATGAGCTGTGTGAATGAAACAAAACATTTCTCATTACCCCAACCTCAAATGGGTTTAAAAAATAATTACTTACAAACAGGCAAAAACTAACATGTTTTCTAAAAGCACCAGCTCTAACACACTCTAGTGCTCAAGTCCAGGCCTCAATGGCTACCATCCTGCTCAGATGCTTCCCTGCTCCAACACAGCTGAATCAAATGAATGACTTGTTACCAGTCCTGCTCAGAGCTGATCCCGGTCTGTTGGAGTAAAGGTTGCAGGATGGTCGCTCTCGAGGACTGGACTTGAACATCCCTGCTTTAGCAGCAGGTACTATCAGCTGTTACAAGAGCCTACATTCAAATCTGACACGAGGCTGGTGGGTTGGGTTAGGGTTAGACTTGATTTACTGCTTGTTAAAAGGCACAAACAACTGAGAGACATTATTTTACTTTCATTTCGAAAGACGGGTGTGACAAAGTTGTTTTTGCCTCCAAGTAACTTGGCAGCAATTTTTAAGATAATAAAATTTATTTTATTATCACGCAACGTTCTCTGCCATTATTCTGTCTGTGTGTGTAATGGAGGAGAACTGAATGAAACAATAGTTTCTGTTTTGCTTCTGTAAGCTGATATTGTGTGTTTCTCCAGTTTATTTATCTTGGACGCACATTGTCCTGGCATGGTTTGGGTTATCTAATAGAAGAACAAGTGTGTCATTGTCACAGACATTGTGTCAGTGTCATTACCATCCTTTCTTGTCTGTTGCTTCAACTTTGACTACAAGTGTCAGAACTTAATTGTACCAATTCAAAAACTTCCTTGTGCTGCAATGGCACTCGCAGGAAACATAATACATTCACTGCTGTTAGATGTTTCATTAGGAAATTTGAACATCTTCTTCTTTTTTATGGTGAAGACTGTTTAGGTCTCAGCCATTTGAAATTGTCCTGGATTTTGAGTTATTTGATTACTTCCAGGTCTGGTAATGTCGAACCTATGGGCGACCATTTTGTTTTTACTGTAGATAAAATTTTGCTAATATTAACCAAAGTCAACTTGTAGGAGTTTGTGCCGATATAATGTGTGAATAAAATAATATATGCAGCTTTAGTCAGGGTCTAACAAAGCCAAATGTCATAATGTTTATAAAATGACTTGAATTACAGCTAATGGTTGATTCATTTTAACAAGTCTATTTTCATTCTAACAAATAGATCCGAAGTTTGGAGGTTGAGACTTAAGTTAAACACATCAATATTTGCAGATAGGATAACATCAGTACACATTGTAAAATATGAAACATGTTGCTTAATTTCAGACAAATGAACTTCTTAATTTTTTATCACATCTAATCACCTGTACCATCAACTTGTTGGTTGACTGACGACTTCAATGGAAACATGAGTCAGACTTTTAGGACGAAGTTAAATTTTTGTAAACGAAGATTGTGGAGGAATGTTGACACATTTAAGTACTGACATTTATGAAGTTACGCAAAGACGGCATGCAAAAACTGAAGTGTTTCATACATTTCATCACCTGTATCTTAAAAATCCATGGCTAGAGTTTAGACAAACTCGTGTATTATCATGGGAACTGAGAATTTCTGACAAGACTGAAAACAAATGCCTCGTTTTCATATTTTATGTCAAAAATTAAAAAGCTAGCCATCAGTTTATCCATTTTATTTTTGTTCTTAAGTGCACAAAGAAAAACATTCTCAATGTTATTGTTCTTTCATTTCCATTGATGCAAGCATGTGGAAAAAAACTTGTTCTGACAGTCAAACAATGAAACAGTTGTTCACTTTTCCATGACAAGATGAGTGACAGAGGACAATTCACACAAAGTGCATTCCACTCCTACCCTCGGTTTTTACTACTTGTTTGTACTTTTGGTGCTTTAATTTTATGAACAGATTTTAAAGGTTTGTTTACATTACGTTTCTTTTTTTCTTAGAATTTTAAAGCATTTTGTAATCTGAACTCTGAATAAATGTTAAATTTGAAAGTTTCATTGTAACCTAAATATATTTCCTCATCATTATTGACTGTTAAAACCTGAATAAAACAATTGTTCGTTTTAATCTTTCATAATTTAAATAAAGCTGTATTGATTTCAGATTAACATTCAGAAATTAATTATTTATTTATAGTAAGTATTTAGCCTAAATTAGTGTCTGAAAATAACAATGAGGATGACAAAACAAGAGTCAGATCTGTGATTTACTTGGCAAGTTGTGTTTTTCAAAAGCAAATTAACTTTAAAGTAAAACATCAACAAATTAGCACCTACAAATTGGCTTTGTAGTATTAAAGAAGGCATTCATAAAAACCCACAAAAATGATATTTAGATCTTTGCTATAGATAAGCTATAGTTTTTCTGTGATCATTTTCTAAAGAAAAAGGATCATGTTCTCTTTTGGAAAGTAAGGGAGTCAATACATAGTTAGAAAATCTGGCCTGGGGCTAGGATACAGTGGGGTTTTTTTTATGCGAAAATTCCCTTATGACTTTATATGACGAAATATTTCTGGGTTCCCAAGCTACAAAACCTCACCAAATATTTACAGAGATGAGATAAGAAGCTCTTCGCCTTGACCATTTATTTCCCCAAAGATTATTTTTTTCTACTTTATTCTATAACTAAATACTTTAATTTTACCCAGCCACCTGACTCAGCTTCAGCAGCTTTTTAAGGAAGCACAGAGTAAAGCTGCAACGCACCAGTCTGATTGACACAAAGGCTGTGATTCCACCTTTATTTTTTTAGGAAATTGATGGAATTTGGTAAAATTATGTGGGTTTTTTTTTTGCTGTTCCAAGTCATTATAGTGAGTACCATCTAAGGGGGATTGATAAAGTGATCAAACATTTGCCAACAAACTGGGTGAAGAATACAAATAAATATGATTCCATGGCATTAATGAGACCCGCTGATGTTGTCTATTTGCCTTTTCTGACTGACCTGGTAGTAAATGATTTATGAAGAGAGGTTGAAAGGGGAGCGGAGGAGGAGCGTTTCCTCTAGTTCTCTATTTTTCAGTTATTGGGAACATTTTTTCATTGCTTTACTTCTTTTTCGTTTCCTTTTCCAAAGCTGAAGAAAGACAGACAGCTGAGCATCAGTCATGGATAATGAGGAAAATATCCCAGTGACAACGCTTGTTTTTTATTCAGCTATGGAGTCATACTTGTTGGATTGTGTATTATGTTTGCTCCCTTGCTCCTTGTTTTTCCTGCTGCGTTTGGGTCTCCGCTGGCCGAGGTTATGCACTTGGCTAAATGTGGCTGTCAGGGCTGCAGGCTGGAAGCTGTGGGTCACAGTCTGTCTGATCCTGGAGCTGCCGCTGCTGCACAGCGGCGAGGAGCTGAAGCCACCAGAACCGTTATCAGGTCAGCCCTCAGATGGACCCAGGCTCATCTGTAAACCCTCTGCACTGGCCAGGTATCTGCTGCAGCACTGCAGCTCGCTCACAAAGGCAAAACTGGCCGACTGGCCCTGGGGAGACCCCCACCTGCAGACAGTCTCTGGCCAAATGTGTGGAGAACATGCAGACGGCATCCAGTTCACCAGAGAGCACCTCCTGCTGAAGGACGGGGGGGTCGTGGCTCTGGACTGGGCGACGGCGAAGAGGAGGTGGGAGGTAAAGAAGGAGCAGCAGTCAGGGAGGAAGGCCATCGGGTGTTTCGCCTCGACACCCCCCGTTCTCCTCCTCATCCCTCAGTCCTGGGGAGGGACGACCCCCCACCTGCGGCGGCTCTGCCTGCAGGCCGCGCGCCAGGGCTTCTCTGTGGTCGTGTTTCACCATCGGGGCACAGCCGGGTCGCCCCTCACCACACCAAGAATCAGTGAGTTTGGAGACCCGGCGGATCTGGAGCAGGTACGCTTTAAAACGCTGGTTTTTCAAAGTGGGGCAGCCAGGGGGCGCTGTACTGGGGGCTTCAGCAAGTTAAAGGGAAAATGAGAGAAAAAAATACATAACTAAAAAATTTCTCTCATAAATATTTTTATCTTAAATTTTTTATCATAATTTTGTTTTTCAATCATTTTAAAAATAGAATATACTTTAAATTAATTTATTTTCTTATTGGCTGCCTGTTAAATTCATAAAGCCACTTTGCTCCTCAAAACTCGCATCACAAACAGGAAGTGGAAAAGTTTCTGACAAGACCGAAGAAACCCAGCTATGGAGGACACATCTGCACCGCCCCTCCAAAAAAAACCATAAGAACTGTTTTAATAAAATAACATTTGATGTGATTAATAGAAAATATCACATAATTTATTATCGAAAGAGGGAATTGTAATGAAAAATTTTATTATCTGATAAGAAAATCTTTCATCACAAAACTGAAGGCCAACAAAAATCAGAAGATATGAGGCAGCATTTGTGCTAATTGAATGTAATAATTATTAAAATTTTATGTTTCTTACATAGTTTGTATCCGTGGGTTTAAAAAAGGGGTTAGAGGTTAATCCTCTTTGGGTGGCGTGGAAAAGTTTGCTTTAAAAGAGGATCAGCTGATTTAACCCACATCAATTCAGTCTATTTGCAGTTTTTGAGTAAATTAGAGGTTAAGCTAACCTATAATTTTCCTATAATAGTTGAAAAAGCTCTTTAATTAGAAGGAGTCAAAAGCTTTTGTAAAACTTTTTTGGATGCTTGTTCAGGTTTAACTTTTTTTATTATTACAAAATTAGATTAAAATGACCTTTGTGGTTGAGTTTTTAAATGTGCCATGACATATATTTTGTCATGAGTTCAGACACATTTTTCCATGATATCTTTACAGCTTACGGTAGCCATGCCGTGTGTTTTCAGGCGGTTCTGTATGTCCGCAGTCGGCACCCGTCCTCCGTGTTGGTTGCGGTGAGTGAAGGATCGGGCTCCGCCGTCCTGCTGTCCTATTTGGGCGAGCGAGGTTCAAGCACCTGCCTAACAGCAGCTGCAGCCATCTCACCTGTGTTGTTGGGGCAACTGTGGTTTGAAAGCGCCATGCCGCCTATTTACCGGTGGGGGGTGCTATTTCACAGAAAAATGCAGCTGAGCAGGTGAGACTTTTATACTTTGCACAAATCCAGAGGCGGGTAGTGCAGCCAAAAATTGTACTCAAGTAAGAGTAAACAGGTATTTGGTAAAAAAGTCTACTCAAGTCCTGAGTAACTGATCAAAACATCAGTCATTTAATGTTTAAATCTTTAAAATTGTATTTTAAAAATCTATATTAAAATAATTTGCAGCAAAATCAGGCAAAAGCAGCCTTGTTACAAATCAGTTCCTTTCAATATAAAAAATAAAAAACTTTTTAAAAAAACCTGCAGGTGTGTGTCTGTTTTTGGTTAAAACAAAGTTGTTCTTCAGTTAACTTACAGCAATATCCAGAAATTTGCCTGAAGTAGCAATACAGCACAATAAAATTACTCAGTAACAGTAGAAAGCTCAGCATAGCAAAATTCTCATAAAACTACATTTTTTTTCAACACATCACCCAACTCTGCACAAAGTCCAGATTTTAGTTTTGCTAAAATCTTTGCTTTTCTTCCATGCTCTCAATAGATATGTCAGTTCGCTCAGAGGAATCCTGGATGTGGATCGCGCCCTCAGATCCTCCAGCCTCAGAGATTTTGAAGAAGCTCTTTTCTGCCCTCCCACTGAGAAAGCTTCTCCATCCACAGAGAGAAACCCTGCATCTCCCTCCCTCAGGGGCCTAACATCAGCAGCCGCCTGGGCACTGGGTGAAAGAGCTTACCCAGCAGCGGACTGGGAGAGCTACTGGGGGAGGAATGAACCTCTGAGAGATGCAGATGAGGTGGCGGTCCCAGTGCTCTGCATCTGCAGCTCTGATGATCCTCTCCTCCCTCCAGCCTCCACGCTCCCCGTTTCCCTTTTCCAGAGCAACCCTTACTTCCTATTGGCGCTAACAGACAGAGGAGGGCACTGCGGGTTCGCCCTGGACGCCGACCGGCAGACGGGTGAAGGGAGGACAAGAAGTGAGGATGAGGATGAAGGTATCTGGAGTCATATCGCGGTGCTGGAGTTCCTCAGAGTGGCGTCTCACTTCCTGAAAGAGGCAGAAAGGGATTGGAAAAGCTGCAGAGGCCAACAGGAAGTGAACAGCGTCAAAGGACAGAAGAGCAAGATGAATGCTGCAGCGGCGCCTCGTCGGAGGAGAGGCGCCATGATGAAGAGATCAAGACCCCAGCCAGCAGGGCAGAGCAGTGTGGACGATGTGCATGGAGAGACCTTCACCTGGAAGAGGTCTTACACTCGATAAGACATTTTCAGATATTTTATACGTTTTCAAAACTAGAAAAATAAATTCTTGTCCAAAAAGGTCAGTGCAGGGTCATGTTTGTTGAGTTCCTCCACCTCCTGTGTTGAAGACAAATATTTACAAACTGAAGAGGACAAACTGCTCAGTGGTGCTTCTCAGGTCTGGAGCTTTCTTCCAATTTTTTTGTTTCAGAAAGGCATCTCAACGCTTCCTACTATGCAATTTCACGGTGGTGATGCCTGCAGGATTTAGTCTGTCAAAGTGTTTCTGAAAGACCAGCTACATGTCACAATATGGTTTCACTGTATTTGTTTCACACTGCAAAAGTTTAAATAAAACAAAAGTAGCTTAAAAGTAACTAAAAGCATTAGTTCCCCTAGCAGATATCACGTCTTATTATACGTGAAATACTTTAAGGGAAATACTTCTTGTTCATCAATATGAAGGAAATTTAAACTCAAAACAAACTTTTCTACCTTCAGAAAAGTTACTTGTTCATTAGTAGTTGAAATAAGACAAAATTAACATTTAAATGCATGGGAAGATTTTGTTTCTGCTGTGAATTCAGCATTAATTGCACCACATGGATTAATGTTTAAATACAACTTCCTTTACATTAACTATCAGTTTATGAGACTGATAATTTTCATGAAATTAAATTTACCCAGGTGACAAACGTGTCCGTTCCTATGTAAAGTCACTGGCAGTGAAGGAAAGTGCAAAAATGTTTGACACCAAATTTTGTCCTTTTGCTCAAGTTTCAATCAGGATCAATAAATTTATGCAAATATATTAAAAACTACAGTGAATAAAATATAAGCATGTCATAATTTACAAATTCTGACATTTAAACTGAAGTTTTTATAAAATGACGCCAACATACACACTATGCAACAGAGAAATATTAAAATTACTTTATTACAGATGATTCTTTATCCAGTAGCCCTCTTCCAACAAAAAATAGTAATTACAAACAAAATATTACATTTATCCCCTAAACTTTGCATCTGAATTACTTATACATTTTAAATCACTTATTTTTCATCTGAATGAATATCTATTCTCTTCTGCTATGCAACATTCAGCTTTTTTTGTTTGTAATTTTTTTTTTGCACAAACTATACACTTTAATACAGTTTAATACAGATCTGTGGACAAGGGAGAATAAAACAGCAAGATTCACCAAATATGACAGGAAGAATAAAAGGAATACTGATAAACAGACTGTACAGAGAAGTGACCCGGCCTTCTCCCGACTCTCCGCCAACAGCAGCTGCCCCCACCCGCTTCGGGAGGAGGAACGGGGATCGGGTGTCACAGTAGACTCGTAAAACTGGTCAGCTACTTGTGCAATCAGTGCAACTGATCCAGTTCGGAGTGACCAACGTCTAAAGCTAGACTCTGCCCCCACTGCCTTGCAAAACAAAACAAAACAAAGAAAATCTATAGTAAATACATCTAAACCTCTGCAGGTTGTTTGGCCCTCTGCAGACAGTTAAGGAAAATAAAACACAACAGAGATGAAGAGAAGGGGAATAAAGAAAAGCACTCATTTAGTTTCTAAACTGAGAATCTAGCATGTTTTGACAGATTAGGGGCCGAATTTTTGTTGCTTATTTCTAGATGGAAGTGTAAATGTGAGTCTCAAAGATTAAAGCCTGAGTAATGTCAGAGGATCCCACATGACCTAAAGTTTCCAAAAACTAAATGGACTTCAGAGCCTTGTGCATGACTTTGGAAACTACCTCAGGGTGTAGAGTGCATTAAGTTTTGTGGCATTTAAATGGTTTTAGAGTCTAACCTGGTGTAATGCTGTCAGTGTACAGTCCGAGCTAAAGGAGAAAAATATTTTAATTATGTGCAAAAAATCCTCCTCATACACTTTTGAACAAATTGTTGCTGCTTCCACAAGGCAATTTGACCTAAAGCCGTGTTTTCGTTCACAGACAAAAAAAAAAAAAAAGTGTAACTGCTGCAAACGGGACAAGTGAAAACTCGGCAACCCCCGTTTTTTTTTTTTCCAACTACAGCAACTCTAAAGCCACAGCATTGTGCCCTCACCGCAGGTTCATCTCGCTTTGATTTGTCATCTAGATTTCCAAGCTGTACAATATTCACATGTTGACTGTACATTTCATCTGTAGTTTCACAATAAGACTTGGATCTTTTCTAAAATTCTCTCTTTTATAGATTTATATAAACACCAGCACAAATCCTGGTCCGTCGTTTCTTCCTCTGAGGGACGAATTTTCCCTGCAGATCAGCGAGCGGCCCCCGGGTTTGGGGCCCTTGAGAGACACGGGAGGGAAGGAGGCGAAGGTGGAAGGACGCAGGGAGATCGGTGGTCAGAACGGAGGGTGAGACAGAGCGGGGTGTCACACCGGGGGAGGGGCTCTGCAGGGGCACAGCAGCGGAGATCCAAGCATCACCCCCCATGGATCCGCAAAAACATTCAGCAGTCACCAACCGACAGACAAGATGGTCACTTGTTTTATCTCTGAGGCCTTTTTTAAAACTTTAAATCAGCATTTACATCTCCTTTATCAATAAATGTGTGCCGTTTTTCCATCAAGCACTGTAACCTTTACACTTTCTCTGTACATGCATCTGTATGTGTGTTTGTGTGAAATCAGGCGTAACATTTTGAGTTGGCCTTGGCCAAAGTGCAACTCGCTGTGACTGCACCCCCCCAAACAGGCCGCCAGGCTTTTACTGCAACGTTCAGGACATTGTGGAGTTACTGCTAACAGGTGAAGAGCGATCACTGGCTTTTTATCAAGTTGTGGTTACCTGGTGCTGAAACGCCATCATGAGGGATGGTGGGCTAACTACAGCGTCCGCCAGAGCGAGACTGGGTGGGCAGAGGTCGGTGGAAACCCAGGAGCTGAGCCAATCATCGCTGCTACTACTTGGCTGTGTGGCTTAAACTGGCAGAGCCTCTCTGGCACTCAACAACAAATACAATCCAGTGCTGGCTTGGACAGTTGTGACCCGAACTACTCCTACAATCAGCATGTTAGTAGTCTGACACAAAGTCCTTAAATAACTAGAGATTCATAGATAAATGGGTTAAACTTGACTGATCAAACACTAGAAGTCCAACCTTTTTCCAATCATTGAATGCAGGACAAGTAAAAGCGACAGATTCATGCTAACACCACCATGTGGAGTTGGAAGTCGTAACAAAAATACACTGAAAAGGTCTATTTTTGGTATTAGTGAGGAGTTTTGAAGTAAAAGCAGATAATTAGCAAAACGGAGACTAATTATTATGCTCATTAGAGACAACATTATTTTGTATTTTTGCCCTTTTGGTTGTTTTTCACCCAACTTTTTAAGTTTTGCAACCTCTTTGGGTTCAAACCTTTAGGACATTTGGTGGAACTGAGGAAGGAGCAAACTGACCCAGACTCAACATCAACAGATAACAGGAAGTGTGAAAGGAAAACATTAAACTTTTCTGTTTTATTAGGCCTTACAACCTCAGTAAGTCCTGGAATGTGCTGCTTTGAAATGTTGTCGACCTTTTGGAAATCTGAGTTCAGGTGATGACTGCAGTCTCTGCAGTACGACACCAACTGGTCTTTAAATTAGTAACTTCAAATGAGTAAAACCCTGTTTTACAACAACTGCTATCTCACACTGCAGTATGAGAATATAAACAAATAAGGAGCTCTGGGTAAAAACAAAATACTTTAGATGCAGTTTTTAAATGTCGTTCTCAAAGAAAATGGACTGAGATCCATATAAGCGGGTCAAAGATGAAACATTGGAAGCCGGCCTCAAGTCTCTACAAATAACTCCATGTTGCCATGGTTTCCTTATTTAAAAGCCAAAACTTTTCCAGACTCCAATTTCAAAGGTTTTCTGAACATTTAAACATATTCTGCAAAATATGTAATCTTATCCAAACCTAGCTTAAAAAAAAACAGATTCAGATTAAAATATCGTTCCACAAATACTTAGTAGCCAAAAAATACTGATGTTTTTATTTTTATTGCGTGTTATTTTAACCTATAAACCCCCTATATTTCTTTGAGTTTTTATTATTATTATTTTTTTAAATCTAGTTGCTTTTAGAAAAACAGAAGTTTTAGAAATAACTTTGAATTAATTATGATTAATTTCATAAGGCCATGAAAATCTAATTTATTAAGTTAAGTTGTAAATTAAATCAAAATCAACTTATGTGTTTTTTATTAACTTAAATTCTTAGTTATCTTGCAGATAATAGAACATGTAAAATCAAATATTTTTCAAAGCTTTTTTCTTCTTTAAATCTGGAAAATGCTTAAAGTGAATCCAAACTTCCAGAGACTTTCTGCATAGGAAATTCCCCAGCTGATACCAACACACTACTTTCATTTTTTCCCTCCTGTAAATTTTCTCTACTCTGTCGACTCTTCTGCCTTCCAAACATTTATCTAAGAGCACGTCGATAACTTCAGTCTTTTTGAGTGTTTTGACAGGATCTCACAAGGATTTATGTAATTCCTGTTAAAGCAGCAACTTTTTCCTCACGAGAAGATTTATTGTGCATACTTCTGACTCAATCAACTCGTCCCTTAAATATGATAGAACCTGCTGCAAACTGGCCTCTGGTGAAACTATGGCGGCTGAATGGCAACGCAGACTGAGCTGAATGGAGCTGATTGGCTGCAGCTGATTGGCTGGGAATGGCATTCAGAAGCTGCAGCTTGGTTTCAGCTCTGATGGGTTTCCAACGACTGGCCAGTCTCACCAGACTGCAAGGTGAGGTGCATTGTGGGATATGACCTATCTGTGCTGTGCACTTTGTGAGTGTGTGTTTGTGTGTGTGTTATAGTTACAGTGACTGTTTCTTGTGTTTTTAGGTGTATGACAGGTGGGAACCGTTGGAGATCTGAGAGGTGATGCTGGCGCTCCTGCTCATGCCCTGTTCACTCCTCCCCCCCGATGACGTCCTCCTCATAGCCTGCGGGCTGTTCCTCACCCCTCCTGCGCCTCCCTGACTACTTCTCTGACTCCCTCCTCCGGGATGGTGGAGGCTCCAGGGCGGCGGGCCACCTGCAAGCATGGGGTGGCCCCAGGGCTGCTGCGAACTGGAGCCCCCCTGGTGGTGACTGTGATGGCTGCCTCCTCCACCGCCTCCGGGCCACTGGCTTCCCCCCTGACCTCCCTGGCCTCCTCCACCGCCTCCTCCCCCCCAGCCTCCTTGGGAGTCTGGGGCCAGGTTGGTGAGCACCATGTTGCTGAAGCCCAGCCGCAGCGACTCCGAGTCGAAAGCCTCGATCTCCCGGGCCTGGCGCTCCAGCAGCGAGCGGATTCGCTCCAAGCGCTCATTCTGGAGGGAAAGCATTTCCTCTTCAATCTGAGGGGGAGAAAAAAAAATACGGTTAACAAAACGGAACAAAAACATTAAAACCTAACAAGTATCTCTGGTCTAGTTTACTGCATATATCTTAGTACACTTGCATAAAACAAAACTAGCTTATAAGTAACTTTTCAGCAAACAGAAGTTTGTTTTGAGTCAATAATTCCTTAATATTGATGAAAAAGTATTAGCTATGAGTGAAATAATCTACCAGTGGAACAAGACATTTTTCCATATTATTAGTACTTCTAACATATACTTTTTCATCAATATTAAGGAATTATTGACTTAAAACAAGCGCCTATTTTTTGATTAAAAAAACTACTTGTAAGCCAGTTTTGCTTATTTCAAATGTGCCACGGTATTTGCATTAGAAATGTTTTGTGTTTTTGCAGTGTTCACAAACAAGCACCTTCATTAATTTCCCGACAAACGCAGAACTTTGCTTACTTTCTGCTCCAGCAGCGCCCTCCGCAGCGACACCCGCTGCTCCAGGTCCCGCCTCTCCTTGTCGTGTTGCGCGTCTGTTTGCATCTTGATCTTGCTCTGGTAGGCATTGAGAAGCTCCAGCTCCTGTTGCAGCTGCATCCTCAGAACCTGACACTCGCCCTCCTGAGCCTCGTCCAGCCGCAGCTGGGGGCGGCCGCATAACAGAGAGAGAAGAAATAAACCATTTGTTGGCACATTAATACAACTGATAGTAAACGAGCAACAAACACATAAAGGATCTGGGTAGAACATATTTACTGAAAACTTTTCTTTATCTTAAATGTAAAGTGTATATATTTTTTGTACAATTTTGGTTTGGTATTCTTTTAACAAATAGCCATTTTTTTGAGTCTGTATCCTCCAGTTAATGATTAAGTGATTTCTAAATTAGTTAATGATTCTTTCAATAATAGATTAATCCAATTAATCAGGAATTATTTCCCGTTTCAGGATTTGACGCTCACCGCCTGGGTGGAGAGCATCTCGTTGATGGAGTGGTCGTACTGCTCGGCCAGGATGGCCAGCTTCCTGGTCTGCTCCTCCTTCAGCCTCTTCAAGACGGCCTTGTGCTCAGATTTGGGCGTGGTTTCCAGGAGGTGGTTCCTGAGGGCCTTGTACTGCCGGGTTTGCGTCTTACACGTCTCCTGGAACTGCTTCTTGATCTGAAGCTCCTTGGACTAAAGACGGAAGAAGAGAAGTTGGTTTTTAGGTGGATTGTTTGTTCAGAAAAGAAGCTCTGCGCTGATCCTTGTACCTTGAGGCTCTTGGGCTGCTGCCGGACCTCCATCACATGCTTGCGCCTCAGCTCCCTCTCCCTCCTCTTGTTGTACTCCAGCTGGTTGGTGAGCTCCGTCTGGTGCTGGGTCCGGATCAGGTCGGCGCGCGCCCTCTGGATGGTTGCCAGATGCCTGAACTCCAGCTCCTGCATGGACTCATGGTGCCTAAGCAGCATCGCATGTTCCAGGTCCTTCTGTGTTTGCCGCTTGTTCAGCTCCTAGTAAGAGTTGTGAAAGGTCGTTCAAACAAATAAGCTAAAGCGGCGTTTATGTTTAAATGCCTTTATGTACCTCTCTTGCCAAATCCTGCTCCACGTTGTGTCTGGCAATGAGGATCCTCCGTTTGAAACGCCGACACTCCAGCTCCAGGTACTGCCTCTGTCTCCTCAGCAGGTTGGCCTCTTCTTCCGCCTGCAATAATTGGACAAACACGTCATGAAACACAAACAGGAGCCCAACTCCCACAAACCTTACAGAGCTTTTCCTTTATGTTATTTTTTTAAAAGCACATAATCCACAGTGTGCCTTTGTAGTACTCACCTGAAAGTGCTGAATGTTTTCTTTCTGTTTGGACAGCCACTCCTGCTTCTCCTTTTTGGGAGTTGACTGGTTCTCGCTAAGTTCCTGTCATACAAGTATGATTTAGTTCAACTGGATCAACATTTAGATTGAGATATTATTCAAACTGATCGATTACAATCAGAGGCAACCAAAGCATTTGAAGGGTTACCTCTTTTAGCTGCTCCTTGCGTAGTTTATATTCTCGTTTCTGTGACTCCAAAAAGCTGCTCAGCTCCTTCTTCTGCTGAACCTGGATGTGCTGCTGGAACTTCTTCTCATCGTTGGCAAATGTCTTCAGCTAAATCACATAAAAAATTAATAAGAATAAAATAAATAACGGCTTCTAACATAATAATTAGCTTCAGCTGGGTTACGTACATCTTTCTCCAGTGCGGCCTGGTGTTTCTTCAGCAGCTTCTCCATCTCCTGAGTGAAGTTGTTCCTCAGACTCTCCAGCTCCTTGTCCAGCCTCAGCCGGTGCTCATCCATCTCGCCTTTCAGCTTGTTCTCCAGGGCCATCAGGTGCTTCTGATGCTGCCTTCTCATCCGTTTGTAACCCGACATCTGCTCCCGTAGCTCCGAGTCCTGCTCGTGTTCCTGCATCTCACGCGTCACCTGCAAGACGTCGTCCATGATGAGAACAGCAGGAGAATTCAGAGAGAGAGGAAAAGAAGAGAGAAGGTGATCTTACAAGTGACGCTGTGCGTATGGTGGCGAAGTGCTCTCTGTTGCGGTAGTGCTTCCTTGGGGCCTGAGCCGGTGCCGGTTGTGGCTCAGTGGGCTGACTGCTGGCTGCCTGCTCCCCAGGAAGATTCTCCTCTTCCTCCTACATAAAGAGCAGAAATAAAAAAAAAAAAAATCATCCTTTTGCTTATAAACTAGGAATAAGCGTATTACACAATATATAAAACACATTTACATTATTGCAGCATTTCGTTTTGACATGCCAAATTTCCAAAACTACCTAATTTAAGGTTAATGCGCCCTCTGCTGGCTCCTAAAAGTCATACTCAGAAAGTTTAAAGTGTGACCGCAACCCTTCAAGTATAAGCTGGTGCAAACGATGATTAATGGATGGATGTGCTCAATAAATTTAATTACATAATCTCAGCCATGGAGTGGCCCACTAAAGTATTCATATTTCTTCAGCTTTTCACAGGCTAAACAAACAAAGCAGTAAGTATCTCTACTAAAAAATGTTCTGAGAAATCAAACTATTCTGTACTTAGAAACGGTATTTCTAAGTACAGAAATACATTTGCTGTATTTCTGAATACAGAAACAGAAATACATAAAATATTTCTCCCCATAAAATAAACAAAGCAATTAAAAACACTTTAGGTTTAACCCACAAATGTCTCAAAAGAAAGTTTTATTTGGATAGTGTTGGTCGTATTGAATGTTTGGGAGGAATCTTTTTTCCATGTTAGGTTGCTGGTATATTGTTTGGACTGAACTGCATAAATAAAATGTATTTGTGAATTTGTGATAATTAACTTGATTATAACTTGAAAACAACTCATAAATGTCAATTCTCTAAATTAAGCCTAAACTAAACATTTATTTTGCAGTTTAGTGCAAACCCCCCAAAAAGAAACGAAAAGGCTTTCAGAAGAAACATTAATTTCTGTGATCTGTGATCAAATCTCTCTGTCTAACTGCATCCAGATTTGGTTTCAAACATTGTTTGTATGACTGAAGTGGGGTCTGATAAATTCCCCCACTGGCACATAAGCTTCAGTCTCTCTCATGTCAACAAATTTTGTGCCAACTTGCCCTCATTACTGTAAACTGATGCAGAAGTTTCCCAACTGGGAATAAAATGGGGCAAAACAAGTCATCATTCCAGGCGACGAGGCCTGGTGTCCTGCTACTTTTAGATGTCTCTCTGGTCCAACACACCTCAATCAAATGACTGAATTACTTTTAATATGTTCCTTTCCAAGCCTGTTAGCTTAGCTACACTGGTTCTGTAAACAAACTGCACAGCGCTGTGTGATGTTCCAAACGTCAATGATTCAAATTGTTCTCATTTTTATCCAATATTGGAGGCCTTCACGCAACAGCTGGATTTATAGACTTACTTACACACAGGTGGATCCTATTTACTAATTAGCCGACTTTGAAGGCAATTAGCTTCACAAAAGTTTATTATTTTCTCTTGAGGTGTTAGATTAAAAAGGAGCACATCACACCTTCCAGGTTTTATTTGTAATTTTTTTTAATCTATTCTGATCCAATTCTATGCCTTTTTATTTTGATTTATTATATCAAATTCACCAAAATATTGACACTTTTAGTACAAACAAGACAAAATGAGAAAAACTTCTAGACAAACGAAGACTTCTGTAAAGGTACCACATGAAAACTGCTGCATTTTGAGACATATTGTGTAACAGTTTACTGTTGTACAGCTACAAAAAGCCTGGACTGAAACAACGACAATGTACAGCTCTGATTTTCTAGCATCACCTTGTTTGAAAGAACAGGCCACGAGTGGGCGGACATTACAGAGCCATTAGCTTTTCACAACAGGACAGATAATGTAGGCTAAACCGAAGACTGAGACACAAAGTGACAAACATTTCACATCGGTCTCCGTGCCCAAATTATTCATGGAAACAAAAAATGGCAGAAGAAAAAAAACAGCTGCTAAAAGCAACATTTCTATTTTGTTTTGAAATGATTTTTTTTTTATTTTAGGTTCTTTCTTAAGCCTTAAAGTGAAGAAGTGAAGTCAATATTTGATAAATAAAGGAACACTAAAGAAATATAATTAAAAGAAGATGCAGCCCTAGTAAGAACAAAATAAACTCTCTTCACTGAAAGCAGTTTACATACTGTAAATATTAAAACTTCATGCATTTTTTCGACAATAAAATACAAAGAATTTAATCTGGATTTTAATTAAAAGGCAAAGGCTGCTCAACATGTTACAGATATGTTGTCATCTCATCAGTTTGCATTTAGAAATCCAATATTTATTGGCCAGCACATTATAAACAAAGTGTCTCGATATCAAACTCTACAAGTCAGTAATATATTAGGCCTGTTGGATGGAGTTTCATTGCCGTTGCTACCCACAACAAACACAGATGGCAGTGTCTAAAACACTAAAGGTCCAGGCAGTGCTGGAGGCAATGTGACAACTCATATCGTCACTCCAATATTTACCAAAAGTATAACCATCGCAAGATTTCTTATCAAGCAGTTCTGTGATAGTCAAACATAAAATATTGCACACTTGTAAAAATGAAAAAAATGCAACAAGGACCAAGGAACACAGCAGATGGGTTGATGATAAGGTGCAGGACAATCTGGCATTGGCAAATGGAAACAGTGTGGTTCACTGTCAGAGCCGATCACCTTCAAATATCTACATCTGAAGTGGGAGAATCTGTCAAGAGAGCGACTGCTTTTCTTGCAATCTACAAATTGGGGCTTGTACTCTCAGATAATCACAGAGCGCTCCCATCTTAGCCTAAAAATTCCTGCCAGTAAGTCGTAGCTTAGCAGCGATTCAGTCAGCTGAGAGCCACTCTGAGCAAAGAGATGACAGAAATAATACCTTAGTGAGAAAGGTGTTAGACCCCGTTGCTAGGTGTGATGCTGTCCTCTAGAAACTGAGTTAATTGTGGTTGACAAACAATGTAATGGAGCATTATGGCCATCAATAAGTAAGGAGTGTGGACCAAATGTTACCAAAAACCCCCCCAGAAAACTTGTGTCTCATCATCTAAACTACAATAGAAATGGAATATAACTTTTACTTCTTGAGTCTTAAATCAGTAAGGTTTGGTTGGATGATACTGGATGCAAAAACAAGACATAAAAGCACCAATATGCCTCCAGTAATCAGTTGATAGAAATCAACTTAATGTACAATCTAGACTGGATTAAGAAGAGTGTGTCATGATGATAAAACTAAGACAAAAGAAAAAATCAATTGCCATACAGCATTAAGTACAGCACCTACTGTCTGCACAGTCCTTTTCATTTTATAGAGAATATTTACTTTCTGCCATATTTGTTGCGTCAGACACTCTTTGGTTCAGTAAAGGTTTTCCTCACTACTTCTGACATTTTGACATGTTAAGAGCTCTTTTAAGGCCTAAGATGCTTTTTTAGTCTATGAAAAATCTTAACATTTCAGAAATTCAGCTATTTACCCTAAAATGGCATCCCTGGAACCTACTTTTATTCTTAGGATTCTTTGAGAATATGAACCTTGGGTCTAAAGAGGTAAACATACTGCTTACCGGTTTTTGCTTGTTAAATATATCTTGTGTTCATTGGAGGTCAGAATTTCCAACATGTATAACCTAGAGATTATGAGGTTATAAGATAATTTCACAAATTTTATTGTCCCTCCACCCACCGGTTTGACATGTATCACAGAGCTGTTGGACATGACCGTGTGGTCTCCATCCATCAGGTCCAGCTCACTGCGGCTGTCCTGCGCTGCTTCGTTCAGGCTGTTGACAGAGCTGCTCTGGGAGCTGGCACTGATGGACATGCTGGGGATGGACTGATTGCTGCCGACGCTGTTCACCGTTCCTGTGCGACCTCCGCCGAGCTCCAGTTCCTGCAGCAGAGCGGACAGAGCACACGGATAGAAAGCAAAGGAGAGAGAGAAGAGACAAAAGAAAGACCAAGAGGCACAGAAAGTACGAAGAGGGACAGACATGCACAGAAACCAGCATATGCTTAATTATTTGCTCTAAATGAAGGAGCAAATACAGCGCTTCAGAAACAAAATCCTCCAACGGACCTCATCTCCATCCTGGGCTTCAGTGGTGGGCCCATTGTGAGCCTCCTGAAGGAGGATCTTCTTCATCTTGCGGTACTGCAAGTTGTCCAGCTCCCGAACTGCATCCTTGGTTCTCTGAATGAGATCCATCAACACCGAGTCTGGACGCTCACGCTGGAGAAATGCGTGCTGGAGGGCAGGGCGACAAGGCGGGACAAATAAGCCGGAATAAATACACGAGTCACAGTAACTCCAATTAGGACAAATGACATTGAGCAATTATAGAACAAAGATAAAACCAATTTAAACACCAAAATCTTTAGGCACAAACTGTTTCTAATGATGGTAGCAGATCAAAACTCAAAAAGAATCAATAAATCACTTGCAGATTTTCAGGTTAGCTCTGACCAATAATCAAATGATCGCAAAAAAAAAAAAAAATCCAGATCTTTTTCTGATGAATGAATGAGTGAAGAAGACTCAAAGTCAGCCATTTCTGGTCTCAGTGTGGTGTTTAAAATCACCTCAAAGAAAGACATAAAAGAAAACTGTAGTTTCTATGACATCTGCAGTGCATTAACGCTGGAAGGAGAATGAGAGAGAGCAAAACTTCCAACAGGGAACAGGAAGTCAAAAAAGAATGAAAGAAAAAAAAAAGATTTATTGACAGTTTGATAGGCTGACATCTCATCACAATGATCTTGCTGTGTGAAATCGTACCGATTGTGTGTTTACTTACACCCAACATGTCGTCAGAATGTGGCCTGTCTTGAGGATTTTTCTGAAGGCAAGAATCAATAAAATTTCTAAAGTAATCCGTCCTGGAATAAAGGTGAAAAGACAGAAGGTCAAAACTAAACAGAATCTATCAGATCAAAGTATCAACGCTAAAAATACAACGCTTCCCTGAGTGACGATAATAAAATGCAAACATAAGTGCAAAGAGGCTTTGATCTAATAAGTTCAGCACATACATGGTTCCTCCCTGTTTTCACTATAGATCATTTTACTTATTTACATGCATGAAGATAAAAATAAAAACAGTGCTCACCATTCACTGGACTGCAGTGTGGGGCTCTCATTCTGCGCTATGTGGTATAAGGCACTCATTGCATTCATATTAAACAATGGAGGCTTCCTCTCCGCTGAAAAAGAAATGGTCAGACAACATACCTAAGTTACAGGGTCATGGCTCCTTATAATGGATGAAAATATCAAATAAAGCTCCTCAGGGACTCGCCCCACACTTTGAGAACTGCTAGTCTACACTAAAGAAGTGTTGTGACGTACCTAATTCTATACAGGTAATGCCTAAGGACCAGACGTCCACTTTCCCGTCATACTGGCCCTCATCCATAGCCAGAATCACCTCCGGGGCCATCCTGGGGAAAAGTACAAATCAGAGTTCACAATAAATCTACGGTATCCTTCCATCACACTTTGTTGTTTGACATCCTTCGTTTTACCTTTATGTGACAGAATTTAAAGAAACAGACACACAGAAAACAAAACAGCTCTTTTTGTGGCAAAGTTAAGATTTTTTTCTCCACCATATTTCCCATTGACATGTGTTAATGTTTGCATTTGGAGTTTAAGATGCTGTGAGGAGAAACTGGAGAGCCACATTTGACTACAAGAGCTGGTAGCCTTTAGCATGAATATGCAAACAGAGGTAAACTCTTTTTACAGTCAAATCTACTGTGGAGATCAAACTATTTCCAGGAAGTCATAAACTGCAAAGACTATTTTTATTTTTATAGGGGGAGGGGAGAATCTTTTTTTATTTTTGTTCAGACTTAGCAGGCAGTTTAGGTGCCTATAAATTATTTTTACTTACCAATATGGCGTTCCCACAAAGGAGTTGGCAGGTGAGGCGATGGAGGCGGAGCCAAAGTCTGCCAGCTTGACTTGGCCGGGCTCAGTCAGCAGGATGTTACCCGCTTTCACATCCCTGAAACATAAAATCAGCGCGACAGAGAGCGACGGAAACCATTCAGTGGCGTCCTATGAACATAAATAAACCTGCATCATGTGAAATCCCTCACCTGTGTATCATGTTGTGGGAGTGAAGGTACGCCAAACCCTGCAGAGCACCATGTGTAATGGCAGCAATCTCAACTTCTTGTAAAGGTTTTTTATGGACTGTAGAGGAATGAAAAATATTAAGAGGTAATGATTCTGACTTTCTAATCAGGGTAAACAGGCAGCCAGAAATCTTTTTTTATTTTATTTTTTGCTTTAGCTCACCTTCAAGCAGGTCAGAGGCTGAACCAAGGCAATACTCCATCACCAGCTAAAAACAAGCACCGATCATAACAATTCCTCCAAACATACACCAATAAATGATGGATTATACAAAAAAGTGACATTTTAATCAAATTCAACTCATGGAAATAAATAACTACCCATGCTGTGTGCTCCCGAAGGTAGCATCCTTTGTATTCTATGCTGTTAGGATGTCGGATCCTCTGGAGAAACTTCACCTCCTTTATGATGTCCTGCCATTTCTGCGGGAGACAAAACAGGTTCAACGCTTTTATCGGCCGTCTGCTCAGAGATGCTGCAGGAGCAAGCGCCAGACATACACCAGAAATGTGTGTCAACTTTGGGAGATAAAAAGCGACATCTCAAACTTCAGAACTGCACTTAATCCAAACTTCAACTGGTGAAACAAACTGAGGTTTTCTACATTTTCATCTAATGTCTGGAAATCTAAATATTTTTCTTCATTCTTGAGTCATCTTAATATATTTACTCAGATCTGGAAAATCTAATTTCTTTCCAAACTGCCCAATAGCCTTATTTTATTTATGAAAATAGATTGTGTAACAAAAAAATGAAAAGAAATATGTCTTGCCTCGTTAGACTGTTTGCCGCTGTAGGACATCTTTTTAATTGCCACCACCTCATTCGTTCGCACATCCCGTGCCTGGGGAACAAAAAGCACATCTGTTGATTCGCATTTCAAACGAAACGTGTTTGACCTTTAACTTTCTGTACATTAATCTCAACAAGAAGGTCCTTGTTTATGCCAACAGAATAAAGGAGCATTTAGAAACTGCAGCCAGCTGTGAAACATCAGAAAAGTCACAGAAACTTGGTGTAATTAAACTCCTTCATGGACGGATGTGATTAGATCAGTCAAGCTTTCCTGAACAGGACATAGCTTCTCTTGTGATACATATCTGCTAAAATCTAAAATAGTAATGTATAGAAAACACGCTATAGGCTGTGTTTGAATCCCTTGTTGGCTTAATTTGGCAGGTAAAATACCTACTCAATAGAACCTTTTACTGCCTAGATAAAGTAAATTGTACAAAGTACAGGGGGTGTAAATAATTGTTGCCTTACGAAATAGACAGCCCCAAAGCTGCCATGACCAATCTCTCGGAGGTCAGAGAAAAGCTTCTCTGGATCTTCCTTGAAGAACAGCTCGGCCACGTCTGGATCCTTCAGGCTCCCTGCCCTCACAGAGGAAGGCATCCTGGTCTACGTAGTCCCGTATCGCCCGCACAGAGGGGATGGGACTATCTGGGTGCAGAGCTACACCAAAGCAGCTGAAGACTCATTTGCAGCTATGTGGGAGCCTGAGGACGTCAGCGCATGGGCACCTGGACAGACAGAAGATAAAGGAGGATTGAGGTGTGAGAAAAGGCAAAGAGAAATAAGAAAACAACAAAAAACATTCATTTTGCACAGAAAGAGGGAGTTATGCAGGATGAATCAGTAAGCCAGCATTTGAAAGGAGATGATAAAAAACCCAAAAAGGTGTGATTCTCACAGTGAGAATAGTCGGACAGAACATCTCTTCATCTTAAACTCAAACTGCAGGAGCTCAAACTGTTTACGCCAAAATACTGGTCTGATGCCTCAGTTTGACAACGACATTCTAACATCTTTATGATGATGTTTTTTCTAATCAGCTTCACATAAATACTTCCAATGCAATAATTAACAAGTCGTGAGACGCATGGCTGAAGGAAGTCCTGATATATTCTGCATCAGCTCTTCAGATAATCAAAGTAAACAACAAACAGTTTCCTCAGAAATGTCAGCAGCTCTTTGAATATTTGAAATAGGTGGTTATTCTTCCAGCTGCTGACAATAGCATGATGAACTAACTACAGAGTCATCACTAACGCATCTGTTTAGACTGCTTCAGCAATTACTGCAGATCTGTAAGCTACTGGCGTGACTGGGGCAATGCAAATATCGCAGGATTGATTTAGTGTCCACAACTAGGAGGCGGCCCACAGTAATGAGAAGCAAGATGAATAGGAAAGCAAGCTCTTCTCTAAATGCAATTCATCAATTTTATTCCAATTATAACATAAACTCTGTAGGACATTATTCATATTCTGAGAAAATGTGTATCTTTTACATGCCAACGCACACTATACACCAGGGGGGTCAAAAGTGTTACCTATGGACCATCCACAGCCATCTGGATGATTTTAAATGGCCAATGACCACAATTCAAGAACATTACAGGCGATGGTTGCAGACACACTTTAATTTTTTTAATTATAGGGTGAGATTTTCACTGAGGTTATGTATTTTAAAGGTAAAACAATTCAATCTTGCAAAAAATGGACAATGCTAAGTACAACACAAAAATTTGTCCTTTAATCAACTAAATTGTTTTGCTATTGATTAAATTGTTTACATGCGGACTAGAGCACGTAAACAGTAGGTGTACTTAAAAAAAAGTCACCCATATATTATTCTAGGGAATGATTACAGATCATATCATAAAAAACACACAAAATAATCTGAGTACACAGCCTATTTTTTTTTAATTGGTGTTTAATTATTGACAAAATAAAAAGAAAATCTAAAAAAATATCTTGGTAATAATAATAAAAATTATGGACCACAAGTACCTTCAAACTGATAATTTGACACTAACGTTACAGAGAGGGAAATTATCAATGAGTCATATCACAACAGAGAGTAAACACGCTGGCACTAGCTTAGCATTTCAGGAAACAACTCTGAATGTAAATGACTTCTGACTTGCAACGGTGAGCGAGGTAGATGGGACACAATGATAATACCTCAAAAAGAATATTAGGGTGTTCTTTTCCAAGCAAACATGACATTTTGTGAAATCCAATGCAGTATCTGATCAAAATTTTGTTTTCATTAAGACCAGAAACCACAAAGACTCTTTTGTCATCTTTTGAGTTATTCTGGTGCCACTGTCCATCAGGGAGAACACGTTTTACATAGCACAAGATAAAAAGCATTTCTGTTTTATTAATACATCACCAAATGAAATAAATCTCAAGTTGGTTTATTTTTGAGTTTCCCATTTGCTTTCCAGGAGTTCAACCAATTAAAAACTTAAAGCAAATGAGAAAGGCAAAAATAAACCAACTTTTAAAGTTTCTTCTCTTGAATGTAAAATTCAAATGTGGACACCCATTTAAAGACGTGCCACCATGTATTTGAACTGTATACTGATGTACTATGATGACATCTGTTATGTGCAGTGAACTCCCGTTGCAGTAAAACACATTAAACTTCTCAGATTTCAAAGTGTGCTCCAGAGCATCATTTGATAATTTCTGAGCTCATGTTGCCAATCCTGCTCATCAACATTTTTCTGGAGCAACATAAAAACACAACAAAGTGAACTCACTTTTCTCTTTTACTATAAAATTAAAGCTAATTGATTAAAGATTAATTTAAGGGCCATTAAATCTGCCAAAAATGCTGGCAGCATTTTTAGTATTTTAATTTGAGCATTTGGCCTATTGCTCAAATTGCCCTTCAATAATGGTCACCAACAGGCCCAGTTGGGTAATAAGCCAACACATGGTCATGAGAAAAGATTTCCTGTAATGTTTTTGAAACAAGAACTTTTTCCAGATAAAACCAGACGGTACTTCCTCATACTTAAGATGTTATGCCCTATTCATACTGCATACCTTTCCGCTTATGCCTACAAGCAAGCATTACAAGCTGAAAAACACAATATTTCCTTGTACTTATTAAAATGACACATCAATAAAACACAGTAATACAGTATCAATACTATTAAAAATCTCCTTCTAACTAAAAATATTTAATGCCTCAAAAAAGCCTAAAATATATTTGGGAATTTCAGAGCGTAATCTTCTCATCTGTCAGACTTCTCCCCGCTGTAACCTTTAGATGTGGTTTCATATTTTGAAGAGATTCCCAGAATCAAAACTAAGGAAAACAAAATTCAGCTTCAGAGCTAAGAAAATCTGCTGACCTCAATCGCTACTCCATCCTTAAATTATGTTTGTGAATCTGATTACTTTTACTCACACTATTAGTTTTGATCTTGTTCTGTCAATCAGTATTAATGATTGAAAGCTTAGTAATAAAGTTATTGCCTTATTAGGCTTGACTGCAACTCTGCAGGAGACCAATTAAGAACCTAATATTTTTCCTAGCTGCCTACCCTTTCTGATAAACATCCTCATCTCTTGCTTTTATGTCCTAAGGTCACTGGATTTTAGTTTATGAGCCAGCATGAAGCAAAAACAGTATGATACTTTGAGATTATACTCATACGGAGTAAAAAGAAAAAAAGCTAAAGCACAATCAGCTATTTCTCTGTCTGTTTGTCACACACGCAATGAAAGAGAACACTGAGCACAAAGTCACAAGACTAAATCTGGAAGAGATGTGCCCAACTGCAGTGTGTGTGTGTGTGTGTGTGTGTGTGTGTATGCATGTATAATTACTCAGAGGAACAGTGTGTTCAAAATAAAAATCACAGAATTTTTTTCCCTCTGACAGCTAGAAGAAAATGATTATTTGATGAGTTGTGTGAATTGCTTTTCTATGTCCTGTTAAATAAACAGAGGCTAATGAAGAGGCAAAAGATGAAGAGGAGAAAGATGCAGCGCAGAGAACGAGTCAGTAAGACATGGAGAGGTGGATAATAAATAAATGCTTCTATTCATTTCTAGAGTGAATCTCATTAGAACGTCACATTATAGGCAAAGAATAAACAACTCTGAAATTTGCTGGGGTTTTCGAAAATATTAAAAAAATACTAGCCTAAAGATTTTACTCAAAGATGTACATCTAATTTTTAGATGCAATTATAACAAAGTTTTTGGACACAACTAAACAATGTTTGAGTGAATAATAAGAGCACTACTGCTGGAGAGTCAGACAAGTTGACATCCTTTGTAAAGATAAAAAGCCTTAAAATGTATTTTATGAATTCTAAAATTGGAAACAAAATCATTGGTAAAAATAGTAGAATAATCTCTTAAAACAATATTTTTATTGATTATTTTAACCTGATCAGAGCTTCTATGAACCTCTACTTAGAAATCTGACTTCTTGTTTTCCTTCTATATAAATATAATGTGACATAGAGACTTGTTTTCTGTTAGCAAAAGCCCAATAGATTGGACAAGGAACAATTTTTATCCTGTCACCATACACAACAAGCAAGTCTGTAGGAAAGTTTAAAAAAAACCTCCACCCATCCAGAGCTCATTATTAGAGAATTTCAGTAAAAAGTGACATCTTAGGGTCAATAAGTCAGCTAGTAAAAGCCAACCGGTTGTTTGGAAGAGATTTCAGGAAAAGCCCCCTTCTTCCCCATCATCACAAGTGTGAACAAGTTAGTTCAACTCCACTGGGACTTTCAACAGGATGCTGTGTACTTTGGTCAAATGAGACCAAGACAGATTTTTGGCAAACTCGATGTGGGTTTGGCATAAAACAAAGGATGTAGAAAAGCACCTCTTGGATATGATAGCAGCAACTGAAGGGGCTCTTGTAATAAAAAAAATTTAAGAACCACCGATCAAACGAGAACAAATCATCAAAGATGTCTCCCTCTGTGAATTGTTACAAAAGATTAAAATGAATAAAAATTGGCAGCTGGGAGGTCAACACCTGGTGAAAAACAATACATTTTTGTATATAAATGTGCTCACATGCAAAGCTTTGGTTTTCTGCTTTTCAGACAAAATATGAATTTATTTTAGGCCTTTTTCACATCTTTGACAAACTATTTTGTCCATGTTGACATATTAAGACTGTGGAGTTGGTATTTAATGAAAAGTTATCAAGCAGAATTCTTCAGAAAGCACGATAATGTTTTTAAAGAATAACCCCTGTATATTGATTATGTTTTATTTCATTCATTCATTCATTTAAACTATATTATCTACACACCCTTTCCAACAGATGCTCACTGATGCTTAATGCTGCAATACTAAATAATTCAAAATAGAAATGCACTTAGGTTGTTCGTCTTCTAAACTGATCGGCTTCATGAAACTGGCCTTGATGCACATGAAATATTTCCTAGCTTCTCATTGCAAAAGATATTAATTTATAAACAGAAGCTACATTATTTAAGTGTCTCCAACCCATTTAAGAGTTCAGTAAAATGAATAAACGACATCTTTAACTGTTTATATGTAAAAAAAAAAGAAACACCAGTCACCAACAGTCCTGGAATCAATCAATAAACTGAGTGTTGGTGTAGAATTACTCACTGATCATCAGGCAGGCGCTCAATAAAAGCAGCACAGCAATGTTACAGCTGTTTGTTCAGAGAAAATCTTAATTTCAGGACCTACATGAGAGCTGTTATCCAAATGGCTTTCACACACACACCCACACACACACTACATCTCTATCCCAAGATGGAGGGTGGGGCGTCCACGCTCTTGCTTCCCAGACTGATTACAGATTGTTGACTTGACTGAGGGGAGGAAGTCAAAACTCTTCAGCACCCCCGCCCCAAATTCAAAGAAGTGACACATCCTATTTTCTGCAGCTACAGTCACAATTGTGATGGGAGAGAAAAGAAGTGACCAAACCCTAAGAGGATGTAAGCCACCACATTTCAACCACCAGGCTCCATTCACCTTCCTGCAACTAAAATGAATGGGACTAGTGTAAATGTGTTAAACTGTGTCTGGACTGCAGGAAGCCGAGTTAAAAAATGCAACACCTTTATCAAGACATGAAACTCCAAATATGTTCATTTCCTTGGAATGGTATGAATTCAAGTTATTTTATTTAAAAGGTTCCAGAGTTGCTACAGTTTTCCAATATTGTAATGAATCATATCAGCTGATAGATAATTAGTAATTAGTTTTTGTTTTAAATATCTGAAATCCTGCCAAACTGGTGGTGTGACCTTTCTTCTTTTGTCCAGTTTTCAATCTACTCTGTTGCTTTTTATTTTTAAGCACAGTGGCAAACCTGAAACTGTTGATGTGCAAATTACTCAGTAGGTTGTTGCTTGGCAACTGAGGAGTGAGTTGATGGTACCAACATAGCTTAGTTAGCCATGAGTGATAAGCAGCTGAAGTATTTCTTCTGCCTCCATCCCCCAGAATGCTGTGAAGTTCTGGACTGGAATTCAGTGAAATTATTGAAAATTCTGTCAGCTGGGTTATTTATTGATTTTGATCACCTGTCTATAATGTTTTGGACTTATTCTCCAGCCCTAAATGAACATACATTAAAAGAGTGGTGCCCCTGCCCCACTTGTTGCTGCTAATGTATTGAAACCATGGTTTTTTGTATTCAAAGTTTCTATTTTTACAATCTTTCATGCCCACGGTAAAGTGAATAAGTATGTAGTAAGCAAATCAAACAGCAAATTATAAATAGTTATTTCACTTTCTACATTGAATATTTGCAGAACTGCATGAAAAGAATAAAAAATCTGATTGATACTTTTTTTCTTGATCCTAGTGTCACATTTTTGTCATTCAAACAAAAACAAAAAGCACAAATATGGTCTAAACCAATAATAGACAAATGGACAAGAACACCTAGGAAGTTTTCACAGTATCTCAAGGTTATTGAAACCTTGACTAAAATGAAGGATTCACAGTTTACACAAAAAGTACAAAACATAATTGTATAAATGTTCTACCTGTAGAAAAGCTGCAATTATTTCTACTTATTCCACATTGATTGTTACTGTTATAATGTTATCTGGAATTCATTAATCTGTGTTTTGAGTACAAAACAAAGCCTTAAAAATCCAGACTGACTGCTGACTAAAGTTAGACTAAAAACATTTTCACTGTTGTGCTATTCATAGAGCAATGAATAACATGCGCAAAGTAGTTGCTAGCCTGCAGCTGGATGCGTAACAAATATGCTGCTTGGAGATTAACAGTTTTGTTTTTTAAACAGTATTATCACTCTACTACTCTAGTAGAGTAGTAGAGTGATTATTATTAGAGAAAAATAATAATTTAGATAACTCCAATAACTACCGACATTTTAGTAAAAGGATTTCAAGCCAGAAAAGAATGGTTACGTCGGAAAGTTTTTGTGGTTTTATAACTGTATTTTTAACTACACCGAATAATGTAATCTATAAAAATGTTCTTTATGCTTACTTTATCACAAAAACCGAATTAAAAATAAAAACATTGCTTTTACACTGTGAACAACACCATTAAAACCAGAAGACAATGAAGCAGTCATCAGGCACAACAACTGAAATGAAAAACCATGAAAAACACAGTAGAGTTAAGGTTAATGTGCCTTATAAATGTTGTGCAAAAATCACATCTATTATGGAAACTAGGAGGCTCATCCTGTGGAGCAATTTGCTCTGCAGAGGCAGACTATCAATGGCTAAATAAAGCAGGGTAGGCTTTATTCCAGAGTCGAATCCATTTTTCCTGGGAGACACTTAAATCCATCATGCTGTTTGTTCATATTCAGTGCCCTCTAATACAAAGCTAGCAAGTAAAACATTAAAACTTTAAAAGGGGCTTCAGTTTGAGCCTTTGAAAGCAATGTACTTGAAGTAATCGCAGTGGTGGAAAGAAAAAATGACAGGAGCACAAATCGACAAAAAAACAAAAACTTTAGCATAAAGACCGCATTAAACCCGTTTACAGGTGAGCTGCTCATACTGCAGTGCTGGCTTCACTGGGTTTATATCCATCTAGCGCTCAGAACACGGTGTGGGTGTTCGGGTACATGAGGTTATCTAGCCACTGACATAACATTTAAGCTGCCTTCATCCTCTGTTTACAAATCCCAACGTATTGTGGAATGTTGGGAGCATTGTTAATTTATATTAACAATGCTCCTAATGCAGGTGATCCACCGTGTCATGCATAACTTCAGCGACAAAAAGTCCCAGATAAAGCCAGCAGAAGGGCAGCCTACTGAGTGCTCGCCCGTGTTACGCAATATCAACACACAAAGCTGAGGAATGCGACTCACGTCAGCGCATAAAAAACAGCCATCAGCTGCCGATGGATCCGCTGCCAGTCGCTCTAACGCGATATTCGGGCACTGATTCGTTATCCTCCGCTGCCCTGTGCCGCTTGTAAACACACAGGCATAACACGAAACTTATGTGCGACATATGCATGAGAGCCAGGACCGATGTCACCAATGAATCACGCACAGCAGTCTATGACTCATGATACCTCTGGTGGATAAGAAAACTTCCCAAACCAAACAAAACACATACAGAGCCGAGCTGGACTTGACGTTAGCGTAAGGCTACACTGAACAAAAACAAAACCGAGGGAGTGGCACGGCTTGCAACGATCGCTGCATAAAGCGGATTAGCAAGCTAACCGCATCCAGCTAACACTTATTTGATAAAGCGATCTGCATCCATTATTTACATCCCCAATTAGCTCCTTAGCCCGTGTCTCTGCATGTTTAGATTAACTGCGATTCACGTTGACATTAAAAACAAAGATTTGTTACACAACCAACTGATCACCACACAAGCCGAAATTTGGAAATATGAAATATGTCGAAGAGAAACATATTTCACATATAAAGTTGTGACAGTAACTTTCTATTAGCAGACGAATAGCAGTAAATCTGACTGGCTAGCCCGGATGCTAATAGGCGTTGAAAACAAGCCTCCGAAAAAAAAAAAAAAAACAACTGTTGTAAAAACTAAAATCATCAACCGTTAATAGGAAAAAATATTAGACTCACCAAATAAATGGGGAAATCCACATGAGTTGAGTTATTAGGTGAACAATTCAGTCACCCTGCCCGCAGCAGCCTGGGGTGGCTAAAAATCACAGACAGCCAATGCAGTTCAGAGAAATCAAAGTGGGAATTTCGCTAGTTGTAGCAATGCTAATTCGCTAACTAAACCGCATAACTGCCCTTCCCAAACACAGAACAGTCTAGCTGGCTTCAAGTCTTCCCTATTTCTCCACATTAACGATATTCGTATATTGTCGCCTGTGCTAACCGGCACGGGCGGCAGGAATAACAACAATTTAAAGCAACGCAAGGCTAGCTGAGCTGTGAGCTGGCTAACGACAGCCAAGCGTTAACTGTCACTGGGAGCTGGCTGGCCAAACCCGCTAGCTGCTAACGTCAGGCAGCAGCCAGCAAAGTTTCTCTAAAAATGGCGGCGAAGAGAGAATCTCCTCCCTTCTACTGAAAAGGAAAGCGACCGATTCTTGAAAAACAGAGTCGAAGCAAAGAATGTAACCTGGTCGTGAGCGGATCGTGTTGCACTTTATGCGGGGACTGACTGCAGCGCTCTCTCTGGTTTCCCAGTTAAGGCGATGCTGTGACATCCAGCAGAGGCAAGCTGAGGTGTGCGGAGGGAGAGCCATGCACATAATGACTTGTCAACACGATATTGGGTCCAGGGGCACTTATTATTGCAGAGGATAGACGAGCGACTTTCTTGTGTGTTTGGTTTTATGCACTTCCAGCCTCTCACTGAGACCCTAACCTGATTAACCGTTTCAGTCTTAATCTGGCGTCTATAAATAGACACCAATATTATATCATATGTTCTTCAGATCATATGTCTGTATCTAAGCATCAGACTGTAAAAGGTAAACAACAATAATGTATAAGCTATAGCCTCATATGATTAAAATATCACTACTTAATTCAGGAATTATTAATAATATCCGTATTATGATGATGTGTGGTAAGATAGCTTGTGTGATGCTGCAAAATGTAAAAAGCAGCTTAACCCCTGTCAGCTGAAATATATTGAATTTATTTATTTATTTTACCTTTTTGTATATATAGAATGACGTTTTAAATGATACGGACTCATTCTGTCCAATCAGTAAACAGTTTGTGGCATAATTTAATATTTTTCAGACTCATCACTGATTCATAAAAACATTAATTAACAACTTTATGTTCGCTATGCTACATTCCACAGTAGGGCAACATATATAGCAGTAATCTACGCTAAGAAAAGATAAGAGGCGACAGCAACGTGCATGGGAGCAGAGAGGTTAAAGATGGACATTCCACAACAGGCTGCGGGCGGGCGGACCAATCAGCTTCCAGAAGAGACTTAGCGGGGCTTCGATTGGTTGTCTGGCATCCCTGTTGTCATGATGATGGGAATCAGGGCCTGCCTGTGTGGTCTGTATCCAGGCGAGGAAGTCTACTGATGCAAAAGGATGCTAATGGTTCAGCTGCAGAGGCACCAATCCCTGAGACCTCTGTGGATGTGACGTTTACAGATTTTTTAGCATCGGTTAAGAGGAATAGATCACTTTACACAGCCCTGACTTGTGAAACATGTTATATTATATACATGTTTACATATACAAAGACTAATATTGAATTATTTGGTGCAAAATAAATAAATGATTTAATGCCCTGCTGTTTTCTAATTATACAACTGAAACTGCCAGTAGATTTATTTTATAAATATGTCAAAAATATTTACATAATAGTCTAGACAGTCTTGGATAGAAAAAGCAATGGGCAAACATTTTTGCAATGATTATAAAAAACAAACAAATTAGCAAACAGTAAAACATATTAACTGCAAACTTTTTCTTACTATACAAACAATTAGATATTCATAATTGATTATAGTGCCTAAAAACCATACCATAGGTATCATAAAAAACAGTATTCCTTGAAAATCATTTTGTATTTTTTAATTCTTTAATGGTCTTTATTAATGAAAAGTTGTTTAAATATTTAACTCATATTTTCTCCTAAGCAGTTACGTACAATTACATAGTAGCACTATATTTTTGTTGAGCCTACAAGTAAAATTTGAGGACCAGACACTTGACTAGCCTGCATAGACTTACTAATAAAAAACTAATTCAGTTTATAATTTAATTTAAAAAGTGAAAGTCATATCTAGGAATAGTTAATAAATTGGAATATTGTTGAAAAGTTTATTTTAGTAACTACATTTTCTAAGTGAAACCCATTAATTGCATCCATGTTTTCAAGCCTTATTGCTGTTAAATACAGATCATTCAAACACATTTACTGCTGAATATAAAATTAGACCAGCAAAACATTTTTAATACAAGAATATGCACTTAGTAAGTATTTTTTAATAGCTGCTGAAAGGCAGGTGCTTTTAATCTGACAAACGAGTCTCAGCCATATCATGGAATATGACTGTAAAGACGAGTTTCTGTTCCATTTTAAAGATTTTTGTGTACAGCTCAAAAAAGGAAACCTAAATTCCATTTCTCAGGGAAATTATAAGATCGCAGAAGTCCAACATTTATGTTTTTTTTTTAAACATAACGGCCATTTTATAGCTTTCAGAATTACAGGAAAGACTGTTGATACCCAGCATGAAGTCACCAAGGATGAATATAAAGAGCTATGGAGACTAATATTGGGTTTTTGATTTGAATTTAAAAAAATACGTAGTTGCTGCAGAAGCCTAGCAATGATAGAGTGCTATGTCAAAGTGGAAAGTTATGTGAAAGGAAAAACTTGCATAAGCAAAAGGCATAACCACAATCTTGGGAAGATTGTGTAAAGCTTATTTAAGAGGTGAAGATACATCTTAAACTAGATCTTTGTGTAATGAATCTGTCGGAGTTTGGTTTAATTTCCAACTATAGAAATGAATGAATGTTTCAATATTTTACAAAGATGTATTGTGCAGACTGCATTATTAGACTTACAACCTGATTGCCACATTTCTCTGAAACACTGACTAATAAAGAACTGATGCTTTTACTTTTGTCATATCTTTCTAAAATGATCACGTGAACATCGACTCAAAATGACTTTATTTCAATCAGTTTTATTGATGAAGAAAGTTCAATTTAGTTGCTCTATATATTTGCACCACACGAAACGTGCCACGGAACCACAGACAACAGACACCGATGAAAACAGCTTCCTCGAAGGTTCACAGAAGTAAAAAACACACGAGTCAATGATGGAAGTCCCACAAATTTCAGCTCCTGTACAACATAATTTAAATGACATGCTACTAACCTTTAAAGGGGGAGTGAGAATTTGACAAGGTGAAGACAACTAAGGAGGACTCATGCACTGTCACTGAAATGAAAACACAGGCAGATTAAGGTAACTTAGAATTAAACAAGGAGGTCTCAAAAAGCAATAATAAACCAGCAAAACCCTAAAAATTATGAACTTTTCAGGTCAATAACTTGAGTTTTGAATTTCTTTGATTTGCTTTTTATTTTATCATAAAAAGCATACAGAAAATATACCAGTGTCTTTCTTCTTTTCTACAAAAGTAGAAAAAAGACAGTGAAGGAATCCCAAGATTATCCCAACTTAAGCTGCAGGGTTTTTCAACCGTACTAAAGGCTTACTATCTTGCATTCTTAGGCGTTTCCCTTCTGCTGAACAACTAATTTATATAAATAAGCGATTAACAGGCTACACAGCACAAGATGAGATGCAGGAAATAATGCAATGATTTAAATCAGGGGTGGTGAGGCAGACACGCATCTAAAACATGATTAACTCTGGGTTTTAAGAAAAAGCATTAAACCATGTCTCTGTTACCTCTGACTTTCACAAAACCCAAAGTCCAAAAAAAAAGCACTGTACTGAAAATAGTAGATAATAATTTTGAAGCATTTAATGAAAAGGAAAAACAACCTTCATTATTTAGTAGCTGACCAAATCAAGAAAAAAATGTTTTTGTTTTTTTTCCCCATTTTTCTGTCTGATTGGTGTATTTCTACAAATTTACTGTGACTTATGTGTATTTTACCTTTACCAAAAGGAAAAATACATAAAACAACTCAATTACAGCCTTAATGCTAAGCAGGCAATGCTGATTAAAAAAAATTTATTATGAAATGAACAGATTTCTAAAAAGGTGTACAAAAGAACAATAAATATATGGAAATATTTGGCAATGCTACTTGTCAATAAAAAAAATAAAAAAAAACCTTCCTTTCATTATATCCGATTAAGAAATGGCCTCATAATCAAGCTAACGTTACTTTATTATGTTTTTCTGGAAATAAAACTCCCAACAACTAAATCCACCAATTGCATTGCTCAAAAAATGTTTTTTTGCAAATCTCTACATAAAAAACAAACACAAAACAAAAAACTTTGCAGATGCTTTTCATCAAGTTGGAAATATATACATGAGATAAAAAAAACAAGTGAAACAAACAAAAGATTTTGTTGTTGTTTTCATTATCGCCTTGTGTTGTTTTTCTTATAGCACAAAGGTTTCATATTAGCATCAAGCTGAAGAAAGCTGCCAAAGAAGAATCTAGTGTTTCCTGGTAGGGAAGGAACACACACCGTCTCCATTTGATTCTTTCTAGGTGCTGCATTTGTATTTTGGACTTGCAATGAAGCCCAAACAAGAATCAGCCCTTTTTTCTCCCGATACTTCCTGCTGTAGGTCTGCCTACGCCCCTCAACTCTGCTGTAGAAGCTCATCAGTTCAAGCCACTGCCTTTAGAGGCAGGCGGTGTGTATAATATTCATTACTGCTGTTTTTAATCAAACAAGTGATTATAGACAGTTCCCTCTCTGGTTTTATTCCTGAATCCTGCTTGCAGAGGCTAAAGCAACTCAGACCAAATTACTCCGTTTTACTGCTTTTGCCTTTCTCTTACAACCTATCAGAGACATTTAAGTCTCTCTTGCGCAATAGGGGAAGCTCTGTGATCCTAACACATACATACACAGAAACACTTCCTCACAAGGGGGAATCAGCTCATCAACACCACTCCGCTCTTTATTTGCTTGTATTCCTGAAGAAGTGGTTCTTTGCGTTCTCATTATCGTTTCCTTTCCTCACTTATCTCCTCCTCTTCTTCTTCTGCTTTGAATGTGTCTTCTCTCCTGAGTGACAAGCAGGCTTCATCAACTAGGTTCCTATGGTTTCATCTCGATCCCGGTTCAGCCCACTTTAGCCCAGCTGAGGAAAGATGGGATGTCTCTCACGGGGACGTTGCGGGTCAAAGCCTTGACGCGCAGGTTGCGATCATCTGTAAGGAGGACCACCTCTCTCTGGAGCCTCACTGTTCCATCTGTACGAAGAAAGAAAATGCACAACGTTATGTCAGAAGGCTGGTTTCACTCATGAAATACGTTTTCAGGAGAGCCAGTGGTCCATACTTCTCTGAGGAGGCATGAAATCTTTTGCTTTGTCTTTGCAGTAGTGGAGACAGCATGACAAAATCACATCATCATTGTTACCCTGAAAAAAAAAATAAAACAGCAAATCAAAATCTGTTTTATTTATAGACCTGCCAACACAACAAATTTTTCTGGACGATAAATTGTTCCAGATGTTACGGCGATAAATGATAATGTTAAAAATCAATAAACTTTAAATTCTCATGAACATCTAACACTGGAACTGGAATACATCTTAAATATCTATAATAAATAAACAGAATAACAAATAAAATTAATTATGAAGTCTCTGTAAACAAAGTTGTCCCTCAAAAGAAGGTGCAGTGGAGACCAAAGCACCAGACTGAAGACTTTTGTCATCTAGTGTTTGGCAGGAAAAGAGAGAAACAAGAAAAACTACAAATCAACCAATTGAGTTTGTTTTAATTGAATTTACTGCTCATTGTGACAGATCTAGTTATTACCAACCAAAACAAACACCTGTTACATTTAGTAGCAGCTTCATAGAGAGCTTTGGAAAGTATTTGTTCCCCTCAAAACCTGATCATATTCCTTCATATTACAATCATGTACTTGGATGTTGTCTATGTGATAGAACAACAGGGAGTAGTGAATAATTTTCAGAATAAAACCATCTCAGAACAACATCTATTAGTCTTTTGAGGTACGTTTCTATCAACTTTGCACATTTTTCTTTGCAAAACAACTGGCATCATCTCAATAAGATGCTTAGAGTATGCCTGCGAACATCGATTTTCAAATCTTGCCACAGATTTTCTGTTGGATTAATGTCAGGACTTTGACTGAGCCATTCTGACACAACTGTAGCTCTGGTGTAGCTTTAGTGTTGCCCTGCTGATTGTTCACAAATTTCTCTAACAAACCTCTGATGTCTTCACAGAGCAGTTGTATTTATACAGATGAAATTACACACAGCTCAATTGGTTGCACTAAATTAAAAAAAAAACCTGCATAGTTTGGCTTTCACCTGTTGTCCGGAGGTGTCCTCACTACGAAAGGCAATGGACTCCAGCTGATTTCCTCGGCTGGTCAGGGCTCTGAGGCATGGCTCCCTGGCTTCAAAGCCTTTTTCTAAGAAAGCCACTGCAGAGCGGGCCTGTTCCTGCACGGCTCGCACGTGGGCCACGCTGGCGTAGTTGCCTCGACTGCCACTGCTCCGCCCTCCTGTCCCCACTGCGCCGCCAAAAGGCTCCTGGCCTTTGGCCAAACCATCCAACTCTGTAATCACTGGGAGGGAGAGAGAGCACAAATCATACAGTCTGTAAATAATAATAAAAAAAGTTAATGTTTGCAATATTTGTTATTTTATACTTTCAAGTTAATCTGTTGAATTACTATCTGTTTGCTTGTGTGTTTCTCTTACCGATGAGAGGCACAACTATTATGTATGTTCCACACTGAAGGAGATTCTTCAGTCTGTCCAAGTGATCAATGAAGCAATTGGTGTCCGGCACCAAAAACAGGGGTCTGACTTCTAGTTCCAACTGACCACCAGTTTGCAGTACCGCCTGAAACACACACACACACACACACACACACAGAGAAAAGGCGTAAAGCTGAATTCTGTCTGTGTTCAGTTGAACCCTGCTTGATTCCCTCAAACCTGGATTTTGTCTCTGCGCCTCTGCTGCTGCGCCAGCTTGTTTGCGAGGGCGTGTCGTCGCGCCTTTAGCTCCTTGATGTCATTCTCACTTTCTCCTGCCTCCTCAAAATCCTCCTCTTCTTCTGACCCAGAAAGAGATGACTCGGCCTCGAGTATGACGTCATCAGACTGCCAACCAGACAAAGATGAGAATAACATCAGCTTTTTGTTGTGAGATTTTGTTTGCTCCTTCAATAGATATATATACATAGTCACCTCTTTCTCTGTTAACGAATCCTGCCTGCTCCTTGTATCTTCTGAGTGGTTAGGTGAGGAAGAAGTTGCCACAGACACATATTTGCCTCCCTTGAAGGCTAACAGAGGCTCTTCTTGTCCACACAGAGCCTCCAGGAAGTACTTCAGAACCGTCACTCTTTTACAATCTGCTGCTATAGCCTGAGAAAAGAGGATGGAAGTTAATATGTGCTTCAAGGCACAATGTGGATAGTTGGGGCCGTGTGCCAAATGTTGAAAATAAAGGCATGTAGTCTGCAGTGTGCTGGTATGACAACCCACTCACCATGTCGGTGTGTTTGTCCGTGTAACATGGCTCCTGTGGCGCTGCCAACAGAGGTACAAAGCCAGCAAGCAGTTTGTCCTCCTTCAACTGAAGCACAGTCAGTTCCTCGTCTCCCTCGCCTTCATCAGTATCCACTTTGTACAGCAGCATCTCCTCGTGGTCCACACGTGCCAGTGCATTGCACAAGTCAGCAAGGCACTGCCAAACGTCGGGACTGCACCTTGATCATCAGATTATAACAAGAATCGGTGAGATCACATAAATCACAATAAAACATGGCGAAGTTTGCGGTTTCATATAGTCGCTCTAGCAAAATCTTTCAGCAAACATCTGATACAAAAGCAGTCAAAGCTCAGAAATTCCTTCTGATAACAGAGTAATGACATTGGTATTGAGTCTGACAGGAGCATAAATAAGTTGAAGTTTCAAGACTAGAATCTAAATGTCAGGTTCACAAATTATTTCCACTGTCTTTAAATGGAAGAGAAAACAAACATTTTACTCACTCTAGACTGCATGGGGGTGGGTTCCACTCTTCTGGATGTCCTAACATCCAATCTGACCACACTTTGATGCTGGGCAGCAGTTCTCTCAGGTCCAGCGGGAAAGCAGAAACTCTGACCATTCCCTGCCGCTCTTCAGATTTCCCCTCCTCTTCTTCATCTGTCATGGGTACTACTTCTGAAAGTGAGCAACACTGAGCTTATTTTTTTATTACTGAGTAATCACAACCAAACATAAATAAAATCAAACACACTGATGATTTTATCAATCACTAGCTGCGTTTTCTTTATGAATGTGCGCAAATCTTTGTTGATGTTGAAAAAAATTACTTTTGCAATTGTGGCATTTCTATTAAACTAAAATCAACCATGAATATGTTTGTTCACGCAATAAGTCACTAAAAATCATGGCAGTGATGGATGTAAACAGTTACATGACATATATTCATAGTTCAGTCATCAGAGGAGACGGTGGTCTTATTCAGGCGTTGGAGCGACAAAGGCCTCATACTTGGCAGCGGATATGTATGCGACATTTTGGGGAAACCAAAATATATTTGAATATATAAATAACCATATATCCAACTATGTTTCACCAGGTACCTTGTGCAACATTTATAAGGTACCAGGTTGGGGGGGTATACAGCATACCAATCATGCAATAAACACCACAAACTCCAAATGCCGCAAAAACCAACAGCATAATGAACATTTTCTTTTCTATTTGAATGTTTTCTCCTAGAATCACTTCTATCAGAGCATAAATAAATGTTTTATTGTGTCTTGGCAGAAGCAGCAGAGTTGTACAACTTAGGGCAGTTGGTTTAGTATAACCGTTTAATTTTTCATGCATTTTAGTCATCATAATAAATACCACAAAATACTGTGATTAAATGGATAATTTTACCCATTAATAGTCAATGACATGCACAACAAATAAGTGAGAAAAATGGAGTTAAAGTGTAATAGGCCAAGAGTTTACCTGCAGGAGTTTCCTTGAGAAGCTCAGTGCATCGCTGCACAAGCAAAGCAAACATGTCCAGGCCTAAAGCTGTGCTTTGTTCTAATAAAACAGACCGGACATCTCCTTCTTCACCTGGCAGAGAAAAGGTACTTCATTAACTATTTGTGTGCAATCAGGACATGCATGTTTATTTTTTAACTTGAATTAAACACTATAAATAAGATGCTCAATTATATAAAAAAGAGGAAATTAAAGCAGCCAAGTTACGATCTTTCAGTGCCTTCCTACTTTACATTTCATCAGGAGAGCTTTAGTATTCTCAAATTTCCATAGCACATAATACACCAAATATTCAGACTGAACAGCTTGTGATAGCATGACAATCCATTTAAAATGTTATTTCAACTATAATCATCTATCCTTTTTTGATACCTTTGCTGTGGGCGTTGTATATGGCAAACATGTTGATGGTGATGACCTGCAGCAGGTTTGTAAACCCGAGCAGTGAAGGGCCATGCTGAAGAAGAGTCTTAAACTCCTGCAGAACACGGCTTGCCACTCCAGGAAAGGACTCCATACTGTGCAGTCGCAACATAGAGAAACACATTCGTCAAACTTATCTGGCACTAAATCAAAGTGAAAATACAATTCTCAAATAATAATTTAACTTATTTTAAATTCTACACATTAAATTTAGGAAGAAGGTGGAAAATATGAACCACCACTCACCCCACTTTAGTGAAGAGTTTTCCATGTGCATGCAGGAAACTCAAAATGAATCTCTTATTCAGCTGGAGAAAAAAGAAGGTCAAAAGTAAACAACAAAACTGCTATAAGAAAAAAGAAGAAGTGTAAGAACTTATTGTAATGAAAATTTGAGAGACATATGAAAATGAAAACAGAAAATAATTGTAGAGGAAAACCTCAATCAGGAAACATTTTATAAATACAAACCAGGTACTGCAGTTATACAAGGTTTTTTTTTTTTTTTACCTCAGAAGCAGTAAGACTGCCCAGCTCTCCATCCTGCTCAGAGTCTCTGCTGGACTCACTGCCCCCTCTGTGTGAGGACGGGGTTGTGGTCTGGCCACTGGGACGGATCCAAATCTCCACACGTGTGCCGTCGTCCCATTTCCTTCTTCCTTTCACTGCTGGACCCTGGGACCCTCCTTCCTGTTCCTGCCTCCTCCTTCGCTCAAACTGTTCAGCCTGTTAGAATATATCATGAACTTTCTCTGATTCAACTGTGGATTTAAGCCGCAAAGTGCAGACTTTATCTCTTCAAAACGGTCGATGACTTTCTCAGACACACCAAGTATTTTGACAAGGTACAACCCTTGATGTTCTAGGAAACAGCTTTTTTTTAAAAGCGTTTCCAAGTTGAGTTGTGAAAGGTTTTTCAGATTGCCTTACCTTCCGCTTGGCTTCCTCAAAGAGGCTCATTAGGCTTTCCTTTGCTGTCAGGATGGGATTGGAGGCTGCCAAACTGCGCATGTAATAATACACAGCATCCAACTTGCGCTTCTGCAGGTGAGAGAGATTTTAAAATTATAATGTGAGTATATAATTAACTATACTTAACTCGCAAAAGACCAACAACTTTTACTTTTAGCTATTTTTATTTAATAAACGGTAGATGTAATCAAAAAAATTACTGATGGATTATATCCACATAGTGTGTCTATAAACCATCACACAGCAACAGCTGGATAAAAAGGAATGCAATCTTTTCTGTCATCATTAACATAAAAAATATATTTGAATTTTGGACTTTTAGGGACAAGACGTCTACCTTGTCAGATGTCATTCTCAGTTTGTTCATAACCTAATGCAACAGCTGCTGGCTCTGGATCCAACACCATGACAAAGTGGTATTTCACTTTTTTGATCTCTGGACAAATTTTGATCAGCGCAATTTCAAAATCTTGAAAGTGTCTGGATTACCCTAACAGGAATCTCATATTCAGTTCTTCAGAGCTGGTGTCCTGCAGCGTTTAGATACGTCTCTGCTTCAGCACATGCAAGTTAAATCATAAGACTCTTGGCAGGCCTCTATATTAATGATTGAGTTCAGTACAACTTAAGAAAACTTAGTGTCAAATAGAACAATATCAAAATTTTATAGTAATACTTATAAATGAAATTAAACTGTTGTGTTTCATGTGTTGTATAATATATATATATATATTTTTATCGATCTGTTCTGTAATTAGCAGGGAAAAAGCTGTAATCTGGTGCAATGAAAATAAATTAAATAAAAATACTAGCTGATTAAATATTTAATTTAACAATCTTGACATCACTTACTGTATAAACTGCCAACAAAGCCAGCTGGTTGTAGGGGCGTCCATTTTTAGGTGCAATCTGCTGGGCTTTCAGGTACCAGCTAAGAGAAAAAAAAAAGAAAAAAGAAAAAAAAAAGGAAAACATTAGAGCAACAACATTTGCAGGACATTATAACTTTAAACAGGTGTTGTGATCTGCAATTAGGATATTGCACATCACAATATCCTAAAAAGAATAGATCAAAATCTTGGTCTTGGACTAAAAAGTTATATGACTTTAACAGTAAAACTGATTGCCTCTATGAAAGTACATATTTACTGATCTATTTCTGATTTATTATGTCTTTAACTTTAGGATTTGTAAAACAAAATTAAGTTTAAGGATAGAATAACAATTTCTGCCAGGTGAGTAAAGTTTAAGATATTCTTAAGGACTTACTTTTTATGTCAGAAATAAACTTCAGAAATTAACTAAATTAAAATGTATTAACCGAACTAAAAACAAATTGAACATGAATTGAGTGTTTTTTGAAGGCTTTGTAGAAACCCTCCTGAAATAACTGCCTACCTGCGAGCCTTGCCATAGTTGGCAGAGTTAGTGGCCTGTTCCCGGTACCGTGCAATATCGCCCTGACAAATCATGCATCGCTGAGCACTGATGAGTGCATACTTTACCTACAAATTAAAAAATAAAGAGAAAAAGTAAATTTTAAACCAAACAAATACATTTAGAAAAAAGTCTGACTGTAAGTAAGTTGCTTCCTTTAAGTTTATTGTCTTGGTATAGGCAGACAGCAGTATAATTAACAACAGGTTTCATACACAAAGCAGGGATCACATACTGTTTTGCGCAATGGACGGGTCCTGATAGCCATGCCATCCATGTAGTCTTCTAATGTAAACTGGTACACCGCTTGCAGCTTCTGAAGCAGTGTGTCAAAGAAAAGTGCTCCCTGTGAAATAAAGAAAATTAAAATGGGGATATTTTCAATATAGGATTCATTCATACATGGTTCTGGTTTCAACAGATTATCTTCCTAAACAACTTTTACTGTTGTTGACAGCTGGACATTTGGATGCATATGATTTTTCAAGAAGCTATTTAAGAGTAAAGTGTAAAAATATGTTTTCCTCTGAAAACATAGTCATGGCAAATAAACATCTAATTCAACCATTATGTTTAGTTTCTAATTTAAATTCAAGTTCTACATCCTGAGAACAGTTCTGACAATGAATACTTGTCAGTTGTTAAACTCCACACAGACCAAAGTGTTTTAGACGATTCTCTAAAAAAGAGGCAGATTTGCCTGCTGTGTGAACGTAGCCTTATTAGCCTCAAAATAAAACAAATTTTTTTTATGATGGTCTCACAAAGCATGAACACACTACATGTGTGCTGTAAAAGTTTTAAGTGAGCTTATCACCAACATATAATGTAGTGGTTTTCAACAACTGAGGACTCATTGCCCACCAAGGCTAATGTCAAAAAATTATGTAAAATAAAATTGTTCTGAGAAATTTAATTTTTGGTTTGATTGCTATTAATCATTAAAATTAATAGCAATGTAACACTTTACACCCCAATAGCGAGTGAGACTGCAAAGTGGATTCTTGACTTGCCCTTTTCAGAAGTTTCTTACCTCATCTAGAAGCGTGAGCAGCATGTTCCTGATGTCATGCGTGTTGTCACAGCTGGGGTCTTTGAGCAGCTGCCGGAAGCGTTCGATCACCTGGTAGAACACGTTCTTCCACAGAGCCTGATCCACATTCTGAGAGTCGGAGAACTCGATGTCTGTCAGAATGATCCGCTCGTACAGCCCCAAAAGGTCGGCTCTTCAAGATATAACAAAATAGATTTCCAATATTATTATTATTATTTTAGTAAGTCCAGACGAGCTAAACAACCAATACAAGCCTAAAGCATTAAATACAGCCCCCAAAACTCTCACCTGAGCTGGGACATGCGATCCAAGCCATCTGCACTCACTCTGTCCCTGGAGATCAAGTTACTGAGCTGAAGTTCATGAGCATCTGCAGCCTTCAGCATTCTGCCCAGCTCCTCTTCAAATGTCAACCCGCCTGCTACGCCTGGCTGGCTATACCCTGCTCCTCTGTAACTTCCGCTGAATGGACCTGTACCCGGACTTGGGTACATACCGTTAGGGTGAGCCATTTGGTACGGCCCCATGTTATACGGGTAAGGATAGCGCTGGCCGGTGGTGGAGTTCGGGCTGTTGGTGGCTATGGGATAGCTGTAAGGGTTGTCAGAGTTTTGGAATTTGTAGTATGCCATAGCAGCAGCCTGTTGGGACTGGAAGTGATCCCCTTGCGCCACTGGAGGGCTGCCGGCAATCTCATCATCCGTGTCCAGAAAGTGAAGCTGCCCATATCCTGTCCCACTCTGAAGATAAAGTGGCTGTTTAAGTGCTGCGTGTTTGGACGACTGGGTGTTGGTGAGAGCAGGTTTCTGGTCAGGGTTGTTGGGGTCCCAGAGGCGTCTCACTCCTCCTCCTCGGCCTCCTCTGGTCCTGCCAGCTGCTCCTCCACGTGTTCCGGCAGAAAAAAGCCTCTGCCCCACCTCAGGTGAGTTGGAGATGTCTGTGCGGGCTGGCAGCACCAAGATACCCCGGCCCCTCCCACGAGGGACTGGGCTGTCCTTTGCGACAGGTGACTGATTATCTAAAGAAACCCAAAGGATTCCTCGCCCTCCACTTTTGTTTGACGTCTTCCACTCCTCCCCTCGTTTTACTGCACTAATTTCTTCCTTCCCCACACTTTTTCTCCTCCTTCTCCTTCTATCTGCTTCCTCTCTGTCACACACCTCAGTCCCATCCAGTGATTCTGTTGAAGAGTGTCTCCTTGGACCTTCACATTTATCCCCCAACTCCTTGTTGTTTTGCCCAGGGAGGCGTGGCCACTTGACGCCCTCCATCCCCATGTGTCGCCTGGGGGCATCTTGGCTGGTTACGCTGCTCGCTGAACTGCTGCTGTAAGTTCTGTTTCGGGAGTGTCGAATGTTTGATTTGGAATATCGCCTGGAGTTTGGTGTAGTGGCTTTTAAATTAGATCTGTGTCTATCATGCTCTTCTACAACCCTGTCGCGGTGGCTCCCTGTTTTAGCAGCTTTTTCAGTGTCTTTAAAGTTGCTGTTGTTGTCCTTTATTTTATGATTTTCTCTGGGATTATCATTTTGTTTGCTGTGGTGTGGCTCTCTTGGTTTCTCAGATTTTCTCCTGTCAGTATTAGGAGCTCTCTTGTCTTTTTCCTTCTCAAGTTTTCGCTGATTGTTCTTTCTACTTTGGTTAGCTTCCTCTTCTCGTTTGGATTCCACATGCGTCTCATTTTCTTCTTTTTTCTCCTTCTCTCCTCCTCTTCTCCGGCGGTTACCCTTCTCCTTTCTATCTGTCTTTTCCTCCTGGCATTTGTTTTCTCCACCTTGAGCACTCCTTTCTTTTTCTCTTCTTGTGCAAGCTACATCTCCAACATTATTACTTGGACCCCCAACGTCCCTCTTCTCTTTTATGTTGAGTTTTTCTACTTTGCTCATAATTTTCTCCACTGTTTGGTCCACAGTTTGTCTTCCTTGCTCTGTAGTTTCTTCATTAGCGTCAGAAAATTTTACCTTATCTTTCCCTCCATGCTTGGGTATTGATTTTTTACTGTTCCCTTCGCCTGCACTCAACTGAGACTCTGGCTCCAGGGTTAGCCCTTGTTTTATGGGGGAAGGTTTATCCAGCTCTCTTCCAACACCGCAGTCCTTTCCCTGCACGTTCCTGCGGCTCCCTGGTTGATAGAACTCTCTGTCAGGCTTGCGGACTTTCTTTGCAGGTTTAGGAGCTCCTGAAGCATCTTGTTGTTCTTTGTCATTTTCACTGTTTGCATCGGTTTTACCCAGAGACTGGGTGTCTTGTTTACAGTTCAGGCTGTTACTGCCGTCGCCTCTCATTCTGTCCTCATCCTTGTTTTTGGTACCTGAGAGGTCTGTGCACCCTTTTCTATCATCTTCAGATACTCTGTTTTTCCCACTCATCGATGACTGATCACTCTGCTGTGCTTTGGCGTCTAGAGAATCCCTCTGACCAGTTTCTCCTTCCTCGCTGTCCTGATGACGGCGTCCGTGTCCAACCGCTGGTTCGTAACGCTGCAGATCAGGACGTTTCACTTCACGCCGCTTATGCTGCTTGTGTTTTTTGCGATCCTGTTGCTCCTCTGCAGAAGGTAGGAAGACAAGGTAAACATCAGTCATCAAGACAAAAAAATGCTGAATGTGAGAATAAAAGAGCAGCATCAGCTAAAGACACATTAATGACATGTATATTACTTTATGTATTTATTGCAATGAGTTATGTCTTGACATTGCATCAACTTGCCCCGAGGAATGCAGCACTATCTAACATTGTATGTTGTAAACTATTTCAAAACACCTTAAAATCCAATGCCTATTCTTGTTATTTTCACACAAGAATGAAGTCAGAAACATTGTGGATTGTGGATTTTCTCTAAATTGAAAAGAGTCAAAACAATAGACACACACACACACAATATATATATATATATATATATATATATATATATATATATATATATATATATATCTACTGCAACATCAGGAAAAAGGAGCACGAGAAACTGGAGAAATACCAGGGCCTCAGGGAGGAACTGGAGAGGGCCTGGAAGGTGAAGACCACAGTGGTGCCTGTGGTCATCGGGGCCCTCGGGGCAGTCACCCCTAAACTGGAGCAGTGGCTACAACAGATCCCAGGAACAACATCAGACATCTCAGTCCAGAAATGTGCAGTTCTAGGCACAGCAAAGATACTGCGCAGAACCCTCAAGCTCCCAGACCCGAGCTCAGAGGATAAGAACCACCCGCGGTGGGTGAGAAGGGAATTATATATATATATATATATATTATATATATATATATATATATATATATATATATATCCCACAGGAAAATAATTATTGGCCCATTTCTACTTTTCCCCAACTTTTATTGCTTTATTTAGGAGTGATCTGTGATTTCTTCTGACATACATATGGGGCAAGCAGTTAGAGAATCAAAATGAAGTAGAATGTAATGTTTACCAGAGTTTGATAAGCAAACAGATCTTATTAAGATCTTATGAGCTTAAAAAGCAAATGGGAAGTATGTATATATATATATATATATATATATATATATATATATATAAGTACAAATAACAAACAAGACCTGTATTTTAAAAATGAAACAACTGTTATGTCATTGTTAGCCAATGAAGTAACAGTAAACATATAAAACATATGAAAATGTACAGATTTGACATTTAACACTACAAACTGCTACATAAAAACTTAAAAAATGACTCATAACCCCATCGGCCACCATAGTAGAGAGTTTTAAAATAAACATTTGTTATCTTCGGTGACCAGGAGGCTACAATTATTAGGTAACGTTCCCTAGTAGCATACCGTTAACGAACGTTTACTTTACAAACTTTCTTTTTAAATAACACATGATTTATCCAAGCACACAAAACTCAAATGTTTAAATATACTAATTTTTAAAAGACAGAAAGAACAGAAACCATATTCAAACATATATTGAGCAATGAAAGATTCGGCCTGGTTTGAAGCGCAGCGTTCAAAAAAGTAACGCACAGATAAGCCCAGAGATCTGCGGCTAATAACATTAGCTACATACAAACTTAGCAGCACCGCGGGCCACTTCCTGCTAACTTAAGACAGTCACCTACTGTTTTACTAGAGTTTACTGAGCCTTTAACCAGCGTTGGCACTCCTAGAAAGAGGATGACTGTCTCTTACCGTTCAAACGATCGGTCATTTGCACTGAATTTGTAGCTTCTGCGCGAAGTTCCGCTGCTGAGATTCGTACTCTATCCAGTTCGTTCGCCATCTTCACTACCAAACAAACACAACAAGTACGGTGGCCCGAACGGGTCAAGTGCTCAAGCGGAGGGAATTTTGTATTCTAAACAGATGGGTAATATAGTGCGCTTTCGGACTACGGAGCCCTCCACGGGACATGGGATTTTTCTTTTCTTTTGCGTTCCCTCGCAATACTTTTGCGTTTACAGTATTCAATTATGCCGCATGAACTGAGGACTACATTATTGATGGAGAACGCAAAAGAAAAACAATTCCAATGTCCCCTGGAGGGCTCCGTACCAGTCGACCCATAAAGACCATATTTAAATTAATTTAACAACATAAATGACCAAAAAAAGGAGCAGGGGTTAACAAGAAATGTGAAAAGTAGCAAGACACAAGTCATAAAACAACTCACATTGTTTAATGTCCTACTTAAATAAATTTGAAATAAAATAAACATCTACTGAGTTGTTTTATGTATGGTTGCATTTAAAAGAAAGTAGACATTGTCCTGTCTACAGGGCCTCCAGCCAAAGGCTAATGCAGGCCTGTTCCCTGGCTGGTCTTTTAGAAGTCGACCTTTACATTGAAAATGAAATGAAACACATAAACTAACAGTAAAATAAGATTTGTAGTATATATATATATATATATATATATATATATATATACTCTCTACACTTTCTCTGTCTTGTTATATATATAAATTATATATAGTTATATATATACTGTTATATATATAACAGTAAAATGTAATATAACAAATGATATAAATAACATACCCAACAACAATAACAATATAACAATATAACTTTTTCTTAAATCAATTGATTCACTACACATTTTTCGCTGCAGGCAGTACCCCAAAACTTATACAATCACTGACATAGAAAGACAATAATTCCAACAATAAAAGACTAACAAGAACTGTCTGTAACACATGTTCCTCAGAAAGAAAAATAAGATCTTAAATCTTCATTTTTGTCTAAGGAATAGTTTCAGAAGCACCACTTCAATATTGAGCAACATTAGTTTGAAATCTATGGTGAGACCTCTGTTTCAGTTTTTTAATGTTATTTATTTATTGATTTTTTAACTTATGATTAATATTTCAAGAAATAAAATCATAGATTAAAAAAATCTAGAATTACATAATTATTACGTAGGCCTTGACCTATATATGTGAAGCCTGGAGGAAGGGGTCCAGGGCTCCACATTACATACACACACTGACTGAAAGTGTTAACATACTGTACAACGTGAAGACTTTGTGCTATATTCCACACAGTGTCCACTAGATGTCAGGGTTGATTACATGGTGTGATATTTTCCCAATCTGATCTTTTCCTGTATCCTGAAGATCAGCCCAGCAACAAACTTTCTCCCCTCTACTCTCTACACTTTCTCTGTCTTGTTTTATTTTCATCACTTTTATTTAAAGATACCTGCAACACAGAAGCTCTGCATCTGTTGAGAGAGTATATTTGAATGTTCTACCCAGTAAGTAGAGTTTATACTGGAATCAACTCTGTGGCTGATGCTCTCTTTATTTCTCCAACTTTATTTCCCTAGCAACACCACATTGAAGGAGTCAGACTCTCCCATCCCGTCCTTACTTTAGACTACCACACCGAATGTTTCATTCTTCTTAAATGTTACTCCATCATGATAAATTCACAGTATTTGACTAACTTATTTTGTGTGTTAATCAAATGACCCTGTTGCTATAATAGTCCCTCTTAGTTAAAAACATAATTGCCTGAAATAACAACTGATTCAGTTATCACATGTAAACTTTTATTCAAGGGATATTTCAAGATTTTGTGGTTCCATGAAAACCTACAGAATATATATAACTCTGTCGTTCTGTGAATATCATATAAATCCAAATTAGTTGGACCCAGAGGAAGGTGACCAATCCAAGAAACTAGGACCAGAGAAAATGTGTGAAAAACTTTTATTTTCAACAATTATATACTAGTTTATAAAAAAGCAATGTCAAAAACATTCAGGCTGCTACCACTTTTACATTAATTTATGTCTAAAGAAGCCAATGAACACTTCAGTCATCATCTGTAATCACAATATTGAAGGGTTCAAAGAAATAGCACTTGTGTGACCTTCTTCAATGTTTTTGAGATGGAGTTAATGAAGTGTGGCAGAAGTACATTTCAGTTTCAACCTCTTCTCAGACCGCCCTATAGTTTCAGTCATAAATCCAGAAACTAATCTGAATTTATGGTAAATGAAGATGCCAAGACAGGTAGTCACTGCAGGTGAGGTAGTAACTGCTTATAACCTCACTTCAAAACCTCAGAGCTATTTCTTTAAAAGGTTTATTTTAAGTGCACAGGATGTACTTTGGCTCAGTATTAATATTCAGGTACTGTAAGTCACTCTGATTTAAGCCACACAAAGGATAACTAACAGAAATTATGATTAAAATAATACACTCAGGATTCTTACAATGTTTAATCACTGATATTATTACCACACTTCCTTACCATTTTTGGTTTTACTGCTCACTATAAATGAATTATTTCTGCATAGAACAAGAAGCCACATTGTGTGTGAATGCATAACTGTTCCGATACTGCAAGCAGTGGGTCCTGATGAAGCGCTGGCACGCCAGGGGTTGTAGAATGTTTCGTGTCTGCAGTGGAGAGATTTGAAAAGGAGGGGGATAAAAGAGGGGGGTGCCGGAAGTGGTGGGCGTGTGTCTCCCTCTGTGCGTGTGTGTGTGTATGAGAGAGTGTGAGTGTGTGGAGGGTAGGAATTGTCAGCGCTGCACCACAGTGCAGGTGGAGCAATGCAGGATGACAAGAGCCACGGAAGGACAGAGAAGAGGAGGCAGGGAGCTGGTGGGGGAGAGAGGTGAGAAGACATGATGCGGGAGGAGAAGGATGAGGAGGAGTAGGAGGAGGGGAGACCATGAATACAGATGAGAAAAGCGGGGGAAGAAGAAGAAGAAGGGAGTTTGTGCAGGTGAATCTCAGACATTTTGGAGGGTGGGGGGATCTCCAGTCCAATCATGTCTGCATTTCTCCTGCCCCCGATCTCACTTCACTCTTTTCTGTCCCTCTCTCTCCTTGTCTCCCCCCATGTGGGACACCGGCGGGTGGGAGGAGATGACTTTTCAGAGATGATTGGAGCAGAGAAGGAAGGAGAAGGACAGATGGGGGGAATACAGCCAGTGGGAGTAGAGGCTGGAGCTGAATGAAAATGCTGCTACCGAGTTACAATTAAAAGTGTAAAAAAATGGCAGAGAGGTGAGAGGACTGCTATTGATTCAGCATCTCATGTTTTGTGAAAGACAGAACAGGAAGAAAAACCAAAGAGGAAGAGAGACAGAGGCCAGAGGCTGGTGTGACGCATAAACTCTGGCACAAGACGGTTGGAGTATATCCATGTCAAGTGGGTTTTAATGTATAATTCACAGAAAAAGATGGAGAGGGAGCAACAGTGGAGGAATGAATCCAGAGACAATATGACATGGACCACATGGAGTGATGAGTCAATAGTGCGGCGGAACAGAAAACAGAGAATTTTAAACAAAGATCTGAGGCAGAATGTAACAGAGATTGGGGAAATTTAAGTTTCAGAGGCTGAATCAGATGATATATTTTATCCAAAGTTTCAATAAAGGGATCAGTCTAATTGCACCACACATTACCTTATTCTTTCTACTCCTAAACTTCACACTGTATTTAATAAATGATGTACATTAAACAAACTGTAGGTCAGTTTTTTGGGGGGGTTTGCTGTAAATTTCTACTAGTTATTCAGAACAGGTTTTTTGTTGCAGCATATTGTCCTGTGTTATGGTGCTGCTATTGGGAAACAGTAACTTAGAAGCACAAAAACAAAGAGCAGCACATAAGAAAGTACTTACAACCAAAAACCTTGCAGTATTTTATTGTTATTCTGTGAGATGAAAAAATATGTTGTGTACTCTTTTGCTGTTCTTATAGCTGAAACTCCTTGATTGAAAGAAAATATTTTTACATTTCAATCTACCAGGGGATTGAATAGTTTAATGTGAATAGTTTTGGGTTTTTCTGAACAGCACCCATTGTTCTCCGTCCAGTTTGAAACGGGTTTTTTGCTGTTGCCCAGTAAATTACCTCACTTTTCTTCCCAAACCAGCTCAGGACAGTTTTTCCCAAACCACTCTGCTGCCACCACCAAGTTTTAGAGTAGGAACATTAGAAATTTGGTTTCATTTCATCAGAGCAGCATCTGCCAAATGACTTGTGAAAAACTGAACAAGAAACATCTTTTAGTTTTTCCTTCAACAATGGCTTCTAGCAGAATATTAATGATTCTACAGGACCAAATATTACAGTTTTGGTCCTGTAATATTTAAATACAGGACCAAAACTCTTTATATCACATCCTTCAGCCAGTTGCACAATGAACAAATAGAATAACATTTAAGCAAAAATAAATAAAAAGCAAACAACAGAACATTCTGGTTAATGCAGTTCTATAAATTGGTCTGTGCCTCATAGAAATCGGTACAAAACAATCTCAATGAACTTCCTGCTGAAAACAAGCAAGCAGACACACTAAATCTGAGTGACAACCCCAAACACACATGTACACTCACAAACCGTCTCCAACGCTTTTACACACAGAACTGGCATCGCATGTTAATTACATTCACCATATGTCTTGGCATAATGTTGTGAAGTTTTGACTGAGTCACTGTTGCAGTTACAACAGATACAAATACAGATATAACAGAAGTGTTGGTACAGGATTTTATAAACTGATCACTTCAAGTCTCTCTATGTGTTACCAGATCGTGAGACTGATCCTGTTATGTGACTCCAGGCAGAAAAAAATTGGTTTTAATTTCCCCATCTTTACCAAATTAGAATGAACAAAATAACTTAGATCAATAAACAGGATTTTATGTCTAAAATGTGTTTTTATTTTCTTAAAATTCAGAAGTACAAACCCAAAGGTGACTATGTTGTTAACATACTGCATGGCATCACTGTAAAAACAAACAATATAATTTACAAATCAGGAAGAGAATAAAGCATTTAAAACTTTTGGAATCGCTACCCAAAAAATCAGTGTTGTTCATTTGTATGTAGCCAAAGAGATTTTCGTCAAATTAAACAAATTCTTTGTAGCATTTGTGGCGACCTGTTCAGAGTGTACCTGCCTCTTGCCAAATGACTCCTGGAAACAGACTCTGAAAAGTGTGGATCCAGATGTATTCAGCTCCCTTTTCTCCATGAAACTTCTATTTTTACTTCCGATCATTTTAATTTTACAACTTTGCATCCCAATTAAAATGTGTCCTCACACAGCTCTTAATCTGTTTTCATCACACTAAAGCTCTGAAAGTTTGTAAGTCTGGTTTTGTAATAAGTATGTCTGCTCAGGTGAATGTGTGTAAGTGGGTGGAAGTGTAGATGCCACTGTGTGTGAAAATGTAGGCAAGAAGAGTACAGATGCAGCAGAGTAAAGGATGTGAGGACGAGAGGGGTTTCACTAAGAAACACCCACTCCTTCCAAACCGCCTTTTCTCTCGCTCTCTCTCTCTCACACACACAGCCCCCCCCCAACCCCCCCCCACCCCTCACACCCCCCCCACACACACAGACATAGTCTTTCTATTTTCTCAAGGACTTTGCTTTGGCTTCTATTCATTTTTCATTAATTTCTATAACTTAAACTTGGTCATTTCTCTAAATCGAACAAGTACAAACCTAACCTGAACTCAAGTCACACCTTAGTCCTAAACCTAACCCCAAAAACAAAACTTCTTCTCACGGGGCTCTGGCTTTCTGCCCCACATGGAGCAAATGATCCTCACAAAATGGGCCTTATAAATGCTAAACACACACACACACGCGCACGCGCGCGCGCGTGCACGCACCCACACCCACACAGACACACACACCACACACTCTCTCTCTGCTCTTCTCCAGCTCTCCTTTGACACATTCCTCATTACGGGCATGTTTGGCAGCACAAACTCTTCCTTCTCCTCTTCTCCTTTCCTCTCCTCTCCCCATCCCTCCGCCCGTTTCTCAGTCTTTTTCATTTGCTCATTCTCTCCTGGCTTGCTCATTGCGTTCAAGCCAGCTCGGCAATCAAAGGGAGAGAAAACACGAATGAGAACGGAGAAAGAGGGGTGGGGTGGGGGGTTACAGAGAAGATGCTCGCTGGGATTTCAGTATGAGTCAGAACGGGAGAAGGGGAGGTGGGAAGGTAAGGTAGGCGGCTGTGAGGAGAGAGAAGAGCGTATGGGAGGGATTTTTTTTTCTCCTCACTTATTTGACTGCATTTTCTGTTTGGAATACAGATGAGGACACAGAGACAGAGCCAACGGCTGGGCATGACAAACACTTAGGAGATCTGCACAGAAAATTATATGCATCCCAGTTTATGAATCAGGCCTCACGACAGAAAGAAAGTTAAAAGCTGCACCGCCTGTGGACTGATTGCTTGGTCTCAGAAAATGAACTGATGGATCAACAATGAGAAACTTGAGATATCATTCACAATAAGATTCTGAATCATCAAGCTGAAATAAAAACTAGGATAAGATGGCGCTGTGGGTCAGAAATAGGAAAGATGTTCCAATCATTCACCTACTGACTACCATCTATGGTCTGCATATGAATAATCCAAGAAATTGTGTTATTCTCTACAGGCAACTAACAAGAAAATAACGGACTAATGCAGACGGACAAAACGTTTGTATGATAACGTTTTGTTTTTTTACACGTTTTTCAAACGTGTAAAAAAAAAAAATCAAGTACCAATTACTTTTCTTTTGACAATTAGTGTTTATTTTGTGTTGTGGTGGAGTTGGACCCAAGTAAGCAGGAGAGATGGAGTGCCGTGTCAAAGGGGAAAATTTAATTGAAGAAACTTGAAAAAATGAAACGCAACTTCAAGAGGCAGCAGAAAGCATTTGATGAGATCAACAAACAGCAAAACAACCTGGCGAAAAAGTAAAGCACAGGACAACAGGTAAACAGGCAGTGGTGGTCAATGGACAAATCTGACAAGGAGATAATAAAACTGAGAGGCTCATAGCTGCTTGGCAGGTGATTATAAAGACAAGGACCAGGTGAGGCCAGTCAGCAGAAATGCATGCAGCCGTGATGGGACATAAATTGGCTACTGAACCCAAAAATGAAGAAACTGGGATCTGAACAAGACACACAAAGCCATGGAGCCTTGGAGGTTCAGTAGAATGAGTCAAGCATGAAAACCACAGTAAGTGAACTAATTTGACCTGAACTTAAATGTATTACACTTATTACATGTTCTTTAAAATCTTCTTTTTGTGATTGTTAACACTGTTCCTATATTTGTGAAACTGAAAAAGGGGAGATGGATGGTTCTCATATTGAATATAACAGAAGTGGCTAGGAAAAGAAACATCTGACACAAGACAGAAAATCAGGTAAACTGAGGAGGATAACTTCTTCATGCAGGAAACTCAACATTCATTTCAAAGCATTGGACAACACGGAAAATGAAATATTAATCACTGACATAGGAAGCTGTGAATGATTTGCCTTTAGAAACATAAATGTATCTAACTGGATGAAGGTTTGGGCTCAAATAAGTCGTTTTTGAATCTTTGGTGATTTTCATATAGCGGTATCTTGTAAAAGATACAAAACTAACTGTGTGGACAAAAGACTGAATATTCATCAAAGTCACAGTGCTGGTATTCCACATTTATGTTTTTCAGCTAACAATTAAGTAATGAACCAAAGATTATCTAAATTGAATGTGATGGTCTCCTTCTCAATTATGTTTTATAGACAGCACTTCTCAGGACGCATGAATATATTTTTTCCTGCCAGCTGACACATTTCTGTGCTACAGTAAGGAGGAATAAAGTGTAGAGAATTAAAAATGATCAACATCTGATATCTACATTAAACTGCCAGGGATGTGTGAAACTTAATTAGCATCAGGTAATATAATTGGTTAATATTACATAAAAGTGTAATATTAAAGTCATTTCTTTGCGATTATAAATACAAAGTTTATTTTGGAGTTGATATGATACAGCAACAGAAGATAGGGGATAATTGGAAGACAAAATATGATTTTCAAAACTCTTTTTAAGAAAAAAATCTGAAAAGTATCCAGTTAGCCTCTCTGAGTTGATGCTTTGTTGAACCGTCATTTGCTATAATTACACCTTCAAGACTGTCTACTGACTTTGCACAACATGAAGAAAAATTGGACAAATATAATTTTTCGAATCTTGCCACAAATTCTCAGTAGGATTCAGATTTAGACTTTGGCTGTGACTTTCTTAAACATAACATCCCTCGGCATGATCCTGATACCATCATGTGTCACTATGACGATTCAGGGTGATGTGCAGTAATTATTATTTTTTCTTGAGTAGAGTTTTTTATTTTGCTTCAAAGCATAAATTAGATTACATTGAGTCACAACACATTCTTTGAGATGTGCTTATCTCCTACAGTCTTTGTTGTAAACTTTTAATTAATATTGTAGTAGAAACAATGGGTTTCCCTTCATTCGTAAACACATAACTGTACTGCCAACATCATCTTCCACCTGAGCTGTGGCTCTCTGCGGCTCCTCCAGCGTCATGAGCCTGTTGGATGCTTTCTGAGTGAAGCTCTCGCTGACAAACCTGTCCATATAGGTTCCATTTATAAAGGATACATTATATGGGCTATAACATAAAATCACAATAAAAATACATTGACATATTTGGCTGCAATGCAACAAAATGTGTTTAAGTTCAAGCAGCAAGACTACTTTTATATCATTTTAAAGTTATGAAAGGTTTTCTTAGTGTCTGCACAACTTGCAATTTTCCAGGCCTGTCCTTGGTTGCGCGATAAGCAATTAAAGATTTACCAAAACTTCATTAGGCAGGGCTTAGTGAATACAAAGTTTGCTGTAGACAATTGATTATTTTAAAATTTTGTCCTGAACTGAAGCTTATAACTAAAAGATCACTTCAGATCCTCTTACTTTAAATTCCTAACCAATTTAAGCTAATGAATTTTCTATTTTAAAGGAGGAGTGCGGAGGTGGAGGTGAGTGGTGCCGGACAGGTTATCACCTACACCTGCTCCAGGTTGGAGGCGTGTGCGGCTCTTAACTTTTCTCTCAACTACGTGCGTGACGTGATTCCTTTTTTCTCTTTCTTTCTCTCAACTCCACGAAACATTTCTTTTATGTCCTCCTGAGAAATGTATTCGAAGTGCGTGTAAATTATAGGTGCCTCTAGATCCGCCCGCCTACGTAAGTCTGACACACTTCTTTTACGCACGAGGATCTCCCCAAAAATCTCCCCCAAATATGTGACTTGAATACAACCTTGTTCTGGGGCACAGTTACGCACGACTCTCTTTAAACCTCTTTTTCTTTTGGTTCCGTACTAAGATGCGATCAGTCTTTGCTCTATTTTGTAACGTTTTAGCTTTAAAATCACTATACGGTGCAAAAAAAGAGGGGGAAACGTGCGCAGCATTCAATATTTCTGCCGTTTTAATGCAGGCAGCTGCAGTGATGCATCACCTCGTCTGAACATCACGATCCACTAATCGCTCAAACTGCTGGCCACGTTTTAATCCGACTACAGGTGTCACCTGCCATTTTTTACATTCATCGTCTCGCAAATGATAATTGAGAAGAGGGATGATCGTTTTTCCTCAAATCTGATGTTTTTACCCCGAAACGCAAGATTGCAAATGTATATTTTACAAGCTTTTTGCAAAACCTACACAAGCTGCAAGTGCGTCTGGGAGCTTATTCTGACCAGCTGATTGGGTTTGATGTTATACCTGCCTTCAGACAGGGATGGATTTCAAACTCCTTCCTTAAAATACAACAACAACAACACTTATTGTGTAAAATGTCACCCTCCAGAACGCAACAAAACATACTATTTTAAATATCCTTTTTTAAAGTCCTGCACAGTGATTCGAGCTATACTTTTCCTCCGCTTTATAAATAGCTGCACTCCGTTTCAGTGACGTGGGATACGCACGTACATGTGTAGGTGAATCTTTGAATGAGCCTCCCCCCTCCTCTTCCACCTCCCTCCGCAACTCCTCCCTTCTACGCCCCCACCCCCCTCCTCCACTAGATACTACGGGATCTCTATAAAAAGCCTACGGTTTGATGGGAGAGCCCGGTCTGTATTGGGAGAGCGACTTTGGAGAAGACGGACGGCAGTTTCGCGGGGATGAAGAGACCAGAGATGGAGAGATGTTTCTATGCAAAGCGCGGCCAGCCAGGAAACTTTAACTGGGGTAAGTTGAAGCCGTATTTACTCGGGAGGAAAATGCACGTAAAACTTAGTTTAATTAATACATCTAAAAATGAGGCGTTTAAGGATTTTCTTTTTAAAAGTAAAATATGCTTTAAACTAGTTTTCTCGTGGAGATCCGCTGGCTGGAAGTTGCTGCAGTGTGAGTCATTTTCTCTCCCACACCTGAAATAGATTATCTCTGATGGAAACTAGAGGCAAAATCGCGATGAAGTGACTATGCTGTCTCTTTTATTTCTTTAAACCACCCATATATATATATATATACTGGTTAATTGGATGTGTCTAATTAAGGAGTGGGGATACTACTTTAGCTTTTTCGGGATGGAGAAAGATGTGGAAATGTCACAGTGTAGTGTACAGGGATGTGCTCAGAAAGTGAGTGGGGTGGGTTGGTGGGTTGGTGGGCGGTTGAGCGACTCCTTTAAAATCTCTCGAGGCACCGGGAGGTTTCCGGTGATAGTGATGACATTATTGCCATCCCTTTCTTCCGGTGGCGCGCTAAACTGCTCACCTCTCTCTCTCTCTCATCCCCCTTTCTCCTCAACTCTCTCCCCCAACCCCTCTTGTGCACTTCCGGTCGGCGTTTCCTTCATCTTTTTTTCTTTCAGATCTAATTTTGTGACGTCGTCAACTGGTGAAGTCATTCCTGCGTCATTCTTGCGCACTTTGCAGATGATACGCAGTCACCTACTATAACCCTTTTAAAGGCATTGTGCTGCTCGCTCGCTCGCTCACGCACGCGCACACCGCAGTGTGATCTTCTGGGAGATGTGCGCGCGGCTGTCAGCGCGAGAGGAGAGTGCATTTACAGCACGAGGGTGGGAGTGGGTGGTACCAGTCAATGAACCCCCCTTGTTCATTCACAAGTCTTTGTTAATGCATACAGTAGCTCTGACTTTGGTCGTGGCGGTAGTTAAGTGTTAAAAACAGTCATAAAACTGTTTCGTAACACTTTTAAATTAAATTATAACAAAAGAACTAGGGCACGTGTTGTTCAATATTGAGAAATAAACAGTGCTTCTAACATTTATCATGCCATTTCTAGAGTGACGTGTAGATTTACGACCGGTGATGCCTAACAACGCACTCGGAGTCCAGCATTCGCGCCCTTCTTCATGTAAGCACGCGCATCTCCTCGCGGTTTCTCCCCAGCGCCATGGAAACCGAGCTCGACCTAGTCACTGCCCACGCGCTCTGATAAGACGCGGCGGAATGAAGCGAGAGCCGATTGGTGCGCTCGTGAGGTGTCGTCACACGCGACTCGCGAACCCCTCAGGGGCTTTCGACCACGTGACGGTAGTCGTCACCTCAACACCGTCTATTAGGGAATTAGACGTGGTTGTGGCAGATGTGAGGTTACATTTGCGATGAGGTGAAAGTGCCTTCAGACTAATTGTAATCTCAGGTTAAAGGTCACAGCGTAGCGTAGCAGTGGGGGCAAACAGGACTAAAATTTGCCCCCTTTCAGTGGCTGGGGCAGCTGGTTCAGCACCATGGACAGCGCAGACGTGACGCTCAGCTGTGTCGCTGTCCAGGCTTTGGTGCTGAAACGAAAACAATCGTGAACCTTTGAAGAGTCTGTAGATAATTTGCAGGAAATGGATAAAAACATTAAGCCTGATGAGTCTAATTTAACCACGTGACTGGTGGTGGCTGTCAAAATTATCTTTGAAGCAGAATGGATGGGGAGAAAAATGATACTTTTCTAAAATTTTATGTAGTTAAGTTCAACATAAAATACAGTCTTCAAAAACTTCAGGAAGAAGGCAATGATGAAAGTTTGGAAGAAATAAAGAAAGTGGATAAAAGGTGAAAAAGAAAAATGGAGATATAGAAGACAGAATGAAAGGATGACACATAAAAGGAAGGGAGGAAATGAAAATTAAAAGGAATGATGTGAAAAAGGAAGGAAGCAAATTGGGAAGGATGGATAAAAAGGGGAATATAGTCTAAAAAAATACATTTTCCTCACTCTGTTTCCATTATATCCACGTTTAACAAGATGTGAGCAATACTTAAACAAAATTTCATAGTTTTCATTCTTTTCTGGCCTTTTCAATACATTGTAAAAACCCTCAAATTATAATTTTAATTGAAAGGTTTGCTATCGAGCTAGCTAAAAACTGTTAGCAGGTTTGGCAGGAGCTGCTCCTATGCTTCATGAGACCAGGCTGGTCAAACCCAGTTCAGTCGTTGAATGTTTCTCAGAATATCTCCGTCACATGGACACATTTAAGCACTAACTGGGTCAGGGACAGGAAAACTGGGGGTGGGTGATGCCTCAGGGCAGCCTTGCCAAAAGTTAGTCTGAAAAAAAGGAAACTTGAACATTTTTAAAAGTTTTTCAGAAAAACAGGAAGTAAGACAGATATTTATTACAAACTGAAATTGCAATTTGGTTTCTTCAATTATACAATTAAATGCATTCTTCACATCTAAAGCTGTGACAGAAATAACTTTTAGGAATATGAAAATGTAATTGAACTGAATTGAATACTAGTTAAGTACTGTCAATTCACAACAAATGTCAACTCAAGGAATTTTACAACACAGTTTTAAATTGATATGATTTTATATAGAAATATTTATCTAAAAAAATGCATATGAGATCAGCTCAGTCATATAGACAGGTTTACATTCAGATGCAATCATCTGAACAAGAAACCCGCCCTGTTGCATTAAATGAATAACTTTGTAGCAATGCCTGTGAACTATTTCATAACTTAAAAATGAACTTGCTAAATTCTAAATTAACTTACTGCATTTAAATAATAATGTTTCAACTAATGCTTAAACCATAAACAAACAGACGATTCCAAAAAAGTGTTATTTATATTTTTTTATTTGTTACTTCCCTTCCTGTTTGATTAGATATCAACTTTCTCCTTTCTTGGTAAGTAGATTTATTTTACCAATAGTAAATCTCTTTTTCTCTCTCTCTCTGCTTGTTGCTGCAGATTTTCACATGGAAGAGGACTTTGCCCCCTTCTTTTCTTCATCCTGCCAGTGCATCAGCACCTTGGCTTTAGACTGCTTACTGCTTATACAGTGTCACAGTACAGTAACAGTCTACAGTCATGGCTACTGAAGCCTGGCGATTCATCAGACCCCTCTGTGAGGAGAGCGTAGATGTGGAAAACAGCCCAATGACAATGCGCAGTGCTTTTAAAATGGCCGACCTGATAGCAGAGTGTCAACGTGTGAGTCAGTGATCTCGCTCTGTGTCTGTTTTTCTCTCTCTCTCTCTTTCCTTCTCTCCCGCTGTGTCTGTTTTTTCCCTCCTGCTCAGAGAGGAAACCTGTGTGGGCTTGCATTGGGGGAGTCCTACACCCTGCAAGTGCGTAATGTTCACACTAAAACCAATGAGACGTTGCAGTTTCCAGTTACCATGCCAACTCCAGCTCCACCTCAACCTTGCTGTCTCCATGGCGACCGTGGCTTTAGATTGTTACTCTAGCAACAGCACCATGGTAACAGTCTACAGCCATGGTCGTTAGGGGCAGATGTCATCAGGAACAGAAAATTTGAGGTCAATAAGTTTTATGTTTGTTAAAGACAAACATTGAAAATTCTTTTAAATAGTAAATCTATCTATCTATCTATCTATCTATCTATCTATCTATCTATCTATCTATCTATCTATCTATCTATCTATCTATCTATCTATCTATCTATCTATCTATCTATCTATCTATCTATCTATCTATCTATCTATCTATCTATCTATCTATCTATCTATCTATCTATCTATCTATCTATCTATCTATCTATCTATCTATCTATCTATCTATCTATCTATCTATCTATCTATCTAATCATCATTATTTTTATTCCTATAATTAAGTAAACATGACACAATTCAAATAAATAAAGTATTAATATAATTCTTTAAAATACATACACAATCAGGAATTATTAATAATAAATAGTTTGAATTTCTATTATATCCTCCAACAGATGGATTCAATTATTTGCTTAAGAGGAAACAATTGGAAAGGGTTAAAGTTTATTTGATCAGTTTAGCAATAGTTTTAAGTTGTGGAACATTATACTAATCCTATGTAGTTGTGCAGTCAAGTATGAATTAATTTTCTCATGTCAAGTTTCATTAATAGGAATTTAACTTTACATGGTCCAGCTTTGATGAAGTGAGCCTTTGGATGTGCTACATATTGATTATTGAAGGTTAAGATAAAATCTGAAGTCAGGCCTACATTTAAACCAGCAGGGAGAATAACAACAACAAAGTTTTTATGTTTACATAATTCAACCTACAAAATTAATCTTCATTTTTTTCATTACTGTTCAAAATTCAGAGCATTTCTTTGTACCTTCAGTCATTTAGGACACATGTGCACACACTTTTCTCCTTTTTTACTTTTTCTTTATTATGTATAGCATATTGTTTATTCATTACAGTACAGTGATGAATGCAACCAGTATGTGCTGCACAGATGAGTCAGCTGGCTCCAGCACCTGTCCTGCTCTCTGTTTACCAGACCAGAGCGGCTCTGCTTGAGAGCAGCAAAGCAAGGAATCCCCATTGGGCATCAGCTCTGATATCTGCAGGCAGATTCAAGCACATTCTGGATGCTACACCGGTGGAATAACACATACATATAGAAATGCACACACAGAAACATATATATTCGGTATCAGCATGCAACAAACACATATACTCAGAAATAAAATAGACCCAAGTGCTCAAACGCTGCAATATCCAGAGTTAGCCTGCCCTCTAGCGGGCAGATTATGTCAGTGTTCTGAGATATAATTTATTGTACTAAACATCTTAAAAAGAAATTTATAAAGGTCTTTTGAATTTATTTTGAGTCTGATTTACTAGAATAGATGACTACTGTGACAGATAAGACAAGATATGATCTCTCTTTGGGATGTAGAAAGAGATGTTTATGCATCTTCAAATATATATCTGTCTACAAAAAGTAATTACATTATTAATGTTTTTGTTTTTCAAAAAATGTTTTTCAAAACAATTGCTGTTTAACAGACAGAAGACAAAATGTCAATGGATTGTCTTCAATGTTATTTAATTCATAAAAAAAGGAATGCTAAATAATTAAAACGGCCAAAGGATATTTTTAAATCATGAGTGATTTAGATTGAAATCTGTCGGTTACCAAAAAGTTGTCATTTTTATATCGAACCAGTTGATTTTATTCCATCCAAATAATTTTAAAAAAGTAAAAAAGTAATGAACTTTTTAAAAAAGTCACCAGTACATACTTATCAAAGATTAATGAATACCAAATATTTAACAATCTCTGCAAAAATGCACCGTTTTACCATTAACCATCCTTCTCACCAATTCCCAATACAAATGTAGAGAATAATCTAAATTACGAGATGGATTATTGAATCAATCAAAGTACCCTCTGGGGATTGTAGGTTGTTATAATATAATATAGTCTTTCACATGTGTATTTTAATTTGACCATAATCATTGTCTTTTTACTTAAACAACATATTTAATGTGCATTGATTTTCTGAGGTGATGTAAAGCGAATAAAAACTCATGATCAGAAGTTTGGATTTGTCGTTTGTCCTCCACTCTCTGCACTGTAAAAGCTCATGTGCTGATCAGTGAACATCAGCACATAAACTCTTACTGTTCAGGGCAAAGAAGTATTTAGTTCCAGGACAATCCTTCTAAAAAACAACCAAACAAATTACTTACCTGCTGGTCCTTGCTACAACATAAACCCAGTCCTGCCTAAATCTCTTTTTTAGGGAGTTGAGGTATCTTTATTGGTATTACCTATTAGCATTAACAATCTGAAATCTATAAAGTCAAACAGTGACTACATTTCACAAAACACAGAGGAGGAATCACTCCTTAAATGGCAAAGTGAACAATCAATAAAAAATATGTTCACTTTCTTCCCCTTTTTTTTAAACATTTGCTATATAAGTCCATTCTCATGACCAGACATCAAAATAAGGAACTTAAAACTGTTTCACTGTCACATAGCACCCCACACTGTACCACCATGGGCAGACAGCCATATTGTTCAGGTCAAAAATCCACCATTGATTTATCTACAAATAACACCGAGCCAAGCAAGTGCAAGGAAAGTTTCTCTCTTCTCTCCTTACAACTGTCTGAAACCAACCAAAATTGCACTCACATTTTTGTGTTTAGCATGAGCCAAAGCATGCCTTACTTGTTTCCACCACAGCCTGTAGTCACGATGACTAATATTTACCCTAGTCTTGTCAGTCACGCACCAGCAGCACAGCCAAACCACAGCTGTCCGTGCCAAAGACCCTGACCATGTTCAAAAACAAGTCCAACTGAGGATTCAAGCACAAACTGACTGCAAAGGATTTTCTACAACAGACGACCTAATCCATGTCCTGAATTCACCTCATTTCCCCTTTTTGGCGCCAAATCAACACAAACCCAAACCTCTGGAAACGACTGCATGTGTGAAAGGGACAGAAACACTCACACTGAGTGACGAACGACATCAGGAGATCAGATCCGCTTTTAACCGTTGTCAGGCAGTTTTTCCAGGGTATTGTCTCTGTCAATGTTACTTTATTTAAAAAAAATCAGATAAAAGTTAAAAATAGGAACAGAAGCAATCATAGAATATACTTTAAGAGAAGTGTAGTCTCCCCTGTTTTAATCCAGGGGAATTTGGTTGTGAGACCTAAATGCTCTTGCTTGAGAATTAGGGAATCAGAGCTCCTTTAAATAAAGAAGGTCAAGCCTGTAGGAATTTATTGGTAATCAATAAATGCAGAAAAACATTCCAAACGTCTATCACTTATGTGGCTGTGGGTATCTAACATAAGCATCTGAAACTGTCAACATGTGAGATAAAGAGAATGAACTAAAGTAAAGTTCAGTGTCCACAAAAACAAGGAAACCACAGAGGAAAACCAAAACTATGTGAGAACTATAAGAAGACCAAAAGTTCACCAGTACAGAAGGGAAAAACACAAGCAGTCACCCACCCACATCCACACACATGCACAAATACTCTGTATGTACGTTCAATGTTGACTTCTAAACCAATTTCATGCCAATAATTGATATCAGTTGACTTATGCTGCTGTTTCTCTTCTTTAAATAGAAATTCAATGGACATCTTTAAATAGGCTCCCATCTGTTCCTGCTTTTTATTTGTCAGCGCGCGCCACATGTGCCAGACACACGGCAGATCCTTCCAGCACGACCTCACAGCGTGAGGCATCTTTTCCTCTTCTGCGGTAAACTGTGCAGGCAGGCCTGTTCACAGCACAGCCCAGTCACCCACAGAAACAGACAGAAAATAAAGAGGCATGGTTTTAATCCCATGCTAAGACTGGATGCAGGCCCTGGCTCTGCAATGTCCCATCCTCTGCAGCAGCGCACCAATTCAAGTGGGCAAGTAGTCACTTAAACTAAAAGCTTTACGATGATCAGCATCCTCTTGCTGATTGTTGTAATGGTAAAGGACGATAATACAGATGAGCAGATTAAAAAATGAATTTAAATCCAAAAGTTGTTTGGCCAGTAGGTTAAAAAATAAAGTCCTCAGCTGAATGGATCAAAAGTTTTATCCCAGGTAAAATGGTCAGCTTTGGTCTCATCTCCGTGTCCTGGCCCGTGGGATGACCAGGCTCTTTGGAGTTTAAGTTCAACTCTTTTATAGACACGCACGCCTCCAAATCGCCCCTCCCCTCTCTTCCATCTCCCATAACAACAAACGCTTCAAAATCAAAATAGAGCCCATCTGTGCCCTGACACACCCCTCTGGCTCCCTGCTTCAACTCCCCCAAAAAATCCAGGCTGAAGAATGGGGGGAAAAAGTGATAGCTTGGTGGTGGAGAAAACTTAAAGCGTGTCCTCGCTCTCCCCTGTTTCAGCTGCAGAAAGTGGAAGAGAGAGGCTGGGTAACTCCACCCTCATCCGTCTCTGTCTCATTCCATTATTTCCCGTCTGTTGTGCAACAGGAGGAACGGATTCCTGAGAAGAGAGTCACGGCTCTGTTGTAAAACTTACTGGCAATGGTGACCCTCTGTGTTTTTCTTTTACTGTTTCCCCTTCCCTCACTCACTCTCTCCATTGCACTCCACTTGTTATCAAAACCATGTGTACGCGTGTGTGTGCATGTGTCTTATAAGGTCTTGGAGGGACACAAGGGCCACAAGGGAACTCTGGAGAGAGTGAATATGAGTGGCTGAAAAGCTGAAAAAAAACCCCAGATGTGCATAACAAATTAAAAGCAAAAAAATAAAAAAAAAAGAACGATGGAAAGTTGAATGAGAGTCACTGTAGGTAATGTGGAGTATTTAAAGTGGAATGTTAACAGAGCAATTTAGGTTTATAACTGTGTGTCATAAACACAGTTTATAACAAATCAGTCCCACAAGCTTTTTTTATTTTATTAAATAGTTTTAGATTACAGTTTGTTAATCCATCTGGATGATGAATTCTTATCCTTTATTTCCTAAGATAGAACCAAGGATAAATTGCTGAATCTTCAACAATCACTGGCTGAATAATTAAACTAATTATTCGTTAAAGAAAAAGCAAAACAATCCCAAGCTACTTCTCAAATTCTGCTGGACTACAGATTAAAGGTAAGTTTTGTGACAATTAAATAGACCTGCACTGAGTAAGGATCTAATATTTATGAGGAGTTTATTAGTGTTTCAGGAGTTTTATCAAACAGTTTTTGTGGTTTTGATTTTAACATCCTTTACAATATGAAGTGGAACAGGAAGCAAAAAAGAGGCATTCCTAATCACCTCTCAACACCAGATCTGCCACTAAAGAAACAATTCAACACCTTATGAAGATCTAGATTAAGTTGTCACAAATGTAAATTTTTTAGCTGGACAAGGTGTTTAAAACAACCAGAATTATCACTAAGAAGCACACAGGATTTCAGTTCTGGTGCATAATGAGTTTTTAACAATCATAGTTGTAACTCCTTCAAAAGCAATAAGCAAAATAACATCACTAATCTAAACTCAAACCTTTTGTCTTGTCTCACAGAGAGCCTTTCACATTTGTTGACAACTTTAAACAGAGTGTGCCTTACAACAAGCAAGCTTGTGGCTTCCTCGTTTTATGGAGATTTTTGAGAATGCCACCTGCTTTGAATAAGAACTCATTCTGAGAATACATCTGGTGGGACATAATGGAGAACCCTGACGACAAACTGGAGCTTGTGTTAGAAATGTAGGAAACGTATGCTTCAGTCAAATGTGTACGGCACAAGACGGAGAACGATGCTGAGGAAGAATCTGAGATGAAAGAAAAGGAGAGCGAGGTAGAGAGGAGGGAGAGACAGAGAGCACACATCTGGAAACAATTGAAAGAGAGGAGCCTGACGTGCACATGCTTCAGCTACAAAAGAACAACACGTACTTGAACCCTGTGTAGTTTCTGCCTCTGCACAAACCTGTCTGTGTGTGTGTGTAACATCTTCATTCATCAACTAAAGTCACAGCATCATCCCTGTAATTCTCCGGATGTGTGCCAAGTCAGGTTGTGTAGAATCAAACTTAATAAACCAGGATTTCGATTTTGGTTGTGGTAAAGATCCGTCAGCACTTTTCAACAATTTTGCTGCAACCGTTAGCAAAAAGAAAAACAAAGAAAAATTTCAGGGGGTGTCATGTGGTTTTTATAAACAAGAGAAGATGTGACTAAAAGCTCAAAGGAAGAAAAATCACTTGATTCCAGAGTAACTGCTGCTGAAATGGCTGAGTGGATGTTTGAAACGGATCATTTTAGGGATTATTGTTTTCTAGTCAATTCCACAACAATCCCTAAAATAATCCTTGAAATGTAAAATTAAAAAAAAAAAACTAACTTTGAAACCATCAATATATATATAAACTAAAATGCTTTAGAAAAGACTATAAATTTTTATCCGTCACTCACAAGACAGATCAAACAATTTGATGGAGACAGTTTTCAAATCTTGCCAGATTCTCCCTGCTTTAAATTATGTTTTGTCGGACGGTGAGTCTCTGACCCAGTCAAGTCTTCAACATCTCGTAACAACTAGTTCCTGCTGAAGATAAGCATTCCCACAGCATGACACTGCCTCCACTATGTTCATCATTTACTAGGGTTAATTACTGAAGCATACTTTTTTGTTTAGTTTTTCTTAAGCATTTTTTATAATTATGTCACCATATTAATCTTTCTACCACAAACTACAGAAATACAGCTGAATACCTTAAAGTTCCCGTACATTTAAACACCATTTCAATTCAATTTCAAGCAAATTTCTATTATTCAACACATTTTTCACATCTACTTTATTAGAAAATAAAACCCATTACTCTGTTCTGTCCATTTAAAACTATTGTAAGTCATGTGCTTTAGGTATGGATGTATTTATATTAATATAAGCGACTGAACATCCTCACACAAAGCAGACCGTAATAATCTTAAATAATATTTTTCATTGCTCTCTGCATTAGATTTTCCCTGAGCAAGTTCACATTGATGTTACACAGTTGATCTTATTCTTTTAGATTTATCAGACAAAATAATGTAAAAAGGTCCAGATCCAGATCCAATCTGAGTCTGGACCGAGTTCTACCAGTGATTCAGTTTTTATTCTGTTGCAGCTTCTGACAGAAAATCAGTGATTTTGTTGTCTTACTGGAACCTCTTCAGAAAGTCCTGATACATTTGCCTGTGAGCAGCTGCAGCGGGAACAAAATGGCCTCCAGGATGTATGAGGACCTGAGGGTCCTGGAAGCAGGGGAGGAGATCCCTGCTCATGCTGTCAGGGATGACCCTGTCCTCCAGTCCGAACACATGCAAAGACGGGATTTGGAGCGGCGCGTCGTAGAACTTCTGATGCTCCTCACAAGCGCTGCGGAAACCGGCAACAAGGATGGCAAATCGGAAGTTGAATTCCAGCTCCAGTTTTTGTTCCTGGAGTGAACACAACATGGCAACAAAAGCTGCTCCCTGACTGAATCCCAGGACGCCATCAAACGGGCCCTGGGTCTTCACGGCTTCTCTCACTGCTGATATGCTGTCGTCGAGGCCCAAGCTTTTCTCACATTGCTGCTGAGCGCTGAAGCTCCGAGCCTGAATGTCAGAAAACCACCAGCCCCGGGGCTCTTCGTCGCCCCCGGCTGCTGGAACTGAATTATTCTCCTGGTTAAAAACCTCTTAAAAAAAGAAAAGAAAAAAAAGAAACTCACATTACTGTAACAGTCCACAGAAAAGTAATAAATAATGAGACAGTTTTCTTTGATTTATAGTAAAGAAGCAAGAAAACATCTTTAAAATTGATTAATCTTAAAGCTTTGACTTCTGTACAAAAACAAACAAGTTTAGCAATAGTGCTACTACTACTTTATTTGCACCTAAATCTTTTTATGTGTTAAATTAATGTGATTTGCTGTATTTAAGAAAAAAAAAATATTAAAATTTATTTCTCATCTTTACTAAATTTCAATACTATTTGACAATTTACATATTTCTGCCTTACACTGATTTGTAGAAAATTACATAATGGTGTTGAGTGGAAACAACATTTTACAAATGCACACGCCACTTTGGCTATTTAATGTGATAGATCAACAAAAAAATAATGCATTGCATATTGAAAATGTTATGTGACATGTTTTTTTTATTCAGCCCAATTCAAACTTTCTCTGCAGTAGCTGCAAATCTTTCGGGGTATATCTATAAGTTTTCCTCCTCTGGAGAAGTAAATCTTTGCCCCTTCTTTTTGCAAACTAACTCAAGCTCAGTTGAAGTGTATGAAAATCTTCTGTGACCATTCAACAAATTCTCAATTGGATTTGACTGACCCATTTTTACACATGGAAAAGTTGTTTGGCTCCTATCTGGGTTACATTAACCTCTATAAAAGAAGCGAAGGGACTGTTTGTTATTCTTTAGGATGAATTATCAATGAAAAAGTTGGATATTTCTAAATGGAAAATGTTAGGTACAAGACAAAGTATTCTTTCTCTTTCACTTCCAGTTTAACGTCATAGTTTTTAAGACCACAAACATCGAGGGATAAATTAAACTTTGATAAATACAAGACAAATTTTCGAAAAACGCTTGTTTTTATTGCTGTGAATAAAGTCAAAATACTTTCTACATCAATAATGTAAAAATATTTGACTCACAATGTTAGGAAACCATACACTTTTCTTTTATTAAGCCAAGTGTCTTAAATATTGAATATTTAAGCAGTTTTGGCCTGAGGTGAGAAAAGTTTGGACTCCATTGTTCTCAATCATTCTATTGTAGCTTTGGCTGCATGTTTAGTGTTTCTCTTCTACTGTCAGGTGAACCTCTATCATCCATATTTTAACAACTTTCACCAGCTTCCCTTGCCCTGATGATAAAAACAGATGCTGCCTCCATCATGGTTGGCAGCATGATGGTGAGTTCAAGGTAATGTTACAGCGTCAGTTTTCTGCAGTGCGAAGGATTCCTCTCTACCATAAGAGCCAAAAAGTTCTGTTTTAGCTTCATTTACTCACACCACCTTCTTCTACAAGATTGTTTTCATTCAGCTTCCATATATCACATACTGCGTCACATAAAAACGCAAGAAAATAGAGTGAAGTTTGTAACAAAACGAGGAGTATTTGGAGCATGTTGAGTTTCTTGTTGTGAAATGTTTCCTGTAAAAAATGACCCACCTTCTGCAGCAGCTGTCTGCACGGTGAGCGGTGCGCTGATGTAAACCAGCTCCAGCTGCTTCTTCAGCAGCTTCCGCAGAGCTCCGGTTTTCTCCCGGAACGAGCTCCCGGTCTGTCGGTAACCGTGAATGCACAGGACTCGGAGAGGAGCCATGGAGAGCCGCTTCTGCACCGAACCTTGTCCGCGGAGGGATACTAGCCCAACAGTTAACAAGTACAGATTACAGGCGCAACCCTAACTGATCAATTTAATGCGCAGAATAGTAAACAGCAGCAACTAAACAGTTATTCAATTCCTGAATTCAATAAAACTTATTAACTACGGGGAATTGAAACTTACAGGACATCAACCGGAAGTAGTAAGTGCTTCCGTTTGGAGTTTTCAGAGTAAAATATCTTACTTATTTTTTTCCAGCCAATCTTTTTGAAAACACACATTGACAACATTTTCTGACCGAATAATTTGCATCTTATATAAAAGTTGTCTTAAACTCAACGTGTGGGCTCTAATTGACGTAACGCTGGCTGCGCCCACATGCAGAAGAGCAAATCAAACAGTGTTGGTGGGACTCAAGTGTTACCACAGACATGTTTCCTCTCAAATATCAACACTGAGGCAAAAAGGACAGACAAGAAACTTCTCCAGTGAATCTGTAAGGTTATTTGCAGAGAAATCAAAGGTAAAGCCCAAGTCGTTAGCAGTCAGAGGAAGAATGAGGGGCACAAAGTCTCATTGGATGTGACTTTGTGCAAAGCTGTGTCAGATGCATTTTGCATTTACAGAGCAGGTGAGTAATGACTTAAATTATACCAGTTTGTGAAAATCCTTAAAAATAAACAATAGCATAGAAAGGCGTTTAAATGTAAATGTTTTCATGGTGCCATACAGGTAAAATTGAAATTTACACACATAAAATCAAGCATCTTCCTTAACCTATTGAATGCCATAACATTTTTTTGTTATGGCCAAATGGGATAGTTTACTGCCAGTTACCATCCTGTGGTAGTTGTTGTTGATCACAGTTTCATTCGAGAGATCTGCTGCAGGGCCTGATCCATTTATTGTGTTATTCCAGACTTTGTTTGGGTTTTGGAAATGTAATAAATTGTATTCTGTCCTCCAAACACTCTGTCAAGCGGTTTTCTGGCCAATTGCTGTTTTCTGGCCTATCGCTAATTACTGATCTTTAAAAAGCCTGACTTGCCGATTCTGATTTTGACAGATACCAATTTTTTTGTCTGAAATATTGCTAAATATAGCAAGAAAGTCACTGACAAATACACTCACACAAAAATCTTAATTTGTAATATTTTGTGTCCACATAAGGAGTATTGATGCCTGTGTCATATAGTTCCTGTAATAAAAGAGAAATTTATTTTTAGAGGTGCCAGTTATTGTGAAGGGTGCTATAGGTGCAAATCTAGTTTTAAATAACAGAAAACATATTATGTGTTATGTGTGATTGTCATTGTTAAATTAGTGACCCTGAGTCTCCATTTCCTAATTTATAACATGTGTTTTTCAACTAATATTGATTCTCATGATCCTCGATGATGAGAGATTTGATGTTGATGGTATTTCCGTATTTGGATTGGCCCTTTATACCTCCTCTGACAATTAGATTTGTTAAATGTGCTTTGTTGCAGGGGAAGCACAGGTGTTACCTTGCTGTGACGCACATGATAATTAGGAAGAATGAAAAACACCCCCACTGTCTCACACGCACGCACACACTCAAACCCAGAGGAATAAGGCTGCTGTTGTTCTTCTGCAGTGCTGGTGCAGAAGAGCCAAGTGCCTATACCACAGGGCGAAAACTGGTGAAGGGGAGAGGAAATCATTCCTGATTAAACAAACAGATTCCCTATTTCAGCATACTTTAATTCCTTTATGTAATAACTGCAGTTCCAACCTCAAATTTAAACTTGTTGTTTCCTAAAAATGTGTTAGAGACCTAAGTGCACTGTGTTTCGAATGTACACAGTATTGTATCTGAAATTGCCTAGACTGGATATTTAATAGATATGTGGGTGGGACAACAAAAATGTTTAATGCAGTCAAGTAAAAGTAAACTATAACCTTTATAAGAGGCATGAATTTGAGAATTGGCATAGATGCGACTCGGCTATGGAGAAGCACAGCTCAGATGGAGGAATGTGTTGGCAGGACTGCAAGTAGTTGTGCATTCTTCAAATCTGGCTTTATTCTAGAGAAGCAAGAAGAAAGCTATTGTTGAGTGAAAGCCACAGGAAGTCAGATTCCACAAATCATGCAGGAGACACAGGAAACCAAACCGAAAAACCAAACTAATGCTGCTAAGCTCTGGTATGGGTAGAAATGCCATAAAGTCATTATCCATATGAGTTCACAAATAACTCAACATGCTAACATACCCCTAAACAAAGAAACAATGCATGACAAAAAGTGATCATCAATAATACTATGGCTGCTGAGAGATTAAATCAATGGCCTTGTTCATCTAGTTGCAATATAGTAAACTGCAGAAAAATAGTTTTCTAGGATCCACACTCATTTGATTATTGTCACCAAGCCAAAAACTATTTTGTTTGACCAGTCACCCATGTTAATTCCTCTGGCTAAAATATTTTTCACCTAGATCAAACTTATAAGGTTAAAAAAATGACACAAAAAAAGAAAGTAAAGCAACCTCAATAATTCTCCTTCATAACTATCCACAAGGGGGCAGTGTTGTATCTTTGATAAAATGTTATTCCAAGCCAGAAAGCTGAGTTTCATGCTAAAACACAAACCCTTAGCAAGTGTATTTGTAGAGAAATGATCCAAAGTTGAGTCAAATAAATTCTAAAAGAAATTCACTTCAAAGTAAATAAAATTAGTGAATATTAGAGCCGGTCCAAGCTACACATTCAGGAAAATAGCGCTGCTGAAACAAAAATAACAGAGCAAGTTATGTTCAGGGAGGTCAAATTAACCTCTAGGTTGAGTCCTCCAGCTGATGAACTGTCCCAGAGTCGTCTGCAGCAAGACTATTAGAGACACTGCCATCCTGCAGTGCGATTCCTCAAGTCTGAGGGCACTTAAAGGAGGACAAGGAAAGTATGACGAATCTCCTGTCACTCACTGGGATTGGCAATGTAGGGCATGGAAAAATAAAGATGGATAATGGAATAGCGGAATGGGGGGATCTCTGCGTCTATTCAATGTGTTTATAGTCAATTGTAACCTTCCATTCAGGGAGACACCACTGTTCTTATCCAGACAGGTGTATAGGGCTAAAACACATTGATAAGACTGTTTTGTTGCTGTAATGTTGACAGCTGACAGATGCTATCATGGGGTTGGACAAAGGTGACAGATGAGTCTGCAGAAGTTGCAGACCTGTCAATTCTCATAGCTGGAAATGTCAGCTCCTCCATTTTGACACTATTATCATTCTTCAGCAGAGTATCGTCTCAGGCACCTTCTTGATTCTGCAGTCACTCGTTCACTGAACAAAAAGACATTTCCTCCATCATTTGGAATATTCAATAACTGTTATCTGTGAGAAAATCCTGGCTGCAGAAATTGTATTGTCTCTATTTTTTTTATTAAAATAACAAGAATACCCTGTTTGGATTATTTCTAACATGTACTAAATGAAAACACAGATTGTGGCGTTTCTACTTTAGGCTAATTAGAATATTTCAGTAAAATCTGTCAGCTGCAGACTAATCTGCACAAACATGCAATAAAATGTCTTGAGTGAGTTTCAGCTCAGATAATGTTCCTGCCACGCAGTGTTTGAATCTACCTACCCTCTCACCTTTTCCTCTTACCTGCCTGGAAATCTGAGAGCTAGTTTAAGCAGACAATTCAGACTGACTCATACAGACTGACTCTTTGTGAACCCAGCTGTTGGTGTTTGTCAACACTTTACAAACAAGATATACAGGGATGAAAACTGTCCCATCAGTCATGTGAACGTAAAAAAACAACAACAAAAAAAAACAGTTAAAATTTTATCTTTGCTTGCTTGGTTTATAGAAATACTCTGCCGGGATGATAGGATAGGAAAAACAAAAACAACAAAAATCTGTTCATTTATTTGTGACTGGATGCATCATTCAGTAATTTTGAAGTGCCTTTTAGGAGATAATGTGACAGCATGTCTACATGAAAAGATCTCTTTTTGCTATTCTACAAAACATGGGTTTAAAACAAAAACAAAAATGTACAGCTTCATTACATTTCTTTTCTTTAAATCACAAGTGCAATTACTTTCAGAAAGAATGTTTAAAATCCTATTTCTAAAATATTAAAACATCTTAATCCTTGTTTGTCACTATTGTACTGTGTGCTCCACACAGTTGGAGAAAAACTGTCACTCTAAAAACATTCTGTGGCACTTAATAAAAAAAACTTTAAACCGTTGAAAAAGCATAGTTTTATTTAATAATTGGCCTTTTGTAATATTTTGTTTTGGAATTGAGAGTTCAATAGTGGTGCAGTTTGTAGCACTGCTGCCCCACAGCAAGAAGATTAACAATGGATGAATGGATAAAACTTTTCTGTACCTTAATATTAGTAGCCAGCCAGAGACTAATAATTTGAATAACTTCTCAGGTGGTTATCTGTTAATATTCCCAAACATTTTTCAACAGATTTCTCACCACAGTATTTTTATTCCTGTTCTTACCTTTAACATAAGCTTTATGTTTCACTCTTTAAGATGTGGAAGAGGAAAATCTCTTCAAGCTAGGGAAATAATTTTCTTTTAAGAATACCACCCTCTGCTTTTGGTTGGGTTTTAAAAAACGCACTTATGCGTCATGATTCAGCTGTGTAATCCATTCACTGCAGCTGCTGAGCTGGAAGATCTTATGTAAGTAACAGGCAGTCTCTTTGTGCTTTCGGTCATGTGTTTCTTGAAAATATCAATCAAAAGAGCCACATTGGCAGAATAAATTTAGTGGTAATAATAAGAAAGATGAAAGTGTCTTCTTCACCTCATCATCCTTGTCATATGCTTCACAGATATTTATTGTGACAGATCCCTTAATGTTGTTCCAGCACCTTTATCAGCGCTAACACCACCAGCTCCCAATCCTTTTTAATAGTACAGAGAACCTCAGTTTGAGCTTACAAGTTTGCAGGAGCATTGTGAAGTGTGCAAAGTGTCCATAAAGTCAGAATAGTAGAAGTGGTGCACTGACATATAATCACTGCAATTTCTGCAAAGCTTGCTGATGTATTGACCCCTAAATTTCTCCTCCTTACCACGCTGACTGGTCGAGAAGCACAGCAACAAGGAAATGCTTCTGTGGAATTGAAAAAGTTCTGGTATCACAGTTTCCTCATAATCAAATAGCTTATGAAAGAACACCTTAGAATAAACACCAAACAGTTTTTAGGCTTTTTTCTGCAAAGCTGAGATATTTAAACTACAAGCCATGTAGGAACAAAATCAACAACATTTAGCAAATTGCAACTAAATCAAAAACATCTTTAAAATGAAAAAGAATCTATATTTACATTTAGAAATGTTGAAATGACAGCATGATTTGTTTGTGTTTTACCTGCTGACACTAACCATTTGTGAGTGAAAATAGGTGGAAAACATGAGGCAACGCAACAAAAACCAAACTACAGAGGGAAAAAGAAAGAAAGATAAAATGAGCTGCAACAAGTGGTGTCTACTCAGTGTCTCCTATGCAGCAGTGTGAGGCCAACCATCTTTACTGGATTCAATGGAGTGAGGCATTAGTAACCTATATGCTTCAGTAAAGAAGTAACAAAAAATCATTGCGAAATTGTTCAGGGTTGATATTCTGTCTCTCACTCACTTTCCGATCTCTGCTGAAGAAAAACATCCCCACAGCATAATGTTGACACCACTATGCTATGTAGTGGGGATGGTGTCTTCAGGGTGTCTTATAGTGTCAATTTGTTTGTACATAAGGAAAAAGTTTAACTTCTGTCTTTGCATCTGACCAAAGCATCTTTTGTAGGGTCTTTGCTTATTTTCAGATGATGGACCAAACAGTGCTTGGTGAGATGAACCAAGTTGTGATATTATTTTCTATTTTCACTCTGCATCAAACTTTTTCACAATTATATCTCTGACCTTTCTGCTTTATTACTTTATCTTTGTTTTCTAATGTTCTCTAATAAACATCAAAAGCTTCCACAGTACAGTTGGATTATACTGAGATTAAAGTTCACAACCCCGACTGACATGGAATCATTTTGCAACTTTTGGATTTTATTTAGGGCTATCAGAAAAATAAGGAGTGAATGCACAACTTACTTGCCTGATTGTTATTCTTAAAAAATGTTTATAACCATGTAGCATTTCCTTTCACTTCAGACTGATGTGTTTCTTTGTGTGGTTTTTGCCTAGACATTCAATGTCATGCAATGAATGTTGTGGACAAAATATGGCAGAGTTCAATGGGTCTGAATACTATAGCATTATAACATTTATTTTTTGAAAAAAGTTAAAAAGAACACGGGTATGTCACCACTGAGGAGAAATCAGGAAATCATTCATTGTGCTCCATAAATATCAGATTGGTTCCTCGTCTGCAGGCTTCAAGTGGTCAGAACAGATAGTTTTAGCTTATGAGTGTAAAAGAAGAGATCACCGGGCAGACATCTGTCCCTGCAGGCACCCAGAGCCTTGTGAGGTTTTTACACAGGTTAGCGATCAGCCAGCTGGGACCCGCTACCAAGGTGACACATTCGGTTTAATATGTGGGGTTTCTGGAACTGCTTCAAGGCAAGACTGCTCCTAAATGAGGGTTTTCAGTGTCTTGTACCAGCTTATTAACATATTCCTTCCTATTTTTGCTGGTTTTAAATAGCTGTCACGTTCTGACTGTGCTAGTTAGTTAGACACACTAAAGGTCTTCTGTTGCTGTGAGAGCAAAAACATGGGAACTCTTGTGTCATGATGCACATGCCAATTAGAGAGAGTTAAAAAAGCCACCCAGGGGACAAGACTGCTGTTGACGTTCTCCTGCACTGATGAAGAGCCACGTGTCTCTCCCTGAGGAGAAAGGGAGAGACAAAATAAGAAGAGGAGAGCTAAAAAGCCAAAGCTGGGGAGTTCCTATGCTCAGGTGTGATGTGGCCTTTTGGTGTCACTGTGATTTATGAGGAACAGAAATATTATAATATTGCTGCTGCAAATCACAGAAAAGGGGAACAACAGGGAAGCTGAGAGAAGGTTAAAAGTGTGTGTGAGCATTGTGTTTGTGTGGATCTAAGACATACGGGTCAGACAGGGGGGTGAAACACACAAAAGGCAGCACAGATGGGGTAACTAACACAACTGTAGGTAGACACAAGCTTTAGAGAAAATGCATTATGTTCCTGATCTACAACAGTTACCAACTCTGTAAGTAGTTTATCTTTTGTGCTTGTCTAAGCTCATTGTGCTCCCACATACATAAACACCAGGATGTTTTAATGCATATAATGTGTTTCCCACAATGTAAAGGTAGGGATCTCGCTAATGGATTTTTGCAGCAATGACTCAAAACAGACTTCTCTTGCATTAGAGCTGAAGTCACTTTATATTCCAGACATAAAACAGAAAACTCTGATTCGATACATAAATAAATAAAGAAATCTGAGACGGTGAAGCAGTTAATCATATTTCTAAAACGTCATTTTAATTACAATTATTGAGCAACAAAAAAGCAACAAATTCAAACACAAACATTTACTTTATTAAAATAAAACCAGGAGAAAAAAATATCTTAATCCCTGGTATTTTATTTAACTGCAAACTCATTAAATACATTTTACAAGTATTAGCACATCCAGTGTGTTTATACATTTCTTGTTAGATGGTCGAGTTTATAGAAAATCTCCAATTTGAGTTTTCCTCAGTAGTCGTTTTACCATCAGCAGCCAGGGTTAAAGGGCAAAATGTCTGTCATATTATTTCCCTGTAATTTATGTCCCTAACCTTCCGAGATCATTTTCTGGTCAGCTGTGGACATTTTCTTTTCCTGAATTTGCAAAAATCCACCTTTTCTAGAGGAAAAAAACAATATTAATTTATGGTCTACTTGTCAGTGTGCTTCCTTCATACTGTAAAAAAAAATGCTTTAATCCTGACAGAACTGCTTTAAATTTTAGGGATTTAGAAGGCATTACATTTGAATTCTTATAGCTTTTTTAAAAAATGCAATCTTAAATGTAAGTCTGTTTACTCGCTTTGGTTAAATTTTGTGCTGGCATTGACTTTCCAATGCATTTAACACTATAGAATATATAATTTGATCACCAGTCCAGCCAGAGTGCAATTGAAGCTTTTTTCACACATGAGGAAAAATTATCCAGTATTTAGCAGCTCTGAAATGCAAAATTTTGACTACAGTTGTGCGCCAAAGCATTTACACAAGTGCTACTCAAATATGGCAGTTCTAACCCAATAATGAGGAATGGATGAGGATACAGTCACCTCAGGATGCTAGATGCTTGATCTTGCAAGTGACACTGATGACACAACCTACTTATTATACTTAGATATGGAAAAAATACAAATCTATGATGACACAACAACATTAACGTAACCTGTCCTGATGCAGTGTGAATTCCCCAACCTTAATCCCAACGCACATGTAGTATTTAAAGATAGAGCACATCATGTTTAAATTTAGGATTAGTTACCCAGAGAAGAGATTTTTCTAGTTGTTATTAATGCTTTATGCATTCTTCACATATTTCTTGCATGTTTTACCCCCATTGCCTTACAACAATGATGTTCACACCAAAATCTCTCTCACAAACCTGTGTCTGTTTCTGAGAATTAACCATTAAATTAAATATTTATTTCAGAAAAGAGGATGAGAAGGAGGCAGAAGTCCTTGTTGATTCAAAAAGTAGAATTACCAAGAACCACAAGCTTCAGTTTTTCCTCCCTTTGACATTTTCAGTGTTTATTTTTTTTAATTTATTTCAGATATCTACTAGCAAAGGCTTTAGACATTAATATTTAACTCTTGATGAAATCTTGAGCTGTAGAAAAGCAGTTGATGTGATGTGGAAAAATAGATCAACCATAAAAGCCATTTTCAGCTTTATGATAGAAGGGCAGTGTCTCCTGTTTTTATTGGGTCAAACCACCAGCAGGACTTTAGCATACCTCCCCATTGCATCATCCATCACAGCTAATTCCTTTTAAATAAAACATCTACAACAATGCCTCCTGTCATTAGTGATGGATAATAGGTGATGAGAAGGGAGGAAATTTAGAGTGTGCATCTCATAATGACGGCACACAGAGTCTGAGAGTGGAGAGATGTTTAGAGCGATGCAGGAGCAGAGCGAGATGAAATAAAAGGGGGAAGAGAGCAGATTAGCAACAGCTATTAGCGGCTTCTAAAGTTATCACACTCATTAGCTGCAATCAGATTGGGCTGGTTATAAAACAAAAAAAGCAGAGAGATGTACACAGCTTCCAACCTACTTTGCTTTTCATTTCAGTGTACATTGAGATGTTGCATGTTAATGCTAGATAAAATATTAATTACTAAACAAAATGTCTTTGTAAAACAACAAACTTACAGTGTAATTTCATTGACTGTTTTTTATGCTTAAGCTGGTTACAGGATGCAGGTCCTCCATCTTTTTTTGTTTTTGCAGCATTTCTTATTTTTGTCGATGTGCACAGCAACAGTAGGTGAGCCTAAAACCTGAACAAAGGAACAGAATTAGCAGCTTTTGTAGTTCTGCCTTCTAATGAGCAAGAAATCCTAAATGCTTTGTTGATGATGATAAAGAAAGTGTCCGAACGTTTTGTGTTCACTAAATAGTGAATTACGTCATAGACTGAAAGCAAATTTCCCATCTTGTTTGAGATGTTTCTCATTCAGAAACACTGACCCTGACAGCAGCGATTTTGTACATATACATATCTCTCGAACATCAGTCGAGAGTGTCCATATCCTTTCCTTCTGTTGGTCTCGAAGCCATGGTTCATCTATGCTTTGTGCTGCATTTACCGACCAACACAACATGAATCACTTCCAGTTCAGACTTGTGGGAACTATGTACTGCATATAAAATCAGAAAATAAAATCCTGTACACTGGTGCAAACTTTCAGCATAAAAAGTAATACTTATCTGTTTTTGATAATATTGTACTTAAGAGTAAAAGAAAAATAAAGCTGAGAAGGGCAGGCGATAGAAAATGAAATGTTAAATGAAAAACTTGATTTGAAAGTACCTTGGTGTGTCACTGAAGTAAAAAACATGGAGGTTTAAACTAGTGGTGTAATTGCAAGTACAAAACCCCATTTGTAAAGAAATATGGATTTTTTAAATGTTATTTGAAGTAATCTAATAAGATAACAACAGCCTGTAATTGTTTGGTGTAAAATTGGTTTTTATCTTGAACACCAGAAGAGGAACTATAAATATTTTAAGTATGTAGATGGGTAAGTGTACAAGATGTACTATTTTGATTTTGTTGCCATGGTGTTCTTGATAATAGCAAAAATCTTTTCTGAACCATCTTTTCACCAATATCTTTGGTTGCTACCCAATAGGAATGTTAAAGTAACACATCAAGACAGACACAGTGTGACAAATGCTTTCAGTAATACAAAACAAAATATATATATTTTTGGAGGAAAAGGTCAAAAGCAGGACGGTCACCTTAACAATGATAATATTAGATTTTTTTAATTTTTTTTTAATGTTGCTTTCTGGTAGCTGATTGGTTCAGCTGTTAATCATGCAGCGCTGCTCGTGTATTTTCCCTTCTGAAAAACGTTCAGTTCCATTCATCACTGTTTTCTCTGTTGAATTCTTGTTCTGAGAGATGATGAGTCTGAGTTCAGAGCTGGGATATGTGGAGTGACTGTGCATGATATGACTGCATAGATGTCTTTTCATGAATAATTTTCAATTTATCCAACAGCGCGGAAAACACATTGGGACGAGAAAAATAGGTGGAATGAGAAGAAGAAATTGGAACATATTACTGCGAGCTTGTGTGAATTAGGCTCCACTTTTTATTCTTTACGCTGTAACAAAGACAATCCTTAATTACTTTATGAAATAGGTGTCTTTACCTATGTTCTTGTGCCTTTCTGCTTGATTCCTGACATGAACATTTTTGTTCTTTACTGTTCTAGATTGTTTTGCTTCTTATTGTAAGTGAAACACATTAAGTAGATTAATTGCATCTAATTAATCTCATCTAATAAAAACATTTAAGATCACATCTGACCAGAAAGAACATTGTTTATAAAAAGTACCTTTGAAAAAGGTTATTTTTGAAGGTAGTTTTAATTTGACAAACAATCATCATCAAACTCAAATTCTAATTTATTCAATATGTTTGTATATCTGAAGTGTTTCAGACATAATCTACACAGTTGTGTTTCCACACTTCGTAGCCTTATATAATTGATTATTTTTTCTTATTTTTAATTGTTTATTGTCTTAATTGTAATAGTTACTGTTTTTGAATTAATAATTTGTATAGTTTTATTGTGCTTCTGTCCTGGTTCGCTGTCTTCCTGTTGTTTTATCTTTGCGAAGCACTTCACCAGTGTGCACTACCAAACTGACTGCTAGTATGGAGCTTTATTTCCTAAATTCTGGAAATTTAGAATTGTTAAAATCTGTGTTTTACACCAGATGTAAAACACCAGATTGTTTTACATCTGGTGTTTTTACACCAGATGTAAAACAATGTAAAACTTTCAAGATGTTCTACTTTTGCCCCGCCAGTCTACAGAATGTTTTTTCCACAATCCCGGGATGCTCGACGTCTTCAAGACGCATTTTTTTCTTGGTCTGCAGTTTTTCTTGGTACATGCACATTTATTGTTGCTTTACAATGCGTTGCTTTTCCAGCAGAAAATTATGTTTTCAAAAACAAAACTCTTATAAACAATCAATGTTCTGGTGATGTTCTGTCCGTTTTTGTAGCAAATTATCTAGTTTTGAGTCAATGTCTTGTGTTTTAGAATCAGAAATTTTTCACTGTAATAAGATGCTGTCACATAAACTTGTTTTATATTGGCACAGAAAAGCTGGCAGATGCAGTGAGTCATCATTACTAAAAGGAGCTTTTGAAAATGTGATAGTTTAAATGACATTTAGGAAGTTTATGCACCACCAAATCAAGTAGACATTTTTATATTTTAACACATTTAGATTTTATTTGCCATTTTCATATACTAAAAAAAAACAATGCATATCAAGGTAAACTTTTACACACTCTACACCTACAAAATGCTTTATTAAGCATCACAGCTATAAACAAATCTCACTCTCTATCAGAATCTTTGCAGCCCACAGTTATTTATCTGTAGAAAAATTAAAATAGTAAACACTGGCTTTACGTTACCATCTAAAATAGAAATAAAACCCCATCAGAATGATAATTTTTCTTGCTGTCAGAAATTGCAAGACCCAGTAACAATGCATTCAGATTCAATTGAAGCCGTTTTTCCATGTATTATCATGAAAATAGTAAAAAAAAGAAAGTCTGGGGCCACATTTTGTCACAGTCACGAGTCAAAAGCCCAAATTTGTCACAAACAATTCTCAATAGAGCCTCTTCTTCTCCTCTGACTGAACTAAAATTGCCTAATTTTGCTCTTACAAGAGAGACAATGCATCTGTCAGAGACAGAAATAAGAGCGAGGATGACAGCGGTGCAGAGGAACAGAAAGGACTCAGTCGTAATTCAGGAAGGGGTTGGGTAGTTTCACCACTGGAGGTTATTCTGCTCTGGATTTCATTAGGAATGCGTCTTGTATTTATCTGTACTTACAATCTACTCCTGGCAGAAAACATAGTGTTGATTACATTAAATGCAGTACAGATCTGGGGCCGGTGCCTTTGGGTCAATACAACTAACAAAAGTGAAGACGAAAGGCGGTTTGGTTAGTGCTCAGTCAGCACTCCTATCTTTTTCTCCTCACACTTAATTACTCTGTGACAAGAGGTCCGAACGCTTCTTTCACCAATGAGTTTCTGATTGCTGTTCCCTCTTACTTCAGCTCTGCTTCACCTTCTCGTTCCACTTACTCTTATTACCTCACGTTAATCTATACTTTCTCTCATCTTTACAAGGTCACCTACTAGTTGCACAAGCAAGGCACTGAACTAACATCTGCTCCTGAGAACAAAAACACAGATAGGTTTATTAAAGTACGTCCCCTCAAAGTTGGAGTATGTAACTTTTATTAAATAGATGATTTTTAAATATTTGTTAAAACTGTCACTATATATTGACAGTATAATATGAGACACGTGATATAAGATAGTCTCCAGCCATCAAACAGATAAAAACTCTCCCAGAAACTGGCATATTTTTCTCAATATTTGTCATATGAGAGAAAAATGTGATCTTAAAAATTGATCTACTATCAAGATTTATTTTCTCTCTGACACACATCATTTAATAATAGACATTTGTTCACACTGAGTAACTACATTAAAGTCATAAAATAAATGCCTTATATTTTCTTGAAAACTAGGTAGTGCAATAACACACTACATTTCAGTAGTGATACTTGCTACAAAGTTCAAAACTTATGCAAGTTGTGTCTAAACAACTGTTTCAACACTTTAAAGATTAGCTCTTGTTTTTTGAAGTTATCTTCTGTGAAGTCAGCATCAATAATATATCCTTTACCTCCACTTTCAGCAGACAGTGTACCAGAATATGAATATTTGGATTTGGTATATCGCAGTCTCCAAATCTATCTTGAATTGCAATCTAATCTTAAACATGTTGAGTATAACCCCCCAACCCACCAAAAAACAATTAATCCATGTTGTGATGTGGGAAAAATCAACAACATGGAATGGTAAAACCTTTATTTAGTGCAATCCTGCAGTTATATTTGTACAATGGTGTTCAAACATAAAATAGTTTGGATAAACACTCCTTTTATGATTACTCTCCTAAATGTGGGAACACAAGTTCTTTTTCAACATCAGCTTTATGTTTGATAGTATAAAATGAAATTAAAGAACAGAAAAATGGTGTCAAGAAATGTGTATAAATTACTAAATGCCAGTAATGTCTCATCTGTTGCGGTGGTGGCACACAAAGTGCTGCTTATGCCTGTGGTTAAAGACTGTGTAAAAAATTAAGATCAAAAGTGTAACAAAGAGAGGGATTTTAACATTTGGATACATGAAAGACATAAGATAATTGAACCATGCATGTGGTGCATCATAATAAGTATAAAATTATCACTCTTTGTGGACAAAAATATACTATGGTTTGGCAACAGTCCATAAGTTTATGTTCTTTGAAGCAATATCAAATGTAAACAAAACAACTACTGCATCACATTAAAAATTTGATGCAGTTTAAATTTACATTTTTGTACATCGATATTTGTCAATTGCTTCCATCTCTGGAAATGCTCCATTGACCACTGCTGCAAAGGAAATCTTACATGCTTTTTGGTAGCATTTTCACCCTCACAATTACAGAGACAACACCACCTTTTGGCGATATTAGGTGCTTAGAGATTAGAACATTGTGGAGGAGGCTAATTACAGGAAGAGACTGGGAATTATGTGAATTATAGCTGTTTGCTCTACAGTGTGACATTTAAGTATTTATCAGTATAAAAATATGTGGAGCAGTTGGATACTAAATGGTATCTTGGCACTCAGCTTCAAATGTTTGTAAGAAGTGTTCATCCTGGTAAATTATTTTATGGACCAACAGTATTTAACATTAATTTTATTTTAGGTGACAATTTTACACCAGTTTGTACCATACACAGTCATATTTAATAAATCAAAAACACATTCCAATGAGGCTCGTCTGCCAGATCAAAAACAACAACAAGTGTTAAACATACTTTTCATTTAGCCCACACTTTTGAATTAAAATGTATTTCTATTGATCTGATGTAATATCCTCATCTTATAAATGTCTTGTTTTCATTAGTTGTAAGTGGAAAATCAAAACAATTGACAAAGGCTTAATATTATTATGTTCAGCAGAGTCAAGACTCCCAGTCACTTTGTTGTTTCTAATTCTTACATCAAATGGAGTGATTTTAATACAGCTGATTTCTACTAAGTATAAAAAGTCAAAATAGTTCAATCTTTTCTGACTTCTACTTGCAACATAAACAGATCAATGTGTTTATGCAGGCTTCAGCAAAAAGGCTGATTATAGATTTAGATATATACTTACATGAGTATTTTGTTTATAGTTGCTATATATACAGTAAGTGAAGTAAGAAAACAGTCGAGTCTAATTTGGTGACAGCAGTTCAAAATTTTTTACCTTTGAAAGAAATGAGTGCAATTTCAGAGGCCGATAAAAAAATCAGATTGATCCCAGTATAATCCCACCAACACTTTTAGGGCAAAATACATTTTTAATATCATGGCCAAATGATGGGTTTTGTAACATAATCTAAAATTTAAATTTCCACTGCAAGTTTAAACAGCTTACTAAGAAAGATAACATAGAGGTTTCTGTTCTTTTCTTTTAAATAAGTGTTAGTGTTCCTGGTCAGGTCCTTCATTGGTTTTGAAGAGTTTGGTTTCCAGGTTGTTCAGCACAATTTGCTTCCTTACAAACCCCTTAAACCTCTGCTGCTTGTTTCAGTGTGTGGGCAGGAGCATGTTTGTTACTATGCACACAATCCAAGGTGAAGGCCAACGGGCTCTCCCACAGGGACCCAACAGACACATATTGCTTTGGAGCTGCAAAGTAAACACAGCACTTTGTCTCCCTCTCTCCATCTTGCTCCCTCCCTCTGTATCTCATTTCCCCAAACCCTGTAAAACAAGATGGACAGGTATAAAGTACAACAGGGAGAGCGAGATAAACGATGAGACAAGAGAAAGATTGGGGAGATAAAATAACTCCTTCATTCAGAGATTGTCCCAGAAGAATAAATGTAGGGTGTGGAAGTTTCAAAATTTACTATCTACACTTAAATAATCACTCACTCTTTACATTTGGAAGCATTGTACTTTAATTATCAGTTAACCATATAGCAAATGCTGAATGAACACTAACTCGGCATTGTGTTTTCTTATATTGTTTGCAGAAGCATTAAAGAAATAAGAGATATCGCACTCTAATGAAAAAAAATCACCAGGACGTGGTGCGTGTAAGAGAATGCTTTTGAAGTGTGAGCAACAATAGAACCTGAAGAGTAATTGAAGAACACACTCAGGCTGGAGTCCATGATGAGGACACAGTGATTTGTGGGCGAATGCAGCTACAAATTTGCTGTGGTTAACAACATGGAGGTCGATAAGCCTCATCATGTTACCCTTCAGAAGCAAAAAGGGGAGACGGGAGATGGCCTGCTTGAGGTGGAGTGTTGCAGTCCGTAAGTGTGTGTGTGTTGCTTGGCCGCTGCAAATGAAGGGAGTGGAAAAGACGCAGAGCGAGAACGGAGCAGGCGAGCAGACCTTTATGATGAAAAGGTCGTTCAAGTAGCTTCAAATTTTCAAACTAATCAGTGAGGGACGAGCTGGACACTAGCCGGCTGGTCAGAAGGTTGTGAAAGGTTGCTAAAAGGTTAGAAAGGTCATAACAACTCAGCACAGATCACCCGTCTATCATATCTGACTGTGACCTATCTGTGCTAGAGAGGAGGGGAGTGAGATTAAAGCCTCTGTGTTGCATAAATATTGTTAATATAAAATGAAAAACTGTATTTACCAAACACATGTCAAAGTAGAAATTAGTTTCTTAAGAGAACAAAACAAATTTGGCAATTTTTAAAACAAAAGTAACAGAATCGTAACAGAAAAATTGACGCAGTAATTACATGACCAAAACAAACATCACAAATACAAATATGAGACATCAACATAGAAAACATCATGGGATGATGAACATGTCTTTCTTATTAACATTTTATACATTTCTTCAGGGTTTTATGCAACATTACCTTCATATTTTCATCTTTTCATGTCATTTATTCACTTGGTTCTGTTCAGGCTGTTGGGTGACTGGAGCCTGTCCAATCCATCACCATCGAAGGGGTTGGGATGCGGCACAGAGAGTGGACATGTTTTTGGATGGTTGAAAAAAAGGACCTAAAGTAATGTTTGGACAAAACCATGCAAACCCCTCTCAGAATTTAAAATTTGCAGATTGCACAAGGGAGAGATATGTTGTTTGGATGATTGTTTCCAAGTTTAAAGTATCCATGAATGCTTAAAATGCCAGTTTTCTTTGGAATACATGTTGTTTTTCTTCCAGATTCTGCACATCTGGCAACACTGGATCGCAGCACAATCCCTACCATGCCTAACACCGTCCATATTTTGATGTAAAAACTCACATCAAAATATGGATGGATCTATAACTACAGTCATAGGTGTAGTTATCATAAACACATAATTCTGGGTGTTTTACACAACTGAATACACAAATCCCTTTTGTGTATGTGAACATGAATGAAGGACTCGATGCAGCATGAAGCGCTTTGGGGTTGATAAAGTGTTATCCAAGTACAGGCCTTTTACCACCGACCATCTTTTATTATTGACTTGCAGGATCTATTCATACATAATATCTTATGAAATCTGAAAAAGATAAGACAAATATGAAAAACCTACAATGGATCACATCTCACTTGGGGAAAAAAAATCAATGTATTCATAACTTGAGAAATGTTGGCATCTTTACTCTGTCTGTCTGCTCTCTCCGATTTCTCCCATCTTCACTCATTGTATCGCGGTTCTCTGTCCAAGGTCGGATCCATTCCTGCTGGGATACCCCCCCAGCTGCAATTCATCAGCTCATCAGGTTTCCTCAGGATGTGAAGACCAGTCAAACTAACACTCCCTGCCAGATTGCTCTTATATGGTTGTGACAGTTCTGGACTTTCGTAGCTAAAATGGACCCCCAGTATTTGTGGGAGTTAGGGGCCACGGGTGCATGCAAATATTTAATATCTGTGATCCTGTCAAAAAACAGGCATCAATTCCCTTTTAACATCAAGTATTCCTAGATACAGAGTATGCAGGAGTATACAGACTGCTGCAGGAGATATTTCCTGTCACTATCCTCAATAACTCTTTGATTAATCTAAATTAATGAGTTACAACATTTAATTTCCCTTTGGGATTAAAACGTATGATGCTCTACAGTACAGTTGTTGGAAACGCTGAAGAGATGCATCATAATTACAAAGTAAAGTGGTCTTATTTTATATGAAGCATATTTGTCTCCCTATATCATTGTGACAATAAAATCCTCATGTCCTAACGCAGATTGATGTATTCACCCAAGGGTTTTAAAACATTCTTTAAGCATTAATCAGCTGCTTTGGGTTGCCATTACCAACAGTTTTCCATCTAAAAGTAGAAGAAAACAACAAATTATAAATGCTATAAAACAAAGAAAGCCTTGGGCTTAATGAGATTTGTGGACTGACGGGTGCACTGGAGAATTAAAACACAAGAGGAAATTTATATCTCTTGTTCAATTATAAATATTTGTGATATTTCAAGTTCACAGTATGAGGCCCTCTTAACTTGAACTTGAGATTAATTTCCCCAAAGTTTACGGCTGCTCACCAATATTAATCAATTTATTCTGCAACTCAAATGAAAACAAAACATCGCTGTGCTCCAAAGCAGCTAATTTGCAAGTATTATTTGTTCCTGCAACAGTTATTTCCTTGTTGATTGAAGTGGTTTATTTGTCCACTCAAAGCTGCTTTAGCTATGGGGCATTTATTCAAAACTATATGAAATTTAAATGAAATCTGATGAAATGGGCTGATACAACGTCACTCAAGTGTTTGTTTTTTTTTTTTTCACAGATCAGAGAGAAATTAACGTTTGTCTTTTGCATTCGGGTACAGATGGTGTTTTGTTGTGAGACTGAGTTAGGATTTTCTTTTACTTTCTACAATCTGTGGGGTTATGATTTACTGTCTGTTGGGTTTGGATTCTAAAGATCCATCTGTTTTGGTAAGAAATCACATTTCTGTTATTAAAACCATTAGAATATTTATTTGAGTAAAAGAGGCAGAATTCAAAGAGCATCAGAGTTGGAAAACAAGAAGATCGAAGAGCAGATGTAAAGAATAACATTTGTACATCTTACTTATAGCTAACCAGTGTGTCATTGTGTGTGAATAGTTATTTACCCTGTTTTTTTATTGGCCTTTTCATCAATTTGATCAAAGTAATTTTAAATATAGATAAAGATAGTATCAGCTATCAAAACCAACATCGGCTCTATGTGACGAGGTAGATTGCAAAAGTTGCCCCATTTGTTAAAAAAAGTAATTAATTGTGATTCCCAACGCTTTGTACAGTCTTGAATCATCTAAAACTGATTATCGTCACATGTAGGACAAAAAGTAATCCAAACAGAACCTGTCTAACAAGATGAAGTAAACCTAAAGACGTCAAGAAGTAAGACTGTCTGGGGACACTTTGCTGCTTCAGGACTTGAGTAATTTGCCATAATTGATGGGAAGTTGAGGAAAATCTTTTTTCTACCACAAAATTCTGAAAATAATTCCCCAAAGTAAAAGTTGCCACAAAAATTTCTCAAGTGACGTAAAAGACTTTCTGTCAGTTAACGCAAATCCATGACAGCAGAAAGGTCACACAACCAAATTAAAGTCTTCCTTTTCTATTAACTCAGTTGATCTCTGACTGATATTAAAACGTGTTTGATCTGAAGAAGCAAGTGTGACAAAAAGGAAAAAGAAATAGAACAAACCTTTAATAGGATAGATACTTTTTCATAGCAATCTCATCACTGCCATGATCCACTTGTCGTGACTTTGATGTCGCCCTCACTCAATTTGCTTTTGTTGCATACCTTAGCAGATATTTGCATTTTTCTCCAGATTTGATGGATGCCCATCAACTCTGCACATGTAAGACAGTAAATCTCACGAGAGCAGTGTTAATCCTGACTAAATCTTTGAGCTGCATGCAACCTACACCTGACTGGAGGTCTTATCAGTCAGGGTAATGGAAAACCAGTGTGCGTATTCAAGAAGGACTTGGCCCAGTGCACATTTACAAAGCAGCAATTAAAGCTCTTGTGTTAACAATGCCATTTCATACGCTAATCATTTATTAATTAATGAACTGATTTATGCTAAATGATTGTGATGAGATGCTGATGCTGTGTGCCAATACCTGTTTGAGAATCATCTTTTGTTCTTCAGCTCATGCTGTTTTCTTCTTGTGTTTTGCTTCATACACCAACAGGATTCATGTTAATTTGAAATGTACATCCATTTAGTATCCAGGCGGGTTTAATGTCATGTTTCCTCATACTGAATTATGATTGAAAGAGAAGGTGAAAGATCAGCTCTATACCCTCGTGCATCATGCAGTAGAGGCCTGAACGGTGCAAAATAATAGCATTTTTTCAAAGTTGTCTTTGTATTACTCCTAAAATAAACAAAATGAGCATATGGTTGACAGGTGTAAAATTTTGATGTCATGAGTAATTAATACGAAAGAAAGCAGCAGCAGCAGTTTTATTTGTGTATTTTGGAGCAATCTAACCTTCACCATCATGATGGATTTTGACACAAATTTATCCTGTCAAAAATTTAACAGAGTTAATTAGGTTGTCTTTATTTGGCTCATTTTTGTAACTTTTGCATAACAAGAACTGATTTGATGCCTTCTTTGTTTCATCACTAATAATAGTTCTGATGGATAGGCTGTTTTCTGCTGGCATGAAGATAAAATCATAAAAACATCTGTTGAAGATGCTCTGTTACACGTAAACTATGGTGTAGGCTGATTAGCCATGACTTTTATCTGCCATTCCATAATTTCACTTCGTGACCCTCATTAAAACTCTTAATTTCTGATCATTTACTTTTCTAAGATAACATAATTAATGTTAGATCTATGTCTGACATATGGTTAAAAAAAAATACAAGCTGTTTTTTATTTCCTGTGAGTTACACCAATGTTCAACCAGCACGGGATTTTTTGTCAAGTTTGATTCTGCTGTAGTCCAAGGTATAAAGTCCTGCTTAGATAAAAGCCTTGCTTGATGCTGCCGACTTCCCCCATGGTTTAATTAAACGTCCCCAGTTTGATCATCCAATTCTCCACAACAACAGGTGGCTTTTAAGTCATAATGGACCAGCTAACACACCTTTAATGATATCAGCTCACAGCAACAGTCCTTCCCTGTCTTCTAAGGGAGAAAAGGGAAAATATAAATATTTCCTTGCAAAAGTCTTAAACCCAACTTGATCCCTTTCACATGTTGTATTTAATGATAGATACAAGACATAACTGTGATGTGGAATTTCACTCTTGTTTTACTAAAATATGAGAAAGCCTGTAAAGTTGGGAGTGCGGTTGTACTCCGTTCTCTCCTGTTTACCCATAGATAAAATCCATTACCTTTAGAGGTCAAGTGGATAATGAACAGAGTCCGCTGTGTAATTTATTCTCTGTTCAGCTAATCTGTGAATGCCTCAGAGGTTGTTTTTTTTTTTTTTTTAGAGAACATAAGCGAACAAACTGCCAGAAAGCTCAGGGGGAATGTAATGGGAGGGTTAAAGATGTGATGGGTTATAAAACAATATCCCAAGAAGCACTGCTCTGTTTATCATCTAAAAATGGAAAGATCCTGGCACCAACACACATCTGTCAGGACATGGCGATCAATCTAAACCTGTGGTGTAAAAGTCCTTCAGGGCTGATGTCTTGCAACTTTTAGATTTGTTCCTGATCCAACACCTGAATCAAATGGCTGAATTACCTCTTTTCTACAGAGTATGCTAATGACCTAATTATCTGATTCAGGGGTGTTGATTCATATGGAGAGGTAGATGTGGAGGAGGGGTCTAAAAATGATGTAAATGATTAAAAACAATGCTTGTTTTCCTTAATAGTTTGTGCCTAAATGTAATCTGAATTATTTATACATTTTCACCAACTGACTCTCATTTAACGGTGAATTTCCTCTGACAAACTTACGATTCCTCTGCTGCTTATTGTCCAGAAGTGAAAATAAATAGCCATTTGAGTCTATTATTTTTCCGGAGCAACCAAACATTTGGCCAATTAAAATCTGAAATTAAAATCTTTGGGGAGCTAGAAATTTCACCAATGTAGGGAAAAGCTTAGACCAGATTGTCAAGCTTGAATCACAATGCAGAAGATTGTCCAGCTGGCAGGTAAGCTGCAGCTTCTGTTCCTGTGTGTTTTATCAGTTTTAGTTACAGTGACGCTCTTTTCTGCAAATACTGCTGCTGATCTTTACTGATAATCATTTATGATTGTTGCTGTGGTTTATATGATGCTTCTGCTGCTCTGGTTAGCACAATGCTAACGCCTCTGTAAATAAATATTAAGAGGAATATTGCTCCTGTTAGACGGTTAATATTTTCTTGACATGATGCTTTCTGGGTCATACGGCCATTTTTAAGTGGTCTTGTGGAGAAGCTCATATCCTGTTTGGTGACTCCGAGGTATGAAGATTCATATGTCAGACTTTGTTGGATAAATTCAGTTGTATTATTGTTCGAGTTCTATTAACATAAGTGGGAATAAAGCGCAGAAGAGAAAATTAAAACTCGGATTTTAATTTCAGAGCAGTTATATAATTGCTCCATGACCATACACGCTTCTTTCCTGTCATCCATAGCAGAGCCTGTTTGTATTTAGAGACGGCGGAAAGAGGAGAGTGACGCTCAGGCATTCATCAGCCACATCTCGCAGTGGGAGGAGAGGAGAGGGGAGGGGGACTGAAGCCTCGGAGCTCTCCGGTAACAGAGACAGTAGACGGCACTGACTCACGCAGCACGTTGTTGGACTCTTCCAGACCTGCAGCTGAAAACCCGACGGGAAGGATAAAGACACAATAAGAACTTTTATCCTGTTTTTCTTTCCTTTCGAAGGGGATATTATCTTTAAAGTCCTTCCTGGAGAGCATCGTTTTAACTCTGAGCTCTAAACAAAGTCAGAATGTGTTTTAGTTATTCATAAACACCAGATGGCGGTGATTTTAAATGTTATTTGAGAGAGTGTTTGGACGGGAGCAGGTGTGTTTTTTTCCTCCCACTCCGCCGCTTAATTACTCCAAAAAACTGCAGAAGATTTTGACAAATTTAATTCACTCTAGCCGAGCCATTTCACCTCCTATTCTTCTTACTTTTCTTCCACCACCAATCGCCTCCACTTGCTTAAAACCAGCCACAGAGGGGACAAGAGTACACTCTGCCTGCGAGCCGTCAAAGGAAATCAAAACAATCTGCTGAAGGATGCTAATTCAATAGACAGTCCTAACAGCCGCTGTCAACATGTTCAGGCGAGGTAAGACGGAGACATTTGTTTTTCTTGCTTGTAAAGGTTTGAGTGTGAGCGTGTGGTATGAGTTTTTCTATTTATTTTTTTCTCGAAATTTCTATTTATTTATTATTATTATTTAGGTCTCAGCTGAGAGGCAGATGCGTCTTGATTGTGTCTGTAAAACTTAGCCTCCCGCTGTCCTTTATCCGCTCAGGCAGCGTCGGACTGGAAAGGAGATTAAAAATGTATCCACTTCATGTAAAAATTATTCTTAAAATAGCGAATCGCTGCCGCACTGCAGTTTGTTCAGACTTCCCCGCACGAGGGACAGCTGGATCGTCCCTGCGCGCGCCTGCGTGCGTCTTGGAGAGCGTGAGAAAAAGAGCGTAAAGCAGGAGGAAAGTTCAACATCTCGCGTTTGTTGGGGAAGTTTTAAAAGGCTTGTGTACTACTTTTGGTGTAGGCTCGTGTCCGCGCGCGCGTGTGTGGATAAATTTGCGTGACAGAAGGAGGCGCTGAGCCCAGCAGCACGCGGGGGAATATTTTGGACTCCTGTCTGCAGCGCGTGTCGGGAGACTGTGGCTTTCCCAGGTCCGAGGGCCATGAGAGATTATAAAGCGGAGCGTGGAGATCCGCCCGGAGAAAAGCACAAAACAAGCTGTTTACTCTGCCACGTGGTTGCTTTTTGGCTGAACAAATATCAAGTTTCCCCACAATGACCTTGCCTCTCCGGGATTTCACAGTAAAAGCTCGAGCCTGTGACAGTGAGGAGGAAAACGGCTCTTTCCTGGAGCCTTGTTCATTTGGCTTAATTCACTTACAAAAATCATCAGAATCTTTAAACCCAAGCTTGTCTGAGACTCCAAGGACAGCTTTGTTTTTTCTTTCTTTATCTGTAAAAACAAAACAAACTATAGTGCATTTTGACATACAGGTCTGCACAATATATTGGAAATTTAACATAATGAAAATATCACTACACACAAAAGCAATACAATTAAATAACTTGTAATTAATCCATCTTCCTATACCAGTAATGTTTTCGGTGATGATGATATAACTGCATTTTTCTTTGGAGAGCAGTAAAATGTTCTGGTAAAATAGGTTAAGAATTGCATATTAGTTTTACAAACTAAGTAACATGGAAGAAGTTAGAGGGGTCACTGTTGCCCACTCAGGAAAAAATGTAGCTACTGTATGCCATACAATTCACTAAATGACATCATGACCCAATTTGGACAGTTGGTTTTTCTTTAGTTGGACACCAACCAGTGGCTCTACACATAAACAAATGGGACAAGTGGAATTAAATGGAATCTGACATATTTCTCCAAGAATAGCCCCATTATTCCTGCTTAGGAATGCTGAAGGATATTACATCTCACCTTGAACAGAAACATTAATAATGAATGAATAAATTAATTAAGAGCAGTACAAAAAAAAGAAAAAAAAACAGTTTCAAATTGTATTGATGCAGCCTTGATACAAAATGACCAAAACTGCAAAAGAATGAAATGGCAAAGTGGAAAAATGTTCACTAGCTGATCAGAATTATTATTATTATTATTATTTTATTTTATTTTTTTGCAAAGTTAAGCAAATGAATGTTGCAAATAACAATACTCAAACATTTAATTTAGCCTTTAACAAAAATGTGGCAGATGTTCTTCTGGCAGTGTTTCTTAATACAAAACAGTTTTTTTTTTGTTTTTTTTAACAAGCGGAAGCTAAATTTGTATTCCAAGTGTCAGTTCGCATTCACATATTTATTAGGGAAGAGTTTAACACAGACCTGACTTCTGTTTTTTATAGTAAAGCTACTATTTAATCCTCTTTTATACATATATGAATATCTAGATAATTGTTAGTTTGATATGAAACCCCTTGATAATTATTAAAATCCCAAAGTAAGAGCTCTGTTACATAGAAGTCTAATAACACATTTGGTTTCCTCTGCATTCTAACATCCTAAACATGCAGAGTAAAAAAAGAAAACGCTTCCCAAACAGGAGCTGATGGTGATATGTAAATGAGTCAGCTCGATGCAACAGGCACATCACCACACCGCGCCTCTTTGAACTGCAATCAAAAACTGCTCAGACTTACTAGTATCCTGTCCAAAACGATGCATCTGTCATTGCTGAAGGCCCTGGGCTCAAACTTGACACCAACACCAGTTCTGTTGTGGTGATTCAAACCCTGTCTGACATGGGTCAGTTGAAGCACAGTAGTGAAAGTGGTGCACATAAAAGTAAAACTGGACGTGGGCATACTCGGGGGGGAAAAATAGCAACGAAAACCCTGACTAACACACAGACATTTTGGAAGGACGTATTTGTGGTGTAGAGTGGTGACTCATCTGACAGTCTTGCCCCCCGCCCCTGTCACCCCCTCTAAAAGAGAAATAAAATAAATTACATTTGGGGTCTGGTGAAAGGCAGCCTGTCGGAGAACTGGTTTGTGATGATTACATAGGATCACTGTTCAATCCTGAGGAGAAAAACATTCTTCATAAGAAATATTGGAAGTCTGTCATTTGTCCTGTCAGAGCAGCGAAACGATACACATCTGTGTACGTCACGATCTCCGGCCTGCTTGTTTGGCACGAGCCACAAGCAGAGCGACCTCCTCATTAAGAGCGGGACCCAATCGTCTTGACAGGGAGCCGATTTGTGCTGTCATCGTGCGTTTGTGTATAATGGAAAGACGGGCAAGAGTTCCACAACCTTTATTTTTAATCTTCCTGTAATTTCAGATGGATGGCAGCCACCCACCTCCACCCACAGTTAAATCAGCGCTTGTGAAGAGCTGATGCATTGCTTTGTATCTCCTCCCACAAATATGTTGCTGTCAGTCACAATAATAAAATCGAGAGTAATTGTGCAGTCAGGCTGAAATACAGTCATCTATATCTGTCACTTTTACCTGTAGTATCTCACTGTGGCGAGATTAAACCAGATCCAGAGAGTGAAGAGAAGGAGGATGAGTGTTTTTTGTAATGAAAACTCCCCCTATCATTTTCCTCTTGTCTGTCTCTCATTTCTATCTCTGTTTCTGTGCTTGGCCAGTTCTCGCTGCCAGCATCTCTCGGAGCAAAGAGAGGCCTGGCAGGCTGATTGGCCACTGACTTGGCTGGTTTGGGAAGCTCCTGAAGCTTTGTTTCGTAGTTTGTTTGATGCCAGATCGTTTTCTGTGACTTCGCATCATCTTCATCTTCCTACAGTGCTGTTGTTTTACCTGTCATTCATGCATAGAGGCAATGTTAGGACAAATATGCCCTATGTTTAAGTCAAAGTAAAGACTGTGCGTGATAATATGTCTCTTTTATTTGGACAGCTTTTTGCCTTTCACCTTTTACGTTGTCATTGACGTTTCTGTCTATGTAATAGTAGATTTGTGACTGTTTCTGCTGTTTTTCCAGCATTACTCAGTCAGGACAAGCACCAGATGTCAAACAAAATGCTCTCATACTTTGATGGTGAATACTTTGTTCTACAGAGGAGTTAAGAGTTGACTCAGTGGCTGCAAGCTGTCAGCATTGTGTCGCTAAAATTCTCACTCCTCCACAACGTCTTAATGTCCTCCTCACACCGGATTGAGATTTCATTACGATGTCAAAAGTCAACCAGGATGTGGCCAATCTTGGCTTTCCGGAAGGTCATCATCTGTCAGTTATATTGGGGGTGCCTCATTCACAAAGTTTTAATTTTGACTTCTTTTTGAATGTTTACAAATGCCCTTTCTTTGCCATGTGGCAGAGTTACAGGATCGGTTGTTAGTCTTTGAGTTTGATCACTTTAAAAACACAGATTTTGGACCTGATCTGCATGGCTCAAAGTGCCACTACACATAAATTCATATGGCACAGGCATTTCCACTATATAATGTATATAACATAACTGTAAAAAGGTGCAAGAAAACATTGTATGGTCATATATTCAGAACTAATAATTGTCATGATGGACTTTACGCTCACGAATGTTGCGAAGGATTTCTGCTTCCCAGTTTTGCTGAAAATGGTGAAAGTCATGGAGATTGTTGGATTATTGAAGAGACTGAGTTTTAATGTGAAGGGAAACTAAGCTGGCATTAGGCTTTGTTAATGCAACACTATTTACTCCTGCTAAACCAAAACAACATTAGTTTCAGCTGTTAGGGAAGATTTTCATTTATTGTGACTGAATGTTGCAAACCTGAAAAATATTAGCTGGTATTACATCAAACAAGTTTTACTTACAGTTGTTTATTTTTCCAAGACTTACTGTAGTTTTTTACTTAGACAATTGGACCATAGCTATGCAGTCATGGTCCAGCAGTTGCCAGTTGACTGGCAACTGACTTGAGTGCTCTTCTGTGTTTTTCCCTTGTGAATAATCCATTTTACTGCTGAATGGCAGACTCTAAATTGTTTTAAAATTTCCCTTTTACCCTCTCCAGATTGATAGGCAGCAACTCCCACTTCCATAAGATCTGTTTCCTCCTAGGGCTTTGTGTTTACACACCTGAACACTCCTGAGTTGCAAACTGGCAAAACTTCTGCGTTTAAAGAGGCACTCATGCTTGCTGATGATCTATCAGTCAAGTACACTTACCTGGCAACACTGCCCTGCTCCCTGCCATTTTTCATTCCTCTTGTAGCAGTCGGTGGACATTTTTTTTTTTTTGCGTAGAGTCTTTGCACTGGTTTTTGGTGAATAAATAAAAACACACTTTAGGTATAGGCTTAGATATTTTACAAATGTTTTGATGCAAAAAAAAAAAATCTTTGATCTAAGCTGATGTACTAATTTTCTTGTTCAGTGAAAAAACTAAAAAGTCTTTAAAATTTGTTGTGTTGATTGAAGTTACCTTCCATTGCACAAACTCAAACACTTAAGGTATGTAGGTAAGTTTTACTGAGAAAATATTCCAGTGTGGTAAGTAAACGAGGACAGCCACTACTTGTAATTATTTTTGAAATATTTGCCCTGCAGAACTCTCATTTGGTAATCATGCAACATTCAAAGCAGAAAGATATTTTTTGTGTGTCTCTTAAGGATGTGGAAGTTCTGGGTTTGGGAAGTAACAACGGGTACTTTAACAGGACTATTGATTGTCTACAGATCCTGATTATGGCAGCATATTTAATGACATTGTTTGGTTAATCTGATTGTTGATTATTTGTCTGTGCACTTTGTAAATTTCAGAGTCCAGAATGCATTATTTGCCAATGGATCTAGAGAAAACAAATTATTAAATGAGGGCAAGAAAGATTGAAAAATGTAATTATTGCCATATTAATTTTTCCATAGTGACTGAGCTGATTTATGGATATTGATGTGCAGTGACAACTGAGATAATGGCATCCTTGGGAAGTTAACGTCATGCTGAATCTTCATCCATGTTTATCACTTCTATGCATTGCAGTGAAGACGGTGGCTCAGAGGTGTACAAATGTTGATCCATTTTTCCCGTCCATTTCATGGATTATCTGTGTGTCTTCCGCAGTTTTCTTTTTTTGTCTTCTAATCCATTCAACTCACATGGACAAAAACTACAAATGCCATGCAAGGAATGGATGAATGAATCCCTAGAAGATGTTGATTTTTTTTTTTAATGTGGTTATAAGGCGAGTTTATTTGTACAGCAGTGCCGTGGAGGAAAATATGGGAACCGAAGTAAATTCCATTAACATGAAAATACATCAACAGAGTAATAGAAAAGACTAAGCATTGCATAAAATGAATAGGTTAGGTCAAAACATGCAAGAATAGCAAAGACCTTATATAATATAAGTGAAGAAATCTTCAGTGATGGTAGGAACATGAACCAAATTTTAAATTAGTCTCCTTTACAACCAGAAGGGATTAGGGTTTCTATGCTTAAGTATTGTTTTACTAATAATTGAATCAGTTTTTATTTGTATACTGTGAAAAGATGTTCAATATTTAAAGGCAGAAATAACTATTATTCACAATTTATAAGTTTGTTAATCGGTTTTATCAATACATTCTGCCACAACCAGCCCATTTAAGGGCATTTGTGATCTTGACATGATCCAAAATGTAAATGAGTTTGACATCCCTGCTCTAGTGAAACCACTTCGGATAAGTTGCCATCGCCTGATTGAGCTTTATAAAAAATATGGCATTACCACGATCTAAAAATAAAATAAAGGCACACATCAGTTCTTCTGTGTTCAATTTTGAAAGAAAACCCTTTTGAGAGTGTAATAGCTGGTTGAGTCCATATCGGCACCAAAATTTCTTGCATATTCTTGTTTTTAGCCCTATAAAGTCTTAACATATTACTAATCTTTGTTTGCATTTGTGGACCAAAAACAATAGACCCATTCACTCACTGATGTATCAGACATAGTGACAGATATAAAATGGTTTGCTGTCAGCATACATAGAAGTCTTGCTATGGTTCACTTCCTTTGTAAAGGTAGTGGGAGAATATAGATGTTGAATAAAATGAAAAACACGGCGTTCCTCGTTTGCATTGTGTTATTATTCTACCTTTGCCATTCTACTCTCCCCCAAATCTGCAGTACCTAAGAAGGTGGCCATGAGATTACTTTAAGACATGGTAATCTGTTGGGAATTGTAGCCCTTTGATGAAATCCAAGGATCAATATCAATATATACAAACGTAAAACTGTACTTTAGCTTAGCTTAAGGGCAAGTGACTTTCTCTTGACCCAAATGTGAAAAACTGAGCATAAAACTTTTCAGGTTCTCCTGATTAAAGCACAAAAGCAATTCAAGAGGATTGCGTTAATTTCACTTATATTTTTACATCCCATTGCTACATGTACACCATGTGACTGCAATGTGACAGAAGACAAATGTCACATCCTTATTCCTCCCCTCAGTGCTGACAGCTGTATTGCCGCGCATACATTTTGCCTGCAGGCCATTGTCAAATCCAGACTCAAACAAGCTGCTGTTGCTTTTTTGCGTCGCCCTGAGTGTGTTTACTAGCATCTGTGATCGCCCTGCTGGATGATAATAACATATGGATTTGTGACAGAGTGTTTACGCGGGTCATAAAACACCAAATGGTGGAGTAATTGAGTGCTGAGATTGATCCAAATTTGCTTCTGCAGTACCAACATCTTGAGGCCGTAGGCAGATAACATGGGGAATATTGTGCTTTGGCAGTATATAAATCAGCAGGAAAATATCATATTGGAAAGCTAAATTATGCTGGATTTGACAAGTGACATGGAATTCAGATGATGATCAGTTACCGCTAACGCAAGTCACATTGGGAAGAGGATGCAACGCATCGCCACACACAGAGCGAGCGCTCTGTGTGTCAGCTGTGCATATCAATGACCTTTGCAACCACTCCTCCTGCTTCATTTCAAGGTTACTCAGACTTGTTCTGTCTACTGTGTCCTCAGGTCAGGACACTTTGCCTTCTCAATCCGGTTTTATTTAATTTTTTTTTCTTTTAGCTACAAGACCGGTTTCTATTTTGCATGTACAAGTAATCCACCACTTGTGAAAATTAATTACTGCGAGTTACGTGTTGCGGCTCCAAGCTGCTAAACCGGTGATCGCTCACAAACACGGCATGGAAGAAAATTAATGAGCAGAAACCGTTTTGATGCTAAATAAACAAACAGAAACTGCTATAAATTATGTTGTTCAGAGCTTGAAAGGACATTTTCTAATCATCCTAAGGTGTTGTATTACTTCTATTAAAAAAAAAAAAATGTAAGAACTTAATTTTTAAGACAGTTCAAATCTGAGGGCTTTTATGTGAAATTTATTCATTTGTTCTGTAGTCCAACACATGGGGATTATTGTCATTTTATGAATAAATAACAGCAGTGGTCCAAACTTCATGATTCAACTTGAATTGAGCTGAAGCTTGATTGGTTTTGACACAATTGGGACGTTGCTCATTGGACACACTGCTTTATGAAGATTAAAGAAACACTGTTGTCAATTATTTTGTTAGAGCTTGTTTGAATATGTACAAAATCTGTTCCCACCTTTAGATTATAGTAAATACATGTGCTCTTGTGGCAGTCATCTGCAATTTAAGCTTTCTTCATATTCAGATTTAGTGTATTATTCTCATATCTTTGGCTTCATGGGTAAATTTCATTAAGTTGCTCTTTTAAAAATAAGTTCTTGGATTGAAACAGTCAGCAGGTTCAACTAAGAAAACTTTATTGATGATTCACAGTTTTGGCACTGACTTGAACATTTTTAGTTTGAGTTTTTTTTTTTTTTTAATTGCTGCAGTCACCTAAAACTAACCACTAGCTTCCAAAACTAAGGATGATTTTATGTATTTAACAAGCTCGCAGTGATATGACATCTTTCCACTTCAGGTAGGGGAACTATTACCAATAACTTTGCAGAATATCTATTTTAAAAAAATACAAACTAAGAGCTTAGTTTAACAAAAAGGGTTTGAAACAGATATGTGTTGAACTTGCAGGTAATTAATGACATGGTAATTGCCTCTAACATATGAAAGTTATCTATATGGTATTTTGTGCATTGCTTGTATAATTTTTGTGAACCTACATTTTGTTTTAAGTTTAATCCCCAAACAATTTCAGCTTACTTGGTCTAAAATCAGATGAAATGTCCAGGTACAAGCCATGTCTCTGAATAAATGCATCGTTGACTATAGTTCAGTGTTTTGCTCTTAAACATTTATGTGTGAATTTTTATTTTTTTTATCTGTGTTTTGGGTCATTGTCCTGTTGGAAGACGCATGTCCTGATACTGAGACCAAACTTTCTAATTCTAGGCAGCCTCAGTAGTTCATCATACTCTACACAGATTTAAGACATCTGGTGACAGAGCAGCCCCGAGCCTCCTCTGTTTCACAGTAGGGATAATGTTATTTGCATCTGTGAACACAGAGCTGATTTGCCTTGTCAAAAATAAAACCCAGTTTTGTCTTATTTCATCTTTCTCCTCGAAACTTTGTGGCTTGTCTCTGTGGCCCGTGACAAATTCCAATCTCACTTTTTTTATAATTCCCTTTCAACAGAGATGTGCTACTCGGTCGTCCACTTAGGCTGAAGCGGCGCCGAATGGTGCAATCTGACTGATATACCGTCATCTTGGAGTTCACCTTCAATTTCTTTGGAGGTTGTTTTGGGTTCTTTAGCTACCAATCATATTATCCTTCATTTCAAGTTGTCTTTAATTTTTGTCATGGAGTTTGTGGACTTTACATACTCAGATGTTAACATACTTGTCTAAAATTGTCTCATCAGCTGGGACAACTCTCCTTTGCTTCCTGTGGTCCATGTTTGGTGTTGGACTCAGCATGTCACCAAGCAGCACAGTGGCAACATGTCACCTTTTAAAACGGCAGACAAAATTATTACATTGCCCTATTGTCAGATTATGTTCAGTCTTTTCTAGAGATAACATTATTTTTATACAGGCCTTTTTTCTTTAGTGTATTTTTAAAATTCTGTTTAACCACTTTTCTAATTTTCATTGGTTAATTACAAGTACATTTTTATTTATTACTTTTGTCAGTTTCAAGTTATTTTAGCAAAGATTGTGGGCTTTTTGAGCATCAACTATTTTGTCCATGTGTGTAACTCATACAAACAGCTGTTTACATGATCATTAAATAAGGTCACCTAAAGTAGTGATTTGAACCTTTGTTGTTGTGAATGTAGTTTTATTACTTCTAACAAGAAATTATTACATTTGTGGAATTGGTACATCACACAAAGGGGAGGAGCTGTTGAAAACGGTGTACTCCGTTTCTCTTATAACACTACACATGATACTTGCCTAATTGCTGCAGGGAAGATGTTCCTAATTATTTCTTTCGTTTAAAAAAAATATGGTTAACTAATTTGAGTGCTCTTCAGGTGCTGGCTGTGAAGCCAGTAGGAAAGTCCTGTGTGAATAAAGTGCCCAATCAAAGTAGACATCTCTCCCGTCGGGAACATTTCTGATTGCAGGTTCACTTAGCAACAGCTGGGGCAGTTTGTGCATTTTAACGAAGCTGGGGGTGTGGGGGTGTGTGTGAGGGAGAGGCAGAGGGTGTGGCTGCATACGTGTCGACGAAAGGGATACAAATGTGCTAGATCACATACTGTTGCCAGAACATAGTGTGTATTTGTTTGTGTGCCTCAGGGATCATTAGGGTAAATGTCAGGGCTGCTGCATCTGAGAGGAGCTGCACTTTAGTCCAAGCAGATGCTGTTACAGGGATGCAGGACACAAAAGGGCAGGGAACCAGACTAAGAAAGCGATGGGGAAACAGTCGCAGGAAGGAAATGAGTGATTATTTGGAGACAGACTTCACCTGGGGGGGAAAAGCTCTGCACTCTGTGGAGGCAGAGAGCCAGTGGCAGGTGACTGTAGCGGGGCTGATGGAAGCTGATAGTGTGGGTGTGTGCTTCAATCTCTGCCTCTCAAACTCAGGAATTTTAGTATTTTCTTGTCACCACAGGCGGGAGATGGTTGGATGAAGCAGTCGCTTGCAGCAGCATCCTCATCTTACGATTAAAGAGATTGAGCCTCAGACACTTTTTTCTTTTTGCTGTTTTTTGAGACGTTTTCATCTAAAAGTGACATGAGAGGATAGATCTAAATTTTATATGTGTGTTTCAAGTACAGAGAGAGAGAGTGGCTTAGCTTAGCATTAAGAGCTGGAGGCAGCTTGGCTCTGTTTAAAGTTTAAAAATACACCTACCCACATCTCAAGCTCCCCGAATAGCAGGTTATGGGAAAGTGCAGTTGTTGTGTTTTTCAGAACGTTGATGCATCTTTTAAAAGATGAATTAATTTCAGATGATAACGAAAGATTTTACAGTTCCAAATATATGTTCAACATATTTTATTTTCAATGCAATCACTTGCATACAAGCAAAACTGCTGTAAAGTGTTCCATATTACAATACTGGAGTTGAAACAGTGGGACTAATACCAATCTTTGTCACTTCGTTTTATTTACTTTTTACAAAAATAATACAATACATATAAACACAACAGATCTTTTGATCAGAAAATTAAGGGATTCTAAGATTATTGCAACATGCTGCAAGCCTTTATCAAATCTTTGCTAAACTTGAAAAAGTGCATCAAGCTACAAGGTGTTGGTTGGTGTGTTTGTAGATGTTAAATGGTGGGAGCCTTCATGCCAGACCTGCTTACTCCACTTTAACCGAACTCTAGTTTGTTTGCGTAAAATGTCAGGCTCATTTGAGGAGGTGTGAATGTGTAATCAAGCTCTGATGCGGACCAAAGAAACGTTCTCTGGTCCAATTAGGAAGCAAACTACAGCAGAGGGCATTGTGTGCTAGTAGGGAAATGGCTCGTGATCAGATGTGGAATGAAGAGCATGTAAAAGTTTTCATTCAAATAAATCTTAAAACAGCTAATGTATGATGCCAGTCCATTTTCTTTTGTTTACTTTTCCTAATGAAGGAAGTTGTGTCTTGTTTGTCTTCAGAGGTTTTAGTTACTCAAAGGGTTTGGTTCATTTGACACTGTGCCGTGTGAAACCGAACCGCACCAGAAAGGAAAAGAACCTCAGACTTTGCAAAATATCTTACAACTTGATTGGACTAGTCGGTTTATCAAATCTCACATATGACATGTCGGTTGTTTATAGACTAGCACAAAAGAGAAATGGAAAAATGCCTTTAAAAAAGATTAAATGGTTAGCGTCCTTCACCTACACAGTCTATATGTGATCACCTCTTCTACCACATCTTCTCCCCTATGAGGAGATGCTGGTTCACTCTGTACCTGTTGAATAATTGATCGCTGTTTTGGTTTTCCGATAAGGCGTTTGAGGTCCACAGCTCACAGCAGTATGGGCTTGCTGCAGCCTTTCCCACTAACCCCGCCCCTCCTTTCCGTCTCCCTCCATTTTCTTTATCTTGTCTTTTTACTCTCCACATGCCAGTTGTTCTGATATGCAGCCCTCACATTTTCTGTAGCATGCTTTTATTTTATGTTTTTTAATGCACAGTTGGGTTGTGGCCAACAGCTCCAGATCCAGGTTTTATTCGTGATAAAAACTGACAATAATCCTCTTGTCCTGTTTACAAAGAAACATGCAAAACATAAATTAAAGATCCTGGGCATTGCCATGGAAACAGAACTTATAAATGCAGAAAAAAGTTAAGGCGGGAAGCTGTTTAATATGCCTGCGTAAAAACTGGACTATGATGCAGCAGTCTTACGCTCTTACTACTGTATGTTGCAGAGGACCTAAAGGGGAAAAAGAAATAAATAAAAAAACCTGGCAGTGTTGCAAAATCAAATGCGGTCCAGAAGGATGTGCTTAATGTTGCAAGTTTAAGGGGCTGAAGCCTTCTCTAATTCAAAATCTAAAATCTCTAGACTTGTTAAAGGAACTGGATTATCCAACATTAAAAACAGCGGATTTGAGAAAACGCCCTCCATCTCCATGAAATTTCTCAAAAATGTTTCTGTTGCTTTTTGGTTTTATGTATCTACATAAGGTAATGAAAGAGGGGTGAATTAACAGTTTAGAAATGTTTAATACCTCTTCAGTTTTTATTTGTCATGCATTTTAAAAATATATTTTTATTTTTTATTGAGACAATGAAAATTAGAAATGGGAGAATATGACTCTAGTATTGCTCACAAGCTTTATAAATAATGTACATTATTTGAGACCATTTCCATAAAATAAGTTTTAATGATATCAACTGCTCAGTTTAACAACACATTGGTCTAAAGATTTCAAAAGTAAAAAAATAATGAAATGCTAAAATGAGTAAAGTACTAATTATTTATTATATCCGCTCTTTTCTATTAGTGTGCTGTCAAAATGTTGTGCACCCACCAAGTTAAATTTATAAATGACATTATTTTTATAAGAAAAAGTTAATCATTCTGCATTTTGTTTGGTAATACATCTCAAACATTGCACCCCAGTATAATAAAACATAAATAAATCACCATCCATGTACAGAAATGCTTGAAACTTCTTTTTTTCTGTTTCCCTGCTCCATGTTCTCTGAGCTCTGCATGCAGTTGGTTTGTTCTTTGGCTGCTGCCCCAGCATGGAGGGAATTGAGGGAGCTGGGTTAAAGAGGGAGAAGAGTTCAACAAACCCTGGACAACAAGTCAATTCTTCCTGATTTAACACATCAATCCCCATCTGTCCCACTTTGTTCCAACACACACAACATTGGCTCCAACTTACACACGGTAACTTACTCAGATGCTCATTTCAACCCTCTCCCCCTCCTAATTTCTGTCTTTCTCTGTACTGCAGTATAGGCAGAGAAGCAGCAGCACTAGCAGGTCTTACATAACTACCTCACTGCATTAACGAGCCCATCTGCTTCTGACTGGTACTTAACATTACAGTTACTGTGTCCTCTTAATATGTAAGAAGCACCACTATGACCATTTAAAATGTGCTGAAAGCAGCATGAACAGGTAAAAAGGGACTAAATGTGATTTATTTATTTCCTCTGTAGCAAATTATTCTTAGTTGCACCAGTCTTATTATTTTTTGGTAAAGCTTTATTCTGTGAATTCTGCTGTCCAACATAAAAAAACAGCTTTCAAAATATTCTTCTAGCCTTTCTGCTGTGAGTGGCCATTAATCATTTATATGAGGAGCAGGCAGAAAGTCGCCCATGCAGCTCTGGAGAAGGTTTTATGAATGAAAAACAAATTACGGACTTCGCACCTATCTGCTAGCATTCTTAAAAGTCTTTATGTGACTAGAAAATATTTAACATAATCGTGAAATTAAAAACTTCTAATATATCCAGCATGTTTTAGACAGAGGTTGAAAAACATGTGTAAAAAGAGCAGAGCTGTACTCCTTTTAGCCTTCTTGTTTCTGCTGAAAGTTTTGCTCACAACCTGAGGAAACTGCAAACATGTGTTGACATGTTGTAGAAAATAGTTTCCTTTTGAATACTTTGCTTGAGCTAGGTGATTTTAAAAATGGTTACTTTTTTTTTTTAACCTCTATTAAAATATCACATTTCTAATTTTTTTCCCCATAGTCTCTAGTAAACTATTAATATGTTTATTCTTATTTCATCAAATAAAACATGTCTGAAATAAGTTTTCTAGTTCGATTGTTCAAGAAAATTTGTGCTGTGCAGAACTTTATGTGCAGTAAGTACATAAACACAATTTTTCCCAGAGCAAACAAAAGTTAATTTCCGCAACTTTTTTTTATATAGAGCCCAAATTTTTAATTAAAAGCTGCTTTCATCCCAAAGCTTTTACGTTCGTAAGCTCATCAGCCCAAACACACTGATGCACAAAATGGTTGGAATTAAAAGGAGCGCTTTGTGGGAGTCTTTCAAGACTCAAGTGTTTCAGAGTGACAAGAGGAAGCAAAGATTGAGTGATGTGAAGGAACAGGAAGATGTGGGAACGTGTGAGAAAGCGTTGTTTGTTTGCTGCCACAGCTCGTTTGTGTCTTTGGTCTGAGCCTCATTATAACACTGAGGCATGGTGTACGTGTATGCATGCAGAAGTGTGTGTGTGTGTGTGTGTTGTTGCACACTTAGTCTTGCGTAACAATCAGATGTTCAGCTGGGAGTATTGTGAAGTAATATTAGGAAGAGAGAGGAACATGACAGAACAGTATAGGTGAACTTGGAAGAGATGAAGTTATAAATATGTGGTTGCATTAATATTTGAATAGATCAGATTCGTATGATACATAATGCCTCAAAAAGGTGAAATTCGATGAGGCATTACTTCACTTGACTGTTTATATTTCTACACTGACTCAGCCAATTTTCACTGTACAGTTTGCAAATTCACAACTGATTTGTACATGATGCATTGGAGGCACCAGCTTTAATCATCAAGCGTGATTCCCTTTTTATGCATTGAGCTTTGTCTGCATGTCCGAAATCATTCCAACGGTGGATTGCGGCCTTGAATGAAATGCCTCCTTTATGGCATGTTTACTGTTGTAAACTACGTTTCCTCTTGAATTATGGAGATCTTATTAGAGGCTGATCATCACTCACAGCTACACTCCGTGCTGAGAGAGACAACATTTGATATAGAGAGCTTTAAATAAAACTGCCAACATGGTGCGGCCATTGCTGATGGAGCTGGTTTTTTTTCCTCTTTTTGGGGATTTGGGGTGCTGTTGCCAAATGTAAGAGAGGCGTTTATGGATTATTTATGAATGCTTCACACGCTGTCTCAAACACACACTCACTCTTGCTACTGCACACACTGTAAAAACATGAAGTGCAACGAAGGTTTGCTGTTCCACATTCTTGCCAACTTAGCTGAGATTTAACAGCCAAAGTAACCTCGTTAAATCTCAGCTAAGTTGGCAAGAATGTGGAACAGCAAACCTTCGTTGCACTTCATGTTTGTGCAACTTCATGTTTGTGCAACAGCCAAAGTAACCTCGTTCTGTCACATGGTGAACTTTATTATAAGGATGAGTTTCCTATCACTCCATTGCTGTTTTACACTAATCAAAAAGAGACAAAAGTGTTGCTCAAGTTTATTCAACTCTTGGAGGTTTGAGAAAATTAGTAACACAACTTACTGCTGTAAGTTATCGTTCAAAATCTAAAACTCGCAAAATTTATTTGACTTAAAGAGCAGAAGATGATAGACACAACTGAAGGTGGTGCAAAATGACATTTACCTTTCTGCATTTTGATAGTTCTGCTCATGAGTATCAAACCACATAACTCGCACTGTACCTGTAGATGTAAGTGACATTTTGAGTGGTCCTATAAAACAAATTTACAGCTTGTCTTCACGTCAAGCTTTTGGGAAATCTGATAACGCGGCAGAATAAAGTACACCAGCAGACGCTTGTAGGCCGGATGAGGACATCCACATTCCCTCCTCCTCCTCTTCTTCTTCTCCTTCTTAACTAATGCTGTCTTAATCTCCTTAAGCTGTCAACATGACCTAGAAGTAATGATGGGCAAGTGAGAGGAGAAGCTAAAAAAACTCCTGCCAAGAACATGGAAGCTTAGCACAGTTTCAAGCTCTTCATGGAGTTAGGAGGGCACCGTCCGGGCTCTGTTTAACCGTGGCCGTTAGGAAGGTCCAAACTTTGGTTGTTTTCTCTTCACGCTCGACTCAATCCAACCTTTCAAGTCGAACATGTGACCGCCACATGAACCACCGTGGGCCAGACCTTTTCTCCAGATGCAGTGTCACAGTTGGCCTCTCTAGCCGAACAGTTAATGTCAGTGAGCGACGTGAAATGATGCAAGTCAAATCCCAGGGTGACAAGATCGGCAGCAACACTCAGTCTTCCCACTATTTAAACTATATACTCACCTAAAATAAAATTCTAACACAAAATTAATGATAGACTGTTTCTCTAAAAGCTTTTATGACCGAACTTGTTGTTAGATACATCGCTGCTGCCCTGAGGATCTGGCAATGACAGAGCAACACAGCTGTCCTGAAGACGGGCCGCCTGCCCAGCTGCACCAGCTGTGCCTGTCCAACCATCGCTTAATCACCCGAGAAGGAAGAAAAGATGGGGGCTGGAAAGGGCGGAAGGTGGGGCGTAAGGATACAGAATATAAAAAGAGAAGGTTTGTGCCAAAAGTGGGATAAAAAATGGACATAAAGTACTGAAAACGATGGAGGACGGATTTAAGAACTGGATGGTTGATAAAACAAAGTAGTAAGTGGAGGAAATGTCCAGGAGGATGAAGACGGGGTATAAAGGCGAGAGCTTCAAAAAACGGGTGGTGGCGGTGAGGCTGATAACTCTAGGAGAAGCGATTTGTAAAAAAGGAAATAGAGCAGCTTGAGGTGAAGGAAAAATGGCCCGTTCTGAAGAATGATGAAAGGCACAGAGGGCGCTGTGTGAAAGAGATGGACTGAGTGGGAGGGGAGGATGAAGTCAAGCATGTTTCAGGTCGATTTCTCTGCTGGTCAAATCAATACAGCTGCAATCAGTCTTGTAATAGCAAGAGGAGTATGCAACCACACAAAAAGCATAATGCTATATATAACAGCCTCTGTCAGATTTTCATCACCTTCTGGTCTGAGACAGGTCATGAGGTAAGTGTTAAAGTAAGGATGAGAATAAATCGGCCTTGACCTTTTTTATTTAAAGTAAACATTGTTAGCACATTTCTGTTTTTCTGTTTATTGGGCTGCACAGGACTTAATGAAAAATTAAGCACAGAGCTTGGTTTAAAGAAAAACGCTGTATTGCTTGAGGCGTTTTCTGAAAAACGTAAATTATTCAAACCAATTCAGATTGCTCTTCAAGTCTTGGCATGAGGGCACATGAAGAGAAAAGAAACAAAGTTTTAGATATGTTGATGTATTGTGTTCTAACTAGATAAACCATTATGGTTCTCGAGTTTGTCTGAATAAACCCTTTTCTTGAGGGTGACGGTACGGGTCAGGTAAAATGGCCAAGGCTGCAAAATAAACAATTTTGGAAGTGACAAAATATGCTTATTAAAAGGTGCTGCTTAACGAGGCAACATTTGTTTGACTGCTCAGTTGTCACTCTTTAACTATTCCTCAAATTTCTTATGGTCTTTTTGTTTCCTCTCTCTGAAAATGTGACTAACATTTTCAGTTCATCCAACGACTCTGAGAGCGAATCATCCATCTCTCAGGCAGATTTGTGCTCCACTGCTTTAAATTCAGGGCAGAGAAGATGAGTGCGTTTGTCTACATTGTTGAGGCAGGTTGTAGTTCTACTTTTTTTTTTTTTTCCTTTTTTGTGCAACGCTCAGCGACAATGAGTCGACACCAAGCAGTGACTCACAGATTTGTGAATATCAAACTTGACCATCCGGGATAACACACTTGATTGCTGAGATAAATCCGTCTAATCAATTGAAGTGACTCTTTTGCTTAACCTAATCAGTCGGTGGCCATCGATCTGAACACGTAGTCCTGGAAAACTCTGGGATTTTATTGAACTTAATCAGCGTCACTTTCTTTTATTGATTTAGGTGGAAAACTCTAACTGCAGTGGACAAGTCCCAGGATGTATTGCAGCTTTGTAGAAATGCTTATGCCGATTTATTTACATAGAAATATGTGGCTCAGTGGGCTGCGAGATGTATTATTGGCCTCTTTAGTTTATATTTGATAAAGAAACAATGCAATTTTGTCATTGTTTGACTTATTTGTCTTCTTGAGTGAAATAAATGTTTATATAGAGAACAAAGAAGCTGCATGAAACATTTAATTTAATAGATTTTAGCATCCTTTCACATGTTAAAACACATCTTCATAAAATTTGACAGTAACAAAAGAACACCAGGGTTTCTGCCTACAGCTCTGGATGTGTTTTGGTCTGCATTTTCCTCCACCTACTCTTACCTGCCTTGCCTCTTCCCATCTGTCTCCTCCGCCGGTCTGAGGGAGCTTACACGCTCCACTCGGCAACAGATCGAGACAGCTACATCCTCGCCAAATGTCATCTCGCAAGCTTTTCCCCAGACTCCTTCATGGAGAGAGGTTTTTCATGTTCTCACATGTAAGAGAACTGCAACATGACGGCGCCGACTCCGTTTCTAATGATGCTGTGCGTTTGTCCAGATTGGTTGGAGCAATTATTTATCTATGTGCAAAACTATTTATATATATATATATAACTTTGTCACATGTTGTCGTGTTGAAACCTAAATCTTGATTGTATTTTATAAGGATTCGTGTGATAGACCAACAAAGTTATGCATAATTCTGAATTAGATTTTTTTCCACAAAAAGAAAATTTTTGGGCCTTCTTGAGTCTGTGTGTATATATGTATATATTTATATTTATGCAATTATAGCTGCAGATCTTTTGGTTGTGAATGGAGAAGTCCTGTGGACATCAATTTTCAAGTCTTGCAGGATATTCTCAATTATATTTACTTCTGGACTTTGACAGTCACTGAAACTTGATGTTTTTTTGGACCAATTTTAAGGAAAATTTGCTGTAAAATCAGAAAAACATCTGGAGATTTGTTTTATTTTGTGTGAATTTTGCAGATTTGTGAGAAGCTGGAAGGATTTATAGATTTAATTTGGAGTCTAGATGGCCACATAAAAAGTTACAGCGGTCCAGATTTGGCTCCTGGGCCTTGAGTTTGACACCTGTGCTCTATAAATTTATATAGAGTTGGTGTATGACATGAAATTGATGTGAACTGAACATAATGGTAAAAGATTCAAGGGCATAAATACTTTGTAACAACCTATGTTTTAACAGATATAAACACTTTACAAAGATAAAACGAATGTAAACTTTGAAAAGATTCGACTTCTCTTTAATCACCTCAAGATGTCACCAGAAAAGACGGTAATACAATATAATCCACTTCTTCACTCCCCAGTTCTCGCTGCCAGCGTTTTTCTATTTTGAAAACAATAATGAAACTTCACAGAAGGTGAAAAATTGGATTAAAAGTTACTAAAACTCTACATGAGCTTTATTTTGTTTACACCTCCAGTAGAAGTCCTGGAACTGAGTCTTTTTCCTGCTGCAATCCTTTTCGTTTGAACCACCCAAAACCCCCATGTGGTCTGCCAGCTACGGAGCGCCGGCCTCTCTTAAAGAGTTAGCATGGTAATACCTTCAGGAATTGGAATCAGTCAGTGAGGCCAGAGCGGAGTTAAGTCCTCGCTCTGCTCACATCAAAGGGGACAGGCCATCCACAGCAATCTCCCAGAGAGAGCAGAGGATAAAGGGAGGGGAGAGACAGAAAGGAATAGGGGCTGTCATATATTCCCTTTATCACAGGGAATTTTACAGTTCAGACCTGATTCAGCAGGGAATTTTACGGGCTGACCGTAGATGGGCAGCTTCAGTTCAAAAGCGTAGCTCTCTCTCAGCGTTTCCAGAGGGGCGTGTATGTGTGTGTGTTTGTGAAAAACTTAATTTAAAAAGGCATATTTTATCATCCTGGCAGCTTATTGTTTATCAATCCGTCTCTGTGCGCGCTTATTCAAGCACTCCTGTAGCCCTCCATGCAGACTTGCACTTTTAATTGAAAGCTTCTCCGCAGGAGTGGAGACACAGATGATCAATTAATCAATTTATTCTGGGCGACAATTATTTTTGCAAGTCGTTAAATTTGTTTTAGATGACAGCTTTTTCATTTTAATCATTGCACCATGTAAAAACATTTCTGTGCTTTTTTTAAAAATTTTTATTGAAGCGGTCAGTCCACAGGATTTGCTCGTGGAGACGTTTCTCAGCCTGACAGATGTTGTAATCAGAGCATGACTAAGGCAAACACACAAGTTTGCTGAATTAATGAAACATGGTCTGCAGAGATTATCCATATTCTGATTTAATAGAGAGATGGTCTCACCTCGCGATAAGCCTCTTATCTGACTGAGCATCAGTTCAGGTTAAAGCGCCTCATATCCCCACTGGTCTGTGTGAACACTGATCTGGGCTCTTGCAGGACACAGAAACCAGTCCAATGACTTTCTCTTTGGAGCTGTTCTTATGTTAATATTGCAAAAAGTCGCATGCGAGTGCTCGCTTTGAAAGTTCTGACAACTTTCCTGTGATTTTCACTGGCAAAGTGAATAAAAAAAGTCCTTTTGGTTTAAAGGTGAGTATTTGAGATGACAATGGGCATAAATTTATTTAACTACACTAAAAAAGAAAACATCACCGCATTCTTAACACATGCTAAACATTTACTGTCCTTGACAATAGCTTTGAAATAAATATAAAGTTAAGTGAAAAAGAAACTTGTATAATACTTTTCAAAAAAGAAAAACATCTTTCAGTTTTATCCATTCATCCACACGCACCATGAACACAGTTAGCGACATAAAGGTAAAAGGAATTGGTCATTTTCTGATCACATGTTTTGCATTTCATTTATAAATAATACTTAAACCCATTGGATTGTGACTGGCCTATTGCATAATATCCCAATAAAATATAATTATAATAAAAGTCTGTCATCTTAAAACGTGGCTGCAGATAAATATTTTCTGTTCCTCACCGGCCAGCAATTTTTAGTGTGGATGTTGGATACTGCTCTTCACGTATAACCTGGGTTTTTAATATGTTGCTTAAATAAACTTGTTTGAAAAGAATTTTATCACAAAACTATTTTTAGAGAGTTGATCTCCTTATCTGGTTGTAAAGAGATAAAACTGATATCATCCCACCACTATAAAAGGAGCTCCTCTCAGTCTCAGCTGGGGAAATCATGTTTCTCTTTTTCTCAGAAGTTCTGCTATTTCCAGTCTCCCAATAGATCTGTGGCTCTTTGGCATCCAGACTGAGTGGAGACGGTAGAAACCCAAAACTATACAGGACAATTAGGAAAATGTAGAAAAACTTGGTATTTACTCAGTCCAATGTGTCTGCACAACTGGTGATCAGTTGAATAAAAGTTTAGCACATTTTCAAGTCAAATAGAACCAGTTAGTTAAATGTTTGGAACTTCAGCAACCACAAATCTGGCACATCCATTTGATCTGGATTACGTTTGAATAAATTTCTTACCTGCTCAATACTTCAAAACCCTTATCCAGTAACGTGTCACAATGTGGAAACAACATTGCAATAAACTCAAAGTTTTATACCTTTCATCCCTGATTTATCTAATGATATCTCCACGTTATTGTGGAGTTGCCTTGTTTCTAGGGCAAACAAGGCAACTCCTTGTTACATACTCAGTTTTCAAACTGAGTATGAAAATACTCAGTTTGAATAATTTCTCCAGCATCGCCGTTCTGTGCATCTAAAATTGTCTGATTAATGTGATGTGATCTCCAGCTAAGCGGGGTTGTCATAGATTCTTTTTGGACACATTCATAAATAACTTAGAGCGGCCCTAATTAAGCCACAAAGGTACCACTGCAACAAAAATCTATGTAAATGCTGCATGAATATTGCAATTATCAGCCTAAAGTGCCATTAACTATTTCATCTGTTACTTCTTACTACTTAGTGGAAAAAGATTTTATATACAGCATTAAATTTTCATTCCAAGATAATAAAATCTATAAAAATTGGGGGGAAAAAATGAAGGAAACATTTTACTTACCTGTAAAAGTTTTGTTATCCCAATGCACACGTTGTACTCAGCAGAGAATTTATGAGGTACATCTTGCAGCTATCTGGTTAAACCTCCCTAATATTCAGCTTCACAACATTTCAAATGCAATTAGATCTGTTAGCTGTCAAGCCTTTGGCTCGCAGTAAACTCAAACATGATTAAGAAACCAGTTTTTGGATGATTTTAGCAGTGATGTGGTGCATTTGCAGGAAGATGAGTACAACACTACAGTTTACTGCAGTGTTTACGTGACATTCACTTTTGTGAGGTCCACAAGGTGCTATAGTGTTCTTAGAAAACATCTCCATCAGTCTGAGTACTGCAGCTGAAACTGAGGCTCATTAGACTGAGAAAGTGTCTTGAAACATGTTTGTCCTTTTTTTGGTGAAGCTTCAGTTTTCTGTTCTTTAAAGTGGCACCTGATGTGGCCCTTTGCTTCAAGGTTCAATGTTTTGTGCATTCAGGGATGATTGTGATAAGTAGTTTTATTTGAGTTTGTGTCCTGTCTGTCATCTGGAACTGGTCTGCCCTTCTCTGACCTCAGATATCGCAAGGAATTTTTGCCCACATAACTTCCACTCACCGGACATTTTCTCTTTTTTGGACCATTTTCTATAACACTGAGATGATCTCTGCAGATCAGCAGTTCCTTTTTTTTTTTTTTTTTTGAAAAGCCTGCCATCTACTAAGGTTCATAAATCCCCTTTCTTTCCATTTTGGTTTTGAGTTTATACCTTTTAGAATGACTGTTTCCCCAATTGTGTTAAAAACAAACTGAATATGTGTACTTAATAACATACCCAGTATGTTCACATAGGTTTCTTGAGTACATTGCATCCTACAAACAATGTGGCAGTAGCTTAAAATTTGCTCATATCTGTGCACAGAAAAATACATTTGTGAAGTTTTAAACTACCACATTTTGGAGAAAAGAAAACAACCTCAAAACCCTGCAAATGTTCCCTAATGCGCCATTTACAGAAAGAAAACTGGGTAATGAATTGTAAATTTTATTCATGAATTTCATTAAATATCTTAATTTTATGGCAACGCTTTTATGTCTTTCACTGTGCAACTTTTGCAACGTACATGTGGAGCAACAATGTACAGTAAAATTTAAATCTGAGGTAAAGGAGAGGTTGCCTGATCCCTGGGAGAAAAAAATGGGGTCAGATTTGCTGACACTTGCTGTTTGCCATGTGCTTCTCAAACTAATCACAATCATCACTTTTTTTTCCTTTTTTGAGAAGAGAAGTGCCAGCCTAAATGCAAAGTAGTCAGTGCTATAATAAATTTTCTATGTGATGAAGTGTTCCCAGGAAAGAAAAGCTTTCCTCTGCAAACCAGGCAGGACCCGACTGCATTATTTTTAGCCTTTCAAGCTATCTTAGGGAGTTTGTCGGCTCAAACTTGCAGACGGGCGGCAGATTGTTGGCTTCACTGCTTAAAGTTCATCCCACTGAGTGTGCTCATTGAGTTTGTCACCATTGCATCAGGGATAAATCAATCAATTCTCCTTTATCTCCTTGGAGGCAAAAAAGACTCTGGGAATGTCGATGGACTGGTATCATGCATTATGGACCGACCAATTAGGAAATGGAGAAGCAGCTTTGGGTTGGGACAGGAATCTGTGGCAGATTGAAACAGGGAAGGATGACTGCACAGAGAGACAATGCATAAAGTCAGATTGATGATGTTGAAAAATAGAAGTAATGGAGAAAAAAAAAATCATTTCTATGCATGGAAAAAAGAGAGGAATCAATTTGGAAAACAGAAAGCGGTTGATGCAAATGAACAACTTCAGCTTTTTCAGTATTTTGGATGGAAAAAGGTTTTGTACAGTGAAGAGGGTGCTGCTGTTTCAAAATATAGAAGCACCATTAGCACACACAGCCACAGCACAACAGCTTAGATAAACCCACCACATCTGCTGCTCTCTTGTCGGGTAAAAGTGAACCGTTGGAAACGTACCGTAGGCGAGGGGATTAAAACATGTTTAAGGGCAGGGCAGAGGTCCTGTCCACCAGGCCGCAGCATCAACGCCACCTGTAGTTGTGCTGTCCCACTTTTCCGGAGGCTTTAAACCCACAGGCACACTAACACCTGTCTCCCCCGAGGGAAAGGTGAAAACAAAGGACAAGGAAACAGAGTGAGGCCGAGATGCAGAGATTGAGACGTGTAAAATGCTGACAGATGGTGAGAAGATCTTGGTCCTGAGCCATGTGTCTGTTGGTGTGTCTCAGCACGAATGCGGAGGTTTGGCCTCATTAGGAGCTTGTTTGGGTTGGACCGAGCAAGGCTGCCGTGAGAGGGAGAAGGAAGAAGGAGCTAGGAGCGAGCTTGAAGTGCACTGTGCATTGAAATCAGCTTGAAGGCTAATTTCTGCAAAGACTGCAAGAGCAGGACATCAAAGAAATGCGAGAAACACAAAGCTAATGGGCTCGATCACGTGCTTGGACTATTTGGGCAACCTTGGCTGAAAAGGATCATTTTAGAAACAACAGGGATTCGGAGGAAAAGGCTTTGTGGAATCGTGTTTTAATAAACGAATGCATGTACGAAACAATCCAGTTTCATTTTGCATATCAATCATTTAACTTCCATATTACAGAAAATGGTAAGGGATCAAAGAGCTCATGTCAGGCCACTGTTTTTGGATATTGTGACATGGCTAACTAAGCTGGTATTCTGCTAGATTCATCAGCCTTGTACTTTTGTTTGAGGTGTGCCAAAGCTACTATTATGCAGGCGTTGGCTACCTGTATTAAAAGGGAGTAAATAGGTAGAAGAATAAATGCTTGTATTACAAACAAGGTTACTGAGTTTGTCCAAGAATAACTTATTTTATTTTATTTGCCCCAGGTTTGGAAAGGAAGTGCTAACATAAGTCAGGATTTTACCTGCAGTAGACACAGTGGTCAGGATTGCCTTAATCTGTAAAATAGAAAGAAGAATGCTGAGCTGGAGAAACTTTAGTTACTTTTATTTAAAAGTTTTGAACAAAGTTTACTCTGAAACTGTAACGCTGAAGGATTTCAGTCTCTTAATCTTTGAGACTCAGCATCTTTTTCTTGCATGTAAATATTCTTGAACATTAACATAAATAATAATTATATAAAACTTATTTAATCGTTTCATGAGACGTGGTTTAGTTGCTCCAGTAGCTCAACAACTTCATTTTTTTTTTTATTTCTTTTTGCCAACCTCTGCATTTGTCCTGAATACATTTAATTCCTGTAGAAAAGTAGAGAAAAACATTTGGACATGTTAACATGAAAGACTAAATCAACACTGCCGTACATTTGTAGATGCTATCAGGACTCTTGTGTTCAAAGATAATTAAAAAGTTATGCAGGCAGTAAAGTCAGTCTTTTTTTGTACAGAACAAAGTAAGCAGGCTGCTATTTATGCAAATAGTGATACATAATAGTAAATTTGCATAAAATTGAAAAACATTGCAAGTCTTGCCTGGATTTAATAAAGGGTTAAACATTGAGTTTATCTCTGATAGTCAAGTAGTCAAGATAAGTATACATTTTCTTTATAAATTCAAGGCAGAGCTTATAGGTATTTTTATTACACCTATGGATATTCTGTAGACTGCTATAAAGGAGACAAAGTTCATATTCTATACACACACCTGCTTTATTCACTTCCCACCTCTTTTTACATTCCTTAGGGAGGCCTTTGAAACAGTTTGTTCTTATTGGATTTCTAGGGTTTTTGCATCAATATGACCTCTAGGGCACCCTGTGGAGTTTTTGACCACAGCCAGCACTTTGTAACGCTACTTTACAAGTGGACCTACTTTTTAAACTCCATGCACAAAGCTGCAGGTGAGAAGGCACACTCCTCCCACAGTTTTTTTACATTATTCAGTGCTTCACAGTTGGTGGAACTGTCACGCTGGCAAAGGCACGCAAAAAAGATGATTGGAAGACCACATGGGAGTTGAGAAACTTTAAAAATTATTATTGGGAGGTGATGGTAAAATACCCACAAATTGGATTCTGACTGAATTGCTGCTTTGGATCCAGGGTGAGACACGTGCCGAACATCCAGGTCACAAGACATGCCCAAAAAACACTCCCACATTCACTTAAAAGGTATATTTAAGATCTGATATTTGTTTTGAGCTGTGGGATCACTAAGAAAACTGAACTGAAATTCCTGCACAGATAAAATTGCACTTCAAAACAACCAATCAAAATTGGTTCAAAATGTTTCTATTTGATTAGCTTTACATTTTGACTAACACGTCAATATTATTCACCTGTTTATAATTTAAAATTTTAATTATGCAGAATGATTCATATTTTCCTTGTATTGCATTTCTTTTGACTGCTAACAAACTTAGTTTCTCCTAATATTTTTAATGGTTGGAGGTAAAAACTCTTCATTGGTTTTCACATAAGCTAGGGTCCCATAACTCTTCATAACTCCAACCTGCAAGAAAAGCTCAGTAGCACTAAACCATATTTAACTTGAAAATTCTTTAATCTTTGGAAAAGATTTGCAATTAAATCTGCAATTAGTCTCATCTTATCTCGTAACGCCATGCAATTAATCGCAATTGGATTTTACCATCACTTGACAGCCTTATAATTGCTGGTATAAAGACATAAGATATTATCCTTTCTGCTCCCCCCAAACGTCTCTGATTAACAGCAGAAACGGTATCAATGCTGACACTGCAATTACCCCTAATACACCGTTCCACTGCTGACATGTCAGCTGGGACTGTGGATTTCTCCACTGCATACTTTCTGCTCAGTTATGGACAATTTGGGACAAGCAGCTTATCCCACGGAGTATAAAAACCGAAGAATCAGCCTTTTATTTACAACTGTTGGTGGTTGTTGCTGCTGCAGCTGAATTTTCCTGAAGGACATTCATGTTTTATAGTGTCTTTGGCGGACATGTACATTGCCTCCCAAAAATGTTAATACTCTGTAAGGCACATTTTGCTGCTTTATCTCCACCTATCTCAGTGTTTATTATTAGAACTTAATGAAATAAACACAAAAGGCTGCATAAATGTCAAAAAGAAGTAGAATACTAAATGGGTTTCAATGTTTTTTAAATATAATTTACGGTTTTACCAGTCATGGAATAGACCAGGGATGTGATACTCATCTTTATTGTGGGACATGGCAAGATTATGAATGTCCGGTTGTGGTAAAATGTATTGATGAAACTCATTAATAAACCTCTAAAATATGAATAAATAGCCGCTTCTGCACTTGATGAGTCCTTCTTAAAGTTAATAATTTCAAACATTATTACATAGATGTAATTTTGCAGAATACATCAGAAAACTACAGGAAAAGATTATGGCCACTGAAAAAATAACAGAATTATGGCTTTAGTCCCGTGAGGTAAAAAGTCAAAATTCTGAACATTTTGATGAATTATATATTATATATTAGTTCTTCTCAAAATTTCGACTTTTTCGTATTTTTTTTTCTCCGAATTTTCTTTTTTCTCAAAATTACATATTTTTCCTCAGAATTTTGACTTTTGATCGTAGATTTCTGAATTTTTTACCAGAATTATTCTGACTTTTAATTTTCTGAGAAAAAAAAATTCTGATTTTTTTTTTTTCTGTGGCCCTAATTCTCTTCCTTTGAAAACTGCTTTCATTCAGTTGATAAAATACTCCTTAAGCATCCAATGGTTATTTTCAAGGTTCTATTTACATATCCCTGTGGCCCACATAAAACTTCATGGCGGGCCACATTTGGCCCCCGGGCCTTGAGTTTGACACTTGTGGCATATACTTTCAGTTGATTTTAAACCTGGACTTTGACTAGACATGATTATGATTTCACTTTCCAGCTTCCCTGTCTTTTTGTTTGGAAAAGTATCCCCATAGCATGATGCTGCCACCACCACCATTAAGGTATATTGTCTTCTTTCCCTCACAGAATTTTGCATGTAGACACAAAAGTTGAACTTTTGTCCCATCGTCTTTATGATGCTGCTGTTCTCTGATGTTCACTAATAATGCTCGTGTGGTGGTGGTGTCCTGCAGCTTTAGATGTATCTCTGCTTCAACACAGCTGAATCAAATAATGAGGACATAAATGTTAGCAGGCTTCTGTACAACTTGGCAGCATGTTGAGGAGTTATTTCAGCCATTTGATTCATGTGTGTTGCACAAGAGATGCAAAAAAAGCGATCCTCAAGGACTGGAGTTTGACATGTCTGTCATAGAACAGCCGCACTGATATGGAAATAAAATTATACAATGTTCTTTTGTTGGCAGTTATTTGTAGTAAATGTGGCGAAATACAATTACATGCCATCTTTGTAGATTCTTCTTTGCTAAAACATTTGTAAATCTATGTGTCACTTCCTCCCTGTGAGATGGTTCAAGAGAAATGAATACTTTTTCAATATGCCCGGTTTGTTTATGGAGCACAGTAGTTTCTATCCGAAAGCATGGTTGTTTGTACAGGGGTACAAAATTCAATTCAGTGCTCTACAGCTGACTAAATCCCTCTTTTATATTTTACACACGTCTATTTCAGCCAGTGCTCTTGACATGAAAGCCTTTGCAGATAGAAGATGGAGAACTGCCAGAGTTCTAACGGATACACTAAGGTGAGGTGTCACTAAAGAGGCAGACGGCTGAGGCGACTAAGTTAAATGCCCGAGCATATGCACAGACCTGGGTCAAAAGCACATTCAGAGAAACTTTTGAGTTCACAGAAACTTTCCAAATGATTTCTGCTGAGAGGGGAACATTTGGGACATACTTTTTTTGTGACCGACTCCTCAGCGGATCCGACCCGATGGTGTAAATCCCTCACATCTGGTGAGGTTAAACTGAAACCATCAGTCTGTGCAGAAATAAAGTCACTAATTTTTGAAATAGGAGACTTATTCTGGTCTATTTGTAACCCTTTAAAGATGCTAACATAAGATGACAGAACAATATTCCTCAGTGAGTATTGCTTAGCTGTCCAATTCACAAGGACCAGGACCCCTGAAACATAATTTCTGTGTAATCTCTCTGCTTATAAATGCAAGGATCTAAATCTTTAAACTAGCTTCATGGAGCAGAAATAACTCAAAATTTATGTCCATTTTCTAATCAAAACCAGCACTTCCGTAATACTCCAGTACTGACTGTTTAATGCCTTTGTGGAGATGCTTTCTCATCATCTTTTAGTTTTCACCGCCTGGAGCTTCGTATTAAATCGTTTACCCATATGCTGCAGACGACTGCCAACGCACACACGCAGACACACACCCATCCTGAGACACAATCTCAGGATTAAAGACACAATCTTTATTGTCCCAGACCACATCTTCTTTCGCAGGGCCACAGGAAGAAGGCTTTTATGCAAAAAGGACCCCAGTGTGCCAACACGGAGAACCATGCGTTCATGCATATGTTCACATCTGTGTATGCGAGCACAAGCTCTTTCTACCCAGTTTGTGCCCCTGATCTAAAATGAGCTAATTGCGAGAGAGATTTTGCAGAGGTTTCCATTATAATCAGTCTTAACATCCTCTAATTTCTATTAATTAAACACCATTTAAAAAACATAAAATATGTGCTCATTCCTGGCAGTTTTTGCCTCAGCCACTCTTGCTCCAATGTTGCTCAGCAGCAAGAGACTAAATGGACTAAAACTTCAACAGTGAACAAAATTTGAGAAGCATAATGGTGATATAAAGTCTGAAACATAACATTCATATTTTTTACAGGAAAAACAGCTTGAAGTGAAACAACAGAGTGCATAATGCATGGTGAGATTAAAACTAAATGTCTAATTTTGACATATTTCATAAAGAAATTACACGATTTGAAAAGGTTTTTATACCCTGAAGATTTATCCACATCTTGTCACGGCAACCACAAACTTAAAGGTAGTTTACTGGATACATATTTTATTAGTCAGACCATCAAAAGTGCATAAATGTGAGGTGGAAAGAAAGCAAAGCATGGTTTTGATCTGTTTAACTACCTCCGTTCTCCCTGAGTCTAGCCAGATTTTATGAGACAGCCATATTGGATTTCAAGATTTGGCTTGGAGACAAAACTTCTGACTTGCACATTTGAAATTACGTCAGGGACTTTTTCGGTTAATTATTCTAACTTTAGCGCATAATTATCAGACATCCTTGAACTAATCTACCATAAAATACACTTAAGTTTGTGGTTGTGAAGTGATAAAATGTGGAAAGAGTTCAAAGGGTGTGAAAACTACTGCAAGGATCAAAAATTGTAACATCGGGTTCATCCACTGTGTTTATGTTTCCTGTTTAAATTGTAACTGACTGCATGTAGGGCGCAGTGGATTTACTTCATCAGTGTGACTGAGTTCGACAGACAGCCAGAATCTAGGGCTTCCACAGATGTGTCGGCACATTCAGTGTGCAACCACAAACCCACTGTGACTCGAGACGTGTACCAGGATCCTGTCATCCGTGGCAGCTCTGTCCATTTCGGGTCCATCGCTGAATCACAGTGAAGAAATCCTTTCCGTTACTGCTGACAAATGTAACTCATGTCAAGATTTTTCAGACACCAAAACAGACACAGTCTCCACATTCACTCACATCCTTTCTCCTCATGTCTCTGACGCCACACTTTGATGGGGAAAAAAGGAAGCCTCAGTTTTTGACCACGACAGGCTGGTTTCAGAGAACTTGAAAGGACAGAATTGCTCCAAGTTTTAAACACAAAACCTGTTTTTTCTTTCAAAATCTCAGTTGTTCATAATGGGCTTTTCCATTCAATTTGTGCTCCAAGTTCTACATTTGGATGTCTTTAAAATATATTTATTGTTAAATAATAACCACTTGGTTTCTTCTGTGGTACAAATTGCATAGCTGGTAAATCAGAGGTACAACAGCAAAATAGTAATAATTATGAAAATTAATTATCCTTTGTCTGCTGTGGGAGAAAAATAAACAGCAGCTGTTTGCAATAGCTTTTTTTTTTTTTTTTTTTTTTTTAAAGAAAGATGTGTTAAATTTTGCTTTAACTTTTCACACTGCACTGTTCTGATAAAAAATTCAACATTTAGAGCTCATAAATATATTACGCCTCTGCACTGGTTCCTTTAAAGATTCAGCTTAGAAGGTCGGCCGTTACACAAAGGCGATAAGTGTAGAATATGAACAGCATTCAAATATAACGGCAATAAAAAGCTATGCATGAAACTAATACCTAAAACTACTACTTAATTGTTTCATTGCAAATGCAGTGCTATCCTGCTCTACAATTAAGTGACAAAGAGAGGAACGGTTTTGAAGAGAAGAAAATAATTTTAAAGCGTTCTCAATGAAACCATCTTAAAAAGGATTTTCAGATCACTTTGGAATAAAAAAAGAAAACAACCAGAGATCAGGGAAGCATAGAGGCTTCCTTTTTCTACCGTGTAGAAAAAAATAAATAAGTTTGTAACACATGCAGTGGAAGGGTCCCCTTCAACAGATGCGGTACTTTATTAGTTTCAGGATTTTATTCTCCGAGCCAGCAGTGCATAAAGCAGAAATTCTCCAGATCATCACCTTATTGTTCAGCATCTGCTCAGGCTTTTCTCATCCCACATTCACATTCAGTAGAAAATGTTGCCACATGCTGAACTCGCAAAACTTCTGTTTATGTTTCGAAGCAAAATGGCCTCAACTCCATGTTATCTCTATGCAGTGGGAAGCCACACAGTTAAGCAAGATTGATGTTAAATCTTTTAACAAACATTTAAATAAACAGGCTGAAATGGTCAGTGACCGCATTCTCTAAACGCCAAAGAAATCCAGCAAACATTGCAGGTATTTCAATTAGATTTATACCAGCCTCAGCCTCCCTAATTGTTTTTACTCGCTGTACAAGACTAGAGATAAAGAATTCTTTATTACTGCATCACCAAAGAAATAAAGATATTCAGCTGCCACACTTTCATTGTGAGACTGTTAAATGCTTTTGTGTCTTTAAGTCTTGAAAAAATGGAGGATTTTGAGGATTTTTCAGCAAATAAATTTTAGTTGAACAATACCAGTTTGTCCTCTTGTCATATCTTATAACAACATATCTGTTTTGCTTGTCTGTCTTTTGCCACAAACTGATATTTGAGCCTTTTCAGCCACGTCTGCCTCTTAGTAATTCAGAGCTTTGGATTGAAGCTTGCAGTCAGATGGGGACTTTGTCTGAATTTGTTCAGTGTCTGTCAGGGTTGTAGCCAGATGCTCCAGCTTCCTTGCATTCTCCAAAGACTTGCATGTTGCTTTTGTTGGGAATCACACATTGGCTGCAAGCATGAGTGTTAGCATGCATAGGCTGTCTCTTTGTGCTAAAAAGCCCTTTTAAGTGCTGGTAATCTGCCTGGGGTTTTTGTTCCGTGGACCCGCTGGGAACGCGTCAGGCCCCAACTACCCTTTGCAATAAAGCGAGTCAACTTAATAAATGAACAGATCGATGCACCAGGCGGTGGTGAAAAGTCAAGCATTTCAAACACAATGTGTAAGTCACAAGGCACATTTTTTCAATCCATCAACGTTTGCTTTGAAAACACACCTCTGTAGAAAATAAATAAAAGCAGTCAGTGTGTGTTTTTTTTTTTTTTTAATGGAAGAGATGCATTTGATTCCCAGGTGTTGGTGTTAATTGCTCAGCATCCGTGCATTGTTCATCCTACAGGGTCACGGGGGACTGGTCCCGATCTGCAGCAGTCACTGGGAGAGAGGCAGAGTACACACATTACTCTCGTACGAGCTAATGTTAGGAGAGGCAAATGTTTTATGTTGCTGAAAATGCTGCAATGGTAAATGTTGTAATTGTTTTTATTGATGTTGTGCAATTATGGAAACATTTCATCTACAACTTAGCCTTTTAGCAAAACCCACATTATTTATTAATTAATTTTTTACAGGGATCTGTTAAACTTGGGATATCCTCCCACTGTTGAATAAAAGTTATTGAATTAAAGGTTAACTTTTTCTAAATTCCCAGGTTGGAGGCTACAATGTTGCAATGTAAGATTAATTTCAGACTTTCTACATATGTTTACCGGGTTGCCAATAATTGTCAACGGTGTCATAGATTAATTATTTTTTCAAAAATAGTCTCCTGTTGATATGATATTGTGCACACATCTGTTACATCTGATTTGTCTCTATGGGGTCAAAACATTTAATATAAAATGCAACAGATCCAAGTTTACAGTCAAAGTTAGAGATTTGAATTTTAAATTGCAGATTAGATTTGAAAATGCTAAGATTCAAATCTTGAGAATAGTGTCATCCTTGGCCAAATTTCTGAAAGCTTTTGAAATCTCAGGCCAAAATGATGCTGCTTCAATGGCCATGGATGTAACCAAACCTACAATCGTAGAAGATACTGGAAACTTTAAGAAATTAGGTCACTCTATAAGATAATCTGAACTGTTGTATTCAGATGAAGTCAGTGCACAGCATCACACTGTGGGCTTTGCATTAGATGGATGAGAGCAACATTTAAAGACTTGAGACGCTGAGATCCCCATGAGCAACTTTTATTTCGTTTAAATTTCCTTCAAAGCTTTGTGTCAACGGCTGCTTGAAATTTTTAAGAGCTGAGTAGCGATTCTCAGCCGCTGAGATGTCAAAGAGCCCTCATCCACCTCATCAGCATGTACTCTAGTTCTCTGGAAAGGGCCACTGCTGTTGGTGAACAGGAGTGGGATGGAGGCAGGCACCCCGTTGACACGTCCTCTTTTTATTGCAGTGCAGCTAAAACATCTCTGAAATTCCTAGTAGATATCCCAGCAGTAGCCTACTTAGTGTGAAAAACAGACTCTTACCTTAGAGGGTAATGAAAAAGGGACCCGCCAACATTTTAGAGTTGGGCCACCTTGCCAACATTGTGATCAAAAAATTGATTCTTCACACAAATGAAAGCTATGAACAGTGCATCATGCAATTACCAGAAAAAGCAGCGGAGCTTAAAGCGGATGAAGCTTTTCCTCCGCCGCCACCGTCAGTGAAATGTTGATTGCAGCACCGAAAGGTGCTGTGATGTGTGCTGCTGTCAGACGCTTGAGCTCCCTTGATCCTGTGTTCATGGTGCTGCATGCCAAGCAGTTGGAGAACATCCTATGGATTCTACCTAACCTTAACGTGTTGGAGTACTTCACAACATTGCAAACCCCAGCTGAATACAGACCCTTTGTGGAGGGGATGATTAGAAAGAACAAAACGCTGTTCCCTTTTCAGCTCTGCTGCCGTCCCTGCTGTGGCAGATGACTGAGCTATGAAGAAGAAATCTGTTAGGTCTTGATGAGCTTTTGAAATCAAGTGTGATGCATGGAGTCGAAAGCGGGGGTTCCTGGCCACCTACGTGCGCAGCCTTTCTTGCGGTCAAATGATACAATTTAGTGCCGTGAGAAAAGTATCTGCTCTCTCACATGCTTAAGCATTTCAGATTGTGAATCACATTTTAATGTTAGCTAGAGATAGGTAGAGTAAAATACAAAATATTATTTGTTTCCAGACTAATAATAAACATTCAAACCAACCTGACCAAATGTGCAACCTTTGCAGCAACAACTGCGTACCCCTCATGTTTTTTTGTTTTTGTTTTGAGCAAATGTGGACCATGGATGTAATTGCTGTCTTTTATCTTTGAGATTGTTGAACTTTGAACAATCTTTAACTGAGCCAAGTGAGACTTCAGACATTGTTCAGGATCTTTTGTGATCTCCTTGATGAGTCGTTGGTCCTTACTTGTAGTACTGTTGGTAACTCGGTTACTCCTCCTGATGCTCATTTATTTGTGGCTTTTCTTAGGGTGTATAATATGTTCCCTTTTGAGATATTTTGTGATTTTGTACTGTCTTAAAGTAGTTCCTTTATTGATAAAGTCTAGTTGTAATTGGATCTGAGTGTAGAAAATTAAACTGATCATGATTTAACCAGAGAACCAATTGCTTTTTCAAACAGGATCAGGATGGTTTGGCTAGTTCTTTGTCATCAGTAAAGACATTTAAAGACAGTATTTATTTTTTTATTCGGGTTATGTTTGTCTATAAGAAGAATTTCTTAGTTGTTCTTAAACATTACACTTTTACCAAAACCCCCTCAAAATAAAAAGAAGAGTTGCGTAAGGAGGAAAAACCTTTTCACAGCACTGCAGTTTTTAATGTCTGAATTAACATTTCCTAATTAATCTGGTAAAACTGAAAAATACCAAAACCAAAATGAAAAAAACATGGTGCATCATGAGAGCTTTCGCCCTTAAATCTGTGCTGTTAAACGTGTGAAAGTATTTCAGCTTAGGTCAACATGCTCATCCAACACCGTCTTGGCTCAGTGCAAACCACATGAACCAAAATAACTCCAAATTTAATTATGCATATTCTACTTATGCAAGCAAAACCACAATTACTCATCAACATGGCAGCAGAATGTTGCTTATGAATCATGTGTGTTTTGTAACTCGCTCTTTCTGTTAAGCTCATCATTAACATGCATCGTGACAACAAATCTGAAGCAACCATTCCTGTCCTCAACTGGAGCACTCATCATTCAGGTCACTGGTGTGTCTTGGCCATCTGATCCTAAGTAATAACACTGTGGAGTTTCTACTGTACAGGATATAATCAAAAAGTTTTTTGGCAAGGCAAGCTATGGGGATGAATTTAAAACAACTCTCTAAAAATGCGTATTTTGACATTTGATGGCCTGCAGTAATGGTCTCTAAAGCTTTCAATGTTCTCTTTCTGACAAATGTTTTTAGAGGATTGTTTTTGCCCATGTTTTCAATCTCCACCACCAAATAAGTGAATTTACAACATGGGGTTTGGATTACTCCACCCTCTACACACATTGGCACCCACGGTACGCATTTATGTCAGAAAACCGTAAATTAAGTTTTTATTTTATTGCAGCAGCAGAGTCTTGCAATTAATCCAGGCATGTAACTCACTGGGGGAAAATACAAATTAAAGAAATTGTTTTTTTTTGTTTCCTATCTTTTTTTTCAAAATCAATAGTGCAAGCAGTTGGCACCCTGTAGTTTGTACTTTGAACTCTCTTTTTCCAGCAGGACAGCACAGAAATCTTCTCTTTTAATTAAAAGAGAGCATACAGATATCTTACAAAAGGTTAACTTCATTTCTGATGGACCTTTTCTACGTTAAATCTTAAGTTTATGTGTCCATGCCATGCAGGATCTGGTGCCTACTCTCTTTGGAAATGAGGCGGTAACCCTCGAGAGGTTGCCATAATAGAGCAATAACTAGACACACAGGACAAACAACCATGCATAAATGTACAGAAACCAATTAATCATACAGACATGTTTTTGCATTGAGAGAGGAAGTTGGAAAACCCAGAAATATACTACACATGCACAGAGAAAAAATGAAACTCCAGGCAAAAAGACCAATCAAACCCAAACTTTCTTCCTTTGAAGCAGCGGTGCTAATCACTGCCTCACCATGAAATGTACATTTAGGTTGAAAGCTTTTTACACAGTTTTACCAGGAGCCCTGATAAGTGTGAAGGGAGGTGCAGTGTAATCATAATCAGAGTTGTGGTGGTGAAAATTACCGGCAAAGATTCTGATTCTGTTACGTTCTAGTATCAACATGTCTGACTTGCTCTGCGCTCATCACATATCAGCTGAAAGATTCAAAAAGATCAGCATTGACAAGTTAATGGAAAGCACTGCTCACATCAACAGAAAAACAGTATGAAGTGTCAACACTCACCAAGATGTACTGACTATTTCCCACTGAATCTTGTGAAAGAGCTGCTTCTACTGTATGTTCACAGTCTGTTTCACTTGCTGATCTTTGGGGGATATTACTCAAAGGTGGGATTTAAAATTTAAGTCTGCAAAATAAAAGTTCAGAGGTGAAGAGGATGAGAGTTTTGAGAGGATGTAGAAAGTAGAGTGTATAGCGGAGGTAGGGTAGAGTAGGATTATGGGGGGCTTTTCAGTACTGGGCAGGAAGGTAACAGGTCATTGTGGGATTTGATTTCTGATCGGGATCTGGACAGAACATGCAACAGAATTGTGGATGAGAATCTTAAAACAAGGAGTGAGAGATAGGCAAAGACCGCTGGTAATGTGCAGAATAAAGTGAATTTAGACATATGTTTATGCAGCAACACTGAGAATTCAACAAGAGAGGAAAGACGGGCATTAATAGTAAGATAGAGAAAAAGACACTTGAATGAATTAGACCTACTCGTCATTTGTTGGTCTGTAATTAAAAAAAGAACATTTATGTGTAATGAAAGTGTATTTTTTGTTACCCAATAAAAGGTAAATACTCAAAACAGAAAGAAGGGATACCAAAACTGACCCCAGAGGAGCTCCAAAAGTAATTGGGAAGGGATTTTATTAGTGTGTTTAACCAAATATTGATAATTATAAAGAATGGCAAGAAACAGTACCTAAAGCAGGAGTCAGAGTAAAGATGAAGAATACTCTAAAAACAAATATTAGCTGCAATCACTGGGCTGTTTCTGACCTTAAAGCTGTGGAATAAGTAAAAACTTGTTAAAAGTTGATCATGAAAGTGAAAAGTAAAAACTTGTTAAAAGTTGATCATGAAAGTGAAAACTGTGTGGAATAACAATGAGACCTTTTGAATTCAAAACATCTTCAGATCATAGAAACGTGAACAGTAGACAATAAAAGTCAGTGCTTTAAGCTAAGCAACAGGCTTATTTCACTCTATAATGAGGTTTAATTCAGTTAGTTTCTTTGGAGCTGTTGATCCAGTTTGATACAATTTTAAGAATAATAAATATGTAGTTCAAAACATGTTTGATCTTTTTTTAAAAGACTAGATTTCTACGAGAATCAACTGTAAACATGTCCAAACATCCAAAAGCTTAAATGAAACATTTGCTCTTTTATGAGGTTCTATTTGCAAATCACTATTCTTCACAGCTTCTTTCCTGAAAAAAGGCTTTTGCTTACTGTTGCATCACTGGGTAGTTTGACCTTCACTGTGCAGAATGATGTATGCACAGAGTTCAGACATTCATCATTTACAAGCAAGTGAAGGAAGGAGGAGGGAGTGGAGCAGGGCTGGTTCTCATGTTCACCAAAAATTGATTAATTAATTAATTCAACATGTTTGCACAGGAGCATGTTCCGAACAACATAATTCGCTGGCCTCAAATTATATACAATGCAACATTGTGAAAAAAAATACTGCTTTTAAAATGGGCAGGTAACAGGTTCAATTATTTATGTTTTCCAGAAAATGTAAAAATCTTGTGAAATTATCATTGCATAGGCCAATAAACCCTGTCATAATTAAACAAAGGACCTGTCAAAATAAGAGTCAGGAGCACAGCTCTGTGCTGCTGCTGAAATGAGAGGGAGCTCTTTTATTTATGAGTTTTGCTTTTGGCATGATGGATCTTTCCACTGTCACATCTCCATCAATTACTACATCAAATGAAGGAGAAATGTGTCCTTGAGCTTCACACCAAAGCTCAAGATGTTTTATTAAAATGTGAACTGTCCTTGTGTATTTAAAGAAATGAATTGTAGCGCAGAGGTACAGCATGTAATGCTTGTTTTAGGTAGAGCAAAGATAAAATACAGACTCTAAGACTGATATTCTTGTCAGCTTTTTTCCCCCCTTTATTTCTCATCAGGAAAAAAAAACAACACATTTTCAAAGATAAAAATAAATTCTAAATATATCTTAGCACTAACTGTTAACACTCTGACTTCAGTATGATTCTCATTTTCACGGTGCACAGTCATTGTGCACTTAGCACTGCCAATGCTGCCATTTTAAATATGCTTCTGTTCAGTTCATTTGTTCCTCTGTTGCTCAGTGTGTCTCCCTCATAAAGCAGAAACAGTATCCTCAAAATAAGCTGAAGAAATACTCAACAGTTTTCTCATACCTTTATTCTTTTAAACCTCTGCTGACACCCAGTTAGAGGGTTTGATGTATTCTGATTGTATACAGAGAAATGATAAAATGTTTCTTTCAGGGGGAATAATTACCTGATTTTCAATTTGTCTCAGACTTAAGTAGGTAAAATGAACTCTGTTTCTATTTGACCGTATAGTAAATGTTTAATGTGTGAAATTTTAGGATTTTGTGCTAAGAGAACAAAATGTATGTTGCACTGTTAAATAAAAAGAAGACGCTATTGTGTCTCATGATGTATGTTTCACTTAAAACTGTTTCCCAGCTAATTTACTTAATTTAATACAAAATAATAAAATATTCCAGTAAATGTTTAAATATTTACTGAACTGTCTCAGTTGTCTATCAGCAGAAAATAACGATGCAGGGAGATAGTTTAAGAACCCAAATAAAGTTTTAACCACTCTGTCCTGCAAATTGTTCTTTTCCTATTACCGTATTTTCCGGACTATAAGTCGCAGTTTTTTTCATAGTTTGGCCGGGGGTGTGACTTATACTCCGGAGCGACTTATGTGTGAAATTATTACCACATTATTATATCATATCACATGTAATTTTCTACACTAAACCGCCAGAGGGCGCTCTAGGCCTGTGTTGATAATGTGTGTGGTAGAAGCTATGTCCGGAGTTAGCCGAGTTGTTTACAAGCGACACCGAAGATGAAGATTTAGTGATTTGGAGCGACACGGATGGTTTGGTAAACGTGTTAGCATGTTATTTATGCTATAGTTACCTGAATAACTCTTAATATGTTATGTTAACATACCAGGCACGTTCTCAGTTTGTTGTTTGTTATGTAACGTTAGCATACCGTACAATTATTCAGCCTGTTGTTGCTTCTATTCTATTTTTATTTTTAATTGCCTTTCAAGATGACGTGTGTGTTCTTTGACTGAACACACACGTCATCACGTGACACACGTCACGTCACATGCGACTTATACTCTGGTACGACTTATAGTCCGGAAAATACGGTACATGCTTTGTTTAATTCTTTTTAAACAGGTGTTTTTGTTAAAAGTATTTATAAAACGTTATAGTGTTGAAAGCAGATTTCGTAAATTCCCCATCTTACAATCAGGAGATCTGAAGTTGCTTATGAAACAGCAGATGCCATTTATACATTAAATGCTATTTGAGGGGTGATTTTATGTGTGAACCTGTCATGTTCCAGTGCTTATCAGATATTTTTTATTGCTGTTAAAACTTGAACTTTTAAAGGTTTTGTCTTGAATTAGGCTGATTTAGCCTAAACTCTCAGGAGTTTTGAACATGCCACTTAAAGCATTTTAATTGCATGCTGGTCTCCATGTGTCCGCCTTCCAGTCATGATGAAAATGTTGTTTTTCTTCTAAGTGTTCCAAGACAAAAATGGCTCAAAGCTGATCGAGTTACCACTGTAACAGTACACAGTTTGCTGAAAAGCCCCAGTGCTGCCCCCAATTCATCCACTTCTGTTGATTTCAATGGTTCTTTTACATTTGTGATGCGCCACAACAAAACAGGGAACAAGTTGGCAGAACACAAACAGAAAAAATATAACTTTATTTAAAAAAAAATATTTTCCACACCAGATTAGATGAACCAAGCTCAACGAGTTGCTCACAAATTGAACTAAGGCGCATCGCTATGGCGTCGCTATTGCTGTAAAATGCAATATGTCTTTTCCGACGCCGAAGCCAATCCACCTTCAGACATTGAATCAGCACAAGATGAAGCGACCACACTGCTTTGGATAACATTCCAAGCTGAAGATGAGGAAAAGGAAGAAAGTTGTTGACTGGTGGCGGAGAAGTCGGAGCGCAACATATCAGAAGCTGTCGCCACAACAACATTCAAAGAAGACCGACTCTAATTCCCCAAATGATACACATCAAATATACGAGTCATAAAATACATTTTTTACACTAAACTTTGTGTAAATTACAGAAAACAGCTTGTTGAAATTGTTTGGACTTGGCTGTTGATGTGATCAGTGTTTTGATTAAAAAAAAAGAATAAGGGAAATGTTTTGTACTTTGGGACTGCATAACTGTGCAGAAAAATGAGAGAATCCTTAGTGTGCCATTGCCTGAAACCCTTGCTTAACTTCTTAGAGGAACTTTGGGCCGCTGGGGAATTAAGTCGCCCTTTGCCTGTTGGTGACTTGGGAACACAGATGAAGCTGTAAAACGCTTCAGATGATGTTCCACCAGTTTCATGTTATCCACCTCCACCACATATTTCCTTCTGCAGAGTTTGAAATATTCAACAGGATTTGCACATATTAGGAGATAAATTACCACTACTACGTATCATTTACTCCAAACCCTGCCTAGTAAACGTACAACTTGATCTGTTTATCTGCTTTTGTCCCTTTAACAATTTAAGCCTCCACCATTTCTGTTGATGTGACAGTGCGTCTGATGGTGCCTCATTGACCCCTGTCTGTTGTTCTGTTTTTGGCTTCATCATTTCCCTCCATCCTGCCTCTTTTTCCTCTGTTTTTCCCCTGCTCTGCTGTTTAAACCGTCACAGCAACCCGTCAGGCTCTCAGCACACAGGTAGGCTCATTATTTTGCAAGGCCAGCTGGTAATTAGCGGTACTTTAACAAGCTTGGGAATTGCTCCGAGTCCCACCCCTCTTCACCTCTTCTTTTCTCTCAGCGTCGCCGCTCTCTCTCCCCTTCAGCTGCACTCTTTCCACCATCCCAGCCGCTCTCTCTTGTGTTCCAGTTTCACATTGCAGCTGAAATCAGGTATCAGATAAACGCTACAGATTAAGTAGCTTTAGTTGCTGAGCCCCTGCATCCTCTTCTGATTGCTCGATTATCATGCAGCCATTCTAGGGCTGTGTCCTTTAAATAAAAACAGAGGAGGGAGTTTTCACTCTATCATATCATATCTTGCTTTTGTTTGTCTCAGGCGAGCCACTCCGCGCTGTTTACTTGATGCTTTACCACCTTCCTTTTTCAATCTGATCTAATCTTATTGCCTTGTAACATTCTAGTATTCAGCTTCATCATGCCCCCCTCTCCTCCACCACCACCTCCTTGAGGCTCTGCTTGCTATGCGGCTCACACAGACCTGTCTAATTACGGTGCAATGGAAAAAACGGAGAGATGGAACAAGAAAAGAACAAGACGCATCCATCTCTCCACACCTGTCTTTAACTTTATTTAGTCTTCTATCTTTACCTCCCTTCATTGCGCGCACACACACACACACACACGCACACACAAATGCAAACAGGCTTTCAGTTGCGTGCTGGGCTCATATCGTCCAGATGGGCGAGGAAGCTGACAACATGAGCTGTTGTCATCAGCAGATTTGAGAAACTGCTATAAAGAAAAACAGGAAAGGCAGGAAAGAGAAGTGAGCCTGATTTATGGGCTCAAATAAACAGGTTACTGTAGGTGACATAAACGCACCGGCTAGAAAAAGTGTTCACATTTCACACTTTTATCACTCTATAATCACAAACCTTGGAAAAGAACCAAGATGTTCATATATATTTAGCAACCTTTACTCTGAAATCCCTAAATAAAATCCCATGCAATTTGCCTTAGGAACTCACCTAATTGGTATAAGAGGTGCACCTTAACGTAATTTGATCCCAGGACAAATCCAGCTGTTCCTGGACGGCCTCGGAGGTTTATTGGAGAACTTCAGAGAGCAAAGATCATCATGCTAGCCAAGGAACACTCCTGACATTTCAGGGATACATTTAGGGAGAAGCTGAAAGCAGAATTATGTTAAAAAACAATATCCCAAGCTTTGAACATCTGATGGAGCGCTGTTCAATTTATCACATAAAAATAGAAGGGCCAAAGAAAACAGTTATTGAAAGAAATTCATAAGAAGTTCAATTTAACATTTGGCACAAGCCAGCAAATATGTGAAAGAAAGAGCTGTGGTCAGATTAGAGCAAAATGGTTCCTTTTGGACAAAGAAACCACAAAAAAAGTATCAAAATGTTTAAACAACCTTTGCTCTTCAGCTGCTGCCTCAGAGCAGGCTAAAGCACTACTGCAAACATATTAACTCAAAAATAGATAAAACCAACACTGTAATTTATTAACAAATTACATCCATAGCAAAATATGGTAGTGAAAGTGTGAGGCTGTGGTGGGTGGTCTTCTTTAGCAGAGGCTGGTCAGAGATAGGAAGTTGGATAAAACTAAATACAGGACTAACCAGGAAGACAATGGCTTCAAAAGACGGGATTGTGGCAGGAAAATGTGCAGAAACATAACACGAGTTTTCTTTGAACTATTTTGTTTCTCTAAAGAGTGAACAAAAATTCATGCCACGCTTTTCGGATTATAATTTTTAAAAAGCATATGTCACTTTTCAGGTAGATGTTATGTATTCTTTAAGTACAAAGATCCCATCATTATACACTGAATTTTGCAGTTGTAAAACAATACGGATCATGCAAATTATGTCAGTTTGTGTTGTATAGATACTTTATAATTACTTTAATTTGTTTTTTGACTCACACAGCTCTGGATAACCAGGAGGTTTTCAATGGGGTTCGGTGCAGTGGGTTCTTAATATTTTCCAGAGCTGTATGTACTTTTACTTAAGTGTCCTTGAGCAACACACAGTGTCTTTGCCACCTCCAGGGATCCTGCTGTGTTCTCAGCTCCCTCTGCTGACCTTCTAGTGCAGAAGAGACGGTGAGAAGTACAGAGAGTATCCCTGCAGGAATGAATGAACTCCCTCTATTAAAATGAGACGCCTTACAAGTTTCTAAAGCCCTGCTAAGTGGTGTTTTCCAGTGAAGGATCCAGATGTGCGTTGAACCTGCTCCCATTGCCTTTTGAGCTCACATGGCACCCGAGCAGCTCTGCTTCCTTGGCCTTTGTTACAGATGGGAGACCGCAATTAATTTAGGCTGCTTGGTTGGGGCTGGTTGCCATGCCGATTGGTGATCAAATCACACCGCGCTTTTATAACCTCTGTTCCTCTCATTGCTGCCGTTACGCTACATTTAGCCCAACAGGCAGCTGTTATTGTGTTTCTAAGCCTGTATTTGCTGTGAACAGATGACATGCTCTCCTAATAATGCTGCTCATTTATTTCCGCAGAGGAGGACGTGTACTGTAAGTGAAACTAACCAACTGCTACATGAGAAACAGGAAAGACAAAAGCAAGACATTTTTCCCTAATCTACCTTTTAGTGGTGTTCATCGGTAAAAAGGCCATAGGACATTTTTTATTCTTTTCTTTAAGAGTTTATTAAGATCTTTTAACATGATAGTTTGAAATACTTCAAGAAAATCCTGGGCTCATCTGACAAATAACTTTTTAAATCAAATTGATACATCCTGTTAATGCCCTGGTTTTCTTCAGGTATAATGGATTCCTCTTAAAATGATACACATTAGGTTCACAGGTAATTCTTAATCACCAGTTCTGTCAATGTTGTCTTCCAAAGTTAAATGGACTGGACTAATTTAACACTTTTCGGGTCATAACTACACAATGTTCTTTAGTATCACATCCACCCAGTCACACTCACACCGATAGAGAGATCGGTAGGCGACTTACAGTTAAGGACTTTTTGATTACAATATGGCTCCTCTTTTTATATTAATTTATGTCCTTTTAATGGTTCTATACTGATTATCACAACTCATTTATGCCTAAACAGACCACATGGGTTTTTCTAGTGAGAAATGTTACATTTTGTCTGAATTTAGATTAATGTTATGTATTTTTGAGATGTTCTGGAAAACTATCCAAAATGTTTAACAGCAGAGTTGGATAGTAACTAGTTACATTTACTCAATTATATTTGAAAATATTTACTTTTAGGAGTATTTTTACCATCCCAAACTTTAAAAAAAATACTTTTTTGTTTTCTTCTTTTGCTCTTTCCTTTGGTTTGTTGTTTCTAAATTGTGTAAAGCACTTTGATTTGCCTTGTTGCTGAAAATGTGCTATATAAATAAGATTACCTTACTTTACCTTTTTACTTTTGCATAATTTTATTAGGACGTATCGTTACACTTACTTGAGTAAATTTTCTGAAACCAGAAAACCAAAAAACCACCAGACACACATTTGCAGTTTGTGTTAAAATTTTATGTTTTATAGTGAAAGAAACTGATTTGAAAAAAGATTTGTTTTGCATGTAATTTTTTTTGTTATTTATATTCATTTTTTTCTTTAAAATACCAAAATTTCTTTAACTTTATACTTATGTCCATTATGCATTTTTTAAATATTACATGGTATATAATTTGAGACACTTTTTTTTGACTTTTTACCAAATACACTCTTGCGTAATTTCTTGGACTTTTAACTTTTACTTGAGAAAAATATGTAGTAGTGTTACTTTTACTTGAGTACAGTTTTTGAGTATCTCCCCACCTCTGTTTAACAGTGACGTTTTATTCATTGAAAGTAAAATATAAATAACTAGCCCATCGGGAAATGGATTATAACATAACCAGTAACAGCAGAGAGGTTACCACTGCCTCACTGCTGTTACTGGTGGCAGAAAGAAATGTTAAGGGTGTGTGTGTGTGTTTGTTTTTCACAGGGATTGCAGAAGTGCTAAAGATGGAGGTTAAGGTTGAGCTAATGGTCGTTAAAGGCTCCACTGTTTATCTTGTCCTTGTCAAAATGAAATATAATCCCCCGCGCCCCCATGAATGTGGCAGTAGCTGTGTGTTATTGCAGCGGTCTTGGTCGTCCGCTCACCTCTGAAGGCTGAATTCCCGTGTAGCCACCGCAGCAGATCATTGGGAAATTTAATTACCCATCTGAAAGCTCTTTCAATCAGACAGATTACTCGCTCTGTCTTTGTGTGTGGGTGTGTGCATCCTTTTTCTCTGTATGAGTGTGCACCAGGGTGTGTTTTTCTGTTTTAATGGTCAATGTTTTTGCGTGTGTTAGCACAAGCTGCCCACTGAGCACCTCGCCAGGGAGCCCAGAGAGGCAACACACGAACATAAACAGAGCTATTTAAAAAAAAAAGAGGCTCTTTTCTCACACAAGTGAGAGTAAGATTAATGGAGGTTGTATATGATCGATTTTCATCATGCGGAGACACGTTTCTCACAAAGAAAATCAAAAGAATACTGAACCTTTGATAATGAAGGACTACTTTTAGCTTGTTTAGTGGCATTGCATGGTACCCATACATATCTCACAAAGCAACATATTATTTTTATAAGGTAAAGCTATTTATTCCTTCCTTCTTGATCTGTTTAAGCCTTTTGCGAATTAAAAAGGCTTAATTCGCCTTAATGACGTATTTATTTTAAGCAACTTTTTTAGCTTTAATTATGCTAAAACACTGAATAGTTAAAATTTTGAGCTGGAAATGTACAGCTTCATCAAAGCCAGATCAACACTGACATCCTATAGTTCTGTAGGCATGCATGGATTTACATCTGGTTAATACCTGCTGTTCCTGCCATCACAAAAAGATTCTTATTCCATAACCTAAGTGCAGACGAAAGACGGGTTGTTTTTGGAAAACATCTTCATTTTTTTGTAATTTGCGGGCTCAAGAGCCACTCACCAGTTGGTAAGGGCAGAATGTAAACAGCACGAGATTTTTGCTCAATAATATCTACAAATAAATAAGATAAAGTCAACCTGTGCAGTAAAAGTTCAGGTTGGTTGACTCTAGACAATTTTTTATACTATCAAAATTATTTTGGACAGTTTTAAAATAGATGGATAGATTGTCTCTCTGTCGCAATTGTAAGTTCAAAGATGAATCGAAAACTATATACTTTTCTACGTACCTCAGAGAAACCCTGTAATCAGAGCAGCTCACTCTCACGCAGGCCTGTCAGCTCTCCCTTTTTTGCAGAGCAAAAAGAGAGAGAGAAAATAAAATCTCCTTTAAGTTAGTTCAGCATTTCATTCCTGTTTTTTTCTCCAACTTTTCTTTTTTTTTTTTTAAGTTCTACTGGCTAAAAATAAACAAATTATTAAATTAAGCTGCTTATGTCTAATCACCCAATTTTCTGGGACCATATGTTGATGATTCAACTTCAAAAAAAAAAAAAAAAAAGAAAAAGTGAGGAAGCAAAAGCTGAACCTGGCAGGCCTAAACTGAGTAAGCTCCTATTGCCTCATTGCCCAGGCACCAATGCATACAGTAAGCTCATGTGAGAGGAGATGGAACGGACGGCGGCTGGCAGTATGAAAATACTTTTTGCACCGTCACAGGCCGGATTACTCTCAGATGAAATTCAGGAATATGAAATCTCCTCACCATGCCCAACTGATCCATGGTTTGCCTGCTGCTTTTGCACCCCTCAGTTGCCTTGGGCGCACACAGAAACAGTGCAGATCAAAGGGTGAGCTAATGCGCAATGTTGCAACAAGATTTTAAACAAGATTGTTCACGACTTTTCATCTGACAGAATACCGTCATCTCATGACACAGTCAGAGCAAGAAACGCATTCGCCCTTGCTGTAAAGTTTCCGGTGGAGGAATACGAACGCATTCACATACGCTGAGGAAGTTATGAGCTCTGAGTGACGCAAGAGAAAGTGGGCAGAAAAAGACCAGAAAAAACACAAGAGTGAAAAAAACATTTGTGAGAAACAGATTTTTCAGCAAAGCAGCTTAAAAACATCAGAGAGATTTTGAGAGAAAGTTGCACTCAAAATTTCTACTTAGTGATTTTTAGGATTAAAATTTTCTGGATTTTTTTTAACAAGTGCTTGCTTTTTAAGATTCTCAACATAAATGAGGATCATCCTTAATATGATGCTGCACTAGACTCTTCTTTTTCATTTCTCAGGAGAGCTAAAAAACTCCTAGAGGTATGCTTACCCCAGTTTGGGAATCTTAGTGTAACATGCTATATGTTCTTCGGTGAAGAAAGAGAAAGTCCTCAAAAGGGCTGAACGCCAGAGTCTTACACTCTTCACAAAATGTAAAACTGTGAGCCATGACGTATTCTGCCAGATTTGAAAATCTCTCTTTTTAGCAATTGGAGAAAAACATTCACAGTTGGTTTGCCAATTTCACATAAACAGAACATGTTTTTTGTGAAGACAGCTTCCTGTACATACCAGGATTAAAGCCTGAATCACAGATGAAGCGTTGAAGGGGATTAATTATTCATTGAAATTACAGATTCACTTTCTGGTCACTTTATTTGTAGTTTTACATACACTTAATTTCCTGTTAAAATCCAAACATTTAATCAAAAGCTACTTATGTGGTTGACAGTGAGCATAAAGCGTTGTTCCCATTCTGGACAGTTGTGATGACGTGACATAACTGCACCCACGTGCTCATGTGTAGCTTCTTGTTAGTGTGCGCTGTAATTATCCACTCTTGTCCTTTCATATCTGACATCCTGCATGAGACTGCATTCATTTGCGTGCTCTGACTGTACATTCATTTAACATATACAGTCAGGTTCTGTCACAGTTAACAAATTGAGTTTGATGTTGACAAATGAGTCACATCACTGCAGGTTTCTGTCGCTGCAAGCTTCTTCTGTGAAAACAAATGTTTGAGATTTCAACTTTTGCATGAATGGCATTTAAAAGCGTCTTTGGAGCCGAAAATATAAAGATAATAAATATAAGTACATTCATATATGAAAACTCATATATCGGCATGATTTCATTTATGTTTTAATTTTTTAGCATATTGTTTTACAGAATTTGTATTCATTTTCTTTAAATGATCCATAAAGATTAAAGTAAAGCTACAGTTAGACTCACATGGGAGATGCCTTACTTCTGGGGGAGAAAAATGTCATCAACAAAGCCTGTGTTTTATAGACCAATTATGTTTTCCCAACCTGGAAAGGTTTATTGCACAATATGCAGGAAGCAGCATGATTGATTAAAACTGTGTCTAAAAAGTGCTTGTTACAACAGACACTGAAGCATTTAAAAAAGTAAAGTGCACAATTGTTGTGGTCTGATAGTTATTTTTGACATAATCATGGCATCATCAAAACATTTCCCTGGTCGCTTCCTGAAAAGTTGGGAAAATATCTAATTTGACTCCAAATATTTGATCATCTGAAGAGAGATTATAGGAACTTAATATTTAGCACTTCGGGGATTTTACTCCATTTTTAGAGTCAGATACTCAAACACTTGCTTATAGAGAAGAAAAAGGAAAAGAGGATTAACTGGAAATGCAAAAGTATCATTCAGCTGTAGATATAAATAACTCAAGGTTTTGTCAAAGTGACCATGTATTTGTGTAAATAGACATTTAAAGAAACATTTTACAATTCTAAATAACATTGTTAATTTAAATAAATCCATTTCCCCTGAAAATGATGCAAGAGTTAAAGTCTACCATTTTACTATTAAAACATTTCTATCTCTGGACAAATAGTTGAATTTACTGCAGATTCCTGCTTTGTCATACTTCCAATCTTCATTATTGTTTAAAATAATTAAGCCCAGTTTTATGAAGTTTATACTGACAATTTTGGCATTTTAATGTTATGTTTATTTACCTGGTCACGTGTATCTCATGCTGCCCAGTTGTCCTTCCATGCGTTGGAGCTGGATGTTTTCCACAGTCAAAACAACGAGAATCAAATTGTCAGTCCACTGAAGCTCTAGTGATCGTGAGCCTCTCAGATGCTTTAAAGTGTTAACCAATGCTCAACTAATGTTCATTCTCCTTTGCATAAGCTCTAGATGCACATGGGTGCAGATCGCTGAGTACGACCTGAACATTCAGCCCTGTACTGTGTAGGTGTGCAGCACCATTAACGAACATGTGCTTCTCAAATCCACACTGTGAAGCGCAATTATCATAATCTCTTTCTGTGTCAATGAATGAAGGCTGGAATTTGGGATTATGCTGGTAGTGCACGTCTAGTTCACAGCTCGATGCTCCACATTAACAATAATTACTGAAATGCTCATTGTAGCATATTTTCTCAAGGCCATATACCCTCCAACTCTGCAGCACTTAATTAAAGTCTCATAATAATGAGTTTATGTGACTCCTACACATTTGATTTGGCACTGGTTTGATACTGTTTAATAGACAAATGTTCAGGGTTTCTTAGGTGCTTTGAGCTTTTGTTTTGGAACGCTGTTAGCGAGGTGTTTTATTGGACACAAATACAGTAGGTGGACAAAAATTTAAAATACAGATTAAAAAAAATCAGTGGCTGTAATCCAAAAAAAGACATTTGAAACGATGCATCCTTTTTAATAACCCAAAATTTTCAATGTCTTGAATTTATCAATTTACCATTGCTATCTTGGAAATTTTATATCAACAAGAAGCCATACTTACAGATACGCTACTAGACAAAGATAACTATGAGTTTTGCTTAATTATATTTAAACTAGCCAGCAATATTTAAATAAAAAGGAAATTTGAGAATCTTAGAAACATGCTCAATTCAGGGGTCAAAAAATTTTGGTAAAATTGATTTGCGATTTTATACCATTTGACACAAACATAAAGAAGCATCCATACCATACCAGCTTGCTTTGTAAAGCACTTTAAAACATCCACATGTGAAACAAAGTGCTGCACATAGAAAAGACGTACATTAAAAGACAAATATATTATGCATCCAGTTCACATGGGGTTTTGTAAATTACTTCAAATCGTTATTGCATTTTTATTTAGACCTCAGATTCTCACTGTTTCAAACTCCTCTTTGTTCGTAACATCTTTCATGTATTTTCTTTTTCATCTTTTCTTTTGCTTCCTTTTCTTTTCTTACTTCTTTGACCACCCAGTAACCTACTGCATGTCACACTTTATTAAACAAACATGTAGTGTGCACAGGGGCAGCGAAGCGCCAATGGGTTTCCACAGCTTATAATCTTATGATCTTCCTAAAAGCCCACCATATTAACATGCTCATCCTTCTGTGATGCTTTCAAATAACCTTTAAGTGTCCAGCGATAAAGTCGTGATGTCAGTAATATTTACCAAACAAAGGGAAACAACATACAAAAACACTCTTTATTTGGAGTTGACCTTCATATTTTACAGGAATTAATTTAAGTCCTTTAGCAGAATCAGCATAAACTCTTTATGTTCCTGGATTCCTGTTATAATAGAAACTTTCCACATAAATATTCAACGTAATGTTTGATATAGCAGGTAATTTTAGTTCAAGATTGTCTATTGTTTTCTTTCTTGTTTAAGGCTAAACATTTTCTCAGAACAATGTTCATTTCATATATTCAGCTGAAAATAATACACATTTCATGAGTTGCATCTGACTCTCCTGTTATTTTGTAAATCTTTTATGTGCTTTTCTCTGATGAGCCTGCAGCTTTTAAGGATTTATCTCATACTCTGCATTCACAAGACTTTGCAGTTTTAATGCCACCTGGAAAAACCTGGCACAAAATGACATCATTATGCTAACTACAGATTAAAAAGTGAAATATGTATTGTAAAGCTGAAAATTGTATGTATAGCAATTTTGCAAATTTTCTTCTTCCTGATGGTTTCATATGTTTTATTGTTAGCGTTGTTCCCTGCACTTCTACACGTTTACAATCTCCATTTTCAACCTGCTCTAATTTCTGGCTCTACCTTGCTGCGAGTAGAAAGCATGCTGTACTAAATCCTATTTTCCCTCTGTCGCTGATAACCTCTTACCTTGGCTAAGCCAGGAAACAGCCCTACGAGAAATGAAACATGAAGCCAGTTATTTGATGCCTTTCTCCTTATCTGTGCACAGTAACATTCATAAAACCCCAGGGAGACACTTGCAGACATACACATAATGATTTAAGCACCAGCCTCTACACTTGAATGACTGCGAGATTGACCATTTAACATGAAGATGATCCTGTGACCCTGAAGTAACACATCTACTCTTTCACACCGCTGGTCAATTCTGTGTATTGATGTCTGTCTCTATCTGATGACTTTGAGGAAGGAGGGCCTGTGTGGACAGGACCTCTGGAAGTGGACGTCTGAGATGGGGGCTCCTTTCCCCCAGGGACCTCTTCATCGGAGACAAAATGGACGGTCTGTCACACTGTGCCATGTCGGGCAGAAATACAACACTCACTGTGATGGCATCTTACTTACCTTTGCATAAAAGCTCATGAGCCCACCACATTCATTTACAGTCAAATGTATGATGCTAGATGGACGTAAATTTGACATTTTAATCAAGCAGGGAAATAGCCTTAAACTGACAGATGTCATATTCACCATAATGAGGAAATTAGTCATTCAGCTAAATACAAATTACCACACGTTTGTGTTATTGTTTCCCTCCTCCTTCCTACATTGAGTGACTGATTTTATGGGGCTAAAACGATGAAAGCTTAAGATGAAACCCGAAAAGAAATATTTGCAATTAAAGATAGAATTGCAACTGAAAAGATTAACATTGACTCTAAAATCAATGTACTGAGAAATATGTTTTTGAAAGTAGTACAAAAACTGATAGTGAAAAAATATTAACTGAAACTGAATATATACATTAAAGCAAATAACTCAAACAATGTTCACACTGACATTTAATTCTACAGACATTTTTCAGTTTCAGTTCTCTGTTTTGGTGTTTGCAGGCGCCCTGGAGGAGAGCAGGCTGCATTCATACAAGGCAACACTAGTTATTTTCTGTGTTTAACACCAGTACTTATTGAGCCAACAGAGATTCAATCCAGTGGAACAGCAAAGAAAGATAACAAGGTTACTTCCTATTGTTCAGAGGATCCACCTGAACTTGAAGCAGTTTACTATTTTGTTTCACTTTTAATGAAAATGATTGATCACTTAAAAAACACCAGATGAAACCTTCAAGAAGACTTGTTTGGTTGTTCTCTTTATTCATTTTGCAAATTAAATGGAAACACTACATTTAATATTGGGTGTTTGAAATATTATAAACCTGTAACAGATACAGTTAATATATCTGTAAATGTCTTGGGTGTATTTTGTTTCTTGTTTAAGTTTGCATCATTCAAAACAAATATGCAGAAGAAGAGCATTAATAAATAAGGAGCTGTATAAGTCCCCTTGGGAGAGGTCACTTGGACTTATGTGACGGCTGCATTAATGCAGGAAAGTACATTGAGATGTTAGAGCAACATATGTTGCTTTCAAAATGACATCTTCCAAGGACATCCATGTATTTTTTAACAAGACAGTGCGAGAACATGGCTGCAGAAGAGTACAGGCTCTGAGCTGAACTGCCTGCTTCCCAGACCTGAGAAAGAAAATTTGAATATATATTTATTAAGTGTGGGAAATATCTGTCATATTTTTACAAAAATCACTATCACTGTGGCACCCACAGCAATTTTTAAATTAAATTTATTTACAAAACCTTGCTTTCTACTAATATAAAGGATCCTGTGTTTGATGGCCACATGAGGTAAAATTACCACTTAAAATGCTTTGAATTCATCCTGAATATTTTACTAAAGCAAAAGTGACATTAAAAAATGAACAATTTCTGTCTCACAGTTGTGGAATTAAAAGTATGTTTTAAGTAGGAAACTGAAGTTGAAAACATAAAAAAAAAATCTTGAAATGATTCTGCCTTGAAATAGAAACTTGGGATAATATAAACAATCATTTTATTCCTGTTTTGATTCCTTTCCATTCAAACTCAAACAGAAAAAAAAGCAATTTTCCTGAACGCACAAACTGCAAATCAAAGTTTATGCTTGATTTGTCAGGCTGTCCTTGTCACCCTGTTCTTTTCCTGCCCTCCCTGCTTCCGCACCGTGTCAAATAGATAATCAATAGCCTTGCGCCGCTTTGTTCCCCTGAATACTAGATAATAGTTAGAGATGCCAGAGCACTGAACACACCTCATTAACCACTGGTTGCAGTAGTTTGGGTTTTACAGTGCAGCATTAGCCCCAGTCCACGCTTAAACTAATGTACCTGACATACGAGACAATGACACAGATATTTCAGCCCTGCTGCCAATAGCTGGATGACAAGGAGCTCATCATGTTTTTTTTATTAAAAACAGACAGTCCTTGCTCATTTTATACCATTCTGATATTACCTGTTGTTTTTTATAGCAATAATCAAATATAAACAGGCATGCTCGTATGGTATAGATTTTTAGGACTTTTTTTGGTATGTAAGTGAAATTAGTCTGCCACAAACTCATATCAAACACTGCAGCCTCATGTAAACAGACTTGCAAAGTATGCCCAAAGCAAAATGAAAACATTTATGTGGGAGGATGAATTTATAAAATGTGCAAGAGGAAAAAAAGAAAAGTTAAGAAATGTACGAGAGACAGTAATTGATGTGCAAATCATAAAAAAGGGAGATAACCAAAGGATAGTTTCAGTGGTTCTGCTTTTGTTGGTTTTGATGCATTTGTGTGTGTCTTTCAGTGAGACAAAGAAACCAATTTATATACATATATGTTGGTTTTAAGACAAACTCAGAGGAATAAATATCACTCACATGTGACACAGGATCAGTAAAATATCTCTTTTTCTGGGGGAAAAAAACTGAAATCCTAGTAAAAGTGAAAACAGATTTAATATATGGAATGTTTTATGTTCCATATACATAAAACGTATAGCTGTGAATGAACATATAGCTGTGAATGAAAAATGGAAATTCTCAGTTCTCTGTAGTGCCAACGATTAGTTAACGCAGATATTGCACATTCATGGATCTAAAACCGCTGCAACATGGACAGCCAGGGAAAAAAATAGCAGAAGGCTCAGTACAAACAATACAATCAACATGGAAACAGGCTATTACAAGGCAGAGTTAGCAAAATGGAACAAATAATAAGCAACTTGGGATCATGATTATTATCCCCAGTTATCAGGATAAGTTGTGTGTACTTCTACTTGTTGTTTCTTCCTGTGTCTCATTGAGAAAAGAAGACTGTTAACAGAAGATATGATGAGACTAAGCATTGTGTGTGTGTGTGTATTTGTGTGTGTTATTCTCCTTTGCTGCTCTAAAGCAAGATCCTAAAGTATTTTACCTACATCTCATATTCCAACCCCCTTTCCTTGGAGAAACTCCCATGCTGGACTGGCTCAGAGTAACTCTGGAGTGAATACACAAAGCTATTCAATTTAATCAATGTTTTGCATGTGTTATGTGCTTTATATGGGCAATTAATTAAGGAAGCAGATTGGACTAAATATACAAAGATGTAAGGTTCCATAAAGTTCAGACAATACAAGTAATTTGCACCTTATAGAACCTCCAAGTTCTGACATGAACAAAACGCTCCTAAAATATCTTAGACAAACATTTTAGTGTTTCAAGAAGGAATCACATTTAATACAACTTTGTCAAATCAGGAAGGGCTACTGATGTTTAAAACTTCTGCAGATTGAAGATGATTATCCTGTTCCTTACTCTGAACCCTGAAAGGTTTTTCCAACCCACCTTCCCAGTTCTTTTAGTTTTGTCTGTTAAATTATATTCCATCTTCTGAATTTGAAATCGACTATATTTGCAACAATGCTTAAACAATCTCACTGATGAGAGAAATGTGCTGCAAAATCAGAAGGCATAATTTGCTGATTTTACCTCTTGTGACATCCTTGACCTGTTTGTTTTAATTTTGTCTGTGCCAAAAGTGCTTTTTTTCCCTTTGACTTTTTCTTTATCAACTTACCACTTTCTTTCATTAGGTGGGAATTGTTTATTTTAATCGTTGAGCTGGAAAGATTAAAATAGGAGCCCAATTTTTAACTATTTTATATCCAAATCATTTCTACCTTCAGTTCTCCAATCTAATCACCAGTACATTTCTGAAAATGATTTTTTTTTCTTTTTATTTCCAAATTTTATTTTCTCTTAATAAAATTTCTCAGCCCACAAACTTAAATTTCAGATACTCAGTTGAATTTTGCTAAAATAACTTTGAGAATTTTATAGAATAAAAAAGCCTTATCAATTTTATTGGTTCTCTGTAGGTTTATTTATCACTGATTATTTAGCTTATATTCATTCTGTCTCAACCTGGTGTGGCAGAGAATTTACTTGAACGGTATCTAGTACAACACACAATCGCATCACACTGCGGCACAAAAACAGATGCTGTCACTGGATGTATTTTTGATGAAACCAGTTTGCACAGTGGTGACCAAGAGAAAACATCAGAAGGCATTCCAGACTTTAGAAAAGCTCTGGGGACTTTCTATGATCTACATCTGTTAAGAATGTTTCTGCTGTTGCAGTTTCACTTCCAGTGGCAATACCATAGTGATGCAATGAGCACCACACAGCTGGCAAACGAGCAACTTTTTCTCTGAATATAACTCAATTCCTCAAAGGTTTATTCAATTTAAAAGATTTTTAAATCGTTTTAACACAGTTTGGTGCCTTTATCTAGATATGCAAGTTATTTTCTTTTTTAAATTGATTATAATATCACTGTCTGCAATTTCTCTGTCACATATATGGAGGTCGATAAAATTTCAGGTGCCAGGCATTATAATTCTGCTTTGCAATAATATGGTTGACCAGAATGTTAATGTCTTGTTACCACATTTCTGCTGTTTTTTGCCTGTATTGTAAAATAAATAGCATTAGGGCTGACAAGATAAAGTGCTCATTGTTCAAATGCAATTAGTTTTAAAATTAGCATCTTTTAGTCAGTACATAAATATATTGAGAATCCTGATAACTCTGTTCTATTCCTGTCATTTATTGATTGGAAATAGTTTTGCTTCTTTCTTTCAATTTAAAGTTGAACAATTTGCACAACTTCAAGTTCATTAACTATGAATATCTATGCCCCTGAACAGGATTGTCACCCATCCCGTAAAATACGGGGTCGTCCCATATTTGGCCGTTAAATGTGCGTCCCGTATTGAACCGATGCATGTCCGATAGACACGCATATAATAGACACAGTTTAACAATAATGGCCAAAATAAAACACAGGCAATATTAAGGTCAGCTACACTGTCATGGCGGGAGCTGAAGGACCCCTGAACGCTCCAGACCGACGCTGAACGTCACGGTTGCCTGGAGACGGAAAGTACGCAGCCGCGGTGAGCTGAAAGCGCTGCATCTTTTTTCATTTCCTGCAAGTTCCAAATATTTGCTTGGAATTTCAAAGGCACGATGTTCACAGTATAAAGAGCAATGTTCATTTTATTCAAACATAAACCTACAAAGAGTAAAATCGGAGAAACTGGTCATTTTTCCAGAGTTGTATATATGATGCAAACAATTGATTGACTTACAATTAATTATCGATTAATTGTTAGATTAAAATTAGCTAGAATTTTCAATATTCTAGTTTGGCCCCCATCCAGCAGAGGGCGCCACTGGTTATCCTTAAGCAGAGCCAGTTGATACAGGAATAAAGATAGCAGGGTCATACAAGAATGGAAAAGAGAAACAGGTAAAGGATTCAAAATTAATTTCATAAATGCATAATTTTAACGATTGTCTATCATTCCTCAGTACAGCTTTTAGTTAAATCTCATAAGGATAAGGATTTATTCCAGTCCTTATCTATTTTTTTTTTCAACAGCATAATGAAAAAATATGAAAAATGCCTTGGAAGAAGTGCATTTCTGGGTTGAGTAAGTTTTTGTTTAGGTCCACCTAACAGAAATATCACACACAGCATAAAGTGGACTGACCAGAAGTCAAAGCAAACCCAATTCAAATGTAGGACCATATATCAACGCTCGACCCTGAAATGTCAAACACAATAATAAATTGAACATGTCTATTTTTAGCTGAACTGTGACTCTTGCATTTCATGTAAAAAATGTGGAATTCACAGTCACAAATGTAGAAAAGGAACAAAATGATATATGAAATGATGGAGGATTCTGATGCTTTAATGTTTTTCCATCTGCAGAACAGCAGCATCTTTCATTCAGTTGTATATCAAACAATGCTGTTCTGAGCTGCTCTGCATCACATTAACTTATATAATCCGCCTCTTTGACCCTTTACATTAAATACTCTCAGAGCTGACACTGTTCAACAGACAGAGGACAAATCCTTCTATGTTAAAAGATTCATAGAGAGGCAGCCAGACAAGGAGATGATGCACATATGGGTTCAGAGGAAATAACTAATTTGGGTTTTTATGACAGATGAGGAAGAGGAAAAGAGGTTGAAGTGGAATAAAGAAATCAGTTTGAGAATTACATCAAGAAAAGATTAATCTTTTATCAAATTGAAAGTTAAATATAAGGTGAATTTTAGCAACAATTACATATAATTGCATAAATTACTACACAGCTTTGCACAAGCTATCTTGTCTCTATCATATTGTTTTCCTGAGTCTTTTTTTGACATTGCACCAACCTCAAGCTCAGTCACACTTTTTTTTTATTTTCCCTCCCCCTTTTTGACTCTCCCTGTCTTCACCTCTCCTCTCTCCGAATGAACAAAGGTTACCTTTTCTCACTTCTGCTCAGTCTGGCAGTTTTATTTTGGCTCCACATATCATGGTCGCCATCTGAATCAACCCCTGTTTCTGCTTCCTGCACTTCGCTCTTTCTTACTATAAGCCAAATTCAATCAACGTTCTGATGCCTTTTTCTCATAAGATGGTAAATTTATTTATTTCTCAAATAAATTTTTCTCCTTTTATTTACCGCCTTCCTTGATTTGACTGCTTCTCCTCGCTTTGCCCATTTTAGTGGACATTTCCTCAGCAGAAGAAGGGAATGTTTGGCAGCACTTCTGAGCTGGGGTCCATCAGTGCTGGAGTGCAAAGACTCAGCTTGAGAGGTTGCATTGGGGGTTACTGCAACAGAGGATCTATAATTACCTCAGCTGTCAGTCAAATGGCAGTGTGTCCACTCCTGCACACACACACACACACAAACGCAAAAATAGAGGTGGGTAGAGTGCCCAAAAATTGTACTGAAGTAAGAGTAAGAAATATTAATCTAAGAATTTACTGAAGTAAAAGTACCAAAGGTATTTGGTAAAAAAGCTTCTTGAGTACTTAGTAACTGATCAGAATATTTAACATTTAAAAATGTTGTCATCAAACAGACAAAAAGTATAAAATCAGAAAAAATCTGAACACAGATAACATGATTACGAAATTACATATTTTGGCAGAAAAAAAACATGTATCCAAATATATGTTCTATAATAAAAAAACAGCTAAAACTAATACAGTCAGACATACATATTATGTTAGAATAGGGTGAAGCACTTCCTGTGACAATATTTAGTGTTTGTGCATCTTTTGGACTTTTAAATGTCTCATCAGCTGCATATAGAAACTAACATCAAAACACAAAGCTTGTATTCAAAGCATTTTTAAGTTTAACATATTATAGGTCTGTGTCTGTTTCTGGTCCATTTTTGGCTTAAAACAAAAATGGACAGCAAAGTTACCAACAGTGGCTTCAACATCCAGAAATTTTACTCAAGTAAGAGTAGTGATACTTTAGTAATACTGGTTAATTATAGTTAAAAAGTACTGTGTTGCAAAGCTGATCCTACTTTATTTCCCCTAAAAGATACTTAAGTAACTAACTGTGTAAAAGTAATTATTCACCACTCACCTCTTCTCTTTAACTCACAAATTCTAAATTTTAATTTAGAATAAATTTTTAAATTCTAAATTAAATTCTTTTAGTTTTTATAAAGGACTTTGATGACCTATTTAAAGCTAATCCATGATTTTTTCCCCCTAGTGTTCAAAGTGTACATATGAGATAATGTTTGACTCAATGCTGGTGTAACAGATAAAGACTTGTAATTGCTTGATTTTTGTTTGAATAGTGAATGTCTCACAGGAAATCTTTTGCCTTTGCTGAACAATAGGAGATTTTTCTTGGTAGCTAAAGGTCATCGATGTACATTTCTAATTAACATCTGATATGTTCGTTTGAGGATGACTTTGAATTAATTAAGGGTATAAATTATAATCTGCACAGATATATCTTTAAAGGTTTTGAAAGGAGAGCTGTGTATATCGAGAGTCTAAAAGAAAATAAATGCAGGGAAAAAGCAGTATATTAATTTAACTGATTTTACTGTGAGACAGTAAAATTATCAGAAACGTGTCTAGAAGTATTGGCTTTGAATTGGTCACTCAGGTCAGACTTGAATTTCATAGAAGGAACTGAAAATTAGGGTGATGGCAAATGTTTGAGTTTTCTAGCTTCAAAGAGTTGGAGCTCACTACCTTATGTTTTTTAGAACATCTTAGAAATAAATCTACAAATAGACCATTTCCTCTATCCATCCTTCCATTTTCTAACACCTTGTCCCTAGCGGGTCTTGAGGGGTGCTGGTGTCTATCTCCAGCTAACATTTTGGGCAAAAGGTGGGGTACACCCTGGACAAGTCGCCAGTCTGTCGCAGTAGACCATTTCCTTGCAGATAATTTGGTTTTATGCTGCACATAACAGTCGGCGTTATGCAAATACTGAATCTCCAATAGGTGGAGTCCACTGTACTTTATTGTCTTGTTTCATATCGGATTGAATGACTTTGACTTTAAGTAATGTTATAGATGCAAATTACAATTATTTTCAACTGACCTTTATTTTTTTAGTTTTCTTCTAATTGAGTAATTTGGTTTCAGAACTAGGGAAAGCAGAAGTGACATTCATCATGGACTGTTTTCTAGCGACATAAAAAACCCTAGTAACACGATTTTTAACATATATTGTGTTGCATTCAGGTACAACTATGGGATTTTATAAGAGTTATGTTGATATAAGAAAAATCTCTTGCATGACATATGGGAAAAAAACAACAGGGTGCAGCTCAGCATGGGCATCATTCCTCCAGTAAACACCTCAATGCAAAGTATTAATAAATAAATTCAATGGTTCTTTGGTTTAAAATACAATCATACATACTTTCAGCTGCAATGGTGCATGAGTCAAAAACCAGCCAATTATGTTTTTGTTCAGTAACTGTCTCCAGCTGAGGCACGTGCCTCAGATTATTGTTTACATTTTAGTAATGGATGGATGCAGTCACTTTCACTGGAATATGCAGTCTGAAAATGCCTCAAAAATGCCTGAAATCTGTAATTTTGATTTTCTTTTTTGTCCTGAGGCTTATTTGACAGCTTCAACATATCTAAGGTGTCCTTAAGTCAGAATTAGAGCTGCCATGAAAGGATCAATTAAAATCACGTCTCTGGAGTCACATCCTGAACTAACATAAAAATTTTAATATGGCAGGAAAGGAAAAACTGATGTGGCAGGAAGAAGGAAATGGAAAACACAGTAAGAAGTTTTCCTGCTTTGGTGTTTTGTGTTGTAGACAAACACAAACTAGCGTATAAATGTGTTGCAGAAGGACATTGATACATGGTTAGCAAAATGTTTAAAAACTGAAAATCTGCTGTGTGGTGTGTCCTTGTGTTTTCCCCCACTGAGTCAATACTTTGCAGAAACACCTTTAGCAGCAGTTTCAGTTGTAACTCTCTTGAGATATCAGCTTTAGAAATATAGTCGAAAACTTTACAATATTTTTCTTTGCAAAATCGCTCAAGCTCACTCACATTGGATGAATAGAGTTTGTTAACATAAATTTTTAAGTGTTGCAAATATTTTCAAAGTGAATATAGGCCAGGACCTGGCCCTTCTTACACATGAATATGCTTTGATCTAAACTACTCCATCGTAGCTCTGACTGTGTGGAGCACTTCAGGAAGCTGAGAACCCCATCTCAAGTTTTTTGGTCTTATAGGTTTTCCTCTTGCATATTCTTGCATTTAGCTTTCCACATCTCCCTCAACTTTGATCAGCTTCCCTGCTGCCGCCGAAGAAAGGCATTCCCACAGCATGATGCCACCACGTTTCACAGAAGGGTGATGTGTAGTGTTACTTTCCACCACATATAGTGCTTTGTATGTTGTCGTTTGGTCTCATCTGATCAGAGAGACGTTTTTCTTTATTTTTCACAAATAGCTCCCACATACTTCACCTGAAGATGAACAATCAATACACAGTCACGTGGTTTTGCACAAACCTTTCATACAAACATTCAGACCACTTGAGGGACACTTCACACTTCAGTATACATCACACCCCTGCCTGCTGAGGTTCCCACTTCCTGCCTGGATCTTCTATTTTACTTTGACACAGAGACCTCAACACTTTTCTGCAGGCAACAACGATGGATTGTAGCCACAACTACCCAGGGGCAGTCTGGTTGAAGTGTCTTGTCCAAGGACACAATACCTAAGACATGGAGGCAACCCACCAACTCCCACTATCATTGCCGTTGTCGCCCAAATATTGGCTGCAGCAGATAAATGTTTCTCAAAAGTATTTGTGTCAAAAACAAGACAGTGGAAGCGGACTAGTGGTAGAGAAATATCAGCATTGCTGTCCAAGAGCATTTTTGCATAAAACATGGCAACAAATCTCCGACCAATCACACATTTTGCATAAATCTCTGTTAAAATAGTTCGACCTGGGTCTGGTGTTGATTTCAGCAAGTTGATTCCTCTCTGCAAACAAAATGATGTAATTTTCATCAGGTATCTACGTCAATAAGAGCTGTTATCTGAACTTCACATGTATGTGGGAACCTTTAAAACCCACTTTTCCAGGTTGAATAATGTCACAATAGGTTTACTGTCAACAGTTTCCCACACCTGAACTGTGGATTTTAGGTAGCTCCTCCAGAGTTACCATAACCTTCATATCTACAAACCTTTTAGTTTTTTATTTGTAAAGAACTGAAAGTCTGGTATCATTTTCATTCCACTTTGAAAGGTGGACTGTTTTGTACTGATCTAAAAGCTTGATCATCTAAAATCATCCAAAATACATTGAGGTATATTGTAGTTATATGACAAAATGTTTAAAAGTAGTTTTACTCCATCTTTTTCAAAGACATCTTTGAAAAACATTACTATGAAAGCAAAAAGCAGAGTTTTTCCAGCACCATTCAGAACCAGAATAATATGAATTCTGGTTTTACACAACTATCTGCTTTCAGCAACAATCCAGTGATAGTTAAAAATGTACTTTTTACGTTTTTTATTAAGTTCTTGCCTGGAAGCCAGTGAACAACACAACATTGTTTGGATTGCCGCTAACGTAGAGATGCTTGTGATGCTGAGTGTGGATTCAGGGAGAGATGTGCTAAATATTTAAGGTGATGTCCTCACAGGCATTTGCTGTACTGAGAAACGAAAGCGAGCGAGAGAGAGACTATTCATGTGTAACAACTGAAAGATGGATGAGGACAGATCAAACTGAACCAAAATAGCAATAATAATGTGGCAACAACAGCTTCTGATCTTTGGTTTCCACAGAGGAACGATCACATTATGCTTTCGTTGAAAGTGCGAGCTGGAAAAATTCAGATGGAAAACCGAGCAGCTCCCAGAGAGCCAAGTGATGCTGATACAAACTGACTTTTGCGTAACATTTAGTGAGGAAAAACAAAATTACTCCAGCTAATATTTATCTGAAGCATTCTTTTCTACAGACTTTTCTTTTTATTTTCTTCTTCATCTAATTTGCTTCACTTGTTTGTCTCGATGTCTCTCAACAAGTGTTTGCCCTGTACTCGGACTTAAACCCATCGACAAACACAAATTCAATATTTGAAGACTGTCTCCACCTTCTGTCTGTCTCGACATCAAGGTGCAGTCAGCCTCAGAGTGTCACACACAGAAAAAACAGAAAGGTTGCAGACGTCGGGTTATTATTTACAGCTCCCCCTCATGTTGTAATATGCACAGAGCTCTGTTCTGACACATACAATGCAATCACTAGAGGAACGCCGTGGGAGGTCTGTGCAACACTGGGAGCGCCACAATGGGAATGAAGCTTGGGAGCTTATGGACATTCAGCACAGCTGTTGCAGAACAAAGTTTCATGTAGAGCGACAATTCTGCATGTTGTTTACTGCCAGAGTAGTAAATCATGCCGTGCTGCTTTCATGTAACAGGTGTTTTATAAGAGACAGTGGAAGCAGAAAGGAAGAAATGAAGGAAAAGCAATTCTGGTGAACAGTAAATTGAGACTGCAAAGTTGTAGTCAGAAGTTTGCTCTATTAAAATACAATGTAATTTATGTCAGGCATTAATAGGCAAATTTTAAGTATTTCCAGGTGGAATACAACATGTATTTTAAGCATTAAAGAACAAGAACAGTGTTTGAATTTATTGTTAGTAAACCTCCAATAATATGTGTGAAAAATGTTTCTTAGATGATTTTACTTCAATCACATATTTTTTCATTGCCCTCATTGGACTCCAGACATGATTCTGGCTGAGTATTTGACCACTCTTCTTGGCAGAAGTAGAATTGGTGGGCTTCCAGGAGCAAACATGGCTTTTAATTTAAGTAGTTATAATTTTGAATGTGGTTGTAGCTTTGGGATCAGGGTTTGAGAAAGCATAATGAAAGCTGTGTTCAGGATTTTGCCCTGCTAGAACTCCCTTGTGTGTTCAGCTGTCCAATCCAAAGTGTTACTCTTAGATAAAATGAATTTTTTTTTAGCATTTGGGAAAAGGCTAAAACCTATAATATCTATCCAGAATTATGGCACAAGGTTGGTGAAGGCTACAAAAAAAGCATCTGGCTTATTTCAAGCTTAGCAATTGAAGTTTGGACATTTACCAGGATGTTAAAGGGAGTGTATGTATATATTTGAGCCTCTATGCATAAATTTGTTCTTGTATGGATTGGAGAAAATACACAATATCTTCAAACCAATGCACCAAGTTTCTTGCTTTTTAAAAACTTTTCAGTCGTATTATATAATCATTCCCCCCAGTAAAAACATCAGCACACATTCATGGTTGAACTTATGAAGTTAAAATGGCATTTATAATGGCGATATGTAAACTTCTGACTGAACTGTAATGCATATATCCTTCTTATTTTAAAATCGACACAAATATGAAGGTTTTATTTAGCTGAAATGCGTCTATGGACTCTGTCGCTGTTTCTAGAAGCAGCTTGCTTATCCTCAGTCTGCTGCATCTGTTCCAATTATTGCTTCGTCGAAAAAGCCCGGAAGAGCATTAAAACATTAAGAGATGGCATTTGAGTGTCCCACAGGCTGTGGCTGTTTCTGGTGGGCATGACTAAATTGTTGACCGTTTCTCAGTTGGAAAAAAAAGGAGTCAGTTCGGGAGCTGAGCAGCCTCAGTTGCTGCCTTGCAAACTGATAATATGAACCCATTTCATCCCTTCATAATCACATTCCAGCTCCTCTTCCTTTGCATCTCCAAGAGGGAGAGTTTGTTTAGTGAAGGTGTGATTTTGTAACCACCACAAAGCAAGAATTGTTAAAAAATACAGCAGAATAATCTGACTTCAGAGCAGCACTCAAAACAATGAAGAAAACAAAGTTAAATGTTAGAGAATGTCACCAGGTTTTTCTATGAGTAAGGGACTGCCCAGACCTGAAGTCATCCTGTACTTGCAAAGAGCAAAGGCATTCGTGAGTCATATTTTTCTTTATTTTTTTTACAACTGTGTTGAGGTTTTGACTCATTACATGAGTCAGAGTGTTTCAAATGCAAAGATTAATCCAATTTTTTAAGGAGGATAATGATTTTGCTCTCCAAATGGCAAAGCACCCGGGTGCAGCTAAGCATAAACAGGTGCTAAATGTTTCACGCCTCAGTCTTTCCCCCATTTACACTGCTCTCTACGCTAAACCCCCAACCCCATCCTCTCCACTCTCCCAGTTTTACATCACTCGTCCTCTAATCGGACTTTCTTTTTTTCTGTTATGAGAGAAGGGAGAGCATTTCCAGGAGATTTGAGAAGCCCATAAAGTAAAGCGGCTCTCTTCCAAAGGCAGCTAAGAGGCTCAGGGGAGGATGGCAGTCACTGTCTTCTTCCAGAACATGTGCCTCAAAGCAGTGACATGGTGTCACTGTGAGAGGAGAGTACATGCGACAAGTGGAGGATGTGAAAGGAGAAACAAGCGAAGGAAGAAAGAGGGAGACAGAGAGAGAAAGAGGAAGATAGAGAGAAAGAGAAGAGGAAAAAAAACTTGGTCAACTTGTCATCCATTATAGATGGCGTATTATTCATTCAGGCCCATCCAGCCATGTGCTGTGTTTCTCTGCAGCTTTCATCTTTACTCCCTTACTCAATCTCTCTGAGAGTGTGTCTCTGTCTCTAGGCAGAAAGTTCACTGAGCTGTATTTTAGGATTTCCATGGCGGCCACTCTGCCATGCAGAATAAAGCAGAGTACTGTGCAGGTCTCACGTATTACACATACGTCCGGCCAGAGGTTCTCACACTTAAGATTTTGAGGCCAAAGGTCAAGAAAAAAATGATGAGCAAGCCATTTTTTTTTTTTTTGTCTGGAGTTTACTTGAAACATGTTTAAAATAATTACGTTTCATGCGTCAGCAAATAAAGTTTGCACACAGAACTGATAAATAAATAAACTGAGCTTTTATGTAACATCAAAAGAACAAAGGTAAAAATGTCAGGTATAATAATTAGCAACCTTCACCAAAACATTCAAAATCCATGGATGTTTTTATGGGTATTTAAGGTTCTCTTGGTTTTTAATTGGGGCCCAAAAAATATGCTCAAAATGTTTCTATTTTAGGCTACAGGTCCTGTCCAATTTGGCAAATATAAAAGCCATAAAACCCATCCAATTTGATGAACCTCAGCTATGTTTTATGTAACATTTAAAAATAGATATATGTGTCAGTAAAGTGGATTTTGTTTTTAACTTCTGTTTTCCAGCACCGCTGGCCTCGATAAGAGATCCGTTTGTGAAACATCCACAAAAATGCTTGTTAAAAAGTTGGTAAATTGAAATGGAGAGCTTAGATCTAAAAAATAAAAATAAAAGATATCATGATCTGTGTAGTTAAACTCTATTTCTCCAATATGATTGTCGCAGCACAGAACAAAACAGATGGAGGATCAGGCATTTACTGGATGGGAGATTATACTGATGCTATGGTGTGACTGTGAGTTGGATTTCAGGCTGTGGAAAAACAAACTGGTTCTTCTGTACAACCAGTTAAGAACTGGCTTAATCCCCAGTCTGATTAATAACTGAATTAGCAAAGACATCAACAGACGTGTTTCTGGTGACCGTCTTTTTCCTTTCACTTTTCAACCATATTTCCATGTAAAAGTACAAGATCTAAATTCTTGTTTTTCTTAAATACATTTCAGAATTAAATATTTTTTTAAAAAGTTTAAAGTTATATTATCGGAGATTTAACATATAAAATTTCAACAGCTCAAATGAAAAGTAAACTTTTGTTTGCAACTAATATGTGAATCTTTTGAAACCAGTCATTTTTCTCAAATAATAATAAAACGTAGCAAACATATTTTGTTTGGATGTTAAGCAATCTTTTGGTTTAAAATTAAATGTGACCTTAGAGTTCATTCCACATTTCATTTCATTTACTTTCTGTTAGGAAGTCTTTCTAATTCAATTCATAGAATATTTTTGTTGCACTTGTTTTAGTTTTTCTTCGGTTTCACAAAATAGACATTTTGCTTTGCATGTTCTTGAGGAGTGCAGACTGATTTTCCATTCAGTCCAGATTGTGATCTGAATCCAGACTTAAATCGCAATAAGGTTACAGACAGATCATTAACTACCAATGATGATGTTCCATGGTGCAATCAAATAAAAATGTCTGAAATAAAATTAATAAATCCAGTTTTGCTTAATTATTAAAATGGCTATTTTTGCTGCAGTGTCAAAGTATTGTAAGGCTGATGTTACAGCTTATGGAAATCTACATGATACAATCATATAATCATCTAAATCAGCAATGAAACTGTGACCACTCAGCTTAAAATCCAGCATACAATGAAGTTAGTCTGAATAATCTTTGTGACAGATGTATAAAGTATTTTTGGAGGTTAATTGAAAGCACCTTCCAGCCACCTCTGTAAACAGCAAACCTGTTTGAAGTCATATTCTGAAATTGCTTTCAGAGGCAAAAACTACTTTCAATCTCAGCAGTAATTCCAGCAGTTCTCTCTAATTAAGCAAAACAAAAGGTATAATCTGTGCTTAAAGCAGTGTTTATTTTTGTTTCTATTCACTAAGGGCTTAAGGCTTTGCGTTATTCATTTGACAAATCGGGAAAGCTGCTTAGTTTATTGCTTCAAAAATGGCAATAAAAATTAAGCACATATAAAGTTGATGATGGAAGAATTTCTGTTTTTAAAATTGGCTATTATTAATGGGCCATGTTTTACTCTTGGATAGGTACCTGCTTTATACAGACAAAATCATACAAAATAAAAACATGTATATATTGCTGTCTTGTGTATATATATATATTTCTCTTCTACAGTAAGACACAAGCAAAATAAGAATTTAAAAATACTTTTAAGTAAAATAAAATGTATTTGACCTAAGTTCTTATTTAAGTAAAAAATGATTTTTTTTTTAATCTTATTTTTAAGAATTTAAAAATTAAATTTGCAAATTAGGAATTATTTTTTAATTAAAAATATTTTAATTAGCTCATAAGAGCTATGATGAATGTGTATTCATTATTCTCTATGATCTGTAAAAAAAAAAAGCTCATGCACATGAATTTGTCACCGTTCTTGTACCACTGATCTTTAAATGAAATGTTTTTATCGTTAAGGTGATTTCCAGTGTTTATTTACAAAAGCTACTCCTAAATCAGTTGAGTCATCAGCATCTGGCATGTATAAAACAGTCATACTACATTTTCATAAACACCAATTGAGTCCTAATAGATCGCTCACATTGCGCAGGAATTTCCATTTCACATATTTACATGATTGAACAGATTTAAAACTGCATATGGTTTTACAACATAATGCAAAAACATATGCAGTGTGGGTTTAACAGGAGACAAAACTGCTAAACAACATTTCACATGCCAGAAATGGAAAGTGTGTCTGTTTTCATATTATATACAGCAAAATAGGCATAAAAAAATCTGTTTTATGCTGGAAATTAATTTTTAACACTTATAATGATTAAATGTTACACATAAAAATAGCTATGGTTTAAAAATGTCTCACTGAAAGCTTAAAACACTTGATGAACATTTACTGACTTAGTCCAATTAGAGTCAGATTTATTTCACAGCTAAAAGGTGACTGCTGTTAATTACACTTAAGTGTGGGGGGGGGAAACACTGACTTGGAGATCACTGACACTCACCCACACAGAAACATGTCAGCAAAAACACAGAGCAGGCAATTACTGCCTCACAAAAAATAAATAAAGCATTTCCCAGTTTCTGTCAAAGTTGAAATCAGTCAGTCTTGTTGCACTTCCAAAAAACAGTTAAATCTCATGATAATAAAAAATACTTTGGTTTTACTTGTGCTAATTTATTCTAACACATTCAAACTGAGACACGTATACAGTAAATGGATCCAGATTACCTGAACAACCTGCTTCCAAACAACTATTTATATTAATCTTGCCCTTATTTGGTCCATCAGAGACAAGATCTTTTACATTAAGTGAGCCATTAAATGTGCTTTTAGTAGGTGTTAAAGTGGTTGTTAGATTAATTATCAAAACACTTTAGTTCGACACCGTTTGAGAGCTCTGGATGTCTTGATGTCTCAATGTAGTATAAGAGCTATTAGGAAAAATTGAAATGCTTTAGAGAAGTTTTACTTTCAGTTTTAAAACTAAACTTGGACAAGATATAAGTTGTAAGAAAGTTTGATTTTCTACAAAATGTTTATAGACATAGAGGTTCAAAGGGCTTATATTATCATCATTACGTTGTTTTTGTCTTTGTTTTATTTTGAGTTATTTCTGGTAACATTCAGGAAGAGGTGGTGTTAGAATATCAAATCAATAAGCTCTTAACCAAGACAGGTTAAGATCTGTAGCTTAGCCATTCTTTCAACATTGAAAACTGAAATTATTATACAAAGTGTAATACCAACCAGCCTTAATAGTGCCAGCATTGTTGCACATGGCTTGATGACAAGCATTTGCAAAATTGTCGGTAGCAGCTTTTTCTATTCAAAGTGTCTTCTCATATTTCAGCTTTTTCACTCGTTTTGTGTGACAAGTGTTGCTTTTCAGTTTTGACAAACTGCGATAGCACTGCATTTCATCAGCACTTCCTCGTCCTTTTCACCTGTTGGGAACTTAAGCTTCCTATCTGTCTGCAACAATCTGGTTCTCCTCTCCAAACTGGAGTCTTATTTCTGGTCTAATGATTTCAGTACTTCCATAAACTATTTATCCTTCTGCTGTATTCATGTATTGTAAGACAAAACTGTTGGAGATAAACTGAGATTCTTCAACCAACTTGAAGTTGTTCAGGAAACTTTGTTTTCACAATAGCAGGCAAGTTTTTCTTCTCATGCTGCCCTGCCACTTTTTCTTTGACTTAGAAATTAATATTTTTGATGTCCATAACTTTCAATGCTGCCTAATAAAGGTTTGGTTTGGTTAGCCTAAGTTAGCTTAGCCTAACTTAGGCTAAGCTAAGCCTAAATTAGGCTAAGCTTAGCAGATGTTTCTCACTTTAGACACAGAAGATTAAACTGTTTATTTTTTCTCCTGTTTTTTTTTTTTTTTTGTCAGATTTGCAGCACTTGGGTTTTAATAAAATATATTTGTTTTTATAATGAGTTTGGTCCGTGACTGTTGGGAAAACATTCAAAGGTTCGGTGTCAGATGCCAAGGCATAATTTTACCTAATTTAGGCTTTTGTAATTCAAAAGGTTCAGTTAGTCACAAGGGTGGTTTATTTTCTGTCTTCCCGTTTTTTTAATATATATTTTAGTGGATTTTTCAGTTTTGCATGTGCTGTTATCTTAGAAATTAGTCAATAATTTGCTATGATTTTATTTCCTGTTAAATTTATTTAAGGTTTAAGGTTTCCTGATGAACTCCTGGGTTACAGCTAAGGGATGAAATCACATTCACATGTTTTGCAAACATTATTCAAACTTCACAGTATTTAATGTAATTCTGTTAAAAACACATTCACTGCCAATGAGACGTATAAATTTTAAAAATGCAACCTCATATTCTGTGCTCTCCCTGCTATTCTGGAGGTTTTATTGTCCTGATCTGGACACTGTAAGTTTTTTTTCCCAGCATTCCAAGTTAACTAGAGGACTGTATTAGTTAATAGGTGGAAAGGGAACATTTTGTTCATAGCTGAGCATTTTGGCATGTTATTAGCCTGCACTAGCAGCTAGCAGCTGCTGGTAAAACCAGCTTGTGACAGCTGTCATTTCAGACGACAACATCTGCTGTTGACGGATTATGTTGTTCTGTTCAGGGTGGATAAAAATCTGCACAGGAAACCACAGATGTACACGGCACGAATAACATGCTTGACAGGCTTGTCTGTAACTGGCCGGCTAGTGTTGCTCTGTAATTGGTTTAATTGGAACGTAGCCTACAATTGTTTATGTAAAGGGTAATGTAATACACAATCTGCTTAGTTTTAGCAAAATGTAATTAAACACAACATTCACTAATTTGTGTATCTATCTATACACATATCTATATCTGTTATTGAACTTCAGCTATTCTATCACGCACTCCACATAGTCCTTGTGCAAATTTGTCTGTGTGGTTTGTCTTAGGCTCTCAGTGGAGAATAATTCTAGTTAATTGCTTTGCTGTAAAATGTTTGTGAGGCCGATCCTCTGGCCTTATGGGAAGAGATGTAAACACCAACTGAACACAACAGGGAGTTTTGTGGATACAACTGAAATGGGTGTGTTTGTGTGGTTGTCCGAGAAAGTGCTATGCATCAAACTGTAAATGCATTTTTAGAAAATTTCAGAGAAAACAGACAATGTTCTTTACTACAGGTAGAAAATATGTGCAGTAAATGCACCCAATGGAGACATGTAGTTAAATGAAAGCACAAAAAAAAAAAAAAATCAAATTGTTTTCACACTGGTTCAGCATGCAGGACAAGAAATAGAAATTTCGGTCTCTGAGCACATGCGTCACACGAGATTCATAAAACATGCTGACATCAGATGGAAGACTGAAAACATTTGTGGACGTTTCATTTGAGAGCTCCCACTTTCTGTCTGCAAGCAGGTCTGTGGTACAGTGAGCCTATATGGCCTTTGAATACATTAGAGGGGATTTGTGAGGGTTTGTGCCCATTTTTAGCTCTGTGCGAGCTCAATTAGGGTTTCTGAGACATTTGTTTTTTAAATCAGCTTCACTTCAAAGGGGACACATGGAGAGCTGGGGGCTCTAGCATATGGGTTCTAATTGAAGGAGAGACAGAAGAAGAGATACAGAAAGACCAAAATTTGGAATAAAGTATGTGTCTGAGTTGGGAAGGTTCAACGCAATCATCATGTCAAACTCTAGAAGTAGTTTTTACTGATTTTGTGTTTGTCCAAAGGTGCCATGAGCTGCTTTAACGATGAGAAACTCTGCTAGCAGAAGGAAAAACAGGAACATCCAGCAAAGCTTCTTTACCACCATCAGTACTGCAATTTAGGCCCTTGCAGCATCGGTCAAACCGAGCTCAGGTAAATAGAAAACACATTATGCCAGAGAGGTGGTGAAATTTGTGGAGGGGAGAGGGACTGAGAGATGGAATAACAAGGCAAGAAACAGATGACTACAATCAGAGTGTCATCAAAATGTGAAAACAAAACAAAAGAGAAAATCAAGGGCTTAAAGTGAGAGTGGATTGAGTGAACTGTGTGCAAAGCATTTGGGGGGATAGTGCCTGACATACCTACATAATTCATTTCAACCTGGTGTGTGGTTTTATATTTGTCTCAGTAATTTTTTTCTTTTTGTCAAGAATGCATCGGTGGGGTGACTTGTATGTGCTTCTTATAATTACAGTGTAGTTTGGAGATTTTGGATAGCAATACTTTGGTTAAAGTTAAATAATGGTTGATATCTAACTCGGGAGAAATATCTGCCAATGACCATTTGTTCATTGTGTTATAATCTGGCGTGTCCTGGTTGTGTCACACAGGCTGTGCCTTAAAATCATAAGATTTAGTGTAATTTGGGATTGTTTTCAACACACTACATACTGATGTCTTGGGCTGTTGTTAGCGAAACGTTTTAAAAAATTACAAATTCAATAGATTTAGCTTCAACATGAGACTTCCCCAACTCAATATTAGTTTATTATCAGGAAAATATACAGGTCGATGTTGGACACAGCTGTATTAATCGCAACACATCACTGTTCAGAGATATACCTCAGCTACACAACAAAGCAGAAAAACAGCTTATAGAGAGTAAAGCTTAAACAGAAAAGAAAATCAATGGTAATGTATTCAAACAAATCTCTGGCTGGCCAACAGCCAAAGTTTTACAGCAATTATATTTGTATTCTATCTTAATTTTGTAATACAGCCAAATCCTAATTGTTGGACCATAAATATATTAATTTAGCAATAAGATAGAAACAAAAGAAAGTTTTTCCCTCATTTCCATGTGAAATGCTATGATTTTCTTTTATGAATTTGGTTTTAATAATTTATGATCACTCAACCAGAGTCAGAACAAATTAATGTAAGAAAGTTCCAATTCTTTTTAATATTTCATTGTTTCTTTAGTGCTAAAGAAACAATGAAATAATAAAGACACTCAACTACCTCTGCACATTGGTTCTGTTAAATCCTGTAATTATTTGAAGCACAGTGATCGAAACCTGAGTGGGGTTGTTTTTGGGGATGTGGAATGTGTTTATAGGGATGACTGAAATGGGTTTCTGTGTTTTCACTTGTGTGTGCATGTGTCTGAAAGTGTTGAGTGCTTCACATGTGGCCTAGAAGAAGAAAACCAGAGCACTGATGAAGTTGTGATGAGTGCAAGGTGGCCCCTGAGCTGAAAAGATCAGGGACACGCAGCACTCTGGGCACGAGTGAACCCACACTGCCGAAAATAAAACGTTTCGATTTCAATTCAGAATAATCTTCCTGAAGAACCCTAATCCTTGTGTGTTTGAAATGGTAAAAATTAATGGAATTTAAGATCTGTAAAAATAAAATATAAATATTCTAATGTTAAGCCCCACAATGCATGCTAAAAACAGTTTTACCTAAAATGCATGTTTATCTGTCATCTGCTGAGACTGACACATGCAGTTGTTGCCATGTGATTACCTGATCCAATATTTATGAGAAGATGGATTTCTGTTTATCTTGTGTTCATTTATTGCTATGAAAGTTGGGTTGTTCTTTTCATTAATTCAGATTATTTTACCTAGCAGGTCCTTATGCATTGTGTATTCATTTAATCACTTCTTTAATATTCTGGTCACAAACTTTGAAGTAAGACGATGAGAGGGATAAGAAAACAGCAGCAAATACATGGATGTTTTTCTATCTGTGCAACACAGAGAAAGAAGGAAAGTTATGTGAGTTCAAACAAATAAGATTGTGACATTACAGCGGAAAGTTACTCTGTTCTCATGCCGTAGCGTACTTTTAACTTTTTATCCACTATCCCAGTCAACGTGGATTTCAAAATAGAGGTGCATCAAAGACAGTACATATACCTCAGATAATTGATGTCTCAGAAAATGTCCTCTATATATTTTATGCTGTGATCCATTTGACATACTTGGGAAGATAAGAAACGACGTGACAATTATGTATTTCTATGAGATTCTCCTGCGGAAGTCTACTATGAATAATTTGTCAACATTAATTTATCTCAAGTTGTTATTAAAATAATGTTATTGGGGAAGGAACAGCACACTGCTTTCTATGTGTTTAAAAAACACAAAAGTTTCACAACTTTGTGTTTTTGTATCAAATGTAGTTTGCTTGTTTGATCAAATCTTAACTTTGAAGATAGACCAAACAGCCTCCTGTTTCCATTTTCCTTCTTGAATTTCAGTTCTGTTTGTTGAGCTCAGTGTGCTTTCAAATTATATAAAATGAAGACTCATTAAAGAGTCCAAGCTGGGTTACCACAAAAGAAGTGATACCCAGAGGGAAGAATAGTTGCAACTTAGTCTTTTTTGTCACCTAAAACCCAGCTAACGTTGTTTTGTGTCTAAGCACGGTGCACTTGAAAAATTATTCTTTGCAGGCTCTATAAAAGGATTTGATTTTAAGTTTTGTTACCCATGAAATGTTTAAACATGCACACTATTTCTTTCTAAACCCCACGTTAGCATTGCTCCATCATGCTAGCCTCAAAGTAAAGTGTTATATTTAGTGATTTCATGGGGAAAAGTGAGCATAAAGCTCACCAGCAGAAATTATGATTGTGTTGCCAGAGTACTCTGAAAGGTTTCTCTAAGTGTTTTGTTATGTTTGGAGATATTCTTCATGCTGTGCCTGAGTCATCGCTGGAATCTATTGCAGCCACTGTGAATTCAAGCTGTAGAGCAGCTTTCCTCTCTGTAGGGGCAGGTAACAAATTCTTCAGTCATTTTTTAATCTTACAGTCTGTAAGTGCTTTGAAACTCGGGCACAATCTAGAAGATAAAAAAATCTGGGAAAAAAAGAGAAACAAATAGGCCTACACTTTATGTATGGAGCAAAAGATCAGAAGCTCTACAGCAGTCAGAAACCCTGACTTAATTGAGAGCTTGACCTGCAACTCTCAGATTAGCCAGAAGCTAACACACCTTTCTCTGGTCATTAGTCTTTATTTTACTGATTGAAACAAAGTGTTAACCCCGTTTGTTCTCCCAATTTATCTTCCTTTATTGAAAGATCTCTGTCGTTTCACCCACAAGCAACGTTCAAAAGTATCAACAAGAAATGGGAAGCAGAGTTTGCAGGACACTTTTCACAACTCTTGAAATTATTTTAGGCTTTCTTAAACTTCAATTTCATTTTTGGGGAGTTTATGTGACAGACCAACAACAAAAAACTAATTATTGGCTTTCAAAATGGTCTAGAAATAAACAAAGTATTGAGTGCATTTGTTTTGGTCTCCCTTCATTCTGATTCACAAAATCCTTGCCTACTTTGCAAATAGATATTTATTTTGAACCACCTGTACTGACAGAGTTTTAGATGAAGAGATCTAAAACATCTCAAGTAGGAGAATTTTGTATTAGTTGCGCACTTCACAAAGAAATGAAAGATATATAACAAAGATGGAAGAAAGTGCTGTTGTCTTGTGAAATCAAATAAATTTTCACTTTAAGGATTGCATGTTAGTCCTGATGTGCAGTGTGACAGCATAGTTCAACAATCTGGACTTTCAATGTGTTATTCACAGATACTCTCCATCCAATCTGACTGACCTTGAATTATTTAGCAAAAAATTATAGAGAAAAATTATAAAAAGTAATACAAAATATTCAATTGATGGGTAAAATTAAATAAGAAAACCATCTATGATTTTCTTCCACTTCAGAGTCATATAGTACTTTAAGTTGGAACATAAAATCCCACAAAATACATTATAGTTTGTGGAAAATGTAAAGAAGTTAAATAGGTATGATTACTTTAGCAAGTAGTTCTAGCAGAGCTCCTACTATACTAATGATTTTGTAAAAGCGTCACATTAGAAACAACCTGCCATCTGAGATTTTGATTGAAAGTGTTGATCTAGACATTTCATTCCAGCTCAGTACACTGCTTTTGTAGTTGTGCTCCCAAGTCAATCAATTTGTCGCTTTAGGTCTCAGATTTGTCAGCTGCTGGATAATGTGATTTGGAACGTAACTGATTGCATCAACAGCTGCCAGATCTGTAGTTGTTAAATAAACGCTCCATTGAGGTGCTGGTTAATTGGAGACCCGAAGCTGATATCTCGCAGTGGTTTTGTCCGACTGTGCTGAGAAGTGGCCAGCTTCTGTCTGCGACTGGCTCCGTCAAATTCAAGTGTCCAGTGCAAGCCTGTTAGTCTGGTGACAGATGATACCTGAAACATGACACTGTGGTGAAATCTACACATTTCAAATTCACATTCTGTGTTAGTAACCTTTCATCTCTTTTCTTAAATGTTTACAGGTGTAATTTCAAAGCACGACAAAACATTTCCTGCTCTAAGAGCCTCCAAACAAATACTGTGAGAGAGGTCTGTAATAATAATTCCTGCTATACTTTTAACAAGCTTTGTAATAGAGACAGATGGGAAACTTAACCAACAAGAGGGAGGAGAGTAGAGAAAGGGTGATTCATATCTGTAGTGCTGAGCGGATTGAAGGGAATGAGATATCTTCCAAGTGCTGGGAGACAAACAGCTATTAAGAGGAGAAGCAGTTCGCCCCCTTGCTGCACTTTCTCTTCCTCTTTTCATTGAGTTTTGGGAACAGCTCATTTCTCACAGCTTTCCACAGAGGACATCTGGCAAAAAGCATTTCAGACGCAGTGATGGCCTGACATGGAGGGCGACCCGCGCCTCCCTACCCCTAAGCTACACCACTTGCACATGCAGACAAAAGCACATTCAGTTACTGTTAAAACTGCACTCGTACTTTTATACACATGATATTTCTGCACACACAGATTCCTGCTGCCAGAACAGCATCAATCAGCGGTGAAATTTCTCCTTTCGCTCCTAGACTGGTGTGGGTAAATCTGTGTCAGTGTGTGCATGTGGGCCTTCACTTCTCCTATGAGTGTGTGTGTTAACAGGCAGCCATGATAGGTGGAGTGCAGGTTGTCTGCTAATCACTGGGACGATGCCTTGATACAAAGGTATTTTGCTTTGAAAGACAAACTTTTCACTGACATCCCACCACTACTGATATGTAAGTTTACACAATGCACGAATCACATCTAACTTAAGCTACTTAAACACTGAAAGTGATAAGAAAAATGAGAAAAAAATGCACAATGACACAAATACATAATTCAAAAGGTGTAATAAATCATCCCTGCTAAGAATAATTTTAAACAGATGCTGGCAACACTAATCAGTACAACTGAATATTAAAATTCAAAGTGTTTGAAACTTTTTATTATTTCACTCTCAAAATTATTTAGAAAAAAATGTTCTCTTAATTCTGTTGAGTCTAAAAAAATGCTAATTCAAGATGTAATCAATAAAAATATCAGTCTGACTTCAATCAACAGACTCCCTTTATTCTTGACCTCAGTAATAAGTTTTAGAGCTGTACCACATTAGGATTGTAATATTAGTTTATTCACTGTTTTGAGGCTTTATTCAGGATGCTAGATATTTTACTGATGTGCAAAGTTTGTGTTTGTGACAGCTGGAAATAAAATATAGCTAGTCAAACAAAGAAAAGGCAGCAGGTTTGCCTCAAAATGTAAGTTGTTCTTTTCAAAACCATAGCAGCACATTCTCATCCGCATGCAGAAACATTTTATAAACGTTTAATATCGGATTTCCAATTATTAAATATGGTTTAAGGAATGTAAGATGTCCATTGCTAAACCCAGACACTGTCCCAGCACCATAAGAATTGACTATTCAACTTTGGCATCAACACATCCATTACTATACATCTCCTCTCCATTGCTAAAATTTGAGAGCTTTAAAAATTAATCCCCTAATGATTAACCTAAGGAAAAAAAATAGATAAAGGAAAATGTAAAGTTAAAATTAAGAAATCCTAAGAGCTGGGGTCATTTAGACCCCACAAGTTTTTACTCAGCTTCACACTGACCCCATGTGTGCTTTTACAAAACTTTTTTTGTGTGGTTTCAGAAACTGACCATCAGACGGTGGTGAAGCAGAAAGGAATAAAAAATAAAAATGTCACAATTGTCCCTAATTCAAAGTCATGGGGTATCAAGAATGTCTATCTCACCCCTAAACGAGAAAATGTCTTTATGAAAAGAACATGTACTCAAGAGAAATTTACGCCAATGATTTAGACCACAAATTCTTTAAGGGAAAAGGTTAAAAATTGGACATTTTGTCAAAATACAGTGCCCCAGTATTAGTGACCAGCACCATTACGAAAAAGCTTCAGACATTTCCAACAGTAAATATCGCTACGTTCTCAACATAAGGTGGCCTAAGATGAATTTCAACATTTGTGCACAACACCCAAGCTTATCATTGAAGGAAATATGAGAAAATGGGGCTCGATAGAGTCCCCCCTACCAAACCAATTAGCAGCGTGATGCAGTAAATCCTGAAGTGGAACTTTTAAAAGTATTTGAAAGGTCAGGTTGGAAGATAAAGCAGATTGACTGAGAGTGAAGCAGAGCAAGCCAGAAAGATGTGCGGATGTAGACAAATGCTCCCAAAGAATCTGAATAACAAGCTAATTTTAAACTCATTTACAAGTTCACACAAGTCAGCATTTTTTATTTAGTTTTTTTTCACAATTAAAGAGCAGGTTGTCATTGGCTTCCTGCCTGTGTAAATATCAATTTTAGCACCATTACAAGGTGATGCAACACCTTCTTACAATATAAAGATGTATTTACTTTCTATGCACAAGTCACCTGCTGGTCCAAGATGCAGCAAGACAGAGACTTGTGCTGCTGCCAGCTTACATTTTGCCACCAATAGGTCAAATTTAAATTGAGAAAGCTGTGACCTGCATCATTTGATTACACATCTGGTGTGTGTGTGTGTGTCTGAAGGAGAGAGAGAGCGAGAGATGAGGCGTGGGCAAAGTTTTTCTGTGTATAATTAGAACCTGATTAGTGTTGAGATAAGCTTAGCCTTTCAAATGACCCAATTACCGCATGTAAATAGGGTAGAGGTTATTTTGGCATTTGCTCTCATCTTTTCTGTCTCAGTCAAATTTACACACGGACATACACACACCCACACACGCACATGCATACACAGCAACATATGCAGCCATACTGGTCAGAGTTGTGTGTTTGTGTGAGTGTGTGTGTTTTAAATGGGCCACTCTGTTAAATTTTGAAGGGATGTCAGAACGGCAGGCTGCTGGAACCAAGGGAGAACCCAGCAGAGAATCAGACCACTGAGGCTGTACCACTGAGTCCACTGAGTCGTAACTGGACCACACATGACCAGACATCGAAGGATACCTTCAAACGTGGCCGTCTAGCAGGTCTTTCTGAATTTGTCAAGCAAATGAGGAGCCAGAAAAGGTTCTTCATGATAATGAACATATTTATGTTACTTCTCTTTTACCACTGAAAAGAGAAAGGTAACATTTTTGTGCTGTAGACTACTGCAGAAAAGGACCTGCTATTAAATAGTAGCATGACAAACCTGTCATGTAGTGGATTTGAGGTTATATTCAAAAGAAGTAGGTTCTGATATGTTCATTTGTTTTTTAGGAATAGAAAAGTTGTCGACAGTACAGGTTTGGTTGGTTGTTAAGAATTTAACAGAGGAGAAACATTAAAAAAAGAGACAGCAATCAATGGGAAAATCACAGACAGCAGCTGTAAGACAACAAAATATAACAAATAATGCTTATAAATAACAGGATTTAGACTTTGCATCAGTTAACAGCTCTGGTAAGGAAACAATCAAACTGTTCACTACCTGTACAACTGCAAATAAAATCTTTTCTTTTACTTAAAAGCCATCTGTCAAGTTGGGCTGCAGACTAGAGTGGCATTGCTTTGAAAAAAACATTTTAAAAGAGGATATTATGTGAATCCTTGGGAAGTCCAGCCAGGATGCCATTCCTAGATAATACAGTTTGGTCCTTGCACAGGACACTAAAGGCTATGAAGGCGAAAAGGGTAAACTTGTGAAACAATACTGTGTTGTGCAAATGCCTAATTTCCACTGAGCAGTAAGGCACAAGTTGGTGCAGTCTGGTACGCGACTTTGTTTGTTGCCATTGTAAAAGTAACCGACCAGTACCGCACCATTCCTGGGCCGCATTCTGTTGTAGATACAGAGGACAATGGTAAACTATGGTTAGGGTGGAGCTACTGGTGTCACACAACACAGTCCATTGAATAGAAAAACATCATTTTTTTCTATTCAATGGTTTGAATATAACCTCAGAATGTCTTGTTCCAGTAAGAACAAGACATTCTGTAGTGCTGGTTTATGTCGTTGCGCTTGTATGACGCGTTAGGGATTTGGATTTATTCCCGCCTGCCCAGCGAGAGTCAAACTGACAGTGGAAATGTTCTTCTGAATACAATGGACCATAAAATAAACCACTAAGCTGTCTTGCTCAGTGGAAATAAGGCAAGAATGCCAAAAAATACCCCCACACTATTACACCACCACTAGCAGCCTCAGTTTTTAAACTCCAAGGTATAATGCACAATAATTATTATATAATGAAACTTCTGCCCTCAACAGTTTTGATGATATGCTTCATAGAGTTGAAATTTGAGCCTGTCACAACTACTTTGCTTTTACACAAGTCCAACATTTTCACTTCAGCTTTTGTTGGACTTTGTTCAGCTGCTTGTCAAAATCGCAGTGATGAACAAGTATTCCTGTCAGCTGGCTGTTGACTTTTTTTAAAATTTTGATACAGCTCTGCTGGTTAAAATTTTATAATTACATTTCCCTTTTTAAAACTATTGGCCCTAAATTTAGATGAGGCAACTCGCTGTGTGGTAATGTCTGAAGTTTGGTCATTATAAACTGATCAAGATCCTATTTGATAAGACAAACTGTGCTAAATTATGAGAATGTTGCTAAGGCGATGATGGAAAGGTTTGTTTATAATTCTCATCACACAAATGCCTTTTTAATCTACTAATTGTGTAATAATTATATTCTTCTGTCTCAATTTGTTTTCCAAAGATGCCAGCGATGACATACATGATAAATGCTTCACAGCTTAGCATTTTATCTTGATTAAAGTGTGACTGATGTTAATCAAGCATCTAAATATACACATTTGCGATACAGTAGATGCGAAGAAAGATCCTCAAGATAAGTGGGTCGCTATCTGGTTCCTAGGGCTCACTTGTCTTTGTTCAGGCACACATGATTCAGATTATTTTATCACCTTCTCATCGTCAACAAATGTTGTAAAATACATTTAATTGCTTGTTCATTTAAGTTGTGTGTGTCACAGCTGCAAAATTTCTAAAAATTGCAGCAGGTCTTGTGGACTAGGATTCAGAACTGCTACGTAAGACAAAGGCAAACTGTACTGCAAGGGTTTGCCTTCACACTTGAATGTATTTACATTTAAGTTAATCTCTAATTTTGCCACAGTGTGGTGTGTTTATTCCTGTACTGTTTCTCCCAGAGCACACAACACAACAGTAGCATCCTGAGGTGAGTGAATCTTAATCAGGAGTGTCAAAGTGAAGCATAAGATAAAGCTTATATCTGATCGATTTGGAGTAGTTTCTGCATACATTCCTCAGCAGCACTTCCTTTGTCCTCTCTGATGACTGTCTAAGTTGTAAAATTAATTCCACAGATTTTTTTATTTTGTCTGACGGAAACATTTTTTGTAGAATGGCTAAGTTGGAGGACGTTTTGTGTCAGTTACATGCAGTGTTATTTAATTTAAAAAAAGAAAGGAAATAGAAGTTTCCTTGTGGCAATGTCGGAGGATCAGGTGATTTCATCTGTCCCTGTCAGCGTCAAAGGAGGATGACTGTGTGCACAATTGATCAAAATCTAATTTTTGCTAATTTATGCTTTTCCATTTATTATAATTTCTTCTCATTACATGATCGGGGTTTAATGACAACTAATGTTGCACTGTGAGGATTTACAAAAATGGGTAAACTGACACCTGTGATTGAGTGTTTTCTAGCATTTACAATATACACAACAAAAGTGGATATAAACTGAGAAGGCTGCTTTATAATTTCTTAAAAAAAAACAATCTCAGTCCTTCATAATGTTGACTTTGGAAGTCACTTTATAAAAATAAATCTCAGTGGATGAAAGGCACAAGTACAGCAGAATAAATGCGCTAGCGTTGACAGGACAAAAAGTAAAACCCAAAGTGTGTATCTCAAATGTCCCACATCACAACTTTACCTTCTAAGTTGCTGTAAAACAATCTAACAGAACCAAAAATGAAGACAAATTTGTTGTTTTATCTTCTCAGTAAAGAGGTTTCTTCTTTCATGCTGCTTGAATGCTTTTGTCTGGGGTCACAGGAGGAGGACTTTGAACAAAAGTAGCTATGAACAACACCAAACAGTAATTTGTCGGCCCCAACAAATCAGCGATGCAGAGCTGGTGGTATTGACCTGATTTGTCTCCAGTATGAAGATGGATGTAAAGGTTATGTACTGTGGTACATGAGAAGGGAGGATTATTTGCTGCAGACATTTTTCAGCTGTGTTGTAGAAGCAATGGCGCCATTTAAATCTCTCATTAACTCTGCTAGAGATTTATTATCATTTGAATGAGCAATGCTAAATGATCTTAGGGATTATACTAAGCTAAGTCAACCACTAACAAGAGGGAGCAGCATCTATATTGAGCATCTGAACTATAGCTGCACTTTTCCCTTCTTGCATCCCAGCATATTCAATGCTATCTTAGTTTTTATTTTTTATTTATTTTTTATATCTTTTGACTTCTGTTTTGCTGCACTTTTTTCTGAAACATCCCACCACCTCTGCTAATTAGTGTTGATTGTCTATATCTGCTTGTGGGTGTACTAGCCTGCAGCTTGGATCTGTGGAAACCTAAAGAACACACATTTTGTTTCCATTAAATGCTGTTTTCCCTTCCTTCTGTGACAGTGCAGCTTTGCAGTGACTGAGAGCTTTGCAGGTGTTTATCTGAATCACCCTGCAGAAGGTCACAGTATTAGATGCCAATTCATCGGAAGTCACAGTTGTGTTGTTCGCCAAGCAGACAGACATTCACACACCTACCTATATAATGGTCTCTGCTTCACAGTACATCCCTGTCATCCTCGTCTTCTTTTTTTAGCTACAGTCTCACTCGATCTGCTCTTTTTCTCTCCCACACCGCTGCATTGTGACTCTCTCCTCCTGCCTGTGCTTTCATGTTATAAGAGTTCCTCATTCCCTTTGAGCCTCATATTGCCTGTTCTCACTCTCTCCGGCTCCTTTCCCTTTACTTCTTCCTTCTCTTACTTTCTCCTTGTGTTTACCAGAGTGAGTGGCAGGTGTCTCCTGCAGATGCCAAACTGTTCGTGGAAGGCGGTTGTGTCGACGGCCTGACAAGCAGTGCTTGTGCTGCTTTGCCCCCCTTCCTATACTCTTCACTGTGTGTGTTTGTGTGAGCACATTAATGACTGGTGTGGAGGAATGAGAGTAAGTGAAAGAATGGGATCTTGTAATTGAACCCTAGCTGTGCTTACTGAAGCTTTCGGCAAATATCTTGCCAGGAAAGCTGAGATGAAAATGTAGACAAAAACCAGACACGCACATATACTATGAAAAAGAGAAAAAGACGTCATGGTTTCCTTTATTGTAAGAGGATGAGGACAGTTTTTTTCTGTTCCCATTATGCTGTGAGATTGTTTAAATTTTGTCATATTACCAAAACCTGCAATACTGAGATTATATTTGTCAACACAAAGTAGTGCGTAGTTGTGAAGTAAAGAGGGAAATGCATGTGTTTCTTCACTATCTTGTAAATAAAAAACCTGAACAGTCCCATCTAACCCTTCAACAAAATCCAGTGCCAATAATTGCCCGAGAATAAATTCAAAAGTTTAAAGCATTGTTAGCTTATAACAAAACAGTTGTAATACTGTGGTGCAACTGAATATTCACTAGGACATAACCTAAGACATAGCTGTGTATATGCAGGACAGTATTAATTAGGACAAATGTTCCTCCCATGTCATATATGTGCACTACTTTGTGTTCGTCTGTCACATAAAATCACAATGACATACGTGGCATTTTTGTGGTTGCAATAAGACAAAATCCAAAAAGAAAAACTTTTGCACAGCACTGTGTCTAAAATGAGCTGATTTTATGTTGGGTTTTTTTGATAACTCCAAACTGCTTTCGAAATTCACGCATAAAATTTCAAGTCCTTCCAGAAGGTGTAAACAAGAGTGTCATCGACTCTCCTTGTAATAAGACATGGAGTGTGAAAAATTAGCAGTTTTGGAAAAAAGGTTTTCTTTTCCCTAAAATTTAATATAAGAACATGCATCTTACAAACAATAGTGTGAAGGCTTAATTTATTTATTTATTTTTCTTTACGAATTTATTAAATTACTGTAGGTTTGGCATAACATTAGAAATTCTGATCTTTTTACAACCAAATCTAAAGTTAGATCTACGAGGTGCTTTATTTTTTCATCCCATACATTTTCAATGTTGTAGTTGCATCTGTGACAACTTACTTGAAAAAATGGTCGGTGACACACTGTAAGGTCTGCAGAGACAAAAAAGGTTTCTGAGCAGGATTGACCTAACAGTTTTGATCCAATCCTTAGAGATGAGGCGGAGACTTCCTTGGAAGTCCACTGAGAACATCCAACATCAGTGTCCGACCCCACTAATGCAAATCCTTGCAGTCAGACTCATACTTCTTATGAAAAGCTTTCCAAGAATAGGAAAATCCGTTGTAGCAGCAGATTATTTTCTCCCCTTCAAGTGTTTTTCTGGGTGTTTTAAGCTTTAATAACAGACAGCTGAGCGAACACAGTAACTGAATATAAGAAAGATGAGGCATAGCAGCGGGCTGGAGCTATTTCCTTTCTTTAGTGCCTCCTACACCTGGTTCAAGGAAACCGACTTGCAAATGATTCACAGCAAATACAAAACAATAATGTTGAATCACATAATGCCTTTGATACAGGACCTGCTTCTGAAAATATTTTAGTTTTAAGTGGTTTTCAAAATGAGCTGTCAACTGAGCATTCTTTTCTAAAACATACACTCAGAAACAAATCATAAAGTGAATCTAACACCAAATCATTTGGAAAATGTGCTGTTGAAACAAATTATCAAAGCTCGTAATTGAGATGTTTCATAATGATTTCAGGTGCAATTACTGGTGCGACTTCAGGGTGGAAATGAAGAAAATATAAAAGTCAACAAAAATATTCAATTTATTTACAAAAAAGTTAATGTCTTCTGGGATTTTTACTGCTTATCAAACCTCATGTGTAAAGGTAATTACTTCTAGGTAGATTTTTAAATTGATATTCAGCAAAATGAGGAAAATTAACAGGATATTGAGGCATAGTAAAAGTAAACATTAACTGCAGGAGTCTTTTTGAATTGGTATGGTCTTCTCCTTTCTGATTATTGAAGTTGATTTTAGATGCAATTAGGGTGCCACTAGCTGTGCAGAAAGAACAAGGGAGAGAGGTTGAAAGTTATTGTATTTCCATCCATAACTTTCAGCTCACACATTTTGCAAGCAGCAGTTGTTTTCTTGTTGTCCAGCTGGAAATTTATCTATACAAATAAAATAAACTAAGGTTTCTGAATCCTCCTCCGCAGGGCCCACTGTTATTCGTGTTTCAGATGTGGCACTGCTCCAGCACTGCATTACATCCTCAGCATGCTATCAAGTCCTGCAGAAGCCTGATAATCACTCACTTGTTTAAGTAAGTCATGTGGCAGCTAAGGACATGTAGGATCAGGATTGAGAACCAATAAAGTGAGTCAGGATGTCATGCAACTTCTTGATGTGTCCCACGTCCAGTACACTTGTAATAAATGATTAATTATTTTCTCATGGACTACAGAGTCCATCTAGTTATTTTAGTTATTTATTATTTAGACCTAGTAATTTATCTCAGGTATGTTGGCAGGGAGAGATAAGATACCAACCCCAAAGGACTGACGTTTCACACCTGTGATTAATTTACTCTAATGGTTCTTAGTAACTTCTATTTGGAGTCTCTTCTGCTTTTATCAACTCTAAGGTTAGTAATTTTATCACATGGCTACTCCACATTTCTGTTTTCTATTTTTAACCACCTTCACATCCATTGCAGACTTCCTACAGCAAATCAATTTTCTGCAAGAGAAATTATTAATAAACAAATGTTTTAACAACAACATGTTGGCACTGTTCTCGATACCAGAGCCATATCCTATGAAACAGCTTCCATGACAAATATCGCAATCTCCCTTTTTCATGCTTAAACATCTGCAGTTAATTTACAAGAAGAGATGAACATCAGTCAGCAGATATTTCCTCAGATGGCGCACAATAACTTTGTAATGTCAGATTAAGAAAGCAAAGAGATGTTCGATACGGAAAGAATGAGTGGGACAAAGTGGTAATAGAAATGATGAAGAAAAAATCAAACAAAAAAAAAAACATAACTGCAAGGATCAACAGACGGCAGTGAGGGACTGAAATCAATTGGAAATGCAAACTTATGTTTAGAGCTTTTATTAATCTAATAATTATAAGAGATATAGTGGATAAACTATCTTCTTAGATTCAGTTTGTAAAATGAGATGATGAATAAAATATAGAACCCACTCGAAAAGGGATTTAGATTACATTTCTTACAATATATGAATCCTTTATATAAAGCTTTTTCCATAAGAAAATGAAAGACATATGTACACAATCTATGGTTCGTAGCCTTTTGCATACAGTTCTGATACAAACAGCAGTTTTACACCTAATTAGCAGACACAGCAGGAGAGATGGAGCAGAGGATGAAGATAAATCGGGAGAGGATGACAACTGTTTTGGATACAGCAGTCATTGACGCAAAACAAACAGGCACACAGGACTGAACCGGCTAAACAAAAGAGAAGAGAGAACAGAGCGATTAAATCCTGACAGCCTGCAGGGATGAATACCTGCTATATATTTAGTTTTTATTGAAAGCAGATGATCACCTATCCAAGAGACCCATGAAACTAATAAATGTGTGTGAAACCGATAAAAGAATAGCGTAGCAGTAGATGATATGAGACGTATGTGGTATTTCATTGATTATGTTTATTATAGTCCTATTAATTACCTATCAGTCCGTTTTTAAGCTTTCTATTAGTCTATGAACACAAAAGCATCACATGTTTGTCTTGTGATGTGACTTCGAGGCATTTGTTTGATTTTCATGATGTCGTTACATCAACTCACATGGCATGGATAAGTTGCACATCTGTGCAGAACCCATTAAGGCTAAATGATTTCTACAGGTTTTGGAGGAAGTTGTTCTACAAACCAGATGGCATCTTTTGTCTTCCATGTGAGATTGTGGCAAAGTACCTCTGCAGCTATCACAACAGCAGTGTGGTTGTACTTCAGTAGCAAGAACACAAAACATATTTCACTTTCTCAAACATGAGGTGGTGATCCAGATCCTTGATGTATTTTACTTGGTAAGCAGCTATTAGACATAACCTCTGTAGCCACTTGATTTGCTTATCACTGACTTGTTGCTGCTGGTTGAAAAATAAACTGTCTGAAGATGACACCATTTGGATTCACTGTAAAGTTTTAATATTTATATATAAACATAGAGAAATTGTTTATTTCAAGTTTGTGTATGTAAAAAAAAATTGTTTTATGTAAACTTTAAGCTGAAATACTCAGCAGATAGACAGCTGCAACTGAGACATGCTGAGCTGAAGGTTTTAAAACAGTTTAGTTGTTGGAATTATTTATTGTTGACTCTAAATAATGTCCAAACTCACAAATAATTAAGTAGTTGTTGTTCGACCACACTAATAATAAATATTCATTAATTAATGCAATATAAAAGTGTTGAAAACATGTTGGCAAAAAAACTTGGTAAAACAATAAGATTATGTCAAGACTGCAACTGTTGTTTTTCTATTAACCTCTTCTGAGAAAATGGTAATTTGTCTAATGCAACATATGCCTCGTCACAGACATACTGACAAACATTGCTATGTACACATTGTGTTACCAGGTCACGCATTTGTGGGATTACACTCTGGAGTCCTCTCCTGACATTTGAGAGCATGTTGTTCTTTAATACGCCACCACTGTGGCATCTGTCAATCACATCTGCCGATTACTGTCACATGATCTCCTTTACTACCCTAAGAGGATGCTCATTGATATAATGCAATGGCTACTAATCTGAGAAAGACCGAACATGTATATGTTTTAAATGTTAAAAGGCCTCTGTGCTGTGGTTTCAAATGAAATAGCCCCCACGGAGCTGGACGGATGATGTTCAGGTTGGATTTTTATCTCTGGCTCAATACAGATCTTACTCCCAGATCAGTGTCTCTCCAATCCATGCTCTTTCCACCCACTTTTTTTTTTCTTCTCTCGCTCTCTATTTCCAGCTCTAAGAAACATCAAACACTGAAATGATCCAAGGCAGGCAAAGAAATCAAATAAATATAAAAATAAATGAGTGAGATGAGGAGAATCTGATAGCAGAAAAGTAATACCCACTTCAGAGGCCTGCTGCGGATCATTCCTACCCCCCCAGCCTTCCCAGACCCCCTCCTTTCTTCGCCCTCCCTCCTCGTTCTTTCTTGGTTTCCCCTTATTGTGGGAACACATTACAGGTGTGCTGCGTGTTCACTTGTAAGCAGGAGAAACATCGATTTTCTGTCAGTTTTGGAGGATAACCAAAGGATATAATGCTGTGCATGTTAGGCAGTCGGGTATGCAGCGCTGTCACGACTTTTGCAGGGAATGTGAACATAGAGATGTATGCACCTCTCTTATAACTGTACCACCGTACAATAAAATTTAAAGTCTGGAGCATGTTTATGTTTTTCAAGGAATGCCTTGTATTCTTTTAGGATTTTATTTTTGGAAAGATAGGCAAACCCATTGAAAATTGTTTAAATTTTGAGTGAAAATCAAGTCAGTAGTATATCTTTCCTCTGCATTGAACAGTGTCCATTTAAATCCTTGCAAACCAACATTATCAAGTGTTTCATTCAAGATGTGCCTGATAATAGAATCTCTGCTGTCTGAATTTCATTAACTCTCCTCTCTTTTCCTTTTGTTCGCTCAGGTTATGGCGGGGTGGAGTTGCTGCTGGTGCTGTGGGGCCTGGATCTCTCTATGCCCTGCCCCCGCCACTGCATCTGCTACACTTCACCTAGCACCGTTTCCTGTCAGGCTCACAACTTCCATGCCGTGCCCGAGGGCATCCCCGCTCAGAGTGAACGTGTCTTCTTGCAGAACAACAAGATCCAGCGGCTGCTCCGCGGCCACTTTTCGCCCACCACCACCATGCTGTGGCTTTACTCAAACAACCTCTCCTACATACAGCCGTCCACGTTTCACGGCTTCGACCGGCTGGAGGAGCTCGACCTGGGGGATAACCGGCACCTGAAGGCCGTCGCCTCAGACACCTTTATGGGTCTGGGTCGGCTACACGCGCTGCACCTGTACCATTGTGGCCTCATCAGTCTGCCTCCGGGGATCTTTGCTGGTCTACATAATCTTCAGTATCTCTACCTACAGGTGCTTGGATAACTGCCAATTTTTAATCTCTAAATGTTACATAATTCTGTGGTGTATTATAGACCTACTGCTAGAAATTTGACACTAATGAAATGCTAACAGCAGATAAGTTAATTTACCCACAGAAGCTTGACCATGCAAAGCAGCATCAGGAAGAAAAAAGATAATCACATACACAAATCATTGCATAATGTCCAAGATATTATGCTTTCTATTCTATTACACTAATCTAACTACATTTTTATGTATTTTCCAAATTATGACAAAAATATCCCCTAAAACCCCTATTTTTTTTTTTTTTTACTGATTCCTCAAACTGAAACAAGCACATAAAGAGAAGCAGCAAATCATTTTAGTAACCTCCAACACAGCTCAGGGTATTTTCTAGCCTCTGTGAGCTGCAGAGATTACCAGTAATCCTGCAAACCTGCAGAGTTCATCTTTTCCCTGGAATTTATGGAGTACAAGTTTGTGAATGTAATCTGTATGACAAAACAAGCATTTATGCTGTGGCCTAATCCAAAAAATATTATGTTTATTATAACATGTGAGGTCAGCAGACTGCTGAAAATAAATCTTATTTCAAAGCTTTTTCCAATTAAGAATATTACTCTTTACTGGAAATAACATAAGGGCTATTAAGTAATGAATGAACTATTACTAATTTCAGATTCATTTCTTTCTTTCTTTCTTTCCAGGATAATCAGTTAGAGTTCTTAGAGGACGATTTATTCATTGACCTCCTGAACCTAAGTCATCTCTTCCTGCATGGGAATCGGCTTTGGAGTCTTCGCCAGAACACTTTCCGAGGATTGGGCGTCTTGGACCGACTCCTTCTGCACCAGAACCGAATCCAGTGGGTTGATCGGCAGGCTTTCCATGACCTTCGGCGTCTCACCACACTCTACCTGTTCAATAACTCCATCACTGAGCTATCCGGTAGCACCCTAATGCAGCTGCCGGCCTTGGAGTACCTGCGTCTAAATGACAATCCCTGGGAATGTGACTGCAAGGCGTTATCACTCTGGGACTGGCTGCGAAGGTTTAGGGGCTCCACATCCACTCTGATCTGCGTTTCACCGCCGGAGTTGGCAGGAAAGGATATGAAGATGGTGAAGAAGGAAGAGCTACCCAGCTGCTTGTCGAACGAGGGTCACAGAAGAGGTAACTCTGGAGGGGAGATGGAGCATGGAGACTCTTTAAACCACCTAAACCGCCACAGAATCCATCACAACCATCATCAGCGGCCGTACCTGCCGCATGGGGACCAGTACAGCTTGCCTTCGGCCTCACCCCTGCCGCGTCCACCGAAGGGAAGCCGCAAAAACTGCACCCGCCGGGGCCGCAAGGGAAAAGGGGAGCTCAATGAGGTACAGGTACTTCAGGAGGGGGATGAGAAGGACTACTCTCCAGATGGAGGTAAATACGATATGTCTGCATCCTCTAGAAGGAGAAACAAGTGCATCCCCAGAACTTCTGTTGGTCCACCAAGTGGAGTCCAGAGAGCTAATAACACTGGATCCCTCGCAGCAGCTTTTATTCCCTGTTTGTCATCAGCTCTGTTTCTGTCAATCTATTTTGTGATCCTGCGCTGAAACAGAACCCAGACACTTATGTGCTGATGATGCAACCTTATTATTAATTCTCCTGAAAAAACACCCTGTCCTGGCTATTTAAGGAGACATGTGGACAACCAAGTGTGTACCTGATACTGTTTGGGGACGTTGTGAGGTATTCCTGCAGTAAAAATGCAGGGATTCTTATGTGTCAAAAGATGGAAGTCAGGGAGCGCAACTCAGCCCACTGTTTTGATGATGTCAGCATAGAAACAACAGGGAAACTTCTGTCTCTTTGACATCAGTCACTTCATCAAATTTACGTACTCATAAAAACTGTACAGCCTCATGAAATAATGAGCCAATTATTCATTCAAATTGCAGTGAGAGTACACAGTAAGTATCAAAACAGTTAACCCTCTTGACTCAATAGTGCTCTCACTGTACAGCCTTGATCTGTCACTCACACTAGGACAAAGACAGTCATTTAAAGCCGTCTCTTTGCTCACTCAACAGCACCTTAAGATCAAGAAACAAAGTACCGCAAACACTGGTGGCAGGAAAATGAGTCATTGTGAAGAGTTTCAGCGGTAATAGCTGTAATCACTATCAATCTGCCGGCAAATTGGCTCTGCACCCACGTCTCACAGCAGTTTTAATGCACATCTGTACACTTTGGCATCTAAATAATACAGCTGAAATTGTCACACAACAATATAACTGTCAATTCGTCAAAGCAGTCCAGTCAAAAGCTATCATTTGTCCTCAACTTTGCATACCAACCTAAAAGCCAGTCCAAGCTAACAAATCATTCTTAAAGCCAACTGGTCTCATTCAGCGTCCTAGAGTGAGTGAATATTTCTGAGAAACTGTTGTGCAACTGTGGGTGGAAAGTGGAAAAGGAAAATAAATACTCTAAAGCCATGTGGATACAACATAGCTAGACAAAAAGAGTGCCTAATGGGAGCCAGTTATCCGATGAACAACATCTGGAGGCGAGAGACAATTTCATTCACTCTCCGACTTCTCTTGGCTGAGCACCTCTCTGCAGGCCAAGAAAAAGCAAGGGATTTAGTCTCAGTCATAAAACTTCTGATTCACTGAAAGTGATGTGCGCTTCCCTCTGTAATGCAATGGAGGTCCGTGTGTCATTCAAAAACACCATTCAGTCACAAGAAACAGATTCTGTGTCAGAGGTTTGATCAGCCTCTGTTGAGTAAAACGTGAGGTCAGAGTGTGTGACGAGCTTGCGGACTGCTGTTCTCTGGTTTGTTAACAAGGACTTGTTGATCTTCAAGCCTGTTTGAAGAGTTGGATTTTATCGCTGCTAGGTCTGAAGAGAGAAAATCCCTATGACATGTGGAGGCTATGTGCTCTTCTCCAAGAATTACCCATGAAAAAAAGAACAGTGGGATACAGCATACCCTTTGATAGCTCAACAGTGGTCTTCTCCCAGAAAATAAAAAGAGACCAACCACCTTCACAGCTCACTGCAAACTTCAAACCCGGGACTCTTATTTGGTTTTTCTCTAGACATCCCGTGCAGCTCACCTAATGTCTCCACCACTCAATTGAAATAGGTGGAAACTGATAAAACAAATCATTTCATAATTTTCTACAGCAAAACAAAGCGTTGTTTTCTTTATTTGAATGAGCTGCTCCTCATAAGTAGAGATGCACCAAGAAATTGACATGTGACAGGAAGTAGACAATTTTCACCTTGAATACCCCCAGCAGGCTACCAGCCATTTGGAAACTCAAATTTGATTATTGCTCTGGTTGTACTCCAGAGATCATTTAAAAGTTAGCTATTTTCAGGATCAACTGTTGTTCCTGTTGTAGATAGATCTCATATCACCTAAGGCGAATAAATTCCCAAAGTGAGTCAAATTACCAATTAGTTTTAAAATATTTTCTGAGGTTAAAAACAATTCAAACTACAAATGAGCAAGAGAAACTTATGTTAGCAACTAGATTTTCACATTAGACTATTGTTGATGAAAGTGAACTGGAAAGAAGTACTTCCTCATTGACCCACTGGTTCATGTCGCCCTGCAGTCAATAGGTGAGAGGTGGAGTCCATTGACTACTAGAGTAGAAATCTCTCAAGTGAGCCAGAGGTAGTAAGTGGGTATTGAAGATGTATAGACTGCAACCCATTATCAGTGCATCTGCACTGGTTTGTGCTCTATGCATAAAGGAGAAGGTGAAAAGGAAGAACATTACTGCAGTTTTTTTTTATCCTTTTGTTCCTGAGAGATAATTCATTCACATCAGGAAAACAGCAAGTCTCTAAAAGAAGCATCAGCTGACAGTAGCATTGAATAAAATTTGGTTTAATATAAGTTAGTGATCCATTCATTGTGTTTCATAAACATGTGGAGTTGTTGTCCACTTTTCTACTGACTCCCTTTGACACCGGTTTGCAATGGAGGGAAGGTAATAACTTATTAAAAACTATCTCTGTAAGGGGGTTCACATTCCCTTACACATTAGTCATACTAATTGGTAATATCAGATGGTAAACACAGTTTAAATGTGAACTCCATTATTATTTTGTTACTTTGATCCAGAGTGAATGGAAGGCAAAGGCTCAAAATTGGTAACAACTGGAAATAAAGGACATCTAGCAACAGCCTTGACATGAACACTAGACAGTCGAGACAAAGACCCAACGAGGAACACAGGTGGGATTAAATACCCAGAGGGTAATCCGGAAAACGAGACACAGCTGGGAACAATCCAGGGATAGACAGGGCAACAGGAGACACACAGAAACCTAAAATAAACACAAAGAAAACTCAAATCTTCACACTAAAATCAGTGTCAGATTTTAGCTTTACAAAGGTGGAGATCAGATGAGCCTCAAAATCCTGATTGGTGCATGTCTACTTATAATCAAATAATAATTAAGCAAAAAATACAATTATGACAGGTCATTAAAAAAAAAAAAAAAAAAGCACAAAAATTGTGATCCGGTTTACAGATTACCCCAAAACAAGCAGGTTCGTATTGGACTCCAGAGGCAGGGGCCATATTTGTACCCCTGCTTGTGTGTGTTTCCTGCTGAGTCCCACTTTTTCGTGTCTATCTATCTCGATGTCGGGAACATTGGGTGGCCTGTCACTATAGTGTCACTGTCCTGACAAATAGGATTATAGGTCCCTATACCAGTAAACTTTGTTTGTGCTGCTGTAAACCAAGAGGTGATGTAAATTGTGTCCGTTTATTCCTGTGAGAATGACTTTTGTAATAAAACAAAAATGAGTAAAAAAAGAGAGAAGAAGTGAGACTCTGTTGTGTCTCACTTGTTCCCATGAAAAATGTACAGGGAGCCGAAGGCTGGAACTTTGTTATTTTTTTAATATTCTTATAATTGGTTTTTTTTGGGGGGTGGGGGGGGGGGGGCTTTCAGTCTTTTTGATTTGCTGAGTCACTCAAGATAAACAGCACACTGCAGTGTCCTATGTGCTTCTCCTCTTTATCTTTTCCTTACTTTCTATTCGTCATCCTCTTTCTCCATCTTTCCTCCTCGTTTCTCTTTCCCTTCTCATTTTCCTGTGCTGCCATTCTCTCTTTTCAATAAGCACACACAGACACACGCACACACGCACACATATCTGTGTATTATTTTTCTCTTTTCCTTTGTGGAGCTCAAATGTTTTCTATGTGGTTATCAAACAATGCCAGACTGAAGCTGTTTATAAATAACATTAAACAGATAGTGTCCTCAAACGGCTGAGGTGGTCTCTGTTTGTTTGCCTCCTTTTGTTCGGGCAAGCGTGCACATCTGTCCGAGTGTGTGCTTAATAGACATACCTCTAAATGAGCCCTGAGGCTGCATGATAAGGCAATGAAAAGAAAGAAAATCATCCAAAACTAAAAGGCAATAAAAAAACATAATTCAATATGTGCATTCATCTGCTGCAGAGGAGGAAAACTACATCCACATTTAATAAAGATAGATGTTGCCCCCCTCATGTCCTACTTTTGGCCACACATTTAGCAGCCTCATATGAAATATGCATCAAAGCAACTGTCAGGACACACACACTCACATAATACACACGCCTGTCAAGGTGTATCAACTGTGACGATTAAAGGACGGTGTCTCGTGTCAGGTCAAGGTAAGGTCACACAAGGCACCGTGATGTGATTGTTTCCTCATGCTTTATATTCATGTGTTTGTCCACCATGTAGGCCCGCCTGTCACAGCACATCCAGCCTGACAACCGGTCGGACTGCAGAGTGGAAGTGGTGCGCCTCTGAGAAAGTATCACTGCTCTGTTTGTAAAACAAAGCTGACAATGGGGAGAGAAGGAGACTGAGTAAGGACAGAAAGACAGAGGGGTGCAGTTATCTGTGGAAGAAGTGTGTGAAGTAGTTATCAGTGCCAAACAGACCAGCAGCAGCCGGGGGAGAGGAAGCGAACCTCGCAGGGCAGTGCTTGGTTGTATGCATCATGTCTGGGTGAGTCTCTGACCAGAACAAGGTGTAAAACTTGCACTCATTAGTAAAAATAAATAGGCATAAAAATAAATCATAATCAGCTTTAACATTTTTAAAGCACACAGGTAATTTTATAAACAGACTTTTCCAAAAAAAGGAACAAAAAAAGATGATGTACCATATGTGCCCCATTTGACGCACAGTAATGTTTACAGCAACTCTTTACTAAAGGCATGAAAAGTATTTGCCCCCCTTGGGAATTTTACTGTTTATCACACCCAAATGTTTGCGATCAAACACATTTTAAGATCAAAGATAAAACCAGCAGAATGCAAAAAGGAATTTTTGAATGATTTAATTTATCAATTTAAAGTCTCACAGGGGAACAAATGACTCAACCAAGCACAGAGCATGATTCAAAACATTTATTAAAAATCAGAACGATCACACAAACGAGATCAAATCGAGAAAAAGAGGTTAGAGACTGAAGAGTTAAGTTCAGATTGTCACTAAATCAGAGGTCTTCAAATCCAGGCCTTGAGGTCAAGTGTCCTGCAACCTTTAGATGTCCTGATCCAACTCACCTGAATTACCTCCTCCGTTCTCCAGACTCCTGCTAATGACCTGATGATGTGACTCAGGTGCCTTGAAGCAGAGACGCTTCTAAAAGTTGTAGGACACATGTCCTTGAGGACTGCAGCTGAAGACACCAGCTCTAAATGATGAATCAGCCGCTTCTGAACTTATGAACCTTGTAGTTCTTAGAAGAAAGTTCCAGGATTGTTTCTATAAATCACTTGTCTAAAGACAAATCCTGTCGAAAGGGCGAAGATGTGATAAGAAGGCAGGTGAAGGTCAGAAACACAGAAACAGGAAGTGAGATGACCATGCATGGAGAGAGCTGAGAGTAAAGGTCAAAATAAACGCCTGTGGTCTCTGAAGGCAAAATTACATTTTGGTAAACATTATTTTAAACCTAAATTTACCAGATGTTTTAATCAGTTTGTGCTAAACTGTAAAAGTGTTTGAATGAATGAATGAAAAACAAGTAAATTTTATTGGGACAGAACATTCAGCTCCTGAACACAGTAAAAATAAATTCAGTTTTAGTCTAAATAAATTAAACTGTTTAAAGGGTGAACCCACACAACTGCGCACAGTAAAATGGGCATTTAGAATTTCTAAACAGTATTATTGACTTTGACATTGTGTGAACTGATTGTATTTGCTTACTGGTAAAGGTGTGCAGGCATCAACACTCTTTAAAATGAGCAGCTATCTCTTGGTAGACTTGGATTGACTCAACAACTTTAAAGACAATGTTTCTGACATGCTAAAAGTTTCCTTTAGAGCCAACTGTCTGAAGGCTGGAAGCCATTGATCATCAAAGAACTACTTTCTTTTTCTGTGATGCTTTGCCAGAGCTTTACTGCAGCTGTCTTCAGCAGGATGGTTGAGAATCTGCCTTTAGTTCACCTGTCTGCTGTTGCATTCTCAAAATAAACACTTGGTGCCATTGAGAGCATGATTAAGACCGCCATAGAGATTATTTAATTTCCGAGACAGAGCATTGCAAAGTAGTATAAAATCAGGATAACAAATAAGAGATGTCTTTTACCTTTGCTTGATGAGATGATAGTTTTCAGGTGGAAGAACAGCATAACAGGAGCTCCCCTGTTAATTATACAATGACTAAATAGCTAAGCATTTCTATATATCCACTTTGGCACATTCTGAGTTAAGCACCTTCTGCGCTATTGGTGATTCTTCTAGCGGTGGTATTATTATATAAATTATATGTTTAAGTCTTCTTTACTTAGGAAAAGCCTTTACACCAACTAGTTTTGTTCTCACTGTGACCTGGCAGTGATTTGTATGGCGTGTTCACTGACAGGAAAGAATAATGAATGGCTGAGTTTCCAGTTGGCTGATCACCTGCCAGGGCAGATCAAGGGAAAAATCTCCTGATTTCACTCACCAGCAGATTTGTCATGATGTCTCTAAATAAAAAGACATTAAGACATCATTTTAAGTTTTTGTTCTGATGTTGTTTACATGTTAAAATACCCCAGTGACTAAGAATCTGATGGTATAACTGCTCAGGCTCTGGGGAACAATATTGCTTCTGGTTCAATTACTATAAGAAATTGTGTTAGATCAACAGTCTGAACATTTTACAAAAGGATGTTTGTTCCTCTCTTTTCCTTCTGTAGATCTCCTTTAATACATTGTATTAAACAGCTGATGATTCCTAAAAATAACAATTATTGCTGTTTATATATAAGCAATAAGACTCATGGATAACACTCAGCACTTTGAACTTTGAATGTTTTCTTATTTCCAAACATAAGTAAAATAGCATTGTTAAAGAAAGACTGACAGGGATGGAAGAAGGAAGACAACAACAGAAAAAAGAAAGAAAAAACTCAAAAATAGGTAAAAAAATCCACATTAAAGCTGCAAGAAAAAAAGGCAATGAGGATTTGGAAGCCAGTGAGGCCATAAATGCAGAAGAAAAAAGGTAAGGAAGAAAGAAAAATGGGATGAATGTGACATATAATAAATAAAATGTTTGGACAAAGGGAATAGCAAAGTGAGTAAAGAGAGAAATAAGAACAAAGCAAAAAGGAGAGTGAGGAAAATACTAAAGATAAATGACTGGGGTGGTGAGAGGTTGAATAAATGCATAAAAAAGAAACAAACATAAAGAAAAAATATATATATAAACAGAAGTTGACAGGAGGAAAGGAAAATCAAAGGGTAAAAAGGCTGGTGTTAAGAGTCAGAGCACTGTGAGAGTTTACGGAAAGAAGAAATTAAAGAAGAGACGGATGTGAGGGGAAAGTGAGAAATCATCCAGAGACGCATGTACGCAGTCTCCATGATCAAACACAAGAACAGCTCATCCAGTCCCTAAGCTGAGTATCTGAAATAGCCGCATGTGAATATTTATATATGCCTGTGTTCCCTTCCAAAGGCAAAGGGGCCAGGCAAAATTGATTTCTCTCAGTGTGAATCCCACAAGAGTTGAAGCTCAGTAAAAGAAAAGCAAAGCAGGAAAGAGAAAGGAAAATGGTAGAAATGAAGCAAAGTCTGAAAAAGCAAATTCTCTGTGTTTCTGCCCAATAAGCTGAACCATAAAACTATGAGACACAATATCCAAAATGTAGATGCTTGTTTTTTCCACCACATTTTTGTTGTACCCCAGAAGAATGCAGGAAATTGCCTGAGAGCAATGATTTTGTTATTATTCCCATCACCATGCGAGCACATTGCTTGTCTCACGCATCGGCTCACATTGCTCACTGTGCCCTCTTGTAAGCGCCATTTAACACCAAGCCTCTTTTGGCTGCCATAACTCCATCAGGCTACATTACACTCATTACAGGGAGATATCTGCTTCAGATCGGAGAAAAGATCAAAGTGCGGCATCCTGCAGAGTCTGCGCATGAAATGCATGAAACTGTGAGCTTACACCATGCTATGTATTGTTTCAAAACGGTTTGAATTGCTTAATTGGACACATTTTTCATTACATTCTGCTGTACATTTATATTTATGTAATATTCTGACTTATATGTTGAATTTTCTTAGGAATGTCACTTTGTCAAACCATAGTATTTTCACATCATAAAATTACAACCAGAGGCAGAGCTGGGTTCAGTCCAACAAGTGGATTTTTATCACCTTGCTGAGCCAAGGCTTTGCAGCCAAAACCATCATCAATATTTTTGGATGAGTGCAGAGCAGATGGATGAACTTCTGCCCCTCGCTGGCTCTAAACTGACCAGACAATGAACAGCAGCCAGAACTGCAGGTCTGAGTGCAACATTGCAGAAGGAAAAGATTTAGGGCCTGTCAGTCTTGTAGTGTGTTTTTCTTTTCTAGGATATGGATGATTGGCTTATTGACTTTAGGGAAGATCTTATGAATGACTGAGTAGAAAGCCTGTGCCTTGCAAAGGTATTTACAACCCTTCAGCTTTTACACGTTTTTACACCGTAACTTTCAATGTGTCTCACTTGGAAATTATTTGACAGAACAACACAGTAGAACAAAACAAGTGCTAATGGAATAGTACATGATTTAACTTTTTTTACAGAAAAAAAAAAAAATCTGTGTACCTTATTCTCAAAGATTCTTGGCCTTAAAATGAGTCCTAGCTAAGAAGACGATGAAATTATGTGCTTCTTATTGTTCTACTTCTTATTTAATAGCATTTGGCAACCAACTTAATGGAGCATTACCGCCACCAACTGGTAAGGAGTAGTGACAGGTCATTGGTCTAAGAGTCTATGCTTTTGAGAAGGTTGACTATTAAGTTACTGCTTAAAAACAATTGTTGGACTAGATTTTATTTAGGGTCTATACATAAATGAACCTCTCATTTTTCAGATTATTTTTCAAGAAAAAAAACACACTTTATTTTCTTTTACTTCACAGTCATGCTCTGCTTTATGTTGGCCTATAAAATCTTGATAAAATACACTGACCAGGGCAGCAGTAATGTGACCCAATATGGGCAGTGCAGGTTGTGAAAGGACAGTAATTTTAACATATTCAGCCATCCCTTTCTCAAGGTTATGTAAAATGCTCAAAAAGCTGGATTTGGCTTGCTAGCTCATGTCCTTGTCTACTCTGGCCCAAGCTGTAGTGCAACACAGTTGGTTTCATCATTCTTCATCTTGTGTGTGTATCAAGGGAATTAGATCTCAGTAAATGGACACCAGCTTTTCTCTGTCCTCTCTGGGACCTGTCTGTGTCCTTGGATGTTTTACTTGTAGGAAGAAATGTGCAGCTGTTGTTACAGTAATATGTGCAGCTATAATTCTGCAAATCTGCACAGACTACCCAGGATCAAAAACTTACTTTCTGCCTTACTCTGCTTTTCTACACTACTGGAATATTGAAGAACTTGATCATGGAAGGAAGGAACTGGAATACAGATGGAAATCCTAAAATAAAAATAACATTTAAACATTCACACAAGTTGTCTGAGTAAAAGTACACAGTTTTTCAGATTCAGATACTTTGTCACAATCAATTAAATAATCAAATTTTCATATCTTTACCTTGCTGAGTTACATTTAGACGTTCTTGAAAAATACAACGAAGCAAAGTCACAAAAATCAGATTTGTAAAAAAAAAACATTTTTGTTGCAAAATAAAATTCCCTTTTAACTAATTATTACCAAACCTTTAGAATGCAATCAGTATTTTACACGACATTCCATTTTGAACATGGCAAGTCTCATTTGGAACATTTTTGCTGTATCTAAAAACATCAGCACCTTTATACATGAGTAACATGTACTGTTGTGTTGCTGCTCTAGTTTTAGCTGAGCTTTAATATATATATATATTTTTTTACAGATGATTCAATATATTTCTCATGCAGCATCTAATACTTAAAGGAATTCATGTAGAGCTCTATGACGGAGAGTTGACCATGTCCTGCTCCAGGAAAACATCCCCAATCTATAATGACTGTAATCCCATGGTTCACAGTTATTATGACATTTTTTTTATTGGAATGCATTAATTTTTATTCAAACATAAACTCTTCTGTCTAAAGCACATTGTTTCAGACATCCTGGTCTTCAGGTTCCCTCTGGCCGACTTTAGTCTTTCCTTCAAGTTTTCCTTTTTACACAGCAAATCTAGAAAAATAAATTGTGCTGTATCTCTCTGATTGTACAGTAATGCATTTTCATGCTAACATTTGCAAGAGCTTGTTATTGGTTCCATGCTGACATTTTAGGTTCTTGGAGACTCCTTTCAGCATCTTGCGGTCTGCTGTCATGGTGACCTTGCTTGAATGACCAGACTTAGGCAGTTGTTTTGAACATCCTCCACTTAGAGAATATTTTCTGCATGGCAGAACCGAAGGTTTTAAATTGTTTTGAAACATCTTTATATTATTTCCTACATTTACACACTGTTATAATGTTTCTGAAAACCTCATGCAGCTCTTTTGATCTCATCATGGTGCTTACTCTCACTCTCACTTCAACTACTAGGAGTTTGTTATTTTAAAAAATAATGGATGGGTGGTGAAGTTTCTCTGATATCCAAAACATCTGAACTGTTTTGCTCAGACTAACTCAATTCATAATTTTAAAATAATGTAAAGGTTTATGGATTTTCCATTTATCCAAATGTCCTTTCCAGCTAACTGACAGCTCACAGCAAGAGAAATGAGGAGGTGTCATGTTACTATTGAATCCAATTAAACTGAACTTATAAGAACAATATGTTTTAAATATGTGATTAAGCTACCCTGCAGCCTTCTAGTTATTAAAAGTGAAGGCAAATAGTAGTTCTCTTGGTTGTATTTTTGTCTGCTTCCTTAAAAACGATTAGCATACCTCAATAAAGCTTCTTTACCAATGAGCTTTTAAATAAAGAAATTCTGCATGCTTAGCTGCCCTGAGTGAGCTGAAAGCATTCCTACAGGAGACACACTGAACCAACAGCCTATCTGCGCTCTAATTTCATCATTCCCAAGTTAGACCAGACTCAGCTCTGCAGAGAGTAGAGTAATGATAAATTTACTCAAAATATATCAGATTCCAGGCCCCAAAACCCAAAAACATGCGTCACACGGACCCAGTGGATTCACTCCACATATAGAGACAGAAGACGGTGTAGGCGCTGGGATATTTCGAGAGCTGGTGTGGATGACTTTGGCCAAGAACTATTTACTACAAATAGAACAAATATTGACATAAAAACCCTGGAATTTCATGCTTTGTTTAATGTAGCGATAAAGAGAAGACCATCAGCACATGGGAAATCTGCAAGTTAACAATGACTGCAGCTGTAGCTGCAAAAAGCCAGGAACAGCAGCTGCTAAGATGTAATTATGATAAGAAAAGGACAGTAAAGAAAGATGTTGGGCAAACCTTTTATATTCATTTAAATTATGTAGCTGATTATAGCTCAATACAAATAACATGAAAAAAATGTTAATGTGACCACATATTCTATGAGTGACAAAAGAAGTTATCTTTATAGTCTTCCAACAATTAACCTGTGAAGAGATTTAAATGTAAAACCAACTGTGTCCTTTAGAGTTATATAACTCAAACTTAATTCTGGACTGCACAGATTGAAATTGTTAAATAGCTTTTATATGGCAGCCAAAACGGCTAATAGAAAAACGTCCCATTAAAGTAAATAGAAAGTTTTCTTTGGCATGATAATAGCCAGACAAGAAATTATTTCACCCACAACCAACCAGCGATGAAGTCCAACCAAAGTTTCATCATGGAGTCCGTCAGATAACTGTATGAGAATTTAAAAAAATAAATAAATAAACTGAAAGGTCATGAAATAGTTTGTGTTTCTGTGGGGAAATAACTCTTGGACATTCTGGCTCTGCAATAACATTTCTAAAACAAATGACATAATTGAAACGTGTAGCATTGCTGACTGGAGGCATAAGCCCCTGCCCCTTCAAAACCCTGGATTACATAAGACTTTACACAAAAACTGCAAAGCACTTTTGTTTTTGAACACATTACACAACAGAACAACAGTTTTTTACATCTGGATTAGGCCCACCTAAAGCCCCATGTTATTATTTTATCTTTAACATATATGTTGCTACTTATTTGCTGGCATGAAGAGGAGTTAGAAAAACAGATCATTTCTCCAAAGCATTTTTGCAACACATTCTTCATTCAGCTCTCCAGTTTTGCCTGCTGTTACACTCTGCAGTGGTGACCTGCCTGCACAGCCTGACATAAGTCTGTCCTTCTCTGGAGATTTGAGGACATCATCTGCTTAGTCCCCTCCTCACAGAGGTTCAAACCACAGAGGTGTAAATCACCTCTGCGCGGTGGCTTCACACGTCTCAATGCTTGCCTCAACCTACAGTTAGTTCCAGCAAACCTCAGGTGTTGTGGTTCTGGCTCAAATACTACATCACAAAGCCTTCATGCCTTTAGTTTCTGCACATGATGCACCCCTACACTAAAGTCTAGTTCGTAGATTGAAGTGCTCTGAAAGTCTATTTTTGGTATGATTTTTTGACTGGATAGTAGCTCTGGAAGTGGGAAAAGAAGGTCTAAATGTTTTCTGTTTGAGAGCATGAGCTTCTCTGTTGTCGGTTTTCCAAACCATTTCACCATTTTAACTTAATATTGATGGGTCAACATTAATCCATATTAGACTCTTTCAGTTGATCACTTGCAGTAAAGACCATTTAAATCCCAGATCTGAAAGGGGCTAATGGCAACAAATCATTCAAAACAGGATACTAGTACTCTCTGTCCTGCAAGTTTTAGATGTTTTCCTGATTCAGCACAGATGGTTTTCTTTTAATTGTATCTTCGTGATTTGTTCACAAGCTGCAGAGATACAGAAAATAATGTAATAAAAGATGTTAAAGCACATGAACAACAAAAGCATGCAGAACTGTGTCCCCCTCATTATGGGAATTGGAGAGCTAATAATAATGTGTCAAGAACATCTGGAACATTAGCGAACATCTGTTTCCATTATTTTTACGCTGATTGATGTATGAATAGCAGAAACTGTTGGGTAGACCCAACAAATGCTGGGCTAACCAGCGAAAAAGATCACTAGTTGATGGTAAATAAACTTCTTAAGCTTTGATAATAAATAAAAGTATTTCATAATAAAATTACCCACATAAGTTAAAGACTTTATATGAAGCTGAACACTTTCACCTAAGAAAATGTGTCTAACTGGGTTTAAACTATGTCAAATACTGAAAACTGAACTAATAAGGATTTCAATTTATGGATAAAGTCAAAATGTAATATTGTGTGCATTTAATTAGATTATGTGTCAGAGCTGGCAGATGGAGAACATTTATATGGTGGGTTGAAGTGCATTTTCTTTGTCCTCAAATACTTCTGCATTGAAGAAACAAATGAAAGTCCATCAGTGTAGCATGTTTTTTTAATGCCAGTTTGTTGCAGAAGAGGTTTTACATGACCCACTGCGTGGGCGATTAGCGGCTGTTTTAGTATGAGGCTGTTGTACCTAATGCATATAGGAAAGAGAGATATTGCAGGATCTTGACTTCCAGCTGCTATAAGACTCCTTTTTTTAAAAGATTTTATAGCCTCAGTGGCCTTTATTTATCACTTGATGGGAATTGAGGCGAACAGACAGGGCAAGACATGGAGTAAATGGCTTGGAGTCAGGAATTAAAACCAAATTTTAGCCTCAACCTGCCTTTGCTATTATGCTCTTTAATTCAACATGGAAAAGAGTCATGGCTGTTGTCCACAGTTTAAGAGGTAAATAATCTCGTCTACTTGCCATGATATGTGTAAATGTTTCCAATCTGTTCTGTGTTTGTGAACATCACCATGCTAGTGTTTGCATTGTTATCCTGAGCTAAATAGATCACAAATCTGAGGATGGCAAGGCAGAAATATACAAAAGAAAAAAAAATCCAATGAGATGAATTAAATAAAAGAGTCAAACCACCTGGTGTTTAGGCAAAAAACGCATTTGAGAGTTAGTTCATTGAATGTTGGCAGATTAGTTTGCATAAGCTATCGCTGCTTTTAGCAGAGTTTGGCAGAGGCTGAGCTATCTTTCTTTAAAGCTGCTGGATACCTGTGGCAACACAGATGCCGTCTTCTCAGGAGCAATCAATTCATAGTGCTCACAGCAAAAGCAGCTTTAGAACTACTGAGAACATCTTGACAAGAAAGCGTTTTTCAGCAGATGCTGAGTAACCTGCAGCGGTTCATTCTCGTGGTAGGCGTGGGTTACAGATAGTTTGAGGTCAATGACTTGTTGTGTATTTAAAAATAATTCTTTGAAGCTGAGAAACCAAAAATTCAAGATTCAAAGGTGAGTCTTTAAAGGTTTTCTGTCAGCTATTTTCTTTCCGTAAATACATAAACAAACATAAACAAGTAATGTGAATACATATTTAAAATTTTGATGATTTTGGAAAAGAAATTGGAGTGATAGACATATTCTCACATTTGAAGTATAATGTTGAAAAAGCTCATTCTTATCATATATGAAGAGAAATTGTAGGAGGGTAAAATCTTGGTTACTTACAGTGAGATTTATGGAGCTGTTGTTTATTTTTCATTACAATCCACATAAAAAAACATATTTTATTTACGCCAAAACTATGTTCTGCCAAGCTATGTGTGAACATTAAAGAATAGCATGAATATACCAAAATGTATCAACAGTGTATCACTTTCACTGAAGACGAAGCCAAGCTCCTCCGCTTTCAGTGTTGATTCTGGTGTTGCCCGGTCCGGATTCCCCAATCAAATGTGTTTCCCCAACCGCTCCACACTGCCTCAGCGAGCGAGGAAAAAAAAACCCCTGCTGTTTTTTAGCTTCGAGATGCCCCTCATATCCATGTGACACAGAGAAACATGCTGTGAGCATATTTGGAGTGGTAAACAATCCATCCTGTTGTGCTCAACATGAACATTAAGTAGGGAGATGAAAGGGTGAGCTGACACGGAGCTGCACTCGTAGAAAACAGCTTTGCAGTGTTTGAAATTGGCTGACTAAGGTTTTTTATTGTAAGTTTATCTAGAATAGCTCAAATCTGTAACAGAGGACAATAATCCTTTAGCGTTAATACCCATTTCAGATTTATTTGCATGATGGACAGATTAGAAGCACGCTGCTCCAGTAGACAACCCGCAGTTTGTTTACGCTAGCATACTTCGATAATTGAATAATAATAATACTGAGGTGTTAAAACCACATAAAATAAATAAACACCTGCAAAAACACTTTTACGATTAATAACCAACTTAGGTGCAATTTGCATTGTGTTGTATTGTATTAATAACGACATGAAAAGGAAATAGTTTGTTAGTTGTGTTTTTTTGGCTTAAATGACAAAGATACTGTACTTTTATTTAATTGAGTTCTTACGTTTTCAGTTTTATAAAAGTAATTCTATTGGTTAAATTTCAACAGTTATTGTTAATCTCTTAATACATGAGCTGATATGCTAGGACAGACAAAATAGTGAGAATAGATTGAGCGAAATAATCATACAGTTCAGTAAACTTACATCTGCAGCGATTGCAGCAGCAAGAAAAGTGGAGAGCTGTCACAGTGAAGAACGCCAGAGCACAAAAGGGTCAGTCTGGCCTCAGGACAAACAATACTGAAACTGTCCTTCTTAAAATCAAAAAGGACTTTTGTCTGGCCTCAGATGGCAGATGATGTTCGGCTGTAATCCTCTTAGCTTGGAGGGGAGGTTTAAGCTCTGCACTTCTCAGTTTTCACCAATTTCTGCAGAAACTACATATGGAGTTGTACAAATGCCTTCTTCATAATCAGCTTTTTGAATAAAGTTACAGATATCAAATGTGGTCAGGAACATAATTTGGTTTTAAAAGTCTTTTTTTTATTATTACATGGAACATTTGTTTTAACAGCGTCTGCGCCATAGTATGCTTTCCTATGGTCTGCAGGGATTTCATCATCCCACACTTTTGTAGTTTGCTAGTGTGACTGACAAGTGATGGTTTTATGTAACAGTCCCTCCATGTGTCGAACATAAATAAATTATACAGTCAGTCGGACTGAGTGACATGAATATGCTTTTAGAATTCATTCAAAGGCTCAAATTTCAGATGCTGTCAGAAACTTTTAGCTTTAAATACTATTTCTGAGAATGGAGGGTAAATATTATAACTTTAGAAATGCAAAGGTTTGGTTGGGCATTTTTCTTTTTTAGATTTTTCATTAATTGTGGCTGATCTTCTTGAGAACGCTTTCGATTAAAGCTCCTATTAATTAAACACTGACTGTTTTGAAAATTAAACCCACATAGAGAGAATGAATGGGAGAAGGAACAAGAACTTAAGTGTAGGTGGCATTTGCCTGGAGCTTTTGAATATGTCAGAAGAAGAAAGAGTGCTCACATAATGGCAGCAAAACAATGTGAAAGCAGGAGTGGAAAACAAAAGCGGAACAAAAGAGGTCTTTGTCATTCTCCTCCTTATTTGTCTCTGCTCTTCATAACCTCAACCTGTTTATCTGACTCCTGCTGTGGGTTCCCCCGATCCATCATGGTTTAATGTGTTTTTATGAGTCTAGGACACTTGGGACAAAAACAAATACCTTACAGTCAGCACGCTGTCTTCAACATCAACAAAAAAAAAGAAAAAGGTTTGCTCTTTTATAAGTGTCTGATGATTTAATATTTCAAGACAAGCCTGATACAGATGATTTCCCATTATGTTTATGTGACATGTGTTTTTGCAGGGATGTAAGCCATGATGTATATTTAAAAAAAACAATAGTGTTGACAAGAGGGGAACTCACCCATACTCCAATGGGCACATTTACAGTGATAAATGTTAGCATGCATTAGCACTTATCAGTTTGTTTATGGACTTAGTTCACAGAGCTGGGCATCTTTTACATGCAGAGGTGGCATTGTAAAAAATTACCCTGCACATAATATTTGCATTTTTTCAACCAGTAAAAGCTTCAGATTAGTTCATTGTCAGGAATGTGGGTCAGGTCAGACAAGCTGCATATTTATCTCCTTTTGTGCTTACATGTTATTCATGAAACAAATAATAAGACTTTCTTTAAATTCCATAGGTTTGTGTTGATAAAACCTGTTGACTCTTTTACATTTTTGTATACTCGCATTAAATATTCAGAGATGGTTTTAAATGGAAGTGTTGCACATATGCTAAAGGAGGGAAAATGATAAGCAGCACCTTTAGTGAAAGAATAAAACCCTCCCAAGGATTTCCTAATGAAAAGACTGATGTTTCGTTCTACACATCAAAGCTGAAACTGATAAAAGTCTCATTAAAATACATTTTGCAGATTTCCAGCACAGAAGTGATGTCAGCAGTGGTGGCTTTCTGTTACAATAGCCAATAAAGCATTAGAGGAAAATGTGAGAATTAAGAGACTCGTTTCAAACAAATTTTACAAATTCGCAGCAAACGAATGCTTTTTTGACATCCTGACATGATCTCAATTTAGTCTTCAGACTAAACTGAGATAAGAAAAGGACAATTCTTTGTCTGAAAATATGGTTTAAGTTTCCAGACTTTATTTTATCGTACCTTTTTCTATTAAACAAATGGACTTTTCTGATAAAAAGTGATTTGGACACTTTTTGTCACATGTCCACATGTGACAAAATGTGGAATTATCTACATTTTGTCAATTTTGAAAGGGTGAATTTTGTCACTTTAGAAGAAACTCAAATTTACCTTCAAAAAATGTTCAATAAGAATCATTTGACATCTCAATGCAGGACAAGAGCTGGATAAAGAGACTAATGAGCAACCTTTAATACATTTTAATACCAATTGGTGATACTATTTTAAAACTAATAAAAACAAACCAGAAAGAAGGACATTGTGCTAAGAACAAAGATACACATATTCTGTGTCAATATGAGCTACCAGGGAGAGGAGGAACAGGAGACACCTTGTACCTGAAGCTCTGCTGTGTTTAGATATTTCACAAGTTTGGATGTAACAGAGTTTGCTGTCAGTGCCGTCTTGAATTACTTTAACGTCCACAAATGACTGACAAATTATCAATGAAGGATTTCTCTGGGTGCATAAGATATTTCTCAATAACTTGTCCCCACACACAGAAAGAAAAAGGAATCCGACACCCGTTGTCACTCAGAGTGTGTCTGTGAAAGCCGTATTGTTTTTTTGGTGGACGGAGGAGTTGTCAGCTGATTATGTGGGAGGACAGCGAATTGACAGGATTTGTCAGTTTTCACTCTGTGCCTCCCGCATTCCTCGTTTGTCCCAACCACACGAACACGTCCAGCACCGTCCAAGCAGTTACATTGATGAACAAAATAAACCAGACGGCTATGAGGACGTAGACATCCTGATTAATCTGGATTACACTGTATTTGCACCTCATCTGCCTCGCCTTCCTTCGCGCTTTCCTTTTCCTCTTTCAAACTATTCATGCTCCTTGTTCCCCTCATCATTCTGTCTTCTTGTGTCACACTCACCCACTCCCTAACTCTGTCACCTCTTATGTCTCACATCTCCGTCTCCACCTCCCTCTTCTTTCTGCCAGATGCCTACAATTCACATTCAAAGTGTTTATCCCTCCCGCTGTTCCTCTCCTTCCTCCCACCATAACACTCCTCATGGTTCCTCCTTCTCTTTCAGCTTGCCACTTTGCTTTTTCCTTTCCTGGTTCACTCTCCTCTTCATGTCTTCTCCCACTGTTTTTCTGCCTCCTCCTGTGACTCTCAGATAACCGTCTTTGCCGCTGACACTTTCAACACTGTAGGAGCAGCAGCGATGGAGGAGGGTGCAACAGCCCATCCGTGTCGCCGTACGGCTCCCTCCACATCCTCCTCTGTGGATTCCAACCGTCGTTTGTTCTGCAGCAGCTTTCTAAGATTCATCGCCTTCTCTATCTATGTCAGGAAAATCCCTCCAGTCTGGATTTAGGCTAAGGAAGAAACTTCTAAAATCTCAGGGAATTATCCACATTTTGTCACATTTTAACCACAGAGCTCAACAATTGTTATAGGTGTTTTCCTTTAAAGGCCAGCACAGATGGATATTTGTGAAACACAAAGAAAATGTGCTAAAGTTTGTTCAATTTTAACAAAAACAAAAATCATAAAAACATAAAATTTGTTTTTAGATTTCCTAAGCCAACATTATGTAGAACCATGTTTTGCTTGTATGTACGCTGGAATATGTCTCTACTAACTAAAAACTGTAGAATTTGGCTTTTTCTGTTTTCCAGAACAGAAGAAAATGTGTTAGATTTGACTGAGAGCATATATGTAGATCAGTCCTGCCAGTCTTGGATTTAAATCTTGACTTTGACTAGGACATTCTAACATAAATCTGCAGCTGTGTAATGAAGACACAAGCAGCATTAACAGGTAAATAATTATGTTTATATGTAGGAAGCCACTCTTTATGAATTCTAACAATTAAATGTAGGTTGTTTTAGAATAATATTTTTTGTTAATGAGTTTGTTTTTCCATCAGGATCTCCACACTTGTTTTTGCAAGACTTGCAAATTGGGAACTCCTTCTTCAACTGTACTTTTTACTTCCAATTCACAATTATGCCACTATTTAGTCTTGGTCTGTGACAGGTGTGTTGTAACTGTGTATAAGATACACAGAGTTATGGGGTTTTGTATTAATGCTTTTGTAAGTTTGTAGATTTTTATGTCTCCAACTGGGACATACCCTTTCCATATTGTTAATGTTGTAGTGTTTTCAATTTGTTGTAGTGTTTTTGTAATTTGTATTTGTGCTTTCAATTTGCTGAAGTAGTTTGCACCTCAGGGCCACCATAAAAAACAGCTGCTTTGTGTGTGTGTGTGTTGCCTTATTTTTTGCATATTTTTCCTGCTTTCATGGTAACATCAATATTTTAGTCCAGAGTGATCCTACAACACTTCTCCAAGCTTTCCGAAGGCTGCTGTTATTCTGCAGAACTGTTGATCAAAACAGGGAACATCTAGTTCATTCAATGTCAGACATAAAGAAATCTATTTGGTTTTTACCCACTAATGTGTTTTTATCCATCTTATATAAATTTATTTTTGCAGTGAAAAGTGTCCTTTTTGTTATCTGCAGAGGCTTAAACATGAGAAAATTTCTTCTTCTAAAAAGAAGACTATATTGCTTTGCTGTTTACTGTGACTCACCAAAGCATCACTATGTTTATTGGGTCTAGTTCGACTGAATTCCTGACAGGTACCTTACTGAGAGTGATGAATCAAAATCAGCTTTGCCAGACACACTAAAATAAGCTCAGAGGACTCCTGTTCCAGGCCTTGGCCTTCACCTGCCTTTATGTGCTGCAATCTTTGTGCTATTTCAGTTCATAGATTCGTTTGTGCAGCGAATCGGCCGGGGTTGGCTCCAAATTGCTGGCGAATGTTGTGGTACCTGGCTGCGCCATCCTGGCTGGACTGACACAGAGTCCTACCCTGCCAATCCTTGGACTGTCCTTGCTCCTGCTTTCTGTTTAAACACGGTTCACCTGTCATTCAGTTTATTGTTACTTCATTCTCGCTTGGCAGATAAACTGATCAATAAAGCCAAAAATCACATAATCTGGCAATTTGAGCCGTTTTAGTGACTTTTTATGCAATCACTCTGTCCTCTCTTGTAAAGCATGTTATGTAAAGGCATCTATTTTCATGACAGGTGAGGTCAATCAAATGTTCTGATAGACTTAGCTATTTATTTTTGTTTTCTTTCTTTTTCCTTCAATTTCTGGAACATTTTTTGTCTGGTATTTTTTTTAATACTCATCATTCAATGTTTGGGCATAGTTGAAGATTTAATAGCTCCAATTTCCTACATACTACATGAGACACGTTTTTGGATTAATTTAAAAACAGACACAAACATCTCGCCACCCTTATGTGTCCCAAATGCATCACAAAAGAGCAGTAAAACACAATGTCAATGACAATACACTTATTTTTGAGCCTCTGAGACCGGCCGCATATCTTCTGCGTCTTCCCCAAACGAATTAACGGGTTTCACCTAAAGCCCCAATTATCTAAATTGTATGCACATTTTTTCTTCCACTCAACTTTCCAATAACATGTTGCAATATGTCTGTGAACAGGAAGCTTCTTTAGCAGTAACCTTTCAGTACTTAATGTGCTAATGAAAATTGCCAATGACTATTTGTGGAACAATTGTCAACTCAGCATTTTTTTGGATGATGTAACATGGCCAAAATGCGAAACTTATCTATTAAAAAAAACAATGTTTAATAAAGTTTATCTAATATTATAAAGTTCTGAGAAATTGAGTTTTCATGAGCTGTAAGCTATAGACATCAAAAGGAGTCAAACTTAATCAAGTAACTCTGTCAGTGTGTAAATAATCAATCTGGTGTATTAATTTAGCTTTCTGATTTGAGTCAATGAATAAATTATCCTTTTGATGATATTATTTATTGAAATCTACCTGTATTAAGGCATTTAACTGACTGTTGTGTGGAAGTGCTCAGAGAAACTCCAGCATTTGGTGTTTTTTTTTTCTCCATATTATTTTCTACAATGAGTTCAAATCCAAGTCAAAACACCCACATAGATGCATCCGCATACATTCACACACACAAGGGCGAGTCCACTCTGCAGTGCTCTGGCGGCAGTAGATTGAGGGGGTTACAGCAGACAAATACAGCTGGCCAGGCTTCTAACAAAACAAGAACCCATTTGTTCTGCAAAACATACACGTGTCCTCGGAGCTTCAGACGCAAAGAAGGAAACAGAGATGAAAAAAATGGCTGCATGTTCTCTTTGCTTTGAGTCTGGGACACTAACGCCAAAGCAATAAACACAATTATTTTTAAAAATGCATGTTTCAGCTCAAATGTACGTAAACGTAATTTAAATCCAAAGTAGTATAAAAACAGTTTTGTTTTTTTTTCATACATGATACCTACTTCAAAATAATCTTAATAATCAGCTGAAAATAATGATGAAGAAAAAATGCAATCCCATCAGAGTTGTTATTAAGCCACAAGCCTGTTTCTAACATTCTCTTGCATTGAACAAATCAGCATTATAAGCTTTGGATCTAAAAATCCTCTATTTTTGGCTTTTGGACTGACTGAGAGAACAATGACCCAAAGCTCTCAAGTTCTTCTTTCATACAACAAAATGCTCTCCATTACAGTTGAACAGAGTCATGCTGTGTGAAGTGAGACTCCATCTGGCTCCATCTACAGTCCTCATTATTCCTGCCTGCCCACTGGCCCAGCACCACACAGGCAGCTATTTACTGATGACAACTAACTTACTCCACAGGCTGGGGAACTTTTGCTCTTGTTTTCTTCTCTTGCTGGCAGAATCTCCCTCTCTTTCTCTCTCTCACACACACACTCACACTCACACACATACGCATGCAGACGATGACACACATATAAAATACTGCTCAGGTTTTACTGTTTGGGTTTTTGCACACATGCATGGAAATACACACCCCTTTTTTGTCTCTGGTGAATTATTCCTGACAGATAGTTGTGCTTCCTCATAAATTCCAACCTACATTGTCTTTGCGTCCTACTTCTGCCCAGCGGTCTCTGAAATCCCAGACGGTTCGACTGCAGCACCACCCAGCCAAATGGTACACACAACAAAAATAACATTCTTATACAATATTCTTTTATACAATATTCTATTCAAAATATCCTAATATTTCCTTTCCACTAGTTTCATCCCTAATGAACTGTTTAAAGCCATAAAGAGAATTGTTCCCAATATTTTCGTTCTGCGTCGTGCAGAGAAAAAGCAGTCGCCCAATTACAAATTTCTTTTCAGATCACAGAACAAATTTTTATATTGGAATGAAAGATAAACTGATGAAATGCAAAAAGTTACATTCAGATGATGAAAATGTTCAATATGACAATGAAAATACAAGTCAAACACAACACAGTTTGGAGAAAAAGTAACTGTCACCTTAGACGTTCCACCCTTGACAATACAAGCTGCTGACATTTGCAATGACTGGCAATGAGCTTTAACATCACTGTGGAGACATTTAATCAAACTACTCTTTACAAAATTGTTCAGATTCAGCCACATTGGAGAGCTTTCGACCCTGAACAGCTTGTCTAGGGTCTCGCCACAACATCAAATCTTTTAGTTTTCTGGCCGTTGCTACTGTCATTGCTCCCAGCTTAATCCAAGTGTTACAGAGTGTAAGGAAACCATCTGATGATCAGACATTCTCCTTCAGGTTTCTTGGGAAGCAGAATTCATGCTTAGTTTTGATATAGGATATACATGTTTTAAAAAGTTTAACTTTTTTTTCTCAACAGTCTCCAGACTTTTTCCCAAAATTCTTTTTTTAAACAAAAATAGGATGAGGTATTGCTTTCTCTTTTAGCCAGCATTGGTTTTCACCTTAGTCTGTAGATACTATTGTTGCCCATTTTCTTTCTTATTGTGGAGACATATAAGTACTTACATTATCCTTTCTGATCTCTTGGATGAGTTATCGATGAACTTTTGAAGTAATTTTGGAAGGTATGGCACTCAGGGTAAGCTTCACCATTTTTCCATGGTTGGTGGATCACTGTGGATCACTTTGATGCAATCCCAAAGTCTGCATCCCTGTCTATTAAATGCTTGACAGGTTCTATTTAACTCACTTCTTCCCTCCACAGTTGTAGCCCTGCCATATGTATTTGAGCAACACAGTGAAGACCGAATTGCCACCAACACTGCTGTTCTGCTTGTTGAGAAATGCGATAAACAAATACAACAAAATGTTTTAACAAGACCTGATAGGGAACTTTTTAGTGAAGTAGGTAAAAAGTAACACAAGAAGTTGCTCTTTGCAGATTCAAAATGAAGTCAAAATTCACAGTTTGTCATGGCATACACACACTTCCTAAGGTTGATGTTTTTATGAGTTTGAGAAAGTACTGAGGAGTGTTGAGAGGTTGTTTGACTGATACCTCAGTAAGATTAAAGGAAACTAAAGTCACTGAAGTGGCAGCATCGTTTTTGCATTTCAGCTGCATGAAACAATGATCTCAGCAAAAACACAAAAAACTGTTCAGGGTTCATAGCACAGAACTCAGTTAATCCCAGGAAGAATTGTAGCACAGACAATGAATATCTCAATTTGTGCTGAATGTCACTTTGAACTTATGAACTATTTAAAATAGCTTGATGTGAAGGATTAGGACATTCACTTAACCAAACGATCCCAATTATAGTAGTTATCTTTTTCTCCAAAGGGAATTAAGATTATGAATTGCTGAAGTTTAATTTTATAGAACTGATCTGACAGTGCATGGAAATGTTTTACTGTCTTTTGTGAAAGAACTGAATGACAAAGCAATGAGTTATGGACAGATTCCTTTGTTATATTTCTGTAAATATGAACAGAGATATTTTTTTTATTCTGTAGTTCACAAAGTAACTTGCAAACTATTTGAAGTTTTCCTGTTGCAGCATTCTTCCAGCTTCAACTCTTTCATTCATCCGAAAAAGAAAAAGCTGTTTTTAAATTGTTAATTTACTTCTTAACAATTACCAATCGCTTTTATGTCTTTCAGTTTGGTTTCCATGCTCACCTTTGTCAAAGTGTTTGACGATATCTAAATAAATACAGATTGTGGAGAGTCGGTACTGCTGGACCTCAATGCAGCATTTGACACTGTTGACCATGACAGAATACTCTGATACAGTTCTTGATCAGTTTGGGTTTTACTTAAAGGACATAAACTTCCTTGTGTCAATATAGGTTTTCATTGAAGTGGACAGAAGTTGCATGCAACTCATTTCTGTGACTCCACATATTTAAAATACACGAGCTTCCTCTTGCTCTGATTATAACAAGTTATAAAATTATGTACCACAACTAATCAGATTATAAAAAAGGTTTCTGGTCATACAAAGTTGCATGGTGTAAATAAAAAGTTTAAGGAGGATGAATACAATGTAAGTTTTTATCTATCAATAATACACGTTACTTCCAACATGTCCTTCCCTGAAGGCAGTTAGTGAGAAGTAATTACTCAATAAGTCTACCATTTCAGCAGTTTCACAAATTAATTTTCTTGTTCATGATAAGACCTCAGAATATACCGCATCTAATCTTTTTAGCTCTGATTGTCTTTGCCACTAAAAGGTGGACTGAAGGACTGATTAGATGACCACTATAATTTGTTAAAGATGTCCTTCTGCAATCTTTCAGCAGCACAATAAGCCATTATCTCTTTGAATAAGATGACCACAAAAGTATCATTCACAAAATATGCCATTACTCCTCTATCAAGCGCTTCTTTTAAAGTAAGATAACCCGCTCCCCAATTGCATGGTAAAAGCACTAATAGGTGAGAAAGTTCTTTGTGTGAAAATAATCCAGTTACTCTTCCTTTTTTAAAGTAAGTGAAAAATTACCCTTACAAATCTAAAATCTCCCTGTGAATGATTTCAACATTTCATTCATTTGAAAGTGAAATGGGATACAATTAAGCTGAACTCATTAGCAGAAGGTGCTGGATAAATGAGACGGCAAAGAACGGAGGAGAAGGGGATTCTAATCAGACTGATGACAGAGAGAGGAAGGAGAATAACTGTTGTTGTGCAGAGGACTGTTGAGTTTGATGAGGGAAAAGAGGATGCATCAAAAACATTTAAGCTCTCACATTTTTCAGATGGCATTTCATGCATTTAATTTAACATGACGGAAATATTTGCATGCATGTTTCGTTTTGACAGCATTTATGTTGGCATTGTCATTGTTAAATTCTACAAGCTTTCAGAATGAAGACTTGTATTTGTGAGCTTAATGTATCGTTTAATGGACACTTTGATTTAATTTATGGTCAGAGTTCTGAAACCAGCTTGAGAAAGCTTGAACTGTTCCAGGATTTCAACACAATCTGAAGTAAACATCTTTTGATGCAAAGGAACACAATTAGGTCAAAACTACAGAACGTACAGGAAAGTTCTTCAAAACTCTGATTACAGAAGGAAGATCGTAGATTTTATCTTCTGCAGTAGTGATCAAATAGTTTCTACTTTGCAAGTTAATGCACATTAATGTTTAAATGATGTTTTGAACTATTAAAATAAGCAGCTATGAATGTTGTCAGAAGGGGTCTCAAGTGTGGATTTTAGCTATTTGCGGTCTAGCCGGGTGAATACCAGAGGTCCTCCATCCAAGTACTGACATTTAATGCTGATGCCTTATCTGCAGTAACAGCATGTAATTGGATCAGATCTTTCAAGTTGAAGAGCTTGAAAGATCTTATTCATCTAATTAGACCGTAAGTAAGTCTGGACTTCCAGTCTTGCCGATCTTGCAAATCTGTCCAGAGCAGACCGATTCTGGAAGGTTGTAGAAACTTCCAGCATTACGGTTATTGTAGCGTTTAAACATCGAAGATGATTGTAGTTTGATTTTACAGCAGATGTGTTCCAAAACAAGTTGAAAGAAGATTAAATTGCTTACTATGCTCTTCCCAACCAATGTTACACTATTTCACCCATCATATGCTGATCTTTTTGCTGGGCTCCTGCGTTGATCGCCTCTCCCTCCAATATACTGTCTGGCACACAAAGGAGCTCTAATTTCGTCATCCTGGTTGTATGACTAAATGGTCTAACCTTACAAAAAGTTGTCCTCGAAACAATCAGTCTGATCCTCACACAGCTCTGGGGACCCATTAGAGTGAGCACATAAAGTAAGTACAATTTTTAAAAAAATCAAAATAGCACAGGTTTGAAAAGAAAACAGATGAACGACTGCAGAATAATGAAGGTAAAGTGGTGATTAAGCCAAGAAAGTCTGTTTAATTATGCAAATGAGGTCAGGGAGGGAAAAAAAATCCACTTTGTCTGCACAAGAAACCATTTCTTGCCAAAAGACTACATGATTGCCCACTCTCCTTCACTGCAATGAATAATTTTTCTCAGGGAACAAAAATGGAATGACATTTAATCAACATGCAATCACAACACATGCATTAAATAAAGGTTGCACACATCCCATCTGGGTTACTTGTAACAGACCCTGGAGAATCTGTGCTTCCAAAAAAAAAACCAAACAAACCCTGAAGTGAAACAACCAATATGTTGCACCCACCTCTATAAAATGTATCCTCAGTAAAACGTTAATACTACATCAACCTGCAGCTACAGGGAGAAGTACTTAGGGAATATAATGCAATAAAAATATTTTAAACACTGATTTCACAATAGCTCAAAACCTTTGTTATTTTGCATGAAAACCTTTATGAAAAAAAAAAAGATCCACCATGTCTGAGTTGGTGAGTCTATGGCACCAACTCAGGAAGTGAAGAATCACAAAGATTTAAAGTTAGCACTGCAGGATAAGTTAGCTCTTTTATTCGTAACTTTTGTAAATTTTGTAAAAATTGCCTTTACATATTAACCCTAATATTTATCTTATACCTCCAAAGTGGTGTAAAGGCCTGAATATAAGTTATCACAAATGTTTGATTTATTTGATTGCAAATGCTACTTTTGGTAAAAGTAGCTCAAGTAGATTTAGATTCATAATGCAGTTGCTTTTTTGCAAAGATCTATGTTGTTTTGGATAGCTGTTTTCCTTTTAATAAATAGAATATGTAGTAAGGCTTCTTGTACTTACTCTTGTTATGATTTGTCATGAAAAGCTTAAAAAGATGAAAGCGGAGATATTTTGGACACTTTTTTTTCCCACACAACGAAGGTTTTGGCTATAAACAATGCTTTACCCTTGGAGGGTATGGAGCAGCTTCTTGGTAAAATTACTTTCTGACAAGAAACTTTGTGTCCTCCAACAATGTGACTTTTTCTCCTGACAAAACTAGGACGGTCAGTCAGCTGGAAGGGCAAACATTTCTTTGGAGGACAAGGACATTAAGGTGCTATGATTGTGTTGCGATGTTGCTCATCTTCCTTCTGCTCTTATTCACTAAAATATACAAAACATTTTTTAAATAACTGTATCTGTTATGTAGAGTTTATTGTCTTAGTGTCTGGATTTAAAACTTCACAACACAGAAACTGCAAGCTTTTTAATAATGCAACGATAGCTGCAAATTCTGGCTGTAAATAAATACACATTTTGCTCTCCCTGTGGTTTTGGATCTCACAGCTGCTTTTCACACAACAAATCTCAATATCTCCCATTGGACTGAAGGAAAAACGCCTGCAGTGTAATATACAGTATTAGAAAAACAAGCACTTGGAAAAATTACCCTCCAAAAATGTTGTTCTCTCTTGCTAAGAGCTTCATTTGTATTTGTGTTAGCCTTAACGGGACTGCTCTTGCAGTAATGCTGAACAATAAGCATTGTTCATATCCTAAGTTTCTCAGCATTCCTACATTTTAGTCTCCACTCTACCCATTCTCTCTTGTGAAGTGCTTCAAAGATCTTTTCTTGGGCTCCCATTATTCTTCTGCGAGCTTTCCATCGACTCTATTTTCAGGACAAAGCATAGGCATTTTTAAAATTTATGTTAGGATACCAGTAATTAGTAGTATTGTGTTTTTAATGTCTGCTATTTGGTCAACACAGCCTGACCAAATTGCAGACATTAAAAACACATTTTCTGCATATTTTCTGAATAGACTTGATTTGATCTGAAATATAATCTTCATCTGTTTTCCTACCCTTTAAAATGAAATTTAATACCAGGGTGAGAAACCTTCAATTACCACCTTTTGAGGCTGTGTTAGTAATGTGTTCTGCTGCATTGTGTGCTGAATACCCCCTGCACTGTTAATCTGGCTGAATAACTGAGCCACTGACATGTGGTGCATCTGTGATTAGCCACGTCCCTCTGGGAAGGAGATTTATGAGGTTCAAGCTGTATTGTTTTAGTCCAAATCAGATGTGAAGACCTGCAAAGCTCAGTATAAAGCAGCATTTTCTTTGGAGCTGGCTCTTTTAAGCGCCTTCCTTAACTCTTTGTTATCCCTATAATCCTGCTTTAAATTGTGTTTGAGGCCATAATTAAATATTAAACAGCCTAGTGAACTTGGAGAAGCTCCCCTCCATAATACTTAACTGGTGTGGTGCACGTGTGATTGAATCAGTACACAAAACAGATGCACAGAAGAGAGCTTTTTGAGTTCGATATGTACTGCATATTCAACATGTTACTTCTCATAAGGGTGTAATTATCTTTGTGGTGTAAACCGGATAATTAGCCATATCTCCACTTAGCTCACAGCTGGAAATACGGAGGCGAGGAGAAGAAGAACGCAGAAACATTGCTGCATCTGTTAACTGTGACTTTGCAGAAAGTCCTTAACAAATTAATACAAACCCCATGCTAGCGGGATGAAAATTATCCATATGCTGTTCGAATGATTTCTGTTCCGTGTTTTGTTGCTTTTTCTGAAGCACCCTTGAGGACGGAAGAAAAACGTGTCACATTACATAATTACATATTTACAAACTCATATTTGACTGTACCTTGTCGCTGCAAACCAAGATTTACATCGTAATATATTTTATTTTCCTTTTAACTTTGTTAAACGTACAGTTAAGCCTCAGTTAAGTTCTAGTAATACTAATACCAAGAGTTACCACAGGAAAAGATATGTTTCACTAACAAAAAGAACAAACATTTCTAAAGTCCTATTTTATTCAGACCCATCTTTTTTTAAACCACAAAAGTGCTGATAAAACATTTATAGGTCTCTTCTTGTGTCTTTAACAATTAATTTTTATGACATATTTTAAGTCTTTGAGACTGAAAGGGTTGGCAGGCTCAAGACAAACCATGCCACACTTTTCAGATTGTTATTTGTATTACTCTTATACTTCACATTTATACATTAATTTGTACAGGTTGGTCACCAGTAATCCTTACAATGACATTTTTGGTTACAATGAGATAAAATGTGACAACGTTTATGAGATGTAAAATCTTTTACAAGATATAGTAACTGTATGAACTAATTTAATATCTTAGGCCACCTGCAATCAACATACAGTACACTGCATCATAAGTTTTCATCTGAAAACTAAAAAAAACCCAAAAATGTTACTTTATTATCTTTGCGTGTCTGCATTTCTCCCATTGCCCCAATTTTCTTCTCTGAAAAATATTGCTGCCTAAAAAGATTTTATTTTGAACGGATTGTCAATCTATATTTTCTGGTTCCCAAATGATGTTTTCAAAAACATTCACCTTTCATCTCAACCAGAGTAGCTAAAAACATGCTTTTTGTTGTTCTTTATCAATTTTTTCCTTTTTGTTTATACCACCACATAGATGCACATAAATTGGTGGTGTGTCATGGTTGTGCTGTAGAAACTCTGACTTGAAATTATTTATCCATACAACCATGTTTGTGTCTTATGACTCAGTGTTTGTCCTCTGATTTTGCAGTTGCTATATGTGATGCAGCAATTTAAAAGATTGTGCAAGAGCTAAGGATTTAAGCCAATTATTCTTCTTTGTACTGTTATCTGGTAATTCACTACAACTTTGAAAAGAAGCCCATAGTAATTAAGTCAAGGGCCATTATAATTTTATAGATAGTAACAATGCAATGAAGGACACCGTAATTAAATCATAATTTTATAGAAGAAAATCTCTATTTTCAGATATTTTTCTAGGAACTCTGACTCTTTTCTTCTCGCTGCCAGGTAATGGCAAAGTGGAAGACGTTATCTCACAGCTATTCCAGCGGGTGCATCTAATCCTGTAGATAAGCACACAAACAACAGGATCTATCACAGCCATATCACAGTGATCCGATTTGAGGTTATGAAGATAGAGGCTTAAGACGGTTATCGACTGGCAAATCCTAAAGACACTGCAGGTGCACAGAGATGCGGCTAAACGGACCAACACAGTTAAGGGATGGCTGCAGCATATAGAATCATTAGAAACTCTAAAATAGATTATTCTCCATTCAGATCCATGTCTGAAAACAACGTTACATACACTCTGCATTCTGCTCACACTCCCTCTATTTTCAGGATCATGGAGTTTTTAATATATTTTTGCTGTAATTCCAAGCGGGACCAAAACGTTAAACCCAAGCTGGAGACTATAAGGAAAACAGACTGCCTGAAACATGCAGACAGAATACAAAAGAGGACAAGGCAACAGGGACAAAAATATATATGCAAAATATTAATTTTACACCATATGCTGTAGCTGTGAACTGAGAAACAAACGGTGCAATGAGATGCAGCTCCGGAGCAAGCAGCAGGTCACAAAATGATTCTTTATTCAAATCAATGTTATAGCAAATATTTGGTAATTATTATATATATGAGAAAAACATAGTGCAGACCATTGGATGTCTATTTCTTTTTAAGATATTTTCATCTTATTTTATCTCTAGAAAATAGTTTACTTTGAAATAAACCCACAAAATTTCCCTAATTTACTATAAAACATGAAAACATTTTCTCACATTTTTTTTTCAGACACTTTCTGGTAAATGACATGATTCTTCCTGCGCTCTACGATGGTGAGTTAGTTGGTTCTGCTGCAGCAAGGCGTCCCTAAACCATAACTAGTCCTCTGCTCTGTTGTTTAGATTTATTTGTCCACACAGTTTTCAAGACTCAGTTCTTTTTTATTTCAGTCCAAACTTCAGATTGGCCTTCATGTTTTTTTTGTTTTTTTTCTCAGAGAGCAAAGACTTTCTCCTTTCAAGCCTCCCATAATAGTTAAACTTGTGCCTTCTTTTTCTGTTTGTACAAACATGTACTTTCATATCAACAGCAGCAGGAGCCTGCTGCAGGTCTTATGATATTTTGGAGATTTTTAGACTTCTTTTAACATTTTTTTGCTCTTGGGAGGAACTTTTGCTTGAGGGCCAGGCTTTTGGGCATGCTCACAGTTTGATTCAAACATCCTCTGATTAAAACATATTATACTGTTAAATGGATAAAAGCAGTTAAAGGGTCAGTAGAGTGTGTTTTGAAAACAGTTAGTGCCATTTTGTAGCACAATCAAGTAACTACCTTGTCATGTATAATTTATTTCACAGGTAGTAGATTTAGGAGGTTGTGCACCACCAGTGATCTTGTCAGCTCATCTTTCTGTGAGAAAAATGTTGGATAGAAAAACTGAACAAATGGATAATCTGCTTAATAAAAGAATGAATGCAGAACCTTTGCTTTTTCTCTGCTTTACTTATATAACTGACATGTTATGCTTTTGGTATATTGGAAGATTATTGGTGGTGCATAACCTCCTACAGTTTACTTTACAAATAATTATCAACTTTTCTATTAATACCTACTCAATGGAAGCATGTCAATGGTCTGAAGGCTCATAAATTACAATTCACATTTTCCACTGCAACGTTTTCACAATTGGAGTTAATTTAAGACAGCAGAAAGCCGATTTGGTCTTGACACCTTTCAGACAAGCTGTTAACCTCAGCCTCCAGGACTAATCTATCTGACTTGGAAGTAAATAAAAATGACAAGCGTCAACCATTATAGACAAGATCTGCTTATAACCTTAAGACAGAACTAAAATGTGGCACCGTCACTTCAATTGCTTTTTTGTTGTAGCCTGGAAAACAGTTGCTGATTTGCAAGAACTTTTGGAAATATCGGTAAACAACAGTGTATTTATGAGCAATTTTCTGTATTCACACTGCTTCACCAACAGAAGCTGTACACAGTTATGATATGTGTGTTATTTAATAAGATATAAGGGTATAAACAATGTCAAAAGTGCGAAAAAATAATTACTGCAGCTGTTGTTACTCTCTCTGCAAGCAGCAGGCATGTTGCATTTTGAGTTTAGGGTTGGTGAGAAACTTTCAGTTTTATCATTGAAAGTATTTCCATTATTTTATGAAAGATTGCCATATTTCCAGATTCTGGACAGAGAGAAACACCTACCACTAAATTCAGTGAATGTATCTTCTTGTTGTTTTTATTTACGTGCAACTAAAAAAGTTAAAATGGTGTAATGCTAAAAGTTAAAATATATATTCATGAGGAAATGTAATCTCGTGGATATATATTTATATCTCTATAGTTGTTGAATCTTAGAATCAGGTTTAGGAAAAAAAAAAAAAAAAAAAAAAAAGCTTTAATGTGTCACCTGCTCCAAGTAAAATCAATGACATCTTCAGACTTGCTGGAATCACATAAATGTTGCTGACCCAGTCTGGCTTTCTCTGTGTTTGCTACATTGGATGGAGCCAAAATGTCACATATTAAACCCTAGAAAAATGGGTTACAGTTGTTACACTAGTTGTGAAGATTGCCAGGATTGCAATTTAGCAGTTTCAATGGTGATGCCTTTTTATGGATTGTTTTACCACTAAATCACTCACAGCCACTTAGAGCAAAACAAGCTGCCTTTGAAAGCTTCAGTTTCCTTTGTTTAAAATCTGCTTGGCAAGAGACATTAATAGTGTTTCATATGACATGCCAATTACAAGTGATACATTAACACAACTATTTGTTAGAACAGTCATGTAAATATTGAATAGAATCATTTGTTGATACATTCATTTTTATTAAGGTGGCATATTCAATTATTATTAAACTTTTTAAAGAAAAGGAGTGAGACCTTTTATTTGAAATATTAAGGGTTGAAATATTTTAAAAAGTTGCGTACATTTTGCTGAAAACAATGCGCAAAACAAATCTCTTTTCACTTTTGTTTAGAAAAAGACCAACCACAGATAATTAGAAATTATATCCACACTCACAATCCATCTGCATGTTTCATGACTCCATGGACCAGAAAACAATTTGTAACAGCAAACACAGGGAGATCTAATTTGACAACCACTGATTGACACAAGTCCCTCTCACCTCCAAATAATATATTTCTCATAATCACACCCTGCTTCCAACTGTACTTCATGCCTGTAGCAGCAAAACATCTAGAAGTCAGCTGTCATAGCATGAGTGCATTTCTCTGCACCACCGACTCTTTAGAACTGGGCCCAGAGACACAAATTTGTCAATTGACAGCAGTCACAAAAGACCACAATAATAGTGTTTTGAGTAATGTGTGCTTTCACACATTTTTCTCTTTCTGTTGCTCTCGATCCAGCTGCTCTCATGAAACTGATGTTGCTTCTCGACACTCAAAGTGCAATAAGCTCTAAGTTTGGCTACAAAAACATTCAGGTAGTTTAGCAATTACAAGAGAAGGTTATAAAAAACATGTTGTAACATTTTCTGCACACTTATACACTGTTTTCCACTCAGTCTTTAATTACTATTGCATGTTACTTTTTTTCATATTTAAAAATTGTTTCAGCAGAAAGAAAAAAGAATTTCAAACCAGACTGAGAGCATTAAAAAAACAAAAAACTTTTAAACAAGAATGTTAACAAATATGGGTGAGCAAAAAACTAAGTTTACCTTTCCACCACAGAACTATGCGTATGGCAAGATAGATAAAACTATCTGAAAAAGTCAATAAGAGAACTATTGTTAAGGAGGATACCTTCTTGTAAGCTATAGATACTATCTAATTAATTGGATAGCATGTCAGGGAAAAGGTTTCTGCTGCCCATAATGCATATAAAAATGCATTGTTTGCTAAATGCTAAGCAGCCTTAACTCAATGTTGGTCAGGCAGAAAACAAAGGAGGAATATTTAGAGAATTGATTCATGCTCACTGTTTATGCCATGGTACTTTTTTCTCTTCCAAAGGTTCTGGGGATAGAGTGCTTTTAAACTAAAAATCTTTTGAGCACGACAATTACCCAAAACACATGGACAAATCAGCCCTGAAAGGTTCATGATGGACAAAATCATTCTTTTGTGACCATGCCAGTCCCCAAATCTAAATCATGTTGGGGTGAAGCGAGGGGAGAGGACCCTGGACTCTGAACAATGTAGAGAGATTAAGCAATACTGTAAGCTCCAGTATGTAAAATGTGCAAAGTATTCACTGCTGTGATACCAATAAATTCAATTGAAATCTGATGTTAGGCAGAAGTCTGTTTTGTAATGCAAGTTAATGCTAATTTTTCCCTTAGTTTGAGTCATTGAGCTGCAAACCAGGAAGTTGTCTTTGAGTGTGAGAGTTTGCTTATAATGAAGTCTACGGTGACATTTCGTGCAATGTCTTTGATGCCACTCCGAGTGTTCTTTAATTTAATCCCCAACCTGCTATGCATGCATGCTGCACCGACATAATACTGTCAGCTTGATGTGTTGCACCTGCTGGGATCGACCACCTACATCCACCTGCTGCTCTGTCACCACCGTCCCCAATAATTCACTTAAAAACCCATCAAATATATGCTGCTTCCAATTACTCACTGTGTTATAAATTTGCTTGCAGTTGCAATTTAGACCTTTTTACCTTTGAAGAGTTATCATGCACAAGTACTGGCACATAGTGAGCAAAGTGCATTTCGTCCTTGGTGTCGGCATGGCCTCTGGCTCTCCAAGAGCTCTAGAAAAAAAAAAAAAAAACACACACAAAAAAACACATGCCTTGAGGCTAAATGTGCTCATGATGGAGAGGGACTGAGTGGAATAGGGGAGGTTAATTTAACTAGTGCCGGATAGGAGAGAAACAATGAAAGGAAGTACAGAGTGGGAAAAACAATCAATGAGAAAAATGATAATAATTCTACTGAAAGCTAAATCTGCTGTGGGTGCCCACTGGCCAGGAGGACAGAGGAGAAAACAGAGGAAAATAAAAATAAAATAAATCCAATATTAAAAGGGACTTATGTAAGGGTGAAAGTTGGCAAAAGTCTGCACCTACAGAACAAGAAAACATGAAAGAAAAGAGAAAGCTGCAAAGTCTGTATTTCTGCCACTTGAGTCCTTTATGAAAACTTGGATAACTAAGATCTTAGACACATTCATACATCCAAACAGAGAGAGAGAATTCAGAGCCTATAAATACCCCAGTGAGCATGAAGTGTCCTTGATAGCAGGGAGATCCTTGAACAGAAAAGGCCTTCAGACTGTCTATTAAAGTCTTCTGTGAGGTCCATAGAGAGAAGTTGGCAAACGAGTGAGGACATTCGTCTATCGTCTATCACTGGTTTCGTGTTGTGGATGAAACCAGAATTTTTAACTCTTGCACATCAAACCACAACATGAATATAGTTGATGGGAAGCTCTGTTCTGGCTAAAGTGATGTTTTGTGTTTGTATTTAGCCGTCTGAGGATTTTGAATAGTTTTTATTGACACCTTTTGCTACATTTACCTCTGTAAAAACTTACAGGTGAGTCTCCTCCTGCTCTAACCCTCCGGTGAAATCATTTTTGGTCCATTCTTCTATTCAAAATACCTTTAGGTCAGTCAGATCGGATGTAGAGCATCTATGGACATCAATTCAATTCAAATCAAAGTATTGCCACAAATTCTCACATCATCATATGTGGCCCAAATTGAAAATCAGAGAGTGCAGATCAACATCTTGTTATTAAACTGTGTAAATAGAATAAAATTATTTACAGCGATTATTAAGATGTTTCATTTTGATCTTTTGTGCTTTGGGTTTCTGAGTTTAGTTTTGATTATTGTAGTTTTCATTTATTTTGCTTCACTTTCATTTCCTTAGTCTTTTTCTCTTTGTGTTTCTTTCTGCGTTATGTATGTTTCCTCTTCCATAACCGTCCCACCTGCTTTGCAGCTACCTCTGCTCCCTCAGTATATTTAGACCCTGCTTATTCCTTGTCAGATTTTTGTCTCTTGATCTTCTTCTTAGTAGATCTGTGTGCTCCTTTGTTTTGTTATCCTGCTCACCCACGTGTTATGGAGTCATGTTTTTGGCTTGCTTTTGGGTCTGTGTCACAATTGTTTCAACACAGAAGTAAGATATTATTTTTGTTCTGCTGTGTTTGTCACCTAACAAGCAGCTTCAAATTACACAGACTGGCAGTAAGAGTGACAAGTGAAAACTGGGCCCTTGTGAGCTAGTTTAAAACTTCATATCTGAACTTCAAACTAAAACTATTCCACAGATTGTTTGTTAAAGTCATCAGTATTATTTAAGTGTTCAGTTGTTACAGTTTACAGGAGTAAAATATAATTAAAAAGTTAATTAATTTCAGTAATTTAACTCAAAAATTAATTCAACTTCTCTTTTTATTTCTGCTCATTTTGAAGGCTTATAGCTAATGAAAAACCAAATTCCATTTTCCTGAAAATCAAAATCTTCCACAAAATTAATTAAAAAAGTTCTGAGACAGACATGTTTGCTTCCTGACAAACATCACGTTATACAGTACATGCACTCAAAAGCAAAAGACGCTTGAAGCAAGTTTTGTCATTGCTAAACTGGAAGCTTGCTTTAATACTGATCCTCAGCTCCTCTGCTGGATTGTTGGGTTTGGTGTCTCTCATCTCCATCCAGACAACATCACATATATCCTCTGTATAGTTCAGGTCAGGTAAATTTTCTAGCCAATCAAGTACAGTTTTATTGCAGTCGGTGCAGCTCTCTATCCAAGAGATAGAGCTGAGATTTCTTCTGTAACTATGAACTTTTGTGGATCACCCTGCTTGTGGGAGACAAATGTCAAGTCAACAGTCTTGCTAATTTTTCTCATGGCCTTATTCTAACATTTTTGTACCCCAAAACTTATAAATATCTATTGTTTTAGTCTTATTTATTATTAAAATGAAAGTGGATTTTGGGTTTTTATTGTTTGTCAACCATGATATTCTTCATTAAAAAATATATATGCTTCAAATACAATTATAGTGTTTTGTTAAGTTAAAAAAACATTTTGTTTATTGCTAGAGATGACTTCTCTTAGATAACAATTTACTAAGTGCTTTCCTTTTGCAAAGTCCATCTCTTCACACCCAGCAGAGTCGATTACGCACTGATGAAATATATTTTATACAATAGTGTCATACATAAACAAAATTACAAGTGGTTGGTGGGGTAACCACAGCTTTTAGATTGTTATCGATCTGTTATATTATCATCAATTGAGCTAACGACATACGAGCCGGATGTTTTTCCCGAGAAAAGCTGAATGTCAGAGAGGCTCTTTGTGTGTGTTTCTAGATGTGTGGCTATAGATGTCTCCGCTTCCTGTCGGCCTTATCAGAGCGGCTCCAGCACATGAGCCTGCACTGACAGCAGCCTTCACCGAGTGTCAAAAATCTTGGCTCACACTGACTCTGTTACTCTGTCTTGGCCTCTTTGTGTGTAGCTCAATATAATAAGTATTCACACCTAAAACAATTGTCCAGAACTCCCTTCTTGATAGACAATTATTTTTTCTCCAGCAGTTTATTGAATCTTTATACATTTGGAATAAATTACTAATAGGTTTTAGACATTTTAATTTGCAGAGACACATGTGTGTGTGTTCAATGCTCTGTTTCTCTAAAATACTGGTTTTTAGCCTTTTTTTAACCTTCCTCCTTCAGCAGTTTGAAAGACAGACATTGTAGGCAGGCTTAGGAGGGCTTGACTGAACTATTATATATCAAGATGGAAGAGTGGATGGACTGATCAGGGCTGCAACCTGTGATAACAGAAGCCCATTTTCATTTCCTGTCTTTGCAGGTTTACACTCTGCAGACACAGTCACTGCATATTCCAGTCCCCACATCTCAAGAATAAAATATTGTCAATCTTAAATGCAATCCAGTTCTCACCTCTCAAAACTTACAAAGAATATAAAGAAAAAAAATAATTTTCTCTGATCTCCTCACTTTGTCATTTAGCTTCCCTCTTTGCTGTAATTCCTGACATGTCTTCATCTTAAAATTCAATCACAGATGAGGCTTTAAGTTGGAAATGACTTTCTGATCTCATGGCTTCCCTTTCAAAAATTCAATCACTGCACCTACAGGACTTATTCCTCAAAGTTTTAAAATAATAAAAAAAACTAAATTTCAACTGGAATGTGCCGTCACATTTTTGGTAAATGACAAAACAAAACTTTAGTAAGGTCTTCTATGAATATAAGAAATAAGTCAAGTGAAATCATGGCACTTAGTTAAAAAGAGCAGCACATGAATGTTCATATCCCAGAGCTTCACACAGTGTCACAAGCAGTAGGTAGGCAGTCATGGTGCATGAAGTGAAAGAGAAGGTGATTGTGGTCATCATACATCAGGGTCATGATCATTAGCCACACCACAGGTTGGGTATGTCACTGCCCCAGGCGCTCTTTCAGTGTCAGGAAGTACAGTCAGAGTAAAGAAAAAGGTACTTTGCCATGCTGAAGACTCCAATAAGTTGAAAATACCATGCTAGTCGTAAATGTCGCATACACGAGATGACAAATTTACCAGTGATCACAGGGCTTTGTTTTTAAAGATTTTCACTCTGGAGTTGAAATTTCGTTCCAACTTACTTCCATTCCATAACTGCACTGGAATAGAAAGGAGAAAAATTATTAGAGATGCAAAAATGTCATTTTTACATAAGTTAGTAGTACACCACATTGTCAGACTGTTTCTCTTTATGCTGTATTTTTGGGCAACTGAATGTCTGAATTCTCTATCAATCCATTTATTTATCTATCATAATCAAAAACCACAGCTTCAAGCAAAAAAGGATTTCCATTGCCATGAGGAACAAAATAACTGAAGTAGAAACCAATTTAACAGCTAGGGAAGAACAGTAGAGGGAAGAGAACAGATTAATTCATCATGGCAAAGGGTTAGTGGGTAAGACATATTAAGCAGCAAGAAAACATTTTGTCTTAAAGCAGAAAAGAAACAAAACAATAAAAAACCCAACTAGCTTGTGGATTTCGATGAGTTTGCCAAGCTCTACTTATGGTTGCTAAATGACAGGTTTAGTACATTTTCAAAGTTACAGTATATGTGGAACATTCTTCTTCTGCATTAATGAATGTGATTCAACAAAGGAACAATAGCAAACCTGAGCGCCGATGCTTGTTTGGGTCGTATGGATCGATTTTACACATCATTTGTTGAAGCTAAAAAGATGAGTTAATGCTGATTCTGAAAGAAATCTGTCAGAACACACAGAGCAGTCAGGGGTCACAGGCTGACCTCTATATACCTCTTGAAAGAGCCAACAGAACTGTTGGTCTGATGCATCACATTTTCTTTCACATCACCAGACAGCCAGGTGCTGCGGGCAATGTTGAGGTGGGAAACCTATGTCCTGCCGTCTTTGACACATACCACCTATCTGAGGATTGCAGCAAAGCAAACACACTCTTACGTAAAACACCGATCCTCAACAAGCGAGACCTCTTTCAGCAGCATAATGCACCATGCCACCAAGGCAGAAACATCTCAGTAAGAGGTTGAGGGACACAAGAAGACGGATATTTGATGTATTGATTTTGACTTCAAATCTGTTACAAAACCATCCAATCAAGAATCTGAGGGATGTGCTAGTAAAACAAATCCAATCCATTGAGGTCCCAACTCACAATTCATAGAAGTTTGGCTGGTAAAATAGTGTTATTTAAAACCTCATTTGTTGAAGTAATTAGCAAGTCGGGGTTATTTTGTCAGTATGCCTAGCCAGTAAATTATAATGCGTTTTCAAACTTTGGAGGTCAAACGTTGCAAGTTAGGTTTCCTGTTAAATTTCTCATAGAACCCATAGTGAGAAAGATAGAAGATTCCTGCAGATTGTAGGGAGCCACTTTTCCTAAAACATTTAGACGTGTATCTGTTGAAAAGATATTTCAAGATCACTTTAGAGAATTCTACATTCTTCTATGAGCTAAAATGCATTTATTTTGCATTGTACCAAAATTGTACAATCATTTAGTTAATTTCTTCACGCAACGCGGCACAGTATGAGGAGCAGGAAATGTCTGGATAAAACTCTTTGTCCAAAATGCTTTAGAGAACACATCTCCCACCGGCCTTGACGGTGTTTGCAGAAGTGACTGTTCTGACAGAAACCCACTGAAAGGATTTCTTTGACGCTGCGTGCAACTGAAGCAGACAGCAGAATGACAAATGAAAGCAGTTAGAAAAAGCAATTAGTTTTCTAGTAACTAATTGATGTCAGTTACAGCAACTTCCTCAAACGCTATTAAACTGTGTTTTACATCCCTCCGCCATCCAATTACACGCAGGTATTTAATCCGTCAACACGGTTTTTGTTATTTGGAGCAAATGTTTGCCCAACTTTGTTTGTCAATGGTGTTTTATTATTGGGCAAGACACTTGACCCACCACTCCTGCTGGTGGGGTTAAAGGTCAACACCATCAATGTGTGAATGAGTATTTGAAGTCATTCAGAGGAGCTTTGGCATCCTCTGGACTAGTTAAAGCATGATACAAATACAAACCATTTACCATAAAATACAGATTCTCTAAAATAACAGTGAAAAAGACAGAACTGGATATTTTTAAGTGATTTTAATCACAGTTTAACATTATTTAGAGACAAAACACCTTTGAAAACACAAAGAAAAAAATATTTTAACACTGAACATGGATCTAAAATCAACTCTCATGCACTGGTGTTATATTTATTTTACAAAATTAAAAGCAGGATTTTTTTTTTTTTATCTCTTAGTCAACACTGAATATCAAATGCTTTAAATCAAAACAAGTCATTACGTTAGAGATACACAAATCACTTGTTAAGAAATAGGAAAAATTAGAAATTGCGCAAATTAAAGTTAAATTTCTTTAAAACAAAAAAACCTTATGAATGTAAAAAATCCTGTTAACCTTTTTGTGTCAGTGTTTTAAGATATAAACTTGCTAAAGATCTCATTGGTTGCTCCTATATTAGATATAAAATCTGGAGGTTTGAAAAGGTCTCAGACCAGTCCTAGTCTGGTCAAAAACCAAGCGGACATATGCGTAATTATCAGGCAGCCAGATGTAAATGTGGCTCAGTGAGCCAATTTCTGAATGTTACGGAGGAGTCTTCTGCTGTACACTCTGTGGTCGACGGGAAGTACTTCCATTACGGTCACTTTCACCCGACTCTCGTCCTAAGAACAAAAGAATAGGCTCAAATTAGACCTTAACAAGTGAGAAACTTTAATATCTAACACTTAATGGGCTAGGGTAGAAAATCAATCAACAGCATGTTTAGTAAAAGTTAACAAATTTGACTGCCGACCTCAAAGCACATACAAACCATCCATCACAGCAGATTGACTATGTAGCTGTAGTTCACTGCTCTATGCAACATAAGCCATTATGCTGTTAGTTCATGTAGATGAATAGTTATTAGGTATTTAACATGTTAGTTTTTATTTGTACTGCATAGTTTCTCTGTGTCTGATGGTCCAAAAACCTTGCTAATGAGAAATATGAGAAGCTCACAATGAATAAACGATGAAGCAAAGGCAGCGTGGACCACCCTTTGTTCATCATCAAAGCTCATACTTTGGCAACAACTACATACAAGCCAGTTAATAAGAATAATTAGCTAATATGGCAAACATCCCTCAATAAGCTGAATGTTTTAATTAAAACTCTGGGAGGACACTAGATTTTGCACAGTCTATCTGTTCTGACTTTAGAAAGGAACAAGCCTGTAATTAGCAATCAGTTTGTTTTAGAAAAAAAAAAAAAAAAAAAAAACTATTCAGCAAATGCAGGAGTCTGACTGGCCTTTCAGTCCAAGAAACTTTCTGCAGGTAGAGCTGCAAAGTTAAACTTATTTTTCAGATGATTTTCTCGTTTTGTTATGTCACGCAGCAGACATGAATCATTTACCTCACCATCTGTTAGAGAGGATTCAAGTGCAAACTGCACTTGCTTAAAACAGTGAATGTTGATGGCTCCATCAGCCACAGCTGATGGCTTATGGAGCCACTTCAAAAATAATTCAAATAAAATGGCAATTTCTAACCAACATTACATGTTCATTTTTGCAATTTAAGCTTGTGTTTTTCTATTTATGTTGACTAAAACAAGAACAAATTTTAGTTAATATGCAAATGAAAAAATAGCCCTTCCAACTACATTTCAGAGAAGTTATCTGGCAGAAATGGATTTTCTTTGATTAGTCAGCTACTGATATTTTTCACAGTTTGGTGACTCAATGCCTCATGTTTTTTTAATGTAATGTGTTGACTTATTTTCTTGTTGTAGGTAGACATCAGCTCTTCACCAAAAACACTGTCCCAGTTTAATCTGTCTTTACATTTTATGCTTTTAGCTCTGGAGCTGAAAACACAAACAGGTGCTCCTACGCCTTGTGGCATATTGTCCTGACATTATGGAAATGTTTGACTATAGACTAAATTTGCTCTGCTTGCAAAATAATTACTTTTAAAGAATAAATTAATATTAGTAAGCCTCTTGCACAGCCCACATAGTGGAGACAGCTGAGAATAATTGGCTTAGCCGTCTGTTTTCTGGACAAAGCCATCAACACAGCCATTGTTTAATGGTGTGCATGCTCCTTTGTTTTTCTTTTCCCTTAAAGATTATTCCTCATTCAGTGGTTCTTTGTATAGCTGTGTTTCTTTCTTGGACAAAGCCATAGATAATGTTATTGCTGCTATTAGCAATGTGTAGTCTATTCTTTTCTTTCAAATAGAAAGTATGCCTTGCTCAGGGTTACATAATGGATAGAGCTTCTGCTGTCATTAGCTGTCTTTATTTGCATATTGCAAACATGGATTTAATAAAAGACAAAGCAGACGCTACTCTTTAAATAACTTAGAAGAGGAAAAAGCAGATTGTAAGTATTATCTGCTGTAATGCCACATTGATGACCCTGTAGATCTAAAATGAGTTCCTACAGAGTATCACAAAGAGACGTTTGACTTTTTTTCTCAACTGGAATAAAATAAAGATAATTTGAAAGTGACCCGACTTTGGTCTAAGGTGACATTCAACTTGTGAACTGTGAACACCTCAGTGATGACTACAATTTGTTGGGGGAACAGAGCGTGAAAGTGACATTTTCCATCTCTATCTGTGCAAAAGCAGGATGTCCAGTCTGTACGTTTCCTCCACTATAAATTAGACTAAATGAGAGAGAAACAAGTTCCAATTTGACTTTCTTTAGGCATTTTTTAAGATAGAGGGTACAGACAGGGGATGCAGAGATAAAGTGAAAAGACCAACTTGCCATTCATCCACAAAGATTACTCTTAAATCAGAGATATAATAATTTTTTTCCATTTGACTGATCATTTCCATTATTTCCTGAGCTAAAGCAGCTCACTAATACTCTCCAATTATAAGACTTTCCTGTGAAGACATAATGACTGAAGTCTTTTTTGTTATGATCACAGTTACCATCACAGGGATTACACATAAAATAATTTCAAAGCTTTAAAAATATTCCATCAGCAGTAAATTGGGTATTAAATCTGTTTAATATTTGTGATTTTACACTCCCATCATTATTTTCAATTGTGTCTATCTAAAGAAACAAAAGTAAAATTAAAAAGGGATCATTTTTATGTGGCAAAAGGTGACAAAATTGATGTGATCAACATAATATGCTGTAATTAATATTCCACTTGTGTAAAAAACATAAAATATTGTGGCAGCTGAACATTTTCTCTAACTGTATTTCACAGGTTGGTGTGAAGCCGGCATTTTCCCTGAAGAAATAAGGTCTGGACGCTGTCTGGCACACGGAAATAATGTGAAAGAAAACACACACTATGGCTCACACAAAGGCAGCACACCACTAACCAATTTATTCAGACATATGCTACAACCTCATGGAGAATTAATAAGTTTCAGTATTGTGTTAAACAATGTAATTACACAGCAGAAGATTCCTGCAGAAAAACTGCCAAAACCAAGCAGTTAATACTCCCTGCAGATAATACTTTGTCGCAGTATGTTCTGAGCAAAAGAATGGCTCCCACTGACCTTACTGACTCTTAAGTTTTATTAGCAACATCAGAAATTTGCAGCCTCGGTATTTAGAAACACTGGTCTTATCCAGAACATTACTGGAGCTCTGAGTTGTCCTCAAATGACACCACAAGGCTTACATCTGTGGTTCTGTGTTACACGACTCTATTTTACTTTTAAAAACATCAAAACCTTTGTGTCTACCCAAATTAAGAAATATGTCAATTACAGACAGCCTGCTGTGTCGACTTGTTTGTCCAGTGTGTCACAGGTGGTCACTGTCAGCTACATGGTAAAGAATGAAACACTTAGGAATATTTTTTGAAAATATCACATTGATTATGTAAACTACCCTGGATTTCACTAACCATTTTTATCATATCATAATAAGAGTCTATTGAAGGTTAACCGTTTTTAAGGTTTTGCAGATTATGTAAGTCTGTGCTTAGCTCTCAATGGTCGGTTTGTTATCATAAAGAAGGAAAATTTGTTCCCTCTGACATACATTCAGAAACACAATGTGCAACTCACATGTTTGAAACCTTGCAGCAAATAATAAGAGTACATCAACATCTTCTTAAAATGTCTTCATATTGAAAGACATTCAATATGAAGGACATTCAAGTCCAAATACAGGCATCATTATGTTGCCATATGTATCGACATCCTTGGCAGAAATATTTATAAAGTCTTAAAATAATCTTTAATTATACCAACATACTTTTCATATTAAAAAGTTAAGAGAAATTAAGCTTTTAGTTTAGCTAAGTGTGAAAAAAAAAATACCAAAGGGAGGAAATTCATTTCTCCGTTGTCACTAGCGTCCCAATTAGAGGCACACCAAACACGTCAAATGGAGTAAACAGACCTGACATATTTTCAAATTAGTGGGGGAACTTGATTAAAATTTTTAATCGAGTTAATTGCAGAGTCTGTAATTAACTGAGACCCATATACTGACTTTTTTTTTTTTTAATTCAAAAATCAATTTTGTTTTTGAATGAAAAACAAAATTGCTCATCAAAAAATTAATTGTTTTTAATCTGTTATTTAGATTATTAGACATCAGATTCCTTCAAAATGATGTTACCTATTCAACTCTCGAGTGTTTCAAAAACTTCTTTGAAAAAAATATTCTTTATAAACGATTGTTAACACTGACATTAGCGTTTGGACATCAGTGATTGCTACATGTCTTGCATTGAAATTGTATTAATGCTTAGACCACATTGCATATCAGGTAGTAATGATGATACAACAGAATTTTTTTTATTATTAATATTTTAAATCCAAAATTAACCTCCATTGGGTTAAGATAAGCTGCTTTGTTCTTTATTGGAGTGTTTGCGGATGTTCGTTTGTGCGTCAAATTTAAGCTCAAACCAGAAACACGTGAAAATAAACTTTTATTCTGTGGACTTTTGCATGACAAAATAAACAATGTAATTAATTGCCTTACAATTTTTAACACATAAAAGCCTATACAATTAAAAAATTAATCAAAGTGTTAAAGTCCTGGCATTTCTCTTGTGGCGATTATCAGATAGAACATGCATAGTAGTTGTTCTCTGTAGTATAAATATGAAACATGTCTCAGTCATGCTTCAAATTGTTTAAAACAAGAAAGCATAATATTCAAAACTAGAAAATCTTTTAGTAAAAATAGTTACTGTAATATGCAGTCAAAGACCTCTCATTTTAAAGTGGTATAACTACACAGAGGCCCATCTATCTTAGCCTCTCTTTAAAATGTGAGACAGGTAAACACACAATTCAAATTAGGTTTTTACAAATCTGATATCTGCTACAAGAAAACAGCTACTCATAAACTCAATCATTACTGCATTTGGTAGTAATCATATGTTTAAACATCTATAATGGTGACGATTAAGACTGGAGGTGGAGCTAAGCTTATTTTACCGTCACACAGTGAAGAGGATGGCAAACAGCTGCAACGCTCACTGCTGCAGCAAATCTTTCAGTGTAAGATTATGCAACTGCACTAAAGGAATAAGTAATTCATCTAAGGCTTTTTACACATCTTTACTAATGGTGTAAATATTTTTTGAGTCCATTAAACTGGCCTAATCTGGGAAAATCAAGTGTGCTACATTTAGAGACAAGTCAGTCATATGAAGGAGAAAATAACAGACACCAGATTGAACTCCTCCTTTATTAATATAAACATCTATACAATGTATACACCTCAATGTCCATTTGCACCTTCTTTCTATTTCTGCATGTTTTTGTGTTTGAATTATGTGGCTCAAGGTGCCTCCTTCAATTGGCCCCTAGGTATACATAAAGTTTCCTGAATTGAATTAAATATAAATATTTTACTGATTAAACATTCTTAAAAACAAAACCTCTTCCACACACACCATAATTATCACTGCTTGATGGTCTCTGGATGGATTGCTACATGCAGTACGAACTAATGAGCTAACAACTGAAGTGAAGCTTTTACTAGATGTTCTTATAAAAAGAGCCAAATGAGAAAAGTAGTGTTATTGCACTGAGTTCATTTGTAGCAAATATGAGACAAAAAGACTGATAATGTATATAACGCAGGGAGAGGAGAAACAAGTTTGTTAGGGATAATAAAATGTATAATTTCCAGCAATAAATCAATGATTCTGTAACATCAATTTTATAAAAACTAATTTATAGACATCCCAAATAAGGCTAGGTGTTAGTTTATAACACCTCCAATGTATTTCATCAACACAGATTTGACTTATCTTTGGAGCAGACACCCAGCAGCAGCTGCTTTATCATGTTTGCTGGTTTGAAACTTCAAAATTACTTATTGATAGACAATCCCGAGGGGGGCTGTGATCGTTTAATTGGTATCTCAGAACATAAATGCTATAAAATATTTTAACTTCACCATATTAAATCATTAAAAAATCATTACAGCATTACTCACTTAGCCTCCAGCTGAGGTCTGTGCTTCAATTAAATCATTCAATTAACATTTTCACTAAGGTTAACCTGTTTTATGAACTGATTTAAAAAGTAACCCTGTGAAAACACTGATAACACGACTGGGTTTACAGGCTACGTGAGACAAAATACTCATGTCATTATTTAAAATCAACAGATAATATGACCTGTACAAGATCCTAAACTGGGAGTTAACTAATGGTCTCTTTCTGGGTTACATTTCTATCCACTTTGTTTTGTTTGGTTCCTTCAGTGGAAGAGAAAATACCCTAGAAAATTGCCCTGCCTCCTATAGCAAAACCCACCTGAAAAGTTTCTGCTTCTGGATGAACGGACAAAAAAACCACATTTCATTACATGCACAGTGTGTTGCAACACACTGCAAATAACAGTGCAGCACACCGTCAAAGTAGCAATTTTAACAACCTATGTACATTAAAAGACTTTGTGATGAAAAAGACCTTTGCAAAAAAGAAAAAGGTTAATGCTGACTCACTCTGATATGCATAGTGTTCACCTGAGGAGAGAGTCGAGAAAGGTGGCTGACTGACCACTGACACAATGAACAGCGGCAACACACAGCGACAGGCTCTACTAAATACTTTGACAGAAAATGTTGACAATTTGAATTTTTTTTGTAGTCATGGATAAAATCTGCCAGCTAAAATGCTGTTTTATTTGTATTTGTTTTATGTATCTTTTCTGAACACTTATATCCACTTTGTGCAACAATTTTATACTTTTTCATTTAACGTCCGACAATTAGAGAAAGGTTTAAAATTTAAACTAACAATCTGAAGGCGTATTGTTTTTTTCTTCTTCTTTGTTTTGGTCGTGGGAGGTTTTCTGTTGGTGCTTTAGACACAACTCTCTCCCACTGAGAATATTTTGTTTTTGAAACAATTTGGTCTTTAGAGGCATTACTGGGAAAATTTTCAGTCACTTGCAGGCATTCCTTCTTATTTTATGAACTAAAGGATTGGATTAAGATTGCACAGGATTCCTTGAAGGGTTTCAAAAGGTCAAGAGACAGATCCGTCAGAGATAAATATGAATCTCAATTGCTCCTCCCAGTATATGCCCTTAGTGGCAATTTGGCCTTTGAATAATTAGGCTAATTAGCCTTAGACAGACAATAGCTAAATGCTAATTAGTGCCTAATTAAGAGAAATGAATCCACAGCTGTATTTGTTTTCTGCAATCCAAAGTGCACTGGCTACAAAACAACTCCCCTGTCGTTCTGTAACTAATTGAAATGATTCTGAGTTTATGCTGTGTGACTGACAGTGTTTGTGATTGCATCGTGTTTGTGCATCTTGTTTGGTGGTTTTACAAGCTTAATACTGCAGTTCAGTAAAAAACAAAAGATAATAACTTCTGTTTTACAAATGCATAGTAGACATGTAACTCCTTTTGGAGTTTTATGCCAAACAATAGCATAAAACTACAATGGCCTAATTTTTTTAGGCTACTTAAAAAAATAGGCCATTTCAGTTTACTATCATTGAGAGAATGCAAAAATATTTAATTCTGTAATTTCGTACTTTTTCGCTCAACACAATGAGTTACACAGCTTTCTTTATTGGCCATAAGAAATCAACTTCCGCACTGAAGAGCTATTATTACTAGAGTTAAGTAGCTGCTAAGCTTAGCTACATATTTATAGAAAAAAAATAAATGTCAGCCATTTATGGTTAAAGCAGTCAAGCAGAAAATTGGCCAATTCTGCTCACCTTTGAAACATCTAGTCTATCCATTAGTCATAGGAAGTGCTTCACACAATATCACAAAGATTATATGTTTGACTTTGTTTGATAAAACAGCTTCATTTGAGATTGCTACAGTATTGACAGTAGGTCAATTATAGTAAACTAACCAACTAATCCGCAAAAATTAAAAAATTCACTTGAAAAAAACAAAATGGCGACGTCCACATGTTTCAATAATTTACTTCTAATAATGTCAATGATAATAGCCCAAAATTGTGTTTTTTGAAAATTTAAAAGTTATAAAAGACTAAAAAAATAGGATAATGAATGTAGGAGTGTCATAGTGACAATACAGAGTGTCATATAGCTTACACAGTCATAGTGAGGACTGCTGAGTCATAGCTGAACAGACAACAGCCACGGCCAGCCTCCCACCAGGAGAGGAATGAGAAGAAGCTCTTTGTTCATTGAGTTTATATATAAGCTCATATGGAAGAACATTTGTTATGGAAAAAGAACTAGCCTATTGTAACATTTAAATTAAATTTTAATCAAAACTTAATTCCAAGGTTCTTGGGGTTGAACTTTAGGTTTGTACAATCAATAATCGTTCCTATCTGTTAGTCGACAGTGTTTTATCAAGTCCAATACATCAATCTTTATCCAATAAAGCTATGAGTTTCAATTTCTGAATTGAATAACTAAAACAAATGTACTTTTCAACAATTTTCCATTTTTTTGAGATGCACTTTCTCAAAATTATGATGAATGAGACATGAGCTGCTAATCATATAAAGCAGTATTTTGTATTGTACCATTTCTGCAGTCTTATGTCTTGAAAAAAAAGTGCATTTCTTTGCACCATATACTTCTGTTTTTCTGTTTATTGTTACTTACATTATATGTCTCCAGCTTGACTCGGTTCTTAAATATGTGGGTAGAGAAGTTGGCTTTCTGGAAGACTTCATCAAACTCTGCCTCGTCCTTGGGAATACACACACACATACACACACGCGGGCGCACACACACACACGCAGACAAACAGACAAATATTCAGGGGTAAACAAAAAGTTTGGTGGAAACTCTAAAAGGAAGCAGTCCGTTATAGTTAGATCTCCTGGGCGAAATTGTTAAGAAGAACTGTATGTGGCAGTTTCTCCTTTCGTGTGTTTGTGTATGTGTGTGTCAGAGTCTCACTGTTTCTCTGAGCTGTCCCAGCTCTTCTGCCTTGCGACCCAGCAGGACCTCAGCTGTCTCCTGGAAGCATGTCACCCACTGGTTATCCCCGAAGTCTGCCAAGTTAGCCTGAGAGTCAAGACAGCGAGAGATGATGGGTAGGGCAAAACATTACTTCTGTTTGTCTGACTGTGTATTTGTGTCATCACTGAAAATAATCACTGCATGTTTGACAAGTATTAATGTTGTTTGTCCCATATGTGCATCATACTCACTGAAAGTAGGAGTCTATATTTGAAGTTGGGGAACTCTCTGTTACACTTCTCGCAGCGGTAAAAACCATTCTGTTGATCTATGACCTTCTTGTTGCAGTCTGAAGACGGACAGGCTTGATACAAACAATTTTCTTTACGCATGTATACTATAGTTGCCACGCAGCTAAAATAGTCTGCCTGAAAGACAAAAATGACAGAAAGAGAGGCTAAATCTAAATATTGAAAAGAGTCTGAGCAGTAAAAACAGATCGTAGTTTGGTTGCAAACGTTTAGAAGAATTTTCCAGACCAAACAGGTCTTTGGGTTTAAGTTACTCTAGATCAATAACAACCCAAAATAGAGAAGCAGCATTTGGTTTTCCTCCAGAAAATTGCAAAACCGCCAAAACACTGAATTATTTTAAATCAAGGCTAAAATCTCATTTGTTCAGAGTTGCATCTGATTGCTAGTAACTGGAACATTGATTCATACATTTTATGTATCATTGATGATATTTCTTGCAGTTAACATTACATTTTACCAAATGTAATGTTTGTTGCTTGTTTCATAAGTGGTTACTGTATTGTTTTTATCATGTAATGCACCTTGAACTGCCTTTTTGCTAAATGTGCTATGCAAAATAAACTTAAACGCACTTACTTTTCAAAACCTGATTTGAAAACTGCAATTACATTTGTCACACAAAAACTTCTGATTGGCAAATGTCTATTTAACACCTCAAACATATTTGATTATACTTTAAATATAGACTGGGCACATTGCAAGAACTTTAAATGCCAAATTTATAAATTAAAGAAAAAAGAAAAACACCCTGAACAGCAGAAATTACATCTACAATTTAACTTAACAGAAAATAAATGCTATCCTTTAAAATAATTGTTTGGTACCAAAAAAGTGCTTAAATCACAAAAAGCAAGACTATAGAAAAGAAACCCTAGTAATTAGTAAGAAAGTCAGAGTGTCAGAGTATTTATTTTTCCTATTTATGTCTTGCTGGATGCTGACAGTGCTGGCAGATGTTAAAACATGGAACTATCTGTAGTAGTCCATGAGACTGGCTTATTATTAAGTTGTTTCATTAAAATTTCAGAGCATACCCATCTGATTTCTACTTAAGAGGCTTAGACTTCAAGAAAACTTTGATACTAAGTTTGTATGTTTTTGGTTGCAGCTTCAGTGAGGGGGAAAATATAAGCTGCATAAATTAAATCACACACCAAATTGAAGACATGGGAAGCTTCCTGTCACCGACTGTATCAGTAAGGTCTATAAGAAGCACATAATTACATGGCACTTACTTCAAAGAAAATCACAGTAAACACACAAAATGTAGTGAACTAATAATCTTAATATGTTGTACACAATCACATATATTTTTTGACTTGGTTTAAGTTTAATTGAATGCATATTGATTCTCAGAGAAGAATCCCTCCATTCTTTTCATAAGATGATGAAAAAAAGCATCATCTAATGTTTTTTAACATCACAACAAGAGGTCTGATATTTTGGAATATGGTGGACCAATTTACATAAATGCTACTCTTTAGTTACATTTTCCTTAGTTTATTAGCATAATGCTCCTCTTATGCTGTTGCTCATTTGATCCCAAGAAAAGCTGTGTTTACATAATTGCATCAAGGGAAGCAAAAAATATGACATATGTCTTAAAAATTAGTTATTTGTACATTTATAAAAACAGCTTTTTTACATCTACACAGCAGCAACTTACAATCACCACTGATATTAGTAACCCAACACATTTAAACCACATTTAAATATCAAAATTATTTCAAGACTGTGATGAGAGTGGAAATAAATGCAATCTTTCTGTTTAGCCTGCTATTAGGTCATGCCATATGAATTTTTAAAAGTTAAAAGCACATGTTTACATGTGCTAAAAGAGAAAGTGCATTTGCCAAGACTGAATCAAACTTCGGAAAGTGAAAGGTGTTCAATGAATAGAGCGGAAGAAGATATTTCATCAAAGTGTTTGTTATGTAGGAGGCAACATCTTGCGAGATGAAAGGGATGCCAGGTGGCGAAGGCCTCAAGAACACAGTGAGTAATCACTAGTCCACAGCAGAGTCAAAAAAATCAAAGTAGTGGGGTATGACGTCAGCTTCGGTGGTTTGGACTTCTTTGCAATCATAACACGCAAAAAGATGAATGCAAAAGTAACTATGTTATAAAGTTTGTAATCAGAAATAGTCATGACCTTCAACTCATTTGACACAATTGGACGACAGGAGCTGTATTTGATCAAAATAGCATCAGAGGGCCAGGTTTGATATGTCAAATAAATCCCACTGAATAGTTAAAAGAAAACTAATTAAAATGAATAAACATAATATAAGGAACCATAATTCCTAGCAAAATAATGACAATGGAACAATTTCTCACCAATTAGACTTAAAAAAAAAAAATCAACTAACAAAGTGAAAATGTATTTTATCTTTGAAATCTGATGAATATTATTTGTGTATATAATGTCAGATTTTTAGATCCAACAGCTAAATGCCGTTCATGGCAATTTAACCCATGTTGAAGACATATTATTAAGGACTTAAAATGTGGAGAAAGTCTTGTTTAAAGTTCTGTGTTGTGTCAACCTCTTCAATTTTGCAATAAAAGCACAACTTATGGAAAAGTTAACACAGAAGACTCTGAAATCAAAAAAATGTTTCCCGGTGTTCAAAAATCCTTCTTATCCAGACTTGGAAAATGGAAAAACCTAATTCCATACATTTTAAGACAGAGTAAAAACCTTAAAATAAAGACAAAAAGCCAAAGGGCTCCTTAAGTTCAAACAGCGACAGAGTAAATTGCACAGGGTGCAAAAGGATATAATTAAGAAAATCAAAAATGAAATTACATCTCACTTGGCATTGAATATCTAATTAGTGCCAACAATTCAGCCCAACTGGTGCATGCATGATGTTTACACATCTCTATTTGACTTCCAGAAAATCTTGGAATGGCTCACAAAGAGCAGGAGGAGTTTGAGAAATCTTTGCATAATCGATGCAAGACGAGATGAATTTCTCCTTCTAATGCGAAAGCTGTGCTAACACATACAGACTCACAACCAAACTGACAAGTATACATGACTAAAATGCAAGGTCATATGCAAACAACCAAATATTTACATGTGCAATGCAGATATAGTGACACTAAACTTCCTTCTGTTACAAAATCAAATTAAACTGTGCACAGTCAAACAAAATCAAATTAAAATGCAACGATGTGGCTGTAATTTAAACAGATATTAGCACCTAAGGCGGCAGAACTCACACTGCTAAAATCAACAGCTAAAAAGGAAAGAAATGTTAATTCTGAGGGGAAAAGGCTATTGCTCTCATCTTGTAGAGATGCATGCCATTCCATTTACATAAATATAAAATACATTAAAAAAAAACACAGACAAACAATGTCTCACTGCAAGAGGCAGCCCTCGAATGCACCTACATGCAAGCGTGCAGGAATTTAAAGTGCTCAAGGAAAATGTGATCTACACGCACATATAGGAAACCAGAAAGAATTGATTTTTTCCAACAATGCACCAGAGGGCATTTCTTCTCTAGAACAGACTTTAAACAAGATCCAGGAATTACAGCCAGAATATAAAACACACACTAAACAACAAGCACCAGCTAAAGCTGGGCCAGACTCATTACTAATGTTGGCCTAAATGAGTCTATCAAAGACTCTTTCTAGGATGTGGGCCAAAATCACACACATACTGAGGAATGCTGTTCCTCTGTTCTGCAAAGCATGATTACTGCAAAGAGTTTTGTAAAAGCATTGAAGGTGAAAAGGCCATTGTGTTTCCTGCATCCCTCATGAGGGGGCTAATGCTGTGCTGCGTCCTCTCGACCTCTGCACTTACTGTCACTCAGACTTTGAGCCCTCTGACACTTTTCTCCCTCTGGTCAATACTGACTCACAGTTTCATAATCTGTCCACCCATCCATCGACTCCGCGTCCATGCCACCGAGCAAGGACCCTTCAGAAACACTTAGTAAGAGGCTTTTTTTATTAATTAGCAGAATTTCCCCCTTTAGCAACATCCTCCCTCCCCATCAACACCACACTCCTACGCTTCCATAAGCATGCCTGCCTCGTCACATTTTAAAAGCAAACTGGAAGGATAAAGAAGTCGGGGGGCAATGTGGAAGGCTGTAAGTGGGTGGATGAGGCAGAAATGAGGGCTTGCTGAGTCTTCCTTATGATGGCAGATGCTACAGTTAATGTGGATGTAAAGGACAGCAGGACCTTGACCAGGCGCAATCTCATCAATAGCAAAACATGATAAATGAATCCCACAATATTTCATAATTAAAGACTCTACTGAGGTCCTTTCTTTTCTTGCTGTATTCATTTACAAAGCCTTACAAGAACATTTTTACCCCTGGAACATTTTAAATGTTGCATTCTAATTACTAACTTTAAATGGGGGTATTGCATAAAATCGACATTTTTGAGCTTTACATCATGTTACGTTAATCTCCTGTGGAAATCACTTGAGATGCCTAAACGCTTGCTCATTCAAAGCGTTTCCTATAACTTTCCAATCTGTATAGAGACCCCAATAAACACATAAGCTGACTTAACTCCTGATTTTAGACACACATACATGTTACATGTTTTAGATTTTATTTGCAAAAATTAAAAATAACGATGCATCATTCTCTGACTACTAAATGTGTAAAAGTGAAAGAGGGTAAAAGTCTTGCAGTGCTCCATAGGGAGAGAAAAACTTTGGGGCAAAATCTTTTAATAGTACCACTAGTAGCGTGTAGACAAAACCACTCTGAGATACACAAACACAAACTGGATGTACACGACTGACACACATTCTACAATGTGAAAGTAGTTTTTATTCTTATCACACCAAATCCCAGTGTCACCTTCTGGCACCTAAATGTAATTAAAATTTACACGTGGAAGGGCAACCAAGTGAAAATCCGCTTCTCATAATTGATGTGGTTGCACATGACGAATTTAATGCTCGTCCCAAAATCCCAAACACACACGCATATCTACATTAATTAGAAATGGATTGAACACTTACATCCCACACAACCGACCTTCTCCAACATGCTCCGATCCACACACAAACACACACAGATAGATTCTAACACACTATCCAAATTATCCACTTCCAAAGATGGACTAAACAGGTAGTATGCTAATTTGGATTGCTGCAAATTAGAAAGATTTAGCCAAAGCTGTAGCCTCAGTGTATGATGGGAAGCCTTGTCCTCGCTTTTGAGTTCAATTACAGAAACAGCTGGGGGTGCACAGAGATGAGTGAGAGCACAAGAGAAAAGAGGCCAAGACAAAAGAGGTAAAAAAGAGAATTTCTCACTTTTAAACTCACCGTCCTGCATCTCACAGTAAAACCTTTTCAGTCGGCATCAAATTCTCAAGCTTCACTTCACCTCTCACTTTAAGCCACCCTTATTTTTTTTCCAAACTAGTCATTTCTACCATCTTGATCTCTTAGATTCTTCAAAACAGATTCTTGTGTGTTGTGAAGTTAAAATGGCATCCTTTTTTGCAATGGGGTCTCTAGTCCACATTTTTATTCTATGCCTCTTTCCTTTCTGGTAATATTATGCTCCTTAGACTTCCACTAGCACATAATTAGAAATTTTCATTAGGAATGACATTGATCTTCAAGCTATCCATAAGCAGCTTCCAATTAAATGCAAGGAAAGAGGAAAACTAATCTGAGATAAACTGAATTAATTAGATGGAAAGTTTAGCGAGTGCCAAATACCCCTTAGATGGACTCCAATTCTGGTTGAAACCAAGATAATTCTGCTCCGTTTCATTTCCAAAGATGGTTCACTTAAAGATCCACTGCACACAATTCCAATAGTATGTTCTTTGTGTACACATCACAAACAGTATAGCTATTTGTGATGTGTTAATACTTATCCAGTTAAAACAAATTGATAACTGCAAAGACTGGAAGACAAACAGGAGTGTAAACATTGTTTTTAAATGTAAAGGTTTTTAAATTGTTTTGCGTTTCCAGTTCTGCAACTTAGAAAGACTTTGACAGGCATGTAAGACAATGTAGCTTCAATATGTAGACATTTTGTGAATTACAATTTTGCTCCACAATTCCAAGACAAACAAAACCCACTAATAGTTTGATGCACTTTACAGGAGATGATGCATTTGGATCAGTTGGGTTTGATTCTGCTTTCATAAGAAATACAAGTACATGAAAGCAACAAGCAGACTGGTGTAGCATAAATAACACTTTAGTAAGTAAGAAGCTGCCATGTTTGCCTTTGTGGACTGTACCTTTTCTCCATGTCCCATGTTTTCATTCTTAACATCACTCAGCGTTCTCCAGTTCATCTTTGATCCAACACTGACTGACATGGTTTCTGTTAGTGACTGGCTGTCAACTGCATAACCTTCCCGGTCGTACCTACACAGAAAAACATAAAACAGGCAGAAATAATCATGTGTAAATGTGGGGCAGAAAAAAAATCTAATCATTTAAATGTATGGATTTTAATAACTTATTATAATGACTCAACAACATAAAACCGCAATGATTTTCACAAACAACAACAGGATGAAACACTTTGAATTTGTTATATATTTTCTTCACATATAGTTAGAATCCCACAAAGGCTCAAATGTAAACCTACATTCATAAGTTGGCAAAGAAATAACTCACTAACAATGTGTTAACTTGACAAGGCTAAGATCTATCAACATGTAGTAAGGGATCATTATTGACTACTGATGGAAGTTTATTTCAATTCCTACACAGTAAAAAACTGATCACACCAAACAATTTTATGTTACCTGCAAGTTTTTAGTTGTTCAACTGCTTTGCAAACATAAAAAAATACAATCTCCTTCAGATAAAAGAAAGAAAGAAGGTGAAGCTGCTGGAACACTGTTATCCTCTGTCAACAGTAGTCACTGTGTTCTGTGTCCATATTCATCATGGTCAACTATGACTGAAACTTGCACACATGCACAAGCCAAATCTCTGGAGAAAGGTTTTATTCATAGACAAGACTAAATTAAGGTGTTTTGCCAAAAGCAAGAAGGGTGATTGGAGAATTAAGTGAGGCTATTAAATACAAAAACATTAATCAACTGTCAAGTAAGGTGATTGCAGCGCCATGCATGAGTTAGACAGAATAATGAAGGAGAACTGACCCCAAATTTTTGAGCTTCACCCCAACTCAGAAACTAGATTGAAACTTGGACATAACTGGTAGTCCAACTGAGCTTGTTCATCGTTACACAAATCATGTATCCGAGTCCAATCTGCTAAAGGATATTGACTGTATATTAGGGGAGATTCATGTACTAATTTGAGCTGAAGCATAACTATAACTCTGTCCCAATGTGGACAAGAGAAAATCCATAATAAAATCAAAAACATTTTCGATATTAAAAATCTTTGGAGCTTCATATTGCATTATTGTTCCACCCAGAAAAAAACAAAAACAACAATAGTTGAAATAGATCAATTAATGATCCAAACTAATGAAATTCATGCTAATGAGTGCATGTTAAATGGTACTAAAGATGAGTCTCATGTGATTTTACTAATCATAACAAATTCACTCTCCTCAAAGTTATGCATTTGAATTACACAGTGTAAAAACAAACATCGGTTGTGAACATCCAATGTGATTTAAAAAAAAAGAAAGCAATTGAAAGTTTGAGTAAGTAATTTCCTAAAAGTTAACGCCAGCATCAGTAGAAATAGAAAGTTTCTTGTTCCCATATCTTATTGGCCACCCAATGATTACTGACACAGATGTCTAACATCCACAGATGTATCCTTTCATATTACTTTTATACATCATAACTCTTAGTGAAACACTTGTTTCTTATTCTGTGAATACTCTGTATCTTTTACTTTCTCTTCCCTTTCATTAATCTACCAAAAACGTTCTTTCAGCAGTGATTTGTTCCTCTGTGTTTAGGCTGAGTAGGCCCATAAAAGCATACTTGAGATTAAATCAGTTTTCTTCATTTATGAAAACAAGCCCTATCCTAATAATAAAAATAGCTGCTCATTGCAACATAAAAAATAAAGTAAGACACATGCTCTCTTTGTAAAACTAAATGAAAACGCAGCAAACATTTTTACCTCCTGTAAAAAAAACTTCCTACTGCCAGCAAAAACGCAGAAAGGAGAACCAAACGGCAGTGCAGCTTGGCGGGAAAAGTCAGCGATTAGAGAAGAATGGAGGCAGTGAAGAAAGGAAGAAAGTCCCATTCAGACTTTTGAGCTTCAGCATTAGGTGGTGTGTCACGTAAAGGTTGTGAAAAATAAAATTGCTGGATGAATAAAACCTAAAATGGAACTACAAAAAGGCTACAGAAAACCAAATGCTTCTGTCAAATAACAAACAAAAGCCTTTGTTAGCCTGTTTTCTAACTTTCAAACTGCTAAGTGTACTGCCTGATGCCTCATTGTTACCGTTAAGAGAAACTCATGCACACGAAAACATTCTTTCACACACACAGGAAAAAATCCAAAACGCATTTATTTATTTTTTTCCTGTGGCCAGAATTAGGAACAGTCTTAATGAGTGAATGAGTCATAACTCAAAATCCCTCCACAGGAGCTGCTAATAGGAATCCAGTTTGATCCTGCTCAACGAGCTTTAGAGAACAGGCGGCAGCAGTTCAGAGCTAGAATCCAGAAATAAATATCCGCTTCTGGTATTCCATCAATCCAATCTTGTCTGGAATCCCACTGAGACACGGGTGGCACAAATCAACGGTCTCATGACACTAATCGGAGCTTTTCCACCTCTGTTTGCTTATTATCATGTGCATTTAAAAAATAGTATTAGGTTTGGTTATAATATCCTATTTTATGGGATATGCTTACCACACAGAAAAAATAATAAATTAGTATGGCCTTTAAAAAGTTGTCAAACCCCTTGAAGTTTTTCACAGTTTTTTTAAATTACAAACATGGGATTTTAGATTACAGGCCAACACAAAATAGTAAAGTGGAAGGAAAATGATACTCAGTTTTTAAAGTATCATTAATGTTTGCAGTGCATTTGCATTCAGACCCCAAAAACCCAGTGCAACGAGTTATGAAGACACCTAAATAGAGCCACTAAGTGTCTGTAGTACAAACAAAGAATAACTATTAGGGCTGCAGTTAATCATATTAGTAATTGAGTATGCCTTTGAATATTAATCAGGTAATTTGCTAAAAAAAAAAAAAAGATATATTCTTGAGATTTTTTATTTAACAACTTAAGGTCATTTTGTACAATATTTGCATTGCATAAAAATGCAAATAATTTATTTTTTGTTTATTTTTAAATAAATGACAAAAATATTTCATTTATTTTGTAATTTAAACAATTTTAAATGAGTTTAAAATGACAAAAAATTGAAATGCTTTTTAGCATTACTTTAGTTTATGTTTGACCATTTTTACCAAATGATGCATTTGCAGCTAAAATATTTCTTCATACATCAACATGTGCATGTTCTTTCAGCAAATACTGTGTTTTCAGCAAATACAACGGCACATGACCCTGACCACACCACCTCCATCAGTGAAATGTGGCAGTGACTATATTAACTCAAACAGAGCTAATATAGTTTGAGTTGGTGGGAAGATGGATGGAGCTAAACACAAAACCAACTAATGAGAGACGACACAAAACTCGAAGCAGGGTCAAAGGTTCCCATTCTAGGATCACAATGACCCTAAACGTGAACGGTACAGGTCAAGTTCAGACCTAAATCAAAATGAGAATTTGTGGCAAGGCTTGCCATTCAATATGGGGAGGGATTCAAAGTCTAGATGTGAAAGTCTGTTGGGTGAAATACTTTCTAAGATTTTCAACCATGACTGCTTTGAAAAGTGGCTATATAAATTATTGATTCAAAAGAGGCTGAATCCAAAAAATAAACAAAAAATAACTTTAAAAACTTGTGTTCCTCATGTGTTGGTCAAGGGTGCAAATCCCACTGAAGTTTGAGGTTTTAACTTGGCAAAATGTGTAGGATTTCAAAAATTATCAAGTGTTTTGTAGAAGGGTATTTCTTTCTGGCTACATGTCTTGTCTTGAGCAGAGTCAGTGACAAAGTCTTAGAAAATTTGTAATTTGTGGACAGTTCTGATTGTGATTATCAGCGTGTGTGAGTGCCAGTGTACATCAGCGTGACTCACCAGGCCCTGAGTCTGAAGGCTTCGGGTAAATCTGGGTTGACCATGATTGTAGAACTGAACAAAGCTGAGAGAGATATGCCCCGAAAATCAGACAAGCGAGCTCCTTTGATGGCAACAACAGGCTGTCCGGAGTCATCAAACTTCTCCGCCTGAAGAAGAAACAGAAAAAGATGTCATAGACTGATATAGTGGAGAGAATGGGAAACAGAAAAAGAGAGAGGTCTTACACATTAATCTCTGGCTCCAACTTCTAGCCACTGGAATATCAGCTAAAGTTTACTTTAATAATTAGGCAAACTACAAGTTAATTTTAAAGTAATTTCCAGAGTTTGGTAAAGAGGACGGATTAGCTTGGGCTGATCAAATGAGCTTGGAGAAGGATGATGCCATTTTAGCCCCATGTGTCAAATCAGAGTGTCTGGTCCAACACAGCACTGAAGGTCACAAGAGTGATTTAAACGATCCAACAGCCCAGAAAAGCAAATCAAAGTGCTCTGTATGCAAGACCACCCACACATCACAGATGCATAAATGCTTGGGCTCCTTCAAAAACCTAGTTAATTACAGTTGGCTCAATGTGTTTTTATGATGCATTATAAATCCAGTCATGGATGCATACAGGGAGGGAGATTATAGCTCTTACCTCTTCTCCCCACAGTGTGACTGTCACCACTTTGCCAGTGGTGTCTATTAGGCTGATGGCCCTCTTGGAGACTTCCCGGCTGGTCTTAGTGGTGATACGGGATACATCCTCTGCACTGTTGCACACTCCAATTATATCTAAAGGCATACAATCAAATGTCTCCTGACATAGCTTATGAAGACAGGAAAGCAAACACTGTCCTGGTGAGAAGTTTACATACTTAATTAGCAGGAAAGCAGTATGTAATGTTTATAAAAAAGTTACATACTGCAACATATTTGTTGAAAACGTTACTATATTGTAACTTTATGAGAGACAGATAATCTGTAAAAAAAAATTATAATAAAAAACTCAGCTTCTCTGTGTTTTCCCAGTGCTACCTAGAGACAACCAATCATAGCAAAGGGGAGGGTCTTAATGCTGCCAATCAGGAGACACTGTGGGGTTCAGAACAAAGCTTTCACATCAACATGGACTGAGAAAGGTATCAAACATTTTAACTGCTCATAATACAACAGCAAAAATGACGTTTGTAGATGTCATACTAAGAAAACATAGACTCTAAAATCCGTGCCAGCTTCAAACAAGGAGATAGTAGCAGCATGCTGAGGGTCTGTTTTGGTGCAAATTATTTTAATTTATTGCACAAGGTCAATGGAACAATGAAGGAAAAGAGCTGATATCAAATCACAAATTTCAGCACAAATTAACAAATAAAATCAGGTTGTTCATGCAGGATAACTATAAACAAATCGAAAATATGCATCTTGTTTTTGTTTAAAAATCAAAAGGTTGAACCGAACAGTTTGAAAGAATAACTAATTGACAAAAATTTATGCAATCTTCATTCTGATGCTCTGCATTGTATGTAAACTTCTGACCAGCACTCAACTAAAATACATGTAAGGAAGGTTTCTGACCTTTCTATTTAAAGTTAGTGTAAATTGCCCCTGGGTTGTACGCTAGCATTACTTTATGCAGAAAAGATCAAGCATCGGTGAGTTTGCTGAGAACCCACTGAAACCATCAAATCTCAAGAGAATTGATATTAACAGCGTAACAAGCTAGCCAACTCTTGCTTACTCAGAAATCACAACAAATGAACTAATTTCTTATTCATGTTTCCTGTCACGTTCAAGGCTTTAACACTTCATTCAGGATTACACAACTGAAGAGCAAAGACTGCAGAAGACATGGCTCTACAATGCACAGCAGTATAATTCAAATGAATTTGTGAAGAGCTCATCATAAATCAAAGAGGAATCTCACAAGGTGGCTTAAAACAAAAGGAGACAGATATTAATGTGCAGTTCCTACACAAGTAGGCTTTTCTCATTTTTTATTTATTTATCTACCCTTAATTAAAAACACAGTCCTGTAAAGTTTTACTTTAAACATATTTATTTTTAAAATTCATTCCTTAATTTTTGAGCAAAACATGTTTCTTGATAACTGTTATAATTAGCATAAATTAAACCATATTCCATTTCCTTCTTTCTTGAACTTTTTCTGAAACACCAGACTAGTAGGACTATGACTAGTCCTACATGCCTTATTTACTATCACTACTACTACATGCATAGTAATAAAAACCTGTTATTTCTCTGCCTCCATTTGTATGTAATATGATACAAACAAAAATCCCCCCAAAAAATAAAGCCCTTTGCTACAACGAGTGCTCAAAATTTCAACCAGCCTTACAGATTTGTGATAGCCAACAGTCTGCCATGGCTGGTCCCTATACATTAAATAAGCAGGCAATATCCTAGAACCAGGTTTTGCAAATCACCCTTTTCTTCATTCTGCACTTTCTGTTAACCTTTATCTAAATTCTTGCCCACTCCTCCATCCTTCGCATTTGCTCTCTGTCAATGTTCCCTCAGACTCGCTTAATTCCATTATGATTGAAACGATGTCATCCACCTATGAACTCCATTATCACAACAGGAACAGGCTGACAGTTCTCATTACTATGTTATAATCCCATATTTAACAAATGGATAGAGTGGGAAGGATCGGTGAGGGGAAATAGGAGAGACGACAGATTAGGATGTGCAACACTGGCCCTTCATAACCAATGCAAACATGTTTCTTTACCTTAACTACTCAGTGAATCTCTAAGATGTGAACTGATATGATGTCATGGCTTACATTACTTTGCGTTTGCAATTGTGTGGTAATCTTGTTATTCTAGTAAGTGGCAAATTCTGCATGCAATTCTGACAAACATTAATCTAAGGCAGAAGTGCAGCTAATGGTGTTCTTGATTACCATGGTAACACATTTAATGGTTGGTACTAATGTCAATATCAATTTAAAAGAATTTCATCTGTCATAGACAGGAGAATAAAAAATAAAAGTAATATTTTCCCACTGAAACAGTATCTCGTGTTAAACGTTGCTACTTTAGTAATTGCCATATGCAAAAGCGAACAGTGCAAGTCGTCCTTACATGTCGTAAGAGAAATGATGCAGTTTATATTTATTTTTTTACTTCAGAGAAATGCCAAACTTGGTTTAAATGGTGTGAGTTAAACATTCAGTCTTTCAAATGATCCGATGGGTGGGACCAGGAGAGGTTATGAAATATGTTGACAAATATGTTGTCAACTATAAATAGAATGGCAGAAAAAAAGAAAATAGTGAAACAATAATCAGACATGAAACTTGGAATGAAGGAACAGAAATAAAAAAAACTGAATTGACTTTGCATGTATCCTTAATTCTTATATTAGAGCATTAAAGACCATTAATAGGGTTGATAGACAATAACTAATATTGATCATACTTTGAAAAAAACCTTTGGTTGCTTGATGTTGTATTCATTAAAAATCAAGAGGAAATACTTTTTTAGACTGAATTTATAAACATTTTTCCTTACCAACAATGGAGTCTTTGTCTCGGTTTTCCAGCTCTCCAATGGGCACAAAGTCACACTGCATTTTTGGGACATCCGAACTGTCCGTACAAGGTACAACAGATGAATAAGCATGGAGGGTCATCTCGTAGTCGTTCTTCAGTGTCGTATACTGTTTGTTGGCAACCTTTAGAGTAGCCTTCGAGATGTAGTACACCTGGCAAAAAGAAATGGGTCAGCAAAATGCACCAACATTATAAAATTAGACTCAATTAAACACATTGAGGAAATTATGAAGAGACTGACAGATCAACCCGCAAAGGAAATTTACTCTACAAAAACAGCCTCTGTTCAAGCAAAACTTCCTCATAAGAATGGAAAACCCTTCAGGTCAAACTGAGGCTCAGTGTCCCCATCAGCCCCATCACTTCTCTAATTCACCAGAAAATAAGCAGCAGTTGAGAGTGACTCTGCTTAACAGCATAATTTAAACTCAATCTGTTAGGCACTCTTCTTCATTTACACTCTCAAGGCTCCAACGTCCCACCTCTCTCTCTGCCTCTGGGTTTGTTTCTCTGAATCTTTCCTTTCCTTCGCTCCTTCCTGCCTTTCCTTCCGATTTCATTTAGCACACACAGAGGAGCAGGAAACTTCTGTAAGCAGTATTATCATTGCTTCAAGCCTCTCACACTCCAGCTTGGTCTGTCAATACTTGGAACATGAAGAACATAAAGATCACTCATTTATTTGGAGGGTAGAGGGCACAAATTGGATCTAGGTCTAAGTTAAGGAATCACTGTTAGAGGCTGATGCCAGAGTCAATTCGACAATCAAAATATTGACCAGGGTTAATTGATGAATTTGGTGGTTAAATGCCATAAATTATGCTGGGTGCCTTTGAGATGTTGATAATCCCACACGTCTACAGCAATGCAAATAGCATTACTGTATGCATTATAGGGACAGAACATTTCCAAGCGTCATGCTCATGAGTTTTCTGGCCACTGGTAGTCAAAACTGGCAGTTTAAACTTTATATAGGTGCAGATGAGATAGAATATTATTGAAAGGTAAATTTACTTTAGTAACAAAGAAATTCATACATAATTTAATTATACAGTTATATTATTTCAGTTCTTAATTTAATCTAATTTTTGTAATTATTGTTTCCATCTTTAAAAAAAAAAAAAAAAAAACTAACTAAAAAAACAAATCAGGTTTGTTTTTTCCGTTAACTGGGTTTCTTACTCTTGACGGACTGCTGTGTTCACCCTGGATAAACTACAAACACTGGACCAACAAAATCAGATCACTACAAATTATCAATGACTGTGGAAACTTCACATAGAACTATTATTTTGTGCCTCTTCAGTTTTCGGCCTGACTCTGAGACCATGATTTCCAACTAAAAAGCGTGAATTTGTTGCTCAGAAGACATCTAACAATCTTTTTAGTTCATGCTGTATGAATCTTTCCTCAAATCTTTTAATAGGCTTGGGTGCACAATTGTTACATCATTAGGGTATAAAGGTTTGTAATACAACTTTTTGCTTTTGAATTCAATTTCATAAAGTCAAATCAATCATGATATTCAAATTTTTTCCAAGATGCACTTGTAATACTATTAAACATGTTTCCATGCCATTAAAGAACAGCTAAGTGTATTATAAATATGTCTTGTTATCTTAAAACAGGCTATTAATATGAAACATCTCAAATGTGCTATATAATCTTCAACTCATGTTGCAGCAGCCTGTAACTACAATGCAATGAAAGATCACCACTTCCTACATGCTGGATTTTAATTGCTTATTTCAGTTACTCTAATGTAACATAATGGCTGGTGATTTTTTTTGTTTTGTTTTTTTTTAAATCGGCTACTGACAGACACTACATAATCAGCTTTTAGTATAGAAAGATGATCAGTCTGAGTCTATCTGTAACACAAGGTGAAACAGAAAAGTCAAACAAAGGTTAATGTGGAACTGAAGTTTCCTCTAAAGGTCGCCTTTACCTGTTTCTTATGAATGATAGGATAACCTTAAATGATTTTTTGACATAAATGTAGCCAGTTCAGAGGGCAGTAACCGTTATGTAACAGAAACTGGCAGTAGAAAACATTATTTTTTTCTATAGGACAATAAATGCCAATGTTTACTGTTGCAACCAACATCCTCAGGCTTAGGTTTCTGCAAACATTCTTTATAGACCTCAGGGTCTATAAAAGCAAATGTTTTGGCAGTAAAAAAAAATAGTTATTGTTTTGATTCCCCAACTATGCACTAGAAAAGAAGAGAGGCTTGTAGTGCAATCAGACTGTTTGTAGTTACAGGCAGTTCGGTGACTGAGTTACTTTTGGGATGGCAGTTTTAGCAATTTAAAAAAATGATGCCATGTAGTGCTTTCTCCCTGTCCATCAAAATGACGAATAAGGTCATAAAAATTCAGAGATTTTTGGGAGGAGATCTCCTCGTACTCAGTCCCTCAGCAGCGGGGGTGTCTGAATGATCACAGACACACAGTTTGATAGTGTATGTTGTTGAGGTCAGCACTGATGCTGACATTCTCCGAGGGGAACTGTATTTGATGGATATCATCATTCGTGTATGTACAAGGGGAAAAAAGCTGCCAAAAGCTGTGTCAAAAATGGAAGACCTTACAGCACCCAAGAAAACACAAAAAGTTTAATAATTCAAATCCAAATAGATACAGGGTCAAAGGAGATATTACCTTGGTATTATTTGATTAAATAAAACATTCCTGTAGACCTTCTTCTTATTCTGATGCGGATTTATCGTTCAGAAATAATTTTGCCTAATTTTTTTTTAATGTATTCAGATTTTGTTTTGACCAGCATAGTATTTCAACTTCTTATTGTTATTTAAAATGTAAAGGACAAAACACTGCAGGATGAGTGCTATATTAGAGCAGATTGAAGTCAGCACAGCAACAGTCAGACAAGCCAACAACAGAACTGGCACACAAATTTAATTGCTGTGAACTGGAGGGCCAATCTCAAATGGAAAATAAAATTAGCATAAATCAGTCAAAAGCAGAGTAGTTTGCCCTTTTGCACACAGACGTGCAAGGAGAAATGCACAGTATTTCCAAATATAAATGACTTCCAATTTATATTCCAGCTGCTAATGGTAGAAAGTAGAGCTAAACAATTTATCTATTTGTAATTGTCACAATATCTTTGTGTCCATTCTGGAAATCTCAAAGGATGATTTGAACATAATATTGTGTAAGTCAATATATTTTCAAGGGCATTCAGTAATGCTCTGAATACAAATAGTTCTATAATATTATAAGATCAGACAATATAAAGGTAAAAAAGGACTGAGGGGCACATTAAGTTTTCCATTACGATTCACAAACACAAAATGCTTAGATTCACAAAACATGGAGGAGAAATTGTGATGATGAGTTTAACAATAATAGATACTATCAGCATTAACCAGAATTTCTGCTTTTCCCTTAAAATAAAAATTTTACTCATTAGTCCAGGTGACTGATGCAGATACAGTTTAAAAAGCATTTTTGGTAACGTTTTTACTCATGCCGGGCCTTTCAAAGTAGAGACAAATTAAAATGAAAAATGAAAATCACTAGCTATCCATCTTTTAACAAGCAAGAAGTTTTAAATGAGAACACAAATCAAACAAAAATAATGACCAAAACTATCAGTCTTTTCAATTTTAAACAGGGAAAATCTGCATTAACCTTCTTAAGTTTCAAAATAAAAATCCAATGATCCAGTGGAAATGATCCACTGGACTATTGTCAGATGATATAGCTGCTCAGGTAAAATGGGAGCTTTACCATTACATAGAAATCACCAATGTTGCATTTTGCAAGTATTACATATTCAGAAATCTTAGACAGAAACAATCTTAATCCTAATTATTTGACAAAATAAATTACAGAAGAGAAAATATATTACCATTGAAGCTTGCTGACTTTTTATATTTAAAAGGTCTTCTTGAAAATGTATTAAAGCTGTAAAAATAGCTGAAATATTGAGTGAATCCAAAGTGACAAGGTTTTTATTGTCTGTTCCTGAAACAGGTGTTACAAGTCATTTAAATCACAGCAGTGCATCGCAGCACATCTATGCCAATCCTCTCATCTGCATTCTTTGCCACCACAGTACCTACTGTGCATCCTTACAAACTGAAACAGAAAGACTAGCAGTCATTTCTAACAAAATATTTAAAAAAGCCATTTCTATTGAAGGTTTTCTTATATGGCAGTCAGCAAGTTACCTTATATTACCTAAAAGCTTATTCCGTAAATAGATTTAAAATGTCAGTCATTTATTGATGACAGATTTTAATCAATCTATAAACAAATAATTATGTGGAAGTATGGGTTTGAATAGTTCTGGCAACTCATGAGCCAGTAAGGGGAAAACACTCAAAATATAATATTTTTACATAACAAAAAGCTCTTATTATGTAAAGGATTCATATGAATGTCCTCACCTTGCCTTGCTCCAATAGAGTGAAAAACTTGTCCACTTCATTGTTGAAGGCTGTGATCCTGATTTCACCCTGTTGACCAGCAAGGCATATTGCACGGATAAAGCAAAAACACCACCATGTGTGACATGCACAATGCAAACAAATGTTAGCACATCTCTACTCACACTCTCATCCACGACCTCAAAGGAGAAGAGCTTGCCCTCCCCTCTGGAGTTACTCCAGTTACGGATATTGGATTTGTTTGTGACTCTGGCTCTGATAGTCCACCTTGGGACAAACAGTACAAAAGCTGATCAGTTTGTAGGCAGCAGATGCTAATAGAGGCAGTTTTTGTTGAAGAACTTCCTCATATGGGATCAAAAATGGATGGTTAAAGATCCACAAAGCAACTTTCAAAACATATCCATGGTTACTTACTAGCACCTAACCACTGTAACATTTTGTAACATTAGCTTTATTAAACAACAACAACAAAAAAAGAATTGTAATATTCTCTCGAAATATTTTATAAGATTTGAGCTTAGAGATGTTTGACCATTTCTGTTTGCACAATTTCTCAGACTCTCTGGTATGTTTGCCTGGTTCAGCACACTTGACTAAAATGAATGATTCATTATAAAGCCCTACCGAACTTGATGTTATATTCAACGGTTAATTTGGTAATTTATTCAGCTGTAAAAGGCCAAAAGCCTGTCTAAACATGAGAGACTGGCTCTTAAAGTTTGAGTCTGCAATCGCTGCCCACAATGATCCAGAGTCTTAGGCTCTCTTTCTTCAAATGTTTCCTATAATATTTAGATCTGGTGAGATGGAAAGATGTTCATTTTGTGTCTGGTGAACAGATCACTGTCCTGCTGAATGACACCATGAGAGAGAAAGGGAGTCTGCTATCAGTGTACTTCATTTTAGTTTATGGCTCCAATGGTGATTATTACACATCACTGTAATAGTTTGCGGAAATTTCCCAGATTATACAAAATAGATTTGCAGAAATCGATTATATAATATGCAATACCTAATATTTTGCATGTTAGGTATTCCACAAGTGAATTCCAGGCCCTGCATATCATTAGTTAAACAATTCAAAAAAACTGGAAATGAAAGCTTTTAAAGTTTCAAGAAAGGAAAATTAACTTTTTCCTCAAAGTTCAAACTTGGTGTTGTACATCTACCAAGAACTAAATGCATTTATAAATATATGCATTTACAAAATATAGTTCTTATTCTTGTTTAAGAGTCTGCAAAACTACACTTTTTTCAGCTTTCTGAGCTCTGTGCTAAAACAGTAGAACATATACACAATGTAACTTATGCGAATAAACCCCCAATTATGAGGATGATCCAGAGAGAGCACAAAATGGAGAGGACTGCCACACCCGGGTTTATGACAGCCAGAAGTCAAAGTAGATGGCCAAAAGAAGTATAACTGAAATATATCCAACACAGGCAAAATTATTTTACTTTTTTTTCCACTTAAGCCTTCCTGCATGAAGCACAACTGCTGACATCATCTGTTTCACTAACCATGGGTCCTTCTCAACATCAAAGCAAGAACAGTCATCAGTTTATTACTACACCTACAGGCACATTATCTTGTAGCTTGCAATTTCACACACATTTATGTTATCAGAGCACAAACATGGAGAGTTAAAAAGATACCTTTGCTCTAATCTGGACAACTGTTCTGAAACAGAAACAACAGCACTAAATGCCAAAGAGAAATGTTTAATAAAATGATTTAAAAAAGAAGTGAAATTGAACACTGAGGAGAAAATGTAAGAGTGAAGGAAAAGGGACACAGACAAGGTTGGCCAAATCCCCAAAGGGCCAAATAAGAGAATCAAAACCTCAGCAGCAGCCCATAAAATCCCAGCAGTACCTGCATTTAAAAAAAGAATCCATTTCTGAGGCAAGCTCAGTCATTTTATTTCATTTCCATGCAAATGGACTGAAATACATGCTCATGCTCAAGTCCACACAGCCACTCACGTTTGTACAAAAATAATAATAAAAAAAATGCTTACACATGCATGCACTGACACACGTTTTCAAAAATGCCCTACAGTGTTTCAGAGAAATGGCAGCAAAAATAAACCAGCCACAAAATCAGAGAAAATAGTTTGGCTGATGACTGAGCAATGACGAAAATGATCCAAGAGTGAAACGACAAATGAATACAGTTTGAAATGAAAATAGGAGGAAGTACACGTAAGTGAATTTTTCAAATGTGTCATACAGAGTTTAAACAAACAAATAAATGGAAAACAAATCAAAGAGGCAGGTAGACTTACTTGCTGATGTACGGGTTGAGAGTAGCGATAGGCATCACTTTTGGGAGAGAACCTGGTGAACTGGTGGACGCCTTCATGGGTGACCCTTTCATGGGAGAGGTCATCATTGGTGAACCCTTCATGGGTGACCCTTTCATGGGAGAGGTCATCATTGGTGAACCCTTCATGGGTGACCCTTTCATAGGAGAGGTCATCATAGGTGAGGCTTTCATGGGTGACGTCTTCATGGGCGACCCTTTCATAGGAAAGGTCTTCATTGGTGAAGTCTTCACAGGAGCTTTTCCAGTAAAACCTTTTCCCCATCCTTAGGAAGTAAAAATACCAAAACAAACGGTCAGTGGAAAACGAAGCAAGACAAGCATTTGATTTGAAATGTGAATTTAATTACAAAAAGTACAATTTATATTATCTGTGTGAATTATGTAGGCCTACACATATTCATCTGTTAAATTATTAAAACCTGGACTACATCCTGATAAACTAAACACTGACATTCCTTAAACTTGCAGTCAGATTGAAGATAAAATAATTTCTATGCTTCTAGTTTAGAATAGGTATTTAAATAGCTACATTTCAGCTGAACCTAAAATTATAGAAGCTGAAAAAAAAACATACAAAAACACAGTGTAAAGTGAATTGAATATAATTTGTGTGCTACAGTAAACCAATTTCAAGTTGGAGCCCTTTCACCAAGCGAAAAAAAGAAACAGACCCACAGCATAACAGAACCTCCAGTAAATTCCAAATGGTTATGTTTATGATAGTAGGAGAGAAAATGTTTATTTCTTGCATTCTTCCAAAATAACCAACCTAAGTGTAAAGAGATTCTAATGATTTTTGATGGATGTCAGACTTTGCTATAGTTCTCAGAGGAATTTTTAGCTCTTTTACTTCACTGTATAGATGGCGAGATAAACATGGGTCATTTTATTCCATGTCAGAGGCTCTTTCTATGTCCACTTATAAAGTTTTGTCTTAAAAACTACTTTTTTTCCAGTGAGAGACGATTCATTTAATTGTAGGTGACTGTACAGTAAGGAGTTCTCTTTTGCGTGTGTATGTGTGTATAACACTTTGCATCAGCTGTGATTATTTTAAAGTGCTTTTATAAATAAATGTGGAATGGAATGTTCCATCCGAGATGACAATTATCAAGGAAAAATGTTTAATATATGTTCCATCACATTTACACCCCACAAAATCAGAAAGCAATGAAATACCAATTAAAAGTTGATAGACACTTTAGTAGACTATACAGGCTTTCTGTGATGCATCATGAATGTTTGGTGCAAATAAGGTTGACACCACTGAGCTTGTTAGAAACAAATTTCTTCCATTTCTTTCTACACTTTAAAATTCCAGTTTTATTGATTCCATTAATTAAGAATTTTCAAAATGAGATTACGCCATGGCAATACATCCGTTTACCAGATGTGCCAGTAAGTGTGTAGGGCAACTATCAGGATGCTTATATTAATTAGCCACATTAAAATATGAATTATATTAGAAATTATTGCAAAGTTGGAAATTTTAAAGTATCCAAATAAAAAATATAATAATAAGCCTCAGTTCCAGTAGAAATGTTTGTTATATGAGAGCTTGCAAAATTGACAAAATGCCAGAGAAAGTGGGATCCTTCCAACATTTCTCTCTGTAAATCCACTTAGTGCCCTGCTATTATCAGTTTATGCAAATTAATATAATAAGTTGTTTTCACTGGGTAAAACAGCCAACCAATTAATATTCAAGAAATGGATATGACTTAAAAGCACAAAAAAGATAAAAATAGCAGTACTGAAATTCTTTAGTATTGGGACATATTTATATGGAACAATTCAAGAAAGAAAGAAAGCAACAAAGGAGTATTGTATATCCTAAATAAATTGTGAAATTAGTACTACATTACTGAGTTCATATAAAATAATCAACGGAAACCCAACATCTGGCTTTAGCTCAGACCAGCCACTTAATTATTAATACTAGAACTGAATCACCTTATCTGTCCCAATCTGTTCAGCCATAATGTAAATAAACCATAAAAGGGTAAAGATGACATTAGTTTCAAGAACTGTTGAGCTCTTTTCTTCTGTTCCTTTGAACAGATGAAATGCCAGAAGACAGTTTGGTCCATCCCACAATTTCATATGGCGCCATCTCACCTCCTACAATAAAGCAGCATCAGCCCAATCAGAATGATTCAAGCCAAACAGTTAGCTGTTGTCGGCATACTTTTGATGCAACGATTTGGTTTTGTTGGCATTTGAGATCTAACAGCATTTTGGTGAATGGACTGTTTGGGACAAAACAAAAGCAGATCCTACTCCCCTGGTTTAAGCTGCTGCTCTCAACATATGAAATATTTACCCTAAAATATAGGTGTGCGCTTCTGGATGTGTGTTGTGAGTAAATAGCAAGAGTGATATCACACATTGAACATCAATATTTAAACAAATCCTTTTCAGATGGAGTGTTTGAGAGAGGAAGTTCAGAAGAGAAGGTGAGATTGTGACCAAAACATGGAAGTGATGTGCATGTATTGAGAGAATACATAAAAAAAATATATATAGTAATAAAATGTACAAGTACAGCTCAATAAATGTCACTGAAAAAACTAATAAAACCCAAAGTCACAGATAAAAAGGCTCAAAATTATAAAATATCAACAGAAAGGGTTTATAATAGTGATATATTATGACCAATCATGTTGAGGACTTCAGACTCAACACACTCAGATAATCACTGACACCCTCTAACCAACATGTTAGATGTCAAAAAGCTGGCTGTTCAAGGGGTAAATCTAAATATATAAGTGGAAAGTCGAGTGGAAGGAAAAACTAGAAAAAAAAAAGTACTCCAGGAACTTGCAAGCAACTTGAGATTGTGTGGGAGGCTGCAGCAGTTTCCACGGGTGAGTCATATTATCTCATCTTTTGGTTTTGGTCCACTTTGTCAAGTCCAAAGTCACCACAGGTGTTTATCATAAAATTTTACAGCAATTTGTGCTTCTCTTTGATAAACTTTATGGATAAGTTGATTTCATATTCCCAGCAATGCCTGGCAAATGCCCAGTTTACAAAAGAACCCTCGCCTTACCTAAACAACACAGAGAGAAAGGAAACCCAACAAACCTGGTCAGCTGGAAACCAGGATTAAAGTAACTTAGGCTTCCTGACCACCTCTATCGAGTTAAAGATTTATCACTGCGGCATGGCAAGCTAAGTTTAGAGTGCCTTTACAGTACCATTTACATATTTTAGGCAGTCTTGACATAAACATCTTATTTATTGGTCTAATAATTATTAATAATTTAATAATTACATTGTTATATTTTCTGAAAACTGAATACAGTAATCATGAAAATTACAAGCTACAAATGCTTGAAATTAATTATATTTGTAATTAATAATTTGACATGATTTTTCAGTTTAACCACATGATCCTTTACAAGCAACAGTAGCTGTCAGACATGTGAGAAAAAGACATTTGAAGACAAAGAGAATAGTTAGTGATGAATATTCAATAACTTTTCTGTTCCTGACCTAGTCCAGACCTCTTTTAAAATTTAAATAAAATGTGCTGAGCCATTTGAAAGGCGGCCTATTTGAAGCGAAAGCTACGGTTGAATATTTAAATGGAGGCACAGATGTGTTTGTAACTACCGTTTCATGACCTTTGACTTTACAGTCACTGCCAGTAAAAGTCATTGTTGAATATTGATACCGTGGCTCATGATTTGACAAAACACAAAGGCATTTCAAATAAATTAGCATTCATGAACTTTAAAGTGCATAAAAAAAAAAGTATTTAGCAGGGAACCTGTGGAGACTTTAAAATCAGGCAGTATGATAGCTTCACAACAGATTCAAACTAATGAATGATTTAAAGGATTAAAACAGACAAATTTCTTCTGTGAAATTTATTTATCAAAATAAATATTTTCAAGCAAAAATATGGAATATATGCTTATTAAGTTTTGCAGTTTGCAACTCCTTTCTACACAAAATATTATATTTTCCAGAGATTCCGCTCATTGAGAGGTACCAAATCAAAAAAGCTGATATTAGCCTAGTTAATATATCTGCTCAGATAACTAGCCTACAGTCGACATGTCCTTTGTACCTTGTCAACTGCAGTTTTAAAACACTGCTATGTCAATCCCAGAAATGGGAGTTGCTGCTTTGGCTTCCAAAATTTTCTTATATGTACTATACTACATGTAGTAAATACCTAATACCCCTCTTTACACATGGCCTGTATAAACACAACATAAATGCTGATGTTGATGAATAGAAGATAGAAGTGTGGAGTTAAGATGACATATTCCCCCTTTCCTTTAAAGAAAAAAAATAAATCTTCTGTTACGATCATTTCTATTATCCTATTCATCAAAAGCTGGTCACAGCAGCTTTCGGTTAATTTCTTAATTCATAATCCCCTCACTCTGGGGAAGCTGAGATGTGCATTTCATATGACTGCACTCTTTGCCTTAGACTATAAGCTTAATTATTTACTTACACATGACAAACACCTAATTACTGCAGTGTTTTAAAGAGAAAACTTCTGACATTTCTCTTAGACATTCTGGCTTGAAAGAACTCGGGTACCAGAGAAAGAAGTAAGTGAAAGAGGCAAGAAGTCAAGTTCACTACATGTGGCTCAGAGCATTGCTTCACTCAGAGCGTCCGGTCAAATTGCAATAGGTGATGTCTTTAGATTCCCCAAAGCTCATTGAAATACTTGAATTGTGATATTAAATAATGTTTGTTATTGACTCTGAAAATGTAATTTGGAAAATAATAAAGCTTAGGTCACATCCACAAAGAGAAAATGCTGTGTTCACATAAATCTTGTTATTCTGGTTATAAAGAACAGTGCAGACAATGTTGTCAGCCCAACAGGTGAACACAGCAGCAGGTTCTCTTGAACTGTTGGGATCTCTGAGGTAACACTGATCAAAGGATGCGCCATAACAAGGAAAGGCTAACCCTTATCTTTGCTGAGTCAAATTAGACACGTCTGTCCCTCTTTCCCTCCGTCTGTGCTTTGCTACAGGGGAATCCAGTCCTTAACACAACATATAGGAAGCCATGAACTAAAGAAGCCATCAGCCCACACACGCTCCCTCAGTCACAACACACACATGTAGACAACCGCCTACACAAACACACAATGTATCAGGAACTCATTATACCCACCCACCCACCTACACCTTCTATTGAGGAGGACTACTGGGTATGTTCCTGCCTCATAACTAAAGCAATGTTAATGCTGAGAGCAGCAGGAGCTGGAAAACTACTGGCGACTAGCTAAGCTAATAAGAAAGGATCTGATCCGAAATGGGATACATTAGGTATGATTCAGAGCACCATCCACTGTAGAAATTAATTAGCCATGTTGCATTGTTAAAACTTCTCATCTGCTGTTATAATGTAATACAGTTGATTAGGTTATATAAATATAAATAAACTACCAATATCTATTTAGAAAAGAAAAGATGGATGATCCTGCTTTTACAAGAATTTGAAAAAAGATCTATGATAAAAGAAGTGATATCGGCTATGTAAGAAAATAAATAACATGCTTTTTATGTTTTGCCGCTACTGCTACTTTTTGGATAAGAATCTTTCTGTAAAGATTTTGTGGTTTTATAATCAGAACACAGCCAATAAGGAGAAAATCCAGTAAGTTTAAAAACATACACCACCACCAAGAACGCAAAGGGTGGATGGCTCCCTCTGTTGGAAAAATTAGGGTATGTAAATATTAAAGGTTTTCTGAATATAAAGGGTTGCAATTATTTAATTTAATTATTTTGTATGCAAGGGCATAATTAAGTCTTCTACATAGTCCTAATTTTATTTCCCTACCTGAATTTTCTGTGAAAGTTAATTTTGGGTTTTTATTAGCTGTAAGCCATAATCAAGTCCAAGCCAATCCACGATACCATGTCGAAACATACAGGCCCTCACCTTTGCTGTTGTTGGACGGTCCAGGTACCTCAGCAGCTGAAGTGGATGATGGTTCTGAGGTGGTTGATGACACCTTATTTGGAGATGACAACTTACCTGCAGGTGAATCAAATATCATCTGTCATCTGTCAACACTCACAGCAGTAATGCAGAGCATTACTGCTGTTATTTTAAAACACAAACCATTAAAAGAGCTATACCATCTGTTGAATATGAGGTGGGATTTCCAATCTTTCCTCCAGCTTCTTCTGCTGACTTCAAAACCTCCATGTCCACAACAACGACCACGTGCCTAAACAAGAAAAAAACATATTTAAATGTATGTAGATTCAGATTAATCATTTTAATACTATGCTGGAAAACAATTATATTTTTTAATTTTAGAATATTGTAGTATAAAAAAAGAAATTGATTTAAAACTACAAAGGCAGGAAACACATACCGGCCATCTGACAAAGTGTTATTGGTCATCCTTTTTAACAAACACACACAATGTGGTACAAGAAGGTTCTCTTCTGCCAGATGGTTCAACTGGGTGGCCATCAGGAAGGCTGGACAAAGAAACATGCAAACAAATTAAGGCTGATCAATTGCAGAGAATTAATTATTTAGTCTAGAAAAACATTGAATTTGATCAACTTGGAAAAGAATTGACAAGTTAACTTACAGAGTGAAAAAAAATCTTATTTTTGTTTTAGTCTGTGACACTTATCTTGTGAGATAAAGAGCAGAACTATAAATAACAGTTTGAAAAGACGACTTAACCCGAACATGAATTTTCACATAACTTGTAAGGCCAATATAAGACCAACTAGGATGCAAACATTTTTCACATATGGATGATTATATACTTGTAAACATAAATAATGAAACACAGTTATTCACTTTGGTACATTGGACATGCATTGTTTTACATTAAAACTAGAACATTTTGAGAATGTTTAACATACTTACAAGACAAGTAGTGCTGACCATCACTCATCATGAGGCGGTACCTGGGCACACCTGCGGTATTAACCTGACGAATGTTCTAAAAAACACACAGAAAAAGAGTCAGCAAGATGAAACAAATAACTTAAAATGTACATTTTCTAATGCATCATATGAGACATTAAACGAATTGATTGAACTTTGCCACAGTGAGTATAAAGAGACTAATATTGTAAGAGAATATAATTTAGCTCTGACAGCTCTTTTGTATTTAACTGATTTTGCCTTTTAGTTGTTTTCCAGTGGGAAAATAAAAACATGGGTCAGGTGTGAAGCCAGATAGATACTCGGTCGGAGAATAGCAATGCAAATTTAGAAAGTTGGCTAAAAAGCTAACTCTACAAATCAAAGATGAAAGAAAACTTGAAAATTGCATTGGCCAATAAAAACCTAATAGGTGCATATTCAACAGACAACAATTTATGAAAATTCTGTTGGTTGTTTTTTATTTTGTGTCACACTAAACTTATGCAATTAATCAAACTACAAATATAAGGTTTTTCTTCAGTCGTATGTAAGCATAAACATAAAATGTTTAAATACACAATAAACAGTGAAGAAAAACGTGTTGGATTGTGCTCACTCTTTTACTCACCAGTAACTGGAGCACCGGATTCTCTATATGGGATCCTTTGACAAGGGCCTGGAAAAACACACCTTAGTAAGTCTGATTTCTTTAGCACTTTATGATGCTAATGCTACAAATTTAGCATCTGGACATCAATTAGTTCTCATCGCTCCCGAAGTTGTACACAAACACCACATGAAAGGATAGAGCAGACGCGATACCTCTGAAATCAAATTTTTATTCATACGAAGAGTTAAACATAATGTGCCCCACGTATTTATAAAATTGAGCATGCATTTATTGCCTCAATTTTATTAATTCGGACCATTACATGTAAAGTCCCGATGTATCTATAAATATCCTAAGCAAACACTAGCAGATTCTTGGAGGCAGCGCTCCGTTATTATAAGTAACCTTAAGACAATTATTCTATTGGTAAAAATAAATATTTGGTATAATACATTTGAAGCTTACTTCAACTGCCCCCTGTGTTAATTTCGCAGTCATATCTTCTTTGTAAAGTTGTTTCAAAAGCTTGCAGACATTAGCTTCTATGGTGCGCAGTCTAAGGCAAGTGATTGCACTTCTCGCGAGATCAGTGAAGGAAACGAGAAAGTTAACGTCAAAATAGACACGTTAGCCTTCAAAATAAAAGAGAGCCTCAGATTGGTTCTGAGGACCGCTTTGTTTTTGGTTTATTTGTTAATTTACTAATTTTACCAGCAACGGTATAATAAGAATACTACTACTACTACTACTACTACTACTACTAATAATAATAATAATAATAATAATATAATAATAATAATAATAATAATAATAATAACATGCTTGGTCATTTGTTTAAACATCTTATAGATAAATTTCTAGGCTGTATTATGGTGGCACCGTCAAAAGATATACTTTATAATAAACCAATTATACTAAAATTGCCCAAATTAAATTTTTGTAGCTTAAATCAAGACAGCATTTAGGATTTTATTTTGAAAGTTCTCACCAGGAACTGCCAGAGATAATATTAGCTTAATAAGGATGTTTTGATGGCAGCATGCTGGACGTGAAGCCGTACCAAAACAAACATAAAACCAGGTTTTGCTTGCACGTATGAAGATCAAACTTTGATACAGTGCCTTGAAGTCTCACTGTAGTTCATGATGGATCTTCCGTGCGTGCAGTGGCAAGATCACGTCGCACACAAATGGAGTGGACTGGATCCTGAGCTAAAGGAAATATTTCTCTCTCTGCATGAAATAGATGACATATTTAAATGCGCTTTAAGCCTGGCAAAGTACGTTTCTCTCTTAACACAAACTATTTTTATTTTATAAACAAGTTTGACTCGTTGTTACATGTTTCAGTTATGTTACCTGAGACCGTTTGGGCTAAAGACGTTTAGGCTGAATTGTTTACGATAATTTATTAACCCATAATTTCTTGCCAGTAGATGGTTTTCACGAGTAAAAAAAAGCGTATTTGCGTTTTCCAGCCAACAGGATCTGGATGCTATCCAATCGATCTCTGCAGGATTCTCAATGAAGAAAGATGCAGAAGAAGCAGCCAAATGCAGAGAAAAGGGTAACTCCATCTTTAAGACAAGAGACTACAAGGCTGCAGCTCTGCACTATTCACAGGTGGATTAAAATATTCTACATATGTTTCACATAGTATTGCTGTATTAAAGTATTCAATAGGTGAACCTGTAGCTGTGTGATGGTAAATATCTTCAAATGCTGGTCGACTGTCAAAACATTTGTACGTAAATAATTCTTAAGGCATTATTTTTAAAAAAGGAGGAAACTTTATATTCTTGTCAGCCACTAACTGAAAACTTTTTGTTATTACAGGGAATATGTTTTGCTCCCCAAAGTTCAGAGCAGCTTTCTCTGTGCTATGCGAATCGCTCTGCTGCTCTACACCATCTGCAACAGTATCAGGTAGGGCTGATCATTTTCTGCTTTTCAGGGGGATTTTTTATTTTAAAACAAGCTCTGGTAGATTCTTATTGACTTGAGCACATCATGGTGGCTTGATAAAAAAGTAATTAGAATAATTAAATGCCACACCAAATGTATTTAGAAATTAGACTCTTGAATAAAGACAACCCAATTTTATATACAATTGCATAAAATAAAATCAAATGTCTGATTTTTAAACCTTTAAACTTTAAAAATCAGACATTTAAAAAGTATTTTAAACTTTGAACTCAAAGAGAAATACAATCTAAAAAGACTGAAGCAAAATCATTCAACTGAGAGATTTATCTATGTAAATGACAGAGCTAAACCAACTATTTACAGTTTTTATCCATAGAAAACATCTTCCTAATTGTTTTTAACCAATTAATATAGTTATATTTCAAATATTTCTCTAAACAATGAACTAATACTGTTATGTATCTGCTTCCACAAAGATCAAGTACACCAACAAATCTGAGTCTTTTAGCATGAGTTAATGGAAGTTTCCATTTAAGACTTTAGTTAAAATTCAGGTTATTCTCTATTCATGTTATAATGATGCTATCTGATTTTGTGATTATGTCCCTGTTCTGTTGAATGTTACATTTCTAATTCAATTAGAAGCATTTATTGATCATCTTAAATATCCATTTTGAAGTCTCGCTGAACCCCCATCTTGATTTATCATGTTTAATTAACATTGAAGTGTTATTTTGTACATCAATATTATCAGAGTTTTACACTTTACTCTTTGTAAAACACCTTGTTCAATGTAAAATTGCTTTTTCAATGTTGATCAATGTGTTAATTAGCAACATTTAATTAGATGTTAATTGAATGCTAATGGCTCATTCACAGGCTATTCTTTCAGACCTCTTTAATTTATCTTGCATTTTGAAGTTTGGGTATCTTGGTTATGATTGTAAAATGTTTTTCTTAAATTTAGTCATTTTACTATTTTTCTTTCAGTTTATTCATCAACTTCTGTTTTCAATAGGAATGTCTTTATGACATCGACAGAGCCTTGGACACTGGCTATCCAGCTCAACTCTCACACAAACTGCAGGAACGTCGCAATCTCTGCTTGAACCACCTCCCTGTATCTATAAAAACTAAAAACGATCAACTCTATCATGTATCAAATGATGATAAATGCAGCAAAAGTCTTACAATATCATCCAGTGAAGCTGTCAGATTCGGCATTTGTCCCCAAGTTTCTGTTGGATGCAACAAGGAAAAAGGCTGCCACCTGGTGGCTCTGCAGAGGATCACAGCTGGAGAGGTGATTTTGATTGACAGGCCGTTCAGCTGGGTCCTCATTCCAGGAGTTGAAAAGGTTAAAGGAAAGAGAGGACAGGGGCAGGACATACAGAGGGAAATTGTGTTTGGAACAGAGCACAAACGATGTCACTGGTGTTTGGCTGAAACTCTGTGTGCTGTGCCATGTAAAGGCTGCAGCTTCAGCCAATATTGCTCAGCTTCTTGTCAGCAGGAAGCCTGGGAAGAGCATCACCACTGGGAGTGTCCACTGGGAGCAGAGGTTGCTGCGATGGGTATAATGGCGCAGCTTGCTCTCAGGGTAACGCTAAAGGCTGGGATTGAAAACATCCACAGAGCAAGGCAGACAATCAGGGATGAGCAGAAAAAGTCTGACCAGTATAATCCATACATGACAGTGTTTCACCTGCTGCAGCATACGGAGCACCAGAGCATTAGTTTGCGTTTCATGTGTGCACTTACTGTGGCAACACTTTACCTGAAGCTCAGCAAGGCAGGTCCTCTTCCTACATGTTGGAAACTGAGTGATGCTTCATCAATAACCGGCCAATCTTCAGATGGAGCAAAGAAGAAAGGAGGAGACACAGAGTGGAGCTCAGAGCTGTGGGTTGTGGGAAGCGCAGTTCTGAGGCACATGCTGCAGCTGAGGTGTAATGCTCAGGCAGTCGTCACACTCCAAGCCACAGGTAAGTTTCCTACATGTTAAATGTCACAATAAACTGTATCTTAGGTTTTTCCAGGCTAAAGCAAATACAGGTGTTTTTACCCTTTCAGTCTCACACATTTAAACATTTTTTGTTGGTATTTTATGTAATAGACCAGCAAAGTATAGTGAATGATTGTGAACAGTACTATGTGTCGTTTTTCTTTTCTTTTTTTTAACCTATGTTATGAGTAAGTGCCTTGTTGAACCATGTTTCACATCAATTACAAATACCTGGCAACTCTTTCAGATTAATTTTTATGTTCTTTTTATTATTTATAAACCAAATGTCATTTTCTTTTACTTCATAATTTGTGGTTGAAAAAATCTAACTAAATAGAAAGTACAAGGGTATTAATAATTTAGCAAGGCACTGAAGTGCATTACTCTAGAATCTGTTTAAAAACACAATCTTTAGTTTATTGTCTTTTTCCTCTTACAGGATCTGAAAACTCACGAGTGCAGTCGATGGAGGAAATTCGAGTTGCCACAGCGATGTTTCCAACTCTCAGCCTTCTCAATCACTCCTGTCGTCCCAACACCAGTCTGGTTTTCAGCACCGGAACCGTTGATGATCCCGGCGGCTCACAGGAGTCCGTAGGTTTCAATCAGCATCTCCTTGGGGAAGGACGGCAGGCCCGGGGAGTCACTGTGACGGTCAGAGCAGCCAGAGATATCACTGCTGGAGAGGAGATCCTGCACTGCTATGGTGAGATATGTGACAGCCAAGCACTTTTTTTAGGGATTAAATAAAATGTCCCATTTACGTGAGAAGTTCTTTAACAATTTTTGTATTTACTTGTGAAAGCAACAGATCCGCATAACATAACATGTTTTTCCCCATAAAAGTCACAAAATCTCGCTGGTTTAAAAGACACTGTAAGAATTCATCAGCCTCTCCTGATTGTTGATAATTTCCACAAGTTAAATGTCAGATGCATGTCCTCAGGGCCCAACAGCAACAGAATGGGGACTGAAGAACGGCAGTGTCTCCTGCAGGAGCAGTACTACTTCCTGTGCGAGTGTGAGGCCTGCACTGACCAGGAGGAGGAAATAAGGGAGAGCAACAGGAACGAGTCAGGACTCCTGTGTACAAAGTGCAAAGGAGCTCTTAATGTATGTATATATTAATTTACTCTATGATTATTTATTGCTCACTTTGGATATTTACTGATCTGTTCTTCTTTTGGTCTTCTATAAAACATTTGTACTGAATATCTGAAATATTGTCGATGTGTGTATTTTTCTCTTTAGAAAAACAAAGGAAGTGGATTTACATGTTCACTTTTATCATGTGGTCATCAAATATCGTCATCTGATGTGAACCACCAGCTGCAGGGGTTCAGGGTTGTCTTGGAGAAAGCTGTGGCGCTCATGGAAAAAGAAAACCCAGGTTCCTTTCTAAAATCCCAGACAAAACTCTTAAGACTTAAACATGCAGGTACACCGTTACAAATAGTCCTTCTTCCACTTCTTCTCTCTTCTAGTGGAAGCCCTGCACCTCCTGAAAAAGATCAGCAGTCAGTCTGGACTTCTACTCAGAGATACTCATCCGCTGCAGGGGGAGCTGGCTGATGCCACCGCCAGAGCTTATGCTTCTTTGGGTAAGAGTTATAAAATGCCTGGACGGTTATATATGATAACAAGATCTATTTAAGATAATTTGCCATTACTAAATGAAGGTGTACTTTTATGATTTGTTTGTCTATAACTATGTTTTCTGCATATATTTTACTAAAGTTAGTTTTTTTTTTTCATTTTCTGAATACTATCAACAAATTATACAAAAAGATTAACACATGGCTTTGCCAAAAAGAAAGGATGGAGTAATGAAAAATTAAATAAATTACAAAAGATAGGCATGTATTTTTTTGTAGATTTTAGAAAGATCTTTTATAATCAAGCAATATTAAAAACCAGCTGCAGGAACAGAAATTTAATTTCAGAGCAACAACTTCGAGAAAAGAAAAATGAAAAAGGTTTCCATTTGTTTGCTTTTGTGAGCATCACTACTGATGTTACTGACGCCAGTAACATGTCAAATATTGGTGTATCAAGGTATGTCAATATTTGAATATGTTTAGTCTCAAAATAACTAAAAATAGAAGTCATATGCATAGTTGAGTTTGTAGTCCATTTATTAATAAGTCAAAAAGTACCAAAAAGAACAGCTAAGAGGAATAATTGCTAAAAAGCTACTTTAAATTTAGTTTGTGTCTGTTTTTCAAAGTCACAATGAGTAAATATTACGGATTCCAAAACTGTGGCCATTAATATATTACATTTTACTAGAGATCGACATAAATGAGTAATTATTTATGTCACTGTGGAAGAAGTGTTAATTGATGTCACTGCATTTGTAATGTAACTCAGAAGCACAGTTTCTAAACTTACCAAAACATAATGCCTAAATTAAAACCTCTTTGTAACGCGGACATGAAGTTAATCTGCGTTTGAACTGCTATGCAGGAGACAGTTAAAATCAGAGAGTTTTAGCAGGAAAGAAAAGCCACTTCTTAAAATGTAACATTTTTGATTTTCTGCTCCAAGAAGTCCTTGAAGTGTAAGAGAGAGACTGTTTTCCAATCCACTGACTGGAGATTGTTTACAGATAAGGGATGTGAACTACTGTTTTCACAGAAAAACCCACTGGCTTTAAACTTGTATAAGAACACTAAGAGTAACAAATCATGTTTTTCCTATCTTATTAACTTACTTAATGTCTGTTTAATTTTATATGAGCTTCATAAGCAACAACATTTTTGATCCTGATCAACACATTCATGACTTAAGAAGTTGCATATTTTTATTCGTATTTTTGTTTTATTTTTTTACTGTTCCTACAGGTGACTGGAAAAATGCAGCAACCCATCTAGAGCAAAGTGCTGTAGCTATCAGTTCCCAGTATGGAAAAGACAGTTTTGAACTGGGACAGCAGCTCTTCAAGTTAGTTCAGCTCCATTTCAATGGGTCAGTCAAGTAAATACTTTGTCCTCTTATTTTCAGCTGATTTCTGCACCAGGTCAGGTGTAAGTTTAACCTTTTTATTATTTTGCTTAATTGAAAAACCAGCTTTGTGTGTGTGTGGTTTTTTTTTTCTCCCAGTGGTGCCAGAGGCCCGGCCCTCTCCTTCATTCCCAAGGTCAGGCGAATACTCTCCCTCCACTGTGGTCCTCACTGTCCTGAGCTACAGGAACTGAACGCCATGGAGGAATGTCTTCAAGGGTCCACATTCTAAGCTTAAACCCGACTGACCAGTATAATCCATACAATCCGACCTGGACACTTAATATCAAAATATAGTTTTGTATTTTGTGAAGCTGAATCAAATATTTTCTGATTGTGGGCATTGTGGTTCAGGAAAGAGTTAACATTCTGTCTGCAAGCACCTGTAAGTGTGTGTGGATCCATCAGTAATTCCAATTTCATGCTCTTGTATAGGCACCCATGAGTAATGATGAAAAACCAAGCAAATTTCTCTCCAAATTTAACCTCCAAAAACGCAATATGTCACCCTCTGACCTTTAGATGGCAGTAGTTGCACACTGACTAATTCAATTTCATGCTTGAATAGCTGGAAAGCAGGATGGTGCTTTGACTCTTGAACCTGCAGTGCATCTCCCCCAGGACCTTCACCCTAATAGTCCCTCGTAACTCAGTTCTATTATTGCTTTATTCATAAATAATGAGAGATACGATCAGAGTAAGCATTCTCCTAAAGATTGTGTAGTTTCAATAGAGAATAAACAACTTATGTTGATAAATGCAGTAAGACAGAGCACACAGCTGGATGTCCTCAGGCATCCACTGCTATCTGGAGGTAGCCAACAGGACAGACTTGAATTTATGTGTGGAAGTCAAGGTCAAAGTAAAAAAATAATAAGGCAACAAAGCTCAGCTCAGAGGAAGTTTTCACTGAGCACAGCAGGAATCCAAGGGGACAGACATGTGATGAGGGTGATCAACTGCAAAGAAAGTAAAATGAGTGCTTTAACAATTGTTTTTAACAAAATACGCAGTGTATGCACTGAATACTAAATATCTGTCTGCAGATGTGCAAAACAGATTAAGAGTTGTCCTCAAATATTTCTAGTCACAAAAAGTTTTCCAAGAAAGTGTTGTAAAAGAAAAATAAAGTGGTGATTCAAGTGTTACACTCAGGAGCTGTTATAAAGTCACACTTCTATTTTGCTGATTTTTACAGTAAAAAAAATTTAAATATTCTTTTCCAGGCATTACTGCTTTTACAAGTCAGCCATGACCAATAACATTTGGCTTATTTGAACAAAAAATAAAATGCAAAAAACATAATTTAACATCAAATTGAAAACTAATTTTAATAACTAGTTACGAAGATAGAAAAATCCCCAGAACCTGATGTTGCCACTACCAGGCTTCACAGTGGGGATGGTGTGTTTGTTAATGTGGTGTTTGTCAAAAAAACTAAACTTTGGTCTCATCAGATCAAAGAACTTTTTTTCCACGTGACCATGAAATTTCCCAGATGCTTTTGAGGAAATTTAAGTCAAGCGTCTTCAACAGTGGATTCCTCATTGCCTCTTTTATAGAGATTTGACTCCCATATATGCTGCTGTAGCCCGAACTCCTTCAGCGTTGTAATAGGTATTCTGGTGGTGTCTCACACTACTTTGTGGGAATGGCATCACAATAAAATATAATGACACAATTTGAAAATGTTCAAGGGTAGTCTTGCAAGATACTGTTTTTTGTATTTTGATGCCATTATCACACCAATTTAAGAAGCAGCAATCTGTTTGCTTCAGTTTCATGTATCCAATCCTATGGAAGGCCATTTAAAGGTCAAACTATCCCATCCTGATCATTAGATGAGCTCCTCGCTCTTCACTCTAAAAGCCCCCTCATATTCTGAAGTCTCTCCATTCGCCTTTTAGTGGTTTTGCGCCGGCAGTCGGTCTCCTTGGCGCTCAGTTTTTCAGCTCTCTCTCCTCAGCAGAAGGAATCTGATACATGATGCAGAGGATGGTAATGCATCTGGGCTCATGTAAAAATAAAATCTCCATTACTGTCCAGGACATGCCGTTGTTACCAACTATTATAAAAATGACTGGTAATTAATCCAAGTCTGAATCAGGGTTAGATGGTAAACACAATCTCTCCTGGAGAAAATTTAGAAACAGTCATCATTTATTGGACTTGCAGACTTCAGCTAGACCCTATAGATCATTGTTAAAAATATATAGAGAGAAAGATGAGGGGGGATAAGGGTTGAATAAGAATGGCAGCTTCTAAATTTGAGGGCTGCAGAGTGATGAGCTACATTTGGCATGTGTGCTTGAGAAATGTGTACACTGGACAAGGTGAGGGAACTGGACAGCAAAGGCTTTGCCAATTATTCTCCTGAACAGCCGTCTCACCTTGCTGGAACACCATCACACATCTATGAGTAAGCAGTGTGAAACATGGAGAGTTGGAGAATGACTGACACCTCAAACACCAGGTGGTGTGACCCTGAAGATACAAGTGATGGTCTGTCAGCCATCAGTTATGGCTGTACGAAGCCTGGTAGTACTGAAGGTATGAGAGTGATCTAACTTAAGGTAGTCGATAAAGTGTAGAGTAAAAACCTAATTGATTAGTTTCAATTTCTGACCAGCTTACCATATTTGGTAATACCATGCTGTGGCTGAACCAATTTCTTGAATTTAGTGAAATGAAATTATCTAAGTAATCTTAAGTGATATGAAAAAGGTCTGATTTAATGTAAGACAGCAAAGGAAAAATGATTGAGTATTTTTGTGGAACAATAGATTTGATTTCTGCATCAACAATGCAAAAGCACAGTGAAATACAAAAAAAGAACAATATTGAAGTCGTTCCATTTTTCTTAACAAATTTTTTCTGTCTAGACACAAAACTTTGTTCTAGTAGTTTTTATAAGAACCAAAGCTCCAATGAATGAACAATTGGCCAGGTGTCCTCAAAAGATCAAAAGTGTTATTTTCTGTTTATTACAAAGCATTATGAGAGCTGACCAAGACCCAATGTATGTTGCACCTCTCTGCATATATACTTAGTGGAGGGGATAAGTGTTAGTTTTGATTTAAAGGTCTATTTGCAAATAAAACAGAAAAAAACCAACTTTTCTGTATCACATATTTTGTCTTTGAAAGCTGAAGCTAGCTCTTACAGAAGCAGAATATTGTTTTTGCTGGAATTATTTATGCACCTTCAGGAAGCAAAAACCCAGGTGGCATAATTTAAACGTCCAATGGGTAAACAAACAATATTGAGGAGGAAACTTGCTTCAGGGACATGGGCATAATTTGTTTGCTTTGTGCACATTCTGTGGTGTCAGCTTGCCTTCTGTGATACCTGGGATATTAACTGCTAGCAAAATAAATTAATAATTTTCTTGCAAAAAACCACAAATGTTTATTCATCTAGCACACCGCCATTTAAATAGAAGTAATGTTTGTGCTTTTTTGTCTGATTGATGAAAGATTATTCACCAGCGCCAAGCTTGGTGTTCTGAAACTTCGTAATAGGAAACTGCAGGCATATCTCATTATATGGGTAAAACCTAAGAATAGATTCATTTTTCTCAAAACTCTCCAGATGATAATGACCCTTCCTCTATAATTTATTTTCACGGTAATAAATGTCACATTATGTCCTTTTTTTGTTCAGCTGTCTCATGTGAGGAGAAACATGGTTGGAAAAAGAAGCCATTTAGCTCCATGACTGCTCATGCTTCTTTTTCACTAGTCTCCTCTTCTTGGAGTGTAATGTGATCTCTTATTGCTTTTCAGCCATTTCACTCTCTTATGTTTGCAATAAGAGTGTAGTATAGGCTTCTAGGTTTTGGGAACATTGTTTGGGGAAGCTTGAATCGGCAGTCATAAAGCTTAAAAACTGCTGCCTTCGGTGATTGTGCTAACCAAATCCCTAATTCAAGAATGTGTTAGACCCAAAATAATGTATTAATATTTTTAATCTGAAAATTATTGGTTAAAAGTAATATTGCAAACAAGGTTTACTAAACAATTAATACTTGGGATAATGTTGTTTTTCAGATATTAATGATTATTAATTTGTAAGGATTTTATATCATTCTTGTTATGTACTTTGTTGTCTATCTTTAAGAATTTTTGAGTTTGTTAGAACATATTGTTGTGTGTGGATAAAACAGATGATTTGTCTTCTAGGACTGAAAAACCTGTCTAATTCTGCAGCCATGGTACTAAAGTTTGTGCACCACCTTTAAAGACTCACTGGCACAAGACATCACAGAATTGTTCCTACCCTCCAACTTCCATGCATGACTGTCAAGAACCAAGTCTAGAGATGCGCAGGGAGAACATGGAAACTCTAAAGCTTCACTATGGAGTGAGCAACAATTGTTGCCTTAGTGAGGCAACAATTGTTGCACTAGACAGCCCAAAATGTATTAATTTTTGATTTTATCTTTCCAACTCAACTGCATAAATATTATCAAATTAAAGACAATAAAGACAAAAGCATTTTTTTATAAGACTTGACTTTATTTAATTTTGTGACAATATTAACTCACTGACCAAAAAATGAATGCAAATATAACTAAATAGATAGAAGTTGTGCTAACTACTACTCAGCAGAGGCTCACAGAAATAACCAAACTATAATATCTCACCATGCCATTTTTCAGACCTGTGCAAGCTGTCGAGTGCTCAGAGAAATATAAAAGATAAAGAAAGCTGAGATATGACCACTGCTGATTAAAATTCAAAAGCTGTGGACCAAGCAATACATGAAGATACATTTTTCAGGGATTTTATGGGCCAACAAAAAGAGAGGACATCTTGATGGATAAGCAGTAATGGATCACTTATAGACACAAGTCATCAATTATTGTCATGCAGCAGCCAAAGGGAGGATGGGTGATGGCGGAGGTCGCTGTCATTAGCTATAAGCTAGTTTGACCTTTAAGAATGAAGATTAACTGAAAATCTACTCAGAAGTCTCCTACAGTTTCTGGAGGACATTCTGCTCAAAAAACGATCAGCCTACAGCATTCCAGAAAGTCGTGCTCTTTTATTAAGAATTGGCTTATCAGAATAGTAACTGGTCATTTTAAAATATGGACTTAAGATACATACGTTTGTAGTTAACTGCTGTCAACATAATTTTTCTGAAACTTGTTAATATGGTTAATAAACATTTAGTCTGTCTTTTAAGACCTAATCACAAACCTAGATTTAAACTCAATGGTTAAATCAAACCCTGACTCCTTCCTCTGATCCTTATCCTAAAGATAAATGCATTTTAATTACATAACATTTCTCAGGTTAGGGTAACAGGTGAAACTGATTAACTGAGTGGAATCAGCTGGAGGGCAGGAAGCTGATGATGGAGCGTACCTGCTGGAAGACAAAATGAATGTCCACAGAGACAATTACAAAACACAAACTAAGCATAGTTTGTGTTTTCTTACAATTAATTATGTTTTAATTCTTACATTAAAACATAAGAATGTAAAATGAAGCACAAGGACCCCAAAAATTCAGGCCACAAAGTGATGAAAGCAACGCTAAGTCCAACAAAAATGAACAAACCAGAAAGTTAAAACAAATTAAATACACGATTCCACACAATCATTCATGTCCCAAAACAAAAACAAAAAAGAGAAAAAAGACAGTGTTCTCAGAAAGTTTGATGAAAGAAAAACATAATTCAGAATTATTTCAGTATATTTCAGTTTTAAAAAAAATTGCAGCAGCTATAAAAGCTTTTCTTCAACTCATCTCCTGCTGGATGGCAGAAATCATAACAACTTATGATGAAGATGAGAGGAATCTTTATAAAATTTAAAGGCTGATGCATAGAGTGACCATAGAGTTGTTTTGTATAAACTTACTGGCCTGATTGATAACCTGATTTACCCTGTTTCAATTTCAACGATAAGCTAAAGGATAAATGTTCAATTAAATCTATTGCTTTGGTAATTCCTATAGACCAATTAAGTTCTTTTCAAAATGACAAGACGTTGTCTTGAACAAGTGATGTGCAGTAACACAATTTAACTTCATTTATTGAATAAACTAATTCCTGAAGTGTATTGTTGTTCATATGTAGCGCATAAACTACTCCTTAAAAAAATACTTTATTGTGTTTAGGGTTTAAAATCTTTGAAGTCTATCAGCAAATCCCAGCTATATATGATATTAATAATTGAACAACTTAGAGGACATAGTGCTGGACTCTGGCCTGTCCATCAAGTGGTGTCCCGCTGCCTGGACCGTGCAGAAAGCAGCAGCAATTCACCCTGGAAAGTTCACCCTGACAGTGGGTGGATGTGATGAGCAGTCTGGCTGCTGATGTATGGAAGAAGCTATGAGTTGACTGCCCATCCATGCTATGAATAAATATCAGTGCTTAGATTTTCCCTTCAGGACTGCCAGATGACAAGGGAGGATTTATTGGGAGATAATGGCCGACAAGGACTTCACTCTTCCCTTTATTTACTGTTATTTACTATATTTAAATAAATAAGTGCTGACTTTTAGGGACTAAGATTTGAGTATCTTATGACCTCTGCGAACTGTGGAAACTTAAAGCATAACCAAACCCAAGTTCAAACTCTGACCTCGACTATGACCCCATGTAACCTCTGTCACTATCCCTTAACTAAATTACGCATCAAATACCAAAATCTACTTAACAGAAGTGTGTTTAAAAAGAATTATACCAGACATAAAATGGTTAAGTCAGAAGCAGAAAGAATGTGCACTTTGACTGATTAACCCTTTCTAATGAGACTGGCAGCAGTCCACTGTCTTCTCCTGAGTCAGATAACTGATTCACTTTCCAAGCTGATACATTTCGCCCCTCAACAGCAGAGCCTTTAGCCGCCATGGGGGCTTCGGTGTCATCAGTTGCTGTCAGCCAAAAGGACACACTGTGGTCAGTTGAACATCAGATATCAAGCGTTTTGTAATTCAATCTAAACAAAGACAGGAGACGCCGAGTATCCATATCGTCTGTTTGTCACACACTCGTTAGAAAAGCACTGATCACCATGGAACACAATGAGGGGTAAACCTATCCAGAGTACTGCTGGAGGAATCGGTCTTATGTAATAAAAGTAGATGTAATAGGCTTATAAAGAAGTACAGCACATATAAAACGGTTACAAAAATAAAAATATGTTTAAAGTAAAGAACAGTTTAGAAAAAAGTTATTTTATGGCATCTCTGAAAAGTTGTCGGGTATCTGTGAGCCACTTTGTAACTCAACCTTAACATCTTCTTGAGAGGTCAAGTGACTGAATCAAATGATTGTCAAATGGCAACTAATTGGTCTTGAATACTCTCCAAACTATTCATTTTCAGATTGGATTGCATTCATTCATTCATCAAACTTTAAATCCTGTGGGACATGTAAAGCTAACACATAAAAGTGTCTACTCAAAAAGACATGACTTTATGAGCACAAGATTTGAAGGCAGGTTTCCTTTTCAACTTGCAGCAGAGCTGGTGGCTTTATCAATAAGTTGTTATATAATTGTAATTAAGTAATGTTTATTAATCAATGGCATTTAACGTACAAAGCTCTGTTCTGCTCTAATAGGCAAATTGTAGACAAAGCAGACCAGAACAAGTTTTATTTGGTGTTATTAGACCAAGGCACTTTCTGCCAAATGTTTGCTGCGTCCCTTTCATGGGTTGTGATAACCTCATAATCTGACTTCAACAAGGCTTCAGTTTAGCTTTCAGCCACTTTCTAAAGTGAAAAGCAATGAAAACAGTTCAGGTGATGTGAATACTTTTCAAGGGACTGTATTTCTACATCATTTTTGTAATAATGGACAGATTTATAATCTAGCGTCAAACTGCATGTGATGTCTTGCTGCAGAAGAATGCTAGCTATGGAAACAAGTAAACCTAATTCAACCTGAATTAGCATCTTACCTAAAGATATTTTGACACAAAGAGGCAGTTCTGTAAATAACTTTACAACTTTTCAGTAGTTTGTTGTCATAGAGTCAAACATTTTAATTCCCTAATTCACTTTATGGACCCAAATGTGATTCCAGTAGAACGCTAAATATCTGCAAAGTTGTTTAATAGATTAATCCGTCAGTGAGATAACATTTCAGTACTATACACCATTTCTCAAAGTCTGTGTAGTCTGATTCTTTTCAACATTATAAAGTCAGCAATCATCATAATTTTTCACCCTTGACACACACAGTGATCAGCATCTACAGCTAAGTCGTGTGACAGAGTGATTTTGGCTTTGTTGGGTCAGTTGCGTCTGTCTGGTTCTGGCTCAGTCCATTACCAGCCTAAATGACTAATTAATGGTCCAGGGACAGCTGACACCAGCTTCTCAAGATCTATTTACACCCCCGTCTACTCCAGAGCTCTTCTCCTTCACTTCTGCCTTCATCCCTTTGCTCCCCCTCCCTCATCTCTTATTCATTCGTTGGTGGCGTACAGTTTGAGGCGCAGATCTGCTGACAGAAAGATGGACAGATTGAAGGGCAGGTGAAGCAGACTGTAGAGCTGTGCTCTGCATTTGATATAGGAGGAAGGTGGGTCATGTATCCCCACCTTTACTGAAGGAGGGATAGATTAACACTGATCTCCACCTGCTTATCCACCCAACACTTCTTCCTCAAGAGTTTAATGGAAGGTCTGGTGGAGCCTATTATGACTAAAATGCACACTTGGCTGTTACTGCAGAGTCCTGAGACTGCATGCCAAGGCTGCTTATTTATAGGTAATTATGTGCTCAAACATCCATACTGCAGTACAAACAGACACACAGGACTTATTGGTGAAGGATGTTTTAATGAAAAGATTATAAAAAAAAAACTCACAAAAACCACAGGGAACACAGGGAGCCAGAGCCAAAACAAAATCAGGAACCCAGGGGGGAAATGACAGAAATGAAATGACAGAAAGGAAATGACGGGAGTTGACGAGAGGAACCAACAATGAGTGAGAGAGAAATGGTGTGTAAGTAGTGGGAGAATGAAAGCTGCAAAATTGGACTGAGCTGATAGATACTAATTGCAGGTGTGTTGGGAGAGAGCAGACGGAAGAGGGAGGAGAGGGCGAGAGAAAGAAAGTGGCACAGGGGTCGAGGGAGAGAACACAGGGGACTAGGAATTAAATCTAACAGTAAAGAATAAGAAAGAAACATAATAAAATAAGATTAACATTAACTAGGGACAAGAGATAAACTATAATCACTAAGGAGAACTAAACTAAAATAAACAGAAACAAGACTGAACTAATCAAAGAAAGAATAAACAAAACCCAAAACCGATTCAAATAACCCAGGATCATGCAGAAACATCCTTTTCCCTACATATTAAAGGAAATTTACCATCACCAACATGATTCTGAAACAGACATAACAGTTTATAATCAACCAAACAATGAAACATCTGTGAGGTTCATATTTTAATTGCTTTATCTTAACGATGAAACATTACTTGTTTCATCTCGCAGTCTTGACATTTATTTCCCTTTTTTTGTCTTTATTAATTTTTTAAAACAATGTGTAAAAAAGCTAATCTAAGATGAAATATAAATTTGCAATACCAAAAGAGATATCTATGAAGACCAGTTGAAACTTCAACTTTGAGCATAAAAACTATTATATTAGAATTTATATTGGCTATCTATGATCTGTTGGCATCACTCTGTTCAGTGTTGATATCCTTACTTTACATATTAGAGTCTATAAAATCTCTATTAGTTGGCCCCATATGGAAAGAGTTGCACATTCATCTATTGTGCATTCATATAATCAAATTTATTATATTGTATTATATGTTTGCAGAGCCACTGTGTGTCTTCTCTCATTTAGCATTAAAGCAATAATGAACAATCCGAGGCTTTCAGATGGGAAGGAAACTTGACTCACAATGTCATTAGTAACCAGGTCATCCACATAATAGTGAACAGATACACACACATACACTCAGGTTATCACTGTAGCCAGGAGATAGGGATGAGTAGCCTGAGGTAAATCAATTTTGAGATTCCCTGTCAAATTAAAGGCCCCACAGAGGGCACTGTGACAATATCAGCAGCAGCCGCTGTAAAGCAGCCATCTCTAAATCAGCTCTCTGTGCAGGAAGATAGAGCCACTGTCCATCAAGTAAGCTCTGGGTTCCTGGGAAGAGAAGAGCATGACCGAGTTGGTGTCCTTGTTTGTCTGGAGAAATAAATATTGACGTTAAAATAGCTCTTTCGACTTATCAGGAGCACCAGCAGTGAGCTCACTTTCCATTATTTGCACAGTTGTTGTCTTCCTCTGTCTAAGTCTTATGTTTTATGTCTCTGCCTGTGTCTATGTTTACACTCCAACCTTGATCAGTCATGTCCATTTGTTTCCTGACTCAGTGGTTTAACCAGCTTGAGAATTTTAAAATATGTAAACTATCAATATAAAGCTCACTTTTCCTATTGTAATTAGATTGATTTTTTTATTTTTATTTTAACCATAACATTTAATGTATTTTATGGGCTCTTTTTGAAATGGACCTACACAAAGTAGTGCAGAACTATTAAGACAAATATTGATTTATTTTTCAGGAGAAAAATCTGAAAAGTGCCGCATTTATACAGAAAGCCTTTTTCCAAGTATTTTATACGGTTGTCTTCAAGAAAGAAACACATAAAGAAGAGAAAAATGTTTTATATAAATTATTCCATTGTGCTGCTATTTGAATCTCAGATGCTTGTTGTCCCATTGGACCTCTGACTGAGTCTCAAGTATTTTCCAGCCTCCAACATAGTTTGTTTTTCTTCTCCAAAATCCATCTTCCCATAATGTTTGTTTGGCTTCAATGTGCCTTCTGAACAAAAATATCCCATCAGCCTTATGGTCTGAATATTGTTTAATCATTTCAACCCATGTCATAAAAATAATAAAATATTGTATTTTTTGCAAAAAAAAAAAAAAAAGATAGAAATGGATGGGGCCTTTGTAATGAGATGCAGAATTATTCAACAATAATAGTGTTAAAATGTAGGCTATTCAAATGAGTTGAAGGCTGCATACTAGAGCTCTCCATGGTCCTGAACGACAGGCTGTCTTCAACTATTTTATCTTTGTCTCTTTTATTTCAGTGTCTGTTTGATATTTTGGATGTGTGTTTTTTGCTGCAGAGTCAAAATGAACCCTGTTTGATTGACAGCTAGTCAGTTTAGGTGAATTGCCAAACCTTGGCAGGTTTGCACTTGTGCCAAACTGATATTCAACATTTGTGATGCTGTTTTAGAACCTAACCCTGCTGTAAACTTTTATGCAAGTTTATCTATGACTTGACTCGTCTGTTTGTTCATCATGAATTCTTCAAAGCTGTTAAAGGTTTATTGATCAGCTGTATTTATACTCAGAATAAATTATTTACTAATTAAACTGCATACAAAAGCAATATTGACCTGGAAATGTCAAGTATTAGAGCAAAGTGTACAATTAAATACAAATAAGAGGCGAGAGGAGAAGACAAGATTCACTTATTTATTTATTTGTTTATTTATTCATTCTCATATCAGATGTTGTCTTTAATAGAGAAACAGATTTCACTGCGCATGCATGTATTGCAACATCTTAATAAGGTTCCTTCACCCAACATTATCAATGGCCCCTATCTGGCCATCCCTTTCAAAACTTTCTGGACGTGCCACTGCAAGTACCGTCCCGTGTGGTGCGTGTGTGTGGCTCTCGCCCTCTGTGTGTGACAGGCGTCAAAAATACCGCCGAAGGAGCTCTGATCAGCAGCTTTTCCACGCAGCTGCCGAACGCTCAGATGCGCAAAGATCCCAGAGACAGACCGAGGTGACAATAGGTGGAGAGTTCCTCATCTCCTGATTGTTAGAAAGACGCGCATCGTTTTCAACGCGGACTGACTCGACTTTACGTCACAATTTGAATCTTTTAGGCAACCAGTGAATGAAAAGATGTGGATAACTCGTAGTGCCGAACATTTAAGCGGTGTTTTTTCTGTTTGGAATCAGTGGGGTTCGCATTGCGTAGCGCTGCTGTGTTTATTGTCTTCGCCAGTCAGGACAGATGACGCCTGCCCGCCTTCTTGCAGCTGTGCCAGGGACTCTGGGACTGTAACCTGCTTACCTGATGGGGGCCAAACTGATCGACCTTCGGACATACCAACATGGACGTCCACTTTGATACTTAGAGGTAGAAACATTTCAACTTTACCTCAAGGCGCTTTCACTATCAACGGCACCGAGTTGGAAATGGTGACACTCTCGCTTTCCTATAACGGGATACAGACTATTGAGCCGTACGCTTTCCTTGGACTCACCCGCTTACATTTGTTAGACCTGAGCCATAATCAGTTGGAAACTATCTCATCCAGGGCTTTCCATGGACTGACGGAGCTGCGCTCTCTTTTTCTCAATTACTCTGTTTCGCCCGATGCCACAGCGCAGCTTTCATGCGCACTCAGCGCGCAAAGTTTGCGGAACCTCCACAGACTGGAGCTTGCGGGGAATAGACTAAAGTCTATACCCATGGAAAGGTTAGATATGTATAACTTGCACTTTTTAGTCCTCATAAATAACTCAATTGAGAACATTGGGAGAGAAAACATTTCTAGTTTGTACCAGCAGAGACGAATACGCGTCTACTTGGCCTTAAATCCGTTTCTATGCAACTGTGAACTGGAAGTGTTTTACTACTGGTTAAAAAACTCATCGCAGTGTCAGGATGCTGAGCGGGTGTTTTGCAGCGAGCCGGAAGCGCGGAGGGGGGTCCCCGTGGAGAAGCTGCGGGGAGAGGACGTGGATTGTATGAACGAGAACCTGGAGGCAGTCTCATACGTGTTCCTCGGCATAGTGCTGGCTCTGATCGGAGTGGTGTTCCTCATGGTGCTGTATCTGAACCGGGGAGGCATTAAACGGTGGCTCAACAACATCAGAGAGGCGTGCAGAGACCAGATGGAGGTTTACCACTACCGCTATGAGCAGGACTCGGACCCCAGGTTGGCCAACGTGGCTGTTTAGCTCAATGCTGAAAGGACAGAAGAGACAATGATGAATCAAGATGCTCATTGAAAAGGGGAGAAAACTGGTTTATAACTTGAAAGTCTTGGTGAAAACAAGAGACAAGTGCATCTCAGTAATATGAAACCTCATTGACAGTTAATTTCAATAATAATTTTATGGTTAGAGCTTTTGGGTAATGAACATCTAAATTTCAGTTTCTCAGAAACACAGTCAGGAGGAAAACTTTAAAGTTATCCAGTCACTGATTCAAGCCACAAAAGATCAGTGCTAGGAGAATCCCTTTTTCAACCATATTATTGAAAAATTATGTGGAAGGATAAAGTGCAATAGAAAAGGCGCACAAGCAGCAACAAGGAAACCACACACAGACGTATCCTGGACTTGTCTACAAAAGTGACCTCCTCCTTTGTACTGTGCTGAAAACAAGCAGAGGATTCCCTGTGGACACACACATGTGTGAGCAAGAACTTGGAGATGGTTTTATGCCTGTTGCTCAGCATAATGCTAATCCAGACAAGAGTGATATTTTGATGATGCTGTACCTCACCTAGGAAGAACCAGAAGAACCTAGAACACAATCGCAATGAGCAGGACTCAGATCCCAGGGTGGCCAATCAGGTTGTTTAACCGGGGCCAGTCTGAGTATAAGAGGAGCCCCAAACTGAATTCAATTTAATGGGCCTACTTACAAATAACACCATTGTTCACCACAGCATTACTGTGTTCATTTGTATGAACATTTTGCATGTATGACAACATGTTTTAGGTTTAGTGAGCCAAATATGACTCCCCTAAAGAGACTGTCAGTCAGTTTGCATTGTTTATGTAAGAAATTGCATTTGATGTGAAGTCTTTCTGGACGTGACCATTGTATATATCCTGTAGAAATTGGGTTATTTTTCTGATTTACTAATTCGCTCTTTTGTGTATAGTCACCAGTGTAAAGCACTAGTTTAATTCTGCTGTGCTTGCAAGACAATATTCAAAAAACTATGAATTATTTTGCAATTGCAATGTCAACAAAATATGAATTAAGCTCATACATTTACAATAACTCAATAAACTACAATGGAAGGATTAATTTATGGCTGTCCAACTATGAAAGCTTATGTGACTTTTATTATGTCTTAAAACATGCTTCAAAACTTTTAATTTACATTTGAAGAAAGAAATATGATTTACTTTAAGCCTTCCTTTTAGAAAACATGGGATCTTGCTGAACTCTCAATGCTGGCATTGGGAGCCCTTAACAACAGATTAGTTCTCTTACGCATTTGGACAGTTTTATGTATACATAATCTAGAAAAATTAGGCTTTTGTTGTGATGTGAAATAACAGAAGAGAAAAGAAGTCAGGATTTAATAGAACTATGTTAGGAATCAAGATCATGAAAAATATAAGGAGCAGAAAATGGGTTCTTTATAGTTATTTCTAGAAGGAGATCCAGACACGTAAATGGCTTTTCTGTTCATGCTTTCACAACTGAAATGTAAACTTCTGAGGAGAACTGCACTTTCCATAAAGAGGGATTAATGAGATGGATTTTTCAATCTGAAAAGCTCAAATGAAATCGTGACTCAGCTACTGTTATTCTTAGAAAAGTAGTTTGCCGCAGGCTCACAGACCCCACAGGGAAAACAAGATTATTCTGGTTGATTAGGTGAAGTGCAAATTATAAGAGAAAGATGACATTAGCAGGCTGGTGTATTTATTAGAGTGCCATGTTTGTTGTAAGAAGTACAGCTGGAATTAAATTAATCTTATTAATTAAAATTAATTGACTAACAAGATTAAGTAATAAAATTAATTAATAATTATAATAATTGCAATTATTAAAATTATTAAAACAATCCAAAAAAATCCACTTTTTTGGATTTTTTGCTAAAATCCAATAAAGTGGATTTTAGCAACACTTTTTTGGGGAGAACATGTCGTATTATTTAAGGTTAGTTCATCTCGAAATTACTAGTTAGATATTTAACATTAGAAAATAAAATTTTAAATGTTCATAAGCATAGTAAATCATTACACATGATTGCATCTTTAATAAAGGTGTTGATGATGGTGGTGATGATGATGATTAAGTGATGTTTTGTTTTACAGCTGACTAAGAAGGTTTAAGACTTTGCATTTTGATGCCACATCTAAACTTTGTGTAACCAAAACAAAAAAAGTGAATAAATAACCTCTTTTACATTTTGTGCCTTGCTGAAGTTTTGTCACTTCTCTGGTGTTTTGCAGCAACTACAAACTTTGACACATTTTATTAGTAATTTACGTGACACAATGATAAATGGCCTGAATTTTATCTAGTTCAAAAGACTCCAAATCACTTTACACTATGCAGTCATTCACCCATTCACTCACACACTGAGGGTGATGAGCTACATTGTAGCCACATCTGCTCTGACTGACAGAAGCAAGGCTGCCACACAGTCGGTGCCACTGGGCCTTCTGACCAACACCAGCAGGCGAAGGCGGATGAACTGCCTTGCTCAAGGACACAATGACTGACACCAACAGAGAAGTTGGGTTTTGAACCGGCAACAGGACAAATCCTCATCTCCACAGCTGCCAACAAAATATACACCAACAAAAACTGATTTTTGTGATAACAGTTTAAATTGTACATGAATTTTCAATTGGATTCCTTAAAAAACTGCATTTACAGCTACCAGTGCTTTAGGATAGAAATGAGTTTTCTTCCGTTGGCGTCATCTATCTAACTTAATTCAATTTCCCACAGGATAATTTTCCATAAGTTTCTGAATAGGGGATGAGCACCACCCTCCACATATTAGCAAAAAATGTTTCTCATGGCTTTCTTTCAAACAGTCTTTCTTATTTCCACTTGTCCTTAATGTTAAAAATTGCTAAATGCTCAACTTATAGGAGTGATATTGACAGATTCTCCCACCTTGGCAATGTTGATCTGTGTTGGTCTGAGCCCTTCAGCTGCTTGTCTGTTTCTCTGCCTAGAACTCGTGTTGCTGTTGAATTACGCAAACATTGATTTTTGTTTTTATTTTTATTTTGAGGTATTGGAATAAAAGGGAAGATAATACATATTGGTGCAACACATTTTGAGCTTTCTATTGGTAAAAATGATCGAAAACCAATCATTGTACCCTTCATTCTGTTGTTGTATTACATGAAATGTAAATAAAATACTTTTGACTTTTTTCTTGTAACATAAGAAATGCATATAAATAAAATACCAGTTACTGAGGAGATCAATGTCTGATAAAAAAACTAATGAGACAACAGAGTGAAGCAGAATTGTTCCCTTTAGGACAATAAGACAGTGAGAATGTGGATTGATTTATATGTGAAATACTGAACTCATGAAGATCTTCATTAGAAAAAGAGGAAAACAGTGACAGTGAACAAACCTTCCTAGGTTTGTTTCATACCAAACCCTCCTAGAGTATTTGTGGATGACAAGGTAAATCTTTATTATGTAGTGTTTAACAGAATCTATGTTTTTGTTTATGATTGTAGAAAATATGCATGTTTTTAGTTCCATATCTCCTGAAGCATTATAAAGGTTATCATGGTTTTACCTGCCTTCAAATTTGACTCACTGTTTACAGTGACAATATAAAGATGGGTTATTTTCCAGCCTTGTTTGAATTACAGCTTAAGTGTTTTTTTTAAACTATTGCTTTGACGATACAATTGGACAAGAACTTTGAGGTACACAATCAAATTTCCTGGTTTTTAAGAATCAGCGCAAATGTGTCAGTTAAAATGAATGTTCCTTTTTCTTTACAATCTTAAGGAAAAAATCTAAAATCTAAAGTAAATGTTTTGTGACAAATTATATTTATGTCCCATATAAACATTAATTACCCATAAAAGGCTCCAGGATACTAATCGACTTAACTAATGAAAGCATAAATGAAAATAGTTGCACAGGGTACGACACTGCAGATTTAAAGCTTTTCATGCACTGCATTCAATAAGTATAAATGAAGGTAACATTAGTTTTTCTCCTGCTGTAAGTCAGAGTTCTCCAACTCCAGTTATGCCTTGCAGCTTTTAGATGCATCATTTCTCAAATACTCATTGATCATGGGAATCATTCATTACCTGGCCATTGCCAAACATGATGGTGGGCTGAGAAGGTGATTCCACCATTTGCTTCAGATGTGTTGTAGTATGGATACATCTAAAAGCAGCTGCAGGATGACGGCTCTTGAGGACTGGACTTGGAGTTCCCTGCTCGAGATGCAGGTGTTTTACTGAGTCAGCATCATAAGGGCACCATTACGTAGTAATTGTCTAAGAATGTGACACCATGTCAGCTCTGGAGGGACTACTGTAGCATTCACTGTCCTGTTGTATGTTATGGTTTAAGAGATAACCTAATTATCAAAGGATACGTGTGCAGTACATTCATGTTCCACTTAAAAGGAGGCTGCAGCAACTTTGCAAGACTGCTCTGAGTCCAGTAGAAAAGCAACATTTAGTTTTCTCTTCAAAAAGCATTTCATAACTCAGATAAATGATCCAGAAGTAACTTACAGGTCACTTTGATGACAGCCTGATCAGAATCTCCTAATGCCACAGAAGGGAGATTTATTCTTTCCTGCGTAATCTTATTTAGCAGAAAATGCGCTAGGCAATCCTTTATGAAAGGAAAAGAGATAATAACATCCCACAGCTCCTAGCTGCTGGACCATTCATTGAGAAGCTTATTTCTTGTGCAGTTGCACAGTTTGAAATTTTCAAACATAATTCTGAGAATAACAGAGTGAACTCCTTTAGTGATGTTTCTTTCAGCAAGTGATCAATGACCTGCTGAGTTCCTGAAGTTAATTTGATAAAACTTGTTACATGTCCTATCACATTTTATTCAATGTTCTTCTTACTCTGCCTAGCTTTATTGGATATGACCAAGGCTGCGGGTGAAATTAATTTAGGAGAGATTTCATAAAAAATAAGAAATAAAATAAAATAAGGCTGTGGCATCACGCTATCCACTGATGTCCCTAAAAATCTTGTGAAACCTGGACAGCCTTACAACCTAAAGTGACAGAACTGTCAATTAAAGCATTATTCAGAAAAGCAGGCAAATGCATGGCTTTTGGAAAATCCACATAAAGTCCTGTTTGCAGTTTTTTCAAAATCTGTGGCGGGAACTCAGCAAACGTGGAAGAAAGAAGGACATGTTTGCTGAACAAAACAAAACCTTTGGGCCATATTTTATTTTGTTTGTAAGATGTCTAATCATAAAAAAAACTGCGAGGCATTCCAAAAGAAAACACAAACTATAAAAATGTTGTATGAAAATGTCCTATATGTAAGGTCAATATGAGTTTTTTTTGAAACATCTCAAACTGATTCTATGCCTATAGTGCACAAAAAAATATTTATTTTTCAAAGTTCTTTTGTGAGACTTTAACAACTTTTAGTTTTAGTTTCTCCTATGCCTCTGCCCAGCTCACATGCAGGAACTAAAATTGTTGCCAACTTTAAACTGAACTTTGTTATAATCTCAGGATCAGGTGCATATATTTCTATTTCTCACCACATGCACAAAATAAGCAAATTATTCATTGGGCCTACAGTGTCTGTAATAATGCTTGCAGAATTATTATTCCAGTTGCAACCTGCACCTGGTCTTCTGATAAATACAGACACAAGCAAAATGTGTTTTTGTTCATATGACATCTGCGTTGTGCAATTCAACCTTGCAGCTTTTTTTAGCCTGCTATAAGTCAGAGTAGTGAGAGACAAATTTAAGGTGAATCACAACGTTTTCTCACCCCACACAATCAATGCAAATAATTCAGTACATTGGAAAACAAAATATTGCGTAAAATAAAATGACATGCTTCTCCACCTGAGCTGTGTTCAAATTGATAGTGTAGGTTGTAATTATGTTCCCCAAAGGTTAATTAAAAATTTTATCTGTTTTCATTTTTGTTTACACCAGAATTTGTCATTTAGAACAATCTTTTAAAAGTTTAGACTCTACAGTACATTACTAATATCTTTCCTTGGTGTGCAAAAATAAAGTGATGTCTGTCAATGCATCTTCCTTATACTGTGTCTGAGTTGTTCCTTTATTATATGGGACTCTGTCCCATAAATACTTATGAAAAACACTTTATTCTATTGTTGGTTCTAAACATCCAGTTTATTCATGCCACCCACCCTCCTTTACTCCTTATTTTTCCACATTTTCTTTACAAATAGTGGTTTGTCAAAGACATCTACTGTGCCTCCGCACTACCTCCAGCTGCTCGTCTTTCTGGCTCCTCTTCATTCAGGTAAATGACTTTATCCAGTTGAGTGACTTTGTAAGGAAGCAAGGACAGTGTTTTAGCTGAGCCCAGCAAATGGGGAGAGCAGCAGCAGAGAGATAAAGAAAAGGGAGGACGAGTAAAGATTCATTAGAGGGATTTTTTATAGTTCAGGCACAAAATGTCCTTGCCTTATGCAAAGCAATGACTCACCCTCTTGCTCCATGTGTGAATGACTGGGAGGCCGAAGCCTCACTGCAAACTGGACTTATCAACAAAGCAGTAAAGCCTGCTCTCATCTGCGGCAATGCAGTTATTTTTTGATTTTTTTTTACATGTTTTTGAGTAATTCACAATATGACATGTTTTGTATTTTAAGTTTCAAAGTTCATCAACAGCAGAGGGATTTTCTATTGTTGCAAATGCTTCAGTAAGAGAGTCAGACTAAAGTAAAGGAGACAGTGAAGCTCTGGTTTATAGTGTGCTGTTATTTTGTTTTAAATTTAGGGTTTTACAAACGTATTTGTAAACTTGGTATCTTAAAGTTTCAGTGCAAATGTTAAGATATGTTACTGTGATTTTATGACATAAACCAACAGGATGCACAGTCTTTTTTTTTTTTTTTCATAAAAAGGGCTCAAATCAATTCTCTTTCACCGTTACGTTTTTGGTTACATCCATTTTCCCATCAACTCTGACCAGACACTGTCAGCGTAGTAAGAACAGTTTCCATTCTGCAGCACTGTTTCAACATGGGAATACTATTTTTATTGTGATGCACAGTGTGACCAGAACTTTCCTATTGCCACTTATTATATATCAAGGCCAGATTTCAGCATAGCATACAGAATAGTAGTCCTGTCACTCTTGCAAATATCTCTGCAAATAACAGAGAAACACAACCTTGGATAGCAAACAACTTATGATTCATATGTCAAAAACAAAAATGCTGCCTCAGCTGAGTAAATATTTCATGTTGACTCACTCACTCAATAGAAGCTGCTGATTCTTCATCTGGTCATAATGTTTCTGCAAAGTAAGAGGCATCATCTGCTCCGACAGCCTGTCTGTCACTATATAAACTTTGAATGGTCCTTTCATTTCCATCATCCCATCTACTACATTATGAGTTTTAACAGGCAAAAACATTACATAAAAGCAGAGTTTAATAATTTGTTTTTCTGTTTTGGATTTTCTACTCTGACCAGTAAACTCTGCGCAGCAATCCTTCACTACTAAGCTCTGTTGCCACTAAGCAAACTTTTTCATCACAGTCGTTGTTAAGAAGCATTAAGCTTTACAAGTCGATGCTGAAAAAAGTCTCAGCTTAATGAATCATGTCTGCAAAAAAACCTTTTCGACTTTTATACTATATATCTATGTCGCTCTCTGAAGACGTGCCAGTGGATGAACTGCTATAATACAGTATATTAAACCTGCCAATTACCGCCCTCTCGTGGTTAAGTGGCGAAAATGCAACTATTCAAAGTTCAGTGCAGTATTTATTGTCTGTTTTTCTGACATGTTCAACATTTCCTTCAGAATCCTGTCATATAATTATAACAGTTCTACCATTGAAATAATCTTTTTGTTTATTAATATATTTTTTATGCAATACAAACGGAGAAGACTTTCAGAAATCAGATGCACCTTCAGATGTTTTAGAAACTCTTTAGGAAAACTCTTTATTATTGATGTTAGATCTACACCACCTGGAATTCTGCAAATTATTCATTTAATAGATATAAAAAAATCCCTCAACAACCACTGAATTCATGTAGCGTAGCATTTTGATAATGATGTGAAGTTCTGTATGAAAAGCCAAGATAAGTGAGACAGTATTTGTAATATTTGTTCATCTGAGACTGCAGGTGTATCTGCTTGTTAATGGAGAAGATGGTTGTTTGGCAATAGAGGCTCATTCATTTCATTTTACATCCCTCCCTATTATTGTACCGTTTTAATTGCAAGAGTGCACAACCTCCTAATGGGTGCAAATGAGATTAATTAGGCTTAAGCTTGAGCAGTAAAAGCTTTGTTTGTTATAAAGAAGGTCATTAACCAGCATCCTTGGGTAACGACATCACAAATAGGACTCATTAGCCGGGTCCCCAGGAGTCAAAGAGGCAGGAGAGGATCATTTTATCTAGGGTCACTGAGCTCTGTTTGGTGACAAAATGTCCCCCAAGAGAGTACTGTTCATTACCAATGTCATTATTGTTGTTGAGTCATTTCCTAAACAACAACTTTATACAAAGCAACAGAGTTTCTCTGAGGAGACTAATGAACCAGCCTTGTCTAATGGTGCATACAATTACTGGGTTCCTATGGTTTTCTTATAACTAGTCAGTGTACAGTCAATGCTGTAAATATTACATTTCTATACTTCTATTCTGAACTTGCTATTATATTGTAATCCAAAGAAGTGAATCGTAAACATTTTACAGAGATTATTAAACACATTATTATTCGATTGTCAGAAAACTTTGAATTTCATTCAAGATTTACAGAAAATTCACAATGGACACAATTTCCTTATGTAAGATTTGAAATCTGGTAGACTGGAATTTCTTTTGAATTTTAGTTGGAAAATTGAAACAGCAGGATATGTCAAAATATAAGTGCAGAATATCTTAATGTTATATGTGTTGGGAGTTCACAAGGATAAGCAGCAAAATCTTGATGGAGGTCTCTTCTTGTCAAAAGAAAGTGGTTCCACTCCAGTGTTGTCACACTTTCACATCATAGGATATTCTTTGAAAGTCAGTGACTTTTTGAAGTTGACTGGGCAGATTTTACCAATCTGCCTTTAATTATCATCTTTTGAGTTGGATTACAAATTGTGTCAACTTAGATAGCATACAATGAAATTTGAATCTAATCTAATTTGAACTACATGTTGACTGATTTTTTTTTCAATCAACATTTGTAAACACACTTGTTTGCAAATGACATTAATATTAGCTGTCATCTATTGTGATTGTTTTATCACACAGAAACTACAATAAATTAAGCTGAAATGAATAATAAATTAATATATTTTGTAAGTTTGAAATATTCAGTTTGAGCTGTTTTGAAACTTTTGCAGCATTAAATATTTTGTCTACGACATTAAGCCCAATCATTAATTTTCTCATAGTTATAAAACTGACTTAAAATTTGCATTTGTCAATAATTAATTTGTACATCAGAAACTTGGTCTTAAGGAATTAATAACTTATTAATGACTGTATAGTAAGAAAATAAATTATTGCTTTGATAATGTAATTATCTGAAAGTTCTACAATTCTGGTTTCAAATTCACATTTCGAGACAATATTAGGTACTGGAATTTACCTTCCAGCTTCACAGCGGAACCATTGGAACAGAGCATATTTTCTGGTGACACTTCCGTATTCTGCGTAAACATGTCCCCTTCCTCTCCTTGTAGTTTAGGTTGGTTATGCAAACGCAATGAAGCTTTGCGCTCTATGAAAACGTGCTTTCTACTCCACAACAGAAGGAAAATGTCCTTGATGGATTGAGTGGGCAAAACAAGAGAGGTATTAGATTTTATTATTATTATTATTAATCAAGCATTTGAGCTTATCGCCTTTCCTTAGTTATTGGATGTAAAACTTTATGTGAGAAGCAGTTACGGAACAAAACATTTGGAGTTATATTATTTGTAATAATAACAACAATAAGTGTTCGGCGGAAGTGGGAGAAAATTTATTAAAATGTATATATAGTCATTTAATTTTAACATGTTTTAACATTTAATTTAATTTTAGAATCCTGTATTGTTCCCACAAGACTTTGAGTAGAAGTTCAGCTTCGTTATTGAGACCAATCTAGTGATAGTTGCTCTAAATTAAAACTGAACCATTCAGTTTTAAACGAAACAAGTCCAGCATTGTCTGACACGAGGCAACTTACATGTACCAAAATTATGCAGGTACGTATAGGTGATTAATGGCTCACCTGTAATCCTGACAAGTCAAAGAGCTACATGAGAAGTAAAATAGGAGAGAGAATCAATTTGTCCATTTCAGTTTTCTATAAATTAGTTTTTATTATTGGTAGTATCAAAATTTGCTTTGCTTGTAGGAATACGGAGGTGGAGTGCAGTGCTGTGCCTCGTGGTGGCGCTGTCAATTAATTTAGCAGGCAGTTGGCGCATGCTCATTGATGTCTTTCTTTATATCGCATTCATACTTGCTCAATTATACGTTATACATATTTTTGATATTGCATTTTATGTTTCTATGTTATCTTTCAGGTTGGCCATAAATGCAGTGAACATTTAGGGTGAGGCAGAAAGTACCATGCCTCACTGTTAGAGGGCAGCGTTGAACCCCAAACACACAAGAGGAAACAGGTGATTTTCCTCTACACATTGACCAAAACAGTGGAAAAAAATACAAAAAATTAAAGTCAGATTAGGACCATTCAAGGAACATTGTACAAGAAGTACAATATATTTTTTTTCTAAACATTTGCAGTTGATGTTTTTTAGCTACGAATTCTGACCAGTTCTTGTTTGTTTTTCTACTTGTTGCTGATTTTCACAGTCCGAGTCAGTGTTGTGTAGATAAATTAGAAGGATGTCTTACCCTTCACCCCATGACCGCACCCGTAAAGATGACGAGGATGACCCCGTCGATCAGATGATATCCCGTACTGGCTGTGCTGAGCTACATTATGCTGTGCAGGAGTGCATGGCTGAACATCAGGACTGGAGAGCCTGCCAGAAGCAGGTTCAGAGCTTCAAAGACTGCATGACAAATTTCCAAAACGCTCAGAAAGAACGGCGGAAAGCCCAATTGCAGACCTCTAACAAGTGAACCAGTTGAACTCACAAATCCATGTGGTCTTGGGAGGAACTAAAACCAAGTTCAAGAACTATCTGTGATACTTTTAAAAACAAACACTGTAATAAATGTCTTAATTACCAATTAAAATAAACTTTGAAATGTGACATGGCTTGAACTTTTAAATATACGACTTTGATTGGTTGAGTGGCTTTAAATCTCAACTAAAAACCTACCTGTTTAGAGTTTCTTTTGAAACATAATCAGTGAAACATTAATGAAAAATCTGATGTGTAACGATGGCACTTGACAATTGTTGAGTGTGTGTTCTAGAACTTTGTTTTTTTTGTGTTTGTTTTTGTGATATAAAGCACTTTGAACTGCCTTGTTGCTGAAAAGTGCTGTACAAATAAATTTGATAAATTAATTTAACATGTATTCCTCTTTATTTGACTGCTAAACCGTTTGAAAAACAGATTTAAAAATCTGCAACACGTCCCTACAATTCAGGTTGTTTTGTAAGTGCACCCTGATTCTTATATATTATTGAAGCAACTTTTAATTTCAGTTTTGGATCTCAGTCTACTTTGGTATGTTAGTCCACATTTCAGATCTTGACTTCTGTCCTCAGATTACCCAGATACTGAGGACATGTTTGTCCACTGTCCTTTTCAGGAGACATCTTGTTGGATTTAGTTCTATGCTTTGTTAAAGTCACTCAGACAAAGAATTTTTCTGGTAAAGTTGCTCTTTTGGTGATTCAGATTGATTAGGAAAAGTAAAAAATAGTTTTATCCCGTTTTCAGACAGCTGAAGGTTGTAGGTCATAACCGACTATTATTTGGAGCTCCTTATAGATTGACCCACCTTCAGATTTTTATAACAGACAATGTAACTGTTTGTGCTAAGATACAGAAAAATCAGCAGGTATTCATTTGTACAAGTTAAATTACTTTTTCAAAGCTAATGGAATTGATGTGCAAGCTTAAAGATATTACAAGTCCAGTAATGAACAATTGGACTTCTCCATAGACCATATTAGTGAAATAAATAAAGTATTTCATAGTGGCTTTCAAAGTTTTAAGTTAATCTCATGGGACAAACAGGAACATATATCTTTTCTGTTACGCAAGTCACATTCCCAGCTGTCTGCCTGCAGCTTCTCAGATAAACCCCACACAGTGCTGCGGCTAAACAACACTCATGGAACATTAGGTGAGATGATTTATTTGGTTTTTAGAACATCTTTGATATCAGTATTTCAAATAAACATCAACACTTTGTTTTTCAGACCTTACTTTTAAACAGACGCCTTCTTTCAACAAAAGCTTTGCAGATGAGCGATGTCTTCCTTTAGGACTGTTTCAAACACTTCTGTCATCATTCACCCTCCAGGCTTCTACATTGTTGGATTTGAGTCATTTCCCTTCATATCTGTGTATTTCATCTTCCTGGCATTTGTTTATGTGTTTTCAGTGATGTTTAACTGCTTGCTGGTTTATACAATTGCTGTGAATCACAGTTTGTACACTCCAAAATTTCTGGCCATCACCAACCTGGCAGTGATAGATTTAGTCATTAACTCCTGCACCATTCCTGGCATGATAAAGATTTTTCTAATCAAGGATAACTTTGTTCCATTTAACCTGTGTCTTGTACAAATGTTTGTATATTATGCATTTGCAGCTCTGGAGTCTTATGCACTCACAATACTAGCCTATGACAGGTTGATTGCTATATGTTTCCCTTTTAGACAGAACTCAGTCAACACAGTGCGCAGCATGTGCTGCATTATCAGTGTTACCTGGCTTTTAGCTGTTGGAGTGGCAGGATTTTCAACAATCATAATGACCCGACTGTCTTTTTGCAACTCTGTCAGAGTGGTTAGTTATTTTTGTGACTATGCACCTGTGTTTCGACTTGCCTGTAATGATAACTCATTGCAGTGGTCCACAGCTTCATTCTCCTCCATTTTTGTCCTTGGGGTGCCTTTTGTTTTCATTTTCCTCACTTATGTGAGCATCCTGGTGACTGTGTTCAGGATGAAATTTGTGGACCGACGAGTGAAAGCTTTGGCCACATGTGTTGAACATATCATTGTTGTTGCTATATTTTACATTCCTATTTTTGTTATTTTTGCCATTGGGTTTTACTCAAGGGTAGTTGAACCAGAAAAGAGAGTTCTGTTTCTGTCGTTGGCATCTTGTATGCCTCCTTGCATTAATCCCATTGTTTATTCTCTGAAAACTAAAGAGATCAAAATTAGAGCATTGGCTATCTTTAGAAAATCTAAAGTTAATGCAAAAATCTGAGCAAAATCCAAATCAATCCTCGTAAATGCTAAAAGTAACAAATAACTGAGAAAAATCATGAACAGATCACTTCTGCTTTTTCCTTTTTTGTTGTTTTCTCTTTGTTGTCTTGAATATCTGTTCACATAAAGTTTTCAGCGAATTGCTTGATTTTCTGGAACATTTCTTGGCTAATTTTATTTTTAATTAGGGCAGTTTTTTTTTTTTTACTTAATTCTCACGCATTTTACTGTAGTCTGTTGAGATGTCACCTCATCCAATATCTTAATATTATACTGTGGTATAATTTTTTGTAATCTGCCCCTTGTAAAGTCAATTAAAACTAAGGGTTCAGCCGACCACAATTGCCTTCTGAGGCTTGAATTTATGTATAAATATGATTTAAATTATGTCAGGTATTTGAATTCTCTAAGTGAAAATTGGTTGGAATGGTGCCTTGGAAATAAATTTTACAATGAACAACCTTTGCTTTAACTGTTTTACTTCACCTTGCTACATTTACTGTTTAAATTTAACTTAGTTGGTTAATTTAGGTTCTTTGAAGACACGAAATTCCCAGCATTATTACATGATAGCTAATGTTGCAAGAATATATTTTTTTAATGTAGAAGTATTAAAAGTAAAAGTATGCAACATTCTTTTTTTGTAACATTATATTTATATTTGATTATTATATTTCTATTAGTTCTGTTTATTATACAATAGTTATATTGAAGCCGAGAGGCAGTAAAAGGACAAAAGGCTGACCTCTAGTGGTTAAATGTGTAAAGAGCAATTTTGATATGCACGCATTGCATCATTGTTTTAGGAATATAGATAAAACATTGTCTGTTTAAAACACAGAATAATCCTACCAAATATAAATGTTAAAGAAAACAATTGACTAAATTACAGTTTGGGTGAGTAAAACACATTTCATCTTGTTATGTGGACTAAATAGGAAGCAGCAGAAGATGCAAATGTACAAAAATTTACATATTTTGGCAGCTGTGTATATTAGCTTATCACAATAACATCTTTATGAAAACAACTTAGCCTATAAAAGGAATTATAAAAGCCTGTAGTTAAGATTTTATTTGTTAAAAACAGAAACAGTGTTGGGAAGGTTGGGGTGTGGGGCCATCTGTGCAGAAGCAGCTCATCTACAAACATCTGGTGAATCATTCAAACAAGAAAAGCAAAAGATCTTGTGATCACGTTGATTAAGAATGGTAAAGGAGCCATAATCTATAGTGAAATGAGTGCAGCACCAATATAAAGAGACGTCTTATTAATTCTCCAATATAATGAGACTTAATGAGAAAGAAGAAATGACAGAATAAATTCAGTCTTGCTCTCTTAGGGACCGATAAGTAGAATAAACAAGGTATTTCACAGCTACTTTTTAAGTACATAATGTGAGTTCAATCTCATGATAAAGGCTAGGCAGTGTGTTGTTACAATATGCAGGTTGCATTTGAGGCTATCTACCTGCTGACTTAGATATAAGCCGTGCAATATAGTTATACTTGAATTTAGCATGAACCCCACATTTTCTGTTTTCAGATAAAAGAGATTGAAACAAAGGCTCCATCTTTCAGCAAACGCTGTGGGAATCGGTGATGTCTTCCTTTAGATCTGTTTCAAACACTTCTGTCATCATTCATCCTCCAGGCTTCTACATTATTGGATTTGAGTCATTTCCCTTCATATCTGTGTATTTCATTTTTCTGGCATTTATTTATGTGTTTTCAGTGATAGATTTAGTACTTAACACCTACACCATTCCTGGCATGATAAAGATTTTTCTCATTAAAGATAATTTTATTCCATTTAACCTGTGTTTTGTTCAGATGTTTGTATATTATGGATTTGCAGCTCTGGAGTCTTATGCACTCACTATACTTTCCTACGACAGGCTGATTGCTATATGTTTCCCTTTCAGGCAGAACTCAATCAACACAAATCGCAGCAAGTGGTCAACTTCTAGTTGCATAGCATCTAAATCCAGAATGAAAAATCTATTTGAACGTAATCATTGCCAGCAAAAAAAATGTTGCTGTATTGAAAAAAGGGATTAAATGCTTAGAAAGAAACACCCACAGTATCAATCTGCCACATTGTGGGGCATACTTCTAGACTGTTAGAAAATGAGGAAAAGATGATGTGTAAGATTGTGTGCATACAAAAAGCATACAAAAAATAATTTCAAAACAAATAAGTAAATGTTTAAGTTTTGAAGAATAAAATTGTAGAAAGTCAAAAAGGATTAACAGTTACATGGGTCTGGGCAATCTCACATTATTAAAAAAAACTAACAAAGAAAAGCTCAAACATTAATATGTATATTGGAAACAACAAAGATCAGCAGATATAGCATGTTTTAAGGCAGCCCATCAAAATCTTTGTTTTGATCACAACAAACAAGAAGTGCAAGCCAAGAACTCGGCCTCTCAATGGACCAATTTACTAGAACAAATTAGGTATTTCACAATGACTTTTTAACAGTAATCTCATGGGACATGCTTTAAAATATTTCCCAGATACACACAGTCACATTTGCAGGTATCTTCCTGCTGACACTGAAAGAAGTCTCAAGAGTTGCAGCGAGCAAAACAGAAGGAACAGTAGGTAAAGCAATTTCAAACTAATTTAGAATAAGCAGTACTTATAGTTTTTGTTTTAATCTTGCTTGTATTTCTGACAAACATGTCTTTTATGTTTTCAGATAAAAGATTTTCATACAGAGGCTCCATCTTTCAGCAAACGCTGTGGGAATCGGTGATGTCTTCCTTTAGATCTGTTTCAAACACTTCTGTCATCATTCACCCTCCAGGCTTCTACATTGTTGGATTTGAGTCATTTCCCTTCATATCTGTGTATTTCATCTTCCTGGTATTTGTTTATGTGTTTTCAGTGATGTTTAACTGTTTGCTGGTTTATACAATTGTTGTGAATCACAGTTTGCACACTCCAAAATTTCTGGCCATCACCAACCTTGCAGTGATAGATTTAGTACTTAACACCTGCACCATTCCTGGCATGATAAAGATTTTTCTCATTAAAAATAATTTTATTCCATTTAACCTGTGTTTTGTTCAGATGTTTGTATATTATGCATTTGCAGCTCTGGAGTCTTATGCACTCACTATACTTGCCTACGACAGGTTGATTGCTATATGTTTCCCTTTCAGGCAGAACTCAATCAACACAGTACGCAGCATGTGCTGCATTATCAGCGTTACTTGGTGTTTTACTCTGGGAATGATAACATTCACTACAAGCTCAATGACACGACTGTCTTTTTGCAACTCTGTCAGGGTTTTCAGTTATTTTTGTGACTATGCACCTGTGTTTCGACTTGCCTGTAATGATTACTCACTGCAGTGGTATGCATCTTCATCCCTCTCTGTTCTGACCCTGGGAGGACCTTTCATTTTCATCCTGCTCTCCTATGTGAGCATCCTGGTGACTGTGTTCAAGATGAAATCTGTGGACCGACGAGTGAAAACTTTGGCCACATGTGTTGAACATATTATTGTTGTTGCTATATTCTATATTCCTCTCCTTGTTATTTTCAGCATTGGGTTTTTTTCAGGGTAGTGGACCCAGAGAAGAGAGTTTTGAGTCTGTCACTGGCATCTTGCATGCCTCCTTGCATTAATCCCATTGTTTATTCTCTGAAAACCAAAGAGATCAAAATCAGGACACTTGCTTTGTTTAGAAAAACCAAAGTTAACTCAAAAACATAATTAAACTCCAATCCTTTTCACATTACGGCTGAGTATAACCTAGAATGTGGACGTGCAAATAGTAACCGCTGGCAACATAAATATACATTTCTGTGAAATTTGGTCAATTCTGTGGTTTGAATATCAACACAATTTTGTATCAGTGTGTCTTGTGAATAGAAACAATAGCCATACATTTAAGGAAATTAAGTTTTGATTAATGCAATTCATTCTCTATTTTTATGTTTTATAAATAGCACCTGCTTGTCCTTGTAGCCAAACAAGTATTCCACAACTTAGAACGAATAAATAAACTCTTAACCGTTTTTCAATGTATAGTTTTGTCATGTAAATACTTCATGGTAGATAAAAACGACAACTTTTTTCAAAGATGTTTCAGAAGAAACGTTCCACCTATTTTTGTTTGCTATTGTAAAATTTTATTTAGATACATGTTTGCATATCTCATTTGTTGATTTTTGTGATTGTTTGGAGACCAAAAATCTTAACCAGTCTTTCAAAAATGTTAAGTTTCCTATTTCTATAGAAAAAAAATTCTAATCTGTAACTGTTATCTGCAAACGCATCTACAACTTTATTACAAATGAAAAATGTCTAAATGTATGTAACACCCTGCATCAGTGACCAAACATTTTCTACAGAAAAATGTGTGAATGAAGAGATGTTTTGAATTGAATTTGTTTATCTTTGGCAATAATTTTATTTTGGATAAAAACTTTGACAGGAATAATGCACAAATATAACACCTGGTCAACATAACTCCTAAGAGTAGTCAAATATTAACACTAATGTCAGGAAAACAACATTTATTTAGAACAAGAAAAATCGGATGCCGTTTTTATTTATGTGAATATTTTTGCTGGATTATTAGAACAGTGGGTCAAAACTACTATATTTCTGCAGAGTAAAACGGAAAGAGAACTGCAAATGTTCAAAGCCTGACCTCTAGCGGTATAATGGATACAATACAGATTTGGAAACGTCTGAAAACTGACAATGTCACTAAACAGGTCCGTTTTTTACTTGAGTAGCCTTTTTGAAAATAAAAGAAAGAAAGAATAAGTTCTTCTGTGAGCATTTTCCCTGCTCTATATTTTTTAAACCTTTGCTTGAGTGATATTATTTTAAAGTAACACTTTTTGTACTTGAGTACAATTTCTGGCTCTCCCCCTGCAGTTATTTTTCTGAATGAAGAGCAGGCATGTTTTAACAAGACACACTGTTTATGTAAAACTGAGATTTCTTTATGTTTTCATTGTTTTAATGTTGTTTTCTATCTGCTGGGCAAACGCTACCAATTGGAAGTCTAGTTAACACTTAATAAGATGTTTTTCATGGTGGATCTTTGCGCTCTTCTAACATAGAAGTGATCTACTGTATTGGCTTTAAAAGTTTTATTGTGACGAATTTGTGAATTTATTGTTATTTTAATTCATTTTGTATCTGAAATAAAATTTGTATTTGCAGAGAAAACTTGTCACATTTAATATCTTTATCTTCTCATATCCTTTACAAATAAATTAAGATTTGACTACAGTGATGTGACCAACTCTTTTTTGGTATTTTAAACTTTTATTTTTGTTATTTAATGCTTTTTAACACTAAGTTAAACAGCATAAAACAACATGAAAAATTCAGGATTCAAATTTCCATTTTATATCATAATATTTTATATATTTAAACCACTAATTGATGATTAGTGGCTTGATTTTTCCTTTTAAGTGCAGTACTCAGTATGGAACACTAGATGTCCTCAGTTACTAGTTTTGTTCTCATGTTGTATTTGCACCACCTGCTTCCTGCAATCATTTTGTTATGTAAACTCTGCTGTTATGTCAATATTAATGATTTTTCTCTTATTGTGATGATGTGGGAGCGGTGTTTTCCAATGGCATCATGTCTCTCAACACCCCTGAAACTAAAGGCTGATACAAGTGTGACCAAGTCTGATGGGAGAAAAACCAGTTTAAACCAGTTGTTTTAACAGAACCAGTACTATATGTAGATTTGGAGAGTTCTCATTGTGTCTAATGATCATGACATGGGTGCTGCAATGCGTCACACAGTGACAGTCTAATGGTTTAATATGAGGTGGCTGAAAGTTCATTAGACTTACACAGATATTAAACACTACTGAAAAAAATAATTACTATTTCATTGTACAAACAGAGCACATTATAATTAAACCCAGGGAGGTTATTAGTATTTCTTTCGTTACGAGACACTTCTTTAAATTAATGTACAGAATCAATTCAGTCTCATAATCTAAAAATCCATTTCAAGGATGAATTCCTCACTTTTCCAGGGAGATATTTTTACTCTATTGGTTAATGGTCTGTATTTGTTTAGCACTTTATTTAGTGCAGAGGACTCCAAAGTGTTTGCACTACATTCAGTCATTTATACACACATTCACACAGATAGTGGTGGTAAGCTACACTGTAGCCAAAGCTGCATTTTACAATGTCTTCTAAAAAAATTATAAGATTAACACAATTTTACTCATGTGAAGTGTGATTTTTGCAGGATGTACATGAAAATGGGATGTTCTTTAACTTAATAAAACAAGCAAACTTTTTGATGAGAATTTGCAACTTTATTTTTTATAATTCAGCCTTGAACATTAGATGTCCTGAGTTACATGTTTATATCACCATTTTGCATTTTACCTACATGCGTTCTGCAATGAATCTTTCTACATTGACTCGTTTCACAGTACAAAAGAATATGATGATCTGTACTTTCTGGACAACATTCACAAACAACAAACTGTAAATATGTCAACTAATCACTTCAATTTAAAATCTCAGGAAAATCTAAAGTCCTCATTATTTTATATAAAAACAGTGTATTTAAAATGTCTTGTATCTAAAAATAACCCGTATCTGAAATAAATCATATTAGCAAAAACACATGTGCATACTTAAGATAATGTTTTTACACATACCACCATATTATCAGCATTAAAAAAATCAACACAGCCAAACTACAAAACATGATGTAATATTAATTTGTTAAAGTTATGCCTTAAAGCACTAAGAAGTTTGAGTTTGCAATTGAGAGACGAGTCTGTTTTCTTTTTTTCTTTTGCAAAGCCTCTTGAAAGCATTTGTCACTTCTTTTGTTTTTAATGCGTATATGATCGGATTTAGCAGAGAGGGAACTGTGTGTGATAAACTAGAATTTAATATCCTCATATTAGGATCAATGACCTCAATTTTCACTATTACATTTGTGCCCACATATGGTATAAAAAAAAGGGCCACGAGGATCAGATGAGAAGTACAAGTTCTCATTGCTTTAAGTCGTTCTTCTCTGGATGCAGTTCTGCTCAGTGCTATAGAAATGCAAATGTAGGTGGCTCCGATCAGTACGAGAGGAAAACAAATAACTACAGCAAAAGTCAAATTAGCCATTATGTGGTTTATGTATCTGTTATTACATGCTAATCGAAACGTTGGTCCATGATCACAGAAAATACTTTGTATGACCAAAGAACCACAGAAGGACAAGCGATCAATAAGTCCAACCAAGACTCCAATGATCAGAACCAGAGATGTCCAGGAACACAACAGAATTGTGACTATTGACTTCGTTGTTACAATAACATTATATCTCAATGGAAAGCAAATTGCTACAAATCTGTCATAGGCCATTATGAGTAGAGTCCATGATTGCATACTTCCAAAGAAAAAAACAAAGAACATGTAACTTAAGCAGGCCTCATAAACAATGTACCGCCTGTCAAACAAAAACGTGTCCAAGAGCTTTGGGATGAGAGCAGTGCTGCCACATAGATCTGTCAGAGCCAGGTTGAACACTATTATGTATCTGGGAGTGTGGAGAGTCTTCGCCAGGTAGATAACAGAGAGGAGGAAACCATTGCCAAGGACAGTCAGGATGTACACAAAGCACAAGAAGACATAGTAATACTTAACATGAGGGATGTTGTAAAACCCACCGAGATAAAACTTTGCAGGTCGAACAAATGTGGAGTTAAACATGGAGGTAAGCAGACTCTCTCTATACACGATCAATTCTATCAAAATCGACAGGATATGAAAAGATGAACTCACAAAACAGACAACTTGATAACGACTGTCACAGCTCCGTAACACAAGGTGTTGTAACCTAATTCACAGCGCAGGACGGCAGCTGAACACTGATCTCCAGTGAACTGCACCGCAGTGACTTCATTTATGCATCCCTCCTTTTATTTACATGCTGTCATGTTATCTAGTGGTTTATGCAGTGATGACATCAAGCAAATAAAAAAACTGTTTAACACTTCTGTCATAATACTGAATTATCAGTGGCTCAACAAAATGTTATAAAAAATTATTTAATTAAATTCAGTTTATTTATATACACCATTTTTCAATAAATGTAGCATAAAGGTACTTTAAAAAAAAAAAAGGTTATTTTTATTCAGTCACAGAATAAAAAGACAGACAGATGGATTCATGCTCTCGCTTAAAATCCGACACTATTAATCAAACAATAATTTAATTTCCATCTAAATTCTGACTCAAACTGCAGTTTCTCTTCTCAATATAGGTGAGTTTACCTAAGATTATGCTTGCTTGAGCAAATTATATCTGATTTGGCTTTTCTATGTGTTTTAATGTTTGATTTTATAATGTAAAATGCAAACAATCTAGAAGAAATAGCAGAATCTACATTTCTTATCAACAATCCTAAGATAGATGGGAAACATTTTCTCCATTTCAGGCTCAATGTTTAGTAGAAATCAAAACCCATTTTCATTTTGGGCCATGTCAAGAACACATATGTCCTCAAAGGCCCAGTTTCAGTTGGGTGTTTTGATACAACTACCCAATTACAAACTGATGAAATATTAATAAATAACTTAAATTAGAACTTCTGAAGTCTAAGTCATTGGAAACCCCTGGGACTCAAAGTCTTTCTCGCCTAGAATCCTACGTTTTGGTTTTGTCCAAAATCTCTCTTTGGACATAAGACTCTGAAATAAACTAATGAACCTGCATGTTTTTACAACACAGGAACGTGAAGAGAAGCCGTGCAAAAGGAGCCAAAGCCAGCATTCAAACCCAGAACCTTCTCTGTGACGTTACCGTGACAACAAGAGCCACCATGAAGCCCACATTAAAACAACCAAATTTATCAAATGCAGTGGAAGCCATGTTTGTTGATGGAAATAAAAGTCAATCATAACTTGACAAGAAATGCTTATGGTTTTATTGTTTGAACACAGAAATTATGTACAGGCTGCTTCGTGTAGAAAAACACACAATTAATATAATATGTGATATGACTCGTTACACAACAATCCACATTTGATTAAATTATCATTTTACTATTCTACTGTATGTCTTTATAAGTTAAATAGATCACCAGTTTAGTGGAAACATATTTCTTTAACAACATTTTTAGTTTTCTTGATCATTTCTAAAAGAAAAAATGAAGTAGGTTAGTAGGAAAACACAACACAACTGTTGAAACAAAACCATTAAAAACTACAATAGTTTAAAATGGCAATTTTAAGCAAATTTATTGAGAAACATTTTTAAACAAAGGCAAGTACTATGTTTTTTACAGTTAAATCACATTGATGTGGAATTTTTACTTCTTATTTTTGATTTAAAAAATATTTTGAATAATTTTTTTATTGACACTTTGATTTCACGCGTCTGCAGAACATAAATGATTGGGTTCAACATCGGTGGCAGCACAGAGGTCAAAGACAAGTTTATGATTCTGTTGTTTGGATGTATTTTTTCCATCAATGTAAATGTGATTAACAGCGGGGTAAAGTAGATCACCACTAATGAAAGATGAGCGACACAGGTCTTAAAGGCTTTGATTCCTTGTTGAAATGTTGCCACTTTAACTAAAGTATAACTAATATAGACGTAACTTAAAAGGATAAATACAAGGGGCAGCCAAAAAATAAGAACAGGATAAAAAAATCCAATCACATCATTTGGAAAATTGTCATTGCAAGCAAGGCGGTAGATCTGACCGTGATCGCAGAAATAGCTGTTAATAACCACAGACTTACAGAATGAAAGTCTTGTCAGAAGGCCGACAGAAATTAAGACAGCAACTATAGCAAATATCCAGAAAGAGGTGATCAAAGTCAACATGAATCTGCAAGTTACTTTTACTTGATAGTGAAGAGGAAATATGATGGCAACCAGTCGGTCGTAGGAGAGAGCAACCAGATTAAAAGACTGCATTGAAAGGCAAGTGTAGCAGAAAAAAAGGAATGTCAAGCAGTCGTTGTAGGGAATTATGTTATGGTTAAACAGAAAAACGTCAATCACCTTTGGTACCAGAGCAGAGCTGCCTAACAGGTCCACAAATGCAAGATTAAAAACTGCAACATACTTTGGAGTTCTTAGATTGTGATCTAAATATATTATAGCCATTACAGCTGAGTTTCCCACCACAGAAATGATATACAGAAAAAAAAGAAAGATGTAGTAGGACTTCATGTTGGGTAAGCCAATAAATCCATTGATTACAAAATACGCAGGACGAACAAAAGTTATATTTTTTCCAAAAGCAGAGTTGAACAGTTCCATTGTAACTCTCCTCCAATGTGCTAGAATCTACTAAACAGTCAATAAAGTGTGAAGAATCCTCTTTGGACTGCAGTACCGCCTGGTGCAGAACATGAGATGTTAGAGAGCCGTTATCCCGATCTCATCTGGCAGATCTCTGTCAGGATTTTAAATGACGAAGTGGAGACTTTAGAGGAGCAGCGATTCTCGTCTCTCTTTATGTCTAATTCAGTTTGCCGCTGTCTATTCCCATGTGTGTCCAAAACAAACCCACTTCACTCAGTGTAATAATGATAACTTCTTTATACAAGTTTGTGTGGTTTTGTTAAACAAAACAAGAGTAGTTCTCTGAGATGTGTTTAAAGAGCGAAATTATATTTACGTGCATCTTGTTGCTTAACGTAAGAAATACTCAAAAACATTGTGGTATAAAAAAATTTCCATACAGTGAAGGCAGTACAAATATGAACTATCAATATGACATCTACAGTGTTTCTCTGTTTTTTGTGTGATTTCCTTATGTGTGCAAAACTCTTCACTGAACATTTTGGATCATTTTCTTGGCTCAGCCATATTTCTAACTTATTAAAGCCATTCATCAGGCAAACTATTTTAGATGGGTTTTGAGAATTGCAGGAAAAAAAAAAGTTTAAATATTAAAATGTATTGCATGTATTAAGTCGTCATAAGACAATAAATTTAAATTAGGCTCTTATCCTTTTTTCTGTGTAATTGCAACTCTGAACAAAATAATTCAGACATAAAAACCTATTTATAATACTCAAATATGTGCAAGAAACCTGCTCCCATACTAAAATATTCCTACAAACCAAACAATATTCTTATTTATGGTTTCATTTCCGATGAATTACCTTTGTCGCTTTAATACTCTGAGTTACTTATTTATTTAATTCATTTTGTATCTGAACAAAATTATTTGTATTTGCAGAGAAAACTTGTCACATTTAATATCTTTATCTTCTCATATCCTTTACAAATAAATTAAGATTTGACTACAGTGATGTGACCAACTCTTTTTTGGTATTTTAAACTTTTATTTTTGTTATTTAATGCTTTTTAACACTAAGTTAAACAGCATAAAACGACATGAAAAATTCAGGATTCAAATTTCCATTTTATATCATAATATTTTATATATTTAAACCACTAATTGATGATTAGTGGCTTGATTTTTCCTTTTAAGTGCAGTACTCAGTCTGGAACACTAGATGCCCTCAGTTACTAGTTTTGTTCTCATGTTGTATTTGCGCCACCTGCTTCCTGCAATCAATTGTGTTATGTAAACTCTGCTGTTATGTCAATATTAATGATTTTTCTCTTATTGTGATGATGTGGGAGCGGTGTTTTCCAATGGCATCATGTCTCTCAACACCCCTGAAACTAAAGGCTGATACAAGTGTGACCAAGTCTGATGGGAGAAAAACCAGTTTAAACCAGTTGTTTTAACAGAACCAGTACTATATGTAGATTTGGAGAGTTCTCATTGTGTCTAATGATCATGACATGGGTGCTGCAATGCGTCACACAGTGACAGTCTAATGGTTTAATATGAGGTGGCTGACAGTTCATTAGACTTACACGGATATTAAACACTACTGAAAAAAATAATTACTATTTCATTGTACAAACAGAGCACATTATAATTAAACCCAGGGAGGTTATTAGTATTTCTTTCGTTACGAGACACTTCTTTAAATTAATGTACAGAATCAATTCAGTCTCATAATCTAAAAATCCATTTCAAGGATGAATTCCTCACTTTTCTAGGGAGATATTTTTACTCTATTGGTTAATGGTCTGTATTTGTTTAGCACTTTATTTAGTGCAGAGGACTCCAAAGTGTTTGCACTACATTCAGTCATTTATACACACATTCACACACTGATAGTGAAGCTACACTGTAGCCACAGCTGCATTTTATAATGTCTTCTAAAAATATATAAGATTAACACAATTTTACTCATGTGAAGTGTGATTTTTGCAGGATGTACATGAAAATGGGATGTTCTTTAACTTAATAAAACAAGCAAACTTTTTGATGAGAATTTGCAACTTTATTTTTTATAATTCAGCCTTGAACATTAGATGTCCTGAGTTACATGTTTATATCACCATTTTGCATTTTACCTACATGCGTTCTGCAATGAATCTTTCTACATTGACTCGTTTCACAGTACAAAAGAATATGATGATCTGTACTTTCTGGACAACATTCACAAACAACAAACTGTAAATATGTCAACTAATCACTTCAATTTAAAATCTCAGGAAAATCTAAAGTCCTCACCATATTATATAAAAACAGTGTATTTAAAATGTCTTGTATTTAAAAATAACCCGTATCTGAAATAAATCATATTAGCAAAAACACATGTGCATACTTAAGATAACGTTTTTACACATACCACCATATTACCAGCATTAAAAAAAATCAACACAGCAAAACTACAAAACATGATGTAATATTAATTTGTTAAAGTTATGCCTTAAAGCACTAAGAAGTTTGAGTTTGCAATTGAGAGACGAGTCTGTTTTCTTTTTTTCTTTTGCAAAGCCTCTTGAAAGCATTTGTCACTTCTTTTGTTTTTAATGCGTATATGATCGGATTTAGCAGAGAGGGAACTGTGTGTGATAAACTAGAATTTAATATCCTCATATTAGGATCAATGCCACTAGTTTTCACTGTTACATTTGTGCCCACATATGGTATAAAAAAAAGGGCCACGAGGATCAGATGAGAAGTACAAGTTCTCATTGCTTTAAGTCGTTCTTCTCTGGATGCAGTTCTGCTCAGTGCTATAGAAATGCAAATGTAGGTGGCTCCGATCAGTACGAGAGGAAAACAAATAACTACAGCAAAAGTGAAATTAGCCATTATGTAGTTTATGTATGTATTATTACATGCTAAACGAAACGTTGGTCCATGATCACAGAAAAAACTTTGTATGACCAAAGAACCACAGAAGGACAAGCGATCAATAAGTCCAACCAAGACTCCATTGATCAGAACCAGAGATGTCCAGGAACACAACAGAATTGTGACTATTGACTTCATTGTTACAATAACATTATATCTCAATGGAAAGCAAATTGCTACAAATCTGTCATAGGCCATTATGAGTAGAGTCCATGATTGCATACTTCCAAAGAAAAAAACAAAGAACATGTAACTTAAGCAGGCCTCATAAACAATGTACCGCCTGTCAAACAAAAACGTGTCCAAGAGCTTTGGGATGAGAGCAGTGCTGCCACATAGATCTGTCAGAGCCAGGTTGAACACTATTATGTATCTGGGAGTGTGGAGAGTCTTCGCCAGGTAGATAACAGAGAGGAGGAAACCATTGCTAAGGACAGTCAGGATGTACACAAAGCACAAGAAGACATAGTAATACTTAACATGAGGGATGTTGTAAAACCCACCGAGATAAAACTTTGCAGGTCGAACAAATGTGGAGTTAAACATGATAGTATTTTCACCCTCTCTGTTCATATTTATAACAGGACATATACAAAAATAACTCACAAAACAATCATCATAACAAGAGAGACAAAGATTGTTGGAAGCACCTGTAGTTTTCTGAACACACTGGAGAATCACAAGTGTGTGCGGCTCTCTGAACTGTTCCATGCTATATTTTCACTTATATAGCTCGTCATTACTGCATGTTCTCATGTGTTGATGTGTTGCTCAGTGAACATCCGATGATGTCATTAACAATATGATGCAACGCAACATTACGGTCAACAGAACATAGAATTATATCTATAAAAGGAGCATTTTATTATAATCTAGGAAATTACATTTATTGTTAATATTATTTTTGTTGTATATTTGCGTCATGCTTACATCTGTGCCCATAAATGAAGTAGTGGGAAAAAACATAAAGAAGTAGAGAAATAAATGTAACTTAATTCAAACCATCTTCTCATGAATTCTCCATAACTTTTGACCATAGATTTAAGAGATGATATATAACTTTGGTATATCTGCTAAAATGTTTGAGATGAGATGCCAACAATTCTAAATATGTTCCAAAAGTGTTTAATTTAACTGAACATAGATGATTTAGGGCAGGTAACAATTCTTTCCTTTTATGTCACTAGTCTGCTTCAAGGCTGTGTGTGATTTAAGAGGTCTGGTTACCTCCATATATCTACATGCTACCTCCAGACATCCAAGAACAGAGCAGGATTACAACTACAGATTTTGTAGTTACATGCTGTGTGTAACAACTTTACCATATTTATACGGTATCATACTGTAAATTAGAGATGTTTTTTTACAGTGTAGTTGTTGTTCCACAAAAGTCACATGCCAATTGGTTGGTGTGAATTCAGTTAAACAACTTTTGAGTGTAAAGTATGATTAGAAAAGTCTTATATAAATTCAATCACTTATCAATTACTCACTATAATCATGACACATTCAGAGCCATCATATAAAAAATAAGAAATACACATAGTACCAAACAGAAGGTTGTTTTGTTTAACATTAAAAAGCATCAATAAATGACCGAGATAGCATCATATTGAATTATAAAAGATTAACTTCTGACAGTAAGTAATGTCACAGTCATAATTTAATGGCTGTTTTGTTCATTTTGCCTCTTCTCCAAAGTTTCTTAATGGCATTCCTCACTTCTTCTGTCTTCAAAGAGTAGATAATAGGATTGAGCAGTGGGGGAACTGTGAATGTCAAACTTGAATTTATGATTCTTGCATTTGGATGAATGTAGGAAGTCAGTACAGAGACATTGGTTCCCACAAATGGAAGAAAAAATATGGCAACAAGAATCAGGTGAGTAGTACATGTTTCTAAAGCTCTGAGTCTTTCCTCTCTTGAAATAGTCCTGGACAAAGCGATGGAAATGCAAACATAAGAGCTAATTATCAGAATGAGGGGAATGCATATCACCACAATAAGGGCAATAGTAGCCAATATGTAACTGTAAGATTTATCATTACAGGCCAGCTGATATATTGGCCCATGATCACAGAAGAAGCTTTTAACCTCTATAGACGAACAGAACGAGAGGCGATTAATAAAACCAGCCAAAGTTGTCATGACGCCAACCAAAAACATCCAAGAACTGAGCAGGATTACAACAACAGATTTTCTAGTTACAATGCTGTGATACCTTAATGGGAAACAAATTGCTATTAATCTGTCATAGGCCATTATGACAAGTGTCCATGACTGTACACCTCCGAATAATAAAACAAAGAACATGTAAGCCAAGCAGGCTTCATAAACAATGTATCTTCTGTTAAACAAAAATGTGTCCAAGAGTTTTGGGATGAGAGCAGTGCTGCCACATAGATCTGTGAAAGCCAAGTTGAAAACTATTATATACTTAGGACTATGTAGAGTCTTCGCCAGGTAGATAACAGAGAGGAGGAAACCATTGCCAAGGACAGTCAGGATGTACACAAAGCACAAGAAGACATAGTAATACTTAACATGAGGGATGTTGTAAAACCCACCAAGATAAAACTTTGCAGGTCGAACAAATGTGGAGTTAAACATGGAGGTAAGCAGACTCTCTCTATACACGATCAATTCTATCAAAATCGACAGGATATGAAAAGATGAACTCACAAAACAGACAACTTGATAAAGACTGTCACAGCTCCGTAACACAAGGTGTTGTAACCTAATTCACAGCGCAGGACGGCAGCTGAACACTGATCTCCAGTGAACTGCACCGCAGTGACTTCATTTATGCATCCCTCCTTTTATTTACATGCTGTCATGTTATCTAGTGGTTTATGCAGTGATGACATCAAGCAAATAAAAAAACTGTTTAACACTTCTGTCATAATACTGAATCATCAGTGGCTCAACAAAATGTTATAAAAAATTATTTAATTAAATTCAGTTTATTTATATACACCATTTTTCAATAAATGTAGTATAAATGTACTTAAAAAAAAAAGGTTATTTTTATTCAGTCACAGAATAAAAAGACAGACAGATGGATTCATGCTCTCGCTTAAAATCCGACACTATTAATCAAACAATAATTTAATTTCCATCTAAATTCTGACTCAAACTGCAGTTTCTCTTCTCAATATAGGTGAGTTTACCTAAGATTATGCTTGCTTGAGCAAATTATATCTGATTTGGCTTTTCTATGTGTTTTAATGTTTAAGTTTATAATTTAAAATGCAAACAATCTAGAAGAAATAGCAGAATCTACATTTCTTATCAACAATCCTAAGATTGATGGGAAACATTTTCTCCATTTCAGGCTCAATGTTTAGTAGAAATCAAAACCCATTTTCATTTTGGGCCATGTCAAGAACACATATGTCCTCAAAGGCCCAGTTTCAGTTGGGTGTTTTGATACAACTACCCAATTACAAACTGATGAAATATTAATAAATATTAATATCTCTGTGACACTATTATGACAACAAGAGCCACCATGAAGCCCACATTAAAACTACCAAATTTATCAAATGCAGTGGAAGCCATGTTAGTTGATGCAAATAAAAATCAATCATAACTTGGCAAGAAATGCTTATGGTTTTCTTGTTTGAACACAGAAATTATGTACAGGCTGCTTCGTGTAGAAAAACACACAATTAATATAATATGTGATATGACTCGTAACACAACAATCCACATTTGATTAAATTATCATTTTACTATTCTACTGTATGTCTTTATAAGTTAAATAGATCACCAGTTTAGTGGAAACATATTTCTTTAACAACATTTTTAGTTTTCTTGATCATTTCTAAAAGAAAAAATGAAGTAGGTTAGTAGGAAAACACAACACAACTGTTGAAACAAAACCATTAAAAACTACAATAGTTTAAAATGGCAATTTTAAGCAAATTTATTGAGAAACATTTTTAAACAAAGACAAGTACTATGTGTTTTTTTACAGTCAAGTCACATTGATGTGGAATTTCAACTTCTTCTTTTTGATTTAAAACTTATTTTGAATTATTTTTTCATTGACACTTTGATTTCATGCAGAACTTAAATTATTGGGTTCAACATCGGTGGCAGCACAGAGGTCAAAGACAAGTTTATGATTCTGTTGTTTGGATGTATTTTTTCCATCAATGTAAATGTGATTATCCATTTATTACAAAATATGCAGGATGCGCAAAAGTCATAGTTTTTTCAAAAGCAGAGTTTAACAGTTCCATTGTAACTCTCCTCTAATGTGCTAGAATCTACTAAACAGTCAGAAAGTGTGAAGAATCCTCTTTGGACTGCAGGACCACTTGGTGCAGAACATGGGATGTTAGAGAGCCGTTATCCCGATCTCATCTGGCAGATCTCTGTCAAGCTTTAAAATGACAAAGTGTTTTAAAGCCATTTATTATGAAGTCATTTGTTATGAAGTGTTATGATAGAATACTGACATGTAGTAAGAAATTAGTAGAATCATATAGCTAATATTATGACAAACCTTTCTTTAAGATAATAGAGCCACCTACACAACATGTAACAGAAGATTTTAATGAATATTTTTATGATCATGACAAGAAGAAAATGACTTACAATACAAAAACAAAAACAACAAATATTTGCATATGTGCTGAACCACATCCTATTTTCCAATAATTCTGGATTTCCTTTTGGTTTTCAATATTTTCTTCAGTGAAACTTTTATCTCTTGTGTCTGCAAAACATAAATAATTGGATTCAACATGGGTGGAAAAACAGAAGTAAGAGACGAGTTGATGATCCGGGCATTCGGGTGCATTCTTGAACTCATAGTAAATGTGATTATTATCGGGAGGAAGTAGATTACCACCAACGAGAGATGAGCTGTGCAGGTTTTAAAGGTTTTTGCTCTCTCATGAGCTGCAGCAACTTTAGACAAAACACAACCAATACAAATGTAACTGGACACAATGAATAAAAAAGGGAGCCATAGAAAAAGCACTGGTAATAAATTGCCATAGACTATATTAGGAAAATGGCTATTGCAAGAAAGTCTGTACAACTGACCATAGTCACAGAAATAGCTGTTAATGACCAAAGACTTGCAGAAGGAAAGTCTAGTAAGAAGACCAATTGCAATTAAAACACAAGTTATGACAAAAAGCCAAAAAAAGGTAATCATGGAAAACATCATCTTATGAGTAACCTTTACATGATAGTGCAAAGGATACATGATGGCCATCAGGCGATCGTAGCAGAGAGCAACCAGATTAAGAGCCTGCATTGAAAGGCAAGTGTAGCAGAAGAACAGGAATGTCATGCAGTCATTGTAGGGGACATAATAATGATTAAACAAAAATATATCAAGGACCTTTGGTACCAGAGCACAACTACCTAACAGGTCCACAAATGCCAGATTAAAAACTGCAACATACTTTGGAGCTCTGAGGTTCTGATCCAGACAGATTACAGCCATTACAGCCACGTTTCCCAGCACTGAAACAAAATAGATAAAAAAACAGAAAGGCGTAGTAATACTTCATGTTTGGTAAACCAAGAAATCCGCTGATGATGAAATAAGGAGGACGGATAATTGTGGTGTTCATTGCAAAAGCAGAGTCTAACAGTTCCATTGTAACTCTCCTCCAATGTGCTAGAATCTACTAAACAGTCAATAAAGTGTGAAGAATCCTCTTTGGACTGCAGGACCGCCTGGTGCAGAACATGAGATGTTAGAGAGCCGTTATCCCGATCTCATCTGGCAGATCTCTGTCAGGATTTTAAATGACGAAGTGGAGACTTTAGAGGAGCAGCGATTCTCGTCTCTCTTTATGTCTAATTCAGTTTGCCACAGTCTATTCCCATGTGTGTCCAAGACAAACCCACTTCACTCAGTGTAATAATGACAACCTTTTTATACAAGTTTGTGTGGTATGTATAATATTAACACAATTACAAAATTATTCAGATATAAAAAAATATATTTTTAATACTCTAATATGTGCAAGAAACCTGCTCTCATACTAAAATATTCCTTCAAACCAAACAATATTCTTATTTATGGTTTCATTTCTGATGAATTACCTTTGTCGCTTTAATACTCTGAGTTATTTATGTGTTTAGATATTTTGTATTTCCAGTTGATACATTATGTAACCCAGGTAAAAAAAAAAAAAAGAAAAAACAGAAACGCATGTAAAAATTTAATTATGTTACTTTAATGTCTTTTTTCCACAACATTAAAAAATATAAATAGATTTTATCTTTTATTTTACTCATAAATATATATCAAAAACTTCTAAAAAATCTTTAAAAACTGTGAAATAGGCCTTTTGTTATTGTTTTTAATGATGGATTGGGCAACCAATGGCTGGCGTGGTCTGTTATTACATCAGCCAATGGGGTTGATTGTCCCGCCCCTTTAACTACTGTGCTAAGATTCTGCTCAGAACGCGTCAGACATGGTTGAGAACTCACAGCTGATCGTCGTTTCCGTTAAAGCCTGAAAGAGCTTCTAAAATCTGGACAACTGGTAAGAAAAACAATATTAGTATAATTTCGCAAAATATATAATTGAAAATAGTAAATTCGTTTTTGTTTTTTTTTTTTATCTCTGAAAGTTTTCTTTGAGAACAGCTGAGACCGGAAAACAAAATTCCCGTTAGCGTCATACACCATCAGAGCATCGGTGAGTGACCGCACGCGCTCGGCAGTTGGCTCAATAAATTGGTTGAAAATTTGCAAAAATACGTAATATCTGATCAAATTTCATAAAAATAAAATTGTATAATAAGATTTTGTATTATTATTGTTGTGTATATTATATTTTTTGTGTAGTTGTACTTATTTTTCTTTTAGTACATGTCTTAATAATTCAACGGTTCTATTTCAGTTAAGTGCTTTTCCGTTGCCATTACAAGAAATTTATAGTGTTGTAGATACTGGCACTTTTAGATTGAAATATATTATTATTATTGTTATTATTATATTATTTTTCTTTACCACATATTAAGCTAATTTCTTTAGTTTTACTGATGTGTAGGTAACATTGTATTCTGATAAACTGACGATTGTTGTACAGCTTGAAAAGAAAATCTTCAGCAATGATGGAAGATCTCTGAATTATAACATAATTTATTGATACATAGAATTTATTGATATTGGCATCATATTCTAAGATGTTTTACTTTGGCCTTGTTCCAGGTCAAGTTTTTTTTTCCCCATGTTACGGTGCACTTTTGGCCTGGAGTGCCCAGAGACCCCAAGACCCGCTTCTTCTGAATTTTGATGGCGGGCCCCAGCCCAGAGAACCCAGCGATATGGTAGATAGTGGCCCGACTGGTCACTATCCTTGAAATACTGAAGAGAATTGACTGAAACATTGGAAAAGACTAGACAAACACTGAATTGACTGACACATTGAAAAGACTGTTATTTATTTTATTTTATTTTCTGTTTTAAAAAAAGAAAACGCACAATTTTGTTTCAATTGTGCATGTGGATCCACAATTGTTTATATTATTAAATTTTACTCTTTGCTATTGACACTTTGTACACTCCTTTGTTGTTTTTCAGACCTATGCTCCCGAGAATTGAGAATCTTTTGATCAGGCCCAACTTTTTTGGGCCTTTTTAATAGTAGTATTAGTCAGAGAAGTAAATTGATTCACCTGCCATTTACTATCATCAGGTGAATTTAAAGTAACTTTTCTTGTGGGTTACAATTACAACTTGTTTTCTCTATTTTAACCCTCAATCTTCATACTTTTGTAATTTTACGCAATATTTTTGTATTTTTAAATGTGTGTACACAAGACTCAAAAATATTTTTCATTACTGTCTCGGTAACCATTATATTCTTTGACTTTCAGGTCAGATGTTTTAAAATCACAACTTACAAAAATAAACTCTCATTTTGTTCATCAAATAGTCCTTTATTATAAATGATTTGAATGACATTTACCAGTGACTCATTGAACATTTGGATAAATATGACATTAGATGTTCAGAGCAGAAATATTAACACGGGTGAGTTACTTTAATACCATAGAAAAATTGAAAAATAAACATCACAGTGAAGCAATTTTTATATTTTTGAGGAAAGAAAATAAATTCATAGAGGACCAATTTAACTCGATGGTTTAAATTTACAACCTAGGTTTTTAACTTAGGCTTCAATTTTTTATTCAGCACCTTTCTCTCAATATAATATAGTATGTCTTTAATCGTCTCTCTCTCTCTTTTGTCATATTCTGTTATTACTGGAAAATCCAGTCACTTCAGTGTTAATGAAGAAAAAAAATGTTCCAATTCACAAGTACTGGAACATTTTTATTGCAGTCTTGTGATTTTTCAGATTGTGACACAATGCTTCAGCAGCTCTGACTGGTTTTTTTATTATTTTTTTTAACCTATTCCTTTCATATAGTCCTTGAATTTCAAAGAGGAGTATTATGTAAAATCAAAATGTTGTTCACTCATTGAAAACATATGTGGAGTGTTGCTTTGATACATTCATGCATGTTTGAGAAATCCTTGAATTTCCTGTGGCAGCCATACAGGAGTGCCTTCTCTGGATTTATTGGATTTATCCAAAGTAAATCCAATTAGCAGAGCAATAAAACTGACTTCATGCATTAGGCTTCATAAGTATTTAAGTCTTTCTGAACTGTAGCTACTGACACAAAAAACTGACACAACCTGACATAAAAATAATTTAAAAAAACACAATAAAGCATAATATAAACTAGATAGGCCTTAGGTGTTGTAGATTCTCCTTGTTTTACATATTTTTCTAAATTCTATGCAGTATCTAATATATCATCACAGCATAATATATTTAATATATAATATCTTTGTTTTTGATATCAAGACAGATGTTAGACTCCATGAGTTTTTCTTGTTTTTTGGGGGGTGGTTTTGTTTTCTCACACCATTTACTTCATTTAAACCATCTTAATGTCATCATTTTATATCAAAATACTCTCACTTTTCCTATAAAGAAGTTATTTTTTTTATTTTCAATCAGCACGATTTTAGTTCAAGTGAAAATAATTAAGTATCTCTAATCTTCCTCAATATTTGTTATGATAGAATACTGACATGTAGTAAGAAATTAGTAGAATAATATATCTAATATCATGACAAACCTTTCTTTAAGATAATAGAGCCACCTACACAACATGTAACAGAAGATTTTAATGAATATTTTTATGGTCATGACAAGAAGAAAATGACTTACAATACAAAAACAAAAACAACAAATATTTGCATATGTGCTGAACCACATCTTATTTTCCAGTAATTCTGGATTTGCTTTTGGTTTTCAATATTTTCTTCAGCGAAACTTTTATCTCTTGTGTCTGCAAAACATAAATAATTGGATTCAACATGGGTGGAAAAACAGAAGTAAGAGACAAGTTGATGATCCGGGCATTCGGATGTATACTCGAATTCATAGTAAATGTAATTAATATCGGGAGGAAGTAGATTACCACCAACGAGAGATGAGCTGTGCAGGTTTTAAAGGTTTTTGCTCTCTCATGAGCTGCAGCAACTTTAGACAAAACACAACCAATACAAATGTAACTGGACACAATGAATAAAAAAGGGAGCCATAGATGAAGCACTGGTAATAAATTGCCATAGACTATATTAGGAAAATGGCTATTGCAAGAAAGTCTAAATATCTGGCCATGGTCACAAAAATAGCTGTTAACGACCAAAGACTTGCAGAAGGAAAGTCTAGTAAGAAGACCAATTGCAATTAAAACACAAGTTATGACAAAAAGCCAAAAAAATGTAATCATGGAAAACATAATCTTATAAGTAACCTTTACATGATAGTGCAGAGGATACATGATGGCCATCAGGCGGTCGTAGCAGAGAGCAACCAGATTAAGAGCCTGCATTGAAAGGCAAGTGTAGCAGAAGAACAGGAATGTCAAGCAGTCATTGTAGGGGACATAATAATGATGAAACAAAAAGATATCCATGACCTTTGGTACCAGAGCACAACTACCTAACAGGTCCACAAATGCAAGATTAAAAACTGCAACATACTTTGGAGCTCTGAGGTTCTGATCCAGACAGATTACAGCCATTACAGCCACGTTTCCCATCACTGAAACAAAATAGACAAAAAACAGAAAGACGTAGTAATACTTCATGTTTGGTAAACCAAGAAATCCGCTGATGATGAAATAAGGAGGACGGATAAATGTGGTGTTCATTGCAAAAGCAGAGTCTAACAGTTCCATTGTAACTCTCCTCCAATGTGCTAGAATCTACTAAACAGTCAGAAAGTGTTAAGAATCCTCTTTGGACTGCAGGACCGCCTGGTGCAGAACATGAGATGTTAGAGAGCCGTTATCCCGATCTCATCTGGCAGATCTCTGTCAGGATTTTAAATGACGAAGTGGAGACTTTAGAGGAGCAGCGATTCTCGTCTCTCTTTATGTCTTATTCAGTTTGCCACAGTCTATTCCCATGTGTGTCCAAGACAAACCCACTTCACTCAGTGTAATAATGATAACCTTTTTATACAAGTTTGTGTGGTATGTATAATATTAACATGATTACAAAATGATTCAGATATAAAAAAAAATATTTTTAATACTCTAATATGTGCAAGAAACCTGCTCTCATACTAAAATATTCCTACAAAACCAAACAATATTCTTATTTATGGTTTCATTTCTGATTAATTACCTTTGTCGCTTTAATACTCTGAGTTATTTATGTGTTTATATATTTTTTATTTCCAGTTGATACATTACAACTTGTCTTCTCTATTTTAACCTTCAATCTTCTTCATACTTTTGTAATTTTACGCAATATTTTTGTATTTTTAAATGTGTGTACATGAGACTCAAAAATATTTTTCATTACTGTCTCGGTAGCTTTTATATTCTTCGACTTTCAGGTCAGATGTTTTAAAATAACAGCTTACAAATATAAACTCTCATTTTGTTCATCAAATAGTCCTTTATTATAAATGATTTGAATGACATTTACCAGTGACTCATTGAACATTTGGATAAATATGACATTAGATGTTGAGAGCAGAAATAGTAACACGGGTGAGTTACTTTAATACCGTAGACAAACTGAAAAATAAATATCGCAGTGAAGCAATTTTTATATTTTTGAGGAAAGAAAATAAATTCATAGAGGACCAATTTAACTCGATGGTTTAAATTTACAACCTAGGTTTTTAACTTAGGCTTCAATTTTTTATTCAGCACCTTTCTCTTAATATAATATAGTATGTCTTTAATCCTCTCTCTCTTTTGTCAGTTTCTGTTATTACTGGAAAATCCAGTCACTTCACTGTTAATGAAGAAAAAAAAAGTCCTAATTCACAAGTACTGGAACATTTTTAGCGGGCTGCACAGTGGTGCAGTTGGTAGCACTGTTGCCTTGCAGCAAGAAGGTTCTGGGTTCAATTCCTGGCCCGGGGTCTTTCTGCACAGAGTTTGCATGTTCTCCCTGTGCATGCGTGGGTTCTTTCCAGGTACTCCAGCTTCCTCCCACAGTCTGAAAACATGACTGTCAGGTTAATTGGTCTTTCCAAATTCTCCCTAGGTGTGGTTCAAGGGTGAAGGAAAATGGATGGATGGAGCAGTCTTGTGATTTTTCAGATTGTGACACAATGCTTCAGCAGCTCTGACTGGTTTTTTTATTTTTTTTTTTTTTTTTTTTACCTATTCCTTTCATATAGTCCTTGAATTTCAAAGAGGAGTATTATGTAAAATCAAAATGTTGTTCACTCATTGAAAACATATGTGGAGTGTTGCTTTGATACATTCATGCATGTTTGAGAAATCCTTGAATTTCCTGTGGCAGCCATACAGGAGTGCCTTCTCTGGATTTATTGGATTTATCCAAAGTAAATCCAATTAGCAGAGCAATAAAACTGACTTCATGCATTAGGCTTCATAAGTATTTAAGTCTTTCTGAACTGTAGCTAGTGACACAAAAAACTGACACAACTTGACACAAAAATAACAAATAAACCCAATAAGCATAATATAAACTAGATAGGCCTTAGGTGTTGTAAATTCTCCTTATTTTATGTATTTTTCTTCACTCTCTGCAGTTTTTAATATGTTATCACAGCATAATATATTAGGTCTTTGTTTTTAAAGACAAATGTTAGACTCCACGAGTTTTTCTCTAATCTTCCTCAATATTTGTTATGATAGAATACTGACATGTAGTAAGAAATTAGTAGAATAATATATCTAATATCATGACAAACCTTTCTTTAAGATAATAGAGCCATCTACACAACATGTAACAGAAGATTTTAATGAATATTTTTATGATCATGACAAGAAGAAAATGACTTACAATACGAAAACAAAAACAACAAATGTTTGCATATGTGCTGAACCACATCTTATTTTCCAGTAATTCTGGATTTCCTTTTGGTTTTTAATATTTTCTTCAGTGAAACTTTTATCTCTTGTGTCTGCAAAACATAAATAATTGGATTCAACATGGGTGGAAAAACAGAAGTAAGAGACAAGTTGATTATCCGAGCATTCGGGTGCATTCTCGAACTCATAGTAAATGTGATTATTATCGGGAGGAAGTAGATTACCACCAACGAGAGATGAGCTGTGCAGGTTTTAAAGGTTTTTGCTCTCTCATGAGCTGCAGCAACTTTAGACAAAACACAACCAATACAAATGTAACTGGACACAATGAATAAAAAAGGGAGCCATAGAAAAAGCACTGGTAATAAATTGCCAATGACTGAATTAGGAAAATTGTTATTGCAAGCAAGTTTATACAACTGGCCATGGTCACAGAAATAGCTGTTAATGACCAATGACTTGCAGAAGGAAAGTCTAGTAAGAAGACCAATTGCAATTAAAATACAAGTTATGACAAAAAGCCAAAAAAAGGTAATCATGGAAAACATCATCTTATGAGTAACCTTTACATGATAGTGCAGAGGATACATGATGGCCATCAAGCGATCGTAGCAGAGAGCAACCAGATTAAGAGCCTGCATTGAAAGGCAAGTGTAGCAGAAGAACAGGAATGTCAAGCAGTCATTGTAGGGGACATAATAATGATGAAACAAAAAGATATCCATGACCTTTGGTACCAGAGCACAACTACCTAACAGGTCCACAAATGCAAGATTAAAAACTGCAACATACTTTGGAGCTCTGAGGTTCTGATCCAGACAGATTACAGCCATTACAGCCACGTTTCCCATCACTGAAACAAAATAGATAAAAAACAGAAAGACATAGTAATACTTCATGTTTGGTAAACCAAGAAATCCGCTGATGATGAAATAAGGAGGACGGATAAATGTGGTGTTCATTCCAAAAGCAGAGTTGAAAAGGTCCATTTTAAATATGGAGGCGATACTTTTGTGCAAGTTCTGTCAGAGCAGTCAACAGCGCTGCAGACGTCAGCAGTTACTTGTTCAGATTTGACTTAGTTCATGGTGTTCTAACAACTGTTGAGGGTTTTTATTCTAGGTGTTTTTCATGTCCCAATCCCTCCAGAGTATTTGAGGTAAACACAACAAACACAAGCTTCAATCAAACTGAAAAGTTTGATGTTGTGAAAGTTTCCTCTGCAGCTTGTGTGTAACTTTCCGAAGCTCCACATCTGTTTACATAAATAATTTCATAAATAATTTCTACCAGTTTTACTAAGAATCCTGTATTTTCTTTTTTATATACATATATCTATATATATGTATAATTTAGTTACTATTGCTGGATTTTGTGATAATACTGATTAAATTTAAAATATATTTTCTATTTTCTTTCTGTTCCTTCATTCCAGTTTCCTCACTGTTTTCTTTGAGTTTTAGCAACTTACCGACTTGATCTACATATATTTCATGCATCATGGACAACCTGACCAGCTGTGTCAATTTTTGCAATGAAGATTGTATTTTGCTATATTGTTCAGCTCCTTTACTTGTTTTTATCCATCCTATATTTTTAGTTAGTAGCTTCACATGTTTTACTGTTCTGATACATTTATCAGAAGAGAAAGATTTTTGCATTCTGTAAATTAAGTCTTATTATTAGACCTGATACTGACATCATTCTGGGATTACATTTCGGGTGGAGGCCACATCTAAATGCAAGATCTTATGTACTAACTTTTTAAGAAACATTTTGTCCGTAATAAAGAAACGCAAGACAGAAACAATTTGCTAAAGGATTTTCAAATATTCTTTAATTTATGTTTTTGAGACCACGAACATTGAGCCATGAAAATTAAAATACACATTTAGACTAACATGTTTTGAATCCTTATATAGTCTATTGATATGGATGATATAATCAAGTCCAAAATTATTGGCAGATTTAAATTTTACATTATTTTATTTTACAAAAGGAGATAGGATTTTAAAAAAAACATAATATACTAAGGATAATAAACATAAAAAAAGATTAAGAGCATGCATATATGTATAATCTTTGATTACAATACTTTTTCCTAATCCACTTTTTCAGAAGCCAAGTCTACTAACAAAATCCCCGAGGATTAGGTTAATATATATTCCATCGAATCATTGGTTGCTTCTTTTCTTCAAAAACAGTAGAAACTTTCCTCCTCAACACTTAGATGGTTTAATGCTACCAAAATATTTACAGTTTTATGGTTCTGTTCTTGCAAATCTTTTCTGGCCATTTATCAGACACACTTTGCTTGTATGACGTTGGCAAGCTTTAGTAGAGTACAATGCACTATTGCATAAAACCCTTCTGAAGTTTTTAGAGCTTTGATACATGGTGCATTAAGCATTAAGTAGTCATCAGAAAACGGATACGCTGTATGATAGACATGGTCAACAATAATATTCAGGCAGGGCCATTGAGATGAGGTTTAACTAATTCTACGGTGCCTCAAGAGTGCCAAAAAACCAAACCGAAACATAACAAATTGTGTTTGGATAAACTCTCTTTTTATTTGTCTCGCATGCAATCATAATAAAATGTTCAGGAAAACATGACATAATAATGTAAATATGGAAGAGCCTGGATCTCACTTAGCTATAACTTTGTCACGTTGTGTAAATTTTAGTATTCTTTTAATTGATATTCGAATTTCTTGTGTATATAAAACATAAACAATTGGGTTCAACATGGGTGGGAATACTGAGGTCAAAGACAGGTTAATAATCCTGGCATTTGGGTGTATCTCTGAACCTATGGTAAAAGTGATCAATATTGGGATGAAATAGATTGCCACTAATGAAAGATGACCTGTGCAGGTTTTTAGTGCCTTTGTTCTTTCTTTAACTACAGCCACTTTAAATAAAGCAAAGGCAATGCAAATATAGCTGGATAAGATGAAAATCATGGGAAGCCAAAGAATAAAAATTGGCAAAAGAAAACTAATGACTATATTGGGAAAATTGTCATTGCATGCAAGCTCAAACATCAGGCCATGGTCGCAGAAATAGCTGTTAATAACAACAGACCTGCAGAAGGAAAGTCTAGTAAGAAGACCAACTGCAGTGAGATCAGCTATTATTGCAAACAACCAGAAAGATGCAATCACGGAAAACATAATCTTATGAGTAACCTTTACATGATAGTGCAGAGGATACATGATGGCCATCAGGCGATCGTAGCAGAGAGCAACCAGATTAAGAGCCTGCATTGAAAGGCAAGTGTAGCAGAAGAACATGAACGTCATGCAGTCATTGTAGGGGACATAATAATGATTAAACAAAAAGATATCAAGGACCTTCGGTACCAGAGCACAACTACCTAAGAGGTCCACAAATGCAAGGTTAAAAACTGCGACATACTTTGGAGTTCTGAGATTATAATCCAGACAGATTACAGTCATTACAGCCATGTTTGCAAGCACTGAAATTATAAAAACAAAAAAGAGAAAGACGTAGTAATACTTCATATAAGGTAAGCCAATAAATCCACTTATTATAAAATAGGCAGGGTGCACAAAAGATACATTCTTTCCGAAAGCAGAGTTAAAAAGCTCCATTGTAAGGATGTTGTTACACCTGATGTGTCCCAGTTCTGTCACTACAGGTAGCAGACCAGACACTGGCCTTCCTCTGCCATCTGCTGCAGAGCTCTGAGAGGTTTTAACTGTCCAGGCCTTGTTTTTCTCTGTTTGGTCCCTGGAGTGCAAATATATTCAAATGCAGGTTGTAGGCTTTTTGATGTTGGATTTGTTCTCATAATACTTGAAGAAACGCATCTTTTGCCACTTCTTTCTGAAACATGTATAAAATCCTTTCTACTTTTCCTCCTTTCCAGTCACACAGACCTTTGGCTGCAGAGTTGTAAACACATGGACAAGTACTACAGAGCCAGTTTGCTTACACTGAAGAGCGGAGATCAGAAAAATCCTGGAAAAACAAACAACCTCAACAGTCGGAAAAATAAAAGCTTTTCCTTACTGAGCATCACATAAATTGTTGTATGGAGTTTGAAGTAGGATATGAACCCCCTCTTCCTGTTTAGAACATCACCACCACTCAGGGGCGCCGCCAGGAATCTTAGGCCCCCTGACAAAAAAATTAAATTTTACTGCTAAATACAATCTTCAAAAATACAATATTAATTTTGTAATTGACAGGGCCCCAATTTTTTTTTTTAATTTCTTAGAACAAAAAATAAATAAATAAACTGTGGAGGGCCCCCTGTTGGTCAGGGGCCGTTAGAATGTCATAACTTTTCAGCACCCCTGCCTCCACTAACAGTCTTTGCACTTTTGCCATGTTGTCCATTGAAAATCAGTTGACCAGAAAGACTTGATCAATCATTTTATTATGAAAATTACTCAGCTTTTGAGCCATGGAGAGTTAGACTGAGCAAGAACCAGAAAGCTGATAGGAAAAGTTTATGTTTCCGCAAGATATTTGTGATTGTCTTGCTCATAAATCTGCTATAAATCATGGAGTACTTTTTTGTTTCTCTTTTGCTTTTCTCTTATTTGTATTTCCTCTAACTTGTGTAAAGCACTTTGAATTGCCTTGTTGCTAAAAAAATGTGCTGTATAAATAAGCTTACCTTATTTTCACTACTCTGAGATGATATTTAATTTGATAATAAAAGTATGCATACAATTTTACAAATGTTATATAGTAGTTATAAATATGAACTTAAGTGTTTTGTTTTTTGTATTTCAAAAATTTTAAAATTATATTTCATTTGGAATTTCTTTAATTAAAAGTAGAGTAAGTTTTGGCCATTAGCACATTTTTACAAGTCTGCTTTTAATCTTGATTAAAATAATAAATGTTGTGCTTTTTGTATTGTTGTGATAGTACTAGTATGGGTCAAAGGAAGAAACACAGTTACAAGCCTTTAAAGTTGATAATGTAAAGATTTTGATGGGTCAGATAGATTTTAAAGATGTTGTGACAGCAGAAGTCATGGTGGTTGACATTTGTGATGGTGCCAGAGACATGATGAAAGGTCAAAGGACACTACTTTAATTCTTTCATTTTTTTTTTAACTTCAAAACATTTTTATTGTTATAATGGTCACATATTATTTACACAGCCCTTTATGCTTTTTTTTAAGATCACATTGACCACTGAAGGCCAGCTACTGTAAAAAATAACCTCTCTAATGAATAATCTAATGTTATTTTTAGGCGCTGTCAGTATGCCTTTGCAGACAAAATTTTTTTAATTATCTATCTTATACATTTAAGTCCAACATTCCCAACATTTTATTATCATATTTTTTTTATTTCAGAGTTAGACATTGTGTATCTGCTTAAAATTGAAAGAAAACCTGTTTGTGTTTGCTCTGCTCAGTTTTTATGCTCACTGCTTTCATTCCAGTCATACAATTTGGCTGCTGGATAGATTAAACATCTTCATCCAATTTTTTTACTGCCTTGTTTTCTTTATGAGCTTGTTCAAAGCTTGTTTTATTTCCTGTGTCTGAAAAACATAAATGATGGGATTCAGCATCGGTGGAATTATAGTAGTCAGCGACAGGTTTATGATCCTGGCATTAGGATGCATTTTGCTTCCAATTCCAAAAACAAGAGTAATGGGAAGAAAATAAATGGTCACTAATGAAAGATGTCCTGTGCAAGTCTTAAAAGCCTTTCTTCGTTCCTGCACTGTTGAAATTTTTGACAAAGCATAAACAATACAGCAGTAAGTTGCTAGGATAAATGCTAGAGGAATCCAAACCATGATAACTGGAAACAAAATACCAATTACACGGCTGGGGGAAACATCATTACAGCCAAGTCTGTACACAGGGCCATGGTCACAGAAGTAGCTGTTAATAACCACAGACTTACAGAATGACAATCTTGTGATGAAGCCAACAACAATGAGGATAAGAGTGATGGCACAAATCCACAAAAAAACGATCAAATTGATCATAAACCTTTGGGTCACTTTCACCTGGTAGTGCAGAGGGTACATGATAGCCATCAGTCTATCATAAGACAGTGCAACCAGGTTAAAACATTGCATTGAAAGGAGTGTGAAGCCAAAAAACATAAAGGTCAAGCATTCATTGTATGAAATGTAGCGATGATTAAACAGGAACATGTCAATGATTTTTGGTAAAAAAGCTGTACTGCTTAAGATGTCAGTTAGAGCGAGACTGAAAACTGCAACATATTTCGGACCTTTCAGAGTATGATCCACAATTATGAGAGTCAGCACAGTTCCATTTCCTACCACTGAAAGAACATAAACAAACAACAGAAAGAGAAAGTAGAAGTTCACATTAGGAATGCCAATAAAACCTACTATAATAAAATATGCAGGACGGACAAACGTGATGTTTTCCTCCAGAGCTGGATTGAAAAGTTCCATCTACTTGCTTCACTGCTCACAAGTCTTTTCTACTTCAACAAGCTTTGTTCAGAGGAGAGCAACTGACTGGGAAACATTGCTTCTCTTTTCTGACTTATAAGAGTGAAGGTTTGTTCCCTTGAGTCAACTTTAAGGAGCTCAAAGTTTGGTTACTGGGAGTGGAAACATGTTTGTTGTAGAAACCAAGCACATACGCAGACTTGAAACTTTTTAAATCAAATTACTGGTAGTGAGTTGATACTTGAGACAGATTAGACTGACCTCTGTCTCCAATCAGATAAATTTAGTAAGTGTATTCATTCTCATCTGTTTTAACTTATAAAACATTAGGCATTATAAATTGTTGCTAGATTATAGAATCAACTTCCTTCACATTTAAATTGATTTAGTCTTAGCAAGCGCTCTTGTTTCAATTACTGGCACACCTTTGACCCAGTCCCTAAAATTGGTCTCAGCATCTCAATGTAAATCACCAAAGGGAGGTTGAGTCTTAAAATGATCTTCAGAAATCAAGTTCAGTTCAGAAATATTTTATAACAGTTGCAGAAAAAAATTAACAAATTTGATCAAATTTTGACACCGTTGTTAAAATTATTTGAAGTAATTACTATCAATTAATAGTAATTAATTGTTAATTAATTTGCCAACAGGCAAATTAATTAATTAACAGTCTATTAGAGCTAGAAAATGAAAATTCAGTTGAAAATTGTACATGATTGTCAATATCAATGCTTTTAGAGCAATAAAACACCATAAAAACATAGATGTACTGTTTGTTAATATTAATGTTAATGTAATGTTAATCCAACATGAAATTCTGTAAATGTGTCCAGTAAACAAACAAAGACAATTTTATTATTCAGGTATTTTATTTTATACCTGCAGTTAGAGTAAATGAGGTTTTCTTCTAACAGCGGATTATTTTATAAATTTGAATTTCATTTTAAGCAAATCTTTGTTGAACTATAAAAAATTTTATTAAATGCTTTGCATAGACATTGAAAGACAAGAGGAATTTAACAGAAAATCCAGTCAGGAACTAGAAAGAAACTAGAAATTGTTTATTAATATCAAAACAGAAGTTAGCATTCAGAGACAACTGAGCTAAAAAGATTACATAATTCAGAACAAATACTAAAATCAAGCCTCTGTCCTCTTTTTATGCAAAAATAAAAGATATATGTCAACATACTTCTGTTATTTGAAAAAGAAAACAGGCCTCAAAAATATTTATTTCACCATAATTTCAGATTTATTCCTACCTTTTAGTATTCGTTTAATAGATAATCTTATTTCTTGTGTATTTAAAACATAAATGACTGGGTTTAACAGTGGAGGAATAACAGAGGTCAAAGACAGGTTAATGATCCTGGCATTTGGATGGATGCCAGAACCCATCATAAATGTGATCAATATGGAAAAGAAGTAGATGACCACCAATGAGAGATGAGCTGTGCAGGTTCTAAGCTCATCCTTTCCTGAGCTGCAACCACCTGAGCTAAAGTATATCCAATACATATGTAACTGGAAAATATTATAATAAGAGGCATCCAAAGAAATAGAAATGGAAGGAATTGTGAGATCACAAAATTAGGAAAATTGTCATTGCATGCCAGCTTGTAGATTTGACCATGGTCACAGAAATAGCTGTTAATGACCAAAGACTTGCAGAAGGAAAGTCTTGTAAGAAGACCAATTGCAATTAAAACACAAGTTATTGGAAAAAGCCAAAAAAAAATGTAATCATGGAAAACATAATCTTATGAGTAACCTTTACATGATAGTGCAGAGGATACATGATGGCAACCAGTCGGTCGTAGCAGAGAGCAACCAGATTAAGAGTCTGCATTGAAAGGCAAGTGTAGCAGAAGAACAGGAATGTCAAGCAGTCATTGTAGGGGACATAATAATGATGAAACAAAAATATATCAAGGACCTTTGGTACCAGAGCACAACTACCTAACAGGTCCACAAATGCGAGATTAAAAACTGCAACGTACTTTGGAGCTCTGAGGTTCTGATCCAGACAGATTACAGCCATTACAGCCACGTTTCCCATCACTGAAACAAAATAGACAAAAAACAGAAAGACGTAGTAATACTTCATATTAGGTAAGCCAATAAATCCACTTATTATAAAATAAGCAGGTTGGATAAATGTGTTATTTTTTACAAAAAAAGGATTAAATGAATCCATTGTCAGATTATTGTCATGCCTTGTTGTTGCAAAGCGAGTCGTATCTGTGCTGTCAGCATCTGCTTTTCATATCTGCTTTATGTTTGTCTCTGATTCCCTGAGTGTTGCTTTTCCAAACACTGTATGAAAACTCTTGAGCAACGGTGCAAAATATTTGAGTTCATCTGTCTAAAACTGACTTCTGTGGTTTTAACTTGATCAATTTTAACTTGATCCACTTAATTACTTTTCATTTCTAAACTAAACAAAAAAGAGTGCAAGAGATGCTGTAATTTAGAAAACAACTGAAGTAAAAGTTGCAAGTCCTCAGAGAATTAAAAAAAAAACCTCAACCTGCTTTGAAACGTTGCACTTTGCGGTGGCCTATCAAGTTGAATGGGAATTCCCAAGCAGTTGAAAATGCATGATAGATATGCAGCCTAATTACTGGCAGATCGTGCATTCATAAGACCGAATCACACACATATTCCAACTTTCAAAATAAATAGCAACATTGTAAAAAAAAAAAAAAAGAAAGAAATCACTTCTGAAACAGAACTGCTTGTGAAGCATTTGTTGTTTTCTTGAATTTTTTTAATTCAGGCAAAATTGTTGAAGCCACTAATTGGAAAACTGGTACCGAAAGCTAACATAGAGGGAATGCTCAACCAAAACAAAAACATAAATCTGAATAAAATAAAATAAAATCTGCTAGTTGCCACATTTTTATCACATTTTAAGGACATTTTACCCTATTATAAACCGTTCCTCCTTTTAAATGTTTTTCTTAAACAGGTGTATTGTAGGGAAGTCATGAAAAGTTGTAATCAAGTTTTTTTCTCAATATATCAAGGTATTTACATATGTTATCAGATAAGGATAACCGTTTGCTCAAGATAATAAGATCATTTCTCCCATTATCTTAAAAAGACATTAATTGTTTGATGATTATTTTTTTTGAATGCTCATGAGAAAGAGTTGGGCCAAAAAGCAAACATCTCAATATACTCATACGTTTATGTTTCAAGCTTTACTTATTGTCATGAGATATGAATGACGTTGGGTTGGATATTGTTTCCCATTTAGTAAATTAAATCATCATTTGATAACAATTCTTTTGTATTTATTCAGGTTGTTTTGTCTGGTATTGTATTTTATGATCAAAAACAGAAGAAATCTGTAAGGAAGCAAATCGTTTTTCTGTGTACTTGACTTTGTGATGGTTTCTCACGTAAAATCCTGAGAAAATACAATGAAGACTGCTTGTAACATGATAAAATGTAGAAAAGTTTCATGGATAAGACACATTGCAACGCAGTATAAATAAGTTTATTCTTGCAAAGTTGCTGTAACTCCATAGTTGATATGTTCTTTAGTCCCTGGATGAAACTCAGCCTGTGGAGAGGGTTAATGAGTTGTTTTGTTGTTATTGCTTCTGCAGGGTGATGACACATCCTGAGGTAAACACAGTTTCCCTAACTGCACATGAAAGCCAAGGGAGAGATGGACTCACGTTATCTAACTTATCCAACAACAACAATTACTGCATTGCCCTGTGAAACAAGTAACTTTATTCCCTGAATATTTGCTGTTGGTGTGCCGTTAAAATGAAAGTCTAAGAAGAATAGCGTCAAAATCTCAAACTTTAGAAGATAAAAATTACAAGTTCTGGTTTAAATATCCTCAACATGCTCAGGATTGAACACGACCACAAATAATAAAGCAGTTTATGCCCTTGCTCAACAAAATCCCTGTTTCATTCATTTAATAAGATAAAAGCATCTTATCACGTTTGATCTTGTGTTTTCCTGAGACTCAGACATCCACTTAATGGTTTGAAAAGCTGGAGGTCAAAGCTACGATTAATGAACCCTGAACGGCTGCTACACATGCGGTCATCATTCTTATTAGTCCCGTCGGACCGCTTCTCTTGTGCCTGTAACAGTATCCAAACTGATCTCAAGTGACTATTAGAGCTTCCAAGGTCAATCTGGTGCATCATGTCCCCTTAAAAAGAGATGTGCTATAATGCCACTGTTGCTTAATGAATGAATTGATTGATGAAATTCCTTCATCGGGTAGAGAATAAATGTTTTTCATCTAGTGAAATCGATAAAAGAAACAAACTGATTCAATAAGAGGGGAATGAGAACATTGTTCAAAACTTCTCCTTCTGTTTGCGGTTTGGTCCGGCTGAAATCCAGTTCAATGGGAGAAATCGCAGACAGAGCAGTGAAAGAAAATGAGAATCAAGCTGAATTGTGTAGGATGACAATGGCCAGGCTAAATTTATGGGTATTGTTTTCAACTGTTTAGTAAAATTTAGGTGCAAAAATCTTTCTTTAATGTTATAATATTAAATTATTTGGTAAGATTTGAAAATATAGTTCAAACAATGCTTCGAGTTTAGAAACACGACTTTTACTTTTTAACTTTTCTCAGTTTGTCTCTTATTTTTTGTCTTTTTATATGTATTTATACTTGCTGTAACATTAATTGCCCATTTAGGACTTGAATAAATCTGAATCTGAATCTATAGAAGGAGAATATTTTATCAGCAAGTTTTATAAAGGCCAAGTGGCTGAAGAGCCAAAGGCGGCCCGATGAAATTGCATGTCGCTCAGTGTGTCAAGCTGGTGTCACATCCACAGGGATTTTCTATTAGGTTATTATTGAAAATTAATACAATTCCCTCCCCAGGTACAGTATGAGTATTTATCCCACAGGACATTCACTTCAAGGAATAAAGGAAAAGGACAAATTATTTTAACAAAGGAACATAAGAATGTGGAAATCAAGCTTATTGAAAAGATGAAGTCTTGGTTATCCACCAAATTTGATTTGCTTTTGTTATTTTTCTGTAATTGAATTGTTTAATTAGATTTAAAAATATTTAACAACTGTGACTTTATAAAAATTTCCAAACACAAATTAGGTTAGCTTCATGTCATGCTAGAGCCCAGAACAAAATTGTTTTGTTAAAGAAAATTAACAAATACTGTCTTATATTCTGGATGGTCTGGATTATTAGAGATGTTCTGAAAAAGATACAAAAAATTTTTGTCTGGACTTTCCAACTTTGTGGAATCAAAGAAAGGGAGTCATTGCAGCTTTTAGAGGTAACTTTTTGTTACTTTGCATGATCACTTATTTGAATTTTCCTAATCAGTGACACTTTTTTTCTGTCGCACCATCATGAAACAGTGACTTCTCATTTGGCCTCAAGAGAATGCTGATGTTTTTTTCCTCTTCCCACAAGCCTCTTTCTTTCTCAAAGGACTGGAGTCTTACTTAAACTTGTTATGATAAACTTACTAATTGATCCTGGGAGGATTTGAGTAAACATCTGCTACTTCCTTCCTGTTCTGAGGTGAAAAACAGAAATCCATCCATCCATTGTCGATACCTGATCGACCTTGCGGGTTTGCCTGGGGAGCTTTCCTCATAGCTGTAATAATTGCATCTTTGGTCTTTGAGCTGCTCACTTGGGACTTGAAAGTAGTGATCAGAAGATGCTGGGCTAAAGCAACTCAGTTTGGGTCATTTTAGCTTTGAGTCAAACATGGAGTGTCCTGTTGATTAGACCCAGCAGGCTGAGTTGGTTTTTAAACCAACAAATGGGTAAAAGGGTAATAAATAGTTGATGTCTGTTCACAAGAATTGGATTACAGATTAGTAAATAAATGGTATTGTGATGAAAATGGTTTAGTTTCTTATTGAATTTAAAAAACATGATGTCTGATAAGACATTATTGAGAAACCTTAATTTGAACCAGTTCAGCTTAGCTTAAATGAAAGACAAACGATATCTTCATAGAAAAGAAAAGTTTCAGTCCAGTCAAACAATCCCTTTATACCAGGAAATATTTTCTTGATGATCCTGGGACTGCACAGTGGTGCAGTTGGTAGCACTGCAAGAAGGTCCTGGGTTTGATTCCCGGCCCGGGGTTTTTTCTGCACGGAGTTTGCATGTTCTCCCTGTGCATGCGTGGGTTCTCTCCGGGTACTCCGGCTTCCTCCCACAGTCCAAAAACATGACTGTCAGGTGAATTGGTCTCTCTAAATTCTCCCCAGGAGTGAGTGTGTGTGTGCATGGTTGTTTGTCCTGTTTGTCTCTGTGTTGCCCTGTGACAGTCAGGTGACTTGTCCAGGGTGCACCCCACCTCTCGCCCGGAACGTTAGCTGGAGATCGGCACCAGGACTTCCCGACCCCACTAGGAACAAGGATGGATGGATAAAATATATATTGTGAGAGATTTCTGACCTGAACTCATTTCATTTCATTCTCTGGGAGCTGATAGCATGTTGAAGAGTTATGGACAGGAGGCTTTGGAGCATGTTTGGTGCAGCTGAAATGTTGCTGCAGAAGCTTTTTACCGCTGAATGGGATTCATTACTTTAACTGGAGTAATGTTACCCATTTTCAAAACTCTGGCTGAAGTGGGGCTTGTAATTCCAGTCCCCAATGTGGCATCAGAGTGCAAATTAATTCTCCAGATCAACTTCAAAACCCCAAATCATGCCTGAATTGCACAGGCAGGTGCACAATTAATGTTCACACAGATCAGGAGGAAGACTTACAATTGTTTAATTTTATTGTATTTATCTAGTTTTTGAGGCCATAGTCAGAGTTACACAATATTATTTTACCATCAAACCAATTTCTATTTCAAACTGTGGCAGAAGTTCAATCAGGTCTGAGCAGTGTAGTTATCCTACATCACCCAAAATGGCAATCTGCTAAGAATGATAAGACTTCTTCCAGTTTATTCTATAAAACGACAAACCAAGATTTTTGGCCCACTTTTTGGCTAAAATTTCTCAATGATTGTCCCATTGAAAGACTAGGAAGTACACACATGCATTCAATGCAAATGTGTGCATGTGTGAACTTCTTAGGCTTGTATTAGTCAATCAACTGCAGCCCCTATGTGTTAATGTTTAAGCCATTTTCTGTATTTGTTAAAGATATTGAATAATTATATGGGTCCTTTTGGTCTAACTCATTATGTATCTTAAAAATCAGAAAAATACCTCTGCAAGAATTATTAAAATAGTGGACATGAGCTCAGTTTCTACCAGTTTGCTTATGTCACTTGAAGAATTAAAGATCTTTGTATAAAAGAATTTATGAAGGCCAGACTTTTTTCTGATTTAATCAGAACCTGGCAGATGAGATGCCCTCTGAAATTTTCTGCCATTCCTTGAGTCTGCTGAAAGTGTAGTATCTTAAAGTAGTTTCTAGGACTAAGTTGTTATTCAGAGCTTTCCTAGACAACTCCAGTCCAATCATCCAATAGTTACACCCTCTAACCCTTACAGAGTCGCAGGGGGCCTGGTGTCTATCTCCTCCTAGACAACTTGAACTAGCTAATTATATATTCTCTTCTGAGAAAAAGTTGCATCAACAAAATTTATGCTCCCTATGCTGGGACGTTTTAAATAAAACTCTGAGTCTTCTGGTTCTACCCACCACACTGTCAAAACAATCACAGGGTGAGATCTCTGCTCACATTTCCTGAATGTTATTCAGTTGAATACTAGTGCTGCTGCCAGTCTGACAGTTTTCTCTCCCCACTCTGCTTGCAGCATGGCTCAAGTAGAAGAGAACTACACTGAAGTGTCAACGTTTATTATTGTGGGCTTCCCAGGTCTCCAGCTGGAGTATTTCCACATGGTGGCATGGCTTTTGTTCATCCTCTATGTGACCACAGTGGTGGGAAACCTGGTGTTGGTGGTGATGTTTGCTCTGGAGCACAGTCTCCAGAAGCCCATGTACATCATCACGGTCAGCCTGGCTCTCTCAGACATTGGTGAATGTTGTATATTTTATGTCAAACTGTATTTTGTATCTGAAATGGTTCTGATGTATGTTGTTGTTTTTCTTTAGGCTTTACCACAGTGGCTTTACCAAAACTTATTGCTCGCTATTGGTGGAATGATGCGAGTATTGGCTTTTACACATGCCATTTCCAAAGACACATGATCCATTATTTTGGGAGTCTGAACTCCCTGATTATGCTGACCATGGCTGTGGATCGGTATCTGGCCATCTCTTTTCCTCTCAGGTGGTGAAGAAGCGACTGTAAATTGTTTTGGCCTGAGTCCTACAAGAAAACATCAATCATATATATATTTATATATTTCAGATATCCCATGCTGATGTCAGCCCCAACTATGACAATCCTGACAGTTTTCTCCTGGTTAGTGGCACACGTCTTCCCTAGTACCACCTCCTTTACCTTTGCCCAGATGTCTTTTTGTAGGTCAAACCAAATCATACAGGCCTTTTGTGACTCTGGATCCCTTATCGCTCTGGCATGTGGGGATAAAAGTTATCTTTCCACTGCTTCATACACCAGTGCAATGATTATTCTTCTTGTTCCTTTGGCATTTGTGATATACTCCTACTTTTGCATCATAATCTCAGTCTTCCACATGACCAGCGGACAGGTGAGCTGCACCTTTTTGTAGTTTTTATTCTTGTTTCAGGATGACCTAACTGTGATCTGCTGCTCTCCACAGGGTAGAAGGAAGACCTTATCAACGTGTGCCACCCAGGGCTGCATCATTTCAATCTACTACATGCCACGGTTATTCATTTACTCCTCATCACAGATTCCTAACATAAAGATGACCCCGGACAGCCGAATAGCCACAACTTTTTTTTACAGCTTCTTCCCTCCGCTCATAAACCCGTTTGTGTACTGTCTGAGAACCAAGGAGATCAAGGCAATATTGAGCCGCTGGGTTCAGAGATTACAGGTTTTTCAGCACAAGTCCAACAGAACAGCCACTGTTCCCAAAGTAACATGAAAAAACTTAAACCATGTTTTTTATTTAATGCATCTTTCTGTAATAATATATGGTTATTGATACCACCTTGGTTTCCCAGCATTCTATCACTTGTTTCCAGAAAAGATGTTTCTTCACTCATAACTTTGAAATTTTAAGTTTTGGAAAGGTGAATTCACAGTACCCCGATTAAATGTTATTAAATAGATTGAAAAGCTTTTATTTCTTATTTTAATTTCCCAAAAGTGATAACGCTAACTGAATTTGGATGTATAATTGTTTATATTTGAGTAAAGTTATCATGCATCAATTACTCTGTCAAGATTTTTGCTTTTTTTACTGAGACATTGTGTATTTGGATGGAGCACGGACAGGAATATGCTTAGAAGTATGTTTAAAAAATATTTGAAGGCATCTACAAGTACAGAATTAAATGTTTTGTGAAATTTGCACACATTGCAACGATTCTGGTAAAATACCCATCCAATTTACAATAAGCATATAAAGTTGCAAAATCCAATTCATAAAATGTTTATTTTACCTCAGAAAAGAGAAGCTTCTATGTACAAGTGCAGGTTGAAAGCAGTGTTTGTTTTAAGGTTTTAAAGATGATCTACTGATGTTAAGCCAGAAGATGGCAGCATCGTCAAACTGTTTAATCTGCAAATAAAACGTTAGTGAGGTTTGTAGGAGCTTAGAATGAACTGGTGTCTTTATTATGTGTGAGCATATTACGTTATTCTTGCAAAAAGAGTCTTGGAAAAGGACAGAAATGCTTTCTTTATTGAACAATGTTGACATTGAGAGTGCAGCAATGACAACAGCTGGTTTTAAAGGGTGGGATATTATGTAAAATGACCTTTTTTAGCATTATATTATGTTGTGAAGTTATATTCTCTCATCAAAAACATTCGTTCATGCATGTTTAAAAATACTTGAATCTCAACGGGCAGCCATTGAGGAATGCTTAAAGGTTTAGACTCACAAAGCGCTAGTTATTTTCACAAAGCTTTTCATTGAGTTGCGGTTTTCACACCTCGGCCTCACATGCACGGCTCCTGTCTGGCAGCAGCAACAATTAGCAAACACCTCCTGGAACTATGTGTCTCCTGAGCTCATCATACGTAGTCTTTCTCAGTCCAACGCTCCCAAAAATGGTTGTTAACGGCATAACGGAGAAACGTTGTCATGATGACATGTTCAAGGCAGAGTGTTGGAAAGAGAAGGAACTTTTTAAAGATACTGTTGCTCAATTTACGAAGTGAAATTTATTTTACATCATGTTTGATACACACATTGTTTTTTATTAAAACTGAAGGTAACAGAGTTACTTGACTGTGCTATAAAATTACACTCTGTCTCTAGAAAATATGTAATACCGCCCCTTTAACACAAACATGATCTTGACTGCTGTGTTCCTGTTACTGGTCTCCTCAAACTATATCCCAGTTTTCTCCAGTAAAGAGAGAATAGCGTCTTTCACATCTGGCACCTACTACAGTTTTGTGGACTCAGGAGGAGAGAAGGATGAGAGGAGGAAGGGAAAAGTCTACACAGGACGTACAGTCATCACCTGTGAATGAATTAACCTTTCAAAGCTGCTCTCATTCTGTTTTGACACGTCAAAGATTTACTTATGGGAGCTTTTACTTTCATTTGAAACAACCCACACAGCAATGGAGCCTTGTTTGTTCCCTGTGTCATTAACTTAGTACATGAGGCATTACATGTTTGCAGAAAAGGCTGACAGGAAGGCAGGCTAAGCTGGACCCTGTGTTCGACAAAGCTCTGCTTGCTGAACTTTGACCTGCTCACTGCTGTCTAACCTGGACACACAACCTTACAGCAACACGTTTGATTGATGCAACCATTTTATCTTTTTCTTGTAGCTGAATTTACAAAAAAATGAGTGACACAGTGAGTGCTCTCTTCCTCCAAAGCCTGCTGCTTATTGTCTCGTAAACTGATTGGTCATAAAATGGTGTGTTCACGTGACAAAGTTCAAACTTCATCATGCCAAATGGAGATTCCAGGAATGTCAGTTCTCAAATAACTATAATGCACGACTGGGAATGTAACTCAAGTGTAGCGTTGAAATTTTGTCAATTCATTCAAAATCATAAATAAATGTAAAAAACAAACATTCTTTTTCTAGCTTTTACAGTTTTACAACAAGAAAACAAACACTTAGAAATTATTACCAACCCAAGTTTCAGTGTCATATTTTTGGTTTCAGCAAAAAAAAAAAAGTTTAAATTTTTTTAAAGCATTTTTATTTCTCAAAGAAGTTGCAAAATGGGGTTTTGTACTCTTTCCATATTCTTTCTAGCAGTCAAGCAAACAACTGTTTCTCGCAGTGAAGATGATTAATTTCCACAAGCAAAGGCACAAATACTTGGATGTTAATCAGGTTTCAAATCAACAGGTTTGCTGGCAACAAAACACTTCCAGTTATTTTTTTTATCCAAATTCATTTAATATTTTTACATAAACACACTAACAAAACAGCTAAAGCAAAAACTAAGAATAACACATTTCCCTTTGAGGGTCTAACTAAAATATTTAGACACTCAGTGGTTGATCAAAGCATCCTCACTTGTAAATGCTGATTCTTGCAATAGTTAATCTAAATTCAGACAATGTCTCTAGGATAGTTTCATGGTCTTATCTACAGCCTTCAAAGTTTGAGTAAAGGGTAAAAGTAGCAGCAGTTTTATCTTAGAATAATCTATTTAGGATTTTGATGTGCCAAGAACTGCATTTTTCCAACAAAAGTTTAAAGTTTCTTCCTTTCACAACCTTGTAAACATGTTTGATTATTAGACAGAGGCAGTAGATTTATTTATCTATTTCAAAAAATTCTTTATCCTTTTTCTCATATATCCCAGAACTAGAGGTTTTCAAAATACATGTTTGTAAAATGTTTATTTGCAAACTTTAGTTTATTTTGATGAGAACAAAGAAAATATCTCCTTACGTCCTCACCAAAATGACTTCTGTTATCATGATGCAGATGTGTTTTCACAGTTGAACAGTGCACTACCAACTGCAGTCTTTGAAATCCTCCTAAAGGTTTTCTGCATTCATTCATTATTATTTATCTAATATTATAGCAGTTTTAAAGGTTTTCTTCCTGACTTGCGTCAGACTGACTTCTGCTGCTTACATGTCTTATTTGTCAGATGCATTATAAACTGAGAAATCTGCTATAGAGCTGAGTTATGGGTTACTACACCTAAAAGGCCCGGACATGGGAATGATGTTTTATTACATTACTGAAGTATTAAACTAATGTTTAGTTTAGGACACTGATGAAGTATGATTTTTTTTTTTTGTTGCTAGATGTAGGAGAGCAATCAGTTTAGCATCTGAGCTGCAGGGAGACTTTAATATCTTTGTCAGTAATGTCTGTCATCCAGTTTATCTCGGTTTCCATGGTAACAAGCTGTTCTACTGGACAATGGCAGAAGTATTAAAGAACTGTCCACTTTTTCTAGTGTTACTCATACATCTGATGTTTTTCTAGTTTCTGGAGATTGTGTTACCTGAGTTTTGGTTTTTGCATCAACATCTAAAGTAAAAGTCCAAACATAATGTAAATAAAAAGACATTTCCACAGATGTCAGGAATTAAATGCAAAATAAGTAAGAAAAAACGAACAAACAACAAAAGGAACAAATGGATGGATGGAAGAGAAATGAAAGAAGGAATAAAGTCAGAAAATACAAATATTGTTTTAGACTATTTTTTTCCATACTTATCTAGATGTAAAATGAAATTTCGAAAACTTTCATTCCTTTCCAGAATGAGAGGGACACCTGTGTGTATAACTAAGAGTTAATGGGCTGTGAAGAACGACAGAACAAAGTGCACTTCAATAACCTTTATTTAGTTTACAGATGTATTTTGAAGATTTGGAGGGTGGGGAGAGGGAGCATTAGTGCTATTTACAACTGGTTTCAAAACATTTTTTTCTCTGTACAGATTTGAACCCTGATCAATATAAACAATATTTTTAAGACCTAGTGCTGTTACAAAGCAATTCTTTAAAGCAAAAAAAAAAAAAACACAAAAAATTGGATTACATTAAATTACAAACAAATGAAAAAAAAACTGGACAGAAGAAAAGAGAATAAAAACCCATCAGTCCATGAACAATTAGGGAGGATTTGCTGCTGTTAAACACAAAGACATCGTCAGTGAGTGACTGTGAACTGGCTAGAAGCTAACCATATACATAATCGTCGACTAAACACCAATATAATGGATATCACCAAGATCTAAAATCTCCATGTTCTAGATAAAGATTCATATTAAATATAATCAACATGTGTTAACCTCAGTTTGGAACATTACTTCCATTGGAAACATAAAATAAAACCCATTTCATACATTTGCTTTATTCTGATGAAAGAGCACATGCTTCTGTTGTGCAAAATAGAGTCATTAATGCTGAAGGAGAGGTAAGAAGAGAAGAAGTAAGAGAAAGAGGGAGCATTTTCAAACATCTCAGAGATGCTACACAACACTGATAGTAAAGTGATGAGATCAGGATGTCGCAGGAGAGGGACAAAAATTCACATAATGCTTTAATAAATTACCAGTTTGATTGGTCAGTAATACATGGACTGCTAGAACCCAGTCTCAAAAGACGATGGACCGCCAACACTGGTTGGTTGTATACTTGTTTCTATTTGGCTAAAAACAGGATTATTTCTGCACAGCTTTGTTATTTCTGTCCTGCGACCTTTAAGGGCACATATAGAGGAGGGCAGTTAAAAAGGACACAGATGTGTTCAGAGGGAGTGAGTACTAGTTCGAGTTTTCTGATCAGGCACGTTTTACGCTTCCTGTGCTGCACTGAGGTGCTTTCAGACAAACACATAAGGTTTTACACCCAGCGTCACATTGAGGCTCTGATGAGCTTAGTAGTTAAAACTCTCAGCCAGTCTACATGAGAAAAAAAGGCCACACACACAAACTTGGCCGCTGTGTTGCAACGAGAAGAAGCTGCAGCGAAGCTTCGGCCAGAAGCCGACTCCGCTGACCAGCTGAAGATGGCGATTAGAGGTGTGACAGTGTATGGCAGAAGGTTTAGGAAAGAAGCAAAGAGAAAGAAAAAAACACATGCAAATCCAGTTCCTTCTTCTAATTTTCAGTTAAAAACAACAAATCAAGTATAGCATAGGAATCAACTCTATTGTTAATCAACTTCCAGCTCCCCAATTCGGTCTTGGATCAGCCTGAGCCTGCTGACATCCTATTTAACCTGCAAATGTGTGAATGAAGGGGATGAGTGGTGATACGGAGGTGTGTGTGTGTGTGTGCGCGTGTGGGTGTGTGTGTGCGTGCGTGTGTGTGCGTGTGTGTGTGTGTGGGGTGTTGGGGGGTTAGTGGGTGCATCCGGGTGGCAGACAGGCTCCAGGACAGAGGACAAGCTCATCAGGTCCAGGACATTGACGGCGTGAACGGACTAGCAGAACGGAGGGCTGGCAGCGCAGGTGTGTATTTACAGAATGACGCAGCAGTTACTCTCCCCAGTCTTCTCTCTATTCCTTTGACCTAAACACAAACACACACATAAAGCACCATCACACGGACAAACAATGACTCAGCAAAGTGTCTAATAAAAGGAATTGAGATTGCAGTTTAACCAACATACGTTTTAGTTAACTCTTCATGGTCTACTCAGGATGGCTTAATTTATCCAGGGCCAAATTAAATGTATGCGTTACCTTTATCTTTGATTAATACACAACATTGTAATTTTGCATACTTCAAATTAGATTTAAATTACTTTAGAACCTGGCACATTAAAACCTGAGAGACAACAAACAATCAGCTTAAATTAAATCATTAAGTTCTACATGTCCCTACATTTTTTAATAAAGGAATATTTATCAACAAGAGTGATGTTTTTCTATCAAAAATCTACTTGATTCCAACTAAAACCTGCATTTTAACTGATTTTTTAAATGAGCTCAGTCATGAGTTATTGGAACCAATGTACAATAATCTACAGGAAACCTGCCATCTTAAGTGATTTATATCAGATCTATAATCTGCACAATAAGCTGTTGTCTTGGGAGCAAAACCTATAGCTGCCAATTATTGTACTACTGGCTGTTCCTGAAATAGAAACCATGTGTAGAAATAAATAATGGCTGGGAGTAGAATATTTAAAAGTTCTTCAGCTTTTGGAAAAGCCCTTTGAATGGAAATAGGGAAGATGGAGAGCGCGTTACCTTGGGAATTTGGCTCAGGCAAAGTCTCTCTGGCAACTAAATGCATCACCGTGGTCCTCCCCAGGGGCAGCTTGAGGGCTGGCAAGAGGAAAGAAGAAGGATGTAAAGGTCATTTTCAGCCAGTGCAATGTCATCCAACATCAGTATCATTTCACTCCTCAATAGTCTGCCAGGGTTGAGAACAAATTAAAATGGACTTGAAAGGGTTGTGCTGTATTGTAGAGAAAATTATGCCGTTTCAGGCAGGCAGGCCTGTGGCTGAATGATAAAGTCTTTCTGACTGAAAGTTACAGAAATGGATGCAATATTATAAAGACATATAACTAATAGCGCCACCTATTGACTAATTCAGCTTCACTTTAGTTCTTTAACTGCTCAATTTCTTTAAAAAAGATTTACACTATTAATAAAAAACACTAAGAACCTACAGAATTAAAAGTCACATTCAATTAATATGAGCTTTAAACTAATATTTAAATATTTAGCATTCTTTAAAATTCCTCCCAAGCTTAACCAATCATTAGGAAATATTTATACATTTTCTCATTTAGTTATACAATAGGCAATGAATGTCAAATCAGATTGAGACTTATTTCTGGAAAATTTCTCATTTTAAATTACTGAGGACATTTTTTTTTTTAACAATTTATTGTATTTTAATTGGAACCTGAACACTTTCGACTTTTTTATAACAGACACCAATACTTTTAAGCATTAAGCACATCTGGGAATTAGTCTGAAAGGTCCATTCACTGCTAAATCAGCAATTCTCACAACCATTGCAGCATGAACCCTAAAGAACAATCAAGTAAAAGTACAAGATGGGGGATGGACACACACAAAAATGTCTAAGACAGTGAACCTGAAACTTGGGTTTCAGTTAAATCCATTGTCAATAAATGTAAGAGACATGGCAGATGTGTGAATCTGCCAAGCGAGGACAGAGGACACCTTTAGCAACGCTGTAGGAGTTACGAGCTTCATCAGGGAGAGACTGAGCATACTAAAACCGTTTCCTTAGGATTTTCCACCAGTTGAAGCTTTTTGGGAGAATGGCAATTAGAAAGCCACTGTTCATTACATGACGGCTCAACTAGAGTTTCATGTGGGAGACTCCATGGTCAAGTGGAAGAAAATTCTTTAGTCTGATGAGACCAAAGTGGAGCTTTCTGGGTATCGTGGAGGACAATTTGTTTCCATCTACTTCAGAGGACATTTATTTTACAGCAAAACAACAAGCCAAAGCATCCAGCCAAAGCTACACAGATCGGTTTGAAGACTTTATAGTGGTATTTTTATTGGAGTAGATGTTCTGGAGACTGCGTGCTATGATTGCAACCAAAGGTGCATCTAGTAAATACTGACTTATAGGGGGTGAATATTTATAAAGTCACTTGTTTTATGTGTTTAACCCTCCTGTTATGTTGCGGGTCAAATTGACCAGTTTTAAAGTTTAAAATTTTTTTTAAATAGTTGGAAGTATTTTTTTTTGCATGAAACTTTTTCTATTTGTCTATTTGCAGAGATGCACTCTGCAAATAAATTGAAAATTAAATTATTTTACACATTTGTAACCCCCCCTGCGTCTACTTTTTACATAAATACTGTTCGGGTCAATTTGACCCGGCAGTCAAGTTGAAGTGCAAAAAAACGATGAAAAAATATCCAATTCTGTATGTTTCCTTGCAGCTATGGACCATATTTCACCACACAAACACCACACACATACATGCACACATGAACACACACAAACCCACTTTCTCACTACTCTCTTTACTTCACTAGGAAGCTGCGAGAAAGCAGGTGTTCATACAGCTTTTGACGGGAACCTTTCCTGTTCCTGTGGGCAAACTCCACCCACACTGAGTGGACACTCAGCAGAAGTGGAGGAGAAACATAAATACTCTCTGCATGACTCATTTGTCTTGAGTTTAATCAGTGGGTCAATTTGACCCTGAACAGTATGTGTGTCTCAAGTTCAATTATAAAGATCACCCATTAAAAAAAATATTTAAAAAATTCACAAAATATCAATTTCAAGAACATTATTGTTTTTTGTGTCTAGGTTTTTTTCAGTAAATTCCATTTTTTATGTCCAAATGAGTAAATGAGTAAATTGTCGTCATTGATACTTAATTTCTGAGAAATAAAAAAACATTGTACAAATATTGAAATGGTTAGTATTGGAGTTAATAATAAGATACAAAAATGTTTTGGAGGAATTGTTTGGTTTCTGACACTACTGCGTGTTTAAACACTACCCAGGTCAAACTGACCCACGAACATTATTGCTGTACCTGAGAAACGAACACCACAGGTCATTATTTTGTACATTAAACATTATTTTGTAATTATTGGGACCAAAAAAGACAGATTTTTTGGATGATGACTGATTTGTAAATGCAATAAGAGTAAAAGCCTTACCAATATAGCTCTGTACAAATGGACTGATATTTTTTTTTTTTTTTTTTTTTATTTATGGCCAGGAAAAGGCCCATAACCCAATAAAAAAGGATGTTGGGTATAGTATCGAGTCCCTGACTACAACAGTTGAGAATAAAAATCTTATTTTTGTTAGATATATAAAAAAAAGAACCTTGACTGAAGCCATCCCCTACAAAAATGCCAACTACATCTATGTTTACATTTTAGAACCCCTAAATGAATTTGCTTGGAAGCAAGAGGATTTTCTATTGTCGTCTTAACATCTCACACCAGCAATAAAACCAATGCGGCTTGTGGGGAGAGTGTGAAAGTATTAAGGATGGTTTACTGGATTCAATTTTTTAAAACGAACAAAGGATGGTTAAAAATAAGAAGCCTTAAGCTGAAGGAAAGCAAGGTGTGGCTGCTGCAGAAACGAGCATCCTATCCTTTTTCTTTTTTTTTTCCATTTTGAAGCCACCGTTTCCTCCCTCCTCTCTGTGTCTTCTTTGTCCTTCCCAAGGTCTCCTCCAATGCCAGTCTACAGTGTTTTTTCTGATTTTTCTTGTTCCCCGAGCTCCCCGTGCCCCTCCCTCCATCAAAGCAGGCTTGTCCAGAGCACTGAGGTACCTCTGTTCTGTGGCTCAGGAAAAAGATGAGAACAGCAAAGAAGTTTCCAGCAGCAAACTGCTGTGATTTCTGTGAGCGCTCAGACGTTTTTCCCTGGGCGGCAGCAGCGCCAGTGTTTTCTCACCTCCTAGTGTTACGTTGCCGTGTAGAAAACGTCCCTGGTAGATCAGCCTCAGGATGTTTGGACTGCTGACTTGCTCCTCTTCCCAGTCTGACAGAAACAGAAGGAAACAGATGGGGAAAAAAACATTATGGAGACACATGAAAGGAAATATTTGCCTGCATGCTATATTTCTTCTCTAAATTTTTCAAAACTAAATGAAAAAGTAAATGAATTTCATATCAGCTAAGATGCGCAGGTTCAGAAAACAAACCATGCAGTCAAAGGAAATCCAAAGTAAATAGAAACATGGTTTACATTGTTGTTCAGTTGTGAAACTGTCCCAGAGAAAATATAATTTTACCCATGAAAGTAAAATATTTGTCTTTGTGAGAGGTGCTGCAGGATTGTAGAAAAAAATGCAGAAAATAAGAGCCAAAGGTGTGGATTTGAAAAAAAAAAAAAAAAAAAAAAACTGCAAGAGAGAAAAACAGTGGAGGGAGTTTCACAGCAGCAGAGTCTGGTCACCAGATGTTTGTCTCTCACTGAGTCGAGAGTGTTGTTGCTAACCGACTAATCTGTTGTCTGGGAGGAACACGGGGCGCTTCCCAAACAGAAGACTCTGGTTGTTGAGGAGAACTCAACATCATTTGGGAAATTTGAGGGATTTTTTTCTCCCTTTTTTTGTATTCTGGCGTTCTAGAAAAGCAGGACGCTCCCAGCTCCGTGGGAAAATGCCACATTTGGTTAAGGTCAGGATCAGGAGTATCAAATGCTTCTATCTCTGGCACAGCAGCAGCATTTAAGAGGGTGGATGTCATTACTGAGATCCCACATTCCTGGATGCAATGATAATCAAGGGAAAAGGAGTTCACTTCTGTTACTTAACACCAAAGATCTACATAGATTCTCACTTATCTGGAGAGATGGACATCTAAAAATAGTTTTTGCTTATACAACAGTGTACCTAATTGATAAAAATTACACTGCATCAGCAAGTTGCAGGCTTTATGAAAACATCAGATGCATAAAGCCTAATTTCCGCAATAAAAACTTAGTTTTACGGTCTTCAAAAATAGATCTGAGATATAAATGTGAGAACAGGAACTAAACATCAAACACTTCAATAATTCTTGACCTCTGCCTATTTGCAGAAAATATCTTATTTGAGGAATTCTTTTGTAGAGCATTATGTAAAATATTCAAAAGACAATGCGGCTTGTAAAGTTGAAATACCCAGGTAGAAATCTACTTGTCACGTTATTAGCCAATCCAGGAGATTGGCTGTAGTCCCAAGAGCAGAGATGAGGAAAACCTAATATTAGCTTCTGGAATAGCAATAACAGAGTTTCCATGTTTCCTCTAATGTGAATTAACATGTATTTGGTGTTTAAACTATTGAAATAAGAATACAGTTTTTGTAACAAACAAGCTTCAGCTGTTTAAATGATTTCTAATGTTAGCAGAGGAACTCATGAAGTGTGTTGAACTTTGAAAACATCAAAACATACTAAGACTAATGTAACCGTCTTGTCTGAAACAGTGTAAAAGCAGGTGATTTCATCACAGCTAAGCCTGATGCTTCACATACACTGCAGTTCAGTTTATTTTTTTATATTTTGGTTTGTTTGAACTGGGACCTTTAATTAAAAAAATTAGCAGTTCCTGCTTCAACACATCTGATTTAAATCATGGGTCGTTAACAGGCCTTTACAGAACTTGCTGCCATGATTAAGAGGTAATTCCCATGTTTAAATCTGGTATGTTGCAGCAGAGAAGCATCTAAAACATGCAGGACAAAGACCCCTAAGGGCTGGAATTAAACACCACTTGGTTAAGATTTACTTAAAAGAAATGGGAATTATAATTATAGTTATAGTTTCTTAAAGTGAGAAAATCAAAGCTGTGAAAAATTTCCCTGTTCTATATTTGACTTTGAGGAGCTGAACTATAGTTTACTGTTTATTAAAAGGCCCTAGTGTGGTATTTTAAGTAATTTTAAAGTCCAGTTGTAATAACTAAACATTTTTAAATCATTTTATTATGAAATGTATCAGTTAAGCAAAAAGTAACCAGATAAACCAATCAAACATTGTTCACAACAACAGATATTATGGCAAGAAGCCAATTTTACATCAGATTTTTTGCTAGTTTTTCCCTCACTGTCTGTTATAAAGTTGGTTCTTCTTTCTTTACTTGTTTCCATATGAAGATAAAGGAAAACATAAATTTACAGGCATCAAAATGCTACTTTTGCATCATTGATGTGACAGTCGCATAAGGTTGCTGAAACATTTTTAGAAGAGATCAAACCAAAAGATAACAGAAATATCACATCTAAAAAAATAAAAAATAAATAAAATAAAATAAAATCAGTGGTGAATAAATGGCTTCTGTAAGTCTTTAAAACCTGACAGAGCACCAGAGGAATGCTTCCTTTTGAAGTGGATCACTGGATTTTTGGACAACAGTTCTTTGAGAATCGCCTTGCTGTTGCCAAGAAATTATTACCATCGGCTTGTATCCTCGTTGGCATTTCTAATTAGTTTTAACTAAAAAAAAAAAAAGCACAATAACAAAACTGTTTATAATGAGGTCAAAGTCGCTTTTTATTATGAGCTCTTTGATAAATTGTCTTAATAAATTGTCCCGGTAAAAATTCATAGTTAGAATTGAAGCAAGTGAAAAAAGTGTTTGACTGAATATTGACAGGGAAATAATAATATATAAAATAAAATATTCTTTTTCTAGAGCATTTGTAGATGGTACAGTTTGCTGCTTCAGCTATACTCTAAAGCCAAACCCAACAATAACAGTGAATTATATTATGTTGCAAATGCATAAGTACAAAAATGTAATTACGGTAATAAATAAAGGGAAAAGAAGGGGCTACTCACCCATCGGCCAGTTGTCATAAACATGTTTTGCAATGTCTGCAGCCGAGTCGTTAGGAGAGAAGAGGAACTCTTTTGTCTTTCCACTGACCAGAATAAGCCGCAGATTTATCTGTTACACAGAGCAAAAGACACACAATGTTTTAGAAATGAGTGTAAGGTTCAATAATGCAAATGTTAAAAATGAGCACCGCAGTGGAAAACAAATATCTCATACTTAATGTTGAATCGGCAGGCATACAGGTTCAAGCAAAGTAATTTAATAGGAAACAGGAGGAGGATATGGAAACCCTGTGGAGCATCCTTCCGCTGAATCAACTCCAATCTGTCTCCCAAACTTCCTCCTTCCTACTGTAACTATATATATATATATTTTATACTTTCGTTTATCAGCTTCGTCTCTTACTGGCAGCTCAACAGGTTCCCACGTAAAGCAGGAATAAGAGGCCCTGTAATAACATGTCTGCTAGAAGATTAACATTAAAAAGTGCAGTAAGACGCTTGCATCATCTTGAGGTATTAAAGTTGCAATTATTTTGTCCTTTTAATGATTTCTTATTATTGGCGATCCAACTTCAGTGACTCCTATTACATACTTTTAAGCAAAAAACTGAATCCACAAAGTGTCAAACTCACATGCAGGCTCACATATCCCAGTACACAACCCCTTAATCTTTGGTTAAATGTCTTTTAGCAAGTTGTATCAAGGCATCAACAAGCTACTGATATAATTATGGAAGTTTATTCAACCTCATTTCTTGCCATAATTGGAAGAGTTCATTTAAAACAAGTTCTTAAAAGCCTAAATGTGAAATAACATCAATGCAAACTTTTGCTGTGATTGTAGCTAGAGTGTGACAGCAGAAACTGCTGATATATGTCAAGGCTATTGCAAATATCTGCTTTAATTTTCAGGGGTACTAATACTGCATTCCTTTTATAAAGAAAGGTTAGAGTTTCAAGTCAAATTTTGAGGAGCAACACAGGGTGTTTCATGGTAACCCATTGTGCAGTAGTCAATACAATATTTTCTTATATTTTGCATCATTTATGTGCAGCATTGAGGCAGTACACAGCCTTAACTATTCACTGCTGTGTGTGCGTGTTTGCCTTTTGCTTATTTCTATATGTGCGTCTGGCCTGCGGTGCACACATGGAGAAAGCACGTGTGTCATTGTCGGCAGTGTGTTTCCATGTGCTGCGGCCTGGACGCCACACACCCCTGCCCGGTTCACGCACACACACGTGTGCGTACAGAAATCATATACAACTTCTCCCGCACGGTGATGTAACAGGGCTAACACCAACGGATTGAAACCGAGATCTCGGTAAACACGTTGCCAAATCAGCTTATAAATTGAAGCTCGGACGAGGCAAACAGAGACGTAAACAAACCCACGCACACACAAAACAGATTAAAACACAGCCTCTTACTCTCTATCCACACTCTGCAGTGGACAATCAACATATAGAGCCGCCACTGATTATCGTTTTTTGTTACTATCAAGCATGAGCTTATCTTATAATGAAAATACTTTGAGATAATTCAGCAAAATCTGATTGGCTTATTATGACAGAAAAGTGGAAGTTTGGGTTCAGACAGAAAATGAACAGTAGAGTCCATTTAAGTTTGAAGCAAACAGCTTTTTGATGTATTTCAGTATAAACCTCATGCTGTACAACAGGCAAATACAGGCATTTAAGTAAACAGAGTTGCTCAAAAGCAACATGTGTAATGTACAGCCATCTTTAATTCGCTCATTGGATTATCAGAAAAAGCTAAAAGAGATTAAAAAAAAAAAAAAAAGATGCAGTAACAATAAAAATACACTGGTGTTCCCTGCTGTGTGTAATAAATCAAAAGGAAAGAAAAATCAACCAGAAAATAAAGCAGGATATCGATTGTGACTTGCATAAATATTCATATCGATGCAAGTTATTATTTTTATAATTTTTTTTACATTTTATCATGTAAAATAATAAAACAACTGCAAAATTTAATCTATGTACTGTGATTCTTTTTTAGATAAATAATAGAGCCATTGGGAAAGCCCAGAAGCTGTTCCACGCTTCATCATCATTTGAAAAATAGAAATCATGCAGAACTGCTAACATATTTACATAACTTAAGCTAATCAGAAGAGTAGTCTAGTCAAAGTCCAGACTGGTCACTGCTCCGAGATGCTGTCCATCCAATCTGACTGAGCTCCACATTTGGCATCTGCAGTTTAAAGGTGCTAGAACTAACTAAATCCCCAAAAACACTCTTAAGTCAGTGGGGTAGGTGTCAAAAAGTGCTAAAAGGTTGAAGGGGTATGAATAACTGGCACTTTGTTTGTCTACTAAGCTGTCAAAAGTAGCCATATGAAAAATTAGGCAAAATTAATAAACCCTCCTTTGCTCGCTGCTGTAGTTTGTGAAGAAAAGCTTCAACTACTAAGATGACAAAGTCGTACTTCTAAGTAACAGCTGAATGTCACAGTTGAACTATTGCCCACACTGGCACACAGAACAAAGAAAGTCACTGAAGAAGCCCTTTCACACAAAAACGCGCTCGCTTCTTCCTGACGGAACACCTGGTCGTAACCATGGCATCACCATGGCGACAGTCAGTAGTGGGTGGCTTAACCTGATAACACCTACAAGATAGCTTTGCAGAGCCTCCTCCCCAAGCCTGACACCCTTTGCTCACTTTCCTCGTCACATGGTTCTTGCTTCCTCTCCTCGCAGCGATCTTCGCATCCTTTCACTCGCTCCGTCTCCCTGCTTCACTCTGAAACTCACTCTGCCTCACTCCGTCAGGCTCCGAGTCTGCACAGCGTACAGTAGGGCGATGTGCAAGACTAGAATATCAAGAGGCACAGAGCTGGGCTCAGACACTTTACTCTGTCCTCGAAGCAGACTGCACAGCAGAAACATGTGTAACTAAGAATATCATCTTTGCTGTCAGCATTCCTCAATGTCGGCTTGTTTTTGTTTCCCCTTTTAAACAGCCAGTTAAATAAAAACATAAATGTATGTAGAGGTTTAAATAATAATTGTGAAGGAGGGTGAGAGGAAGGTTTGGACTTCGGTTGCGTGGAAACATGATGCAAATTGGGAGTCAGTTCTGCTGTTTTTTTCTAGATGTGATTTTTGTTTATACCAGGTTGTATCTGAAAGTGAGAGCTCCTCTCTTCCACATCTGTTATTGTGTCCTGAACTGAATGTACCATCCTTTGTAATGCAACATTTCAAACCTTTTACCTTATGACAGGTTACAGGCACAAACCTTATTGTATTTTATTAGGATTTTGTGTTATAGCCTGACAGAGAATGGTAATATTGCATATCTATAGAATAATAGACATTTAAAAACCATGTTTCGCATATGTTGCCACTCTTGAGTCTAAAAATGACTCTAACTGCCTATTTTAGGCAGTTATTTACTTAAAACACCAAATTATAATTTAATATGCATTATAATGCACACTGGTAGCAACTAACATTGACCTTTTCCTTTTCTTGGCTCTTTGGGTTTCAGCCTCAGCATCTAGGAAAATGAATGGTGCCTCTGGATTGGCTGCTTTGCAAAAACCAGTTAGTAGCCCATCAAGTAGCATTGTACCTGGATATTTCAGCTTCCCAAGCTGCTTTTTCTTTTGATTATTTTATTATTTGCTCAATGAAAGAAAAAGAAAACTTTTGTCAGCAAATAATTTGTAGTCACACTGGCGAATCTCTGCTGCACTTCAATAAAAATTCAATAAACTGCAGGTTTTAAGTCGTAAGATGACAAAGTGAAGTGATCAGAGTATTAATACCTTTGCCTGGCATTGTGCTTCACTTAAGCTACTCTTCCTTTCCTTCCTCCATCTCTCCCTGAGGGTCACTGCGCCTTCTTCCTGGATTCTCCTCAGTAAACGGGCCGGTAATGAGGTTTCAAAGCAGCCGAAGGAAGGATATTCAATTAGAATCTATTTTCTCCAACAAATACACAAGCTTCGAGTATTGGGTAGGGCACCACTTCATGCTTCAACACATGCATATCTACAGACAAAATGCTAATTGTGCATGAATGCCAGGCATATGTCAAGTGCACGCTCCACTGCTTTGCAGAGTTCGTGGAGGGTTTTAAAGAAGGGGGAACAGAGTGTGTACTTCTCTGTTGCAATGTGAGGATGTGAAAGTGTCTACAGCTGTAAACTGTCAGAATGCTGAAACTTTGCATTGTTCTCCATTCTTGATTCTGAAACCATAAGAGTAAAAAGACACGTAGTCTGTACTGGGAAATCTGCACACCCCGAACTGTGTAGGATTGAGATCCAACGCAACGATGTCTCATGGAGCGCCACACCGTGTGAACATGGAAAGCAAGCAAGCCCCTCTTCTGCTAAACACTGTTTGCAAAAAGAGGAGAGCAGGAAATTCAATGCTGCCTGTAATTATTGCAGGCCGACTACAGCTCTCAAGTCTTTCTCGAGGCAACAGATTGTGTGTATCTGTGGGCCTCTGTTTACAAGTGCATTAAGGAGTATTGCTGCTCTTTAGACACTCTGCAGCAGTCAACAAATTATAGAGTGGGAAGCCTTCCTGTGGGAATATATTAGAGCGGCCTAAGCAGTGAGCTTGGATGGCTAACTGTATGAATGAACTTAAGAGCGAACGAGTTGTTATAAGTGAGCAGCTGGATTCACTTGCACATCAGATTTGGAGACTATTAGGCAGTAAACTTAAATGTAGCATGATGTAGGTAAACCTGTGCATATAATTGGCACTTTTTGTTGTCTGGCACTGACATAAAGCTGTTAGCACTGCTTAATAACAGCGCTAAATTAATCTTACTTAAGCTGCTTATGTGACAAAGTGTGAACAAACTATTGTAAGAAAGGAAAAAGAGCATCCAGGTTGGCATTCTGTATACTGTAATAAGTCGCCACCACTCATGAATAAAAATGATGAAGGGAGTCTTTAATTAAAAACACATTAGAAGGCACATTATTATCTTTAAAGACTTATTGTAAAACCTCAGAATCAGCAGCCTCGCTTCCTCAGAAGTTAAAATTGTAAGCATCCTTAAGGAAAGAAGACTTTTGATTAGTTTTAATTAAATAATAGGTTCTTTTTTTGTTTATGTTCTCTTCGTTCTGCACACGTACTTACAGAGGAGTTATGCAACAGCAGCTGAATGATAAAATAGAAAAAAACAAAGCTTCAGGCAAGAATTTGTACTCTCAGAGCCTCTCTGGCTAGGAGCGTGTGGGGAATGCGTTGCTCCATCAGTTTTTAAATTAGCTTCACAAGGCTCATCTTTGTTTCTCCATTAAAAGTGATGCCTTTATTTGTTATTTGAGGTCTAAAACATGACTGAGTGCGGCTGAGGACACATATCAAACATTTGTGATCTACAGAGGAGCAAAACCCCCCAAAACATTTCAATGTATTGATTTGTAAACTGCTTATTTTACCATAAGAATTCAAACAGTTCCTGTCCTGTTTTTAAGCATTTCTCTGCAAGTTGCAACAGCTGCAAGGTTGATCTGTCATAATGTTGAGAAAACTCTGAGCTGTCAAAGAATTTCACCATTTTCAATTTTACTTACAAAGAATATAACACAAAGACAAAAAACTATGCAGAAGCAAATTCGACTAGGTATTAGATTGAATCCAACAGAAATTCAAACAATATTTCGTCTTGAAGTGAATTTTATTACATTTTTAAACAGAACAGCAAAGCAGAATCAATAATCTGATATATTTCTACATCATAAATAGTGGCAGTTCCCAAAAAAGCAGAACTTGTACCAAACAAGGATGTCGAATCAGAGATTGTGATTCACAAACATATAAAGGCTTGAGACCACATTTTACCTTTCCTTTGCATCATTAACTTCTTCAGCTTACATTTTAAGTTTAATATTTGCTAAGACCTGACAAATATTCATTCCTCTATCAACATTCTAGCAAAAAAGGAAAATAAAGTCAGAAATGCCAATGCAGCACCAGCAGGTGGCAATAAAGCTGACATCACTAATATAAAAATTCAAAAGAAGAGTAATCATTAACTTCTTCAGTTAATGATTGGTAATGACAGTCAGGATAAAGTAGGATAAATGTGGAGAAAAGTGACATGATCATTTCTCATTTCTTGGTTTGCACATAAAGTGCACAATTTCTCTTTTACAAAATATCTGTATCAAAGTGGACATCACTTCTAATAGCAGTCATTCAATTCATAATTACAGGCAACAGAACTGGAGCTGCAGAATAAATCAAATCACAACCCTCATCCTATTAGCAACATGTTTATTGTCACAATCACAAAGGTCTGCTTGGACACAGTTTTTATAAGGCTATCATATTTTAAGTGCTATTCATTCACAACCTGATTGCCAATATTGTATTTGGCAACTTAAATGGACACCAACAGCTCTTGATGCCTACAAATGACTCAGATTTTGCTGAGGTGAAAAAATAGTGGTAAAAAGCATCTCTTTCTTATTGTGTTTTTTTCCCACTGGAGAATGGATAAAATGTAAACTCATCTGAATGACAAAGTGGAAACATAATGGGGAAAAAGTGACTATTTTTAATGAATGTTGAAATGCTTGTTAGAAATGGTGTGACGAAGGCACAAGTGAAGTGAGCAAAGCTGGAAGGATTATTAAAGCTTTTTTGGTACTGCACCAGCGTCATTGTAGTGTGAGGACAGGTGCATCTGACAGAGTAAGAACCTTGACCTAGCTAGTTTGTTTATTTATAACTTCACTGTTTATAAGGTATGCATATGTGATGTACTTTCAGACTTCATGTTTCAATTTGTTTTACCAAAGTGTAGTAAGTAGTGTCAAGAAATTCCTAAATTTTTTCCTTCCACATTTAAGCACTTTGAAAACTTCACAAAAGTTTTCAAAGTGGATTTTTCCACTTTGAAACACAAGAAAAACATATTTTTCCTGCATTTTTGGTACCAAAATGAACTCCAGCCAATGAAATACCGATATAGAAGTACGTGAAATGTGGCTATAGAAATAGCAATAAGTGATTGATCATTTTTATGAACTTAAAAAAATAGGTGCTTGACTTTGAGGAAATAAACTTTATATCTTTGAACAAACTGTAACTTTAAAACGGCACACGGTGAAAAGACGGATCCAGACAAGCAGTCTGATCCAGGCTTTAGTTTTTCCTTTCAATACCGACAGTCATGCTCTGCTGGTTGCCGTGCCAACACTTGTGATAACCATGAAGCTAGTTAGTCATCTGTACCATTTTGTCCTGTTCTTCTCTGTGCTCACTGGTTTCTGTCAGAACTCCTGGAAGCAGGAAAAGTAATTTTACAACAAAAATGTTTTGTACTGCGGCAAATTTGCTGATTCTTCATCGTCTGACTGCTGTTTGAGACTCTTGCACAAAATGCATTACAGAGACCCAGGGGCAAAAGTTTTAAATCTTTATCATTAGAAATCTGTGATAACAGGTAAACAATTACACGACTTAGGCAAAGTAAATTATATATGTGAGCTGGGGAAAAGAAAATCTCATCTGAGCTCCATTTATGGATTTGTCACTCCAATATGGTAATGGGATTTCTCTAAAGGTCATGCTGCAGCTGTCATTCAGAGCCACTCAAGCAAAACTTTTGTCCTCATATTTGCAGAAGCACGCTTGACTCCATTTTGATTTTCCTAGAAAAATTAAAACTCAGTGAAACCTAGAACCAAATCATTTTTGAAGAATTTATATTAAGTGTTTAATAATCCATTTCAGGTTTGATCAACTGAAAGCTCCTGTCACACGGTCATTGTATTTTGTTTTATAAGTTGGTGCTTTGAAAACATGTTACTCAGGTCTAAGTATGAGGAAGTAAAGTGGATTATCAAATAATGTCATGCTAAAACTATTTGTGCTATTTTTGACGTCCTTCTAGATTGAATGTTTTGTCAGAAGATTGAACAACAAAAAACTAACAAGTGAACTAAAATTTATGACATCTGCAACATTTTTATCTTCACCAGAACGATGTGGTGTTGAGCTGCATTACTCTAGACTTTCCTATTTCCTATACGGTCAGTTTTTTCCTCAGTGACCATAAAACACCAAACTGTCATCCTGCTAAGCATTCTACCAGAGGTATTAATAATTAAAGAGATAATCTACTTTAAGAGTAATGGAAAGAAACAACACCACAGCGCTTTATCAGATGCTCTCTCTGAAGCTCCCTGATAGTGTCCTGTTGCACAAGTAGCTAATAGCCACACTGCACTTCTAATAGTCTTAAATTATGTTTTCTTATCTTCACAAAGGTTTCAGATATTGTGAGGCATTTTAATTAAAGTAAAGAAACACTCCTCTAAAAGCTCCTCTGTAAAGACTGAAATTTTGAAAATTATTTTGTAATGCTTCTTTTTCAGATGCTTTTGTGAAAGTGCCTGACTTGCAAAGATTCTAGTTTTCCTTTTAAACTTGTGGAAGAATCAAGCAGGACTTGTCACAACTATCAACCTCATGTCTCATTATTCTGTTGCACCTCTCACTTCTCCCTCCAGGCCCTTTTCTTTATACAGTCATTCAGGTAGACACATCCTTTGATACAACATCCGCAACCCATCCAGCATCTCTTTCTGTCACAAACCGCATCGACGGTTTCCTGCAACTCAGCTGCAGCTCTCTCGTCATCCTTCCCCTTCTACCTGTTAACATACCAATAACCCTTTAATCCATCAGCTGCTCCACCTCTCTCCACAGAGGCAAATAGTGGTGCCAGTCATCTCTCTCCTTCAGGACTCACACGTCCATACGATGACTAGCACAGACGCCAGGTAGCTGCCTTTGATCAGGCCTTCCACACACTGCTTCCTGCGAGTGATCACAGCTGTCAGAAGGACTAGGGGCAGGTTCCCCTTCACAGCTGCCTCTTGCCTCATCCTCAATGCTCAGTTCAGAGCGAGACTTCACACTTTAAAAAAGGCTTTTCAACCCCCACCGGGCCAAATGAATTAACATGCCAAATGGGAGCTGAGCCATAACAAGAAAAGTCCTCTTTAAACCTTCGCACTAAAAGGACACAGAGTGTAGATGCAGACAGATGAACTGGATCTCCGTCTACTGTAAATGTGTGTTATTAACAGATGAAATGATGTGAAGATGATAGTGTTGGACAGCTCCAAACACTAATCTGTTTACAAATGTGGTGAAAAATTATGGCAGCCTGAGAACTACTTCAATTAGAGCAGTTGTGTTTTATTTGCTCCGTCGGAGTCCATTTTGTTCTCCCTCCATTCACACAAACCTCCACACAGACTTTCCCAAGCAGCTAAATCTCCGCTGTTTATTTAATAAGGGGTGGGTTTGATAAGATAAGGCTGAACAGAAGAGCGCCACCAAGGCAGTCTGCTCCCTGAACTGCTGCACATCTCATTGCTCGAGTCGGTTGCTGGGTCTTTTCTTTTGCCTTCAGAAGCAGAGAGAAAATTGTCATTACACTAAGAATTCAAATTGTATATTTTTTCCCCAAATCTTGACATATTCACTTTCCTGTTGTTTGGGAGAAAAAACTAAAAAGAAAAATGTGATTCCTTACTAAATCTGTTGAACATTAAGGTGACTTTCTGTAATGACGCCTGCCACAGCAGATAAATGTGAATTCAAAATATTTTAGCATCCCTTTAATTCCTTTCGTTGAAATCCCTTCACAATGTAAGTTTTTACTGCTTTCAACAAGGAGTCGATATATATCCTTGCATAGTTAACATACCAGTTGGCTAGTGCTGTCAACTGATTAAAAAATGTAATCATATTAATCACACACAAGCGTTATGATTAATCGTGATTCATTACTCTGCCTAATTTTGTAAGCTTGAAACAGAAGTATGCACACAGTTCAAGTTATTGCAGAAACCTTCTTCCCTTCACCCAGTTTTCTTTTTTTTTGTAGCACAAAGTAAGCAATGTATTCTCCCAGTACTCAACAACTTCTAATGGTGACTTACTCCACTGCAAATGAAGACAAGTAGTAGTAAACTTGTTCAGGGGACAACTGACAGATAAGATGTATTTTATTTTCTAGTTCTTGGGTGTGTCACCCCTTTCTGATGCCTCCCTGAGTAACTGCCCATATTTCCCATACCAAAACGACCACTGCACATTTTCAAAACAAAGTGCATACAGAAAATGTTTAATTGTCTCAAACCATCTATGTCTGGCAATTCCCAGTTTCCAGAATTTTATATTCAAGAAGGGTTAAAGTAAGTAATTGTGTTTTGACAAAAATACAAAATTTTAAAAAAGAAAATTACTTTGGTCACTAAAAATGGGTGACATCTGGCTACAACGTACCTCACCACCATATGAACGACTGAATGTAGTGTGAAGAGCTTTGGGATTCTCCGGACAAAACGAGAGGATTCGGGATGTTAAACAGAGAAAACACAACCAAACACAACAACTTTTAGACAGCAAATCCCAAGTCACTAAAAAATGGTAGAAAAAAATCAACTGAGAGTGAAAATTGATGATAAAAGAGTGAAAACAAAACTGCAGAGTCCAACAATGACACCAAACTGCTGACACTGTTCAACTGCACACTGAAAACATTGCAAAGATGATGAGTTCTGATGTTTTGTAAGGACAGAGGAAACAGACTACCAGAGGCAAGCAAGAGGGACCACTGTAAAAAAAAAAAAGAAACTGCATGAAAGGAAACACATTCAAAGAAGAACACAGCAAAGGTCAATGAGAGGCAAAAAAGAGGAAGAGTGACGTCAAAACAAGGCATTAAAATTCAGAAAGTCCTTATCTGTAATGTGCTGAGTAGTTGGTGTTTACATTTACACAAAATGAGAAAACAATTTATTTATTTTTTTTGCCAATGACTGCTGGAGATTGCTGCTGAGGCTCTGTTTTTGTAGCCATGGGCCGAGACGTGAAATTGCTTTTGTATGCTTCAATCGATTCCTTTCATCCTTTGTCAGCGTCTAGACTGTCCTTCTCTCCCAGCTAGTTTTAAAGCCAGAAATGAGACAAAGCATGAATACTGAGATGCTAATCAGTGGGATAGGGCTGCATCAGTGACCATTAGTTGCAGCTAAGAATAAAACAATGGTGGAGAACAAAATAGATACTAAACGTTTGCATCCCTGCTTCACCATGAAGTCAGAAAGGTGACCTAAGAAAGCACATCTGGATCTGATCGGGATTTCTGCAAATGTTAAAACTACATGGTCACTTAAACCGACCTCCCATTTATCACTTTTTCTCCAAGAGTTCCTGCTGTGAAAAATTATCTATGGTGGTGATAGGGGATAATGTTGCAACGTTTAGGTTAAGAGAATTTGAATTTTAAGTAACTTTAAAAGGCTATAAGACAAAGTTATTGAATACTGACAAGGGCTTTATTTTATTTTTTTAATCAAAGACTATCCCAAAAGGTATTTCCAAGTAAAAGTTGCATTTTTATTTTAATTTTTTGCACAAAAATAAATTTATAACATATTGCAGTTCATGCAAATGTTAATTGCTGTCCCTTGTTTTCTTTATCAAGGTACGTAGAGCTAGTCTGTAGTACAAATTTCAGCTACTGCTGGTCACTTCAGGGTGTTATTTAAGGATAGGAGATTGGGAAAAAAAAAATCACTGAAGTATATGTCCTTGACATTATACTGAAGAAACATCATGGCGGTTTCTCATTTACAGGAATAATATAGAAAATGTTGAAACTACTCCTGTGGTTGGCTGTTTGAAAGTTTCCAAATTAATGAAACCAGTGTAGTGAACTCTTGTTTTGGTTTAAAAAAAAATAAATAATCAAAAGTTCCACCTGATTGTTTGAGTCTGTTCAGTTAACCATCATAATGACAACCAGCCACTAGCAAAAACACAAACTCAAAGGCCATCATCCCACATAACAGCATGCTGCCAGTGTGAAGGGGCCACACAGAGGGTTGATGATCGCACTAAATAAAAGGCCCTCCTGTCCTTCCTCTCACTCGTCCTACCATTTGCTCCCTCCCTCCCCCATGTTACTCTCCTTCACTTCCATCATTGGGTGTCTCATCAATGTGACTTCCTCCTCTGTGCTTTCCTGCACCCCTGCTATGTGAAAACCCTGGAGTCATGTAAAGCATCCCCATGCACAGTAACGGGTGACCTCTTCTCTCCCCTCACTGCCCCATCCTTCTTCCCTCCGACGTTTCTATAAACCCCCACGTGTCCTCTTTCCTAGGTGGTCTCTCCCCAGCAATCTGTAGTCAATTCCCCGCTGTCAGGATTAGCTTGTTTGTAACCTTTTAGGTTGTCCTTTTAAAGCACAAGATCAACTCCTTACCAAAGGTGAACTGTTTTTCTCTTCGGGTTAATATTGCAGCTTATAGTTATTTTTATGGGGAAAGTCTTTTATAAGGAAGCTTGTTTTCAATAGGTTTTAAAACTAGAAATTAAAACATGCACCTTTAGGTCTTATGTTAACAAAATTTTGCAAAGTACCACAACAGAAGAGACATCTGTGATGAGGACAGGAATGGCTGCAAGACAGCAGTTATATCCACAACACTGCATTTTCCTTTCTCCTTCAGAAAAGAGCACTGCCCTGCAGTCACAACTCACGTGATGATGAGTGTGTGCAGAAAAGAAAAAATGTGTGTGTGTATACATGTGAGAGCATTATTGGATGTCAGATTGTGCAATACAAACACATACACACACACACACACACAGATAACTGGCAAGCTAAATTGCCCTCAGTGCTGGAATTTACCAGATGGCACTGGACACAAACCAGGACTATTACTCATGAGCTCAACCATAAGCAGAGGCAGAAAGCTAAATGGCCCACTGCTCTTTCAAGTTCAACCTGATACTTTACTATGTCTTTCAACATCTTGTAACCAAACTAGTAAAAAACAATGAAAGAAATTGTAAAACGTGACTGTGTCAGGTTCAGCCCGGACGTTAGCTGGTGTCTGGTATTCGCCTCGTCTTCTCGGCTGTTTCAGTGTGGTTCATGTGAGCTGAAAATCTCTCTGAACACATGGAAATATTTAACTGCAGCATACCTTTGCTCTACTTAGGCACCTGCTGTCCAAAGAGTATTTTTTTAGTAATATTATTATCCCTAACATTTACTCTAAGTGGTTTTTCAGGCCCGCTAACTTGTTCCTCATGGTGATTAAGCTTAATGTTTAGTGATGTTTTCAAATCAGTAAAAGACAGATTTGAACATGTTAAAAAAACATTTTTTTGACTCTCTCAGATTTCAAACATTACAGTATTTCAATAATTTGGAAAATCCAGAGGATGATGATGATGACACTTGAGAAGAAAAACATCTGTGAATGCTTCCTGGTGTGACATCATGAAAAAGCTAAGATATCAGGAAGAAAAATGTTAACCTCCACAAGTCCAAGTTATCATTCAGTGGGTAAAATTTATCCAAAAGTGTAAGTCAACTAAGAACAGGAGCATTTTAATAAGTTATTATTCACAGTGAAATTCCTTTAGTGATACATGGTGAATGGTCTTTAAGAGCAAGTAGAAAATAACAGATCATTGTCTGTAAATGCCCACAGGACCAAAGATCTTGCTGGTACTTGCTGTGGTCTGATTAATCTAAAACAAAATCGCCAGGCAAAAATGACCATTGTTACATGGATACAAGAGGGACTAGTGCACTTCCAATGAATAAAATAGATGGTGTCACCAGAAAACATTATGTTGAAATACTGGAGTGAAATCTGTCATAAGGCAGGAAATTAAATTCAAGGCATGTGCCTTGAATTTAATGAGTCACTGGCATATTGCTAAATTAGGAAATAAGTGGCTTAAGGACAACAAAGTCAATGTTTTCAAGCGGAAAACATTGACTTTGCTTTATCTTAGTCCTACAGAAAAGTTGTGAGCAAATTTGTGAAAGAGCAAAGTGGACTATCACCCAAAGTTCAATAAAACTATTGTGAGAGGCTTGTGGAAGAATGGCATTAATGTTTCTTAAAAGTTCGACATTTTAAAAAGGAAATAGCAAGGAAATGTATGTGAACTTCTTAATTTTGAGAAGGTTAAAAGGAAAAAACCAAGCAAGAAAATATTTTTGCTCAAATCTTTCTTGTAGTGATCCTTTTTTTTCATCAGAATTAAATAATGTGTGAAAAAAATAAAGAAGGTAAAAGATCAATTTTTATCTTTATTTACACAGGAAATCTCACTGACACAGGACAATCCTAAAATCTAAAAGCAGATGGTATGTGACACAGAAAACATTAGATGTATTATATGTGAGACAGCCAAAATGTGATAAAGAAATAAAAAATATTGCTGCTGCTCCTTAAAAAACAATTTAGTATTTTATTTGCTGCAGGCCAAACTAATTCTTCACAGACATTAGGACTTTCTTCCCCATTTATGTTTGTATAAAAACATGGAAAACAGGAATGCTTATAGGTTTAGTGTGTCTACAGTATCTTAACAAAAACCTTTAAGAGTTCCCTATTGGTTTTGAGTTTCTGGTAATCATGTATTGTACACAACAGGAAAAGGGAAGCTCTGTGCGGCTACAGTGGAGGCTTCTAGATAACGAGGCAACAACAGGAAGAATCAGAGCAGTGATGAAAGGGGGAGCAGAGCAGTCGAGCTCTGTGGTGGTGTACCATTACAAGGCAGCTAAAAGTATGGAAACATACAGGATGAAATTAGCCTGGAGCTAAATCTGGTACAATGCATGTTCTGTGCATGGACTCTCAAATAAACAAATCCACCAGCCATGTTGTGTCCAGCATGGGGAGGCTGTCTTTTACTTGCTGATAACTGAGGCATTTGAAAAATATACAATGTTGCACTCAGTATATAAAAATTTAGAAACTGAATACAAGATATATGCAGAAATGTCTTTGTAAGTTTGCAGTTGTACCGTGCTCTTTCCATATTAATGATAATTTGAACTGGGCTTTGTGAGTTACTTAAAGCTTGGGATATATATATATATATATTTTTTTTTTTTAATCATCTAACTCTGCTTTAAACTTCTCTACATCTTTATCTCTGACTTGTCTGCTGTTCTCTAACAAACATCTGAGACTGCCACAGAACCACTGTATTTTATCTCTGTATTAGTACAGAGATAAAATTATCTCAATATCTGCTAATTAGATGAATTCTGAAGGCAGCTGGTTGCATATAATCTTATTTGAAAGTACTTTGTGTGGGTCTAAACTTGAAATAAAATTCACTATGGTTGTAATGGAATGAAAATGTAAATACTTCTGCAATGCACTGTCACCAAGGTTGGGTAAAATGTGCTAATTTTACATACTCACAAACATACATGGCCTAGAGTACCAATTTTAAAACCATGGAAAGTTGTTGTAACTTAATATTAGGCTAAATCAGATCTATCACTTATCTCAGTGGTTTAAGTCTCCAGCCTAAGCTAACATTCTGCTGTTTCCCTTTAGATACACAACTCTTCCTCACTACAAGAAAATGAAAATCATGGGCAGTTTGAAAGCCCTCAATCATTGTAGTCCAAGGTCCAGTGCTTCATTACAGAAAGCTAGTTCAGATAAGGAGGGACACACGCACGCACACACACGCACGCACGCACGCACGCACACACGCACGCACACACACACACACACACACACATACAGAAACAAGCCCTGTCGGGATATCTGTCGGGATCATTACAGATATTCATAGTCAAAGTGCTCCATAGCATCCCACATGCAATGACAAATTTGTGCAAGACAGCATGAAGGCCAAATATACCCTCTGTCCATGTGCCCTGCTCTTCAACACACACAGACAAACACACGCGCACCCCCACGCACACACACAGTGAGAGAGAGAAACTCCCTCTGCTCTAAACTCTCTTCAACTCTTCTGTGACCTCAGCTTCTCTGTTCCTACTGTGTTTACCAAGATCTCTGTGTGAATGTCCTAAAGTCAAAATGTGTCACACCAGGAAGCCAAAATGGAGCAAAAACACAGAAGTTGGATAAAAGCAGGAAAATAAACAGAAATTATCTGATTCAATTTAGTGTAGTACCCTCAAACTCGTGTAAAAAATTGTTTCTTCAAGATTAGTGATTTGCACTACACAGTGCCAGGTAAAATTATTCATATTCCTTGACACATTTTGTCACAGGACCACAAAGTTTTCAGTGACATACTTCGCAACTGGGATTTTATGCAACAGACCAACAAAAAATAGCAGATAAGTAAGTTTTAGTTTTACTTTAGAAATAACAGATCAGAATACATTTGTGAATTTGTATCCAAACTCTTTTTACTCTGACACAACTAAATAAAATCAGAATGCAAACCAACAAAGAGACAAAAATAATTTTGGACAAATGTAAGTCAATTAAACACTAACAAGCTTAAACAAGCTTTAAGTCTTAAGAAAACAATATAATTACAACAGAAAACATTATGCCTTTGGAAAAAATACTTCATACGGACAACATGTAGGAAGCTTGATTTTTTCTGTGCTGCATTTCAAATCGCTAATCCCCATTGCACATTTACACAATAGTCAATATTGTTTTAAATGTACTTATTTACCAAAACAGCAGTAAAAGTCAATCTTAAGTTTTGCTTTACATTGTAGCTTCACTGTTTATGTTTTGGGGGGGTTTGTGCATTAAAAAACTATTTTCATGACTGACAAATGCAGCAGCGTAACAATCAAGGTAAAGAAAGGCTATTGGTGACGTGTGATAGGTCAGTTCTGCTTGACCATTACTTGAATATTTTTATAATTTACGTCTGTCCTGATTCTGAGTCCTTCTATTTCTGTCATTACACAAGTACAGGATGTTCAAATTTCAAGACATATTTTAAGTACCAATTTAGAAGTAGCAACTTGTACCAAAAAACGGTCCGAAAGGGACATTTGATTCATGCTTGCTGGCTGTTCTGACGCAAAACACACATTCACAGCGTGTGCAAGCAGAGTAGAGATTTAATAAAAATGTCCCCTCAGCTGGAAATTGTTTCCAGTGCAGCTGAAAGGCCCCTTTTATTGAGCTGGTAGTACATCAGCCCCTTCCCATCCTCTGCTTTTCCTCCACACACACACACAAGGACAATTCTCTATTCAGTAATCAAAATTGTTCGTTTCTGTATTTTGCTTAACAAACATTCAAATGATTACAGCTTTAAAACAATATTTATAGTTCTACTTTAAATGTTGTTTTAAAGCTGTTATAATTTGAACTCATTTACATGCAAAGAAAAACAACTAATTGCAATACTGCCCCAATCAACATACACAGAACATTATTGTATTGTTTTAGACATGATTTTTTTAAACATGTCACTTTTTTACCTTTTCACAAGCCCAGTTTCCTTTCCCCTTTTTTACTTTCAAATCAAAGTATCAATCATCATTTCAAATCATCTCCAAAAACAACTTTTATTTTTCCTGTTTATAAACCATAACTAGGACAGTACTTGAGGAGATAAATTACATTATATTTTTAGGTATTTTCAATTTAACAAGGGTCAAATATTACAGTTACAGGAGCGGAGAAACACATGGTCCTTTACATCAGGGTTTCAAAACAACTGTGAAATTACATCTGATTTCAAACCTTTTGATTTTTTGTTTTGTTTGTGTCACGTTTTGGACATTTAAGCACAAATGTTTAGTTTAATTTGCAGGCTTTTTTAGTTACATATATATCACAAACCATGAAAAAGCAACACTAAAATTGATTTGGCATTGTGAATTAAAAGGTCATTTCACAGCTTATTTGGCATCTGAACTAGTTTAGATCAGTTCCATTTCAAAATCTATGATGCCAGGATATATGCTGATGCAGATTCTGAGTCATCCAGGACTAGGCAATCATAAGTGCTTAAGTGGAAGGCACCTGGACTTTTTAACCTCGGGAAACAAAAGAAGGCTAGTTGACCTTCACACTTAGGATGAAAAAATGTGGAATGGAGTGTCCGGAAATGCATGTATATAAATATATATTTTCCAGGAAAATTACACTTTTCCAGGCTTGTTCCATCCAAACTCTGAGCTTGTACAACGATGTGGAGCAACAGCGAACCAGTGTGGGTGTTTCCACAGCCGGCGATGCCGACAGCAAACACGTCACACTCAACAGGAAGGACAGGTTGTGCTTTGGCTGTGTTTTCATGCAAATATGAACATGCATAATTGTGTGGACAAAACACATACACACAGGCAGATCAGAACAGGCTGCAGGCCTAAAGGGTTTAGTAAGCAGGAGTGGGCGTGTTAGAGAATGCCTGTATATTACTCACACCCACTCCCACTCATGTATGTCACATTCAAACTCTAAAATCTTTGACATAAAAACTGAACTATGGTCTCACTTTTCTCTCTTCCACTGTTTTTTAGGGAGGCTACAAACGCAAGGCATTGGATCATTCTCAGACAGTGACACATTTTTTATCTGTTGCATTTGAAAAGCATTAGTACATACCAGGTGACTAAACTGTCAAAAGGGATCAGGAGAAAAATCTAGAAAAAATACCAGATGTTTCCTCTCCCTAAATTCAACATATTCCTCAACCTTGTCAATCTTGTATGACAAGATATGAAAACATTACATATTTAACGAAAACTGAAGCGTTATGGTACTGTGAAGAGATTTGTGGCTGATTCAGAACAAAGATGGGTTTGTAGAGATAAAGGCATAATGAGGAAGGTTTCTGTTAGACAAATTCAAGGGATTAAGAGAGCAGCTGTTAAAATGCCCTTATAAAGCAGCAAACAGTTATTTGAAGCTGCTGGTGCCTCTGGAACCTCAAGGTGGAGGATCCTCCAGAGGCTTGCAGTGCATGAACCTACTATTGGGCCCCCCTAACCAGCTCACAAGCAGAAATGGTCGCAGTGGACCCAGCGGTACATGAAGATTAATTTTCAAACAGACTTCTTCAGATGGACGCAGTGGTGGATTGGTGGTGGATGGCCGCCACGACGGCTGTGACGTCAGCAAGAAGGTGGTGGAGTCATTTTTTCATCATGGGGAGAGAGAGAGCTGGTCGGCCCCTTCAGAGTCCCCAAAGATGTGAAAATGACCTCAGTAAAGTATATGGCCTTTCTGACTGATCACTTTCTTTCATGGTTCAAAATCATCTTCATGCATGACAATGCACCATCTCATGCTGCAAGGAATACACTGTGTCATTGGCTGCTATGGGCATAAAAGGGGAGAAGCTCATGGTGTGGTCACCATCCTCTTCTGACCTCAACCCTATTGAGAACCTTTGGAGTTTCCTAAAGCAGAAGATTTGAGAGTGGGATGCAGTTCATATCAAAACAGCAGCTCTGGGAAGGTATTCTGACATCCTGCAAAGAAATTCAAGCAGAAACTATCCACAAACTCACAAGTTCAATGGATGCAAGAATTGTGCAAGTGATATCAAAGAAGGGGTTCCTATGTTGACATGTAACTTAGTCTGTTAAGATGTTTTTGATTGAAATAGCTTTTGGTTTTAGCACATGTGACCACTTAATGCTGCACATTCAAAGAATGACCGGTTGCGGTTCTTTATAATCTATAAAATGTTTAGAAAATCTGCTGTGCATAATAATTTGGAACAGTTCATTTTGAGTTTTTTATTTTCCAAGGAATGAGATTTAATCTTGATGAACATTAATGGTTTGCTTTGGGAAGTCGGCAAATTCAAACGCAGTCTAAATTATCATGAGAACAAGAGCTTCAAACTTTTAACTTGATCATCTTTGGAAGGAAACCAATTTAGCACACAGAACTCATCAGCTGATAAACCCCAATATACACCAAAGAAAGGCCTCTAACAGCCTCTAGAGAACATGGGAGCATCAAATTTGGAGAGAAAATTATTTCTGGAACACGAAAGACAAACAGGTCTTTTAAATGCCGTTGAAAAGTGAGACAGTTATTAATCAGACTCAGACCGACTGTTAGATCCTGGACTCAGGAGAAGCATGTGGCATCTGTCCAAGTTGTGGAACAGTGGACCAGATCTTTACTTTTGCAGAACTGCTTGAGGCAATGTGGGAGCTTGGTTATCTGTTTTGCATGCGTTTTGTGTCAAACTAAAGCAAAAGCCATGCCTGTTCATGGCAGGAAGTCAAGCTGGTTCATAGTGCATGTTCACTATGTCATGGATGTCGCTGGTCTCTGACCCTGTCTGTGCTGTTTTTGGATTTGATCTCCATGTACACTAATTGAGAGGATGAGGTTTAGTTTGACCATCAACATGCACTAGAGCTACTAGCAGTCAGAACTCAGTTCCCTTTAAGCTGAGGTCATGGTTTGTAATGAGAAGGTGAGCTACTGCCTCTGGTTAGGGGTCAGGCTCTGGATCAAGCAAAAAAGCTGGAGTATCATGGTGTGACATTTACCACTGATGGATTGGGGCCACATCTCTAGTAATGCATGTGCTTCTCCAGTCTGTCATGTTAAACAAAGAGCTGAGCCCGAAAGGCATAGCTCTCAATTTAATGGAAATTCCACTTTCTGACCCTTCCCTATAGTCATGAAATATGAATGATGAACTAAATAAGAAAAACTTTGTTATAAGTCATTGAAATTAGCTTCCTCCATAGGGTGTCTGAACTCAGTCTTAGTCATAGAGTCACTGAAATGATTTGGACATATGCTCAGGGTGCTTCCTGAGGGGATTCCTGGGCATGCCCCACAAGGAGGAGACTTCGAACTCTCAAGAGGGACTATAAATCCCTTGTGGGTTGGGAATGCCTTGGGGTCCAGCAGGGGTGACCTGGAGAGTGTCACAGGTTCCCAGCTGGAGCTCTGATCACTGCATCACTTAATCGTAAATAATGTGTCTCACCTTCATGCTACAAGTTTAGAACAATCAAAAATCAAGGTTAACAAAGTTAAGAGAAATAAAGCTCTTTCATAGGAAACGTTATTAAAAAAAATATATAATACTGTATGTATATATATATACATATATATATAATACAATATGTATATAATGTATGTAATAATACACAGGATGGCTTTCATTTTCTTGAAGAAGGTAAGACAGAATATACATGCTGCAGCACATGCTGAAATGACCATCACAAGGGCAAGCATATGTCAAAAGAACTATTCCTAAAGCAGTCGATAGACCAGAGCGTCTACATGAGACTCCCTGCTGGTGCTGGGGACACATCAATATGAGACTGAATTAACTCGGAACAATTAAAGGGACTGCTAGACAGTACATCATTCCAAAGGTCTGACAAATATGCTGATGAAAGATTTGTTAATACAAGGTACTGTCGATACGAAAACCTAATGCAATTCAATCATCCTGGAAATATATGCAGAACGACCTCAGCCACCAAAAAGATAGACAACATTTCATAGATGTCTTTTTCCATTCATATTAATTAAAATAAATCCTTACTGTTCAACTGTGAAGTTGAACTATTGTTTTATCTACCGCATGGCCCCATCTGTCAGCGTTTCAACATCATGTCACAAATTTTCTAACACATTTTTAATGAATATGAATCAGCGCAGCTCCTGCCCCTTCAGAGCTGCCAACAAGACTATCCGTGGCTCTGTGAGGTCTACATGTGACAGTGTCAGAGTCGATATATCAGCTGCGCCACCAGGGCAGCATGACGTAATCCTGATGTGTGACTCAGACTGCCAACACATGGCATCAGCAATACAAGCACATCCACCAACATGCTTCGTCCAACTGGCACTCTCGTGACTCTGTGGATCTCCAACCCCCATCCGTCTTTAAATGTGTCAATCAAAGTCCGGTTAGAAACGGCGACCCGAGGCTGAAGACCTCTCTCTATCTCTGGCTGCTCTGTGTTGCACATGCTGAGTTAAGCTGAAGTTACCATTCAGGTCATGGAGAGCTGTTTTCAGCAGCAAGGATTCCCTGTCCCATTGTTCGGTCAGCAGAGACCAACACACTGCTCACCTCTGACCCTGACCTCTGACCTCTTTCTGTGTGTCTGTTTAGCTTGGGGGGGGTCAATGTGGGAATAGACTGTGAACCACACACAGAGAACCTTCCAGCCTCACACTGATAGTTATCAATAGTTATGTTTTTATTCGCAATAGATTTAGAGTACATTAAACTATTTTCAAGTAAAAGTTTACACTAAGTTTAAAGCTAAAACCACAAAAATTAACAGAAAATCATGCTGACAAGTGGAAATAAATGTAACTTTTCAAGATTATTTCAGGATACGTGGTTCATTTTACAACAATGTGAAAGAGTCTACACAATATTCAGAGCCTTATCCAGAAATGTTCAATGTTATCAATGTTTAATCTTAATTTTTAGACAATTTAGGAAAAGAAAATGATTTCATAGAACCCTGCCAACACTATAACTTTTTCCTGAAGGAAAAGATTTGCTTAGCTAAAATAACTTTAGTGAAAAGCTTCTTGTAGCCATCGGCCACTCCTCACTCTCAGCTGTGAGATGTTTTAGAGTTTTCTTGTATTTATAGCCCATTTTAAGTCACTCCAAATAATCTCATTGAGGTCAAAATCTAGTCTTTGGACCAGGACTTTCCATTTCTAATTTCAACCCAGTTTTTGGTGGATTTATTGTTATGTTTTGAGTCACTTTCAGGTTGCAGGGTCAAGTTATACTTGTGCTTAATTATTTCTTTAGAAATGACCTCACAATTTCCAAAAGCACCCTCCTTTAAATGCCATGGTGGACTCTATGATGATGAACTGCCCTTGTCCTGCTGAAGCAAAAGATCCCAAAACACTTCTAGCCCAGTGCTTCATGTGTGCATGAAGTGATGTTCATTGAATGCAGTATTTGGGTTACATGTCCTCTTTTGTGCTGTCCAAATATTTCAATTTCAGACTCGTCAAGAACATTAGTCTAGAAATTCCATCTTCTCTTGGGCTGACTTTAATCTAGGCTTTATCTAATTTTTTGAAAGCATCAGTGTTTTTCTCGTGCAAAAAAGACTGGTGCAGACTCTTTCTGATTATTCAGGCGTGCACTTTCACATCAGCAGCAGGAGTCTGTTATGGGTCCCATGACGACGTTTGAGAGTATTTTTTTCAACACTTATTTTAGTGTCTTGCGGCCTGCTGGCAGATTGAAGTTATTCGGATGGTTAGAACTGTACATGTTGCCAGTTTGTTGAATGTCCTCCGTAGCCAGATTAATTTCTGGGCAATGAAAAGGGTGATTTCAACATCTTTGAACCCTTTAATCTTCTTTCTGAAGGAACCAGATAGCTCTTTGCAGCTCATGAAGATGTTCACACGTACTTCAGAAGTCAAGAGCACATCAAACTTTTGAAACAAACCTGCTTCAAAATGCTGAGTAATAACATTCTCATCATATAAACCAAATTTGATCTCTGTGGGTATTTTTAACAATTTTAAGAAGAAGTAAAGAACAAAGGCAAGGGTCTCTTTGCTTATTTATTGTCAGCTTTTTTTTTACAATACAAAACTCACTCTATGTTCAAAAATTAGTAAACACAGGCTGCCTTAGTGTGTCCAAACTTTATCACAACTGCAAAGAATGCAACTCATTGGTCTAAAAGAAAAGGACCTTTATTTTGTGAGCTTTGTTGGCAGAGTTAAAAAGAACAAACTTAATTTGTCAAGAATTAATAGAATTAAATTAGAAACAAAAAGTGATTAAAAACAAGTCTGTGGTCATAATGACAAACCTCTATTGAAGTAGGTTTTCACAGAAGTGACTGAGGCGTGATCAAAAAAAGGATATAAAGCGTTTTGGCTCTCAGTCATTGCACACTCAGTGGGTAGTAGTCAGACACTGTCATTTGGGCAGTGGTGAAAACATGTTAATTTGTGTTGGTGGTGACACTGACAGCCCTGACTCATTCGGACCAGGAGGTACGACAGAACATTTCAGCCCCTCAAACACAAGGCAACAGTCTTTCCAATGCCAAATTTCAAACATGTAATAATCGGCTGATTTGGAGTCACAGGAGTTTAGACATTTGACAACTCTTTTTTTTAATTCGAACTTTTATAACATTGGTTCGGAGAGTATTGTTCTAACATCTGTACGTAAAGCTGAAAATAATAAAGTTCTGGAATGCTGCAACTGCTTGTTGCTCTTATGAAAAAAATGAAATATGTCCACAGGGAGCGCTGCATTAAGAAATAAATACACCTGTCTGCAGAGCTGTTGATGTTGTGTTATTGTGTCAACTTAGCTCTTGTTACTATGGGCAATATTGGCTTCTCTGTTGTTTGATACGGTCCCAAAATAAATATCATGTTACTCTTTTACTCTGGTTTTGTGGTTGACAACTTCTCCATCAAATTTAAGATAAACAGAAGCATGTATTGCAGTAACCCCAGCATCCTTCTTATCCTTGACAGATTTAGATTTATGGTAAAATTTGAATTATACCAACAAGTTTTTTTCTTTCAGAAACTAATCATTTTTTAAAAGTTGAATCTGACGGAGAAACTGCACAGAAAGGAAAATATTAACGGGATGGCAAGGAGGCCTTCCAACTACAAAAACACTACGAAATCAATCAAAATACTAATGTAAGAATGTAAAAGGCAGGTCAGCAATTCTAAAAACAAATTGATTACAGTTATATCAATAAATACTTTTCTGGTATTTATTGTAAAGGCTATAAATAATTTTCAACATGCCATTTTTGTGACAACATACACTGAGAAATTGTCATTTCAAAAATCATACCCTTTTAGCATTGCTTTAGCTGTCAATTGCTGTCAAAATAAACGTTGTAGTTCAACAGAAAACAGGAGCACATAAATCTGCCAGGGGAATAAATCATTTGGGTTTAACTGTAAATGAGTTGACTTTAAATCAAATTGTAGAAAAGGAATTATCATCCGTGTCACTCTGTGTAGGGGGGTTATGTCTACTGTGGGATATCACATCTTCTTTTGGTTCATTCATCGGATTCTATCCAAACCAAAGGTGCTTTATTCCTCTAATGTGTCTGCACTAGCCCTGATCTTTCCTCTCATACTTGCCACATACCTGCAGTGCCTCCTCTACATACTTGCCTTCAGACCTGCGGTCCAGGCAACCCCCTGTTGCCATGGGGAACACTTCGACCTTGTCAGCACTTCTGGGGTATATCTCCCCCCTCCTCTTATTCTTCACAGTTTTTGTATCCTTTCACCCCTCCCTCTTTTCACTCCGTTGGAACCCATCCTCCATTCTTGAGGGAAATGACTGTTCCTTCTTCTTTCTTTCTCTCAGATTCATTCACCCACAGTGTTTGGCACCAGCAGTCTCCTCTCCTCCTACTCCAACTCCTACTCCATAGAGTCTTTCTAAGAATGTGTATACCACCGGGTTTTTCTACTGACTAAAGGAATTGGAGGAAATTGAAAGAGAATGTGCATCTGCTGCCGATTTCAGCTGCACAGGATCAGTGAGATTCTGATAGCTGATATTTGCCTCAGTTTCCTTGGGGAACACAAGGAGCTCATTTGATATATAGACAGAGCTCCACCATGGAGGGAAGTAATTGTTCTGGAGATTAGGAAGCCTTAAATGTCTTACTTATGTGCAGAACTTGACCTTTATGTTTCTGCCGTGGGCATATTAACAGCACGAACCAGGTACAGGATGACCTGGAGTGAATAAAACCAATTATAAACAATGTTTGAAACAAGGAAGCTAGTGAACTCTGGAATTTACCATCAAGTAAACGAACTTTACTCTTGGTGTTGATGTCAAATTATGTAATAGTAATGTGATACTTCCCCCTTAGAAGGGAAAATCTCAGAATAAAATCCAAGCTAGAGCTGTAAAACCAGCTGGTAAGAGATTTATATTGATGTTTAATGACACACCAGAGGCTCAAACTCAAAGCTCCTCTCCTGGTCATTGCCTAGCTGTTGATAAACAGAAGAATAAAACAGCCACCATATGCACATCTTTTAAAATAAGTAGATTTCTTACACCACGAATCTTTACAAATTCAATAGTAAAATTTTTCTATGAATCATAGGCTTTTATTTATACAGAGGTTGGGAAGGGATTGATGGACTGCGTCTTTGCCTTATCGCACTTGAATCAAATAATAGAGCCATTAGTAGGACTCAGGTAAGTTCAGCTAAATTGGATGAGACATAAGAAAAAAAATTACTTAATGGGACAGTGGCTCACAGGGACTAGATTTGAAAAATTTATAAAGAGACAGAAGTCTGATAAAGAAGATATTTCTCTAATCTCAACTGGAAATACTCTGATCAAATCCTATACTTTTCCACAGAGCACAAAACAGAACCTTCTAATAATATTCTTGTGGAGTCGTTCGGATTACACCGTCAGTCAGTACGGACCAGACAATGAAAGATTCAGCTCATAATCTGTGGAAATTCCACATGCTTTGCTATTAGATGCCTTTGCAGCGACTGGACCATGTATACACCGAGGTCAGCTCTCGGATATGACGACAAAATGAACCTGCTGTTCAGTGGGAGGAGGTGGGAGGGATGTGGGGGCGGTCAGCTGAGTGTGGACAGGCAACAACACATGCACAGCTGGGATAGCTGATCTTGACATAGGGGCACATTACGCAGTTTATCCTTTCTAAACATAGACCTGGCAGTATTTTCTTAGTGCCAAACGTCTGCTAGGAGCAAAGATGACAGACATGCAACTCCCAGATTGGAATTAGTTTACCTTAATCCAGCTGGATGCATTTTATGACTGTAATCTGGTGCATTTCTTACCCATGTGAGCCTGGTATAAATCTTTATGATGAGAGCTCATAAAACCAACCACTGTTGGAGAGCTGGTGTGACGCAAGCTAATATGTCACATGAAGATGGACATTAAGCGTCTGAAGAGTCTTCTTAGGTCAGATGATGACCGTGGTCTGAAGAGGTCACCATGTAACTCAGCACAACATCACTACATCTAAGTTGTAACATGACAGCTAAGATTCAATTACCATTCATTCAAAAGTAAGGGGAGGAAAAAAAAGCCCCAACACATCTAAAGGTTAATCTCTTCTGAGACTAAATGTTACATTAATTTAATAAAAACTAAGCCATGACGTGGAAGAGATGTGTGAAAAATAAAAACAAGAAGAAACAAGCTGAACTGAAACCCAGTGCTGCATGCTTTAACACAATGTCAAGGTGAAGAGATGACAGCTATGATTAGAGAAGGAATTGTTTATCTGTTTGGCGGGAGTTAAAAGGTCAATGCTATGTGGACTGGACGTGCATATTTTCTCCATGAATAAACATTATATCTTGCAATGCTAAGAGAAGAAGTCATAGAAGTCTATTTCAGACTCAATAGGTCTCCACTGGCATTTGAATGTTAAAGCTTATGGTAATACAATTGGGGAAAAAACTGAACAGGTATATATCTTTTAATAGTTAGCAGAGAAAGAGAATTCTTCCACTAAAACAATATATTTTATGTCACTGCACTTCTGAACAACGGTTCTTTGGATACTGGAATCTGAAATAAAGGTGATTGAACACCTTTGATGTGACTCACTGCAGAAAACTACTGAAACTGTTCATTAAATTTTACTATGCATTTCATTTCAACATACCAATACCACAAATAATACTACTCAATTTGTTTTTAGGGAGTTTGTTATACTTGAACTTATCTGGTAAACACCACCTTCTTTTTCTGATGTAGCAGAGATGTCACTGTCATAATCCTCGAAGTAAAGCTGCCCTTTTCAAAAAGTCACTTATTTATCTTTCTCAATTAATCATTTACCCAATAAAACATAGGAAAATGTCCAAGATAAACCATTACAACAGAAGTTAAAAAGCGACTTTAGGAGCCGAACAGTTCATAACTCACAGATCTTGCATAAGTGTTCATTTTCCTTGAACCTTTTCACATTAAGGCAAACAACAAGGCATTTTATGAGGATGTTTATGCAATAGATGAACACAATGTGGATCTAGAACTCAACAGATCTGAACTGGAAGGAAAATTAGAAAATATTAAAATCTGAATAGTGTGGCATACATTTATGTTCAGCCTCTCTGCATTCCTACTAGAACTGTTTTTCACTACAGCTGCAAGTCTCAAGGTACTTCTGTAAATGTTTTGTTCATTAACCGACAGAAAGGTAAAGACTTTTGTCCATTTTGCCTGCAACATAGCTCAACTTCACTCATATTGTTTAGAGAGCATTTATGAACTTCAATTTTCAAGTATTACCACATATTTTAAGTTGGACTTTCTCTGGACTTTGAATGGACTACTCAAACTCATGAAAATGGCCAGTTTTATACCCAATCAAGTGATCAGAAAGCATCCCCGCAGCATGATATTGCAATCCCCGGTGTATGTAGGGTAATGATCACTGTTAGCTTTTCCTACACAAACAGTCTGTTCCAGGGAAGCCAAAAAGGTCAGTCTTGTTCTCGTCTGACGATACCACATTCTTCCGCATGTTTGATGTGTCACCTACGTTGTGGTAAACTACAAAAAGGGCTTATGGGTTTATTTCAACTGTGACTTTTTTCCTGCCAGATTTGTGGCGTCTACAACTAGTAGTCCTGTCAACAAATTCTCCCACACGAGCTGTGAACCTCTGCAGCCCCTCCATGGGCCTTTTGGCTGTTTATTCCAATTAAAGGTCTCAAACTTAACTCGGTTTTAAACTTAGCCACAACTTCATACTAATGTTCCCTAAAAGATAGATTGGACCTTCAAAAAACAACTATATCTACAGGGCAATTAAATTACACACAAAGTGAGCTCTATTGTGACTAAATATAGGATCTCTATTGTGACTAAATATGCAGTCATTTGCATCTGCAGCAATCAGATGCAAATGACTGCTTGAAAGGTTATAATAACATAATAATAAAAATTTAAAGATGGATTTTAATGCTTGTATAATTTTCCTTCAACTTTCCACTATTTTTGCTTTGATCTGCCATATAAACGCTAGACAAAATACAGAGAAGTTTAAGGTTTTAATGTCAATAATAAAAAATAAAGAAGTATAAATACTTTCAGAAGGCACTGTATATTCAATTTGCAACTGTTTTAAACAGAGAAGTGAAAAACAATAGTTTGAGGAACTATATATTTTTTTATATACGTGTGCATCTATAAAAATGCACACGTTTTTTTTTAGACAAATGCACACGTTTTTATAGACAAATGCACACGTTTTTATAGACAAAAACGTGTCTATAAAAACGGGTTTTTTTTATGACAGGATAAAGTCCAACCAAAGGTCTATTTCAACATCATAAATAAAATAACAGGAGACTTGTGGAGTGCCTTACAACTGGAATCAATGGCTTCTTTAAACTGTTCCGGGTGTCTGTTGTTATTATGAATATCCACAGTATTACTTCCCCATTGGTGAAGTTGTAAAAGTTATGTTTCGTTTATAAAGAACCAAGTAAAACATGACTAATTCAAACTTTGAGCCGAACAAGGAAGTACAGTTGGAAATCACAGTAATAAAACCAAGAGCTTTTAGAGTCAGGAACCCCAGTGGAAATGATTGCCTTTATATGACACAGAACTGGCATGCAGTCATTTATCTCACCATGTCCGCTGAGGTGCTGCCCGACATCCTTAAGGTTTTCCTGGTGTTCACACGTTCATACACCCCGCTCTCGCACAGCAAATGTCCCCTCTTTCCTCCTCGGTGTTTGTAGAAGAAAAGCGTCCTCTGCGGGGTTTTCGGCAGGAGACAGACACAATGTATTATTCCTGCTGACTTCTACTGTCTCTCTCTCTTTCTCCAGTCACAACACTGAGGTAGTCAAGACAGGATATCAAACCTTCCTCAATATGATTGCACAATCATTTCGTTAATTAATCCTTTAATAGCTGTCTATCGAGGAGAAGTTAACGTTAATGGTGTTAGCTGTTGACCCGAGGGTCTCCTACGACCCTCCAATCATCAACAATATTCCGTTGAAGAATAGGTGTCTACGCCATGCGAAAAAGACCAATACTGCTGGTACATCCGGATCTTTTTCCCCTCTCTCTCTCTCTTGCTCTCGCTCTCTCTGTCGGCAAAGGAGGAGAATATAAATATCCTCAAGAATGACGGCTGCTGTCCTCCGTTTCACTCTGAAACGTCCAGGTGGAGGCGGAAAAAGAGGCTGAAAGGCTTCAATGTTGTCGGTCCTTGTTTTTAAAGTGCGTGGATAATTGTCGGTGTTGTTACGGACCGCAATGCTGCACCTTTACAACCCTCTCAGCTGTCATTCTGCCTTGAACCTAACGTAAAGTTCTTTACGTTAGACAGGCAGAGCGCTTCCGGTACAAACTTTCAAAATAAGGTTTTGATTTTTCTGAAAAGATTTTTTTTTTCTATGAGGCGCTCCAACACATTTTCATCCGTGTTATTGGACTCTAATAACATAAAATTATGTTAAATTAAACAACACCAAAAACATAATTTATTTTAGTATTAAATTTAAAAAAAAAAACCCTGTTGCATTCACACGCAATTAATATTCTGGAATTTCTTTCTGCTAATTTTGATGACTATAAACCCAAAATTGTTCTAACTGAAAAATTAGAATATTATTATGACTGAAAACAATTTCCCCATTTGAGGTACAGAATTTGCCTGACTCAGTTCCTTTTGCACAGACTTTTGCTTCCTCATGATTATGTAGGTCATATGAATCTATTTTCTTTAAGAATAAATTAATCTAAATCAATTTCATGTGGCAAGTAATTGCGTCCTCGCTTATTTCTCCCCCTTTCGTAGTTAAAATACACCTTGACACTCCACAGCAACCAGGCCTGCCATACCAACAAGCTAAGCTACAAGGAAATAAAAGAATTAAGATGACTCTTTTCAGAAAGCATTTTAGAAAAGAGCTCTGGTATTTTGTTTGGTTGTTTTTAGGATAACTTATAGTTACCACGTTTAGATTTCATATAATTGAAATATTTATGTTCAAATTTGTAGGGTATGTTATGTAATATTAGAAAAAAAGAGGTTTTAAAAAATGGCCTTTTATTTTATTGTTTCTTTGCATTCAAATGTTATATAATTTTCCAATCCTCCATTAATATTTTTAAATATACCTATGAAATTTGAATGCTATAGTCTCCACAGTTAAGAAGGCATTTTATTTTGAATTCAAGACAGCTCTACATCCTTGCTCTCTTTACCTCGTCCTGCTCAAGAACATGGCGACAGTCCACCAAAGTGGAGTCTGAACAGAATTGAAGATAGTAGTTTTTATTATTATTGAGAAGGGACCAGAGAATAAGTTAGATGAGAGGAAAGAGGTTTTCTCCGTGTATTATCAAATGTTTACAGGGAAAAGGGTTCTGATTTGGATACAAGATGAATTTTGTTTCTCCAAAATCTCAAGACTAAGGAAGCTTTCTTGGTTTATGTTAAAAGTCCAATTTAATTAACATTTTTGTTAAGCTTTTTTTCAGTGACAAAGATTATAAATCTTATTAATGACTAAAGATTACTTTTTTTTAATTATTATTATTCTCATCCTGGGTGGAAAGCTCCATAACATAACAATATTTTTTTTATATAGCTGAATTAGAGGTAGTCAGACAATGGGTAAAGATTGCCTCTTGTGAATCAAAGACAAAATCAATAAATGAGCCAGTGCTCTGGCAGAATGAGTGAAGAATTTCTTACAGAAATGAGACTCTAAAGGTCTTTGTTAAGTTGTGTGATCAGAGCCAGTTTTTAATCAGTATCTTCCAAAATTAAAATTTATTACAAGTAGTTTCTGAGAAGAGGTGTTATTAAGAAATAATAATCAATATATTTATGGAATAGATATAGCAGGATTTTAATATAATCTTGATAAAGAAGTAATGTTTGTCTATGTCTCTGTGTGTGGTTCTGTGTTTGTTATTGCCAGTGTGTGTATAGGGGGTCAGGATGCCTATCAACAGCAGGTCCGTCCTCTCCCCAGTGGACTGATTGAAATCTATTGTGGCATCAGGAGAGGCTTTTTCTATGAGGTCTACTGGATTAACGACCTAATCTCCACACCATAAAGGGAGAGTGGAAAGGGGGATAGTGAGTCTGACATACACACACAGGCTCCTGAGCACTCACACACACACACACACACACACACACACACACACACACACACGCCACACACCCACATAACAGAACGTGCCTGCAAAAACAGAGTGAGGTGTGAAAGTGATTTTATTGCTCGGCTCACCAAATTAAGGTCAGTGATGAACAAAGCAGGACAGTGACTGACTGTAACTGTCCATTTCTAAAGACAAATGATGATTTTATTTCTTAAAAGGAGAAAAACTATTCAGGCAAGTCGCCTATTTATTAAATAATAAATTAACTGTGATGAACCCCATTTTTTAGGAAGATGGGTTAAATTTCATGAACCACACCCAGGTCTGAATACTGCCAGACTGTATAGAGCCAATAAATCCCTTAAAAGAACCTGTCTGACAATATGAAGTGGTTTGGTAGCATCACATTATATGACTCAATCTAAATAGATTAAATAACACAAGAGAAAGACAGGCAATGACATTAGACACTGAAAAAGTGTACAAAGCCATTTCTTTGTCTTTTGGGGTCTGGTGAACTTGAAACACATTAACAAGTCATTTAAAGTTATTAGCAAATGTGTCTATTTTATTTCAACAACAATAAAACAATGAAGTACAGATTCTCACAGCAGAAGTTCACAAGAAAATTTGTTTTAAAACTGAATCTCAGGCATCAGCATCAAATAAAGAAGAAAGAATCAATTTAAGTTAACATAGATAGAAAATAAGCGTGCAGGCTTTAGTGGACATTTTTTCTCCAAATTGGATTCCTATTTTGTATCTTGGCGTTGACACTTATTAAAACAGCGGATTATGACTTCTGATTCAACTGAAATAATCCCGGAGCCACCTGCAAAGACAGCAAAACAGAGTAGATATAATGGGTGTTCGGTTGTATTTTACAGAAAGGTCAGGCTAGTAGTAGCTGTTTTAGTAATGATTCAAGTTGCCTTAAATGAGAAATTATTTAAATTTTCAGCACTACAATTTGAAGTGAAGTTTTAAACTCTATTCTTAGCTTTGATTATAACTACAACAGACAAAACAAATTAAATTTATTTGCTGAGACGTGAAATTAGATTTTTTGCAATTTCCTGTGACTTGGCTGCATATTACTTGTGGATTTTGTACATTAAACAGGATAAGGTGCAGGTATTCATTTATCATGAGATTTCCTCTGATTCCCATTTCATCAAAAATGCATGTGTACAACTCGTTACTGATATTTCTTCTACACTTTCTTGCCATAAATGTATTCAGGTTTCAGCGTTTGCATGTGTTCAGAGTCTGTGTGTCTGTGTGGGCAGCCGATGTTTCCCTCCTCAGCACTTGTCTGTTCTTGTTTGACAGTGCTGCTCTGTGTAATATGAACTCCCAGGTCACCTTTACTACAGTTTCCTAGTTCCTCTGAGTAAGGTCTGCTGATCAAATATAAATGTAACATTTAGAGTTGAGACAATATGCCTCTGTGTCTTTCTGAGGCGGCCGACTGTGTTCCTGTTTGGATTTTCGTCGACGCACCTGCCATCTATACAGACGTGTTGTTGACATGTAGCACATATGCAGACGCTGTTGGTTGTTTGCTGCAAAGGTCAAAGGATATGATTAGCGTTGAAGCATTATCCCCTTTCAGAGAAGCACGAATATTGTTGTCAGTGTTACTACAAAACAGTTGCGGCTTTTTGGCTTTGAAGGGGCGGCACAGTCACTGCTCCGCATATAAACACATGCTCCAAGCACAGCTACAAAACACCCAGAGTGACGTGTCGTGCTCTTGGTCCGACAGGGCCATCCGGTTTACTCTCCCAGAAGGGGCATGAGCAAATACTTCTACACCAAAACAACACAGAGTAGACTATTGTGATGCTTATTTGCTTGTTTGTTGTAGCCTCCCCTTCAGCAAAAGAATTTACATGTTTTTTTTTTCCTTAGGATTAGGGTTAGGATTATAAATCTTAAAAATAAAATCTTAAATCTTACAAATCTTAAATCCTAAAAATAAAATTGCTCAATTTCCTTTTAAACCAATTCATTCTCAAACATTTCCGAGCTTTCTCTTCTATATAACCACAAACTTTAGTGTTTGATATTCATTCTTTTTATTGTTCGATGACAAAAAGTAGTGTATAATTGCGAAGTGGAAGGTAATTGGTACATAGTTTTCTAAATCTGAGCAGATTTTCAGGTCTGACGAGGCACTCCCACAGCCTGATTCTGCCACCACAATGCGTCATGTTTTTTTTGTTTTTTTTTAACCAACTGACCAGAAAACTTCCTCAAAACAGGATTCATCATGTCTTGTGAAGAGGGGGTAAAATGGAGCATACTTTTCTAAATCTTTTCTAAATAAAATCTTAAAATGGTGACATTTAGCATCTTTAGATTTGTATTTGTGAACACAATCGAAAATCATGCATCAATTTATTTTAATTTCACAATTATTAAATTCATTGTTTTGATCTGTCACATAAAGCCCAAGTCAAATATGATGAAATTTATAGCTGTGGTGTGACACACCCCAGAACAGTCTGTGGCGTGTTCAGTCGCCTACATTTCAAATGCTTTCTCAACATATTATAGTCAGAAAGGAGTTGTTATCCAGTCTCTCAGAAGAACTGCTTTCATTCACAGGTCCAGATCCTTCTCAAAAGTAAATATGAGTTGGATTTGGCTCAGATTTACCAAGAGACACTCTAAGCCAGAGCTTATCTCTGGTTAACCATTGTTCATAGATCAGGAGGAGGTGGGCACTTCTCTAATCTGCCCACCTTTCTAACACACTCATTCACAGAGGGATTTGTCTTGGGGTTTCTCTGACATTCCTTCACCAAGGGACTAAAATTTCAGGTGCAGGTTTCTTCTATGGTGTGGAAAGCAGAAGCAAACACACAGTAAATACTATTCTTTTGCTGAAAAACATTTATAATCTTCATTCCAAATCAGCGTGCTTTAAAATAAAAGTGCTGGTGTTGTTTTACACCGTTTTACTCCCCTTCGATTGTTTTTCAAGTGGAATCTGCTCATCTAACTCAAGCCACTTGTTTGAATGTTTAACTCAATATAATAGCACTAAGATTGGAGCTTTGCTTAGAAGCTGTTGCTTCCAGAAGTTACTGCTGTTAAAGATGGTTAACTATTCACTTTTCAGATCCAGAAGTTACTGCTGTTAAAGATGGTTAACTATTCACTTTTCAGATTTTAACTAACACAGATCACATTTTTTTTTCTGTTTTACATAACTATGTGCTACTTGTTGTACCCTAACACAGAAATTCCCAACATTTTTTTTAATTTGTGGTTGCAGCTTGACAAAATCTGAGAAGGTTTCAGTAGCGGGAATCCTTTTGCACTGTTTAATGTTTTTAATTCTACCGTGCCTCTCCTTACTTAGTTACAGCCAAGTAATACACATTACACTACATGTGCAGGCACATACGCATTAACAGACTATATTATGCTTCACAAGGGTGGGGCTGCACAGCAGTGACTTCAGAACAAATACCAGGCGGTGCAGTTCTCTGAGTCAGCTTCCACTTCTTCTTGTCTTTCACTCCTTCCTTTTATTCATCTCTCGGGATTCAGGAGATTTAGAGTAAAGGATTAGGTGTCCTTATCAGCAGTCTCTGAAAGGTGTTACTGCTAAAATGTGGACATGAAGAAATTATCATTGTACATTGGATGAGTCATGATCCTCCATTCACAGCTCAAGACAAAAGCAGCTATGAGACAAGATCCTCTCCCGGGGGATATTTCAGTCACATAACAGAAAAGTAGATTATGTCACAAGAATAGAGGATCATCTGCCTCATTCAGTCGTCGTTTAATGAACACATGTAACTTTGCTGAGCAAATAACAGGATTACGGGTTATTTTTGCCCCATTGTTTTCTAGGTGGTGACTTGTTTGTTTGTGGATAATGATTCCAAGACTGACTTCCTGATGAAACTCGAACAAGAAAATGTGGGTGGAATGAACAATATCAGCAAAAGTCTTGTTCAAATCTTTTTACTAAATGTATCACCGACACTCAAAAATATACATATTTGTTGCAAGTCCACTATAGAAGAGAATTTTGGAGCATATAAGATTTCCATTAAAGTAAACATATTAGTTTATATGTAAAACATAAGCATTTTGATCAATTTTTTTCTGAGTCAGAAGACTAATATTAATATTTGTCATGTCATTCAGGGGATGATAAGGCGGATAGGCTTCTGTGACTTGGATTATGAATGAATATAACAACGTCAAGAAGCACTGGCAGTAAAATGTTTCACTGCTGAAACCAAAAATGTAAGTTTTTGTCCAAGTTCATCTAGTTTAGTAGCAACGCTGAAGCAAAAGTCAAACTTACTAACAAGCTGAGGCTCTTCATCCTAAACTGTGGTTGTCAGTGAAAGGTGCCACATGCCACCTTGATTAAAAAATAATAATAAAAATGATATAATTTTAATCATGATTTTTAATGCTTTAATCACAAACCAGTTATTTTGTTGTGTAGCTTACCATTGGAAAATGTTTACAAGAATTAAAATGCAGTTTTCTATTGCTTTTTTGTCTTCTAAGATAAATAATCTTGACTGGATGAATGATTTAAAAGTATATGTAAGTGAAAGTACAACTGTGAAAATTGCATTGCTTTTATGATGTAGGTGACACCCAAATATCAGTCAGCTCAGTGTACTCACTGTGACCATGTTGCCTTTTACAAAAATATTCAGTCAGGTTGAAAATTTTCAATCAACTTGATGATTTTAGCTGATAACCAATCCATTAATGAATGTGCGTGCCTGAGTCTGTTATAATCCAACAGATTTATGATGTTGTGACCTGCTGACATACTGGATTATAATAACCTTTCCAAAGAGCAATCTTTGAATTTGTGGAAGCACTCTCATCCTTATTTTTTATCCCAACTGTGTAGGCTGCTTTCCTAAAAACAAGATACATATAAGTCTTAATATTGTAACATGGTTTCGAGAAAGAAATCCTGTTGGGTTAACTGATCTATTAATAATCCAATTTAAGCCAAGCTTCATTTGTCAGACAGATGTCTCAACATTTGATTCTGGAATAATTTGATGAACAGAGGAGTTTATGTTTGACTCAAACAATGACAACATGCACATTTCCTGTAGCTGCAAAACAAAACACTCCTCCACCACTGTACATAACAATTGGTAAGTGGTGCAAATCATGGGCATGCTCTATATGTGACACATAGGGGAACTGTGCTTTAGGACTGTATGGGGAACCAGAGTGATGAACAATTCTTTGTTATTTCTTGTTGGCATTTAACAGCTGTTTGTGCACGAGTAAACCTGAGGTGTGTTTCTGGAAACTGTAAATTAGATATAAATAATTTCATAACCTGGAGTAGACCAGATGCCAGATTGAAGAAGAATTGAAAGAATATTTCTTTTTCCCCCAGCAACTTTTTGTTGCTTTTATTTTCTAAATGGGTGGGTTGTACTGAAAGATGCTGAAAGAGGCTCTTGATGAGATAAGTACCCAGTCAATGTCAGATGCAAGATGTCATATTACTTCACCCATGAACAGACTCTGTAACAGGAGGAGTAACAGCAGCTGAGCTCTGAGTAGAGAGACCTCTGCCGCTCCAGGAAGGAGTGACGAGTGTCTTTGGTGGGAGCTGAATGTTGCTCTGCAGGGAACACCAGATGATGACTCGCACTGAAGATCACACTGTGGACAGAGTGGACAGAGTGGTTGAATGCAAACTCGTCTGGGGCTATGAAGTCAGGAAGAGGGTCTGCAGTCTGAGCTATTCCCAGTCTGACAATGGCTGAGAAAAATCGATGGAAGACTGTTAGTTTCTCCAAAAAATAACAAAAACAAAATTCTACAAGGGGTTTACTTCACTAAACTCCTCAAAGATAAATCCTTCCTTAAATTTCTCCCAGCAGAATGGAGGATTTGTTGTGATGAACACAATTGAAACACTAGAAGAAACCTAAAAAGAAGGTGCCACACAGGCAAAACTGAAACAAATATGTTTACTAAATATTAAATACACAAAAAATACTTAATAACTGAGGTGGAAGTAGAAAAAAAAGAGATGTGTCATATTTCAAGAAAAGCACCAAACAGAATCTTAGGAGCTACTTCTCAATCCAACATACATAAGAATAGTTGTAAACGGCATCATGGAGATGCATTGTTCTGATGACATGGGACAGGATAAAAGTTTCTTTAAGAGACTAAAGTCAAAGTCATGATGCAAAGTCAAATTTCTTTTAAGTTATTTTTGAAAAAGCATTTTCATAACAACTGAAGATATCGCAAAAGACTTTGACAGTTCTACAAAATATTGTCTCAAAAGAGATTAAATACTAATCTCTATTTTTTATATTTTCAAAAATAAAAAAAAAAGTAAATGTGTTGTAATTTGACTAAGTCTAAATTGGTTGTTAATCAGCAAACTGGCAAAGTTTGAGGGATTTGGATATTTTTTCACAGCGCAATATTCTGGTTACTACGGTTGCCTTACTGAGTCTAAGACTATTATACTATGCAGTGATAATGAATGTTGCGGTCTGGAATACTCTCTTAAACATTTCAAACAGGCTTCCTGCATTTTCATTCATGTGAACATCCCCTGCTGTCTTTTCTGAATGCGATAAGGTACCCATTGCTTCCTCTAATGACTTGTTTATTCAGCCTTTAAATGCAGCAAGCCATAGGGATGGGTCATTTTTCTAATTAAGAATGCATCAAGTGCTTAACTGCAGAAACAGCTCATTTACTCCTCCCAGATGAGAAATATTTGCATACGAGCACCATGATTAAAATACAATCAGTGTAAATCAATTCTATTGGTCAATTCTATCTGTTGGTGTTAAGAGGTCTTCTGTTAAACATGTTCCGCAGAATGAGGCAGAGGGAAAGCTACAAGCTTTTTACACATCAATGCAGGCAGAGTAAATAGACACGTTGTTTCCATATCAGCTCATTTTCTTCTGGTAATGTCGTCTATGGTTACTCCCCAAGAATTAAATCAAGATGCTGCTCGCTCGCGCCTTTGACATTTCAATTTCAAGCTTGATTTGTTTGTCTGAACAAAAATGCCTCTCAATAAAACACAAACTGATGGAGGAGATGAGAATTCAGAAACTCAACCTGAGTTCACATGGCAAGGTTAACAATACAGTTAAAGACAAATTCTGCTTCTTTCATGTATTTTCCTAAATTTATTTTCTCCATTTATAAATGCTATTGTCCCTCTTCCCAATACAGGGTATAGAGGGACCCTCTATTGGATAGAAATCATCATGATCCAACTTGAATTGTGTTTTTTGGTTACCTTCCTGGCATGTATCTAAAGTAAAACCAAAACTGAATCCTAATATATAAATACTTCTAAAATGCATTTGTTGGAGCAGAAGGTCCAGAAATGAAACAAATTAGAAAGTGAAAACTTTTTAAAATTAATTTACAAACAGAACTATGGGAACAAAAAGATGATTGCCTCCAATTAAGATTTGTTTGAAGTCAAAATATAGCAGTTGCACAGAAATTTTATCTAAAACAGAGAAAAAAAGCAATAAATTTACTAGCAACAAAGGATGCTGTATTGTTACATAGGTAAAAATGATTGTTGTTTAAAAATAAAGAAATAGCTTGACATGCATTAGCTTCTGTTATATAAGGGGACTTTAATATACTTAAATCTGCATGTGAAAGCTTCAGGAAAAGACTCAGACAGGTGCTTCGAGTGCTGCAACCAAAATCAGTTGCAGAGAAAACAGAAAAAAGAAGAGAGAGGAGGCAGACATGAAAGTGAAGCCAAGGTGTCCTTTCCGTTACATTAACTGATTATTTTGCATGCACTCCTCCAGGGACCTGGAAATCAATCTACAGTTACCTCAACCAGACCAGGCTGGTTTATGGAAGAGCTTGTAGTGCAAGTAAACTGAGCCTTTTTCAAGATGTGAAACATGTATTTTGTGCTTTCTGCCACTAAAAACTTCTGAGAGGCACAGTGAAACAAATGCTTTCTCATTTAACTGGTCTTATTCTTGCTGCTAGGAGCAAAGGATCAAAGAAGGAAAGTGCATGTGGGAAATAAGGAGAAATGTCAGCATGGTCAGAGATTGAAAAAGCTTTTTCTCATGAAAAACAGTGGTTATAAAACCAGACATCGATTTGCTGACAGCTGTCTAAATCAGGAGAGAAAGAATATTCAGAGAACAGTAGTTAGTTATACTGTAGAATATCAGATTATTTATTTGCCTAAATTATAAGTATTAATTTGGTTTAGTTTAAGCTGACATCTAACAGCTGGACCTAGTTGTCAGAGATGATTAAGGGAAGAATATGAAATGAAAACTCTTCCTGATGGAGCAGATTTTTGAGTCTGTGGCTGCATCGCTTAATGTACACAAGGAACCACTTTTCACAGTAATCTAGTTTTACTTTTAGGAAATAAACAAAAAAAACAACTGAAGAAATCTGCATAATCCACAACAAATGACTTGTAGTCTGGAAAGTCATGTCTTAAATAATCCTCCACCACTTTAGGGATAACTCAAACCCCTAAACATGTTACGGCACTTGCCTTGAACTCTGCAGAAAACCTCTGGGCCTTTTTGAGAGGGATGAAAGCTTGCTGTTTGGGTAAAAACCAACATAGTGTCAGTGTTTACTACAGTGATAGTGGCTCATAGTGACAAGCTCACTTAAAGAAATACACAGGGTTACCTCAACGCGACAGCGTGAAATTACATTTCAGAAGTATTTTTATTCCTCTGTGTCAGTATTCCAAATAAATACTGACACAGAATGATATCCACAAGAGTATTTACTGTTTAAGTTCTAAAATAAGTTATCAAAAGACACTTAAATACTCTGTTGCATTTTCTGCATTTTAGCAGAAAATGCAACAGAGCATTTGCCTTGAATGCAAAGATGACAAAGCATGAGGTGCAAGATGACAAATCATTTCACAAGAACTGAGCTTTTGTTTCACCACCTACTCAACTATTTGCAGAATTTAAAAGGAAGAGAAATCAAATTCACTCTAGTGCTACTACACACACACACATAAATACCTAGGATGATCTGTTGCTTAAAACAACGCATTGGGTGTCTGATTTGAATGTCATGTAGAGCCACTAAAATACCTTTTTGATTAAATCAACAATTTTTAAAGCACATAAATCTTAATAATATTTATCTTTCAAGATACTAGTTCTGCAAAATGTTTGCAGAAATAGTAAGTTATCAAAAGACACTTAAATATATTCAAGGAAACACACAGAGGTGACTAATGCAACAGAGCATGAGGTGCAAGATGACAAATCATTTCACAAGAACCCGAACAGAGTTTTATTTTAAAACTCTGTTAACTTCAAAACACTTGACACTAAACATCCCATCAGAGGATTGGAATGGGCAACAGTGGAAGGTTTAAGGTAAAACCATATCAATGTATCAGAATTGTCCATTTAAAGGCCAGAATCCGTTCAGTTCAGAATCTAGAGCAAGACGGTTTCCATCCAATCTGACTGACCTTCAGCTATTTTCCCAAAGATCGAGTTTATTCTTTAATCTCTTATCAGCTTTTCATGATAAACAACTATGCAAGAGTTTTTTTTTTTTTCAATTACTAAAGATGTAGACGACATCCTTACTTTAGTATTTTAAGAGAGCTAACCCAAACATCAAACATGCTTGATTTCACAGCAAACATTTCACCTCTTGTGGTGTAAAAAGAGGTGAAGCTGAAGAACCTGCGTGCAGTCTTCTGCTGTTTCCAGAAGAAATAGTGAAGATACACTATTTATGCATGTGATATGGGTTTTCTTTTGCAACAGCGCCACTCAGTGGAATTGACACATTTCAACCTCATTTTAAAGTTGCACCTATAGTAATTCGACCATTAACATTTGTTCATTTTTAATTGGTAAATATGTTTGAATCAACACAACCATGCATTTGGGAATATGCCTCTCTGCAAACACATAAGAATAAATAATATTATTAATATTGAGTTCAACACAGCATTCAGTTTATTGAAAGCAATGAGAATGTTTGCTCTGCAAACGTAAGTGGCAAGTTTTATCACTTGATAAAAGTGAAAATAAGAGCAAATGCTTTCATTTTAAATAAGTTGCAAAAGCCAAGCAAACACCATTTTTATTTCAGGTTATGAGCAGAAAATAAAGTTTTGTTCTTAAAATGGTAGATTAAAAACAAATTTAGAATAAGGTTTATTTTAAGCACATTCACATACAACGCATCTGGAAAGTTGCATGTTACAGCCTTATTCCAAATTGCATTAAATTAAACTCTTTCTTCAAAATTCTACACACGAATACCCCATTATGATAATGTGGGGCAAGGTGGAATGAGTGTTTTGTAAATTTGTTAAAAATGAAAAGCCAAGAAATCCCATTTGGGTGAGTATTACAGCCTTTGCCATAAAGCTCAAAATTCAGTTGTTTCCATTGATCGTCCTTCAGATGTTTCAACAGCTTGAACTGAGTCCAGTTACGGTAAATTTAGTTTATTGGACTTAATTCTGAAAAGTACTAAGATAACCTGGAAAAGGTTCCACGGTTGATGGTGCAGGTCAAAGGTCAGCAACCAAGCATGGAAGCAAAGATATTGTCAGTAGGCATTTGAGACAAGATTGCCTTGAGACACAAACCTGAAAAAGGTTTGTTCAGAAAAATTTCTGCTGTTTTGAGGTCCTGATAAGCTCAGTGGCCTCCATTAGAAGTTTGGCAATCGAGGGAGAAGGGCCTCGTCAGTGATGGAGCTCCAGGGTTTCTCTGTCAAGAAAGAAGTTGGACTTACATCTCTTGGCAATCCACCAATGAGGCCTGTGTGGTAGAGTGATGAGTTGAGAGCCACTCCTTGTCTGGAGTTTGCCAAAAGCAACCTGAAGGATTTTCAAATCCCTGAAAACAAGATTTTCTGCTCTGATGAGGCAAAGATTGAACTCTTTGGTGTGAATTCCAGGTGTCATGTTTTGAGGAATCCAGGCAGGGAAATACAGTCCTGACAGTGAAGCGTGGTGGTGGTAGCATCATAGTATGGGGATATTTTACAGCAGAAGAAACTGGCAGACTAGTCAGGATACAAGGAAAGATGAATGCAGCAATAAATCGAGACGTCACACTTTATGGTCAAAGATAACAGAAGAATTTAATTTCATTTACTTATTGTATGTCTATATTATTAATTGTAATCTTCATTTCACTATTTCTCCTATGACCTCCTAAAGAAACTAAAAATGTTTCTTTAAATTTAAAGAAAATCTTGTGATTTTTCAAACCAGTATTTTCTTTTATTGTTGTTTTTTGCGACCTCCTCCATTAACTGCTGCAATTCCATACCAGGACTGAAAATGTTTATATCATCTGCAAATATCAATTTTAAAAAGTTTTTAAGCAGACTCTTCCATTTTTCTAGGCAAAATAACCTGATGATTATTGTGCCGTTCAGTTGACGAAGGGGTCGCGCTGTACTGCAGAATATGACCAGTAGGTGTCACCATGAGACCACTTATTGCGCTGAATCGGATTCAGTTGATTCTACTAGCTGGGATTAAGAGGTAGCAGTAGCTAAACCTGCCTGGTTCACAGTTTGCCTGCTTTTCCTCCTGAATAGGTCCGCACAGAAACGGATCAGCAGCTGCATAAAGGCGCAAGGCATAATAGTATTTCTATTTAAACCCGCCTCTCTTCCAGTAATACGTTGTTATCAGTTACTACAATATAGGAAGTGCAATGTGTTGGACTGTTTGGAGTGTAAACAACATCGACTTCACTCAGTCTCTAACTTTAGACACATTGCTAACAAAGAAGGGGGGTGATAACCAGCAGTGACGGTAGCCTGCAGCTGCCAAATGTTTGGAAACTGTGTTTGCCTCAAGTTGGCTTTGAGGAACAATATCAGACACTGTAAAGCCAAAAAATCTAATCCACTTGACAGAAATTAGGAGATTTCTCCATGACTGGGTTTATTGGTTAGTTTCTATATTTTTAAAAATGGGAGAATTAATCAGGGCAGGAAAAAAAAGCGTCACCTTCAGGGTCACACAAGGTTTTATCAAAGCAGGCCTGAGGTCAGCTGCTGCCATGTGTGTGCTTGTCCCTTTGCCTACTTTGCTATCAAGTCCCTGTTGAAGGGCCAAGGACGATCTTAGAGAAAGAGAGAGAGAGTAAAGCAGAAGACCATACCGCAGAGGTAAAACACTTATAAAACGTAGGGATGTAGATATTTTCTTTTGTTAATGTAGCTTACAGGGTTTGGTTTGTAGTGGCTTGCACAGACATGTCATATACTTATGTCACTGGGATTTCAAAGCACGTAATCCTTCTTATATAAATGGCTTTTTTTTTTATTTTTTTTTTTTTATCCTGGACGGGACCTGGAGAGCAGATGAGAGATGAAGTGGCTGCAACTAAATAAAACAGCAAGCTGGCGATGCTTCCTGACATGCAAGTACGCTGCAACTTTCATTACCCTTCAACCAACCACCCAGTATGGCAGGGAAGAGTGGTGAAGCTGCATGTTTGCATACAACCACAGTGAGCTAAAACACAGGATACAGACAGTTGTGGCGATGAGTCATGCTTTATAGGAGCAGTTTATCAAGGCCTAGGTCGTTAGATGCATTTCCAGCTCTCTTTAATCTTCCCCAGGCTTTAGGATGTCAGACCAATTTTTCTTCATTTAGCAGTTCATAGTAAAAGTTAAGATACATAGGGAATAAAAATTCATGAATATTTACAGTGCAGAATAGTCTTATAGTTTCATATTTCCAAACAAGGAAAGATTGTTTGGTATCCAAGTTGAAACTTAAAGCTGTACAATGAATTCATTTCATTCTTTATAGCACAGACTCAACAAGGTATCAGAAACATTCCCTGGGGATTTTGATTCTTAATAGCATAATTGCAGCTGCTGGAAACATGTCAGCAGCACACCCACTGGAGTACAATGAACAAACTCATTGTGATGCAAGCATGGGGTAAACATGGGTGGTAAATCCCTCGACAGAGTTAGTTATGGAGTATATCAGGGCTTGATGCTTAGTCTTTTCTCTTTGTTACATAGAATATGAGATTGTTGACACCCTAAATTTCACTGTATGACATCAGAACTGACAATAATAGGATGGATACACATTTTTAGTTTCAGTTAAAATGCATTAAAATTCTGCAATACAAGTTGCCAAGTTGGATGAGCAAAGTTTTTGGAGGGTGTCAATTGCCCCTTTGTCATTCTACACTTTTATACCTTTTGTTGTTTCATACTCAACTTTTGGGGGGTAAATTTAGGTTTCTTACTGATCACATTTCAGTGCAGGATGTTTCATACCTGCTTTTATAGCAAATGATTTAAGGATATGTTCCACAGCCTACTGAAAGGGAATGTGGCTTTATGACTCATATAAATAACATCTTCAGACTTGGGGTTGCTTTGGTTGGATTGGGGTTCATAATCTTTCAAGTATTTCATCAGTTTGAACCATGAGGAAATTTTTCTGATCAGTGAGTTAAAGTAATTGACCTATATTCTACTCAATGTACAGTTAAGAAACATGTTTATATGACTATAAAGAAATACCATCTGACAGGAGGTGGTGGTTTGAGGTTAATGTGTCTTGATAAGTCAGCATAATCTGTTCTATTTATGTATGTATATTACATATACGCATATAAGGGTGAGGGCGAGGGTATATAGAAACCCTAAAATATAGGAAAGCTCAACCAACAGTACACTTGAATTGAAATGAATAAGATATGTGAATTTTAACTGCCATTTATCTCTACCATTTATACCTACAAAGAAAACAATAGAAATAACTTCTATGGCACATTTAAAAACAAAAGTTGAGCAATGTGTGTGTGTGTGTAACTTTTGAAGATATCATGCCACTCCAACTTCATTTTAACTTTCTGCTGAAGGTCATACTGGATAAGATTTTTTCAACACACACTACAAATCAATTTTATTAAAAAAAGGTTTATTGACATCAGAAGCAATTTAAAGTTCAACAATAAACAAGGCTTTTTTTTTATTATTTTTTTCTTTTTAGGATTACAGTGGTACATAAAGATCAGTAAAACAACTGTGATACGTCAATTCTGATAACATGTTGTTTGAAATAAAAACACACATAAAGGAAAATAAAATTGAAGGAAACACTCAGATCTAACTCCGACGTTTTTACGTGCTGTGCACTGCTAGCTAAGGGAAATACTGTAAGCCCACCCTTTTAGACTGTACCAGGTGGGATATTGGTCTAGAAAAAAAAACTACCACGGGGAAGAAAATAAGACTGGCAGAAGGATACAGACACCATACTTGTGTAGTGTTAACTATACAAAAAAGGGAAAAAAAACTGTACAGCATAAAAACAACTGATATACACAGCCTTTATGTTGGCATTATTTTTTTGTTTGTTTTATTTATTTTGTTGTTTTTTTTTTTACCCCTTTGTTACTATCGTATTTTCTTTTAGCAAGTGAAGTGTGGACAAGGGGGTTAAATGCTTTATAAACAAGAAAATGACCACTATATATTGCCCGCCATTCTAATCATCATCCTCATCATCGTCATCCTCTTCCTCCTCCTCGTCATCCTCATCATCGTCGTCATCATCCTTCTCGGCCTTGGCGGGGGCCTTTGCCGGTGCGCTGCTGCCCACTTTTCGGTAAGCTGCGATGTCCTGTGAAGGAATAAAATACATCCGGATGATGAAATCAGGCATGGACTTTAGTTAGAAGAGCACATTGAAACAGGAGACTTTTGTTTATTTACCTTCTTATACTTCTCCTTGAGTTTATCTGCCTTCTTCTCATAGGGCTGCTTGTCCTCTGGAGAAGTGCTGTTCCACATCTCACCCAGCCTCTTGGCGACATCTCCAATGGAGAGACCTGGGTTCTCGCCTTTCACCTTAGGGCGGAACTCTGAGCAAAAGATGAAGAAAGCAGATCTGTGGAAGACAAGGGAAAAAAACATGAGATCGAGCCTGTTATTTAAACAAAGAATTGCTTAAACAAGGTGGCAGAGTTAAACTTTAACAAGCGGTACATACGGGGGTCTCTTGGGAGCATTGGGGTCCTTGAACTTCTTCTTCTTGCCACCTCTAGCTGGCACGTAGCTCAACATTTCCCTCTCATAGCGAGCCTTGTCTTGCTTCGCCAGGTCTTCAAATTTGCCCTTTTCCTTGGCAGACATCGTCTGAAAGCAGAAAAGTTACTTCATGACTGACCCCCATCTGCAAAAAACTAATTTCTTATGTTTTCCTGAAGTTATTTTATTTAAATGCAAACAGATCATATGAACTTGTACTACCTTCCATCGCTCAGAGCACTTCTTGGAGAACTCCGCAAAGTTCACTGATGCATCAGGGTGTTTCTTCTTATGCTCCTCTCTGCAGGTCTGGACAAAGTAGGCATAGGAGGACATCTTCCCCCTCGGTTTAGTTGGATCTTTCCCCATCTTGATGGCAGTATCTAGTAAACAAATGCCTTAGGTTCAAATTACCTGTGTATCTTCAAATGCCAAAGATGCACCTGTTTTTTCTTCTCATTGGAAAACAAAAAATTTTCATTAAATATTCTTATTTTTGATGCATTAATGGATTAAAGTTAAATAAAATTTAAACTATTTGATCAAAAAAAGGAAAGGCATGCTAGAATGCGCTCCAAATTTCTTTTGAAAATTAGCTTTTAAATATTAGATTGAATCATTTTAATTAATAAATTAAATGTGTATTTATTTACACTGCAATCAGTCTCTAAAACGCCCTACTATAAAAAGAGCATCAACGGAAGACCCCCCCCCCCCCACACCCCTGCTGTCAAACCGAGTTAGGACCACTTAACGCAGTCCACTAAAATAAACCGCCCAGCAATGACGGCGCTGATGCGATGAAAATGACTTTATTTATTGACGCAATCTGCACGGTGGCCCCAAACATAAAACTCACTGGCCCGCGCTCTTGTTATAGCGGCTACAAAGTGCCTTCGAGACGTCAATCACTCAGAATATCCCGTAAATGTTTTTAAAGGAACTGACTTTCTGGCCAGTAAAAAGTTTTCCCAACTTCAGCTGAGAAGCATTAACCCTCAAACTCTATGTTAAATGCAGTGTGACTTAAAAAAAGGACTAAAAAGAACCCCTCCTTGACATGAGTTTATGTTTTTATTTGATAAAATAAGTTCGACAAAAAGTGATATTTTTAAATAAAATGTGTTTATTCAACCTATTATTCAAAAAAATGCATTGTTATGTGATAAAACACTTCTCCTTTAAAAGCCCGCATTTTTCCTTTTTCTTTTAATAAGCTTAAAATTCTGTTAAAATTTGTCGTTTTTCGTCCATTAAAAGCTGCTTAAGTCCCAACTAAGCTGCGTCGAGCGGAGTAGTAATGGCGCATATAAGGCTCTCGTTGAGGAAAAGGAGGTCAACAACGACGGCAATATTTCTTCTTCCATTTTGTGAGAATGCCTTCTTCATGAAAGAAAGTCCCCCTCAAATGTCTCCTCCCGCCTCCCAGTTCGCTTTGCAACGCGACAAACACGTCCAAAAAGCCGGCGATCCTGACAAAATATTTCCCCCGATTGATTCCTATTGCACTAGCCGCCTTGTATAGTAATACATTGGGTCTGTGCTGTGTCTATGAGCGGGCTGTGCTACTGACTGGGTTTCTATGAGCTCCTAATGGCCGCTCGTCTTCATCCACTAACATGGAGAATATGGCTCCTTCTCTTTGTGTCAGCGCACAGCCATTGCACTGCATGCAATAGAGGGCAGAGCGACCGCGGCGACTACTTCGTTTCAAGCCCCGATTTCAAGCCTTTGCAAACGTCGGAAAAATACCCCGGTGGCGTCATTCGATTCACGAAAGACTGAACTTTATTTTGCCGCGGCTAAATTTAATAGTTGTCGGTTTATTTCTCGAGAAAAACCGGCCAGAAAAAGTTGAAGCGAACTGCGCCTCTGTCCCTGGCTTCCCATTTGCCTCGCTGCCTTGTTTCCTATGCGAATACAGTCAGCCATTACAGTAAAGCGCAGATCGTGAGGTAATTTTTTCACTATCTTCTCGGGTGAAGTTTTACAAACAAATAATCATCCGAGCATATTTTGAGATGGTCTTCATTTTTCTTGTGCTTTTATGATTTTTTATGGCTTTATTTCGGATCTGTACTCTTCTCAGTCTTCACATGACAGGCGTTCAGCTTCGCAATGCACTGCAATGGCTAGCTAACGGTGAGTCTTCTACCATTGTCGCCTATCGTGTTGTCCGCTAGACATTCTTGAATTTTTACACGATAACTACAACTTGTTTCGACTTCATTTCTTTAAAGCAGGACGAGTGTAATATACAAAATTAATCGCATTTACCAAAATACGCAATTTTCGTCGAATTTAACCAAGGTTAATTTTTATTTCTTCCTTTTTTAAACAGAGTGTCTGCCCTACAATCTCAAGCAGAGTAATGTGATGTTACCCAATTAAAGCCGGCTATTTTGCTGTTATTTTTAAAGCTTTCTTTCAAAATATATATATTTAAAAAACACAAGATCGTTTCATGTTTGATCAAAGCAAACACATAAGTAAGATGTTTAGGATTGTTATCTCCATCTTCATCATTTGAAACACTTAAAATATTCGTGTGTACAATACTTACCAACTGACTATCGCTGGATCTCAATGCTCTGCAATGGCTGTCTATGAGGGAACACAGGCGATACGCAGTGTCTTCAGTCTTCAGCTCGCTCAACATTACTCTCGACGGCGCTTCTACGCCATTGGCCAGCGCCCGCTTTGCGGCTCCTCGGATTGGTCAGAGGCTTTTCATTGTCCTAATAGAAGACGAGGTCCCATTGGCCCTCTTTTGTGAAACGTCACCGAAGTTTTGCGAGGCGGGTGGATACAAAAACATTAGAGTTCCGAGCATGCTGCTGAAGCTGGTAGTAGTGTAGTGTGTTTGCCATAGTATTGAATTCACTACGTTGAGCACAGTGTACAGTAGGCGAGTTAAATGAATGAGAGAACGCGGAGCGCTTATGGCCGATGAACTGGGCGACTGCTAAATGTTGCGCGGCCGTGTTGGAGGGGTTTTACTCCTCTCAAGCTAACGACTCCACGGTGCATTCCATTCAATCCACCTGAGCTTATTTGCAAATTATGCTATTAAATTGCGTATAAGGATCATTGCGGTTTTTTATCTAAAGGTTACCATTACGTAGTTAGTCTTCCTCTGTGTGATAAGCATCCACTAGATAAAAAACAATGAGATGATTTTTGCTCTAAAATGAAAACTTAATAATCTTTATGTATATATGGCTGAATACCCCAATGTTCTTGATTTATAGACCATCATATAGGGACACTTAGCACAGCAGCTGAACTTTACAGCAGTTTCTTGCCCTCTCTAAGGCAAATACAACATATTTTACTATCAGGAGATACATATTTGCCTTTGGCAATCTTTGACACATAACCATGTATTCAAATTAATTCAAATATATAACTGCACATATGAAATAGTAATAAATATATTCAGAGGGCAAACATTCTCAAAATAATTTTTTCTCATCGCAAAATAGATTTTGTTTGACATTTTGAGCATGCTTTGAAAAAGTATTCATGCCCCTTGAATGTTTTTCACATTTTGCCATGTTACAACTACAAGCCTCAATACATTTTATGACATAATTTACTTTATGTGTCAGATTAATAAAATAGGTGCGGCGATTTTGAAATGGGAATAAAACTATTTTTAAAAATCTGAAAATCTGTGGCATACATTTGTATTCACCCCCTTTTGCTGCAGTTATAACTGCAAGGCCTTTGGAGTATGGGTACATTTATGTGCTCCCTAAAGCACATAAATGTACTTTTAGCAAAACGTTAGTCACAGTGAGTGGAACAAAGCTGTGAAAATCAGTCTTGCCACAGGTCCTTATTTGGGTTTAGATTTGGACTTTGACTGGTCTTTAAAACACATACTGTAATCTAAACTATGCTATTGACTTTGGATGTATATTGTTGTCCTGGTGGAAGGGAAACATTTGGCCATTTCTTTTTATTTTACTTCCATGATTGTCTTGTATTTAACTCCATCCATCCTCTTATATTTTGACTCAGGCAACCCCACAGCATGATGCCTCACCCACCATGTTTCACTCTTGTGTGCTTTGGGTGCTGTGCAGTGTTATGTTTTAGCCACATATTGCACTTTGCATGTTGGCTGAAAAGTACATTTTTGGTCTCATCAGACCAGAATAATTCCATCACAGGTGTTTTGTGTCCACTATTGCTTGATAGCTAAAGGGGCTGAAAACATTTGCATGTCATGCTTTTCAAAGTTTTATTTGAAAAGTATTGAATATCATGTATCACTTTCTGTTCAATTATGAACAAATTGAGTTTGGTTTGTCACATAAAAATTTGTCACAAATTTTTATGTCACAAATTGTATACACATACACATATATCTAACTATATATATATATATATATATATATATATAAATAAATTCCCTTCTCACCCACCGTGGGTGGTTCCTATCCTCTGAGCTCGGGTCCTCTACCAGAGGCCTGGGAGCTTGAGGGTTCTGCGCAGTATCTTTGCTGTGCCTAGAACTGCACATTTCTGGACTGAGATGTCTGATGTTGTTCCTGGGATCTGTTGTAGCCACTGCTCCAGTTTAGGGGTGACTGCCCCGAGGGCCCCGATGACCACAGGCACCACTGTGGTCTTCACCTTCCAGGCCCTCTCCAGTTCCTCCCTGAGGCCCTGGTATTTCTCCAGTTTCTCGTGCTCCTTTTTCCTGATGTTGCAGTCACTTGGTATTGCTACATCCACCACAACGGCTTTCCTCTGTTGTTTATCCACTACGACAATGTCCGGTTGGTTCGACCTTACCATTTTGTCTGTCTGGATCTGGAAGTCCCACAGGATCTTAGCTCAGCCATTCTCCACCACCTTTGGGGGTGTTCCCCACTTTGATCTCGGGGCTTCCAGTCCATATTCTGCACAGATGTTTCTGTACACTATGCCTCTACTTGGTTATGTCGTTCCATGTACTCTTTCCCTGCCAGTATCTTGCACCCTGTTGTTATGTGCTGGACTGTCTCAGGGGCCTCCTTGCACAACCTACACCTTGGGTCTTGTCTGGTGTGGTAGATCTGGGCCTCTATTGCTCTGGTGTTTATGGCCTGTTCCTGGGCGGCCAGGATGAGGACCTCTGTGCTGTCCTTGAGTCCAGCTTTTTCCAGCCATTGGTAGGACTTTCTGATATCAGCCACTTCAGTTATTTGCCTGTGGTACATCCCATGTAGGGGTTTGTCCTCCCATGATGGTACCTCCAGCACCTCAACTTCTGTTCCCCATTGTCTGAGACATTCACTGAACAGATTGTCTGATGAGGCTTTGTCCCTGATGTATCTATGGATCTTGGATGTTTCGTCCTGGACAGTGGTTCTCACACTCACTAGTCCTCTGCCTCCTTCCTTGCGGCTCGTGTACAGTCTCAGGGTGCTGGATTTGGGGTGGAACCCTCCATGCATTGTTAGTAATTTTCGTGTCTTAACATCTGTGGCCTGTATCGCCTCCTTTGGCCAGCTAATTATTCCTGCAGGGTATCTGATTACTGGCAAGGCGTAGCTGTTTATTGCCTGGATCTTGTTCTTGCCATTGAGCTGGCTTCTCAGGACTTGCCTTATTCGTTGGAGGTATTTGGCTGTGGCTGTTTTCCTTGTGACCTCATCGAGGTTGCCATTTGCTTGTGGTATTCCCAGGTACTTGTAACTGTCCTCTATGTCTGCAATTGTTCCTTCTGGGAGTGAGACCCCTTCCGTGCGAATGACCTTCCCTCTCTTTGTGACCATCCGACCACACTTCTCTAGTCCGAATGACATCCCAATGTCTGTGCTGTAGATCCTGGTGGTGTGGATCAGTGAGTCGATGTCTCGCTCACTCTTGGCGTACAGCTTGATGTCATCCATGTAGAGGAGGTGACTGATGTTGGCTCCATTCTTTAGTCGGTATCCGTAGCCAGTTTTGGCTGAGGGGGTTCAGGCCTATGCAGAACAGCATATATATATATATATCATATATATATATATATATATATATATATATATATATATATATATATATATATATAGATATATATATTATAAATATATATATATATATATATCTATATATATATATATATATTATATATATATATATAGATATATATATATATATATAATATATATATCATAAATATATCATAAATATATATATATATATATATCTATATATATATATATATTTATGATACATATATATATATATATATGTATCATAAATGTATACATATATACATATGTATATATCAAAACTTCATCAAAACAATGAAGTTTTGATGTAGCGCAACAAAGGGTGCTAAAGTTCAAAACTTTTGCAAGACACTGTACAGTAGCTAACTGAAAGATAACAGAATACTTATTCCTGATAAAGACAGGTCTAGATACTGAAGCGTCAATAAGAAGTAAATTAGTAAAACTGAATTTGACTAAGTCTCACCTGAAATGAATCTTTTTTATGCAACAGCATGTTTATTTTGAAAGCTGTTGTTTTTGTTTCTATCATTACCTAAGTAGGTTTAAATTATTCATACAACTTGCAGATTTAGTTTTAAAGTGATATTTTCAGTTTACCAACAACTAGAAGTAATATGTTTTTGTTTGTGAATGGATATTAGAATACTAACTTGAATCTGATTGAGACTCTATTGAGGGAGTGAAAAATTAGGTTGGCAGCAAGAACTTCCAACCAAAGAGAGTTAGGTTAAAATACCAGTAGAAACAGTGAATTCTTAAGAGTTTGATTGTTATACAAAAAAAGATTTTTCCACTGAATATTGAAAAAGGTGTACAAAACTAATTAGAATATATATTTTTTAAAATTAATACCATTTTAATATTACTGTATTATATTTTGAGAAATGACTGTGTGACTTTGGTTTGTGGAGATTTAGAGAGTGCCTTTTTATCCTGAAAAAAGTATTCACTTTGTTGTTATATTTATGTGACACTGATTGTATTTTCGTGCTGCTGAAACGTAGGGATGGATTATATCTAAGGGTGGTGCTCTCTTTTTATTTTCAATGTGTCAGAGGTCTTGTCAACATCCTAGGAGTTACAATGCTGCTGTCCTGAGTCAGAAATGTTGAAACCTAGACCCCTCAAATATAAGAAGACATGATTCTCTGTCTAGTTACAACAAATCATACTGCACAGAATATGAGCATGTATGATATGTCTGCTTGGTGTTCTTATTCATGCACAAATTGAAGTGCTAATTTAGTGAAAATCGCTGATCTCTGCTTGATAATCCAGACTGACCGTAAATGATTGACACTCATTTTTCCTTTTTTATATTTTTTTCCATCACTTCCTATCAGAAAGCAAACTTCTCAGTTTTCTCAGCTTTTCCTTTCAATCTACATCTGGGTTCTGGGTTTGAATAATTTGGGGTTTAGATCATATACTTCTCACATCCTTGTTTCAATGATCCTTGGGCACTTTAGAGTATATGTTTGTGCATTAAAATTTGTATATAAAATGTAGCATTAGCATATTTGCCTTTCTTTTCACTTGAGTGATTGTATCCAAAATAAGTGTAAGTTTAAATGTATTTGAATATATTGTTATTCATGTGTAGAAATTATTTAATAACAACAGAACTCTTGTATGGTTTAATATTTTTGCCTCAATCCTGTAATATATTATGTATAGTTGACAGGGGATCATATTTTTATTATTCTAAAGGTGACTGTTGCATTTTTTTCAAAACAACTTCAAATTGATATACTGCTGTTACACTTGCTGAATTAATTGCATAATCAAGGGATACCGAAAAGGTCATGATTTTGTATTTGCTGTTGTGATAAGCAGACATCAAAAGCAACACTTTCTAATACACAAGTTGTGCAGTTTGAGCTTTGCTTTTTTATAGAACAACAAAAAAATAACTCTTGTCATGTTACAATCAAGATAAACAAAATGTTGCTTTTTCCGGTGTAGCATCGGTATGATGCTCCAGAGAGTTGTCTTGCTGGAAAATAAATCTTTTCTGAAGCTCTTGCAGTTGAAAATAAATTGTTCTTTGGGCTATATTTTTTTTATTCATTTTATCTTCCTCCTTAAAAAGCCTGCCAGGATGGCTGCTGTCACCACTGTGTTTCACAGTGAGTGTGTTGTGTTTGTGGTCATATGCAGTGCTTGGTGACCACCAAACGTAGCATCGTGTTTGATGCCAATCTCTAGTCAAGCCTTCATATGAGTTCTTTTCAACTGTGGCTTCTTCATTGCCACTCTCCTATAAAGCTTTGACTGGTAAAAACCCAGGCAACAACTGCTGTATGCAGTTTCTTCCATCTCAGCTGATGAGGCTTGTAACTCCTTCAACATAGTCATACGTGTCCTGGTGGCCTTTCTCACTAGTCTCCTTCTTGCGGCCTGATCTAGGCAGATTTACAAATATGCCATATCCCTTAGAATTCCTTGAAGATGGGTTTAACTGAACTCTTCATTCAAATTGCTGCCACAGTAGACAGAGAATCAATAGTGAATTTTCAGATTAAAAAACTGGCTTTTTTATTTTTCATTTATAACACAGGTTGGTTCCTGACTCTGAATTAGAGTTTGGTTCAGCGTACCAAACTCTATTTGTAAAGGGTAAAGGGGGCGGTGCCCTTAACCTAGCTTCCTCCAAAGCTACTCATACACAGATAAGTTGAGCATCTCATCCCGTTCCCATAGTGGGGGTGCGCTAAATATTTGTTATCTCTTCCCTTGCAGGCAGCAGGCCTTGGTCCTGCCTTTCACCTGTGAAGAACTGTGAGACTGTGAGATTATGAGTTACCAGGTGCAGTTGCACCTGGTAACTCCTCTCTCCTTCTCTTTCTACTCCTCTCTCTTAGGAGAGAGGAGTAGAAAAACAACTTATACCACTCAGAATATAAGTTGTATAAGTTGGAGGCCACAGTAGTATTATATGTAAATTAAAATATAAAGACATCACTATCCACAATATATAGTGGATAGTATCTAATATTGTAGATAATATCTACAATATTATCTACAATATATAATATTGTAGATAAATAATTTTGTTCCAGTTTCATTAGCACAAATCTAATATCAAAATTTGCTCTTTAGATCTGAAATCAAATATGGATTTTTTTAAATATAAAAACATTAGTTAAACTTTTCACAGATGAACTATTAGAGCCCACTGCAATATTTTCTTGGTGCTTAACCTTCTTGGATCATATAATGTAAGAGGTTTCTCTGTTCCTTTAAATAAGGGAGGGAGTTGGTCATGATTTTCTAAATATAATCATATGTTATTTTTGTAATTGGTGCTTATCCTTTATATCTTTATGCATTGCAACAAACTAATTCAAATGGATATTATTCTTTCTAATAACATATTTAGAAACAAAGAAAAATGGCTGACAAAGACTTTATTCACATCCTTGAATTAAAAATGAGAAGGATGAACTGATTCCAAATGCCAATCACAACCCAGACTCAGGCCACATGTCTTCCTGCGATGCTGCCTGTCTGTGCCTCACTTTGCATCAAGAGATGCCACGGCAGAAAGCTATAGCCTCATGTTTATGCATTCTAATGAGCACTCCCTGGGAAAAATATGCAAATTCATTTTGTCATCAAGAGGAAAATAGAGGACAGGAGAGCTGCAGATACAGGAGGGGCTTAAGGGAGGAGGGCGAGTGCAAGAGGCGGGATTGGGTTAAGGGAGGTGTTTGTGTGTGCACTCTGTGAGTGCGTTGTAAATGTGTGATGGGGGAGTTAAGGCACAATGGAAGTAGACAGTGAGCGACATATGTAGACCCCATCCCACCCCCACCTATCTGTTCTTAAACAGATGACATATATAAACAAATAAATGTTTATCTATTTGTTTATATATATAGACACTGCCATTGCAAAGCTAGAAACAGAGTGTGTATGGAGAGGTTTTATCTGTTTATAACAAAGTTGAAAAGCATTTGAGTAGTTTCTTCAATTCAGTTCATTGATTCTGATCTACGTTAACAAGATCTGATAATGGAACAAAATACATTTTACTTTCAAAGTTAGCAAACATGTAAAAAAAAATATTACTATTTTGTAAAGAATGTTTTTAGGGTAAAATGCTAGTTTACTTTTCTATTTTACATTCAGAAGTGTAAAAACATATAGCATGCTCTTATAAACCAGGAAGTCAAGTAATCAGTTTACAGTAGTAATAATATGTAGCGTCATTAAACGTGGTGGAGTTTTTTATTTCACCCCAACCGGTTGGGGCTGGTTTGATATGCTGTGCAGTGTTAAGTTGATATGAACAATAAGTTGAGCTATTGCAGTTGCACTGATCCACCAGGTGGAGTCCAGCTGACGCCGTCATTCAGCGAAGGGGGAAGACAAATGCTGACGCACACCACCGGCGGCGGGCGGAAGCAGAACGTATGTGTTACGAGTTTGTCAGGAGATGCACATGGAGTCTCTGCACCGATGGGCATAAAAAGTTAAAAGCTGCGTGGATGGATTTGTTTATGAAACATCACCGAATCAAACCCAATTCAACGCGGGTTCTGGTATGTATTGCTTTGAATAATTAAAGAGAAAAACGTGCATGCGGCTAACCTAACAAAGCTAGTTGGTTAGCATCGTGTTATCCGTCAAAACAGCATGGTCCAAGGTATATTTTTGTTTCTAGAATTCATTACTTTATGCTATAGATTTTAATTAAGCTCTACAGCATAATAGAGTCAAAACAAGTGTAAAAAGTCATGTAATTTTGTAGTGTACCAGTCTCTCTCGTGTGCTGTTATATAGTTGAAGTCAGACTTAGGACAGGTGACAGTGTAGTGGCGCGGATTTTCCACTCTTTATGCTACAAACAAGTAACACTTAAGATAGTGTGGGTTGTAAGGAATTATTGATTCAATAAGTCATCTTGTTCTTATTTCCAGCTCCTATATTAATTCAAACTGCTTTTATTGTAGTCCCAACACTGATTTGAGAAAATAGAGTAGTTGTTCCAGGTATGAAGAAAGTTTTGTTGATGTGCTCAGACAATAAATGATTCTGAAAATGGAAGCTACTTAGTTTTTGTCGTATTCTATAGTTTATAACTTGACGATATTGCTTTTCCTGTAGAATCCTGGCAAAGGCCGCTTACAGACCGTGTGTCTGAATTCAGAACAGTTTTATGGTCAGAAGATCGTCGTGGTGCATTCAGGTGCACTTTGTACACGATCTATTTTAAAATAACCAACACATTTACGTCGGTGTGCATGCCATGTTATTTAGCACTTTAAAAGTAATATTCAGTACCTTGTCAATTTTAACGTTGACTGTTTGATGTGATTTTAATTGATAAAAGCAGAAGTTTCTAAAATGTCCCTAAATAATAGTGATGTCTTTATATTTTAATTGACATATTATACTACTGTGGCCTCCTGGAATAGTATTTTTTTATTTTTTTAAACAGATGAATGATGTTAAGTTGACTGTCCAGTACCATGGACAACAGGAAACTGGATTTGTAGTGTTTTTGATGAACCATCAGTGGACACAAATTGTATGTCCACTCATTTAATCTTAGATTTTTGTTTTTTAACCTTTTTACAAACTTTGGACTCAATATTGTGACAGAACTCTATTAGAATAAAATCAGCAGATCAGGTAACAATTTCTCTGTAGACTCTTGAGCCTGGTGAGTTACAATTAAGAAGGTGCAAAGGTGCAAAAAAAAAAAAAAAACCTAAGACAGGCTTCCCTAAAAATGGAGGGACAATGAGTGAAAGTGTCATTCAACGCAAGAAAGTTGATGTTAAGCATGAGAATTTTGGTCAGAATTGGCCATTCAAAAAAACCCAATATAAAACAAATCATTAAAACAACCTGAGCATAGTCATGTATGTTGTTTATGAAGTGTTAAATAACCTGTATCCTGCCTCAAGTATTAAGGGCTATGGGAAAAAACTACCCTCCTACAACTATGCAAGTATTAATCAGGTCTAGAAAATTGAATGATGGATGAATAAATAATACCTGTTATTTTATTACACTTAGTTGTCATTGAACAAAACGAAACTATTAGTGCTACTGTATGTTATTGTGTAACAAACTCATTATATGCCCTAAACAATGCATGCACTCTCAAATAAATGCTAGACAACGTGCAGCACACTCTCTCAAACATATTTGTGTCCAAGCCATCTACAAATTATGGCACAGTTATTTGAGAATGGATAGAACATTCAAGAACCAACCTTAGTTAATTATAGAAAAATAGTCTTACCGATTTGGAGTTTTTTCAATGGAGATACTCATGTACTTGTTAATTTGATTGCACCATGCAGATAACAAATGTGTAGAGGTTCAACATTTTTGAAACATGTCTTGGTACAAAACATCAATACAACATCAGTATGAAGGTATATCAAAATTTTAAATGTTTATAAACCATTTATTTATTTTTTTTGTTCTTTTGCTAATACTGTTGCTGAAGTTTAAAACAGTTTCAATCAGATGCCACAGTGATCTGAGTTTTTACTGTGTAGCTAGAGATTAAAGTAATACATTGATGCCCCTTTCTTATCTTTAGTTGTGTATTCCTTATCTGCTTCGGGTTGGTTATATTAAATCACAGATTCACAACAAATCTCATCTCTAGTTTTGTTTTACAGAAACACAGTCATATTCATTTTATTCAAGGAAAGCCAGCCATCTGCATTAAGTCACAGATTTTGCAGCGATCACTTTTCCTCAATAAACATGAGGCGAGTTCACTGCATTGTCTTGTTAACTTTGCAGCAATCCCTTTTGCTAAACAAGCAGCTATAGCACAGACTCAGGTGTTTGGAGGAGACAGATTAGATGCACACACACAAAATGTAGAGGCACTGATTCTGGAGTACTAAATGAAAAAGTTAATCAAGTGTAGCTTCTTTAGTGGCTTTATGTAGGAGAGAGATGCAGCTAAACACAGACACTGTGCTGCAGCTGCAAAAAAATATGTGCAATAATGGAAAAACTGACCTAGGCGCAGCAATTGCGCCTTCAGTTCCTTTATGTATGAGATGAGGTCAAAAAGATAGGACCAATTATTCAAGAAATAGAAAAGGCTTCTTTTACCTTTCATCTTTGTAAACTAACCTTCTTTCCCATGCAGTTTCATAAGTTTTTAACCTGTGCTCTGTGCTTATTTGTATCCTCCCCCTCAGCTCCTCTGACCATGAGCAGGGCCGCTGTGACATGGTGATATGTTCTGAGCAGCAACGGGCAGCCGTGGAACCAAGCAGTGACAGCTGTTTGCCAATGACTGGTGAAGGCATTGGTTTGGAGGCTTTGGCCTCACCACAGGCGGGGTATTTGGGAAAAGTCAGTGGAACTCAGTTTCCTCTCATTGTTGTCACTTGCGCAAAGCTGAATTGTATTTGAGAGAGACACTGTGACTGGACAGTACCAATCCAAATTAATTGAAGAAACAAAGAATGAAAATGAAATTAAGCATAACTGGAAATCTGATGGTAAAAGGCGAAAGTATTGTTTGTTTGAAATATGTGGCTAATGTCTCACTTTCTCTTTTCTTTGTTTACTTTTCTGTTCTTACATTCATAAACTATTGCTCTCTATTAAAACTCTCAAAGTGTAAACTAAAACATTTCCCACCTTTCAATCTACTTAACCTGACATCTTTGCTTACCTGTGAGATTGTGAATGTTTGATTTTGTTTTGTAGGTTCAGGAAAGAGCTGCTTCACTGGAGGACTGTCCTTGGTGTAACTCCAAAGGGTTGACCTTTGCCCTACGCTCCTACCGGATCAATCTCCAGGAATCCATAACCCTCTGCACAAACCCACAGGTAAATCTCAATATTGTTTACACAGAAACACAAAGACATGTTTGTTGGCATTCTGGTAAACATGAGTAAGAAGCCTTAAAATGAAAATAATCTGTTACTGCAGTATTGTAATCAAGACTTTGAAAAATCAAAACTTTTGTATAAAACCAAATTAAATGTTAAGAAATAGTTTTAACAAAATTATACCTTTAACCAATCCTCTTACATAATATTTTACTTGGTAATTTATTTACTTTATATTGAGCGTTTTTAGGAACTTCCAGTTAGTAAAACCTGACTATTTCCCAGAGGTTCAAATATGTTGTGACACAGAGACCTATTTTATTTTTGCCACCGGTCACAAGATTGGATAAGGATCCATATTTATCTTGTCACCACACTCAATGAGCAAGGATAGTAATTGAGCCAAAAATAACGCCAAAGCTCACTGCTGAGGGTTGTAGCAAAGAGTTAAAGAGGACATGAAAATTGAAAATAAAACCAAGGACAAGTTGATCCTGCATGAAATTCCAAATATGCTGCATTTATTTGGAAAAGTGAGCATTCAGGTGTGTTTTAGCTGGCTCTGCCTCAGCAAGTCAACAGAGCAAATTCACCTCATGCTCCAAAAAATGTAAAAATATATATATATTTTCAAACTTTGTATGGACCTACATATGTGTTTTTCTAAAGTTGAAGAGTTGTACTTGTTTTGTAGGAAAAAAATGTGAACGTTTATGAGGAGTATAAACATATTTAAATTATTAGATTTAGATAGAAGACTTTACTCAACTTTGGTTGATAAGGTATCCTTCGTGTTCATGTTACCACTTGTCAACTTGTGTTGTGTTTTATCCTTTCCATTTAGGGAGCATGACATTGCCAAATATGTGTGCAGATTATATATAAATATACATTTTGTGGCTTGTGATTAGCTGATGAACAGCCAGTATGAGTCTAAATGCTTTTCATTATTTGCATAATCTGTTTTATCTATTGCTCCTGTTAGATAAAACTGTTTCTTCTTTTTTCATTTTAAAGCTCACATTATAACCAGAACAACATATCATTTCTTTGCTAGTCTCACAGTTCTGGTCAGGTGTGTATGATGGGACAGGAGCACCAATATTTCCAAATTAGGATTTTTTTCCTTAGTGTGAGATTATTTTACTGCAACAGCACATTAATTTTCAGATTTTTATGATCTTTACAATAAATTCCATCCAGTCTGTTTATGGTGTGTAGTACATATGTTTGTTTTCCTGAGTGTAGTTAATAAATGTCTATATATTCCTACATAGTGTCTTTTTCCGCTGGTTACTCGGCCCCTGGAGGATGTTTTGGCGAGCCTGCATTCTGTGGAGCCTGCGGTTGGGAACAAAAGGAAAAACACCTTGGCTGTGGAAGACATGATTGAATCTCCGCTCAAACGGCAGCGACTAAGCGAACATGGCGATCTCCGACCACAGGGTGTTTCTTACGTGCCTGTCAGCTCTCTAGAGAATTGCTCTTTAAACTCTGTGACAAATGGCCACAGTGGAAACCCAAACACTGGAAGTGAAAAGGTGAATGGATACCACAAGGAAAGTCCAGATGTCAAGACAGCAGAGTGGGACGACAAAGACATTCATGACAGGGATGATCCTGCTCCCCCTGCATGCTCCAGTTCGGTTGGATCGTCTTCAGACGTTTTGTTGGCTGGCAACGGAGTCGAGCCCACTTCTCTCTCTCCTCGCCTTGTCTACCCAGATGCAGCAAAGCATAACAATGTTCCAGCATTGAACACATGCAGCAGATCCAGTTCCAGTCAGGTTATTTATCCAGATAATATCAAAACCCCATCGCCTGTGTGCAATGAACCGACAACAAAGGAATCCCTCAAGGCGGACGTTTTCACGTGTCGAGACGTAAGCGGTTTTCATTCAGAGAGTCGGGATTCGTTGGACAAATTTGTCTCTGTTCCAAAACAGTTTCTGTGGAGAAACAGTAACAACCTGTGCTGGCTGGACTCTCTGCTGGCTATGTTGGTAAACTGTAAGAGCTTGAGAAAACTTCGACCTGAACATCAGCATCAGTGCTCGTCTGTGTGGCAGCTGCTGAGAAAACATGAAGACATCTGTGCTGCAGTCCAGGAACATCAGCAAACTGACAAAGGTAATTTTATTTAATGCATATATATTATGCATTAAATAATAATGCATAATGTGCAGATTATATATAAATATACATTTTTGGCTTGTGGAATTAAACTTCTGATTAGCTGATGAACAGCCTGTATGAGTCTAAATGCAGGCTTTAGTGTAATTCTTCACAGCATGGAAGTGTGAGAATTACACATTATATTTTTAATATGTTTTCGACATAGATGTTAAAACTCACCATGTCCTGACAATAATCTGTGAAAAAAATCTGTCCTTTACCTCTTTGCGGTCCTACTGCCATATGCAGAAAAAACATAGCAGGTTGTTTCTGGATGGCCAGGAACAACCAATCAGAGCTAGAAGGAGGCGCTGTCAGTCACGTGCTGCTCACCAGGGTTATAACAGTTGTGTTTTTCATTATAGTTAAGTTTTATTTTGTTGTGACTTTCTGTCTGATTTAGTTAGATTTAATTAGTTTTTAGTGTGTCTGCTAGTTTTTATTAGTTAAATATTGTAGGTTAGTCTTTCTTTATTATGGTAGTAGTTTAACTTTTTTATGCTTCAGTTAATTTTTACGCACAGAAATCACAAAGGTCATAGTACTGTGGTTATGTGTGCATCGATTGGGTAATTAATACTCTACAGAAGATAGCATTTCAAAAAATTTATTTTATTATTGTTAAACAACTAAATGACTGTTGTTTTGCCCCAACGTTTGGTGTCACCATTTTGTGGATTAGCATAAGTGCTGCCAGGAGGATTACGGATTGCTGTAATTTGCCAATATCTGACGTAAACTGCTTGTGTTGGGGGGGGATTAATAAATAGGTTCATAAATACAAAAATGAAATATTACATTTATAAATTCATTATGTTTCAGTTTTAAAAACACATGATGTAGTACCAATTAGTAATAGTTTTCCTTATTAATTATCATTTATTTTTTTCAGTTAACAAAAACATTTTCTCAGTTTCAGTTTTCGTTATTTAATTAATTTTAGTTAACTATAAGCATGGGAACCAGCAAAGGAGCTTGATTTTTTTCCCCCCTGGATTATCTGTCTTATGTTATAACGTCCGGATGTAGTGAAAGTTTTAACAAACATGTAAAAATGCATTTGTCATCAACTGTGGACTTAATAGCATGTTGCTTGTTGCGTAATTTAAAGATTGTTTTAAATATTACTGTTTTCGTTAGACCTGTGACTGTTCGTTTTGTTGCTTAGATTGCATCTTTCTTCTTTGGGAGATGTTCCAGTTGTTCAGTGTGTTATTAAAACCATAATGCAGGATCTGATTGTGTTTGTTTTGACTGATTTTTGTTTCTGGCTAGATGGTGTTTCCTGGGTGCCGAGTCACGTGCTGCAAAAAGCCCATGTTGACCTGCAGAATCTCAGAATGTCTGTTTTCAAGCTACTGCAACCCAAACTGCACTGCAAGTTGGGTAAGATCATGTTAGATTTCTCCATTTGTATTGTGTTATTGTTTTTGCCTGAGTTTTTATTTTCTGCCTGATGTCTTTAGATGTTGCTTCGGTATTTCCACATAATCTTCTTTCTTCATAAATTTATGAAGTGCACCAGTTACGCATACAGCGGAAGAGTCCCACAGCATGATGCTGCCATCTATTTGCTTTATAATTGAGATAGTGTTTCCAGACATAGAAGAGGGACAATGGTCATTATGGCCAAACAGTTTGACTTTTAGTTTAATCAGACCACAGAGCATGTCTCCAGAAATGAAGGTATTTGTCCCCATGTGCATTTTCCTTTGAAGTAAAGGGTTTTTTTTTCCTTCAAAGGCCTTTCAGCCCAAGTCAGACTGTCTGGGATCGTTCTGGGGTCAATCTTTTTTTTACTTCAAAGGCCTTTCAGACCAAGTCAGTCTGTCTGGGGTCGTTCTGGGGTCAATCTGCACATTTTAGACCAAAACTTGTTCATCTGTGGGTCGCAGAACTCATCTTCTCCCTGAGTGGTATGATTGGAAATCCCCATCATGTCTATACTTGCATGTAATAGAACAGATAAATGCTACACCTTTAAGAATCTGGAAATTGTTCTCAAGAATAAACCAGACTTGAACAGCTATTATGATCTACATTTTAAGATGTTGTAACAGCTTAAGCCAGATGCTTTTTTTTCTACTTCAGTCAATCTTCTTTGACAGTTAAAATCAGTCATCACATTGTACCAATGTAAAAGGCTGAATCTGAGCTTTTAAAGCAGCTATTATGAAACGTGACACATCTTGCCCTGTTTGAGGGTGGAAGCATTTTTTTCTTGAATACTCAAGTAAAGGAAAAGAAAAACATGCTGATACAGACAGGAGAAGTTCACTCTTTGTATTTGGCTTTAAGATATTGAGGCTTTGGACATTTGTTTGTTTAAACGTATTCAGAAATTTTCTGTAGCTATAGTTTAAATTATATCTTAGACATGCAATCTTTCTCTGAGCTATGTGTGTGTTTGTGTGTTTCAGGTCAGAGGGAAACTCCTGTTTTTGCCATGCCTCTTCTGCTCAAGTTGGACTCCTGGGTGGAGCGTCTCTTCCAAGCAACGTTTCACTGGGAGTTTAAGTGCAGCGCATGCAAAGTTATCACAAAGGAAAGGTGGGTGATGGTTTGTTATGTGCAATAACTCAAACAGAAGCCTAAAAGGGAAACATCCTTAAGCTTAAAACTCTTAGATCCAATTAATTTTTTTTTTATCTAAAACCATATTAAATTAGAATTTTAATTTATCCTTCTAAAGTATTAATGTTTAGTGTAATTTTGAGAAGGATTTCCCTCACAGTTCTAATTGTACGTTAGGTGTTATAACAAATGTTGGTGCTAAGTTGGATTGTGGCGGATAAATATTAGACATTTTTCTGCTTGAAAGTCTTTCAGTTTGACAATTTCTCTCCTGATTTTTGTCTCTGTAAATAAAAGGATTATTCCATTTGTTTTGTCTGTTTTTGTTTTCCTCTTCAGGGTTGAAAAAACTCTCCCAACTTTCACAAATATTGTGCCTGATTGGACTCCTCTTAATGCAGCTCATTTAGCTCCTTGTAATGCATGCTGCAAGAAGAACGAGAGGAGGACGATGTTACTGGAGAGGTAAAGCTCCATATATATATACATACTGTATATATGCATTTTGTATTTAAGATAAAAACAACTTCAGTGTAAAATGTTTATCTTCCTATTTGTGAATTGATATGCTTATTTATTTGCATTTTTTGATGTATTTCTAAAATGGTATAAAACTGCTTAAGTAGTTAAATGAAAATTGCATCGAATGTGAAAATTTATTTTATCCTATTGTCAGAATAGACAAACTGATTGTTAAAGTAATCGTTAGTTGCAGCCCTGCACTAATCAAACGTGTCTAAGGGTCAATAGCAGCTGAAGCAGCTGATACAATTCAACATAAAGGTCATAACAGATAATGCTGTCATTATCTGTTTTAACTGTGGTAATGGAGTTTTCAGTGCTGAATACAAATTCACAATGTTTTATACACATTTCTAAAAATAAATTCATGGACACCTTCCAGGTTTTTAGTAACTTGATTCAGTCTCAGACTTGTTTTTCCTTGTGTCTTTTTGCAGTGTACCTCCAGTGTTTGCACTACACTTCGCAGAGGGGCTTCCTCACAACAATGTTAGGAACTACGCCTTCTGCTTCAAGGGGAAACGCTACTCAGTGACTGCTGTTATCCAGTACAGCCAACAACTCAAGCACTTCATCACCTGGATTTACAATGAGGATGGTAGGTGTTAAAGATTAGTGGTTGTCTAGAAATCTGAAGGTTGCAAGTTAGATTCCAACTCAAAATGCAGCATCTTAAGAGAAAGAGTGTTCTTGATGTGTGCTTCCTGTCAGCTGGTTGAAATAAACCTTCTTCACATTTTCCTACCTAAAAATATCCTCCAAATTCAACTGTTTGTAATTACTTGGTGTTGCAAAAAAAGAAAGAAAGAAAAAAAAAAAACCGGATCGCTCTTATTACACAAACAATTTTACAGCGAAGGTTGGCGAGCTTCGAGTGGCTGACTGCAGGTCGACCACCCACCCAACTAATTTAAATGCTATTTGTCAGCTTATTATGCTCCCAGATACTCCGTAAAGAGCAGAACAAGGAACTGGTATAAAAGTGTGTGCAATAACAAAGGTTTAATTTAAACTTTTGTTCAGTTTTGTGGATCTTTTTTTTTTTCACACTTTTTGCATCAGTCTGTATCAGTTTAATACATTATCAACCGCATGGCTTTTGTTAAATCAGCCTTTTTCAATTCTGGTCCTCAGGCCCATCTGCCCTACATGCTTTAGGTGTTTCTCTTCTGTCACACACCTGGATTGAATCTGTGGTTGACTAACAGCCTTCTGCAGTACCTGATGGCTGCAGAAGAGGTCATGCAATCATTTGGATCAGCTGTTCTGGAATAGAGATGCATCTAAAACATGCAGAGCAGGGGGCCCAGAAGGACTGAAATTGAGAAGCCTTGCGTTAATTTAACCTGACCCATGGATCTAATTGTCATGTTTGTTCCTTCAGGATCATGGCTGGAGTATGATGATTTAAAAAATGCTTGTGAGACCCACCAGCAATTGCAGATCCCCACTCAGGAAATCCATGTTGTCTTCTGGGAGGAGGAAGAGGAGACGCAGTCGTCCTTCTGCTCTTTGTCCAACGTGTTGCTAGAACTGCCTTCAGTTGATATTGAAGCGGTTTCCAGTTTGAAAGACTTGAGCACAGAAGAACTACCAACCCAGACTCCGGATCAGTCTTTTCTTACCTCTCACAACGACACCGATATTGTCTGCGCTCTATCAGAAAACTGCAGCACCACAGCTGATGTCAACACATCGATAGGTGCCTCCACCCCGCTCGACACCTTTGAGGGTCTTACACATGATGATTTAATCACACTCACCCTGGTGGAGTTTCAGCCTGATTCGCTTCAGTCTGAGATGCAACCTGTAAAGGAAACCCAACAAGCAGAAGACCAGAGTAGCTCTGTGATGACCAAAAACGTAGTTTCTTCTTTACCGGATAGCTCCGTCCCTGCAGCATGGGACAACTTGTGTCACAACACCGATGCTCAGTCTTCTCCCAGCATCAGCCCATGTGAGTCAGAGATGTCGGACAACTTAGTGAGTGATCCCACGTTTGTACCCAATGCAAAAAAACGACGAGGTAGACCACCGAAACTTAGGAAAACCATCGGCAGGCAGAAAGGTAAAAAAGCAGCTTCCTCCAAAGATCCTCCACCTGAACCCTCTGAGACGCCCGAACCTTTGGAGCCACCCAAATCCGTTTGCCCTCCTCAAAGTGACACAGCTGCTGTTACAGAGCAGACATCCACTGTGTCTTCTATTAACAACTCCCCTCTGCTTTTGACTCAGAAAGATCGCTGGTCTTACATACTAAGCAGACACCCTGTTAATCAATCTTATAAAAACATTTCACAACCTCCTCCCACACAAAATGGCGTAATATCTGAAGTGAAGCCATCTCATCCTGTTCACTCCACTCCTGACCCGGTGAAGAAGCCCCCGATTCCTGCCAGAGTCCCCAGACCTCCGCTCACTACAGAAGAACATACGAGTCTCCCACCAAAAGCTGCAGAAATGTACGGTGGTTTTGGTGCAAAGAATCCCAACCCCGTCATTCCTCTTCCATCCTCGCTACCTCCAGCTATCCCGTCTAACCCCCCAGCCCCTGTCACATGGACGTCTGATACGTCTCCTCAGCTCACTGAAATATCTTCATTTAAAACACCGGGAAGCTCAAAGGTTTCTTCAGGTCTGAGTGACACTGAAACCCTCAGATACAAACTCCTGAAGAAGCTTAAAGCTAAGAAAAAGAAGCTGGCAAAGCTGAATCAGCTGCTCGAAGCTGGAGGAGGGGCCCACCTCAGACCGGACAGCACCAACCTCAACTCTCCAAGCGCCATGAGTTCCAGCACCTATGACGGCTCTGCCTGCTCTGACCTGTTGTCCCCGACAACGACAGCCAGCAGCCTTTCCCCGGACAGCACTGGTTTCCTGGAGATGTTGGTTGGCGGGCAGAACGGGGCGAACCAGCTGGACTGTGTGGTTGGCGGTGCCGGAGCTGTGACTCCAACCAACTATCAAACAACTCAGCATGAAGATCACAACTTCCTGGAGGAGTTTGACTTTTTCTCGCATTTCTTAAGCTGACCGACAGAGATTGAGGATGTTGGTGCACTTTAGCTTTTTACTTTTCATTACACTGAAGGCTACTAGCACAGTTGACTGTAAAAACATGATTCGAGATGGTTTTGTAAGCTGCCTGCCTGTTCGTTTACGTAGGAGTCCTTATGTTTGTCTATGACTACAATTTTATAGCAAATAAACTCGATCGTAATTTTTTTTTTCTGTAATTTTTTTTCATTTATTTATTTTTACTTTTTTCGAATATTGTGCTGTTCACTCAAAAGTCTGGTTAAAGGTCAAAACATTTTTCTTTTACAAGTGACTTGAAGCTGAGAGGTTTTTAATGTCATAAAAATATTTCCAACTTCTTCATTTAAAAATTACCAACCTTTGGCCAGCTGTTAATGTAATAAAGTATTTATACTGCTTTTGATTTGAGTTGCATTTACTCTCTAATCCAGTATACATATAGTGTTCATATTTTTAAACATTCAGAAGTCTCTGATGGTAAGAGTGTCATGAAGCACTGCCACTTTTGATTTGGGACTCAATAAGTTAGTATGAAAGCTGCAGAATAAAGAGCGGACAGTAAAAACGACAAGTTCCCATACCGGGAGTCGAACCCGGGCCGCCTGGGTGAAAACCAGGAATCCTAACCGCTAGACCATATGGGATCTGGTTGAGCACCACGCATCGTCAAAGCGAAAATATTCATATCTTCCGGGTTCCGATGTCAGTTTTTGTCGTTTTGTGCATTAAGTGTAGTACATTCAATGCGACAGGTCAGTAATAGATCGCAGGTTTTCGCTTTTTCAGATTTCGTTTTTGTCAGTCTTATCCAGACTCTTCATGTGTTGGGATTTATAATAGGTATTCATTCAAGAAGAACTTGCAATTGTGTATGAAACTTAAATTTATGTTGAAAAATGATGAGATGCGCTCATTGCACAGTAGACAATGTCAAGGCTGTTTAAAAACAGGAAGAACAAAGGAAGCAGTTTTTCCACATGCAGGCGCTGTTTGACTAAAATTAAAGCTACTCACGCAGCTCACTTCTTCATTACTTTTGTATAAATTACATTTTAATTTGTTGTCAATATTACATTCAGAAATATAATAGATCTACGATTCAAATTATTCTGGCACTGCAACCACGCTGTCTTGAAAAGTCAACTAATTCGTTAATGGAATCCACTTTTGATTTAACCTCAGTCGGAATCCAGCTGTTTTTTTAAAGCCACACAGGGTTGTTAGAGAATATTTGGGAAGGAATGGAACACAGGTTACATTTCACAGTGCACTCATCAATACATCTTCTCAGAATAGAAAGACCTGGCACAGCTTCCTGGGACGTGGCTGGCCACCTAACCTGGCAAGCTGGGAAAAGATGGTATTAATCAGACAAGCAAGCACCTACAGCCTTTGAGAAGATACAACTCAAGTTTGTTAAGAAACTACTAGACATGGGCAGTGGAGGGAAAGTTAATAATATCCCCATTTCCCTAAGCTAGCCATGTAGGAGACAGCTCAAGCAAGGGAAAAATATTTGTAATTTTTTTTAAGTATTCATTTGGATCATTTACTTCTATTTCACAAAGTATTTTTGAATTTAATTTAATTTCCAAAATAATGTCCTTTTCTGTCTTGGTCAGAAAAGGACCACGTGTTCCTCTACATAAAACTACATGTAGTTCCATGTAGAGGAACTACATGGGAATGAAATAGACGTGTTCCTAAATTAAACCAACAGGCCCAACGTGACTCCTGCCAAGTAAATATAATCACTATTCTCCAGAAATTTCACCAGAAATAGACATCTACCATGATGTGAACAAAATTTGCAAAGGATGAATAAGATGCATGAACTTTATGCAATCTGACACATAAACACACACACACGCAGACACACAGACCTTTGTGTTGAGCCAGAGCATCATTTACATAAAGAGGAAGGAAGAATCTTTGTGTGTTTGTTGCAGGTGGAACAGTAGCAATAAGAGAAGCACATATGTGTCTGGACTTAAATAAACATTCCTGAATGTGAAAGAGCAGCATTGTTCTCCCCAGCTTCAGAGACCATCGAGCTCCTACGATTTTGTCATGGAATCCTTGAAAATGGTGGAAAATATCTACCTGCTGGTCATCATCACACTCATCAGTGTTCTTCAAAATGGTGAGATAAAGACAATAGTTTTTAAGGAATTTTAAAAACAGTTTTCTAAACTGTTTTTGAACAGTTTAGAAAACAGTTCAAACAGTTTTCTGTTTGTGTTTTCAGTGTTTTTCGCTCAAAAGGTTGAGAGAGAATGCAAGAATCGCAACATGAGCACGTCTGCTTTTGAGCGAGTGTCTTGTGCAAAGTGAGTGCCCTTTTCTCAACTCTTCATTTCTCTGTTAACATAAAGGGATGAAACCAGAAGTACAATAAGATTACTTTGTGTAGTGGTCCGGTTTAAACTGAATTTAAATTACTCCAAATGTTACCCACCACTGGGAGCTGTCCCTAGATTCCTAAGCTAAATGATGTAAAAAAAAATTGCCAGTAAATAACTTGTAAATAGCCAGTAATTTACTAGCAACCTTTATTTCTTTGATTTTTATGTAAATGAATAATATGTTTGTTTAAAAAGTACTCATGCAATATGCTTAGTTTAAAACTTGTATTGACTTTGGTTCAAAAAACCTAATTTGCATTCTCACTTGGGTGAAAATATCCAATTTCTGATAATAGATTAATTAAAAAGAAGTTTATAACGCTAACAAAACTTGAACTAGATGAAAATCCTGTTTAGGAGATGATTTTTTTCTTCTTCTGTTGCTTAGTGTTTGTATCTCCTGTTTGGGAGTGACTTACATCACAGATATTTCTCAGGTTACTCCATTAGTCCACAGGCAGCAACACTCTTCCTGTTTTAACAGAAAATGTTTAAGTCATATCCTCTCTTTTGTCTGCTAGGCAAGATATAAAAACAACGCTGATCTTCTGAACTGCTTTGCACATTTTAAAGGGTTGTTTTTAAGGAAACATTCACACAAAGCAGCTCGGGAGTTTACATACACTCACAGGGATGATGTAAGATTAGGATTTGAACAGTTCTGATCAAGGCTAAAGACCCATTTGGTTAGAATTGCCCTTTGATAAAACAAACAAACACAAACAGAACATCAACCTGTCATTGTTTTCTCTTACTTTGCCACTGCAATGTCATGTTTTGCTTTTTTGTTATTTTTTATTTTCCTTCCTAAGACACTTTGAATCACTTTGCTACTAAAAGAATGTGCTGTACATATAAAAGGGCCGTGCCTCACCTTACCTCGCCTTACCTTGTTCTAACCAAGAAAAATTTCCTTTGGACATTTAAGCTTATCTTACTGATCTGATCTTATGTCAGTGGTGGTCTTATTGAGCTGACTAACATGAGGGTTGTGGAATAGTCTCTTCCTGAACACTATTGAAAATCCTTGCAGTTCAAAGCTGAGTATGCGCTAGGAAATAAACCAGTTTAAATGTGATAAAGAAATTCTTCCAAGGAGAAGGTCAAATCTTTTGAAATTAATCATATATATGATCACTCAAAAGTTCAGTCAACTTTGCATTGAACTGATTGAGAAGGCGTGTCTAGCTGTTTGATAGGTGGGTATGTTTTACAAACCTTTGATTCACAGATCAATGTTTTGTTTTATTGCATTGCTCTCATGATTCATTAAAGTTTAAACTCATGACTCAATCTGAACATAAAAATGAAACTACATCTTTCACTTTAGGTTTGAGCAAATATTAGAAAAGCAGAAACTTGGAGGGAGTGGGAGATCAAAATCTAATTCAACTAGCATGCTTTTCTCTGCAAACCGACAGTGTATTTTCAGTTTTTCTTGTGTGCAGCTTTAGACTCTATGACAATTATGTTTCCTAGTTACTACAACTGATCATTTAAAATGCTTTACCCCACAGCCATTAACTCATTTTTATTGCTGCAACTTTCTGCAACCCTTTAGCAATTCTTCAGCCCATCATTGCAAATGATTTCCCTTCAGTTAATTACAGCTGTTGCCGATTTTGTGCTAAGAAATATCTTAACATATCTTAACATATTTCATTGTTTGTCTGCAAACAATGAAATATGTTTCATTGTGTCATTGTTTTTCATTGTTTGTCTTGTCTTGGACAGTGTAGGTAGAGAGATTTTTGTATTCCTACCATTTTGTTTTTCTAACAATTGAATTTCTAATTAAATACAATTAACAAATACAATTTCCTTAATCATAGTCGGAACTGCATGGACGCCTACCCCACTTTTCTGGCAGTGATGTGGTGTGCAGGAGTTTGTCTCAGTCAAGGTAATGATTAAACTTAGTCAATAGGCATGCTTTTGTCCTTCATTTTTACAGCCATGGGGGTCTGACTCATTTGAGAGGACTTCTGTTAACAAGGAATACGTTTTATGTTTACTGGAATCATGTAATTCAACATTTCCAGCTGCAGTGAAACAGAGTGTACCCTTTTTTTAGTATGCAACGCTTACACTTAACTGTAAAACAGCATGGACTATAATCAAACATATTATTTGACAATTTTTTTTGGCATAATGAATTGAAAAAAAATCTCAATATCTGGTTGCATACTTAATATATATTGCAGTGCTTACACACAAATTAGCAGATCAAGTGATTGGCAATAGTATCAGTGGCAAAAACTAGGTGTAGCTGTTTGAGACAATAGCCACTTTTTAGATTAGTTTTTTTAAAGCATGATTATAAGTGGGGAAAGGACGAGCTTTAAGGGTTTATGTATTGATTCATACAAAGGTTTATAAAATGCTGAACTCTACTCAAATGATACTAGAATTTGAATTTCCATTACAGCAACATGCTGAAATTAAATTTGAGAAATTATGTAAGAGGCTTGAAGTTCGTAATATTTGTGGCCCCCATCTGTTACCCCATACAAATCTTTCTGGAAGCACCCCTGCAACTACGGTAATATCTTAATGTTATACTTAAGAGCTTCTAAAATATGCATTAAAAAAAAAGTCAAGAATGTTTCAGACTTAATAGATTTACTTGGCTCTCAAATTGTACAGTCGTCATTACATTTATGCTATAGTAGGTCATGTAAGTGTAAAAAAAGTTTGTATAAGTTATAAATGCAACTTCTTTCCCCTATCGCTTCCTGAAGCCCCTGCAGCCTTCGCTGGGATCGTCTACCTTTTTGTCAGACAGAAGTACTTCATTGGATATCTGGGACAGAGTTCTCAAAGGTAAGCCAGTTTATCCAGTGAGTTATATATTATGTATATAGAAATCATTTTTGACTAGACATTTTCTTGCACAGCACTCCTGGATACCTGTTTGGAAAACGCATCATCTCCTTCCTGTCCCTGATGTGCATTGTGGGCATCTTCAACCACCTGCTGTGGCGCTATTATGGCAGCGACTACAAGGAATACGTAGAAACCATCACAAACGCTGCATCTGCTCTCCTGCTCCTCCCATAGCTTAGTATGTCACATATAGGGAGGAACATAAGTACTGAACATGTCAGTGTTTTTAGCAGTGAATATCTCTTATCGCTAATGGGGCTATTGACATGTTACACAGATAATTCACACATACAAATAATACAAAAAATAAGTCTACATTTTCAGCTAGTTGTAATAAAGTATAATGGCAAAGGAAATAGTAATTGAACAAAACAAAAACTAGCTTAAAAGAAGGCATAGACAGCTAAGAACGCTGCAGAAATATGTCAGCACTTAAAGAGCAACACTACTCCCTATCAGCAACAAATCCCTATTAAAACCTATAAAAAAGATTACTTCCAGCATGCAAGAAGTGGGAATCAAGAGTTGCAACCTCATTGTTCCAGAACCTACTGAAGGAATTAATTACAGATGTGTTTCTAAACTGCTGAGTGTTCCAGTAAACAGAGATTACTGGAACAAGCTTGGGGTGGAAAGAATTTGACCATAAACCAGCCACAACTAAGTACTCGTCACAAGATTTTCAGCAGAATAGTTAAAATAATCTGGAAAGTTGTCCAAGAGTCAAAGACCACCAAACACAGCACTAGCTGGTCCTGTTGGTCCATAAGAACAGAGAGCAATTTGGTGGAGAAATTTTACTCCACATCACTAAAACAGAACTGTAAGGTTTGACGGTGGGAACATACATAAATCAAATTAGGGTGGATTTTAGCTAATGGTCTCAGAAAACAAAGGAAATACAGCTAATTGAATGGGTTAGACTAGAATTAAGCTGAACAGGCAGAAATGGAGATCAGAGTTTACAGATGAAGTTCAAATTCCTCCTAACCAGTGTAAGGTACTAGTTTCTTCGAAGGGATAAATTGTCAAATATTTTTTTAGTTCTTGATTTATTTCTCTGAGTAATTTTAATAATCCTCCCATATTGTGCCACTTTTAATTGTAGACCAAGTTGTTGTGTTGATTTCTAAGTAGTATTACTTGGATTATTACTATTGTCTGTTCATGTCAGTAGCTTCATTACATAAGTTCAATGCCGTTTTTATATCCCACATTCAAGGTAAAAATCACATAATTAAAAGGCTTTAAAACACATGTAAAAAGTTTCATTTTATTTTGTAAAAATATTCTACAAATTTCAGAAAAATAAACCCAAATGAAACAAAAATATTCCAAACATGTTCAATCACTGTACAGCACATACAACTGGAGGATAAAAAAAACAAAACAAAAAAAACCAATATATGTACATGTTAATTTTTTTTTATTTACATGTATAATATGACTAATCTCAAATGCATCCCACATTTTCTTTTCAGTCTTTGCTGGTGCTTTTCCACCAACTGAGCAGCAGATGAATCCCAAGCCAGTAGCTCAAATACCAAACTCCTGACAAAGCAGCAGAGTTTAACTGATTGGCTTCTCATTCACTGATAAGAACACTCCTTCAGTTTTCTTAAAAATGTGCAGCAACAGATGCTGGAAAACTTAGCAGATACAATCCTTATGGTCTCCCTCATGTGTTTCTTATCAGTCTCAGCTGTAAAAATAAAGCACAGGGTTAAATAAAAAACAGTTAAATGTAAAGTTTATGATTGGGAGTGCATAAGAACAGTAGACTTGCCTGAAATGATCTTTTGCTGCGGCCCAACCAGTGAGGGAAGTCAAATAGGGCATCAGAGTAATACTTTAGGGTGAAGGAGGCATCCTTCCATGTTGGATTATATTTCATCAGGTTCTCAGCAATGAGGCCTTCAGCAGCCAAACTCTGCAATATTTCACTCAAGTCAATCTGAAATGGAAGAAGATCCACGTTGAGTTATCAAAAAATAATTTGTAGGAGCAGTAAATTAAGAATAAACACAGAACAAAATAAAAACAGTTGAGTTTACCTCCACCCTGTAGCTCTCTCCCGCCACGGAGGAGATGGTCCAGTCCAGGCCTTTCTCCATCTGCCACTTCATCATCACATCCCCACCATTGACAGACAACACGTACTCCTGCAGAACTACAGACAATGGAGGACATTTTAAATAGGGACAAGTAGGAGTTTGTAGTTAGACACACACAAAAAATGTCCAAGTGACCTCAATTCTGTGCTGCCTTTATGCCAATTACTCCACCCAGCTGCAAGTTGCCCAACATGAGTCATTTAAACCGGTGGATGCAACCAAATGAAAAACACTGAAACTAGCAGAGCTGCAGGATAAAAGGGACATTTACCTCTGGGCTTTATGGGCCCCTTCTTGTTGGTTTCTAGCACGTTTTGATCACAGAGAGAAACCAACACATAGATCCTCTTGGACAGCAGACTTTTCCTCATGCTGGTATACTCCCACAAATTGTGCATTTTAAGCTTCCTATAAAAGAGGGAGGGAAACGACATTCAATGAGTCTCATTAGTGCAGATTCATTGAATACCTTATTCTGTCTAATGAGTGTGTCTATTACTCACCTTCCAAGCGAGTTCTGGAAAACTACATCAAAATCCCCGGAGTGAAACTTATCGATGAAAACCAGGTTGTCTTGTCCACACTGGACCTGGTAAGCCGAGCCCACGGCCTTCACGGTGAAACCCTCCGGCGGGTTTTTCAGAAACTGACCCAGTTCTGTCACAGTGGTCCCGTTGGGTAGAGCGTTTATCGTCATGGTGTCCCGCTGCGTGTCTCTAAGCTTCTCTTTCAGGAGGCGCTACAACTGTTCACAGGATAACTGAGTCAGCTGCAGCGCGAAGAACTCTTATATAGTTGCGACCAAGCATGACGCAACTTCCGGATTCTGCCTACCAAACTAAAAACTAACAGCCTGGATTTGGTCACATACGGACAAACTAAGGTACAAAAAAGAAGAAGAAGCATTTAGTCATAAAAAAAAGGAAATCAAACTGTTGACTACTTCAATTTAAATGGTCTGACTGAAAAAAGCAGAAGAAAACGTTGTTGGAAAAGTACAAAAATATTCAAACTTTTTACCAATGAACGATCTTGATGAGAGGAATGGTCACTTCATCAGGGTGGCATAAAAAACAGAAAACAGCATTTTAAACTCTCAAATCAGGTGTCATATTTTTACTTTACATTCCAAACGGACCCAGTTCTGTCACAGTGGTCCCGTTGGGTAGAGTGTTTATCGTCATGGTGTCCCGCTTTATACACAAAGCAGTGTATAAAAAAGAAGAAAAATCGTAGTTTTTAACAAAACAAAAAAAATGTATCCAGCTGCATTTACTCTGATATGGAAATTACAGCTTTGAGCATCATTAAGGAAGAAAAACTAAATAACTTTGGCAACAAAGCTTGCTGTCAAATTTAAATATCACTGTATTTATAGTATTAGCCTAGAATTTAAGTTATTTAAATTGTAAATGCAAATGTTTTGTTTTCTAAACTGGTGTTGAAGTTGTGATAGTAGACCGGCATTATCTTAAATATGTTTTATCTTATTATCAAATTCATTGAACCTCAGAATCTTAATAATTTTGAATTTGTGGCAGGATAAAGCCTTGTATTCTATGAAAATCATAAATCTCGAAACACTTTAGCATATACAACACGACAACACGACCATTATTATTTCAAATTATTTCATTTAAGTTCTATATCTTCAAAAGTGTATTGATTCAGTTAAATGCACAGAACTTCCAATAATTACTTGATTAACATGCACCATGTGTGATCATACTTTTAATAGGTGCCTCTTTTTTGAAGTATTGGTGCAGCTTTTTTCACTATCGGTGCGACGTGCAGGAGTAATTGCAATTATTAAGCTGTCCACTCTTACAACTATCCAGTCTTCCATAGACAGTAATCTATGACTTATATGAACAAATGGTAATCCAGTTTATTTCTGACTTATAACAGAGATTAATATGTCTTCACAAACAGCTAGCATTATTTGGATAGTTTTTTCCTCTTATTAATAAAATCCTGATCTGGAAAAACTCTTTTGGGTGTTTAATGATCTAAAACATTTAAGTGTAAAAGAAAAGAGAAACTATGGAGGAAATCTGTAAGGATAATTTTTTTTTAACAGTATTTTTATAACCATAGATTTATTCCCACGCATAGTTTAAGTGACAGCTCACCCTTTTATCTTCCAGCCTTACCCTTTGCAAACAATCTTGTTTTTGCAGCCTTTCTACTTTCTGTAAGATCCTCAGTGAAACATTATTTTGTTTTGACCCAGCTACTTTTGTGTCTGCATTCAACTCAATGCTGGTAATATTGAAAAACAGTACAATTGTTTGACAAACCACCTGTTTGTTTTAGAGCCTGTCCTTGTGCACACAGTTCAGAATTTTTCATTACTTATTCACATGTATGATTTACACACGTAGACCATATTGTTGGTACCAATCTGTTAATGAGGGATTGGTTTCAGTGACAATAAAACCAATTTTAAAATAACTTGAAACTGACAAAAATAATTCTATTTATCATCATACTTACACTAATTGTAGGCATGATGTTAAAACTTATATTCTCTATGCAATTTAACATCTGATTGAAGTAATATGTTTGTACAATAATTGGGACATTAAGAAGTCACTTATTGATCTTACCTCAGCCTGCTGGTTTTCTTCCATTCGCAGTTGTTTCCTATATTACCTGATTCTCTTCTCCCTTTTTCCCCATTTACCTCTGATTAAATCTTCTAGTTTGCTTTGTCATTTCTACTTCTTTTCAGTATTTAAACTCCAGACTTTTCTTTCGCTGTTACTGTATACTTTCATTATTTGCTTCCCAAGTTCCAAGACCTGTTCAGTCTGCATTTGTTCTATAAGTTCTTTTATTAAAATATTTTTATTTCACCACAGTTCTACTCTGCAATTGGGCCCTTTTCAAACTTAAGACATGATGAACACTCTTATCTGCATTAAATACATTCCTGAAGCATCCTGTGGGACATCTAAACAAATCAATGCTCAACTTGAATCAGTCTTATTCCTTAGCAAAAATGTATTGTTTCACTAATTAAAAAAACAACATAGAGACTTTTAAACAAAGACGGACAATTGTACAATAAAACATTTAAGGAATGAGTCACCTGAGGACCTTTTCGTGTTATAATGTGATATTTCATGTAAACAATCTGTCCCATGAAACATGATCCAAAGTGAACTGCCACACTGTTGAATCTATCTTACCTGTTAGCTCTGCAGCCCAACCAAGGGCAACACAGAGACAGACATGACAAATAACCATGCACACACACACACACACACACACACACACACTCACGAAAGAAGTGTGACCACCATGGACTGAATGGTTTTGTTCACTACAGAGACACTACAATTCTAAACCAGCACAGAAAATTGATATCATCAATTACAACTTCTGTCAAATTCTAGCTGGGAAAGCTGTGTAAATGGGAGAAAGCCCTGACTGTCTGTGAAGTGAGATTTTAATATAGTGGAATAGCACAGGAAGGTAACGGAAAACCTACTCATTTCCGAAAATAGACCTAGTTCTGTTTATTAATGATCATGCACTTTGCTCTGAAACTAAACCAGTGCCGAGCAAGTGAAGCCTATTCTTTTTCCAGAATTTTTTTTTCAGTCACCTTGATTTTTGTATACACAGAAATAAGTAAATATGTTGAGCTTTTATAAATAAAATTTGTTCATGTTTGCTGTAAACATCTGTAGATAAAATTTAGTACAGTGTCATCTTAACAAATTCCACAATTTTGTGTGTTTTCTGTTTCGATGTGAAACCTCGTTAGGTTTTATTTCCAATCTTGTTCTCGACACCTTTCTAGCAAAATGTTAGGGTTTTATTTTTGAATATTTATCGGCTATAAGAACACTATTCTTTTCCAGCCTGATTTTATTGTCCCTCTTATTTATTTGTTACCTCTGCTGTGTGCTACACCATGCCATTGTACACACACCTCTCATTTATTTATAGGATACTTCACCTGATTTATGAAAAATATGTGCAACTCAAAGCAGTGTTTTTCATCTAACATTCTGTTTGCTCCTCTGGTGAACATTTTGCCAGCTCTTTTGTGCCAAGAATCTTTTGATATAAGGAAATTAAAATGAGTTACATTTTGATTTACGTATGAGTAGATGTTGCAAAGACTAATTGACCTTAATTAGATGTTAATTGATTTGTTTTCCATTCTGTTGCATAGATAATCAAAGACTTGCACAAATAGGCTCACACTATGTGCTTGAACGTGCAAAGAATATAAAAAAATATTAAGAGTTAGTTTGTTATTGGATGTTTGGGGCTGCAAACCATAAAATAATCTTCAAATTAGATAAATGTATCCTCAGATGAAATACGTGCTGCACTGTTATACCATTTTTGGTGCTAAATTAAGAATGTAGACACAATCAGTAAATATAGATACACCCAATCATTAATGATTCACTGGGTTGACCAAACCTTTTCCAGTAATAACTGGAAACTGACTGTCCTTTCTATGACCTCACTGGTATTTTTCATTGCTACTGACCTAACACTGCCTTTAGATAAAGTCGTATCAGTCCATCAGGTCCCAGGCTTTGGATTAAGCACAACTCTGAGGTCAAGCTCATGTCTGGACTTTGACTGGACCATTGCACCTCCTTCACTTTTTAAAATTTCAGCCATTCTCTGCAAGATTGGCGGCTTGATTATGATATAATTGTTCTGTGTTTCTACATGATCAAGGAGCAAGGTCAGATGTTGGACATATGGTTTTTATATTTGGTTTTACATTCGTCTCTAGATAAGCTAGAGTTTATGTTAGTTTTATAGTCTAATAATAAGCACAGGCCATTTACAATCCATCAATGTGTTTGACACAAATGTTTGTTTTGGTAAGATGTATTTGCTTTACAGCAAGTTCAACGCTGAATGTCATCGTCAAATATCTCAGCTTTTGTCTCGCTCAGACAAAGAAAATTGCTGCACTAACCATGCCATTCAGCATATTTTTAAGACTGCCTCTGTCAGTGATTTAAGGTAATCATCACCAGTAGGTTAGTAATTTCCCTTCCCAACATGTGAGAAGTTGTTTGTTTCAAAGTGCATAATTGCAAAATATCTAAGAGGGAAAAGCCAACTCCATCTCCTGCTTGATGCCTTTTCCAGTTTAATCTATTAACTTTACTTATTTCTAGTCATCTGTCTCGCATATCCACAAATAAGGAAATTGTTCCCGAATGAAGAGTATCTCTAATCCTTGAGATGGCAGCAGATTTAAAAGCACGGGCAGTCTTCAAAGTGAAAATACAGGGATGTTATGTGAAAACTAAAAGCCAAAACAGCATTTCTGGAGTTTTATGCTGTCAAGAGACTGGGGCTGAATTATGTTAAATGCCTTATTTGTTAAAGCAGGTGTGTGATGGTGCATTTAATTCCCAACCTATGTGTCAATCTAACTGCAGTCTGTCCTGAAAGTTGATTTTCAGAGGGGCCAATACCTTCCAGGAATTTTAGAACATGTGATGGTAGGATGGCAGGTCGGATGTCCTCCAAAGCACAGGCACTTGGTTAGGCCAAAGTTTTATAAGTGCTGCAAAATCCTCCATAGCTGGGGAGCAAAGTCCTTTATCACTGCAGTAGAATAATGTGGCCCATTGAATAGAGAAACGTTTTTTCTATGTATTCAAGTCAAAACGCCTGACTTAGAATAGGCTTAATGATTTTCTTTTACAATTATTCTTTTTCACTTTCTGTATATTACGCCTGAATGCACCTGAAATCAATCACCGTTGGAGTGAAAAACTTCGGAGGCTTCATTGGCAAGGCATTCAAACAATGTACACTAGAGGCCGCTAGAACTTCGCAGTAACTAACTCTCGGTTTACAGGCAAGTGGACTGGCAGCTCCATACAGCTCAGTCAGCCCAGGAATGATGTAAGCCTGTCCCCGCTCGGTAAAGCAGCAGCCACGGCTATCATGTCTCAGCATAATGTGGTTAATGGCTGTGAACTGGTCGCTGTGTTTTTTCTTTTGCTCGGTAAGTGCAGTAAATGCTGTAATTGCACTCAGTCAGCGTTAGCTAACTCGCTACATCAAGCTGGAAACACTTCGGTAGACTGTCGGCTAACGAGCGGGAAGTGGCGTCGATATAAATTTCAAAGTTAAAGTCGCTATTAAAATAAAATTAAAATACGTCGGTTCTAATTTTAATTAGGACGTCTGGAACATATTTTTGGGTATATCCTTATCAGTTTAATTCATTCAAAAGGTTCACTGTATTGTTGATTGAATTGTATTTTTTTTCTTTAATTTTACTATGATATAAGAAAAGGAAATTATTCCTCTGTCGTGATTGAAAACTTAACGCCACACTATTTGCACATTTCTAAATATATATTTAGGTTTTTCCCCTTTATATCACCATCAATATAAACAAATAAATCAATATAAATATTAAACATTTTAATAGCTGTAGACATTATTTTTTTAAAAAACCTTTTAAACGGATTGAAAATATTTCTTTTGGTTGCAAGAATAGATGTATATTTTAAAACCATAGATTTAATGATTATTGCTGATGGGGTTTTTGCCCATTCGATGCTTTGAGTGTAGTCAATATCCTGTTACTGAATTTGAATAGACTTTCTTTTTAAAGCAGTATTTTAAAACTGATGACGATATAGTGTCTCACAAAACCATTACTCCCTGATTTTTTGCTTTTTAAACAAATAAAATGTGAGAAGTGTGCTCAACATGTGTATTAAAGCCCCTGTACTCTGATACGAGCAAAAAAAAACAAACAAACAAAAAATGCCAGTCACCTTGGTAAGTAGAGTGAGATTAACTGAGAACTAGTATGACGGGGGTCCATTACAAATATTTCCACTGATAATAAGGTTTAATGTTACTTCCTTTATTAGCAGAAGTTAAAAGCATGGTGCTAAAACTACACCTACTATTCAGCATATAGTACATTGTAAGTTGAAAGTTATTCGAATTGAAATTAAATAGACTACTGTCATTATTAGCTCCTAGTGGTTTTTATTGCAGTTGTTTATTGAAGTGCAGTTATTTTGGTGCTAATTGCGTCCTAATGCAAGAAACAGAAATATAGTTTTTTAAGTTTATGATGAAGGTAGTTCATCCTTCTGCCAGATTTTTGAATTATATTTTCTGATACAAATTCATTTCCAGACATTAATTTAGTAAAAGTAACTTACCAATACATAATTTATTTTAATACTGCGGTTTGTGTCCCACCCAATGTGTTTCCTTGTGTCTCCCTGCAGGCTTCAAATCACGAGGATCAGCCTGCACAGGACTCTTCTGGTGAGTGTGGAGTTTAGTTCCAAGTGATTTGATGCTTTGTAATAGACAGTCGTTTAGAAAATGAATTCAGTTTCATGGAGAGCACTGACAACATTTTAATTTCCTCCTGAAGTTTTGTTGCTGGAGAGTTCTATTTCCCAGGGTGGCAGAGTCTAAATGAAAATCTCTGTGCCATAAGTTTGAAACTTGGAAATCAAAGACTAGCTTGAGGATTTAAAGAATAGGCTGATAGTTCTTGTTGCTGAAAGTTAGATTGGACTTCATAAAACACTCTTCATATATTACATTGCATTACATTTTTGAAAAAGTAATCTGACTCTGTTGCACATCTTTTGGATTGTCAGTCTGATATTTCTATTTCTAATAACTGCACAGTATTTTTTATGTCACAGGTTGTACTGTATATTATTACTATGATTGTTGCTATTCTCAATCTTGTTTTTATATATTGTTTTAACACTTTAAGAACTTTTTGTGTGAACCTTAATATCTGATTTTGCTGTTACACCTGAATTTCTCCTTAGTGAGACATTAAAAGCTGTTTCTATTCTATTCTATTTTTTCTATTCTATGTCTGCATGCTATATTTAAAGGTCTAAATATGAGTGAGAGTAAACCTGGGATTTAATATTCTTATTTTTTGCTTTCTGAATTTCACTTTTTCTGGACAGTGCTGGAGGAGTTGGTAATAGTGATTCAAAGTCAGAAGAACTCCTACCATGCCCAACGTGGTTACCAAAGGAAGGAAAAGATTCTGCAGGATGCGGCTAATCTCGGGGAGGTAATATTTTTTGAGCAATTAAGGACTCAGAGTTTAGAACTTGATGTTTGTTTGAGATGTTTATACATCCCTCCTACAGTCTCAGTCACAAAAAAGTTGCGGGTGCTTCCATATTTATTACAACATCCAGTGAAAGATTTATTTCCATATGTGTCATGATGCACTAATTACTGCTGCCTTGGCTGGTTCTACTTTGTAAAAAATTTAAATTCTGATTTTGGTCTTCAGGTTTATGTTGAAACCATGAAAATATTTTCCTTCTGTAGTTGAAGTAAAATATAATTTTGATCAAAGCATTCACATTAAAATTACTCCAAGACATAAAATGTTCTCTCTTAAAATAAAAGGTAAAAAAGTGGATGGAGGCATATAGAAAAAAATTAATATATTCTTTTAAACACCATCCAGTAAGGTCTAGTTAATTCTTCTTAATTCAAAATTACATAGCTTAAGAATAATTTAGTCGATCTTCTGCACAATGTTTTTGACATAAGACAGCCGAAAAACATGACAAATTTATGGCTTTAGATTTAATGACTTAAGAAAAATACGAAATCAGCTTTTCCTAGTTTAGAGGATGGAATCTGAAATATTTTTTCACAATTTCTTGCACTTCCTTTGTCACTAGAAAAGTGTATTTTATTAATGGTTCCTATTAAAACAAGGTTTTAAGATGTTGGCTAACAGTTGTGAAGTTAATTTCATTTAGTTAATGGGTAAATATTAACAGGTGCATAAGGCATTTGAAGAACCATGCCTCTAATAATTTGAATTAACACATCGCTCACCTGTACTTGTGTATGGGATCCACCATGCTGCAACATGCTGATCTATGTTCTTCTTTGAGAAAGACTTTCAAGTTGAGTAATCTAATTGAAAAAGCACTGAGTCACATGGCATTTCACTTCTGTTAGACATAAATCATTAATTAGTTTATTGGTTAGTTTCTTTTGTAGTTCTAAATCTTACATTTCACTTCTGAAACTTGAACAAACTCTTTTTGTAACCTCTTGGTGGGGTGGTGTCATCTACAATCATTTCAGCTTGTAAACAATAAATGACAGCTGGAAACTCTTCAGCTGCAAATGGTGTGTTTGTAAGGACATCAAAGAACTGTTCCACGGGAACGTACTGGGAGCAGCGATTAACTTTGACAACCCTGAGATTCTTGTTTTCAAGAACCATATGTTTGTGATGATTTATACACCAACGTCATCCTGAGGCAGAATGTGTGTGTTATGAGAAACAGGACTTGAACTTCAGGGATAGCGAGTACCAAGAATCACCTTGGTGTCAATGTAGCCACTCTTTAAAGTATTCTGCAGTTTAAATAAGAAGCTCCATGACATGACGAACTTCCATAATAATTTAATTTAAATAAGTTGCTTAGTGATCATTAATAAAATGTCAAAACAAAAAAAAATTATGTCAATATAGAAAGATATTTCTGTGTCACTTTTTCAAACTTTTCCATTTTAACATTTTGTGCTTCTCTCTAAAGAAATTGATTTGCTTTTAGTTCAATTTATTTTCCCTTATCAGAATAATTTACAAAAATGTAATATTAAGAAAAACGTTTTATACAGACATTCATTATCAAATCAGACCAATCATATGGACAGACTCAAATTCAATTTATCTTTATGCAATATTATGCAAAGAAGAAATTCATTTGCGGTAACTTCTAATTTTGAAAAAAAGAAAACGTGGCAAACCATCTGGAGCCAGGTCAGAAATGTATTTTTAAAGGTGTAACAACCGTTGTATCACACCAGCAGAAGGATGACTCTAACCTCATATCTGCAGGGTGAAAAGATACAAAATGCAGCCCCAATATGACATCACTACCCCCTAGCGGCAGCATTATCTCAAAACACCTAATCCTTTGTGGATAAATATATTAAAGAATGCTCACATGATACCACAGTGTATTTTTAAAACCTAATACTAAAACATTATCCAAGAAAGTCCAGTAATCTCTCATTCTTAAGCATTTGGTGGAAAATAACGATTCTTTTTTAGCAGAAAACCCTGTAACAGAACCCGGCTCAGTAAGCGCGGCCATCTGCTGCTCAGTATCAGTGAATTGGGTGTCTGGGAAGGATTAGCAGAAATGCAAAGCAAAAAAACACAATAAAAAGGAGCTAAAGTTTAAGAAATATGATCTAATTCTGAACAGAACTCAGAGAAGCTGAAGATGCTCACTTGGGCTTCCTGGTAATAAAGATTAGCATCACTCAGTTGCAGCATGTAGATTGGCAATATTGCACAGACAAAACAAAGATGTCCAAAAACCTATTTAATGTGGTATTTAAAGGAAACATCCTTGTCAATGATAAAGGCAAAGCTTTTTGCATTAGTACTGGAGGCAGAACTAGAGGTAGTCAGAATCTGACTGACTGAGCAGTTTGCTTTAAAAAATCTCTGCATAACAATCAAATGCTTTCCCATGCTGTTTAATAACTTTATCAGGTGGAAGTGTGTGTAAATACAGAGTGGAAGGTGCTAGAAAAAGTTTTTCTTGCCTGGAGCAATATTTTTTCATGCAAAAAACGGGGAAACCTTTCATTTTCTCCTACAGAGTTGTTCGCGGCGGTAATGGGTGCTACATCTCCTAGAAGTGCTCAGAGACATGCTGAGAATCTCACCACTAGCACATCTGATGTGAACATGTTGCCGTGACGGACTGTGTCACTTTTCCAAGATGTAATACCTGCCTCTGCTTGATTGTAGAGGAGGTTTTGCGTTGTGTGTTCATTGACTGACAAATGTAACTAGATGTTTGTTTTAATTTCGAAGAGGCTTTAAAAGTGACAAACACTTTCTCTCTAATATAGTTATATATTTTTTCTTATTAATGGGCTGTGAAATTACTGGGTTAATGTTAAAACTAAAATATGCACAGCATCATCTTAGTTTGATTCATATAGTTGTCTTCCTCTCGTACCAACTTATTAATTATAAGGAAACAAAGATCTCCTCACTGATTTATAATGAGATTATTTATGCCTTACCACCTGTAATTAAACGTTTTAGGTCTGCATCTCTTCAGCCGCATCATTTAGTCCATATGTGTTTGTTAAAACATTTTTGTGCACTCATAAACCAAGTTATGTAAATTAAAAAATATGAACCATTATTCCTTCCGAATGTATATCTCGTACATGTCTTACTTGTTCAGTTGGAAGATGGTAAAACCTTTGCACCAAAGGCCAAGTAAAACATTGTTTTTTTTTCTTTTTTTGAAATAAAATGGTCTATCAGGTAACTTGTTTTCACTCAAATCAATGTAAACTGGAAAGCTACAAACAGATGTTTGCTGCTTGTATTAAGTATGAAGAGGAGGCCGACACCTTGGGTTAGCTTAGCTGCTTAAATGTTGAATTTTTATTCAAAATCCATTGAGTCAAAATATCAAAATGCTTATTTATGGTCACGTAGTCTCTTTATTCTCATCCAGTATGTTAGATAATCTAATCTGAGCTTGGCTGATTCAAGTGCAATGTGTTTATGGAAATATACAGAGAATAATAGCGCATGTGTTATAATCTGCTACATTGGATTCTTCCAGTTTTTAAAGCCACATAACCAGATGTACTCACTTGTGTCGTTTTGTTTTGTCATTTGTCTGTTGGCAATCTCTGAAGCCTGAAAACTTTCCTTTTTTTTTTTTTTTTTGCAAATCCAAGTCTTAGAGTGAAGAATCATCTGTGGCTTAGATTAAGTGAAGGATATCAGACAGGAAAGCAATGTTCAGTCATTTATTAGATCCATATTTAGCTGCATATGCATTATTCTATCACATTCTGATAAAAATTAGGCCTATAAATGGGTACTGGGAAAAGATTAGTGAGATTTTCCACATTAGTCATTTTATAAGGAAGGCGATCAAATAAAGTAGCTTCGGTCCAAATGACAGCATAACTGGCTCAAAGCTCCACATCAGACGCAGACTGTAAAGATGTTCTTAATTAAGAAATTGCTGAGAAAGGATATTAAGTGCTGTGTGGGTCAATTTAGAAGACAATATCTCAGCTTCGGCTCGGTTCATATGATTTAATCCAACATGTCATTTTTTTTCTCATTCTTTCTTCTTTAGACAGGACATTATATTTGAATGGCTCTGCTCTGACTGTTGTACACTTTAGTTTACTTCTCAGGTATAAGTCACTCAGACTTGACAACAAGACTCATTGTTAAAGATTGTGGATTAGTTCAAAAGTCTTTCTTTTATTTCTTTTTAAACCTGGAAACTAAAAGTAAACCCACAAAGTCTCTGCTTAGTCTATAAACTTTACAAAGATAATCCAAAGACGTAGGGTGAAGGGAAAGAAAAACATGTTATTTTTCTCAGATGAGTTCAATATTATTTATACCTCTACTAGACTTTGTATATATATTTATTAACGTTTAACTAGGAAGTTTGTTTTTAAAAGGAAACAAGATGGGTATCTCACAAAGGACAACTGAACAATCTGAATAAGTTTTAATTTAAAAAATCTATCTACATTTAATTTTTAAAGGCATGTGAAATATTACTTACCCTTCTCATTATTCAAAAAAGGTGACATTGGAGCTACTAAACCCTTTACATACCTGCTGAGAAGCTTTTTTTTTTTTCAATCTTTCCGTTTGATGATGTTTTATCTTTGGTGGAGAGCTCTAACTCTTTAAAGCCTATTAGATTAAAGCCTGGACTCTGGCTGGGCCTCCTCAATATGTTAGTATTACTTCAAGTGAGCGCAAACATGTTGCTAAAGTTAACAGATTAATTTGAACCTAAATCTGCCAGGGGTAGAGGGCTGCATTTATTTCTGTGCTTCTTGTTTATTTTTGTCACATTTTAGCTGGACTCATTTTTCATCTAATTTTGTTACTTTTCTCTCAGTTTGTCAACTCTACACCTCTTTTTCTGTATATTTGTGATTAATTGCATCACTATTGGATTATTTCATGCTTGAATGTGCTCATTTTTAACATTTTTCTCTGTGGCCATTTTATTTCTGTTAATATTCTGTCTGTTTGGGGGTAATTTTTCCTTTCTGTGATATATAGTCAGTTGTACAGGAATACACCAGAGGCTCTTTTGCGTGCTTCAGACCTCAACTTTTTCAAATTGTCAATCCATGTGTATTTTTTTCCCTGGAAAATAATGGTAATAGCGTCACTGATGGGAAAAAATAAATGATAACCTGTTTTTGAAAAAAAAAAAAAAATAGATGCCCTATTTTGTTGTATAGGACATCTTTAAATATTAATAAATTAGTTCAAAGGTTAGATTCTAAATAATCTAAATTAATTAATTATCTAAAAATTTTAGAGAAAAACAGATTAAAGTTAAATTGAGCTAAATTAAAGCAAATACACATTTTGAATGTCTGGTCATTAAATTATGAAGTCATCTGTAATTATCTACTCTCACACTGAAGCCAGTGGTGCACTGCTTTTTAACAATAAGACTAAAATGTTAAATCTACCTAACCTTTATATTTTTAATATTCTAAATACAGTCTGCGTAAAAGTGTTTACAACCTTTGGATAAAATCCCCACTCTTTTGCAGTACAGCGCCTCCTAGTGGTAAATTGGACATGCAAGTCTAAAAATTTCAGCCATTGATTAAAAAAATTTTTTCTATGTAGTTTATATACTACATGTACTTCTTTGTCTTGTTTTCATGGTTTAAGGATAAAAAGAGTTTTTTTAGATTGTATGTTAAAAAGGAAGTTAATACACTTTATATTCCAACTACATTCAATTATTTTTCAGAACTACAATCTGTTTATTCTAATCCACACAGGGGCTTCCAGTGGTTCTCCTCCTCCATGAGTTGTCAACTTATGAAGGAAACTGGAGCATTCTTCCTGTTCTTCCACTGTGAGTGTTTAATGCACCAATTACGATGTTAAACAAGTCATAAAATTGCAAATGTTTTATTGTCCAGACTTTTGTTGTAAATATTCTTGTGTGGGGAAATATAGGAAATAACTTAGTAAGTTCCTGGACATCTTTCCAGTCTCTCTGCTATTTATGGAGAATCGGCATCCTGGTTTTTGTTCATAGAAGAGGAAACGTTGGTTATTTTGCATGTTCTGCAAAAAGTTCTTAAAAGATATCCGGTCCAAGAGGTGAGATTTTTATTTTATTGTTTATCGATGAAAGACTGGATGTGTATTACAGACAGTATTTTTGAAAACCAACTGAGAAAATCTTTTTCCCATTTTCTTATTTACAGGAATGGTTTTTGGGTCAGCGTCTCCATGACAACAAGCCCTCCATTGTTCACCACTACGCCTTTTCTGAAGACCCCACTTCTTTTGGTTACCCTGACCCAGCAGCTGGTTGGGCTTTAAGTGCTGCGCTGCACCAAAGGTGTGCGAGATAGTCTGTCATGTCTGGAAATGTGTGAAAATTACCTGTTTCAGCCCTTTCCTCCTGTCTTTTTTTTCCAAATTAAGCTCTTCATTTTATTTTTCTCTAAAATTAATGACCTTATGAGTATCAATTAGAGTCCCTTCTCTCATAAAAAAGTCAGTGCTCATAAATTCTTCACCTTACTCTTCAAAACCACTATTAGATTATTGATTAGATCACTCACTTACTGGATGCAGTCTCAACCTTCAAATTTGCTGAAAGCTAACTCCCACCAAAAACTAATTTCTCATTCATTTTCTGTGCCTTTCACTGCCTGGTTTCAGCTTCCACTAGCAATAAAGCTTACATAATCTCTTTTGTGTTTCAGACTGGCTGAGCGGATTCAGTCTGAGAATCTGAAGTCGGATTTTACCATCGACTTAACCCACGAGGTACTCAAGACCACTTCTAGAGGTTTGATGGAGGTTTTGCCAACTTTTATGTTTTCATGGCACATGAGAAAACTTATTTGCTACAAAATAGCTACGTTTTCATATGTTTTTATGTGTCATCATTGTCAGGTGTTAGTGAGGAGCCTGTATATTCAGAAAATATATTAGTATTATTGTAAACAAAACAAAAAATAAACATGTAAGGATGGTTTTCTGTTGCAAAAGTATTTTCACCCTTTAAAATGCAATGCAGGTTATTGGGACTTGTGATATGCAGACACCCTAAGGGAGTTTTTACACCTCAGTGTTTATATATATATTTTTTAACATGAACTTAGGTACAGTTTTTGGATTTTAATTTGTATGAAATTTCAAAGACATTTCAAGTGAAAATTAAGAACTTTACTTCCTTGATTTCCAGACTAGCTGGAGTCATTATTTCTTGCACGTAGCAAACTGTGCTGGAATAATCTATTTGAAATGCAGGCCATCCTTTTTAAAAATGTTCTGCATTTGGAAGTCTTCTAAAATTTGAAAATCTCCAATGACCTAAAAGATGACTCAGAGAAAGTTAATGAGCGTGCATGTGTGAGGAAGAGAACATATTTTTCCAACTTTCCTTCTGCAAATTTCAACATTTGATGGTGTGAAAATCTACTCTCACTGTTTCAACTAATTATCCAAAGATCCAACATTTGTCTTTCATTTTGTCACTTTTTTTTTTCCTTTTTATAGATTGCTTTGTTTATCTGGGAGGAAGGAAGAGGACCAAAGCTGACCACAGTTCCAGAGTTTTGTACAGAGACAAGAGACAACTGTGCAACCAAATTCACAAACTACCTGCCCAACTGTGTATGTGCAACTCTTGTTTTGATTATAAACAAATATGTTGTAAGAGGATACAAAAAATAAATAGTTAAGGTTTTATTGGGCTAAGCCTCCTGAAGATGAATAATTCAAAATATTCTTGGCAACCAAATTATTGAAACACATTGAAGATAATCAAACAAACAACATTAATGGCACTAATACTTGTTTTGAATGGCACGAAGGCCATTGATTTAAGTTTTATTTCTGCAGAATATTTTTTAGCTGCTTCCTCTAATGGAAACACTTTCAGCTCCCCAAGCACACTGTGTACTAAGCGTTTAGTAAATAACAAGACCTAGTAGGGCTGCAAAGGTTAGCTGGTTTAGGACAGAGGTCAAAAAACAACATTTATTGGACCAAAAAATTAATGTAGTCTTATGATATGGATGTTTGGGGCTTAAAAGGAAAACAGACATATTAGGAACTGCTAAACTGTAAACCATGAATGATTTATAAAATCCTCAAATATGTGATTTTGTTTGTGATTATACAAACTAAATGTCTGCATAAACAGAATATGCCAGAATAGGTTTGTTAAGTCATACATACAACAGTCATACCCCCTTGGATGTTTTTATATTTTCTCACATTACTATTGCAAACTTTAAAAACTTTAATGAGATTTTATGTGTTAGACCAACATTAAGTATCTCATAATTGCTTACAGATGTTTCCTGATAAAGCTTTGAGGCTTTCCCTGAATAGCTGCACCATTTTGAAATTAAATTACAGAAAAGGACAATTAATTTTATTAAGGGGTGTCGAGAAAAAAAAAAATTATTTCCAAACTATCTCAAATGCCCCTCATTATTTGCGTTCCACTAAACATTTATTTGCTACTTTGTGTCAGTCTGTCACATAAAATCTTAGTAAAATACATTAAGCTTGTAGTTTAATGAGACAAATCTGTAGAAGTTCAAGTTGTATGAATGTGTTTGAAATTATGTTTGGCACAGTGTTTTTCCAATATCATTATGTTTTGATATTTTTTGGTTGTGACTTATTCGTCACAGTGAAAGTAGAAGTCCTGCTCACTCTGTCGCCAATGTCATGCTACTTTTTACTCTGTTTTTTAAAATTAAATTATGTTTCATTTTCTCCCGTTTCCTCAGATAGCAAATATGTCAAAACTGTATGCAGTGATACAAATTTCTCCCAACAGTTATTTTCTGTCCAATTGGAGAGCAAAGATAAACTAGAGGCTTTAAAAAAAAAATCACTGAATGCCTACAGTTTGTAAACGTATGTCTATTTTTTCAGAATTTTGTTTGTTGCTAAAACACACAGTCTTTCTATTTCTGTTCCAGGGAAATCCTGTATCAAAGAATAATATATTTGTTGCTGTGAAAACTTGTGAAAAGTATCATTCAGTGCGAGGTGAGTATTAAATCTGTGATGATGTCTTCTTTTGGACAATGTGTCATCATGTACCTCTGACTACTTCTTAGTGACTGTTGTAAAAGCGTCTCAGACACAAAGTCTTTGTATATACTCCACTAATGCCTGCTGATGCATATTCTACACATACCACATATCTTATTGGTACCTTTCTGTCGGCATCTCGTGGTCGGACACCTAACTGGGCTAATTTGTTTCCCAAATATCTGCATTTATGTCTATTGTCTGTGGTATGTTTAAACGAGCTCTGCTTAATTTACCATTTATGGTTAAGATTTTTTTTCTAAGTTGAGTTTGCAAAGTGTGATAAATTTAAGCCCTGTGGGATTTTAGGATTTAACAATGGCTCAGTCACTTTTTTTTTTTTTTTCAAGGCTAGGATTTCCTTTAACTTGTTGTTGGTAACCATTCACACACAATTTCAGTAAAATTAATCGAACTTTAAGGTTGAAAAGTTGCTAAAGTGCAAAACTGATTTTACCTGGTACTATATTGAATATTTTAAGTTTCAGATAGAGTTCTGTTTTCTTTAGACGGTTACAGGTGAATAGCTTCCAATGACCTAAATTTGGTCTCTTTTATTTCACTTGTTAATTAATACCTGTTGCTAAGCGGTTCAGTCAGGTACAGGCTGCCTATTGAAATTTACATCCTCATCTAAATTTTATGCTTAAATTTTATCTGCTTGTGTAATCATCCAAAACACTGGTGCCTTTTTTTTTTTTTTTCGGGTTAAAATGAGCCGACAGGCTATTTTACAGCAATTAACATAATCAGAAGCAGAGTGGAGAGATTTGCTTTTTTGCGTGCTGGTTTGAGTTGAGCTTATTAGAATTGCATAGCAGAATGTCACAGTGTCCTCTCCACATTTTGATAAGACTGGGATGTGTTTAGGAATAAATGAATACAAAATTGGTCCCTCTTGTAATGGATCAAAATTTAGTTTGTCTGATTTAACTCTAATTGAAAGTCATCATCTTGTTGCCTTCATCATATAGATAATGCTCTTATCTAGATTAATATGCAGTGCGAGAGCATTAGCCTTTCTTTCCCTTAATTAAAAGCAGTCTCATATGATTTAAGGATACAAGCTTTTCAAGGAGACACTTTGACAAATTTGGTTTTAAAGTGGCAACCATTAATCTGGTTTCAGTCACTAAAGAGTCAGGGTTTCTTCCAGCGTATTACAATCCTCGCGGGCCGCCAATCTTTATTGACCCCCCGAAGTGGTAAGTGTCGATTGTTTTAAAATAGGGTTTGTAATACACTAGTAATATCTAAATTCTCTCTAGATGTGAGTGTGTGTGTGCATGGTTGTTTGTCGTGTCTGTCTCTGTGTTGCCCTGCGACAGATTGGCGACCTGTCCAGGGTGACCCCGCCTCTCGCCCAGAACGTTAGCTGGAGACAGGCACCAGCACCTGACCCCACTAGGGACAAAGGTGTTAGAAAATGGATGGATGGATAAATGGAATACACTAGTAATAGTGAAAGCAAAGACGGATTAAGCTAAGTTTATAGTTGATGTATCGAACTGGGTTAGAGGGGGGACACACCAGTCGCGCTGTCTTTGTGAACAAAGACTGATGCATGGCGTGTGCGTTTACACATTGTTCAACGTCTGTTCTGGCATGGCTCTCTGTCCGCACTTGCAATTTGATAATGCTTATTCAATTTATTTCAAAAACACTTTGATCCCAGGGGGAAATTAAATGTTGTAACTCGTATTATCCAAGGTTCAAAAGCGTACAAGAAATCAAGCTCCTCTTCCTTCTCCCAGTGCTCCCAGGACTAACTGCAGAAATACACCACTGAGTCAGAAACAACCAATCATGGCTTCTTTCAAAATACACTGGCTGATTACTTTGATATATATATATATATATATATATATATATATATATATATATATATATATATATATATATATATATATATATATAGTGATGGTTTCAAATTTCCTGTTACCTTTGAACATTTTTTAACACATAAACACAGTGGGCTACTGGCTGGCAGCCCCAGTGCCCTTTCCACCACTTAGCAGATTTTCTAGGGGAAACTCTGAAAGAGGTCTGTTTGACTCTGTAGCTCTAAAAGGTTGAAGTCTGAGTTTAATGGTGATCTTTTGCTTCTCTTCTCTGCTTCCTCACAGTACCAGTAGTGAAGTCCACCTGGGAAAAACACGCTGTTTATTTAGAGTACTATAGCGATGTCACTGATGCCTCCATACCCACTATCAACCTTGGAGTGCCCAATACTCAGAGAGGTGAACTTATTCACTGCATTTATTGATTACTGTAAACAAAGATGAACATAAAAGAGTTCTATCATAATCTTTTTACCACTTCCTCTTTTTCAGTTGTGTTTGGACCTATAACTCTTGCTTACTCGTGAGTTACAGGCCCATACTGAGTTTGCAACAGTACAATTTTGTCATTTCTGCTGTTTGTCTTACCAGCAGTAGTAATCTGATACCCACAGGCATTAGGCCTCCCAGTAACAATGTCATCAAAATAACCTTTTTTAAAATATATAGCCTTGACTTTCAACTTATTAGACTTGTTGTCATTAGGACATTCTGTCCAGAGTTTGGTAGATGTTTACCTGCTGCAGAACACTATAAATGGGTTATTAGCAAGCCTCTGAAGGACTTGATGGCATGCTGAGCAGGTAATGCAATCATTTGTCTGGGTCAGGGACACTTTTAAAACATGCTGCCAGTGGGGCCTGAGCATGAAGCCCCATGGATCTAGGATCACTGCATTTAGGCACTGAATTACAACATTAGCAACTGAATGAATGTAGCAATAAAAAAACAAATGTTGGATTGTTGTTTTAGAAAAAAACAGAAATTGCCTGAAAAAGTTATTATACAGCGCATACATATAAAAATAAAAGCCAAGAACACGTGGAAGAGTTATTTCATGCAAGACAAATTCATCTGCCTTGCTGGCAGAAACAATGAGGTTGACATGGACATTCAAAACACAGAGCTACGAAATACTTAGTCAATATTGTCTGGCAGAGAAGCCAATGGAAAAACACATGTATGTTTCCAGTAACAATTGCAAGCAAGGAAAGCGACAAAAAGAAAAATAGTCGGTTCTGATTGGCTAAAGAGCTGGAAAATTGATAATGGGAAGATATAACTCACTGAAAAATTACTACTGTGTTTTTCAAAACCTGTGGACAGCTCTGTGAGGTGCAAAAGTACAAACCTGCAGGGGATGGGTAGAATAAAGTGCAAACTGAAGTTCAAGTTTCATCACCTGCTTTTCATCCCTTTGTGTGTCTATATCTGGTATTCAAAGTGTTACATTCAAGAAAACCTTTGCCACTGCTCACCAGTAGCTTCGTTAACACCAATTGTTACCTTCACATTTTGTAACAACAACCTTAACATTTAATTATCTTGGTTTGGGAATTACCTCTTTAATACAGGAAATGTTTAGTTTTTGTTTTGTTTACAAAGGTGTATCCCATGGAACTCCCCTGGGACCTGTTCATCATTTTTATTGCAGTTTCATTATACAATAGTAAATTAACTCTTTATGCTGATAATTAAATTCTTATTTAAACCTGATTCATTCCAATGTCAGTGGTTTACAATCATCACTATTTCTGTATTCTTGTGTGTGTATACCTCAGTACGACTGAAAATCAGGGTTCTCCCTAGCTGAGTTTTTCAAGTTTAAACAACAGTCATATTGAATGAATGTAAAGTAAATTAATAATTATGTACAAAAAGACACACAATGAAGAGGAAATAGTTTATGGAATTTCAATGCAGTAGGTATTACGTCCAGAAATTATGGATGAGAGCAGCCACATGGAGAAAAATAGAGCAACATTTTTTCTACTAATTCTAGTTTCTACCATCAGTGTCCATTCTTCTGAGGATTATTCCCTTCATACAGAAGGGAAGAAATTAGATGATAGCTGCTGTTTACCTCTGTCCTTTTCTCTATTCTTCCCATTTTGTATACTTTTTTGTAATTTTGCCCTTTTAGTATTTTCTCACAATCTGTTTTTTACGATCTGTGGCTCTGTTCACCAGCTTGAATGAGCTGTTCGCAAACGAACCAGTTTACTCAACCGAGATTTAATATATACACACTATAAAAGCACTGGAATGTAATTGCTGTCTCCACTTTTGCGACGTCTCAGCCACAGGGTCTTTTTCAGCAGTTTGCATGTGTACCAAATAAATTTTTTTGTTGAATTTCCTCTCCTGTTTTTAATTTACACAGACAGGAAGTATCTAATTAGTCACTTGAGACTTATAAAGTGGTAGCAACAAACTAAAAAACTGAAGTGAGAGTTACAAGTTTTCACAACGGATTTCAAACTAACCACAGTACATTTTTACTTCAAGTTGTTCAGATTCGTACTGTTCAGTCTCACTTAAAGGAAATAGTTATATATTTTTCTGTTAAACCATAAGGCATTTCTACCTTACAGTGATATGTGAATACATACAAATGATGTTTCATAATTTCCTGTGATACTTTATCATCTGATATAAACTTTATTCAATCCAACACCCATATTTCTGTAAATCCATTCATGTAAAAATTGCACACACCAATATATGTTCATATGTGCATATATTGCACATATAAGCTTTTCTGTAAAACATCTGTAAATATCTGTAGTCTGTAGCTACTCTGCTTAAACATAGATAACATTCAATCACCTCAGCATACCAAATGCTTGTGAGAGCTGGCCCACAGCATCCCAAGTTGAGGTCTGCAGCACATCCAATCCACTATAAGCAGTGTTTATAGTGGGGTGCAGCACCAACAGTGTCCTGAGACGCCGAATGGTGGACCAGAATCGCCTCGAAGCCGTGTGGAAGTCTTTCTCCATGGCCTCTCCAAACTCCCCTCACGCCTGAGGTTTTGCCTCAGCAACCACTCAAACCACATGCCGCTTCACCCGCCGGTACCCATCAGCTGCTTCTGGAGTCCCACAGGCCAAAAAGGCCCAATAGGACTCATTCTTTAGCCTGACAGCATCCCTCACTGAAGGTGTCCACCAACGGGTGGCACGCGACAGGCACCCACAACCTTGGAACCACAGCTCTGATAAGCCGCCTCGACAATGGAGGCATGGAACATGGTCCATTCAGACTCAATGTCCCCCACCTCCCCCAGAACGTGTTTAAAGTTCTGCCGGAGATGGGAGTTAAAGCTCCGTCTCACAGGGGGTCCACCAGACATTCCCAGAAGACCCTCACAAAATGTTTGGGCCTGCCAGGTCTGACTGGCATCCTCCCCCACCACCGGAGCCAACTCACCACCAGGTAGTGGTCAGTGGACAACTCTGCACCTCTCTTCACCTGAGTGTCCAAGACACATGGCCTCAGATCCTATGAAACGATGACAAACTGCGGCCTAGAGTGTCCTGGTGCTAAGTGCACATATGGACACCCTTATGCCTGAACCTGGTGTTCGTTATGGACAATCCATGGCGAGCACAGAAGTCCAACAACAGAACACAGTTCTGATCGGAGGGGCCGTTCTTCCCAACCACCAACCTGATTAATTCAAATAATAAATTTTTCGCCGCTTTTGTGGGTGTTTTAGAGGTTCAGAATAAGATAAGGCAATAATTGACAATAGAAAAAACATAACGGCAAAAAGTTACTTCCCCGTCTTTATACTTGATACAGTAAATTTTACATTCCATATTTTCAGTAAACATGCAATATAAAATATATATGCAGGTCTGGAACAAATTAAGAGACAGCTTAAAATTATCAGCTTACCCAATTTTACTTTTTATACCTTTATATGTTTGAGTAAAATGAAATATTGACAAGTCTCTGAAATTCCAAGCAAAAGTTTTGTATTTATTTGCAGAAAATTAGAAGTAACAATATCACAAAAAAGATGCAGCGCTTTCAGACCTCAAATAATGCAAATTAAACAAGTTTGTATTCATTTAGAAACGATACTAATGTTTCAACTCAGGAAGAGTTCAGAAATCAGTATTTGATGGAATAACCACAAGGTTTTCAACAGGGTTCAGTGCAGAGGACTCTTCATTTATTCCAGAGCCATATGTCATTTATGTATATCAACAGTACAACACACAAATCAGCCATAACATTGTGACTAGGGCCAAAAAGCAATGGCTTGACAATTACACACATTTCTGGGTTTTATGGGGTGTTCCCATCGGATAAAACACAGTTCCAGGATGGATCTGTGTTAAAATGGCAACAGTCAGAATACATGACTCAGGGATGGTTTGAGGAGCACAGCAAGATTTTTCTGGCTTATAAAATTTAAAGATCTTAATCCATTTGTGAGAAGTTGATGTCAAGCAAAAGGAGGATTTACAAATTATTAGGCAGGCGGCTATAATGTTATGCCTGATCAGTTGTAAGATTATAAATGGTGCTACAGAAGCTTCATGGCTGAAACTCATTTAAACTTGTCTCTGTGTCGCATAGACCAGTTTTATAATGACTGAACCAAATCACAGAATAGCAGGTGCAGGTGAAAAAGAGAGACTCCATCCAATTTGCATATTCATAGATCTATGCTAGGAAAAGTTGTAGAGTTATATTCTAGATCACTGTAGAGGATGGCAGGGATATTCAGATGAAAAATAAAACTCACATTGTTGTTTTAATGAGAGATATTTATGGGTGTAACTAGTTTCAGGAGATGGTTGTTAACATGATGAATATATGAGGTATTTAAATCAATATCTAATGCTTTGGATTAAATCACAATGTATTGAGCTACTTTTAAAATAAAGCAGATGCAGTGTGACTAAAGACACCACAGAGTGTAAAATTTTATCTTCATTAGATCATCACATGCCCCTTCTTTTCACTTGTTACCAGCTTGAATTCTTGTCACAATCATCTCATGTGACACACCGATGTGTGTGCATAATATTGAAATAAAACATGACAACTTCTGTTCTCAAACTTTCTGTCTGCTTGTTCTTTAAAAGGACACTGCGGGAAGACGTTTGCCATCATGAGGCATTTTCTGAGTGAAGCTGTGCCGAAGGTTGATTGGCTCGTCATTGTTGATGATGATACTCTTATCAGGTAACGCAGATGAGTTTTTATCATCACACACCAAGAAGTAAGCCGTATTCCAAAAAATGTCAAATTCATATAATGACTTTTCTGCTAAACAGCAACATTTTTAAACATATTTTTCAATGTTGTCTAGAAGTCTAAATATTTTAGCTTTTTAGGCATACATAAAAGAGTTGTGGGATGAGCTGGACTCAAACTCAGAACCTCTCAATTTGAAATGCAGCATCTCTATGTGCTTGTACACATGCATGCAAAAATGATTAAGACCATGACTTTTAATGTCTACCAGTCATTGGCTTTGCTTTTTTTTTTTCTGGAGAATTATTTTCTTATCACCAATGCAAATTAAAATTTGCCCGTCATCTGTCCTCAAGACATTTTGACTTTGTTACTTTATCTTAATGTGTCAAGCAATTGATCGTGATTACTATTCATGGTTCTTTTTTCTCTTTTGTGACAACAAAATGAAAACTGCTTCTACTGATAACCAGGAAGCGTCTTATTTCACAAACAATTCAAATACTGATGACACTTTTGGTTAAAATGGTTATATCGTCATATTTACTACTATTTTATTTCTTTTAGTTATAAAGTAAATAAAAATGCAGTCTTCCTTCACATTTAGACATTATTATTGTAATATCACAACTGAAATAACTAATTCCTACTGAAACCAATAATGCATTCAATAGGAGTCAGTTTATGATTTTCAACATGTTTGCATGATTTACATAAACTGATTTACATACAAAAACACAAAATCTTACCAAGTAATTGTGGGCTAATTCCCAGGGAAAAAATCTCATTACACTTAAAATAAGACAAACTAACTTAAAACTAACTTTTTAGCAACTGATAGAGGTTTGTTTTAAGTAAATAATTCCTTAATATTGATGAAAAAGGTCTTGTTCTGTTGGCAGATAAGTTAAATTATAACATGAGAAAATGTCTTGTTAAAAGTTAAATAATCTGCCAATGGAACAAGAACTTTTTCATCAATATTAAGGAATTGTTTACTTAAGACAAACCTCAGTAAGTTGCTGAACAGTTACCTGCAAGTTAGGTTTGGCTATATTTGCACTAAACTAGACCAAAAATACTTTTTATGAGGTTTTACTCATCCCAGCAGTTTATCAAGAAAAACATAAAAATGTTCTGTGTGAATTAATTATTTCTATGTGTTCTTTTGAATGTTTGCAGGGCATGCATGAGGTTTATTTTGTTTTCATCAGGGTGCTTGTTATTGTTTATTTTTAGTTTGCCGCGGCTGCGGCGACTGTTGCGATGCTACAACCCAAAGGAAGCAGTGAACCTGGGAGAAAGATATGGGTACGGCCTGATGCAGAACGGATACAGCTACACAACAGGAGGAGGAGGGTATGTGAAGATGTTATTCTAAGTCATAACGCTACATTACCTTAACTAACAATCCTCATCTGAAGGGATTGTATCATGCATCTTTGTTAAGTCACTTGTTCAGCTAACCTGCCCAAGAAAAATCTGTTCTCAGAGATGTTCTGCTGCGGGGTGAGTTCATTAACTTTATATGAATACATTTTTTCTGCCTTGGTAAAAAAAAGTCAACCAAAAATAAAAAACAATTACTCTAACCACCCGATTACTTACTTGAAGACCTATTTCTTTAATTTAATAGCGGTATCGACTCTCTGGGAAGAACAAAGAGGCAGTGATCAGGGGTTTTGCAGAGCTCTAAGCTGTTGATACAGATTTCTCATTAAGAACTAATGAGAACTGCAAAATACAGGTGAGAAAGCTGAACTGTTTTAACAATTAAATTGTTTCTGACTGAAAATAACATTAAAGTTTTGGACTAACTAAGTCAGTGTCCTGAAAAGGTTATGATGGACAATCTCTGCAGGAAACAAAACAACAGGTTGATGGCAAATTGCCCTTCCTTCCTCAAATACCAGAAGCAAAGATGAAATTTCTAAATACTAGTAGAAACATGGGGAATAACTAAGATATATTTTATGTTTTTGTAAAATCAGAAACCTCTCTGTTGAATTAAAAATTGTTTTACATCCAACTCTTTCAGGGCTATAAATCAGTTTTGACAATAAATAAAAGTTCAGTTAAAAACAAAATGTCAGTGATTTCCACTTACTTGCTTTATTAAATTTATTAGAGCTTTGTAACTTTGAAACTGTGACATGCTGATATGTTAGAGTGTTTAAACATTTCTTCCTTTGTTATTGGTCTATGTGCTTTATTTGTATTTGGATCAGAGGTGCACTGACACTTTATGTGGGTGAAAGAGGGTAATTGGTATTTAAAAATGTAAAACAAAATCACTACAAAGTTTTGATATACACTACATATAATTCACAGAATTGCTGTGAATTAGAAAGTCTTTAAAACTCTTGTTCTTGCAGGAAAGGTGGAAAAACCACAACAGTAGTTGAGCTTGCCTTATGTTGACATGGTTATATTAAAGCTAATCTGTGTGAAGTGCACATGTTTTCCTTGTGTATGTGTGGATTTTTGAAACTCTAAACAGTTTGTTTATTAAAGATAAACAAACCCATCAGACTTTAGGTCTGGGTAACCTGTCTTCTTACAGATTGTATGTTCATGTGCAGGATGGTACTTAGTAGGACAGCGGTGTCCATCCTGCTCTCCAGTGGCTGCAGCTGCTACAGTGATGATGCTCCTGACGACATGGTCTTGGGGAGGTGCTTCACTTCCATTGGGGTTCCCATCACACACAGTCCGCTGTTCCACCAGGTACAGACCATGACATGCTGTTTACTTCTTCCTTTATTACCAGTTTATACAACAAAATCAAGATTATAAGGGGGTTTAGTTCCCCTTATAACTAAGGGGAACGTAGATCTAGCATAGAGATCTATGCTAGATTCAATAATAGCATAGATCCTCAATGAACAATGAGTATTATTGATGGGGGAAAAAAACAGAAAGTTGTGAAGAGGAATATGTTTAAATGTGATAGTCCCATCAGCTGATTCTCTGCATGACCCTAATTTCATAACTTTCTACTAATAAGTGGTCATTTTCAGGATTAACTCAAAACCTTGTGACTTCAAAACAACCACTGCAACAGTATTGTGATGAACTGGCTATCAAGCAATTTAAACATTTATTAGTCATGAGAATCCCCAAACAGGAACCATTTTGCACCCACTGGGAGACTAACACAGGAAACCACTTTTCTTTTTTTTTCTTTTTTTTTGCTCTAGGCTCAACCGGATGACTACTCAGGAACGAGGATTACCCCGCAGCACTCCATCTCCTTCCACAAGCACTGGAGTGTAGATCCTGTTGCCGTCTACACAAACTGGTTGCAGGACTCGCACCCAAAAGATGAACTGTGATAAAAATCCTCACGAGGATATTGGATATAAAGCTCCATTGTGTCTGTCAGAATGCTGGAAAGATGTTCTAAAAAAAATAGCAATGCTCTTTCAAGATCTGAACTTTTTTCACACTTTTATTTTAGACCAACACAGAACGAGAACAGTGGTGAAATGGAAGGAAAATTATTCATTGCTTTAATATTTTCCCATTAGTCTTTATTTCCATCCGTTCTTTTCAGATATTTGTCTCCTGTTTTTACTTTATACATTTGGTGTCATTATGCAAATGAGGAGGAAGGTGTCAACTTCTGCCTATTTATTGGTAAGCATGGCGCTGCAGAGTTCAAATCTACACGCAACCGGCCCCAACAGGAGAAGACTTTTAGTAGGTTTTTTTGTCAGCAGTGATTTTGACCGCAAATAAATTCATGTTTTCATCTTATTTAATCTTGAACACTGACCTTAACTGAGGCAAGTGTAGCCAGCTTGTTTTACATGTTATTGTGTGTTCCTACATGTTGTAGGTCTCACAATAATTAGATTTTTGTTTGTTTGGTGAAAATGAACCAAAAATGTGGTTAATCACATTTAGTTCTTAATTTAATAAGGCAATTATATCTTATACAGATCCTTGTAATTCATGATTTTAAAATTCCTTTTTGCATTTACTCAAATAAGCTTTGTCCAACATGGGAATCTGTTTGCTCTGAGACTTAAGTGAAGGCAGAAGAGATTTCGAAAGCAGCATTTTATTTTACAGCACAAAGCTGTGTATCTATATGATTTAAAGTAGGCAGTAAAAACTTTTGGCATTCTTGATAAATCCTAGCTTTTGTGAAGCAGATGGGAACATATTTTAGCCCAAGGGATTGGTTCAAAAATTGTAATAAAAACAAAACCTAGTTTATTAAAGTTTGCTTTACAAAACTGCAAAATGTTGCAGAATATCTGATTGCGAGGCTTAACACTCACACTGACACATTTGCAGTCTGTTTTCTATTAATCCCTTCCCACCTTTTTTATTGTTTTTGCTGGCGAGGGGTGAACTGGCTAAAAAAAACCCCCCAGAAATATGGTTTGAAATGATCTGAACGAACAAGCTGAGTGTGTGGGAAGGCTGTGGATGCCAGACATGCGGTGGGAAAAACCTGCTGTGGGTATTCTAGGCTTTGGGTGGCAGTGATAACATACTGCAGGAATAAATGTACCATATGGCAAATCATACTTCAAAGTTAGACCTAAAGTATGTGATCCTACACCAATTTATAACAACTCGCAGCATCTCGGTTAGGTTTTTCAAATTATTATGTTGGCTTGAAAGTGTTATTAATGTGTTCCAGTACTCAGTGATATGGAGAGGAGCTAATTCAATCATTAAAACCCTGGACAAATGCCTTATGGCTACCAAAGAATGGTTTCTGAAGAATGACCACTAACTTAGATCAGAGGTTTCCAAGCTTTGTCTTGTTTCCCCCACCAACAAAAATGCTGAGCCTATCATCTAGTTTATGCATGCACAGATGTAGCTAAACTCTATAAAAATCTTGATAGTTTATCATTTCTATGTAGAGTGTTCCAAAAATTGTATTTTTCTCTAAAATCACAGCCATCTTGATCTTTCATCCCGTCTGTCCTAGAATCCAATTTATGGATGTAGCAGGTGTTGTTTGTTATTAGTTAGTTAAACAAAGGAGTTAAATTCTATTGCTTTAATGTATTTAATAAAAAAACCCCAAAAAAACAAAACAAAACAAAACAAAAACACCTAAAATTTAGCAGTCTAAGCTCATTGGGTTGTCCTTTGATGGTCATTTTATTCTTCGTGCCTCAGTAAGTTTTCTCTCTCTCTCTCTCTGAATTACCCTGAAGACAGGAACGTTCATCACAGCTGAGTTTGTTTTATGTCCTCAGTTCAGTTACAACAGTAACAAAACGACTTTATTCCATCACAATTTTTATTAAAAATTGGGGGACTTGCATGTTTTCTTGGCGCACTGTGCCATTTTATTGCACAATGAACTGACTGTGTTACTTCAGTTGTTTAAAAACTGCTCTGAAGTAGTCCATTGTCTCTTTAAGAAGCTCCTGCTCTTCCCAACACTCTGCCTTCATCACAACAATGCTCCTCCATTATGCTGTTTATAGCAGTTCTTAGGAGCATGGGGCTGAGAAGTAGTTCGTATAATGAGCTCAGCAGAGGTGCAGTTCCACCTGGTGTTTGCTAGTTGCTGCTGCTTGTCTGAGGTGTGGGAAAGAGATGATCTGTGACAGAGCTTTGTGAGAAGAAATGCGTTTAGGCACCACCAAAATGTTACCACGGGAGATACATGCATGAAACAACACTCCAGGGATATTTTTCATGAGGGAATAACATTATTACATGATGGGAAACTAAAATAAATTATTAGGCATAAGGCTCCCCCTTTAAAATCATGATGTCTCTCTGGGTTGCATAGCAGTGTAACTGTTAGCGCTGTTGCCTTGCAGTAAGAATGTTCTCACTCTGCATTCTCTGGGTGGGTCAAAAGACACTGTCTAGCTGATTTGCTTTTCTAAACTGATGCTTTTCATCTAGACATTAATTATGTGCATGGGTAGCTCTTTGCTCTGTTAATTTCTGCATCTTTATGTGATGGACTGTTCACCTGTGCAGGATGTATTCGCGTCTCGCTCAATAATCTCTGAAGATGGGCAGCAGAGAGGGTTTGCCTGCTCTGCCAAACCCTTTTTGTCTTTGAAACCCTGCTGCCTAAGCATGATGTTTAAATTAAAACAATGCATTTACAACTCGGTTGCAATATAAACTTTGATTTATTACAGTGAGGAATGCTGCTTTGATCTCATCTGCTACTTGTTTGACCATCCAAACAGTTTGATGACAGCTCAAAAATGTACTCATCCCTTGGCAAAGTTCAAATGTTTTTGGGGGTTTTTCCAGTACTTTCCTTAATCCTTCCCAGCATTGCTCAAGGGTGGGGTGTAAATACCACAACTAGGACATCTATCATTTTATTTTGCTAACACAATAAGAATATATAAGCTGAATTTCTTTTCTTTCTGTATTTTCCTCTATCACGTCGTCAAGGGAGATAGAGCCATACAATAAGTTTCGATATCAGTTTGATTGGCTTTACATAAATCAGCTCTATATGAGATTAAGCAGTACAGAAATAGTTGTTTTACTCTTCCCTGTTCCTGAGTTGGGAAAGTAAATCTTTGGTTTTGAATCAAGATTCAGCTGCAGGCATAGCATTCAACTCCACACCTAAAAACTTCCCTTTTATGTCTTCCTGTAGCCTTACAAACCTCATGAAAAGATGGTTCAGTGTGTTCCTCAACCATTATTACTGCAGCAAGGCTTCAAAGGCACTTCGGTGCTTTCTGTCATTGTCAGCCACAGTGATAGCTCTGCAGTTTGTCAAGAAAGCAGTTAGGGAGTTAATGCTTGAGCTGTAACTGCTTAGAGCTGCTCCTCTTCCTGTGCCCCTTCTTTTCCCAGTTTTGTCAATGGTCTCTAAATAACTGAGTCTGAGTTTTATTTCTGATTTTATTAACAGCTCAGGAAGAAAAAAAACTGCCATCATGAGAGAGTTGAAAGATTTGCCACACCTTATGTTATAATCGATATTCTCCTTTTTGACTTAAATGATTAGATTTATAATGAAGCTTTAATCTTTGCCCTAATAAACCAATAAAATGCCAAACATTATAATCTGCTTTTCTTACTGGAATTTATCATCTATCAAGAAGAAAGAGCAAAAAACTTAATAACTGAAAATATGTTGGTGGCAGATTGCTTAAATTACAGAACAGACTCTTTATGACAACTATACCACATTCAGTTCAGATAAAACCCAGATGTGTGTGTGTGTGTGTGTGTGTCTATTTATGGGTAGTTTGTAATGGATCTGTCAGAGAGATCTATACGGGTCAGAGGCAGGAGGATTCCAGTATTCCACTAATCTGACTTACCTTAAAAATAAATCTCCATGCAATGTATTATGTGCAGCTATATTTATTGTTGTGTACAAGCGTTAGCTTCGATAAGAGCAAAACAAAATGGAAAACGCAAAATAACTTTTGCGTTTTCCATTTTGTTTGTCTTAATTCCCCAAATTAAGACAAACTCCTCTTAGATCAGTTTGGATTATTAAAAAAAAATCAAGTTTTAAATAAATTATTCTTTAAATCATAAGTAAAAGGATTATTAGCCAAATTCATTGTATTTACAGCGAATACTTGAAAGAATAATACAAAAAGCCCATATAGAGAGTAGATTTGCTAATAAAGCTTAGACTAAAAGCCTTAGCAGCTGTTGCTTTCTTTTATATGCAACATTATGTTAGGTGGTGAAATAAACTGTAACTAAATAAAATTAACCGCAATTTAATTTCACTACTGGACCTGTACAAGCAATTTATCTAAGTAATTTTCTTTCTTTTCATATTTTTAGAAAACATCACATGATCCGAAATTTGCTTTTCACCTCGTAGTTTCAGTGTCTAAGAAATATTCAAGGTATTTAAAAAAACATGTTGGTATGTTTGTAATTAATATTATGTATGTCAGAATTAGAATCTATGATAAAATATCTCTTAAGTATTTGTATCACAGGTAATCTATTACTTTTCTTCCAACACTTATGGGTTAAATCATTTAACAACTTAAATTACTATTTATTGAATAACATTTTTAAAGCTAGTCCAGTAGTTTAATTTTAGAAACATGCACTTATTACCTTTACATATTTGTTCCATTGTTTTTCATTTCCATGATTTACTTCTTTCAGATTTCTGTAATTCTTAAACTTCCTCCAGACACAAATGCTGCAAATCATTATTCTTGGTACAAATGTCATAATACTGGAATGTCCTTTTATCGTACTTGTCCTTGGGTGAACTAGAGAAAGAAGAAAATATTCAAGTTTTGTTCCATTTCATTTCAAGCCAGAGTCAGAGCATTCATGCAACACTCACAAATCAGTTTAATTTGTTTTATTCATCTTTTATGTCCTTAACTACTCAAGTAGTGCATCTATTTCTAACATGTTTGCTGTTTATTACATTTTCCAAAAGAATAGTTAAAAGAAAATTTTATTGCCAGAACTCAAATGGTTGAACTGAACATGCCAAATCTGTTGTTTGTCTCCCCGTTGTACTCAAATTCAGTGTCAATTAAGATTTTCACAACTTCCCATGGAAAGACTGACTTTCAGTCCTGAGACTGAAAGTCTGACTTCAATCGAGGTCTGATCATTTCTTGACTCATATAGAGATTCAGTCGCAAAAATGGAAAAACGAGAGAAGATCAATAAAAGAACATCATATCCACAGTGAAATATGGTGGCGGCAGCATCGTGTTCTGGGACTGTGCTTCTTCAGATCCAGCTTATGACTTTTTCAAGGTGGATGACATGGAGAAACAATTCTATATGCATGCCAGTTTTTAGCAAAACTCTTGAAAACAATAAGAGACTTCATGTTTTAGGATTTTCACCACACCTGGCAGTATTATTTATTGTCCAAATCAAAACATTCTGCACCAAAAATACCTCCATGTAAGAGACAGAGGAAATACACAATCCAAAAAGCATCGGTGACAGGAATGGTCCAGATCAGAAAAGGGAGGCGGGAGAGGCAGAATAAACCCAATATCTTTACTGAAGCAATCAGAATCCTGAGACATAAGTGGGGTTTCAAAGTCAAAGACAGAATTACTCAAGGTATAAGAGGCATGGCCATGGTCCACTGAGAGGCTGAGACAAGAATGAAAACAGATAAACTCACACTGAGTAGAGAGCAAGAGATTATATGGGTAGCAGCACAGCTGAGAGCCATCAGCAATCAGGAGGAGAATAGACACACATGAGAGCAATGAGCTAATCAGCAGGTAAAGGAGGGGCTGCGAATTGGGGAGCAGCATAAATCACAGCAGGAAACAGGAAAATTGTGACAGGTATTTACTAGAAAGAAAGACATAGAGATTTTATTTTCCTGCTTCACAGTGTGTCCGAGCATTCATCCAAAGCAGCAAAAGAACTATCGGCTACAGGTAATTATTTCTGACTGTCCACTTACTTTCACAATACTTTTAGTTTTATCTACTCAAGTTTTTAATAGATTTTTTTATTTATTTATTTTTATTCAGGAACACCTGATGCTTAGGTACAATATTTGAAAAAAACTGTAATTTTATTCACCAAGGTACAAGTACACAGAGTACATAATTACTGCCATACATTCAAATAGTAAATACATGTTTGTGTAACATGGTGAATATAATCTAATGAGAATTTGTCTTCTTTCGGAAGAAAACTATTTGTGACAACCCTGTCGATGATCTTACTTGGCTCAGTTTGGGAGGTTGCTGAGAAGAAAGTTGCATCAAAAATTCATTAAGTGGTGAAACTGCAACAAAGATATTTTGGGAGATTCCTTGAACTACATTGAACAATGGGAACAGAAGTTTAAAAAAAAAAAACTGATCCCTTTATACTGATAAAGGCTTTGAAGTATATCAGACGAATAATTCATGGCACTCGAAGCGTGCACAGATATACTCGGATACTCTTTTTTTTTTTTTTTGTCAAGCAGATCCCATTGAGCCATTTAATTTTCATCTAAGTTTTATGACTGTGGGGCACAGCTGCTGAATGAATGCTTAGCGTAACCTATTACTTGTTAATAGATGTAGCATTGCCTTAGGGTGAAAAATAGGGTTAAAGCTGAATAAAGTTGGTTATGCATTTCTGCACTTTTTATTCAAATATAATTCTGTGTGTGTTTGGTTGTCATATTCACAAACAGGCAAAAAGTACCTTGGTATAAGCCTAAACTGGAACCAGCTACACTTTTAACACTTTTGTTTTGCTTGTATTTAGTTTGCTTTGAGGCAAAGTTTGTCTGGAAGACACCATGTTGCTTAAAATAAAAACTCCAAGCTGCACAATTGTCCTGCAGCATCATCCTGAAAAACTTGATAAATATCTTGAATTTGATCTTCATATCTGTGGTATTTTCTTTTGTTGTTGATGTGGTGAGAGTCTAAATTGGAACTGTGACAAATTTGCTTGTACTGATTCTTATTTTCATTCTTTGCTGCGGGGCCTGTTGCATTCTCTCAGATGGAGTATTTTGCTCAGTGGCGCTTAAAAAGCACAGTAGACGCTGACAACAGAAATGGCAAGGGAAAGAAGTCTATAAAAAGACTCTAAGGAAAAAGGTCAAGAGTTATTGACGGAAACAGAAAACTGGCAACTTAAGAAAAATGCTAATAATGCAGAGGTCTAACGCAGTATTAAAAATTGGCTGCATCTTTTTAGTGACAAAACAGGTCACCTGTAAGGAAAAAAAGCAATTCTAGTGAGTAATATTTATGGTGTATCCAAAATTAGTTTCACATAATCCAACTGACTTTTAAGTAAGTTGTTGAGAGAGTTTTCTATGAGGGGCGGTTTAGGACAAAAACTATTTTCGTCTAAAAATTCATACACACTAAAATATCACATGTGCATACAATATTTTATTCTCACACACATACATAGAAGACTAAGATTGCACATATAAACTAATAAAATATTGCACGCGCATGCATTTTTTTCTCTCTCTCGCACACACACACACAAGACTAAAATTGCACATATATGCTACTAAAATATCACACATACACAGTTCACTCACAGTAAGTAAGTGAACCTCCAAGTGCTTGAGGAGGGAGCGGTAGAGAGCGGCTGCCTGAAATTAGCGTTCATAAATCGGATCAACCTTGAGCTAAACGCCGCCGACGCCATGGAATCCAACCTGAAGCTAACTTCACTATCTACGCATACGTGATCTGATCTCTAAATTATGCCCTGCCTCTTCCGTGACAACTCTCACACATACAAAAAATTAGTCTTTCACACAGACTAATATAAGTCTCATCCTCATTCATTCATTCATTCATTCAACCTAGTGTTAGTTCACACACACATGCATTTTTGATCTATCATTCCCGAATAATATGTCTGTATGCTTTGTGTGTGTGATATTTTATTAGTGTTTATGTGCAATCTTAGTATTTTGTGTATGCATGTGAGAGAAAAATTGTATGTGTGTGTGACTTTTAATAGTGTATATATATATATGCAATCTTAATATTTTGTGAATGTGTGAGAGTCAAAACATAGTATTTGTCCTAACGGCCCCTCATGGTTTTCTGATGCTTTCTTAGAACCACTGATGTAACAAAGAAAAAGTTTTGTCTAAACATGCATCAATTAGTGGCATGTTTTAGATCGAGAGTATTTCACTCTCTGTTCCAGCTCTGCTCCTTGCTGTCGTGCATAAAAATGATGACAGTCCCATCTGATTTCCAGGGACAATCTGCTGCTTTATGCCACAAAAAAGAAGCAAATGCGAGATTCTCTATGTTGGGAAGCAAAGCACCTGGCAGTGCCTCGTCTTATATTTCAGCTTTTGGAAAAGGATTGAAAAATGCAGAAAGCCCTGGACATGGACAGCCTCGCATATAAACAGTACTAATAAATTGTTTCCCCAACCCGCCGTGTTTGATTACTGGAGGGGCCCCTTTGTGGTTCCACAGCAATGGATCATCTGAATTGCTTTCAGAAGTCTGCATTTTGGGAATAAATCAAGTTGACTCTTATTAACAGTCAACAGTATTGTCTCCTGTCAAACATTAGCTTTTTTTTTTTCCTCATCAGTCTCTTTATTGAACTTGAAACTTGGGGGTTAATTTATTAATGGAAATGCCACATTTGTGAAATTTTTTAATATCCCTCTCCCCGACGTCAGCAGAAAATAGATGCAGATTTACACACATTTGTAATGGAAACAGGGCTAATGTTGCAGTTGGAGTTGCCTCATACAAGGCAGTGTTTGCATCTGGCATCAGCCTCACTCAAATCCAGATTTTCCTCAAGTGATTTAAATGAGCGCAGTGCAAAGAGGACAATTGAAGTGAAGGAATCTGATCAATAAGTGAACCCATCAAACCCTTTGGAGGAGGTACAGGCTTCAAAAGGAGTCATTGGATGGCAAAGAAGGAAACGGAGGAACCCTATTTGCAAAAGAAAGTACAGATCTGTCGGTATCCCAAAAGTCAAATGATGCAAAATTATCAACATCTGAAAGGTAAAGAAGCACCTAAACTGGTTTCAAATGTCATCTTCACAATCCCATATTTTTGTATAATTTCTAAGAGAGAGAGGACTTGAGGGGCAAATGAACTAAAGGTAAGATAGTCTGGCTTACAGGACTCTTGTTCTTGTTCCATGATTAACCAGACAAGAGAGAGGAAATTGAGACCCAGTCGGCAAAATGTAATTATTTTACGATTGGCTTATCGGATAGACCCATAACTCTTAACTTCTTTGGCCTCTGCATATTTTTGTAGTCACAATAAAATCCACAATATTATCTAACTTACAGAAAAATGTTTGTCAGGAAAAACTGGAACACACTGAAAACGATAAGAGAAATATTCACCTTGATGCAATTAATCTTAACTAGCTGATGTCAAATTAATGTCCTTAATTTGTGAATGGCTGCGAGTAGCTTAATCACCACAGCAAATAAGAGGGACTTATAGGGCAGCCTCGAGGTGTGGAGCAACAAGGAGGGAAATAAGAGGAATGATTATTAGTTGTTACTACTGAGGCAGAGAGTGACGGGTACAAAAACTTCACTCAAGAAATTAAAATGATCCCCAAAGCCAAATTTCTCCAAAATATAAAATAAATATTCCCATTCAACGTAGTCAAAGTCCTTCTAAGTGTCCAAAGATGTAACTGCTTGAGGTAAAATTGTTACTGGGAGATTATAGTTGGTGTTAAAGAGCTGTCAAGTTAAAAAAAACAAGCATCTATTTTTAATGAATACCTTTTGGTCAGTAGAAATTACGTCTAATTATTTCCAGACAAAGGACAAGCATCATGGTCAAGAGTTTAAAGTCTACATCTATTAGGCTAATGGGTCTGTAAGATGAGCATCTAAGCGGGTCCTTATCTTTTTTAGAATAAGTGAGATCAATGCCTGGTTTAATGATGGTGGCAGTTTACCGAACATAAAGGATTTATTGAACATCTCGATAAGAACTGTTCGAGTTTGTTTTGAAAGCACCTATAAAGCTCTACCGGGAAGCCATCTGGTCACGGATATTTGCCAGATTGTTTTGCTTTAAGGGCAGTAAAAAAAGTTCTGCGGTAGTGATTTGGGTTTCTAATTCTTTGGCCATATTTTAGTTGACTTGAAGAATTTTGAACCAGGAGTAAAAGCTATCGAAGTTCTCCTTCCCTGAATTTACTTCTAATCAGTATAAGAAGTAATAGTAATTCTTAATTTCCATGTTGATCTTTTCTGGGTCTGTCGTAGTGCCTGAGGATGTGGCGATGAGACAGTCTGCCATAGTTGGCGTGCCAACAGTGTACCAGCTTTGTCACCATGTTTGAAGTGTACACCGTTTGTTTTAAGCAGCAGTTCGACTGCCTGATTTCTTTTTATATATGTCGGAAGTTAGAAAAGTAGTAGTAGTAGTTAATTTTTGTTTTTTTCCCCTCTTTTGTCTTGAAATAATTTGATATTTCATAGGCCTTTAATATTTCCCATGAATCTGATACAGAAGTTATGTTTTGACACAAAAATTCATCAATTTGGTTAAAGCTCATACAAACTCATCTGAAAGCTGGACAGTCTCGGAGGAGAAGTGATCAAGATTCATATTAAACCAACTATTTAGTTGGGAGAAGGGAGGGCATTTTGAAAAACCCTGTATCATCCCAAATGGGGGCATATAATCAATTGAATGCCACACAAGTTACCAATAACCATCATCTGCAACATGAAGGAAACAGAGTCCTTTCCATGAGCTTCTTAAATCTTTGTTTCCCCAGACTCGGCCCGTCTCAATAAGCAATAAATCAATTAATTGCATGATAAATTAATATGAGCTAATTAATTTCCATTTTCATGATTTATCATTTTTCCCTTTTCTCTCTCTTTCTACTAAAAGTTGTATGACAAAAGTCTTGAGTCTGATCCATTAGTCTCAACTTGGGTGCAATCTGCACAGAAGGAAATGCAGGCAACGGCGATCAACATGACGATAAACTAATAAGCTATCATGGATGTAAATTGGAGTCAAAAGCCTCCAAAGCAGATCAACAAACTACAGTCGTACTGGTTTACAGGTAGTCAGTAGAAAAATCAGCTGCAGGTGTGCAGAGCAGCACAGAGGAGGAAGTTGAACCCATGGGCCTAACATGGAGAGAATCTGACCAGATGAGGAGAAAACTAAGACAGAAGAAAAACAACAGGGAAGGTTGAGATAGAAAAAGGAGAATAAAATAAAAAACTAGATTAAGAAATCATTCAGACCTCAACACTCAATAGGTATTTATTAATTATCCAAAACATTGGCTTGAAAATGTTTGACAGAATACATAAAATCCATCCAGCTCTGAATCATTCAGTCATGGAATGCTGGATGAAAACATCTTGTTCTTTAACTCCAGACCGCCACAAAATCAGTGCGGTGAGACCCTGAGATGGTGGGCAAAGATGGACTCCAGATAATTCAGGTCAATCAGGTTTGCACAGAACAAAAAACGATTTAAACGGGCACAGGCTTGTGCACAAGAGCATTTAGTTTTAAAATTTAAAGATCATGATGGTTAATTTAGAAACTGTTTTGACATAAACAAAACAGAATGCCACCTTCTGGTTTATTTACTTAAATTTGTGGTTGTATTAAATCTGAAATGTCTTGTCCTTTTCCTGCTTCTGCAGCAGGAGATATTGATTTACACAGACTGAATAAATTACTGCTGCAAAGGGCAGATGGCTATGTCTTGAATAAAAAACAGTAAGAACTTCCAGCTTTCCCAAGCAAAATCAAATTTTCTTCCACTATGTCATGTTTATCCTGGATGATTTATTTCATCTCTTCGTGTATTAATGTTTCAGCCCCTCATAAATCTTCACCACAGAATAAACATACACTGTCATCCTTTTTGAAAAGTGGCATTTTGCACACAGCTTATTCTTTCCTTTAAATATATCTTTGGAATTCCACAACATAGCAAAAATTGCAAACAAAATTCTAAAAACATTTCAGATTTGGAAGTAATGATCTTCATCTTGGTATCTGTACATTCAGCTTCAAAGTGTTTCAGTGAAAATTGAAGTTCAAGGTCTGAGGAAGCGGATAGGAACGCATCTGCTGTAAAAAAAAAAAAAAAAAAAAAGTTTAAATCCTTCTCACAGCCTGGTTAGTCAGTTTTCTATCCCCACAATTCAACCCAGGGTTAGAATTGAACTCACAACCTTCTCCATTGACTGAGACAGTGTCTGCTTGCCTGCTGATCAACTTATATACATTAAAATCTAATTCAAGCAACATGTAAATTTAGCTTTTGTAAGTAAATTGATTTGTCTTATTCATATTTATTAATTATGTTTTAGAAACTATTATTTCTTTTAGCTTTATTAATTTAATCTCTTCTCATATCCTACAGTTCACACTGGCAGTGCTGCACTAAAAAAGCTGAAAAGTGACTGTGGTGCAGCTTTACTTATCAGAATTCCTCTCAAACAACACTGCACATCATATGCAAAAATGGGAATATGTCACAATATCAAAAATATATGAAAAGAATCCAGCAAAAGCAGACGTAGGTCTTTTTAATGTTGCATATTATTCTTCTTTGGGAGACAGAACTCATGAATTTCAAACATGACTCTGGCTCCCTGGAGCAGTTTATGTGATTTTCCCAAAGAGGGGTGAGAAGTGGATTTGAGAAGTTTAGATTTTGACATGCAGAAAGCTTTCCAGATTTGCAGCTCTGAGACCGTTTCAGTATAAAACTGTTCCATCCAACCAGTGCATGGAGCAACCATGCACTGGTTTTCAAGACGGTTTTCATTGTCTTTGCACACTTTGTGACTGCAGAGTAGCTTTATTTTATGTAGTGAAAGGTGTTTTTCATTTTGAGTTGATTTTGCTCTTCATGGATCAGGAAGTGTGACATTCGGTGGAAACCAGAAGTTTACAGACATCGTAGGAAAAGTCAAAACATCATTAAGCCTTGTTGACTACTATTACCAGAATATGCTATATTTGCTACATTCCAGAATATTGAGCAGGCTAAATTTTTTTTCCTCTAAATTAAGAACTTCACATAAATGTCGTTAGTATTTGATAGGAATGACATGATGCCATGGAAAGGCCTTTCTGCACATACAGAAGTGTAACTCAGGTAAAGGAAACCTTCAACTTGCATGAGACATTTGGTGACACATTTTTGTCTCATCAGCCAACCTTACAGCAAAGAGGACAGGCAACAAGAAATAAAACTCAAACGACTCATACATCAGGTCCAGGAAACCAGGGAGAAATTGATGTTAAAGCCCAAGGGCCCAATCTTAGAAGATTACAAATAAGGAAAAATGAATGTAGATAATACTAGACAGTAAAGGACATTTGAGGAGGGAGCAGGAGGGCAATATTTTTATTTATTTTATCTTCAGTATCCCTCTGCCTGTGTGATGGGTTTCTGCTCTTTTATTCTCAGCTGCACTGGTTTGTCTGAGGCTGATATCTTTTGCTTGCACAGTTTGTGGAAGATTCAGTAAACAAAAATGATCTGCACCTCGTTTTATGAGCTTCAGAGTCAGAGCAGGGAATCCAGACATAACAGTGCAACTTATATCACATATGTTGGACAGTATATAAGAATTTGTTCCACATACCTGTAAAGTTGCTGCTGTAGCCAGTGCATACATGCATTGTTTTGAACCAAACTTTATGCATTAATCTTTAATTTAACCATGAAGCATACAGTGTAATGATGACAATTTTTTTTATGTACTTACAAATATCTTCATACAAACGTATGGTAGTTCTTGTTGATCACTGTTTCATTGAGCTGCTTATGAGGTCGGCCACAGGCATTTATTAATTTTTTATACACTTTTTCAGTCTTTGTTTGGGTTTTACAATAGAATCAGCTTTTCCCACCTCTAAAGCTGAAGTGGGAAAAGCCTCAGCTTTAGAGGCTTTCCCTCTAAACTTCAAAGATTTGAGGTTTTTGCTGTATTCGTCTAGAACCGTCTCACAGTAGTCTGAATGACTTTTGACCAATTGCACCTGACAGAACTAGTGTAACTAAATCAGGTTTATGCTTACTCACCTTTTCAGCTCTGCCAAAGATCTTTGAACCATTTCTGTGCACTAAAACACTAATTCAGTTTCATCAGACAGGACATGTCTCCAAAAAGAAGCTTATTGTCCCTGAGTTCAAACTGCAGTCTGGCTTTTTTATGTTCCTTTTGGAGTAATTGTTTCTTTCTGGTTGAGTTAAAGTTGGTACAGGACTCTTGTCAGTTACATCCAACTTTCTGACTAAATGACTTCTGCTATTATTCTGGGGTTAAATCAGACACAAGACATTCTTCTGGTGTCTTGTGGAGTTATAGTTGCACGTATATTTGCTTTGCTCTGATATCTTGTTTGATTTATTGTAAATTTTTGACAACTAGTGTATCTAAATTAGAAATAAGAAAAACATTTTCTGTTATTCTGGCATTTAATAAATGTACAAAATTTTGATCATCTTTACTTCTTGTCCTGCATGTTTCCTTTTTGCCGTCCTCCTAATTGAAATAAATGGGTCTTCACCAGGTATCTGGTATGATGAGGAGATAATGCAATCATTTGAATTATGTGTGCTGCAGCTGGGACATAATCCAAACCATGAAGGATTGTGGGTCCTAAGGAACAAGACATAAGGACCACAGTATTAAAGAAACAATATTTAGCCCACATTTCATCATTCTTATGCTTATCTCATCTCATCTTGAGATGGTCTGAATTTCAAAAAAGCAAGGTAATTTTTATTTTTTGGGGGAAGGAATAAAAGGATAAAAGATTGTTTTAAATAATTTATATGCACAAATAAAAAGTAAAATAAATAAGACAAGTAAAAAGTGGTCCTGTCCAGGTCTTGTTTGACCAGCCTAAGTATTTACAGTTGAAACCTAAGATGATTGTGCAGAGTCTAGTAGATTACTTTCACACTGCTGACAAGCAGCTAAAGTTGAGCCAATTGTTGTGTTCTCACAATAAATAAAATGCAAAGTGGTTTCATTTTTAAACCTAAAACATGCAGCCATTTAAATTGTTCACTTTTTTCCACATTTCCATGAGTAAATGCAGTTTTTTTTTACAGCTGAAATTAGAGACAAGCTGTGGCTGAACCCACAGCTCTCTAAGTTTCTAATTAATTCAAAGCAAGGACGCACAACTGTACTATGAGATTTTGAGGAAAGTATGATCATAACTCACTGCAGTAAAATAAAAATAAAAAATCCAGATAAAATGTCCACATAATTGCAAATTGCTCAGGAAGGTCAGATGCAATCGTGTCCAGTTATAGAGGATTAACATCAAACAAGATGCAGCAGAAAATCATTTAAAAGTGAAAGTCAGGCAGTGGAGGAGAGAAGGAGCAAACTCTGACTCAGCTTATCATTTAGTAGTTTATTTTTAATATAGTCTGAAGACACAAAATGTGATCATTAATCTTTGCTGTCGTAACTATAAGCAACTTGTGTGACCCTGAGTTTTACTAATCGGAGGGTTCAGAAAAATGTATGCTCCCTTTGCCATGAACACTGAAAACTGCAGACTAAATAACTCGGACTCCAATGAAAAATCCATCCCTGTTAGCAAGACAGATGCCCGGCTGAAGAGGTTTATTAGGTAACCTGAGATCATTTTCATAAATGAGAGTTCTCTAACAGATAAAAATAAATCAGCGGCTGAACATTTAACAATTTTCTATAAATGGTTCAACAGATCATTGTGATTCAGGATCTGAGCGCTTGCTGGTAGCAGAACAGATGGTCTTACTCATTTATCTTGAGGGAGGCTGTATTCTTAATTTTGAAAATTAAGTATTGACTTCATTGGAAACATACGGTGCCCCCCTAAAAACAAGACCACGTTTTCTTTTGTCCTTTGTCAATTTTTTTTTTTTTTTTCCCCTCCAGGAGGTTTTTTTTTTTTTTTTTTTTTTTTGCGGGCTCTGGTGTTCCTTATATGATAGTAGGCTGACAGGGGGTAAGGAGAGGGGGGAAGACATGCGGCAAATATCGAGTCTGGGAGTCAAACCCGCGACGGCCGCATCGAGGACTCAAGGCCTCCAAATGTGGGTCGCGCCACCAGAGCACGGCATCAATTTTTAAATTAGTTTGGATTAAGAGGACCTGTTGAGAATATACTATCATGTTTAAGTGTTTCTTTATTACTGTTATTTTCACAGTAGTCCTTTCACTCCGTAAATGGAGAGGTGGGTTTTGGGATTACAGCAGTGAGAATGACATGTATTTGCATATACCCTTTTAGAGCATCTGCCGCAAGTACTGAAGGTTGGCCAAAGTTTGCATGAATTTGATTATTTACTTTTAAAAATTAATGAAAAACTTTCACATTACTGTTGCTTTGCCACAGACAACATTTACTTGTCAAACAATGCTAAAGATAAAGGTGGTTCATAGATGGATAAATTGTATTATGTACCAGTAAATGATAAAAATCACATTTCAAAATGAACAATCAGATGTTGTCAGCTTCATCAGTACTACTTGAGCCTTTTGCACCTTGCTGGTCTGCAGCACCTGTTGTTCCCTGAAATGGTGCAGACCCATGTGCCACAAAGTTTTATTTCTCCCAAAACAGCCTGAAGAACTGGCTTAACAACAGAGGCCAGAGATTCATTATCACATCATCAAAGCAACATGTCCCGCATTCCTTATTTGTGATTTTCTTTCCAATTATTTTGTTTTCCACTGCATCTGCACTACAGATCAAATATGGAGAGCCGTGCAGCACAGCGAAGCAGGTCTCAGATGGCTGCACACTGCAGTCTGAGTCTCTGTTGGGCATGAAAATCACGTTTGAGCATCATTTTGATTCATGCAAACATTTTAACTGCAGAATTCAGTGTGTTTTAGACTAAAATAATTTACATTTTGTGTTAGGATATTAGCATAAATCTGCATTTACTTGGGCTACAGTGAATCCAGTAAGTCTTTGTCAGCAATAGGATCAAAACAAAATACGGCAAGGGATTACTGTGTGTCCCAGAGCTATAAAGACTTTAATTTAATTTTGTCCAGGAAATCTGAAGCATTTTAGGTGGACGTAACTTTCTGCAAGCATCAGTCTCAAATCAGAGCAAGCAGGTGTGGCGAGTTTCTGTTTTCAGCATTTCAACCGTAAGACAATGTGGATAAATAAATGAGTACTGAGTACATTTCTTTTAGTCAAATGTCTTTGTTTTGTCATTTGATAGTTCATTTCTGTGCATAAACAACCAACAAAACAGCCTAGTATGGCAGGTTCTTGGAATATTTGCAGCTATAAAACAGACTCAGGGAAGAAATTACACCATCTGTGCAATAAAACAAAATTACTTTCACCTCACTAGTAGCTCCTATAAGGCCTGCAGTGTTCTGTGATGGACAAACCTTTTCAGGGGAACAGAAAGTGAAAGAAATGTCTTGGGACACTTTGGTTGACAGACAGCAGGTGCAATAATTAAAAGCAGAGAGCTGAACATCCCATACAAATTGAAACATTTTGCTGGCTAAAACTATACTTAGTTTTGTAAAGTAATTCATTTGCTTTGTGTCTCAGCTGAGAGTGCTTCACTACCTGCAAAAAAACAGCTGTTATCTCTGGATGAATTAAATAAAAGTAATTCAAAGCCGGTAAATATTCCCAAAATTAGAACCAGTCTTTGACTGTTGATTCCAAAAGAGTTTTGTTGATGTACCATCTGTTTCATGTCCTCTACCTTGTTAGTCGCACTTCCTGTTCTGCATCGCTTTGCATTCAGCCCCCTTTACTTTGATGTTCTTCAATTAAATAAAATGCAATCCAACACCCTCAGCTCACCCTCAATCAGTTAATTAGTCAAACAGGAGCGTAACAGTATCTCAACGGATTATTACATAGTTATTTATCCGGGAAAGAAACGTGTTTGCTTTTTTGATTGGAACCCACAGAGGATCAGAGGAATATGCATGATGAACTCAAGGACTTTCAAGAAAAAAATCAACAGTTACCAGCAGTGAGAGCAAAAAATAACAGCAGCTCAAATACTGTGGAGATGTGATGGATGCAAACCAGGTGAGCACAGTCAACACAATCCAGAGCAGCTAAGGGAGCATCTAAGTAGGGAACATCAGGCAAGAGTAATCATCTGAAAAATTGTGCATGTGAGTCAGGAAATGAGCTGGAAACATGACAGATGGTTGCGTTTGAAATCCGAGGACAACACGGTGAATCCAAATGGAGACAGGACAGTCCCATGGAGTGCTCCCACTCCTCATCACTGCATTAGACAGGACACTTCCCAGACCTTGACACATTCAGTAAATGTGGCTCTATGTGATTTGCTATTTTTATTTTTTATGGTGGACCTGTGAATTCATCAGATCTAGTCTCTTTATGATCTGATGCCAAAAAATGTTCTGAGGCGAGAAACACTGGCTTCGACATTAAAAGATCAATTACGGTCTCAACCTTCCCATAAAACAGCGTGTGAACTTCTAACTGTGAACGCATGGGGCTGGCATTGATTGTGTTGGAACGGTTCTCTCACAACAAGAAATTCAAGCCTGCTGGTTGGCTGAGATGCAATGCTGTTCTATGTTTAAAAGATGCTCTGATGTTCTCTCTTCACTCCGAGTCTGTTTGTCTTTATGGTTAGACATGCAATGGCTCTGCAACCTGTCAGGATCTGGTTGGAATTTTGCTCCAATGAAAGCTGGGACCTTTTCCAACCCTGTGGGTCTTGGAAAATAAAGGAAGGGTATAAAATTTGGAGTGAGTAATTAATGGGAGCCAAAACATTTTCACAGCATACCCATGAGAGAAAGATGAACCATGATTCTTATTTTTTTAAATAGATTTAATCCAAATTTAGAAACTTTAAACATGGATTTTTTTTTTTTTTCCATCTGAAAAATTATTTACAGGACAAATAAAATTGGTAATGCATGTGCACAATTTAGAAAATCTGACTGCAGTCACTTGGATGCATCCTGTTTTACATGTTTTACATTTCCAAATGAATTTCAAATCAGATGAAGATAATTTGATAAAATATATAAGGCTTTCCAAAAGATTCCTTTTGCTTATATAAGCTACCCAAATCAATGTGACTCATTTCAAAAATAGAATTACCTGCCAACCAAATCATGATGGAGTAACTTTGATTTCATTAGTTCCTGCAACACATGAAAATTTAAAAAATCACTTCCATAAAATTGCTTCCATAACATGACAACTAAAAAAAAACACATAATGTTCCAGTTTAAAAGCAAATCAGAAACTGGAAGGGTGTACTAAGTCAATTTCAAACTTGGAGGACTCCAGCGGACCACAATGAAAATCACTATTCACAGATGGAGAAAACATGGATGGAGAAACATGAAGTGAACCTGGATTCCAGGAGTGACAGCTCATGATACCCAGAACATTTGGGAAAATATCCTATGGACCGATCTGTCATAAGTGGGTGTTTTAGGAAGAACTTTTACCAACTACACCTGACATAAATCTAATACAGCAGTTTGGAAAAAGAACATCATACTTACTCTCAAACATAATAGTGGTGTGATGGTCTTTGGCTTCTTTGTTTCTTCTGGGCCTGGAAAACCTGTTGTAATATCTGGAATTTCTGTTTGCCAGAAAATTATGAAGGAGGTTGTCTGGAACTCAGTTTCTGATCCTGGGAGAACTTTGGCTCTGCAGCAGACCAAAGGTCTTGCTACATAACCAAAAGGCATAACAGCTAGTTCATGTTGTAATGAGTAGAAAAATAAGGCTTTGGTGGGCCTTGTCAGAATACCCAGTCCACTATGGCTGAATTGAAATTCTGGAAATATTTTTTTGGTAACTACTCAGATTTGCTTTTTCTAAATTTGCTGACCTGAAACATTTAAAAGTGAGAAGAAAGCAACAATAGAAGAGGTCAAATATGTTTTCACTGTCCACCATTCCTATTGGTTGATTTTAATCTGTATTTTAGAAGCAAATCACACTTTTGTGATGTCATATTTAAAATAATGTGGAATCTGCAACAAAACTGAGCTCTTTCAACATTTGGCCATTAATAACTTTCATAAAAAAAATGTAATGAAATTTTTAAAAAGTGGAAAAACATTTATGAGTAACACTTTATTTGGCAGGTTGTGAATAAGACTGTCATAAACATGACATAACACCTGTCATGAACATGAGTAAGTCTTCATGAATATTTATGACTGTTGTCATAAAGTGTCATTTGATAAATCAAGGCACTTTTAATACAAAGTTGACATTATTCAAAATGTCTTCGTTATGACAACTTATGTCATGTTTATGACGGTGTCATGACAGTCTTATTCACAACCTGTCAAATAAAGTGTTACCAGTTTATCTGACTACTCTGAACAATTTAGTTCATGCAGGAAGCCCTGGTGTTTTCAGATAGCATTTCCAGATAGCATTCAGGAAGATTAACAATCATCACCAGGTCTTCAATGTAGGGAATAACAGAACTCTCATAGTTTAAATTGAAGCGGGGTGGAAAGTCCAATGTTTTTTTTTTTCTGCTAAATTATTATATTAATGCTACATTAGTGATGGAGGGAATAACTCTTTTTTATCAGCTTTATGCGAAACCTCAGAGCAGATTTATGCCACTGGTTCTCCGGAGCACTCTGTTTATGACATTTTAAACAAAAGCATAAATTAGAGCCCCTTTCGGGCCCGTAAATGATTAGTGATGTGATATGAGCGGAGGAGAACCGGAGTTTCCTGATAGAAGGCCAATCCACTGTCCAGATTATGTCTCCCTCTGGTATCTCTGTGCGCTGTCTTAATTCTGTTTTGTCTCACAGCTGCTATCCAAGTTTGGTGTTCTGAAACTGCCAGTTGTATGCTAGATGGTGATAATTAACCCCAGCTTACACATATAAGGCAATAGCTTTAGGCGGTGTACTTTAAGGGGTACTTTATCATTAACAGGAGTTTCTCATGTCTTATCAAATCTTATTGAATTATCTGATATCTGAGAGTACTGCACCAAAATGCCTCCCACAGCTCAAATCCCATCTGAGACAGAAAAGCAGCTGTTAGGAAGACCAGCCAAGGAAATGAGAAATCCAATTATAGCATTAGATGTTTTTTCTTTGACGTTATTTTCTGATAAAGGACACTGTCTAAACACGGCTGGCAAATGTGTACACAGTCGATCTAACGACAGGACAAGAAGATGTCATATTGATATAATTTGGTGTCTATCCATAGAAGAAACTCACAAAATAAAATATATCTAAGGCAAAACTTCAGTGTCAGTCAGTCAAACTGACACTAAAGTTTTGACTGACTGAGATCTGAAAAATTCAGATCTCTGAGCAAAATGAAGGGAAAGTCGAAGATTCACAAAAAAAGTAGGATGTATAAAAACAATATAAGAGTAGGTTACTATACATCATAAGAGATGATGTACCTCTTATGATGTATATTGCGCAGTATTATGTGAAATAAACCTTTTTGTAACTTTACATCATGTGTAATGTTACTCCCTCATCAGTATTTCCTTGATTCTTTCATGCATATTTGAGGAATTTCAAGACATTTCAACTACAAAGAAAGATTTATTTTAAGTTATGTTTTATATATAAACTGAAGACAACATAGTTACTTGATTGTGTTTTAAAATGGCAGTATGAAAACACATAATACTGCAGATTAAAAGAAAAGACTGGCAGCCTCCTGAGGTATTTCTGGATTTCCTGCAAAAACTTTTTACAAGGTCAGATGATTAACATTCATACACTTCATAAGTAATTAAGATTAGTTAGATGCACTCAAGTATTACATTATGGAGACGATAAGAATATATTAATATTAACCAATTGACAGAATGCCCCACCAAGATGTATAAAAAAATGTAGCAATTATATAAGCATATTTTTAAGTCTCCTCCAGTGTAAAAGGAAACGCCAACTAGCCATTTCAAAACGTCCACAAATAAATTAGCTCAGCTTTGAAATTGGGGTGGGAGATATTGTCCCACAAAGATGTCATTTTTGACAGCAAAAATGAAAAAGTACAAGTATCTCTGAAGGAAAAAGTTTGCCTCAATCAAGCATCTTTCGTGTTTTCCAAACACGTACCAGTTAACTTTTACACTTTAACTATTATTTTGGTTTGGCAAAGAGATTCACCCTTTTTCTACTTCTTTCATAATCTCCCCTGCTCTTTTTTGTGGGTCAAACCAAGAGCAGGGGAAGAAAAACGGGACATTTGATTTTGAGGAAAATACATGAAAGCGGAACGTAAGCAGGGATGTGCTTCCTTGCAAAGATTTCAAAAGCTGGCACATGTGGATATGAAAGGTCATGTGAAGCCCCAAATAGCAGTAAGTGCTGAAGGAGAAAATATGGTTTCAATCTGTCTTTAAAGTACTAAATGAAAGGGGTTTATCACTTCCCCCAACAACCTTTAAGGCTTTTAACAAGAGTAATTTTTGTAATTTTATTTTTCTCTTCTCCTGCAGGGTAATTTTATCCATGACACCCTTACTCACGCGAGCAATGCCTTTGTCAAACCTTTACTCCATGGAGACCATAGCGAAAAGCTTGACAGTGGTTCAGCTTTGAATTCTAAGTGAAATAGAAAAGAATCACATCTCTGAAAAAAAAACAGAAACTTTGAGAACTAAATATTGCTCTGAATTGAGGAACACTTCTGCTTTAAATGTCCATCGTCGTTGTGACCCTGCAAACTACGCTGTGATGCAACATTCAATGGAATGAGGGAAAACAAAGTGATCTTCAACATGCACTAAGATGGTTTCACACACCTGGAAAATGAATATCCTTTATTTTCATAGGTAAGCTATTTTGGCAAAACTGTCATTTTTCCCAAAGTACTGAATAAGCCCATCAGTCACAAAGCAATTATTTTGCTCTGCTCTGTCAAAAACAGCTATATGTCAGTAAAACAGGTGTGCAAAACTGCCTGGATGGAAATAAAATTGCAGATGGTCTCCTGCATTATTTATCCTGACTCATCTGTGGGAATTTGTCAACTTTTGCAGTAATGTGAATTTTGATTTAAATGTCCTCGGCTCTTTTTTTTCCTTCCAAAAAGACAAAATGAAAAATATTACATCCCTCAAAGTCACCTGTGAGCCAAAGGTTTTATAAAAACTATTGCAGCAACAGCTGTGGGAAGTAAACAGTATTCATAAATCTATACTACAACGCTTGAAGATATTAAGACTGCGAGTCTTTGTATGTTTTCTCTACGGCAGCACTAATACCAGGTTCCCAATTTGTAAAAATGTCTAAAGTATTAAAAATTTTCTATTTATTCTGGCATTAACAAAATCAATTAGATTGAAATTGCCAAAGTGAAAAGTGATTTTCACTAAATAATAACCTTCAGATCTTGGCTTTGATTTGCTCACACCAGAACATTCACCATGTTGTCCTGAAACCCTTGAAATTTCTGTGAAATTTTACTGTCAGGTTGTCTTGCTGGAAAAGAAGGCTTCTCCAATGTCATATTTTTTTTGACAAAATAAATGAAATCATTCTATTTTTTTTTTTTTTTTTTTGCATTCATGCTTTCCAGGGCTTTCTGTTGAGAATAATCCAGAGTTCATAATTTTTTTCAAGGATTATCTGTTTCGTATTGTACCGTCACAACATCTTTAAAGTTTAAACAAATATGCAAAAATTAAAAAAGGTATAAAAGTTACATACCCCAGCTTTAAGTTGAGAATTGGACTTTGAAGCTCTGTGTTAGTCCTTGTTCTCTGTAATCCAGGAGAGAAGCTTGTGACATTGTCTCTGGCTTAAACTCGGATAATGCGACAGTGTGTGTGCGTGTGTGTGTGGTGAGTCTTGAAGAACTGAAACAGATGCTGTTCATTCACAATCTTAAGGCTAGGATTTTCTCCTTTTGCTTGTGCATGTTTTTCAACACTTTTCTTTCCACTCAATGGCCCATTATTATGACTGGATGCAGCACTTTTCTAGCAAGGCCCTGTTGTGGTTCACCCTCTTTGTGGAGGATATCAGTGACTCTCTGTTGGCCATATTAGGTCCTACAGTTTATGTAGGTCTTATTATGACATGTTTGTGTATAAAAATGAAGTGAGAAACTGAATTTTTGGTTTTCCTGAGCTATCATGCATTAAAACTACTGAAATATACTATGTATGTGTTGTGAATCTACTTGTTGTAAGAGCTTACCTTTTTGATAGAATTACTCAACTGTATCAACTTTTTAACAATATTTCTTTGTATAATACTAGCTAAATTTATCTGGTCAATAAAAGCACAGTACAAAATTTAGTAGTTCGGTTTCATAAGAGATGTAGAAATAGATACTTTCTACCTTCCATACTTTTAATGTTTTAAGTTTTACAGCTACTTTTTGTACTATTTCATATTAACAACCTGCAAATGGATATCTGCCAAACATGTCTGTCTTCTTTACAGTCTTGGAATTTAATAAATATTTGATCGATTGATTCATTTCTTGTCTGGACAGCTGGCGAGTTGCAGTTTGTCCTTTATGCTATGTTCATAGTCTTGTTTCCTCTTTGTCAGTGTGCTCATCCTTTGGAAGTTTACCCCCAAGCAATCCAGCCAGATGGTAGGGTGACTTTGATAAGCAAGCCATATCCTTCAAAAACAAAATTTGACACATCCTGGAGCCCTGTCCAACAGGAAGTTTCAATATTACACAATAGCTTAACATAACCAAGAGTGGCATTCGCAGGAGTTTAGTGCACACAGTGAAAAAATGTTGCTGCTGTTGCTGTTTTGCAGTGGAGAAAATATGAGGCAAATTCGTTAAATAAATGTTTAGAAGATTCCCTCCAGCTTCAAAAGTGAAAAATCTGAAATGAATTTCCAAAAATATAACACATTATTGTACACAAAATGGAGGCAAGTAATTAAAAGTCTGTGGATCTACTGTGATGCCACTTTGTCATGCTCCTAATCACATGAACCAAAACTGATTAATTCATAAAGGTACTGGGTCATTTTGAATTCCAGTGCAGCTTTGGTTCACTGTGCAAGCAACGCTCACCGCTTATTTCTCTCATGATCAATCAACTCCAGAAGAAATGGAAGAAAGAAAAGATGCAGCAGCAGATCTGCATGTTGTCCAGTATGATATGGGTCAGAGTCTTCTACATGCATCTTTGTTTAATTTTGTTTTATCCATAAATATAGAAGTATGGAATCTGACTTGTGGCCTAATGTGATTTTTGGTGTAGACATTCATTGTCTGTACTAAAACTTTGACTACAACTTCTAACCTGTTTTTTGAACTGCAGGTTAAAGCTGGAGAGAGAGCTAACATGTGCAGAAAGTCTCCAGGTTGAAATTGAAACCCAGACCATCATTTCTGCATATTTATACTAATTGAACTGCGTCTTTCTCTTCTGTGAAAATACAGCCTGCTTATATTTTCATAAGTTTTCTTTCCTCCTTATGTTTGCATATTTAAAACATCTTCATTGAGAGCAAAGTGTCACCAAATTCAAATCCCTCGTTTGTGTGCTTAAACTTTGCAAATGCAACCAAATTTGAGTCTGATGATGAAGACGATGGTGCTGCCAACTGTCCCACCAGCAATAAGACAAATTACCATCAAAAACCACCTACAAATATTCAGTTTTCAATGCTTTGCAATCTATTTACTTGTTAAAATTTCTTTCAACCATCCTCTGGAAACACATGGAGCAATGAATCCAAAGGATGTTTCTTTCTCAACTTTTTCCAAATAAAACTGCTTTCTTTAGCTCAGCTCTTAAGCTACTGGCTTACCTCCAGATGGGGGAAAACATTTGGAAAAAAGAAAGCCTCTAACACCCTGATGGGTGTAGGAATATATATTTCTGCTTGAACCGCTAATAAATTTTGACATCAGATGGAGGAGATATGGGAATAAGAGTTTTTCAGCAGTTTATAGCCTGCAAGAAGAAGTGTAAACATCATTCCGTGAGCTCATTACACGTATCCTGTTTCTGCTTATCTCTGTTCCTTTGACTACAACGTCTTCCTTCAGCTGTCTGGACTGATTTCATAGCCAGTCTGAAACAGTGAAGATGTAAGCATTTGCCACTCTAGAGAATAGTCTTATTGATACTTTTGTTTCCTTGATAACAGAGGAAAGATCTTGTCATTGTGTCACTTTTACATCTTTTGAGACAGAATGATAAACACAACTCCTCTAATTATTTTATAAGTCCTGGATAATAGGAATCAATACAGGAAAGGGAGGGAAAAACTGAAACTCTCAGCTGTCAGCAGTCAGAAAGCACTTCTTTAGAGTTCTCTGTGGACCACTTGGAAACAGTTTTTATTAGCCATGTGAGTGAAAAAAGCTGGCTGAATTTTATGAGCAAAGTTTTCTGTGGATGTAGACGATGGAATGAATGGACGGCAAGTGTGCGCGTCCTTTTTTCATTATTCTGTTTCATTGGCGAAGAGAAGCAAAAGGTCTAATAAAAATACCTTCTTCCAACTGCTTGAAACAGCAAAAATAAACCACTATTTCTCACAATTTCCATTTGTAGGGATACCTCCAGGAGGAGTAAATTGACAGTGAATGTGTTTCTGTGTGTTTGTGCTTTAGGGTTCGGCCAAGTTTCCCCCATTCCAAAGAGCTACGATTGCAAAGGAACGTAATATTCTCAGAATTATTTTTATGCTCTCATCTGCATCCAATCTGGAGAGACAATTTCTACCCTGTGAGATAAGAATGAGGCAGCTTTAACACACAAATCATTTATAAAATAAACTTAAAAACTCTGATTCTATTTTGTTGCACTAGTACTTTGACTTTTTATGCTTGTGTATTATTTTCCAGCTGATAACCAGAAAATAGCGAAAAATTCTGGGACTGATAAAGCAGCAAATACTTTGTGAACATTTATAACCAGACATGTTTTTATGATTTAACAACCCTTAGAGGCGTACACGTTCCTGGGGTGTTTGGGTTTTGGTTTCTTCTGTGTTTATATTTGATTGTTTCCTTGTTGTTTGTTTATTTCTACTTGAGTCTTGACATATTGTGTTCATTCACCTATGTTGTTTAAAAGATCTTGCCAAATAAGCTCAGTCCTTAATATTAAATTTATTTGTTTATCCTTGCATTTTGTTCCTTGAGCATGAATGTAATTTTCCCAGATTAGTGTTCGCCGTCTCCCCTTGGTTTACAGAGTATTTATGTCCACTTCAGCTTCTCTTATAGAGTACATTCACACAGCAGGTCTTGATGCTCAATTCAAGTTTTATTTTTCTGAAATCAAATTTTATTTATTTATTTATTTTTGTGCGGGCTTTGTTTATGCTACTCATAAAACCCGACCGCAATGAGACTTTTGTGTGAACAGTTTACATCCTCAAAGTGCAGAAGAAGAACGTTGACATCACACAGCAGCGCACAGTTTACAGAAGTAATAATGGACGGAGCCATTTATAGATCTATTTTAAAGTGTCGTCAAAAGATCATAACAAGGAGGAAGCTAATAAAAAAAGAAAGCACAACTAATTGTGAAGAATTAACTGCAACGTCTGTACACGGACTTCTTTCATAAGTTCATAATTCTAATTTTCAGCCTATATCTGGATTTACCGTATTTGTGTTTTTTAATGGATGTATGTCTCACATTACTGAAATAAAAGCCAGATAAAAAGTGACAGAACTGTTTAGACTGCAAATGATTTGAAAACAATCAGATAAAACATTTTCCAACCTGAAGGAAGAAGCTGATACTCTGAACGCAGAATATAACTGAGACAGTTTTATGGGCCTGTTAGGTTGTTGTTGTTTCATTGAAAATGATCTAAAGTGACCATTTTCTGCTTGACTCCCATCAGCTTTGTAGCTCTTTGTGTGCAACAGGTGAGCTGGGCTTCATTTGTACGGACAGGTTACAAAACCAGGCAGAAATGCCGTATCTCTCGAATACAGCAGCAATGCCTTCTGACTGACACCAAAGGCCGTCAGCCGGTGCAGAAAGCATAGTCGCTGCGGGACCCTGTTGCATTTCATTTTGCAATAAAAACAATTCAGATTCACTGATTATTTTTGCTACATGTACATGTCTTTTTTAATTTAAACATGGGCAACCTTTTAGATTTAGGTGACGCAGTCAAAAGATGTTCACCAATACTCACATATCAGCTTTATTAACAAGAAAACACCAAGCAGAGAATAATATGCACATCACCTATTCTTGCTTCTTCATTACTGCTTGTTCTTCAGCTTACAGGGCTGTGAAACCGCAGTCAATTTGCTCCAAAGGTTGACACATGTGCTCCTGGCGCTGATCATGATTCTGTTTCTTCACACTGAGCAGCTCTGTGATTGCAGACATCAAGTCCGCAGGTCTGCTGCTACTGAAATGGTGGTTATGATGCTGTTGTTCAATGAGGTTACAAGGTCCGGCTTTTAGTCATGCGGTTACGTAAATCATGGGCCTGTTAATTAATGCAGTCAATCAAACTGGTTGCACTTAATAAACTTCCTGACCCAGCTTACAGTACCTATGAGGTGGTTACAAAAAAATGGACAGGAACTGCACAGGATCTGTTAATGGAGAAGAATCTGGCTAGGATGGACCTCGACAGAACTGGTTAAAAATACCCAATGACTGAAAGTCAAAGTTTTACTGGATCATCACAACATCAGTTAAGTTTTCCACCGCTGTGCAGTTGAAGGATGAAGATATGGAAGAAACAGGAAATTCCTGAGTAGACAAGATCTGCCCAGTGACAACAGACATAAATTTCTGGTTGGGTATTGTTTTGATTTCAAACAAGATGCATGGTTAAAAAAATATTTTATTAATTGTTGATTATTTATCATATCTATTTTTATTTCTTTGACCCCTTCACTGAAGACTCCAAAGGCCTTAAAGCTCATCCATCACTCTGTGTTATGGACATGAACATAAAGTTTTTATTTTGATTTCTTAGTATATGACTTGTTTTTTCCTCTCTGTTATTTTTCCAACCAGCGCTATGCCAGGAATCCACGATCCAGCATCTGTGGTGCCCAAATGTTTCACAACATAAGGCTTCCTGGAGCACCAGTGTGGGTATGATGAGGTTGCAGGGTTGGCATGTCTGCCACAGATTTACATGTCATGGATAAGCTACCACTGGTTTAATCTGGTGTCACCATGCAGCAGTCAGGACCCAGATTCACTGCCACCATCTTATTGAGCCACAGCAACCTCACTAAAGACCGCTGTGCATGCTCAAAACGGGCCACAAACTCTCACAGTACATGGCACCTAATGAGGCACCACACTTTGTAAAGTATGTACACATATGCAATGAAGATCTTCCAGGTGTTACCTTTCTTAGAAAAGAGCAGTTAATGTGTTAATTTTCTATATTTTTCAGGCAGTGTCAGTCAGCTCATTACAGTTCAACCAGGACAGTTTAAAATAAATTGTAAAAATGAACACAGCATGAAAGTTTGCATAAATATGAAAACATTTTACCTGTTTCAATACGTGCAGCAGCCTCGCACATGAGTAACTTTTACCAAACTTTACCTTAGTACACTGATATCTGACTGCATCAAACCCAGCATTTTTTATGATTTTAATCTTTTTTTTGATTAAACTTAAATGATAAAGCGATAAAATGAAAAAAAAAAGAAAAAGATAGAAAAACTACACTGGACTGTAAATAGATTATTTGTTGCATGTGTAAATGCGCAACAGTATGTGCGCCGAAGCGCATGAAATGTTTTCTATCTGTGGGAAACTGTCATTCTCACTGAAGGAAAAACTGGGTCGGGCCAAAATAACTCCAAAATAATTCTCTATTTTTAAATCGCGACTGAAAACTCATCTATTCAAACACGTTTTTTCACTTGGATTAATCAACATGCCCCATCTTCTCTAAATTTTTATTTATTTTTTATTTTTAAACGATTTGCTTTTAATTTTATTTTTATTTTTTGTAAAGGTGATCTTGTGCGCCGTGAAACGCGCTCAAGAAAGATATTTAATTGTATTTGGAAATAGATTCACGCAGAGGTCGTTGCTATGGTTATTCGGGCAATTTATGGGAGTATTTCCGGTTCTTTATATTAATTTGCATTTAGTGGCAGAGAATTATCGCACGTGCCGCTTCGCCTGATTCACTGCAAATCCAGATTACGCACGGTTTTATCAGATTTCTTTTTTTTCAACGCAAACTGTCAGCTTGAAAACTGCGCACTCTTTTATGCGTAAGACCTCAGGTGCTGCTGAGAACCTCAGAGGATTTATAGGCAGCTAAATATTTTACAAATATACAGTGAATGAATTCAAAGTGTAGCTGTCAGGATTTAGGGTTATCTGTGTTCGTTTAGTTATTCTTATTTTTGATTTGATCAGCCATGTTCTGTTTTTCTAGCTCAGTCTGCTCTTAGTTAATGTTTATTATTATTTATTTCTTGTGCTTAGTTATTCTTTGTTATAGTTACATTCGTTTCCCTTGAGCTATTCTTTATCTCTCCTCAGTTTGCCTGCTGCTCTCTCCTCACACCTGCAACCTGTTAACCAATCAGCTACTGTGTTTTGTTCCAGCCTTCACTCTACCATCTCTTCCACTGACTTCTCACTGGATTCGCTCATTTTTTCCCACTTCTCCATGTTCCAGGTCCTGTTTGTTCCCTGCTGTCGCTTCACGTCTCCTTATTTGTAAATTATTGTTTATTGTTAAATATTCTCAATCTCAGTCTGCCAAGCATTTGGGTCCTACACCGTCAGCACAATAAGACAACAGCATGTATGTGAATTTTCTACCCATTACTGTGACACCACTAAACAAAATCCAGTGCCCTCAACTGCTTATGAAATTTACCTAATTAGTAAATATAGCTATAAAGGTGATGTATCAAAGAATATAGAATAAAACTATAAATCAAACACTTTTGGGTCATTTTTAATTTGTAGTTTTAATAGCATGCCATATTTCTATGATCTTTTTATCTCTCAATATTATTCCTCCACCCTTGCAGTTCCTCCCCATTTACATGCAAAATGGAGAGTTTTGCTCTTTTTATGTAGTGATAAAAGGAGCAAAAAAAAAGTCATCGAATGACTTTTTTGTCAGCATTTAGATGCTTTACTAAATGAGGTGTTGGCAGCAGAGCAGATATGCTTTTCAAGTCATAGAGGCTCGAGCCTTTCTAGCCTCTGAAAGTTGTTATTCTTTGAGAAAATAAAGCAGAAACAAAATGTAACCTGTGTGATATTTAAACAGTGATCAAACAGCTTCTTGAATCACAGTGACGAAAGAGATCAAAATTGTATTTTGTTTCCCCAAAGTTCACAAAATTTGGTATCCAGAAGGTATCAGCCACCCAGCAGATACCTGCTGGATAAACATTACACTCCCGGGTTTATTCTTTTCATCTCGTACCAGAGGATTATATACTCTGATTGTCTGAATACAATGAAGTGCTTAGCTGTGTGTATTTATGTGTTGATAATATTTGCCTTTTGCAAATGTGATCCATGGCAGATGGAGATGGCAAACCCCTGGTGAAAGTTTATTTGGCTTTTCGAGCTCTGTGAGATGGATCTAAGCGGATAGACAGACTTTTGTCACGCCTCTGGTCTGTCATGGCTCTGAAGCATCTGATTCTCCGTCATAGCCTGGCACGGATTAAAATCGAATTTCATCCTTTCATATCCCTTTCCTTTTGCAGGGCGCCACATAATTCACAACTCAATGTCCGCTTTGTGAAATCCTTGGAGGGAAAAGCAGCAACTTCACATAAATCTGGCATTCCTAAAGGAGAAAAACAAACAAACATGAAAGCAAATGAAAACACAGAGGAGTTGTTAAATTTTGCAGGCTTAATACAAATTGTTAACAATCATAAAGTAAGTTAATAAAAGAAAATATTAAAATTGGTTCACCTTGAGCTAATGAATCATGAACCCAGTAATCTATAAACACATCAAGATGCTGGGTCTTTGATAGAACTAGTGGAGCGGAGGACCAGACACCTTATGAGCCATCCGTATCTCATATAATTGGAGAAGATTCTGTTCCTGTCAACTTCACTAGAGTTTTTTTTTGGAATTAAAGCTCATTTTAATCTCAACCTCGTTTATTAGTTTTGAAACACCATGCTTCTAAAAGTTCTAATCAGGCAGCGCTTTCATCAGCTTTCTGTGTGCATTTTATATGTTTCACGCCGGCTGCTGGGGGTTTCCTCTAAAAAACATGAATGTTACGGGAAGAAGACGTTCTAAATACTTTCTGTTCAGTGTGGCCCCGTGACGGACTGGTGAATTGTCAGTCCCACCTCTCATGAGCCTGCACAGAATGAAGGAGGTACTGGAAGTTATTGATTTTAGAGGACATTTCTCAATGTTCTCTATTTTTTTTTTTTTTTTTTTTTTGTCATGTTTGGGCTGAAATATCCAAAAAGCTGTTTTTTTTCCTGCTTGCTAGTTTTTTAAACAGATATTTTTCTTTTTTGTGTGATGCTGTTACTTGATTATAAAAACATAAATCTTGTGCTAAGTTGATGTCATCTGTCAATGGCTTTATGTTTTATTTGAATTTATGGTTTTTATGTTTTCAACGTGATTCTACTGGTCGAAACTGAGTAATTCACAGAACTCTTAATGAAATCATCAATCAAGGACACATTTCGATTTAAACCTTATTTCTTTTATCTTTAAAGAAATCAAAGAGTGTTAAAGATCAGCAGAGTTACAGTGAGACACATTGCACCCAAACTCTATGCTATGTCTTTAATAAAAATGCCACTCACCAGGTCGTAAGCTGAAAAATTTATGTGATACCATCATTTTTTAATTAAACACTAAAATAGGAAGTAGAAGCTGCAGCCAAATGGTGTCATCAAGAATGGGAGTGCACCAAAAATTAATTGATTAAATTCCTTCCTTTAAACCACGTAGCTGTCATCCTCAAAATGCTTACATGTTATCCAAAGAGGACACCTTTATCATCCTGACAGTTAAGGGGTTAAAGATTAAGTTATTTATTTTTATGGTTTTTATGTTGTAGCTTTGGGGATGCAAATAAAATCGTTTTCCACTTAGCTTGTGGCTATAAATAGGTGGTTTAATAGGTGGCCTGCAATGTGAATACTGACCTTGAATAAATAGCAACAGTGGATCCTAAAGCTGTATAAACCCTGAAGGATGCACACTTTTTAATATTTAATGAAAAACAATCAACCTTGTAAAAAAAAAAAAAAAAAAAAAATGCACAAGTGAGCACAATCATAAACTCCTTCTTTGTTGGGGAATGTTATGGTTATTTTTTTTCTTTCTTCCTTTGTCAATGTCTATTAATGTCAAACAGCATGCCTTGCTAATATTTCTCCAGTTTGGCTTGGAAACTCTCTCCAAAATATCTCGACTAAGCTTTTTTCTTCTCTGCAGTTTTGGTTACTTCATATCCTTTTGACATTTTGTACTGACAATGCAGGATTTCATAGCTGCCACTCAGATGCTTTTGTACCCTGCAATCAATGTTTTAAGTATATTTTTATATTTGTCTGAGATTCTGTGGTTTTATGACTCCAATTAAAAAACTCCAATTAAAAAAATAACTACTTTATTTTAATTTGGTCAGGGGGCATTTCAGATATTTTAAAAAGCATATGCCTCACAGATCCTTCTGCTGCTCCCCCACACAGCTCCTAGAGACTAGCGGCAGCAGCAATTAGCAAACTACTAGAGGAACGAGACAGCTGCTGAGTTTACACAAACAATTTCTCAGTCAAATGCTAGTAAAATACTTGTTAAAAACATAATGATAAATATTGTTGCGTTGACATCCTCAAGGCGGAGCATCAGAAAAAGCAGAAGCATCTTAAAGACACAGAAGCCCAATTTCAAGGTGTCAAATTAGTCCAGGGAGATAGCTTGAAAGAAGCTTGCAGCTTTAGTCACCAGATTACTGACTAAAATGTAACTCTTTATCTTTGAACCTGATATGAACATCACTTATACATGTGTGTCTAATGATAAAATGTTTTGCTGATGTTAATCCAAATTTGGAAAGTTCCTGAAATTGTCCAGACAAAAGGTACTTATTTTATTTTATTGTACAGATGCTGGCAATAAAATAACTTATTGCTTACAAAACAACACATGTTTGTAACTCCAGGCATCGTGGTAAAACTGGAAAACAAGCCATTTTGTGAAACAACTGTTGCTGCATTGTTTTTCCATACAAAAGGGCATAATGTCTTCTTTGGGCAACAGTTCATCCTCCCAGGTTTTAAAGACAAGGAGATATCGTGCAAGTAATTTATTTATTTTTTGTATTTTACTTCTAATCTGCCTTAATTTAATGTAGCTGCAATGGAAAATGGTTTGCACAAAATCCAATGCTTTTGATTAATGCCTTATTCTTGTTCTTAACACCCGCAATTAAGTCAAAAACTAATCATTTTTACAAAAAAAAAAAAAAAAAAACCATGCTGTTATTCAAAGTTTAAGCTCATAAAATAAAAATTTCTCACTTTCCAAAATTCAGACCCAGTTAGCCAATAATTGTTGGCTAACTGCTATTTTTGCTTTTCTTTCAGCTATTTTTGCTTGTCTTTCAGTCTGACTGAGAAATGCAGGTATTTCTACTCTGTCCCACCCGTCATGGAAAACTGCCCTCTTGTGCTTCAGTGCAACAGCTGTAATTTCACAAAACTAATTAGGAACGAAAATGAATAGCCTGTCAGTCTGTTTGGTGCAGAATGACCTGCTTCCCAGACTGATTAAACTATGTGATGATTAAAACATCAGTTGATGCTTTTTGCCTGCCACAGATTTGGCATCTTTGTTTATTATCCCATATTTTAACCGAAATTGGAAATTTTGTGACATAAAAGCCATTTGAAACATGTATTTTTCCATAAAAACAGAATTTTTGTTGTTGTTGTGGTAAAGTTCACACAAAGTTTGAATCCAATTACAAAATACATACGTCAGTTCTAGACTACATTGGAAACTAAATCTTAAACTTACTACACAGCGCTTGCAATAAAATTCACACCACTTGAAGTTGTTTATCATAATGCAACCAAACCTTATTTTGTTTTGTTAAAATTATTTGACATATGACAACAAAGTGTAAAGTTGTAAAGTGGGAGGAAATGGACATATTCAGCATTTTTTATTTTATTTTATTTTTTACAAATAAGTAAAATGTGTGGCAAGCTTAGTATTTAGTCTTCTGAGTCAACACTTTGTAGAAGGACCTTTTATTAACCTTTGATTAATGTTGCAGTATTTTAGCAGCATTGTTTACTATCTCAAACCTGTACCTTTTAAGCATTGTTCTTTGCTTAATAGCTCAAGCAAAGTTGGACTGGATGGGAAGAATGCACAAACATAATTTTTCCATAACGATGTTCTACAGGGGCGCTGACCACTGTTCGTCCCTGTCTAAAAACGCCCATGACGTGAAGTAATCTCTGCTCGTCTCCACCCTCCAGCTGCTCTGCAAAAACACACCACACACCCACCAGCAACCCAGAGTCTTGACATTAGAAAGTGCTGTGAGAGATGTCTAACGCTCAGGTTATTGATTTATGACCTAACTGTGCTTTAAACTTCTCCATGGTGTTCTCTCCGACATGCCTGATGTGTTCTTTTGGTATTTATGATTCTGCATGTTGTTTAATGTTCTCCAGGCTTTCAAAGAACAGATTAAATTACAGAGGTGAACTCTATCCACTAATTGGGTGACTTCTGTAGCAATTAGTTGCACTGAATTGTATTACAGATATTGGAGTCATAGCTATTCATTCAATAGCTATGAATGCTGCAACTCAGATTTTGATTTGTAGAAGGATTTTTTATAGCCTTGTATCATTTTCCTTCATCTTTAAAATTATAGGCCAATTTTCTGTCAAACAAAACTCAATAATAAAAAAAAACATTGAACTTTTGGGCAGTAATGTGACAAAATGCAAACTGATGTAAAAGATCAAGAGTTATGATGCTTTTGCAAGGCATTAATCATCTAATACAGTTTATCAATTCCAGTCCTCAGGGACCATTGGCCTGCATATTTTAGGTGGGTCTTTGTTCCAGGACACCTGATTCAAATGATTGCATGACCTCCTCTGCATGCCATAATGCTGCAAAACCCTGTTGCACACCCATTTATTCAGGTCAGGTGTGTGGCAGAACAGAAACCCCTAAAACATGCAGGGCAGCGGTACCTGAGGGTTGAGACTGAGAAACACTGACTAATACATAATGCTACATAAAGAAGTAAAGGAAAAAGAATTAAGCGCTCCCCAGTTTCACATCAGAGTTATGCAAAGTTTTCCAAACCATGAAAAATTATGAGTGTAATTTTAAAAAGGAGGGAAAAAATGGATAATCTTTGGACAAAATGTTGTCCTGCTGAGTCTGACTAAATGAGCTTTATGAAGTGTGACAGACTGAAACTTTTTGTGAAGTTTTTCCTCCTAAAACAGTAAAATGTTTTTTTTTGTTTTGTTTTGTTTTTCATTTAAAGTTGATGCTCACATATTGCAATTCTTGGCTATGATACTATGCAGATACTTGTTGATTTTGTTTTGAACACAATATTTGTACTGTCTATATAAATATTATTAATGTTATTGCTAAATGAGCTAAATCACAGCTGCAAGCCTCTTGGTTTGTGAATCTCTCAGTAGGTCTGATGCATCTCGCCAGAAGGACTGTTTATCTTTCCTTGAAGCAGAACAGAACCAGCTTCTTCCAGCTGAATGGGTTCTGTTAGTATAAAACAAACAAAAAAACATCCAGAGATCAGACCACAGATTCCGAGGTTTAGGGATTTTGATCAAATCCTTCCAAGGAATTTTAAATCTTCCTTAGGGTCACTGTGGTAATTGTGAACAGTACATCTTTGTTCAAGACTGCTTTGTGTCCTCAGACGGGGGCACAGCTTTGTAATGGGTCAGATTCACACTGACTGAAGGGATTAAGTTAAATGGTGTTTATATTCTTAATTCTGACCTGTCTATTTGATCATGTTTGTCTTAATTACAAACTCAGTGGTAACAAATTGGCTTACCATCTGGGCATCGTTCCATCAGTGGGTCAGCACGATCATACTTGCGTAAATAAAACTTACATAAATTGTTTCAGTTTTGAAAAACTGAACAATGTGAAAACCTGAGCCAAATTCATAAAAACAAACAAACAAAAAAAAACACACACACATTTCTCGACAAAATATATTCACCACTTGTGTTCTTACATTTTGTAATGACACAACCACATTACAATTTATTTTGTCAGGATTGCTATGCTCAAGACACTGCACATCTGTTACAGGTCTGCAAAATATGTGGTGACACATCCATTTCTAGATGTGTCACCATCATGTCACATCTAGAAATTTAAAATTCCTTTTAGGAAAATCTAGCAGCACAGAGAGCATGTGTGAATGAAACATTTTAGCACCTGCAGACACTTTGTTCTGCGTCTCTGATGGGGTTGTTCGCCCAGTGTGCCAAAATCACCAGGACCCTCTCTGGAGTATATATATATATATGTATATATACATATATATATATATATATATAACTTTTCAGATTTTATTTCTAAAGCAGATTTTGATAGAATGAATCCTGTTAGCCATAAAAACATAAAAGTTTGACATGACAAAATTCGCTTTTTTTGGGGTTTTTTTTGTTTGTTAAAACTATCAAATTAAAACTTAAATGGTGGTAAAAAAGACATTCCTGCGAGGTGCGAGCGTCTATTGCAGTAACTCTGAAACTAGCACTTAATGAAGTCAGCTTATTTGTCCCTGCAGCTGCCAACTTTATTAAGTCAGGTGCGGGCAGCCAGAGGAGTACGCAGCCGCAGGACTAATGCCATAAATGTCACAACAGGGCGCAATTTGTTTGAACAAACACGAGCTCTGTGTTTAAACGAAATAGATTAGCTCAAACCTGGTGCATGTTGCAGTGAGATACAGGCTGCGTGTGTGGGAGAAAGAGAGAGAGAGGACGAGAGAACGCGTGTCTGCTCTGAGCTCCGGTTTTTACGGATGACAGGATGTTGCTGTCTTTACGCACAGATTCGCTGTGTCTCTGCTCGGATTCAATTTATTCCCCAAGTTACTGAGCGCTAAATGTCGGCTTCGTTGAGACGCAGCAGAATATTGTTGTTGTTGTTATTTTTCTTATTGGGACGGAAGGGGACTTTCTGATTCGCCCTTTATTGTGGCTGTTTTTTTTTTTTTTTCTTTTTTTTTTTCTTACGGAGGAGAATATATCCTTTGAATCTGACCTGGGCGTTTCACAAGAGAAACTTCGGAGGTGCAGGATGGACATACCTGTAATCTTTTTGCTCATCCACCTGACCCAGACTCAGATTAAAGGTACTTTAAAAGACTATACCTGCATGTCATGTTTTCGTATAACGTTGTTTTTTCTTCGCTCTAACTTCCTTTTGTACATTTTTTGCCCTGTATTTAAGGCAGTTTGTAAACAAATCAAGGCTTTAATCAAATCAACACTTTATTTGTAAATGTTTGTCTGGATTTCTAGTAAACCTGTTGTGGACCCTCCACACACTACCTTGAGTGATTTCAGTGGGACAGGAATCTAATTTCGTTAGTGCTTTGTCCTGCTCCCCTGCAGAGACAGCAGGTGAGAAGGTGAAATTGGCTGTCATTGTCCAGTCCTTACAAACAAATAAGATAGGGTGAGGTTAGCTTTGTATGCAATATTTGCACGCAAATGGAAAAAAAAAATCCAATAATGTGAATATGTTATGGACAAATTTCTTTATTTGGCTCTGGACTAGATCAAATGTTCAGAGGCTGTTTCTGGACACACTTCCATAGCTTGTTGTAAGTAAAGTAATTTTATGTAAAACTCATGCTGTATTCATTCCCATCACCCGTGTCTATTCACATTTCCTGCGGCGTCTCTAGCTACCTGACTCATTCTCATTCTCAGGAGGAGAAGCTGTGCAGGTGTGTAAATTTGACTTATTCCTGGATTTATAAAAACGTTTATTTCATGCTGCGTATAGGTGACCAGTTCCATTAAAAACGTCACAAAATTGCATAATAGTATAATAAATGTACCAGCAGGACCCAGTGCTCGATACTTTTTCTGTTGTGAAAATGAGGCATTATTGACACCTGAACAACAACCTGGAGAATATCTCTCTGGAAGAATATCAACACTAAAATTGTTCCATATTGTCCTATTGCACTCATCCTTTTGTCAAGAGTAAAACGGATTGCAATGCAACACAGTTTTCAATAGAGATCACCACTAACTATTCTTTTGTGATCAAAAAGCATTATTTAATCATTTTAAGCAAATTACAGATCTTGCTAATATACTTTTTTTTTTTTAATTATATTTTAAAATTGATCAAAGTGACTGTTCCAACTTTTGCCTAATATTAGACCAACCTGTTGCCTTCCCCTGTCTGTCCTGACTCTTTCTCAGCTTCCCTCTATTCCTTTTCTCCATCCTCACAACTGAATTACAAAAATACAGCAGGAAACCACATGTAAAACATGGAATTTTGATTTTAAATATTGTCGAATAACAGTCACTTACTGGACGCTGCATCTCATCTCATCTCATCTCAGACTTATCAGATACACTGAAGTTTATCACTACCAAGTTTTATAATTTCTGTTTCACTATTTAGTTAAATGTTTAATTACTACTGGTTGAATAACAAATAAAATAAAATAAGCAAGCTTCTTTATTTTTGTGTTATAACAGTTCAAGACAACAGTGAGCTCTCATTAGTATATTTACAAGCCTAATCTTCAGCCACTTTGAGAAGTTTTTTTTTTCTTCATCCCTACATCTTCATCTCTCTCCGTCTTCCGCCTTTCTTTCCTGCCTCTCCATCTTTCTCTCCCTCTCATCAAATGACAACACGATTCAAATGAAAAGTTTCGCGCCACGGCGCGTCCTCGAAGGGGCGCACAGTGTAGCGCCAACGTGTGCGTCAAGTAGAAAAGCCACAGTTTGCTCGGCTCCCGCGCTCTCAACTCAAACCTCTGAAGGCGCGACTGTAGTTCAACCTTTACTGTGAGTGTGTGGGAGAGCGGAGAGGAGCTTAATCAGTGCTGTGACTCTTTTATTGATTATGTCATTTACACATCAGAGAGGTGTTGAAATGCTGACTAGAAAGAATTTCTCCGCCGTATGCGCTTCATCCAGCGCACCCATTTGTGCGTCAGTAACTCCAGGTATGTTTTTATGAGGGAACAACATAACATGATATAAAGATATAAACAGGCCTGTCACAATAACAAAATTTGCAAGACAATAAATTGTCCCTGTAATTTTGTGATAAATGTTAATATTGTTGTTTTGAGACCTTTTTTAAGTAATATAACAGAAGTGGCACAATAATGCAATTTTGCTCCCTCAAAGACTAATTTTAATTTTGGACAGAACAGTAATATGGAAGTGGAATATATTTTAATATCAACATAAAACAATAAATGAAATAGAAATTAAGAAAAATACACACAACTGAAACCATAGATAAAATGGATCGGGTTTCCGTTAGCAAAATTTCCCTTCAAAAAACATTAATCGAATGTAAATTAGGCTCTTTTTAATTTACCATGTAATTAATTAATTGCATTTTGAAAGGTTTAAATATAAAATCCAAAAAAGGTGATTTTGCATAATACCCTCTCATCTGAAACAAATGCAAATCTGAAAAGTGAGTTGTGCATTTGTACCTTCTCATCAACTAACCAGCTTCTTGTTGAAGAAAAGCTTTTCCACTGCACGACGCTCTCATCACTACATTTGGATTTTAATTTTTGACTGGTGTGGTGTTTTCTTTTTAAAAATAAAAATATTGCACATTGCAAACTTTTTATTTCGTTTTCAATTGATCAGAACCTCTGTGTAGTTCTCAGCTTGGCCTGTGGGAAACTTTAAACTTTTTTCTTTTAAATGCTTTTAAAGAGTGATTTCTTTCCATAAAACCAGATGTGTTGAGTGCACATCTGATAGTGGTCTTGTCAACGCTCTCTCCGGCTTCACCTGTGGATTTCTGCAGCTCCTCTGAGTGTTACCCTGGGCTGTTTTTAATGCTTTCTTTGTCCTGTCTGTCAGTTTGGGTCCAAGTTTTCATAGTTTTGTATTACAGCCATGATTATACATTCTTGGATGACGCATAGCTGTGACGTGGTACATGTTAGTAAAATTAACTGAGGTTTGGAATTGCAATCAGACAAAACATGAAAAGGGTAAACATTTGTGTATATATTTTTCACATGGACTTTTTCAGCCCTTATTCACACTCCAGAAACACTGACATGCATGACCCTTTTTTAATCCCTATGTTGTGAACTTCCACATTATTGGCTCAGAAAAATATAAATTGAGTCAGAATCAAAGCAAGATATAAATTTAGACATGATTTGCGTTTAGCTGACGCTTCAGATAAGTGGAATCCTTTTCTAAAAAACCCAAGGACCCATGAGGCATAGGACTCCTCACTTTTGTCCAGTTTTTTATTATGTGTCTGAGAGAAGAGACAATTGGTTTACATTCACACAGTTCCAGTTAAGATGACAGAGGACAGACAGAGGAGAAAGAGTCAGGACCCTGCCAGGCATAACATTTATTGGAGAATATTTTTTATATTGTTTTTAAACTCTGAAAAAATATTGTTGTTATTGCTATTTTTTTTTATTAGAGATTCTTTATTATTAAAGCACTTATTTAATGGATTCCCAGTAATTTACTAATTTACTGTAGCCTTAAATTTGCATGAATGCTAATTTATTAGCCTGTTTATTGCCTTCCTGCACAATAACGCTTGATTCTCATCTCCCTTTAGTGCTCTCCCTGGAGTTTCTCGCATTGAGCTCGATTTCTGTGACATAATTTTATCTTGGCCAGTCAGTCAACAGGAGGAGAGTGACATCGAGTTTCTGCATTGTTTTTGAATTATAGGCTACCTATGATTGTAGCTTGGCAATGAGGAAGTGAACAGACATTCAGTCCATGTTGGCCACACTTCCAAATACTGAGCAAGACATTTAATTGCTGACAAAGATGCTGTTTGGCTCAGCTCTTCTCTCTTCACAGTGAGGGATGGCTGTTTGAAGCGCAAACAATTTCTGCTAAACTTCGTTGAACTGGCGCATTACATACGCATGGGCAAGCGTTAGCGGTTGCATAAAATCAGATCCAATCAATAGCCGGGGGTCCAGGCCCTCTGTATGAAGCAAAGGGTAGAGTAAATGGCTTTTTTAAATTATTTTTTATTTTTTACCGGAGATCTATGTGGAATTCAAGTTTGTCTTCCATTTAATTGGTTCATCAGTAAGTTACTAACATTGAACATTTTCTAATGTTTGATCTCCAGTCAAAGTTTGGCACCAGACCCCAAAATGCAGTACAGACACACCAGAGCGCAGATGCTTCATGTGCTGAAGGTTCTGTCTCAGAGAGGCTCCATGTCAAATTTAATCATGTCTGAACTGCACAACAAGACTTTCATAATGCCAGTAGACTTAATAATATCTATTATTGTCTTGGTGTAGGTGAAGGCTGTGTCTAGCAGGGTGAGTAATTGAAATATTTCCAATGTGTAAGTGAAACAATTTTATACAGAGAATAATACACAAATAAGAAACAGAACATGACTTTCCTGATAGAGGTGGTCTGTAACTCTCAGACACAATAATTTGTTGTGGTTTGTCAGCAGCAAGCCAAATGTTGACAGACCAACTCCTGTTTTGGAAAGGAAAATAAACAGCAGAGACAATGTAAACACAGTAAAAACAGCTAATTGTTTTCAGTTTTTTCTTAGCAGCTTAAATGAACTTATTAAAGTCAAACATTACCTTAAAAAAAAAAAAAAAAAAAAAGAACTAATCCTTTCTATCTGTCCTGTAATCCTTTTCTCATCAAACCCACTGGGGGCAAATTTATAAATCATTTAAGTTTATTCAGGAAGTGTTTATGTAATTTTGTTTCCAATTCATGCTGATCTGCTCAGCTTCATTTAACTTGTTTGCTTATGTCCTGCTGCTCTTCCATGACAGCTTCAGTGTCCTGCAGTTTTAATGTTCCTGCATATAGTCAGAGAGAAACACTTTCACTTTATGTAGAATATTTAAATAAGTAGATCTCTTCTGTCTCTATCTACCTCTTACTTTGCTGTGGATGCTCCTTATATTTACTTACTTAGTGGAAATTTCTCCACTATAAGGAATATTTTTGTCTATAATACAGTTTACTTTCCATTTTGCTAATTCTTATAATAAAAAAATAAGTCTGCCGCCTGACAAGTCTGAAGCGATAAGTCTAAAGTGTTGCCTGGCAGGAGCGGATGTACAAAGGAAGAGATTCTTCATGTGTAAAAGTCTGCTTGGACACCTAAAAAGAAAAGTACTTTCAATGACTTCCTATAAAAGTTATTTATAATTTTTATATTGCATTCTGTTTTCTGTCTGTTCGTACATGTTTTGTTTAAATTCCTATAAAATTTATAGGGTTGGGCAGAGAAGGACTGAGCAATTTCATTGGATTAGCCCAATCTCCTTCATGAAAATCTACCAATAGGTCAAATTGGTCAATAAAAATTATTTACAATACACTTTTTTGATTAAATTATGTTATGACAGCCTTTGACCGGACTATAAATGCACATTGACCCACCAAGCATTGCTGGGTATGCCAGAAGGTCAGTCCTTGTCTGTATTCAACACACTGCAGCAAACAGATAGCGAGATGCATTGAGAACTTTTCAGGTCAGAGATAATGCTCTAATTGATTTTTTTTTTTCTTTGACTGATTAAACAAAAATGTCTGCACTAAAGGGTCAGGTGTGTGAATTGTAATTTGTCAAAATAAGAGATGACCTTCCGATTTTTCTGTCACTGTTATAAAGGGGCAGTACCATATGCAGTACAATCAACTTTTTTGAGCTTTGCATCATGCTTTGTTATCTCATTAAAAACATACCTAGAGCGTTGCCTTGAAATTCTTCAATCTCCATGGCAACCATGAAGCTGTGCAAAATGCCTGGGTGGATCTAGCTCCGCCTTCAAGGCACAGCTCCTGCTCAGAGGAATTTCTTCTTCACAGAGCAGCCAATTCCCTTGGCTCCCCCGCTCCGCTCCTTCAGACTATCTAGCAGCAATTAGCGAACACCTGCTGAGCTCAATATATGAACTACTACTCAGTGCAGCGCTTGTAAAACATTGTTAGAGAAGCAATGTTGTGATGACTTCCTGAAGGCGTTAAATCAGGAAGTAAAATTTCTTTAAGTCATATGTTTAACATTTTGATAACAACAGAAGGTAACATAGATATTATAAAATGGCACTATCTGCCTATAAAAACGCATAATATTGCCCCTTTAAAAAGACGGTCAAGGATAGAAAATATGTGGTTAACGCAACCACCAATATGATCCAATATGTAAAACTCAAAAAGTATATAATCTGTAATGACTCAGAAATCTGCAAAGGTTCAAATACTATTCCATGGTTTTTCTAGCCAAAAAGCTCACCAGCAGCTTAACCATTTTCATGCTTGTACAGCTTATGTTAATCAAGAAATCTGCTTGTGTGACAGCATAAATTCATGCTCTTGACAAACAGCTTTGGTTATTATGTAAATGAGCTGATTGCATATTTTTGTGGAGAGTGTTAAAACCTTAATCACAGAACTAAAATTTTGTATAACAGCTATTTATCAGAATAAAATATGCTAATTTGAAATTCTTTGAAGATTTTCTTCATTATTCATCGGTTCCTTGAGTAATGTTTTTTCTTTATGCTATATGCATAAATATTCAGATTGCATAGATGCACACAGGTATCAGGTATTTGTATGCAGGTATATAGATTTCTTGGACAATCTGTAATGCTTTTCTCTTCAGCTAGTTTTGATTATTGTCACATTGTTGATTTCCTCCATGTCCTAACAGCTTTGGCTTTTATTGTGTTGTGCCCAGATGAATGAAACCTTTTATGATTAATTCCTCTTTGTCTGCTTAGTGTGATGCCTGCTGCTGACATTACTCATGAAAATGAGTACATTTCCCAACGTGTCCGTTTTGAATTTTAAGAGTGCCTCTTTGTTATGATAATCAAACAGATTTTCTGCACTGTTCATTTCTAGTTTTTTATCAGATCTTGAGAGGAGACTGTATTACAGCCTAGAAGATACATAGCCTATTAAATCCTCTAAGGCAGAGTGATTTTTGGCCCTTACATCAGGCAAAGTTAATTAGCGGGCACCTTATCCCACAGAATGTTGCTACATCAATAGATCATTTATTGTATCTTTTTCCTCTGAAGAAATTTGGGAGGGGATCTTTCATCTTCAGCTATTTGTACAGTGCAAACTTACACGCAAAAAGATTAAAGTAAAATTTTAAATGATGACAGATGGTCTCTGATAAGACTAAAAGAGAGGAAGAACAAGGGCAGACATGTAACTTCTCAGGAACTTTGTCTGCGATGCATCATCACATCATCATCTGCTTTGACTGGTCAAGAACAGCTTTCTGAACTGCCACAAAAATGTGCGGTGGTTTTTCTGGATGGAGTAAAATCTTTATTTGGAAGATATGGGGAATAGTCAATGCAGAGACATTTTTACCCTCAGTGCCACTAAATACAATTTGGTGAGAGAAGTTGTTATAAAGTTTTACGAACCCCCTACTGTAACTGTTATGCTTTTTAGGGATTAAATTAAATGAGCATGATTTAGAACCCAATTTTAGGTTTCAGATTAACTAAAAACTTTTATAAGAAGATGACAAACTTTCCTTTAATTCAGTGCTCATTATTTTTAGAAACTGGAGGAAAAAACAATCAGTTTGGCAGCTTATTGACAAAAAGAAAGACCTAAATAATCTAAAATGAAGAAGTAGTCTTGTAAAATTCTGTTCTGGAAATTCTGGTGAAATATAACAAGAGAGAGCACTGAAAAATTGCTTAGAAACGGCTGTTTTATTTCCGTCACACTAAAAATCACAACTGAGAGCAAATTATGAAGAACCACTGTGGAGAACCTTGAGAGCAACAGGTGGCTCCAGAATATTGCAAAGTTACTGTATTTATTTTTACCACAGCCAGAAGGCCAGCTCAGTGCCATGTCACTGCAATATGTTCAGCAAAAACTCTCCCTCTTTTGTACTTCTGCAGAGGATCAAAGTGCAAAGGAATATTTTATATGCACAAATCCTGATTCTTGTTTCAACATCACTTTAAACAAGTCTTTTTAACCATACCCCGTTCTCTGAAGGCTTTTTGAAACAGCATGTTTTGTTTGTGAATGCCTCAATCTGATCTCCTATGCAGCATTGCAAACCGTTGTTGGCAGGATTTATTTACACCTACTGGAAATATTTGAATAATAAATAACATTTAAATGTTGAGTAAGTGACTGTTTATGAATTTACTAGGAAATTGTTAATTTATGCAGGGCATTAATGACTTGACTCGAAGTGTTTACCATTGTGGACAGCAATTCAAAAGTTGTCAATTTGTCGATCTGTGAGTCTACTTTGCCAGACTTTAGATATGTCATTCCTTAGATTGCCAGGTTTTGACTGTGCAATGCAAGTGAAATAAAAAAAATAAAAAATCCGCTTGACTGGCAGTCAGCCAGAAATGCAAAGACCTTGTGAATATCTTCTGAGTGCTTTTACAGCAGGGGTTTTGAACTCCCATCTTTGAGAAGTGGTGTCCTGCAAGTTTTTTATTTCAGTCAGATGGTTGAATTACCTCCTCAACATGCAGTGAGGTTTTACATATTCTATTTAATGGCTTAATAATTTCATGCAGGTGAGATGAAGTAAAATCAAGTTATCTGGACATTATTGCTGGATATTTATTTTTGAAAATGTTTACAATTACTGTGATTTCATTCTGAAGAGTTCTTATGTTTGATTGGTACTAGATTAAAAGAATTTCAATATTTTTAATTGTATGTTGAATTATGGAAATATATAGGAAAGGCAATGGAGCTAACATGTGAAATGAGAATTTTACAATAGGCAGTGCCTATGAATTTAACTCAGATGACATATCTTTAATAGTCAGAAGTATATAAATCTCTTTTCAATTTCATAGCATACATTAAATCCAAAAGGGGAATTTTCATACCACTAACATAATAATATTAATAATGCATTTTATTTGTCAGTGCCTTTCAAAACACCAAAGGACACTTTACAACACTGAAACATTAAACAACATCCAGAAAACATTACTCAATAAAAAATGGCTATAAAATCACAAAGCCACAAAACGGCTAAAAAAATCATAGTGAGGAGGTTATCTTGAACTGATGAAAACTCCAACTTGATTTTCCTTCACTAGTGAAGACTGGTGCATACATGCTAATGCATTTGAGTGCATTTCTTATTGCTTACATGTGCAAAACTGTCCCCACTTTTTCCATGTCTTCCTGGAGTTCTCTGCTGTTGCTCTGGGACAACTCGTAACTTTTAATTACTCTTTTGACTCTTCAGTCAGAAATCTCATCAGTGGATTCTGGAATTGACTGCTTTATGACTTCCAGAGTTAAGCTCCAACAGCACTTGCTGAACTATTGTTAGAATTGTAAATAAATATCCCATATAAATACCCCTTATATTTTTAAGGACTGTGAGTTGATCAGTTCTTGCATTGTTGCTACAGAAGGAAGTAAACAGGATCTGAACTTTGCACTCTGCACTACTGCAGCCCGTAGGGGCAACACACCTGTAACTCAAGATAACGGATAAGCTATGTAACTAGGGACCACCCTAAGAAAATAAAAAGAGAGAGTGAGGAAGAGCGTGCTTCAGAACGGGTAGGAAATTGTAACTGAAGCAAGTTCCTGTCCTTTCTCCTTGCAAGAAATCCTAAAAAAAAAACTCACTTGTCTCTTTCTTCTTTTCTTCTGTGTGAGAATGTTTAGGTAAATGAACCTGACTGCTATTCATGAAATTAGAAAGACACCTATAACAATTTCCATCAGTATGTGTTTGTAACACTTTGGTAATGAGAAGCATTTTAATAGGCCATCTGTTAAAATTAAACCAGCTGATATGGATTTGGACATGGCAGCAGGGATGCTTTCCCAGTGGTTGGTTTTTGGACTTTCTGTCCCTTGATGTTTGTTTTCTGTGTGTGTGTGTCTTTCAGAATTTTTTTTTACCTATGACTTCATTTGTGAACTAATTTACTTAGATTTCTTTGTATGTGTGGATTACGTGTTGCCACATCTGGTATGGGTTTTATGTCAATGGCCCCATTAGAAATATTTAAGCTTAGAAAAATGTTGATCTGTTCAAGACTTTGCTATAATAACACTGACAAATGACTTTGGAACAAAGCAGGCAAGGAAAAGGGTAAGTAATTGGGAACAACTTCTACTCAGGGGAGGCTGAGAAGACCGTTCAACAATTTCAGTCAGACATTTAAGCAGGGACTCATCCAAAACTTGCAGGTCATGGGCCCCTAGGGACCAGAATACCTTAGAGGCTTCAGGTAGAAGTAATCACTCATTGAGCCCTAGTTCCAATTCAGTGAGACTCTACAAACCCAAAGAGAGATAGTGGAAGTAAAATAACCTATAAAAATTAAGAAGGCAGCTAATAATGACAGGGGGTTGCTATGTACACAACTAAAACATCCCTTCCCTCCACATTTCTTCTAGCTGCTGCAGCCTGAATGCTGAATGTTGAGTTTGGACAGGAATCTTTTGTAAGAAAGTCATGTGCTTGGATGAGTTCAGTTGGACTGGACAGACATCTAAATATTTTCATGACACTTTTATCAGAAGCTGTGATTTGCCTGGTTTTGAATTGAAGGTCTGACATCTAGCTCAATTTAGGTCCAGGAAAGTTTTATTCTTTTATATTGGCAGAGTTACTAGAACTCCTGTTGGCAAATTATTGGACTTTATTTCAACCTGCAATGTGTCATTTCAGCAAAAACACCGTTTTATCGGAGAACAGGGGTTGTCAATCTTTACTATCTAAAAAGCTATTTTTACCCTCAATCCACCACCAATATACCAACTTAGAGCCACAAAACAATTTCTGTGTTACTGATAAATTTCTCCTAAATATTGTTTTATGTAAATTTGAAAAAATAATAAATAAATAAATAATCAATTTGTAGGTTTTAAAATTAAACTAAAAACTTTTTGAAAATGAAGAGACAGATTGTCTTTCATGAGATTATGCTATTTGTGAAAATCAAAGAGGACATTTCCCAAACTGACAACAAAAAATAGATCTCAAACTCATTACTGGTAATTTCTTCTCGTTCTACTGTGGAAATTCAATATAATGATTCCATGAAATTAAAAAAGACAGCTAAAACCTGCATTTATAATTATATAGTTTTTAAAAATTAACAATTTATTCCCTGTATTCGGAATAACAGTTAGCCATGAATGGCTAAATTCATGGCTAACTGGTTATTTGAGAATATGTAAAGTCAATACAGTAATAATACTCTAAACAGTTTATCTTTATTTTATTTTTTCCCCTTTATTTATAGACATATACAATAAATCTTAAAAAAGTACCATAATGCATACATTATGTATTCACAACAGATCCAGAAAAATAAACAGAACTAAACAAGGAAACGAGGAAAAAACAAGATGAATCTAGACTTTAGCAGGGCATCTTGTCTTTACAACATAAATTAAAAAATATATATTTTAGTAAAATATTGTCCCATCGACGCACCATGTTGTTTACGCTGCAATGCATTGTGGGTAAATGCAGTATGCTTGATCCCATTGCGCTAACTCAGTCGGGTCAAAAGAACAATGAGTAGCATCATTTTAGCCTTTTCAATTTGAACTGGGGTGCGTTGGTATTGATGTAGTTTTGAAATGGTGTTATAAATGATGCCCCTAAAATATTTTAAATGAAGAATTTGTTCCCTCCTTCTCCACAAACAACTGAATGCAAATGATTTGAAGTGGCTACAGTTGGTTAACAGAAGTGAAACCAAAAAGACTGAATTGTAATTTTGGACAATTCAATTAATTTGAAAATAATTAGCACTTTCCTAATAAAAGACTTTGTCTAAAATTTCCCAGTAAATGAGTAGGTGGTTCCTCATTGTTAGTGCCTTGATTTGGTAAACTAATACCCTTCTAATTTGTTTACATCCTGGTTTAACTATCAGAAATCCGGATTGCGTCCTGAAAAAGTTTCTTGTTTTGGAAATGATACCTTAAAATAAGATACCTGCCTTTTACCTGCCTATAAACTTTAAAATTTGTTTGTTGCCATGTCTGCTCTTGCTTTTTTTTTTTTTTTTATTCTACGCCTCTTGTTGGTGTGATATTAAATTTAGAACAAACAATAGTTTTACAAGGGAGACAGTAAAAGTGCATTATTGTTGTTTTTATTAGGACTGAAAGTATATTTTTTATACCCCTTTCTCTCAATAAAGCGATTTTCTACTCACTTCATTGTATATCTTACCAGTGTGTTTCATATGCAATATAGCTTTACTCATTTAACTAAGCGCAGATGTCACATTTATATACAAATGGTCTTCATAAAAATAAAAATTGTTTGGAAGATTATCATTTAAAGAATTTATGCGTGTCCTTGATATTTTAAATCATTAAGTTGTAGATTTACTTTCCACTCAAACATACCCATGATTTGATGTTCTCACCAGGCTGAAAGAGAATAAAGAAAATCAAGCAGGAGGCGGCTGTTATTATAAAAGCATTTCCAAAAATCCAGTGTGAATTCCTTATACCGTTCCAAGCAGCAGACCCAGACACTTTCATATCACAGTGTTTAACAACTCAGAGAGTCTGATTTTTCCTTTGGGTGCTAGTGAAGGCCAGAAACTGTAGTAATACATGATTGATGCTCACCTACAAACTCTACCTAAATTTGGCAGGAGGGCTGTTTTCTTTGTTCCATCACCACGGTGACAGAACCACTGGATTTGATTTGCTGAAAGCTCAGGTTGGCTCCTGCCCTGCTGCACCCTAAAAGAAGCACAAAGCAGACTTACAAAATTGATAAATTGGGCAGGGTTATTTATGCCAGTTCAGATATGACACGATGCCAAAGGCTTTCTTTGTTTTTTTTTTGTCACCTTTCCAAGTTTGTTGTAAATATTAAGATATCTAAGAAATCTAAGAAAAGCTTTCAAAATGTTTCTTTTACGACTTCTTGCTTTGAATGGTAACAGAAAGTTTGAAAATAATATATTGGTAAATAAGTTAACATGTTTTTATTACATGTCAAAGGCTTGTTCGGTTGGTGTTTGAATCATGGCTTGTTTCCTCCAAATTGCCACCAGAAATATGAGCAGAAATATATTTACTAAGTGGATGCATGCAAAGAGTCACCACTGTTCACACTTTTGAGATTTTAATACCTCAATTATGCTGTTTACATGAGTTGTGTACCAGGTCCCCCATTCAAATTCTCATTTATACATGTTGTGGTTTAGCTTGATAAATAATTCATCTGCACATGGCATCCATCAACACTAATTACACTGTGTGCCACATCCAAAATATTCATTAGAGCCAAATCCTTCAAACTTGGAGCCAAAATCTTATTCAGATGTTTCCATTGATTTATTACAGAGAAAGTAGTGCCCTGTTATAATATAATCCTCTGTTCTTCGAGTTTTTGGATTGAAAACTTGAAGTCAGAGCCAAAAAGCTCTGGTTCAGTTTGTGTCGGATGTGTTAATTTAAAGCGGTACTGGACAGCAACAATAAAAATGTTCCGTTACATTCATTTTTGTTGTGCCAAACCTAAACACAAATCACTTTGCGGCATTTTTAAATAGGAGGAATTAAGTCCAATTTAGATCCACTTATCTTAAATTTAATCCAATTGTTATGTACATAAGTTATACTCTCATTTAGCCCACTAATAAGAATTCAATTTAATTAAAACGCAGTTCAAACGACATGTTTAAATTGCAGTCTTTTAAAATTCCCTCTCTCCCTGTCTCTCTCAATATTCATTCATCATCATCAATGATGATGATGAATGAATATTGAATGTTATTTTAATAAAATAAAGCTTCATTAGTGGTTAGTAGCACTGCCAAAGTGGATCAGGGGCAGTAATTATTATTATTCTTTTTTGTGGTGAATTATCCTTTTTTTCCCCCCAGATGCAAATTAAATGCAAGTTACCGCTGAGCAAGGAGAAAGAAGAAGGGAAAAACTACTTTGTCTTATGCAAAACAATCATAAAATGCCATCAGGGGAGCCCAGAAAAGTTCACAGATGAGTTGTCTGGGACACTTCAGCCTCATTAAGAGGAGCCAATGATGCACTAGTGTGCACTACAGAGTTGGAATGGACCAGTGCTCAGCTGCTCATCCTGTCTTGACTCTAATTTGGACAACACAACGAAATGAAAATGCAGACACAAATAAATAAAAAAGCAACTTAACTAATACAAAGAGCAAACATGTTTCATTTTGTTTGTTTAGTGTAGCAAAAAGTGGCCTCAAGCTAATCTCCCTTTATGGCCACGGCCACTGAGGGAGATCTAAAAAAAATAAATAACCGTAAAGGTCTGCTTCTTTAAGTGTGAGGAGAAATACACTAAATAGGAAATGATGCAAGAATGAAGAGAAATGAAAACTATATTGTTTTAGGCTCATTTATTTGATCCAGGAATATCAAAGGTCACCTACAGTATATATTACAGGTTGCATGGTAAAGGTGTTTTTATACACATTTAAACCCTCAGGTCATCAGGTTGTAAAACTAGATGGCAAAAATAGCATAACTTTTCAAATAAAACCTTCATCTTTAATGCCAACTGTGAAACTTTAAGATTACTGATTTTAGTTTTGCTTACAACAAATAGAAAGTCAAATTTTGTTTTTTAAATAAGCTTCAGTCGGATTAGTTAGTGTTTGATTTATACAAGATGTAACCAACCTAAAAAGTGAAGCATCTAGTTAATTTTTTTTTTTAAAAAGGGGGTGCTTTGTATTTTCCTGGCACATACTGCCATTTTATATCACACTCAAGTAATTATTACAATCACTAGCACTAGATACCTTCAGTAGTTACAAAAGGGCGGTATATCTTAAACAACTTAAAATAAATTTTAGTTCGTATAATAGCTCCACTGCCCCCTAGAAACTGGACTCTTTAAGACCTATTGACCCTTTCTGACACGCCCCTTTCAGCACATCATTATAACATTTCAGCAACAAGGGAGATAAAAGTGCTTTGTGTCGTGAAAACATAATGTTCAACATTACCGATTTTAGTCGTGCATTGTATCAAAAAATATCAGTTTTATAGATCGAAGGCATTCACTGATGCCATTTACAATTGTTTTTTGGAGCACTGCATTTCAAATAAAAAGCTCAATAGAAGCACAGTTCCACCAGATATTTCCTGATTGGTGCTGGAACTGTGTAGGAAAGGTGTAGGGGAGGAGTGCTCTGTGGGAGTGATGGAAATTTTGGCTCCTTTCAGAGAGTCGGCTCTTGTGGCTTAGCTCCCAAAAAATCAGTCACACATTTACACGACACCGGTGACCGGAGTCTCTCACACTGACACTTTTTGAAACTATGTCTCAGAGTGAAACTTTTTTGTAATATGCCAGTGTTGATTTGAAATGCCTGCACAGAATGCACAGATGCAGGGTTTATTTTACGCATATGAGGGTGGATGACAACAAAAACAACGATGGACGGCGTTGTGACTCGTTGTGCTACTTAACCTGTTTAGATTAACGCAATCCCTGATGGGGAGTAGATGTCACATGACACAGGTTACTGTTTACAAGGTGGAAGCTAAGGCTTGGCATGACAACTACAGCTGGCTGGAGGTGTCTTAGTGGTGCTGTCTAATTATAGACATTTTCCCCAATTGGCATCCAAAAATACCAGCAGTTTCCAGACAGCGGTCTCCTGTAAAGGTAGCCTTAAGCTCCTAGGAGAAGTTTGTAAGAGTCTAAGCATCCCAAATGGTTGCCTCAGGAGATTAAAGGATTCCTCAGACATGCAAGAATGAGTCAAATCAACGTTTTGATTTTGTTTTTGATGAGGGAATTACATAACATGATGTAAAACTTCAAAATGTTGATTTTGCATAATACCACCCCTTTATTATTACACACACACCATGCTGTCAAAAGTATTTGGTTGTCCGGCTTCATGTGAGCTTGTAGGACAGCCCATTCCAACTACATGGAATAGTAATAACAACTTCACAGAATTGTTTAAGTCTTTACTCAAAGTTTGTGTTTATGGGACCACATTTCCATGAGTCTAGCCTTCTTGCCTGACTCATAGTCTCTGCTCCATTTTAAGGTTAAATGGGAACATTTAACCTTAAAATAGCCAACAGAGTGATGTCATTACTCTGTTGGCTATTTAAGATCTTACTCATCATACTTGCTCATCCATGTCACTGCTATTTCCTTGTGTATTCGTGTGCACTTGTTTTAGAATGGTTTTTTCAAATCCCACAGCTATCGACTATTCTTGAGTTCATCTGAAGGCCAAAATGATTTTGACAGTTTGTATCTGTTGACTCTGCAGAAAGGTGGGGACCTCTGCAGACCATGACAGCCAAACTTTGCTCTGTGATTTTTACCTGGCTCAGCACCCAATCAATTCCACTTTCTCCTAGCTATGCACAGAGAAACATTTCGTAGCAGAATGTTTTACAGCGGAACTTTTTGCACAGGTGACGTACCATTCGACACAGTGGAATTCGCTGAACTCCTGAGAGTTATCTTTTCTTCTTTTGCATGCCTTAGTGCTGGATTATTTCAATCTCTCCATGAAAGTGATTGGAAAACCTGAAATCAATGTTATGGTTGAGCAAATACTTTTAAAAAGGGAGACAAAATTAGATAGCAAAATGCACACATCGCACAAGATGAGGATATATGCTGCAGCTAATTGCTACCTCATTAGATTTTTGAAGCGCAAAAGAAAATCAATAAAAAATAATTAAAGCAAATCTTAAAGTTTGAAAATAGGGTGGTTGCCAATGAAAAACAAAATATAGCCTTTGGGAGAGCTTGAGGTGCAGTTTTAAGCACAAAGCTATTTATTTCACACATTAATGACAAATTTAAGGTTTCAAGAACATAAAAAACTGTCATTTGCAGATGTTGTAAATATTTGTGCTTTCAGTGAGAATCCGCAACAACAATAAATACAGGCCTGGGTCAAAATAGTTAAGTTGCTCTTTGATAAATTTTCCTGCTTTTATGTCTTGCAGCCCTGGTGGCAAGCACTTCGGAGAAAGAGGCGAGATGCCCCCTTGGCCAGTTTCCATGTGGCAACATGAGTCAATGCCTCCCTCAAGCTTTGCAGTGTAACGGACACAAAGACTGTCCCAATGGAGCAGATGAATGGCGGTGTGGTAAGTACGATGCTCAGCTACATGGAGGGAGGGGTAGAGGTAGCCGATATTAAAAAAAACTAATTAAGAATCTTCTGCAGCTCTGATTCACATTTTCGTGACATTGCTCACTGCCTGACCAGAATCACTGATTCTTAAAAGGTTGTAGCCAGTGTGATAATTTCTATCAATGGGCACATCTGATTTCCTTGGGTTTTTGGAGCCTAGGTGCCCTCTGCATATGTATGAACATATTGAATTTATCACTTCTTGAGTGACTGCTGGCAGGGGGTGTTAACATAACAGCAGCCAGCAGAATGTGATTGATTGGTAGATCTTTCCCCATTGGATGGCATAAGTCTTTATAAATACAGGCCTGGGTAAAACCCTCCCTAATAATGAATATATTAATTTATGATGAATATCTAATAACACTGTATTTTTAAAAAAAAATTGACTCCGGAGACTAGTTTCATGAAATAAATCGTCAAACTGTGATAGGTTGTATGAATGCAGATTTGTCTCAGTAGCACCTCCAGCTTCTTCCCTTCTCTGTCAAAACTGAAGAAAAGACACTGAATCAGTGTTGGCATATCTGTCTCTCGGGTTAAAAATAATGTATTTTTTAAATAAAAAACAAAAAAATAAGGGTGGTTGTGGGGTTACTTTGATGCCAACGCTAGAGGAAGCCACATAGAGTATCTGCAACATAATATTTTCAGACATAATACATTTTGTTAATTTCTTTGATACTAGTTGTAAAGCTGGGTGGCACTGTGATGCAGCTGCTAGCAGTGTTTCCTTACAGCAAGTTGGTCCAGGATATGAATCCCACTTGGTGGGAGGAGGGCCTTCTAAATAAAGCTTGCATGTTCTCCCAGTGAGTGTGTGGGTTCTCTCTTGGTACTCTAGTTTGCTCCCACTGTTTAAAAAGACAAAAAGAAAGAAAAATAATATAGATATATATTTGCATGTCCTGCAAATTGTTTGTCCAATGAGAGCTGATATCTTGCTCAGTTTCTTCTCATTGATTAGTCTCTGGAAGACTTTCTCCTTTAAAGATTTGCTCACAAATCTTTAAAATATGAACAGCCAAAATGACTTCAGTTTGTTTTATTTTGTACACCATAGTGCTATGTTTGTGGGGGCAAAAAAAACCAGACAAGGCATAATGATGAACATGTTTTGCTCCTTTGCAAGCTGCAAAATTATTCAAACACCTTCCAGTGAACAAAGAAACCTTCCATAATGTCAATTCACAATGGTAAAGCCAAAATTAAAATGTTGTAGAGATACTCTACAACATTTTAAGTGCAGAAACTACACACTTTCTGCTTCCAAAAAATGTAAAAAGACAGTATAATGTTATTTTCCAGATAGTGTGATTTTATAGAAGAATCAAATGACTGTTATATTTAGTTGTTATAAAAAGGCTGTATATATCAAACATGACTGAAAAGAAATGTGACTTCGCAATTTAGTGCCTTGAAATTGGGACTCTGTCTTTTTAAGAAGCAGCTCTTTCTGGCGCTCTGCCTTCAGCATGGCATCACAACATTCCTCTTTTAACTCAGCATTTTACTAAGAATTAGCTCATATAATGAGCTCAGCATATGTGCAGTTCCACCAGGTGTTTGCTAATAGCTGATGCTGTTAGTCTAAAGGAGCTTTGTGTGGGAGTCCCAGGGGACGGGTGCTCTGTGAGGCAGAAGGTCGGCTTGGAAACTGCAACTACGGGTAGGAGCTTTGTGGAAAAGGAAGCTCCTGGTGCGACCAAGCGTTTCTGCAAACAGAATGGTTGCTATAGGAGACTAAAGTATTTCTCAAACATTCATTAAAGAATCAAAGCAACACTTCAGGTATGTTTTTGATGAGGGGTTTAACAGTATAACATGACGGAAAGCTAACAAAAAGTCATTTCTACATAATACTGCCTCTTTACGGAGAGAAGCAGGCAGGTGCTGCTCATTAAAGATCATCATAAACTGATCACCCTCAACATGATTGGCTCTGTTAAGAAGAGACAGTTTCAGCAGTGGCCCAGTTAAAGTCTGCAGTCTGGAACTCCACCTGAAATGCCGCGGAGAGACTTTAGTAGAGCTGTGTAAATGTCAGTGAACTAATCAGTGATCCAAATTGAGTCCATAGCCTGATTTAGTGAGACAGAAAATGTTCCTGAGAGTTATTGTTGTGGAAGATGGATTTATGATAATCTATAAGCGTTGGATCACATGCTGTGCTCAGTTTGTTCACACAGTCCTTTTCCATACCGAGTTCATATTTGAGCAATAAATAATAGTGTGGAATCTGTTGTGTGTTTTTGTACATTAGGATTAGACTTAGATACAATTTAAATTGTTTTAAAATGTACTTATTCTGAATCAGAGTTTGTTGTTTAGTTTTTAAGGTGTAACCTTCCCTTCATTAACAGAATTATAATTAGACTTTTCTTGTTCATAAGGCTGCAGTCAGTGAGTGCAAATATTTAAATGGGCCAAAATTAAATATGTAACATCTTCATTTTGACTGTACAATGCCACTTGTTAAACTTCTCAATTTGTAGAGGTCAATTGACCTCAATCATGCAGCTTATCCTTGCATCGCCAGCCTCCATCCTCCAGCGTTTTAACTCCAAATAGTCGATTAGTTTCAGTATAAGAATGAATGTAAAATTAAGCAATGACCTGTTGAGACTATTCCCAATTTAACCTTGAGCCCAGTTGGAAATTGTCGTCCTGCTTAACTAGTGTATGCTGCCAAGCTTTCATCAATGACAGGCAGCTGCCACCTTGGTGCCCTGCAGAGGAAATGACCAGAACCTAACCTTCAATCAAATCTAAATTTATATTATTTACATAGCCTTCCTGCTTTATGTGAAGTGTATTCTTCATTAATTGCTAGTTTAGCAATGTTATTGCTGGAATGTTAGCTGGAGGTTGTAACATTTCAAGGAGACTAATGGCCTTCGAAAATAAACCCAGCAATGTCTGTGGGTAGCCAAACCGAACAGTTTATTTTGACAATCAATGAAAGAGAATGTTGTTTTAGTTTCAAAAACTTTCTCACAGATTTAGTTCCAAGCTGCTAAAATACATTTTAAACCTCCATTCTAGTATAAATGGTGGATATTCTCCAGATCATGGGTATTTTAGATATAGTGGGCTTGACAAGGTGTCCCTTTAATGAGAAACTGTTCTGAAAATAGTTATAGCTACTCTGGTTGCCATACCTATGCCAGGCACATAGGTATGGTTTCTGCTAGAAGGTCCTGTTTCATAACAGCCTTGGGAACAGGCTACAAATAAATCTGTCAAAGCACAAAGTCAAATTCATTTACAGCCCCATTTATGATATTTACTCTCATAACATTATGCCATTAGTGTTCTTTGAGCGGCGGGTCCATAAACATAGGAAAAATCTGAGTTTGAGGCATCAAACCCAGCCAAACTGGCCCCCTCCAGTTACAGATTAAAAGTTTGCTCTTTGGAAAGTTGCTAAGCCCGTCACTGACAACATCAAAGCAACCGTAGTCACTTAGTGCTAGGCCTGGGATGCTGTTATTTATAAAGCATGCCACCAGAGTCATTTGGGCCAGAGTATTTTAATGTCAGCAATGACGGCCATTGTTTTACTCTGCAGATCCAATTATAACAAAACACTTCACGGCTCGTGCTATGGTAACTTTATCAACCGGGTAAAGATAACTGTCACATGATTTTACTCAAATTTGCTTTCATTTATACTCTTTGATCTGTTCAAATCTTTGTGCTGAGTTTTTAAATCTGGTTACATCTGGTTTCATAAAATAAAGTGAGACTCAAGATGATTTCAATTGGCTATAGTTTGAGTATAATGAAATATAATGAATTTGCAATTGGAGAATAGTACTTTAGAGTGTAACTCCTGTTTTAAAAAGTTGAAAAGTTTTTATCTTTGAAAGAGGGAGGAAAAACATTCACTTTGTGCACTTATGGCTAACTAAGTAACTGAGTTAGAGAAGAGGCGGTTGGTCATTAGGACAGAAGCACAAGTAGTCAAGATTTAAAAAGGATTAAAAAAGGAAACACAGTCTGTTCCAAAAACAAACTGTCCCTGCTCATGGCTAGACACAGAAATATTCCACTTTGACATTATCCTCAAGCCCCGACTCTTTAATCTATTACACAATGAGTCCACAGTCTCTGTTTTTGTAGTATTTACATTTTTAACATGGATTTCATTTTAAACCTGTCAGAGGAGCATTTAAAAGGACAAATATGAGGTTATATTTGTCCTTTCTACAAAGGAAAAGACACATTCCTTTGTGGAAAGGTTCTATATGTACGTGGTCATTGTAGTTTTTTAATGTTGCAACTATGACATTGGATAAAAGATGACAAAGAGGGACATTTTAGGAAAGCTATGAAGTTTAATCTGGATGGAAGTTCAGTCACATTGAGGTAAATAGAATTTAAAAAGTTCAGGGGGCAAAATTGACATTGTAAAGCTTGTTTCATTGGAGATTCAAAGATTTCTCAAACACGTATGAAACAATCAAAGCAACACTCAGGGTATCGATGTTACATAATACCTCCATTTACTAAGAGCAACCTAAATTTTTGTGTATCTTTGTGATCGAACTGGCAACGGTATGTGATACGTGTCAGATGACAGATGACACAGTAATGGAGAGCTTAAAAGTTAATAACAGTGAGGCTACCAGCCAGAAGGAGGAAATTATGCGTAAGGGAAAATATCAGGGCCTAAATGCTTCCAAACCAAATAGGATTTCAAAAAAGAAGTGAACAATGATTTTTAAACATTGCGTCAGAATCTCAATCACGTTTAAATCTGGACTTCAACATGTGAAAATCCTTTGTTCCAAATCCTCTAACAGCGTCTCTGGCTGTCTGTGTGGGAACACTTTCCTCAACACTGAATCTCTGTCCTGGGCTCAAGCCTTTTACAGCTTGTAACATTTTATTTTTTATCAGGATTGCCCTGGGTTTAGTTCCTTTCTCCCATCAATCCTGACCAGTTCGAGGACCTTCTAAGGGAAAGCATACCACAAGACTGATGCTGCGAAGAACATGTTACATCATGGCAATAGCATCTTTAATGCCTTGTGCAGTTTTACACATATTGGGATTTGCATGTAACTCAAAAGTTTTACTTGAATCTCATTTGACCAGCACACTTTCTTCTACATGTTTCTCCGCATGCCTTGTGGCAGACTACAAATTACTTTTATCTTTACATTGCAATATTCTGTAAAGACCTAATGCTTTGGATCTCTGCAGCTCCTCCAGAGTTATTAGGGAAATCTTGGATGCTCCTTTGATTAATGCCTAAGTTTAGACAGGTTTCCATGTCTTGGGAGGTTTGCAGTTACGCCACACTGCTTTCAACTTTGGATGATGGATTGAACAATGCTCCGTTTGTCTGTCTGTACCAATTTAACCTCACTGGAGAATTGACGCTAACATTTATCATTAAACTGGACATGTTACCCATCCATATCTGGGCTTCATATAGACACAGGACAAACTACAGTGCAAACACATGCTAATAGCTTAGAAATTAAAATAAACCAATCTACCCAAGTTAGGGTGACCAAATGCCCTCCCTTTCCCGGACATATTTCACTTTTCATGTTCTGTCTGGGATATCCAGGGAGATTCATTCATTGATGGAAATGTCTGGATTTTTGTAGCTTTTCAGGGGCTTCAGTTGCTAAATTAACTTGTGCGACGCATGAAATACAGCAGCTTTCCTTTTATTTGTAGTTAGATGTTATCTGTTCATCGACAAAACAGACACTGCCAGCGCTGCAGCTGATGTTTATACAGCCTAACGACGGGGAAGTGCATGGCATCCCAAAGATCTCGTGGGTCACATGGACACAAAATTATTTAAAAGGCTGTGGAAAGGGAGAGTTCATCTATTAAACTGACCGAGGAAGATGTTTTTTAAAATATTTTTTCTGAGACTGCTGCTCTCTATCTTGGTTGAATTCACCATAATCCTGAGCTGCATCATTATCACTATCACCATCATGTAACCAAACAAATACCACATGGCCATTCCCCTTCCCTCCTAAAACACATACTGAAACATTAAAAACATAGAAATAAACATCTGTTCTTCAGATTTGATTTGAGTCAAAGATTGAAAAAAAAATTAAGTGTGATAAAGTATTTTCTTTGACTGTGTATAAAGACTTTTTTTTTATTTGGAAACATAAAAGTAATTTTTCTGTGTTATGAGATCAGACTGGAATCTTTAGATAAGTGTAAGCCCTGCTAGCCAATAGATAACAGATAACGGCTTGAGTCAAAGCTTTCTGTGCAAACTAATTCCAGCACCACAAACTTATTTTTCCATTAAACCCACTTTACTTATCAGTCTGGTCCCAACCTTCCCTAACAATTCGTTGCTGCTCTGGAAAAATATCAGAAACTTGCATTTCACTTCACAGATGGCACATATTTCTAGTATTTAAATATGGATATTAATATCTGTCACTTTCTCTAATTTACAAATAATTTTCTATTCTTATTAACTAAATACTACTAAGATACTTAAAACACCTTTAAACTGCTGTTACTTCAAGCATTTATTGTTGGTTTTCAGTAAATTAGTTTTCATCTTTTAGTTCAATAGTGTGTGCAATGAAAAGAAATTGTTTACTTCACCCAGGGGTGTTTCTCTTTTCATATTATCAATAACAAGATGGGACTTATTTGTCTGCCTGTGGTTCCATATAATCAGAGAGCCGTCTTGTGCTGCATTACTTCTCGTCAAATGGCCTGTACTTTTTTATACTGTGTCCCACTGTCAAATAACAAGGATTATCAACACATTCAACACTACACTGCCATAATTTGCCTGTTCTTTGCTATTTATATCAAAGTTTGAAAAGCCAAACACCATCTTTATCCGGTTTAAATATCATTTTGTTTTACCACATGCGTGAGAGTCCAGCTCAACCCTCCTTATGGTGAAAACCCCCACAAAAAAGCTTCCAGTACTTTTGTGAAGTATGAGTATTTTAAAACGTCTGGGATTTAGCAAAAAGCAATTACAGTAGGCTATTATATTTGGAGATGTCTTATATTACACTATGGTGCAGTGGCATTGAGCTGTTCATGCAGAGAAAACTTGCTGCTTGATCCATGATGCAAAGTAGAATGGGCAAAGATTTCAGTTTCCTCATATGAAGATGGATGAAACATGCAATGAATGACTTTCAACTATAATTACAATTGAAGCCCATTCAACAAAGTATTATCTCGGGGGCTGAACACAAATGCAAACCCGACTGTTCACATTTTTTATGTGCAAAAGGAGATCTGGGCTTATTCTCCATCTGCTTCACATTTATGTTCTAGTCTGCATTGGTCTATCGCATAAAATCCCAATAAAATCCATTCAAGCTTGAGGCTGTAAAGTGACAAACCATGAAAAACTTAAAAGGGTATGCAGACTTTTGCAGAATATTTTTAAGTTTTGGTGTGTTTTCAATTGACCTTTTTCTGTTATTGAGCAAATAAAATTGAAAGTGTCTTTCACGTTATAGGCTTAAATCCCAAGCTAAATTTAATTTCCTATGCATGTGGTGTTCTTGGATTTCCTGAAAACATCTTGTGTGCACCACAGGGTTTCCTTTTTTCTTTCATTTTTGTTTGATAAAAACTTTTTTGAAATCTTTTCCTCAATACTTTCTATATAGTTTTACTGGCTTCAATGAAGGACTAAAAATATTGTTGCCTGAGATTTACATTTTCCAGATCTAGACATTCAGTCAGATAGCAGTTGATTGTTTTAATGTATCAGTAAATACATTTTATTTATATAGCACCTGTCGTGGAAAGAAAAAACTATTTCCAAGCACTGTTCAGGTAAAATCACTCAATCAGGTTTATTCATGAATTGTGCAGAACTCAGAGCTCAAAAGACAATCAATAATGAAGCCAGTCTGGATGCAAAGCTCGTAAAGCTTGCAAAGCTCTGCCAGGCAGAGACAACATGTAAGTTTTATACAATGATAAGGAAAGAAAAACAAGGGGCAAGACGGTTCTGATGCAGCTGTGGAAAACAACCTTCCAACAAGTAACCCAAATAGTTCTTTTGGTGAGAGTTCACAAACATTTCATATGACATGACTAGCAGATGTGACCTTATTGGAATTTTTACCATGACACACCTTTCACTGGTCAGAAAAACATAAAGGCTTTACAACAAAAACAAACATTAAAAACACAGACGAAAAGCATTAAAGGACTAATAAAAGCTGAATACATATAATCTATTCTGAGTAAATGAGTCTTCAACTTTCTCTTTAAAGAATCAACAAGACTGCACACAGATAGAGGCAAAGCACCTGGGGGGCACTGCTGTGAAAGATTTATCTCTTCTGCTCTTAAAAGTTTTCAAGGAACCAATAAAAGCCTTTGACTGGAGGATTTCAGACTGCAAAAAGAGCTGTAGGGCTCTGGAAGGTCAGAGATTAAGGCTGAGGCTTGGCCACACAGGACTCTAAAATGAAATACAAAAATAGGAATTTCAAAATGTACCAGCAGCCAATGTAAAGAGATTGAAATGGGAAAAGTATACGCTTCCTTTTGCAGCTGTCTGGAGATAATTGAGATCTCTCTTGTTCAAAATGATTAAAAAAAGACTGTCAGTCTGGCATGCAAGTCACATCAGGTGCATTAGTCAAAAAAATTGGAACATGAAGAAAAAAACAACCATATAAGTCGTATTTATTTAAAAATGTTAATGTGGTGGCTTGTTTTTCAACAAACTGACAAAAATCCAGGGTGGTAGAAAGGCGGATAGCAGTGACACGTCTGTAAAGATATTTTTATTAATTTTCTTTGCAACTCCCAGTGTGACTTGTAGTCCAGAAAATATGGTAGAGCAAATGAAAGCACAAACAACCATCTCTAATTCTGCTTTTGAGAGCAGCCTTGAAGACATAATGGCTGTAACAGAGGATTTCAAATAGAACGGCGTAAAAGGTGGGGAAGCATAACCCGAGATAATGAAAGAAAAGTAATCATGAAAAATTTCCTGAACTTTGAATATGGCAATCTAAACTCACTAAACTCAAATCAGAATCTAACTCACACTTTAGTTTATGTCCTGCAGAGGACGTTTGAAACTCTGCCCAAGAAAGACACCAGTCACAAATCCAATTGAAACCAGTTTCACAGTACTATAAAAAAAAAGGGTTATACTGGCAAAAATAAAAACTTTGTGTCTAATTTAATGTTTGGAGCGCTCTCTTGTGCCTTGCTGTAACACATCTAATCTATCCTCCTTGCTGAGAAAGTTGATGCACCAAGCTTTTCCATTACACCTGTTTGTCTGATTGAAACAGCACATAAAAAGTACTGCAGTGTCACAGATTTTTATTGTGTACAATGACAATAATTGCTTAAAAAAATGTCAACAAAGGAAAGTTACCCTGGTTCTGTCAATATGTTGATTACTTCTAACTTGAAAGAAAAACTGGAAATACCTGCACAGAGATGTTTGCTAGACTGCTAACTAGATATGAAGCATTTACCAGTGTCAAGATTTCCTGCTGAGTATCCTGCTGATTTAAAATAACATTAATCAGATACAAGATTTTTATTAACTCAAAGATTATAAAACAGTGTGCATTTCTTTGCTTTTTATTCTTTTTTTTTCTTTTTTTTTTGAATAAGCTTTTATTCTTAGATTTTATTAAGAAATGTGAATGTTATTTATATTCAGTGAAAATCAGTGGAGAAATCTTTGTTTTTTCCAGGTACATTTTAGAGCTCAATCAATCAAAGTAACTGTTACCATCAGTTGTTATAAAAAGTTGTTGTACACATAAAATATGATTCAGAAGAAATTTTACTTCATAATTTAAAACCTTGAAATTGGCCATCTTGTTTCTTTAGGAAGCTCCTGCTCTTTCCGACAATCCACCTTCAGCAAGTTATCACAACATTGCTCCTCTATTAACTCTTTAAGACGATTCTTAGGAGCAGGCAGAAGTTTGGAAGCTTGAAACCGCAGCTTTGAGGTGGAGTTTTGTCGAAGGCGGCACTTGGTTCCACCAGGCGTTTTGCACAGCTGAATGGTTGCCATAGGAGATTAAAGGATTTCTCAAACATGCAAGAAAGAATCAAGGCGATGCTCTGAGTATGTTTTTGATGAGGAAATAACATCATAATGTGATGTGAAGCTCAAAAAAGTTGATCCAACATGAATCTACCCATTTAGTTTTCTCTGTGCTGCTGACCCAACCTTCAACTAAATAATTTTGGCCCAAATTTGGGGTAGGATTAGGGTTGAACTTTGGCTATGAATATAAATGTGAGCTTTAGATGGAGGATGCCTGGGTTGATGGTGTTGAAGGCGGAGCTGAAGTCCACAAACAGGATCCTGGTTGAGTCATCGTGGTGGTGCAGGATGAGGTCGAGTTTCATAATTTGCTGATTTGTTTGACCTGTGAGATCCCTCAGCTGCTTCAAAACCAGTTGACCACAAACAATACTTTCCAAAGAATCCTTTGTTTTTTAGGCTCTTGTAGCCTCTGTTTTATAGATTGACAGGAAACAAGGCTGTGAGAGAGTTGGAAAACATGTTGCAAATGTCAACAGCCCAGGATTCAAACCCGTAATGGCCCGCTTTACGGGCCCACATCAGTCAGATGTTGAACATCCCAAGAAGTGTTCAACATTTGACTGAAGTTTCTCAGGCGTGAGTGGAAGATGGCATTAGGTCATGAAACTTTCCTGTTGTTCTGACCATGAAAGACCCTGTTAGCTTCCAGTTTCATTTGATTAAAACTTTAAATAACTGTGGTAAGAACTCTTAGCCTTTATTGTGTCCACCATTAGCCAAACCATGCACCGTGATTCACACTGAGGATGTGTTTATGAGGGAATTTTTGTGTGTGCCTCCTCTTTGACTTGAATAACAGTTTATTTTATTTTTTTGTTTTTATTCTGTAGTGCTTTAGAAATAAGGATCACTGAAAACACTAAAAACGTAACGACTGTTTAATGTCTGAACTGTACCTAGCTGAAAAGGGTAAGCTTGTACAGCCGTATTTTATTGCCCATCATAAAAGAAGTACTTTTAAGAGCTTTTTTTTTTTTTGGTTTGTTTTTTTCAGAAGGCGGCACTTGTCATAAAAAAAGTTTAAAAACCACTGATTTGGAAGATTGGAGTGCTGCAGGCGAGGGAGAATGCTGCTGCCAGGACAGAAACGCAAACAGAGAGTTACATCACAGGGTGCCAAGAATAAATGCAACAACAGGGCATGAACTGGGAAAGAGACACAAATGGGACTATGACAAACATGTTTTTCAGGGAATGCTAATTTATTCATCATATTTTGTGACTGATTTAACATTTTAAGAAGTGTGATTTTAAGGATGTCAGGCTGTTTCTTGCTCTTTCAATGACTCCAATCTAAATACAGCATGAGGGATGTGCTTGAGGACGTGGTTGATGGGCAACAGGAAGAGTAACAGCTGCATTACCACCGGTTGTAAATCTGGCTTTTATTAAACAGTTACTTATTAGAAAAAATCCTACAGGTAGTTTATTTAAGACCTGTATTAAATGTTATTTTTTTTATTTTATTGACTCAAATAGTTCACTAACTTAAATCATGAATGAAAAGGATCAGAAAGAAGTATACATTTATATTGACTATTAGATATATTTCAAATACAGGAGAAATGCACAAAGAACATCAGCTTAATCAATGTTACCTCAATTCATCATCATTTTCAAATCTCTTTTAAATGCAGAAAGAGATTTAGATTGTTTTATCTCACTGTCAAGATTGTTCTATGAACTTTAACTGAAATCCGTCATTGTCGTTCTGAATCTAAATCTTTTGAATATCTCAGTGGATTTTAAATTATACTTGCCTTTCATTAGAAGCCTTATTTGGACACTCTTCTACAGTTTGTAGCAATTCACTCTTCTTTTCATATCAAGAAAATTTCTACCAACATGATCAACTACTGCTAAATAAGATGCTTTAAAAGCTGCATAGAACATTATGGAGAAAATTCAGATTGATCAGATGAAAGTGTTTATTTTTTGTTTCATTGCAATAGTTTTTGATTAATCGATGCAAAATTCCGCTTAAAATTGGGCTGCTATAAATCATATAGAAAAACCTTATCTGGAGAAGCAAAATACTCAGTTAATGCCTTGTCATAAACATTTACTTCTTTTATTAATTCTCTATAAAACTAAATATAAGGCTGCACAACACTATATGTGAGGTGAAGTATAATCCATTCAGAAGTAAAAAAAATCTAAAGAAGGCTCATCAGAGCTTGTAAATTCTCCACCACACAACATTTATTATTAAAAACTCCTGCAGGGTACCAGCCTAAACATTTTAAAAATTTACCAGACTAGATGGAGAAAAATGTTTTAAGGGATTTAAAAATCTTCTATTCAAATTCAGCAACTTGTTTGATTTGATTTGCAGGTGATAACATTGGTTTGGCAGACTTCATTGGAGAAACCCTTCAGAACCAGCCTGTGATTTCTTCTTTTCTCAATGAATGCTGTAAGTAATTCTCATTATGTTTCAGTTTGTGCTTTCTTTGTGCATCAAGTCAAATATTCATTAGGTGGGAATTCTTTTTTAAAGTCTGTAGAAATCTGTAGATCCAGGTTCTGCAGTTTTACCATCTGCATTCAAAATGCCCTGGGCAAGCTTTCTGCTAACCTCCAAATCCCACTACTGTGCAGCTTGTGAAACAATTAAAGCCTAAAATTTCTCAAAAATAAAGGCAGTGCTGACACTAAATGTTGAGATAAAGTCAAGCGGTAACTTTTGCTTCACTGTATTTGGCCTCAGTGTGACTGACAGCAAGCAGATCCTAATATCCCCATTTAGCAGCAAGCCGGGGGGTGCCTACTCAATCCCCACGGGTAAAAAACTCCACCTAGCTGCAGACACATGAAACAAATGTTCTGGATCAAATGACTCATAATTTGTTTATGGTGCTTGCCCCTCAAACACATCTAATGTTCCTGTTGGCCACTACTCATATGGACTGCATCAAAAATTACTTCTACAAACAACATTGGGTTGAAAACCGTAGTGATCAAATGCAAGGCAATATGAAAATGATCTTGTTCAATTTTAAAAGAATGCCTTTCTTTAAAAATGTGCACATAGTTTGTCAAAAATGCTTGGAATTATTACATTTCAGTTTCATTTCATTTTTGTAAGTTATCACCATTACAACAGAAAACAAAATAATAAATATTTACTTTACAAACCCATAATTTACCAAAAAAGTAACAGGCTGAAGCCAAGGCTTATTCCCTGTTCATGAAGTTGGCAGCCTACAGTAATAAAGTGTATCTTCTGAACCTATACATGCACACATAAGTACACGTACACATACTTATATTAAAATATGCATGTCTAATCAAATACATCACTTTCATACATGGTTACACGGTGGATATATACAATTGCATAATAGTATAGGCTTTTATTATTTTACATTTCAAGGCTCTTTTAAAGTTCAGCAAGAAAGGACTTAATTTTAGGTCGTCATTTAATTCATTCCACTATGTCACGCCAATAACAAAAATAAAACAACATCTAAATCTTACCTGATTGTTGCCTTTAATATGTTTAAATATAAGCAAATCTCTCAAATTACATATGTATTCTATGTGCTGCTAGTTTTGCAGGAGTACCCGGAAAGTTGTGACTGCATCCAAACAGACATCAAGTGTGTGGAAGTCAACCTCGAAGATGTTCCGCTTGTTTCACCAAATGTCACATGGCTGTAAGTTCAACACTCTTAATCCTGCTGAACGTCTGAAATTCTTCACATTCTGAAGAGAATTATATGTTCCAGGAGCTGAGTCTTTATAAAAAGTTTCTAGATGCATTGATTTCAAAGAGACAGATTTTTGTTTTCTGTTTACAAGCAATCATGAGAACTATTGGCTTTGCTCAAAATGTTGAAGCTGACACCGATTAAGAAATCAAACATTTATAAGGGACTCTTTCCCCCTCACAGAATGTCTCTGTACCCTTTTTTTCATCTCATCTAAACCAATTTTCTTATCAGCCAAAGATAACCTGCGTAAATTTAAACATTTTCAAATAAATGTGTTTTTATGAATATAAAAAAGTCCTGCTTGGTAAACTAAATAGTTGTGATATATTTTGTGGGCAAAACTGCCAACAATTTGTTCTTTAAAATAGAATGTTAACTGCTTTAGAGCTCTAAATATAATTTTGACCAAATGTTCTGTTTTGCTCACAGTCTCTGCATTTTCTACCGCACTGTAAAATTTGATTAATTTGATTTCTTAAATTATCCCTTCTTTTCCACCAAGTGGATGCTCAAGAATGAAGGTCATTTTTCTTCGTGACTTTGACGTCTTCTTCTTAAGCGTAGTTAATTTAAAAGATCATTTTAAAAATAAAGATTTAGTGGGTAGGCTGGTTTTGTTGGGGCAAGGGAAAATGATTATTTGTTTATGTGTTAGTAAATATGATTTGTAGTATAATTATATTAGTCTTCCCAATGACAAACTGGATGCTACTATGCCTTTCTTTTCTCTGTCATTCACTTCTCTGTCTGCCAAGTGCCGTTTGTCCCTCAGACTGTCATTGGCTGAGTCAGTGCCCTGTGAGGTGACTGAACTTTGAACAGATGAGAATGAGTCACATTTTCACTTCAATATGTACTGAGTGCTCAGTTATTAGGCAATTTGTTTTTCTTTGAGGATTAATTTTATCACTGAAAACTACAGAGCTCAAAGTCAACACAAAATGTTAATAAACCTCTAACCTAATAATGTAAGAAAGTAAGAGTAAGGTTTCAGCTTATCTAGAAGAATGTATCATTTAATATTTCTTTAATGTTGTTGTTATGCAATAAAGTATTTTCATGCATGCGCTGCATAAAAACTATGTTTTTTTTGTTCGCTGAACCATTCCTTGAGGTCAGTGCTTTCTAAAAACTGGAGGTGGATTTGAGAGTAGGCTTTGAGTCTGCCTTCAATCTGAGAAGGTTAAACCAGCTCATATTTAATAATAACAGCTCATACCAGCTGCACATCTGGTCCATTTGTGAATCCTTTTATCTAGGCCAGTGGTGCCCAAAGTCGGCCCTCGACGGCTGGTTTAACGCATCTGGATCTAATGATAGCCTAAGAAGAACACTGACATGCTGGAAAGCTTGTTGGTACCACCAGGGAGAGAACTAAAACGTGCAGGGTGCCGACCCTCGAGAACCGACTTTGGGCCCCCCTGATTTAGGCTCTCATCTCATCCATCTATCGATGCTTTGAAAAATCTGTTCTAAAATATTTCTTGGCTTGGCCTTGACACTTTAACTTATCTGTCTTATTATAACTTATGTGTCTTGATTGGATTTGAGCCGTCTTCACCTTGTCCATGTCTACCAGCACTCAGGAGTCTTTTTAAAAGATGTTTTTCAACTTTTGACTTTTCAGACTCAGTGAAAGTCATTTAAATTTATTAAGATAACACATTTGAATCAACAGTTGTTGTGAAAACTTTGAGCTGCTTTTCTAAGTGACGAAAAAAGTTAGACGTAGTCCCCACCGTCTGTGAAAGCGAAGCTGAATTAGCTGTCGCCATCGGAATAACAGAAACACCTAATTGGTATGTCATGTTTTTGCTTGGATTTTAATCGGTACGTTTTGTTTCCAGTAAAAAATATAAAATAAATAAAACAACAAAAAGAAACTTGTTAACAAATAAACTGGAAAGTATGCTGTAAGTTTTGTGATATTTCCACAGTTGTGGTCTTGACTGGTCTTGAAATTAAATCTTGAGTCCATAGCGCCAAAGACCGAGACAAGGCCCAGACCAAACGTGGTCGAGTCCGAGACCGTCAAAAAATGGTCTTAAGTACAACATGACTTAAGCAAAATTTGACTTTGCAATCTGATGCCTTGAAATTGGCCTCTATCATTTTCCTTCCCTTTCCGACAGTCCGCCTTCAGTACATCATTACAACAAAGCCTTTCCATAACGCCGCTTAAAACCAGTCTTATGAGTGTTGGACTGAGAAGTAGTTTGTATAATAAGCTCAGTAGATTTCACCAGGTGTTTGCTAATTGCTGCTGTCACTAGTCTACAGGAGCTGAGTGGGGGTTGAGTGAGGGAGGGGTGCTCTGTGATGGTGGAAGTTCCAAAAACAAGCTTTGTGGAAAGCTTGTTTTGTATGAGCAAGCATTTTTAAATTGAAAAGTCTAAGTTGATTAAGCTTGTTGGTTCAATAACTAACTAATTTAATAACTAGTTAACTATTGATTAATAATGGGTGGCTGGGGAGATATAATATATGAAATCTGGATGAAAGAATCAAAGCAACACTCCATGTATCATATGAAGCCCAAAAAAAGTAATTTCTACATAACCTCCCGCCGCCCCTCCAGGTTCATATTTTTATCTTGTTTTACTTGGGTAGGAAATGATACAGTTTCATCAGTGAGAATTTATTATTATTATGAGTCAAAGAATAAAAGTGAGTTTTCAAATAGGTTTTGAAAATGTCTAATCTTGGACAGGACTTGATGTGAAGAGGCAATTTGTTCCACAATTTAGGATCAGTCATAGAGGATTTGAAAATTAATTTCAAACCTGTCTGGCAGCCAGTGTATTGATGCTGTTATGGGGAATATGTGGTCTTGCTTGCATGTGTCAGTTAGTGACAATGCTACAGTTTTCTGTCTGCTGAATAAAGACTATTATAGTCACTGAGATAATTTGAAGGGGAGGATAGCTGTCTCAAAGTCTGAAACAAATGAATTTATGTTGGGTGCTTTAGGTTAGTCACTTCAGAGGAAAAAAATAGTTTTGATTAGAGCATTTACAAGTCAAAAATCACTTCAAAGTCCACACAGTTGTTTTTATACATTTCTAAAGGGCCAAAATCATAGAGGTTGCACAGACCAAACACAGTAATCTTTCAGAGTATTTTTCCTGAGGAACAGAAGTTGTCTAATTGTCATAAACACCTGGATGTAGATCGTCCCTCTGATGTTACAGCTTCCCTCATTTCACAACTACACATAATAGCTGACATAATTAAAATCCAATAAGTATTCAAATTTATACAGCTTGAATTTGAATAATCTGCATAAAGAGGATATTTTCAAAATTAATACTTGCTTTTTAGTTGAGCACAGACAATTTTGAAGCCCAGCTTGTTCATGTAGTGAACTCCCTAAAAGTGTCTTATTTCTCTCCTTCAGTCAGAGCCACATACTGGGCCATCCATCTTCTACCACATCTGATTTACCCTCTCTTATCGGTCATGGGACTAACGTTTCCAGTCTCATTCATCTGTGTCTTTCTTTGTAGACTGTGCCTCCCAGCTATTTTGTAAAATCCATTATTATTAAAGAAGTTCCCCTGCTGTCCGTCTATGTTCCTTATTTTAAGGTGTTTGCATTCGAAGTTCTTCAAAACTAATCACATCTCTTATTACCAGTGTTGGGCATGTTACTTTAAAATCAAATCAAAGTCAGAAATTTACATACACTTCCTTAGGTAGCAGCGGATGGTTTTCCTCTTTTTCCTCCAAATCTAGTCATAGTCATTGTGGCCAAACAGTTCAGCTAGTTTCATCAGACCAATTTGTTTTGTTTGTTCTAGGTCACATATATGCTGTTGTATTTTATTTAATCTTTTGTGGGGTTTTTGTCTCATATTGCATAACATACTGTATGGTTTCTGCTCTGAATAATGTGCTTTATAAAGTTTACTTTACTTACCACTGTGTCTATTTTTGTTAATAACTGAACAGATGAATATGGCACCTTCCACCATCTGGAAATTGTCCCCAAAGAGGAGTCAGACTTGTGGAGCTCACCGCTTGAAAAGATAATAATCCATCTGTACAAACTTGTGATTTGAATAAGAGTAAAAAATAATAATCTTTGACTCATTCTTACTCTAATTACTTTGGCATCTAGCAAATAGAAATTATTTTGGTAATTCTAACTGACTTAAAACAAGAAAAGTCTTGTCTGATTTAAATTCAGACAATGAGGGGAAAAAATGTGTTTGCATTATTTCATTTGCATAAACTATATTTGTTAATAGTTTTCACAAAAAAATGAAAATGAATAAAAATAGAGATGCAACCCCCAATAATATTGTCATTAGTAACTGTGATGAATTGTGGTATCTTTTACTTTGCAATTATATTAAATAATACTGTTATATTTTACTTGTTACTCTCCAACCCTTATTACAAATAAGCTAAGAACATTTTACAGATTGTAATGTTTACCTGAAATGCTTGAAAAAGTGATCCAGAAAGAATCTCTAAGAATCTACAAAACATTTAGTGGTTAACGCTTGAAATTTTAGAGAATGTGTGAGGGAAGTACAGTGGCAAAATACCTGGTATAGTTGCAAATCGCAGCTCGTACATGTCTGCTTAGAGTTTGCTTGTTTTCTTTGTGCAGTCACTTTGAATGGCTCTGGAGTGTTTCTGTGCAAGGTTGTATGTTGTGTGATAAACTGATGACCTCCAGTATTGTTTCCCCAGTGTCTTATTCACTGAATGCTGGCGATAGCAAAGCCTGGGCATAGAAAATGGATGGATGAGTCTAAGACTGGCCTACTACTTCCCACATCGTGCCAATCACTATAAAAGGGTTGTTATTTCCCATCCAGTGCCCCACTCTCAGTCTGACCCTCCAGGTTACACTTAAAGTAATTTTAAGCACTGAAATTTCTTGCCACTTACTTTTTATTTCTTCACAGGGCCATTAAAAAGCAACAGAGCCAGAGTTAGACGAGCGCAGAGCTCCAAAATGACCCTCTGCAACTGAATTTAACATTTTATTCTGTAATGAGATGTAAATATTATTTATTAGATTATTTGACAGATAAAGGGCACACTATTGAATTTTATTGTAAATGTGCCAGAAGGCAACTCTGCAAAAGATCATAATGTAAATAAACAGACCAATTACACTTGTTGCAGTACACTTCTGTGATCAACTACACAGTTCGTTACTCTGCCAAAAGAATTACCTAAAAACTCCAGTGAACTTCAGAACAGTACAGTGTGTTATTAAGATGACAGCAGACTGCTGGTGGGAGAGATGTTTGAATTTAACTCAAAAGTTCATTAAAAACATTACAATCATGTAAAATAATCCAATAAAATAGTTTATTACTGAATCCCACTACATTTACAACAAAATACCAGCAGCAGAGATAGTATAGAATAATATAACTGTTCTGCAGGGTTATTTTGACTAATGTATGTGCAATTTGTCGCAATAAATTACCATACATTTAAAAATAATCTGTGATTGAACATTATTCAGGCGTAAGAGTAATCATCTTGCAACTGGAAAGTTGATGGTTTGATTCCATCCTTCTCATGTGCCACATGTAGATGTACTGTAGCTCTAGTGAAGAAGTGCACTGAGCGTTCAGCACTACACATACAACTTAAAAAACATTGGAGGAATTTTCAATAACTAACATTTATGGGAAAAAGAAATCATCAATTTCACCAACTCTAATCCATATTACATCACAATTTGTGCAAGAATATATAAATATATGTGTGTGTGTGTGTATTTATTTATTTTATTTAAAACTAATGTAAAAGGGCATACAGGTCTGCAAATAAGAAAAAGATAAATGCTAATTAATTTTTTTTTTGAGACTTAGTCAGAAGTCGGTCTCTAAGCTCAAGGTTTCTTTTACCGATCCCAACATTTAGTTTATATACATCACTCAACCCAGAACAGGAATCAAACCTATAGTAGTAGCAAAGAGATGCAGAAGATTTCATTCATCCAGAGCAGGAATTAGAACAAATTTATAATCCAAGGAAACTCTAGAGAAACTACCTTAGTTTAACTTGATTAGAACAAGAATCCAGAGAAACCAATTGGTTTATAAATTACAGACTACTTTTTCTTAAACATGGGTTTATACTGTTTTTTCATTTTTCTTCTTTTCCTCTTTCGTTTGGTTTGTTGTTTTGTTGTATTTCTTTCTAATTCATGGAAAGCACGTTGAATTGCTTTGTTGCTGAAAATGTGCTTTATAAACAAAATTACATTACCAAGCAAGAACACAGCACTCTTACTTCAGGATGGCTTCACTGGCTTCCTGTTCAGTTTAGGATAGATTGTAAAACTCCTCTGTTTGTCTTCAAATGTCTTTATGGCCTTTCCCCATAGTGTCTGTCAGATCTTCTTCAGTCATATTATTTCCTCACTTTTTCTCAGGTCAGCAGATCAGTCGTTATCAGTCTTCCTGAAAAAAAAGAGGAAACTGAGAGGTGCCCCAAAAGTTTGCAATGATTTACCATTTCATTTCAGATGAACTGGGTACATCATTTAATCCCTCACTGTGTTGTCTTTAAAGTGCTAAAAGTGGGTTAAACGAGATTGAGTTTTTTGAGCTTTACATCATGTTATAAAGTTATTCCCTCATCAAAGGCATACCAGGAGTGTTGCCTTGATGCTTGGATGAACGTTTGAGAGATCCTTCAATCTCCAGTGTCAGCTAATCGGGATGCCTAAAAGCTTGCTCCCCCAAAGCACTGCATATTTACACTTTGTGCCTGGAAAATACCAAATACTGCCCCTTTAAAGGTGGGGTAGTATGCATCTTCTAGCCTCATAGTACTAGTTTTGTCTGACATTTAAAACTGTTTTGAACTTTTACAAACTCTTATCATCAAGTCTTTTAATATGACATTTAAAAAGTAAGAAAAATCAATTATTATCTTAGTCAGAACACTCTTACAAAGAGAAAGAATGAATGTTTTGTGGATGTTGGTAACTAAGCCTCTCATTTTTTCATTTGGTCACCTTAGTATGTTTCAGTTTATAACTAATATCCTGTCCTGGACCAGGCTCTACATAATTTAGCAGCATTTTGTTTCCCAGCAGATAACAATGGGTCTTTTTTTTTAAATTGGAAAAGTTTTACTTTTATTGAACCAGAAAAAAACCTCATTTGAGATTGCAAATCTAATTTACAAGGTTCTGGGCTAGACAGTAGCAGAACAAGATAAGCAGCCACATATACTGGTAAATGCTGTTGTCTTGGTGAGTACTTGATGTGATTTGATCCTACTTTTGTGAAGCTGAATCACAAATCATGAATGTTTGCAGTCTCTTAGGACGAACGAGAGACTTAAATGGGTCCTCAACATTAAAATATTCCCTCTGCACTTTGTGCTTCATTAGTCACCTTCCAAGAAAGTATCTTCCTTTTGTTTTTTTGTTTTATCAGCGTTTAAATTATCTGCATTTTCTTTTGTCTTGGTTCATCCGAGACACACTGTCTGTGTAAGTTTTATCTCTTTTCTTATCTCTTTGGCTGAAGAGCAAAATAAAAATCAACCATGTTTTTGAAATTTTATATGCTGATATATTTTAGCAAGCAAAAAAGAAAAAAAAGGGATTTTTGTAAGAAATACCCTTATTTTCTAGCATTATTTGCATAATTTAGGACTTTTTTAAAAAAACATTGCAGATTAATTGACCTCAGCGAGATAGACTGTAATATTCATTGTACATAACTTAATGTATGTTTGTGGGGCTTTTGTTGCTGCTGATGGTGGAAATTTTAATCAAGCAAACTTAAAGTCAAATTCGCTTCAATAAACACCAATTTTTCTCATAAAAAATAAGAAATGATCTGCCGCTGACATTTAGATTCTTTCAAGAAGTTTGGCTTTAGCCATCCCTCTGTGTTTGAGACTGCAAAATATTTTGCTCTGAAAGTGTAATGTTCCTGTTCTTAAATTATTTAATTTCTCAGACAACATCTTATGATTTTTAAGTGCTTCAGAGTTCCAGTTGATGGTTTTTCCCCTTTTATGGTCAAAGAAAATGCTTAAAAAACATTCTGAATAAGAACACAGGGGCAGTTTATGTGGTTACTCAGAGCTCACAATGCTTTAGTCATTTTACCTTTTTTCCAACTCACTGTATTGTAGGTGTCTCATCATGCCTAATGTGTTTAGTGTTATTCTGACATTATTTGGCTTTTATTATAGGTCACTGAGGAGCAACAAGATCCAAATTCTGCCCGACTTTGTTTTCTCTGAATACTCTGCACTGGAGAGATTGTGAGTAATTTTATGCATGCTGCTTCCGTTCCTCACAAACACATTCTACTTATTTGTTTAATGGATCAGAGTTCAAATCTTGGCCTTTTTTAAATGGAAACTTGAATGTAAATGAAGGTACACCATAAAGACGGTAATGGAAAATGTGTCAGGATTAAGTAAAGCTATAATGGTAGAACTGTAATGTGAGATGTGACACAATGAACAAAGATTCATTTGGTCTTAAAAAATAAAATGTTTTAGCTTTCAAACTAAAACTAAATCAACCTGTTTTAAAATGCACCTCCATGTTACAGCTATATGAGTGCTGCAGTTTCGAAATTCTAATAATTTTAAATATGTTGTAGGTATTTTTCTAAACAGCTCAAATCAAATTTTAAAGTAGAATTTCTTGTATGAAAAAAATTCAGATTTTTTTTATTTTTATTGATGAGCATTTGTGTGTAATTTAATGGACATTTCTTTGCACTATTATATTTGTCTGCAAACTGGCCACACAGATGTTGATGACTGATTTTTAATTACTGCGCGTTATGCGTTAGGCTTATAAACTCACATTTCCACATCCTGGCAAGGTTTTCTGAGGCAATTCTTTTCGACTCTGCATTAATACTGAAGGAGCCTGGGGCAAATGAGTTTAGCAGGGAAGAACTGTGGTACATAAAAATCTCTTATACAGAAGGCAGGACATTTCAAATTACTCTGAACATATGGGGTAAATTTTTATGAAGGAGGGTGTTAATGAAACAACACCCTCCATTTGTTTCAGTCATTTTATTTGGCTTCACATTGTACATCGGAAATAGATGTTGTTTTTTGTTGTTTTTGTTTGCAAAACCACTCATGTAGTATATTACATTGTTTTATGTTGGTAACATTCTTGCACACCAATAAAATCCCTCCAAGCTCAATAATGATATTCAATTGGGATTATAACTGAAGCCTGAACTTCTGCTTTGAGCCGCTTGTTTCCAACATCCATAAATTGTTCCAGACGTATTCTGGCTGAATGGATACATTCAGATGGAAATCTAGTTCATACTTTTCATGCCTTATTTTCTGGATTCATGTTTTTAAAACATGAAAATTAAAATGCAATAAGAGATCCCATTTCAAGATACCATTAGATAATCAGAAGTATATTCTGCTGCAGACCCTGAAGAAATTGGAACCACTCAAGAAAAGAGAGATTCTCCCACACACACAAAAAATATATAGCATTTTCTTCCTATAACCTAATTATTGCAATAAAAATAATAAAATGCCAAGTCAAAATGACTTATCATATACATTTGAAAAAAGGTTTTCTATCCAAGAACAGATGGGGACCAGTCATCTGTTTAATGGGAAATAATATTTTTAAGGTAGTTGTGTATTAACTTTTTGGAAGGGGATTAATTTGTCACTCTTTGAGATTGAGGGTGTTTATATTTTTATTTCTATATTTTATGTTGTGTAACATTTTGACTCGGGTATCCTACCTGTGCATGTCCATTTGAAAGGCTCCTCTAGAATACATTGTGCTGGATAGTGGTTATTTTGTTTTCGAAATAAGGCAGTATCTGTCTGTGTTTCTCTCAGTGTATCTGTTTGGAGAAAGAAGCTGTTTGTTTCTTTGTGCGGTGGAAGTTCAAATAAGAGTGAACTTCAAGACTCAGCCGATGAAATTAGTTTGAAACTTATTGTTGTGCTTTCCTTGGAGGAAACAAGGCAGTTTTTTGGAGTACATGTACTCAAGCAGCTTGCCACCCCAATCTCCCACTAAACAATAGTTTTCTGTTCATGTGCAAATATGCAACAGGAGTTGGTACTTTTGTTTGCAAACACAACATCGCAGTCCAGGCACCCATGCACAGCATCTGTGTTTTTCAGAGCTTACATAAGTTTATTGGTAGAATAAACCAAACCCGGTGGAAAAACCTCTTTAATGAAAGTACAGATTTCATATTCTCCACTGTGAAGCAAAGAGAGAGAGTGAGCAATGCTGTGATGACAGCCTTTTTTAAATGATTTGATAAAACATTTTTTAGTGCTCATGTTCCGAGAAACGGATTAAAACGATTATAACTAGACAGGTTTGTTGATCGTTCACCTGTTGGACGAGCACATGCTGCTGCGTGTGTGTAGTGACTGCTCCTTTGAGACACATCTCGCACACTTTAATTATGAGAGATTAGTGGATTTTTACAAACCTCTTCTGAGTTAAAACAGGTTCTCAATTTCAGTTTGCTTGAAATAACAGTAATTTCACTCTTGTAGACTGCTTCACTGTTTTGTTTGCAGTCCAGTCTGTTGTCTAGGTGAACCCTGAGTTGAAGTCACCTCCTTTATTTTCAGCACATTCAAGATGATTTGATTGTTTCCACACAAAACTGTCCACCAACTCTCTAAACTCCCCCTTTTGTCTACCTCTGATTCACCCAACAACTGGAAAGTTGTCTGAGTATTTTTACAGACTCTGACTTGAACTGGATGATTGAGGTGTACAAAATGATAAGGACTGGTAAAAGTGCTGCTCCCTGTATAAAGGCCCCTGTTCTCCAATGACTTTTGTAATCCAATCAGAGCTCTGGTTTCTTTCTTTTTCTCAAACTCAGCCTCCATGGCTTTTAAACCAAAACCCCAATGAAACGATCCAAGATTAATGCTTCTTTTGACGGAGTTTAGTTTTCAATCACATTCTGGATGCTGTTGTTGTAGTGGGCAGAAAATTGTGCCCTCAAAGCGCAATAAAGCTCCAGCAGTAAGAGAAGTAGCTCAGTATAAGGCGATGTAATCAACCGGAATGGACAGATTTTCTGACTCGACAAAAGGTACAAGTACAAAAAAAATCAACCTCCTGAGTCATTCTAGAGAAAAACGTTCAGAAACTCAGAGCAGAAACACCCTTATTCTTCCTCTGAGTTTGATGATTTGATGATAGTTTTGAAATGTACTGGATTTAAAACAATAATAAACTTTATTTTTACCTGCAGAAATCAGCTTCATACGAAAAATTTGCTACAGTTGCACATTACCACAAAGCTTGAGTGTTTTTATTTATATTTAGACTGTAACTGACAGAAAATAATCTGAAATGACTTCATACTTCTCTTTTATTCTGTAGCAGAATTTGCTGCTGCATGATGAGCTATTTCCCCAGCAAACTGACGCTTTATGAATGACGGAGCTTAAAGGTTGATTTGCAAAATAACAAACATCTGAAATACATTCATAGTGTAAATGATTTATGGGAGCTGTAGTACAGCCATTGATTTGAAAATCTGTTTTTGAAGCAGCAACCTGCAGGCAATAGTGACAAGGGGAGCGCTGTTTTTCTTTGACCGACTTAATTTACGGTACCTAAACTGCTCAGTACTCTGCACTGCTCTGGAAAAGGACACAAGAAAAACAATGGAGGAGAACCCGAGGGTTCAGGACCGTAACGTTTCACGGGATAATGACTTATGGTCACACTGTGGAAACATGCTTGTTGCTACAAGATATTTTATTAAAAATATATGAAAAAAGAAAAATACAGATCGTCTATTTCCCTTATTTACTTTTCAGGTCCAACTGTAATCTATTTATTATTTGAAATAACTGGTTTTGTATAAAAAGTGGGAAAAAATAGGATTATTACAACACCAAAAACCTTGGAGTTCACAAAACATTAAAGGCAAAAAGGTTTAAAGTCATATTCAATAAATTTGACTATTCTTTAAATGATTACTTATTTTAGTAACTTAAATCACTCGGTAAACCACATTATACAGTTTATTTACACACTGACATTTTCATCCTTCAATTATGTTAGTTATATTATTACAGCTAATGAAAATCTGATATTTAAGATTAGAGTATTCATCAGACCAACAATAAAACATTTTTAAAACTGAAATGTGGGTTTATTGAAAAGTATGTTCATTACCTGCTTAAATGTTGCTCTTTTCTGAAAAAGTTGAACTTTGACAACTTTGTTGAATATTGTAATGTATCATTGATTTTTAAATGTTTGTTTGATTCATGGTGCATCGAACAATTTTAAGATAACTTTTTGCAAAACCTCTTTTGGTCAAACAACTTTTTCTGTGTAAGTTATTTGTATGTGAAATTCCTCACTTGCAGACTTGAAACTGATTCCAGACTGGTGCATTTTTAGATTAAGACAGAAGGAGTTTCTTAAAGAAGACCAAGTTTGTGGTCATGGTTAATAGTCGCCCCATGATGACTCCATGATGACTCTCGTTTCATTGTGGTCTGCTTTAAGTTAACCTTAGGATTTATGATATGTATGACATTTTGTTTTATGGTCTTTTAATTGTTTTATATCGTTAAAGGCCTGTCAGTGGATGTGCATTGCAAATTAGCTAAGGCTATAAATGTTATAGTGTTCTGTTTTTGTTAATACTTAACACTTGTTGCCATGCAAATAAACAACAAAAGAAAAAAAGAAGAGCTTCAAAGTTACTTCAGGATTTGAACTTTAGGAACATCATATGATAATGCTTTAGGAACATATACTGTGGCCAGATTGGTCCAGAAAAGTCTGGAAGTCTGCAAGTGAACAAGAACAATAATAAAAAAAAGCTGATTTAAAGGCCCACATTCCAAACAGAGAAGAATTTTAATTCAGTGCTCGCTTACATTTGCAGCAACACATTCAGGACCTTTGCTTTGTTTCTAATATGTTACAGAAAAGGAACATTAACATACCCTAAGAGAGTTCAAACAGTTCAGCAAAATTGAGTTTAAAAATAGGATTTTTATTATCCAAAATGTATGCATCGGTAAGATTAAACCTTTTCTCCTCGCCACTCTTCCAATAAAAGCTTCTTAATGCCTGGCATTAAAACCTAATCCAAACAGCTGCTATAAACATCTTGAATCAATTTAGACATTCAACTATTACTACAACTAAATCAGTGCTCTGAAAATTTGGTGTTTAGCATTTTCAAACTGAATTTTCAAAACGTTTGGAGTTCAACTTGTCCTAACGTCACACAGAAATGTAAACTTGTTGCTGTCCAAATTAACTCCTTTTTACCTTTCTCTGCAGAACCAGTAGACATGTCTCTTTCTTATGTTTCTGTGAATCTTAAAGGGTCTTCATAAAAAGTGAGTTTTTAAAAATGAAGATGAAATATGTATTTTGTGCTTCATTCCTCAAATTTTTTTCCTAAAATTACGCTGAGAAGTGGACACATTTATTGTGTGAAATTTGTTTTGATTACAACAAGAAAGAATAGATTGAAAGCCAAAGGTTTATTTTGGGCAAACCCTTAACATGAACCAGGTAATGCAACTTAATTTCTAATGAATTCAACATTGCAAAGGCACCATCTGCTTCATAATTAAACTTATTGTCCCAGAACGCCCATTATTTTCCCTGGGCAATATGTTTTTTTTTTTTTTTAACTTCACCCAAAAATAAACACCTGCAAACTTGTACAACCATGCAGGTTCACATATTTTTTGCCTCTTAGTTGTACATAAGTTATTCCAGCAGAATGTGGATCAGGGCGTTTTTTTTAGCATAATTAATAGAATATAACCCTACTTCTCCCAGTTTTGTTGTCTTGCCAATATGCATGTCATATTTGGGTCCAAACCTCAAGAAATTAAGGGAATTTTGTTGAACATCAACTCATTAAATGTGTATCTGTGAGGAATATATGCTGTCTGAAATCAGACAGCCTAAACGTTAGGCAGGACTTTCGTTGCATCATAAAAAGGTGAGGTAGAAAGTTAAAAAGCAGTTTTGGGGAGTTCTGATGATATTTGGTTAGAGCTCAGGGTGACTTTCTAAGAAAGCTGGATAAGCCAGATCCTCCCCTTGGTATTTTTGAAAAGGATAATTGGAGGTGAAAAGAAAAGAGAAATGTATCAGAATTCCTCATGTAGAAACTAAAGGACGAGATGCTATTATGCTCAGGCACGAGGTCGGAATGAGAGGGACTAGGCATGGTCTCTTCTCTAAAATGTAATAATTTTGTAATTCCTTAACAGATATGCACCTGCCCGCATCCCTTTCTTGTATGTTTCCTGTTGCAGTGCTGCTTCCTTTTGCTGTAACAACTTGCTTTTATAATTAAATGAGACATTTAAGTTGTTGGCTTCATTGCACAAAAAAGATAGACAAAGAAAGAAAGTAATTTCCAAAACTAAAGTTTTAGCTTTTGCAGAAGTACTTCATACGGCGAAGGTCTGGCTGCACTGAGGCTGCTGTGTAACTCTGTGTTCTGAAGTGCAATGCAGTTAAACTGTTTCTTGGAAAGACTTTATTACTATTTCTTTATCTTTCCCATTGTCATAAATGGATTCAGGGGAACATTTATCTATTTTTAACTACACAGCCTCTGGTGGACTTCATTGCATCACATAACATTCTGCAGCACATAAAACTCATGATAGGTTGATGCTATTACATCAGTTAGAGTGTGATACTGGGATGCATAATCAATCACTGTTGATCAGGATTTATATACTTTAATAGTTAATCTACGGCAAGTGGATGCAGTCGTCCACCACTATTATTGTTTGTGTACACATACTATTCCCTGTATTTTGTAAGATTCATTTTGTTTTTTGGTAGGACTGCTGATAGTAGTGATTATACGGATGCAAACATTCTCAGCTGTGAGCAACTTTGTGACTCTAAAGTAACCAGACAAAACAAAGCACACAAAATTTCAGTGTACTCTTTTGGTGGACATAAAAAATACCCCATACTGGTTATGGTCTGAATTTATAGAAAACAAGATGTTTCTAAAGTTTATTGAAGGAGCAGTGTTTCATTCTTTTTAATGTGTCAGATATTTGATGTTTTACACAATTTATTTTATACACAGTAAACATTGTTTAGCTGTAGTTTCAGAAAATGTATGTTCTCTGTTCTCAGATTTCTACAAAACAACAGCCTCCAGTTCATATCAAAAAATGCCTTCAGTGGACTATACAGTCTTAAAAAGCTGTAAGTATCTTGGTCACTTTATCAAATGTTATTAATCTATCCAGAACAGCTACATAAATCTTTTTGCATTGTGTTTAATATTTTCCAAATCAGTGGGAAGTCTGTTCAGTAAACTTTGCCTCTCTTTTTCAGTGAAGCAGCAGATAGTTATTTATTGTATAAACAGATACATTTTGGGTCAGGCTCAGGTTATAAATATAAACTGTTTTCACAAGCAGTTGTGAATGAACGGGTCATTTTCAGGAGCTCAGTGAATTCTACCTTGATGCTAAGTTAGGATATCACCTGAGCAGTAAAACTATTCGTGAAATCTTTCCACTACACATTTCACAGTCAACTGTGGTAAACTAAAGCAACAGTGACTCAGACACAGAGTGGTAGGTCTGAAAAATCAGAGGTGGCTCATGCTCGGGTGCAATGTGTGCATAATCCACTAACTTTCTGCAGAGTCGGCTTCGTGTGGCCTTTTAAATGAGCTCCAGACCAGGGTGAAAAGAGGTTCGTGGGACAGGAGAATCATCTAAATTAAGGATTTAAGGATGGCGGTCTCAACAATAAATGTTGCAAATGTCTTTGCATGAGGAAATCAAGGGGACTTTATGGCATGTGGCATGTAAGCATGTGGGTCTCTTGTTATAAATAGTCTAGGAATGCTGAGATCAGAATTGGGTCAACCCATCATATTCACTCTCAGTTTCGAGCACTAATGCCTAATTGAGTGAATCTTAATTAGTACTTACAGGGTGTCTTCATTGTGTCATGCTGTAAGAAATTAAGCAATGTTATTTTCCAGTTATTGCTGCAATATTAATGGAAAAGTTGTAAAAATTTTGCATGCTGTTGAACTGCTGAATGTTACACTTTCATTGAATCTGTCAACATGGCTTACTTAATAATCAAATTATTTAAAATACACCTTCAAATGTGGAGGAAGGTGAAATGGGAACATCAAGTTCCTAAGGCAGTGAATCTTCTTCTGCTATTTAATCACAATTCGGATGCACAGTATAAAGGAGGTGTTACATTACCAAGTGCAATGCAAAGATTTGGATAAACAGGTCTGAATGACACTGCCACAAGACTTTTGAGCAGTGGAGACGTTCTCTGGTGTAATGAATCACACTTTTGCCTGTCATTCTGTGGACGAGACTGGGTTGTGTTGTTGGCAGAAGAAACTGACTTGCCTGACTGAACTGTAAGAGTAAAGTTTGGTGGAGGACATTGTGAGGTGCACAGTTTTTTGGGGGGGCATTGGACTTGCCCCTGAGTTCTAGTAAAGTACTCCTAATTCTGTGGCATACAAATTTATTTTGTATGCCATCCTGGTTCCTACCATGTGAGAATTATTTGGACATGGTCCCTTCCTTTTCAATTTTATTTCAGCTACTGGAGATGAAAATGTGTGGGCCAACTCTTTAATATAACCGAAGTATTCAGAGTATGATGTCATTAAAATTTATGTGAATTTAAATGTAAGCATCCTGATACTTTTGGCAATATTGTGCAGATATAGAGATAAATATCTTAAATAAATGTAATGAATACGGCGATTTCATAGATTTTATTAGTAAGAAGAAACGTGAGCGCTCATGAGGAAGCAAGCACATTACAGCTGTAGTTATTTTACCCAAATAAGGACTGCAAGCCTGTTTGGACTGTGACCCTTTTTCAGAATCATGATTATGGTTACTCTGCAGTAAAACAGGAGAATAGCCAGAGTTCAGATGAACCTAAGCAGGAACATCAGTTCTCAGAAACCAAAGACCATCAAAAACACATAGCCATAGTCAACAAGTCATTACACTAATGCTATTTTGAGATTTAGGCATGATGACAATCACAATATTTTATCATTTAGTCTTTGTCTGACTTAACCTCTAAGTTTGTGTTTCCTCCTCTCAGGTTTCTCAGCAACAACTTAATATCCTCCCTCAGTCCTGGTGTGTTCAAGGATCTGAGTCAGTTAGAATGGCTGTGAGTATCACGTATCATTTTTACATAATAAATACACTCAAGTCTCCATCCACTCATTGATATGAAGCATTCTTTTTAAGGGGTCAAACTGAAACTACACACACACAAAAAAAGTCCATTCAGTACATTTATTGAACAGAAATATTAACTTAAAAATACTTGCAAGAGGTGTGGCCTAGGTCTCGACATGGAGTAGACGTGTACTGAGGGAGCTCCGACTCAAATTCACCATTATTTCACCCTAAATAATAATTTAAACTTCTGCTCAGCAAACTCGCAGTATACTATAACGCTATGAACAAGATGACGAAGCCCAAAGGAAGTAAGAAGGATAAAAGCTCGGGGGATGAGACCGTGGACGACCGGACCAAGCTAGCAAGCCTCGAGGTGGCTATTGCTAACACGAGCCCCGCGTGCTCTCCAGGTCCATCCGCCACCAATGAAGACGTCCTAGCAGCCATAAGCAAGCTTAGCAGCACGGTCGACATGAGGTTTGTGGAGCTCAACGGATCAATTTCCAGTCTCAAATCGGCGCTTGCCGATATTTGTGAACGTGTGGCATCAACCGAGGCTGCGGTCGTGTCACAGGATGGACGGATTTCAGAGCTGGAGAAGAGACACGATAGCCTAGCTGCTTAATGCTCTCTACAGCAAGCTAAACTGGATGATTTGGAGGCGCGCTCGCGCCGGCAGAATATCCGTATTGTAGGCATACGAGAGAAAGCTGAAAATGGTAGACCGACGGATTTTTTCTGTAAACTGCTGCCCAAATTGCTGGGAGAGGACAACTTTGATCGGCCAATTGAAGTGGATCGGGCACACCGGAGCCTAACGCAGGCCAAAGATGGGAAGGCGAGAGCCGTCATCGTCGGGCTGCATTATTTTCAGGAGAAGGAGCGGGTGCTGCGGTTGGCAAGGGAAAAGAGTCCTCTGCAGTATGACGGTCGCCCGGTGTTCATCTTTCCCGATCTCACCTCAGCTGTTATGAAGAAACGTCAGGCGTTCCAAGCCCTCAGGGAGCAATGCAGGTCCAAGAGGATTCGTTATGGATTTCGATACCCTGCGCAGTTCATGGTTACTGTAAATAACAACACCACTATGTTCAGCACTCCAGAGGAAGCCGATAAATTTCTGAGCCGAGAAATTGAGGACTGGCGGTCTGGGGCTAAATGAAGCAGGTGGTCAGACTATTTCTTTGTTGCTATGTTTGAAATCTTGAAAAAGTGAGAAGTTAAAAATTCTGTCATTGGGTGAGAAATTGAACTTACTCATTTTAATACGCTAATTGTGTAGGGTTGAGCGGAAACTGGGGTTGGAGAGATGGAGAGGCTTGTTGCTAATCCTCCACCAGGTGGAAGGCTGTTTTAAGTTGGGGGTATGGAGACACCGCTCCTGGTTCTGTTCAGTTATGTTGGGGGATGGGGAGGGTTAGTTACATTTTTGTTCCTTGCACATCGGGGTGTTCTGAATACTATATAATTGTCATCACAGTCATGCAACAGATAGTTACTAAAATGTATACAAATTGATGTCAACTGATCCAGATAAACAAAGTAAGTATGGGGTTAACTTGATTAGCTGGATTGTTCGAGGAATAAATAGCCCTCTAAAAAGAGGTAAAGTTTATGCACACCTGCGCTCATTGAAGGCTGATATTTGTTTTCTCCAGGAAACCCATATTAAGAAAACGGCTGCTAAAGTTCTTAGTCCCTCTTGGGCCTCCCATGTATACCAGTCAAACTTCAGCACAAAAACCAGAGGGGTTGCAATTTTGATTAAAAAACATACACCTTTTGTTCACAAGCAGACGATCCCAGATCAGGGGGGAAGATATGTGATTGTTAGTGGGCTGCTGAATTCTGTGCCAGTGACTCTAATAAATATATATGGGCCTAATTTTGACAATCCCATTTTTTTTCAAGACCTTTTTAGTATAGTACCAGATTGGGTTGGCTCTAATATAATTATTGGTGGGGATTTAAACCTAATCCTGGACCCAATTTTAGATAGACAACACCCTCAGTCTAATTCATTCAAGAGCGGTAAGTCCCTTAAAAGTCTATTACAATCTCACAATATGGTCGACATTTGGAGACTGCTATATCCTACTGGGAGAGATTATTCATACTTTTCAGCAGTACATAAGTCCTACTCTAGGATTGATTACTTCTTATTGGACTCTAGGTTGCTGGCATCAGTATCAAGCTGTAAATACCACAATATTCACATATCAGATCACGCTCCTGTGTCACTGAACCTTAAACTAAATTTTAAAAAAGGGAGATGGAACTGGCGCTTAAATAACACACTGTTGAAAGATAAGGAGTTTTGCTCCTATCTCAAACGAAACTAAGTCATACTTGAGCTATAACGATAGGGGGGATGTGGATGATTCAATGCTTTGGGAAGCAATGAAGGCAGTTATAAGAGGATGTATATTCTCGTTCGAGGCAGCAAAATGTAAAGAGTCCAAATTAAGGTTGGATAAAATAGATAACTTGTTGACCAGCTTAGAAAACGCATATAAATATCTCCTGCCCCTTTGCTATTCATCATGGTACACGTCATGGCTGTCCCCTCTCCTCATTTCTCTTCTCGGTCGTTATTGAACCTCTGGCCGCCAGCATCAGGCAAAATCCCTTAATATCACCTATTGAGATGTTTAACTGTAAGCATCATATTTCTCTGTATGCTAACGATATACTTCTATTTATCTCTAGCCCACGGAAATCGCTGTCTCCTCTTTTGACGACGATCAACAATTTCAGCAGTTTCTCTGGTTTTTCTATTAATTGGGACAAAAGTGAACTAATGCCGCTTACTACAGAGGCTGATTCGGAGTATCTGAGATCCACATCATTTAAAATAACTTATGATTCCTTTTCGTACTTGGGCGTGTTGGTAACAAAGAAGCCAGAACACTTTTGCAGCTGAACTGGCAGAGTAAAATTCTACAACTCAAACAGAACATCGATTTCTGGAAAACTCTCCCGCTATCTATGGCTGGTAGGATTAACGCTATTAAAATGGTAGTGTTACCGTGATTCCTACACTTATTTCAATCTGTCCCTTGTTTTATAGGCATATCTTACTTCAGACAATTAGATTAGATTATTATCCCTTTTATTTGGGGCTATAAAAGTGTTAGAATTTCTAAAGTACACTTAAGCAAACCAGGAATGGAGGGGGGGTTCTCCTTACCAGACTTCAAGCAATATTACTGGGCTTGCCATTTATCCATCTTGGCGTGGTGGAGGAAGGGCCCACTCTCATCTGATGGGACCTGTCCTTCCTGGTTATCTTTAGAGCGTCTGCACTGCTGTAATTCGTCTCTAACTGCACTCCTTAATAGCCCCATTAAAGTCAATAAAACACTCTATACCAATAGTTTTGTCATTAGAAACACTATCAGAATTTGGAAACAAATACAAAAGTTTATAAAAGCTCCAGAGGTTTACTTTGATACTCCTATCTGTGAAAATCATTCCTTTGCACCAGGTCTCAGTGACGCCATCTTTCGGACATGGAGAATGAAAGGCATTGAGGTGATAGGTAACCTATATATTAATGGAACTTTTGCATCTTTTGCCCAGTTATGTTCTGAGTATAATCTTCCCCCATCAAGTTTTTTCCGTTATCTGCAAGTTCGGGACTCTGCTAGGAAAAATGTGTTGGATTTTGGAACTCTAACGAAACATGAAACTCTGGAGGAAATAAATAAATTTGATCCTGCCAATCAGAGGGCAGTGTCATACTTTTATAAGATCTTTAATAACATACGTGTAGACACAACCAGGATACAAAAAGGCCTGGGAGGATGAGTTAGGGCAGCAGCTATCCGATGAATTATGGGAGGAGGGTTTGAAAAGTATACAAGACTGTTCAGTCAATGCCAGACATAATCTCATACAGTTAAAAGTATTACATAGACTCCATTATTCGAGGGAAAAGCTGAGCACTTTCTTTACTAGCGTGTCTCCAGTTTGTAATCGCTGCCGGTCTGCTATTGGTAACTTGACGCACTCTTTCTGGTCATGTGTTCAGCTTCACTCTTTTTGGAAGAAAATTTTTCATTTCTTTTCAGATGCTTTTGGAAAGAAATGGGACCCAGAACCACTTATTGCAATCATTGGGGTCTCCAGTGCTTTGCGAACAGCCACTAAGCAGGAGAGAATGGCTGTTTTGTTTGGTACGGTGATTGCCAAAAGGCTGATATTGAGATTTTGGAAAAAGGACTCTGTGCCCACGTTTGATCTCTGGTTGGGGGAACTAGCAAATACTCTGCATCTGGAAAGACTGAGAGATAAAGAGAGATATAAAATGTACAGGCATTATACATCAATGCTTGTACTTTTTGCACAGGCATTAATATTAAATAAGACTAGGGATGAAGCTTCGGACATCCTGCACCAGAAGGTTAATATTAGAGGATATTTATACCAAAACATGTTTTAACATGTGCCTTGGGAGTCTCTTGGGAACACCCATTTGTGTCCAGATTCAACCCCTTTGACCTAAGCTGCTTCTCAAAAATGTGAAGATAGTGGCTTTAGTGATTAACAACAGCAACCAAGGGATTACCAAGGCTCAACCCCATCATAAATTGAAGGATCCTGGGACGTGCGGCCATTGCATACACTAAAGCAAACATCGGCATGGACTAAAACTGAAAAATAAAACCTTTCTTCAAAAGAATTTATGGTTTCTCTGCAATTTTCTCAGGAAGATTTGAACAAATATCAGCAAGAGTGAAGTTATGTATTTACATACTCTTTCCACAAACAGTTCAAATAAATAATTTATGCCCAAAATAAATTACATTCTTGCAGATAATGAGCCAATGTAAACCTCTGACTGAAATTGTGTGTGCTTGAAATATAAACTGTATTATGGCATTTGTGGGGGTCCATTTTAGAGTGCAAGTGTCATGTTATCTCAATATTTGTGAATCATTTTTATGATTTTAAACAATCTTTTGCATTTCTAATTTCCTCAGATGGTCTTAAAACTCAACGAGAACTGGTTGTATTGCTGGTTGTATATATGTAGTATTGCTAACTTGTTTATCTGTAGTTGCACAAATAGTCATTTTTATCTCTTGATTTTTTATTTTTTTATGTTTTTGAGATAGAGATGTTCCTACAACCTAGATTAAACTGCACTGGTCTCTTGGGAGTAAATGAGAATGATGAAGTACATTGTGTTTTGTTCTAGTGTTCACATGAATGTGTGTGGTATTCCTACCCACATTGTGCAGCTGCATTGCTCAGTTTGAAACAACTCAGTTAGCTGCAAAGAAAGGGAAGTGCTGCTCCAAATCGAAAGGAGAAAAATCTGTTGACTAGCAGAAGTGGACAGAAGTCTTTAATTAAAGATTTACAGAGAACCAAACTTGGTGTTGTTTTCTTCTGATATGAAATACCTATCAATGTTTTCAAATTAGCTCCAGAACAATTCAGACAGCTTTTACTAATGGCAGTATAGTCCACATGTCCTTTTAGGTTGATGCACTATTTTTGAAATTTGTACAAAGTTAACTATATGTGTTTTTGCAAAATGTTGAAACACACAAGACCACATTCAAATAACTGGGTACTAATTATGTAATCATTTTTCCTGCCAGGATGTTGGATCATAACCCACTTAGCAGTTTGACTCATGAGACGTTCTTTGGACTTCGTTCGCTCGTATTTCTGTGAGTGTTTCTATTGTTCATCTAACATTGTGATATGGATCTGCACCTTCACCAGTTTGATGAAAAAAAGCATTGCTTATGGGATTTGAACTAGCTAGCAGGATCGTATGATGCTTTGGGCAATGCTATGCTGGGAAAGTTTAGGTCTTTCCAATTATGTGGACTTTGCTTTGTCACACACCATTTAAACAAGCATTATTGATGACAAAGTAAACTTTTAGGGAAAGAGTTTTTGCTGATAGCAGTAAACTTATAAAAGTATGTCTCTTACCACATGTTTAAAGGAATGGTGTAGCATGGTAACAGGTACATCATCATGAATTCAAAAATGTATTCCGATGAAATACGTTTGTCAGATTAAAAGTATATTTTGAAAATAACTTTTACGCACAAGTTATACATACTTTTCATTAAATCCCCCATTTTTTTATTGAAAACACAACTTTCTAATTTTCTAAGAAATTAAATGTGGTGTTTTCATTAGATATTAGTAGGAAATCATCACAATTAAAATAAAGGCTTAAAAGCATTAGCATGTGTGGAAATCATCAAAATAATGTGTTTCACCTGCACATGTATTGGAGTTGGCCCTTCTAAACCAACGAACCACTGACTCATAAAATTTAAAGTCATAGAATGAACCTTGATGGCAAATGTAACTGTTAGAAAATGAGGCTGTATTTGCACAAGAACAATTTTAAATGGTCTGGTTTAATTCTCTAACACAGGTTTCATATTGTAATATCGAAAGCAGCTAAAATTAACTGTTTCAGCCATTCATGTGAACACTAAAAACAACAGTTTCTTCACTTAGTATTTCTCAATGCTCATCCTCAGGGACCACAGCCCTGCATGTATCAGGTGTTTCCCCACACCTGACCTGAATAAGTGGGTGATTAACATACATCTGCAGCCCTTGATGGTTGGCAGAGGAGGTCATGTAATCATTTAAATCAGGTGTCTGGAACAGAAATACATCTAAAATATTTAGGGCAATGGTCCCTGAGGACTGGAATTGAGCAACACTGATTTAGCTGTTCTCTAGTCCCTAACAGTTAAAGTCCTTTTTATTTTTTCTATGCAGATTTAGATCAATAGCTATGAGTGTTAAACCCATCCTCAGTTTCACAGAGCAGTCTTGATCCAATCAGTGGTCCTCCGCACAGCAGCAAAACTTCCTGAGGCATAGCAAAAGATGTTTTTCCAGCAACTCACCAAAAAACAGTTGGCAGATCCAGGGTGGAAAAAGCTTTTTGCTGCATAGTTGTCTTAAAAAGACCATTGGTGTTGATCAAAATGACATTTCCACCTGCTGCCACGTGGGTGTTTGAAGGTATCTGAATGTGGCTATAAAGGGTAACAGATGGTGTTTGAAGGTATCTGAATGTGGCTATAAAGGGTAACAGACGGTGGCCATATATGCTGCATGTTAGAAAATACGACACTTTTGATGTATTTCGACTAAGCAACCCACACCAGCAACACTTGATTGCTGACTGATGCTCCGAAGCAAGATGCTCAGTGAAGCTTTTGGACCATATAAAATAATTTCTCCCTCAGAAACCCAATAATCTGTTCTGTCTTGGTTCATTTCAGCTTGATGTCCAAAGTCTATAAAAAGTGCTAATTAACATGTTAACTGATTATAATCTTGATTTACATTCTTAATTCTTCTACAAGAGCTGCCATCAGGATAACTGTGGCGGTGAAGACAACTTCCACAAACTACAGTTTAATATATGATCGACTGGAGATTATGCATTTATTGAATTTAATGGTCAGATTATTCTTATAACTAAACACCCTCTGGCAAATGATCTGCTTAGAGACCCCATGCCATTTCTCATTGGTAACATTTTTTCCAACACTCATATTTGGAAATATATTTTCATTTATATTTCCCAAAATATAGAACCATTGTAGTAGTGTCTAGACAATGGTAAACATCACTAGATGTAACCAAAAAACTGAACAAGATATCAGTTTCAAGGACAGAGGGAATATTTCTGGAGTAAGTAACATCAAACTAGATGCTTAGTAGAGATATGATGTGGATCTGTTAGTGTGGATAAAATTGAAGGACACCAACACTAAGTACTTTGACCTACTTGTTTTGTTTGTCCTTCACATCTCACTAAGCTTTATGAAAGTCATCTGGGAAATTTCTGTTTAAGCTTTAACAAGCAGACAAAAATCCAGCAAGCAAACTGCCAGCATACCTTCATTACCCGAGAGTGTGGAATTTAAAATCAGAAGTGACTAATAGAGACCTTTAAATCTGAAAGCACCGAACTGATTTACATGATAGGATAATATGTCAGCCTGTTAGCATCTATTTGTCTTTTGACCTTATCATTTTATTTCTTACTGATATTACTTGGATTATTTCTAACTGGTGCGCATAATACAATTGTGAGTTTATAGCCGCTTTCAAAAGAAGCAAACCCACAGGAGGAACCTGCTCTAATGACTGAATGAAGTTCTTATTTTGAATGGATAATAATGATTTTCCATCTCCTTTGGAAATCAGGCTTTTGTGGTTGCTGGCTGAAAAGTCTTTGTAACCTTTGTACTTTTTTTCCAGTCACAAGATTTTATGGATTTTATTGTGATTTTATTGTGATAATTGTGAAGTGGAAGAAAAATCCACATTTTTTTTTATTACAAATACAAACATAAAAATAAAAAAAAAAATTTAGAGGATCAATTCAGGAATTAATCACCATAAAATCCAGTGCAACCATCTGCCTGTACCTAATTTGTGAATAAATGAAATGGGTGGCTGAGTTTCGCCGTATAAATGGAGATGTTGTGTGAAGGCCTCTGAAGTTTGTTAAAGAACAAACTGTATTATGAAATCCAAGACCCACAGAAGATAAGTTTGGTATAAAGCTGGGGAAAAGTTTATAACAGGGTTTAGTTATAGAACATCTTCCAAACTTTGATTCTATAATGGAGCTCTGTTCAATCAATTGGAAGGTTTGCACAACTGCAAACCAACTGGGACAACTAAACTGACTCCCTGGGCAAGGAGACCATTAATCAAAAAACACCCAAGTGGGCTGAAGTACTCCAACAGAGACGCTGGGGATATTCATATCCATGGACTTAGTCATAACAGACCAGTTTGCAGTTTGCCACAAACCTTAAGGGACATAACAAACATGTAGAACAAGATGCTCTGGTCAGATGACGTCAACATTAAATTAGTTTGTCCTTCATGCACAGCACTGTGTCAGAGGTACTGGGAAAAGGGATAGAGCTTAAGACAGGGCAGGACTGTAAAAAATCTTGAAAATATTTGAGACTGTGAGAGAGAACAACAATCCTTAACACACATTATTAGTATGTTTAGACCAAAGTCTTTTCATGTGTTGGAATTTCTCAATCATAACCCTGTGAAAAGGAATTTTCTGTCAATAGAGCTGAAAAGTGGGTAAATGCATAGCCATAAAAGTTTATTTGCAAAAGTTGCTTTGCTATTGATCGAAGGGGACTAAACACAAATACAGGCAACACTTTTCAGGTTTTTATTTTTGTTAAAAATATGTAGAATTTTCATTTCACTTCACACCTATGTGTAAAATTTGTTATAAAATGACGGTGTTTGTTTTTATGCGTTTTAGATTTAATTGCAACTACTTTGGCTGAATTTAAATGTCTTGTCTGGCTATAAAACACTTTTGTCAGCATTAGTTGCCTTTAAATGTGTTATACAAACCAAACTGACTTTGACTGACTTTGGAAAATTACTTGAAGCTGTACTTCAAACTTGTTCACAGGCTGTCTGGGTGAGACTTGTTTTTGTTATTGTTTCCTTTCCTCAGGTCTGTTTACATCTCAGCATGTCCTTCTAAAACTCAGGCTTGATACTTGACTCCAATAAGTGTTTTCTCTTTCTCTTTGCCTCTTCAAAGTGGTAGACTAGAACCATGCCTTTATTTGTGAAATCCACAAGTAGTATTCTGAGAAACAAATTAAATGGGATTGAAATTATCCAACACATTCTGAATTATCACAGTAAAATGCAGAATTCAATGAAGCAATAAACTTCAGCAGTATATAGGCGCTCACTCTAGCTCGACACTGCACAATTCGAAACTAAAACATTTTTACAATATTTACTAAACATGAGAGTAATGAGAGTATCTAGGAACTTTTAAATTGTAATGCAACTTTGCAAAGTTTTTCTGGTGTATAAATATGTTTGGGGTTTTTTGGCCAATCGTCAAAAAAAGAAGACAAATAAACCCACCATTCTGTGATACCAAATGTTTGTTGATATCTGAAAGTTAGAAAATATCTACTTGTCCAAGCTTGCCATGTCTACAACACAGAAAGAAAAAGAAAAAGTTAAATTAGCTGTGAGAACCAAGGCTGGTGAAGGACCTCATTTTATCCTGCTACCTTGCAGAGTGAAGAGGATGGGATGGGAATCTTCTGCCAAAGCTAAGATTTGCATTAATGCAGTTGACATTTCTCCGTAATAGTCGAAAGTCTCTTTTTACCAGCATGGCCAATAATTGTGGAGGGCATTTTATATTTGCTTGAGAAAGAAAAAGTCATGGAGGGTACTACACACATTTTTCTTTATTTTACATGCAATATTGAAAATTACAACACTTTGGTTTGGGTTTCTTCCCTTTGTCGTTTACTTTAATCATAACTGTTTTTCTTGTTGGATTGATTTGTCATAGTTAAGACAAATCAATCCAACAAAGTTTTGACACAAACATTGCTCACAACTTTAACAATTTTAGCCTCCAGCTGAAGGCACGGAATAAACTAATTCTGACATGCAATATACAGTACTTATTTTAGCCTTGTAATCAATTAATTGAGGCACCATATGCACTATATGCATTTACAGATAAAAACTCAATTATATTTGAATCCCTCATTTCAAATAAACTCAATTTTATCTGAATCCATCCTTTGTTCCCTCCGCTTTTGATTCAGGTTATACACAATAGCTCGATTTGGGAACCAGAACGATTGGATAGTTGTTAGTGGGTGAAAATGTCACCTCTTTTGCTCAGCTTCAGGTCAAATACGGTCTTCATAAACACACAAATTTCAGATATAGGTCCGGGCACATGTCAAAAGACACATGCACATTTCAGAAAATATAAAATCAATCAACTTTGACAAACATTTTAATTTAGGTGGTATAGGAAAGGACAACTTATATCCCTGGTTTGTAATTTGTGATTTCATGCAGGACTTAACTGCAGATTTGAAGCAGGAATTGAAAATGAAGATAAGTAATGAACTCTGGAATATCACTTTAAAGAATGTATACAAGTGCTTTGCTTACTCTAGACATCACCTTATTCAATTTAAAATTATTCAGACTTCATTATTGTAAAGCAAAGTTGCATATTTTCCCCAATACATCCTCACTATGTGATTAATGCTGTATTCATTCTTACTTTGTACTAAATTGACTCCATTTTGATCTTGCTCATTTTAAACTTTGTCAGATTTCTGCCATACAGAGCTGAGACTGTACCCACTTTTGATTCTACTGAGTTTCTGATTAGTTCTCTGAGATTAATAAATGCCAATAATAAATGTTATCTTTTGCTTTTAAGAAAGCTTGTTTTGATATTATAGAAAAAACAGAAATTTCATCTTTTAAATTATGTCTGAAGAAAATGGTAAGGCTCTCTTCTGGAAAGAATTAGGAAACAAATTGAAACAATTCAAGTCATGGCAACCCCTTCTACAATGTATTGGTAATTCAAACTGAAGAAGTCCTATGAGTACTGACATTTTTCATTTTTGACACTTTTGCTTTACATTGTCTTTATTTTTTATGGCTAAATTAGAAAAAAAGGAGACAGACTTGTATCCCTGATGCTTTGATTTTTCTGATCAATGAAATTGTTTAATAAGAAATAAGCAGTCTTGGTAACATCCTAAGCAAACTTCAAATAAAAAAAGTTAGTTAAACTAATCCACTGATACATGCAAAAAACATGCAGGTCTTAAGCTGTAAACATTTGTATCATACAATGCAAAATTCAAGCTGAAAATCTCATTGTTATCTGATAGAACTGAAGCAAATGAGTTTTGGGACACCTTTTATTAGATTATATATTGAAAGTTTGCATATGATGTAAAAGGGATCATTTGTCCCTGGATCAAAAACTTAGACTTTACCTCATGTCTATTTACAATCAGAGGAAGAGCATTTCTTTCTGTCATAGTCTAGACTATTTCAGCTGGAAATGAAAAGAAATAAACAAGACAAGGCACAAGGGCAAAGACTGTGAAGAGAAAGTCATAAAGTTGTTGACTATGAAGAGACAGAATCAGAAAACAGCGCCAAACAAAACGGAGACGTATTTTTGTAAAGCAACTGTGGGCGGTTGTTTTAAAGTTTTTATGAGAGTGCTACATTTGATGAGGCACTTAGAATTCATTGCACAAAGTGGATCAGAAACAACAGCACTGGCACAATAGATTGAATAAATTCAAACTCGCTGCAGTGTCGGGGATATCGTCAGGCTGACAAAATATAGAAAACATTTAATGCTTCTAGTCAGATCTATTGATCTTATAGAAACTGTTCTCAATCATTCACTATTTCACTTTCATGTTTCTGCTTTGTTTTGTTGGAGATTTAATAGAAAACACATTCTTAAATGAGTGTCCAACTTGTGCTGCTATTTTTTATTTTGCCCTCATTTCTTATCTGCAAGCTGTGAAAAGAAGGGAACTGATTCCATTAGGCTACTCTGTGACATATAATACCTCATGAAATTCAGATGTTGGGAATTTCTTTACATCTAGCATACATGAGCGTCCAATATGCCGATACCCCTAAATAAAGTCAAATGCAACCAATTACCTTCAGAAATAGCTTAAGTAGTAAATGAAATCTAGTCCTTTCTCATTTAAACACAATATAAATCTGATGAGGCCTAGGAGAGCTTTTATTTAGTGAAAAATCTGCATCATGATCAGAGGTCAGGGCTGAGGGTAAGCTTAAAGGCACAGAATTATGCATTTCCCACCCACATAGTGCCATATTATAGAATAATCAAGTAATTATTTTTACCTTCAAGCATTATAAAAAATGCTACACACACACACACACACATATATATATATATATATATGTACTAAGCATAACTTAAAGAAAAAGAAACTTGACTTTGTAATTTGATGCTTTGAAATTGGGTCTGTCTCAGTGCTCCTCTGGTATGTTGTTAACACCTGTTCTCAGGAGCATTGGACTGACAAATAGTTTGTGCTTTATGAGGAAGAACCTTGGCTTGGGACTACACCTCCAGGGAGGAGCTGTGGATAAATAGGGGTTTAGTTATCCCTGGATGGTTTTCACAGGAAATTTAAGGATTCCCCAAACATGCATGAATGTATCAAAGCAGCACTCCAGGTATGTTTGGGATGAGCAAATAACATTATGACATAATGTAAAACTCAAACTGGTAAATTTTACACATCATTCACCTTAGATAATGGACAAGGGTAAATGTCCCTTGTTCATTATGCAAAAACAGAACATGCACAATGTGTATTTAAACTTGACAGGTTGGGCAAGGAGAACATTATTCAAAGAAGCAGTTAATAGTTTTATGGTAGCTCAAGCAGTGATGCCAAATATTGCTTTTATATAAAAGTGGCAAGAAGGAAAAACACAAGAAGTATTTGAATTTTGTCAAGATACATCAAACATGTAGCAGGTGGTCTGATTAGACTAAAATGCAACTTTTTAGAAAAGTCTGTGCTTCACTCTTAAGACACTAAAATATGGCAGTGGAAGCATCATTCAGTGGTGACGCTTTTCCTTAAGCATGGAGACAGAAGTTGATCAGAGTTAATAGATGGATAGAGCTCAACAAAACCAATTGTTTTGTTGAGATTTTTCTAGCATTCTGAAGGAAAATCTACTAGAATGCTAGAATGCATGCTCCTTTCAAATCAGTTTTGGATAGTGGAGTTTGCTTTGCAGCCATCTTGAGGCCACGACATCAGAGCTCAAAGAAAATGAGCGTATTAAGAAGGCTGCTCCTGGACTGCTCTGAAAGACCTCAGAGAAGTCCAGAGAGTCTTTTATGTTTAACACAGGTTGCTAAACATAAAAGACAAAACTCCCCTTCATTTGTATATTCATAAAGATTTAGAAGGAATAAATTCCAAGTGAAAAAAAATTCATAAAGTATTCAGTATAGTTAATTTCAGCAATTAATTTCTTTTAACCAAAATTTGGCTAATTTCACCTTCAGCTGCTAGAGGCTGGAGTACAAGCAGTGTAAGACAAGAATCTTATCTAGGTTGAAAGTCACGGTGATCAAAGCAGCAGCTCCCACTCTGTAAAGTTTAATCTCTGTGCAGTAAAATGTCCCTTGTCTCTCCTCAGATCAATGGTGCACACCTCACTGCAGCAGCTTCCTCATCCCAGCTTCTGTCAACACATGCCTGCCCTGGACTGGCTGTGAGTCTGCTCTGACAGTGTACTTGTGTGCATGCAGGTGTGTAGTGAGAGATTTGATTGATGTTGTTTGTATGCTAGAAAGGGAGAGTGAATGTGCTTTTTTATTTATTTATTTATTTTTTGCGGCGCTAGTGGCCTGTATTTGAAAATAATATGACAGGAAGGGGGCGAAGACATGCGGCAAAGGTATCAGCGATGGGAGTAGAACTCCTGACAGCTATGTCGAGGATAATATCCTCTGTGTACAGGGCGCCGCATGGCGATGTGAATGTGTGTTTAGTGCGTGTGAGTGAACAATAAGGACATTTTAAAAAGGGATGCAGAGGAGTTAGAGTGATGCTTCTGACAACAGGCATCTTCAGCTTATGTCGCTGTGGCCGGTCAGTTTGACCAACCGCATCATCTGTAAGATGAGACTAAAATTCTCTATGACCTCATGCTTTCTGCAGCTTTTGTGTCTGAATGTCTGGAGCACTCTGCAGTCCTGGACTCAATTTTACTCAGGTTATTTAAATGTGTTTTTATTTTTATTTTAGAAAAATACCAGGAAACACCACTGTTTTTATTCTCTTTTGGAATCAAACATTTATAAAAACCAAATCACACAATCTAATTATGATCAAATCGAATGGATCACCACACTAGAGCTCGCTCACACCAGCTCAAACAAAATCATTCTGTGAAGTTCTTAATATCTCTCTTTGATGGTATGGTCATGATAATCTTTTAATTATGGGTTTTGTTTGTTGGTTCTATTTGAGTTGTTCTACGAATAATTTGGGTTGTTTGCACCACAGATTGCAGCTTAAGATGCTCCCACTTCAAAGCTGGACTTTAAGTTACGTGTAATCGATTTTACAAAATACAAATATAGTTGGTGCTGATGGATTGATAGTAATATTCATTTGTAGATCTCACAATTACATTCCTATTTACAAAGCAACACTTTTTCAGGATTAGGGTGAATTACATTACTAAAGCTTCATTAGTTAAAGTTAAAAATGGCTCCCATACTGCCACATTTCTGTCCTTGTCCTGTTGGAGTTTAGTGCTGCTGTCAACATGCCTGAACACAGAATGTTTGTGGAAAGACTTAAATATATTGTGTTTAGCTTCTCTTGATAAATATTGTTTGAAAATCATATATGTAGTTTAACACATGATTCTTACCTCTATTTAATAATCTTTAATTATTATTCTATTGGGAAAACATGTATTTTTACCATATGGCCTATTTGTTGTAGTAAACTTTCATGATACACATACATATGTTTTTCAATTTACTATATATTAAGTGTTTTAAAACTGGTTTAGTCAACCAAAGTCAACAACACAATGAAAGTGATTTCTGTTCGACCAGGAGGAGTCAATGCTGCAAGTCAATGACTTGCTGCAATCTACTGGGTTTACTTAGAAACGTTTTAAGCAACTTTGTACAATTATTGTGCTTACTGTACTGTGAGATAACTAGAATCAATTGATCAATCAGTTGATCCATTCATCATGTCCAGGGTGGAATATTGTAAAGGGATTGTATCTAGAGTTCCAAATAAATGCCTTAAACCTCTGCAGTAACTTTAAAACAGAGGTGCAACTGAGATTTGACAGTTTTCAACCAGAGAGCTCCTGTCACACCAGAGCTATCTTCCCTGCCCTGGAATGAAATGTTCCTTGACTGCAATGTTAAGTTTCTCTTGGAAATCTTTAATTATTATTCTATTGGGAAAACATGTATTTTTACCATATGGCCTATCTGTTGTAGTGGTGATCATACTTGATTGATATATTTAATATTAATAATTTAACATTTCAGAGTGCTACATGTTTTACATATTTCATAGCTATATTTATATGAATTCCTCTAAGATTTCTTTTCTCACCTGAACCCTTGTGGTTATTTTTAAACCCTTTCACCAAAATGTTGTTTGCCTTGCTTTTATCTCTTCTCTCAGAGATCTCGAGGGAAACCAGATTCAGACTCTCAACTATTCCATCTTAAAAACATGCAGCAAACTTGAAGTCCTGTGAGTATATGATAGAGACATCAAATGATTTATCCAATATGGCTGGTATGTTTTTATTGCATTCATCCAGTGTTGTGAGAACAACCTGATCACTTGTTCATTTTATTATTAACTTTCCACTGCAGCTGTGTCCTCAGCATGAAGCAGAAGATTAGTTGAAACTTTTGATTGACAACTGGTGCAGACTCAGCTGCAGCAACACCACAAGTTGTGGACTGTTTGTCCTGCATTAATTGAAATATAACATTTTTGGTGGAATAAAGTAAATATTTACCAAACTTAGCCATATTTTGCTGGCCTGATACCCTTGAATCCTCAATTTTATTTGCAACGTTTAAAATGAAATAATGTCCAAACCCATCTTTGCTGGAGGTGCAAAAGTGTTGTCGTGCTCCATATGTGGAATCTTTTAAGATCAGACAATTGGGCTTTAACGTTAATGTTACAAAAATTATCTAAGTTCATTTACTTATGAGTTTATTTGAAAGGTTATGTTTTCATATTATTATTCTGTGTGTGTTTTACGTGGTTCCTTTCTCTTGTGGTATATTATTAACTGTTTTTCAGATGTTTGCCTGAAGGCTAGAAACATTTACACATTCCTGTGTTAACAGCTTCCTGATGAAGCTGATTTGTAATGATCAGCCTTGTGCCCTTGTACGGGCATGTCCACAGAAAGTCCCAGAACATCTTGTGGTAAAAGTTATTGATTGATTGTTGGTGTGATTGTGTTAAAAAGCCCAACCTCTTCCCTTGTAAACATAATAAAAGGCAGTAGGGGACTGAGAGATGGCGGAGTTGACCGCAGACAGTGTTTGACAGCGGTTCTCCGCGGCTGGCTCTGCTCCCCTCTTCTGCAGAAAATAAATGTATGTCTCTGGTTGATTCTTTACAGGTTGGGAACCAAAATAAACCCAACAGTCAATTTCTCTATGGTTTTCTGCAAATAACTTCACAAACCTGAAGTTTGACCATTTGAAAAAATATGTTATGTTTTTTTTCTCTGTCTTAGTTTTGGATAAGACACAAATGCTTCACCAAATGTCTCTGATAATGCTTTGCACTTCACTAACATCACTTTATAACCATGTTTTATTGTCGGTGTTTGTTGCTCTAGAGTTACATTTCCACGTGGGTAGAGTAATCTTGACTTTGCTGCATTTCAGTTATCTGCAAGTTTAGGCACAAATATTGCTATAGAGTGGTTTAAAATAGTGAACGATGATTTATGTAACATTCTTGTATTTTTGTTTTTTGCCATCCTTTGTTGTTTTGAGACATTTTATCTGGTTTTCTATTAGTTCAGTTTTGTGCAATGAACTGTTTTGGTCTTTGTTGCCTTTGCATTTTCTCATAGTGAACATTTAAATGGTTTTCCTACATATTTGTTCTATAACCAGTTAGTAAAACTTTACAACTACCGCTCAGTAGTTCATGTAACACTTTTTCAAACTTTGTATGTAAATTAAGGTTATTATAAATTTAATCAAAGAAGTCTGCCTTCTGCAGTACATATCAGTAAATCTGTTGTAAATGCTCCATGTGACTACAACAGAAGTTGCTTGGCAAAATCACTTTCTCACACACTAAAGAAACAGCGATGTGTACTAAAATTTAATAAGTAAAGAATCTAAATTATATTAAAGTGTCCAAAACTTTATGTTTGAAGGGAAATCCTTGACCTGTCAATAAAAAAGATTTTACTAGAAAAAGGTGGGCTCTGTCAAAAGCATGTAAAGTATCTGCTTAGATGTCATCATTTTTAAAGGTACTTTTAGTCTGAGTTAGGAGAGTAAACAAACATACTATTATAAATGTTGACCTCCAAATGTTGAACCCCAATATGTATTTATTCATTATATTATTCTGATAGTTATAGAAGTGTGTGCATGTTTTTCTTGCATTATAAAAACTTCTACCAGGACCATTTGACTATTTCATTCTAGCTGGAGATTTGTTGTGTGTATTGGAGAGGAAGGAGAAGAAAACAATGCAAAATATTTTTAGAGCCAAACTTTGAAGCCAGAACTCTGCTGGTGTCTCAAAGATCTTCCCAGATTTATTGTAGGTTAGGTTTCATACACCCACAGCAAGGATCCACTGTAGCACATTGTCTTACTCTGCATGCTTTCTGACTGTAACTCTGTCTTGTTCAGATTACTGATGGACAACAGAATCACAAGAGTCCCTGAAGACACATTTCAGTCTCTGTGGAAGCTTGGTGAACTGTGAGTATATATATATATATACACACACACATTTTTTTCCCTTTCTGTGCACATATTTGGACATAACACACGCTCACTTTGATAAAAAATATTTTCAGTCAAGACTGATACTTCTGCTTAATGGGTATTTATATTTGGTTGAGATTTCTGTTTCAGTGAAAGATATTCAGCAGCTTTGGATCTTTACCAGTGCTGATTTTCAACAGATAAAGGAATAGATCTTCAATAAGCCGTATTACATTTCCTGCAAATTAATTTAGCAAAATGTAAGAACTGACTTTGTAATTATTTAAGTCGACTCAAAAATAAAAACTGCATGGCAAAGTTAAAGACATGCTTTTATGTCTGAGATTTTTGTCTTTGTCTGTACTGGCGATACACAACAAGCTTGAAAGGGGGATTAGAGATACAAAGGCACCAAACTAAAAATGACTGAGGGTCACTTAGAAAATGCCCACACCCTAAGAGTGCATGGCAAGATCTAAATAGCAACATTAATATCTATGCAACGTAATATAACCCTGCATTAGTAGAGGAAATGTGCTTCACACTGAAGTAAAATATTATTTCTGGATACGTCATTAAGGGTTATGCTATGGAATTAAATGGCATATTCACTGACATATCTCTGATACAGTGCTCTTTTCTTACTTGTTTAAATACATCTGAAATTGTTGTTTCTATAGCAGTGATGTTAAAAGCTGTAAAAGACTTTAAACTGGAATCGAGGTTCTGCCTCAAACAGGACAATGACCCTAAGCAAACAGCCAGGGCTCCAATTCAATAATTTAAAACTTGAAAATTAACCATTGCTAACATTTTCCATTCAGGAAAGTTTAAAGACTAGAAGAGAAACACCCGAAAGGACTTTCAGAAATGATTCCAGTGAAATATGGTTTTGCAAACCGTTGAGTCAAGTTTGCTGAATTCAAATCCAATCCACACTTTTTATAAAATATTGAGGCAATATTCATTTATAAAATATTCATTTATTTGGTTCATTAAATATTCATTTATAAATGAATATTTCATTTATAAAATGAATAAATTTTATTTATAAAATATTGAGGCAACCATGTTTAAATAGGTGTTTGTAATGTAACAATATATTAAAAGTATAAGTAGCATGAATACTTTTTCAAACTTGAATACTTTCTGCAGGCCATGACTGATAATCCCTTACATAAATATAAAATATGGTAATTTTTTTTTTTCTGCCTTCCAATCTTGTTTAGAAATCTTTCTGGGAATAGAATCAATGAGCTGCCAAAGAACACATTCAAGAACCTCTCCAAGTCCCTCCTGAAACTGTGAGTAACAAATTATACCAGGATTCAAACATTGTCTTTTATTTTGTGCATATTGCAATCCTGCCAAATCAAGGTGGAGTTTAAAGTATTAGGACTAAAGAACATGTGAAGATCTGTAGTTTATAGGTAAGATTCAAAGAGCTTGACCCTGCTAGGAGAGAAAAAGGGAAACTTCATTAAAACAGAAAAGTTTTCTTCTGTTTTGAGACTTGAAACAATACTACTATTATGTGTTAGAAAATCATGTGACATACAAATGTAATTATTTCAATTCAGTTAATGTTTATTTAATCAAGGACAGCACAGTAAACAATGTTACATGACAAAAACAAAGCAACTGTTTTATACGAACGTTTTCAACCCACAACATAATTTCAAACCTAATCCTTAATTGGATCTTTTTGAAGACAGAAAAATTAGAACTAAGGATTCCCATCACAGATGCACAGACACATTCGCTGACTTACTATAACTATTAAGAAATGCACAAAAAAATTTCACCTGGGAATTAAGAAGTTTAAGATCTGTTAAAAGTTTTATTGCTAATGGCAAACTGTTCCAGATATGAGGATAACTAAATGAGAAGGAACCTTGACCAGATGATATTTTGTGTGTTGCAGGTTTGCAGTCCTCATTAACTGCCCCTCCAGTAAAAACTTCTGTGCTGCTGGTCATTTCATCAGCTTAAGATTTGAGACAGGGATTAAATAATGACTGTAAATAGATTAAACAGATTTGTGTTTGGTTGGCGAACGGAACAGAAAAATATTCTTCCAGTTATGTGCAAGTCCTACAAAATGCATTAAGCTATATTCACTTGGTGGTATCGCTTTATTTTGGTGGTACAATATTCTTATTTTGAAATATTTTCTTCGTTTGGAGCAGGGCTAAAATGCAGTCAGTCATTAGAGAAAGGCATGTTGAAAGTTATAATAAAAAGAGAAATTATAAAGTCTTGTCCAAGGTAAACAGGACAAAAAGCACAAACATAGAAAAGGGCAATAGAATGGAAGAATCAATTGACGGAACAACCAAAAACCAGGAGCTTAAGTATTGAGGCTGGGTTTAAATATGAACTAATCAAAAGAAATGTGGAACAGCTGTGCGAGAAGGAAAACAGGGAAACTGAGGTATGGAGACTAATAAACACTGAGGAAACTAAACTAAGACTAAAAAAGCCCCAAAAAAACATTAGGGAAAGGCCTGGAACTAAAAAAAGGACAATTATGTCACGGGCTTCCCCCGTCACCCATCAAGCTCATGGAAAACAGTGTCTCAGAGCCAAACAATAAGCTAGAAATCCAATGCGAAACAAGCGCTCAAACAACAACGTAATGCAGTCAAGGCAGCAAGAAAAAAAAAGTCAAACTTACCGGACCAAACATAACTCACAGAACCGTTTGAACGAGCCCCCAATTGTTACGACTGGCTCAAGGTCATAACAAAACAGGAGACCATGCAGTGGTTAAAGTGCAATAAAAACAACAATGGATTGTGGGTGTCAGAATCAGTGGTGGAGTGCAAATGTTTGGATGTGAGGTATGAGTGCATATGGAAGTGTTGAGGTGCAAAAACAAAGATGAACTCAAATGTGCAAAAAGAAGGGGAGCCCAGGCCTGGCAGCAGCTCACCACAAGCATCAAGCGGCAGAGTGGATGCCATAGGCGACCCAGAAGGTGGAGATTGCTAGGTTTAAATGCTCCGTGTTTCAAATGAACAAATCAGCAGCACCTGTAAAGGGGAGGAGCACAAAAACAGACAAGACACCTGCAAGGCCCAGCCCTAAAGGCCCAGGTCCGTAACAAAGAGAATAAACCAAATTATGCGGATAAAAGAACATGAGAACGATCAGGAATAAACTAAGTACAAAGGAATGAACAAGTGTGGCAACAGCATTGTAATAATATTGAAAACAGAAAGCTGAATAGGATATGACCCAAAGAACATAAATAAAGCAAGGAAGTAATTATGACAGCAAACAAAAAACACAACCAAACTCAAACTCCTGTGGTTTGTGACTAAGCTATAATGATGTAACTATTTAGAGCAAAAAAATTAGATTCAAAAGTAGGGTCAAAATTAACATTATAATGAAATACAAAAAAGTGTTTCAAATGTTTTCTTCGAATCTGTGTATACTCGTGTAGTGTGATTATTTTTTTAAGCATGCAAAATGATTATTGTTAATGCAAAGCAGTAGTGGGCATATTTAAAAACTGTGCATTGCACCATCAGATGCAGCAGTCTACAGGGTAATAAAAAAAGCAAATAAAAAACCACGAGAAAGAAAAGTACATTAGTAAAATAAACCAAACATTTCCAGTCATAAATAAAACATAAAGGTAATAAATTAAAGCAATTCTTCTTGACAGTGGTTTGGCTGGGGTCTAATTAAAAAATAAATAAAAATAAATTAAGTGTTTTTTTTATAACAAAAGTTTCATAACAGGGCTTTTTTGCACACACTCCCATCCAAACATTAAAATGTTACCTGCTTGGGTAGAACTAACATTTTTACCTGCCCTTAAACACATTGATTTGTGGGAGAAGCACTAGTAAGCATTTTAGATTGCATCTCCTTGATTGTAGCAGGGAGGGGAAAAGGAATATTTTCTATTACTGCCACCTGCTGGTATGTTTGTTCCTTCAAATTGTTCCAGGAGGTTCCACTAGAGTTTGCTCCACTCAACTGGCTTTATATCGCTGGTTTGATAAATCCCATAGTATGTGATCCCTCAGCAGCTGCAGTTAAGTATTTGATCCTGGTCTTTCAGTTATGAAACAAAAACGTCTGTTAGTGTGAACCGAATGCCTTCTCGTAATCTCTACTCTAGTGTATCCCAAGCTTAAGCCATAATGCAGAAGATTTCACCCTAGAGCGTGAAAAACCAGAAGAAAGGATCAAAATGAGCACCAGTGTTTTTGTTACTGGGACTCAAACTCCTGTTTGAGATCCAGTAACTCAAACAGTTACTTCAGTTTGAGGAAAGCATTTCTTACACGTCTTTAGTATAAACTGCTGCCGAAGAAAATTAAAAGAATCAAAACTATTCTGTATTTCTCTATATTTTAAAAATTATTCTTTAGATAGAAACTGAGATAATAAAAATGTTGTGGAAGTGAATGTTATTTTAAAGTAAATCAAAAGCCAAAAGTTTTCAGACATTGGCTGCAGACAAATGACCTGTATTCTGATTGGCTGAGTCACTGCTTTCCTTTATCTTATATTTAGTCACATCTGACTTCTGCTTTAGAGTTTTCCTACTTTATGAATACAGAGTGCAAATCAAATAGTCTCTCAATTTATATAGCACTAGATAAAAACAACTAAGTTTGCCCAAAGTGCTTCATACAGTTAAAATATTTAATTACATTTATCATTAAATTATTATTTTACCACTTTGGGGCACTCATATTCTGGATAGTTTCAAATTTTCATCACGAGGTCTTCAGGAGACTATTAATATGAAAAGAAAGTGATAAAACATGACTGCGATGATACAGCTAAACCAATAAAACTTGTGCTGAAACATTTGCATACTATAAATGATTTCTTTCTTTCCAACTTGCAACCAGGGTGCATTTAAAAGCAACACACATACTTCAAATAGTGAAAGGATTACAAAAATAGCTTTACTCTTCCTGTTTAGAAGCGCCTAAAATGAATTATTTGAAATGCCCATGCATATGCCAAGATAAGAATAATTGTGACAGCATCTGAAAGATTAATGAAGTCAGGAATAAAAGCTGGTTCCCTCATTTAAAAGTTCTAAAAACTACCAGTAAAATGTTTTCAGTGTGACTCCAACTTCACTGGCAACTTGTATAATGACTAGGTCCAAATGGAAAAAAAATTTGTTACGTTACCTGTTCAGATTTAAGACATTGGCCACAATTCATTTCTTACTTCAATTGTGGACCTACTTTACCACCAGGATGATCCAGTTTAAGTAGAAAAATCAGGAGAAATATGATGCTCCTGAAATAATAAAGCAAACCCAGTCTTATTAAACCTGCCTCTATAATTATTACTGGTCTATTACTGGTCTTGTCAACCTCATTCAAAAATGTCACTGAGGAACAAATTGTCGATTGCCCAACTTCAGATCCTTCTGAAGTTGGGCATTATCTAGAGTGATTATCCTGCAACTTTTTAATGCATCCCTTTTCCAACACGCCTGTATCAAATGAATGCCTCTGCAGCTGGACGGCATGCAGGAATACAGCTACACATTGCATGATATCAGGTCTCAATGCCTGCCTTGCCAACCCATAGCACAGCTTGTCAGAAATACATATTTTTTATTTAAGGTTTATCGCTGTCATGCTTGGTCATGTTTGGGATCAGCTACACAAAAAAGTTTATAGGCCAAACATTGTTATGCAGTCTGTTAAGTGGTTTTGTGGCTTGTTCTGTCTAAAAGGCAGAGGATTAATTAATGGGCCAGAAGTGTGGTTTCTGTTTTGAATCCGATCCAGTGTTAACAGTCGTGCTGTTGTCTGTTTCCAACCACACTGCAGTGTCAGATGACCAAAATTTTCTGCTGAATGGGAAAAGATTGCCAGAACACTGACCAACATTAAACAGTGACCAAACATATACTTTTCCCCAGATATGTCCACTATTCTCGTTCTACAAAGTGGAATCAAAGAAACCCCTGGGGATTTCTTTGATTTATGAAATCACCCAAGTTTTTAGTAGTTTTCATACTTAAATAGACTGGTGTGATACAACAGCTTTTGTTTTATTTGACATCCTCCTGGAGACGCTGCCTAGAGGGTGGTTCGCAGCAAACTGCAGATGAGCAGAGATACACACATTGCTTCTCTGCTTCAGTTAAACAACCATAATCCTGAGTTGCATCACTAGAATTGTCATAGCTAAATGAATATCATATAGCCACTCCCTTGTTTACTTTTACTTTTATGACTAATGTTGAGTAATTTTTTTTTTTTTTTTTTAACTGTGAAAAAAATAAAGTTACTGAATTATGATGTCATTATCCATGGGATCCCAAACTTCATCTTAATGTGTAACACAGTGATCATCCAAAACAAATGTAATAATAGCAAAGTCTCCACCTGAATTCATATTGTGAAGATTTATAGTGATTTATCACCATAGAAATATTATCTCTGAGCAGAAGGTGGGAAACTCTCAGAACACAAGTTCCAATTGCATATAAATAACCTCAGTCCTCAAAAATTCTGGGGAATAAATACTTTTGCAGAAACAAAAGTCTTATATCTAAAAATGGTGACAGGATAATACAACAATAGAACTAAAAAATTTTTAAAAAGATTTTAGTTGTTGTAAATCTTGGAATTTTGGTGCCTGTTAAATATTTTGAGGCAGACGTTAGAAAAAAGCTGGAGATTTTCTGTTAGCCAAATATTTACTGATTTTTCAAGAGATCCCACACTAATCCTGAAGTATTTTTTTCTGTAGAAATATATCCTACAATCCCCTTCTCCGCATTCATCCAAGTCACTTCAACCACCTGACTCAGCTTCAGTCTCTGTAAGTATGAAACACACTGTTACATCTGAGTTTCAATAGTTTCTTTGAAAACAAAATTGCCTACCAACATACTTTCAAAGCTAATATTCTGTTGTTGACTAAATTTAAAACCTTTGTTTCAACCTTCAACCAACTATTTAAAGAAATAAACATATATGTTATTTATCACAATGTAAAACAATTATTTTAATGTGACTTTATTGTTGTGTACACTTGCCCCACCCACATGCCTCCTGCTCTCTGACCAGTGGTAATATTTTCTGTTTTTATTCAGGGCTCTGGAAGGTATCGAGATACCAGATATTCAGACTAAAATGTTTCTTCCTATGAAGAACCTTTCACACATGTAAGTAAGACCTTGATGAAATGCCGCCACTGAATAAGTAGAACTACATTACATTTTTTATGAGCAGTCATTGTCTGTCTCCTTGTTTTTTTTCCCGCTGTCAACATTTACATTTGTTTTTGTCCATCTCAGCTACTTTAAGAAATTCCAGTACTGCTCCTATGCTCCTCATGTGAGATCCTGCAAGCCCAACACAGATGGCATCTCTTCATTTGAGGACCTGCTGGCAAACATGGTGCTGCGGGTGTCTGTTTGGGTCATGGCTTTCATCACCTGCTTTGGGAATCTCTTAGTCATCGGTATGAGATCACTGATCCGTGCAGAAAACAATCTACATGCTGCCTGCATCAAAGTCCTCTGCTGTAAGTATCTGCACATCATGAAACTGTGTTTAAGAAGGAAGAGATTCCCTGATTTAAATGTATACCAATTTATGCTATAAATTACACCATTGTGGCTTAAGGTTATTTTGTTTTTCAGAATGTTTCATATTTCTATGCAATAATTTGAAAAAAGAATGCCACAAAACTAAAGGAAAGCACATGAAGTTCCCGTTATGTGTATTTTATGTGTGTCACAGGAGGAAGTGTAGTTGTTTGGTTCTCCACTGTTTATGAGTTCATTCAACAATCTTCATATCGATGTGTTAATCGGTAAGCATTTGTCAGAGCAATTCTGAATTAGAATCAATTGGAAAGTACTTTGAGTGGTTGGTATGGGCAAGAAGCAATGTAGAAATTCAATTTAGTATTTTATTAGGTTTTACAGTAGCATCAAATATAGACACATAGGTTCATTAAACACATAGCAAAATATTTCATTTTATCTCTGCTCTTACATAGGCATCAAGTGTAATCTCTTGAATTTCACATCAACACCATATACAACCTGTAAATTGTGGGGAAATTCAAGGTGTCTGACATTGTAGCATTAAAATGTTTGGGACTTTAACACTTCACATTCTTAGTCATTCAATATCTGATGTTCAACATGCATAAAATATGTGGATTTTTTTGTGTAGAAAGTTAAAAACTATTTTAGATTTGACTTATATTTGATGACTGAATATTTAGTATATTTCTGTTAACTCTGGCTTGGCAAATTTCAACCTGTGGACCAAATCCTGATTGATGTCGAACCATTTTTGTTTTATTGTCTGCAGTTTGTTGCCAAGTTGTTATCCGATTGAAGAATTGATCACTGGTTGTCAACAGGATTGTTATCTTGGGATTTTTGTGGCTGCTGATCCAAGCTTTCATCGCTATGTTCTTTCTCTGGTATTTTTGGAAAATGTGCTGGATTATTCCTCAAATCTTTGGAAAAAGTTACCTTCATATCTATCGATCCCAATTTTACATTTCTTGGCTGTGTTCTTGTCTCTCATAAGCAACTCCACATGTAGTTTGTGTCAGAATGGTTAACTGTTGCCACAACACATGATTCATGACAGCCATTACTTTTTCTTCTGTGGACAAAAGCTTTTTAAGATGCCCCAAAAGATCTGAAAAAGGAGTCATCAGAGAAAATAATGCTGTGTGGTCCATCCTTGTACTTCCTCCAAAATTTTACTCAAATTTTGGAGTAAAATTTTTTTGTCAAATAAAATTGATAGAATTTTCTTTCTGTCAATTAGGAAGATCCTAATTGTAAAACCATGACTGAATCATGACTAAGGAAGGCAACATTTTATAAAATGTTTGGAGACAGCAAGCTCTGCACTGGTGGATTTAATTTTTGTTTCTCCATTTAGTTTTATACTGCGTATGACACTGCAATCTGCAATAATCAAATCTGGAAGGAAAAAGTAACAGGAGTAGAGCTGGAGGACAATTAGTCCTATTTCTCTAAGGACAGGAGTGCATTCAAAATTATTTGTTAGGTGGGGAGAAGACTATGAGCTGTTTGAAATGTGTGACAGGTACTGATGGCATATCAATAATATTGTGCATAAATTAATTTGAGTAACTGCAACATCAATTGAAAATATATTTGAAGAGAGAATTTTAGGAGTGTCTTTACTTGCAGTTGTGGTAGCAATTCTGCCAGAAGCTGTCCCTTGTTGCTTTTTTAATCTTTGTTTTTTTTTTTATGTAGATATTTTATAATGGCAATAAATCAAATTTATAAGCGACATTAAAATTCTCTGGAGGATGTGGATAAGACTAAACAATCGGTAATTATTGAAAAAGCCATGACAACCCTATGAATGTTTATTGTGATGATGTCAATTACCTTATTTAATTTATTTCTCAGTTCTTTGAAGGAGCTCAAGTTTTATTGTTTTGTTATTCATATGTTTGTTTTTATTTTTAAGAAGTTGTGTTGAAATGAGATCCTCTCTGTAAAAATGCTTGAGGAAAATGGATCCTTTAACTATGGGGATATTTTATGGGTAAATGTTTTTTTGTTTGTTTTGTTGTGCTTTTTATAGGAAGATCATAAATGTAAAACTATGATTGAATCATGACTAAGAAAGTTAACATTTTATAAAATGTCACTGCGGTCTTACATGACATTGCAAATGTCATAATTGTGAAGTAAAATGAAGGTGACACATAATTTAAAAAAGTTTTTGTAAATTAAAAGAATCTTAAAACACAAAAAAATGTGTTGAAACACTTTTTGATACAGATGAAGCTGGAAGTCTTTGGGTTATGGATCTACCAACTTCAAGCATCCAAAGACTAACTTTTGTTTATTAATTTTTGGGAAATTGTTGAAGCCCAGACACACCTATTACCTTCTTTGAACTTCAAATGTTAAGTCTTGCTAAAGATTCTTAACTGGATTTAGGTCTGTGCTTTGACTGGTCCATTCTAACACAAGGATATGTTTTATTCTAAGCCGTTTTGTTATAGCTCTGGTGTTTGAAGGTGAACTTAAGTCATAAGTGTTTTGGCAGAGTAATATGCAACATAAGTTTACCTCCACATATTTTTGAAGGCCTTCATGTTTGGTTTTGGTCTCATCTGACTAGAGTATCTGTGTCACCAACATGGCTTGGCAAACAAGGTTACTAAGGAAAAGTAACCTTAGTACTTAGTACCTTAGTAAGTAAACCTTAGCACCTTAGCCCACAAACATGCCAGGTTTGTGGACTATACAATAAATGTAAAAGTTGAAACCATCTGAGCTACAGTTCTCTGCAGCTCCTCAGACGCTTCTCTAAATAATGCTCTGCTCATCAAGCCACTCAATTTAGGTGAACAGCAACGGTTTGGGCTAGATGTTTGAGTGGATCAAAAAGTGCTTTCTTTGATATGTTCAGTTTTTATGATGATAGTTAGAACCTAGCATTTTATTAAGCATCATTACAACTTTATTTCTGACCTGTCTGCTGCCTTCCTTCATTTTCATGCTGCACTTTATTCTCTAATGTACTCCAACAAACCCCTGAGGCATTGACAGAACAAGGGGGTCATTTGTTCATTAGGCAACTTTCAAGACAACTGAGTGCAGAGGGTTTTATTTAGGGGTCTCAGACAAAAGGAAACAAACTGACTGTAAAAAGAAATGCATTTACATGCTGTTATCTCTCTACCTTGTTTAGTTCAGTTGTTTTAGTCTTTTTATTTATATTTTTCTGTGAATAAGAAAATTCAGCTCTTTTATTGTGTGGATAACATATTAAAACAAAATAAAATAAATACATACATTTTACTCATTTGAACACCAGTGCCAGATATTTTTACACCAAGACATTCAAATGTTTGATTTTCATTGTCACTACTTACTTTAGGATTACATAGACAGCATGGCTTAAACATTTCAGCTGCATTATCATAATCCACTGAAGAAAGTCACCTTCTAACAAATGATTAAACACATCAGTGGGAGTCTGCCTTTTACAGTGACAGGTGCTTCTAAGATGGGAGATTATTAACTGTGTGGGAATGTGTGTAGGGAGTTTTTCTTTTTTAACATAGTCCATTAAAATTCTTCTGATTCCCTTTAAAGTCTTTTGGCAATATTCTTTTGTTTTCATGTTCCAAGTGCTGTTGCATAACCTTACCTTTCACTCACAGAGTCTGTGCATTTTGCTCATCAGTTCCTCCATTAATTCCTCAAGTATTTGCTCATAAATCCTGGCTTTACCTGCTGCTTCTTGTACACCAATTTACTTTTGTGCATAAGCACAGCTAAAGCCAAACCATGTAACTTTTGATTGATAAAAAATTATAGTAAGTAATTTCTGATTTAGCTCACTTATGTTTACTAAAAGAGAATTCTATTTGTTTATTTTTTTTTTAGAAATGTAATTTTTATTTGTTTTGATATCAGATGTTTATCACATTTTCGGAAGAACTGCCTTTAAAATTGCATGACTAGCATCAATAATCTTGCCTGTCCTAGTTAGATTTTTTTTTGTCCTTTCCTTCTGACAGAACTAGGGTGTGTATATTATCTTGGTCACACAAACATTTTTAGCTTTGCCCACCTATTGTTTCTGGAACAAAAATAAGGACTTTTGACTTTGTAAATAATTTAGCTATGTGCTTAGGGTCATTGACTTGAAATCAATGTCATTTTTGACTTAGATTTAACTTCTTAGCTGATGTTTTGAGATAGTTCTTTATTTTTTTCACATTTCTTGTCCTTTTGTGAAGTGTACCAGTCACGAAGTGTAGCAAAACACCCACACAACATGATGCTCCTGCCATCTGTGTCCTTAAGCATGCAATCTTTCCTCATTTTTCTCTGAATATAACAGTGTTCATTGTGTCCAAACACTTTACTTTTTGTTTCATCGGACCACGAGACATGCCACCAAAAATCAAGGTCTTTGTCCCTGAGAGGATGTATTTTATGTTGCTTCGCTGGCTTTTCAGACAATTTCACTGTGAATAATGATAAGAATGTTTGTTCTTATCATTATAGCACATTTACAACAACCTTAGCTGGCCAGAGTGCTCCACAATAGTTACACCATCAAAGCTACATATGTGATAAATAAGAAATAAAGATTTTACATGAAGCATAACAAATTGGCAAGAAAATAATAAACTGAATAAAAACCAGTCATACTTTATTTCATCTTGATTTCAGTTTCTCAAAGACTTGTACCAATTAAATAATTGTTTTTTTCTTTTTTAATTGGTGTTGAAAGCCAGGGAAAATAAAACCTCTTTAGCTTTATGCTAAGGTTCATGTGCATGTTTTAGAACCAAAATACTTTCAACCCTTGAACACAGAACCCATCTCCTTCTCATGTCGCTTTAATTTGCACATAATTGAGCAAAAGAATATCGATGAACCAAAATTGTAGAGAGGTTCACGGCTTTCAGTGCCTTGACATCATCAACTGGGATTTTCTAGATTTATTAAAGGTGTAGTAATCATATTATAGGATTATTATAATGCTATCCTGTTTTTTTGCAAATGGAAATAAGTTTTGTAATCCCACCTCACATAAAACATGAAAGTTTACTCTGATTTAATGTTAAATAGAGAGAAAAAAAAAACAGTTATGCAACTTTTTATAATGTATGTAAATATCTTGTTTCATCTGCATGTTTGAAGTAATGCAGATTTCCCCTGGCAGGTTATTACTCTTGACTGCTCTCAAATGGTAGTAATATTAGGTTTCTGAATTTTAATGAGACACTTTTTTTTGTTCTGTTGGGAGCAACCAACAGCTGGCAGATAGACATAAACCCACCCTGGGGTGTGTCTATAAAAATATGTGTGTGTCCTATCATCTAGGTGCAGACTGCCTGATGGGGGTGTACTTGTTTTTCGTTGGAGTGTTTGATGTGAAGTTTCGGGGACAGTACAATCGAAACGCCCTGCTGTGGATGGAGAGTGTGGAGTGTCGCACCATTGGCTTTCTAGCCATGCTCTCCTCAGAGGTGCTGCAACCCACTTTAATCAACAACTTATGTGATATATAAAAATGGCTGTTTGAGGTTGAATATTTTGTGGATATTCTCAAATCCAGACACAGTCAAAAATCATATTTAGATACTCTAAATGTTCCTGGGGAAGTTGCTTGGGGAACTACTATATCGATTAGGTTAGGCATTACTCTGTTTGGGTACTGGACCCCTTTTCTCACAAAAAATTGGTAAATCTCATTTTATTTGCTTCTGTGGAACAAGTTTTCAGTTTCAGCTATTTCACCCAAATTGCCACCATAAGATAAGAAGAAACCCGATTCAATGTTCATAAATAACTTAGGAAATGGGCTCTAATCAATCATGAAATTGAAAATACTGGAACTACACTGTGATTGTCCATGTGGAAACAAGGTTAATATAATTGTAAATTTAGGGAGCAACCAATTAATAATATGACATCTAATTGTCACTTTTAAAAAAACCTGTGTAAAAAGAATGGTTAGAATTAGTGATTAAAATCCAAAAGCAACCCAACATGTGTGTGTAAAGTAGACCTGCATGGACAATCCTCTAGTGATCATGGCAGCTGCACACACTAATATCCATTAAAGTGAGTAATCAACCAGTGTGCAGTGAAAATGAAGGTAAGTTTTATATGCTATCACTTATAGAAAAAATGTTATAAAAAATTACCTTGCAATATTGGAAGCATTAATGATCTAAATGTTCACTTTTACTATTCCTATTTTTCATAGTTATTATTTTCTCCCAGGTATCTGTTCTCCTCCTGACGTACTTGACTCTGGAGAAGTTCCTGGTTATTGTGTTCCCTTTCAGCAATTTGCGCCCAGGAAAACTTCAGACTGGGGTGAGATATCTCATTTCTCTCTGATCTGAAATTGAATGATTTTGTGTGTTTTTATGCTTATCCAGCACTGATTCTCTATAATTCAAATTCAGCTGCCTTGTTGTGCTGCACAGTGTAGTGCACTGTAGTGTAGTCATTCATCCATTTGGAAATCCTGCATAAAATAATGTAGACATGTTTATTATATCAGTAAATCCGCACACAGATGAGTTGGTTCACGCAAGCAACATTGGCAGCACTAAATGCACAAACTGCCTGTATCTGAGTCATTTGTAGAGAAGTTTACAAAAACACAGAGAAATCTGTGAATATAAATTACAATAAAACAAGAATTTTATTTTTCAAATACACAATACAGAATATTGTTATGTCCTCTGAGACCGGTTACACAGGTGTCAAACTCCAGTCCTGGAGGTCCACTGCCCTGCAACTTTAAGGTGTGCCTCAGCTGCACTGCACCTGAATAGAATAATTAAGTCGTTAGCAAGGATCTGGAGAACTGATCTACACAAGAAGGAGGTAATTAAGCCATTTCATTCCAGTGTTTTGTAGCTGTGGCTACAGTCTGCAGGACAACAGCCCTTGAGGACTGGAGTTTGACACCCCTGGGTTCGGAGAAAGCACATTAGCTGAGGTGTCAGCAATGAGAAGAAGAAAAGGACATCTGTTTAAAGACAGATAGTTTCCAGCTGCTTGTCTTTGTTCAGAAAGTAACAAGAGACGCAGAGGTCCTGTTAAAAGATATGCAGACTTAATTAGATTTCCAAGCCTCCAGCTGTTTTATTGCTGACAGCGAATCCCATAAAAGGCTTTTAACAATCTGTCATCAATCTGTTTACAATTCTGTTCTTATTTTACCCAAGTTAATAAGTGTAATATAAATTTGCAGCTGTATAAAACCCAGAAATACAGACCTGTTCCTCTCAAAAAGCATGAATAGTTTTAATGGGGACTATTATGTGAAATAAACTTTTGTGAGCTTTACATCATTTTATAATGTTGTTCCCTCATCAAAAACATACTTAGTGTTGCTTTGATTCATTCTTACATATTTGAGAAATCCTTCAATCTTCAATGGTAACCATTCAGATGTGCTAAACGCCTTTTCCACGCAGCTCCTACTCAGAACTTCAGTCTCCAAACTGAGTTTCTGCCTCACAAAGCAGCCGTCACCCACGACTCCCTCACTCAGCTCCTACAGACTAGCAGCAGCAACAATTAACAAACACCAAGTGGAACTGCACATGCTGAGTTCTATTTCTCATTACAACACCAGTAAAAATGTTGTAACTGTCTTAATGGAGAAGCATTGTTGTGATGACGTGGCAGAGTGTCGGAGACATAATGAGCTTCTTAAAGAGACAGAGGCTAAATTTCAAGGAGCTAAATTGCAAAGTCAATTTACTTTTTAAGTTGTGTTTGGTACATTATGTTTGATCACTGAGGGCAACAGTTACTTGATTGTGGTATAAAATGGCATTGTATGCTTGGAAAACACACAAAATTGCCCCATTAAAAATTTGCAGTTGTTGCTTTAGAGCAAAGAAAAACATAAAATCTTTCTATATTTATGTCTGACTATAAGGGCTCCATGTCAATGTCACTGTTTGTTTTAAGTTTTATTTTATTCAGTTGGACATACACTTCCCTGTCCAAAGACTAGTCATATACTCTAATATTTCGAGTCAAATCACTGCCAGAATTTCTCTTTAGCACATCTCAAAGATGCAAGTTTAAATTCTGGATTCTGTCCTGGCCAATCCATTAATAAAAACGATGTCTCATGCTCCTTGAAACACAATTTGAGCTAAATGAACACTGACTTTGTTTTCCTGGAATTTCCTGTCATCAGAGAAAAACAAATTCACTGATAGAATAAGTTGCTCACCCAGAGACCTTAAGTAGTCAGATGACTTCATTCTTTGAGTACATAGTGTTACTAAGCCTTCACAAGGTGTGACTAATAGTCATGTGGCCACTTCTTACCTTGATGCACCTGATCAAAACCTCTTCGTAATCGAGTATTTTTACCTAGATAGCTTCATAATAACACATGATCTATGAAGCGCATGTGATTAATCTAATAAGCTTAACATGTTAATATTACATAATGCAGATTAATCACATTACCTATTTTGACCTAAAACCTTCCCTCCCACTTAGGATTACTTAGTTCACAGCAGAGCATTATATGGTCTTGTACTGTAGTCAATGGTGCAGAGTTAGTCACAAACTGGAGTGCTCAGCAGCAAATTTCACTTTAAAAAACATTCTGATGAAAGTCTGTGAATTATCATCCAACCGAAGCACAACCACTTTATAGTTATCATTTCAAAATTAACATTTAAAACAAAATAACTTCTTTTAATATGAAAACCTTGGTGGTAGGCTCAAAAACCGGGTGAGGTGGTATCTTTTTGAGCATGCATTTGCTTAACAACCCAGATTCTGAAACGATAGGAAAGAACCTTCAGAGATCTAAACCCTGGAGCAACAGAGCTTACTACTGCTACACTATCTTAAAGTGACCTTCATGGCTGACAGGAGCACTCTTTCTCCAGATAAATGTCAAAAGAAAAAGAGACAGCTTTAAGGGAACTGCAAATCTGCCAGTTCTTAGAGGAACAAAAACGACCCAAATAGGCATTCTCTTCTTGTCCTGAATGGATTTTGATGTCAATACTGGCAGATTTACTGCTGCTTCTTAATCTTAGAACTTGTTTTTTTTCCTTCTCCCATTTTCCCATTTTATTCCTCCCACTTAGATTAAATGGGTCATAAAAGTGTGAATAAGACCATATAATCATACTGAATAACCTTCCTCTTGACATCTGAGAGTCAAACAGTTTCTAAACTTTTAGGTGTCACTTTAAATTTTATAAAAAGATAATTCATCTTTTAAATCTTGATTAGTAATAAATATTGTTTAACTGTGTTTATTCTTTTAGTAAATCTTAATTCTTGAATAATATAAAATCTCTTTTTAGCCTCTCTTCTAAGTTCATTCAGACTGATTAGATTTTTGTAACCAACAAGACTCAGTGACTTATGAACACTAAAGTTTTTTAAAGTAGCCCAAAATTGCTACAAATGTCTGTCAATAAAATGCTTTTGTATCAGATCTAGAAGAACAATAAGGTAAATAAGTAAATTTTATTTCAATATAAAAATAGACATATAGATAACAAAGTGCTTCACAAAGACAAAACAACAACCAAAACATGACTCAAAACCCTGTGCGAATGATACCATCTTTAGCTTTTTCTCAAGAGACCATGGAGTCTGTGCAGCATAAAGATATTGCAAAATTTTTCCAAAGTCTAAGAGGACAGATTCAGAACTGTATAAGCAGAATGCTGACACTGTGCAAAACACCAGTGGTCTGTGAAATGAATTCATTACCCTTGCTTTAATTATTCAAAAACAAAGAAAGTGCATGTCAATCATTAGCAACAAATGCCTTTCTTTGAGCTGAAATCAAATCCAACTGGTTAGGTCCAAGAACAGTTGAAAACCTCATAGTCTAAGGCTGACATCATCAAAAGAAAGCAGGATGTGCAATGTGGTGTCCCTTATGATAGTTAAACTCCAAAATATTTAATTTGTTCAGGTTTGCAACAGTATTTTTTTAGTGTTTCTTCATATTGTAACAATAATGTTTTGGAGTGGCCCAGCCAGAGCCCAGCAGAAAATTTGTGGAGCGAGTTAAAGATAAAAGTGATGACTGCATCGGGCTCATCGCTAAGAATAAATTGTTATAATGCAAGTGGAAACATTAAAATATTTGTCTGCAATTATAAGAAGGGTTTGATTCTTCCCTGATTATTCTTTCAACCCATTTTATTTAGGATAAAGGAGTTAAGGCAGCCGAATACATACACAGCCCATGTTTTTCAGTTTATATGTAATATAATCCCTTCCACTTTACATTTGTGGGTGAGTTTTTGGTTTGCTGAAAATATTCCCAATAAAATCATGTCAGAAATAGTGAGGAATTAATGTAATTGGTTATACATAGAGTAAATAAAAGCATCTTCAAATCTCTTGCAAGGCATTGTTTTGCACATGTTTCTACCTGTCTCATTTTTGTGTGTAAAATAAACACTCAAAATGTCACACAAGTAAATGGGGGACAGATTCAGCTCCCACAGTCATTCAAAAGCAAATTGCATTGCCTATTTTAGATATGTCATCTGACATATCCAGGTAGTATTTGAAGAAATTGACATTTTTAGGACAAAGAAGATTTTTCTGTTTTGTTTCTTTTCCCCCTGTGTAGAACCTCAAAATGTAATTCAACAGGTAGAAACAAATCAGATCTGAAGTTTAGAGTGGTAATTTTATTAAATGTCAGAATGAATGTGAATATGCAGGGAGTCACTAATGTTCAAAGTTATTTTTCACTCTGAACTTTGAATCGCGTTGCATCTGAAATCTTAACGGCGTATTTGTTGTTCCCATTCAAGGTGATCCTGTCGTCTATCTGGCTGATGGGCTTCATCATTGCTGCTGTGCCACTTATGAACGAAGACATCTTTGGGAACTACTACGGGCGTAACGGAGTCTGCTTTCCTCTACACTCTGACAGGCAAGAGAAACCTACGAGCAAAGGATATTCAACTGGGATATTTCTAGGTAAATTTAAAGAAAACGTTTAATTTTCCTTTCTATAAAATTAATGATATTTCCTTTCTCCATTTATGAGAAAGTTAATTTGTTTTTAATTAATCTGCATTTAATTAGAAATTTTCTCTTTGTGGATTTGTGTGTAATCACAATCCAAAAGAAAGATGAATTGTTTATCATGGAAAATTTACGAGTAATCTGAGGTGTTACTCTGAGATTAATGGCTCTCTGGCAAACCAACAAAACATTTGCCATCAATAAACAGAGGATTTATGAACAATAGCTTGTCAGCCTGCCAGTTAGTACTCAGTGTTCTTTGTGGGCTTCAGTATGAACGTCACAGAATTATTTTTGTATCTTGTCACAAGGTTTGCCAACATTTCAATTACTGGGGCTTTGCTTTTAATGATCTAATATTTTAGGTTTATGTGATAATGTTTCTTTTTTTCCACATTCTACCTTTCAGTTTATATAAAGTACAGATTTCATCAATACCCCTTTTCTTAGATACCCCTAAATAAAATTTGTACCTCAGTGATCATTAAATTGAGTTTAACTGTGTATAAATACATTTTGAGTATAATTTTAGTTGTTTTGTGAAACCCTTAAAGGTTTATCAATCAATCAATCAAATTTTATTTGTATAGCACATTTCAGCAGCAAGGTATTTCAAAGTGCTTTACATCATAACAAAGATAAAAACACAAAGTCATGTAACATAGAATAAACAATCAAAACATTAATTTAGACGGCCGTCAAATTTATAACTTCTTATCCATTTATCTAAATGTTTTATTATTAGAAAAAATATTGATGAAAACCTTAACCAAATTGCTTTATTGCTCATTCAGGTATGGAGAAACCTGGTAGCAAGGTAACATTTAATTCAGTTCTGTTAAGGAAGGGATGCTTCTAAAAGTTGCAGGACTGTCAGGTTGCAAAGTTTATCAAACCATGTTTGCATGTCTTCGAATGGCCCAGTTAAAGTCCAGTCCTAAATCAGAATGTGAATCTTTGAAAACCATGCATCACCTTCCTTCCTGATGACAATTCCAAGACATTTTACATTGTGCTGGTCTATCACTTGAAATCCCAAAGAAATACTGGAAGTTTGTGATATGCAATATGACAAAATATAAATTAGTTCAAGGAGTATGAATGGATCCATTGTGCAAGTCTGCAGTACAACTGAAATATCTTCATCACACTTGTCACCTGAAACTTTTCTGTTTGGTGTATTTGACATATTTGATGGTGGCTTATTTTCAATTTTAAAATGTGATTAAATTAACACAGTAATTCTTATTCTTATTCTTTTGTTCACCCCCCAAAAGAATAATCTCTTACTTGAACCCATGTCTTATTTAAAAATCTCTTATTATTTTTACTGAATTATTTAATTTAGATAGTTTCAATATTTGTTAAGCTCACAGAAACATGTTGAAAAACTCCAACAAATTGGCATGAAACACAGCACATACGCATTTTATGCATTTGTGTTGCAAGATTTTATCTTCTGGATTTATTTGCACCCAAATGTGGATGGCATTGATTATTTACTGATATTTTGCCATGGTGATATTGTGTTACAAGAATTTTACGGAAACTTTGGTATGATGCATGTTGCAGCATCCATTAAATTTTATGTTAGCACACCCAAGGAAGTTTCAGAAACCTTAGTTTGGGAAAAACCTTAGGGAAATTTTTGTCTTTCTTCTTGTACAACCACAAGACGAGGCTTAAGTCCAATACTGATGGATCTGCACAGCCAATCATTTTTGTTTTGAAGCTTGTCATTGCAAAAGTTGCTGCTATTTTTCTAAACTGAAAATTCTCTACGCTTTTCCTTTGTCTGAATACATGTGTGAACAGTCTGTTCATTGTTTTAGGTCTAAATCTGGTGGCATTCCTTGTGATCGTCTTCTCCTACTCCAGCATGTTCTATTCCATCTACAAAACTGGAATCAATGCGACTGACTTGCGGAGCAGACTGCACAGAGACGTGGCAGTGGCCAACAGATTTTTCTTTATAGTGTTCTCTGACGCCCTCTGCTGGATTCCCATATTTTTAGTGAAGATTCTCTCACTGCTGGAAGTGGAGATACCAGGTGATAAAGTTTTCAGAAACTTTAAAATTATTCCATTATGATAATAATCACAAAACAACGGTGTAACTTAAGTCTATAACCATAACTTCTGAGAATTTTGAAATAATTCTTAATGAAGTTCACCCACAAGTATAATGAATTTATTCATGTTATTTGTTCACCAACTGAGCTTTTAGTTCATTTGGTAAGTATTTTTCTCGTGAGAAAACTTTATGGATCCAGTTAGCTCCATACAGCTCAAGTATAAACTTCATTTAGCATTTTTTTGTCTGAAATAAAGCTTAATAAAATAATCCATCAAGTAGAATATTGATTGTCATTTCCTAGAATAGATGAGCTGGATGATGTCAAGATCTGTCTTTTTTGACATAAACTTAAGTTTTCAGCTAATGTGACTGAAATTTTGAGATGTAAATAATAAGAATGAGTTTATGATTTTAGTTCTTTTAAGATTGTAAAAGGTTAAGTTTAACTTTAAGAAAATCCTGATTTTGGTTAAGTCTGTCAGCTGATAAAACCCTCACTCGTGTAAAATAAGATCTCATCTATGCTGTTATCATACTATTTACATACATTGTTAAAAGTTAGTTGGGTCTTTCCTCTTTTGTTCTGTTGGATCTGCTGTCGAGGAACAATACAATCAAAGTGTGATTTAAAAACAAGATAAATTAGTTTATAATATTTATACTGACTAGGACATGCATCTTCAGTTTACAGTTTAAAGCTGTTTGTGTTATTAGAAGCTTAAGCATTCAAATAAAATTCCAACCACACACAACAGTGTCATCTTGGAGGGGAAATGTTACAGTTCTATTATGCATAAAATATCAAAAGGTTGCCCCCAAAAACGTAGTTTGAATTTTCATTCACCCCTGAATAAAATAGCATTAAATGAGGTCAAGATAAGATGCTTTTGCTGCAAATTTTTCATGTGAAAATGTACATCTTTCAATTTCAAAGTTTTAAGAAAAAGTGAGCTCTACTCTTAAACCCGTTTATATGCAAAAATCTTACTAATGTTAAAAGGCTGACAGATCCCTAAACCACTCGTTTCCCTAAAATATCTATCAAACAAGTCAAGAATTGACTTTTCAGATTTTTCCACAGATACAACTCTGGGGAAAAGACAAGTATCATCTGACCACAACTCTAGTATCTTGGATATGTCTCCTGGGTCTCAAGAATCCTTAATGCATCTAGATTTTAAACCTTTTGATATTGTATGTCTGACAGGAACTCTTTGCAACCTGAAACTTTTAATCTGCTGCCTTTACATTGCGTCTACATAATCCTTCAAAATATTTTAAGCCTTTCTGTACCTGAAATATTGCAGAAAGTACATATTTTCTATGTGTATTAAAAACTGCTATGTTCAAACCTCTTTAATAAAAGAATTATAGGGATGTCTCAATGATGAGGAACTATAGGCCCATATGTACCATAGCATAACAAGAAAAAACATTGAAAAGTAATTTTATCAACTCTTTAATCACACAAAGTCAATAAAATAAATAAATAAAACTAGCACAAATGATTAGACATAAATCAAATTTTGAGAAGCACAGTGGTACTAGATTTAAAAATCCTGTTATTGGTCTTGGGTATAAATAGATTCTGCAGTTGTCAGACATTAACCTGAATTGGGATACCATTTTCATTGTGCATCTTACTATGCAAATATACCTGCCACGACATAAAATAGTTGTTTCTTTTTGCTTCTTCAGACACGATTTCCAGCTGGGTTGTCATTTTCATTCTTCCAATCAACAGTGCCTTGAACCCCATCCTGTACACTCTGACAACCAGCTTCTTCAGAGAGCAGGTGGAGCTCTTGCTCTGTCGCTGGCAGAGAAGACACACCCTGAAGAAAGACCGCAAAAGCCTAACGTCCTCCACCATCTTCGTGGAGACGGCGCGGCCGCAGTGCTACCAGCCGCCTGCCTACCTCCAGCAGCTGTCGCTGGTCGAAGCGGATCCTCGCTATGCCTGAGAGGACCTTTTTTGAAACTGTGCCATTTTTATAAACTACGGGTCATAGGCCAATTTTATTGCCACATTTTTAAGCTCTTACATGACAGCAGCACTGTTTTTAACACTCCCAGGAGGAAAAAAATGTTACAATCACTGTGCTGATTCATCATGCTCTGACATTTTTTTAATGTCGTGTTTTTTGTCGTGTACAAAAGCAGCACCTTCAGCTTACTGTTATAAATGTCTTACTCAGAGCCTCCTTAGCATGGGCATGAGGAGCCAAGGCTTACACCACCAATGTTGCATCTTGGAGGAGTTTCTGTGTTGTTTAAGCTGCAGCTTCCACCATAGTTTCTATGAAAAGGTCTAACACATAGATTACATCCATCCCTCATGCACCTGTTGACACCATCAGTGTCATTTGATTGAATTTATGGGAGATGTGCAAAAGCAGATGTCGCTTTTATCTCAGTCACATACACTGTTATCCATGAAGAGACTGACCAACTCTTAAACAATCATCTGGGAGCTGAACTGAGTTCGATCATAAATGGACAAACAGATAAAGAACAAAATGAACTTTGCTTTTTTAAGATGTAGCACTCAAACAAATCAGCTTTTGCATTATGTAGTCATTTACCATGCACAAAGTTAATGCATGTACAAAATGCCAAAAAACTTTTGGGGTCATTTTTGAATCTGAGAGATCTTTCTATTTTAACCCATTTCTTCTGTAATTCCTTTTCCTCTTGTCGTTGGATTAAGAGGGCGTTTCAGCTTTACTAAATAAAGTTGTATATAAATAAGTTAGAATACCAGATAAGTTAGTTTCACTAATTCAGTTTACAAATTAAAACTCATGCTTCACATATATTTATTACAGACAGATTGTGTATTCTATACAGTTTGTCTATAACTGTATCATATACTTAAATTTTGTTAATAACTGATGATTATGACTTTTATGATCATAACTGAAAAATCTCAAATGCAGTTTCTCCAAAAATGTTAAAGTTTGCAGTTATAAGAATTCGAAGAATGTGAATTTACTAAATGTTTTATGCACTTTATCCTTAGTTGGGGGTCCTTTTGCACAAATTTCTGCCTCCATGATTGAGGTGTTAACAAATCCAATGGCGTTTTAATTGCCTTCAGCTCATCTGCATTCCTTTTATCGATTCTCTATGGGGTATGGGTCAGGGAATTTGCTGGCATGTATTGCAAGGTATACACTGTTTCCTGGATAATTCAGTGTGTTGCGACTATCTAAGTCAAGTTTCACTATTCGCCTTCCGAATGATTTTTTTGATTGGGCTTTACCTCTTATGGTTTAGGATATCACTGTTTTGATTAATCTTATTTCAGTTCACCACCATTAATGTGCTTTGGTAGCAGAACTCTAAACAGTCTGCTTTTTTGCCAATTAGATTTTTATGTTTATATACCTTGTGGAGGGTCTTAATGACTGTCAAGTCAGCAGTCTTCCCCATAATTGTTTAGTCTATAATGCACCCCGTCTGTATTTCAAATCTTTTTTTAACTGGTCTTAAATATTATTTTTTGAAATTATTTTATTTTATTTTATTTTATTTGACAGGTGGGCGAGGGGGGTCAGAAATTGAGTTTTTGGATTTTTAGGTACTGAAAACTATTAATCATCAAACTTAACAAAAATAAAATAGTTCCTTCGTTAGATGGTGGATATAGGTTTCCTTCTTTACAAGGTGGCTTTAAGTTTAATATATGAATAGAATTAATGAAATTTTGTTTTTTATTATATTATTGAGATGAAAATGAAAATACAGAAGACAAAGGTGAATTAGTCTAATTCTAATGCCAAATTTCCTGTGTTTTTAACCAATTTTACACAACATCTGCACAAGTTTTATTCATTCATACTTCCTTTATATGTTATATGAACAACTTGAACTGGAGCAATGTTTTTGCATCAACCTTAATTTTTTAAGGTTGATACAATATTGTCTTTTTTTATTGCACTTATTGACATAAGAAGGCCTTAATACATTATTTAGATGGTTTCAATTTGCTTTAAATTTCATTGTTTCCAATTTCTTTAGATGCTTTTCAGCAAGTGCACTGATGGTGACAATCGTAAAACATAATTTTAAATGGCATATTAGAAGTTTGATTAGTAAAGAAAAATTAAGCAGATGAATGAAAAGGATTGTTTATAGCATAAATATATTTTGTAAATATCTGCTGTGGAACCAGTAGATGTAAATCTGATTAAATAAGAAGTGTCACTTGCTGTCATGTTCATTTGTAAATTTTTTATTATAATTTGTTACAAAAGTATGTTATATACCGTATGTAAAATGTTTTTTGAGTAAGGTTATTGAATTTTATGGTCATTGTTTGCTTTACATTTTGAATAAAGTTTTGGAACAGAATAATCCTGTTATTTTACAATTCTGTATGAATAGTACCTTTTCAAAAGCTGATTGTGATTTGAAAATGAGGGGGCTGCTTTTGAAAGAGTCTACTGCATATACAAATACCACTCTGAATATGAAAAAGTCTTAAGTTATGCTTTTCATTTCAGCATTTGTCTTCAGAAAAGCTAGAGGTTTTTTGCACCACATGTGGTCTTAATCAGTAATTTTTCAGGCTTTGTGTAAAATTCTGTGTTTCTTTTTAGAAGAAAAACAGAAAATCCAGATTCAACAATGCAAGCCGAAGCACAACCATTGTCAGATGTCCTAAACAGAAACACTAAGATAGTGTTAAGACTGACCCAAGATCATAACAAAAAAGGAAATCTTTCCCTGGTTAAAAAAAAGCAGAAAAGGAACATTTATCAAGATGAAAAATAAAGTTAATAAAAATCTACAATGGAAAGCAAGTGTCAAAATCAGTAGCTTTATGTAAATACAAGGATGTGTTGTATGTATGCACATGGAAGTGCTAAAACATGCAAAGACAAATTCAAATGTGAATCATAAGGAGGAGAATCAGGTTTATAAATGTACCTTCTCTTCTCTTTGCATATATCCTGCAACACTCTGATTGCATTACTTTCTCTTAATGACTGAAACCTACACATGATCTAAAATAAAAAGGAAACTGGCAATAAAAATAAAGAGATTGCTAACTGCTAAAAATAAATATCTAAACAAAAAGACAAATATGTTTTTACATGGAATAAAGGTAATTAATTATCGGGTCGAGCAAGAAATAAATAGTTAACAGAAAAGAAAATACTGTAGAGGGAAGAGATATAAAACAGGCCCAGCATTTAGAAGCATTTGCAAGGCTTGTATTGTTTTATCTCAATTTTTAAAAGGCCCCAAAATGCCAAGTTCAGAAGAAGCTACTATTGTAGTTATCCTTGGGACTGTGCTTGTGTGGGCTTCATTAAATATCACCTACAGTTCTTTCATCACTTCATGTGGTTGCACCTGCGGCGCTCTGCATCCTTTCTCAGCAGGTGTCCTGCCCTTGGACCGAGCTGCGCCCTTAGTGACACCTTGACGGGCACGGCTGTTGACCAATGGGAACCGAATATCGTCTCAGTCTTTATCTTCTTGGAATCTGATTGGTTGCTAGGGGCGGGACCTGGTTGACTCAAGCAGTGGTGCTGTCAGCCGGGGCGGCACGACTCCTGGAGGAGAGAGACGAGGCGAATTGATGAAAACAAGCCACTGAGCATCATAAACAAAGAACTCGTCTCAGGAGATGGCCTTGTAGGCGTCCCCGTCGACGAAGAAAAGGTAAAAATTGATTTAAAGCTAAATTAAGGCTGTGTGTGGTGATGTTTCGGTGTTCTGTTGACTACCGAGACGACACAAGACATGTCTTAGTCTAACACTGTCTGCTGTGACTAACAGTCGGAGCGCTGTAGCTATCTAGTTAGCTGTACGCTTAGCTGGTTATAGTGGTCTATACCAATTAAATGAACGAGAAAAAATGTCTGCTTGTTTAAAAAATTGCGCCCTGCTTTCCAGCCCCTACACAATGGACAATACCGTGCCGCTTTGTAAGAGAAATTAGCCAAATAACAATCAGAAATCGACCGTTGCTTATATCCATAACATAATGGCACAAAACAAGCGTTGCATGTTAGCTGTATTTAAGGCGATTATAATCATGAAAAATGAATGAAGAGTGTTTCGGACGAAAATGGAAGAACGTAATATGCAGGTCTCAGAGTTCATCTGGCTGTCTGGTGCCATGTCTGAGTCTCTGATGTGAGGAACGGGCTGTGGTATAAAAGAGCTGAAAATATAACATAAACCCAGCTAGAAAAGACTTAATGGTATGGATCAACAGGAGCAGCAGAACAGGCTGCTCATGTTGCAGCTTATATTAAGGTATCATTCATCCATTCATCCATCCGTATTTTTGTTCTTCTGTCTTGTCTGTGTGTTGTTTTTTTTTTTTTTTTGTCTTTTATTTTTTTGTTTTTGTTTGTGTTTTTTTTTTTTTTTTTGTAGGTTCGGTTTTAAAGCCTGACCACTGCTGGTTGTACTTCTGATTTTTTTTTCTTACTTATTTTTACATTTAAAAATAGGTTAAAATAGACTGAGAACAGAAAAAGTATGGCATTTAAACCTGACATATGTGTATACTCAGTAGTCCTGTTATATTTAGGAAACAGGTATATTGGATGCCTTAGGAGAGAAAGTCAGTAAGTACAGGAGCATGAATTATTTACATGCATTTCATCTTCACCCAGATAACTACTGTAGTTGTGGGAATTTTCACCTCTTAGCATTTATGTGGATCACATCTATTTGCCTCAGGGAGATTTTTTTTTTTTTATCTTTAAACTGGCTGTCTTCTCCCCCTCCTCATCACTCAGCCTTAACCCCCTCCTCATTTCTCCAGCTGTTTGAGACAGCCAGTCAGCAGCACCGCCCCAGTTCACTCCATTGTTCTGTGACTGGCCATAGCCTTAGTGCAAGAAAACCCACGCAGCTTGACGTGTGTCGCAGTCAACACACAGCGCCTTTAATATTCACCAAAAGTTTTTTTATTTTTGCTTTGCATTTTCAACTGAAGTCTTTGCAGCCTTACACATATTTTGTGGCTACATGTTATATTTGCATATTGAATTTGGTCAAAAGACAGAGTCTAGAGCAAATATAAACTTTTTCATATTTTAGTCCATTAAAACATGGAGTAAAATAGGTTTTACATCAAGAGAATTTTCACCTATTCTTTTAAAGTCTTACTACAGATTCACAAGGTGATTTAGGTCTGAATTTTGCTAAGGCCATTTTAACAAATGTAGATGCTTTGGTGAAGACCAGTTAATTGTAGCAGTTACTGTATGTTTAGGACCATTGTCCTGCTGGAAGGTAAAGCTTCTCCTCACACTCTTCCTGTGTTTAGCTCCATTTATTTTTCTGTCTACTCTGATGAATTTCCCTATTCCTGTTGAAGAAAAACATCCCCACAGTATAATGCTCTGCCACCTCCATGTGTCACCTTTCGGCAATGTGTTTTAGGCCACTCTCCAAGGTCAGATTTGCTAATTACATGACAAATAGTAGCCCTATCAAGAGATTGTACATATCTACAACTCAGTTGGCTTGTTGGCTATTGCTTTTATTTTTGCTCTTATTTCCGGCTGTCAGTGTATGTGGATGGCCATGCAGAATTTGCTATGTGTGCAGTTGTGCCTTCCTCTTTCTATTTTCAGACAATGGGTTGAGCAGATCTGTGTGAGAAGTACTGCAAGTAAATTACACACAGGTGGAATCTGTTTGTAATCGAGCAAGTGCTGATGGTAACTTTATTTAAGTTTACAACAGTAAAGACCGCTAAAAAAATTACACATGAAATGTTTTACTTGCAGAATATTTTGAAAGCAATTTATGCTTTTTCTAATGCTTTGCATTATTTTATTTGGTTTATCTTACTTGAAAAATCCAATAAGATAGATAGACATTTGGTTACGTAAATGTACAAAATAAAAAATCAACTCAATGGCTGTAAAAATAAAAGCTCCACCCATACATTTTCCATTGGCTTAAAAATAGCTTTAGGCATTTTTGTAATCCAGATAATTCATAATGTGAATGTTTTAAAAGTTTTAAGACTTTTTATAAACCATAAACAATGGTCCTTTGATTAGTTTGTCACAATGCCTGTTTTTTATCCCTGAAGCAGTTTTTTGGTCATGTGAATCGATGATACAGTTCTTTTAGAAACTATTTATGTGGGTTTAAGAAGGGCTGCTGTTAGAGTTCAGTTTGTAAAAATTCATAGCAATGTTCAGTATTTTGGCAACATTACTTCATATCTTTTGACCATTGAGAATACTTAATATTTGAAACACAGTTCTACATGTTCTGTTGTGATTTTGTTTTTGCAAAACATTTTTTCAAAACCTGTTGGAGTAGATAAGGAGTAACCCTTGTCTGAAGCTTATATCATGAGAGATGAAAATTCCAGGTAAGGGATTTCCAGTTGAAATGATAAAAACAACCTTATTAGGCATGAGAATGTTTTTTCATTTTTTTTTTTTTTTGCACAATCTTAGTTGTATTTATCTCTGAAAGGTGTTTGATCATAGTTCCTTCAAAAACGGATGGAGACAGGGGCCTTTTGGTTGTGTGTGTGTGTGTTCCCCCCGCCCATGTATGACTTAAACACACTTCATAAGTTTAGTGCAGCATAAATAAGACAATGAACTTCATGTACATGAACCATGCCTGACCTCCCACTCCATCAGCTCGGGTACCTTCCTCAACTGCTGAACTACCAAATCTTTTCTCGCTGCCATTGTTTCCATAGATACCACTCTGCACCTCACTCCCACAGACTTACGTAACCTGGTGTTTTTTTCAGATACACGCACAAGTACACGCATATACTGCAGATTAGAAAGTACCACTCCTGTTGGCTATGGCACCATCATCAACCCGCAAACACACACACACATACGCACACATACACGCACATTCCTTACCATCATCATCCCTGTTTGACTTTCCCTTGGGTGTTGCTATACTTAGCAGAGGGTAGCAGCATCGTCTTTTTCTCTCAATAATATGTCAAACCTGTTCTGGCTGTGTTTTAGCTTGATTGTATCAATTTTAGAGTGGAATTAATTTATTTTCACTTAAGTGTTTCATGCATTTGCTTGTAGGTTTCACATAGCTCTGTTTGAGGAATGTTGTTTTTGTTCCAGTAAAGTTTGAACTTGCTCTGAGGTTGGTTGATAGTGCATTAGTCAGCTCATTAGTGACTCCAGAGATATTATTGCATAACAGATATCTATATAAAAAGGCTGATAGAGATACTGTAATGTGTTTATATGTGCATCAGACTTACTAACTGGTTTGTTGGAGTATAAATTAAAGTCCATATAAAATGGTGCTATTACTGAATTTCAAATAGTTTATCTATATAGTGTAAGCAGACATTTTCTCTTAAATTACAGACAAAAATAATGCTGAATCTTTAGCACTGAGCTGTATGTAACTTGTTTTTTTATTACATCTAAAGGATGCATCATAATGAATTATGATAACATAGTTGAGTATAGAAAACATGCTGTTTTTAAAACAATAAAACTTAAAGAAAAAAACTTGAGAAAACTTGAATTTCTACAAGTGAATTGCTCAAATAAAAAGCATACTTTTCACTCAGATTGCAAAAAGATTAACATACTTGCTATATGTCAAACTTTATATTGATAATATGAATTAGATAATCTGTTAAGAAAAGAGCAGATTTAAATCTAAATTGACATTGTAAAAAAAAGTAAACTTCTTTAATTTAGAATCACTTCAGGGTGAACAGATGTTGAACATGTAGTTGTTTCATGTTTCAAACCACTTGTTTGACTGGTGCAAGCCACAGAACTTCAAACATTGCTTATAAAGAGAAAATAGGGTAAAGCATTACATAAATGACTTGGAAATATCCTACATGTTAAGCACAAAAAGTATCTATTGTTCTAAGGTGTACAGTATTTGGAGGACAAAATTATAATTTGTGAACTACTGAAATGGAAGATGTGTGTACAAATCACATCCAAAAACAAAACTGAAAGTTTAAAATTTCTTTGACAGCAATCCTTGCAGTGAGCTCAAGGGGGCACTATTGTAGAGCCAGTGTGTTGGTTAAATCAGGATAGGAAAGAGAAAGGGACAAAGGACAACATCTAACAATTCCCAGATTAAAGCCAACTTTACTAATAGCAAATATTGTGACAGTACCCATTTACAAGTCAGTATATTGACAAGCGTTCTAAACATCCCAAATACTGTCATTTCAGTTTAATCTATTAGTCCAGCCTGTTGTGGCCTGACACTTGTAAGTTATTTACATAAATATATTTTTAAATTTATTATTACCAGTCTTTTTACACTGCTGTGTTATTTCATTAGGTTCCTGAACATATCTGAACACTGTACGTAGAAAACAATTTAGAAGGGTGTTGTCTTAAAAATTCCAATCAAAAAACAAGTCCAAGAAAACTGAAAGTCCTAGTCTCGTGCTCAAATGTTGACAATAGCACAATGCCTGTACAAACATCCAGAAATAACAAGCTACAGTTACCCGAAGTGGAAAAAGGTGTTAGTTTGCAAGAGACTGTATTTTTATCATATAGTGTCTCAAAATAAACTTTGTGTACAATTTGGTGATACTTTTCCTTATGCATGCCTCTAAATGCAACCAGTCTTCCTTTGTGATACTGTCTGTTTAAATTTATTCTAGAATCATTGCATAATCTCATAATAAATTTAAATAATAAATGTCGGGCATAATCTTGTGAAAAAAACTGTTGCAAACTTGAACTGGTCCTTATAAAATGCCTGACTCTTGGGGTGAGGCAAGGCTATCACTGGTTTTGTTTTTTCAACTTAGTAAAACCATGAGCTGGAGTCTTACCTCAGTGCATAAGCCTAAAGTAAACGTGTTTATCCCCATAGCTCTCCTGTTAGACCGGGTGGCTGAGCGTCCAGGATGGTCTACACAACAGTTACTATGACAGCGTATCAGAGCAGCAGATGCAAGAAAAAGTTTTCCCCTGAAGAGGAGCTCTCAGTGGTTGCAATTTAAATAGTAATTAGAAAGATGATTATGAAAAGAGGTCATTCAAATTGGGAATAATTTTTTGCTTTGATTAGAAGAAGCACAGTTATTTTGCAAAAGTCATTTCAGATGACAAACTTAAGTAATTTGAAAAGCAAGTTAAAATGAGGAAATGAAGCAGTGAAGAATTGTAGTGATTAAAAAAAGAAACCAGCAAGTGATCATGGCACATTCCTTGTGGTTTCATTTGGCAGAGACAATGTCAATGTGGGAGAGGAAGTAGTTTTATATTTCAGACTATATGTGAGATGGGTTGGCACCACTTTATCTCTCCGCTGCTCCTCCATCAGGGAGACAATGATTTATGTGCAATATTGAAAAACAAACAAAACAGGAAGAGACCACCAGACATAGGGACATAATGACTGATTAAATTAAGAAAACATTACATTACTAAACAAAGTAGGGTGTTGCTGGTGGAGGTTAACTATTGTTAAGATAGTATTGTTGTTTGTTCACAAACTCAGACTAAAAACAAGCTGTTACTCTGTGGTTTATTGTTTGCCTTTTTGGTTGTGTTACTTGGTCTTGGTAAACCAAGTGTATTTACAGTGGGTAAAGGGTAGCACTTATGTCACAGTAATCTTAATAATGGATGACATTATATATGGTGCGTATTTGGATTACAAAAAGCTTTAAATAACAGGAAATTACAAGCTTCTTTAAGACGTGTATTTCATATGTTTATGATATAAGCTGTTTTTCAACAATTGCCTCATTTTAAAAGATAATTAAACTAGGAAACATCTTTGTGTCACACAGTGTTAAAGGGGCTCAAGGGAGTAAAAAACAGGTTTGATTGTGTATTTGAAAAAGTAGATTGTCAGTCTTTGACCTGTGACTCTTAACACAAGCGGGCGATCAGGCCCAGCAAATATTAGGCAGAAAACCTGAAAAGCTTGTCAGGGAACTTGAGTGGTGTCTGCTTTTGCACATCAGTTGTCATGGAACAAAGCCCCATCAGAAAGCATGATGTTATGTACAAACTGTTGGTTAAAATGTACTGCAAAAACTATCCGATTAACCAATTAATTCCTCCAGCCTATTGTTTACGTATATTCACATTAATTTTGGCAACATTTTAAAGTGTGGGTATTTTGTGAAGTTGACATGTTTTTTAGCTGTATATCACATTATAATGGTATTCCCTCATCAAACACACGCCTGAGTGTTGTTGAATTCTTTTATGCATATTGAGGAATTCTTGAATCTCCTGTGGCAACCACTCATTGGTGCCTAAACCTTTGCTCTCACAAAACGCCACCCTTTGCAAGGCGTTAAATTGCAAAGACAAATTTTTTTCAAGTCATGTTTGATATATGTAGCATTTTTTATAACAACAGAAGGTAGCATGATTATGCAATACATAACCATGCTTTTTAAGAATCCTTAATTTAATCAGTCATTATGACCCTATGTCTGCTCTTTCCGAGCAGAGTTTCGGAAACAGTAGTGTCAGAAACTGCTGTTTCCGACACTCTGCTTTCACCACGTCATCACAGCAATGTTCCTCCAATAGCCGTTTACAACCGTTCTTAGGAGTGTTGGACTGAGAAGTAGTTTGTATGATAAGCTCAGTAGACAGTTTCACCAGGTGTTTGCTAATTGCTGCTGCTGCTAGTCTAGTGGAACTGCGTGGAGAAGGTGTTGGGGAGGGGTGGTCTGTGGACAATAGCTTAGAGGAGACTGCAGCTCCAAGGAAGAGTTTTGTGTAAATAGGTGGAACTCCCACATGACCTCCATAGGAGATGCAAGGATTTCTCAAACATGCATGAAAGAAAAAAAACAACACTCCAGGCACATTTTTGATACGTTATATTATACTGTTATAACATGAAATAAAGCTTGAAACAGTCAGTTTTACATTAAACTTTCCCTTTAACAAAATGTACAATGACTTTATCTGTATCCTGTATCTGTATCAATAGCCTTGAGTTGCTGCAGTTTACAACAAAATATCACTTCCTGTTGTCTTCATTTAACTTGATCCCTTTCCACACTAGACCACTTTGATCTTTGAGAACATAGAAAACTTTAAGACTTAAACAGGTTTTGTTGTTGTCACACCTACAAATTAGCTCTTGGGTGAGGCATTCAGTGGAACTGATGCCATGACAATAGCGGGGTAAACAGCAGGAAGTTAACTGAGGGTAGATGCCTCCTGTGAGACACTAACTGCTCAACCCTCCAGAGAAAACAGAAGTGAGATACTGTATGTACTAATGTGCTTTGAAGAGAACCTAAGGAGAAAAACATTTGTTTAAGAGCTGTCTCTTAAACAACCACTATTCCCTTTTCTGCCTTTTTAGGGGTTGTTGAGCAGAATTAGCTTTGAAGAATGTTGAGGGCGACTATTGTGACTTATTGTCTGATTATAGTATTATATGACCACTTGCAATTACCCTGGCAGAGCAAAGCAGTATGTTACACTTTCTGTGCAAAGTTAGGAAGCTGAGCAATAGAAGGGCAGTTTGCATTTTGTGGGTCTGACTTAATGTATGCCCACTTTCCAATGTTTTCCTAAGAGGTTTTACCATCATTTTTCAACAAGTACTTTCATGTTGTAACAATTTTGTTTTCTGTAGGCATCTGGCAGGTTTTGAAAACCAACTTCTGTTCACATTTGTCCTGCTGTACAGTTATTACACAGACAACACAGTCTCGTTTTTATTTTTTTAAATACATACACAATTCAAGACTGTTTATCAAACTGCCATGTAAATATTTTGAGTGTGAATCCTTCCTGTTTGTAATGACTTGGTTTTTACCTCTGTGTATAGGTGTGTCTCAGTAATCCTACACCATTAGCATGTTGAGTTTAATGTAACTGGTTGAACAGCCTCAACCAGTGAGGCACAGGGACTCTTGCATTTACACACACCCACATGCCATGGTATGGCTGTGTGAGTCAAGCAGACATATGCTTATCTGCCATGCTTTACTCCCGTAGGGAAAAAAACAGAATGAAAGGAGTCAGCGGACAGGTGTGTGAGAAAGAAACCACAGCAAAAACATTTTTTTTTCTTCCTAGAAAAAAAAAAATGAGCGGAAGGCGGTAGCTTTGAAATGGAAAAGGGGGGGGAAAACTCTAGAAGAACCACCCAAACTTTCTAAGCCACCCAATCAAGTTGCTCGCTTGGAACTGGATCCCTCCCATGATCACCACCTGAGAGCAAAGAAACACAGCTGTGCCTCACAGAATCAAGAGACTAAGAAAGAAAGCAAGAAGGAACTAAAGAACTCGAGAGAGCAAACGCTGGAGTTTTGAAGACAGTGAAACATCTTGGAAAAATAAAAATTACTTTTCAAACAAGCAAGACTATGAAAGATCATTTGGAATCTTAAACAAGAACATAAAAAAGCGACTCTAGAGACAAGAATGTGAATCTTTGGAAGATCTTTGTATCTGCAACAAGACTGTGAGCTCATCGTTGCCGGATTGAATGAACTCATCATAAAGGGAAGATACCATAAGAGGAAACTGGATATCAAAATGTGGACAAAAAAGAAAACAAGAGAGTGAAGAACGGTTTTAGAACTTCTTGATTTTCTAACACATTTCTGGAGGGTTTTTTTGTTTGTCTTATTTATTTTTTCTGTTGGAATTTAATGTTGAACCATGTAGTATCTGTTTACCAGCTCTGAAAAGGGCTTCATTTTGAATATTGACTTTTGGGAGCAGATTGATCTCCAGCACCTTGTGTTGCTGACGATACAGGCATGTCTGTAGAGGATGAGAGATGCACTAAGAGCCTTAAGGATCAAAGTGGTTCTTCCAATCCCAGTAATGGTCAATCGCCGAAGGAAGGTTCAGACCCGGTAGTTCCCATCCAGAACCAAAGCCATGATGGGATTGTCCTGGATCGCATTGCCTCTTTGTCACTGGACACATTTGACCGCAGTGACTTCAAAGGGAGATTTGCAAAGATCCAACCTAGATCCAGAAAGAGGACAAGGATCTTTGCAGGTAAGTGAATGCATGCTCTGATTAGTCCTGTTTTAGTTCACCCTAGTAAGAACCCTTATGTTTGAATATAAAATCTTTTTTTCTGGAAGATTTTTTGAGGGAGAAAAAAAAAAAATATTGGTTCACACCTAAAATAGTGATCCTGAACTCACCAAATGGAATGTGAATATGCAGGTTTTTCCCAACAAAGAATGAGAAGAAGTCAGTGATCTATTGCTACCTTCAGACCCTCTCTGTCTCTACATGTCTGCTGTAAGACCTAAGGGTTAGCAGGTGACTTTTGTATGCTCTTTGAGACCATTTTTGTTTTAAGAAAACATACTGTTATAACTTTGCCAATAATGAGAGGTAGAAGCAGTGTTGTTTGGTGGTCTAAACCAGCTTCTAGTGTCATGTCCAAGCACCCCTAAACAGCTTCAAAGTTTATTTTTACAAGGTCCAGCAAATGCTAATCAATAGATAATACTGAGTAGAATTGAAATGCTTTTTTTGAGTGCAGGACTCCATTGGTTTATCCACAAATACCACATACATTGTACTTGTGGCTCACATGTTGCTTTTGAAAAGGATTGTATATCAATGCCCGAACTTGTAACATTTTAGCATTAACAAAAGGTTACAGCAGCATCAAAGAGAGAGAACCCGTTTTTCCTTTTAGAAACTTATCAGTTAACTTTGCTCCAATTCCATCCATTCACAGAAAGAAATAGGTAAAATGAGAAATAACCAAGTCTAAAGTCAAGTGACTTTTTTTTTAGTAAACCTGTAACATTAAAAAACCACCATTTCAGAGATTATTCAAAAAGGCTAGTGTGGATGTAAAGTGAAGATAATTTAGAATATTTGGGTAAGTGGAGAAAAAGGGTCAAAGTAATTTTGTTCCCTTAGTGGGAATTAGCCAAGAAGAGTGAAAATGTGTGCAGTTAAAAGTGGAAGGGAAAGTTTGGGCTAAAGTAGTGCCTTTGCAGCAGAATACCACCTGCACAAACACTTCTTTCAGAAAGGAATTAACAGCATCTTAGAAATAATTGAGTAGGAAGGTTAAAATGGTCAAATTCTCAAAACAAGAAATGCTATGAAATTGAATATTGTGGGACTTCTCTGCTGTGGTACTATGGACCCCCGAGGCTTTGATGTGAAAGAGGCAAGTATGTCTGGCATGAAAACTTCTCTCACTCAGACATTCTTTAGAACAGTGACCTATTGGATCAATCCAGCTGTGTCAGTGAGACACTACTGTGTGAACTGTAAACCTCAAACACTCTCTTGGGATGTTTTACTCCCACGGTGTTGTGATGTTTGAGTAGATACTCAATTATTCAAAGAAATACTAAGAGATAACATGTCAATATGAAATGAGTATTGTTGTGTTTAAACTATTTCTTTGTTTTGGTCAGAAGATTAAGGGCTTGCAAGCAACTGTTTACAGCATACCGATGTTTTTACTTTCTTCTTACCCTGTGACATTGTAAGTTAAAACACAAGTCAATTGTGTTTCAACTTTATTAAAACACAATTAGGTTTTGATTGTGTTTTTAGGTAAATACTATTTAAACACATTTTTTTTTTACAGTGCAGGCTGACAGTTACTTGATAGACTCCCAGAGTAACTCATTCATTTATTTGCAACTCTGAAGATGCACTTTGACCAAGAAGGACTGACCATCCTCCCTTATGGTGGATGTATAATATAGATAGTGAATGTAAACTATCAAGGCAGGAATCATTTACTCATTGAATAGCGCTCTTTACAAGAAACATAACTCATTTGCACGTAGCAGGTGAGTAAATTGTTTTAAATTAAACAATCATCTTTACTAGAAATACAAAATATATTTAAAAAAAAACTTTTTTCTGTTTTTAAACTTCAGAATGAACCAATACATTCAAAAACTGATTAATTCCTAATTAATCAGATGACCATAATTATTCTTTCCATTTTTTTAAAAATGAACATTTAATCCATCTTTAATTTGAAGTTGAGTGATATGCACTACAATTCATGTTTGTTCATTTGTCCCTGAATGTATGATCATATGTACACATGTGTGTATGTGTGTTGCCTGTGTGTTTGGAGGAATCACATTCCAGCAGCTGGCATGCCCAGGCCTCTGTTCAGAATGTGAGGAATCCCGTGAGTCTTGCAAGAGTGAGTGCATTCTTTTTTTTTTTTGTTTATGATTTTCGTTTCTATCCCAAAATATGGGTGTAGCTGGAACTAGCTATGAGCAGATTTTCTTCTATTCTCATAGTTTTCTATTAATTTGAATAGATTTCCCTATCTTGTGTTACCTTGGGTGTACTCCAATGAGTATTTCCCATTTACAATTTTCTCTGTATGTGCAAACACTTGCTCCATCTAGTACAGCAAAAGATTTGCATCTTAATTTGAAAGTGTCTCTATTTTAGTATGAGGAAACTCTGCATCACAGGGTTTTTTTTTTTATTCTTGCAAAAAAATTGTTTTTGTCAGTATGTTATTTTTAAAGTAAAAAACATTTTCCATAAATCCCAACAATTAACAGTACATTATCATCTTGAGTGTGAGAAACACACACACACAAAATGCGATTCTTTTTAGAAACTCTGTGGAGTTTTGATTAATATGTCTACTCTGAAAACATGCATGCCAGGTTAATCATTCACTCTAAATCTCTTTAAACACTGAGGGCTAGTGTGTGAGATCATAGTTGTTTGTTTTATGTGTCTCCTTATTTGCCTTGTGGTTGACTAGAGACACTTACTTTGTACCTGCTTCTTACCCATTGAATGCTGGGAAAGATAAACACTCCCAACCTTTAAAAGATGAAATGGTTTGGTTTAAAAAATGAATGTATGAACAGAGATGAGAGAGTGAACTTCAGTAGATTATAACAATTTCTGAGTATATCTGATGTAACAATAACAATATCATTGCAATGGTATCACAATGGGATTTGCAGATAGTATTTTCTCAATGACTGTAGCAAAGTAAACATAATTTCCAGACCAGATTCAGTTTGCGGAGGTTCCCTGTTGTATCTCTACTCCTCTGAGATCAGGCTCTAATTGTCTCTTAATGTGAATCAGGCCATCTTGTGCTCCGTAACCCTCTTGTGAGCAGCAGCTTTCAAGATGCTCTATATTATATGTGTCCCCTCATCCCATACTCACATACTCACTGTCCTTCCTCCCTTTAACATGTCCTGTGGCACTTCTGCAGCTTAGGATGACGTGAGGACCCTAAATATGCAACGCTTATGCTCATCTAGCTTGATCATCTTACCTTTACTTTCTAGTTTGACTTTGAGTATTGAATGTAAGAAAGCAAAAGCTGAAACATTTAGTTTATTTTCTGTCTAACTGATCAGTTATTTCACTTTCAGTGACTATGCTTTAACTGTATTAATACAGAATAATTGAGACTGGCGAATAACATTGTCTGCCTTTAAAAAATAGAAGTAATGAAAAAAAAGTTATATAATCATTTTAGTTATGGCCTTAGAATGTTGGTGACTATTTTTTGCTTAATTGGCCCTGACTGGTGACTAGACACAAATGCTGTCTATTTTCAGTCAGTGAACGCCCCCTAAGTAGGAGACTTAAACTTGCTAATTTTGAGTTTCTATGAGTAGTTTAAAATGTAGTCAGGGTAAATACAGAGCTGTAATATGCTAATTTAAAGGAAACTGTTTTCTACAAAGGCATGTTGAAACATATTGACAGTTTATTCAGACTCAGAGAAAAAGCAAAACTTGTAAAAAGGAAGGCTGGATGAAGCATAGCAGTGTTGCTTGATATTAACCTTTTGAGCTTCCAACCTTTTTTTTTACTTGTCGTGATCACTTCTATAGGAAGCAAAGACACTTCAAATGTCTGTACGCTGTAATCATTTTTGTTTTAAAATATGAGTAAAACCCTTACTTATCAAGTCACCCGACTCTTACGCACTTGGAACGATGTTGCCTTTGCTTCTAGTATAAATAATTAATGATCATTTATAACATAAAGGCAATAACATGATGCTCATTTATCTCCTATAAATGTTTTAGAGATGAGGAATTGCTCCCAAGATTTTTATCTTTTTAAAAAGCAAGAGCTTTTTAAAACCCATTAAGCATCCCCTGTAAACTCAATCACCCAAAAATTATTCTATTTGATCCTCTAAGTTTAAAGTAATTATTTTTATGTTTCATTTTAGCGTTATACTCAAATCATGTCTGTTTTACATGAGCTTTATTTCTTTTTCTTGAAGAAGCAAGGACTTGTCAAGACCCAGCTGAACTTTATTATCATTTTTTTTCCAACATAGAAACAATAATTTTCTTGAGGAAAGCATCCTCAAGCTATTAGACGGATAAAAAAAAAGCAACATTTGTTTTTTCTTCTTTCTTTAACCCACATCTCACCCTGTCCTTCCAGACTCAGACAAGAGAAACTGCCCTGTAGTGTAAACATTTATGTGGCGTAGTTTTAATAGTGTGTTTGACTACTATTAAACAACTGACAGCTTATACTGTTATAAGCTGTCAGTTGGTCCTGCAGTTTACAGACTCTGCTTTGTTTTTGTGAGTCACAGAAAAGCTGGCAGCTGACATTTGAATGTCTGTATGACATTCAAATGTCATACAGTACGATATTTTAGATGTCTCTAAAATATCTTGTATCCTACTGGAGAAAGTCAATATTTCAAATAAAAGAACATCTAGTTACAGCTTATCTGTGATGTCTATGTGAGGGAGTGATGACAAAAAGGTGCTGTTATTGGCTATAGGCTGATTTGATCTGCCTGTCACTGTTTCATTTCGCTCTCATTGGCTTATAATGTTCATAGCATACTTGTAGTACATATTATCTAGATATACTGAATCACCCCATTTTCCTTTCTCTATGCATTGTGTATTACTCAGTAGTTTTCTCATTCCCATTTTCCCTGCTTGTATTTTTTATGTTTCCTGCAATTTGATGATTTATGCTCTCTGTTGTCCTCTCACTACCTCCTTCTCACCCTCGCTCTCTCTTCCCTCTAAGAGGATTGGCCGCTTGCGTCTGCTAACATCTGTGTATCACTGTCCTGAGAGAGTAAAACAGAGAGGGGATGGGGGTGTAAGCTAACAATATAGCAAAACAGAGCTCAGGCAGGGCTGACATACACTTTCATTGCTCGTGCTTAGACGCACTCAGCAATAGACAGCTGCAACATCCGCATCGCTCACTGCCCACCTGCATCGTCCTCCTTCTCTCCTTTCCTCTTCGCTCCGTCAACTCCTCCTCCTCTCACTCGCTTCTGTCTCAGCACCTCATCCTGCCGTTCTGTTCCCCCACTGCTGTCTGTCACCGTGGCGACCTAGCCTCTGCAGCCATGGCGACCAGCCAGCAAGATTCGGGGTTCTTTGACATCAGCCTCAAGTCTCTCCTCAAGTCTTTAGGAGGCAGTGAGTACAGCTAACAGATGACAGTTCTTGTTGCCGTTATGCCGGACAAATGCCTGACACATAGCAGTGATGGACTTATAAGCTGTCAGTTGGTCCTGCAGTTTACAGACTCTGCTTTGTTTTTGTGAGTCACAGAAAAGCTGGCAGCTGATCTACCCTTGTCAATATTTGACAATGTTATGTAATAGAACAACATTCTGACAAATGCTTTGCAAAAAAAGATAGCTTCATAAGTGTAGGGTACATGTTATTCCTCAGTAGTTTTCAACAGAAATGTCACATCTTTCTGCTTTCTGGCAATGTTATAATCACAGCATAGCAGATTTGGATCCTAACATACTTGTCTGTCCATTGAAGTTTTTATGCTATTGGCATTCTAAGAGAATCCTGAATCTCTCATAGTTTCCTTGTTTTTGTTTACTAAACAGAACTGCTCTCACTCTGTGGCAGTTAGAAGTGAACACCCAGCAGCATCCTCTATCAGTTTTTGTTGGACACTGTGTTCCTCAGCCTGGCAACGGTGGGGTTAGGATTCTGAACAGTCACAATAAGCAGAAAGCATCCCTTTCCTTTGGTTTTCTTTCTATTTGCTGATACATTCTTTATAGGGACACTTCCAGAAGTAAATAGATTTTATGAAAGTGTTTGGCTAAGTTTAGTTGGATAACCAGTCACAAGTTAGCTTAGTGGTCTGGCTCATAAGTTAATTTTCAGATGATGTGATCAGCAATAGCAATCTTTGTTTTGTTTTTGTTGTTTGGTTTGAATATTTTATCTCTATTTTAATATTTTTTTCTTCTGGACTAAGTCACATAAAAGATAAAAATTCTACTCTGTTACAGAAAATGAAGGACTTAAAAGATCTGGCCCATTTTTGCATTACAACAAATGTCCCTGTCAGATTCCTACTAAACTCGAAAAATGGCATTAATATACATCCTTGTAGCTGATGCTTCAATAGTTTAATAGTAGTGGGAGCTCTTAGTTAAGATGTATTATAAATGTTGGAAAAAAGTCAAATCTTTGAACCGCCACTTGCCTATCTGCACTGATGATGGGAAAATTGTTTGGCCATCTGGATTTATTGTTGATGTCTCTTAAATGTGTTTTAAGATCCATGTTGAAGTAAGAGGTGCAAAAAAAAAAAAAAATAGAGAGAAAATGTTAAACTAAATCTTTCTGTTTGGTGTGAGATATATTTGTACATTAAAATTATAATGTAGTTTTAGCTTTTGGACCAAACTTGAAAGTCAACAGGATGATAAATAGACCTTGAATGTTAAAAATGCTGGAACCATTGAATATTATCAGCCAAAATCGAAGACAAATAGCTGACTTCATCAAGTTGAACTTGTCAGATCTCATGCCACTCGGCTCATCCCAAAACATCAGCCTATTAAATCTGAAGAATTTCAGATTTAAAAGGCTAGCTTTTTATTAGCTTCCAGTCTTTCATTTCACCAATTTAAGTAATTATTTCTTACCAGGACAAATGCACATTTCATGTAGGAGTTCTGCTTTTCAAATGTATTTCAAGTACATTGCTGAATGTCTATTATTTAATACATCATTCAACAGCACAACAGAACTTGCAAGATTGCTCACAATCACTGTTTGTCAGCTTTCTTCTCCAGCAGCAGCCAGGTTAGGCTCTGTTGGGTCTTGTCAAGGGCAGTTAAATTGTACTTGTTCTCTCTGTTGTTAAACATGACTCATCTCTACCTGTTACCTAGAAACTGACAGAAATTACCAAAAACATGCACAGGATCAATCATTTTTTGTACATCAAGAAACATTTTGGGAGGCTTTTAAACATCTTATCCATGGTTATAAGATGTGGGGCATTATCCATGTACACTGTGGATTAGTCTTTACAAATTCAGTAAACTGAATAAATTGTATTTTATTTGTTGTTTTCATACATGTAATGTGCACCAAGCAATCACCCAGCCGGAAACAAACAAAAAAGTTACCATTTAGATAATGTACCATAACTCACAATGTTGTGGAAACGGAAACAATCATTTGTCTGGATGTTGCTGTGGAAAGGAGACTCAAAGTTAGCTTTGTAACAATGTTTCCATGTAACATAGGCATTTATGGTTAAGTTAAAGGAATTTTTAATCATGGAAGAATGTATTTTCATAAAAACAATTTTTTACTACATTTTTAAACATGTCTGGGGTCTCATTCAGGCTGGGAGACAGAGAGTGAAAGTGAGACCTAACAGATAAGAAGGTTGATGACCTACAGTAAAGTTGCTGTTTTAGTGGTAGGTGACAGTAACAGTGATAAAGGCAAGCTTTAAAAATAAATATGATAAATGGCAGCATATGGAATGGCAAATATTTAAGCATTTTTGCTGAATTAACACATTATTGGAACCAGTTGCATAAAGTTGATTTGTGATATTTAATATGCACTCTTTAACAGTACTGTAAACACTTGTGTTGTTTTTTACACCAACATAATCTAGTTAAGAAAGTATCATTTGTTCACTTGAAATACATGATGTTCCAGAATCCTTATTTTGGTTTTATAGAAATGCTTGAAATGAGGTGTTATATCTTAACATTTTTTTTTATTTTAAATTGTTGTTTAAGTTTGTATTGAAACACATGGTATTTTGATTAAGACATTTTACAATATCAAATCCATAAAGCCTTTTTGCTTATTATTGAAATGTTTTTGAGTTTTTCTTGATACATACTGTGTTCCTTCATACTTTGTGTATTTCTTCCTTGAAGCAGTAAAATATAATTAAACATGTACATTATGTACTAGATGTTCAGAGTCTGTGTTGAATCATCTCTTGAAATGCTGAATCATGCAAATCCCTGTGCTTGTCTGTCAGAGACATGTTTATGTTCTTTTCCAATCTTCTCTCCCTTTACTTTTTCTGACACATTCCTGCACAGTACACACAGTTAAGTTCACGTTGGCAGACACCTTACAATTATATAATTTGGAAGCCCTAAGGGATTAATTTGCTTGGAGTCAACCTATTTTTTTCCTAAATGAGATAAGTGCAGTTTACTTTGAAATTAAGCCATGTTAAGTTGTTTGACTTCCACCAATATCCACATCTGTATTTATTTCTTTATGTGTGTTTTTGTGAGTGTGCACTTGTGTATGAGTAGGGGTCAGTGGGAGTGGTGGGTATGTAAGAGTGACCGCCAACCGTCTATATATAGCGCCTCCCTCCTCCCCTTGGCTCCCTCTCTGAACAGTGTTGAAATTCCAACCCAACTCTTCTGGTCGGACCTCCACAAGGATAAGATTCTGCTTAATTGCTCCAGACAGCTTGAAGACAGCCACTTTTAGAGAATTGCTTCATTTCACTTCTTCATTCAAATAGGATTCAAGGATTCAAAAGTCACAGGAACTACTGTTCAGAGACTGGTGGCAGGTTGGAGACAGAACTGAAGCTAAAGTAGGAACTGACAATTTGACTGTGGACTCATATAACTGGCAGGCATGAGGCCCTGGACAGCCTCTGATCTTAGCAAACATTTGGAAATATTCTCAATCCATCTTTGTGGAGTCACCTGTCAACAAAATTAGTTTGTTTTTTTGTGTTTTAAAAGGATACCTTGATGCCATCGTCTCTACTGAGACTGGGACTCTTTGAGATCTGAGGCGTCAAGCATCATTCATGTGGGAAGTGTCAATCTGGCTCTGGCTTTTTCCAGTCTGGAATATTATTTGGATTAAATTCGGGATAGACCTATCAATCCAGTCTTTGTGACATCTTTCTGTTCAATTTGGTCAAGGCTGGAGCTTCACATTTCCTGCTTTGGTTAAAAGCTGACCAAGAACTAAAAACAAACATTAACATGATGTCTGTGATTTCTTGTGTGGTAGATTATTTTGGTAGTAAAGAAAAATACCGTCTTGCAAAGAATTACATTTATAAAGTTATGGGAGCTTACTTTTACTTTAAGTAAAGTCCAGTTGCTCCTCTGTTCTACTACTTTGTCCCTTTTTCTACACTGTACCTGTGCCTTTTGGCATTTACATGATGGAAGTCCCAACCAAATGGAGTAGAGCTAGTGTCATCAGCTTCATCAAAGGCCTTGGTAAGCTTGCATGGCTGTGCATTCATATGTACACGTGTGTGCATCCTGTGAGTGCTCAGGTTTCATCCAAACGGATGGTTGAATGAGGACAATGGGACTGTGAGCTAAGGGAATCAGTTCTCACCTCTCCACGTAGTCAGGTCACATGGTCATGGAAGGTCAATTAAGACCTGACATTGTTGTTATCTGATACTGTATGTGTAGGGCGGCCTGGGCCTTCTTGACATATGATAAATCATCAGGAGCTCAACATGAGCATAAATCCTCTTCATGGTGTAAGGAATGTTAATGCTCTTTTCAATGTAATCTCAGAACATACCTCTTTTTGTACATTTTTCTCTACTAGTTCTGACTTTTTTCTGTCCATTTATTTTCTCTTCTCTTAAAAGCTAATGGTGTCCAGGCTTAACAGTGATGTAATCATGGATGTACTTCAGTTTAAAGTGATGTGTGTCTCTTTTTTCTCCATCTGTCCACATTAACGTGTTTCACTGTAAAACTTGGACAACAAAATTTATTCTTAGATTTTCACTTAGTAGAAAAAGTTAATCAAACAGATTAAGCTTAAACTTTAAAGTCAAACTTTAAAGGTTTGACTTTTTATTCAAAAAGCAAAAATGGGGTTTTTAATTAATTAGAAGGATATTCAACATACTATGATATTGAGATAGTCCAAACCACCTTCAATTCATACTTTTGTCTTATTCTGATCACAAAATTTATATTATTTTAAACATATTTTATGTAAGTGACCAACAATATGTGGCATTATTCTGAATTGGACAAAAAAAGATACACATTTTTTTAAATTAGTCACTTAAAATTTGTATCTTTTATTGAGAAAATTGAGACATTTGTCTCAATTTTCAGGTGATAAAATTGCATATTTATCACCTTTGCAGTATCTGTGACCAAGTGTTGTCTTATATATGTTCAGCCTATTGGAGTCTCACAAAAGTTGATGCTCACATTGACACTGATCGAGGTACCCAACAGTGAAGAAATTTAGGATCTGTTGTTACTGATATTGTCAATATTTAAAGCAGTAATAACTTTTGGGTCCGTTTCAAATAGCCTGCAGGCCTAATATGCATTTGTATTCCCAATTTTCTCAATTTGATTTATTATATTTATAAACATCAAATTTCAAGTCTTGCCACACATTCAATTGAATTCAGGCTCTTTGACTGGGCAATTCTGTTGTAACACTGAGTTCATGTTTAGGGTTGTTGTTCTGTTGGAACAATAAACTCCAATCCAGTCTGAACATTTTCAGCCTCTCATAGGTTTTTTATGATATTGCTGTAACTCAATTTCTTAGCTTCTATAAATGTTAGTTTTGTGGAGTATGTAATACTCCACAAATCCACTAATAATCATCCTGACAACAGACATTGTGCAACCTCAACCATAGATTACTGCAGTTATTCTACCTGTCAGTTCTTTGTACTCTGATTAATGTTTCTGTTCAGCCTGTCAGTTTTGTTAGACAGCCATGTCCTTCCTATTATTTGATCATGAACAGTGATGACATGTTCAAAATGTGGGAAATTGTTTTAGGACCTCATGCTGCTTTGCACTTCTTTAAAACTGTTTTCCTATGTTCCTTGGACTTCGTTATGTTCTTTGTTCACCAATATTCTTCAAAATACCTTCGAGCCCTGTAAAAAAAAGCTGTCTTTATAACTAACTTAAACTACACACATGGTTACTCTATATATTAATTAAATTTTGGATTTTATTTAGAGGTATCAGACTAATAGGGATTGACTAAAAATACATTCTACACTTTTCATGTTTTCAGCTGTACATTGTGTTGGTCTCGCCTGTCAATAAAAAATGTAAATTACTGAATACTTTTGCAAGGCAACAAAATATAGCCCAGTTGTAAGTTAGTGTACATTAAAAATATTTTATAATTATTTTATTTATTTCCTCAGCTTCTCCAGTGGGACTGAAGCCACCAATCCCGCCAGCCAGTGGAACATTGGGAGAGAGGAAGGGTCCAGTCGTCATGGCGCCTGTTAACGTAGACCCTGAGAGCAAGCCAGGGGAGTTTGTCCTTAAAAGCTTGTTTGCAAACTTCACCTTGCTCTCCGAACGTAAGATTCGCATCATCATGGCAGAGCCGCTGGTGAGTGAGTTTAGATTGATTTTTCCCATACAGGTTTTGTCTCTATTTTTTTCTACCTTTTCGCTCAGATTACAGAATCAATAAATATGCATTTGGGCCATTTGACTGTATTATCTAAATCAACTTTTAGGAAGATCTTTATTGACTTATATTTTTCATGACCTGCTTCCTAAAATCCTTAGCATCCGGTCTCTTATAAAACACAATCTAACTTGGGAAAGTTGATCAGAATTTTCAGTCTTTCTGATGGAATAGTCCAGGATGGACTGAATATTAAAAGGGGGGAAGAAGTTAATGAATTGCATAACCATTTATTTAGGAATATGGGCTAATTTGTATATGATGCAAATACCACAGAAACTTCCTTTTTATACATTTACATACCGTAAAAGTAGACGTATATATATTTTCCTTCTTACTGACGTATTTATTGATTGTTGCGTTAAATGATCATTTATATTGACAGACGTAAACCAAGCAGTTAATTCCATCTGCAACCGTAAGAGAGGGGTCACTAATCATTAATTTTGTGCTACCATGGTAGTCAAAGCTGAAAAGCTGATTTAGATACTTAACACAAATGATTATCCAGACTTTGTCTAATAGTTTCAAAGTTGTGTTATTTTTTCCATAACTTAGCTTTACATTTGCCATTCCAGGTAAAAACAAATTAAGTAATTTGTCCTTGACTCTTTGCTCATTACCGTCTCCTTGGTTTCTACTTATTTCTAGGAGAAGCCACTTAACAAATCCCTACAGAGAGGAGAAGACCCACAGTTTGACCAGGTGCGTCTTCCTCATAAAGATGTCAACAATCCTTCCCTTCTGTGCTACCATAAATGTTGATATTTTAGTCATTTATTGTAATATATTAAGTCACAAAAAGAATGAGTCTATATTCCACCTGTTCTTCTGACCTCCTTCTGTGCAGCTGATCAGCAGTATGAGCTCTCTGGCGGAGTACTGCCTGCCCTCCATCCTGAAGACTTTGTTTGATTGGTACAAGAGGCAGAACGGCCTTGAAGATGAGTCCCACGAATACAGACCCAGAGCCAACACAAAGTCCAAAAAGTGAGAAAGTGAAAACAGCAAAAACTATCCGTTTAATGCTTATGTTACTACTTGCTTCAATCATCCACCAAAACTGGAAAGCATATTGATCATATTTTCAGCAAAAGTATTTCTAAATGTTTTTCTGTGTATGGGCATTACTTTTAGAAGATTAGGTGACAATGTTCCCTATTGTTTGAAAAAAATGTACAAATAGTCATTGTCACATTACAGATGTATGGCTTCCCAACATAATTCATTTAGATGTACCTGTGTCACATCAGTTATTTTTTGTTTGTTCTAATTTTCACTATAAGGCAAAGTGGATTTCCTGTTTAACATATCAAGATGTTATCATTTATATACCCTTTTGACCTCAGTTTATTGACAATAATTATAAATAAGGAGAACGTTAACTTCACATTAAATTACAAACCAGAAGTCTGCTGCTATTAATTAGTTCTTCTAGGAGGTAGTGTGAACAGCCAAATAGAAACATCATAAGTGCTTTTATGTTAATAAAGGTGTAAGAATAGAAGCAGCAAAAACATTTAAATGGACCCTCTTGCAGGAACCATACTGTAAAAAAACAAGAACAAAAAAAACCCAGACATGACAACTAAACATTGTTTCTCTGGTTGTGTGTCCCTCAGTGATGAACAACAGAAGGACTACTTACTGGAGCGGAGGGATCTGGCAATAGACTTCATCTTTTCTCTAGTGCTTATTGAAGTCTTAAAACAGGTGAGGCTCATTTTAAGGTTTAATTAAAAACTGAAACCTTAAGGGAAGTCTTTCTCTGATGTAGTGAATTTGTATTTACTACTAAAACAGCATAGCATATCTTGGGAAAAATGTTCTTTTTTTTTTTCCAACATTTTTGACACATGGATATGTGATATCAGTTTTGACCATTCCAAGAAATAAAAGAAAATAAGTAGTTGTTGGTGGGAAAATACACCCAGTGGCATTACATTAAGTGAACATCCTTAGTCAGCATTTTGAAGCAGGTTTGTGCTGTTTAAACTTTAAACATATAATTCAGAGTGCTTCTTAAACTGGGAGTTAGCGTTACAATACGACAGAAAGAGCGAGAAGATTGTAGAAGTTTATGATCTTAGTATAGGATCTCAAAATAATATGAAATTATTAAATCAAAAATAGACTACATCTGGAAGACATTCAAAACATTTCTTAACAGACTGTAAGATGATAAAGGAAATGTCCAGATGGCTAAAATATTATATTGAGATGTACAGTAGGCTCTGGCTGCTGTTAATGTGAAAGTGTAGGTCTTTACAATTCAGAAGAGATTGCACAAAGTTCACTTTTAAACAAGGTTATCTTTTGGCGTAGTTATTTAAATTTTCCTTTCAAAGAACTGGAAATCTGACGGAGTGGCAAAGTTGTTTCACAACTATTTATTTGTGTTTCAAACATTCCAATCATATAAAAATATGCATTTTACATCCAATCAACAATTGGTCACTTTTCCTAACTTTATAAAACGAATGACTCTTATGTTATTTGGTCTCACTTTACTTCTTCATTAAGTAGCTAAAGATTAATTTGCTTAAACTAGCATTTGGCAAGCAGTATTTATTGAATAATGTTATTTGTTTGCATTACATTTTAATATGATATATTTTGTCTTCTGCTTGTGATTTTAATGCAACATAAATAAACAGATTTTTGTTGAAAATGAGAATTTTACCTGGTGAAATAAGCGTTAAATAAATAAAATAACATGTTTTTACAACATTTACTTTTTTTTTTAATTCCACAATTGTTATATTATTGTGTCAATATATTGTTTTTCTAAATATTTTGTTTTCCACTACGACACCATCTTAATTTGAAATTCAATAATACATGTATGCTTATTCAGATCCCTCTCCATCCTCTTTTGGATGGACTTATCCAAGAAGTCGTCAATTTGGCTTTCAAGCACTTCAAATACAAAGAAGGGTGCGTGAGTAGACTTAACACGAAAACCTTGGCTTTTATTATATATGTGTTCACCAAACATGATTTGCACTAATAATCCCGATTGTGGTTGCTTTTTAGGTATCTTGGGCCCAACACTGGCAACATGCACATAGTGGCTGACCTTTATGCAGAAGTAGTGGGAGTTGTTGCTCAGTCAAGGTGCCGGATTTCACTTTTTTTGATTATAGTCCAATAATCCCTGTCTTGTTAAAGCCTCTGCCTTATGTGTCAGTGTGGACTTTGTAATTACAGGAACAACATGACCTCAAGCTAACACCATTTTCAGTAGTGACAAATGCTGTCTTACACACAAGCTCTAAAATTGACAACCATTTGCTGTGTTCTGTTTGTGTGTGTGTGTTTATACACACATTGATAATAATGACACTCTGGATGATGACCCTCTAACTCTGTAATGTCTGTAATGAGAGAGTTCATTTTGCTGGAGGTTATTATCATGTAGTGCGGGTTGGCAAAGCAGCTCAATGACTGCCACCAGACACAAAGCACATGCTCTTTAGCACTATCATTAGTTTAAGTCAACACTCTGAAATCTAGTTGAGCAAACAAAGAATCTCTCCCGTTTGAGTGATAACGTTATACTTAAAAAGCTTCCTAAGTTTAAATCTCATTTCAATTGAAAGTTGGGTGAACCGATCCATAAGTAAATGTTTTGAAATGTTTTATAGTCATAAAACATTTTAAGGGAACATGTAACAATTTTCTCGCTGATAATAAAATAAATATATGGGTGTGCTGTGGTGGCGCAGGGGTTAAGCACAACTCGCATATGGAGGCCTTAGTCCTTGATGCGGCTGTCACAGGTTCGATTCCCATCCTGGCGACCTTTGCTGCAGTTTTTAATAAAGTACAGCATCACAGTTGGATGACGGGGGTACCAAATACATGTTTATTAGTCTTTATTTTATGCAGAAAAAGAAAAACACTGGTGACAGCATTACTTTTTGGGCTTTCTTAACAAATCACCCTTGATGTTAATTTTTTATATTGTCGAACCTGTAGCCATTTAAAACCTTGGTCTACTTTGATACTAGAAAGCAGCCGATGTCTATGTGTAGATTCTTCCCAACAGTGTTGGAACATCGAAGAGTATGTGAGGAAAGCACATGTTCTTTTGCCTCTAGATCACCCCTCCAGATTCCTTTCTAAATTTAGGCCAGCAGAGCACTGTTGGTTAAATGCATCAGGATCATGTGTAAATACACAAACACACACCAAGCTCTGACTGAGCATAAAAAAATAACTTGTTAGTGTGTGTGTGCACATACATATTTTATGATAAGAGATTTGCTTGTTTTCAGTAATAATTCCAGTAACTCTAACCTCACTTGGGGGAAATGTAGAAATGGCACAGTTTACTAAAACACCAGAGGCTACAGCAGTTATTCACATCTGGTCACTATTTCCCCTATCAGGTTCCCAGCAGTGAGGAAGAAGTTCATCTCTGAGCTCAAGGAGCTGAGACAAAAGGAGCAAAGCACGTACATCCTTCAGTCCACAATCAGCCTCATCATGGGACTCAAATTTTTCCGCATCAAAATGTACCCAGTGGAGGACTTTGAGGCCTCTTTTCAGTTCATGCAGGTAGGTTTCACAAAAAACATTTGCTAACTTTGTTGTTATTTACATACAATAAAAATCAGGCAAGGAACAACAACAATTTCAGTGTGTTTACTGACGGATGCAATCTTACTTAGCATCTGCTGGCATCTGGAAGCTATGATAAGCTTCCAGCTGACCGCAGTAATCAGCAGTTAAGTGTCTGGTTTGGTTTGCCTTTGATGGCAATTGAGTTGTATGTTTCTAATTTCCTCCAATCATAATGGAGCTGAGATTTGAACAGATGACCTTGCATAAATATGTGTTTTGATCACTGATGCTGTTTCTTGCCTCGGTGTGTCAGCAGGAGTGTGCACAGTATTTCCTGGAAGTGAAGGATAAAGACATCAAGCACTCATTAGCTGGACTCTTTGTGGAAATACTTGTACCTGTTGCTGCTGTAAGTGCATTCTGGTTAGCAGTTCAGCTACACATGATGTCACATTCTACTAAAGAACTTTTCTTACTAAATCTTGCGATTTTGCATCTTTTTTTGTTAATATCAAAGAAAATAGGATTCTGTGGTAATGAAGTTATAGGTATGAGGAAAAGGATTTTTTTCTAAAGAGAACTCTGCATCTTTGTTTTTCTCCCAGACTGTGAAGAATGAGGTGAATGTTCCCTGCTTACGAAATTTTGTAGAGAGTTTATACGATACCACTCTGGACCTCTCCTCTAGGAAGAAGCACTCTCTGGTAGGTTTCTAACCATATTCTGTTTCATTACTGCTCATCTCATTTCATCTCTTCTCTATTACCAACAGTTACTTAGAGCACTTATGGTAACTCTCCAACATGTAGACTTTCATCGCTCAATGAGGAGCGGGTTGAGAGATTAAAGAAGGGCAGAGTGATGCAGGAAAAGCTAACTTTTAAAGCCAGTTTGGAATTGTTAAACCACATCGTGTACGTGATGTAAGCAGCACGATAGATGTAGCACCACATTTTCAAAAACATAAAGAAAACAATAAACCATTTCGGTACACTGGTCAGAAATTTAACTTATCTGCGATCATTTTTAACTAATTACGATTTTACTTTAAGGATATTAAGTAACATCCTATTTGCTGTCTTTATAATACGTAGTTTTCAGTAAAATAAAACAGAAATATCTGACAAACAACTTGGCTTCTTGTTATTTCCATCTATTAATGCAACCATTAAAGCTTCTTACACATTTTGTGCTTTTTCTCGATTAATTTTTAAACATCTTACTGATGGTGAAAAAAATTTGACATGTTTAAATCTGAGTGCGTATTTTGTTATATTTCTTTTCCAACCAGTGGATTGTATCCCACGGTTATATGGCTGGCATAACTGCTAAAAAGCAACGTCACAGAGCTGTTATGTTGTATTATTGTTGCGTGCTGCTGATAACTGCTATTTTGGTTATCTACCCGGGTTCCTTGTTGTGCTGCAGCTGACACCCTTGTCTGGGATACAGATATGCCGCTCCGTTGGTATGCATGCTTATTTCTACAAATTCTCTACATACTGCAGCCAACGTATGCAGTCAAGCTTCTATACACCCCTTTTCAAACAATGCTTTTTTTTTTTCATGTATTTCCGAATGAGCATTACTGAGCATTCATGCCCACTAACAATAACCTGCAATGACAGATAGAAAGGCCAGGCATGACAAAGATGGTAGCAATGTAGAGTATTTCTCTAATTGTTATGGGTTTTACATTCTTGAGAAGCTAAGAATGAGAGGAGGTATTGAGATGTGTTAGAGATTTGGAAAACAAATACTTTCAGTGATGAGTAGTGTCAGGTATATGATGCATTTAAAACATTTACAAAACCATCCAAAAGAAGGTTTTCCTGGGCTAAAACGGATCATTTGCAAGACAGAAATTATGTCTATGCAGTCTGCATTCAATAATAACTAAACAAACTAAACGGCAAGTTCATGACTGTTATTGTTGATGTTTTAGTGCTGCTTTAATAGAAAATGTAAAATTAGCTCTTGGCTTTTTGTTTACTTATTATGATTTTTCCGTAGAGATTCCTCTTCTACATTAATGATCTGTGATGTGATGTCTCGCCCCATATCAGGCTCTCTATCCTTTGGTGACGTGCCTGCTGTGTGTCAGTCAGAAGCAGTTCTTTCTCAGCCGATGGCATATATTCCTAAACAACTGCCTGTCAAACCTCAAGGTCAGTTTTCTGCAGCATCATGCAAATGCAGCTTCTATTGCACTGACTTGCAAAAATATTCACACCTTAAATTTTTCCACATTTTGACACATCGCAACCATAAACCTTAATGTATTTTATTAATAGATCAACACAAAGTAGTTCTAATTTGTTAAACTTTAATGCTGTTGTTCAGTTTTTTTGTATCCTGCCATTTTAACTCTGTACACCCTGAAAAGAAAATGCTTCTGTTTCAGATATTGAAACAAATTTGTTGTACTTTCACCTTTTGAAGTAACAGCTTCAAACAGATTTTTCTACATGCTGTTTGTTCCTTGAAGTCACAAAACCAAAAAAAGATGTCAATAAATTTACTTTTTGCATTTTGCCACAACCAATGTAGGTGACAGCTTTGCTCTGATCAAATGAGACTGAAATGTTTTCTTTTTGGCCTACATACAAAACATTGTTGGGCATCAAAATGAAAACACCATCCCTATTGTGGAAACGTGGTGATGGCAGCAACATGCTGTGGGAACGCCTTGCTTTTGCAGCAATAGAGCAGTTTATCAGAGTTGATGGAAGAATTATTGGAGTTAAATCTAAGGCAATCCTGCAAAAAAGCAGTTAGAAGCTGTGGGTCTAACTGACCCACAGAGAATGCAATGTGTGAATGCAATAAGACAAGATATTAGGAGAGCCTCTATATCTAGTTTTTCTTTGTTTTGTGATCAATAGCATGTTAACTTACAGTTTAACGATTGCATGCCATGTTTCTGCTTTTGAAAGAAAGACAGTATGTACACTTAACACACCCAAATACCACAATAGCGCCAACTCCTTTATCTGTAAAATCAGTGTCTCTTGCCTTAAGCAAAACACTCTAGACTGATATGCAAATGACTAAAAACCGTCATAACAAAAGCCTGTGAAACCTCATGACTAACAGTTGTCACTTTCGTGTACAGTTAAAAAAAAGTGCTGCAGGATTTCTTTTTATTATCCTTTTAGAAAGTGTAAATAAAAAGAATGTGAATTTATCTACACAATGAAAGATGTTTTTCTGCTTGTTAATATAGAACAGAGATCCCAAGATGGCACGTGTGGCTCTAGAGTCACTCTACCGCTTGCTGTGGGTCTACATGATCCGGATAAAGTGTGAGAGCAACACTGCAACCCAGAGGTAACAGTTGTATGTAGTTACAATCCTCAGCACAACTGTAAATCCATTGTCTCATCTGCATTCTTCTTTTTTGGTATTAATGTGTTTTGACTCCTCTATTTTTTAACTGTTTTCATTTCAAGATTCTATAAAGAAGAGACAATGTCATAATTGAAAAGCTGAATATGTAAAAAAAAAAAAAAAAAAAAAAAAAAAGAGCTCTTACTAGTATTTCTCCGCCTGTCCTTTTAGCCGTCTGACGTCCATCACCTCCACATTGTTTCCTAAAGGGAGTCGTAGTGTCGTGCCCAGGGACATGCCCCTCAATATTTTTGTCAAGATTATCCAGTTTATTGCTCAGGTGTGTATTAAATGGGTAACTTTTAATACAAAAATGGCCAAGTTCTTGTATTTCTCTGTTTAGTTGAAAATGTTAATTCAAGCTATAGTCTCTGAAAATAGATCATTATACAGTAAACAGTGAATCTTTATTTCACTAACAGTATTCTTTTTATGTTTGTTCTATAAATACTATCATGTTACTACAATACACTTTTCACTTAAGACTACACCCCTGTATATAATGTTATTAGCTGTTATTTCAAGACGTAATTATTTTTCATAATTTCTTTAGGTTTTATATTGAACTCAAAAAGGTTACAGAAAGTCTAAGATAACTTTTAGAAACCCTACATTTTTTTTAAGGACCAATGTTTAAACAATGTTAAGATTGGAGGCACAAATAAAACCAGAAACAACATTTAAAAAAGGTTGTCTTTTTCTCCATTTTTCTCTTTAATGATTATGACTCCTATGAATTTTTACTCTGTATTGCTCTAAATACAATGTTATTGATAAATAACAAGTTTTAAGGAATATATGAATGACATAAAAGCTAGAGAGTAAATACTCCCAGTTTCCAACTTCATGTGTTATGCTCTTTGAAAGGCCACATCCCTTTTTACATGTTTTTGCTCTCTTAATCACACTCACATTTCAGATAATCAAACTAATGTCAGTATCAGACAAAGTTATTCTATTTTTTTAACAGTCGGGCTGAAAGATATTAGGAAACTGGGTTTTCTTTATTATTGCAGGTGAGGTAGCAGGACATGTTGAGGTCTGCCTCAAGGCTTAACATTTTCTGCTCTCATTTTGAACCATTGTGTGTAACCTCGTCATAAGCTTTCACGACTCTGAAATGGTTAATTTTAAGTGTTTGCACTTAATGTGAATCAGCTGTCAGAAGCTCACCCATAAAAATAACAAATAAGAGCAGAATGTTTTTCCTTCTTGTAGGAGAGACTGGATTTTGCCATGAAGGAGATAATTTTTGATCTTTTAAGTGTTGGGAAACCTGCCAAAGCCTTCAGTCTGAACCCAGAGGTAAGGAGAGCAGACACAAGTGTTGAGACATTTGAACTCTACTATGCAGCAGTGCAACAGTGTATCTCTGGCATTCCAGCTGTTATTCTAGGTAGGTTGAGAACAATATGTTCTCTGTTGGAGCCCTGAAATTGTTTGTACCTGACTAAAGACAATTTACTTCTGCATCTGTAGGAAAAGCTTGAATTTAGTTTCTTTTAGATGCAGTCTATCCTTTTGCTTTGACTGTCATAATGCACGGTAGCAGGTTTTACATAAGTCAACAATATTTACAACTTCAGCTAAGTAGTATAGTAATTGTTTACAGCTGTTGTTACACTCTTTACAATTAGTTTTCAACTGCTGTTGTCCACTCTGCAATATAAAGAGTACATGTGGTTTTTCTTTCAGCGTATGAACATTGGTCTGCGCGCATTCTTGGTGATAGCAGATGCTCTTCAGCAGAAGGACGGCGAGCCCCCAATGCCAAACACAGGAGCAACTCTGCCCTCTGGAAACTCTTTAAAGAAAAAGAAGACATATCTCAGCAAAACACTAACTGAGGAGGAGGCCAAGCTAATAGGTCTGAGTCTGTCAGCAAGCTTTTACTCTTCTGTAATGGGAATGTTATTACCAACACTGTGATTCGTCTCTGTCTGCTCGCTGCAGGGATGTCGCTGTACTACTCCCAAGTGCGGAAAGCTTTGGACAACATCCTCAGACACTTGGACAAGGAGGTTGGTCGTTGCATGATGCTCACCAGCGTCCAGATGCTCAACAAAGAACCAGAGGACATGATCACGTATGCGTCTAAACCCTAAACTCCTCAGAATAATTAAGCTTTTATTAAAAAGAGTTATCGGTACCTAATAAACAACCATCTTGTTTAGCGGGGAGAGGAAGCCTAAAATCGACCTGTTTCGGACATGTGTGGCAGCCATTCCCCGTATCCTTCCTGACAGCATGTCCAAACCAGAGCTTATTGACTTACTTTCACGGTAACTTTCAGACTGATTTTGTAAAAATGACTGAAAATACTTTAAACATTGTAAAATAACTCATTAAGGACACATAAAAACTATTGTTCTTCTCTTTTACCTCAGACTTACAGTGCACATGGACGATGAACTTCGACTCATTTCTCAGAACTCACTGCAGAGCCTGTTACTTGATTTCTCAGACTGGAGAGAAGATGTCCTGTTTGGTTACACGCATTTTCTTTTACGTGAGGTATAGCATCTCTTAACTAAAACTATGCAAAGCCACCAAGTGCAACAGGAGCTTAAATGAAACAAAAAATTATATTTTTGGCAAAAAAGCAACCAATACCAAGCTAAATTTTCTTGTAATTAATAAATACATTTATTAATGTATGTTTAGACTAAATAGTATATGTTGGTGTCTACAAATATAATTTGTGTTTGTTAGGTTCAAGACACCCATCAGGGTCTTCAGGATGCATCTGTCAAGCTCCTCCTGCAGCTGCTCACACAGTGGAGGCTAGCTCTGCAGCTCCAGGGGAAGATGCGAGGGGGAACTGATGTAAGGAACAATAAAAGCCAGCTGGTTATTGGTGTTTAATTTCTTAAAAACGCAACGAGATTAAGTGGAACTTGTTTTCTGCATGTGTGATATCCTACAATGTGACTCTGTGGTCTCATGATCAAAAGAAATAATTAGTTTCATTGATCTATGTTTACACTTGTAATGGTAAAGGAGGATTAGTCAAGGTCTGAAGCTGTTCTCTTTTTGTCTGTTCCTTCCTTCAGACTAGCCCCAGGCTTCCAGAGCGCAGCCCTCATTGCTCAGTGCTCCATGCGGTGGAGGGTCTGGCGCTGCTGCTCCTCTGCTCGTGTCAGATCAGCACGAGAAAGCTAGCTGTTGGTGTGTTAAGAGAAATACGCTGCCTGTTTACAGCTCTGGGATATGCAGAGGTAGAGCACAAAATGCTTGACTCTTCAGGCAGCAAAAACTAACGCTTCAGTTGGCATTAGATATTGGTTTAAATGTGAAAATTATAAACATTTAAAGACCAACCTTTGTGTAGTAATATTTTAAGAATTTGTTAGAAAATGGCTATTATAAAGAAAAAAATGCATATAAACACATAATTTACAAGATTTTATTAGAGCAGTCATCTTGCAGTAACTTCTTTGTTGGTGTGATGTTATATAAAGAGCTGATTATCTGAATGTTGCCCTCTACAGGATGATGACAAACCCATGATAGAGGTCTTGGACCAGCTGAGCCCAGCTGTAATGAACAGCTTTGTTCACGTGGCTCACTCTGACTCCGTGAGTGTTGATTAAAGTTACTACACTAGATCCAGCACAACCAAGTCTTCGACTATATTATTGAAATTGATGATTTTTTCTCTGTCTCAGTCGTTACCGCTCAGTCACCACGTTGACCTACAGTGGCTTGTAGAGTGGTCGGCTCGACTGGTGAGCAGTTCATACGACGTGAAGAGTCCCAGCTACGTCTGGATCTTCGCACAATGTGTGAAAGACCCGTGGGTGCTCTGCCTACACATCTTCCTGCGACAGGAGCACCTGCCCAAACACTGCTCCACCGCATTGGGATATGCATGGCCCTATGTTTTTACACGACTGCAGTTGCTTTTGCCTCTGGTTGACCCTAAGTATGATTCTATCAATCATAAGCAGCACAGAATACTTAGTTGAATCTAAATAATTCCCTCTCTTTTTCTTTATTTCTGCAGCAGTCCAGTTAATGCAAAGAAGACCAGCACGGCAGGCTCCAGTGACAGCTACATTTCACTGTGGCGTAATTATCTGATCTTGTGTCTGGGCGTAGCCAAGCCTAGCATCATGTCACCTGGCCATCTGAGGGCTTCCACACCTGAGATCACCGCCACCACCCCCGATGGCAGTGTTACTTATGACAACAAGGTGTGTGTGTTTATGCTGGTGGAAATATGTGTTTCTAATGACTCCCTTAGCCAATTGTACCTCCGTTTGGTATCTAAGCTTTGTCATTTTGCCTCTGCCTACTTCTGTTTTGTGTCAAATAACAAACCATAACCAACCATAACCAATGAACATATTCAATATGTTCATTGAATATGAACATATTTCTCTTTTTGATGTATTTTGATGAAATAATAATTGTACGCTTTTAAAATAGTCCGTTAGGTCCATGTGGTACTGATACGTGTTTGGTTTTTATTTAATCTTTCCTCCTGGTAGAAATTATTCATTGCAGTCATGTAATTTTTGATTTTTGTGCCGACTTTGTAAATTATTTCAAACCATTTATTGTCAACAGAGCACAATGGGGAAACAAATGAGATGTATATCTTTTCTCCACATTAACCTTTTATTGAAAACATTTTTATATAACTTATAAAAACAAAATTAGTTTTGGGTTGTTTTTACTTTTCAGTTCAGTTATGCGAAAAGATATAGTGCCATTAACAGAAGAAGTATTTCTAATTTGATATTTTCATCATAGGAAAATCCTGGAGCCTATTTATACTGCTGCTGAGTGATCCGAATGTATATTTTTGTTGCAGGTCATAGGAACTCCCTCTGTGGCTTGGCTATTAAAACAACTTGTCCCACTGATGAGAGCTGAGAGTCTGGAGATCACGGAGTCTCTGGTGCTGGGGTTCGGTTGCACAAACGCTCTAGTCTTCAGGTATTTGAACATAAACAAGCACGCATCCATTTAAGAAACTAAGCAGACCTTGTATCTTAGATGTTTTGTTTAACTGTTGCTTCGCGGGCTGAAATTTTGCTTAAGCTAAGAGTATAGAGAGAACACATGGATTTACAGTGTGTTGCGAAAGGAAACACTCCTCTTGAACTTTTAAAAAATGCTGCTACATGGCCTAAATACAAATGCATGCCACACCTTGCAGATTTCTTTTGTAACTGATTGTGAAAAGCATGTCTCATGTTCCTTCCACTTCACAATTATGCACTATTTGGTGACAATTTGTCTCATAAAATCTCAATATCTTAAAATTTGTGGTTGCTGCAAGGCAAAATGTTGAAAAAATCAAGAGGTATGAATACTTTTCAAATGCACTGCAGATTCCAGTGAAAAATGTGTTTCATGTTAGTGATAAGGTTGTTCTAACCTTATCACAAACATGAGACAAACTCGATTACCAGTTACTATCCTGTCTGTATCCAGTACTTACTCCCATCTGTCTCCACATTGCTGTCATAGCTTAAATAAGTTGCCTACTTCTGTGATCCAAATAGAAGAAAAAAATGCGTCACTGATGTGGGAGAGGAATTCTTAGCGGGAACAATGTGTTTTGTTTTTTTTTTGCAAAGTGGAGGCAGCTCATTGCAAAAGGGAGATACCTAACTATAAAAAGACAATCTAGTTTTAACCCAAAGTATTTTTAGAAAAGGCCCTTTCTGTGATTTAAGAGATAAAATTCTACCCAGACAGATTCACCTGTCATTGCTTTGTGGTATTCAGTTTTGGTTGCATCTGATTTACAGGGAACTGGTTGAAGAACTCCATCCACTGATGAAAGAAGCACTGGAACGTAGACCAGAGGTAACACAATCACTAAGACACACTCCAAAATATTAAAAAAGGTTAATATCATTACTAATAATCAGTTTCTGAAGAAACACTGTAAAAATGTAATTAGGCTAAACAACTTAGTAAAAAAAGATTGTTCTGTTATTAAAAAGCTCAGTGTTCTGCCAGAGAATACTGAGCATCCATTCTCTGGATTCTTGCTTCTTTGCACAGGAGCTCCACTTCTAATATGGCAACAGATAATGAATGTTTATACTGATTACGCAGTGCGGCAGCTTTTTTTTACAGCAGCAGTAAACTGACAGCAGTTTTTCCTCCTTTCAGAACAAGAAACGTAGAGAGAGGAGGGATCTCCTCAGGCTGCAGCTACTGAGGATCTTTGAGCTGTTGGCCAGTGCAGGAGTCATCAGTGACAGGTACCACACACATTTCAGCTCCTGAGAAATGTAGTTATTCTGCCTTAAAAATCACAATGCAAAGTTGTATGCACGTTATTATAATTTAAAATGATAGGCAAACAACTTAAAATTTGTATTACACCATAATTATTAGTCATTCAGGCAACTCATTTGGCCTATTTGGGATGAGAGATTGGCATGAAGAAATAAGCTAAAAACTAATAATCCAAAATTAAGAAATTTGTAAGATTTGCAGCCAAAAATCCAGCAAAATATTTTTTTAAAGAGTGAGTTAATGTGGTAATGTGGCCTTGTTTTTTTTAAGTTAGATTTACATTCCTTATATTGCTGTTTTGGTTTGATGGTTATATTTTGAAGTTATTTACTTTTTTAGATTTAGTTTGGGTTAAATTTTTGGTTTGTTGTGTTGCATGTTTTGCTTTGGAGGTGTCGTTGCCACATACACCCGGAGACACCCACTGCATCAGCACAGGTGTTCCTCATTAACTAAGTAGCGTGCAGACCGGGGAGCAGGATAATAGAGAGTTAGCGAGGCAGTTGGGGAAGAAAAGCAAGCCGGGCTGATTGCAGGTGCAGGAGCTGCAGTGCGGCGGAGGTGGCTTGGAGGACCCAAGGACCGGAGGACCGGTCACAGAGGAGAGTCATCCGACTGGTCGCCGTCAAGGTCGCCGACCGATCCTCCAGCCCAGAATCTTGGCGGCGATCCAACCACTCTTCCTCCATCACCCGGCCGTTCGTTTTCGGCGACCAGTCAGATGACTCTCCTCTGTGACCGGTCCTCGGGTTCTCTAAGCCACCTCCAAACCACCTCCAAGCCACCTCTGCCGCACTGCAGCTCCTGCACCTGCTATCACCTGGCTCGCTTTTCTTCCCCAACTGCCTCGCTATCTCTCTATTATCCTGCTGGTCTGCACGCTACTTAGTTAATGAGGAACACCTGTGCTGATGCAGTGGGCGTCTCCGGGTGTATGTGGCAACAACACCTCCAAAGCAAAACAAAATCAGAAAACATGCAACACAACAAACCAAAAATTTAACCCAAACTAAATCTAAAAAAAGTAAATAACTTAAAAATAAAACCATCAAACCAAAGCAGCAATATAAGGAATGTAAATCTAACTGAAAAAAGAAAAACGAGGCCACATTACCACATTAACACTTGAAAATAATTTTTAAAAATTAATCATTGCTTGTTCTTTTTATTTAGGCTAATATATTCAGACACACCTTTCTCTTATTTCTTTCTATTTGTAAGATCTGCTTTCTCTTTCTTTTTCTTTGTCTAAAGCACTAATGGAGCTCTGGAGCGAGAATCCTTGGCACTAGGAGCTTTGTTCCTTGAATATGTGGATCTAACCCGAATGCTTCTGGAAGCTGAGAATGAGAAAGAGCTGGATGTCCTTAAAGACATCAGAGCTCATTTCAGTGGGATGGTGGCTAATCTTATCCAATGTATTCCAGGTAAGTCATTGTTTTGCTTCCTAATGGTTCTCTCTTTCAGTAAAAATGTGTATTTTATTGATCGTAGAGCAGCCTATGGTCGTACGTCTATGCCTCTAACACACTCTCACCTGCGCAGTCCACCACAGGCGCTTCCTCTTTCCTCAGCAGTCGCTAAGACACCACCTCTTCATCCTCTTCAGCCAGTGGGCCGGACCCTTCAGTGTTATGTTTACTCCCCTTGATCGCTACAGTGACCGCAATCACCAGATCACTCGCTATCAATACTGTGCCCTTAAGGTAAACAATCTCGAATTTTTGCTCTTTTCCAGGCTAATTTCAGAAAAATAAGCAGAGCTTTGCTTTTATCTTCCAGGCCATGTCTGCAGTTTTGTGTTGTGGTCCAGTTTTTGACAATGTGGGTCTGTCCACTGATGGCTATCTCTATAAATGGCTTGACAACATCCTGGCGTGTCATGACCTGCGGGTAAACTATTCTGCTGACTTTAAAGTCTGTCCTGTTTTCTATAGAAATACCTTAATTAATTAAATTCTGTTTTTCTTAAGGTGCATCGTCTGGGATGTGAAGTAGTCATACTGCTTTTAGAGCTCAACCCAGACCAAATTAATCTGTTCAACTGGGCAGTGGATCGCTGCTTCACAGGATCTCACCAACTGGCCTCTGGCTGCTTTAAGGCCATTGCCACAGTCTGCGGCAATAGGTCAGTAATCGTTCATTAGATATAGCCTTCGTTGCTCGTAACAATGTCAAACAAAATGTTTGAGAAGTTATTAAAACCTGTTTTCTTTAAATTGTCAAATTACATTAAGTTGCTTTATTTATTTTTTATAGCTTACAATGATTACCCATTTGGCAATAGCATCTTGTCATTTTAACAGGAATTATCCATTTGACCTGGTGACCCTGCTCAATCTTGTGCTGTTTAAGGCCTCAGACAGCAACAGGGAGATATATGAAATCTCCATGCAGCTCATGCAGGTAAGGAAGAGTGGGTTTTATTAGTATTCATATAAATAGGTAAAAAGAAAATGGGTAAAGCTGAAACTTGACAGTAAAGACTAAATGATACATGAAGGTGCTGGAGACCCGACTGTGTGCATACTCTAAGAGGATGGTGGAGCAAAAGCCGGGTAATATTTTGTATGGGACACATGGCCCGCTACCTCCACTCTACAGCGTCAACCTGTCTCAGCTCTCCATCCAGCTAGCCAGCATGTATCCCGAACTCACACTTCCTCTGTTTTCAGGTAAGTCTTTCATTTTTAGTATGCATAACAGTCACAAAGTGCAACAAGTAAAAATACAAGCTAATTTTAAAAAGGATTGTGATCATATAATGCAGGAAATGAGTCAAAAGTTCAGGAAAAGACATGTTTATGTTGTAAAAAAAATAAAAAATAAAAGCTACATCCTAAGTACTGATTCTGGTGTAAACTGAAACTTGTCCTCATCCCTTCATGTCCTGCTGTGGTATAATGTTTCAGCAGCAGCAGTGGATAACAAAACAGCAGTCCCAAAGTGTCCTTTACATGGAGTTTATTTTTCAATCTCCCAATATTTGTGTCTAACTTACAACATAACTGTATGGAAGACGTCTGAAACGGCTCTTAACTTTGTTTTAGCTCTTAAAATGGATCTATTTTCATTTTTACAACTATTTTCTTCAGTCGTTTTGACTTGTAGCTCACAAGGTTGAAATTCATTTCAGTATCCAAAACTGAAAAATATCAAGACAAAAAGTTAGCAAAAAGCAGCTGAGAATGTTTCACTTGGAATGATATCATTGCTTTGCAGAATGTCATTCTTTGTCATAAATATTTATGAAGTGTCCAAGCCCCAATTTTATTCGTCCAGTGAGAAAAAGGGAGTCAGCAGAAATATAATCAGAGAGCAGAACCTTAGAGACCTAACAGACTGGCAACAGACGGTTCAGTTCTTTATTGTCCCACATGGGGAAATTTTGTGCACAGCAGCATTCAAGAAAGTCAAGGCAAAATCCTATGCATAGCTGCAACTATGCGGAGAACTGCTTTTTTATCTAAGCTATCAGGGACATCAGAGGGCATTTTTTCTGACAAAAGACAAAAATTTATAGTAAAAAAATAAATTATTATCTATGAAAACTAATGCTGACAAATGGCATCTATGGTTGATGGTTTTGCTGTTGACTCCCCGAGGAGCCATGTATTTCCTCCCTCAGCTTTGGGTTGTTCCCTAATTTGGAGCCAAGAATACAATTGATTCATAGCCTGCCATAACTATGCAACATTTTCTTGTTTGAAATTGCTTTTTTGGCCATTTTCTGTCTCTCCCCAGAAAGCACGTCATCATCCATCTATCTTTTGTTTATTTGCTTGTACAAGATAATTTTTAGGGTTTGATATTCAACCTTAAAATTTATTTAACATCTTGAAATGAATCATTATTAATTATGTCCAGATTTAACATCAAAAGTTTATCATTTATATTGCCAGCCCTTCAGTTTACGCAGCTGTTTAGCCTTTTTATCAAAGAATAGAGTATTTTTAACACAATCTTCACTAACTGAAACGTGGAGAAACTCTGATTATATTCTCTGACATAATGCTTTTGTCATGCAGAGGTGAGCCAACGTTTCCCCACTACACATCCTAATGGCAGACAGATCATGCTGTCCTACCTGCTGCCTTGGCTTAGTAACATTGAACTGGTGGACACGGGGCTACTGCCCCCAGCTTCAAGCCCTTGCACGCCTGAGGAAGAAACCCGCAGTCAGACACAGGGCATGACCCCCAGTCTGAGAGGGAACGGATGGGGTTCCTTGCAGGCGACATCTTTGGTACTCAACAACCTAATGTTCATGACTGCTAAGGTATGAGGATCCTTTGTTTTGTGCAAACATTTACAATTCATTAACAAAATTTTCAGAGTTATAAGTAGATTTTTGGTGTTTACATGATCAGTATGGAGATGAAGTCCCTGGACCTGAGATTGAGAATGCCTGGAATGCTCTGGTGTCCAACGAAAGGTGGAGCAACAACCTGCGAATCACTCTGCAGTTCCTTATCAGTCTGTGTGGCGTCAGCAGCGACACCACATTGTTACCGTATGTAAGTAAAATATAAAATCCTATTATTTGAGTTTCTTGAAGAAACCTTTTGAAGGGACTCCTATCCAGCTTGGAAAAGTATTCAGACCATATTTATTTGGTCTGAATAAATGTAGAAGAAGAAAATAAAGTATTAAAAAATATTTGTAATTTTAATCTCCGATTTATTCTATGTCTATCTTTCTTTCTCCCTCATGTCTTTTATTCTTTGCTTTCTTCCTTGTTCTCTCACTTCTGTCCTTCATTTCCCTCCCAAGTAACCTCTGTATTCTTTCTCTTGTTTCTTCATTCATATCTTCCTCTGTCCTTCAAGGCCTTCCTTTATTTGTGCAATAATCTTATATCCAGCCATTTATTCTTTCTATAAGAATATAAGAATAAAAGCTATTTTTTTCTTAGCTTTTACTTATTACTCTATTTTTCTATAAATTTTTTATGTTATTAATTTCTCTCTTTCCCTCTCTCTGTAACTGAACTAAACAAATTAAGCAATCATTCCAATTCTTATTGTGTTTCAGATTAAAAAAGTGGTGATCTACTTGTGTCGAAACAACACCATTCAGACTATGGAAGAGCTTCTGTTTGAGCTGCAGCAGACTGATCCAGTCAATCCTGTAGTTTTGCACTGTGACAATCCTCCCTTCTATCGCTTCGCTGCCAGCAGCAAAGCCTCGACTTCACAGACAGGTGAACAGATGTTTTTGGGTTTTTTTTTTTTTTTTTTTTTTTTGGATTTTAACTATTTTAATGTGACAACACTCTGTAGTTCTAAATTTCTAAAATCTATTCTTTATTTGCAGGCACCACGTCCAGCAGCAACACTGTGGTGGCTGGTCAGGAGAACCTACCAGACACAGATGAAAATAAGCTGGTCAGAGAGAATGGAGAGCGGTTAGTTACATTTTCCTGTACTGAAAGCCAAAGCGACTCATACTTACTACAAATAGAAAAAAAAGAAACACAAATGACAGGAAAATGTAGAAACTTTGAGACTAATTTCCACTTTTAATGTCTTACATTCAGGAGGGCGAGGGCTCACAACAGGCTGGAGTCCCGCTACAGCAACAGCTCCGGAGGTTCCTACGAGGATGAAAAAGTGAGTTACCTTATGACAATGACTATTAAAAAGTCCAGAATCTAGGTTGTGTCTTAAAAAGTGGGAGGTCATGTGGAAAAAATGTAAAACAATCTGGAATATTATTCATTTTAGTCTAAAATATGCACAACTCTAAAGCTTTAAGCACATTGTTACTATTCTGGTAAAACGCTCCAGGTGAGTCAAAAGTAGCTGGTGGGAATTTCCCTCACATTTTCAGAGTTCTTTGTCTTTTGTGATGTTTGGCGAATATTTTGCTTCTTAAAGAAGGCTCATCCCGGTTAATATCTTTGGCATGTGTTTGTTTTGGATGACCTCCATTCAGTTTTTTAATCAAAGAAATATAAAGACATTACCATATTACATTGGGTCTCATATAGCTATTCGATGTTTATTAGCGGTCAGTATGGTGCATTCATTGCTTACATGAATGCACCATGTAAGCAATGGTGCATTCATTGCACAATTGGTCATCAATTGATGACCAATTGATAATTGGTCATCAGTTATCATCAAAGATAATTGATGACCAATCAGGACCAATCAGGACCTGTCAAGCCTGTCAAACCAACTTCTTGGTTCTTATTTACAGTAGCTTAGCATGAAGAGCATACATCTTCATGCTAAGCATCTTCCAAGCAATTATATTTTAGAAAACTACTGAACTTATAGGTTTTGCCTCTGGTGGTTGCCTGGAAACCGGTTCCAGCTGCAGTTAAAATAACATGTAGTTGATTTATAATGGATTAAGAATGTTTTTTGGTTTTTATCTAATTGTTGGTTACTTAAAAAAAAAGTACAAAAACATTGTCTCTAAATATAATGCCATCTATGAAGAGCCGTTAGCTGTAGTAGCTCTTGCAGGACTTTATTTAACACTGAACGAATTAATGATTCTCAATAGCCCAAGTTCAGAAGGATGAAGGGTCCTTGATTTTATTTTTGATCTATTCTTTCTGCAGCCGACCCTCTGCCACCATACGCTGGATGGCTTCTTGGTGTTTTGGAGACCAACCGGCCGCAGCCATTACCCATGCCTGTTAATGGGGGCTGCTGGGCCCCACTGGTAGACTACCTTCCAGAAACTATTACTCCTAGAGGACCTCTGCATAGGTATGCACATGTTGATTGGAATCTCAAACCAGTGGCTCCAAAAGTGTGTATGCACTAGAAACGACACATATAGGTGCTACACTAAAGAAAGCTGGCAGAAAAATTCTTTCTCGTCAGCATTTTCAGTGTTCAGCAACTGTTTGTACTTATATAGCTGATGGGAGCAATAACAGAGGCATGGCCTTCCTTCACCTCTACTCCTGTCCACCACTCACTCAGACACTAGAAGCATTACACAAAAACCAGATAAACCAGATGTTGTTTATATAGTTATTATTTAGGAGGATTTGCCATGTTTTGTTTTCCCACTTGCCTAAACCTTTTATTACAACACAATGCAAGAGATGGGACTGTTTAACTTCAAGAAATTTGCGAATCATAAACTTCACTTTTGCTGCTTACCTGGTTTTCTTGTTTAATTGTTTCCTGTTTAAAGAGAAGCTTAACAAGTTTCAGCATGAAGCAAGCACACAATCAGTTTTGATCAACAGACATAATTAGTTTTCACTGAGTTCCAAATGCACCTGTCTAAAGTTACTTCCTTGTTTAACCTGTTGACACACATCTCTTAGTGCCAGAAATGATAGTGTAATAGGCTTGTGTTTGTCTTTGGGGTTTTTTGCGGTTTTGATTCAACAGTTATATTGTTCTATCATGTATGAAAGAGAAATTAAAGACTGGAGAGAGCTACACTTAGTTGGAAAGGCATTCATACCCCTTTGGCATATTTTAGTAGGACTTTTTGTGATAGACCAATACAAAGCAGTGCATTATTATAAGGTGTGAGGAAAATCTGTTTTTGAAGTGGGGGTATAAGAGGGAGTTGAGCAAATCTGACACTAAATAAACAACTAGTTACTGTAGAAGGTTAATAATTGTTGTAAGAAAGGTCCAGTCAAAGTCCAATTGAATACAACCTTTTCACATTAAGTAGAATTACCAAGGGGTTTTGGAGACTTTTGTAAGAGTGTTGTGTGTGAAAAGAGAAAAAATAAAATGTTCATTTATTTTGCCCTCATGATTCTTGTCTGTGTGTTGGACATTAGGTGCAATATTGCTGTCATCTTTATGACTGAAATGGTGGTGGACCACAGCGTCAGGGAAGACTGGGCTTTACACCTGCCCCTGTTACTTCACGCCCTCTTCTTAGGTGGGTGTCTGCAATACACACAGTTTTGATCTCCTTTATTTATACAGAACATCTAAAAGGCTCCGAGTTCTTAATTACAAAGATAAAAGTGGAATTAATGAACATTGACCTAAAAAGATAAAAATATGTTTTGTGATTATTAACATCAGTGTTTAAAACCAGCAAAACAGTCTGTGAGGTATTATTCCCTGTATCAGATATTCAGCTTCTACCATCATGTCATTTCATCTCCACATAAATTAAGCTCTTCTCTAATAGGTGGACAAACCCATTCTGTATAAGTATAAAGACAAACCTTAGCTGTCAGGTTTGTCACTGTTAGAGCTGTTCTACATATTAAAACTTCACTTGTGGCTGTGAAGTTACCATATCTTCACATCTTTGCTGCTGATCACAGAAAGTTGTCTAAGACTGATTTTTTCATGAGTAGTATACCTTCAGAATTGCTGTGTTAGCAAAATACAAACATCGGATAAATACTATTGTTATTTTGTGCTGCCATAGAAAACTAGAATGCACATCAAAGTTTATGCATTCCTGTATTCATTTATCATTAGCAATAGTAAATGTTTTATATAAAAAAGACAGATGAACACTCAGCAGTTAAAAACAACGCACATACTTAGGCAGTGTTTTTCAGCTTATTTTGCACGATATACCTGAGTTTCCCAACTGAATGTTTATTTGTATTTCCAGGTCTTGATCACTACAGACCAGAAGTTTATGAACACAGCAAACGCCTCCTTCTACACCTCCTTATTGCTCTCTCTTGCAACAACAATTTCCAGGTCTGAAAACACTGTGTTAACAATCCATTTGCATGCTCAATAGCAAGACTGCTAACTTTACTTTTTTCTGTGTTTGCAGGTAATAGCATCAGTGCTGATGTTGACGAGGGAAATCACAGACAATAAGACCCTTACTATTAAGTCCAGTTACCACTCAGAGTATCAGCAGTCACGTAAGTAGTAAATATGATTTTCTTGTGCTGTTTACAGTTCTCAATACTTATTTTCAGGGAGTAATATTGCTAGCATTTTAACCGTTGTTGTCACATTCTTTAGAAGCGCCTGACTTTCTGCGAGAGTGGCAGGCGTCTCCTGTGGTGGACTCGGGACTCAGTTCCACCTCCAACTCATCCTCTGCCAGTCTGGGTGGCGGTAGCACTGGAGGCAGTGTTGGAAATTTGCCCCTGGTAACTCCAGATGACCTTGAAGATCTGGAAAATGCACCCAATGAGACGGATGAGAAAACAAACAAACTTATCGAGTTCCTCTCCACGAGGTAATGCCACAGAGACACTTCTTTATGGGTGCTTTAGAGAATGTGTGTGAAAAACATCTTCTTTTTCTGTACGCCGTGTGCTGTCTGCACGTTTAAGTGCTTGTTTAACTTGTGTGTGGTGCTACTGGTGGTGGGTATACAGTGCCTGGAGTACTGTGTTGTTCTTGCTCAGAGCTTTTGGGCCATTGTGGGCACATGAGGACATCACTCCAAAGAACCCCAACTCAAAGAGCACAGATCAGCTTTCCAACTTCCTACGACATGTTGTCTCTGTCTTCAAGGAGTCCAAGTCTGGTGAGAAACCACTTTTCTTGGTATTAAAACTACAAATACGTTTGGTAATATTTACTATTTACTAAGAGTCAAATATTGAGCTATAATCCCGTGAAAAGTATTTAGTTGTTCATTTGTTTTTGGGTGGGGGTTTTGTCCAACTAAATGTTTCAAATTATTAAACTAGTTTTAATGTCAAAAATAACCTGAATAAGTAGAAAAATCAGATTTCAAATGATAATATTTATAACTGGTAAATAGGCATCCAGACCAACCTGGTTTTATGTGAACATATTTTTTTTCACAGTGAAATATGAACATCTAGATGTACATCTGAAATCACTTAAAGATGGACCTCCTGCTGTGTTTTGGTTCATTGTTGAACTAACATAAGTACACCCGCATTCGCTTGATTTTTTTGCTTTTTGCTAACTTTATGTTGTCAGACGGGTTTTGTTTTTGTTTAAGTAATTTGATTTCATATATCAAGCAGTAATCAGGCCTAGGGTGATTATTTAAGCTAAGCTTCCAAACAATACTGTCAATTGTTTCAAATTCATAATTCATCAAGGGAGAAAGTTACTTTCTCACATAAGGTCATGTTGGTTTGGAAATGTAAAGATGTAAAATTCCTTTAAAGAATTAATTTCTAATTGAGAATTGCATTTAGTATTTGCTCTTAAATCTTTTGGCAAAGTAAGTATGCCAAAAAAAGCAAAAATAACAGAAAGGGACAAATACCCTTTTGAGCATTGTGTATTTCATACATTGAAATGAATTTCCATGTGTGTTTTTCTTTACCTGTTCATCCATCTTTCTGTTCAGACTTCCACCTGGAGCAGCAGCTGAGTGATGTGGCGTTGCAGACAGCTTTGTGCAGCTCTTCGCGTCACTACGCTGGGCGATCCTTCCAGATCTTCAGGGCCCTCAAACAGCCAATCAACAACCATGCCGTCTCTGACCTGGTCTCACGCCTTGTGGAGGTGGTGGGAGAACATGGGGACGAGGTGCAGGTGAGAGTGAAAGTTTTCAGGCTCTAGGCATAAAGCAAGTTTGAGACATACCTGAGTTATTTATTTAGCTTATATATTTCAGGGCTATGTGATGGAGGTCCTGTTGACGCTGGAGGCTGTCGTGGTGAATCTGGCAGAGTGTCTGAAGAATAGTGATCTCATGGCAGCTCTCACAAGGTAGGATTTTCAATATTTAACTGGAGTGCACTACAGTGAATTGTACACAGAAGTATCAAATGTAATATTATGTGTTTAAAGGTACACTAAAATTATATAATGTAACTTTTCTCAGTATGATTTGATCAAGAGAAACAAATCTTTTTTGTTTGACTGAATTATGTTTTAGGTCCTCGAAGAGTGTTGAGGAATGAAGTGATTGGAGATTTGTTTTAAATATTTCAGTTAATTAGGGAAAATTATATAGCCAATCTTGGATAATTGGTACCAGAATAAAGCCACCTAAAGAGTTTAATGACTATGATGATTATTTTGGATTGGATGAAAATGTTTATATCACTTTGGAGTTGTTCTGATATATAGACAATCGAGTGTGTGAGTATTCCCTAAATGCACCTTAAAAGTTCAGCTGTTGGGATTTCCTCTATCCTCAGAGGAAATCCTTCTAGGATGTCTGCTGCTGTATAGGATATTAGGCTGACTGCTACTACAGGTGGCAGGATTTGGACCTAAGCTTTGTTTACATTAATTTTAAACTTGTTTCTGCTCAGTAATTAAGCTAAGTTTTGTAAAATGCTCACAAACCTTTGGTCTGATTCTTCTTTCTTTCTCTATTATTATTGTAGCTCAATAAAATTAAACATAGCTTTTCTGAAACATCAGACTTTTGTGATCACTTTGTCTGTGTGTTCAGCTTCAAAACAAAAATGCTTTTGTTTGAACCATTGGGGTGCATATTCATACACTGCTGTATTCCTAGTAAGTATTCATACTCCTTAAACCTTTCCATATTCTCACTTTACTAGAGAAAACTTCAGTGTATACCTTTTTTATTTTTATTTCTAACTAATAACATGAGCATATATATTCATTGTGAACACTATGATTTCTAAAGATTTAACCAAATTTTGAGCTAAACAATCTCCTGTCTTAGAGAGATTAAATGCAGTTGGAATATAAATGATCTAATTTTTTTGTTGTGTTTTATTTATAGGACATCCTCACCAGACTTTGTGACTAGTGACAAACTGATGAACAGAAAGAGCACAGGTCAGCTGAACTTCCCTGGCCCTGGGTTTGCTGGTCTCTCATCACAACGACATCAGCGCTCCTATTCTGTCCCCAAGAAATTTGGCGAGTGTGGTAACGTGTTGAGCGATCCTCCCCGCAGTGCAACTCTGGATCGTATACAGGCAAGACAGACAGATTTTTTTTATCATTCTGTTTGATTAAGTGTAATACAACTTCCTAATTCTAGTGTCTTTTCAACTGACAGGCTTGCAACAGTCATGGTCTGTTGTCCCGCGTAGCGAGGACCCCAGGGTCCTGCACATCATCGACCAATCGGATTGATCCTAGTGCACTGTCAGACCCTTCACACGTTTCCCATCCCTCATCAATCCTGGCCACGGTCTTCTGGGTAGCTGTGTCACTCATGGAGTCAGATTTTGAGTTTGAATACCAGATGTCTCTTCGACTTGTTCACAAGTTGCTGTCAAAGGTAGATAAGATTGATATAATTATAAGAACAGAGATTATGGCAGAGTGACAGGTGAAAGTAAAAGAATACAACCACTCTTTAATGACTGTTTGTGCTATTCTTTATTATACTGTCAGCTAGAAAAATGTTCTTATAAAACATCCTTGTAAAAGACATAGCAGGGTGACTAACATTCTTCACTCTGTCTACAACCTTATGGTGTATATAAAAAGGCTTTACCTTAGGAAAGCTCAAACTGCTTCTTTTGCAGGTGCCCTTAGACAGAGCAGAGAACCGTGAACGACTGGAAAAGCTGCAGGCTCAGTTGAGATGGAGTGGGTTCTCTGGCATTCAGCAGCTTTTGCTGAAAGGTTTTACCTCCCAGACGACATCTGACCTGACTTTACAACTATTCTGCCAGCTCACACCGGTGTCACGAGTGCCTGTTGTTGATAGCTCACAGTCTATAGGTGAGTGATGTTAATCAGCCTTTTTTTATCTTCATGTTGTTCTGTGGATAGCAGCAGACTTAAAGATGTACATTTGATGTACTGCACAACTTTCTGTCTTGCATTTTTTATTTTCTAAATGTAAGAACAATATGAGAAAATGTTTTTCAGATGTTTTAGACTCTCTCCAAATTCAGAAGTTTACATATTTATGTTATTGTAAGTTCCCAAAATTAATCTTGTTTTAAAAAAAACATGAAATCATCATTTGGGCTTTTCCAAATAGTGTGAAGGAAAGACAATATTAGTGTGTGTAAACTTCTTAGTTAAAAAAAATCTTCTAATAAGCTGACCAGCCGCTCTAAAGCCGTAAACCGTAAATCAGATTAGGTTTCCTAATCTGATCAAATCAGAGACAGTGAGAAAAAGGGTTACGTGTCTTTTTATGCCATACATGTAAATATGTAACTTAATTTGATTCTATGAACTGAAATCCAGCTTCTTGTCTGTCTGCAGGTTTTCCTCTGAACGTGTTGTGTCTGTTGCCTCACCTCGTCCAGAACTTCAGCCATCCAACACAGTTTTGTAAGGAGAGCGCTGAGAGGATTGCACAGGTGATTTTAAGTTTTCACTGCTTTTAGCCTATTTTATTTGTGCTGTTGGCTACATGTTTCCTTGATGATTTTACTGGAAATGTCATGAAGCAGTAAAGATCCCACTTTTGTGTGAAAAAATAAAAATTGGTTACAAACTTGGTGGCGGATCAGATAAAAATGCAGCTCCATGCTGCATCAGTTCTGGTATTGCTCTGTGGCATTTGGTTCTTTCTTCCTAAAACATTTTATGTTACTCAGGTGTGTCTGGAGGAGAAGAACACAAAGCTGTCCCATCTGGCACATGTGATGACTCTCTATAAGACCAGATCCTACACGCGTGACCCTTTCTCATGGGTCAGTGTGGTCTGCCGCTACCTCCACGAGGCGTTCTCCGATATTACACTCAACATGGTCACCTATATGGCTGAGGTAAATACTGCCAAAACATCCCTTATTTGCCTAGGTTTCCTTATTTTATTCCTAAATTTTTCAATTAGTTGGAGGTTAAGTAAGCGGAAATCTGAGTAAAGATGCCATTCGGCTGCTATTTTGCTGAAGTTTTTTGCATTTCACTTTTATGAAAGGACACTGAATCACTGTGACACTCCTTTTAATCAGGAATTCTGCAGTTGCTTTTCACTTACTAAAATATCTGCCTCTACATGTTTCAGCTGCTAGATAAGGGAATACCCAACATGCAGCTGCCTCTCCTTCAGATCATCTACTGTTTGCTCAGTCACATGGACCTGACAGCTGTTCAAGTCAAACAGTTCAATGGTGATGTCATGAAAACAATCGAAAAGTTTGTCCATGTAAGTCCCACGGTAGTTAATTCCTCTGTTATTTTTATTTTTAATAGAATTAAATGATATTAAACACTGATCTTTCTATCCTGTGTTCTATATGTGTTGTTTCATAGACAGTCCACTGGAAGGATGCTTTAAACATCCTAAAACTGGTAGTTTCACGTTCTGCCAGTCTAGTACACCCGTCGTATATCCATTCTCAAGGAGATCTTTCCAATCTTGAGGTCAGCAGAGTGTGGGATGGTTCAGCTAAGGCTCTGCCAGGCAAAACCCTGGATTTCACATTTGACATCTCTGAGGTGAGCACAAAGCCCTTCTTAAGCACTTTATTATTTTTACAACTTACTTACACTTCCTATATTATATTTTATATAAATTTTCCCTGTTATCACAAGGTTAATTAAGACAATATAGAAACATATGAAAAAGCATAAAACAAGCTAAGTAAAGCACAAAGAAGAACAATTGAACATGCCTTTAACATAAACCGATTCCTTTATGTTTCTCTCACAGACACCAGTTATCGGGCGTCGCTTTGATGGGCTCCAGGGTTCTGGGGGCAGAGAGGGGAAGGCCAGAGCTATGGCTGTAACACGAAGCACCTCCTCCACCTCCTCTGGATCAAATTCCAACACCATCCTGGTGCCTGTGAGCTGGAGGCGTCCACAATCATCTCAGGTAGTTTAACACCCTGAAGGTGTCTTCTTCTTTCTTACCTTCGTGTGGATGTTTGTGTTTTAAAATAGTTTTTACATTATGCTCCCACTGTTTATGTGGTGTGTGTATTGTGGGATGAAAGTTTAAAATGTACAGCAGGTTACTGCGTAGGGACAGAGTAAGCTTACTTTTTTCACTTTGCTTTTTCTACATTTCTTATCTTCTGAAGGTAAACACACAATGAGTGCAACATATGAACAGGTGAAGGTTTTTGCAGCTTTAAATGGAAAATAATTCAGACTAGTCTGCCTTGACTAAAGCATCTAGCATGCCACAATAAGTAAATCTTCATTACTGAAGACAAAGTGTCTGCATAGTATGTCACAAAATTAAGCAATGTTATTATCAGACCATAGCTGGAGTATTTAAGTTGTGGATATGTAAATTCATAACAAAACGTGAATGATGTCTATAAAGTATGTATTAGCCCAGCTTAGCCAGAGATTAAATTGCCCAGGCTAAAGATTCTGATATATAGAACGAAAGGGATGCAGCGTTGTTCTGTTTTTTTTAAAAGCCACATATCTTCATACATGATTAAAATTTAGAACAGATAATGCAATAACGCATGTGGGATATAAAATTTTGTTACTGCACACTGATCTTTCACAGTTCCTGGTTGTCTTTCTTCTTTGAACTACAATGTTTTGGCCTTGCTGTAAATTTTCTAGTTTTTTAGTTTTAAAATTGTGATTAAAACAAATGTGTACTCATTTTTAGATGCTAAATATGACAACTAAAATTAATTAATCATTATAGTTTTCTAAAAGAATACAGTTCCTTGTATATAAAATGAATGATAACTGAGGTATAATGCTATGTAGTTTGTTGTTAAATATTTTTATTCATTGCTGTTTTGCCCCACACAGAAAAGAACCAGAGAGAAGCTGGTAAATGTCTTGTCTCTGTGCGGACAAGAAGTGGGACTTACCAAGAACCCATCTGTAAGCTATTTATTAACATAATCATACAAGTATTACAAGTATTTCCTGTTTACCCAGAATAACTAAATTATTGTTCTCTTAGTTCAGGCTTTTCTATTTATCCAAGTTGTCTTCATTAGCTCACAATGCTGACTCTTTATGTTCATTCTGCTCAGGTCATTTTCTCGTCCTGCGGTGACTTGGACATGATGGAGGTGCGGGAGAGCGGAGTTTCATCAGAGGAGGGTGGCACCAGAGAGGACACCCTGGATGACACTGCCAGCGAACAGCAGTTCAGAGTTTTCAGAGACTTTGATTTCCTGGATGTGGAGCTGGAGGATGGGGAGGTGAGAGAGATTTGACTGGATACAACTTCCACCACCACCTGTTCAATTTCTCTTTTTTTCCTGTTTTTTTACTCTATTTGAGTTTTTGTCCTCCTTCAATGTCTAAAGTATATTCCTTTGTTGCTCCTTGTCTGTCTCTCTATCTAACTCTGTGTCTTTCTCTCTCCTCCCCTGCTGCCCAGGAGCTTCAGGTAAGTCGTCCCACACTAATCACCTAACACAAGCTTTTCTAAGCACATTGGTGTCCCTTTTTCATGTTGAAAATTACTGCTTAATTTTGCTCTCACAGCTTGGTTCTACATTGCTGACATTTTTGCTGTTTTTTCTTGTGGGACAAACTGTAAGACTAAATGCATATTATTTCCCATTGAGTAACAGTTGCATTTTGCTTTTTATGCTCATAAATGCAGCAGCTTGACCTGAAAATGGGTTTTTTAGTTGTGTCCTCTCTTCCCCCAATGTGTTTATGTCTGTTTGTGTTTAATCCAGGGTGAGACTGTTGATAACTTTAATTGGGGCGTGCGACGACGGTCTCTGGACAGTACCGAACTGGGAGACCTGTTGGAGGAGAGCCAGCACTCAGGCAGCACCCCGAGTTTGGGTCACGAAGATCCCCATGACTCAGACGAGTCCTCAGAGGAAGAGGAGTCCTCAACAAGCCAGAGCCTCTCCCATTCCCAGCTTGTGTGTAGCCTCAGTTTTTATACTAAATCAATATTCCCATTAGAGCTTTAGAAATATAATCCATATTTTTCTTCTGATTCCAGACCAACCCTTCTCCATCAGAGGAAACCAACCACACTGATTCTCTATCTACTTCTTACGACATATCAGCTGAACACCAGTCTTTGAATGCAACAACCCCAGGCCAGGGAGTCCTCAGTGATGATCATGGTGGCCTCCATGTGAGAAGCATTTCAGTTACTTGTTGTATTGAAGTAGATTAATGTATTACTATGACTTTAAAAGGGATGATTTTCCTTCTTCAGGTGAGACTGTGTGGTGAGGATGAGGACACTCAGGCTCAGGACGATGAGTTCTCTCTGAGTACTCATGAGCTGCCTCATGGGTCAGACTGTGGCGAGAGCTTTACTCTGGATTTAGCAGGCCAACCTCAGGATCAGCTGTTGAATATTGCCCGTGGTCTCAACCCGAACTACTGCCAGCCACCACTGGACTTTCTGCCCAGGTAAAGAAATCGAAAAGCAGCTTTGATATTTTCAAGAACCTTTCTCTAAATGTGATTTTTTTAAGCAATAGTATCAGCTATGACCCCTAGAAATTACTAATCAGGCCCAATATCTGAGTGTAGTGCTAGAGAAACTTAGACAGTTACAAAGTGGGCCTTCTAACACCTGTTAAACATGGATTAAAGGAAAAATGTCCCAGTAAGATGTAGAGAAACTAATTTATGTGTTCATCTTTAGTGGCATTGATTACTGCAATTTGTTGATGGGTCATGAAGCGTTTCGACCCATAGCAAAACTGTATTGATACTGTATCAATACTGTGTCACTGAATACTGACACCTAAGAGTCATTAAAAATCCCTACAGGCAACATAGTTGAAAGACTGATTTGATGACCTAGTCTATACAATAAGATTGAAGTCATTGTATTTTATTGTATATTATATATTGCACTATGTCATATCTTCAGTTAAATTCAAAATATATTTGATATACTTAGATAAAGTCAATAAATAATGTGAACATGTACCATAAAGTGAAAATTTAAGTGAACATGTTTGGAATGAGGATGCTTGTGGACTGGGATTTTTTTTTTTTTTTCACAAATTTTCATTTTAAAAAATATGTTTTTTTTTAACATTTTGAAATGTAGTCTGTTATACTTTTTTGACACAACTTCTCCTGCTGTAGAAAAATTAAGTAAACAAAACATTTATACGAAATAATTTATGAAAAGCAACTGAGTAATTTGTAGAATGGCTGTATCTGAGTTCATCCTAGGTGTATCTGGGATTTCATTCTGATGCCTGGCCTGATAATGCCTCAGCACTGAGGAGGTGGATTTATTTAAATAAGACAGTTAAGTCAAACATATGCAACACTTAAACATAATATGAAAGTAAACTAAGAGTCAATTTCAGCTGAATTTGGATTCAGAGAGATCAAGTAGAATCTGAAAAGAACCGGATGAAACAACGACATGTTAACCAATTCCTTATTTTCTGATGTAGATCAAAATTGTCCCAAACTACGAAACCTTTTGTTTGCCTTGAGGCTGCTCTATAGTTGACGCTGTAAAAGATCAAGAATTCTTTTGGCAAATGCATCCCGATGACGGATTTGCTTCCTTATAAACACAGTTTGGCGCCAGTGTCATTTTGAAACAGTTCCTGTATCGGTCACGTCACTTGATGAAAGAAATACGTGAACCAACACGGGGTTTTGTCTAGAGGCTTGACGCATGCACCGACGCATCGGTGTTGCTGGACCCATCACTACTGCAATTATTAATATGATTCAGGAACAGTTTTTCATTTGTAAGCTTTCTGACTACGTTTCATTGTTTGAACACGTCCTTAGGTTTAGATCAAGTCACACTTGTTCATATCATATTGTTTTTTTCTTTGTTTTATTAAAGCCTACGTGATGATGTAGATGACTTGGAGGACCTTGGGTTTCCACCTCCTCCCTCTCCTTTTTTCTCCGCCATCTTGGCTGCGTTCCAACCCACAGTGTGTGATGATGCTGAGGAAGCGTGGCGTTGTCATGTCAGCCAGCTTGTGACAGATTCTGACGGGTCGTGCGCTGTCTACACTTTTCAAGTCTTCTCATCTCTCTTTAAGGTAAAACACAGGAAGAACCTGCTGAAAATACTCATAATTAGAGCTGTTCTGTCTACTTGTGACCAATAACATTTTTTCCAATGTGTCTTATCTCTATGTTGATTTGTCAAAGCATTCTGTTTCTTCTGGATAATACTGAAATTAGGCATGTTGATCAGCAAATAAAATACTGCCGATTCCATATCAGACTAAAGTAAATCTTTAAAAACTTTTCGTTTTGCAGAACATTCAGGGGAAATTCTGCACCTTGACAAATGATGTCGCTACATACCTTGGTGAGGGATTAAGGGGCATTGGGTCAAAGTTTCTCAAGTCCTCCCAGATGCTGACCACATGCTCAGATTGCCCAACAATCTATATTGATGCTGACACGGTGAGTTTTGTTGATACTTGGTCTGGGTCTTCTCATGCTGGCAGCTTTAATGAGTGGATTTGACTCTCATGTTCTCCGTCTTTGTTGTTGTACCTTCCAGATTATGTCCTACGGTCTCCTGGAAAAGATGAAGTTCAGTGCATTGGAGCTGCAGGAGTACCTTGATACGTACAACAGCAGAGAGGAGGCTGCTATATCGGTAATTCTATCTTTCTTACTGTACATTTCTTCTATTTTTCAATGCAAGTGGGCAATTAAAAACATTTCACCTTCCTGTCTCAGTGGCTGAGGAACTGTAAGGATACATTTCCTAGATGTCCTGTTGAAAATGTGGTCACCTGCCAACCTGGAGACTCAGAAGAGAAGGTACATTCTTCATTGTAAAATACAAACTTCTTGAATTTTCCTGAAAACAGATTGTCTAAATATCTAAGCCTGTTCTCTTGCTTCTCCACTATGTTGTGGCACTAAACTGTTTGCCTTATCTGCACGACTAATTCTTTATAGCCTGACTTTAGCAGTCATGGGGAATACAATGCTTTGCATGTGTTTGATTGATGGTCTGTCTTCCTCTCACCTCACTCTGATGCCCTAACATGCTCTATCGCTGTGTAGCAAATGGAGTCTCTTGCAGTAAGTTATCTCACAAGTTTCTCTACCTTACTGAAATAAGCTGCTTAACTTACTTTTCACAAGACTATCAGCTAATTAACGGTGTGCCTGTGTAAATCTATGAAGAATAAGTAAATGTGTTTTTAACAATACCAGTTTGTCTGACTTCAGTTTTTCTTTTGACTCTTACAGCAACTGGAGCTTTGCCAGAGGCTCTATAAGCTGCACTTCCAGCTCCTCTTACTGTTCCAGTCCTATTGTTCGCTCATTGGTCAGGTTCACGCCATCAGTTCTGTGCCAGAGGTAAATCACATCAATTTTAACAGAGGAGACACATAACAGCTTTTGTACTTACATTACAAAATTCATCCTGCTTGTCTCTAGCAGTGTAAAACTATCTGTAAACATTCTTTACATTCTCCTGAATGTAAGGTACTATATGATCTTAAAAAAAACAACATCTTTAATTCCTTAATATGCCACAAGACTAATGATGTTAAGGTTTCAGCACTGTGTCTCACTAGGTTCAACTTTCCTTCTGTAAGGATATGAAGCTTACTTACAAACCTAACCTCCACCTTCCACCCCTCAGCTGCTAAACATGTCTCGAGAGCTCACGGATCTGAAAAGCAGTCTGCAGGCGGCAGAGGCAGCTGTAGCTAGCGACCTGGAGCACAAACACCTGGCCCACACCCACGCACACGCCACGCAGTTGGCAGCCATGGTCGTCCCTGACTTTCCCACCTCTGAGGTAGCGGTGCAGGCCATACTGGAGTGCCTTAGGAGCCACGAGTTCACCAAGGCTGTGTGCTACATCCAGGAGTGCAGGTGAGGGAGGCTCTGGAGATTAAAGGAATGTGGTATAAAAGTTTATAACGAGATTTCTCTGTGAGTGTACAATGAAAAAAGACAAAAAAATGAAATGTTTAAACTGAAAGTTGAGAATATTATAAAACACCCCAATATTGTGTAAAAACATTCATACAAAGCATGTGATAGTTGTGTGATAGTTGTGTGCTCTTACCTTGAACCTGTTTGATTTTTTCATCAGGAGGCAGTGGCCCAGCGGCGTGTTTGGCGGCAGCTCAGAGACCGAGGTTCAGACACTGCTCAACATCTACTTCCGTCATCAGACCCTGGGCCAGACGGGCACCATCGCTCTGGTGGGCTCCCGGCAGGACCTCAGCCTCATCTGTTCCAAGTTGCTGGAGCTCAACGGCGAGATACGCGACATGATCCGCCGCGCCCAGGGTTACCGGGTCGTCACAACTTACCTCCCCGACTCCAGCGCCTCCGGGACAAGTCTCTGACAGGACCTCAGGGGCCCCCAGCCCCCTTGCTCCCCTCCTTTGCCTCCCCCACATATACAATCATTGAAACCAGCTCCGCCTTCACCATTTCAACCTGCTCTAACAGAGGAGGCTCAGCATCCGCACACATGGCCGCTCCCTCCCCCGATATCTCTGCTTCCTCGGCTACACAGCTTCAGACAGACACCTCACTGCCTGACCCAACAGCAGAACAAGAACCATATGTAGATGGGGATGTACTCCTTCCGCTGCTGTCCTCACTGTCATCCACTGCAAACTGTGATGTCTCTTTGCATGATTTCCACAAACCAGGCCAGCGAGATTATACACTGCCGCGCACAAGACAGCCAAGGAGGATTAATTTCAGTGAGAACACAAGCTTGTACAGCCCTTTCAGAGTGTATTCATCACACATGTCTGCTGTGTCAGATAAAACCACAGCGTCATCATTTTCACCCAACATCCTCCCGACTGTGGCGTCAGAGCCGAACTCCCTCACTCGCTCTGAATCAAATGTTATTTTTCAAGGCTCACATCTTCCACGTTTTCCACGCTCCCCGTACAAACACCCAGACAGACACGACTCCGCTTCAACCTACTCCCATGCTCCATCATCATCATCTCTTTCTCCTGCTCCAGCCCTCCCTCCCTGCCCCACAGACCCTGAGGAGGCCGCAGCATGGGGATGCTGCTGCTCCCTCAGAGAGGGAGCGACACCATTATCTCGCTACCTCGGGAAGGTGGGGCAAGCCGCGCTGCCCTTGTTGAAAGTCGGGGAGCTCCTGAATACCGAACCGTCGGATGTCCAGACCTGAAATATCATTTGATCATTTCTAATCAAAACACCAGATCTTTGCATCTGGAGAAGTGACACACATGAAGATTTTCCTCACATGGGTACATCTTTAATCTTACTGGAAACTACAGATAGCTGTGTGCTGAAAATGATTTTATTTTCAGAGCTGCATATTTTAAAAATTTCAGCCTAGTTTTATTTCTGCTTGATCTGGACCTTTGAAGGCTTCTAGCTTGGACTTGTACTTTGCCTCTCAGAAGAACTTGACTGTCACTGCCTTCTTCAGTAAAGTGGTGATCTGGTGAAGGCATCATAAGAAGCAGCAAGGAAAATGGCTGTGACACTCTGTAGCATCACTGGAAAATTTTCATATTTTGCACCAAATAAGATGTTTGTTAGTTTTTTTTTTTAATGTTACAGAAAGAAGATTATGTGACTAAGAGAAAAGGAATAAAGGCTTTCACTTTTCTATGATATGGAAAAGCCAAATGCTGGAGGAGTTGTTCTGAGATCTCCACTGGAAGAAGCTGTGCAATGCATGAGCCCAAATATCCTGCTGTACCCTAGAAAAAAGCTCCACCTGGGACTGACTGAAGGACTGATGCAGACGCTTGAAGATCATTTCCTATTGCTGCTCTGCACCAGCCAATCAGCTCTTCCTCCGACTACTGTTGCGAACACTGGTGGACTGTTTGTGCCGTTATGTCTGTGGCATGCACTCCTCTCTGGCTAGCTGTAGCATCATTAGCGAGCGTGCGCACTGTATTTCTCACTGTCGTGCTCTGTTATATGTTGTGTTCTTACGCCAGGAGGACGTTGCATGTACATTCAAATATTTCGTCGGTCGGTAACCTGTTAATTATCGTTAGCGTGGCACAGCCATGGTAGCATTGTTAGTGTATGGTTTGTAGTTGCACATAAGGAAAATGCTGACATCCAGCTAATATTGTTGATGTTAAAGCAAAACCCAACTGCTTACCATTATCAGCCCTTGTTTTCCTTTCACTGTACAAATGTCTTGATTCCTATTTATATCCGATCAGCAAGACAGCACTCGTTTGACTTTTATATTGATGTTTGTTCTTTCAGACCCAACTGCCATGCATGCATCTTCAGTGTTCTGTATGGAGTGTTGGAATTATTTATTAACAAAATTATGTTTTATCTGAAAGATACATTTGTGTGAGGTACACATGGGAGCTTCAAGCTCAGGTGGGTGTTTTTTTGTTTCGTTTTGTTTCCTGTGTGGGAGAATGTGTGTTTGCATGCCATACAAGAAGTTGCACATTTTTAAAAGCTTTTTAGACGAAGACAGTAGTTGTTTTTTCACCGTGTAAATACTTTTACAGCTTTTGTGAACTTGTTTTGAGTTGAGCTCTGTACAAATTGGTGTCAAAGTAAAGACATATCAAAACTACTTCTCTGAATTCCAGTCTGTCACTGAGACAAACAAGACAACACACATTTCAGGAGAATTTGGAGAGACCAATTACTGGTCATGTTTTTGGACTGTGGGAGGAAGATGTGGTACCCAGAGAGAACCTGTGCATGCAGAGGGATAACAATCAAACTCCATGCAGAAAAATCTGAGCAGAATTCAAACCCAGAACCTTCTGACAGCCCGATCCACTGTGCAGCCTCACATGCAAAATCCATACTACAGATTTGACAGCAGGCACAGTCTTTAAAATTATTTTTATTACATAATCCAATGTATACTCTGAAGTTAGATTTTTTTTTCCTGGAGTTACTAATGAAAAGCTAAACTAGTGTTTTAATTTTCCTTTTAAAGTACCAATAGTCTGTGGCACATTTTCTTCCGTCACAGTTTGTACATACATAGTCTTGCAAGGTATTTATTCAAGTAAATCTTAAAAAAAAAATTTAATTTGGTGAATGTATTTAGGAAACTTATATTTCATAGCTTAATTCCATAGTAAAATATTTCTTGTAAAATTGCTTACAAATAATGAAAACCAAAAATTCACTGAGCAATTTTGAATATTGTGAAAATATCCTAAATTAATGTCACACCCGATCAGTACCACAGCTGTTCAGAGTGCTGTTGCCAACCAGTTACAGAAAAGTGATCAGCCTCCAGATTATTGTCGAGCAAATTCCATTTAGAATTGAGGAACTTTACAAGGAGCTGGAGTCAGTGTCTCAAGATTCACAGAATGCCAAGCCACTCCTGAACCAGATACAAGAAAGTCTGACTGGGGCCGAGGACACAACTGTGTCAAAGTGGTCTGAAGTTCTCAGATGAAAGAAAATCGCATTTCATTTGGAAAAGTTTAAAAATTCTCAATTCTTTCCAGACCCAATTCTAAACACTTCTCTTTATTCTAGGACTGCAGTATGGATTATCATTTGAACCTGCAACATTGACCGCAGTAATATTTTTTAAATTTAGATTTCAAGTGATAATTCAGTTTCATAATTGTGTTGACTTCATACCAAGTATTGAATCAGGTCAGTTTCGCTGCAGCTTGTCAATTTCAAACCCTGAAATGCACAAAACTAACTAAACTTCAGTAGAAATTTACTCCAGTATGCTTGACCCCCAATATTCACATTTCTATTAAGTGCAACTTAGAATTTATTAACTTTGCATTTTACAAAAACCCATAGTACCCAGAGTGAACCCTCTAGCAATTTGAGAGGTAGTCAGATGGTCAAAGGTTCAGCATGTTGCAGGCAAGTAAGTGCTGGCTTCCAGTGACTTGAGCATAACCTCAAACCGTGCAATGAAATTCAACCACTGTCAAATTAGCTCAGACAATATATTTGAAGCTGTACGTGGCGTCACACGACAGCCTCATGTCTTTACAGCGGCAGCACAGGTCTTTACGATGAGGCCTCTTCATGTTGATGTGTCTCTGCTTCTTCTCACAGCTGCAGCAAGTCTGAGAGCAGCCCTGCAAAAATATGTAAGGTCATCTGGTTATGTTCTTAACTCTTCAAACAGAAAACCTTTGATGCCAAACCCACGTACTGAACACCCAGGTCGTCAAATGGAAGGTGCTGTACCTTACAGACTATAGACTCCACTCTGTAGGGGTTAAACCCCACCTGGCACTTCCGGCAGAGCTGCTTGTAGTACACCTAATGGAAAAATAGCTGAACTTATTCATGGAAATCTGGGGTATGCTATAGTTTGTAGCTGATCACTCACCTTACTGGAGCCAGAGATGCACCAAACATAAGCACTCTCCCACCGGATGTTGCACTTCTTACAGTGGAAGAAGCCATATCGCTGTTCCAGGAACTTAAAAAAAAAAAAAAAAGGGGAAATAAATGCACAGACTAAATACAAATAAGGATCCGTCAAAAAGCGAATTTTAGAAGGTGCCACTTGATTTCGGATCTTTTAATCCAACAAGTTGTCCAAAACCCACCTGGAAGTTTGGGCTCTTGGAGGCTCGAGGAATCGATGTCTTGAAGCCGTTTTCTAAGTTCTCTCCACTGTGATCCGTGTCAGCATCAGACTTGGCTAGGTCAGAAGCTTCCAGTGGGTCCTCTCCTTCGCCATCGCTGGCACTCTTCAGAAAGACCCTGCGGTCAAACACCGGCGAATAGATGGACACAGGTCTGAGGAAGCGCAGGTTGCCCATAGGCGGCGTGGCTAACAACGCCTTCCCCTCCGCTTTGGAAACGTCGAGGCTCTCGTCATGCGTCTTGCAGCTGTTGCAGGAGGCGGGATGTTCGACGTGGAGCAGCGTCTTTGGACCTAAAGAACACTGAACCACCTTGTCCACCTTCGCGTTCACCTGCACGCCGCACTCTTTGGTGTTCACCTTCCCGCAGGGCGGTAGAGGTAAACTGGGGTTGACTTGGGACAGGATGGTCTTGCAGATCTCCAGGTAGTTGAGGCCCTGAGGAATGAGAAAACGGCCTTCTCCCTTCCCCCAGCTGCCCCCCTGAGCTGGGGGAGCTCCATAGCCGCTGAAGGGCAGGAACGTGGACAGGAACCCCTCCATCCTGGAGCCATGAGACAGGCGGAAGAGGCTCTTTGTGGGATTTATACAGATCCGGTTTGTCAGGCACTGATTGCTTAATTAAAGCCTGGGTGTGCGGGTTTAAGCTGAATTAAGTAAAACGATCCAAAACTCTTCAGAACCACCCAAAGGCAAATTATGAGCCTATTTTTTTTTCTATCTGAAGCCAATAAAAAAACTTTAAAACTGGTTTTATACAAATTTAAAGTACAGACAAATTACTAATATAAACGCAAAGTTGGCAACAGTAATCTTTATAGTGAACAAGTTAGTAATAGTTTAGAATTAGAAAGAACTTTATTGCCCGGTGCTGTAGGCCAAAAGAAATGTACTGTTCTGCAGACTGACTACTGTGGAGAAGGAACTGCTCTAGTGGGGCGAGGTCGTTGTTCTGATGGACACCAAACTGTGTCCAGACTGAGAGGAGGTTGGCTGAAATCCTGTCTGTGTCTCTGGGTCATGTAGAGACGGAATATTGTAGCCAGTTACATTCTCAGCAGAGTGTATGATGCTCATATGGATGCAATGGTGGATTTGAAGAAGTTTGGAAGTTTAGCATCATTTTAACTGGGATGTAAACTTTTTATAGGTGTCATATGAAATATAACCCTTGCAGACCCTTGTCGGTGAGTATTTAGCTCAGTTATTTGGCAGTTCTGTCTCTCCTCCATTTGTAAGCGTCTACAGTAGAGCTCAAATCACATATATATGGTATTAGGGTGCCCCCTAAAGGTCATGTTTCTTTGTGTGCATCGGCACACAAAGAAATGTGTAAATACGCCTCTCTTTTAAGGTCCCGGAAGCCAGCGGATGTTTTCTGAAGAAACACTTAAAAATTAGTTTGTTGGCAAAATGTATGCAAACAGATAGTAGCTTTATGTGGTTAAAACATACAAATGTTAGCTTAATTAAATATGGAAAATATGAATAGTTTAATGGCTTGTCTGTGGCACAACAATCTTTTAAGACAACATGAACAGTGGTGTTCCTTTCTTAGACAGCCCTCAAAGTGGTAGGGATGCTTTAGTTAAGATGGAGAGTGCTTTATAGAATATTTTGCAGAATAAAGATAGCATTCCAATGATATTGTTATAATTATTTGAGGGTAGTAAGAGTATGTGTGGTTTTTATTTATTAATTATTGCTTTTTTATACGTTTGTAATACTGACATAAAAAATTATTTTGTAACACTATTGGGCTTCTAGCTTTAAGAATCAGAAATTCAAATAAACTTGCAAAAATATTCATATGAATGTTACAAAACAAAATAAAAATATAATTATTTTTTTTTACTAAACTGGGCTACCACATAAAACTATAATATTGTTTATTCTGCTCAAGTTTTTTGTATTTTAAAACTGGCTATCCTGTAGTGTGAAACACTTTTGTGTTCTCTGAACTTGATAATGTTTTATACAAGTACAGGCTTATACATTTACTTTTTCCTATTTTTTTCAAAACACGTATGTTGTTATATGTAGCCACTACTGTATAAAATACCAAGTAAAAATGTGTCTGTATGATTTATATCAACATTTGAACTGGGATTAACATGTATTCGAGTGTCATTTGAATGTATCAGTAAAACTACTAGGACTCGCCTTTAGGTGGCGCTACATGTTCATCAATAGTTTGTACCCATGGGCACTGAATCTAATGCATATTGGCGCCATTTTGGAGCTAGGAGGGGGAAGAGAGCTGCAGAGGAGGACACGATTTATTACAATTCACGCTTACAGGTAAGAAATGCACAAATAGAGAAATTCGGGACACCGTGGAATAGTTCTATGTTTATTCGCGCATCTGAAAAAATATATGAGTGCGTTTACAGCGGTGGGGTGGTCGGATTTCCATGCGGCGAAATAAGGAGTGCAGCCCGCCTTCCTCGCCTATGTTCTCGGTTGCCTTGTCTCGATTCTCCGCGTTGCTTTGACTTGGTCCTGCGCCGTAAAATGATTAGCCGGGATAATATTAGCCTGTTGGGTTAGCTTACTGTCACCACAGTGAAAACATGATGTACCGTCTTAGTTGTACGCTTGAAAACGGGACAGTTGTCGCCACATAACGGTAGTTAGCCGGGGTGTTTTGTTACTGTCTATCCGCCCTCTGTCACTGAGATTGCTGCTGCTAATGTTAGCTCTACCATGCTAGTTGACGGTGTGCAGACTGACAAGCTAACAGCAGCTAATTGTGTTAGCCACATTATAGCAACCGAACAGTCTGCACACATACTGCTGCGATGCAATGACAATAACTTCTTTGCTTAAAAGCGTTGTCCATTTCTCTGTAAACCTACTGAAAATGATAGTACCATATGCTGTTTGTATTTACATATAATGCTTTATTGTGGGAGGATTCTTCTTTTTTATCGCTCATAATGGCTACGTTATTTTGCGGCAGTACGGATGGGCAATAATAACGTTAACGCATAAACTATTTCTGTTGGAGTATGCATAATCGAAAGTTGGCACCATTGGGCAGTAAAAGTAGTAGTCCAGGATGACGGGAGAAAGCTGGGCTTTACCAAACCTGGCCATTGCATCCTGGTTTAATTGGTCAAACTCCAAAGTTAGCTGAGGAGGAGTATCTTTTATAACCGCATTAGCCGTCATAGTTACAGCACTCATTTTAAACGATGAAAATTAAGTTTCAGTCTAATATCAATTGCAGTAATAAAACTTTGAAAATACTGCAGTATAAAGTAATAAAACTTATTATTGAAAACTCAATTAAAGAATAACACAAATATAATAATTACTGTAGATATGTTTGTTAAAATAAACTATGCACAAAATGCTTATTAAAGAGTATGCAGAAAAAAGGAAAAGTACATATTTTAAATAAAATTGTATTTCATAATTTTCATACTGTTTTTTTGAAAATGCTATTTTCATAGTATGTGTTTGGTATAGTACTTTCTGTTATCATTCTCCCATGATAATAGGAAAATAAATTATTTTGCTAAAATAAAGGGAATTGAAAATATGCATGCTTAAAAATGTACTGTGCTTGATAGTAAAATAAACTTTATAAATAGAAAAAAATATACATAGTGAATGTAATTGTTATTGCGCTTGCAAAAGCAACACGTAAGTTTTGACAAAAGAAATACATAAATAATTACATAAAATATGTATTTAAAATAGCATATTGTGATCACATTTTACCTGCATATCCAGCAACCCTACATGGATGAATTATCAAAAATATTTACCTGTATTTTGGTTTCAGTAGGAGTCAAATAAATCGCCATGATAAAAAGGAGACTTCAGTAATCTAGACATTGCATGCTGATCATTTGACAACCACTTTCAGCGGCTGCTTTGTTTGTTTTTGCAGCTGTCATCTTGAGATTTATTTTCTAAGATTGCAGTCAGAGGTTCTCAGAAGTGTTTGGAAATTTAGATTATATGATCGGGATGTTTTCACTTTAATTGTCAAGAATAAGCAGCTACACAGTCAGGGTTTTATTGCTTTGTTCCAGGCCCATTTCATTTGACATGTAAAAAATTGTGTAAACTGTGTTTCATTTGAGTAGTGAAGTGTAACTTTCCAAACTGCCAAATTGCTCTCCTAATTTCAATGTAAGTTTGTTCTTATAACTGTATATACATTTCTGTTAATTTATAACATTGCAGTGATGTGGCTGAATATTGTTGTCATATCAATTCTGGTTAGCTCACTTTTTTCTTTCACTTCTCTTTTCTCCTCTTCCTCCCATCCCCCATCCTGTTGTCATAAAAGACAGAGTCCATCAAAGCAGCAATGAGTGTTTGTTATTGCCAAATAGTTTGTAATTGGATGGATCTGAAATGAGAGAGCCGACCAAATGTTGCACCAAAGCAGTCATTTGCAAGGGGCAGTATTAGACACATTGAAAATAACAATTACAATTCAGTATGCTGTATTGCTCATAGCACATTGTTTTCCCCATTAAATGCTTCCAGTAGAGATCCCAGTCAGGCTGTATTGGTCGATACAGATTTTTGTTATTCTTTAATGTCTGACATGCTTTGTTTACAAACTGAATGTTAGCTTAAAGAAAGGCATGTTCATTCATATAAGCAGCTTTGAAGTCTGCAGTAAATTAAATAAAAACAATATTGTTCTCCATTCATGCATCAAAGCACAACTTTCTAAAATATTGAACAGGAGCCAAAGAACACACTGTTTGTTGATATTTTAAGTGACTGAACAAAGTATATTAAAGTTACTTTTGGAAATTTTACTTTCTTGTTACATGTTAGAGATGATCAAGGGATCATGGCTAATTTGTGCTAAAGTTGGGGTGTTTGATCTACCACAAGCTGATTTTACAGTTTGGTTCTCACTTAGTTCGCTCTTTTTTAATCTAACCAAACGTATAGCTGATCATTTATTTCCAGTCATCTCTAAAAGCTGCTGATACAGCTGAGTATTCATGATGGTTAAGTAGCCTAGCTACAGTTGTGACTGGTTTGTTTTGAATGTTCTGCAGGCAGACATCCACAACACATGGATTTATTATAAACATTTAGCACTTTTCACTTATTGTAGGAGTTTTAGTGCAAGTTATTTTTTGATCTACAAAACCTTAGTTGTTTTTGTTTGGTTGGTTTTTGCAGAAAATTATATCTCAACTTCTTTAGTTTGAAACTACAAATGCTCTTTGACAAAGTTTACCCATTCCACTGGTTTGTTTCCACATATAGGTCACTGAGGTCACCTTTGCAGCCAGCTGGTGTCCAGGTTTCACTCTTGTTCCTGGCTTTCTCTTGTTTTCCATTGCCCACCCACAGGATTAAAACCAATCTGTCTCTGTCAAGATTCAAATTTGGAAACAAGTTAGCTTTGAGTCCTTAAAGTGGAGGTGGCTTTAAAATGAGCAGAACTGGCAGAGCAGAAGAGTTGTAGGGTACAAAGTCCTCTGTTGGGAGCTAAATATGTTTAACTGTGATAAACCAGTAATGAGCCTAAAGTAGCCCAAGCTGAGGATGTTAGGAGAGGGGTATAGCCAGTCCCTTTGTGGTTATTTACTGCTGCGTTTGTGAAATGTTCCCTCATGGATGGTAGCCACACAGTCACATCAGGTTGAGAAATAATCTGCTCTGATTGGCTGCCAGGACACTCGGTGTGTGTCTGTGTGGTGCAGCGATGGAGGGATGGACTCAGATTTGGCAGCAGCTGTGGGGTGGAAAAGAAGGTCACAATCCAGCAATTTGGCCGCCTGCCAATTTCCAATGGTGTGTGTTTGTCTCTGCATGTGTGTGGGTTTGCTGAAGCTTGACGGCAGCTACTGAGAATTCTGAAAACTTGTGGTTCATAAATGTGTATTACATCTCCCTGACCCAAACAGTTTTACTGTAATGGAGCACGATTTTCAGTGTTAAAAAACATAAAATTGCTAAACAAAATAGATTGCTTTACAGAAACTGGACTGAACATATTATTGCAGTTTTGTTAAGTCATTACTTGAGGAAAATACATTTTTTATAGCCAAAAGCTGCAATTATGTTCGGCATCCAGGAAGCAGCTATTAGACATTGAAGTGACTGCAGTTGGCTGACAAGATGAACAACTTGGTATTCTGACTTGAGATGTGAAAGATAATATCAGAACTTATTAAATCTGTTGCTAGAGAGACTTTTGCCTTCAGTAAAAACAGCACATCAATCAGTTGTCCTGCTGCATCAGGTTTCGTGCAGAACCTGTCTTGTTACCTTTGGTGTCTCACCAGGAAAGGTATTAACATGTTTAAACATCACATAAAACACCACAGTGCTGTACTAGACGGCTGTACAACTGAAATGGGGTCAAACATACGTTTAAACATTTTAAAGCAACAATGTTAAATTACTTGGCAATAAAAGAGGTTTCAGTGATTAATATATTTTGCCATAATTAGAAAACTTGGGTTTACTATTTTGTTTATTATATATGTTTTCCAGTGAGTAATATTGGGCCTTTATAAAAACACCAAACAAAGCGTGGCAGCAAACCTGCAGCCTGGACTTCAAAGCACCATGAGTGGCCTAGGTTTGGGTATGAGGGCGCACACTGGATCAAACACTTCAAAGGATCACTGTCTTCATTCGCCATCAAACTGATTCATCACATCATCAAAATGATTAAATTGATTGTGCTGCAATACTTTTACCATATCTAGTGCTGAGCAAAAGAACAATTTCAGTATTTTATTGGGAAAAGTCATCAAAATTATTGTTATGCTTATTTTTAAGTACTTTTGAATGATAGGAAAACAATAGTGTTGAATGTTTTCCTTTTTTTTGGTTTTACTGAAGCATATTTGCTCTTTTGGGATTTGTGAATCAATATATTGCTAGTTAAAGTGTCATTATTAATATGTAAGGTCCTGCAAATTTCAAGGGAGATTACTGCTTCAGTTAATTTTCTGAAATTAATTTAATTAGGTATTATTAATGTGTTATAACTTATTTAATTTGTTTACGTTTGTATTGACATTAGGGTTGCACAGAGTAAAATACTGAGTTGAATTGTTGATTAACCAGATTATAAACCTAATGTAATAGACAAGACATCCAGTAAGGGTCTGAATATATTGTAGGAGTTGGTTAAGAAAAATATTACATGACAATTTGAGAAAATAAAGAATAAACATGGATTAAATAATGAAGACTTCTTCAAGTACTTTCAATTGAGGCACTATACTGAGGAACTACTAAATATTTAGATGAGTTGGAATCTGGAGTAATTAGGATGATTGTTTTAGCAAATGAATCAAATGTAGGGGGAAAATTAATTTCTCAGTTGTACACAGAATAGAGCAACTAGCTAGCTTCATTATACAAGCTAGCTGGAGGCTTCAGAGGAGAACTGGGAGGAAATATGTGGGCAACAGCAGAAAAGATCATGTTCCCTCTCATTGAGAGCTTTTGGCTGGAAGAATATTTTGTCATTTTATTACACTAGCACAAAAATACCAACATAGAAGATGCTGCAGGAAATGTGGAGGAGATAGAGCTAGCCACTTTCATGTGTTTTTGATTTATTCCTACATGGAACCCTATTGGCAGGCTTTAAATAATTGTATTGAGGATGAGTATTTCATTCACATTTGAGGGATAGAAAGGTTAACAAGATCAGCTGATAAATATATGTGGTGAATAGCTAAAGAACTAAGACAGAGGCACCTAAAAGGGAAGATTGGCTTGATGTAATGCATATTTAAATGATGAAAAGGTTGACTTTTTCCATCAGATTAGAATCTGGCAAGTTAAAGAGTTATTGAAAAAATTGTCTGTATTTTATATCACTGAGATCAGATTTTCTTCACTTATATTGGGATTTTGGGGGTAAACCTTGTTTTGATGTTCTCAGTATTATAGAGGATGGAAAAAGCAGACTTGTTCTACACATGTACAGAATCTGTGTGCAGCTTCTCTTGGTTAGTTTTTATAGGACATTTGTGTGAAAATGTGTAAAATTTGAATGTACACTTGTATTCAAAATAAAAATTCAATAAATTTTGCAAGTTAAAAAATAAATAAATTAGGGTTGCACAATACATGGGGAATCATCACAGTATCAGTGTGTGTATACACCAAAGACTGTTTTGAGTGCAATAATTGTTGGCTAATATATTCCAAGTGTCATGAACTCTTCATTTACATGTTAATGTGATGTATGCTAATTTAGTCTCATAGCAGCAGATTCTCACACCAGACACTAACAACATTACCCAAAATGCCAAATGTTACAGTGATGAAAGAGCAAATGACAAAAATAGGCATATATAACTTTTGCTGTCATCACAATATTTACTAATGTGCATTAGTAAATATACAATCTAACAATAAGATGCATCTAAAGGTTGTAGGACTTTTTCCCTCCACTCAACTTTCCAATATTGTCTTCAGATGCAGCACTCTTTGAAAGTCTAGCTTGTTTCATAGTGCTTGTTTGTAGCTCCTTCAGCCTTGTTTTTAAGCTGCATACTGAATCTTTACTGCAGACTATTTTAGTGATGAATCATTTCTCAAGTTTTTGATCCGCCTACTTCCAGGTGAGTGCTGGTACTACTGATAACCATACAGTATTAAGGCTGGCAGTCTCAGGCCCCCTGCAGTTTAGTCTGCTGTTGCCTATTGGACTTGCTTGAGATTTTCTGTTTAAATTACAGAAAAAAGTTGGATAAATCTCCAGTCAGGACAATTTTTAAGTTTAATTTAACTAATACAGCATGATAAAATGACTTATCGATGTTAATAAACATACATCTCATAAGATTATAAAAACTTATGGAATACTAAATCGCAACATTCTGTCAAATAATTTTTCTTCTTCCAAAGTGTCAGTCTTCTGGTTCTGTCCAGGTACACTCTACTTGTAAAGTTTGGCTTTACATACATGCATAAGTCATACATCTTAGTCATACATTTTAGAAATCTTTCTCTTCATAGAAAATGTTTGGTCACAGCCAGTTCTTATGCTTTCCACTTAGTTAAATTTAATAGGACTGGAGATTGTTTTTCCCAAATAAGGTGCCAGAATTTGCAATTTAATTGTCAGATTCATTGGCAGTCCTGCAAAAAACTGGAAAGATCTGGTGTTGATTTAATAATTTTCCAAGTCTGGATGGAAAGATAAAAATTGAATAAGGAAGCAAAATTTTAGAACCCTATAAAACCCAAATTTTGTTACCCCATCCTTACCCCCCTCAATATATAACTATTTCCATTTTTGTTTTTCTGAATTCCACTTTTTTTCTATTCTAATTATATTTATTAACCGAAAATGTGCAATTAAGGAGTGAATGAAAATGATTCAACAAACCAATAGCCAAAGAGATCTGCATTTATTATTATTCAAGTTTCACAAAGTCCCTGTGGTTCATCGGGACATTGAATGTTTTTACAAGTTATTTAAAAAATATTTTTGCTGTCATCTAAAAAAAAAAACATTACCTGCAAACAATTTATTTACATTTTGTGACAAAATCTCCTGTTTAAAAATGCTTTGGAGTTGAACACACCACCAAAATATGTCTCCTAACGAAACCTACAAACAGCAACTCAAGTGTAGACTTCCATATTAATCAGGGACATAGTTAATTTTTATTTCTTCCATCTGTTACAGACATCAACATTAAAGTGCATGACTGTCGGTCTTTTATGTTTTCCGTTCCTATTCTGACACCGGCCAAGAGACTCCAGAAACTTCTGCATACGTTTTCCAGCTGGCTGGGATTAGCAAATTCTGAGATTCTGCATTTTGTTTCAAATTGTTTGTGGAATTAGTGGAAAAATAAACATCTTATTATTGTTGTTGTTTATTTAAATTTTTTTACGACTTTTCTTTGCTACATTTCTGTTTAAGATTTGATCCAAATTCTTGATCATTTTGGTTTTTAAATGAAAGATTTATGAAAGACAAAAGGATCAGTTATGTTGCTTTTCTGAGACACTACCCTCCAAAATAATGTTAGAAATTATTTATTAATTAGTTATAAATAATTAATATTAGTATTTCTATATTTTTGATTAAAATGTAGAAATAATGTTATTACACCTCTGATTAACTGACTTTGAAGTTTGCTCAATTGATATCTGTGGTCAGGTGTATTTTCAGCTGTTATCTTTAGGTCAGAAATGTAAAAGTGGGATTTAGTTAAATAGCTATGCACATATAAACTTATTTCGTAAGGAAAATCTTTGAGACAGACCACATAGAAAATGCAATTATGATGCTATTACTAAATATTGGATCAACATAATTATAAATTATACTTTTATTGTTAGTGATTCTATTGACATACACTGAAATATAAACTTTAATTATTCCAGTAAAAATAAAAAGAAATTTCAGATGGTTTATAATGATTTTTAATAAAGATTAAACTTAGGACCCCGTACAATAAAATTATAGTTACTCATGTGGCCCTTTGGGAGAATTTATTGCCCATCCATGGTCGTTTCAGATCTGGAGGAAAATCGAATAAAATGTTATAAAAACAGCACAAATCAATCTGTCTTATTAGAGAAAAATATAAATGAAAGAGAAAATTAACAAATAAATTGAGACAATTGAAATGTAATGAAATAAAGCCTGAAAAACATGTTTTATCGATTTACCAATAAGCAGGACACTAAATTCCCAGTTGGATCTTTTTTCTTTCATATGAAAATCTACAAACATTTCTATTCGCAGAGACTGGTGGTGATATTTGGAGGACAATGTTATCAGCGCTGAGTGAAAAGCCAGCCTTGCTCTCTAAATGCAGCCGTTCCATCCTGGACTTTGAAAGCCTGTAGAAAAGCCATTACCATGCTATGAATACCTTGTTGAATATTTCAGTGGTTGCTTTGCTGCAGATTTCTTGGAAAGCTTTAAAGAGTTCAAAAGGATATTCTTGGTTTCCATGCTAACGTTATTCTCAAGGCTTTTCTTTCCTCATCCAATGGTCTCTGTCACACCTGCTGCAGCGCTCTTCTCTGGTTTAATACAATCCCTTCCCTCTCTATGTCCAGGCAGTGAAGAGCTAAAGAGGATGGCTCACTCTAAAGCTCGAGCCACAGATGGGAAGGTTACCTACCCTCCGGGGGTCAAGGAGATTTCTGACAAAATCTCCAAAGAGGAAATGGTCCGCAGGCTCAAGGTCAGTGTTTCTCCCTGCTGTGTTTTGCTTATGGCCTCCCTGCACGAATGAATGCTCTTCTTTAAGATGGAGAAATCATTATTGTCTTGGCCTTCTAGGTTCCAAAATCAAAAACTTCCAAAAAAGGCTGTGGGTGGCAACATGTGGTTTGGTTAATGCACGCACTTCTGACTTGTTTGAAAAAACAAATATAAACGAAACAATAAAATTAAAGCTGAAAGTAAAAGTTAAGTTAATTGGAAATTTCAAGTTCAAAAAGTGTTCAAGAAAATAATTTTACAAAAACCTCCTGTCATCACATCAGACATTTCCTAAACAAAAGGAACTCCACCACGCCGTCCGGTGTGCTCTTAATGGGAGGGTCTAAAGTTACCAAAGTAATGTAAACAATTCCAAATAAAAATTAATTACATATTTTGGTTCATAAACTGACTTAAGTATTTTCTAACTGAACAAAGAAAAACTAAATCCATAGAAATCACGACTTACAAAAATTCGACATAAAAGGCCAAAAATAATTATTAAAAATTTGTTTTATAAGTTCATACTAAAAAAAATGTGCACCTGATTTCCTATTTATCTGCTCAACAAAGCCAATTGTTTCATTGTTTTCATTGCTTTCTCTCTATGTTCTATATTTGACCTGCTACCCAGATGGTTGTGAAGACCTTCATGGACATGGACCAGGACTCTGAGGAGGAAAAGGAGCTTTACCTGAACTTGGCCCTTCACCTGGCCTCAGACTTCTTTCTCAAACACCCAGACAAAGATGTGCGGCTGCTGGTGGCCTGCTGCCTAGCAGACATATTCAGGATTTATGCTCCAGAAGCTCCCTACACCTCTCCAGATAAGCTCAAGGTCTGAGAACGAAGGTTTTGTTGTGCCACATCAAAGCATTTACTATTCAATCACTTCTTTCTATTCATTTTTGTTTATTCAGGTTTTTCCACCATTCAGCAGGTTTACTAATATTTCCAGCTGCCAGTCGGACTCATTGTGTATTTGTTTCTGTGTTGTAGGACATTTTTATGTTCATAACACGACAGCTTAAAGGACTGGAGGATACGAAGAGCGCTCAGTTCAACAGATACTTCTACTTACTGGAGGTGTGTGGCTCTTCTTTGCTGCAGTAGCAACATTTACCATTCGCCATTTGCTCTGTGAAAATACATTTTTAATTTTAGCTGTTTCAATGCCAATGGTTTTAAGGAGATAATTATAACAATAAACTCCTTAATGAAGCAGATGCTGTTTAGGGTTGGTAAACTTGTCAACAACAAATCGATAAGAAATTTTATATATTGCATGCATTTCACTATGCCCAAATTTCTCTTCTGGGTCAACTAAAAACACACTGATGTATTGATATGTTATTATTGTTGTTATTATTATTGTTGTTGCTGTTAAGATTGTCAAAATAATTGATAGCTCGATATAATTGATAGTAGAAAAACAAATTATTAAAATTTACTTGTCGGTCAAAGCAAATACAAACTGCCTAACATTTGCTGAAATGTCTACTACTTAATGGTTTTGTCCTAATTTAGGAGGTTAAATTGTGTCAGTTTTTTTTCTTTTTTACTTTGTATCGGTATTTTGTTTCAGATTTTCGCAATATGAAAACAATTACCCATTTATATTAATTTAATTTATTCATCCATTTCTTTTTCATCAATCCCTCCATAATGTGATTTTTGTCGGGTTTATTATTTTAAAGTCCGACTTCAAAATACATTTCTGTATGAATTTAATTGTGCAGTTTGGTTATTTCTCAACTGTGCTGAGATGGATGCTAATTAGGCTCCAGAAAAACATGTAATTGAAAAATGAGGAGGAACCTTAATTCCTCCTCCTCTGCACGTCTCAGGATTGTGTTCCTAACATCTTATCTCTTCTTCCTTTTGTCCAGAACATAGCTTGGGTGAAGTCTTACAACATCTGCTTTGAGCTTGAAGACAGCAATGAAATATTCACCCAGCTTTACAGAACGCTTTTCCAGGTCATAAAGTAAGTCCTTGATTAAAAGTCGCCACCATCAGTTTTTAGTTTTTGTCTTTTTTTAGCCTCTGCTGCCCCGGTTGGAAGCAGCACAGTAGCAGTCTAGACGTTTCTCTTTGGTGCCCCATCCACTTCTCCACCCCTTCAACCCCCTGGCCCCCTCCTCTCAATTTCACTCTGCTGAACACAACCTTGAGGGCTCAATTCTGCAGCACTGGATCTGGCTTTTTGCCAGTGGAAGGGAAAAAAAGGTGTCTTCCTGTGTCAAGGTTGTGCCAATACTACAAATTTCCTGCTTTGGAAAAATGTAAAGACTGGTTTTTCATTTAAAATATTATTAGGAGTCGTTAGTGAGTATAGCTTTTGCACACTTCTGTGTGTGTATGTATGCGTGTGTGTCTGTGTGTGTCTGCTTGAAAGTGATACTTGTGCTGAATAGAAGCTAATGGCTGTAGAAATCCAGTCACTGAGATACAAATCAGGGGAAGAAGCCTGGCCTCCTGCTGAGATACAAGTATGCACACCTCTTCCTCCCCTCTGTGTAATCAGAGCATCTTTAAACATAGGAAGTATTTCTTGTTTTGCAAATAATACTAAATCTCTATCATGACATGCTGTAAAGTAACTACAGATTGATGTTGCAAAAATAGTGGCTTCATACCCAGTTAAACTGAAATGGGAATTACAACTTAGTGAGGTGGCAGCCATGAATCAGTAGTTTTATATTTATTCTGATAAGGAATTCAGCAGTTTGAGCTCCCCATAACCCCAGATGTCAAAATGTTCTTGACATTTAGCCCTCATTTGCTCATTAATGTATTACTTTTAAAGTAATGAATGAATCCCTGATTAGATTCATGAAATTGAAAAAAAAAAACCAAAAGAAGTTCAGAAGTAAGTAAAAGATTTGGTTTATGTTGTGCTCTGATGTTCTCTGTCTTCTCTTCATAGCAACGGCCACAACCAGAAAGTGCACATGCATATGGTGGACCTGATGAGCTCCATTATCTGTGAGGGAGACACGGTGTCGCAGGAGCTGTTGGACACGGTTTTAGTCAACCTGGTGCCAGCGCATAAGGTGTGCATGTGTACAGCACTCAAAGTGCTTTATTTATTCGATATTAACATAGTTTTGGATGCAAAAGGGATAGTAGGACAAGTTCTCATGCGATTTATCAAATAACAAAGTTTATTATGGTGGCTGGAAGTAATAATTTACGTTCCACAACCCAGATGCATCATAGTTTCTATGGCTTCTGCCGCTACATTTAGAAAATGGAACAAATGTAGGAAAAAGGGATTTTCTCTCAGATTTTATTATTGCTGAATCACAACAGAGGAGTATTAACATGCTGAAACTCCCAGACAAAACCATACGAATCATATGCAAATGACGTAATATTTGATTTCAGTGGGGTACTTATAAAAGATAATTATCTTTCGCATTAGTTCTGCTGGATGAGGCTGTCTCTTGGTGAGAGCCTTCTGAATAATTTCAGATGCAGAGCACTGAAGTAAACCCAACTGTCTGGTGCAACATGGTACACGACTTCAGTAATTAATCTCCCAAATTCATACAGTATCCAAGGTTCATCGACCCAACTAGAGACAGCTGGTAGGCTGCTAAACTTGACTGACTGTGTTAAGTCTTAGTTTTCCATACCTTGCAGTTCAGTGAGACCCCTGCAGGTGAGAAGCAGTAAAGCAGCTGAAGTTTTCCTGCAGAAGCAGACATCCTTTTGCTACATATTCACCTTTAACTTTCTAGATATTTCTGTAATATCATATGTTTTTTGGTTTATTCTTTGTCTGTTTAGAATTTGAATAAACAGGCGTATGACCTGGCCAAAGCTCTGCTGAAGAGGACCGCTCAAGCTATTGAACCTTACATCACCAATGTAAGATATTTTATTATTTCTGGTTGCACTTTGATTGTTTACATGCTGAAAAAAATGTAAAAACATACATTTTAAACAATTTGATTAACATATATACATATATACATGTGCCTATATATTTTGTAGGAATATCTTTACAGTTGTGATATTTACATTTAATTATAAATATAAACTGACTGGAACTCATTAATTTCTCCCTTTTCTTTCCCTCCAGTTCTTCAACCAGGTGCTGATGCTGGGAAAGACGTCAGTCAGTGATCTGTCTGAACATGTGTTTGATCTCATCCTGGAACTTTACAACATAGACAGCCATCTGCTTCTCTCTGTGCTGCCTCAGCTGGAGTTTAAACTCAAGGTATATTCTGAACTGTAGTATTTGGGCTTCATAATAGAGGAAAACCTTTTAGCTTCAATAAAAGTTGTGTAGCAGCTAAAGGAGATTTTCCATTACGCATTTTTGGGATGCTTGTTGTCTGAATTTTGACTATTGACCTGAAGCTGGTCCTTGCTTTTGCTTGCAGCTCTTTCTGACAGAAGAGTACTAAAACTGAGAGATGTAGTCAAACCACTATAAGTCACCCATAGCTGGTTGATGTGTTCATTTGTTGCAAGAAAGGAGTATAGACTGCTGAACAATACATCAAACTGGAGTTGTCATCAACTTTGAAGCAGGATTTTTTTTCAGCTATTTCAATCTAAGTGGAATGCTGTGGAAGCTCTGAGTGCAAACAAAAAACACTGCCTTGCCAAAAGTTGCCGCTTGGATCTAACTTAGGAAAATAGCTCCAAGCCTCCTTTTGGATAATAATTGCATGAGTAACTATCTTCCAGTGGGAAGCAAGTTATTGAATCTGAGATGATGCAATTTGTAGCTTCTCTTTTCTTAAACAACCTTGTAGGAGGACACAAAATGTGATCAGGGAGAAAATGTTTCTGTTTAAGAATGGTTGAGTTTGTGTACCACATTTCAGTTTAAACTCAAAGTGCTTTACTCCATCAAACTCTTAAACAAGTGGAGCAGAAACTATTAAAACTGGGTTAAGAACTGCCTCATGCATTATTAAAAATAAATGGAAGAAAAGTGGTGAACCATTGTTTTTAAGGAGGAAAAATGGATCAGGCCATCCGAACCTTAACCCCATTGCTGTTGTCGGACTCCCCATTATTGACATAAGGCCGTGGTGTAAAGTAAATGCAAAATCTGAAGAAAAAAAATCGTGTGGCATTGCAGCAGTTTATCCAAACGATGCCACATCGAGTGTGTGCTCTGATCAAACTTTAAGGTGGCCCAACATATTAGAAAGTGTTTTTTAGTTTGTTTTTTTTTTCTTCTGTGGTGGCACTTTTTTGGCTAAGTAATGCGTTTAGTGAGTGGGATGCACTTTAACTGCCCTTGATGCTCACACCTGAAAAAGAATTTGGTGCTAAAGCGTTTGAAGAAATGTCTGGAAACAATGACAACAAAAGAGAAAAACAAGAGTGAGTAAATAGTGGGTTAATTGCAATTATAATATTTAACCATAATACTAAAACACACATCTGGGGCCTAACCCCATTTCACCCCTTGGTCTTCACTCTTCCACCTTAACCTAATGTTGTGTCAGAGGTTGGATGCTCCAGTAAAGATCAAATATTGCTTAAATTGAAACAATTAAATTCTGAAATGAGCATTTTTATGGATGGCTGTATTTTCCTTTTCTCAAATTTTGTCCTTTTTTTCCCCTATTTTTAAATATATTGTTGCAACAACAAAACCAGAAGAGGCTTCTTGTGAAAAGGCACTTTTACTGTGTGTAGTCTAAACACTGCTGAATATACAGCTTCTAGTTACACAACTGAATCTCAAATAATCATATAAAATCTCCCTGTTCCATATAGAGCTGCTCTCTTCAAGTTAGTTTTAAGTAAATCCAGGTTTATTGCTTGTAAAGTCTCTCTGTTCTGCTCAGACTGATTTCAGCTTCTCTACACTGCCAGCTAAAACCTGCATTCATTTAGCATTTTTTTTGCAGGTTTGTTGATTCATATTGCCAAGATAAAGCAGTGATCCAGTCAGCATTATGTTTCCTCTGCAGTGTCTCATAAAGGCGTCGCTCTGATGGATAACGCTCATTAACTGTACTGAGGGAGTGTAGATCACTGCTGTCTCCTTAGAAATAATAGCTGTGATAAAATCTGTCCGCCACAGACTCAGCTCCCACTCCCGCTCTCTCTTCCACATTTCATCACTTTCTTATTGTTTTTTTTTCCTTCACTTATTTCTCTCCTTGCTGCTTTTCTTCCCCTGTCCCGGCTTCTTATACATAAATTAATTTGCGCTGTTTGTTCTGCCTGAAATAAGCATTTATATAAATGGATCTGCATCCTTTGCTTTATGTGTTATGTGTCTAATAAAGCTCCTAATGACATGGCAAGTCTATCCAATCGACATTACCAGTTTTTCTGCATCATTTTTCTCTCCCTTCCTGTCTTTGCAGAGTAATGATAACGACGAAAGGCTGCAGGTGGTGAAGCTGCTTGCAAAGATGTTTGGAGCCAAAGACTCTGAGTTGGCAGCACAGAACAAACCGCTCTGGCAGTGTTACCTGGGCAGGTAAAACAATATCTGTTATCTATTGTAAGCCATTTGTAATATTTTTTGTATGCTTGTTCATGTTGTGTGAAACATTTAACTAATTTTGGGGCAAAATTTTTGGAGGCCTTTCCTAAATGTTTTACATCTGAGATTGCAGAAAAAAGCGGTTCTAGAAAGTTTTAACTTTGAGAGATGATTTAATAAAATACCAATAAAACACTTTACATTTATGGTAGTAACATGAAAAAGTGTTTGCCCCTTTCCCGATCCTAATTTTTATTGTTTTTATTTTTTTTTTCACACTTGGCCTTTATTTTTTTCATTTAAAAACTGCATTTTGCGTCGTTTTTGACTAACTGATGGGCTGTTCTAAAATGCTTAATTGTGATAAACATGAAAAAAAAGAAAAGTCAGGAAGAGAGCCAACACTTTTCCACACCACTTTACACATTTGGAAAACACTGAGATGCTTAATGAGATAATTTCACTTTCAAGTCTGGAATTTTTTTAAAGATTTAAGCAACTTTTAGTGAAATCTGTATTATAACTCTTCCGTCAATTATTAAAAAAGAAATCTTCACTCGACCCATAATTGGAAATTCAATAGATGCTAACCAATTTGAAATAAAGCTGTTCAAGTTTTTGAACCCTATTTTGTACAATACTTGACAGAATTGTGGGTTTTTGAGTTGATTGACTGCTACCTCTTGAAATGTGTTGATTTTAACATCAATTTATTTTTCCCAAAAAGGTTTAATGACATCCACGTGCCTATCAGGCTAGAGTGTGTGAAGTTTGCAAGTCACTGTCTAATGAACCATCCAGATTTGGCCAAAGACCTCACAGGTACATTTACTGGAATCATAATTTGACGGTTCATAGATTAGTCGTTATAAATTTTACTACTGCTTAGCGATTAAACAATCTTAACAATTTACAAACGGCTCTTAAACAGAAATAAGATTATTATTTGTATAAATTGGGCAGAATTTTTGCTGTTCTGACATATCTCACAAATTTTTCTGTTTTCTTCCCCAGAATATCTGAGGGTCAGATCACACGACCCCGAGGAGGCCATCCGCCATGATGTCATTGTCTCTATAGTAACTGCAGCAAAGAAAGACTTGTCTCTGGTCAATGACGCATTATTAAATATTGTAAAGGAGAGAACCTTGGACAAAAGAGTAAGTATGAATATATTAAAATAGGCTTAAATGGCTCCAGGAAACAATATCCACATTAGTGGTCATTTGGATCTCTTTAAATTCTGCTGTTGTGTCCAATTTGTGATATTTTCAGTGTATTCCAATCTTTCTGCTAAAATCCACATCTTACTTTTCACAATGTTGATCATTGTTTTTTTATTTCTGTCCTGCTGTCTTCAGTGGCGCGTTCGTAAGGAAGCCATGATGGGCCTCGCATCGATTTATAGAAAATACTCGCTACAAGGAGAGGGCGGCCGGGAGGCGTCCAAGCAGATATCCTGGATTAAAGACAAACTGCTTCATATCTACTACCAGAACAGCATTGATGACAGGTTCCATTGTTTCCTTGTTCTCGTATAAAAACTTCAGGGTTCCTTCCCAGTCTGGAAAGTATGGAATTCAATATTTAATATGCTGTTTTTATAGTATCACAGTGGACCATTTTCCACTAATATAAAAATGGCATAATAATCCTTAAACACTAAAAATAAGAATTAATTTTTTGTTTGTTTTTTGTGGTTGGATAGAGTCTCAAAGCAGATGCTGTTCCCACAGGATACAAATTACATTGTATACAGTGCCAAAGGTCAAAAAATATTAGAAACATGGACGAGAAAGAGAGAAAAGGAGAAAATAGGCATACATATTGCCACTGATATTTAAAACATTCTAAAAACATGCATTTTTTGGGGTTAATTTTAGTGTTTTGTATTGTAGATAATCATAAAATAAAACTCTTATGTCAGTTTTGGAATTCATAGAGTAAACCTTTTTAGTGATCTGCAGTTTCACGGCTGGAGGTTGAATTTACAAGTGGGAGGAAATGAAATGAAAGTTTTATTGCCCCACTGTAGCCTCCAGACGTCCTCATGTAGCCGTACAACAGATAATATAGTAAAGCTGGTTTATTTCTTCTTGTGTTATTTTTCTTTATAAACAGCCAGAAGGCAGAAGTGGAGCATGCTCTCCTTAAAATGGAGCATCAAATGTATTACTCTTGATCCTCCTACACATGCTCAGCATAAACCGCTCACCTCTCTGTGGGTTTTCATAATGTCTCGAGCTCCAGTAGAAAAAGCTGCATGTGTTGTAAAACTAACCGTTAAATTGAGGGGAAAACAACCTTCTGCGATGAGACCACAGAACAATGTCTGTTTGGTTATCGTTTGGAAAGCTGATCAGCTGCCAACAGGAAGTGTCGTCACTGTGACAGGCTGTGGGGAAGGAGAAGATTTTACAAACATTGAGCAGCACAATGATTGTTTTTTTTTTTTTAACTGTTTTGTGGTTAAAATTCTTTCTTAATGCAAAAAACTGAAAAGTTGACTTTATTATGTTTTAAACTGTTTGTTGAATTTGCTGGGGGGTTTTAAAGGTGCTGTTTCAAGGGACTGTTTTTTTGTATTTACTTTAATGATCAATTTTTATTGGAGCACTTGTTATAATCTAAATCTTAGAACTCATTTCTTTTATCGACAGATTGCTGGTGGAGCGGGTTTTCGCCCAGTATATGGTTCCTTTCAACCTAGAAACCACTGAGAGGATGAAGTGTCTCTATTATCTTTACGCTACGTTGGACACAAACGCTGTCAAGTAAGTGTTTCCACGTTGTTTTAAAACATAAATACTTTGTGCGATTTATCAGGCCAGATAACATATTTGTAAGACCTTTTATTTTATAATTTTCTTACAAACTTAAACATTACTCTCCTCATGTGTTCCCTGCAGAGCTTTAAATGAGATGTGGAAGTGCCAGAACATGTTGAGAAACCATGTCAAAGACCTGCTGGACCTGATCAAGAAACCCAAGGTACTTCTGATTGATCAGCACTACAGAGCACTTTCATCTACTGGCTCTAATTTTCTTGTTTGGTGTTTGAGTCATGTTTTTGTTCCTGTTTTTTCATTTCTTGCCAGTCGGAAGCATCCAGTAAGGCTGTGTTTGCCAAAGTCATGGTGATCACAAGTAAGTCATCTTTTCGAAATCACAAGTTTCCACTGCAACATGATGTTGCATGAAGTACCCACAGGCTGTCTTGGAAAACAAATAATAGAGCGTAGCCATGGAAACGCATGCTGGAGTACAAGAGAAACAAAGTACCAAAAAATAATGATTAAAGAAAGAAAAGGTAGTTTTCAAATAAGACTTGTAATGTGATCAAAGGATTGGACGCATACTAGTTGACTTGGCCAAGTTTTATCCTACTATAGCAAACCTCTGTAGCAGCAACTGAACAGGATGTTAGTTCACCCATGGCTGCACAGCACAATGCAAAGGCATTCATGTGAAAGCCTTAGATTTTTGTTGAATATTGATGAAGTGGTAAGGAGAAAGAGCCACATGCTGCAAACATAAAATCAGAAGATAAAGCCAAATGTAAACTTCTTGCAAAACGCTGGCCGACTTGCAAAATGCTAATCTTGGTGTAAAACTAAACCTAGACATCTCTATCAACATATCCTACCCAACATACCCTAATACACAGAGGTGGTAGCATCATGCTGCGTGATTCTTTTCCTGAAGCAGGAACGAGATTTGTTGGCAGTTCTGGATAATCTGACACAAAAAAACTTGAGAATGAGGCAAAGATTTGTTTTCCAGCAGGAAAACGACCTTAAACATGCAGTCAGAGATAAAATGGAATGATTCAGTCAAAGTTCAGACATAAATCGAATTAACTGTCAAGAGTTACGTTTTTTCTGATGCTCTCCATCTAATGTGAAAGAACTAGATCCAATAATAGGCAAAAATGTAAAATCTCTTGTCCAGAAGACTTTTAAAAAATATTAATTTCTTTTTTTTTTTTTTACTTCCATCTGGTTTATTATGTAAAATAACAAAATATGTACAAGTTTGTTGCTGAAACATACACAAATGTGAAAAACTTATATAATAGAGCTGTGTTTTGTTTACAACTATTTAAAGAAAAGAAACAATTATTTACTGATTTTATTTCAGGTGTACTTCATTCTTTAAAACATGCTTTGTGTGTTTATGTGTGTATAGGAAACCTTCCGGACCCGGGTAAAGCTCAGGACTTTGTGAAGAAGCTGGCTCAGGTCCTGGAGGATGACGAGCGGATAAGGGATCAGTTGGAGACATTGGTCAGCCCCACCTGCTCCTGCAAGCAGGCTGAAGTCTGTGTGGTGAGTCTGCGACATCATCCAGTCACTGCATTTGTTTGTTTTTTGTACATTATCAAACAAAATATCTCTCTCTTATTTTGAAAAATATCACATAAAAGCATATTCCTATTCGTGCTGTATGTTTTTTTTTTTTTTTTATTGTTTTCATTTTATATTTGTCATCTTCTTCAGCGAGACATCACTAAAAAGCTCGGTAGCCCCAAGCAGCCCAGTAATCCATTCCTGGAAATGGTCAAATTCCTGTTGGAGAGAATCGCTCCTGTACACATCGACACAGAGTCCATCAGGTATATAGTTGGGAAAAGACAGCTTCACATCATTTCTTTAGAAAATGTCAGGGGAAACATTTCATTTCTCATTTTTGTCTTCATTTCTCTTCATTTCTTCAGTGCTTTAATAAAACAGGTAAACAAATCTATTGATGGGACAGCTGATGATGAAGAGGAGGGCGTTCCAACTGAAGAGGCGATTAGGGCAGGACTGGAGCTGCTGAAGGTAAAAACTCAAACTTAGTCCTATTTTGAATTAAAATAAATTCTGCTGACTTTTAATTAATATTTTTCTGTCTCCTAAACAGGTGCTGTCCTTCACACACCCAGTGTCATTCCATTCTGCAGAGACTTTTGAGTCTTTGCTGAGTTGTCTGAAGATGGATGATGAAAAAGTGGCAGAAGCTGCGCTGCAGATCTTCAAGAACACAGGCAACAAAATGGAAGAGAGTTTCCCTCACATCAAATCGTACGTTTTTGTTTCCACATTTTATTCATGTTATAAAAATAAAACAAAATCCTGGCAGTCCCACTAGGGCTTATTTATTTCAGTGAAATGTGTACAGGATGTAACTCTGTTTTTTGTGACTTCAAGTAGTTCTTTACCAGATTCTAATGACGTTCTCCTGCTGCTCCTCCTAGTGTTTTATTGCAGGTACTGCAAACCAAAGCTAAGAGAGGCCCCCCTCGTCAGGCCAAGTATGCCATCCACTGCATCAATGCGATGTTCACCAACAGGGACACACACTTTGCCCAAATCTTTGAGGTCAGTTGGTGCTTCACCTCTTTTCCATGAAACAGAAAATTGTAAAGTACAGGGATTAGCGGTTTCTTTCCTTTTATTCAGTAAAAATATGCTGAACAACTGGACTGTTAAACAGAGAATTTTCAAATATTGTGTTTTTGTTTTCAGCCCCTACACAAAAGTCTAGACCCTGCAAACCTGGAGCAGCTCATCACTCCTTTGACCACCCTGGGTCACCTGGCCCAGTTGGCCCCAGAGCAGTTTGCTGCGCCGCTAAAATCTCTAGTCGCCAACTTCATTGTGAAGGATCTGCTTATGAATGACAGGGTACAAATATTCTCCTGATTCATGCTGAGAACCTGGGCCTGTTTTTTGTTACGTCTATCATAGAAGCAAAGTTTATTATAGTTTGTGTATTAAGCTTATGATGGAATCTATTTTATTTGTAGATCCCAGGCAAGAAAACAACCAAACTTTGGGTTTCTGATGACGAAGTGTCTCCAGAGACGATGGCTAAGGTCGGTGGTGAACCTCAGTCTGTTATTTCTGCTCCTGAAGAGGAGAAATGAAATATTTCCCATCCTCCATTCAGATCCAGGGCATCAAGCTGATGGTGAGATGGCTGCTGGGAGTGAAGAACAACCAAAGCAAATCAGGCAACTCCACCCTGAGGATGCTGACTGCTATCCTGCACAGTGATGGCGATCTAACCGAGCAGGGCAGGATGGGGTAAGTAAAATAAAATCACCCCTTCTCAGCGAGTGCTTTTAGGCTTTAGTTTTAAACATACCTGTGAAAGGATAAAATAATCCACTGCCTCCTTTTATTTCCGCTAGTAAACCAGACATGTCGAGGCTGCGGCTAGCAGCAGCGTGCGCCCTGCTGAAGCTGGCTCAGGAGCCCTGCTATCATGAAATCATCACCCTGGAGCAGTATCAGCTGTGTGCTCTCGTCATCAATGTGAGAACTTCCTCTGAACCTTCTTATTGTGTAAAGTCATTACTCTCATCAGACTGTGGACATTATTATTTCTTGAAAGATTTGCTAGTCAGAAAACATTGTGTTGAAATGATAAAAATGCCAGGTCAGATGTGTTAAATATTCCCGTGGAGTCTGGAAAATTCTCAAAATTGATTGTGCTTTCCAGGATGGATGTCCATCACTCAATCCAGAACTCATCCATCAGTTAATCCATCCGTCAGTTCAAAAAATTGCACATCTTTTCTATTTAAAATGGTTTAATAGATAAAGAGAACCTTGACATTTGAGAATGAAGACTCTGTAGGAACCTTAAAGTTCATGTTGTCATTTTTCTTCCACCTCCTTCCTGCTCTATTCCTAATAAAAGTTTTCAGTTTTTCTTTTTTCTTCCCTATTATTTTATCACCTGAATCCTGTTGTAATATCCTCTCACCGTCCCTCTTGTCTCCACCTTATCTCTGCAGGATGAGTGCTACCAGGTGCGACAGTGTTTCGCCCAAAAACTTCATCGAGGCCTCTGCCGCCTCCGCCTGCCTCTGGAGTACATGGCAGTGTTTGCTTTGTGTGCCAAGGACCCCGTCAAAGAGAGGAGAGCTCACGCTCGCCAGTGCCTGGTGAAAAATGTCAACATAAGGCGAGAGTATCTGAAGCAGCACGCAGCCATCAGCGGTAAAGAACTTAAACCCTCTGAATGATTTACAGCAGATTTTCTTGTTACTTAGTAACTGTACTCCAAAGCAATCTTGATATTATTTAAATATTTAAAATGTAGGATTTTAATAAACCTGCTAAATTACAAAAAAAAAAAAAAAAAGTTAGTTTGTTGGAAGTGAAGTAATATTGACTTTGTGTTGGAACAGACAAGTTGTTGTCTCTTCTACCGGAATATGTGGTTCCCTACACCATCCACCTTCTGGCTCACGACCCGGATTACGTTAAAGTTCAGGACATTGAGCAGCTGAAAGAAATCAAAGAGTAAGTCAGATTTAATACAGTTGTTAGGGATTGCAAATTTTTCATTAATAAGTACAGACAGGATAGAAGTTGTTTTCTCTTGGATGGGTTTTAATAAATACAACTGTAGGATTGGGGTTTTTTTTTAACTTCTGTTAGTGTCTGAAACTTGCATTGATATTGTGATGTAAAATGAGTCTGATAGCTCTTCAAAATGCTAAATGGAAGACAAACAGAAATGGGATTCATTGTACATTCAGATTGTTTATTATTTGACATATTTCAATCAGTACATTTTTAAATGTACAATTGAATGACAATAAACTCCATCTATGTCAATGTGTACTTCTGTTAAAAACATTGCATAGTCCACAATCACTACTCAGGCAATGAAAGAGCTTAGCTGTAGTTAAACAAGCATCATAGATATTAACATTGGGCTGAAATGCATAGCCCAATGTTTGCTAATATTCATTGCAGTTCTTGAAGGTATCAAAAAATAAGTTCCATCTCTATGCTCTGTATTTATGTCTATTTTTCTTCCTCTTCAGAGCTTTGTGGTTCGTCCTCGAGATCATCATGGCCAAGAATGAGAACAACAGCCACGCATTCATCAGAAAAATGGTGGAAAACATCAAGCAAACAAAAGACGCTCAAGCCTCTAGTGATCCCAAAACCAATGAGGTAAAAATTACTTTTCTAATGTGAATGATTACTTTAAATACTGATTAATTATTTTCTTTATGAGGCATTATGTTGATCAAATGTTTGCCTCTCTATTACAGAAACTTTACACAGTGTGTGATGTAGCCATGAACATCATCATGTCAAAGAGCACCACCTACAGCCTGGAGTCCCCCAAAGACCCTGTGCTGCCTTCACGCTTCTTCACCAAACCAGACAAGGTCAGTGACTCAGGGACTTTTGGGGAGATTCATTTTCATCAGTCAGTATATACTAATGAAAATGAAGTGTGTAGAGAAATTTGCAGTTTTTATGTAATTGAAAATAAAAAGGATAATAAGTCACCTGACCGACATGTAGAAATGAGCACAACTACAAGATTTACTAATATGGGTTTTGTCTCATTCACTTGTATCTTGTCATATTTCAGAATTTTAGCAACACTAAAAATTACCTTCCTCCAGAGATGAAAGCATTCTTCACTCCAGGAAAAGTAAGCCTACTAAAGCCTTTAGCTTTGATGTTGCTTTCCAATTTGTATTTGTACTCAAGTAAAACCTTTTCTCATTTCTTCCTTCAATCTCAAGCCCAAGTCAGCGAATGTTTTGGGCGCGGTAAACAAGCCGCTGTCATCGGCGGGTAAACAGCTCCAGAGCAAAGCCTCTCGTATGGAAACAACCAGCAACAACGACTCGTCATCCAATCCGGGCTCCCCGCAGCGCGGCAAAACCAGGTATGGTGAAGTTTTTATTTTTTACATATTTATGAATATCTAGATAAAAATGTGTGCTAAAATAAGTTGCTGTTTCTTCTAGACACGACAGCACAGAAATGGATCATAGTGAAAACGAGGATTTCAGCCTGAAGAGATCAGACAGTGTTGACAAGGTAAAATCCAGAAAATTATACAAACTGCTGGAAATATCTAAACTTTAGAGTCAAAAGTATAAATTTTGAAATGGTTAGCAAGAATCTTCTCAGGTGGAAATTTTATTTTTATATTTAATTGGTTTGCTTATTTTAAAAAATGCCCAGGACACTAATAAAATGCCCATGAAAATATAAAATGATTTTAGATGCATTGAGGAGTTAATAGGTTTTAAATTTTAAAGAACACCTTTTTCCTGTAGAAGGGCAGCATGGACAAACATGTTATCTGAAATTACACAGTAGCACAGGAGTAGACAGCCTCGTTTCTGGGATCCAGCTCAGTAATGTTAGCCATAAATCCCTGTTTTAGTTTTTGAAGCTGCTGTGCAAACACCAGCTGGGCCAAAGTCAAGACAAGATGAGCAAATACAAACTCATTGGTTCCAGTCTCAAAACCAACTGCAAACACATCGTTTTGTTTGTCAATCTTTTCTTAGAAAAATGCTACATGTAAGCTATCAGGAAGTTTATGTTTCAAGACCTTCAATGTAACATTGAAAACAAAAAAATAATAATGCTTAGGAAGCAACAAAAACCCACTTAGGTTTCACATGGGGAAAAAAATACAAAATTATTGTCTGTTCATTCAAAGCATTTAGATAAGGCCAAGTTTTTATGGAAACAGAGGAAGCATATATCAGGAATTGACAGTTGACATTACTAACTATAAACAGCAATCTCTGCGTTTGTTGGAGAATATAAATCCACACTTTAACAGTGATAGTTCCAAAATGATGTTAACATTTCCACCTTCAGCATGCTACATGACATGTTGAAAGCTTAAATAGAACAAATTTTGAATGATCTATTTCTCTCTTTGTGGAAACCTGAATGAAACTCGATATGTCTCTGAAGAATATCCTTTTCAACAATTTCTAGGGTCTTTTGTGCCTCCTCTTATTTTTAAGCACTCCAAAAATTAAAATTAATACAGAAACGTATTACTTGTGAGTTTTTTTTCCCTTTGTAAAGACAGTCTTTGTAAAGACTGTTGTTATGGCAACTTTGTACTTCCAGTTTAACACCCGAGTGAACTGTTAATCAAATTTCAATCTAATGTCACCTTTTTCTGCCACAGCTCAATGACTCTGTTCTATTATAGGACATGGAAAAGCCCCGCGCTCGTAAACGTGGGGTGACGTCCAGCGACGACCAGGAGAGCAAGCCTAAGCGCGGACGCAAGAGGGGGTCTGCCAACACCACCACTGCTACTGAGTCTGAGGACCAGTGGGACGAGGACAACCGGCCAGAGGATGAACAGAACAGCCCACCGAAAAAAGGACGCAGGGGCCGACCACCAAAGTCTGCCTCTTCCAACCAGGAAGCACCTGTAAAGGGGAGGAGGGGGCGAAAAAAGGCAGCGCCTCCGCCAGAGGAAGACGATGATGAGAACGAGGAGGATGAGGAAGAAGAGGAGAGGGTGGATGATGAGGACGAAGATGACGACGATGACAAAAGTAGTGAAAACATGGAGGTGAAACCAAAGGGCGGAAGGCAAGCCAGGGCGCCACGGCGGTCACAAGGGTACGCGTGGTTCATCTTCACTGTTGCATGCTGTGAACTCGTCACTTTTTGTTGAACTAAAACTCTTCTTGTCCAGCAGCTCAGAGTCAGCAGAGTCCATGCCTCAGAAGAGGAGAGGACGTCCACCTAAATCAGCTCAGCCAGCGGCAAAGAAGCCGACGTAAGATTCACATCAGCTCTTTCTTTCGAACAGGCACTGCTCTCTCAGCTCAAAGCAACAATAGTACCAAAGCTGCTTACTGAGTGCAATTGGAATTGTGGCTGCTCTGCACAGGAATAGATGTTAAAATTTATTATGGAATATAAAAAATATATATATTTCTGAAAATTTAGGTTAATGTGCATTCTTCAGTCAGAATGCTCTTTAAAGAAATTAGTATTTAATTGGCTCTGTGATATGTTCCTCTTTTAAAACAAGGTGAGAATTTGCATATTTCAATGTCTTTACATAATTCTGTACCTTGATATGTCTACTACAGTCCCTTACAAAAATATTCATTCCACTTGAACTTTGACCTGTTTTGGACACAAACCTGTTTTGGGTGGGATTTTCCATGCTAGACCAGTGGTGCCCAAAGTCTTGCATTTTTTAGTTCTCTCCCTGGTTTAGGGCACCTGGATCAAATTGTGGCTCATTAGAGGCCTAAGAAGAGCATTGACATACTGGAAAGGTTGTTACTACCACCAGCTAGACAACTAAAACATGAGGATGCCGGCACTCGAGGACCGACTTTGGGCACCACTGGGCTAGGCTGACACAAAGCTGATTATAATCGTAAAATGAAGGGGAAAGAAATTGTTTCTCAAAAGAGTTTGACAAAATAAAATCCTGAAAATACAGCAAGACTCTTAATGACTCATAGAATTAAAACTTTTTCTTTCTGGGTTTGTTTCTACCTGGTTTGAATTTCTAGAGACTGAGATGTTTGCTCATTCTTCTTAGCAACTTGGCTCAGACTCAGTTAGATTAGATGGTACAATATCTGTGAACATTGGAGCTTGAATTGAAGTTCAGTTTGAACTTTGACTAGGCCATTCTAAAAGATGACAAATTTTAGTTCTAGTCATCACATTGTGGCTGGTTTGTGGGGTATTTCAGGCGCGGAGGGCGATCGAAAGCTGCTGCTGCTGCTAAAGATGATTCTGAAGACGAAGATGAAGAGGAGGAGGAGGAAGAACAGGAAGATGAGCCAGCACCAAGGGTACTTATTGAAAAGCTGACTTCAACCATCTCTGGATCATATTTCAGTAATTTAAAAAAATCCATAACTTAAAAAAAAAAAAAAATTATTTCCTTGCTTCCAGGGTCGCAAGAAGACAACTGGGCGAAGAAGATGAGCTGGGGGGAAAACGACGACACGTCTCAGTTGTATTTGAGGAGGAAAGAACATGTGGACATAAAACTTTTTAAACTTTTCATATGCCTACGCTCCTACTGTTACACCTGTGTACACTCTTGCATATGCCACGTACACACTACATCAGAACATGTGCATCGTCAGCTGTGGATCATTGCTTCGTGTCGCATTGTGATGATGTTTGCCACATTAGGTAGAAATCATTTTATCAAGAAAAAAAAAATCACTTGTAAATAGTCTTCTGTCTGGTTCATGTTCTGTTGTGTTTGATGCTGACTGGGGGGATGATGTCAAGACTTTCCCCGCTGTTATTAAAAATGTTCCTATTAAAACAATATTGCTTATCAAACTTCCTGCTATTTAAAAAGAATCAGATTACCCCTCAACTTTTTGTGACTGTATTTGTGTCATTTTACTGTTAATGAAATGTTTTTGTTTACAGCTATGTATATTAATACTTTTTTTTTTTTTACCATGGGCAAAATACTTAAAAAAAAAAAAAAAAGATAAAATGTTCCAAATGTGGAGTTTTCTGGATGTTATTGTAGTGCGCTTTTAATTTTTAGATTTGTTCTCACTGCTAGAAGGAAGTCATGAGCAGCTATGGTTGTCGTGTTTGTCACTGCCGGTTAACTTGGCTTCACATCCACCCAGTCACATCTTCCGTTGTATCAATATGATTCTCTATAAAATCTGAAATGTTTGAATTGGTTTTTTTTTTTTTTTTTTTTGTAATTTATTTCCTTACTTTCATATTCTGCAGTGATGATTTTGTTAAAGTTACCCTAGCCTGGTAAAAACAGGCACTCTGTTTGCTTTGCTTCGTACAGAAGATCTGGACTCTTGGCTTTTGAAAAACGATTGCTTGCAAGAAGCGTGGATTCTGTTGAAGTTTACATTTTTACCAAGTCGCTAACGTTTAACATTGGCATATGCAATACACTAGTTCAACTGAAAGAGAGAAGTGCCAAGCTGAATGAGATGGCTGTTAATGTTAATTCAATATTTGGACGAATGGCCAACACAGACTGAGTGGCCTTGTTCACTTTCTCCACTGCCAAACTACAAAATCGACATAATCGTTCAAAACTTCTCTTTCTGTTCACGGAAGAAGAACATTGAAGTATATTTGAAGTGGATTTCTCCAGTAGATTTTCAATCTACTGGAGAAATCCATCTCAATGGGAGATTGAGATGGAGTTGTGCAGGAATGCAATGACCAGGCTAAAGTTGCCCTAAGCTAAACAAAACTTGCTAAATATCATCCACCCCAGGGCTTTGCCATAGAAGAACTTTCTAACGCCCTGGTTACTTCAGTGCAACAGATTTGAAAGCATGGCGCAAAATTTATACCCCCCATTTTCTTTCTGGTAGATATGCCAAGGGGATTTAGGGGGTCTTTAAAGCATTCTACCCACAAACCCACCATGTCCTGAGTCAGGATTTGCAGTACACTATCCCCATGCAGTGTTGGTGGTGCACCGTCTCCCTCTCCTGAGATGCTGGAGAGGGATAGCTGACCAGAACCTCCTGAAAGCTGTATTGAAGTCATTCTCAATAGCTCTGCTTAATTCTTCCCACGCCTCAAATTTTTGCCTCGGTAACCACCTAAGCCACATTCCACTTGCAGTACTGGTACCTGTCAGCTGCTTCTGGGCTCCCAAAAGCTGAAAAGATCCAATAGGGCATCGCTTAACACATGTATCTACCCATGGATACCTGTGGATATCAGGCAAACAACACCTTGCTGCCACCTCAACAATAGAGGCTCAAACTTGATGTGTTCAAAACTGCCATAGGTGGGAGATAAACTCCATCAGACTGGAGAATCCACCAGATGTCCCCAGCAGATATGGTATCAGCACAAAAGTTCAATAACTATTGATAAATAATGTATATGTCTTACTGTTGTCAACATGAGTTTAGAAGTGCCTGAGCAGAACAACAGAGTCCCCAACAGGAGCGCTCACTCCTCCAAGGTCTCCACAAAGGGTGAGGTAACTTGCCCTACTTTATAACCTCTCCCTCCACACATAAGCAGAGGAAGGCTACCTTCTTGTTTGCTGTGGTGTACATACAGGCACCGAGAATACCTGCTCCTGCTCAGACCCTCCTAGCAGGGACAACTGCAGAGTGGAAGAGTGTCCAACACGTCTCGAGGAGACCAGTTCCAGAGTTGTTCATCAAGGCAAGTCCAACTTTATCTTGCTGAATCCAATCAACCTCACCCATCAGTTCAGTTATTACTGCTGTGGTCACTAGCAGCTCCTCTAACTGAAAATTAGCCTGTTGGCTCATAGTAAATAATTATCATGCAAATGTAAGCAAATATGCTAACATTAAAATGGATAAAAGTAGCTTACACTATGTAATTAGTAGCAAAATATGAGATATAAAACTTTTTTTTTAAAGAAAACATAACTTTCATGCCTAACAGTTCTATTAGGAAAGTGTAACTCACTTTAGTACTGACACTTTAATTTTCGAAGAGTGAACCTTTATTTTGGCTCCACGGTTAATTGTTATCCCTGTTAATCCCCGGTTTAGACCTTGTTAGTGCATTTGAAAACTATTAATAATGTAACATTCTCAAGACTCTAGTTCCTCTTTAATTTTCTTAACAGGCACTAACTAGATTAATACTATGCATAATAAAAAGGAAAGATCAGATTACAAATGTGGTTTAACCAAACCATAAAGAAACGTACTTAAAATCTAATAATATAAAAATGATGTTGTTAATCCTTTGGAGATTTTCCTTTCCCAAAGTATATTTTAGTTTTAATATACAGTATGTTTTTCTATCTACCATCTCCAATATGTAGCTAGTGTGCTTTGACAGTGCAACTGACTGAGCACTGATATTATTCGCTTTGCGTACTTTGTGTATGTCTGTCACTAACCGCCTACCCTCAGGCTGCCAGGCATCTCTCAATGATGTTCATCCTGTGTTGTAAAATTGCCTGTTCTCCATGCTAAAACAAGCAATTCCACTTGAGTTTTTAAATTTTCCACTGCACCTTGGCAGAATGGAAAACAACCCCAACACTTGTGTGTTCTTTTCCCAGTCATAATCCGTAACCAGCTCTATAATCCTGTGTTGCTCTGCTGCCTTTCTAACTAACAGCAGTAAATGACAACAGTTATTATTCCAGACCTTCACTGAGCTGAAAATGTCTGAAAACCATAAAACACACAGTGTAAACTTGGACATCATAAAACTGAGAACAGCTTGTAAAAATGTGCGCACATAACAACACAGAGATCTGTTTTGTTTAAGAGGAAATGCAGTTAAATTTTCATTTTGATTTGTTTTAATTTATTGCATTAAAAATGTTTAAAGTAAATGTAAAACATTGCTTTGCAATGGTTTTATTTAAAGTGACAGGATAATAGGAAGACGTATGGCACTAAAAAAAAGTGCATTTATGTAAGAAAACATGGTTGAGGCTGGTAAACACATGAGAATAAACACTACTCTATTATATGGGGAGGTAAAATCAAAACATGTTTATCTGTCAGAATGATCCAGTTGAAGTACAAATCAAATTAAGAACCTGGAGTGCGACTGGATAATTTATGTTCACTGACCCTTTCAATCTGACTGAGCCTTAGCTAATTTGCAAAGTAAAATGGGCTAATATTTTATCCTCTTGATGCGGAAAGAAAGTAGACATATATACACGAAGACCTGCAGCTGAGCTTGTATTTACAAAGAAATTAAGGAAATACAAATGCACACCACTTTTTTTTTTTTTTTTTTTTAGAAAAAACCCCCAAAAATATAGAAAACCATGTATCCTTTTCTTTCAACTTCACAATCATGTTCCAGATTTCAATACTTCTGAAGGGCTTTACAGACTGTCTCTGAAGTTGTGACCTATTTATATGTTATCTGAAATTAATACTAGTGCAACTATATATTTTGTTTGTTGCAATACAAAGTGTATAGCTGATCATATTTTCAGCAATTACCCAGTTTACTTGAAATGTAATCTGTAACAAAACCAGGATTCCACATTGGCTGCATCATTTACCTGATAAGTTTATAAAGTATTTGCAGACAGTCTCAAAATAGTTTTTTTTTTATTCTTCTTTACTAAAACAATTATTACTTGTGATTTCTTTTCTCTCTTTCTTTGGCTTTCTACTTTAACCTTCTTTGCTGACAGGTAAAATTTGTACCATTTTTTGAACTGCAGTGATAGTTCACATAAAATCATTCTGGTGTCCTGAAAGGTCCGCACTTTGAACCCACATAATATCAAATTTCTATCTACTACTGTTACATGTTAGCCATTAAACTTACCTGCTTTTTTGTTCTAGCACAAACAGACTCCCACTCTTCCTCAGAAGCTGTCTATGGAAGAGGCCTGGGTTTCCAAGCAACCGAGTGATAATCAGGACGATAAGGGCCTCATGCGATCATGGTGCAGCAGGGCTCACTTAGTGATCTGCCAACCTGAGCGCACCAGGACCAGTGATGGAAATGCAGATGGATTCTATTTTTATGTTGCATTAGAATGCAGGTAGGAGACAATCTGCCAGCTGAGGTAGCGTAATGGAGCTGTTTACCACGACGAAAGCCTCTCCGCCAGAGGCTCATTTTTTCTGATGTGTGAAATTATGATTTAATTCCATTAGAATAATAATTTAGGAAAAAAATGAATCAAATTAGCGTCTTAAATGATCACTTATGTATCCCTGTTGAAGCATCGATCATTGTGGCCCTCAGCAGCACGCTGTGCCTCCAGGCCTTCGTGCGTCAGGTGCTCTCGTTAATAAATGACAGATTTGGAGAGGCATGCAGGGGTTCACAGCTGACTGACTGCTCTGCGCGCAGTCCTGTTTAAGTCTCCAAGCATGGCGAGGTGAAGGTCACTAAGATCAGAAATCATGAGTGGGCTTTTCGCCCTCTTGACATTTCTCGCCCTTAGTTCTGCAGACGCCAAGCCCCAAGCTGGGTTGAAGACGTGGGGCCGCTTCAGTAAGCTTCCCTACCCCGGAGACAAGGCTTTCCTCTACGATACCTTCCCCAGCGACTTCATATGGGCGGTGGGCACGGCGGCGTATCAAGTGGAGGGGGCGTTCGAGAAGGACGGAAAGGGGCTCTCCATCTGGGACACCTTTACGCGCGGCGGAAACCGCATGGCCACCGGGGACGTGGGCAGCGACAGCTACCACAACATCCACGCTGACATCAGAGCAATCCGACAGCTCGGGGTGACCCACTACCGGTTCTCCCTCTCCTGGTCCAGAATCTTCCCAAACGGGACCCGCGGAAGTTACAACGAAATCGGCACCAACTACTACCGGACCCTCATCACGAGGCTGAAGGAGATCCGCGTCCAGCCGGTGGTCACCCTGTACCACTGGGACCTACCCGAACACCTCCAGCAGAGCCTGGGCGGCTGGAGCAACCCGGAGCTGGTGGAGATTTTTAAGGACTATTCTGATTTCTGTTTCCATGAGTTTGGGGATGACGTGAAGTACTGGATCACTATCGATAACCCGTTTGTGGTTGCGCAGCACGGATACGGAACCGGGGTGGTCGCTCCCGGGATAAAGAATGACCCCGATCTCCCATTTCGAGTTGGACACAACTTGCTCAAGGTTGGTTAAAGATATTTATGATTTAACATCTTACATACTGCATCTAGCATAGTCCCACCAGGTTTAATATCACTTTAAATTAATCAAGAAGTTTGCTTCTGAGAGGAAATGACATGCATCATTCATCAACAGATGACAAAACAGAGGAATGTGAAATCTGAAAAAACAAAACTGTTTTTATCGATGATATATAAAAATGTTTATTGAAAATTAGCAGTGGTGTCCAAACACAATTTTGGTTGAAAGAACAATAAGAAGTCCTGTCTGCAGTTTACTATTGCAAATAAGAGGCATAACAAACACGAAAGAAGGACTCTGAAATTAAACACTTTGGCCTACATGCAGAACTCTATCAGTAGAGAAATACTAACACTGCACAGTGAAAACCTCATTCCTGTCTTGAAACATGGGGATGGCAGTACTGTAATGTGAGGATGTTTTTCCTTAGGCCAGGAAACTGGTAAGAGTTGATGGGATGGTGGATGGGACTAAATGTAGGACAATCCTAGAGGATAAAAGACATTAGATTCACCTTCCAGCAGGAAAACAACCCTAAACATACAGTCAGAGCCGCAGTGAAAGGTTTAGACAAATCAGTGTATATTGGACTGGCTCAAGTCTAAATAAGAATCTGTGGCAAGATTTAAAAGTGGCTGCAATTAGATACTCTACATTCAGACAGACTGAGGTTGTTATTGATACACCCACCTAACAATAAAGATGATAAATATGTTATCTGGCATAAACTATTACAACAGTTAAATAAATAAAAAAACAACTACAGAATAGTTTTTAGAGAAAAAAGAACAAACTCGGGGAAGCTTTAAGCGTCATGGTCTAAAAGGCAAATAGAAAACGAAATACCCCCTTCAAAGTAGAAATGAAAGACACTTCTATTGATTAGAAGAGTGTGGCAGAGTCACTACCTTTAACTTAAGACTGAAACATGGGTGATGTAGCTCTATCACAAAGAGCCCAATATATTTTTATTTCTAAGAAAAACAAAGAAAAGCATGTGTCATTTTGCTCCCACTAAACACTTCTGAGTATTTGGTCTATCACCTTAAATCTTAAACCAAGAGTCTTTGGTTATAAAATTAAAAAATTTTAACAAAAGTGCACTAGTCATTGCAGCACTAATTTTGTCCTTTCCAGTTACCTGGTTCCACTAGTTATATTATTATTAGTATTATTTCACAGTTAACAAATTTCAATAGTTTCCCGCCTTTATTTGATTGCTGGCATCTCTCTGTCTTCCAGGCTCATGCAGCTGCATGGCATCTCTACAACCGCCATTATCGGCCTCGGCAGCAGGGAAAGCTCTCCATGGCGCTGGCCTCTCACTGGATCAAGCCCCGCCGAACCCGCCTGGAGAGCCTGCGGGAGTGCCAGTGTTCCCTGGACCACGTCCTGGGCTGGTTTGCCCGGCCGCTGTTTGCAGATGGAGACTACCCTCCCTGCATGAGGGAGCGGCTCGGCTCGCGCCTGCCGTCCTTCACCCAGGAGGAGAGGGAGCAGGTGAGGGGAACTGCTGACTTCTTTGCTCTCTCCCATGGGGCTACGCTGAGCTTCCAACTCATCAATGACAGCCTGAAGTTTGGGCAGCTTGAGGACCTGGACCTGAGGATGCTTCTCTACTGGATCAATGCAGAGTATGACAAACCACCCATCTTTGTGGTGCAGAGTGGTTGGTGAGTTGGCATTATATGCTGATATTTTTCTTTCTCTAGGAGAATATTTGAGGGGTTTCATATGTCTTGCATTGGCAGTGTTGAACCAAGTTTTCATTTGAGATAGGTATGTCCTTGGGAACACTAAGACAGAAGACCCAAAGCACATGTACTACCTCAAGAGGTTCATAGCAGAGGCGCTTAAATGTAAGTCTACTTGTTCCTGATGACAGCAAAAAGAAAGATAAAGTTTTAATTTATCCACATATTTAGTGATAAACTAAATAATATTCATTTCTGATGTGTTTGTTGTCCAGCAATCATCATAGATGGAGTGAACATGATTGGATACACAGCCTGGTCCCTTATTGACGGCTTTGAATGGCACAGAGAATATGGGATTCGCCGTGGACTGTACTACGTTGACTTCAACACTCCTGACATGAAGAGGGAGCCAAAGACATCTGCTACCTTCTACAGGTTGCCTACATACATGGATGAAAATTATTGTTTTTTTTTTCTTTTTGGTGAAATAACCAAACAAGTAAAATATGTATGATTCAATTTGTGCTGAAGCTGTTTCATAAGGATTCTCTTATGTTTGATTGAAGGAATACTATTTTTGTTTTTTTGTCACATTTAAATGTTTTAGATCATCAAAAAAAATTAATGTCAGACAAATATAAACAGTATAAATTAACTCCCCAGATTTTTAAAAGGATTTAATTTTGGACTTTGACAAGGCCAAAATCAAAACCTTAAATTCAGAGGGTTTCTGCTGACGTGTTTGAGATTATTGTTTTGTAGTTAATAAACCAAGTGTATATGAGCTTCATGGTTCCATTTGTTACTGTATGTTGTCCAGTCCTGAAGCCTCAGACCAGCCCCAGACCATCACACTAGCGCCACCATTTTTGATTGCCAGTATTTTGTTCTTTTTCTGAAACGTGTTTATACCAGAAGTACCGAGACGCCCACCTTCCAGAATGTTCCACTTTTGTGTTATCATTCCACTAAATATTTTTTACAAAAGTCCAGACGTTTTTCTGGGAAATGTGAGGCGGTCTTTGTGTTCCTTTTGGTCACCAGTTGTTTTCACTGCTGAGTCTGCCATGGAGATAATTTCTATTGTTGAATCATTAACTTATCTGAAGCAAATCCGGTCTGTATATTCTTTGAATTGTTATTTATTTGGAAGATCTTTTAATATTTTAATTCTTCAAAAGGGAATTTCTTGATTTTACAGGCCATTCAGTGGTCAGGCCTGGATAAGCTAATAAAATAACAGTACATTTTTGCTTTAACAAATACTTTCAGGTTAATTTGGATCGTAAATGCCATCATAATTTACTTGCTTTAGTCAGATTTGTTTGACGATTTGAAACATTTCAATATGTTTTTTTTTTTAAATCATTTCTACAGAAACGTCATCCATAAGAATGGATTCCCTGAACTTCCAGAGAACAGACCAGCACAAGGAATGTTCCCGTGTGATTTTGCATGGGGTGTATCAGCCAACTCCATCCAGGTGTGTTAAAGTATGTGTATTTGGAACAAAGCACAGGAAGAATGTTTCCTAAGAAATGGGACTTCAATGAAATATTAACTGTTTTCTTAACTTGGGTTCAAAGATTCCCATGTGGATCTCATATTAGGTAAAACTCAAACATTGTTACCGTAGACAAGTATTTTACTCAAATCCACTTTTTTTTTTTTTTTTTGCATCGTCCTGGTTTGAAGCTGTTGTGATGATAAATATATGGCTTTTTAGCTTGCAGTTTTCTTGGTTTAAAGTCCAGCTCAGTTGCAGGAAAAACATCTCATCCTCTCTTAATCATAAACCTCCTAAGCTCCCATTTTGGCAGCGTGGCTAACCGAGACTGGACCAGCTGTCATCGATTTATCCTATTGGCCTTTATTTGCAGTGGTGTGTATTACCCGAGTGTAAGCAAGTGTGTGTGTACTAGTGTTTGTTTGTCCTTGTGTCATAGGTGGAGACAACTCCCACCCAGTTTGCAGATCCCAATGTTTACCTGTGGAACATTTCCAACAACGGAGAGCTGATCAAGCTGGAGGGCTTCAGTGCGCCACCTTTACACAGAGCCACGCATTGTGCAGATTATGCCACAATCCGGCAACAGGTGAGCCTGCCAAACATCTCCCAGTTGGCCAGCTTTAAACAGAGAAATAAATCCAGAGTCGTGGATGTGTTTTACATGAGCATTTTGATGCTGATTTGTCTCTTCCTGCCTTAAAGTAACTGTACAGAAAGTCCTAAATGTTAGATTAGTTTGAATGTTGTTTTGGGAGAACATTTTTATCTTTGTCTTTTCTTCCATTGTGTAGTATTGACATTTATTATTGCTTGGCTTTGTCAATTGAGATAAATAATTGCAAAACAAAAAGTTAACTTTAATGAAAAGTTATAAACTGTATCTGCTTAACTGACTGTTTTTATTCCTGCCTTATTTCAGGTGGATGAAATCAGGCAGGTTGGCGTAAACCACTTCCACTTTTCCCTCAACTGGTCTGCTCTGGTGCCTACAGGTGACGTGGCTTATCCCAACTCCACCCTGCTGGGATATTACCGCTGCTTTACCCATCAGCTGGTGCAGGCCAACGTCACACCTGTGGTGACTCTTTGGCACCACACACGGCAGCGCAGCAACATGCCAACGTCGCTCGACACTGCCAACAGGTGGCTCAACAAGTGAGACGTTTAGCCAATTGTTTCAATGCACATATTTTAAAAACAATGTCATTGAATTAGTGCAAAGCTTCCTTTCAATACTGTGATGTGGGCTGCAGTACATTCTGATATGCAGAAAATACTGAATATGTCCATAACTGCAGCAGAGTTTACAAGGGTACAACTCAAATGTAACAATAATAACCTGACAGTAACCTGACTAAATGTCATCCTACCCAGACCCAATCCTCTCTGTTTGCACCGATGAAGATTTACTCATGTCCACCTGCTAAATGCTTGGATCTAGTCCAACTGTCAGCAACCTAATCTATGCTCTGACTAATCTGGCTAATAATATTTCACCATTTTGTGGCACCAGAATAGCTCTGAACTGTCATAATGGAAAGTTGCGCGTTCATCCTGAAAAAAGTGAAATCTACACTTGCCCCATACCAGATGGAGCGTATAAAGAACCACAGACATAAGTATCGTATGTTACACACTTTTTCATATGCCTAGATGCAGATACGAAATAATATGACATCATAATAGCGAGGTAACAGTGCCCTCAGCAGAGAGCTGCTTTCTAGCTTCTTTCTAGCTGGTAGTCATGGTAGCTGAATTAGGGGTTGTTAATAATAAAAAAAAAGAGCTAAATTTCTACCTAAATTTAAACTTCTCAAGACTGCACATAAAACCTGAGTACTTGCATTTTGTTTTGTTTCTAAATGTACTTGCAGATGTTTTACCTGACAATATCATATTTTTTCTTCAGTAAGACACCAGAGGCCTTTGCAGACTATGCCAGGCTTTGCTACAGAGAAATGGGGGCCCATGTAAAGATGTGGATCACCTTGAATGAACCCAATGATGAGATGGTGAGCTATCAGGAGGGCCACCAGATGCTGCGGGCCCATGCTCTGGCCTGGCATGCCTACGACCTGGAGTTCAGAGATACGCAAAGAGGACAGGTCAGTAAAACACTTGTGCTAAATAACTCGCCTTTTAAAGTTTCAAATGTGTCTGTAAAAATGATGAACTTTCCTAGGTGTCTCTAGCTCTGCACATGGACTGGGTGGAACCGGCATTTTCCTTCAGCCGAGAGGACGTGGAGCCAGCGAAAAGGGTTTTGGATTTCTATGTTGGCTGGCTGGCCGAGCCGATCTTTGGCAGTGGCGATTATCCTGTGGGAATGAGGAGCTGGCTGCGACAGCTCAACTCACTTGAGTAAGAAGAAAGAAAAACTCTGCTTATTTTTTATTCTTCACCTTTTTAGTTGCAATGTGTTCATGACTGGATACAAATTGTTAAATTGGATGAAGCACAGAATAGCAAAGTGTCGCCACTCCCCCATTCGTTTCTGAAAGCTGATTTTATGCTGCCACCAAAGGTTCCTACATTTTTTCTTTATTTTAGCTGTTTGGATGTCATTTCCAGTCATAGTGTAGAAACTAAGGAATAATCTATTTAAATATTACACATTTTATTTACATATTATTATAGATAGAGACGGGCTAATCAGCTCGGATCAGCTTCCTAGACTTCCAGTGTTACTCTAAAAGAGGCAGAACAAGAAGTTTTGTACTTGAAACATACATCAAAATTATATTAAGCAATAATGTATAGTTTTTTATAATCAAAATAAAAAAGTAAATAACTTTGCATACATGACATCAGTAATAGCTAACATATTTATTAAGTGCCATGTTTCACTGATGCAATTTAGCATAATAATGGTATGTTGGTGAGTCAGGAAGATAGATGCATTTTAAATAAGTTTATGTTACATTCTACATTAATAAAGGTTTCCCAAATAAATGTGGAAAAAAGGCAAAAATGTTTGCTGTATGCAGCTATTTTCTTTGACAAAGTTACGTAAAAAAGTTTCTTGAATGTCATGTAGCAAATCAGAGCAGTTATTGCTTGCTGATGGTCTCCGTGCTATTTTGAAGTATTGCACAATGCAAACAGATGAATTGTGGAAATTTAATAGACAGAAAATAGGCAACTTTACACCATATGCGGGTAACCCATGGTTACCGTTTTTGTCTACTCTTTTACTCTTTAGCTCTTTCTTTTCTTATTTAAACAGATTGCCTGTTTTTAACAAGGACGACAGATTGCTGGTCAGAGGGACTTATGACTTTTTCGCTATGAGTCACTTCAGTACCAAGCTTGTAACTCATGCCAAAGAAGACTCGTAAGTTAAAAACATTTTTCTGCTCCTATCATTTACATTTTATCTAAAACAAGCACACTGAGCAAAAAATGGAGTAAAAACCTGAATCCTGTTTTGACCTTTGTGTGACCTCCATGTGAGCAGATACACCTACACAGAGATGCTGGAGGTTCAGCACATGATAGACACAACATGGATCATGTCTCCCAGGCCCGTCGTGCCCTGGGGGCTGAGGAAGGCTCTAAACTGGGTAAGACTGGGCAACTTTGTTCCTAGCAGTGCCTATATCCACAGAGGACAACAACATTTAAAAGAAGAACTGTCTGATTGTTACATTTGCTCTTTCTATGTGAAGGTAAAGCAGCACTACAGTGATGTACCCATTTATGTAATGGCTAATGGAGTCCAGGAAGACCCAGCCCGTTTCAAAGACTCCCTACGAGTTTATTACCTCTACAACTACATTAATGAGGCACTTAAAGGTAGGACTAATACAGCAGTTTTCACATATTTATATTTTAACTGGTAAATGTATTAAACAAGAGATTTTGTTGTAGAGAATAATTAGACAGGAATTTACTGACCCCTGACAGATATCAGCTGACTCAAAGAAAACCTTCAGCATTCACCAATTTGTTGAGTAACAGGTGCTTGCTGTGTAGTTATGGTGCCTCACAAAAGTATTCATACCTTCTTACCTCAACAATTCAAACTGTAATGCATTTCCTATGGATTTTATGTGATGGACTGACACAAACTACTGCATAATTGAGACATGGAAGGAAAATAAAACATGATTACTACTTTTTTTTGTCACACTCAGCATTTACTCTGGATGGTGTCAACCTGAAGGGTTACTTTGCCTACGCCCTGAACGACCAAAGAGACCCGGGGTTTGGCCTTTATGGTCAGGTCCACGAGGAGGTCATCATCAAGGCCTCCCTTTCCAACTATCGCAACATCATCCAGCACAACGGGTTCCCTATTCCCGGCGCGTCTCCACAGCAGTGTCCAGTGCTGCCACAGCCCTGCCCCGACTGCCACATCCTCATCAGGAGGCCTGTCGTGGGCTTCTTGACTCTAGTGGGCTCAGGAGTTCTGATTATGCTGGGTCTCATCATTTACTACACCGCCAAGAGACACAAGGAGTATTACTGAGGATGGGATGCAGACCGGGCTGCTGGTTCAACAGTACTTATGTGACTGTTAGGTATTGCTTTGTAGGTATGGGCCCTTATATAATCCACATAGGCGAGTAAAAAAATCAGTTTTCATGATTTTTATCAAAATTTTATGAAAAGGTTTAATATATTTGTTTTTTTATGAAACAGAAAAAGAAGTTTCATAATTAAAGTTGTATAATATTTTGTACTTATTCATGGCGGCTAGGATTTTCACAAACAGAAAAATGTAGAATAAACATACTACAATTTATTCAAATGACTGAATGGGCTGTTATAGGTTTTTGGCATTTGGTTCTCTAGAGTAATACAAATCTAACAAGCTGATGTTAATTCTTAGAACAGACTTGATAGGAGCATCATCACAGCATGATGCTGTGCTGCCATCATGTTTTACTGTAGAGAGGGTGTGTTAGGGTAGCATTTAGGTCAAACACTTTGACCTTTGGTCTCCCCAGATCCAAGAAACGTTCTTCGCATGTGTGCCGTATCCTCTGTAACTGCAAATTGGACAATTGATGGCTTTTTTTTATCAATAGTAAGTCTTTCCTCACAAACTGTACTTTTAAAACATTTTCCTCCTGACATATGGGTGATTGTGTAGCGCTCCTTCAGTTTTCACATAATAACTGGTCATTTTCTAAGCAATGGGACACCTGTTTGTTAGACTTTTGGTGCTTACATATTTATCTTAAATTGTAATTTATTAGTTATTTAAGCAGTATTTCAAAGACCTATAGACACTGTTGTAAGACATGCTATGAGTAAGCACAATTTGTGAATAAATTAAGTTTTAATTCATTAAACTAAACAAGGCTGAACTTCAGTGTCTAGAATAAGCAGTTCTTGTAACATAAAGAAGCAGACTTTACATGTAGCTAACATGGTGATTTATTGTAAACTCTCTGAACATTATAATACATTCCCCACCTTCCCAGTTCCATTTTGTGTTTTCCATTTTTATAAGCTCAATGGTTTATAGTCTGTGTGCAATGCTGATGAATTTACCAATAATTACGTAAACTCAAACTGCTATAAACTGTTCCAAATTATGGCACAAAAACTCTTGAGCTTAAAACATCATGGCGTCCAGGCCGTCTTCCATAAACTTCTTGTACATGGCCATGAACTTTGCAATAAACGCCTCCAGGTGGTAGATGGCTTTGCTGCCCAGTTGGAGTCGGTGCTCATAGTAAGCAGCCAGGTGGGCCACCTCCGTCTTTAGCTGCCCATCGCAGTTATTCAGTAGTTCTTCCACTAAACCCTGTTACATGAAAGCAGAGGGTAAATTTATTTTTAATTTGAAAACTAGTTTGAAATCTCCTGTTAAAGGGAATAAATATTTATCATGATTTGACCTTTATGATGATATCAGGAGGGATGCAGTGTGTCAGCAGCTCATACAACCTGGCTCGAACCTCCAACAACCTGAAAAACGGAAGAAGGGCTCCTGCATTTGAACATCTCACAGTCTGACTCAGATCTTCCTAAACCTGACTACATCTCCTGTATACAAACACATTTTCCATCATACCTCTGAGGACTCTGCTGGCTGACGATGGCATTAGCAGTTTCTCTCAGGTAGATCTCCCAGTCCGGCTCTGGCACATCCTGATCTGCTGAGAATGGATACCTGTAGAATGTCACCACGAGACAAGTGAGCATATATTTCTGCAAAATATTCATGCAAAACATTGTTGCAGAGACACAACTCACTGCTGCACTCTGCACGCCTCACACATCAGAAGAGCTCTGCGGAGGTTGCGACCTGACTTTTCGCTGATCTGCTTGGCCAGCTCAGGCGGCAGCAGCAGACCTTCCTTTTTACAGACCGACGTCAGAACACTGCACACCTGTGAAAACAGTACGATCACAGAAGGTAACAAATCAGAAACGACTTAGAGAAGCGATTGGACTAGATAATGCAACAATGAATGGCAAAAAAATCCAAAAAGATATATTTACGACTCAGTCAATCTAAGAATAATTAAAGATTAAAAGTATAACTTGCTTATAAGATTTACCAAGAAAATGTCTTTTCAATTTAAAAGAATTTGACAAAATTATTCAGGTTTTCAAAGTTACACAAATACAAGATTCCTGAAACAATTTTGTGAATAATCTTTGGAGAAAATAGATTTAAAAAAAAAAGAGACAGATTTGACTAATTTAGAGGTTGGTAAAGACCAAGCTTGGTCTTAATCAGGGAAATCTTATTTCCCTATGATTATGTTCTAATTAATTTTGCTCCCCCACCCCCAAGTTCCTTTTTACCTCTTCTGTGCTCGGCAGAGGAACTCTGACAGCCAGACATCGGCTCTGGATCGGCCCGATGACCTTTGAGGTGGATGTTGAGCAGAGAATGAGACGACAGGTAGCCATATACTTCTCCATTGTGCGTCGCAAGGCATGCTGGGCATCCTTAGTAAGTCTGTCCACCTCTGTAAGTAGTACCACTGGGAGAAAAGAAAATCCTTTTTTTGAGATGTATTATTATTTCTAGGAAGCTTTACTCTCAGCGCAGCAGCTCAATATCACACGCTGACTCGCAGAGATAAGTCTCTTTTACCTTTGAACTCTCTCTGAGTGCTGGACTGGAGTTGCTGGGACTGGGCAACAGTTTTAATCAGCTCCTGGATCACCACACGATCCTGGTTTCCAGCATCACTGGACAACAAAGACAATGTTTTATGTTACATTGTATTCCCTCTGCACAGCAACAAAAATGGCACTTTTTCTTCTTTTTTTTTTTTTTAAAAGGACGCATTAAACCATGTAGAAGTTTATATTACCTTGGGTTAATCTCTAAGTGATAGTTGCTGGCTATTGTGTTGATCTCAATTTTCTTTTTTGATGGAGCCTGAAGTCAAAGACAAAGCAAACATTTCAAATGAATATATATCAACATGTATACTATACTATACATGTTGTAATATAATGTTATTAATATAATGTTATACTACTTGTATAACATTATATTAGATATTATGTGTAATGTCTCATAAGGAGAGTAGCAGTACTAGAATATTGATACTGTTGAAGAAAGGTGAAGAGACTGAAGTGACCTCACCTGAGAAAGCTCAGGTGAGGTCTTCAGTTAGTTTATTTAAATATGTATTAACTTGTTATGACTTTTCAAATAAACTAAAACTGCTCTTTTTATTATGAAAAAATCATATCAGAGAAGAGATAGGAGAGTGGAGCTTCAGGGTGTGAAGATATAAAATCATAGAATTTTTTTTTTTTTTTAACTTTCAACATTTTTTTTCATTATTTCCACAATATTCATAGTAGTTGTTAAGTTATGATTAGGTCACCAGCTGCAGTGGAACGCCCCACTAATTTTCAAAAATACTTTATTAATCCCAACGGGAAATTAAATGTTGTTGTAACCCATTAATTAAAATTCTTCAAAGACTTATTGAAGGTGTGTTCTACATATTTATATAGTGAAATGCTTCTATATAATGACCTGTTAATGGATTTTGTTTTCCTATTTGGCTCTAAAATTAACCATTTTTATGTTGGTTTTATGTACCTTACAAGTTCAGTTCTGAAGCCATTTTATATTTTGTAAGTTTAGGAGCAGCAGAGGAGAGAGAACTAGTAACTAGTTACATCTTTTCAATTACATTGACTTGAGTAACTTTTTGAAAAAAAAAAAAACTTTTAGGAGTGTTTTTACTACACTGTACTTTTTACTTTTACTTGAGTAGTTCTATTATGAAGTATCACTACTCTTACTTGAGTAAAATTCTGGATTCTCTACCCACTGAATAAAAAAACAAACAAACATGTTTTAACTAAAAATTCACCAGATTCAGACACACCTGTCTGAATCTGAGGTGATTCAGAGAGGTTTCATTAAAGTTTCATGAAAGTAACTGATTTGGAAAAAAAATTATTTTGCCTGATTTTTTTTTTGTTCCTTATAGAAATTATTGTCATTTTCATCCTTGAAATTCCAAAATTTCCACTTAACTTTATATCTTGGTCCGATTATGTAATTGTTAAATATTAAATGATTGATAATTTGGTCATGTACTGTAAGTGTTGGAGACCCATCATGAACTGCGACTTCTAAAAGAGTTTTTGTTTTAATAATTCCCCTCTCACCACAATAGATTGATGCTCTATGCGAAGCTTCTCCACCCCTGGTCCATACAGTTCTCTCAGTAGACACATAATGCGGGTTTTTTTCCCTGCTCCTGATGGTCCATACACCAGCAAGTGAGGAAAGTCACCGCACTGAACCTGGAACATTAAAAAAAAAATTTAGTTCCTGTGGGTGTCCTATTTTCTAAAAAATATATTTATATAAACATAAATAATACTGTCAAATAATACATAAACCAGACCCACAGAATCACTTAGGTTTACTGCAGCTTCTCCATTATGATTACAGCAACAGTAAGTATAAAAAAATATAAACATTTATACTTTCAAATATTCATAGTTTCTACAATTTTGTTTATGAAAGAAACTAAGCGTGAAAATACCATCTAGGGGGATTTTTTTTCTCACCAACAAATGTACATTTACAATAAAAACACTGTTGAGTAATGAAGAAAGAATTTACACTGCAAAAGTTTACAAAAAAAAAACATTTTCTTTTTTCTTTGTCTATTTGACTTGATGACAATTCCAAAAACCTTAGCTGGTTGATCCAGAGACGTGTGTAAACTTTACACCTGACTGCTTTCATTGCCTCTTGTAAATTGACTTAAGTACTACTTGTCTCTCCGATCAGTTTTTTTTTTTTTTTTTTTTTGAGAAGAAGCTTTGTTTTTTAAGGTTAGGTTAGACCTTGAAAAAAATAGAAATTTACAACAAAACAAATGGAGCTGGCTAGTGGCTATAAAGCTTCTAGAACGGAACAATATCCGGAGTTACACTTTTACTAAACGTAGTCAATGTTAAATTTACGCTCAGAGTTAATATACTTTAGCGGTTAATGTTTCGTTAACATAGCATTAGTGATATTTTTTATGTTGTTATGGTAGCATAACGCTAACATAACAGGCTATAGCTAGCCTGTGGATAAGCAGCTAGCTGCTCTCACCAGGTTTTTCAGTTGAGCCGCTTGTTCTTTGTGATAGTCAAGTTTCCCAAGGGTCGTCGGTCGATATTTATCCAGCCACAAACTCATTGTGAGAAGACTTTAGTGTAATTTTTATCGTCACCGTTTACAGGCAGCCCGTCTGCAGCTAATCTCCCGCGAAATGTTTTCTTAAACGTAATCAACCGCGCTGCCTCACTTCCTGTGCCGCGGTACGGAGACTCCAAGGAGACAAAAATCTCTAAATGTGACAAGGCCCGTCATGTAACAGAAACAGGCTTGCTGACTGGCTCTAAATTACACTGGACTGTCTGTAAGGACAGAAATAGACCCCCTGCTGCATTGTCAAATATAATGTAAGTTCATCTACTTTATATACTTATCAGCGACCGTTGTTATAAAGTGTTTGTCACAAACTATGCTTTGAAATAAGCATAGTTATTGCAAATGCTTCACCTGAAGTCCAACCAGTGATGGCATAGTTAGTTTGAAAAAGTAACTTTAATCAGATTACTGATTACTCCTTGAAAAAAGTAACTTAGTTAAATTACTGACTACTTGATTTGAAAAGTAACTAAGTTACTTTCACCAGCTGCTAGCAACAGTGCTCCGCCACCAATGAAATCACATTAAGCTTTGCCAATACTTAATTGCAAGTTATTTTATGATAGTAACATCAACAATGTATTTCCACTATGAACTGAAGGGGAGAATGTTTAATGATTACAACAATACAAAAAAAAAAACCCAACAAAAAACGTAAGTAAACAATACCAGCACCTTGGTTCTTCCACAGTCCACATTTCAGTGGATGTCATTTAACAGTTTGACATTGACGATGGCTGCCTGTGTCAGCCAGTGATAATGGAAACCGAACGGAAAGATGTCAAAGTGGTTGGTAATTGCAAACAAGGTATTTAACTCTACATTTTTCAATCACTTTTCTCTTGTGAATGTTAGGTTGAAGATTGACCTGTAATTCTCCAAGAGCTACTTTTCCAGATAGTTTTTTTTATAGCAATGGTTTTATAATTGATGTTGTTAAAGCCTGGGAGACAACACCTGATAAGAGGAATGGGTTTAATATTTGAATCGGATCAGATGTAAAATATCTCTGTAAAGAAGTTGGTAAGTTCATTGCAAGCCCTGGTAGAGTGTAATTCAGATGCTACAGTCATAGGACAGTTTGTCAATCTTTGTTCATTCAGGTAAAGGCAAACAATTATGTTTACACAACAGCTCACAGCCATCCTTTATAAGTCCTTTTATTTTGACAGCATGGACCTTTTGCATGAAACAATCTGATAAGATAAAGACAAAAAAAAAAGGCAGTTAATCTGCATTGGAAACAAAAGGACGCACTGACATTGAGCTAATCTTACCACCTCATCATGAAAATGCATGAGGAGAGATTTAATGAAATTCTTTGTCCAGGTCATTATTTCACCCTGGTTGGCATATCCTTTGTCTGATAGAAAGAAGTATGTAAAAATTTACATTTAAATCCAATCATTTTCCGGTTCAAAGATTCAGTCATTGTATTCTTCCTCCCATTCCACATGGCACAGAATGTTAATTATATTTCCTGCACACACTCCCTGCCTTTATCTTCTAACATCTATGAAATGCTTGTTGCCAAAACGTTGATTCGGACGTCTTTTACACATCTCAGACATGGTAAACAGTACATGCTTTCACAATAACACGGCTTACACACAACAACTTCGCTGATTATTTTTCACATTTTTTCTCCTTTACAACCAACTTTCTTTCATGCATTTTATGTGATTGACCAACACATGGGGCAATGAGTGTGAAGTAGAAGAAAATTATGCTTTGCCTTCAAAATTTTTTCAAATATCTAAAAAGTGTTGCGTGTGTTTATATACAACTACCCAAAAGCATAAAAATGTAAATATATATATATACAAAATTTTAAAAAATCTAATTATAGCTCGGCTCTCTGATTTGGTGAAAAGTTGTCAAGTCTTACCTCCATTTTGTACACCTTTTTTCTGCTTTGTTTTATAAAAGTTTTAGATAAACTTGATTCTTTGTAGTTATTTATCCAATGCTACAACCTGTTCTCCTCACCTTTTTTCCACCTGGCTGAGGTAAATACACCTCTCTGTGACAGGAATGTTATATATGTAGCATGTCTGTGCAGGTTAGCGTAGCTTGCACTGAAACACATTCTTGGATTATATTAATGCAGCAGAATCATCTCAATGGCAATATGTAAAAATCCGGATGTTTGAAAAGATATTTCACTCAGCTCACGATTTCATCAAAGTTTATACAAACCGATGTACACAAAAAGTATTAATTTGTACCCAGTCAAGTTCAACTCGATTCACAAATTCTTTATTAATTCCACAGTGTAAATAAATATTGTGACTTCAGTTATAATGCCTTTTTCAAAGAGTTTTTAAAGATGCTGATGGATAAAATCTCCTGTAGTGATCAGTATTACAGTATATCTGAAAAAAAACCTCTGACTGAAGACAATTTATTTTAGTATGACTGTCTGATTAAGAGGATGATATTGTAATGTTTTTCATTTTATGAACAATCTTTATTGTTCCAGAACAGTCCCCAAACAGAGCCAGTGTTCTTTATTTTCATTGTTGAGCTTCTTAGACACTGTTCTGGAGATCCTAAAGGACAATGTCAGTCAATCAGTTTGTGACACAAAGATCAATTTGACAATGATCCAAAGCACAAAGCAGGCCCACCTCTGAACTAACAGAGTGAAACTATGGACTTGAATCAGCTTGAGCTGGCCTTACACAGATTATTTGTTCCATAAAATGTTCCATATAAGCTTTACAACTAACACAGAAGTAAGTATAAAACTGCATTGAACTGATTTGCTAAAAAAGTAGGCCAAAACTCCTCCACAGCAGTGTAAAAGACCCATTCCCAATAACTGCAAATGATAGATGGCAGTTGTTGCTATCAAGGGTGGTGTAACCGAAAAATTTGGTTTAAGGGTCAATAACTTTTAACAGCTTGATTTGGACTCTTCCTTAATTAATGAAACCGTCATTTAAAAACGTTGCTTTTTTTTGTATTTTCCCATGTTGTCTTTTCTGAAGTTAAAGTTTGCTTTATTTGGATTACAAGACATATTTCTACTCTTCAGATCTTTACAGAAACCTTTGGTTACGTAGACACTGGTATTATTACATCCTCCCTCTGTGACCTGAGCTCCTTTCTAACTGGACAGGCCTCAACAGGAAAATTCATCTCCATCACAAATGTCTAAATTGCAGGTTTCCACTCCTGACCAGAGACATTCCGTCCAAAATGTTAAAATTGATTATTTTCTGGCAAACCCGAGGAATTCCACAGTCCATCGACAACTCTGCAAAAAACCATCACTTTTTACGTACTCTGCAAAAACCTTATTGCTGCTCCTAAAACCAGGAGATGTGGAATATACTGACAGAAGTTAATAGCATTTTAAAGCATTACCTCATGCTTTGTTGAGGAATTTGCATGTGAAGTGAAAAATCCATTGCCCTGAGCCATGTTGCACAGCAAAGAGGGAAAAGGTGCAACAAGGAGGGGGAAGGACTCAAAACCTACTGATCTGCTTTTATCCATGACACGTTGTCATTTCTCTTCCTCTACTGGAGCATACTTACATATATTTCCATGCAAAACAATGGCCATTCTCCATGGACTCACACACACACTTGCACACACTCCAGAAGTTCAAACACCTGCCTGTGGAACTGCCCCTCTTCTCGCTGAGGTAATGTAGGAGGGAAACACATTCCTCAGCCTTTTTCCCTCCTCCCCTCTCAGTATATTACATCTTTACAACTAAATAAACTCAGTCTTTGAATTGTTTCTGTCCGGGTTGGATCCTTTCTTTTGATGTCCGTACTTCAGAATGTTGTGGAGGAAGAGGTCTTCAGCTTCTGTGAAAATGTCTGGTATGTTCAAATATAAGTGTATCTTTTGCTTTTAGAAAAATTAAAGCTCTAAATTGTTCTCATATTCAAGTGTAAATCTACAGTGTTCTTGTGCACAGCAGATACCTTGCAGTAAAACTATTTCAACATCCTGACTTAAATATTTATGATGAGACGTGTCTCTTCAACAGGTTTCTTATGTCTCCTTACTTGTGCTGCAACAGTATCTGAACTTTAGATTGTCTTTTCAAGATTTTGACCCTGATTTTAAGACTTCTTGTTGGGAAAGGAAAAGAACCCAGAGACAGAGGCGAGGAAAGGGTGTGATGGCTGCAGCCAAGAATAGCAATCCACCAGGAAAAAACAATGTGTTTTAGAAAAATGCCTTTGTGAAAAAAGGAAGAAAAATGTCTGACAGCCTGGATTGTGAAAACCAGTGTTTATGCCAATGGGCATTTAATCTGACAGACATTCAATCTGTAAAATGTATAAGAAATTATGATTTTCTTCCTGGGCTATTAAGTGCATATAACCATGACACAGTTTGTGCATGCTCACAGATTTCTCCTGCTTTTGATTTTTGTTGCACTAAAATGTTTCAGATCACCAAACATATTTCAACATCACAAAGATAACTAGAGTAAAAACTAAATTCCTTCTTAAATAATCTATTAACTGTGCTTGATTTTGTTTTTGGTTTATTTTCAGCACACAAAATTACTACCAAACCTGTAGTCCCGAAGGAAAATGACTGGTCAAATCAAAGCCTGGATTAAATATAAAACATTTAGAATGTCCCTATTTAGACCATTTGTCCTTGAAAACTATCCAGTGTTATTAAATTAAACCAATTGTACCGAGAAGAGTGGGCCAAAATTCCTCTGCAATGATGTAAAAGTCTCATAGCTTGATAGGAGTTGTTACAGCCAAGGGAGGCACCAACAGTTCTAAAATTTAGGTACAATTACTTTTTCACATAGGGCCAAGTTGGTTTGGATAGGTTTTTATTTTAATAAATTTATATAATAATATATTAGTTATACAGTAGTTTGCACATGTGAAAACATGTGAGCATGAGTGAGTTAGTCTAAAACTCAGTCTTTTATTCTTCTCTGTGCAGGAAACCCAAAGCATTTGGGGATTACAAACGAAGTCCACACCAAGCTGTTAGTATAAGTTCATTAGCTTCACCTGATTCCATTCGTCAGACTGCTTTAATAACACAATGTCATGGTGACAGCAGGACTTGCAGTCGCTGAGGAGGAGATCGGCAATGACCACGTGGTCAAGAGCAGTCTAACAGGCATATTTATCCACAGGCTGTGGATGTCTTTCTAAGTGAAGTGCAAGGACAAGTTCCCCCCTGCCCCAATTCAACACTCCAACAGCCAACTGAGAGCCATGTCTGGGCCTGCTTCTCTCTTTGATGCCACGCTGGATCCTGTGGCCAGTCATGTTAAACACTGGAAGGATCTGAAGATCGACAGCACGTCTGGCCTCAGTCAGAGTGTTTACACGCCTTCTGGATCTGCTCTGGAGGACATAGAGGTGACAGAGACTGATGGTGGAGATGCTGCTTGGAATGGTCCTCTATTTTTAGAACAGAATGTGAAACAGAGAGGAGCTGCAGCACCTGAGCAGCAGGAAGAGCGCCTCGCGGATCCTGCCGAGATCCCTTCTGCCTTTTCACCACTCCTGGACACATCCTGTGACAACCATCTGTTTGAGTGTGTGAACTCCATAAAGGACACCTCACTGGACGTGCTTCGAATAATTAAACATAAACCAAGTGCGATTGTTTTTTGCGATTATGAAGGCAGCCTTGCCACTGTTATGAAGGAGAGTTCTGACGGCAGGGAGTCCTCCTCTTCCTCCCCCGCTTCTAAAGAAGAGAGTGAAGATGAAGAGGCTGATGTTGATGAATTTCCAGAAACTTTGCAGTACAAGGAGTTTCTGGTCAGTCGCCAACGTAGGAATTTGAACAAAAATAGAAAGTTTCTGAGGAAGAGACCAGAGGTTCTGCCTCATGGCCCTGCAGCTGACCGGCCAAAGACCTCCAACAGCAAAATGAGACCAGAGTGTGCAGGTGGCAATGAGGAAGAGGACACATGGCAGGTAAATAAAAACAGCTGGCATTTTTCTTGACCTCAGTATTTCATTGTAAGCTTTATTTAAAGTGGATAGTTTTGCTAGTACAGAGTTTTTGAAAACTTTGCTCTAGAAGTCTTTTGTGGTATGTGCCTTACCAGCTTTGCTGATCTAGACACTCAAATTTTTGTCAGGTTTTCCCTTCATAAAATCAGTCTTCCATTAAATTGAATAAGTCTTAAAAAACATTAACTTTTTTAAGACTGCATTTAACTCTTTCCATCCTTCATCGCCTCTTGTCAGCTCCCATTCCTTGTCTACGAAAAACATCCTCTCAGCCTGATGCTGCCACCACCATATTTAAAGAGGCAATAAGTAGTTTTACATCAAAAATTGTATTTTGCATGGGGGCCAAAAATTCACTTTTGTTTTCACAAACAGAGGACCTTCTTCCACCTGTTTGTTGTTTCTGTGAATGGCTGATTTGAGGTTTTAAATTAATAGCCACACTTTAAAGAATTAATTTATTTAAAAAAGTATGTATTATTTTCCTTCCACAGATACGCAATACGTTGCAATAAGTCTGTTTGCAAAAATTCCAATAGAATACATTGAAGGTTCTGACTGTAAGGCAACAAAATGCAAGTAAAAGTTCAAGCATGTTCATGTGTCTCATGTCACTTGTTGTTGGTCATTCTTCTTTACTTTATCAATCACAAAATGATAAAGAAAAATAAGGTTCAATCTAGTCATCACCTACCATGAACAAGAACTATGCATAATCTTAACCTCTCTTGAAATACATTTTGTACCACTAGAGAGCAGCAAAGTCGAACATTTCCAGATAATTTAAAATGACCTCATTCCTACTTAGGATCAAGACTTTCTGTACAATAACGATGTATCTTAAAATACTGTAAAGATATGATAAATCAACAAGTTGAATGTCTTGATTTAGGCTGTATACTGTAAATAATATTTAAATATAAACATTGCAACATTAACAGGCTTTCATTACATTGTTTTTGTAAGTACATTTCTGATTTCTGCTAAGATTATTTCAGACAAAAACAACCATTTTCTCTTTTTTTAGTGTAGTAAATCTACAGTAAGTATTCTTTAGAGAAAAGTAAAAGTGTCCAATTAGGAGTTATTCTATCTCAGAAATACTGTCTGTAATAAATTCCTTTAATATTTTCCTCTTGCACTGCCTGGCATCTGTTGTGACCCTGCATGCACCGCACCAGCAGTCATTCTTTAAAGCGAGTGTGTCCCTAACTTTGTTCTCACACCTGTCAGATTGCTCCCACCCCAACCCCCAGTCTCTGGCACGCTCCCATAACGGTCCTCTTGCACTCTGCTCCCTCCTCTCTTCCTGAAATGAAAGGATTATCTCTGGCTGCACCTCCATTGTGATGATGTTTCTACAGTTTGGCTAAACAATACTTTGCTAGAGAACTTGCAGAAAATCCGATTTATACACCTGCTTAAAAGTTTAAGGTTTACAGTTGTTGTTCCAGTTACTAAGGCATTTAGACTCTTCTGGTTTTCTTGGACTTAATTATTTTATTGACAGAAACTATATCTTTAGAGTATAGAAAATAAAAAAGCAATGCATTCTGGTGTAAAATTCCAAAGATCATGCCATCTAGGCTGAAATGTTTAATATTTGACTGTAAGACTTAGCCCTAAACTAATAAACAGGGAAACTTAAAAGATTCACCCGATACTAAATTAACCTTCACCTTCATCAGCAAATCAATCCCAGGTTCATCCTTCTGTTTGCTTAGCTTTTTCATTGGAAATTCACTTGAAAACAGCCAACTCTACACATAGTAGTAGTTATTTATAACAGCATTTGTTTCCGTTGTTATGAGTCCAATAATGAATTGCTGCTTTAAGCATTGCTGAATTAAAGACCCTCTCCCCCTGTGGACGCTCTGGACAGAATCTTATTAACATTTCATGAACTTGGAGAGCACACTGCTGTGTCTGTGTGTGTCTATGTGTGCTGCAGTGCATTAGCACATTTATGTGTCAGTGACTTTCAGCATGTGTACATGCTGGCAGTCATTCTTGTAACTGAAAAGCCTCCAGTGGCTGTGTTCCCCCACCTCGCCCTGGATCTGTCCCCCACAGTGAGGGTAAAAATAGCACCCTGCTGTGCACAGACAGCCCTCTGTGCTCCTGTGCTGCGTAGGAATCTGGGGGATGTGGGGGCTGCAACACACAGGAAATGGTTTTACTGCCAAAGCAGTTACTGCAGATATTTTTTAAGCTGGTTGACATGATAGTTTTGGGACTGGAGAAAAGGGTGTGTTTGTGAGCGTGAGTGGGTAGATGAGTGGGTGGGTTGTGTTGTGAGGGCATGCTTGTGAGTATGCATGTAGCTGTGTGAGTGAGGGGGCTGTTTTTGGACTTCAGTTCTTTCAAAGGGTCTTTATATGCTGCTATCAGCCTATGGGACTCTGGGATTGGCAATGGAGCTCAGAAACAAAGCAGTTTGTTCATTTCCTGGAAGGCCAGCGAACAAGCATCTCAGTCAGACTTAATTACCACCAGTTACTGACAAAGTACAGAAATGATTTAGACCTTCGCATAACTTTAGCATGGACACATCCGGCATCTCACATTGTGTACATTTATGCTTATAACCTGTAGGCCTATATCTTGTTTTTATTCTTAGGCTGCACATTCTGTTATCCTCACAGAATCACCATTGATTTGTATCACAAGTCATACTGAAGAATGGATCATTGAGGGAATGAAGGTTGGAATAGCTGAATAAGCCATTGAGTTTTAGGTTCATCTAAAGAGGTGCACATGAATTGTCTGCTACCTTGAGCTGTACTTACTTTCATTCCCATTTATTTTGTTTTTTGCCTTGTGTGCTCAGCAGTGTGACTCCATGATCCTGCTGATGAAAAAATTGGATCACCTCAGTGAGGGAATGCAAAACATCCAAAACTCTAATTCCTCCCACATAAATGACATTCGAGTTAAAGAGGAGCAGCAGGACCCCAAGGTAAGCCTGACTTAGATTTTCAGCACATGTGATTGGTGAATAACTTCATGAATACAGATGGTGTCATCCTAGGCTCAAAAACGACAAGGTTATAAATAGAAATGTAATAATGTAGTACATTTTGAAAGCTCTCGATGCTAACTTTAAACAACACAAACACCATCCATCCATCCATCCATCCATCCATCCATCCATCCATCCATCCATCCATCCATCCATCCATCCATCCATCCATCCATCCATCCATCCATCCATCCATCCATCCATCCATCCATCCATCTTCTTACACCCTTGTCCCTAATGGGGTCAGGAGGGGTGCTGGTGCCTCCAGCTAATGTTCTGGGCGAGAGGCGGGGTACACCCTGGACAGGTCGCCAGTCTGTCTCAGAACACAAACACTATCCATTTCTTTTCTTTCATTGTAGGTTTACACGTTATTTGATTTATTAGACTCTTGTTTTTAGCTACCAAGCTCTTTATTTAGATAATTAGAATTTTTCTCTGACTGTATATTTATATCTTCCAGGGTGGAGTGATAATACAACATGAAACCTTGGTGAGTTTGAAAGACAAACGTTTGGTGCACAGATTTGAATTAATTAAGGATTTTGTCTAATCAATACAGGCTACAAATAAATATACTCTAAATATCCACTGTGTCTAAATGCACATTAATTTATTTTAGATAAGTCTCCCTTGGGGATCTGCAGAGACACCAGAATCACTTTTTTTGCCTTCAGCTTGCTCCTGGCAGTCTGGGAGTCCAGTCTTATTTGCAGAACCGGTACAGCTCATTTAACTGCATTGTGTCCTGGCATAATCTACAAATGTTCAGAATTTTGCAGGTCAGGGCTTTAGGGAGGCTTTTCCAGAAGCTTAATGTTAGTCTGCTTTATCCCTTTCTGAAACACTCTGGATGTCTGGATGCATGTTTGTGATCATTTTCCTGCTGGAACACCCCATTAGGCCCACATTCCAGTCATCCAGCTGCATGTTCAAAATTGTTCCTGATCATCCTAATAAATTTATTTTCAGAAAGGGTGACAGTTTGGGTCTTTCTCCAAGTCTTACCAAAGAGGGCAAACAAATTAATGACTGGTATTTATTACTGATTCTTGCGATCTGCAATTGTTTAATAATGGATCTAACTGACTTTTCCAACTTGTGCAAATCTAGAATTTTCTGTATATCTACAAGATTTGGGATTTTTCTTTCCTGAGTATTTCTCAAGTGATTAAGAGATTTTTAGGTCATTGAGGAAAAATTACCAAATGAAGACAATAACAATCATTAAGAAGGATTTCTGAGGTATTAGGTTTATTAAATTTAAACCAATCTTAGAACCTTCAACATCACTTATTAAAAAAATTATACTGAATAATAAAGAAAGCTTTTATATATCATTTTAATTTGCTGATTATAGAAACACTGCAAAACAACAACAACAAAAAACAACCATATGCATCGAATAGTGCAGTGTTTTATAATTATTTAATTACCCTGGAAAGGAGAACATCCAAAATGGATATGGCATTCATGCTCATGATGACTGTGCGTAAATTTTTTATTAGAATAGTAAATTATTTTCCAATTGGATTTTTATGCCGTTCATGTGGTAAAATAACTGCTTCCATAGAAACAGATGTCAAATCATGGCTTGCTGGAGCTTTAAAGGCATAGCAAACATATTTTATGGACCAAAAGATCACAGTGGCCCTTCTGCTGTTTTTTTCCTACATGACATTCCTTATGCTTCACTATCCTTACTGAGTGTAAATGAGTTAACCTCAAATAGCTTTCAACCCATGTAAAAGTTAAGGAATGCTCATAAAATTGTTGAAATTACACCACAACAATCCCATTTAAGCTGTTTTGCTTGTTAGAGAAACAGCAGTGCAACGAATTATGTTGACACATTTAGCAGTTTGCCTCATTGTCTGCTAATTCAGTGCAGAAGTGCAATGTTATTGAGCAAGATGATATGTATAAGTGAACATGTAGAAATGGGATAATAGCTTGTTGAAGAACATATTTAGAAAATAGAAATTAGTTTTTCTGTATATTATTAATAAATTTCAAGATGTTGCATAGCAGACTTTTAAATTCTGCCAAAGTTTCCTTCAGACATCAGTCTGTTTATTATTAGTATTATTATTTTGCTGTACAAGCAAAGACCTGAATGATCTTTGCAAACTGTTTACCAGAATAACTCAAAACTATTTATATGCAACCTCATTGTCTGGGGAACAAACAAGTGATCAGTTTAATGTTAAACCATAAAAATGCCCTATGGGTTGTGGAACTCATTTCAGTCCATATAAATTTACAAAAGGTGGAGTTTGCACAATGTTCAGCTAAAATCTCACATTGTTAATAAATAAAATCCAGTGCATTGATTTATCTTCAGGAATAACATAATTTGTAAACAGTGTCCACCTGTGTGTAATTTAATAATTAAAATGTGTAGACTGCAAACCTACCAAGACATGATGATCTTTAATCAGCGAAGCAGCCAAATGTCCCTTGGCAACTCTGTGGAAGCTGCAGTGATCCACAACTCAGGTGGAAAAATCTGTTGGTAAAATAACTATTAGTTAATCACTAAATATTTTTGATCTAATTGGAAGTGGCAAAAAGATATATATTGTCAAAAGAAAGCCATAAGAAATCTCTTATGCCCAATGGTATCAACCGAAGCCAAAGCTTGACACACAGAAGTGAATCTGGTTTGTGTAAAACTTGACCTCTTCAGTGTTTATGGTAAACATCTTAGCTGTCAGAAGGGGCAAAAACTGGCAATGTCTGTGGAGAGGTAATCAATGTCAAGTGACAGGAATGTAATGGTTTGACCGTTTTAAAAACAATGTTGTCAGTTTCAGTGCATCCAGAAGAAAATGGATCACATTAAAATTCTTTTAGAAAACAAGCTGAACAAAAGAACATGGCCTGAGGTAGTACTGGATCTTCTGAGATGGTGATCCCTGACATTCACAGGGGGTCAAGTGGTAAAAAATGTTTAACAGAAGACAATATAAACATTTTAAAGAGTCCTAGCCAGAGTCCAGGCATGAACCTTGTCTAAAGTCCACTGCTGAGACTAAATGAGTCAGGACAAATTTAATTTTCCAACCTTAATCTGATTATTGCAGGACTAATGCTTCAGAAACTTGTCAGCCTTATAAGATTGACTTTTAATGGTGAAAGCATTCTGTTATTGATTGCAAAAAATGCTTTGGATAATTTAGGAAACAACTTTTCATCATTTCATATCTAATTCACCATTTGGCTTCTGCAGGGGTCATTTGTAACTGAAAAGATCAGTAGGTTAAATGGATCTTAATGTTCTGTAATTGACTTTTCATACACACTTTTAAAAGCAGGCATGAATAAAATTATCAGGTTAAAAATGCCATGTGAAACATCCAAAAAGAGAAATTAAAATAAGAAAATTACATCTCTCTCTTCTCTTTTGTTTTCTTTTTTAAATTTTTGCCATAGTGGAACACCATGTTGCTGACACAACTCCAACCACACAATGGGAGCATTAGCAACACGATTGTTCGTCACCATGATGGGAATCCTTTGTAAGATCAGAAAGGGAATTTTCTGAAAACAGAATCATTGTGTGTCGAAACAAGCAGAAAATAATCTCTTTGTGAGTATTTGTGAAATAGATTCTCTTGTACAGAAACGAAAGTCATTCCTCCCTCTCCATCGGTTACTCATGCATCTTATCAGCTCAGTGTTAGACTGGAAGCGGGAAGAGGGAAGCACATCAGCGGGTATTCCCAATGAAGTGGCCGCAGTAGTTGAGTGGAGGGGTCAAGCTGGATTGGACTTTCCACTGTTGTCAATGAGCTGAACTCAGGCAGCGGAAGGAGAGCCAAGATTAGGGTGGGACTTTTTTCAGAACGTGAGAAGGAACAATAAAACGTCAGCAAGGTCTTAAATCTTGAATCACTTCACATCATCACCAGCTTCATGAGTTACTGGACAGAAACCAGAGAAACAGACCTGCTGATGAGACGGGCAGCATGAAGACACGGGGAGCGGTAAGAGGCTGAAAGAGACAAATGTTTAGTCTGCCGCTGAATGGGATGAGCTATAGATCTTAATGTGTTTTACACTGAGACATGATGGTTACCTGAATTAAAACTTTTTTTGTTGCTTACTGCTAGTACACACTATGACTATGACTATGACCCTATGACTGATTAACATAATAAACATTTAAAAGTTGCTAGAAGTCATATTGTTTTGGTGCTTCTCAAGTAAAATAAACCTTTAGTAATAATTATTGTGGGCTGCACAGCTGCATAGTTGCTACCTGGTTCCCTTACAGGTAGAAGGTTGCAGATGCTCGGCTTGGGGTTGTGTTGTACCCATTTCTTCATGGTTTCTCTGTGGGTATTTAATCCAAAAGCTAGCTTAACTGTTTACTCTAAACTGCCCTGAGGTGTGAGTGTGTGTGTGTGTGTGTGCAGGGTTGTTTATCCTATGTGTCCTATGATGAACTGATAACCTATTCATGGCTACCCATTAGTCTGTGATGAATATAAAAAGAAAGTGGGTGGATTATTGCTAAGTTGTCTAATAAATTGAATTGGGGTATTTTAATTTTTTATGTACTCGTTATATACCACTTGTCAATCTTGTTCATGATTATTTCTTTTATTCTTATCCATCTGTACTGTTGTATGGCAACAAGCTAAATCTATAAACAAGATAGTGTCCAGATACTATTAATATAGTGTTGTTTATTGCACACCGTACAATAAATAAATATAAAAGGCACAAAATACCAGTAATTATTAATAGTTCTATGATGAAGAAATGAAAATGTCAACAGTAAAAATCAAACATGATGTTGAGCAAAAATACCAAAAACTGCATCATCTATGCTGAAACTGTGACCTATAGCTGCAAAATTCTTTAGTTTATGAACTTGAAGAACACAACAGACAACTGAGCAAGTCTGTGATGAATAACTTTAAACTGTATTTACTGACAATCATTCAAGAGATATGATTTAAACCAGAGATGTGGAGACTATATAAGAAGTGCAGTTTTAGTTTTAAGGGCTGGGTGTCATAGAATAGTATTATATAAATGAAAGTGTGCAGAGCATGCTCTATTATTAATGTGTTTTTCAAAAGTTAAGTTGCTCTTGGGTGTAACATCAAAACATTTAAATTACAAGAAAAGAAATGACTGTATTATTGTATTATGTACATAATATTACTGTATTATGTTTTACAAAGTCATGAGAGATTTGGTCAAAAATACAACTTGGATCAATAAAGAGAAAGACATTTTTTGGTATCCACATATAAACCACATGCTTTTCTTTTTGTTTGTGCAGCTAAAATCTTATTTAGGCGTAGTGGATATATATTTTTTTATTTCCGTTTCTTAGCTTGTTTTTCTCTCTCCTTTCCTTCAGGGTGCCCAGACTCTATTCAGAATGACCGTCCGAACAGGCCCGGATCAAGAAGCCCACAAATCTCCTGACAAACCTGAGTCGCTGTCCAAACGTCGCTCACGACCCTTGACCCGCAGCAGGCCACTGACCCGCTCCTCCCTCACTTCTCCTACGCATCTCCAAGCTCGTCATGCCCGGGTGAGACACTTTGGTTACATCTGTGAGAAACTCTTAAAAAATAAAAATAAAAAACAGACCATTTTTAACTGCTCTGATTTAGAGTTTGTGATGTAAGTTGGTTACCGTCTGGAGCAGCGTCTCACATGAGAACATCGCTGAGGCCCATTTTGCTTTGCTCTTTCATGCTGATATAAAGTCTGTGATTCCTCTCAGACTTTTGATTGCATTACAGACTCATGAAGCACTTTGAAGCTGACCTTGCACACAGGAGCTTCACAGACTGATATAAGCTGATCAGTCACTCAGCTGAGTCAAATTTGATTTCTGAGTAAAAACTTTAACCTGTTTTGGGTAAAAATAGTCACTACAGTTCCAGTGTTTCATAAGGAAAGAGATGAAATGAACATCTGTGGTTTGTTTTTGAACACACTGACATATCACCCCCTGTCCTCATCTGTGAGTCACCTTGTTTTAGGTTGCATTTTACATAAGGGCTTTTGCTGAAAAAAATCTGTTATGTTTTGATATTTTCTCTCTCCTTTTGTTACATCATGTTCCTCCCTCTGCCTGAAACTCAGTCACGGTTTCTTCTGCCCTGCTGTTTTATAAATAAGATGAGTGTAAAGCGGTGAGACAGATCTGCTCCACGCAGCAGAATTTACAAGGTCACTTTCTGCCCAGTCAGCACAGTCACAACTATACTGCAACAGTCAGACAGATAAGGGAGACTAAAAAGAAATGTCTCTTTAAGCCAAGATTAAATTTTTCTTGATGTTTTACAAAGAACACCACTCATGTGATTTTAAAAATGTAACAATCACAGAACTGTTAGGATTTAAAGCTTATTGTTGAAAGCCAAAGTGAAGAAATAAAACATTTTAAAGAGATTAAACTTCTGAATTTCAAGAGTGTCACTTGGTTAAGGGCTTAGTTTTCTAAATGGCTAATATTTAAAGATAGAGAACCTAAAAGCCGATCATTTTGCTTGTTTGCTATGTCAAACCTTTGTTTTTGTGGTTTTGAACCTAATGAAAAAAACAACCCATTTTTTTTCTTGATCTGGGGCATTTTTTGACACACATGTCAGTTTATACCCACAGAGATGAAAACCTTTAAAACCTGCTTTGAGAACCCAGACTTTTAATACATTTCTATAATACAGTCATAATTTACAGTGGTTAAAATAGTTATTTTTGTCAAATCAAGTGTCATTATATTTCATAATTTATTGGAGTGAACTGGTCAACACAGGTGATGGAACCTTAATAAATAATTCATCTGTTTATTATTTTACTTCCTTCCTTATGCATTTTTATTTGTAGTTCTTACAAAAACTGAACTACCAAGAAAATTAAATTGAAAAGCAGTCATGAAGAGCGTTTGAAATGAAAGTAGGAATGAATGTAAAGTTGAAGACTTTTTTTAAAACAAAAATAAAAATTGTTAATTTTCTGCAGAAAATAAATTATGCCTCTATAAATGTGTGCAAAGTGCATAATGTGTGTTTTTTAAAATTGAAATGCATCAAATGATTAGATATCTACATGGTATTGAAAACATTTCCCAATAGCATAGGACTGCCAACAGTTGATCTCGTGCAACTTTTTCCATATCATGCCAGTTATGCCACAGTGGTATTCAATTGAAAGCTTTTCAATGCTTCAAAGAATTAAAGAGGCTTAATGGGTGTTAGCTGGTGTTGTTCGAATTGGTTGCCCAAAAAGAAGCATTAGTTCAAAGCTCATGTTGCAACTTTCAGTAGTTACACAATCTGATGAGATGAACAGCAAGGTACAATTTGATAATCATTTATTTATTTTATTACTCAATAAAAGCACAATATTTATGCATAATCTTTTCTGGCTTAAATTCCCACCAGCTCTCTTGTCCTTTGTGTAGAGAGTCTCCAAGTATCTTGAAATATTCTCTTTAAATTGAAACCCGTTATTAGCATTCTACATGAGTGAATCCTGTAGTGGAATACTGTTGTTTGTGCTTAGCTTATGTTTTACTGAGCAGGTAGGCATGCAGAGGGACAAGCAGGGGGCGCTCAATTTGATGCAGGGGTAGGTTTATTTTCCCCCTAACTGTGACTGATAAAGCACAGCTGTGCAAACGAACTCTCCCTCACTCCCTCCTCCTTAAACACACAGACATACACACACCTACACATTTAAATAAATGTAACGTTTGAGTATCAGTATGACTTTTAGGCATCCTATTTTCCTAGAAGCGCATTTCTGAAAGGGTGTCTTGGAACAAACAGATTTATTAGCCTCTGTCGTATTGCTCTTCCACTCCTCTCTACGGAGGATGGTTTCCACTAGTTCACACTCAGACAAAATGCAGACAGAAGATGGACGTTTAAATTCAGCTTTAGCAGTGGCCATTCAATAAAAGGTAGCAACAGAACAGGTAGCTAGAGATGACCTGCTGAAAAAATAACCACATAATTCATATGATTCTCTCCGAGTTGATAGCAGACTTTAACCATTATATTGTCTTCCGTGCATCTTTATATTTAACCTTTAATGTAATATTCTGTTTTTTCATCTTCATCTCTCACTCTAAAGAGAGGACACAGGTAGGTTCAGTCACCTGTAAAAATCTTTTCCCATTTCCTCAGATCTCCCAACATTATATTTTAGGATTTAAGCCAATCCATGGCAGGAATGTAGCCACATTAATTAACTAAAGGAAACAACAAGTCCACATATTTCTCCACTTAGGAAATGAGTTTATGAAGAAATATAATTTTCCCAGCATTGCTACTGCTGCAGTCTGAGCAGACTGATGAAAGTAGGGCACCATCTTTTTGGCCCATGTTGCGTTTACATTCCCAAAAGCTTTGGAGGAAATTCACCATCTACTTGTATATTTTACTGCTTCTATTTTGGCACTTATCTGTATTTCTGTCTCCTTCTCTGTTCTTTGTCATGCTAGGTTGCTGCAAAGATGACCAGCGGATCAGCAGGTAGGATGATCTTTAAAGTGAGAGTGGGGAATCTTACTTTTTTTCTGCTGGGGAGAGTGGGCATCCTGCATTCTTTTTCTTGGACTTTGTTTCCCCACTTAAGAAGAAAACAGGACTTGTGGGAATTTCTCCTCTTGCATTTCAAACCTTAGTCACCACATCATGCAATGCAAATACACACTTTGTCCTATAAACAGACACACGCTTATTTTGGAGCAATAACTACTGCTGATAGCAGAAATCACACACCATTTACAATGCCGTGTAAATTATTCACCAACCTTGCACTTTTTCACACTTTGTCATGTTACACCCACATGCCGTATTGCATTTTTGCTTAAACTTCATGTGATAAACCAACATAATACTTTATAGAGCTTCTTTTTGCTGCTGTGACAGTGACAAGCTTTTGGAGTATGGAGATGGAAAGGAAAGGTTTGCTCATTTTTCTTTGCAAAATGGCCAAAGCTATCTAAATACTTCTCCTGTAGTTTTTATCTGCTTCCACAATTAATTACTTTGCTCAGATTGGGTCAAAGGTCAAGTTTAGGTAGATTTACTTTACAATTACATGATTTAGAAAAACCAGAATAGCACTCAATGACATCCTCAAGGTTTGGGTCACAACTTTATAACCTAGTTTTTTTGTTTCTTAAAAAAATAAAGCCATGTATCTTCTTCCTTCCATTTCACAATTATGGATCCCTCTGTATTGTATAACATAAAATCCCAGTGAAATTTGTAGCCTTAATCTGAAAAACTGTCAAAAATTCAAGGGTTTTGCACAAATTTCAGAAAAATGCACATTACGTTATCGTCTTGTCATGTTACAACATATGGAAGTAAAAATTGATGGATTCATATTGAACTTAAATGTTCTTGTTTCAATTCTGGGTCTGATATTCACTGAAACTGATGCAGAGTTCTCAAAAATGATGAATGAGCCCTAACCTAATCTGTATCTCTTATCTTTGGAACATGCTCCCCTTTGATTGGCACAAACAGATGTCATGGCTGCTGAAACTAAGTGGATCCCAGGGAGTTGATTTGTGTCGCATTCGCTGCATTTAAGATTTGTTTACTTTGGTGTGTTTTTCTGAGTGTTGTGTTGGGTCCTCTCAAATGCCACCAGTCAGGGTAACATTAGCACTGATAGTCCATGAAGGAGAGCTTCATATTGGGTAATGAGGCCCAGAGGCTTCAGCAAGGTCAGAGGTGATGCGGGATAGGCTGGGCAGGGTGAACACATTGTGTGTTCGTGTAGTTGTAAGGCTAACATTTCATACAAACACAGCTATGCTGAAGGAGAAGTGGGGATTATACCAGCCATTCGGACTTTCAGACTTTAGATTTGTTTTTTTCTCTTCAAGTGTTTATTTGTCCTCTGATGCCAGGAAACACTTCAGTGCTCTGACAGAAATCCTTCCTAATCAATCAGTGTGTTGTCAGCCTGTGTGGTCTGGTTCTTTGTTGCTGAGCGGCAGGGATATGATACGGTCGTATCTCGCCTCACATAGCTGACATTCACTCCGCTCTGCGTCGGATAAACAGGGAATTCCTCAAGGGAATTTAATAGAACTACTGGCGTTCACACTGTGACCTCTGCTGGGTGGCTGACCGCAGATTATTGAAATTAGCCCCAGCACGCATTTTTGATATGTTTATTTACTTTGGCAGTTTTATTAGATATTTGTAGCCATATCTGGGAGGACATTTATGGTATGTGGTTCATGTCATATCTGCCCTCAAGCTCCCATCTAATTTTTATGAAAAATTAATTTACTGCATTGGGTAGAGGTTTCTGGGTAAATGCCTTAAATTACGAAATTATGTTTATTGTGTCAGCAGTGTCTTGTTACAGTTGATCGTTGTAATCTAACTTTTATTGTATCCAGCTTAATTTTATTGTATTATTATGTAATACAATACATTTTTATTGTATAATATAAGTTCTATTATTATTTTGTTTAATAATAGAACTTTATTCTATTGTCATATATAATATAACCTTCTGCAATATGTCAAGGAACAATCAATTTCAAACACATTTGAAATTAAACTTACTAGGTGTCAATCATATATTTCTACTAAAACTGTATCTCAGCACCCCTGAACAGGATTGCCACCCATCCCGTAAAATACGGGGTCGTCCCATATTCAATTCCCATTCAGGCCAAATGAAATCTGAAATCAACACATCAAAATAGAATAAGGCTGGAAAATTAAAAAGTATGATTTTTTTAAAAATATCAGCACGTTTGTTAAAATCATGTAAGTTTCTCTTAGATCATGAAAACTCAACATTATGTATGACCGGTTAGCTCAGCTGGTAAAAATGTGGTGCTAACAGCAGCATCAAGGTCGTGGGTTCAATCCTCTTATCGGCCAAATGAGATCAGAAAATCTACACATCAAAATAGAAGAAGTCTGGAAAATCAAAAACTATGCATACAGATTTTGAAAAATATCAGCACGTTTGTTAAAATCATGTAAGTTTCTCTTAGATCAATGAAAGCTCAACATATGTATGGTCGGTTAGCTCAGATGGTCGGAGCGTGGTGCTAAAAATGCCAGGGTCATTTTTAGCACCACCTGGCCAAAGGAAATCAAAATTCAAAAACTATGAATGTTGATTTTGAATAAGAACTAGTCCTTAACCTGAACTTCTACCTTGATAATAAACTGTTGTAAGGTTTATTAATCCCATAAAAATAGTAAAATGCTCTTCAAATGACTGGAAATGCATAGTTTTGAGTAGGTTGTATTTTAATTGCCAGAGGAGCAGACCCCACTAGGACTGTCACTCCACAGCTGCACGTGTCTCATTAATGTTAACAGATGTTGGGAGGTATGATGTCGTCTGATTCTGTTTCATATATAAACAGCTCTGGAAAAAATGATCGGTCCTCTGATTTTACTCTTTATAGCTACATGTTTAAGTAAAATGAAGATTGTTGAACTACTGACAACATGTCTCTGAAATTCCAAGCAAAAACTTAGGATTTATTTTCAGAAAATGAGAAAAGGTCAAAAATAATAATAAAAAAAGATGCACTGCTTTCAGACCTTGAATAATCCAAAGAAAACAAGTTTAGGTTCATTTAGAAACAACAAAACTAAAGTTTTAAGAGTTCAGAAATTAATATTTGGTGGAATAACCAGGAGGTTTTCAATGGGGTTCAGTGCAGTGGTCTCTTAATAACTACATACAGGTCTGGAAAAAATTAACAGTTTTAGTTGGAGAAAACTATTAGATTTCTTATGTAAATGTATGTAAATAAGCAGTGACGTTTAGAAAAATGCACCAACAAATAACTTCTCTTGGTCCTTAGCCCTGCTGGGGGCTAAGCACCCCTAAAGGTCAGGTCTTAGAATCGCCCCTGCTTCTTATTCTGATGTTCTAAGCAGAACCTTCACTGACTGTGCTGCCTCAGCATTGTGATGACACCTTGTTCATTGGGCTTCATTACCACAAGCCAGTTAGACACGACACTAAAACCACTGATAAGAACAACTGAACAAAATCAATGCTTCCATCTTCATGTTGACCATAGTTGTTGCACGTACCACCCACCTAAGCATTACTGCCGACAAAGCACATGCCTCCATGGTGATGGCTCTCACCGAAGGCAGTGGCCTCACCCAGCAAGACAGTGTAACCTTACCACACTGTAAAAAACTGTTTAAAGAATGTACTAAAGTTTCATATTTCAGTTTGATTCAGTACCTGAGCCTTTTAGCTGATGATTGTGGCAGAGTTGTGACCCTGACTATTGCTGGCTGAAGTTTGGGCTACTGTATAAACATTAGAAATAGGGAGGGATGTCATAATTACGATTTTTTATTTTTGGTCTCCATTACTGAACTAACTGAATTAAGAATAGGCATTTACCAATTATGAATATTAACTAGGTGGGGCGATATCTTATGATACAAAAAAAAAACAGTAAAATATTTGTCATCTGAGAGAAGATTATCCAGCATAGTGCTGTTCAGTTGCTGGGAACATGTGACTTGCCCCAGTAAAGTAAGCATAAGTAACAATTATCTAACCAGATATGGAGAAGGGTGAGTCTAGCTTGAAACTGTTATATTTATATCTGACTCTTATTTTGAAGTTGGAAAGGGGATTATTTCCTGCTTTACACAGTCTGGTGTGTCTGTAACTTCTTGTTACAAACAGGAAAGAGATAACACTTTTAAATTGTTAGTCTGGGTCGAAAAAAGATGCAGTGAAGCAGTGGGAAACAATACGCGCTCTGGGAATATCGAAACTAGCGAGCAGTTACTGTTATGGTGCTAAAGTTGGTGTTGCAGCATATATGCACTACACTAGAGTTTTTAGCATTACTTGTCTGTTGTTTGACCACCCAAAAATTGGACTTGAGTGAGAATGTCCATATGTGGAAATATGACAACTGGACTGAAGAATTGTGCACTGTTCACAGATTCTATAAAACACAGTTTTGATTAATAAAAACAACAACAACAAAAAAATATTATTCATGAGAAAAATGTTTTATTCTTTGTCCCACCCTTACCACTATTGAATGAACTTGCATCTTGCTCTTGATGATGATGATTATATGCAGCTTAGTTTGCTAGGCTAATCCTAGCATTCATTCTCTGTGTTTTGATATTGCTTTTTGATCATTTAGCTCATATATTTTAGTGATTGCAGTTAATTATGTGGACAAAACAGAAGTCATTCTCTGGCTTCATTAATGAAAATTTTTACCTCAAATATTGTTAATTTCCATGACTTGTGTTTTAGTGACCATTATTGCAATAAGACAGGGAAGTACAACAACCAATATGGTATCTCTTTCAGTGTTTTCACACAATTTACTTCATTCAATTAATCCAATTAGTAATAAGTAACTAGAAGTAAATGTAGTGCTTTACTGGACAGAAAACTGGTAGAGGCTGCTGGAGACTGGAGTGAATGTTTACTTTCCTGCAGCAGAATAACCCAACAAATATATTGAGGTTTTTGGTTACAATGCTAAAACATTCATGAAGTATGACCACTTTTGCAATACATTATTAAATATGTATAGCATAAAATACCTCATTGCTGTTGAAATAGTGACTTTCTAAAGTAGCGTTTGATGCACCTTTGTGCAGTGTGCACATTAAGTTAAATTACATTCAGTAACTTTTTAAGGTGAGAATACTTGTCAGGTTTCGTCATTTTTACCAATTGCAGGATTTATTTACTTTATTTTTTATATTGTGGTATAGATGAGTGAATTCTTAGTGTTTGGGATCACCAGATATGTATATTGTGTATCTGTTCAGACATTCAGAAATCCAGAATACATCATCCTGTGACTGTTTTATGAAAATATCTCAGAAAACTGAAGCTATTTTAGAGCAACTGATAAGCTTCACCTGACCTTGGTCTGAAAAAACACACACTGACACATTCTCCACATTTTCCAGGGTAATAAAAAAACATACAGTGTAATCCATCAGAATTTTCACATTATTGGAAAGTGCTCAAAGGGGCTTTGAGTAATCTGAGAGTATGATCAGTCAGTGTTTTTTATGCTGCTTGCATGTCTGGAATATGTTTTTATTCTGTCAGACTGGAAAGATTCTATTGCCCTGCAGGTGCTGTAAACTTTTGACACATTCTTGTAGTAAAATTGAGGAAAATAGTCTAGGGGCATTGGCACTACTACTTAATTTCATTAGCTCCTTTAACTAGATTAAATCAATATTCATCCTTATCACATTATGCTTGGAATCTGTGCCCAAAGCACATCTTTCCCTTGTATTGTGGGCACAAGATATTTTTCTACCAGAATAAAAGATGCCTCTGTGAATAACATATAATTAACTCAAAATGTTATGACTGTGGCTTCTGTGTAGATATATTGATTGATTCATTGTGAGCGAAGTGAAGTAAAATTTGAGAGCTTGAGCGTTCTTCCTTCATGTCTGCCTTTTCATTTCTCTGCAGCCTTTCTGCCCTCTGCTGTTTCCTCTGATCATTTTAGTGCCACAATATTTTTTATTTCCATGTTTGCAGTGGAAATAAAAAATTTCCCATATGCTCCTTAAAGCATTCGGGTAACTTTGAAAAAATACAATTGATAAGCCATAAAGTAAATTTACATTGCTTTTATTTTGTAACTTTACTTTTCACACTACATTTTTCTGAAGCATCTATTTTAATATTATTTCTACAGTGAATACATACATATTAACTGGACCTGTTGTGATTTAGAAATATATCAATACATTAATTAGAATAAATTGTTAAAGTTGAAAGAAATGAATTTCTCAACATCTTTTATGATGATGATAAGGTGTTCTGGGGATAAAGACCCAGGAAAAGCTGGAGGAACTCCAGCCAGGGAACTATGTTTCCTGGCTGGACTGGGAACGCCTCGGGATTCCTCCGGGAGTCTTAGATAGACTAAAATAACTTAGATCTGGACTCTCAAGAGAAAAGCAAAAACAATAGCTCTCTCTTTTCCTTTTAAATACCATTTATGTGCAATGATGACCAGCTAACTGTTTTTTAGATTGGCATCGGCAGATTGCTACACCAGCAATTTTTGTTAGTGTTGTGAGCAGAGCTTGACTAAGACTGAATGGGGCTCTAAGCAGAATTTTATTTCATTTCATCAACCAGTAACCCTCACAGAATCAGTCATATGCAGCTTAAATTATCCAAACTTGATTGTTTGTATATTGCACTTGAAGCACTAAATTTTGTGGTAAACTGGATTACATTGAATTACTCACAGAATGAGTTTTAAATTAAATAATGAGTAAGTAAGTTATAAAGGCATTATTTTTAGGCATGACTGTAAAACTATAATGACCAAGACATAAATATTTACCTTTATATGATCACTTCAAGTACATTCATTAGTTATTTCAAGTACGAAATAAACCAGATTTTTATGTTAATTTGAACCTTTTGCTATTCATAATCCTTGAAATGTAAATGTAGCCTCTTTTTTATAAGCTTGAAAAATTGCATCATTATGCATGCATTGGATATAATAATGCAAACCATTGTTGCATTTAAGCAGTATTTTACTTTGCTAAAATAATTGTTTTTTCATCTGAGGATTGAAAGGTAATTAGGTTATTTTTGGCTTAATGAGAGTTTGTTGCTGAGAATCATCCTGGTTGAGAAGCTAATAGAAAACTTCACAACGGAGCTAAAAAATGAGTTGCTCAACAATAAGGCACTCCTATCCACATGTAATCTCCACTCCCTTGACCTGCAGGGTTACCTTTACACCCATTAGCCATTGTTTGCTCTTCTTTTCCCACCTCTTTCCATACCATAGTGTGCACCCTGCAGTGAAGTGCATTTTATAACTACTGTGTTTCTGGACATGTCAGCCTTTTTACATTTAAAATGCAGTTTTAAAGAATGATCACCCTTCTGTCTGCTTTTTGTTAGAAATTTTGTTGGGGTTTTTTTTGGCAAATGTAAATGTTTCTGATCATCATAACAAATTTTAACATTAGACAATGGTAACAAAGTAGTGCAAAATAATTAGATGATGATTCCATTAATTGAGAAAAATAACAATCCAAGCCAATGTAGTTTTGTGTAACTAGTCATTGCACCCTTACTACACTATTAATTAACCAGAAGAAACTAACTTATACTAGCTACACACAACCTGGTTACTACATACCTCTAGAATCAGGGATTCACCTAAACAGAACCTGTCAGGCAATGAGGAGTAGGCTACAGATCTTAAAAAAACAATATGTCAAAACCCGAGCTAAATAAATATAAGAACAGGTCAGGAAAAAAACAGTCCTGACATTTATGTATTTAGAAAGATTTACAAGGTAATTTTTAATTCTTTAGGACTACAGTAATTGTACAAACAAAAAACAACAACAACAAAAAAAAAACATGGCTTTATGGTGAATTGTGTCAGGACTACTGAAGTAGATTGACCTACCAAAGTTACTCCACAGTGCACTAACAACTCATCGAGGAGGTCACAAAAGAACTCAAAGCAACATCTAAAGCACTGCTTGCAGTGATTGTAGTTCATTAATAAGAAACAGACTGATTTGTCTCTGAGTCTTATTTCACATTTGCCAGAGACATCTGGATATTCCTAAACATTTTTGGCATTCTGTGCATTTTATAAGACAAAAGTGGAACTGTTGTGTGATGCTTTATATCTGAAGAAAAACTATCATCATTTCAGAAAAAGAACATGAGATCAAAAGACAAACATGATGGCCATAGTGGGATGGTCTGGAGCTACTTTACTACTTTCAGTCTTAGGTGACTTTCATAATTGATGGAACCAGAAATTCTTCTCTCCGGCAGATAATCCAGAAGGAAAATATCTGATCATCAGTTTGTGACTTTAAGCTCAAGTACATTTGTGACATGAAGGAAGACAAAATTCAGAAGACACCAGCAAGTTCACAGCAACAGCTTTCTTCTGTTCTTGGAAATATTGACAGAAGGACTTTCGCTGACTGGGTAGCCAGTCAGTTTGTGGATTGGACTAAATTTGCACTTGACCCATTTTCACCTCTGCCAGCTTCTCTGAAGGAACCACAAATACATTCCTCTTTGCCTACTGCAGAACTATTGACACACACATGCTAACACTGTTGATTCACTCCTGTGCGTAGATTCTGTGGGTTTGCACTGTCAACTTACTTTGATGGCATTAGGGAAGTCAGAGCTTAACTCAACTTTTGGGTTGGAAAACCTAAATTAATGATTTATTTTCCAAATCGGAGGACATTAAGCTCCTTAAGCTTTTAAGTGATTCCTCATCCATGTCTTACATTTGACTTAGTTTGCCTTATTTCTATTCTTATCTGAATTTATTGAATGAAAGATTGTTTTTGTGAATTGCAGGGTGCAACTTTAATCTCATAAAAGTATTCATAGCCTACTTAATTTTTCATGTCATATTCACATACTAAATGTAATTTTTACATGTTTTATAGTACATGATCTTAAAATAAGTGGAAAAATCAGCTTTTCCACCTATTTTAAGAAAAACTGAAAACCTAGAAAGTGCGGTAATTGCTCTTAAATAAAATTTTGTTTTACCCTTTAGTAAACTCGATTAATCTTTCCATCAGCTCAAACCAGCTTTTGTTTACTTCAATAAAAACAAACAAACAAACAAATTCCAAAACATTCCCACTGCAAGATGCTGCCACTACCATGTTTCACTATGGGGATGGTGTGATTGAGGTGACATTGCATATATGCAAAAACGTTCTCGAAACTCTTCCATAAAGGTCACATATGTGAATCTAATGGTTTTGATTGATTTTCTTATGGATACTAGGTTGGATTAAAGAAGCTGCACAGAGATGCTTGTCTCACTTTTAATATTGAAAACCAAGTAATTTTCATTTCCCTTCGCAATCATGAACAGTTGATATTTGTTGATACTTTCCAAGTCCATGTTTGTCTTTTATTGACTAAGGATGATTTTCTATGGGCTTTTATTTTTGCACTTGCAGAATTCAAGATGATATTTTTAAGACATGACACCATGTAGGCATTATGCATGTTTCAGTCTTAATGTTGCATGCTCTGAGCTGCTTGGCCTGAATCTCTGAGGGCTGCTAAAAATAGAAGATGAGGAGTAGACAGAAAGTGGCTGGATGGAGAAAAGAAAAAAATGAGCTGAAGGAGGAAAGAGTGTACATGTTAGCAGCCTAGGCATGGTGATTTAAGGACATTTTCAGTGAGAAAGGCAGAGCTGAAGCAGAAGCATTTGTCACAGCCTTTGGTCACATGATCTGTTAAATTATTGATTAGTGTTGAACTCTTTAACCCAGCAGATATTGACTTCTTACCGCTATTCTGTCACAGTAAAGGAGAGCATCTGCAATAGACAGTTCTGGAAAATACAGTCATGAGAAGACGTTAGAACAATTCGCAATAAAAACAGTAAAAAATACTTTTTTAAATTTCCAGTGAAACTGTTTAAAAAATCAATGTCTGGTGAGGAATACCTTAGGACAGCCCTACATTTACAGAGGTCACAACATTAGTTTACATCGGGGAGTTTAATATACCAAAAATAGTCTACATTCAAAACAGCTGCCAACAAACCCACGTCTGGCCACCCAAAGGAGTTCACCCTGAAGGCACAGGGTAAAATGCTAAAAACATTTCCAAAAACCCTAAAAAGTCATCACAAGAAATAGCAGGCTCTGAAAACTGTTAAAAATACATGTCTGAACAATCAAAAAGAGGCTACTCAAACTTTCCTTACCTTACCTATGCACTAAGAAATATTTTTTTCAGAGAACATAGAAAAAGACAGTGAGTCCTGGAGTAAAGTCCTTAGGACAGGTGACAGTCTAAAATTGAATTATTTTGACACTAAGCCGAGGACATGTTTGACATAAACCAAATAAAGCATTCCAGAAGAAGTTTTTCAAGACTAGTGTTCTGGTCATTCAATGTGGACATGTAACTGCTGTGTTTGTGAGATTCTTCAGCCGCTTGAGGCAGGTCAGTAAAAATATCACTGAACACCTCCATGACCCTCAGCATGCAGTTTTTTGTCATATAGTTTTTACTCAGCATGACCACATTGCTTACATGACCGAGTTTCCTAACCTCAAATGACCCGCCTGGAAGTAAAGGGGCAGAAACTCTATGCTCCTTTTTTGCTCCACCTCCCCGTCCTCCTCCTTCTTCTTAAGTCTCAAAAAGACAACAGTGTTCTCCACTGCAGCAGTTGTTCATTCCTGTAACTGCAGTAAGATCTGATTGCTCGCAGAGCAACGAACGCCCATGCTTCGCTGTGTATTTGTTCAGAAAACCAGATCCCATCTCTGTCAATCGTTTTGTTTTGATTGGCTGCTTGACCACTGGAATGTTGTTGGATGGGTGTTTTGATTGGCTGCTACACCGAGACGGACTTCCTGCAGGGCTCCTTCTCCCGGTCCAGACTAAAGATTGACCCCATGGACAAGCTTTGTATCATTACAGAGGAGAAATACAAAACTGACTGGCTTAGTCGAAATCCAGTAGTTTTCCCACGGAAGAGTTCAGTTTCTTTTTCATTCCCACACTACGACTCGTTTTGTGAAGCCTTGTCCACTGGTTTACTTTTCAAATGACAAAAACAGTGATACGCAGCTGGGATGCTGAATTTCACAGCATAAATAATGGAAATTTTAGTAATAAATTATTTTTTTGTTAAATTCTGCATAAACGGGTCCCTTTTCACATTTTTCTCACATTCAGACTACGAATTTTAGTGTAGTTTTACTGGGATGTTATATGATTGACCTGTAGCTTAGTTGTGAAGTAGAAAATGCAAACGATAAATGGTTTGCAAGAATTTTTATTAATACAACTATGTAAATTATTGTATGTATTTTATCAAGCATGTCTTCATTGATACATTGGTACAGTTGCATGTCTGTTTTAGGTGTTGCTAAATCTTCTCATGATTGATTTTGTAGCTCCTCTCCATCTTCTTCTGAACTCCTGTGTGTTGGTGGTCTTGTCAGTTGACTCTGCCTTTTGTCTCCTCTGAGCTCCCCAGTTCCTCCACCTTTCGGTCACTCACTCATCATCTTTCATTGCTAGCTTTTTTTTTTTTTTTTTTTTTTTTATCACATCTCTCATCTCAAAACACTTTCCCTCTCATCACTGCTGAGTATCAGAGTCAGACATGCATCTAGTCCCAGACCCAGAAGGGTAACATGTAAGAAGGTAAATCACCAGGCCGCTCGATCCTTCTGTCATTGGATATTGCAGACCATGACTACACAGAGACTGAAAACATGAAATCTTTAGGTCTTCCATCAGCAACTGTCATGAGTTGAGGTAAAATAACATACAGTCAGATAAGTTATTTCAAGGGTAAAAATAATAGCTTGAGTGAACATTTAGATCCCTACCTCTAGCATAGAGCCCGACAAGCAAAGTGGTGTTTGGTATCGACATGACCTCAAGATTTTGCTGACTGCCAGAGATGTCAAGCATGTTTCAACAGGCCGAAATGCCAAATCAGGTCCCTCCTCACAGGGTCTGCACTGACCTGCAACTCAACACCACAAATAGGACATCCGACGGTGTCAGGCAGAAGGCAGCTGAGGAGCATCCTGGGCTGTTGTGATGGCTCTGTCTGGCATTCCTGGGATAATATGGGAAGAACTCAGGTCTTAGGAGGAAATTCCCAAACTCTTAACCTGTCAGAGGGGGTGAAAGTGCCTCACAAAAAAAAAAACAGCTTAAGCACTTTCCCTTTAGGTTGCCAGACTGAACATGATGGGTGTTTAAAGAGAAACTCTGTCTTAGTTACGTTGGGCAAAGTCTGATGTGCAGGTGCTCTGTTTATGATGGAAAAGTTGTGCAGTCAATGTAAGAAATTTTCACCAAAATGTAAGTAGTAACTTGTAATGAATCAATTTCCTGAATTTTACAAAATCTGTATGAGGCATTCTGATTCTGATTCTGAAAATGTATGAACTTCAGGTCAGAACTCATGGTTTGGCATTGTTCTGCTGAAACTTTGTCTTCCCGGATGAAGACAATAATTAGTTAGTATGTGGATATTTATTATTCTGCAATAATTCTGTGTTCAGTGGCACAAAATTGTCATTGTTTTTAACCCAAACAAAATTTTGACCACTAATTTATAGTAATCCTGTCTCTTCATTGTGATGATGAGGAGCCTGGAACCTCATAGTTCCAGAGGTCCTGCTGGAACAGAACATTACAACCACTGATTGCACATGTATCATGTTTACATTAACTTTTTTTTTTCTTTTTTTAAGATTTTGATAAAATGTAGTATACTAACTCTTCAATTAACATAGCTGTTGCTGCCAGGCACTGCATTGAAATGGTCAGTTTACATTTTCATGGCAGGGTTTCAGGCCATTCTCCAATGAATATCTAATATCTGTGTTGTGGCACTGTGACTGGGAGCAGTCAGTTGTGTGACTGAATGAGCACATAAACTGGCTTGTTCTGCCGACAAGCAGGACAGTTGCAACTTGTGTGCATGTAATGTGTGGTATGAATGAGTGTTATTACTACGTATCAAGCAGATTGAAAGGGATCCTTGTTTGGGTGAGTAGGTGGGTTTTTTTCTGCAGATCATGTAGGTTTGGTGTGTGCGTACGTGTGTGTGTGTGTGTGTGTGTGTGTGTGTGTGTGTGTGTGTGTGTGTGTGTTAGAGAGAGAGAGTCTTTGCACATGGGGAGGGGGGAATCCGCCTCTCACATCTGGCTCTGTAGCTCACGTGGAGAAGTTATGTTGAAACAGTGCGGCACCTTCGCTCTGTAAGCGACTGGATGTAGGGATGCGGGATCAGTGAGATTCTGGCTTTTTTGGGGCCAAAGAGACCTTTTCTGCTGGTGCAGGGAGGTGACGCAGCGCGGAGCCGAAGCCTGGACCAGGTGAAGCGGTGACGGTCACTGCGGCAGGAGCAGCCGGGGCACGCTGTCCTAGCCGGAGCCGGAATACAAGAGACCCGGAGAAATCTTACGCTGATCAACACTGATCAGCTTAATCTGATTTTAGTCGCGGATTCATGATAGTATTAATAATGCGTCCGGCTGCACCGCAATGACAACACAGCGAAAGTCTATCAGTAAGCTACAGCTGCGGCGGTCGATCAGTGAGCAGCTGCGGGACTCCACGTCCAAGGCTTGGGATCTGCTGTGGAGGAATGTCCGGGAGAGGCGACTCGCAGGTCAGACATCCAAACATCAAAAATCAGACAGACTTAACATATAAATAAATTAGAATCTATACTACAAGACAATCCCGCGGAGTACTGCAGCTTCTAATTAAGATTTTTCTTTTGAAATTAATAACCTAACCATTTTAATTTGTGGAACATCCCGCTGTCTTGCCAGACCATTGAGATAACGTTAGTTTTCTTGAGCTTAATCGTATTTAGTCCTGCTAAACCCACGGCAATTTGTAAAAATATCGACAGACGGGACGAAAGTTTATTTCCAGTCCATGCTGCATGCAGCCTGGTGGCGTCATGCGCAGAGCGCTCCCTGATTATTTTGGGAAGGTCATTGTCAAATTTAGTGCTCAAAACAGCGCAGGCATGTGCTGTGGAAAGGAGTACAGCAGGGCTTTCAGATGCCGGTCGTTCATATTTTATTGGCTATTGATTTTTTTTAGGCATTTTTGTTATTCTTAACGATTATATTAGTGAGTTATCCCCATTTATTATTTAGGGTTTCACAGCCAACAGAGTGGGCTGTAACATGAGCGCTCATGCACCTAGTTTAGGAGGGTCAGCAGTCAGTTTCCTCTGTGTTTACAGTGGCGAGCTGGAAGCGCACTCTGGATATAGGCTGTGCGTCAGAGAGGGTGGAAGAAGAAGGGAAAAAAGCAGGAGAGAGGGAGCTGCAGCTGTCCACTCGGTTTAATGCAATTACGGAGATGTGCGGCACTTAAACTGATTGAAGTAAAAATATTCCCACATTCAGGATCCATCAAGCCTCCACAGATCAAGTGGGCATAGCTGTCTCCCAAAGTACTATGAGGCCCTAAGCAGGATTTAATTTGGGGTCCGACTTCCATCACACCTTCTATTATATATATATATATATATATATATAAGCAAGTTCATATTCATTTAGAAAGATTTTTAATATTTTAACTCAGATATATAGATCAATAACATTGTCAATGTTTAATTCCTGAAGTCCTCTCATTTATCTTCCATGTAAATGGGAAGATTTACATGGAAAATCTGGTAAATCTTCCCATTTAGAAGATTGGGAAGATTAGAACTGTTTTCTCTAAAAGTGTAAAACAGTGATCTATTCAACATGATGACACTTAAATCTTTTTTCCCCTGATAACCACAGTAAAGATTCACCCTTCATTACCACAAACTGTCTCAGGCTTTAATGTTAGCACTGTTGCTAAACAGGCAAAGCTATCAGGATACATTAGCGCTCCAAGACATAAACGTTCCCTACCACAAATTCAGCAGTTCAAAACTTTGCCTAAGTTTACAATAAAACCCAGACAAATGAATCAATTTTACCTTTCTCTGCTGGACACCACAAACAACAAATAAAAAAATTTTCTGGATCAACATTCTCAGTAAATGCCTCTTCAAACGATTCGGTTGAATTTGTTAAACATTACATTTCCCAAATTTATTTGCTAAACAAAGTTGCTTTTTGCGGTGTTGGACACCAAATTAATTTTAAGACAGCACCTGGTAAAACTTGCCACCCTGTAATCACCTTCCACTCATTTTAATTTTCATTCCTTCGTCTTTTTCTTTAAACTAGCACTCAAAGGTTCCCCTGAGCTTCACTGCTCCTCCCTCAGACTTCTGCTGAACCCATCAGCTCAGAGGCACACAGTCCACATCTGTCTGGATCAGATTTAAAGATGGGGAATCCTTAAAATTCAGGCATCTGGCTGCACAGCTATTTGACAATGCATTTTCCACTCTGCTATAGTCAGTCAGGGGAGGTAGGATATCCAGGTTAGTCAAATAGTATAAAAAACTGAATGGATAAATAGTCTCACAACATACTTAAAATTATGTATCTGGAGAATTAAAAATTGTACAAAAAATTACACAGAGTAATAAAAACAGACTGTGATGTTGAAATAAGAAGTAAAAAGTAAACTGAGACACACACACACAAAAATGGGGCAGGCAAAAAAAACAAAAAAAAAAACAGAATGAGGTTTTGAGTGCATGGTGGGATTTAGTTGTAATTCTACAGATCTGTTGGATTAGGGAAACTGGGTGTCTCCCCCTGCATATGGGATTTGGGGGTTTAATTCCACATTTGTGAATGCTTAAGTGAATGTGTGTGTGTTAGTTTGTTAGAAAGCATTGATATACTCAAAGGGATTTACACAAGCAAACAGCTTTATCATTAATCATCTCCACCCCCAGCTCATGGATTGCTCCTCTGGCCTTTTCTTTCATTGACGCAGAATATGTGGCTACTGTAGGCCTGTCTGGATGTAAAATCCAGTGAATGCACACCAGCAATCCACATGAATACTTTCGTTTTGGTCTTGTGGAGCTTTCTGCCACTTGATTTCCTGTCAACAGGTTGATTTTTAAAGACGCAGAACCACATGTGTTGATGGGGGTGATGAGATGTTGTGCTCATTGTTGTCTGACTTCCTGGTGTAGTAAGGCAGGTGGTTTACAGAACTCTGTGTGTTTTTGTTTATATTTTGCTTTTAAATGAAGAGTTTGAACTTTAATTTTTGCTTTTTGCTGACTACTTTTGTCTCCTTTTCAAGTTAATGCATATATGCTGTTGTTGTTGTTGCTAATTGACAGCTTTTTAATTAATTTATTCCAAATGGAAACAGGAGTTATTATGAAATTTTCTTTGATTTGTTGTTTTATCAGACTACAACATTAAAGAAGTATGGCTTGCCAAGGATATTTTGATATATAGTTCCCTTCATAACTTCTGGTATTTTTGGAAACAGACCCATAGCTAAACATATCTTCTAGTGTACTTCACAGTTAATAGCATAAAATAGACACCATTTAATGGTTGCCATGGAGACTTGGTGACCCAAATATTTCGCTCTTTGTTACTGTTTCCAAACTATGAACTTTACAGATTTCTAAAATAATATTAGTAAGCTACTGTCACATTTTTCGATGATTTAATCTGTTTTTTCATTTTGACTTGTTCAAACTTCCTGTTCAAACAGCAGTAACTTCATGTGTCACTACTCTAACAGAGCAGTTATACTCTGAATCAGAGCAGAAGATTTTTGTTTGAGAGTTTCCAAAAGTCTTCCTGAATTATGACTTGGAAATTAACCATTGTTCCTTCTTTGCAGTGTAAATCAAAGTTTTCCTGTATTTCCTCCAGATGGCAGTGTGATCAAATCAAGTCTCAAATATTGTTCTGTACAACTTTTCTCACTTTGTGAATCAGATTATTCAGAGTTTAAATATAATTTATGATTCAGAGAAACTCTGCAAAAGCTTTTTGCTGTTATCTTTTTGCTAGACATTCTACTGTATTAGTAGAGACCATCAATTTATAGATTAGTTTTTCAAAGTGTGACATTAGCTTGACGTTGTAGATGCAGAGAACATTTCTGAATGGCATTAAAAGTCCCACTCAGCTGTAGAAACAATAGCTTTGCTCCTTCCATACGTACATTCCTCTGAACCCTCTCTCTCACACCCACATATTCTCTATTGTTCTGTTCCTTCCTTGTTTCACTTCGGGATGTTGGGATCATATATTTTTCCACATCTACATCCCTCCAGTCACAGTCATGCACTTATGCCTGGGGCATGTACCAAATAGTTTCTCTGGCAGAACTTCAGGAAGCCGCAAAGAATTCCCCCTTCGGCTGCTGGTCACATGATTGAAGGAAACAGCTTGTGGATGTAACTGTTTGTGACTTTGTTCTCCTCCCTGTATCAGTCGGGCAGCTTGCGTGTGGGTGGAGAGAACAAGGACGGTCGCCTGAGTCAGGTGGTACCATGAAGTTTGTTGAAGAGGGAGGAGGAGGAAGAGGAGGGAATGTGGCTTCCAGTGAAGACATGTTAGAGGGAGGAATTCTTAAGAAATGCTCCCATAATAAGTCATCAGCGCAGGAGAGAGGAAGACTTGCATTAATATGGATGATGTTGATGCGACAGTAGTTATGGATCCATCAGGACAGACTAAAGGTGAAGGAAGGGCACAAACCTCAGGAAGCAATATGGATCCTGCAGACAGCACAGAAAGTACAAAAGGGGAGGATGCTGCTGGACAAACTGCATACCCTGTGAGCTTAGCCTTTGCTGACAGAGTGGACAACATGATGGCCGAGGCAGAGTGTGCTGACCCTATATATGACAGGAGTGGAAAATTAGAAAACACTATTGACAACATGGATCAGAATGCCAAGAGCGGCAGCAACGACGGTGGAAGTGACAGCGACAGCACCAGTGAGGGAACCTGCCTGGAGGCCATGACACCTGATGGTCAGGACTACTACCTGAGGCTGGGGAACACGCCTCGAAGGCGCTCCGCCCTCCGCCTGTCACGCATCATCGCCCGACAGCAGCTTCTGCACAGGCTGGCACAAGGTAGTCAGAGAAAGTGATGTGAAGAAGTTCTAGTAAATGCTTTAATGGTCAATTTGAGTTTGAAGAACCAGGATTAAAGGGAGACAGTTTGTATTTTTAATCAGCTGAGATAGAGACAGACGCGGCTTTAAACAATGTAAGCTTTGATCAGTAGTTCAAACATCGACAAGAAGCTTCTGATTGCAGCCTCTTCATGTCAGATTGTGTCTTCCTTGTTTAAGATTTTTTCCCCATATTTGACTTATGCCATAGCAATTTGCAACACATCAAAAACTTATTGCTATAGCAACCTGGTACTTTACGACTTCAAGCTTAACTTTTAAGAACTCTTTTGGATTGTAATCAGCTCAGACCTGACTGAACGTACAAAGTCATTTCTGCACCAAATATGTTTTTCAAGAATCTGAAGGCTTTCAGTGTTATTGTTTTGTCTGTGTTTCGCCTACCTAACTGGTCACTTCCTTTACTTCCTGTCACATGACCCATGTTTGCCAATATATAAACACAAAATTCAACAGAACAATGGCGACAGCTCTTTCGCTGCTTAGCTTCTGTTTTTTAAAGAAGGAATTACATTTTTAGTCCTCCTATTTTTATTATGTGTTCTATCCACTCCTTTTTGATGATGAATGAGCCTACTGCTAAATGTCAGAAGGAGAAATATGTCAAGAATGTCAATAGAGAGGCATGTTTCTACTTGTGCAGAGTGATTATGTGACCTTGTTAGCTTTCCACTACCTCCGTCTTGCACTAATGCACCCTTTTTGACCTTAACCTTCTTAATATGAATGGATAAATTATCAATTAGCAGAGTATCTGTGAGACTGGAACTCTTTTTAAATGAAAGGTCAGAATCCCTAAAGACCTAACAATGCTATGAAGACAGAGGTGAAAGCAGATATTTGTATATCTGGAATAAATAAACGCAATAGTTTTTATTCACTCTGTCACACTGTCGGAGAAAAAGGCCAGAAAAAGTCAGCTGGGATTACCCAAATTATTTTGGTTTGCTAAATTCCAGAATAATGAAAGAAGGAATTTTAAAATGTTCTTAAAATTCATACAATTACATACATTTATTTTTGTGTTTTTCAGTTGTATTGTTTTGGGTGACCTTTTTACAAGCTTAGCACAATAAACAAGGTCAGGGTTTTAAAGCTGCCTTTCTCATACACACTTAGATTTCTTACCAATTTCTTTTTTATATGAACTTAGATCAGGGCTTTTGTTGTCCAGTCCAAGTGTTGACATTGTTGAACCACTTTGTTGCTTATTTGATGGTATCATAGGCCTGCTGTCATTGTCAATTTGGGAACAAGTCAAATCAAATTTTATTTGTATAGCACAGGTATGCTCGTACCAGGTTTGTAGGCAGAGCAGAGCTCACGAGGCGGACCTGTACAGCCTGGACAGGTTGCCAGACTGTCGCAGGGCAACACAGAGACAAACAGGACAAACAACCATGCACACACACACTCACACCTAGGGAGAATTTAGAGAGACCAATTAACCTGACAGTCATGTTTTTGGACTGTAGGAGGAAGCCGGAGCACCCGGAGAGAACCGGGTTCTCTTCCTTCCTTCCTTCCTTCCTTCCTTCCTTCCTTCCTTCCTTCCTTCCTTCCTTCCTTCCTCCTCCTTCCATTCCTCCTCCTCTCCTCCTTCCTCCTCCTTCCTTCCTTCTCTCCTCCCTCCTCCTCCTCCTCTCCCTTCCTCCTTCCTTCCTTCCTCCTTCCTTCCTCCTTCCTCTCCTCCTCCTTCCTTCCTCCTCCTCCTCCTTCCTCCTCCTCCTCCTTCCTTCCTTCCTTCCTTCCTTCCTTCCTTCCCTTCCTTCCTTCCTCCTCCTCCTCTCCTCCTCCATCTCCTTCCATTCCTTCCTCCATCTCCTCCTTCCTTCCATCTTCCTCCTTCCTTCCTCCTCCTCCTTCCTTCCTTCCTTCCTTCCTTCCTCCTTCCTTCCTTCCTCCTTTCCGTCCTTCCTTAGCCTTCCTTCCTTCCTTCCTTCCTTCCTTTTCCCTTTCCGGATTCCTTCTTCCTTCCGCGGACTTTCCTTCCTTCTTCCTTGGGCCTTTCCTGGTCGCCCAACCCTTCCTCGGCTTCCTCGGCTCTTCCTTGCTCCTTCCTTCCTTCCTTGACGCGTTCCTTCCTTCCTTCCTTCCTCTCTAGCCTTCCTTCCCCTTCCTTGCCTTCTCTCTTTTTCCTTCAACTTCCTTCGCTTGCCTTCCCTTCCTTCCTTCCTTCCTCGCTGTATCCTTCCCACGTTACTCATTTCCTTTTTCCATCCTTACTCTTCTTCCAACCAACTTTCGCTTTCCTTCTCCTTACACTTCTCCTATCCTATCCTCCACTTCTCATCACCTTCTTGACCTTCCTCAACTTTTTTCCTTCCTTCCTTCCTTTTCACTTCCTCCTTTCCTTTTCACATTCCTTCCTTCCGTCCTTTGTCTTTTTCCTCCTTCCTTCCTTCTTCCTATCCTTCCTCTTTCCTTTCCTTCCTTCGTTCCTTCTTCCTTCCTTCCTCCTTCCTTTTTCCTTCCATTCCTCTTCCCTTCCTCCTCCTTTTCCAACCCTCCATCCATCCCCAACCCAAATTTCCTCCATCTCCTTCCTTTTCTTCATTCCTCTTTCCAGTTCGACTCCGTATTCAAAACATATCCTTTTAATATTCCTTCCTCCTTCAATCCTCCTCCATTCCTCCTTCCTCCTATCCTTCACAATCCTTATCCATACCATCGCATCCTTCAACTTCCATCCTTCCTTCTCATCCATCCATCCTCCATCCTCCATCTCCTCCATCTCCTTCCCTTCCTTCCTTCCTTCCTTCCATCCATCCATCCATCCATCCATCCATCCATTTTTTTCCCACTTATCCAGGGTAGCTTAATAAGGAAGGCCCAGACTTCCTTCTACCCAGCCTCTTGTTTCACCTCTTCCGGGGGAAGAGTTGACTATGTCTCCCAGGCGGGAGACATAGTTCCTCCAGCGTGTTCTGGGGCCTCCTTCAGGTGGGTCGTGCCCAAAACACCTCACCAGGGAGGCGTCTAGCGGGCATCTTGACCAGATGCCCTAGCCACCTCAACTGGCTGTGGAGGAGCAGCGGCTCTAGTCTGAGCTTCTCACCCTATCTCTAAGGGAGAGCTCAGACACCCTCGACCTGGAGAAGGAACTCTACTCTTTTTTGGCTCAAGACTACGGTCTCGGACTTGGAGGCGCATATCCTCATCCTGGCTGTGTCACACTCGGCTGTGAATCTGTTCCCAACAGTTGAACTACAAAGTTGTCAGTTAGTTTGAACTAATGCTGTAACAGTTTAGTTCTCAAACCAAACTGTTACAGCATTATTATCAAGCCTGTAACAACTACGACAAGACATGAAATGACATATCCTGCAACTTCTGCAGTACACAGCTTTTTGAAAAGACTGTTCTCAAACTTTTTAAATACCTTTTTCACTTGTTTTTGCAACAGTTCGAGCATCCTTTGTTTTCAACAGATGTTTTAGTTCTGAGGTACTGTGTGTCTTTTTCAGCTCAACAAGCACACTGTTGCACATACTTTTCCGCTTTCGATGTTGCAGAAAATTTATTTGGGATTGTGATACCTTCTGTCACCCCGTCTGTCATTTTGTTGATGAGATCAAGTTCCTCTTCGCCTAGCTCGTCTAACTTTTTCAAAGCCCTGCAGTCGATCAGCAGCACAAGCGCCAAATTTGCTGCAAACATCTTCAGCTGTTTTCCTTCAAGTTCCTTCTTTGCAGGATTAGGAACATCGGGATAGTTAAAACATATTCTTTTAATATTCATCTTCTCGTTAAAAGTCTGCACGACACAATTCTACGCTTTTGAGTGTGAGAACTCTTCGAACTAATGTTTGTGAGGAAACAGTGAAGGAGACAGTTACTCAAAACATATCAAAGCCTTTATGGCGTCATTCAGTTACGTCTGGTCAGTGATGTCATAGTGACGCCATATACCTTGTCAAGTCTCTCGTTTTGGTCGGGAAATTAACGTATTTTTCCCGCCGCACTTCCGCATTAGCATTGTTAAGTAAATTTTCCGTATTGTAATAATTTTAAATAATTTCTGTGCCTGTCCAAGCGGAATGAAATCACTAGCCTCGCGAGAACTGACAGCTGCGCGCTTCGGGAGCGCATTCAGCCGATTTGAGCTCTGCTTGTCTTCTTTCGTTGAAAGAGCACACTGACATCCTCAGTCATGTTTAGTTCAGGCAGTAGGTCAGAGATCCGATGTGAAGCACAATTGCGAGTCCATCTGTGTAAAAAACAAAACAGTTTTTGATTGGCCTGGTGAAAATCTTTATTTAAATCCAATGAAAATGTTTGTCAACTCCTCCAGGATGGCTCAAATGAAACCATTCTTTTGAGAAGAGTAGATCAAAATTCCACCACTAATGATTGCAAAGCTTTCTAGCAACTTTATGTCTGTTAAGGTTGAGACGGAGCTTCACATGAAATCGACCCTTTAAACCATTCAGACCACGAACACAACAGAGACACAATCAAAACTATCAGATGACTGATTACACCGCGATAATAACTCAGAACTAGTCCAAATTAGGATGTATTTTTATTTATTTCCTACTTACGGAACGTTTCTGTTTATATCATAGGGTTTTCGTGCCTTTCTATCCTAAAGGAAAACATATAAAACTTCAGCTATTTCATAAAGAGGTATTAGCATTGATTAAAAAAACCTCACATAACCTTATATTAAAGCAGAAAGTACGGCGGCCACCCTAACAAGGGCTTACAGTATTCAAATATACCGCATAAACTGATCAGTACAGTATTGCGAGGTAACGCAAAAGTTTTGCGAGGTAACGCAAAAGAAAAAAATTCCCCATGTCCCCTGGGGGGCTCCGTAGTTTCAACAAGGTGTTGCGCAATTCTTTGCATTTCCATTCCGTTAAAAAAAGGCGACACAAAGAGAGACTATCTGGCGTGACCAGCAGAGCAGAAGTTTAAATGAGCTAATCATCCACCGCTTTGTTCAGGCGAGTGCTTATTAATTGATCGCAAAGTAAACATCAAGCTTGAAAACATATCGCGGCGGACTTAGTGTTATGTTTTTGACGTAATCTCTGCTCTACCGGTTTGCGGAGCTCAGGCAGTTGCCACGGCAACGGGTGTGCTGTGCTGACAGAGAGGGAAACGATTGGAGTGGTTTTGACTTGTTCGACTGTTCGGGGTTAATTTGCCTTTGCGGTAATTTTACCATTACAGCCGCTGTAATTTCTGAGCGTTGAATAAACGACAAAATTAGATAAATTACCTCGATGGTTTGCGAGTATACGTCATTCACAACAAACACCAAATAGGACAAATATATTTAATGAAGTATTTAACGAACAAATGGCTCCTACAGCGAACATTATGTGAAATTAAATTAATTGTCCGATATAAAAAAATAGTTTTGTGTGTTGCCTTGAGCACAGAGTCTGAGAAGAGCTTTCCTGGCTTTTCCTCTATCAAACATGTTGCTAACTATTTTCACCTTTTATTTCGTGGAAATATTGATATTGATGAGACTTTATCCAAAATGACAACTGTATAGAATGTTGAATTATTGGTAGATTGGAACATTTAAATGGATGAGGTCATTTCACCTTTTCATAACTTTGTGGAGTTTGTGGATTCATACCACATGTTTTCTAGAACGAAGAACCACTGGGATCTTTTTTTTAACTGCTGAGAATTTAAAGCAATTTCTATGTTTTACAAATAGTCTGCTGCAAGGAGATTTTATGACTTCAGTAAATATCTACCATCAGGAATCATGACTTCTCAAGAATCAACTGCTTAGAATAGGAATCAGAACCAAAATAAACGAAGAAAGGCTTGTAACACTTATTTTAGAATGTTCAGTGAAAGTCAGATCTATTCAACCTTAAGGATGATTTAAAGTACAATGTAAATTTGCAGAACAGTTAGAACTTAGTGGAGTTGGGGAGGTGCAGTGATTTGTGTTGTGTTTAAGAGTTTAATACTGTGTAAGATATGAGCTGTTTGAGACTCTAGAAGTTCTGATTTGTGGTTGTTTGTTTTCTCCAATATCTGCCCTTTTCCTGGCGTGATGAGCCTCATCATACACAGGGATGGACAAGGCTCCTGAATTTGGCAGCCAGAAATCATCATCTCATAGCTGTTGGTTCATTTATGTGCTTTCTGATAAACATTAGATTGAAATAATTTTGGGTCTGGTATTTAATTTAAAGTTTAAACTGTTTCCCAGCTTTATGCACATTAAGTTGTCCTTTTTTCCTTTGTTACTTCACTCTTTCTTGTTTCTTCCAGCAGTTCCTGAATTTTAGTGATTGCCCTGCTTTTGAGCAACAGTATTAACCTAAATTTAACTTTATTACATGAGTTACTCCATTGTTTCTGTTTTCATACACGTTGAAAAAAGACAGCCTATAAGAGCATTTCTGTGCACCCAAAGTTCAATCGAGGATTGAATAGATGCACAAGATGCGACAGGTACAAACAAATCTTTTTATCCAACCCTGCCCTGAGGCCATGGATAGTCAGACTGAATATGAATACAATGCTGGAACACCTTTCTTTGACACCCTCTGCTGGACAAAAGGTTGCATCACCAACCACTGAGCCTGATGACCTTCAGTCATCTTTTCTTTTGTGCCCTCGTTTAAATTCAGGCAGCGAACAGTCACTGTAGCGCCGGTTCTCTTAATTATTTTGGCCAACCAATGTTTTACCATTTCTCTGATGTTGCGTGTGTGTCTGTGTTTTTGTCTGTGGTCCATCCGTGTGTATGATGAGGCTCTATGTCTCAACCTGCACTGATTTCATGCCAGTATTGATTCTGTTTTACAGTGCATTCCTGAGGGCAGGACATCATAGCAGATGTAGCTCACGAGACAGGACAGGCATATTCCTTTTTATCCCTCCCCCATCCCGCTCTTCCTGTCTCATCACGCCTCCACTGTCTTCTTCAATCCTTTTTTTTGACCTTTAGACGTGAAGGACTAAGTGCTTTAGCTTATGTGGGAATATGGCTGCTCTCCACACTGCTTGTGCTTGTAGTCTTCGACTGTTAAGCCTCCTTTGTCAGTTACTGGTGACGGTGTTACTACAAGGGCTCGTCCTAATAAACATATTGAACAATGCACATATCATTTTGTAAACAGTAGCAAAATATTTTGCAGTTTGCTGTGCTCTGAAAATGTCAGCTTAGCTCAGGAACTTCCTGCTACAACCGCTGTTTTTAGTTCACATGTTGCTCTGGATTCATGGGAAATTAGAAGCAGGAAATGATGTCATCCAAGCCTCTTTAGAGTCCCTGGGATCTAGAGACCCAGAAGTAGGTGGAAATATAGAAGAAAATTGCTAGTGATAGTGAAAACAGGCAGGAAATAAAAAGCAAATAGGAAATGACTATTCTTATGAGGACATTGGTTTGTTCAGTCTTTTATGAAAATATTCCCCTTGGCACCCTTACCATGAAAATAATTACTTTTCACCCTCTTTACTCCACTCTTGGATACTCACAAACTCACATTCGCATACCATCCAAGAGCCCTGTTGGCTGGGATTCTGGTCCTCAGCAGGACTGCAGTGACATGAAAAAGATTTGGGGGGACACACTGCGAGCGCCTCGGATTAGCTCCGTCTGCCTGTGTGCACTGTTGTGTTTTACAGCCAACACCAAACATGTTTGTGTACTAATTAATCTCTTGATTAAATTCTGCACAGATGAATAGTGGGGCTTTGTTCCCACACTGACGGGAGCCTAGGCTTTTGTCTTTTGGTCTGAACGTGAAATCACAGTTGGCAATTACATATGCTCCAACACTGTGATGAAGCATGTAATTGTGTGCTTTTTAAATATTAGCGTGGTGATAACATGCCATTATTTTTTTTTCTTTTGATATTTTAGATGCAACTCTGTACCGAGCGTAATTCGGAAGTATTTGCAGAAGGCTTGTTACCTGGAGCTTTGCGAGGTATAAACTCATACTGGGATACCAAATGAAAATAGAAAAAAGTTCTGACTTAAATTTAGAGTTTTATATATCTTTATATGTATTCTTTGTGCTACAAAATCTAAATTCCGTGGAAGTGGCAAGGCATTTAACCACAAGTTGCTAATTGTGTCAGTGTTTGAATGTGATTTTATTTACTTTTTCATAAAGATTTTATTACCATGCGATTAATAAAATCTTTATGGATGCAGTTTTATCTGAAAACTTTGATTAACGATCCATGATGTGAGTATTACCAAAGTAACTTTTGTCAACATTATTAGAGAATAATAAGCAGTATGAGTCACTGACTTTGTTTAGCCCGCTTGTGACAAGTCATAAATGTAAAACTTCAAAAAAGATTGTTTTTGAATTTTTTTTGTGGGTTACAAAAACAAACTTTAGCAAAAATTGCTCAGACATCTGTAACCCATTTCAAGGAGTTGGTGCCACGAGTTTATGAGTTTTTGAATCTTTTTAAAATTCTGTGGAAAAAGGTTGAGGATATCTTGCCATCTGTCCTTGTTTTCCCTCTCAGTGTAGATTTGGGATTTTTAACCTGATTTTAACTTTTTAAAAAGTCAACCAATCTGACACTGTGTATATAAACAACTGGTGTAGTATGTCGTCGTCCCTGCAGTTTTCTCACAAGATCCCTTCATCTCGGCTCCCCACCCCAGCCACCCGACTGTCTCATCCCTGTTTTTGCATTCTTTGACTCACTGAGGGCAACATATGTGCTGTTTTAGAGTTACACGCCAGTGAGTCCAATCTGCTGGATGTGTCTGAGTGGTTTCTCGCTCCCATTGTGTGGGTGAAGCATCACAAAGAAACCAAGGTCAAACTCTCCTTGTTGTTCAGTGTGCTGGTGGGCTTGGATGACATGTGAAGTAGGCATCCAGTAACTGATGGTCTGCAACCTTGAGGGGTGCAGCCTATGTGAACGTCAGCTGAAATGAGTCATTTCCTGCATGGATACAAAGAAGATGTGGACTTTCTCCGAGGAGCTTGAGTGAGAGAGAGGGGATTGGGATCTTTCTGTCGATGGATGAAAGAAAGTGTGCGAGGGAGTGTTTTTGTTTTACAGAAAGATGTGAGGGAGAAGAGATGAGGGGTACCACAAGAGGGAAAAATATAGTTTGATCGTGAAAGTAAAGGTTAAAAATGAGTTTTCGCTATGTGAATAAAAGGGAAGGAAACAAAGAGATAGATGACTTGCAGGAATTATTTCTGAAATGTAAGTGAAAAGAAGAAGGAAGAGGTCAGAGAAGCGTATAAATAGAGAGATATTGTATGTGCCGTCCAACAGAGATGAAAGTTTGAGAGAGGAGGTTGAGTAGAAAATTAGAGGGAAGGGAAAACCTGCATGGAGCAGGCTGAAGAAACGGAGGCAGAGCTTTAAACACATGGGTTGGAAAGCCAAGGAGGAAGAAAACACTGAACTGTCGCCGCTGTTTGATGGAAAGCTGCACAACACAGCAGATAGATGTTCCCTCGCGCGGAGATGAAACTTCAGCTGGAACAAAGAAAACATAGGAGCTTGTCATTCCCCTCAAGATGAAGGCTTCCAGTAAGTCTTGATTGGAAAATAGAGTTGTGCCTCATCAAATATTTGATTTTTCTCTACTTTCAGAGAGCTACAATAGGCTGCAATATTTTGTCCCCACCTTTACTTCGTATGTGATTTAGAGAGAAGAGTTATTCAAAGAATGTTGGAAGAGGGATATAATTGCTAGATTGTGGTGACAGTGTCATTTCCTCTGACCGTTCTCATCTCTGATGATGAGGGACGGAGCCTTTTTATTGCCCTGCTGAACTTTGCCAACACCTCCAAAGTCTAGTGAGTGTGAAAAGTGAGAATGAATGAGTGGGAACTTGACAGAGAAACAAGTTATTTATAGTAGTCAACTTTGTTTGGACAAATACAAGCTTTATTTTCTGTGCATATTTGTCCTGAGACAGCCTCTACAGTCTGTACTGGTACTCATTCACATTCATATTCTTTCTAATCCCATGCATTAAGGTGCTGAAGCATTTTTACAAACAATGCCTGATGTTGGAAATGTATTTGTTTCTTGGCACAAACGTCTTTTGGTTTTCTTTGTCAGCACAAGGAGTGGCTTTAATAAGTGTCTGCTCATAAAGAAAACGTATATAAACACACCCAGATTTCTCTGCTCCCAGTTAAGCAGTGTGTGTGATACATATGCCAGCGGAAAAAGCAGTAAAACAAAAGCCTGTAAAAATGTTTCATGTTTGCTAGGCACCCTATGCCTGCTTTGGTGCAATGTGTTATGCCTGGTACATTTATCCGATAACAGCTAAACGAAATATGGATGGGTTACATTGATAAAGTGAAATTGTGCTACCAGCACACTTAAGAAAATGCTTGTGTTTTTACTGGCAGATTTCCAGTTTTCCCAGTCTCCTCATTCCATTAATTTCCCAAAGGAAAAATGCATCTCAGAAATTTTCTTTCCTTCAGTAAAAGCATCATTTCCAAGAGGGATATCATGCATAATTACAGTCCCACGTCTTTGACTTGATTTATGTCGTTTAGTAATACACTGTCTAGTAAAAGCATTCACATCCCTTGAACTTTTTCACATGTTCTCCAACCAGCTGTCCTTAGAAGTCACACAATTAGCAAACAGAGTTTCTACACGGGTAGTTTTTTTCTCAAGTGTACCAAAATGGTGTTCTGGTCAGAATAGATAAAAAAATTACTCAATTACCTTTTGACTAATTTGTAAAATGCCTTGTGAATTCTAAACCTGTGAATTAGTGTGAACAGACCAGCCACACTGTTAAGCACGGTGGTGGTCGTATCATGGTTTTCTTCAATTGGAAGATGATCAGAATTGGTGGGAAGGACCTTTCCATCCAATCTGTCTGATCTTGGATTAGTAGAATCAACAAGGGGGATTAAATTCGGTGCACACAACAATTTTCATTTAATTAAAAAAAAGTCTTATACCATGTGCCCATTTCCTGACACATAAATTTTTTTTTAGTGTATTGCTTAAAATCTCTATAAACTTAAGGTAGGACTGTGTTTTCAATGTGACAAAATCTGAAACAAAAAAATCTCATTGTGACTATGTATAATTTCTCTTTCCAATGTTTTTTGTGTCTTATAGAGATTGAGGCAAAGGAGGCTTGTGATTGGCTTCGAGCAGCGGGGTTTCCACAGTATGCCCAACTCTATGAAGGTAACACAATCCAGCTGTGTGTATTTAACACACACACTTCATTCTCTAGTTATCTTCTTTGACTTTTCCTACTTCCTCTGTTATTTTATCTTTCTGTCTTATTTTTCCATCATCTGTGACTCTTTCTCTCTTCCTGCCTTCCCTCAAACTTTACATCCCTGTCTTCTGTGCCGATGCTTTCTATTTCAAGGCTTCGGTTCCTCTAGAGGGAGGGGTCATGGGAAAGGCCTTGTTATCACTGCTGGGACTCTCATAGCTCCTCTTTCTCCCTCATTTCTCCCCCGTTCTTAAGATCACCAACCATTTCCTTTCAAAGCCCTCCCCCCAAAACCCACTCTAACTAAACCGGCCATGTCTTACTTTTATTTGAATTTCTTTTCTTTTTATTGTTCTTTCTTGTGTCTCTGTACCTTGTCTAGCAAACCTGCAGGTGTTTGCTCATGTGATGATCATTTGGTCTTATGGGGCTGAAGCACAAACACAAACTGGCTTCGATAGTGAAAGAAGAAGATTTTAAAACAAAACAATCCTTTAGAAAGATTGGCAAACACACGCCGGTTCTCTGAGAAAGGTTCAGAGATTTCTTGAAAGTCAGGTTATTGATGCCGCAGATAAGTCCCCTCAATTAACAACTTAAATCAGTTTGGCATTGTGTTATGTTTAAGTTTTATTACACTTCAGACGCGGATGACAAGTGCTAACTTTGGAGACGGCAGCTGTGGCAAACTTCTCAAGCTCCATAGAGAACGCTGCTATGTCCTGTCATGTGTCAGTCATTATCTAACAAGTCTTTCCCCTCTTCTCTTTGTTGCTGTCTCTGTCTCTTATTTCCCAGATTCCCAGTTTCCAATCAATATTTCCGCAGTGAAAAGGGACCATGACTTTTTGGACCGAGACCTAGTTGAACCTCTGTGTCGGTAAGGAAGATTTTTCTCTGTAAATTCCTTCTCTGGTCATCCTGTCTGGTGTGCTGACTTTTCCTTGTAGACTCATTAGTTGCCTGACCTTTACCCTTAATGAAGTCCCCATCCACGTCTCCCTCTGGGACTTCCAGGGTTTGATCTGGCCACCTCCCCTTCTGTCTGCCATGCTCTGATCTCCCATTCAAAGAGAAGAAACCCCTCAGGGGTAAAATACAGAGAGGTGTGTTTGGGTGATGGTAATAGGGAACTGAGAGAGGGAACCCCAGAGTTCTGCTGTAAATGGTTTTGAACCATTTTCTGAATCTTCTGATCTTGCCAGTCACATTACCCTATTTCTTAAAAAGTTCTCCTGCATATTTATAAAATGTTAACTTAGTTTTGCACTGCTGCCTCTTCTGCAGTAACTTGTACAAGTTCACCCTTTAATCCTGTTTGGATTACACAATAGAATGTAAATGGATTTTGTTGGGATTTTATGATAGATAAACATAAAGTGGCACAAAGTGGAAAGAAAATAATACATGGTTTTCAGCTTGTTCTACAATTAAAAATGTGAAATATTTGACATGTAGTTGTCTTTAGCTACCCTAAACCTCAAAGAGGCAGACTAGATGGACTGTCTGTGAACCTCAATTTCCAAGTCTTGCCACAAATTCTGATTTGATTTAGGTGCATACTTTGACTAAGTAAGTCTGACTCTGGCTGTAAACTTAGCGTCATTGTATTGCTGAAAGGTCAACCTTCATCCAACATATGATCGACTCAGCTTAAAGGGACTGTGTTTTCTCACTGTGATGTACACTATTTGTACATCACAGTGTAAAAACACTGTGATGCATATCACAGTGTTGATATGCTGTGATGCATATCACAGTGTTGATATGCATCACAGTTTTACACAGTTTTACATCTACATCACAGTGTAAGAACACTGTGATGTAGACTGTTTGTAATTCACTATTTTTTTTGTCTATAACATTTTGGTTTAATCTGACCTTCTTACACAAGTTCACTGTGTCCCACACAGAGTGGTGCAAACTTTAAAGATTACTTCTCATTCATTTCTTTTATTTTACATTAAAGCATTCTGAGACCTGAACTGGGAATGTTGAATGTAACGTCAAGTGCTTCGGAGTCCTCTGGACTTGATAAAAGGCTATGCAAATACAAACCATTTACCTTTTAGGCTGCGTCTCGGATTAGTCATTTTATTGCCCATCTCTTCTAGTATTTTATCAAAATATTTCTTTGTACTTCTCTTAATCCTACCACTTACCTGTCCACAGTTCCTTGATCTTATGCTGTTTGTTTTCTTATGTATTGCATCAAACCTCTGAGGCTTTCACAAAATAGTGGCCTTTATACTGACATTATATTGCACACAGATGGACTCTATTTACTGCTCAAAACAAATAATCACACTACATTTAACTTAGCGGTATTAGAGTAAAGAAAGCTGAATATACATGCACCACATTTTCACATTTTAAAAAATTTATTTAAAGCAATGCATTACTGTGTGTTGCCCATAACATAAATTCTCCTGAAGATGAATTAAAGTTTATGGTTGTAGCACTGTCAGTAAATTCAGCAAATATGAATGTATGTCACAAATAACCGAGACACTCTCCGCAATGGTAAAGATCAGCTTTAGTCATAGTTGGAGAGGGAGAAGAGTCAGAGTAAAACTTCTGTTGAAGACATTGTTAGACAGTGGAATGAGAGATTCTGTGTGTGGTCAGAAAAGATTAAAGAGAAAAATGAAAAGGCTTGTCTGCCAGTGACTGATCAGACTCTGGGGGAAAATAGAAAAGTGGAAGTAAAAAGCAATATCATAGAGTGAAAGTGAGTGTTATTACAGTGCAGGAGGGCACCAACATACAGCAACAATAGGTTGTACTTTAGTGACTCTGTCTTTGTGTGTTTGTTGCAGACGCCTCAATACTCTGAACAAGTGTGCATCCATGAAACTCGATGTAAGCCACCCCAAGAAGAAGGTAAGCAAAACTTTGCAGTATAACACTCATTCAACATTCAGATGAGTCTCATTTGTCAGATTTAAAGTAAGTTTTGAAAATGAGACATTAAACATACTTTTCACAAAGCCCAAATTTCTGTATTAAAATGTTTTTATTAATTGTCTGAAAACCATTATAACTAACAAATTGAAGACTTGAAAGCATCCGTCTGTGTAAACATTCCATAGATTTAGTTATTGAAATAAACCTTTCAATAATATCCTAATATATTAAATGTTTTTGCTTTTCAAACTTCTCAAGAGTTTATCCTTTTTTATCCGAACATTTAACAGATTTTTTGTAGAAAAGTTTTTTTTAAGTAAAGGTTAACTTATGATGAGCAAGAGAGAGGAAAAAATTCTCATTCTTGATTGCAGCTTGGAGTGGTTAATCTTCATCCTGTCAGAACTGTCACCAGGACTCCTTGTATCCTAATTTCTGATCAAGTATGCGCCTACGTTTTGGGGGTCGATTGCAAAAGCATCCTTTTAGAAGGAGACAGCCACTGCAGCTCTGATTAGGAGTTCTTCCATTGTGGCTGATTATAGCAGCAAGTGTGTTTCTTCTGATTCTTAGTCAGCTGCTGATCGTTAAGAATACTTTTATATTCCCTATCTTTTAGTTTTTTCAGTTCCTTTAATTCTTCTTCACCAGGCGCTGTGACAAAGACATGCTGACAGAAACAGCTGAGTTATTTAATGATTCAGGCAGATTAAAATGCAGCTAAGCTAAGATAAAATGTGCTAAGCTGCTCTAATAACAGTCAAGGTAGATACATTTTAGGGGTTTACATATTTTGGATAGTTTCTTGCAATTTATTCAATTGCAATTTATCTTTTTTATATATTGTTACTCTACAAAACATTGAATATATTTAATTTGAATTTTATGTTATTTTACAGTGCAAAGTTGCGCATAATTGTGAAATGGAAAAAAAAAAGATGCACAGTTTACATAATTCTTCAAAAATAAGAATTTAAATGTGGTGTGGTCTGATGAAAGAAGGCAAAAATGAACATTTTGATGAATGTGCTCAACAGCAAAGCATAATGATGGTAGCTCTACCATCATTAAGGGCAGGGATATTTTTCTTCAACACGGACAGAAAAACTAGTTAGAACTGAAAGTAAGATCAATGGAGGTAAATTCAGGATAAACCTGTGAGTCTGGAGAGGAGATTCAAAGTATAATGTATGTGTTAGAATGGCCCAGTCAAAGGCCAGACCGAAATCCAATTCAGAATATATGGCAAGAAATAACAACAGTACTGTTGACAGAGTCGATCCAATCTGACTGGGCTTGAACTATTTAGCAAAGAACAATGTTTTCCTAGTGTATTAACTGTTTACAAATGAGGAAAAGATTGGTTTTTATTTTTGTTATAACTCTAGAACTAGACTTATAACCCCAGGACTTTGTTCCTGGTTACATTTGCCAAAAAAGACTTTCAACATAGCAATTTCTTTTAAATTAAAAGAGGAATTGAGATTTTGTATTCTTTGTATTTAAAGCCAAATAATGTTTGTGCTCACTTCTGTTGTATTCTGTGTGAGGAGATGACTTTGCAGTTAAATTTAATTTCTTCACCACAGTAGGGAGGAAGTGGGTTTGGTCCACTTCCAGAAAAACCCTTATGCTGCTTTCCTGCTCTCAGTTACCAAAAACAAAACAAACAAAAAAAATTACTATTATTACTACTATTTAAGAAATCCTGATGGTGATGAATTGTTTTTATAATCCTTTAAACTGACACATTTTTTTATTGGTAGTAACATCTTAATATGTTACATTAAAGAACACTTGGTATTACTTTGGGTGTATTTTTTAAATCTATTACTCTGTCTTTCTATAGAGTGATGATTCTGATGAAGATGATCCTTTGGCTATCAGTAAGAGGTGGACATTTGAGTGGAGCAGCCGCCGCTGGTCACGTCTCCAGGACTTTCTATTGGACAGCACTAATGAGAGCAGCCCGATGGGTCAAGGCGAGGGTCTGCGCAGCACAGTGAGCAGTGAGAGCGTACTGACGGACCTGAGTGAGCAGGAAATCACTGAGATCTCCTCACTCCACAGTGAGGACTCGGCCTCCGCCATACCTGACTCTATATCCATGGCGTCCCTCTCTGCTTCCTATCAACCACCGAGGGAACTTCCTCATTACAACTCCCTTCCCATTAAAAGCAGCCGTCATGGGCAAGGAGGAAAGAGTAAAGCCAAAGAGTTTCTACGCAAAATGGAGCTGATGCGTACCTGGGGGCCATCGTCAAGGAGGAAAAGCTCAAATCGGAGGCCGCAGCTGGTCATCAGTGAGCCGGTATTACAGGGGGAGGAGCCTCATGCGCTTCAAATGCTTCAGTGTACTCCCATCAGCCAATTAGAAAACAGCCCAAAACACAACCATCCAACAGATGGCGATGATCCCCCTGTTTCTGACAGCAAAACATCCAAAGACCAGATCATGCTAAATGTGAGTCCAAGCAAAGAGACTGTAGCACTGAGTGTTCAGGAGCCTGCATGTACAAAACCACGCACTGCCAGCAAAAGAAGCAGCATGTACCTGGAGGATATGGAGTTTCCTTCTCAGGGTAAGAGGACTGAGGGTCAGAGCCAGTTTGGCAGAAACCAGTTTCACTCATATGAAAACCTCCTCATTCACATCCCAAAAGACCATAAGCCAGGCACTTTTCCCAAAGCTCTGTCCATTGAAAGTCTGGCACCTTCCCCCGGTGACAGGAACAATAATCCCCAGTCACATAGCCAAACCTCCCCAAATGAAAATGGCCTGGGCGAACCTTTATCTAAACCTGCCTGCCCTGGAGCTCCGAGGGGCAGCAGGGTAAGTGTTTACGACAACGTGCCGGGCTCCCACCTTTATGCCAGCACAGGCGACCTTCTAGATTTTGAGAAGGAGGATAACCTGTTTCCTCACTTAGACGACATCATCCAGCACGTCAGTGGCTTGCAGCAGATTGTGGACCACTGGAGCCGCAGTGTTTTGCCTGAGGGGGAGGCACTGGAGAGGGAGGAGGGCGGGGAGGGCAGGACCACCCCCAGCGAAGGTGAGAGAGACGGGGTCTCCTTAAATGACACCGATTCAACAGGGACCAGTCGGGAGAGGCGGGACTCTGGAGTTGGGGCCTCGCTCACAAGACCTCGGTAAGCAGCTGCACACACATTTATTAGATAATTATGGTTGATTGCATCTTGGGTCTTGTTTTTATAGTTTGGCTTGAATGTTTATTGGTTATAAGAACTGTGGACTCACCACAGCATCTACTGACATTTTGCCGATGCTCTGCATGATCATCCACAAAACATCAATTATTGAAGTTAATTATTGGTAAAAGTTATTTCTTAGGTTCTTAGAATCTTATTTTTGTATATTTCAAATACAATGATCATTCTTGTATAAGGTTCTTAAAATATCAGTGTAAAAATGGTGTAATGCTGTAATAATAGCGTTATTTAGGGGATTTGAAAGGATTTCCTACTGAGTTCTGAAAAAATATATTTTATTTATAGGTTCCTCTTACAAAATTAAAAGAATCTAAATGAAAGTGCCACCAAAAACAGTAATAGCTGCCAAACAAAACTTGATAATCCAAAAAGGAACAAAAATTTTGAGAGCAGTAAGAATAGCTTGAACATCCCTCCAGTTTTTTATGATTCCAAGATTGCATATATTTATGCAAAATTAACAGATTTCTTCATGCTAATGCATAATTGTAATTTTATTGCTTAGTTTCTGTAAAAAATGTGAAAAACATAGGTTCTTAGTGACTGCAAACATTCTCCTGCAGGTGGCAGTATTTCTGACTTCTACTAGATGTCTGCCTCAGTCTTACTTGATGTCAAGTTGTAGTCTATCAATATGGCGAGTGACAAAAATTAAGCTATTTAAGTTCTTTAAAGAATAAAATTGTTTACATATCTACCTGCTTTTAAGATGATGTTCTTTTATTTTTTTCTTCTATATATATATTTTAGAAGGGCTTTAATGATATTTAAAAAATGCAAAAATCGTTGCAATTATTTCTAATGTGGTGCCATAAATCACAAAAACAATCACAAAATTCTGGAGAATATAAAAATGTCACATGCAAGGGAATTACAAAGTTAAGGGGTGGGTTTATTGAAAACTTTGGCTCGCATGGTAAACATATGGTCATTAGGAACAGTAGAGTAAACTGAAGAGTTTTATGGGTGCAATGAAAATGTCATTTTGGACTATGTGTCCAATCCGAAGAGGTGAGATTATGAAAAAAATGGGCCTGGAGACAGAACCCTGAAGATTACCAGATGTGACCAGGACTATGAGTGCTGGTTAGATAAGACTGAACTTTTTTTTTAAAAAGTAAGCACAATATTTGATGGTGTAAATAAGTCTAATAGTTGAATTCCCTCAGTGAGTTCATCTGGAAATAAAATCTGTGAACAAAAGTAGCATACTCTCATTCCTTATAAGTCATGATTGTTACAAGCTTCAAAAATAGCAAGATCATATAAATTCAGTTTATTTGCGTCGTACCATTTCCCAACAAATATCTTGAGGCACTTTACAAAAAAGTCATTTCAATTCAGTCACACACATTATTATTAATTCTAGTTATGACAGTGCATTAAGCTGAGTTTGTTATTCAAATTAGTTTAAAAAGTTTTCAATCTAAGGAAACCAGCAGATTCCATCGAGTCACTGACTTGCAGCATTCACTCCTCCTGGATGAGCATGTAGAGACATTTGCAAGAGCGCATTGCAGTTTTAATGGCTGTTTATTTATAAAATTAGCACTTATTCCCATGTTATTTTACTGACAGAATGACACATAAAAGGTTTTTGTTTTTTTTTATTGAGTTTGCACTTTAGAAGACAAAGGTTACCATAGATCATGTTGTGTTCCAGTATTAGGAAAATCTTCTGTCATCACAGCAAAAAAGACGCTGGTAAAATATTCTGAGTCTGCAGTTGAGCAAATGTTTGTCAATAACCCCGAAATGCCATTCACAGTCTTGTTATAATAATCAGACTTTCAGTTGTAAGTGAAAACAAATTATCCCATCCAGAGCAACAGATCCAAACCAAATTGGTGAAATGAATATTCATTTATAGGGTTGATCCCAAATGAATATCCACCAAAGACATGACTAGGCATTTTAAAACCAGCACAACTGTTGTATTTATTTGATCAATCAACATATCAATGTAATAAGATCCAAGAGTGAATTGTATTGCCTGACTCGCATTATCTTTTATTTTTTACCTTTCAATCCATCTTAGTCTCCGATGGCCAAGTTTCAGAACGTCTGATCATCTCAACCAGCCAGCATCTTCACTGCAGATCAGCAGCCAGTCGGCGGGCCAGCTGAGCCTGCTGCAGAAGTTTTCTCTGCTCCGCCTCACCGCCATCATGGAGAAATACTCCATGTCTAACAAACATGGCTGGACATGGTATGTACAAATACACCTAACTAACATAGAAGATAATTTGTGTGTAATATTGTAGATTATAATGAGATAGTTTAATCCCAGGTAATCACAAAAAATATGCTGTACTGTACAAATGAACCTAAGTATGATGCTATTCATCTAACTGCTTTATAATCATTTCTCCCAACTATAAAATGAATAATATAGTAAATGTTTTTACATTTTTTCACATTAGAAATGACGTAAGTAAGGGATGGATTGAGATAAGACTGAACTCAAAACCATGCATCCTTCTCTTTTCACTTCATAATTATGCTCTGCTTTCTGTTGTTGTACAAACTGAAATGCCAACAAGAATGTATAGAAATGTGTGGTTTCAACATAACATAAGAAAAAGAAGGTCAAAGGATTCTTCTTCCTTCTTTTTGCAGTCTTCATGAGAGCTTTTTTAGATATTTTTGAAGCCTGCTGTAGCCTCTAGCTGTTGGACCATATGGACAATTAACACCTTCATGAACGTCTTAAAATTGAAAACATTGCCTAACATCAATGGGTTTGTCCATGTGCAAGTGTTTGTGAAGGGCTGAGCTCACAAAACTCAGCCGCCATTCCCCACTTCTCACAAACGCATCCCTCTGCAATAAACAACCAGTCCTGTTCACTTTTATTGTGCCCTACAGGGAAGTCCTGTTGACCAGTGTGTACATGCTAAGGCTGATAATGAAATCATAGACATTTCTTTTCTCCCACACACTTCCCTAATTGTTTGTCTGTCGCTGGCAGGTCTGTGCCTAAGTTTATGAAGCGTATGAAGGTACCAGACTACAAAGAGAAGAGTGTGTTTGGCGTTCCTCTGATTGTTCATGTCCAGCGCTGTGGGTTCCCACTTCCTCTGTGTTTACAACAGGCCCTCAGCCACCTCAGGACTTACTGTCTGGACCAGGTTAGTAAACAGCTTTTACTGGACTGCTTGTGTGCATTTCATTCTCTCCATGCCTAAGCTGTCAGACACAAGGCACCATTCCCTCCCTGATTCTTCCAGACTCTCTCCCACTGTCTCCATTCCAGGTGGGATTGTTCCGCAAGTCTGGTGTAAAGTCCCGGATTCAGGCTTTGAGGCAGCAGTGCGAGTTGTCCCCTGACAGTGTAAACTATGATGACCAATCTGCATATGATGTGGCTGACATGGTCAAACAGTTCTTCAGGGACTTACCCGAACCTCTGCTTACAAGCAAACTGGGGGAAACTTTCCTGCACATTTATCAGTGTAAGTAAATGTGGAAATAGATTTCTCTTTAATAAACTCTTTTACTTTTTTCCTGAAGTACACCAGGCAATAAAATAATTGTCAGTTTTTTGGCTTCTCTTAAAAAGATGTATACAAAGCCTTAAAATAGTCATCTTTATTTGCAGAAAAATTAACACACAAAAATGGAATAACACAGACTTCAGTGGGAATCCATTCAAGAGGAGAAAACCCATTCTGTTTAACAAAAGTGCTTTTATTTTCACCTAGTGCTCCACTAAAACTAAATAAAACACTGAAGTATTGTTTTATGTTAAAGAGCTACTGATCAGGGCAATTTCCTGGCCAGTTGTGGTTTTCTTTGAGGTCTGACTTTCCCAGCCCAATTATAACCAACGTTTGTTAGATTTTTGAAACAAAACAGATTAGCTGCAAGTTTATTGACAAAAGTTACTTCAACTGAAAATGAAAAAATTACAAGATTTTTCCAAATTTTGCAACATCCATTGGTTTTTATTAATTTCAAATGAATAGGGCATTTACACAGGATGTTGTCCTTGATGCGGTTGTCGTGGGTTCGATTCCTGGTTTTGGGCCATTTGCTTCATGTTTTCCCTTTCTGTCCTCTTCCTCTTTTATAACAAATTACTGTTCAATAAAGGCCACTAGTGCCAAAAAATCTTCCAAAATATAATTCTGATAATATCAAAAAAGTGCATAAAAGTGGATGCTATTACTTATTATTTATTTTGAATACAAATAAATATTGTATTCAAATACAATATTTGAATATTGTTGGTTTTCAGAGTTTGACTTGAAACCAACCAGTTCTTATCTCTTCCCAATTCATGGACTCATAGCTGACTAGTAGTTGACATTTTCTCATTGCTCAAACTATCTCTGATCTTTTGGTTAGTAATTCATAACTTTCTGATTATCTAAGATATAAATATGAGGGTATACAGGGACAAATGTCACTTAGCCATTCTTCAAAATGATACAGAAAAGAGAACATTTTAATCTCCTGAATAATTCATTGTTGGAACAGTATCAATCAAAACATTTACCCAAATGGAGATTACTGCTTCCTACTTTTATAAGGAATTTATCTGTAGCACCTTTTTCCTACTTTCATTTTCTTTTTTTTTCCAATTAGATGTTCCAAAAGAACAGCGGTTGCAGGCCGTCAGGGCAGCCATATTGCTGATGCCTGATGAGAACAGGGAGGTTCTGCAGACTCTGCTCTACTTCTTGCGGGACGTCACCTCATTGGTGGAGGAGAACCAGATGACGCCGATGAACCTTGCTGTTTGTCTGGGTCCATCTCTATTCCACCTCAGCATCCTGAAGAACGAGATGCTGTCACCAAGGTTTGCGTAAACTCCCATGAGTTCAAATGGAAAACAAGTAACCTGGTGGTGACCCCGCATTCTTTCTGTGGTTCTTGTCTTCTTTAGATCAATCCAGAAGAAATACGCTACAGGCCGTCCTGATCAGAAAGACCTGAGTGAGAACCTTGCTGCCACACAGGGCCTGGCACACATGATCACAGAGTGCCAACATCTCTTCCAGGTATGTATCAAACTCAGCAGATATGTATTTTAATAGAATAACTGATATTTCAGTTAATGAATTAAAATTAATTCACTGCATTTAAGGCGATGAGCTAATTGTACTTTAGATTGTCACATTATGTCATCAGAGACTCAAGGCTTTTTGCAAGGAAGTGATACTGCTATCTGAAGGAAATAGAAATGATTTCAATGCATTTTAAGATTAAATATCATTTTATAAGTAAAATTAGTAAACTATTTTAATCTGAACAGAATACGTACTTTAATTTACTTAAGAACTGCACAAATCTAAGTTCTTCCAATTGATTTTTTTTCATTTTTTTTTACTTTTAATAATTTTAATCTCATCTCAAAGGTGAAGGGGAGAAGTTTTTTTTTCTATAACTCTTATTCACTACTCATTAAAATTAAAATGAGTTGAGAGTCACTATTCTCTCTAGAGCAAAATATTTCTTCCCTGATAGATATGTTAAAAGAAGGGGTGATCGCGATCTCTTACTTGCAACACCAATCTGTACAATTTAAGATTAGCCATCTGAGTCCCAGCCAGAAAACATTGTAATGTAAAAGCATTCTCTTTAATGTTAAGATCAAGTTTTGTACATTAACTCACAAAAAAAAACCCAAACAAAACTACTCACACAAAAAGATGTCTTTCTTGCTGACATGCTCCTTTCCCCCTCAAAACTTTACGTCAACAGATTTGAGCTGACTTGCAGTTCCTCTTCTTCAACTCTCTCAGTCCGTTCTTTCAGTGCTGGAATCTCTCTGAAGTGAACTCCTTTGAACACAACAGAAATGCCCCATAAAAGGCAGCGATGTTAATGCAAAATTCTCATGCTAATGATGATGTGAGAGATTTAAACAGGATTTTATGCAATATGCATTAAATATGAGCGCAGGAATATTCTTGTAAGTGTGGGCACTCAAGAGAGGTCTTCTTAATGTAAGAGCAGGGTTTTGAGTGTGTGCAGAACAATATGTGATAAGGAATTAAAAGGATTCAATTAAAAATTCACTGATATTGAATAAACATGAATATTATTGAAAGGTTTATGTATTTCAATAACTAAATTCACTAAGTGAAGCACATTACATTGACACATTTAAGCCTTTGTTTCTGTTACTTTTATTGGTATTCCACTTGCAGCTAATGAAAACACATTTAATATTAAAATTACTAATAAAAATAAATATTTCTATTACAGAAATGTGGACTGTCTGTTTTGTACCTCCTTAAATGTTACCTTGAAAAGCTGTATTTAATCTGGGATCCGTGGGAATATGCATTCTAATCTATTGAAGATGACTGTATATGCTCTTTTTAGGCTATGCAAACACTCAGTTTAATTAGGTAATTAAATTACCATCTCAATTTTGGCATAACACTAAGTGATAAAAAAGAGAAAAAACAGTTGGATAAGTATATCATACTTTTAGTTTGAACATAATTGTAAAAATGTTCTTAAATTTTTCAATGGTTTCTGAAGTAAAAGAAAGTTATTTTCCCAGTGGTTTAGTAATTAAATTTCTGTTTAAAAACATTTCAGATTTACACAATCAATTCCAGTGACTTTAGTTTTGTCTGTAAAGGTAGACATAATCCATGTTTCAGAATGAAAAACAACCCATTCCAAAGAACTCTAACAAGTTCACATTAAGATAAATACATAAATGTTCCAAATGCAGCATGTGTACCATATGTGTCTTTATTTCAACCTACACATTTCTCTTTGGGGATAAAATTTATTGAGTATTTGAAATTGCTTCCCTTTCATTTTAGAGGGAGAGCAGAAAGGAAATATAGTCTGAATTTTGCAAATATCTTCCATCATCTTCAGCTCTTTTCACTGCTTTTCTTCAAATTCGGTTCTGTTCTGTCCTTCCTAAGCTGATTGTTTTTTTTGTGGCACACCTGTACCGGTTGTTGCTCAGATCCCAGAGGAAATGGTGACCCAGTCCCGCAACTCCTACATGGAGGCTGCGCTGATGGTGCCCCCACTGGAGGAGCTTTGCAAGGTCCAGGAGGAGGAAGATGTGGATGAGGAAGTGGAAGAAGAGGATGAGGAAGCATCCTATAATGCACACATAGAAGGGCTGATCCAGAACCTGCTGAAAGAGGCCAAGGACAAGAGTAAAGGCTGGGTGTCCCGCTTGTCTTCTGACAACACGGAGCTGGCATTTAAAAAGGTGGGAGGTCACTCTGTTCCAATATGGTGGGATTTTGGAGACCAAGAGTCGATAATAAAAAAGATAAGGCAGCAGGGATTAGTAGGATCTTTAAAAAGAGTCTACAGTTATTAGTCTCCTCATGTGGTCAACACTGCCAAAGCAGAAAAACAGAAACGCAAAAGTTTAGAAATAAAAATCAGGAACTTGAAGACACTTTCTTTTCAATACTTTTTGACATTTTCAATATTTATGTGTAAGGTTGGAGACGGGAATCCTCTGAGGAGGTGGCGAGTTTGTCTTGAGGTGTCGGCGTCTCCCTCTGAGGTCCTGCAGCGGCTCCTGAAGGAGCGCCTGCTGTGGCAAACGGAACTCCAGCAGGAGAAGATTCTGGAAACGCTGGACAAACAAACAGATGTGTATCATTACACCTGCTGCAATATGGCGCCTCAACCCTGCTATGACTATGTGGTACTAAGGTATGATTAATGACTGCACGATGTGACACATGTGCGGAAACATGTGTGTGGATGTGTGTGCATGCGTGCGTGTGTGTGTGTGTGTGTGTGTGTGTGAATCTGAATCCGACTGAGTGAATCATATTTTCTCAAAATTGTCACATGGAATGAGTCTTAGTAACAGTTTAAAGATTTTGTACATGTCAAAACAAGCATGTATTTATTCAGTTAAAAGTAATTATATAAAATAGAAAGACTGCACTGCACTCCACTAAGGTCAGATAGCAGAGCTAAATGTTCAGAGACTAATTCTGTCTATCTTTTACATGAATAAGAAATTAGTGTCATGATTATAGTTTTAATGGAGTATTATGTAAAATTTTAATTTTTTAGCTTTATGTCATGTTGTTCCCTCATCAATAACATACCTGGAATGTTACTTTGATTCTTTCAAAGCACAGGAAATTAAAAACCTATTTGAAAAAGTTTCTTGAATTTCCTGTGGCAGAAAATTTAGAGGTGCCGAAACGTTTCGCTTATTTTCACAAAGATCTTCTCCTTAGAGCTGCAGTCTCCTGCCGAACTTTTGCCTCACAGAGCATCCCTTTTCTGTGCCTCCCTCTCTCAGCTCCACAAGACTAGTGGCAGCAGCAATGAGCAAACCCCTGATGAAGCTGCACGCCTGTTTATCATACCAACTAGTTCTCAGTCCAATGCATTTAAGAACAGTTGTTAACATTGACATAAATACATGATTTGCATGGTAGTTAACGACACTGTTGTGATGATGTACTGAAGCCAAAGAGTCGGAAAGAGAAGAAGCTTCTTAGAGAGATAGAAACCAATAACACAGCATCAAATTGTGAAGTCAAAACTTCTTCAAAGTCAAGTTTGATATATACAGCATTTTTATAACAACTGAAGGTAACATAGTATCTTGATCGTGTTATAAATTGGCACTATGTTCCTGGAAAATACACAATACTATCTTTTTAAAAACATTAAACTAGTACTACAAAGAGGTGGTAGTTAAGAGTATCTCAATAGATAGATACAATTTGTTTGCAGTTTCTACAATGAAGCTCTAACCTCATAATCTTTTTACACCATTCAGATCGTGGCGTACAGACCTTTGTAAAGAATCCTGTGCGCTGGTGTGCGTGTCCGTCGAGCATGATGACAGCCCGCGTGTTGGAGCTGTGAGGGGGGTTGTGCTGGAGTCACAATATCTCCTTGAGCCCTGTGGGACAGGGAAGACCAGGCTCACACACATCTCCAGAGTTGATCTCAGGTGTGGAAGGGCTTCATCATCCATTTACAGTCATGTTTTTAGCAAGATTTGAAATTTATAATATGTTAATTTGTTATCATCGTTTCAGGGGAAGATCTCCAGAATGGTACAACAAAGCGTTTGGTCATTTGTGTGTTAATGAAGCCCAGAGGATCCGCTCCTCATTCCTCCCAGGCGATCAGAGTCCTGAGGCGAAGAACTGAGCTTCAAACATAATTTTTCATCCTGGAAACCAGTTTAATCACCCAGGCAATCTTTTCTTGGTGCTAAGTTACAGTTCTGGTCAGATATGGAATCAGTAATTTGGGGCTTTTAAAGATTTATAAGACCCATCCAATATGGGTTTTCAGAGTAAATTGATTATAAAACAAAACAAAAACTGTCAGTGATTTTTGAAAGGAATAACTACATACACTAGTTCAAATTATTTGTAAATTTTCTGTAATAAACACAAGGTCCAAAATATCAGGTCAGAATTGGTAATGTAATTGCTATTAAGCCTAGTTCATGCACTGTCTTAAACAGTTTAGTGTTCTCTGGTTTAAAGCCTCACCTTCGCTCCTCAAAGCAATCTTCTTTTCATTTTGGTCAAATAGTTCAATGTAGATATGGAACATCTTCTGGTTAAGATTAAACTTGAACCAAGATGGTTGCTATTATGTTTTTTTGTCAACATTCAAACCAATTTTGCTTGTAACCTATAAAAAAACAGAGGTTATGCCACAAAGCAGTTCACTTTAAACAAACTTTGTCAGTTATGTCAAGAGGAGTGATCAACTCTCCAGCCAGAATAATGGCAAATAATTATATATATATGTAAAATAAAATGGGTTGCCCATTTCCAATTTGTCCTATATTAAAACCCCCAAATTAAAATGATGTTAATATCTATGATGAGTAGATGTAAACTTCTGACTTGGACTGTACACTATGCTGACTGGGCACATAGAAGAAAAGTGTTTTAATTTTCATTTCCAGGTATTTTTCGACATAATATTTAAATTTATAATATAAATTATGATATTGCTTTTCAGTCACAATGTTAAGATTATTTCCAGTTCTGAATGTGTTCAATCATCAGAATAGCAATTTACTTTGCAAGTACTTGTAGCTAAGTGCATTATTAAAAGGATGATGTCTTGTAGATAGAAAGCGAATTCCCTATTTATTGCTTTGATTTGTTCTACCAAATACTTAGCATTTATTTTTAACATCTTGAACAAACAAAACAATGAGAGATGAGATAACACTCTAATCTCCATTGTACTTATCTACAATTTACATATCATGTAAATTTGTTTTCAAATCAGCTGTTAATTGAAGCTCAAATATTATTAAAAAACTCTAAAAAATAACTGATTATTTATTATTATTACATTTCTCAATATTTGTGAACACATCACAAGTCCTGCTTATTCTATCAATCTTAGATTTGTTTTTAAATTAAGCTGTAAAAACAGGCTTTGCTCACCTGTAACTTGACTTTATACCGGTGAACTCTTTACAAATAACATGGGAATATGATGTATCTCCAGCTTTAGCTTGATGATATGCCAAATCATTGCTCCATTTGCACTTAAAAAAAGTATCAAAGTAATTACATAAAACTATCAGAACTCCTTTAAAAAAAAAAAAAAGAAACAACATATGGATACATGTCAGCACCGTGTTGTAAAAAGTCCACTTGTTTCATGTAGAAGTCCACTTGTTTCATGTCCACACAAAGAGTCCTGAACCACATTGAAGGGGACGCAATCACTGGGTCCATAAATGTGTTTTTAATATTTTATGTACGATTTCACAGATGATTTCCTTTTTCAGTCCCCACTTTCAGTGTTAATCTTATTCAAAGGTGTTCTTTTATCTCTGTATATGGTATTATAGTTGTTGTTTTTTTTTTCTCGTTTGTGTTATACAATGTCTAAGACATGAGACCATTTCACTGCTTCTGGGAAGCATGTTTGAAACTTAGCGTGTGTGCATGGTTGTGCCCGTGTATCTGCATTTCAAACACACTTACAGCCTGTACTGTAAACTCTCTGCAGCGCTCTCTGTGCCATCACAGCTCTTCAGGGTCTTCCTATCATATTGATAAGCTGAAATGTGAAATTTCCACACACCATCCGTAGGGAAGCAATAGAGGAAAACTCGCTCCACCGTGGTACTGCCCTGGCTTTAATGTTTGTTTCCGCTGTAGGCAGCATTGCCATGGTGTTGCTATGATATAATATCTCCACAGTGCCGCTATAATCCTCGCGTGGATGCCTTTTGCTGGGTGACAGTGGCGCGTGTGCATGTGTGTGTAAGAAAGGATTGAGAGACTCTGACGTGAGACCTCCGCTGTTTGTGGAGAAGTTCCAAACTTAGCTTAGAGCTGGAGGATTTATGCTTGTTATTTTTGACAGTGACTGAAAACAAAGCTATTGTTTCTAAAGAGGAGAATAAAAATTTAAAAGTGCATTTGTTCTCTGTTTTTTGTAAAATTCTTCCAGGAAAAATAATTATTTTATTTAATTACTTTATTGAATGTTGTGAAAGACCAAAACAAAGTAGCCATTTTATTTTATTGTTTTTTTTTTATAAATAAGGAAATATAAAAAAATATGACATGCATTTATATTTAAGGAGAACTTTAAAAAAAATAAATATGGAAATAAATGGTGTGGAATAAATGTAAACCTACCAGGAAATTGAAGTCAACCTCAACTGATGAATTGATGGGCAGCGCGACACGACAGTGTAGTTACACTATCTCCATGGTGACACACAGTTGTGGCAGCATCATGCAATGGGGATGAAGAGAGAAGGTGATCAGAATTGATGTAAAGATGGATGTAAGTCAATACTGAACAAGCTTGGATGAAAACCTGTTAGAAACAGCAACCGTAAACATACACCCAGACTTTCGATATAATGCTTCAGATCAAAGCATATTCATGAATGGCCTAGTCAAAGTCCATACCCAAATTTAGTTCAAAAGCTTTGCTAAGACCTTTGCTAAAAAATAACACCACAAGGGCATGAAGCTGCTAATCACATGGTGCTAGTAGTGACTTAGTAGGGTTGTATGCCACACTTTTCAGATTTTAGTTGGAAACGAAAATTAAGTAAAATAACATACAATTTTCATTACACATTGAATCTATGCACTATTTTGTGCTGGTCCATCACTTAAAAGCCCAACGAAATAAAATATTCTGAATGCAAAGTGAAAAAAATATGATTTTAAAATTCAAGAAGTATTAGTTTTCCATGTATAATATTTCCCTTGTCATATGTTACTGTGTCCATGAAGTGGTGCTCTTCTCCTTCTTGAGTTTAAAGGAGCGTGGAAAGTGTGCCACAGGAAATATTTTTAGATAACCGAGTAAGTGAAAAGTCCTCAGAATCACAGAGGGCTCTCCTCAAGGACTTTTCATCACTTCCCTTCTTGTGTCCTTTAAAGCAGAGGATGGAGGCTAACTCTCCAATGCTCAGATCAATATTCAATCACATTTACCTGCTTAGCTGAGTTAGATAGATGGTCTATACGCTCATAAAGGACAAGGAAGGAGTTTGGATCCAGATACCACTCTCGAAAACCTCTCTGCGTGTGAGTAAGCATGTCTTTTTACTGTGTGACAACGGAGAGACATTACTTTAACTTCTACCTCATTTAACATGTCAGTGGTTTATCTTGAAAGTGGGGCACATGGTTACAGCTCCTGAATGTCAATGATGTTCTGCACGGTGGGTGTGTTTTAGCTCTGCTGCTCCACGGGCTCTGACAAATGGAGAACATCATTTCGCAAATTACTCAGTGAAAAAAGAAAGAATCTCACCAGGTGAATCAGTAATTTTCTCCACAAATCAATTTCATATCTGCATTTGTGTTTTTTTCTTTTACAAATGCACACAGAACGAAGCAGATGTTGTCTTAAGAAAAACGGGAGCCATCCAGAAGTATACTGCAGTTTCAAATTATGCCTGCCGGTGTTTGTTGATGAACTAAAACTGATTATTTATTTATTTTTTTGTGTGTGTATAAAACAAAAACTATTCTTTCACACATGATGCGTTAAGATACAGTATAATGCAGCCTATATTTTGCAAAAGGATTTAAAGGGCCCTCTGCTGGGAAAAAAACGGAAATGTAAGTTCAGCTTCAACTTTAAATTCCAAACCACAGAAATGTGAATTAAATCTTAAATACAATATATTAAATATTTTCCCAGGCTGATATATAAATGTTTATAATAGCTGTCAGACATTGTTATTAATTAGCTGATTCTCAAGATAAGTTTAATTTAGTAGTACTGGCAGTAGTAATAGGAATAGTATTAGTAATTGTAGTTTATAACACTCATGTACGTACAGAACTAAACATTTAAAGGATGACTGCTTTTCATTTATGTTTTTATTAATTGAATTAAAAAAAAGTTTTAATTAGTTTTAAATATTTTCTATATTTGGGTGAATATGAAAAAAAAAACATTTGTATTTCCAGATTTTTTTCCTTTCTAACTGAATGTATCTATTTGTCTGTCTATTTGCGTGTTTTGCACATTTTCTTACAATTATGTTTCTCAACGGTTCCATTTTTGAAGCCTGACCTGAAATTTGGTATTTATGCATGTAAAACAATAATTATTATTTCTCTGCAACTAAACTGGAAATTTTAGCCAAGATAATCTATCAGGATTCTCTGATCTTTGTGTATTTATTTTGGACTTTAGTTTTTGGTTTCAACTGATTGTTTATTAATGTCACTTATTTTGTGCTGAGATTATTGGTTTAGATTCTTGTTTTATTGTTTCTCTTACATTTGGTTTAGAGGGATTCTCTCCTATCCCCCTCTGTTAATATATGTGTTTACACATATGAGTTCCCTCAGCTTCCTTGCTATGTTTTCTCCCTCAGCTCCTGATTGGCCTCACCTGCATCTTATGTTGTTGATGAACCCTTCCAATAGTTAAAAGCCTGTCAGTTTCCCTTTGCTCAGCTACTTTACTTTTACTTTAGTTCTCCAGTTTCACATCATCTATTTGGTGTAAGTTGTTTCTTCAATTATCTAATTTATTTCCATTATGAGTGTACCACTATCTGAACAAACACGTTCAAAGCTGTGAACAAATTGTAGAAGCCAGCAACAGTCTATTGTTTCTGGTGAATTTGATTTAAACACAATTTAAATCAATTTGTTATATCAGTAAGACAATCCAATATTATTTTTTTCACTTTGTTATCTTTATCTGTCTTGTTTGCATGACTTAAAATCTGATCAGGGAGGGAAAACACTGGTGGGACAGATGTGTCCCCTGAGACTGGCTAATCCACCATCTTCTTCCAAACAACCACGATAAGGTCATCAATGAATAAATTAACCAGTGAATGAATAATTAATGGCAGCATGTCAGCAGTACAGGTGTCCTTGAGTGTAAGTAGAGAAACGCAAAACATAGGAATAACACAGGAATGATGAAATTCTGGGAAATTCTTAAAAAGTGGTTATAAATAGTCAGAAAACTGACCTTCCACATACACACTAAATGAATAATATACATAATTTAAACATGGAAGGTCCATAAAGACCTTCCATAGTTGTGAATTTGAGCTTTATATTTTAGATTTGCCCCTTCTATGCATTTTATTTCTGTTAAAAAAGTATCTATTTTTACTCTACATTTTTTGCTATCTAGCCTACAACCAGGCTATGATTTTCAGGGTAAGTTAACTGGTACCTGACACAGATACATTCAGGACAGGCATTGTGACAAATTGACTCATTCTGACATAAAAGACATGTGTACTTTTAGCCTTCAGATCATTGTCCTAATTTGAACTTGTGCTACAGCTGTTTGTGACAAGTGAGAGACACCTGAAAATGTCTGCAGGTCTCACAGAAGTCGAAACCAAGAACAACAGATCTGGCTTCACTGTTTCTCTCATGTGCATTGCTACGTGATGTCTCAATTGAATTATTAATGCCAGCTGGTATTCTGAAGGTTCTCCAAACACTAAGACAAACACATGCACATATTTGCATGAATATGCATTTGATTGCAATGTGATAGTGTTTTCTTATATTGCCATGCAGTTTTATGCAATAGGAAAGCATTTTCTTTTGCTTTACAATAACATATCAAATTGCTAAACAACAATTTTGTAGATATTTAGCTCATAAGAAGCAACAACATAACTTGAAATGGCATCTCCAGGCACCTGAAAACTAGCTTCTATCAACCAGTAATAAAATCTGGCTCCTCAGTCTCTAAATACTTAATTATGTTTACCAACTTGAATCCAGAGGTTTCTTTCTACTCTGAGCAGTTTGTGTAAGGTGGTGTTTTGGAGCTTCTTAAAGAGTAACAGCTTTCTGCTTCAGTTATAGGAGTTGTGAGAGATTGAAGGGCCCATCGAGGGCTCAGTGGTAGATAAATAAATATTCTTCAAGAAGGTACTAAAATACAAAGCTTGGATTTATGTACTGTGTGTTTCAAAATCAGACTGGAATACTTGATATCATTATTCAACTAGGGAATAGCAGACAAAACCCCAAAGAAAATGTTTGCTAGAGTCATCTGTCTTTGTCACTACTTTAGGATTTATGTTCAATTTTTGTACTCTATTTATATTTTTCAGGGTAGAAATGTATCTGTAAATTTGCTTACAGGAACGTTAACATGTTTTGGACAACAATATCGGAAAACTGTCAAAGATTTTTATTGGGTTCAGCATGAGAAGTCAACTGAAAGACAACAAATTAATTGAGCCTTTTGAATGCAATCTCACAAATAATTTGTGGCTGGACATAGAGTTATTGATATGGCATATTTGTGCAATAAAATGTTCATGTTATAAGTGAAGTCATCTGCCAATGGAACACATTTTTTTTTCATCAATATTAAGGAATTGTTCCTAAGCTCTTATGTTTTGCTGAAAAGTTACTTCCATGTTAGTTTTTCTCATACCGAGACATTTGCTCTAGAAACTAGCCCAGAATTAATTTCTGATTTTGTGTTTTTGCAGTGATATTCTCAAATAAAATCTGTCAACACAACATTGTTGTTCTCAGTTTTTAGCCATGTCTTCTGCTGAGTATTTTTTTTTTAATCCACTGCCTCTGATGCTCACTCTCTAATTTAGTAAAGCATCCATATTCAATATTCCTTTATTCAAAAGCCTCCAACATCCTATAATAATTTGTGGTTGTGCTGTGCTTTCAGCTATAAGGAGAATCACCAGGAATTCAGCATGACAGATATAATATCTTTGGGAATCTCTAAATATTGAGGGAGATTTTTAATAAACTTCTGGGAGTTTGGCAACATTAATATCTGACTCATCAGGGAGCTGAGGCTCCGTGGGGCTGAAGATACTGAGCCGTGCTTGAATGCTGTCAGAAACACTTATGAAGAATGCTCACAAGCGGAGAAAAGCAGATTAATTTGTCTAACGTCCACTGCTCTCTGATGAGAATTGGCCTTGGCTACTCAGTAGTGGGAAGTATATAATTCATAAGCTTTTCTGTCAAATCTCAAAGCACATGTAATCCCAGTCGCCTAATTTATAGAAACATGGCCAATGTTGCAAAACAGTGAGATAAGCCAGACCTTAATCAAAACCCAGGGAGTCTCTTACTTGATAAGTTAGCAGATCAGGTTGTATAACAACAAACTCAGCATTTAAATGATTAAAATAAGGAATTGTGTGCTTAAGAAACAAATATTTCGAATGAAATTTGTTGTTGGAATATTTTGTCTAACTATGTACTGCTTTGAGAATGTCTCATTCTGAATTTGTTTATTGGGTTTTAAAAGGAACCGATCTGTATAACTAAAGTGGAGAGCATTACCCTTAAAATGTTGAACTTTGCAGAAGGTGTAAGATTTCAAATAGGCTACTTCGAAACTACCATGCAAATTCAAATAAGCTGCTTTTTAAAGACCTTTATGTCCTGTTAATAAGACTACTTTTGCTAAACAAACTGTGCTTCACACAATGTAACCAAATCAGAGCAAGTATTTGGTCCCCAGGATTAGAGGATCTGAAAGAAAAATAGGCCAATTAGAAAATCTTTTCCAATCTTTTCTAATACTGTCAGAATGTGAACTTTGCTTATTTTGTTAACAGGAAAAAAGCTTTAACTTAGCAGATATTGGAAATGCTAGTCTTACATACTGAGCTAATTCCAGGACCCTTCAACCACAGGAAACGCCCCATATCGACATAAAACAAGTGCTGATAATCTAACCACAGACAAACTAACTTTGTTTTAGTTTTATTGTTTGGAACTAGTAGAAGAAGCTAGATTATTCTACAGTTACATTTATCCATTGAGTCCAGTCACGCAGTGATGACAGAAGACCTTATTTTTGAGGCTGAGCTAAGCTGGACATTTCAGTTACTTGGATCAACCATGGTCTACAGCTCTTGACCAGAGGTGAGGATCAGATGTAAAGGGGTTGTGAAAACATTTTGATCCCCATATGTTACATTCAAATGTTTCAGATAACCATATAACCATTAATATCAAATGTATAACCTTATACGAAAAGTAGATCTCTTATGATTATATCTTCTATCAAGGTGAAACAGTTTCCATACAAACCTAGCCATATTCGAAAAAGTAATTGTTCTCAAACCACAGAGTCATTCTCCATAAATGATAAAAACATAGATCAGTGCTGATGGTCTCTGCCAAATTACTGTTTCAATGACTCACCCAGAACATCGCAAAACACCCAGAACAATATCTAAAGCTCCACAAGGTCAGAGTTCATGATTCAACAATAAGAAAAATACTATGCAAATACGACACCCATTGCCTTGAAACAAGAGACCGAAGGTAAAAAACATTTTCACCAAACAACAAAAAAAAAAACTTCTTGATGATGCCCAAGACTTTTGGGAAAAACATTTGTGAACTGACAAAATAAAAGTCTAAATAGTTGAAAGGTATCTGTCCCATTATGTCTGCAAAACAAAAAATCATTCAGAAAACACTGTAGTTAAAGTGTAACTGAAGGTGTAAGTGATTTTTCATCATTGATAGAATCATCAATTCTCTGCACAAAAACTTTCAATTGGAATGTCTATCAGCTAATAATCTGAACCATAAGCATATTTCGGTTATGCAACAGGACAACAGTCTGTAGCATATCCACTGAATGGCTTAAGAAAACCAAGATGAAGGTCTGATTGGACTGAGATGCTATGATTAAACCTAAAACAGGATACTCATGCTCTAACTCTCCTAATATGAATGTAATAATACAATTTCGCAAAGAAAATTGGGATGACGTTCTTCCTGTAGAGGTTGCACACATCTTGATGGTAGCTGATGACACAAGCTGAAGTTAGATTTGGGGGTAATGACTTTTTGAAATGGGACAAGATTGGTTTGAATTTTTTTCTATTCATATATTCACATTTTAAAGCTACATTTTATATTTACTCAAGTTGTTTTTATCTTCTTTCATTATTTTAAAACATATAGGAATAAATCAAACTCAAATTAGGATAGAAATGCATTAGCTGCAGTGCTAACAGAGAAATGGAAAACTGTGTTAACCAAATAAAATGTACATGAAGAATTAAAACTCAATGTATGTTTTTTACCATACATCAGCTAATGTTAGAGTGAATAAGTAATTATTGAGTAACAATTATATGTAATTACTTTGCTGACAAATTGCAGAAAGTCCCAGAAAATTGATGCTTTTTCACTTCTGTAATCAGAACATTTCTAGTCTTTATCACACTCTCCCTCTCACACACAGACAAATATCGACACAAATTACACACTAGAGTGCAAATGGGCACACTAACTCACAGCCATCTTGCTGATGACTCACATTTGTCTGTGAAAACAGGAAGTTATTACCTGCTTTTCCATCACCGTCTGAGGTAATCTCTGTTCATTTCTGTATCCTAACAACAGCCAACCTGGAAGTTACAATTTTACATTTCAGCGCTGGAAATCTAGTTAGCTATTTCATGTTAATAAAATAATGAGCAGTCAAATGCATTTAATGCGTCTCTTCCACTCATCAAATCTTTTCTGACAGGTGTCACCTCTGATCTGCATGATGCTCACCAAGTCCTCCTCTTCTCAGAAGCTACAGCATTATGCTGAAAGATGCTGCAAGATAAAAAGGAACTGGAAGACAAATACCTTCCTAATTGCAAGGGCAGCACATCTAGAAAGGAAAGACACGACGCAGAAGACAAACGGGAGATTAAGAAAAGCAAGAAGGTTGAACAACGCTAATGCTTTTCATCCAATCAGTAGTCGGAACCCACTTTCTCTCAAGACAGAGTCCTTTGTAGAGTCATGACAGAGCTGCAGAGGAGAGCCTTTGTCTGGAAACAAAGAGGAATGTGTTTGTGTGTGAGGGAACCTGCCATTGTGCGTGTGCACATGTGTGTGAATCCAAGTGTGAGTGTGAATGAGAGCTACATGCAATGTGTTAGTTTGAGAAATAGCTTCTTGGAGGTGTGAGGGGAAGTGTGTAGCAGATGTGTGCTGAGCAGAGTTTGTGATTGTCTCCCTCAGTTTCTTCTACGTTGAAGATTGGGGCTGAGGAGAAAATGAGACAATCTCTGCTCATCTGTGAAGTTCACTAATGACGTAACTTGGTCACACATAAGACACATGCACCCTCACACAAACGCCCACACACACACACACACATATATATAAAATGCAAAAGCTATAAGCCACAGCTTGATGCCCTTGTCAGCGGTCAGTAATTCAAAAAGATAAGGAGGGATGCATGCAAGAGACATATCTGCCTGTATGAAAATACTCTCCAACAAACACAGACAAGCACAGAGAGAAAAACAAATCAGCCCTCATAACCTCCTTGTTAAAGCAAATCCTACCCAGCAGATGTGCCCTGTTGAAGAGCACATGGTGCACAAAACAGCCTTATGTACACACACACACACACACACACACGCACATGCATGTTGTCAACTATATGGCCTGTGTAGCCAACATAGAGTGTTACTGGGATATTATTTGAATATGTGGTTTTTGGCTTTTCCTGTTAGTTAATGTCCAAAGATGCCAAGTACCGCTGAATCTTTATTTACATACTCAAAAAATGTACTAATGTAAATCGTAACACTTAGATTTTCTGTAATTAATTGCTTGGAAATCAGAAATTTACATTTCCTTTACGTTTGGTAGAATTGCCTCTAACTGTATGGTGAAACAAATGGAAAAACAAAACAAAACAAACAAAAACCTCAGTTTAGCTTAATTTGTTTATCTATAAATTCTGCATATTTTTGTAGAAGAAATAACGTGAAAGTTTTTGAAAAAATGTTTATATTTCACAAGGCCAACATAGCCCATGCGGCTTTTAATCAAAAAGATCACAATAAAAAAAACTTAAATTTTAAAAAAAAAGAATACAAATAGGGGCTGCACAGTGGTGCAGTTGGTAACACTGTTGCTTTGCAGTAAGAAGGTCCTGGTGTTCGATTCCCAGCCTCCGGTCCTTCCGGTCCTAGGCATGCCCGTATTGTTTTAAAGAGATAGTTTAAATTGGCCCACAATAAATTACTATTTTGAGAAATGCAAGTTTTGACAAAATTACAAAAAAAAGATGTTTTCATTGTTTTGTTTTTTTTCTTTTCTTCTTTAATTGTATTACAAAATTGTAATCCAAAGTGAAGGTCAAAATATATTTTCATGTGATAAACTTTGTTGACTGCATCTGTCTGCAAAATATCTGGGCTTCAGAGTAGTCATATTCCATTCTGCCATTAAATAAATATACAGTCTCTGCCTGGAAATCACACGCCCTAAACTGAACTCCACCTGAATTGCCCCTGTACTCACCCCAACTGAGTAATTGTTTGGTCCCGTTCTGTGTTACAGTTTTTTGCCTGAACAATCAATAACTATTTATTAGAAAATCATATTTTAAAAATCATAACAAAAACCAAGCCTTTCCTTGCAGGTCTGTGCTCTACATGAACCCATGCATGGATGGCTCCATGTTATTCTGCTTCAATACCCTCCCAGGGAGCCTTGAAGTGCGCATGCCGCACACAGGGGGCGTCAACATGGACCCATTTATGGAAGGTACTTGTAACATATAATCCAATTCCCGTCTCCGTATTATTTGAGAGATAGTGGTACTAGTCAACTGATGGGTATTGTGTTTTATTTGTAAGATTTGAAATTAATGTCGCAATCATTCAAATGAAACAAACAAACAAAAAAATCTCAAGTGAAAATTTGTTCATAAATAGCTTGGTTGAAGAAATTTACAACATGAAAATAACATAAAATAAACAAACAAATAAATCAATCAATAAAACAAATAAATCACATAACCCTACCGAAAAAAGCAAAATGCTCCTTAGTTTTAAGATTTATAGACAGCATTGGATACGTTTTGCGGACACTTCCACATCAGTTCTTTATAACGTTTGATGATCTGTGAATGAGATAATGAAGTGGGGAAATATGTGTTTTCCTATTAAGATTTGAATCAAACCAATATGCTGCCATTATGATATAATGGGAAAAAATTATTTATTTTTCAAAAGAAAAGAAAATAAAGCAACAAAATTAAGGCAACATTGGATACATTTTCTAACTGTGGAGTTAGATAATGTAGGTTGTTTGTTTTTTTTATCTTGATGGACTTTCAAACCTTTTTTCTCTTCACACTGAGTGCTTATTGGTCAGTGATTTTTAGGTGAAACATTTTCATGTAGAAACAAGTGGGATAGTTTATAAAAAACACAAGTAGTGAACTGGTGTGTATGTGCAATGTGGTTGAGCTGTTAAACACATCAGTTTAGTACATTCCTGATTTCCTCCATTTTCACATTCTTTGTAAACTATGCAGACTGAAATGCTATCTCTTAGCATTAAAGTTAAAACTATGGCTGTTTTGTGGTTGCAGACCAGGTTCTGACTCTTAGCAGACAGCAAAATATAAAAGTAAAAAATGGTGCAATATCTGACTTTTCTATCATTGTAAATGTAGTTATTGCTGACAAGACAACAGCTATTTGAAAGTTTACCATACTACATTGCACATTAACAAAACCAAAATTGTTTATTCACATATGGAATTCACATATAGTGATGTGCAGTGTACCGAGTGCCAATATTTAACAACCTAGTTTGACTTACTTCATCTCAATTAACATTGATAAATGGAAATTATGAACTTCACACTAGTAGTTTGGATTTATTGGCAAAGCCAGACTATAAATATGAACAATTGTGGCAGTTCTTGGTTCAGTCCTGCCTCTCCTTCTGTCCCCCAACATGTAACAGTCTGCAAAAGCAGATGAACAGAAATCAAAAGTCCCACAAGTTTTAAATTCAGTTTTATATTACATCTGTTATGTTAGGACCAATCAGGTCATGTTTTAGTTCATATATTTTATATTTGAAGATGCATGATTGCAATATTCCTTGAAAATTAAAAACAACTCTTTTTCAAAAATAATAGGACTCTTCTAATCTGACATTTTATGTTTAGCCATATTGTAAAACAACATGTAAATACAGTTTGTGTGCTCAAGACAGACTCCATCAATTTGACTGAAATATTCATTTTGGGTGCAGTTTACAAGTTGTTACCACCAGAATCTGAGAACTAAGCCATGTAATCCATTTTAAACTGTTGCTTTATAAATTCAACTCGCAACAGGTTCTGTTAATAAAATCCTGCCTTGGCAGTTCATTGGTTCTGTATTTTCCAACATGGGTTTCGAAACATCTGAAACTTCGTTTAGTGGAGTGCCTTAAGTATGGCTGAAATGTTTGGGGAATCCAAATTATATGACATGTCGCCTTGCCATAATCACCGCACTGACTGCAACCTGCCAATGAGAGGGGGATACAGAAGAGAGAAAGAGAGATAGGAACATAGGCTTCTGTCAAGGCGATGTAGTTTTTCCCCTCTAGCCTTATGCATCCCTACATGTTTTCAGGTGGATAAGGTGAATTCAGAGGATTTTTAAAACACTGGGCTTCTTGTTTTTTTTTTTTTTTCTTTTTCTTTCTTTTTTCTTTTTACTCCTCAGTGGATGGTTTTTGAACAACAGCAGACGCCCGAGCTTGTAAAGCAGGTGTGAGAGACAGCGGCGACCGCTCCTCTCCTCCCTGTTTTCCAAGGGGAAATGTCGAGCGAGACGCCGGTTTCAGCACCACCGGGCTCTGCTTCCTCGCTCACGGACATAGACCAAGACTCGCATCCCCCTCTTCCTCCTCCGCCGGCGGGGTCCTCCGCTCAGCCGCCGCCGCCGCCGCCGCAGCAGCAGGTCGCCGCGGGCGCTGGCTCCGGCTCCACCGGGGAAAAGATGGTGTCTGCGGCCGGCTCCATGGTTCTCCCGGCCGGGGTGATCAACCCCGCGGTTCCGATTAGGAATATCCAGATGAAATTCGCCGTGCTGGTGGGCCTGATCCAGGTTGGGGAGGTTAGCAACCGGGACATCGTGGAGACGGTGCTGAACCTGGTGAGTGGATGCGAGTAAGGCTGGGGAAAACAGAGAGATAGAGACAGAGAGGAAGCCATAGAAAACAGTAGAATCACTGCGCCCCAACTCGCTATGTTTTATTTACGAAGCTTCCTTCACTCCCCCCTTTGGTTGTGTGGCTTTCAGGCGATGATGTCATTTATTTGTTCAGGGGATGTAAACGGTCGCCTTTTTAACAATTTCTGCAGATAAAAATGCTTTAGGTTGCGGAAAAAATGAGGCTGTATTATTGTGGAGGCAGACAGAGGCATGTGACTCCACCAGGCGCTTTGAGGTTTTGTCTAATCACCAGCCATTGTTGACTAAATGACCAGATTGTTGTTGGGTGGAAAGGCATAAACAGATACATCCAGAGAAGCAGAGGCGGACGCCGGACACAATGCATTGTGGATATTCTCCTGACCCCGATCTGTAACCCGAAGTGATGCGGGGAACGAACTGACGATTTTGCGCACAACACCATGACCCAAACGGCTTTAATTCGCGCAGAATCACGCATGCATGCATGCCTGATGTGTCACCTCTGAGACGCACTCATCCAGCATCATCGGACAAAGGCCCGACTTAGCTTTATGCTATCCACCGACATCCGTATGCGTTTATGAAGGAAAAAAATATGCACAGGCCTATTGTTGCAAGCAGACAGGCAGGGCGCTGCATCCTGTGCGCAAAGGGAGTGATGTATTGGTAGCTTTGAAGCGTTTAGTGGTTTATATTATTGTGCTTCACATTGCTGTTATTTATGGAGCTGATATAGGTTGCAACCACCCCCCTCCTCCTCCCGTCTTTACTCTTCCATCAGAGGTTGTGTCGGTAATGCTGGGCCTGTTCAGCACAACACATCAGAGAGGATTTAATCCAGCCGAGGCTACTGAGATGACTAGCGTAGATTGTTACGAAACAACCAAAATGTACAGTAGACATGGGTCATGTGGAGCTTTATGAAGACACAGGATGTCAGTGTCCACCTCCTCCATGCATCATGCAGTGGTGCTGCATATATTTGCTACAAGAAACAGCCTCTGATCCTTATGGATTCTCTTGTAAAAGAACAAGTTGAATGATTCAAGCATCTGTTTTTAGATTTTAGGATTCTGGCCAGTTCCTATTTTGTGGGGTTTGTGTTTGCAGATCCCTGTGTTTATTTCTCTCTCTCTGTCTCTCTCCCACTGGATACCTTGAGCCATCCTGATTCCAGTTGCCTCTTATCTCTCAATCAGCTATCGGTGCTGCTGTGTGCAGCAAAGGGGCTTTGCTTGCTCACTCCAATCTTGTCTCCTTCTGGAGGAGACGGAGAGGAGTGATGCTGCATGCACAGACTGGTTTGGCTTGGCAGGGCAGCACCATGCATTTAAAAGCAGGTGGAGAGGGGTTGAAGGAGAGTGGGGGAGGAGAGGAGAGATCGAGTAGGAGGAGGAGGTAGGATGCTGCAGTGGCTATGTGCTCAGAAATCACCAGCTGATGCAGCGAAAGAGGAAGGGACTCTGGATTGGTCCACATCAGATCAGTGAAAGCTCATCAGAGCATTCAGCTGAAACACTCTCAAGTATTTTAGGCAAACACCTGCCTTTTTTCCCTCAGTTCTAGGCCGATGCCTTTAATTGCGAATCCCGCTCTGATGCGGTAACACATACAAGGGCCTGACACCCTGACGAATTAAAGCACTATGTGTTGGTCACACAAAGCTTTACTGACTAAATCCTGAATTGAACAATCAGTTCTAGTTGCAGGGCTGCCAATAGCTAAGCCTGTTAGGGAATTCTCTTGCCCAGCTCTTTAATTAAAAGACTTGAAACAAAGAGGTGCAGAGGCAGGAAACCTCAGTGGTCATGCTGCTGGTACAATGAGTCCACTGTGACCCAAAAGCTGATCCATTATTTCTGTCAATGTGGGAGACCACAGCAGCCACATTCTCCACTCACCGTTGCTGTATTGATCAGGTCCCACTGTGTTTTAGGTGAGCAGCTGGCCTGTCAGTTTTAGCAATACCTCAGAAGAAGGTGCACACTGTTTGTTCCAAATGACGGAGAGGAATGATGTCACAGAAAAATGATTTTTCATTTGATATGCAGTGCAGCTGAATAAATATATTACATATACAGACAATGTTTGTCGAGTTCTGGCTGCAAGCTGCTCGGCTATAACCATCGACACGGCATCACTGTTGTCACAGCAACGCTATTCTTTGGCTGCCTGCATCCAGACGCTGGACCTCCTGGTGTTGTTTTCTACTTCCGGACTGCTCCGCCACAGCTCTTCTCTCTCTGAAACTCCTGGTCTTTGTTTTTTTTTTTCTTTTCCCGATAAGTCTGTCTACTGGTATCTATATTATTAGCATCAGCAAAATCCTAAAAGCCTAAAGACTGGGTGATAAGAAGCTAGAATGATTGAAAAACATGTGCACCAGTGAAGCTCCATTGTTTTTAAATAAGTGATTAAGCTTGGTTTATGAACAGATGGGTGAAAAACTCATGTGGTTTATTATCAAATGTCCCAAATGGGTTTTAAGCTGATGTCTTGTGGTTTTTTAAAGGCCATTACATGTAATCACTCCAGTTTTATTCTTGCTAGCACAACATAAGGTACCTGTGATTCTCTACTAGGCCTGTAGCGATACATGTACCTCCCAACGTGAGATGATTCATAATATTTGGTCCCCATCAAAGCCGTTTTCGAGATTCCAGTGAAATTCTGGCAGCACCACTTGATACCCCAGAGTAATGTTGTTTTCAAAAAGCAGTATTGTGTGTTTTCCAGCCACATAGTATTATTTTTAATAGCACAGTTCAATAACTTAAGTTACCTTCACTTGTTATAAAAATGCTGTATATATCAAATATTTCATAAAAGAAAGTTAACTTGTTATTTAGAGCCTTGAAATTAGTGTCTCTTTAAGAAGACTGTCTCTTTAAGAAAGTCTTGCTCTTTAAAACACTGTCTTCAAAAAGTCATCAAAACTTCGCTACTGCTATTGCACTGAAAAGTAGTTTGTATGATGAGCTCAGCAGACACCAAGTATTTTCTAATTACTGTTGGCTAGTCTCAAGGAACTGAGTGGGAGTGGGAAAATTGCTGCTCTTTGAGGCAGGAGCTCCAAAGCTTGGAGACTGCAGCTCCGAGGAGGGGTTACTCAGCTCCGCCAAACGTTTTGAACAGCTGAATTGCCACTGGAGAATCAGGGATTTATCAAACATGCATGAAAAAATCTATGCAAAACTCAAGGTATGTTTTTGATGAGGGAATCACATTATCACATGATGTAAAGCTCAAAAAAGTCGATTTTACATAATACCACCCCGGTAGCTGGGCACACAATGACGCACTATTTGTGTTACCCTATAAAATCCAAGATTACAGTAAGATCTAGCATCTAGTGTAGTAAGAATGTCTACTTAAATTACTTTTTTTTTGGTGTATAATTTAGCATAACCTTTTTATTTTGTGCAGAAATTGAAGTAATCATTAACTAAGTAATTAGATCATCTTATATATTCTTGTTTGCAATTTGAGAATGAGAAACCATGGTAATTTTACCCAAGTTCATCACACCACAAGACTCTCGTCCACCCATGCCGGGAGCTAATAATAAGCAACAAAGCAGATGCTTCATTAGCAATTTTTCTAATGCTTTTTCAAACACGTATTGTTGACCAGTCTTTATGAGCTGGCATTTCCAGCACAACACAACAATAAAAAAAAAACAAACAAACTGCTTTTCTTACTCTAAAGTAAAAGTCACAAATAGAAATGGAGGGTGGCCATTTCTCAGGCTGACATAATATTAAAACCTAACACTATTTTAAGAGTAAAAGATTTATTACACTCTTGTTTTCAACAATATCCTTCATTTGTCTTGTTTGTTATATGCAAAAGTGCAAAGCTAGTCTGAGTGCATTTTAGGAATCTGTGGTTTTTCCCCCCCTCATTTTTAATGTTGAGCAATAAAAAAGGTAGAGGAGTGATGAGATGAATGGTAAGAGATCTTTAGATTCCTTGAGTCTGTTCAGAGAAACACAGCACTTCTCTACTTTAAGGTTTCAGACATCTTTTTTTTTGTTGACATGGAGACATTTAATCGGTGAGTCGGTAGTTCTGTTTAAGAGAAAAAGCTTCAATTGAGAAGGCATTTTGGAGTATAGACTACTTCATAGTGTAGTGATGGACCAATTTGCTGTTTGTGCCGTCCCTTTGGAAGACATTCCCTTTTTTCCTGCTCACTGACTAGATAATGGTCAGCTGCTTCAGCTCACAGCCTTTCGTTACTTGACATGTTGTGATGCTTCCTATTGTTACAGGAGGAAGCCAGCTGAGCAGCTGTGTTTGTTGACAAAAGAGTTGGCATGTGTGACTTCTTTATCTGAAGCATGCTGTCACATATTTTCTTTATGTGAAGACTATCAACGTATTTCAGATTCGTCTACAGTCAGCCTTGTCACTTTGAGAGCCTTCGAACGGCTCCAGGTGTACTTATTTATAGGTGGCTTTATCTAGCTGTGATGCTTTTTTTAGGATCAAAAGCGAAGGGTTGCGTTGGATAGAAATTGACTGAGACCTTGTAACAGATCTTTGTTTTTTTTTGTTTTTTAATTTCAAATCCTCCTTGGGAAGGTGAATGTGTTTTTGCACGCTCTGTCCCCACCTAAGCCCATTTAGAGGTCCCAGTGAAACTCTGGCAGCAAGCGTTTCATTATCCTTGTCCTCTCGCTGTAATATCACAAAGGTCCTGAGTCCATGGCCACTAGTCAGACTCTACTAATAAATCAGAGTCTGGGACACCCAGAGTCACCAAATTAGCTCAATAAATAGAGGCAAAATGAAAATTAGAAGAAGGCAGGGTGATAAAACGGAAATATGTTACTGCGTTTTGTCATGTGCTCAGCAATGCATGACAGTTTGCTGGGGTATAACTCGCAAGATTTCAAAGAAACCTGTCAGCCATTTTCAAAATCTTTTCTATGGCAGGCACCCCAGGGAGGTCTGAACAACTCTACAAAACCGAGTGCAATCAAAGTGTTTTTCAGGCTTGCCCTGTGGCTGCCGACTTAAAGCATGAGACACCTATGTCCTGTAGCGCTTGTAATCTCTTTGAATGACCATGCAGGGGAAACAGTGTGTCATTGTGTGCCCAGTTAGTTGAGCAGATGAGCATTTCTCTAATGCAATTAAATGTTTTATTAAATTATGTTTTGCTATTGTGTACATTAAGAGCATATTTTATGCCAGTGTATTTTCTTTTTAAATAGCGAATTCTTTTTAGTTATGCGTTTAAAAAAAAAAAAAAAATTTTTAAGTTATATGGCTGAAATTGAATTATTTAGAGTATCAAGTATGTATCATGGTGTTAATCTTACACGTCTTACATATATTAAATTGATGGGGAACAATCCTGGGAAATTACACTCTTATTTTTTGAATTACTCATAAGTGACTCTATAATTTAATCTTGATTCATAAAACCACTAAGTGTTTTTTTTTTATGTTATATAAAGAACTTCTAGCTTTTAAGTCTAAGAAGTCAAGATTTCATGTAGAAGCTATACTAGTTAGGTTAAGGCTGGTTGATTTTAGAAGATACAATTTGTTTTTGCTTAAGTTTAAATTAACATTTTGATTTCTCGGTGAGTATAATTGCAAAGTCTTGTTTTTTTCAATACACTTTTTTCATCAGTTTTCACATTAAAAAGTATATTTTTAAGTTTTATATAAATTTAATAATGATAGTATTTTTTTTGTCACGTGATTTACACTTCCTTTTTTATTTTGCATATTAAATTTTAGAAGTAGTTTCATAGTATAAAAACGGTTATGCTTTTAAAATGTCATGTTTTGGCTAGAAAAACAATTTTTTATGTAATTACCTACCATAAAAGTTGGTGGGTAATTATATACTCTCACAGATCTTTGAAATTGTGAAGGAAAATATGAAGTGCTTTGTCTACATATTTTGACTTAATTCTGGTAAATCAGCAGAACAACTAGTGTAGCTAGTGAAGGTGCAAACCTGAATGTCAGAGTAATTTCACTGCAAACAGAAAATCAAAAAGATAATCAAAATATAAAACATACTTATCTCAAAATTCACATTTATATGATTCACTACAAGTGTCCATTAAAATGAAACAGAAATGTTCTGTGATTTGCCCATGGAGCCTATGGTCAGTGTCACATTAGAAAACAGTGAGAGCTGTGCTACTCTTGACCCAAGGGGCAACACAAGAAACATTTTAACGCAGACTGACCTGCCGTTTAAACTCCTTCACGCACACATTTTCTGCCTTTCTCTTTCACATACACATGTATCTATAGAAATGGAGGACAGAGGGTGTGGTTTCTGCTGCAAGGTCATGAATGACTCCGCTATCTATCACGCAGCTGGGCTGTCCTGACCCCTGTGTGTGCCGTTCGGAGTGAGGGACACAGAGGGCGTGATAGATGGAAGAAAAACAGCCGAAGGGTGAGGGATTCTTAACTGTCGAAAGCAATACTGGGAGGAAGACTGTGAACCTCAGGAAGGGAAATGATGCAGAGGATTCAGAGGGAATATTGAAAAGTCTTCAGTATTTCCCTTGGGTGTTATTTTCATCTAAAGTGTGGCACAGGTCCAGCTGTATGATGTTCTATGGGGGTCTGATGAGCTCTGAGCCCCCCTGCGGAGCCTCATCACACCCTGGGTATCTCTGCTTTCCCTTCCTCTGCTCCTGGCGACAGGGGAGTGGAATACAGCAGGAGTCTCATGGAAACGGCGTGCACTGTTTCTAAACAAATCACAAAGCACTTTAATGAAACCTTGGCATGCTGACTTTTAATTGGACCTTTCCTCCTCATCATCAGTTACCTGTCATGCTGGAGGGTCAGCTTCAAGCTGGTTAGCATAGCATCTGTGAATTCAAGGTTTTCCTGTTGCAGCAACAACACAGGCTGGTTGGACAAATCAAGAAACATATTTTCCTCGACTAATACCTTAAAGCACCCAATTAAAAACTAAAATCTCAACTTACTCCTTAAGTTGCACACCCTGTCACTCCCAAATCCTCTTAATAGAAGCTTTTTTTAAAATTTACTTTTGGACCAAAATTATTCCATTGGAGAAGGAATGCTTATCACTGCTGTTCTTTTTGACTCAAATTATATTATTTGCTGCTAAACTCTCCAATTTTCAGGCGCATGTGAGATGCCCTACAGACTTCTTTATGTTCTAAAGCGCCTAAATTCTGCTCTGCTCCTCTAAATTCCTCCTTATCCTCTTGTTAGCTTCCATTTCCAGATGGTCGGATTTGTTTCCGAGGATAAGCCATGTGAGATTTTAAGTGAGGTCTCCCGTCTGGAAGTGGGAAAAGAACGCAAAGTAAAGTGTCCCATCCTTGCGTGACGACACCTTTAGCTACCTCTCTCCATTCCTTTATCCTCTCAAAGCACATATACGTCCTCCTCACCCCTGAGCGTAATCTGGTCCCTCGCTCCCTGACTCTTGAGCTGAGTGAAGCCGCTGGTGAATGATCCCTATTATGTTGAGGTAATGGAGGTCTCTGCAGTGTCATCACTCTCTGGTTTCTCCTCTCTACGCACTTTCTCCTTTCCCACATTTACAGAAAGCCTGGTGATGGAACCATATGGCTGCCATCACCTCTGTCTGTTGAGCCTTCTGTACGCGGGGGTGGAGAATTGAAGAGAGGAACGGGGGAAGCTGACACAAGGCTTAGAGTCCCAGAACTGTGGAACAGAGTAGTGCAACAGCTAAAATGCCTTTTTCTTAGGTCTAGCTGTGAAACTACACAGAAAACTCGTAATCCATTGCTTAATTTTTTACCAGATGCTATATTTTAGGAGTTATACCAACTAGTATGAAATTCTTTCATTATCTTCAGTAAAACAAAGATATGATACTATGGTATTAATGTAAAAGATACAGAAATGCATACTATGATTGTGTAATGAGCAGGAAGTTATTATTTTTTCCATTTGAACAAAAGTAGGATTGCTTTTTGTACATTTGTCTAATTTACATTAAGCTAAAGACTTAAACACAGTCCTAAATTAATCTCATTCAAATTGTGTATGAACACCACAGTTTCACCATATTAACAAAAATGTGTAAAATAAAAATGGAATAACATGATCCAACATCTTTTTATTGAATTAAAAATGAAAAATAAACCACTACTCATATTTATGCACATATTCTGTGTTGATCTCATAAAATTTAGCTGTTGTTTGCATCAACAGTTTAGTTAAAGTTATTGTTTAGATAATGGTTCTAAACGATAACCAGTGTGGTTTCTAGTTAGCTGTCATGCTAACATCTCAGAAGTGTTGAAATTAGTTGTTTTGATATATTTATATAAATATGTGCTATAATAAGAAACATTTTAATGCTGATTACTGTGAACCCTTCTGTCTTGCTCCTTTGGCATTGTTTCTTCGCTATTGTTACTGTCTGTTTCATGCCATTGTGTCTGGCTCTTTTGTGCGAGTGTGTGTTTAGTATACACTGGATGGTTGTGATTGCCTCTATGGGGAGGTAGGGGCTGTATGGAATCTTCACACACAGTATTTGGATCAAAACCAGTGCTCAGACACTGATGTGGCTTTGTACACATCTCTCTGGGTGTGTATGATTGTGTGTGTTTGTTTCTCTCTGGCACCCCAAACCAGCAGGAATATTCAAATTCTAACAAGCTGCTTTGTTGGAGTCACCTGATGTTTTTGTGCTTCTTGCTGAACGTATTGATAAATGAGCACACTTGCAAAACCATAGTTTTACTCTCCTCCATCCACTTTCATCTGCTCATTTTCTACTCATATATACGCATGCAGAAAAGAGAAAAAAGCACATACTGCTCTCCTCCTTCTTGTAGCCCACATCATTGCCTGGCAGGGGTTATTTTATATTCATGCTGGCCTACTTTGCCTCCCTCCCTTGGCTCTGCACACACATACACCACACATCTGCTGTACTGGAAGTATAACTGACTGTGGTGGCTATTCATCATGCTGTGTGCTGCAGTGGTCGAAGGTTGATTATAGCCAACTTTGGAGTGTGTGTGTTTGTACCTGGGGAACTTTAGTATTCCACATTAGACATCCAGAGTTTTCCTGTGCTACTCATGCATCCCCTGCAGCTTGGAAAACACTGTCAGTGGTTGTAACAAGTCATTTAACACCGCATTAGGCTGGTTAGGACATCCACACTCTGTATCGAGCCACAACATTTCCTACGTCTCTGCTTCTATCTGTGCTCTGCATGGAGGGAAGAATAAATTAGGGCTTCATGTTCCCCTCGTTAAATAGACTCTAACTAGTGATTGTTGGTAAGAATAATTTTACCCAGAGGATTTTTTAAAATACAGCCACATCAGTAAAAGCTGAAAGACAGAGAAAAGGGGGTGTTTATGTAACCCAGATATGACAAAGAATTTTGGTTGTTCTCAGCTCTAGTGTTACTAGTGCCTTTACTTGATAAACAATACTCTGCTTTTGTAGCAGTGATTAGGTAAAAAGGGCTTTATGACAATACAACTTTCTGTTAATTGACTGTTGTGAAAAACTGGTAATAAAGCATTTTGTACCACATTTTAATGTCACCACTGATCTCACACAGCATGCTGTGAAATTACTTTTGCTGTTTTACTTTTAGCAAACTATAAGTGACACATTGGTTCAGTTCTTTGGACAAAACTGTAAAAACAAGTCAGGAAGAGTCCAGAAAAGTGTATGGATAGCCTACAAATTTACCAAAAATGATTTACTGAACAGCTGATAGCAAAATGAAAAATTACACTCTAAAATATTATGTAATTCAAAGTACAAAAATAACAGTTGATGCTAAAAGATGGGTAGCTAGCAGTCAGTACTTGCTAACAACCATACAAAAAAAAAAGACAACCCCCCCTAAAAAAAAAAACTGAGGACTTATAATGGTATTGTTGAAGCTTGTTGGCAACATTCAACTGAGTTCTGTTGTTGTAGAAGTGGCACAAATTGCACTACTTACATGAAGCATGAGGGCTATGGCAGTCATGTGGCAGTATTTTTCACAATGACTAAAAGATCCATGGCAGTGTCATTTTACTATGGAATTTGTCTTCCAACATAACTTGAAACAAAAGGCTGATATATAATAGTGCGACAATAGTATAACAATAAATGTGTCTTGTGTTTGTCTTTACTTTGCTTTGGAACATAATGGTCTCATATTTTACTTTTAATGAATAATATACCAATAGGAAATTATTGGCAATTTTCTTTCTAAAAAAAACTAACAAAAAAAAACTCCACCTAAAATGTCCTGGCAAATAAAAAGTATCTTCCTATTAGGGCCTTTTTCAGGAGTAAACTTTGGCCCTGTTCATTTATTTTTATCTGGGCAAATGCAGTTGAATCTCAAGGTGGTGATAATTACCATAGAAAACTACTGGTACTTCCTGAAAAAGGTCCACGTAAGGCAAATTTGTATTTTCGATGCTACAGCAATCCGATGTATACCTGAAATCTGAGCGTTTATTGCTCTGTTGAGAACTAAGTGAAACCTTATGAATGCAATTATTTAAAATTGGCTGCATTCTGGTCATTAAGAGCTTGATATGAAAAATAATGTTTTAGTGATTGGATTGGATCTATGAATTGCCAATATTTGTTACTGTCCAAAGTACTCATTGAATGATTGGTTATTTGTGTTTTCTGAGTACAGCAGTCAATGTAGATGCTATGTAGAGTATTTGTTACACAACCATCCTCTTAGGTACTATGATAAATTTTGTTCAAAATTCTTTTAGTGCTAGATCCTTCCTTTATAACATGTCCGCTTGTAGCACAATGAAGATTAATATCTTGTAGCACATTGCCAGGTTTTATTCTTGTTCTTCCCGCAAGCTTTTTCACTTTCAGAATGTTTGATTACCTGGCAGTGGTGGTGACTCATTGTGGTACCCCCCAGACTCTCTGATACACATTACTAGCATTGCCTTTCTTTCTCGTCCTGCCCCTGGCCCATTTAAATTAATCTAATGTCTAGAGAATATGTATGCAGAGTGGCTTGGTCTATTAATTTTCCTATGGTATTGAGCTGTCCCATCTTACAGACATTAAGTGATAGAAATGTGAGTTGGAATAATTTGGCAATTAGTGTATAACTGCAGATATAATGGTGTTCAAACTAAGAAACTGGATTCTGGAGGAATGTTTGCCTCTAAAGCTGTCTAATCTAAACAGCAATTTTATAGCTTTCAGAGCACAGTTCTCCACCTTCACCACTGGAGTCATTTCGACAAATGTTTGGCCCTCCTGGAGAAAAGACTGTAAGATCTCAAGGCTACATGTGCAAGCTGACAAAGTGCAGTGATATTTGAGAATGGACTTTGTGTTGAAATAACCTTTTCTTACAAATTGTTTTTTGTAAGCGAGTTTGACATTTGACATCATCCTCATCTGGGAACCGGAATTTCTTGTATTATCTTCAAAACAGTCTCCACTGAAAAAGCTTTTGTACTTTTTGGTATTTGGAAATGCAGTTTTAATTTCTCTTGTGTGAGATGAATAAAGTCTATAGTTTGTAACCATGACAAACCTCCCAGTGTAAAAGACTTGAAGCTGATTGTGTGAAAGGAGCTTATAGTAATAACCACTCATCACAGCTGCAGTTCCAGATTATTCTCTTCAAGGGTTATTTTTAAAAGCACAGATCTCACATCACATTGTTCTCACAGTGTCTGCTTTATGTCAAACAACACAAATCTCAAATGGCTCGTCTGTGCTGGCTTCCATTCAAATCTAAAATAAAACTGAAGTGATAAGTTTACAGCGGGGCTGCAGGGGCAGTTGAGGTTGTTGCCTGGCCAGACTTCAGATTAAAAATGTAACTCTTTTAAATATAATCTAAAATTTAAAGCAGAGATTTCCAATTCATTAGTCAGTTCTCCATGCTCAAGTCAAGCCTCGAGCGTTTGTGGGGACATTCCAATCTAATCTGAGGGTCAAGTCCAAATATTATAATCCCCAAGGCCCAAGTCTTTTGCAAAAGTCATCAAAATGTCTGAAACGCAAGTCCAAGTAGTGTCTCAAATTTTATAAAAACATATTTTTTTCACCCGAAGTCATTAATCTCTTCTCTAATCACTGAAATTACAAATTACATTAAATGCATGACATTTAGTCTGTCTGCAACACTGTTGTGCTGTAAGTTATGAGAATGCTAAATGGACATCCAGCATCCTTATCTTTACCTTTTTTTACACATTTTATTTATCATACAAAAATTTTTTTTCACAGACTTAATCAATAATTTACTTTTTATTTGGAAAGTGACTAAGATCTGAATATAAATATGCATTTACGCACAAAACAACTGAAGTGATGAGAACCAATTTAATGCACAGTGATGCTATGGCAAACATAGACATATTGCTATAAACCACTAACAGCCTATAATCCTTGAATGTCCCTGGGTGATAAATCAAATGCACCCTTCAGCAGAACATGCTCATCTCTGTCAGAGCTGCTGTTGTTGTCTTACTCTCTGGAAATGCTTGGTCAATGGTAGCTTCAAATAAAAACTGTCTTGACGTTAGTAAGCTGCCATTAACAGTTTTTACTGACATGTGCATGTGGTGTGTAACGTTATCATAGCAATCATTTCTATACACAAAATAAGAAGGGACATCATTTATTAGTCAAGTTACAAAAGATTGTTTGTTGCGAGTTTGAGTCTGGGGGTTGAGTCTAAATTAAGCTTAAAGTGTTTGTTTCTTGTGAGTTAGTTGGAGCACAAATTGCAAATAGGAATTCCTGTTTTTTACTTTTTTTATTGAGAATTTTTCTGGTTCCTGCAGTCAAACTGATTTTTATGGTTCCCCAATCAAATATTATGTGTATATTGTGTTAATTCACGGTGTGTGGTCCTTTTACAGTAAGTCAGCCATGGTCAGTAAACCCTTCGGCCTTATTCCGTGTGCCCGTGCTCAGATTTGTGTGTTTTTTTTCCCGACCCTGTCTCATGATGATGGATTACAGAGAACCCGTTGGAGCTGCTCGCTGCCTCCCTTATCCTCCATCAACTGTGGCTCAGTGAAACAGCTTTCTCCATTGTTTCAGCGATCGGACGCACACGGACCCACATGCATGCGCAAGTCTGTCTCTCAAACAGACAAAACAAACAGATTAGTAGTCCTGAATTGCCACCAGCTTGGCTTGAGTCAGGTCTGCAGGGCTTATCTGGAGACCTTTGGCCTTAGCATCAGCTAGTCTACACCTGCCTCATCACTCAAATGGACAGAAAAAAACTCAGTTGGTGGGGAAAAAAAATTGGTATTGTTTTAAGAGTGAATGTGAAACAGTAAAAAAATAAAAATAAATAAAATAATTTGGTTGGAGGTATTTAAAGAAGAAAGATGAGTTTCATTCTCAGAGGCTACAACCCTGAAAATATTAAATGTTTTAGCTAGAAATTTGGCATGAAAATAGCTACTACAATATTTGGCTTTTGAGATATTATGATTATGAAGATGTCCAAAATGTATTTGCTTTTGAGGGCAATATGCTGCTGACCTCAAAGAACAAGCAAATAATGTTATGAAAGGTCAAAGAGAAACAACAAATGAAACAATGATTTAAAAACTTATTACTACAAATTAGAAAAGCTACAAGTTGAAGGTTTTGAGATGATTATCTTTCCTTAGCGCTATAAAGAGATGTACTAGATCTACAAAACCTAGCATTCCAACTTCCAGCCTTTTATTTGGATCTCACATCCTTTTTGTTATCTTAAAATTACAAAATACAAGTAGATAAAGGATAATGACAGACTACGCACACTGAGGTTTATATAGTTCAAAGCTCTTACCTGACACTATTGTATTTAATCCTTTGTAAAAGACGAGTAGGAACATGAGTTCAGAATAAGTGACTTGTTAGTGTCAGACAAAGAAAAGCATTGATTAGGTTCCCTTTTTTTCCAGATATTTTTCAAAGAAACAAAATGTGTCCAAATCTGTGGTCAAGCACTGAAATCCTTGATAAAGCACATGCAGTAGGCCCAGTGCTATTCCTCCATCGGCATCTATAATATTGCATACAAGAATGTCTTAAGACTCCTATGTCTTAAGGCCAGTGAGAAACAAAATCAATTAAAAAATAAAAAGGACTTTGCAATTCAATGCTTTGAAATTGGGCTTGTCTTTCTGATACTCCGCCTTCTAGCACATCATGACAACAGCGTTTCTCCATTAAGCTGTTCCTGTGAAGAGCTCAACAGATGTGCAGTTTCATCACAGCCACTAGTCTGAAGGAACTGAGTGGGGGAGTCGTGGAGGAGGAGTGCTCTGTGAGGCTGAAGCTTGGCTAGGAGACTGTGTGCAACAGGGGAGGCATTTAGACGCCCCTCAATGGTTGCCATTGGAGATTAAAGGATTCCTCAAACAAACATGAAAGAATCAAAGCAACATTCTTGCTTTGATTATGGTTTTGATGAGGGAGTAACAAACAAGCTCAAAAAATGTTGGTTTTACATAATACTGCCCATTTAAATATTTTCAATCAGTTATTGTTGCCATTAGCTTTAAAATGGCCTTAATATGCTCTCAACTTTGCTCTAGAACAGTGAAGTTTCCCTTTGATGACATACACCAAAGACACCACTTCAACACCCTCCTGTAACATTTCACCATTTTTTTTCATGTCAGTCCCCCCGCTTTGTGTCCGAGAATATTCTTTCGCATCTCATTTGTTTCCTGCTGTCCCTCTAAGGGTGAGCTCTCAATTACAAACTCCCTTTTATGCAGCTTTGCTGACATCCTCTTGGTTTTCCTCTTTGTTCTTTATTTTCTCTCTTTCCGATTCTTACCACTTTAGATGTTTTCTCTATCTCTCTTTCTTTTGCCCTTCCACAGACTGTTTGTGCCCTGGTGAGGGAAAGTGCTTTTTAATGATAACTCTTTCTCTCCCTGCACATAAATCATGATGTTTTTTGTTCTAGTAAGGTCCAACTCTTTTTTTTTTTATGAGGAAAGAGAAGCCGTTCCTGAATTTGACTGTTATTTTTGTATTTCCTCTAAATCTGGTGAATTACGTCTGACAATTTGGCATTTTTAGATACTTTTTACATACTTTTTCTAAAATGTTCTTTTAACTCAATTTTATTTGTTAAATAAACACAGTGCTATTTATGTGTAGAGTTTTCTAAGGTAATATACAACACAGTAGTCTCTGAGGCAGTTATACTGCCTAACTGTTTGCCCTTCAGCTGTATTTATGTTTACACATTTGTTAATTTTAAAATAAGCATCATAATGATATTTTCATGCCTATATTCACATTCTTGTCTGCTGAAGAGCTGTTAAATCTATACTTATACCTGTTGAGATGGAGGTAGATGAAACAGACTTCAAAGTGTAACTTTAAAATCATCTGTTCTTTATTTGGTTGTGATCTACTAATCGTAAAAACTACAAAACTATGTAAATTGATTTGACCATTTTCCAAGTCTGAATAACCATTTCCTTTCCGCAATGTAGATCTTTATCTTCTTTAGTAAAGTCTGAAAACTAAAGTTTTTTGCACATTCATGTTTTTCTATAAAGAGCTTTTCACACAGATTTATGGTTAAATGTCTTTCAGTTTTGGTTGGATACAGATGTTTTCGTCTTTTTCAGCAAAATTATTCTTCAGGTTTTAGGAAAACACAGGTTTTCTTCAGCAAATTATTTTGCATTGTTTTAAGTTGTTCAGAGCTGTTTGTAATGTCATAAGTAAAAATATTTTACAGATCTACAAAAAGAATAGTCTAGAAACCTAGTCTGGAAAATTCTATAGTTTTTAAATAGAAATACCTTCAGAAGTATTTTCCCTCTGAACAGTCACTGAACACGTTGTGGATATGTGTTCAAAACTGACGTTGCTATTTAGGCAAAAAAAAAAAAAAAAAAAAGTCATATATATGATTTTTTATTCAATTAGCAATTAGTGCCTGTGACATTGCTAACTAACAGCAGTCTTACAGTATTTTGTCAATGGCAGAAAATGATCCCCCAACATTTCTGATACACTTTAAAGCAGATGCAGGATAAAAGGTCAAAAGAATAAACTGAAGCAGTTTTTTGTAATCCTGCTAGCATTTCTGCTTTCTGCTCAACCTTGCCATTTATCTTCTGTAAAAGTCAGTGTCTTTGCATGATGTTCACTCCTCAATTAAAATTCCTTCAACAATATTACATAACTTTCAACACCAGGCATGTTTTTAGAAAATGCATACCAAAATGCTATCTTTTCCTTTTCCCTTCACAACTCTGGAAGCATTGAGTAAAAACACTGCAGTTTTAAAATATATTTACCAAAATATATAGCTCAAATAAAGCAGCTTTTATTGAAAATAGAAAAGCAACATGTAGTCATATTGAGGCTAGAGTAATATAACAGCCTCAATATGGCTAAAGTGTATTGCAGCAATGGCTGCTTTTTGTCATTTTTATTCTAATATGTAACCCTGGGCAAAAAAAAAAAAAAAAATGCTCCCTGAATTTAATGATAGTTTGATAAGTTAAACTATGAAACTATCACTGCAGAAATGTTCTGCTTTTCTGTTAAGGTTTAACAAGCTGTTATTAGCTTGTCAATGTCTGTTTGGCCTAAATATGTGCTTGGTAAGTTAACTTGGAGCTGGCTGTTTAGTAGCTCAAAAATAGGATTATCTTAAGTGGTGGATTGGGGTGTCTTTGTTTTTCACACCAAGACTCTCCATTTATTCTATAGATATTTCTAAATAGCTAAATAGCTTTTTGTGTGCATAGAGTAAGTGTAAGAAGAACCTTTGTTCAACCAGCTGACCAACAGCGTGCAGCAACAGGTAGGGAGGGGCTCCATACAGCTTGAGAAAACTTTAACCACTGTGGATCTCTCTTAAGTATTGTATTAAAGACATTTTAAACTTGGGAAATAATATGGAGGAAACAGTGTTATGGAAATAACAATTAGTAATTGCTTGATTATTTTTTAAGTCATGCTACATGTTGTGTTAATAGCTATTGTGGCATGCTGTAACTAGATCAGTGCTTCTGTGTTTTTTTTGTGTGTTTTTTTTGTGGATGTGCTCTGCCTTCTCAAACCTCAGTCAGGCCTCTCACATTTGTTATTCTTAGATGGAAAACCTTTTACTCAAATTGGCTAATAACTTAGAATCTGTTTGTATGACTGGACTAAATTCATTAAATAACTTTTTTAAATGTAAAGTAACCTGAGACATTTGTTGTGAATTGGCATTATATAAATAAAATGAATTTAATTATCAAAGAATATGTAACATGAAATGTGAAAAAGTGTAGTGGGGTGAATATTTTGCAGTGGCACTGAAATATACAGATTCCATCTAGAAACTCATTCGCTGCTGTCTGTGTTGCTCTTAAAGCAAATGATAAAAAAAACTTGTATCAAGAAAAGAGGAAAAATGCTCTCAACTAGAATTTAATATGTCATGGCATTTTTGTGTGTGTGTGTGTGCTACGTTATAATACATTGTGGGGTTTTTAAAGAACTGGGCTTGTAGTGTGTGTGTGCGTGCGCGCGCGTCTGTGTGTGAGTGACACAGGGCATCATGTGGTCCCTCCGTTAGACAAAAGGGCAAAACTGTTTTTTGTTTGTGACCCAATAGCATGTGACGAGGCTTATTGCTCGATCCATTACTAAGCCTCTTTGGCCAATCAGGTGGCAGACATTTTCAACTGCACTTTGGATGAAGTCAGCTTTGTGATGACTTGGCTTCAATACCCAATCTCTGCAGTGTGTATGCACATGAGCTTTTGACCTGGATTCTTGTTTTTTTTTCTGAGAATATTTACCCTGAAAATACTACTACAGCTGCAGACATGCCTCATTTTCAGTGGTTTTCTTTACATTTACCATATTTAGTTGTCACAACTTTTATTACTAGAAAATATTGATGGTCTGGAGGAGCTTTGCAGCCCTGTGACTTAAGGGTTTCTTCTGAAGCTTCTTTCCATTAGTGCATCTGTCTGCAAAGGAGAGCATGGAGCTGTCCATTGTGCTGAAATATGACCTACTGTATTTGTGTTCCTTCTCTTTTTGCCATTTGTCAAAGCAAACATTCACACATTACTGTTATTGTGCTTTTTCTCCGTCAGCTTATTTAAGTCTTGCATCACTTTCTTGTCGATTCCCATTCTCCTCCTGATCTGCCTCTCTTTGCTGTTCTTCTGTTCTTTTTAAAGCTCCCTTTTCTTGAGGTCCTGAAAAGAAACTATTTTTACCCAGCCTTTTATATGCTAATGGATCTGCACCTCATTACAGTAACTTGTGAAAGTATCTATATTTTCTTGTAGTTTATTGGGTTCTCATGTGACAGATCAACACAAATCAGTGTCTAATTTTGAGAGAAAATTAGTCTTGGTTTCCATATTTTATTTTTAGAATAAAATCTATAAAGTGCAGCAGACAACTTTATTATGACCCCTTTACTCTATTACCCCAAAATGAAATTCAGCAAAACCAGTTGCCTTCAGTCACTTAATCATCAAGTAGACTTCAATCGGATGCAGCTTATTTGTAGTGTCACAAAAACTCTTGAAGGGACTAGTCAGAGATAGCATTGGGAAAATATTTTGAAGCAGGATCAGGCTATAAAACAAAACTATAAGAGCATCTTACAGACCACTTTTTATTCCACCATCTGAAAAGGGAAAGAGTATGGTGCAGCTGCAAATCTATCCGTCTGTAATTGGCAGGATGGACAAGGAGACCGTTTATCAATAAAACAACCAAGAGGTTCATAATAACACTAAAGGAGCTGCAGAGGTCTATGGTTCAGGTTGGAGAATCTGTTGACAGCACAACAAATCATGGCTTTTACGACCAAGATTTGTTGAGCAGCAAGAAGAAAGACATTAAAAGAACGCCATGTAGAAAAATGGGGGATGTGTTAAAGAAAACTAAAATTGTGCTTTATGGTACACATAAAGTTCAAATTGTATAGACCATAAGCGCCCTAAAGCACCTCAAATGTGGCAACATTATGCTGTCAGCACTAACCAGAGAAATCGTTTTAGAGAGTATGAAAAACACTTTCTAGCATATGACTTGTTGCACTTTTTCTGTTTTGATGTTTTTCAAGTAAAATTTCTATGGGAAAAAATTGTACTTGGCTTAAGTGCAGGGATCTGATCTGCCTCTGTGCATTTCAGTGCAACTTTTCCAATTAGTTTTTGCGTTTTGTTGTCAGATACTCAACACCCAGAGTTGATTTCCTTATGTTTTTGCGATAAATCACAAGTCAACTAATATCCTATTGTGACTATATAGAATGACAAGCTATTGGTATAACAGTAGCAGGTTGACTTCAACCCACCTGCTGGCATTGGTCCTTTTATAAAAAACCAAATTGCAAAAACATATTTTAACCCCACCTTTTTCTGAAAGAGATTAGTGAAATAAGAGGTCTACAAAGTTTTGACTTATGAGAGGTAAATGCAAAGAAATATAACATTTTAGATTTTTGTGAAAGAAGATAAAACATTATAAAAACATGTATTTTTGACCTTCCACTGTGCTACATGCACCAATGTGATAAACTGTGAACAAGGGGGAAGGCAGTGAACATTTTCACAAGTTTCTCCATTTCTGTGATATTCTTGTAGATTGCCAGCTTTGCTCCTTTCACCTTCGCTCATGCTGTCATTCATGTGGATTCTTGCCGCTGATGTGAGCATGTATGAATGTGCCAGTGACAAACTCGGTGACAATGTGTGTGTGAGTGACTAATTTCTGCAACTTTTTTTATTTTTGACAATGAATTGTTTAAAAGGCTTTTTGTCCTTCGAATGCTGAGTATATGTGTCTATCTTCTGGGTGACTTTGTAAAGGATGGGTGTGTGTAAGTGTAACCGAATGCTATTGCGCTCTTGTCTGCAAGTATGTCCAATATGTTTTATGTTCACACTTGACAAGATTTGAGTCAGATGTTGGAGGCGGTAAAAGGCACACGGCACTGGTCGGCAGTGAACTGGAGACTTTCATAAAGAGGAAGCAGCAGGCATTAAATCTCTCCTGCTCTTGGACCCCTTTTATTTATTTATTTATTTTATCCTGCTCTCTCTCTTTGGTTTCTGGCAGTGTTAATAGAAAGTGACAAGGCAATGCATGGAAGCGCTCAATGGCCTTTCTTTTCTTTGATATATGTACAGACGCACATTTATGCAAATTTTTACAGAAAAATGTATCCGCGGCCTGGCTGTTGGCCCTGACTTCACAAATGTTGTGTTTTGAACCATGTAGAGCTGTGGAGCGCACAGTTATTCACCAGATTGGAGACACAACCTGCTTAATTAGGATATGTCACCTTTGCTTTGCAGCACCCTTAACTCAAGCCTTCCTTTGCCTCTGGGCCACAAGTTATATGCATAAATGACATTTACTGCACGCAAAATACAAGAAAAAAGTTTTATTTAATTCAATGCATTATGACTCATACTTGAAGCATTTTTTAACGTCTAACAGAAATTTCTCTGCTTGAATTTGCATACATTTAGATTTGCACCATAATAGCTCATGGTTATTTTCAGACCATGCTAAATTGTTTTTATAGCTCAGCCTATTTCTTTTATTTGTATTTGCACTGTGATTGAAAAGAATATATGGATGGAGAAAAAATTATGTTGTCAAAGCTGCTGGATTGGATGTAGTTATCAGCTTATAATGGTCTGCATCTGCATGGATCTGTTAGGGAAATGCTGTAGATATCCATGTAGTGTACCTTGCTCTAGATTCTGCTAGTTGTTTAAATCTTTCAGAGGATTTTTTTTTTTTTTTTGGGTTGTCTTTTCATTTTGACAGATAACAGTCATGCATCTACTTGTGTTGTGTTTTGTTGGGAGAAGATGAAAGAAGATGCCATGCAGGCCTATTAGTGTCAGTCTTTTTAGAAAAAGGATCAGGATGGAAATATTCTCCTTTTGATCCATGATAGATTTCTTTGTACAGAAATATTGTCTACAAAGTGTTTTAGTTATGCATAACATGTTTTTGTTCTTTTTCCCTCAAATCTCAAAGTTGAGGGTCAGTGATGTGGCGGAAGGTTTGTAAATTTTGGGATGCAGTTGGTGATGATCAAACTGCTACTTCTTTTAGGTGTGTTCCAGTCTGTTAAAACATTTGGTGCGTTAACCTTTCGTAACAAATATGCATTGTATGCCATTTTAGGTATGCTGTGATGGAAATTCCCAATGCTGAAAGCTTTTAATACTAAAATATTATTAATAAATTTGTTTGCATACTTGAAAAGCTGGCTATGGCAAGCTGTTGTCTTTTGTCTAACTTCATTCATAAGCATGGTAATGAAAGTTCTCTGCACAACGTACATATTTGACATATTTTACATAATTTACATATTGTAAAATATTGTATTATATATATTTTAAATGGTGAATGAAAGTGTTGTGTTAATGACTGGGACTGTGAATGGACCAGAATGCTTAGTGTGAATAGGTCTGGAAGGATGTTGAAAATATTTTGTTGTGACAAAATAATTGTCACAACAAAGTCTACAGACAGGGTCTGCATATTCTAGTCTGCAGACACTAGCATCTGTAGACTAGGGTTTATAGATGTTGCTAAATCTGTTGCAAACATCTCTTCTTTTGGTAAAGATTAATGTTTTTACACACTGCCCATTTAAAATTATAAAAACAAAACATCCCATAATACATAAACAAAGATAAAGAAAAATACATGATAAAACATAATGGGTTAGAAAAAATAATGCATTTTAAGCATCACTTTAAATGCTAATTCAACGCATACAGCTTGCTAAAACATGATTACATTGGCTTGATAAACATTCTTTCACTTTTATTGGGACGTTGAGGGAAATAGTGGATTCACTCCTAATTTAAAAGAGTCAACAATGTTTGCGTCTGTCAGCTTTCTGGGAGTTTGCTCCAAAACTGGAAAGGCTATAAAGCAAATGCTTCCTTCCTTTGTTTAGTTCTGTTCATTTGAACACTGATCTCTGATGGTGTTAAGGTTCTATACGTTTGTAGCTGTAAAAAAATAAAAAGGTCAAAAATTCAAAAAAATTCAAAATTAATTTAGGCTGAAGAGAATTTCAGTGCCAAGAACACTTTTAGCAGTGCACTGCTATAAACAGTGGCAGCATTCTGCCACTTTAGGTATGCTGTTGGTTTCAACTCTTTTAAGTAAGTTGAAACTCACAGTTTGATTATGTGTTATTACAGATAAAATTCTGACTCATTGCTGAGGGTCATGTTTATAATATAGCAATGCTGCCTCAGTAATTATAAATGTGTTTACAGATTCATCATTCAACCAGTCTGACATGGAAATTAGACATTTTTCTGTTGATCAGCTGTCAATGATGATTAGCTAGTTAAAAACTGAAATAAAAAATAAATTTTTTTCAATCTTTATTACAATTCAATCATGATTAAGAACAGATGTCCATCCATTTTTATTACATAAATGCACCAACCAACAACATATATTTTAATGTGCTTTCATTTTTGATGAAAATAACAACAAAAACAAACAAACAAACAAACTGATGCAGCTCAGGGAGACATCTCTTGGTGGATAGATGGGGACAATCTCATAATACCTTAATGTTATGATGAATTCAAAATTACTCCCACTATCAAAGAAGCTGCTCCTGTATTTTATAGTTTTAGAGGTAACAAATGTAATTAGCATTTCAGACCTTGAAAAAAATGGAAATCATTATTGCTCAAGAAAACCACCAATCAGCGCATCTCTAGCTATAACAAGTTAATGACCTAAGAAAAGAGCATTTTGGAGCTTTAAACTCTCTGGTAACTGGTCAGATAAAAATGGTTTAATTCTGGTCTTAACAGTCACTACATTGATACAATTCCTGTCTGAATTATTCACCTGAAAAAATTATATGAATTAATTTATGATACTCAGGTTTTGGGGTCATGTTTTGTTACATACATGAGCAAGTTTATTCTGATTCCAACTTTTTGTTGTCTGATCAGGGCTGGAACTGGTTTAGGTTAAGGTGTGTCTCTTGTTAAACCACATGAAGACACTGGTCACACTGGTGCGATTTCAGATTTGCTTTGGTTGCACTATTGAGAAATTAGAGCACATGTGCAACCAAATAACCCTGAACTACACAGTGTAATTAGTGTCTGTTATAAACCATTTTTTTCCCCCAGGACATTTCAAGGCACTCAATTTAAAATTTGATGTTAGTAATAACCTATAAATATTGATTTAGTGATGTTTAATCTAAACTAAATTGGTTATCAGGTACAAATGCTTTTTTTCTTGTACGATGGTGGGCTGCAAACTCATTCCAGATTTTCTTTAAACACTTTCGTTGTTATATTTTGTCAAACTCAATGACTTCCATTTATCTGAGGAGACCTGAATGCCACAAGGGATTTTTATCATCACTCTTTTATGGTTGGTCTTACAGACTCAGGACATGTCGCTGTGTCATTTGTTGTTACTGTTGCTTCTTAAAATAACTGCCTGGGCCAAAGAGCATCCTGTCTGGGCTGTACTTGCTTTAACACACTTTCATCCATGTGGATTTATTTAATCATTTCCATTGAATTGTTTTGGAATCATGGTTTTATTTTGCATCATTCCATAAAGTAATCTGCTGTAATTCTGCACTATTTTTAATTTGTATCTCTTCATCTTTCCCTTAACTCTGAAATACAACCAATACACTTAATGCATTACACCTCTTGGATGATTTTATGAGCTCATTAATTAATTGATAATTTTTATAATTTTGATTTTGCTGACTTGTGCATTCATGTGTCTGCTCACACGGTGATGGGTAGGCTCTGACTTTTAGGAGTGGGGGTTGTGTCTTGTCTTGCCTGCCATCTGTGCCAATGTTAGTGCAAAGACCCATGGGAAATGCAGTCCAGAGGCCTATCCCTCCTCCTTTGTCTATATCTGGAGGCAATCGTCAGTCAACATGTCATTACTAATTATGGTCAAAGAGGGAAACATGCATATGCTGTGTTTTTCTTACCAGTTATTAATCTTGATTTAATCTGTTAATGAGTTAGTTTTCTTATTATCTGGTGGTTGTTTTAGGCCATATGTTTATAATTGATTTAGCAATCAAAATAATGTAGTTTTCATTAAAATTTGGATGGGGACTTTATAGGTCACAGTAACTAAACAAAGTAAAAAATTATATTAGATTTTGGTTTTGCTCTATCATTCTTGTTTAAAGCAAAATTACCCATCCAAAACACAAGCACGTAGTTTCAGTTGAAGAATAGGGTCTTCTTTCATCTCAGATCCACTGCACTTCTTCAAAACCAAGGTTTTGCTTTCAGATTTAATACCACTTGCAGAAATATTCTCATCTCCTGTTTGCAAACTATACAGTGTGGACAAGCTTCCTCTGGCCAAAAGCTTTTCTGGTCTCTCTATGCTCAGGGGTTGTCTTATTTATTTATTTTTCTTCTTTTAAAAGAATGTAATAAGTCTACATAGTAATAGCTTCAGCCAATAGAATGACTGTAAGTAACTATTACGTCTCTAGCGTGAGCGACTTGTTAAATTGATTACTCTCTCAAAACTATTCTTCTGCTCTCAGATTTAATGCTTCTTGCAGAAATATTGTCTCCTTGTATTCTACTCCTCACACTCAAACTTCTGCTCCCCAGAGGAAGTTGGAAACCTGCACACTCATGGATTAGGTTTCTTTCAAAACAAAGGTGTCTTGTAACCATTCCTGCAACTAAAATAGCTGCATGTGACATTCCTGCCTTGTTGGTGGTGAATTATTATTTTTCACTCTGGCAATTCCATTCTAGTAAACCAATTTAAAAATGAGAATCACCAGAACTGACAGATGATGCTGCAGAATTTTGAACGAGTACAGTAAATTACTGGAGACTGAAAATAAGGAATCTTACACTAGAGGTAGTGAAAAGAAAAACCGGAGGCTTTTCTGTGAAACTTGTATGTGCACTTTTAAAAAGAAATAATGCAGATAAATTAATTATCTTAACGTTCTAGCTTTAGAGAGATGTGAATGATGCAAACTGAGAGAGAAAATACATGTTGCCAAAGGCATTTAGACTGAAATTGAAAATAAGAAAACATTAAAAAATGTATGCGCTTGTATTTTAGAAAAAAAACAGCATGTAGTATATTACCCCCATATGATCAAAATGTCAAAAATTTTGGTTTATTTTGCAAAACTACAATCTGTTAAATAATTTATGATGAATAATTTTAAGCATTTTAAGTCAAAGCTTAAGAAAATACACTTGAAGATGTTCTATAGATATAAATTTTGAGCTGGTGATAAAATTAACTGCTGCTCTTATTGATGGAGTTTATTGCAAATGAGGTCATGTTGAAAGCTGAATGTGGATTATTGAGTGTTTAGTGGCCAGTTTAGCTCCAGCATAATCCATATCTTTGCAGAGATTTGCGATGGTCGTCAGTGAAGAATTAAAACCCTCCACTGCACATGGTGAAAGCTGCAAGCAATAAAGTTGCTCTGCCATCTTGATAAGGAAAGGACACAATCGGAGGCTCCCCAGTCTTTCATGTTCCGAGTCACATAGACGAGCTTTCTCGTAGCTATTCTTTTCCATGTACATGCTTTTTTTTCTTTTTAACCCATTTACAGTTTACACCATCCATCCAGTCTTTTGTTTGTTTTTCACTCTTTTATCTGTACCTCTTGTTCTCTCCCCCCCTCACTCTGTTTCAGCTTTGCTCTCCTTTGCCCTGCTGAGCCCTCTTGGCGAAGCGTTAAGTGTATAATCTGTGATCTCATGTCTAGATGGGCCTCTTGTCTCCTCTCTCACTGCACACAAAGGGGTTGAATGGTTGCGATTCACTCAGGGGACACAAATGAGTCGTGAGCCACCCGTGTACACTCATGCAGACACACACCAAACAAACATCCAGAGACGTCCGCAGCTCTCCAGCGTTCTCCCTGGAGCTTTGAAGTTGCATATTGATGATGCCAGATCTGAAGGCTCAATTGAATGTGCCGAGGCAGAGGGGGTGGCTATTGACCGTCCCCTCACCTCGTTCACCTGTCATCCCTGATGAGCCGTAATGAGCAACAGGTGCCTGTTTTGCCAGGTTTGGCCTCGGATAGTCATCAAATGTTCGGCGCTCAGTCAAAGTAATCAGCTGCCTTAATCGCTCGTTTGATGTGTCATCACAGCACTTCATAACAGGCTGCAGTGGGCCTGAAGCACATTGTTTTTTTGTTTTTTTTGTAAGAGACAATTAATATTATGATTATTTAAAATGTGCTTCTAATACAGCGGCCTCAACTGTTACTGGCAAACCTGTTAAAGACGTATAAAAAAAGCTAAAAAAAAAAATGCATTTTTTATGGCAGCATCATAATCTCACATTAAACAAATAAGTGAGCTTTGGAGATGGTTTGTCACAATTTTAACACTTGCACCAAATACATCACATACAATATCACATTCATGTAAATATAAATATCTTTACAAATTTTATATTGCTTATGGTTATATTTGTATTTATCAATATTCAACATTTTTGATGGATTAACTGTCAGCATATAAGCAAGTTCTCTTTGGAGAGCAATAAAGTATATGTCTTTCTCACCATCCACATTGTTGTGCGTGTACAAGGACAAACTTAAATTCTCATCTAACCTCACTTTTCACAGTTTAAATCATTTACATCTCCTTATTAATTGTTCTGACTGTAAATGCAACACACTTATTTGATTAAGTAGCTATTTTCTTGTCGCCAAATGACCATTTATGAAGATCAACATACTTATGCCCCACTCTGATGGCACTTTCTCTTACTTTTCCCATTTTGAAGACCAGTGAGGAGAGATTGGCCTTTGTATTCAGTGTTATTCAAATGCCTGGGAAGCAAGGAGGTAGTAAAAAAAAGAGCCTAAATGTGTACAAGGCCACAATAGAGTGAACATTAGATGGACCAGTATGACCTTAAGCAGACGAGCAAATAAAGGCTGGTTGGATAATGAGCAACAAGAAATCTTTCTAACAGTGGACAAGATGGTGTCTTATTAAGAGACAAACACACTCAACAGTAGTTTTATTCAGAGCAGGTCTACTTTTAACCTTCTGAACATGAATTATTGTATATTCATCATATCCTTGCGCTTTTGCTATTATAATCTGTTTCCTTTAAAAAGGCCTTTTGCCCTTGGAGTGATTCTGGGCCATGTAAGTAGGCCTGTCATAATAACAAATTTCACTGGACAATAAATAGTCCCATAAATTACTGTAATAAATTATAATAAATGTTGTTTTGAGATCATTTTAACTGATATAATAATAATGGCATAATAATGCAAGTACATCAATAAACTAGTGTCCTAACCAGTGACGTGCGGTGAGGTTCATAGCTGGTGAGGCACTGACGTCATCAGAATCAGATTTGCAAATAGATTCTTCGATTGAAAGTCCACTTGAGAAAACTGTTTTAGTGTCGAAATGTAGTCATCCATGTTGAAAGTCGGGATAGGCGAGAGGAAAAAAAAAATCTCTATCTCTAATAATCTATTGCTGCACTTGACTTGCTTACCGTATCGTTTAGCCTTGCTTGCTGTCACTTACTGTGCAGTTGTGGAGTGACAAGATGAATGTCTGGGATCTTGAGCGCCCCCTGCCATGAGGCAAGAGGAACACAGTTGGTGACAAAAAGCACTGTACATTCTATACATAAGCTAAATTATTGAAAATCAGTTCACATATTAAATATGTTTAAACCATTTTATTGACGCCGTACAGCAACATGCTCTCTCCGCTTAGCAGCCAGCGCAGTTAGCCAGGGGTTGCGCAATCCAAGGTGAGGCTGAGCTCGCTGCTGTCTCACCGGCACGCTTCCAAGCATTTGAATAGGAAATTAAGAAAATTCAGCGATTTTGAAGAAAGAATAATCAAAACTGGTGATGCTACATGAAAAATAAATATTTTTTAGTACAAACCACCGAATGAATATAACAATTTAAATTATTTTATTATTATATTTTTTCTTTCTTTCCATGATGGCAGGTGAGGCACTGTCTTTGTGCTGATATGCCACTTGAAATCCTAAATTACAATGAAGTTTGTAGTTGTAGAATAGTAGATGTGAAAAAGATAACGGGGTATTGTTGCCGTTTCAAGGCAGTGTAATAATTGTAATAAGTTGCACACTGACTCCTCTCCCTTCTGATGCATATACCTTTTAGTTTCGTTGTAACTTCCTGCAATAGTGGAAAGCAATCAGCTGCTTCCTTAGCAACTGGTTTAAACAGGCCATGACTCAGCAGCTAGTGTCCCTGCACGTGTGTGTGTGTTTGTGCAAATGGAACATGCAATGCTTTGGGACTTATTATTGCCATAATGCTGCCAAAACAAACAACTTGAACGAGTTGCCAAGAAGACAGTGAGGTCAGTGTTTTACAGAGAACGCGGTGGCACTGCCAGGCCCCTTTTATTCAGACAGGATGGTGTTTATGTTTGTTTGCCCTTTAACTTCCAACATCATAAATGCCTCTTGTGTGTGCTCACTGGTGTGAATACATGGGAATCCACATATTGGACATGCAGGGCAGGGTGAACAGAGAGATTAAAGGTTACTTGTGTTTATGCAAAAGAATCATGTTGGCTCATAAAACTAATTAGCTTGCTTTTGTCTGTGTGCATGATACTGATTGGTGCTTGAGTGCACTCGGCTGTGCATGGCCTTATTGCTATTTAAGGTGCCGTGTTTATTTAGACATCAATTAAAAGCCCCATTTGAGCAAATAATGAGCTCAAGCATCCAGCAGTATTTCTTTTTTTCCAAGTACTGGAAAAGGGGGAAAGTAAATTTGAGTTGAATATTTTCCACGCCACTGCTCTGGACTTGGGTTGTTCTTGGCAGGATCACTTTAGATTTTAAATATCCTTTCCAGATGTTTCTGTTGGTGCAACAGAGATAGTATTAATAACAGGAAGAATGAGGACACTTCCTTTTTTATATCATTCTGTTTTTGGCCTTCAAGCTCTATCTTTTTTTGTTGCATTGTTTGTCACTAGACATTTTGTTGCAGTTGTTTGCGTCACCCCTCTCATCTCTCTGTGATGCTCTGAGAAAGGAAGAGTTGGCACAGAGACATAACGCTCATGCTGTACATGAGTAGACATGCCTCAGGGATGTGAGTATCTTTCTATGTACCAGTTTGCTACGTATCTACTAGCAAGTTTCTACAAATGCCCTCTGCGCCCCCTGTGGCTGTTTACATCCATCGTCTTCAGACGGACAGGTTGTATTGGATGCGCTAGAACGCAGCGGTCCCTGTGAGCACCGTAATTAGGAACCTCTGAGGAGAAGAGGAGGTAAAGAAAAATTCAGCGTGGGCTGAATCTAAATCTTCCTGCTTTTATTCCAGACTTCATCCTGTGTAATCTGTGATAATGTATTCACAGAGTGCGGCGGATCAATTCACTTCTCCAAGGGAGAGATGGGACATTAGGACAGAAAGGGGAGACCATTGTTTTAACTGTAAAGAGGGGAGGGAACAGACGAGGGTAAACAACATGGAGGTTTATTGTAGTGAGAAAGCTGGAGATGAGACATGGACAAATGTAATGTTTGTTTCTGGTTTTCTCTGCTGTTGACTGTATGGTGTTTTTATGACTTTGTATTTTTGTGTTATGATGTAAATCACTTTGAACTGCCTTGTTGCTGAAATGTGTATACTAACAAACTTGATTGATTGATAGAAAAAAACGTCTACTGTAAAGCACCAACTGTTGATGTTAAAGACCTCTGTACTTGAGATTAGGAAATATTGATAAGATTGCTTAATGACTCATTGTGGTTCCAATGATTGCTGTGGTTAGATTTCCTTCTCATGTTACTATTACAGCATCGTTATGTTATGACCTTTCCTTGTCCTAAAGAAGACATTGTAAGCATTGGTTAAAAAGTTGACTTTTAAGAGTGGTTTTTTTAACAAATCAATGGAAGATTGAGTAGAAGGAAGTAGTGTGATGGAAAATGTGCACTGGCAAGTTCATTCAAGAGTTTGCTTGAGATTTAGAGAATGTGGACTGTGGCGAGAGTCTGTGCGTTAACAGCTACCACACTCAGCTGTATCTGAGATCTGGGCTTTAGCTTTGGCTTTTCTTATGTTAATCCACTCCGAGCCCACAAACACCAGAAACTTCTTTAACAATGTGACAATATACAGATGATTAATTAAAGGAGTGTAGTCAGTGACTCGGTCTTATTGTAGATGTTGGTTACTTTTTGAGTCATGAATAACCCACCTTTTTTGATGAGTAAAATATCACAGCCACATTCATAATTGCTGGCAGATCTGTAGGATGAGAAATGGACTCTGCATGATGGCACAAGGATCTGAGAAGACAGCATGTTGTGCTTAATCTAAATAAATCCAGGAACTGATAACAAACAAGGTTGTTGTTGGTTTGACTTTTTCTGAGCTGCAAAGTCATTTCTGAGGCCTCGGGACACCAACAAATCACAGGGAGAAAATGTGGAAAACTGGTGGCTAAGATAACTCAAATAACAAATCAATGACAAACTTTTCAACCTTTTCATAAAACAGATCATGAGAGGAATGTTCATCTTACTGTTCACCGCTATAACAGTCCTAATGTTTATCTTTTTCTCTCTCTTGCTCTGTATAGTCTTTGGCATGTTTCTGTTTCATCTGATTTAATAACCTCGATGGTGCTCCCAGAGCTTGCTGGTTTCCATGGTTTCCATTTCCTGGACAGTGTAGTATGCCGAGGACGAGCTGTGTGGGTATGCTCGTGTTTGTGAATGTGAGGCATGGCCGTATGTACTTTCACAAGTAATTATAGTGCTTCAGCCATTAAGAGACAGAACATTTGCGCTCGATTTGATAAGTGTGGTATGATCTGACTAATGCCATCTAAGAGGACCAGGACTGTAATGTGTATTAATCAGTGTCTGTGTGTGAGTCTGAGTGTCTTTGCATGCCATGGTGTGTGTGTGTGTGTAGCAGATGAAGAGGAGGCCATTTCTATGTGGCTGTATGTTGAGTGATTGAGGTTTGCAGAGGGTAGAGCTCCTCTCCTGATATAAGAGAGTGAGGAGTAGAGGACATAGGGTGTGGGTGTGTGCGTGTGTGTGTGTGTGTGAGTCCATCTGTGCACTGAGACAAGAGACGTTTATTTGTTTCAGTGTGTGTGTCCCCCAGGCCAAAGAAATGTTTTTCTAGCCAATCAACATCCATCAGAAGCTATACTAACCTCTCCTGGAGACAAAAAACTGTAAATGCTTCTCTAAATCATTGACCATATTTCTTCTGCCCTCCCCTCTCTTGCCCCCTTCGTCCGCTTCCCCCCCGTCTTCCTCCAGCTGGTGGGTGGCGAATTTGACCTGGAGATGAACTTCATCATCCAAGAGGCGGAGAGCATCGGCTGCATGGTGGAGCTGTTGTCGCACTGCGAAGTGACGTGCCAGGCGGAGATCTGGAGCATGTTCACCGCCATCCTGCGGAAGAGCGTGCGCAACCTGCAAACCAGCACCGAGGTGGGCCTCATCCAGCAGGTGCTGCTCAAAATGAGCACTGTGGACGACATGATCGCAGGTGAGATGTGGAGACCTCAAGAAAAACATTAGTTCGGTTCATAGTTTTGGATAATCATATAATATTATTATAATTAGTATAAAGCCCATTAATGTTTCATAATCTCATTATTTAATCATGATTAGGCACTTAAAAAGATTTCAGTTGTTTCAAGAGAGATGCGTAACATTATTTAAAAAAATCAAACATGTACAGAATATGTAATAAACAGCCTATTTTGTTGTGTTTAGTGAAAAACTCTAACCTATTAACAGTTGCATTTTTTGGGGATTTGGGCAGACTTGAAAAGTCTGAAATTTGGTTTTAATCATTTTGAACTCAGAATAAATATTAAAACAATGAACAGGGTTGAAAAGAAACTGCATTTATACACGTTTCTAAAAATACATAGATAAAAGGACCAGAGTCTCATTTTATACTGATATTTTATTAAAAAGAACCCTACTTATTTGGGTTTAGCCTGTACTTAGCACGATTTTTATTGATGAATGAGCAAAAAGGCAGAGTTAAATTTGCATAACCAGTATAAACAGAAGCTCCTTTCAAGACGTTGTTGCAAGAACAATGTGAAGCTCTAGAATTTTATTTATTTATTTTTCTAATTTATCAGTATATTTGATTAAAGTGTAGGTTAAAGCACCCTATAGCTTTTGAACCACGAAATCCTAAAAAAAAAATGGACAATTTAAGCTTTTTTAGTGTTCTGAGTAAATATATCAACCAACTTTAACACTGGGGCATATCTAAAATATTTATGTGTATGTATTTATAATGGTTAAAAAATACGGCAAGTTGAATCTAGACTAGTGTGGCTAGTGACTCGTACTAAATGATAAAAAACAAAAACAAAAAACAATTTCAAGATATTTACTAAAAAAAAAGTTAAAGGTATGCTTACTTATTCATAAATTAGCAATACACTTATTAAGTATTGCATTAGCTCTGTGTAAGCAAAATAGCTCAGGCCGTGCAGAGAAGCGTCTGTTAATGTGCAATATGTTCTCACACTTCTTTGTATTATTGCTTTGTAGAGTTTAGTCTCTGCAGTCATGATTTAAAATGTCTACTGCCAGAGCAATAATTTCACACAGGGTGAAGGGATTTTCCCAGGAGTGCCTTTTAGAATAACACAAAGAACACCTTTCTTGAGAAATGTTTTTTTCTTTATTTGTTTCACAAATAAAAGCCAATAATGTATTTTCAATAAGCAGTATACAAGATTTTATGACCATTTTCAAGCCTGTTGAGTTAACCTTATTTGTTTGTGGGTAAACTTTGATAATATTTTCTTATGATAAAATTTTCCAGTGTGCTTTGTTTGAAATATATAAAACTTGCCTAGAATTTTTTTCATACCTACAGTATGTAAATTTTACCCAGTTAGTCATCTCTTTGTGTTGTCACATTGACCTTGGCTTTCCTTTGATAGATTCTCAGCATGCTCGTCCCCACACTTGGTGTCCATGTCCTCTCTGTCCTACCCACCGCGGCTGGATAATGGGTTTTATACCTTCACTGACTTATTAAAACTCACAACAGAGCAGAGCATACAGCTGCATCAGTTTAATACCAGTTCTCTCTGTTCTAACTCGGATTCTGGCTTTTTCCTGAAACTATTTAAAATGACCTATTTGGATTTATTGTACCAAAACTGGAGCTCAGGGTCATAAATCTGGGACATTCTGAGTTGGATTTTGCTCTCGTATCAAGTACCTCAGTGAGATAGCCTTTTTCCTTTATTCCCAGTCGCTGGGCTCTGGTTAATGAATTATGGTGGTGAGACTCTTCATATCCACCAAGTGTAATAAGAAAGAGGAGGCCTCTCTGAGCAGATCGTTTCACTCTCTCTCTCTGCCATAGCGACACTGCTAATGTTGTTTGTGTGATGTGAAGGTCAATGAAGCAGGGAGGTCATCTGGAAATACCTCAGCTTAGTGCCGATGTGCTACTGTCTACTAGCATACCTACAACAGGAAAATAATAAAGAGAGTTTTATTATGTCAGGAATAGCCATATAAGACCTTATCATGTACTATGTATGTATATTTACTATTAAGCCAGCTATTGAAATTTTAAATATAAAGTTTTAGGGTAAATAATTCCCCTGTATCTTTAAGATGAATATCCTTTCCAGTATAAAACTGGCATGTTTTAGTAAATATTTGTGTTGAATATTCAATTTACTGTGAAGTCCACAATTATTCATACTCTCTCTGATTTAGGTTTTAAGTAATCTTTTACTTCAACCAACTTCTTTTCTGTTACTGAAATTTTTTTTTATTTTTTATTTTAGCCCAACTTGAATTATCTGTAGAGGAAGATAAATATTAGGGAGATGGCGGCAATGAGTCATTCTAATCTCAAGGACATGGACTTCATCATCAAAATACTATATTAAAATGCAAAAAGCTGGTCAGGGATTATAAGAAAGATTTGTTTGAGTATAGTTTTTTATACTTAAAAAAATATATAAATAAGTTTCTACCTTTGTAATAAAATGTTGATAAGACCCAAATTAATCTAAAATTTGCTTTGTTTTATTATCATTTTGAGAGATGCCTCTCTCATTTACTTTCAGAAACACAATTTAAGCAAATAATTTTAAGTTTGAATGTGTCAGGAGTACGGTAATAATTTAGTTTTACTGTAGATATAAAAAGTGTCCTTCATACTTTTTATATTTCAACCACTCGAGTAACAGAGACTCAGGTCAGTTTATTCCTGCACCTTTTCATACTTTCTGGATCAATTTGTACCAGTTTTCCATATAATTTGTTTGTGCTTTGCCAATGAATGATTTAAAGTCTAAAGTATTTTAAGAGCTTATTTAATCCAACAAAGCAGTAAGTGGCTAAAATTTCTGTGATGAGGTGAAGGGCTTTTATTTGTCATATTTCAAAAGAGTAATTTGGTCCAAACTGGAATCTGAACTGCAATCAGTTGAATCAATAAAACCTTTGCAAAATGATATAGAATTAAATGAAATTACATCTGAGTTTAGAACATTTTATTATGATTAAATTGCCTGAGAATCTTATGAAAACATACAGAACCACCGGGATGAAAAATGTGAAACACAAAGATAAAGTAAACGGATAAAAAATGGAAACAGGAGGGGGTGAAAAGCCGACGAGTGGGTTCAAACAGATGTTTGAAACATTGAAGGGCTGATTTGACCCAGAGCTGTCAAACAGTGATATGTCCTGCTTGCTATATAGTGGTGTAGCCGTTTGTTGTTGGCTTGACTCTCACTGAATGATAAATGAGTAAACTCTCGCTGTATGTGAACTGGCTGAGTGTTATGACCTCATCACACTTTATCAGAGAAAAGTCTGCATAGGGCCTTCCAGATACTGACTCAAAGATACGCTCATGAGAAAACATATCTTACCCTCTGTGCTCTCTGCTTGCGTGTGTGTGTGTGTATTTCCTCAGACCTCCTGGTGGATATGTTAGGAGTCCTGGCCAGTTACAGCATCACAGTCAAGGAGCTGAAGCTGCTTTTCAGTATGCTGAGAGGAGATAATGGCATCTGGGTGAGTTGCTGCAGAACAAAACTTTGCATATTTGCCGTTTTGTAGATGTTGGTCGTGGACATTAATGGAATGTTAATGTTTTTCTCAAGTCAACAATTTCACAAGATTATTATTTAGTCCTTTATTACTGCAGGATATGGAACTTTTGAAAACACTTAAACAGTCTTGCCTACAATGCAAATCTAAATTTTGAATAAAGTTGCACTCATAAATCCTTAAAACACTTTAAGATAGGTACACCCTGTAAGATTTTATCTGATAGATCACACCGTACATGTACACACACAGTGGACGGTTTGTCTTGCAAGTTAAGATTACATTATTACCAACTCTGTTAAACAGAGAAACACAGAAATGTGTAGTTAAGAGAAGTAGAAGTGATGTCAGTGACTATGTTAATCTGATAAGATGTAGATGCCAGTTTTTAAATTAACTTGACAGATAACAACACAACCATTTTATGTAAATTTCACTTAATTGAAATTTACACACAAAAGTTTATTTTTTGATGTGTGGTAATTGTTGGTGAGATTTGAACTGATTGATTTTTAAATCTCCAAAAGGAGCTGCCGTAGTTGTCTGTTTTTTCTGAAATTTATGTAAGTGTCAATCCAGATGCTGAAAATCCTCTTGAGCATCAAAAACATTTAGTCTTCATTGAATGATGTTTTTTAATTGCACCAATTTTTCCCTTTTGAAGGTTTTAATTTTACTAGCGAAACCGAGAACAAATTTATATGCTGAATTCTTCTAAATACTTAGAGATAATAAAGCACAGTTCCTTCATTAAGCGTCAAATAAAATAAGTCAGTCAACATAAACTATAAAGGTAACGTGGTGGTGATGGCAGGTGAACGACTAGAAATGAAGACATTTCAAAGATTCCATCTCAGTATTTTTTTTAAATAAAATGTTGTTTATAATGATGGCTTTATGCAAATAATAGATTTACTCTTGGTTGTGTTGGGGAACTTGAATATACCAACATAAAACTTGTTAATTTATTGAAATTGATTGATTTTAATCTTAAATTGACTCTGACAACAGTGTCACACAATTGAATCCCCTCTGTTTAATTAGATGGAGCAGATTAACCAAAAAGTTAGCCAAGTCTCTAAATTATTGCAATCTGCAGGACACTACTGAGGACAGAGGCCTCAGTAGCGACTTTTTTATTACTTCTTTAATTGTCTTTGTCAAAACACTACTTTATATGTTTTATTTCTTCAATTTATCTCCTTTTTTGTTTTTATTTGTTCTCCTTTTTGATTTCCTTTGGCTTGAAATTAAATTTTCCTTTGATTTTACAAGCTTTGTTGCCAACTACAATAGTGGTTGAAGCTAAATTTATTCCAAATGAGATTAATGATACGGCAGGAGTTTGTGGTGTCATTAGTCTGGGTGTCACTTAATGGGATTATTATGCTAATAAACTTGAATAAAATAGTACGTGTTTACTTGTGGTATATATCTGTTAGATTTGTTAGTGGATATAGAAACATTGGTAATTTGCTTATGTTTCAGGTATTTTTTTTAATTAATTTTTTCAGTGATGTTTTTTTTTCTCTCTCTTGTAATTGACTTTATCAATACAGCGGAGAAATTACTATTATTTCTGTTAGACCATTAGAAGCTTGATGAAAAAAGCAGTGACAGCCCAATCAGGTGTGAAGGTGAAACAGTCAGTGCAGTTCAATATACTCAGACTCTCTTTACATGTAGATACTATTTTCTGTTTCTAAGCACAATCCAGCTCCTTAGAAAGGATACTTTAAAACTGAACTGTTAGGAGATGATTTTATGAGATGAAAGTCCACTTGGAAACTGCCAGCGCAGAACTTTCAGGTCTCTGTATATTTACAGATTTCCCGTAAAAGAAGAAGCCATCCCGTTTGCCCTCCCACCTCTTTTTCCAAAAATCCTCTTGTCTATTCCACCTCTGATCAACCTACTATTGTGAACATGTTTTCTAGGAATTTGCAAACTCCAAAATACCAGTAGAACAAGGTACACAGTTAATTGTTGTCCTTGTTGAGTCATACATGGAGAAAGGCAGGTCAATCCCAAACATTGAAATAGCCTGTAGAATTAAAAGCACACTCTAAATCCTCTTTCTAAACACCTTACTGTCTGTAAGGTTAGTAGATCTGCAAATGAGTCACTAACTTCAGATGCGCATCAGTGAATTAGAATATCATCAAATATTTAATTTGTTTTACAGATTTTAAGCAAAGGTGGAACTCATGCTAATTCATTATACTCAGTGAGGTGTATCTGAAGTGTCTGCATTCTGTTGATTTTGATGAATTTGGCTTAAAACTAATGAAAACCCGAAATACTGCGTCTTAGAAAATTTTAATAATTAAATTGGATAAATTTGAAAGTTTGATACAGAAATATATCAAAAGGTTATCAGGTTTGTTGCTTAACAAAAGGTTATTTCTAAATAAGTTCCTGGTTTATAGAGGTGTGTATCCAAGCACATAAATTGAAAATTGAATAGAAAGGAAAAATGCAGTAGAAAACATACAAGCAATAGGGATAACGACAGTTTTGAGAGGACTGTGACTGATTCAAAAGGTTGGGGGAGATTCACAAGGTATGGGCTACAGATGAATCCAACACACATAAACGTATACAGGGAATTGCTGCAAAGGTCGCATTCCTTGTGTTAAGCCATTCCTAATCTTGAGACAGCATTAGAGGTGTTTTATGTAGGTCAAGGAGAAAAAGTACCTTAATATATGTTGGATGTTTATTGAGGCGACAGAACAGTAGAGCTACAGGGTGGTTGACTCTATGTCACACTGTATCGAGAACGGACATACTCATATCAGCATTTAAGCTGATGCCGATCTGATATTAGGATTACTGCTCCGACTGAATACCGATATTCACCCATATTATATAGATTTCACTACTCTTTCAACATACTGAAAAAACAACCACTCTGCTTCAGTTAAACTTCCCACAATCCTGTGCTGGATCACCATCACTGTCACATGACCAAACAAGCGTCACATGACCAGCCTTCTCCACTTCCCCTCCAGAAATAAAGGGCTAGTCATGATATCTGTCTCACGTTACTCTATTTTTTTTATTTTTGAAAGTGATTTTTATGGGTTTTTTATTAGCTTTTAGCCATCATCGTTTAAACCAGCACTTCTCAATTCCAGTCCTCAGGCCCCCCTGCTCTGCATGTTTTAGATGTACCTCTATTCCAGAACAGCTGATGCAAATGACTGCATGACCATCAAGTGCTACAGAAGCCTGTTAATCACCCACATATTCAACCAGTTGTGTGGTATAAGGGAAACACCTAAAACATGTAGGGCAGGGGGGCGTGAGGACCGGAATTGAGAAACACTGGTTTAAACTAACAGAGCTAAGCAGTTTAAATACATTACTGTGTTTAATAAATCTATATCATAAATTTTTGAATTGAATTGCCAAAAATACATTTTCAATTATATTCTAAGCTATTGAGTTCCACCTGTAATGCCTTTTACTTTCCTCATTAATCGATCTTTTGGTGAAGCTCATGCACAACCACCTTCAGCCACCTCTGTTGTCTGACCAGTGGTCCAGACCCTCAGCCATTTCACAGTACCTCTGCTGTCCAATAGCTATTGTCAGCCCATCCACCTTCCCCCTGTTTCCCCGTCCATTCCAATTCCTCCTCCCTCAGCAGTCTTCTCTGGGGACAGATCGATTAAGGGGCGCCATGGTATTGAGGGGTTGTTATCGGGGGAGGGAGCCTGTGATTGAAGACTTATTGATCTAGGATGGTTGTGGTAGAGATGTGAAGCCACAGAGTCGTTTTTCCTTTTTTTTTCCCTCTTTTTTTTTTTTTTTAGTCTCACTGTACTGTCCCTCTGATGCACAGCATTTTTCATGTAATAACGACTTACTTTCTCATCTCCTCTCCTAGCCAAGACATGCTATCAAGTTGTTGTCTGTGTTGAACCAGATGCCTCAGAGGCACGGTCCCGACACCTTCTTCAACTTCCCTGGACGCAGTGCAGCGGTAAGACGCATACAAATTCTTTCTGCCCCTCCATCGCTAAAAAGCAGTTCTTCCAATTTATGTGTAACATCAGCATGTTTGTAGTTGTTTTATTCCACCAAAAATAGATAATGAATATCCAATAATAATGCTAATGGCATGGTGGAAATTGAAAATTTCCATAATGTAATTTTTTCCATATGTCTTTAGTTGGCATAGCTGTTGCCTTCAACTCAATGTATTGATGAAGAATAAAATCCTTCTTCAGTTTTATCTTTTTAACAAACAACTACAATTAAATGCAGTTTTGACCACTCAGTCAGAAATGCATATACTTCTATATATTTCTACCAAAATTAATTAATAAAATTCATTATTAATAACATTAGGTCTGTACAAAAGCAAAATGATTCATTTAAAGGTGCATGTATTAATGTGATCAGATTTTGGCCCCCCTTTTGTTTTTGTTTACCTTTTCTCTTTATACGCCTTTGTCTTTGTCTCTATTAATTTTTTCAGGGTATATTTTATACTAGAGTAAAATAAAATGTAAAACATTTTACATTTATTTATTATGGTTTAGTTTTTAATTTTTTTTTTACATCTCATAGACACAGCCTTTTAACAACTGCCTGTAGTTTTTTGAGATCTGTTCACAGCCACACTGCATTTTTTATACATTGATGTAAACTCTAATACGCTTGTTCTCGACCAGGCGATAGCATTGCCACCAATTGCCAAGTGGCCGTACCAAAACGGATTTACCATCAACACTTGGTTCAGACAAGATCCACTCAACAACATCAATGTGGACAAAGACAAACCATACCTCTACTGGTGAGTTTAACACCCTGTACTTGGACTGAGCTAAAGAAAATCTTTTATTTACTTGGAAAAAAAAGAAATCTTTGACAATGAATGGTTTTAAAACTCAAAATTTTACTTTTCCCTTTTTGTTAGGTTCATAGTATTACGTCATTGTTTTTTCTAACCTTTATGAGCTTGCTTGCAGTGAAAGACCAAAGAATATTAATATGCTTGTTTTATGTTTTCTGTGATTGTTCTTTTACAATCACAGATAATCAATTTTTCTACAAGTCTTTTATGTTCATAAGAAAAAAAACTGCTTTAAGCGTTAACTCCTTTTGCACTAACTGGCCTCTGTTGTTGAGGATTCAAGCATCAAATAATAAAAAAGCCTGAAGCTGAATGAAAAAGCTGGATCGGTTATTGTGTCCAATTTGAAGAAAGGTTTGCTGAGGGAAAGATGCTGCACAAAGCAGAAATTGTCTGATTTCTTCACATTATCAAAAATAATCGACATATTTTAGTTTAGTTTATTCTTGCTCTTCAACAAAAGATGAGAGTATTGCAAAAAGAGATATTGGCTTCACTTGGAGCCAGAAAAAGACCAGAAAGGCTAAAAACTCTGTTGCAGTGATTATTTTACTTGTAGAGATCATTAAGTGCAACTTCTAATTCATTTTCTTCAATTTTCCTATCTCACTACTGATGTCATCTCACAGTGCATGACTGAAGAAAGCCTGGGTTTGAACATCCTACCTGTTTGATCTCATCTGTCATATAACAACTAAATACAGCTTGAAATAAATTGTTGAAAAAAGTCAAGTGAAGCTAAAACACAAAACAATACTTTTATGTCTTTGATATAACTTATAAATCTTTGTTTTGAACATTATGTAAGTTTGCAGTAACTGCATTTAGCATCTTTGCTGAATTTTTCAAATCTATTAGCATTAGTTAATAGATTCAGCATTAGCTTTGGCCCTCAGATGTTCCATGTGAGCTGAAAGGTAGGTGTATTTCTTGATGTGTTAGACTTAAATAATTTTCACAATACGAACATACAGTGTAGGGTGAGATATGAATAGAAGATCTTACATATGAAGCACAACCAGTTTGTGTTTCTGAAGCAGAATGCTTGGATTTAAGGTCTCCAAATTGTGACACCTGAGTGAGATGACGGTCTGTCATGAACAGTGATGTAATAATTAAATATATTATTGATTTGGAACAAAACTTTAAATGTCAAGACACTCCGTGTTGAGTGTAGGGTTTGTTGATTACTTTCTGGCTGCTGTGCAGTTACGGACTTGGCTCGTCTCACTGTTGTTGTAAGAGCAAGATGTTAGCCAGTGTAAAGCTTCATTAGTTTTGACCTTTTATTTAATTGAGCTTCTTTTCTGGACATCTACCCTCCTCCTCTTGTATATGTGATGCTAACTAACAGCATCCTCATTCACCTAAACCCTCCCCAGAAAAGTCAAAGACCCGTTACCACCGAGAAACTAAAGAAAATGAACCAGGAGGCAATCTCCTGAAGGAAGGATACCATCGCAGAGATGAGCTCTAATCATGTAAAGTGTTAGGATGTAATCCCGTTTCCTTAGTAACCGTTTGTCAGGTTGTCATGGTAAGCACTGAGTGAGAGAGGGAGGACGTCCTCCTCTGTTCTGGCCCGGGTCTTATCATCCTCCCCCAGATGCAGCTGCTACTCAAGCAGCATGTTTGACAGCGGCCCATGCAGATGCATGACGACCACGATAACGCACTTTAACGCGTTCCTAAAGCATACCAGGGATTCGCTCGAGAGGGATTTATATCTGCTCTCCGGCTTTGCTGCGCGTGTGATCCTTCTGGGCCTATTTTAGGAGAGGAATGTGCCTTAGCTGTGAAACTGCGCTGTACGTCGATGTAACAAGAGTGGGAAGATAAATATTATGGGGGACAAATGAAGGGAAAAGGGATTATAATGTTAAGAAATTGTAATCTGCTGCCCATGGTGCTCTTGCAAGAAAAAAAGAAAAGTTTGGAAAATCTGTTGTCTGTCACTGGCTTAAAAAATAAGATTTGTGGGTGGTGTTGGTCCTAAATATTTGTTTCCCCTCTTAAAAATGTTTGTTTTGATTTTTACTTTGTTGCACTTTAATGTTTTATATCATATCAAACTAATTGGAAAAAGATTTTTAAAAAGTAGTTGCCATCTAAAACTAAGAACTGTCTTGGTGGTAACAACTGCAGCATCTTTCTCTTCTAAGTCTAAATTCAAATGAAATAATCTGAAAGCCTTGCTTTAAATTTTTGGAAACTTGTTTTTCTGCTCATGCCAGAAAACATCTTGTTGCCAATTTCAACCTGTCCCTGATTACGGAGACAATATTTACTTAGACGCCTCACCCAGGTGTGTAGAACTGTTAGACAGTGTAATTTATAACCTCTCACACATCACTGCACTCTGTGCTTTGGTCAGCTGGACATCTTTATCTACAAGCAGACCTATCCAGTGGAGCAACTTAATATATAAATCAATACCTGGACCGTGAACATCATACCTGTCAACTTTCATCCTGTAAACCGTGTTTACAACCTGCACTTTTCTAGATGTTTCTTCCATACGTTTTAAGCTGAGCAAAAAGCCTTGTTAGTTAGCTTGATGTTTATCTGCTCTTTGGTAATGTGCGTTAGTCTTGTTTATATGAACACCTTCCTCTTAAAGATATTGTGAAATTTTTAATAACTGGCATTGAGTATTTTACATCCCCGTGGAGACTTTTTGGACCACTACTGCTTGCTGAATTTGTTGTTATTCTGTCACAACAGTTTCTTATCATTTCTTTCCTGTCGCCCCCCTTTTAATGCATTTTTGTAGGCGAGGCGTTTTAGAGGAAAATTCCCCTCCAAGTTTTCTCCACTTGTGGATTATTGCTTGCACTGGAATTTGCTGGAATTCCAAAATCTTTTTAACCCTTTTAGGGGGGTTTTGTATTTTTTTAATTTTAGATCTTTTGGCCTACTTAATGTTGCCTGGCAGGTTCTATTCTGTGGGTGTAGCTCGTGAAATTAAACTAAACAATGTGGGTAATGAGTGAATTCATGAATTTATTTATACAACTTTTTATTAAAATAATTATTTTCTAAGTTAGTCATAGTTTAATTGGTTATATATTAATTAGATTATCTAAAGGTAACAAGAAAATGAAAAACAGAAGAAATCCTTAAGGACCTTTCCGCAGTATGACATATAATACATAAATTCTAGAAATTCATACACATTTATTGTATTTTTTATTGGCAACGGGTTCAGTTTCTTGTTTTTTCCCTAACTTTCTCTTTTTTGTTGAACTTAAAACAACAAAAAGACAAAAATTAATCTCTAATTTTTCTACAGTTTTCGCACGAGTAAAGGAATCGGTTACTCTGCTCACTTTGTGGGAAACTGTCTCATCGTGACATCCCTGAAGTCCAAAGGAAAAGGCTTCCAGCACTGTGTAAAATACGATTTCCAGCCACGTAAGGTAAGGAAACACACAGTCTGGAAATCCTGTACCACTTGTTCAATTAGGCAGCGGCCCTGCTCTCTCTCCCTCTACATCTCTCTCTGCACTCGCTGCGAATGTTGATAAGCCTTGATAAGGTCTGTCAATTAAGGCCCCCTCTGCCACACTGTCAGCAGTTTGCTGCTGTCCTAAACACAAACACCACACAAAGTCCTTGCGTGTGCACGGAAACAAGCACACATTCAGTTGATGAGATGGCCTTCTGCGGGATTTGCTGACCCAATGGATTCCCGGCGCAGCCTAACAAAGTTCCCAGTAGTTCCAGTTGATCAATTTGTATGTCACCCTCTTTTGTCTGGCTGGTGCATGGGTTAATGTTCATGTCTGTACTCGGGAGGGGGTAATGTTTAGATGGACATTTGCTTCCTCATTAACCTGGCAGGATTTTAGCCCCACTTACTGAAAGAATTGAACAAATTGCAACCGTTAACAGGTTGCAGTCATAGACAGCTTCGGTATGAGGAGTTCAGCAGTAAGAATCTTTACTGCTGAAAAGACAGAAATGAGCACAGAGGACAAAAAGCAAACGCAGAGCCATAACTAATGGGGCTATTTCTGTGTTTTCCAGGTTAGACAAGCGTGGAAAAGAAAATAGTTTGGAAAATACTAGTATTTTCAAACTTTATTTTGTATTTTGTGTTCTTTCTAATATATTACCCAAATCGGACTGAATAAATGCCTCCTAAATGATGATCAGGTATCATTAAATGATATTTCACAGCATGCTTGCAAATCAAACTAAGTGTTTCATGTGTTATTTTTTCAGTGGTACATGATCAGCATTGTCCATATCTATAATCGCTGGAGAAACTCAGAGATTCGCTGCTATGTCAACGGCCAGCTGGTCTCCTACGGCGACATGGCATGGCATGTCAACACTAATGATGTAAGTAAACTATTAATATTGTTTAATATCATAGAAGACACTTTTGTTTGACTAGATTTATTTTAATAGCAGCCAAAGAAATAGTCTTAGACAAATCATCTTTAACTTTCAAAGAAGTGCCTCTGATAAAGCTCTGAAATCAAGTATTGCTTTGGCTTTACTTCAAGCTTTCCCTCATGTTGTGATCTTGGCAAACATTTGAGGTGTGCCCTCTGCGCTTGCCAGCTGCAGGAGAGTTGCCCTTGGGCTCTTTTCCAGCACAACTCGCCCAAACTCCAACTTCCAACTTTTCCATTTAGCAGGGGACAGGTAGCCTGACCTCTCTGTGGCCCCTCATGCTTCCTTCCTCGGAGGTTTTTAACTTTTGCTGCTGTAACCGTAGGGGTGGAGAACACACATTTCCTGGCCTCGAGGCAAAGTGTTCTAGTTTGTGTACATGGTTTGTGCAGCTCATCAATAAAACTTCATAGAGGTGAAGGAACAGGTCTCAAAATGCACTGATAATATCAGTGTGTTTTCTCTTGAAGGCTGGAGATAAAAGGTATGTCATCATTTTTAAACAGCGTTGCAGGACAGATCTCATTGTGATAAGGAGTATTAAAAGGATGTAGCTGGTGAGAGGCGAGTGGACCGCAGAACAACACATAGAAGAAGGTGATAGTGAAGTTGGTGGGGAAGAGATTAAAACCAACAGCCATCACAAGTTCTCTTGTTTTCCTCCATCCACCGCAAATAGCTAAGGCCCTTTCAGTGAAAATGAAAAATGTACAAGATTTAAGAAAAAACCTGACATTGCACTGTGATGTTATTAGATACATTATGGTTAAGTTGCTTCTCCTTTTTTTTTTTTTTTTTTCAGAGCTATGACAAGTGCTTTCTGGGTTCATCAGAGACGGCAGACGCGAACAGAGTCTTCTGTGGCCAGCTTGGAGCCATTTATGTTTTCAGTGAAGCGCTCAACCCGGCTCAGATCTTTGCCATTCATCAGCTCGGTCCAGGTTATAAGGTACATTAATACAACCAATCACACTGAATCACTTGTGAGGCACATATCCCAGAGGTTTTTTTTTATTTTGATGTTGTTACTAACTGAATCTGCTGTTGGAGATCTTGAGTATTTATTTATTAATTCATAGGAATTTAGCTATTATTAAGAAATAGACTATGGTGAGAATAGAAACTGCAACTTTGTGAACTTATGATACTCTTTTAATTTAATTGTCTGGGTAATTGACCTTTTCAGTATTATTATGTTGTAATTCTTCTTTGTGAAAAGATGCATAAAAACACTTAAAAGCCTAAATATACATGTCTATTAGCACAAGAACATATCTACTGTGTGACTGTTTCTTTTTAATGTCTGCATCATTAAAGAGAAGAATGAGGAACAAAGAAAGGCAGAACATTAGGCTCTATAAGTAAATGCACGACAAAGCAGTAAAGAGAAAAAAAATGTAATTGCTCATAAAGCTTTTTACTGCAATGTTTTCACAATATTGTGCAGTCACAGTTCAGGATGGTATGGAAAAGCCTATTTTCACATTACTTCCACTTCAGGAAGCATGTACTTGATTTACTAACATTTTGCATCACTTTAATGTTAACTTATTCTGATTAATTTACACTTCCCAGAAAATGAGTGTAACCGAAAAAGATTTATAGAGTAGAATAAGTTTGTGCACTGTCAATTTTTTTCTCCTTTAAAAAATGGCTCAAATTACTCATAGGAGTATCACGACAGATATGATTGGAACATCATTGCTTACTATTGATGCTTAAGCCTAAGACATTTAGTTAGGGAACATTTTGGGTGATGAAAAGAGCTGGCTGAGGCCATCAGAAAGAAATGTGTAAAGCTTATCACTGTGAGTAACTTAAAGAGCTCTAAAAAAGAATTTTAATCAGTCTTTGCAGGGTATAAAAATGGTTTTCTATTTTCAAAAATACTGCTGGCTTCCATCTTTGACCATCTAAGAACTTGCATCTTGAAAGCTGGCAGCAAAATGCTAAAAGAACTCCCAAAACTCATATGTGTTATCTTGCAGCTGCTGATGTGAAAATTCACAGCTGTAGAATCAGAGAGAACCCCACAGAATTAAGAGTAGAGATCCCTAACTTTCTTGTCATATAAGCAATGTGAATGAAAATTCGGCTGAAATCTGCTCCTTAATTAGAAAAACCTAGATTTTCTTTTTTTTAAGTGCAATCAAATAATTTTTTGATACACATTTATGTTTTTTATGAGCATAAACATGAATTTTCACATACTATAGAAAAAAAATATAGCATCAGAACTTTTTACACTGTTTGGTGCAGAGAAACGTGAGCTCAAAAAATCATATTCCAGGCCTTTTTGGCCTGGCTATCAGGGAAAGATGAGAGACCAGAGCATCTCGCCAGCTGTCTTCTCCTTGTTTTGGCAGACTTGCTTCAAGCTGCTTTCAGCCTTTACTTGAAGGTGTCCAGACCTGTCAAGATTTCAGCACCAGGAGACTGCATCCATATGAAGCTGTGGATGTGCAACAATCTGCTGGAATCACAGCACATTCTCAGAACAAGTATACAAAAACCATAAGATATTTCTGTACTTATTATAGACTAATGGAGCAGTAAATAAATTGTACTAATTTGAATTATTGTCATCATTAGTAATGTAAACTTTAGAAACATATTTACTTAACAAGTTAAAGGTTATTATTTTGCCCTCTCTGAACATTTTTCACTGTTTGGTTGTTAAATGGACAGTGTTTTAATGAAAGGAGAATCCTGCTTCCTGCTTTATAGTAAACGAACAGACAAATAACATGCATGTATGCACAACCCCATATTTCTCGTATATAGACAATTACTATCCTTGCACAGCTAATATGTTAAGTAATGGTCCAAAAGGTAACATGAAGGCTACTAGCATTATGGCAATTGAAAATAAATGGAAGATCCAATTCATTGCTAATGCTTAGCATTGATCTCAATATAGACATTACAAACAACTACTAACTAATCCTAGTGAAATAATCAGACATATATATTCCTGAGGGAAGACATAGCTGTTTTTTTTTTTAAGTTCCAGTTTTTAGCTTTGACACGCTAACTGCGCTCCTATGGTAAGATCATTAGGTCTACACCAGTAGTAACAACCAGACTTTGAACTCATTTTGGTGAGAGAATGTAAAGCAAAGGGTATCGTTATATCATGCTATTAATTAATTTATTATATAATGTAACATGTACCTGACATAGCCAACCTCTTCTACAAGATCAGAAATGTGAAATTGCTGGAGACATGTGGGAAATTTGATAGAAGTGTTCTAAAGTACTGGTTGGCCATATTTTTTCACTACTCTTTTAGTAACTCCTTTGCCTTTTTGTCTCCGATTTTGCTTTAACATTTGTGCTCTTATTTTAATTTTGTTTTAACAACATCTTAACGTTTTTTTTGTGCTCTGACTTCTGTATGCATCGGCTTTTGAATTTTTTTATGCATGTTTTCAGGAACTTTTTACTAAAGTAAATTTTTATTAGGCATCTGACAGCAATGAATATATCCCACTTCACTTGAAAGGTGGCACAGATTTAGATGACTTATTATTCAATGAACTAGAGGCTTTGCCTCACATAGAAGCTGTCAGTTGTACTAGAGTTGCACACTTTACCTTCTCTGTCTGATCTAACACATTATGGGTAAGGATATCTTATAGACTAGATCTCTCATATGCTCCTCCTAATGATTACATGCTCATCCTCTGTTTTTTTTTTGTTTTTTTTACTCTATGAATACTGATTTTGCACTCTGTCACGGCCCAGAGCTTCCCGAGGCTGATCAGTTCGATGATTGCCTCTCTGCATGGCGCAGAATGGCCTTCTCAGATGCCCAGAAGAGACCATTAAATGGCTCGGTTGTTTCAAAGACGCAGGGCCTCCGTGCTGGTATAGTAATGATGAGTGCGTGGGTTTTTTCTAGCTGTTTGAAGAGTGATAACAGTGAGACTCAGTTTGTGTCGCCTAGTTTCCTTTCTTAATGTAGGCCACTTATTGTTATCTTGGCTCCACACAAATGATGTATGTACATGACAAGGTGCTCTTTACGTATTGCTTAGTTCATGTTCAGGAGAGCTGGATCTTCAAAGTACAGCGTGTAACCCTTGCAGCTGCACTGTATGTATCCTCTTGGCCTTGGCTGTTGTCAGTGTTACTGCTCAGTAATGAGCAGCTAGACAGTTTGCTCTGCTGAACAAGCCTTCAGCTCAGTGAGGAGGCCCATGGTCTTCACATTTGTGGCTGCTTATGATGGCCGACACACTATGTTGAGCTGAATGTCTGTGTGTGCAGTTTAAGGCCCCCACGCTCCACTAATGACACAAGAAAATGGAGCATAACATCTTGTTTTCCTGTGTGGGCTATAGCTGAAGGAAAGCTCCTGAGCTGTTCTATCTTTTTCTCTGAGTTTATGAAATTGTGTGTGTGGGTTTGTTTGGTTTGTGCTCCGCAACTCGTGCTGTTGAAAGCGCCACTGGTTGCTGTCTTCATAAAGGCTCCAGATGTTCTCACTAAAGCAGCGCCAACAGTCTGACCCCTGCATGATTATTGACGCCATCCAGTCTCTGTATACCTGTATTGTATTTCTATGAGTTCAGATGTTTTCTTGCATTTAGACATTGAGTGACACTGACTTTTCAGAGCTGTAAACAAGGGAATATGTAGGTACAGCTGGAATTGCTCAGCAACAGGTTGGGGAGAGGGCAGTATGTTGGATAGAAATGGTAAAACTGAGGATGAAAATCAAGTAAAATAAATACTTAAAAATGCTTCCAGAAAAAAAAAAACAGCAGCTCTGCCCCTCTCTCCACACCCCCCCCCCCCACACACACACACACCCACACCCACACACAGACAAGAATGTGCTGTAGGGAGACCTGACACAATATGAAATTATTGCAAATTTTGAGTCAACATGAAATATGTTAACCTGTTCTGTTGTAAGTCTACAATTTATCTAAGCAGCTATTTGAAGAAAGTCTAATTGCTCTTGCAGTAATCTTTAATGGTTAAAGTCCAAGTGAACTTGTACATTTCAGTCATATGTTGGAAAGCTTACTTACAGCTTTTGGCCTATTTTCTGCAAACAGTGTGGAGCGGCAGGGTGAATTGAATGGATCAAACGCATGTGTGTGTTTGTGTGTTGATATCACTGCTGTACCATAGCTGCAGCTGTCAGGTGCAGAAAAAGGTGGCAGTTGTCACATTCGTTCCTCTGTGTGTCTGGGACTCGTATGTCTTTAATCTCCGCTCTGTAGAACTTCACATGTTTAAAAAAAAATTACATTTTTTGCATGCTCCTCCTATCTTCTTAAATCCTCTGTGGTGTCCTTAAGCCTTTAAAGAGTCAGCAAAGCTCTTTTACACATTTACCTTGCTGTCTCTCTAATTCAACATGGTATCATAAATACAGGCCTATTTTACAGGGCCACAACTGCACAAATTTCATAAGTGCTGCACAGCAAACGGGCTTACTCTGCAAAATATGTGCATCTTAATAAGTGTATTAATTTTACATTCAGGCTATTCAGTATTTTTTTCTGTGTGCAGAGGGCCCACTAACCTTCGAATTAAGCCGAAGAGCACTTTATTTGTTTTTGTGATGGATTACCACTGCATTTTACCATGGCTTTGTTGGTAATCTTTAATGGTTAATCTCTTTAACACACCTTTTCAATATAAAAGTTGATGCATCCGGTTTGTGAGTGTGTTAATGTTAACTTAGGCTCCTGCAACTATCTCTAATTGCTATTGCAAATGTGTTTTAAAAGTCAGCTTGGATGAGGATAAAAATATTTAATTTACTGCTGCATGCAGTCTGCTAAGGGTTCAAATCTCACACTAGACTCAGATGAAAGGTTCAGGACAACATGGGCCTGGAGATCTCAGCAGCCTGTGGGTTTCCTGTGCAGTCAGGCTGAGGAAGGCACCAAGAGACTCAGCTGCTGGAAAAAGGAGAACATCCTCCCGCCTGGAGCTGATGCAAAGGGTTGCATGCAACTTGTGAGCCTTTTTATCTACAGAGTTTCATATGTGTTAAGGCACCAGCACCGCCACAGGATACATAAACTCACAGGCCTCTGCAAACAGGAATAGATAGAAATGGGCAAACACATAAACTGCTCCTGGAAAAATAATTCCTTCTATCTGTGCATATACAGCAATAAACGTATATGCATGTCTAAGCCCTTCAACCTCTGTTATGGAAGCTTAGAATCTTGGCCAAGGTTAGCATAACCATAATTTAACATATTGGGACTGGATTACAAATGTGTTGATCTTTTTGTGGGTTGTCATCTTGACTGACTACAAAGAGATAAATCTGGATCCCTGAGTGCTTCTTTCCTACACACACGCTCCCCCGCTCTGCCTCTTATTCTGTGCTAATTGAATTAGTGCCCGGGTTAGCAGTGTGTTCATTAAGATAATGCTGTGTTGTTTACACGAGGCTCCGGCTGCAATTAAGCAGACTCCATTTTGGGTGTTGAACTTGTACATGCAGAAACGCACTCGCACTTATCTCATCTCCTGACAACTCATTTGTCTCCCTGATTTCAAGATTTCTTTTCTTTTTTTTTTTCAAGCTTTTCTTATTATGTCCGTCTCCGCAGAGCACTTTCAAGTTCAAGTCGGAGAGCGACATCCACCTGGCTGAGCATCACAAGCAGGTGTTGTATGACGGCAAGCTGGTCAGCTCCATCTCCTTCACCTACAACGCTAAGGCGACGGACGCTCAGCTCTGCCTGGAGTCATCACCCAGGGAAAACCCCTCCATCTTTGTCCACTCACCACACGCACTCATGCTGCAGGTCAGTTTGAGCTATATCCTGCATAAAGGCAGCCTCCATCTTCTTGATTGGTTCAGAAAGTGTAAAAAAGGATGAATGAAGCAAAATAAACCAGCATGTCAGTTTGATGACAGGCCCCTGTGACACAGGCTGACTCACTGCCACTTCAGGAGCATTTGTGCAAAAGCTGTAGTGTTTATTTGGGTTTTCTAACAGTAGTTAAGTGGTTTTCTATAAAAAGTATATATTAAATATTATGGATAGAAAAATACACACTGCACTATATGGGAAGCAATTGAAACATATTCTGAGGCAAACTGTAGTGTTAGTATGCTTTGTTGTTTTGGGTTATCAGATTTAATATGGTTCGATTTCTTTTTAAATAAAATGTGGATCTAGGATATATTCCTAGAGCTAAAAAATTATTTTCTTTCCACAAATTAGCCTGCAGTATATTGGAAAGATGTCACACAGGGTCTGTGTAAGAGAACACAACCAGCAAAAGTAAATGAGGTCATCTCTTGCTAAGCCAGATTATTATTTTTTTAGAAAAAAGATGTGGTCATACAACAGGTAAATTTACCAACATGTTTCTTCTAACTAGAAGTCATGTGGACATTTTGGAGTGGTCAGCCCTGCAACCCAACAAAATCTGATAGAGAATGTATGGAAGAAGTTAAATATTAGAATAATGGAACCCAAAGATGTTAAACACCTGTAAATGTTAAATTTCCAAAAGAGATTCAGATAAGAAGTTCTTTCATTTTGAAAAATTAAAATTTCTTTAAATGGCAATATTAACACCTGTCCTTGACTATATGGTGCTCTGATTTTATTTATTTTTTATTTGCATTTGTTCTTTGTTGTTGCTTCAAATTAACAAACAAAATTTAACATCAGACATGGCCTGAACATCTGTAAAATAAAAGTAATTTTCAACTTATGATTTAATTTGCTAATGAGAGATCAGTGAGCATGCTTCCAGGTGAGAGGAAGTTATTTTATTTTGAAGAACCAGAACAGTAGTTGTAACAGTACATGTCTGCGGCAAGTCAGGCTTGTTTTGTTCACCTTTACATCTCTGTGGCTTGCGCTTGTGAAGCTAACTGCTCTTTTGTCCTACAGGATGTGAAGGCCATTGTTACCCACTCCATCCACAGTGCCATCCACTCTATAGGAGGCATTCAGGTCCTGTTTCCACTCTTCGCTCAGCTGGATTACAAACAGCTCAATGACAGCAGTGTGGATACCACAGTCTGGTGAGTCATTAACAAAAAAAAAAAGTGCAAATTGAACCTTATGTTCATATGAAATCTGATATTAGACAGATGTGCTGGAGGCAAGTGGGGGATATTAGTTTGAAAGGGCAATAGGAGAGACACTTTTTCCTCAGAGGACAATGATTTCTTTTTCAATCTATCTGTCCTCCTTTGACTTTAAGATCTTCCTGATTGCACTGCATCATGTGGCCTTTAATGCTGTTACTTATCAGATACCATCTCAACATCATGTCAACTGCAGATCGATTTTTTTATTTAAATTCATCAGGAGGATGGAGAAAAGGGAGAAAATACAGCTGCGTATTAAAAATAAGTTAAGAAGGAGCTTTGATGGGAACATGGATCATGTTTTCTCCACTTGATGCGGTAGAAAATGCATTTAAACTCTTCAATGTGTTATATGTTGCAGCGCGACTCTGCTGGCATTCCTGGTGGAGTTGTTGAAAAGCTCAGTGGCCATGCAGGAGCAAATGCTGGGAGGCAAGGGCTTTCTGGTGATTGGGTACCTGCTGGAGAAGGTCAGTGTGACGGCCTCCTTCGGTTTCAAATCGTGTTTGTTGGTTCTGTTAATAAGAAGAGAAGCCTTGGTTTTGACTGCAACCCCCTCTTTATTCATCAAGATCTTTGAAGCGTCCACAAATAGCTCTTCATTATTAGCAAAAGCTATTTATCCTGAATAAAAATAAACTCATGCTTATTTTGTTTTTTCCACCTCCAGATGAAAGTAATATTGTGAAATAAAAAAAGAAAAATACCTGAACCTTTGCAATGAAATAACAGTGATTCTTTTCCATAATAGTCTGCCTCAAAAACATCAAGAATTATAATTGCTTATGGAAAGTATTCAGACCCTTGATCTTTTGGATACTTTGACATATTACAAAAATGTGGATTCCTTCTTTTACACAACTGCAAATTTCAATTTTCTTCTTCTTCTTCTTTTTTTTTTTTACAAATAATCCAAAAATTGTAAAATGACCCAAAATCCAAACCTAAATGGATCTTAAAATCTGTAGCAAACTTGAAAATGTGATGCTCCCCATTCAATCTGACTAAGCTGTTTTGCAAAGAGGACTGGGGAATTTTTCAGTCTTAGATGTTTGAAGCTGGTGGAGATACACCCCAAAGATGGACAGCGATGACTGAAGCAAAAACCAGTTATACAAAGTATTGATTCATAGGGAATCTAATAACTGTTTTAGAGAGGTAACGCCAGTTTGAGATTGTAATTTTGCTAAATGTGAACGATTCAGTGGACTTGGCTTTTGCAAGGCACTGTTTATACAGTTTATACGAATGCATAGTATTGCATTTGTTCATTTGTTCATTGTGAAAATAGACTTTGTTTGCTTACTTACATCTTTGCTTAATTAAGCTACAGCTTAACTTGCCCTTCTTCCTGCAGTCGTCTCGGATTCACATCACCAGGGCAGTCCTTGAGCAGTTCCTGTCTTTCGCAAAGTATCTGGATGGTTTACCTCATGGGGCGCCACTCCTCAAACAGCTCTGTGACCATGTCCTCTTCAACGCTGCCATCTGGATACATACACCTGCCAAGGTCTGTTTGTCTTTGTATGCATCTCCTCAAGTACTTTGCTTCCAAAATGAAACAGAGATTACTAAACTGACGACAGAGAGACATAAATTAACACAACAGCAAATTAGTTTCTAATTCTCTTCTCTGTGATGTTTTGACTGAGATTGTGCTTGAAACAAACAAAGAGGAAACGCCAAACTGACATCTCAGCGGCCATTACCCTTTACAGTAATTTAATAAATGAGCTCGGAGGACGTGCAGGGAGGGGGCCGGCTCTCCGTCCTGTTAAAGGAGAGAACAAGCAAGCGAGGGAAACAAATAGGAAATGTGACATTTGAAAAGACCCCAGGAGAAGAGAGGGGATGTGCAGCTCCTCTTTTCTTATTCTCTCTTTGAAATAGATGTGAGAAACCATGGCATTCCCACAGGGCTCGCTGGCTCATGCCTCCGCAGTTCGCAAAACTTCTCCCTGACCCTGAGAGGTGATCTTTCAGTTGAGCTGCACTCCGGGGCAAGTCGGAGCAAAAACGGAAGAGACAAAATATGATTAGTTAATGTTGTTTGGGAGAAACAACAAACACAGAATCCAACACTGGGTTTCGTTTATTGATTCTCGTTGTCAACACAAAACGGATCAAAGTGAATTATCTTGTTGGTTTTTTTTTCTCCCTTCATTCAAGTGCCAGTAAAGAAATTAAGGTAAAGAAATTAACGATAACAAGGCTGGCATTAAAAATGTGAAAAGCAAGGGCAAATACACACACACACACACACACACAAAATCTAATTGTCAAATCTTACCTCTGTTCTACCTCCCACTGAGCTTTAATATTTTCCTCCTCTCAAGGTGTCATTGCTACCCTGATTAATGCCAAGATTAAACTTGGTACTACTTGGGGCTTAATGAAACACAGAAAGAAGTTTCTCATCATGTCTCCAAAAAGCCTGATTACAGAGAGACAGTGCTAAACAGTGTCCTGCTGAAGAAAACCAATTATTTTTGTTACAGCAATGCACAAAAGAAAATCAGAAATTTTGTTTTGCTGTGCAAAATATCTGCAGATTAAACAGCTGAGTGTGTGTAATGTAATATAAAATATTGCATTGAAGGCCTTTTTAAGGCAGCTGAGTTCACTCCACAGCCTAGATGATCTCTGATGTCAGGCCGTGGCCCAGCGTTAATTTCATCCACTTAAATAGAGCTACCTTGTTAAGGCCAGCCCTCAGCATGGTGGCTGCTGTAATGAGCTCAGAGGTTTGTGAGCCATCTCAATTCAGCCAATGTGCATCGAGGATTAGCTGAAGGAATATTAGGAGAGAGCGAAAGGGAGCAGAAGGAAGAGATGAAGGAGCAAATATGTAATAAGAGAGAGGCTCCCTCTTAAACGTCAGGAATTGAAAGTAGCTCCTCGGATGGAAGCGTAATTTCAGATCCTAAAATATTAAAGCATAAAGAAAGCGTTAGTTGTTTCTCGCATTCCCCTGTGTCTGTCTTTGTACAGTTAAATTGCATTTTTCTTTAACTGTAATAAACATTCTGCTCATTTATTCATCCAGCAGCTTCTGTTGGTCTCAGTGTGTTGATGTGAGCTACATGAATGGACTGTTTGCTCCTACACAGGTCCAGCTGTCCCTCTACACGTATCTGTCGTCAGAGTTCATCGGCACCGCCACCATCTACACCACCATTCGCCGCGTCGGCACCGTCCTGCAGCTGATGCACACTCTGAAGTACTACTACTGGGCTATAAACCCTCTGGAGTGTAGCGGAATCACCCCCAAAGGACTCGGTATGTTCACAACTTAAACCTAACACTAAGTTAAGTGGAACAGGACGTGATCCTTCTGTACTATTGCCTTATCCTCAAGCCGTTTTCAGTTGGGCAATTTGGCTCAGTGCCCTGGGCAACATGGCCTAGGGGGCGCCACAATCTTATCAGAGAAATAAAAAAAGTGATCTGTCAGTTGCATGTTGAAACATTTTTTCAGAACGACAGCGAATCCTTCATCTCTCTTTTCAATATTTTAAACAATTCTTCACTGAACAGAGATTCTTTTAAAACATATATAGAGTAATCAAGTGGCGATTTAGCAAATCTTTATTCTATTTGCTTACATTTATCTTGTGTTAGCTTCACCTTCAGATATAAATCTATGTCCATATCTGTATCTAAATGGATATCTATTTTACATATACTGTATATCTCTAAATACCACATCTATTGACATTTATTTTTTATAAAACAAAAATCACATACAATGAATCCAGTTAGAGCTTTGTTGGAGAAGTGGGTGTTTATTTCATCAAAGGGAGCGAAGAAGGAGAGGCTCACTCAATGTATCATCCATCCATGCCACAACCACCACTGTAAGTTACAAATTTTATTTTTCTAACATTTCTTCTACTGTTAAAAACTACAAAACCACTTATTTACAAAGCTCACTATGGATGTTCATCCATGAATCATCTAAAATGGATGATTTTGGACAGATTCTAAAACGTGTTCACCCATTCAGACTTTTTCTCCTGAGAATACAATTCAGCAGCAGCTCAACCTTTTAGCCAGAGTATGACTCTGTTGATCATCAAGCCATGATTCATGCTACTATGAATTCATAGGTCAAAATACGCAGTTATAATGACCCTCCTCAGAACATGATCTGGTACAAGTTTTATATCCATCTTTGATGTTATTTATTTATTTAATTCATTTCCATCCATGTCAATTTTGTGAGACGGCAGCACAGCAGTCATTCGTCTACTGCTAATTAATTAATTAACCCAAGTTAAACCAGCTTAAAACTCCTTTCTTGAGACGTCCTTTTTGCAATGTTGTTTGAAGGTGTATTAAATTGAGGACCTCCTAACAATCTGTGGTATAGAATTGCACAGATGCGATGCTCTGAAAAAGAAAAAATGTTAAAATGTTAGGAGGCGTTCCACTTCTCAACATGAGTTTGAGGGATCACGCTTATGAATTGTACTCACAATAATCACACTAATGGGACCATTAGGTTTAATAATAGGGCTGTTAACGTCACATGAGTCACTGGCCCTAAATCCTGAAAACTCAACTCAGTCCAGTAAAACAGAAAAGATGATGAGGAGTTCAAATGTGATCATTCAGAATGTAGGAGGGTCTGAGAAACTATTCTAGTGCTTTTTAACCCTTGCGACACTAAGACAAAGGTTGGTTTTATTCCACAATGTGAAGAACTCTTGATTGTTCTGGAATCAATTATTAACAGAATTCCATATGAACATATGCAGGAAAAGATGGTTGCCTCCTTCCTGGACTACCACGACTTATAAAGGAATGGCAGAAATAATTCAGTGTTTCTGAGAATGAAGATTTTTTTCAGGACTCACTCAGCTTTTTTTTACATGAAGGGAATTGTCCTCAAAAGGCTTAATGTTTCTCTGAAGCCTTTGTAAAAATATTTTATACTTGGTGAATTGTTAACGTATCCTGTCATGCTTTCTGTGAGAACAGGGTAGATGTTCTTTGTACTCGTCCAAAAAAGAAATGTGAAAAAGACAGTTTTAACTTCTTCCGTTGCTACGAACTGGTGCATCAAAAAGGTCAGAGCACGCCCTCACTTTAATCAACCTCTTTCTCGCCCCGGTCCTGCAGCTGACTGTGAGTGCGCATCTGAGGTCACCATGGCAACAGACAAATTTGACGGGAAGATCCAAGGGAGCATTTGGAATTTCTAATCAAGTGACTGTCTGGCTCCCTTTTCTGTTTGGCAATATTGCTGTTTGACTGCTGGGATTTAGCCCCATAAAGGAGCACTGATAACAGCGCAGCAGCAATTAGCCTCAGACACATAGTCACTGCCATTCAAAGGCAAAAGCAGCTAGTTATGGTTTGACAGACCACATGCGCGTACACTTGACTGTACTGTAAGAGCGTGATATGCACTAATTTACATAGTAATAGGAAGATGTTTTGATCTCACCACAGGCTTTGTGGATGAAAATGGATTCATCTGAGTGTCAGTTTGAGGGAATGAGGTTGATTCCAAGTTGCACATTAACATTTGTTGTATTACAGTTTTTTTTTGTTGTTGTTTTTTTGTTTCCTCTGGCTTTACTTCTTTCATGAAACGCAAAATTAATTTGCACCTTTTCCATTTATTTCGCAAATAATTCAATTCCCTCCTACGGGTATAAACAGAATGAGTGCAATGTAATAGAAAGTGAACTTTATGCCTTTTGTACAGGCATTTGCTTTGAATCTCGCAAATAGGTTAGAATTCAGTCAATATGATAATTCAATTTCTTGCCATTTAGTGCTAGAAGAAAGTGGCCACAGCAAATTAGCATAAATTTCGGTTTTTGTGAATAGCTTTTTTGTAGTATTGTTTTCTTCCTCGTACAGTTAGTTCACTTTATAATGTAGATATATGTACAACATTGTTAAATATTCTCATTAGAGTTGCACAATATAATTATTATGACTAGGATATTTTTATTTTATTTTATTATATTTTCCCTTTATTTTACCAGAATAAAAAAAAACATTGAGATTAAAAACTTCTTTTTCAAGGGGGTTTTGGGCAAGAGGCCGCAACAAACACAACAAATAATTCAGAGGCCATGTATTTGAACTCTGCTTTGGAGGAGCTTTGCATTTTATTACCATCAGTGGCGAGCTTTAAGCTGAGTAATATGGCTTTCTGCCTGAAATGCCACTTCTTGGCTGCAGTAACATAAACACAAAATACAGTTATTTCTCAATTGTGCCTATACCAGTTTTCTTTTGTATTTTTGCATGCATAACAATGCTGAATGTATATCCACCATGCACCAAAACAACTAACAACAAGTAGTCCAATAATTAGAGTAATTATGTTACTCTAATTATTGGTTTAAGGTTCTTAAATTAGAAACTCTTTTCACTCTGGATAATAATAAAAAAAAGGCTGCTCACATGCCACTGAACATCCTAACCAGTTTTCTATTAATCTGGGTCTTCTAGACCATGACAACTGGTTTAACATCTATGTGAAATGAAGTGTCTAAAGTGATGGTGAACTTACATGTTTTTTTTATTTTTAGAAATAGCTCAAAAATGTCCCACTTTGTTGCAGTTTCTACCATTGTTCTTCTTACACCTTCCCTGAGTTCACCTCATAAAGTCAAAACAGATTCTTAAGCCTTCAAAAAAAAAAAGGGAAATTCAATCAAAATTTTTGTAAAAATATTATTTTTTGAAAAATCCAATAAGTTCATCCTTGTTTTCCAATTTCCTATTTGAAAAAGACATTAAAGTTGTAGTCTGTACAATTATGTCAGGCCCCTTATTTTAACAAATGCTTAAAATAATTAATTCATTTATGTTTAGATTTAAGGATCTGGCCTTAACTGTAAATGCAAATGTTGACTTTGGTGCTTGCAAAGTCCTAAAAGTGTTAGGCAGACCATGTTTACCACTGTATTACATCAGCTTGTTTGAGAAAACTCTTAGCAGTTGGAAACTCGAGAGACTAACTTTTGTGAGCTTGAAAGTGAAAAAATTTCCATTTCATGCTTGATGTCAGTCTAGCACCTCCTCAAAGAGATAAGAGTTTTCTCCAATAATGCTTTCTCTCTACTATCACTGATGCCGCTTAGAACTGCCCTTACATGACAAACTTGTCATGTAAGGGCAGTTGTTGAGGTATTGCTGTCCAGGACCAACAGAACTCCAGACTTTTGTTTAGCAAACTGCAATGCACTTTATACTGTCAAATCTTCTAAATTATATGAGACCTAACAGAAATAGCAGCAGTTTAACTTTTAACAAATGCAAATGCAAATTGTTATCTGAAAAGATTTTTCAGTAGTTTCAACCACAGAATCATCTGTTTTAAATGCGAAGCTGCCTGAGGGCTGCAGATCTCTGCCATTCAGCATTAACTTTCAACCTCGTCCTACGTGGAGCTTTTTCTGCAGACATTCTGAATCCTTTAATGATTCTCTAAGTGTCTTCGATGATGAAATCTTGTACTGTTTGGCCAGACAGTCTCTCACAAAGCGTTACCCCAGTCTTTATTCAGAGACTCTTTCTCTCTTGGCTGCTTTTTTTATTGTCCATTCATGTAGCTGGGTATATGGAGCTAATTAATTATGGGATGTTACACTAGGTACTCCTCTCTAACACATTGAATTAACAAATTTAGATATTTTAAAAATGAATGTATAGATGGAAAGTTTCAAAGCCTCACAAGTTGGTTTACTGTTTGTTCAGACAGACACTAAATAATGCTAATATACTGTGCTTTGCAATCACAAACTTCATTATATTTTATTGGACATATTAAGGTAATGGTCCATCACAAGTTAACATGCAACTGTGAAGTGCAAGGGAAATAATGTATGGGTTCTAGTGCAGTTATAGTTTTCATAAGTTCAGTTGATCTTTTTAAGGTGAACCATTGGAAGCAACACAGTGCTTTAGGAAAATGTCTTTTCATCAGGAAAAGATAAGGTGGTAAGAGTTGTAAATGCAAAGCAATCTTGGAAGAACACTCTTTAAAGGAGGTGAAAAATGTTGAGTCTGGGGTGAAGGTTCAACTTCCAGCAGGATAATGCTAAACTTACACTCATAGCTACAATCGTGCAGTTCAGATCTAAGCACATTCAAGTTCAGACTTAAACCCATGTTCTCAGGTGCTTTCTGTTGAACCCGACAGAACTTTTTTTTTTTTTTTTTTTGCTGAAAGTAATTGGTAAAAATGTCATGCTTATTATAGTGGCCTTTTTGCACTACCGGCTTAACTTGGCTCTTTGCGGTTATTTGGACTTTCCACCAGTTCCAGTCATGTGGCACCAACCCGTTTTCATTACTTTGCGGGGCTCAACAGGTGCTGAAAATGCAACATCAGAAGACTGTGTTCACTGATTACCCAGGGGGTGAAGTCACAGGTTGCATCACATGAGCGACTCTCTTACAACAGTCTGATAAACCCTGACTGAACAGACTGTACAACATGACTTCTCTGTCCCCAATGTTGCATTGTGTTTGTTTCAGATATCTCATCATGCTACTTTTCAGATTCTGGGATTTGGTACTCAATTGTAATAGAAAATCACCCAAACTGTGTAGAGTTGAGTCGAGAAGCGCTACGAGGTGCTAGTGGTAAATGGTGTGCAAAGTTAGTAGATAGTACCACAAAAGACTTAAAGCTATAATTGAACCAAAAGATGGAATTGCAAAGTATACACTCAGTAAGCTGAAGACAAAATCCAAAATTTTGGGTTTTGATTTTTTACAATTATAAATAGTGTTATTTTTCTTCCTTGCGTTATTAAATTACATATTTTTGTGTCTTTTCACAAGAAATAAAAAAAATAAAACACTGAGTAAAATATATTCTACCTTGTTTACATACATTTTGATAAATGTATGAAAAAGTTCAAGGCTGCGGATATGATGTGAATTTCTCGTCCTTTCTTGCAAAATTGTGCTTATACCTTCTCAGGTTAATACTCAGAACATGTAATCTCTGTGAAGAAAACACACTTCTTTGACCCAGCAGAGCGTCATGTCGGGTCAGAGAGGAAAAAAAAAATCTAATTTTGTGTGACAATTATGCCACGAAACTGTTAAGTCAGATTAGGAGTTATGAAAGCAGAGAAATTAATTTCCAGGAATAAAATACAGTTATTAAACTTCCCCCAGAGAAGCAATTTAGACCAATTTAAGCCTTTTTCATACCCTCTCTGTATTCAAGACCCTAAAACTGAGGCATATACTAGCTTTCACAGACGGCCACATAAACTATGATGGGTGGTCTCTGTCACTTTTTCCAGCACCATGGAACAGCTTGTCAGATGAAGATGATGGATAACAAAGGAGTGCTTCAGTGTCATGTTTTTAGCTTTGTGAAGAACAGGTGAACCGGCTCAGGCGACTACACACACTCATATGATTCAAGGGCACTAAAGCATGGCAAAGAATCACACAGATATTCTTCTTCATCCTTTTCTCTGCTAGTTTTTTTTTTTTTTTTTCCACCAGCACAGGGTTACTTGTGAGTTATAGATTTGCTGGAGGATATGGTACATTTTATTCAGCAACAAACTGCTGTTTTAATGGTATTTCTGTTCTCTGATGGTGTACAAAAGTAAGAAAATGACAAGCGCTTCAAACATCTTGCAAATGCACACAATGCACAAAAGACATCATATATAGTTACAGATTTCTATTAAATGAACAAAGCCTCTAAAAATGATAATGGGTTTTGAAGTCTTCATCATTGATTTTCTTTATTTGCTAATATAATTTGTTCTGGATTATGTACAGTGATGGAGAATTTGAAGCTTAATTCTGCAAAAGTGAGACCATGAAAAGATCAAATGAGCAAAATAAGTTGAATATGATCTGAGATAACGTTGCACCATGTGTTCATGGAAGACTGAAAGGTGTAACACCAGATACATAAAATGGAAGTTCATTATTTTAGTGAAATAAAGTCAAGAAAATATGACAGGGACTGTTTTTTTTTGAACAGTTACTATCAGTTTTAGTAGCAAAAGCACCATTAGCATTGTTAGCATTTCAAACTCTGATATCTGTCTCAGTGTATTTACTTGCTTGGAGATATTTCTATCTTGTGACAAACTCTTTAAAAAGACAGCGAACATTTTCAGTCATAGCAGCTTTATGGTAATCCTGAAGGCTCAAGAAAAAAGATTTTCTGTGATCCAGTAGCCGACTTCTATCCTGTTTTTATGATGTCAAATGTTATGAATGTGTGCGTCTCTTTGTGTATGTTAAAGCATATTTTAATGGTAATGATGGTATATTAGAGCTAAACGAATGAGTTGTAATGGGAACAAAGCTGAATTCAAAGATGCTATGGACTTTCAGATAAATGAAATGCCTTATTCCGTGTGTGTCAGATGCTTTTGTGTTTTTAGCTCCCGCTCTTCCTCCTAGCAGCCCTTCACTGCAAACAACTGATGGAGTGCCAGAGCTACAAAGTAGACATAGTGGATTACACTGCTTGTTTGCTTTGGATCTCTCAACCATCAGTCACATTTTTTTTGTGCAAATGACTTCACCGTTGCTCTAATAAGTTAGATTAGTGCAAGCATAAAATATCTCGATTGCCAAATTGCCACTGGAGTTAATGACAGTGATTTACAGTTCTGACGTAGAGAAAGTGAGTGCATGTGAATGTTTTCCCCCCAGCTCTCGAGGAAGCCTAATAAAACTAAATGTCAGTAAACCGAAGGGCTCACTCAAACTCAGCTGCAAGTATATTTAAAGTGCCGTTGTTATTGGCGATAATAGCTATTTTTCATTTATGTTTGTGTGTTTTTTTTTTTTGCTCAGATGGACCACGGCCGTCCCAGAAGGAGATCATCTCGCTGAGAGCCTTCATGCTCCTCTTCCTCAAACAACTCATATTGAAGGTAGAGGGAGAAAATGTGATTATCTTCATGGCATAGTTTAAGCTGTGGGAAATCACTTTACTTCTTTGATGTTCTCTGTTGTTTCTCCTCCCGGGCAGTTCGTGGCCTAATCTAAAATATGTGGAAAATAGCATTAAAGTTGAGCAACGTCAATGAAGCACTGCAACATTTCAGTGTGTGCATGCGTGCGTGCATTCATATCGATTTTTGTTCCTTCTTCTGTATTGTGTCGTCCAAGGTTAATAAAACAATTGAAGAGCACTGAGAAGTTTCTGTGAATTTGTTTTTCTTTCCTAGGACCGAGGCGTGAAGGAGGATGAGCTGCAGAGTATCCTCAACTATTTGTTGACAATGCATGAGGTACAGATGCTTTCTCCTTTATTAAACTAGTCAGACTGTCCACGGTGAGAGCCGGAGTGGAGCTGGTGGCAAAGTATGCACAATAATCTGGGTGCTGAAGTTATAGTCCACTTAAACGAGCGGTTGTGTGAGTCAGCTTCAGTACGGTGACAGCATAAAAAAATGGCGCAACAATGGACTGAACATAATGTACTCCTCTGTAACAATTATATCTATTCTTGCTCTGAAATACCACCTGCTCCTCCGCAATCCCCCCTCCATGCCCACCCATAGCTCTCTCTTTGTCCTCCTAGCCCTCTATTCATCTCTCCCCTCCGGGCTTTTTCTTTTTATTCCCCTCCTCCGCTGCCGCCTCACCTGTTCACCTTTGCTTTCTTTTTCCTACGTAGGATGAGAATATCCACGATGTCCTCCAGCTGCTGGTGGCTCTTATGTCTGAGCACCCAGCATCCATGATCCCTGCTTTTGATCAAAGAAATGGCATCAGGTGAGTGCAACCCACACATGCATGTTCATATAAAAAGATCTGTTGCTGCACTAAACACTGACATCTTTTGTTTTTTTTTTACTTACATTTATCATTACTTTCACTAGCTGAAAGAGAGTTGGAGCCCAATATTAATATACATTGTGTGAAAATGCACACAATGGATACCATACTTACTTTTATTTGCAGAATGTCAGAATAATGACAGATATTCTGTCTGTTTTTTCTTTTTATAATCTTTAAAGTGTCAGTGTCAGTTAATATCCTTGCCCACTGCAAAATTGCATAGGGGGTGCCTCCATTTAAATTAAATGTAAATTAACCCAAAAGAAGTTTTGAGAGTTGTCATCATCTTCTGTATTTTCCCAAAGGTTTTGGCTGGAATTTGTTTTATATAAACCATACAGCTAGGATAAAATAACGGTATGGTTTAATCTTAATCTTAAAGATTTTGAAAATTGAAAAAATGCCCCAAAAAGGGTTTTTCTCATTAATCTGACATTTAGCAAAAAGAAATAGCTTTACTAATCCCGGGCAAACCAGGAAATAATTTGCGTGACATAATTTCAGACAGTGGGGGAAAAGGTATGACATCTTTTTGCAAAGTGTGGTTTCAGCTTTTTATTTAAAACAAAGCATTGTTTTTTGATTTAACTGTTTATGTGACCTTTATGCTTATCGGAAGGCATCTTCTGTTCTCATGTGGTGGATTTATGGGGCAAAATTAACGTTAACTTGTAATCAAACTTATCTTTTCATGCTGAGTAACAATACTTTGGAGAACACAGGCTTCTGATTACTGAAAGAGAGAGTCGGGCCAACTGTGCGGGTAATTCTCCCAATGCATAACTCTACTTGGATGCCTTTTCGGTTGCCACAGTAACTCATATTGCTAGAGAGCTATTTGCAAACTGCACTGTCTTTTTATATGCCTCCTTTGAATACCTCTTTCAAGGAAATAGTTCTCAGGTACTGATTCTTTCTGTATTTACAACCAGTGTTTTATGTGTAGTCTGCAAAAGTATGGAATATGATTGTGTTATTTCAAAGGCTTTATAATTAAGAGAAAACAAGAGCATTCAATTAAAATGTTTAGGGTTTTTTTTTTTAAAGATTTTTTTTTTCCCCAACTTGTGATCAGTTTGAATGTTGTCAGAAGCCACAGATTAATAGAAAGAACAATACTGCTGTTGGTTTAACATCCGGATCCTATGAGGTCAGGGTTTTAAACTGAACCTGTGATTCCTAAACGGAATCAGTTTTAGATGCCAAACTAAGCATTTATGTAATCTTCCAAACAGATAAAGTAACAAATTGCAAACTTTGATTTGAAGAAATTACCAGTTTTTAATGTTTGAAAGAGTGTATAAAATGTGCAAAAAGCTATGAAATGGCATTTTACTGCAATGGCAACTGCAAGACTCAAATTAATGTGCCAATTTATATTTTATGGAGCATAATTTTTCAAAAATATACAACTTGCTTAATTCCTTTCCACTTATATGTTGAGATTTGTATAAACATGTTGTAAAAACCCTAGAATTTGAATCTGATAGTGGAGTTTTGAAATGGCACATTGTAACCTTATTTATAAAACATGAAATAATCTTTTTTTCTCTCTTAATCCACAAGATTTCAGAGTTTAATACCTGTTTGTTTCTTGTTATGACAGGGTGATCTGCAAACTCCTAGCCTCCAAGAGCGAAAGTATACGAGTTCAGGCCCTTAAAGTTCTGGGCTACTTCCTTAAACACCTCGGTCACAAGTAAGTACTTTATTTTCTATCCGCTTTCTTTCATCTCCTGTGCCTGGCAGTGAAGGATTAGGAAAATTTTAGGATAGAAATTAAGCACTCTAAATTTTGGCATCAATCTCCTATTTCTTACTTTCAATTAGATTTGACATGTTGATACCTATTTTAGCTAATTCCAACTTCTCTTTATGAACTGTGTTATAAGAACAGTACTGAAAATAGTTTTTCTAAAATCCTTCCTTGCATGAGTGGTCATTAGTTAACATTGGGGCAGAGATTACAAGATGCATTTAGAGAAAACAAGTTCTAACTTGTTTTAAAACGAAGGCAAAATAATTCTGCAGCATTTTTTTGCTTATCATATGTTGCTGTTTTTTTTTTTGCACCTCTAATGTCTGTCTTGACAGTGTAATAAAAAGTACAATCTCTGCATATCTGTGGTTTTTCTGACTTTTAACCACCTTGGTGATGCTGAGATTGGCTAACATTGAGTCGTATTCTTGTAGTAATAGCATTCACAAAATGAATGTTTGTTTCAGTCGCCAAAAGAGAACAAACATTGCATAAATCCAGAGACACTGTGAGATTTTTCACTGTTATTATAAAACAACGTCAGAACGGCTGCATTTCACTCTCCAGTGAGCTTTATACAATCTATTTGTTCATGTTTGTGTGGAGATCTCATCAGCATGTCTGGGCGGAAAATTCATTGTGACAGTCACTCGGAGGGAGGAGAAATCTTGATGAGGGGCTATGAATGCTGGGGGATTTAGTCATACCATGTGACATGGACACCTCTTGCTGCTCAACATGAAGAGGGACACCAGGCTGCACCTGAGCCCTACATAATCAGTCCCCCAGCTACTTAAAATCTGATCCCACCACACATTTTATTGCTATTTGCATAGTTCTGCAGCATTTAAAAGCATTTCATGCCACCCCTAAGCCCAATTCAGTGTTACATCAGCACGACTAAAAAAAGCAACACTATTGCGGTTTTACAAGATATTGAGAATGCTTTGTTGAATAAAAAATAATTAATACAAGATGCTTCTTAGTATTCTAGGTGTGGGTTAAATGGAAATTGACACTCTAAAGCAGCGTCTTAAATGGTGTCTTTTGAATTTATTTGTGAACTGGACAGTCATTAAAATATTTTTATGCAACAATAATTTGTTTTCCAAATTGTTGTTGCAGCATCTAAATCCCATCATGCATATCATAATATGTTTAAGAAATTTGATAAAGCTGGACAAACTGGAGATGTAGTTAATTTGTTAAGGAAATAAACACAATCTGAATCATCATCTCAATTAACACCTGAAAGGCACCTCGTTGGTTTGAAAATACAATTTTTATTCATGTCGAACAATACTATTCTATTTATTTGTTGCTTCAGCTAAAACACTTTAAAAATAAAGTTCAGAATAAAGTGGCAGTAAGTACAATTTAAGATACCTTGTTTTTATGTAATTGTTAAATTTTGTTATTTTAAGTAATTTATCAAAATTTACATAGGGTGAAAGTCAATTTCATCCCAGTTAAAAGGGGTGAAAATGAATTTTCCCTTGTAGCTGTTGACATTAATGAATGCTTTTTCTGCCATTCTTCTTGCGTTTTCCTTAATATAAAATCTTAAATGCCAGGCTTTGATATGATATCACAATCTATTTGCATTGGCAGATTGTCAAAATCTGAAAACCGTTCATTTTATATATTTTTATATTAGCAACCCCTAGTCCAAATGCTTTTTGTTAGCAAATATGTCAGTGCTGTTCTCTGGTACTGCTAAAAATGACATGGTAAAATTTTACAACCTACTAATATTTTGTTTTCTCAGTGAAAATCACTGTTGGATATAATTATAATGATCCTAAATAATATGCAAAAAAATTTTCTGTTGCTGTGCAGGAGGAAGGTGGAGATCATGCACACACACAGTCTGTTCACACTGCTGGGAGAAAGGCTGATGATGCACACCAACACGGTTTCCATCACCACCTACAACACGCTGTATGAGGTAGGTAATTGTGACAGCATCTCCCTTTTATACCTTTCCATACAGATTTACATAATCCATTATGATTTTGCCAGAATAGCAGCGGTTTGTATATGCTGTTTAAATGGCTTCCGCTAAACTTCTGTCAATGCAGATTCTGACAGAGCAGGTGTGCACCCAGGTGGTTCACAAACCCCACCCTGAGCCAGACTCTACTGTCAAGATCCAGAACCCCAGTAAGTAATGAAGCACTCCTCCGTGGCTTCCATCTGCCATTCTTTTCTTTTTGGTAATACAAACAAATAAAGTCTGGATTGAAAATCAGCTCTGCTGCCATCTCTCACTTACTGATGTCACTCACACATCACTCCATAGTTTCTTGTTTTCCCTGCTCCCTTATTATGGACTCTTTCTTGTTTCTGCCAGTGATACTGAAGGTAGTGGCTACCCTGTTGAAGAACTCCACACCCAGTTCTGAGCTGATGGAAGTTCGGAGACTCTTCCTCTCCGACATGATTAAACTGTTCAGCAACAGCCGTGAAAACCGACGGTAAAACCAAAACAAATCAAGTTTCTTCAATTTATTCCACCACATAACTGATCATCTAATTTTACAAGTGATTATTTTCCCATAACTCATATGCCACTAGGCAGCTCATAAAACCTTTTTTTCTGTTTGTATCAGCTGCCTCTTGCAGTGCTCGGTGTGGCAGGACTGGATGTTCTCCCTTGGATATATCAACCCCAAGAACCCAGAGGAACAAAAGATAACGGAAATGGTGTACAACATCTTCAGGATCCTTCTCTACCATGCTATCAAATACGAATGGGGAGGGTGGAGGGTCTGGGTTGATACCCTCTCCATTGCGCATTCTAAGGTAAGAGTGGAAACTGCAAAACTTAAATCTTCAGTGTCCTTTTATTGACAAAATTTAGTTCTGTGCAGAACTGAATAAGAATGAGTTTACTGACATAGCTCCTTTTTAAAATAAATGCAATCTCAACCCCGTTAGAGACAAACTGATTCATATTCTATTATATAGAAACCAATATGGTCACATTTTTAATTAAAAAAAGGATAATTAATGGAATATTATATTATCAGCTCTGTCAATGATTGTGTCCAGAAAAGAGAGGCAGACATCACTGAACAAGGAGTACTTTCAAGAGGAAATAAAAAACATTAAGACAACCAACTATATTAACCAAGCGGCAACAACAAAACCCGGATCACTTTCTATAAATATTATAAGTAAAATGTAGTAAAGGCTTTGTCAGGTGTTCGTTTAGCAATATGACAGTCAAACACAGTAGCACTGGATGGGATTACTTTCTGTGCAAAGAAAAATAAAAAAACATGATGTTAATGGCAGCAATCTTTGCAAACAATGCATAAATGTAGAGCAGTAGAAAAATGATTAATTCAGCAGTCTTAAGACTATACTCTCATAGCTGAAAAGGTAGTTCAGGAAAGCTTAAGCTACCCTGTAAATGTACACCAAACAGAAACTATCATAGTTTTGGCAGCCTCTCACAAAAATAACTTCTTTGGTTGAATCTTTGAAAAATAACAAAGCTATCCAGTTTGACAGAATAACACAAACCAGGTAATTCTAAAAGCCATTAGCTGAAAACATGGATGGCACTAGATTATCTTTTGCAGGAGAAAGCATCAGATATTTGCTGGATTTGCTTTACTCCTTTTTTGAGTATATGACAATTAGGTACTTATCATATGCTATTATTTGCAAGGACTGGCCTGATAGAAGAAAGTTTTTGCAAAGACCCAGAGAAAGACCTAAAAAGTAATTTGGGGTTAAAACTGATCCAGAATACCATCTGTGTACCTATTATTAGCAATAATATGTACTTTGATGTTTACAGATACATTCTAAAGAAAAAAAAACATACCAATTATATATACGTTTTTAAACCCATGGATTCTGTCACAAATTTTTATTTTTTTTATCTTCCCCTGTTCTCAAAGTAAAATTGAGCTGATTTTATGGATTCTGGCCTTAATGCTTCTAGCGAATGGAGTCCCAGTTTTGTTCATGCTGTCTGGTTGTGATGATCTATAGCCCCCTTGGGAGTAGCTTTTGAGTATGGATGTGGAGGGAAGCTGCTCTCAGTACACATCTTCTGATCGCCTTTCCAATTATATCCCACCATCTGTCACAGGTGACCTATGAAGCCCATAAGGAGTACTTAGCTAAGATGTATGAAGAGTACCAGCGTCAGGAGGAGGAAAACATGAAGAAAGGAAAGAAAGGGTCTGTCTCCACAATCTCCGGTCTCTCGGCCACACCAGCTCCTGTCGTTAACGGGAATCTAGAGATAGATGACAACTCTCAGACGCAGACCCCGGAAAGTGAAGCAGAGTACGGCGAAGGGGCAGGCGGGGACTCGCGCAATCTTCTTGCTGAAGGTTCAGTGAAGCGGCCGAATGGTGAAGCTTTGACGCCAGGGGAGCAGGGTGCTGGTCCAGGGGTGAGAGTGGAGGTCCATGACCTCCTGGTGGACATTAAAGCGGAAAAAGTAGAAGCCACAGAGGTGAAGCTGGATGACCTTGACCTATCTCCAGAGGGCCTGAGTGGAAGCGTGGGAGGCAGTGGGGGTGGGGTAGGAATAGAAAACGGACCTCTAGTAGAAGTGGATTCTCTCTTGGACAGTTCTTATTGCTCTGTTGTTCCAAACCTGAACGGGAATCTGGCGCCCAAAGATGACACGGCAGGCTCAAGGGTTGGAATCGGGACCACCCTGGGGCTTTCGAGAGTCAGCATGGAGGATGATGGGAACATGGGTCCTCTCATCACGTTAGCTGATGAGAAAGACAGTGTTCCAAGCAACAATGGATTTCTCTTTAGCAAGGTAGGATCTCATTATTGCGCTCCCTGATTAATTCAAATAGTTTTTGTGTAGCTTCATCCTCCTTTTCTGGCTACCAAATTGGATTTTATCTTCACCAGGTTGATGAGAAGCTGCTTCCAGCTCTGGCATCCACAGATCCCCTTGTTCTTCCTAGTCCGGACCAGCCTGCTTCATCAGGAAGCGTCCCCGCTCACTCCACCACCAGCGCCAGTGATGACCTCAGCTTGCTGGCCCACATGACCAGCTGCGACTCCGATTTAACACAAACCCAAAGTCACACCCCTGGGGAACTCCCTGAGGATGGACCATTCAAAATCCAGAGTCCTCTTGCTGACATCAGCTCTATTGCTGAAGCCGAGAGCCAGAACCAGCTCCAGGGAGCGACTAGACCAGAATTCCCAGAGGGGGAGGGAGCATCCGGACCAGAGGGAGAGACTGCGGGGTTGAAGACCGGGGGAGACACAGCCAGTACCACTTCTGATACAGAGAGGTCAGATGATGGGAAAGACAAAGACATAAAAAAGATCCAAACTACAGCTACCACCCAGGTGAGTGTGAACTCTCAAGGTGCATAATTACCTGTCTTCTTTGCTCTCAAAATCCCTAATGATTCTGTGAAAATACAGTACAAACATTGCTGGTCTGAAGTTTACATCCACTCATTGTATGTCATCATAATTATGAGCTCTTAATGATTCACTTAAGCCCTTCAAGTATAATCATTAAGGAAAATGATTATATGATTATATTCCAATAAATAAAAAAAAAAGTAGAATGGGCGCACAGGTTTCAGTTAATTGTGGATTTTCTCTAATCTACACATTGTCAGAATTTTATATAGACGGCAGCAGAGCTACACATTTTTTCTCATCTGAGGGTAATAGTCTGGGTCAAATGTAATTGATTAGTTAATGAAATTTTAAATAGTCCAAACACTGTTTGTTATGTTTGGACATTTGAAAAGGAATTGAGAAAGTTTTTGCAAACCAGCTTCCCTATTCTGCTTGGTTTGATTGACCTGAACTGAGAAAATAAAACTCATGTTATGAAATAACAGCAGACACTCCATTGTTTATCTTTGATTCTTTAAGTGAACTGTAATCGTAACTGTTTTTATGTGCTAACCTAAAGAATAAACGCAGTGTTAACCTTTCAGTCGTCCACTACCTTGCAGGCCCTGCACGGCCGCACCGCAGCCCAGCTGGAGCGGGACCTGCGTGTCGACCTAGGCTTCCGGGGAATGCCCATGACGGAAGAGCAGCGGCGTCAGTTCAGCCCTGGCCCACGCACCACCATGTTCCGGATCCCAGAATTCAAATGGTCCCCGATGCACCAGAGGCTGCTCACCGACCTGCTGTTTGCGCTGGAGACGGATGTGCACGTGTGGAGGAGGTGAGTGGGGCCACGTGAGCTGTGTGTGTCTGCTGCATAAAATTAGGTCAGCTACACGTTTTCCCCGGTTGTATCACCAAGTTAACTTTGCTGCCCTTATTTTCCTTTTTATTTCAGCCACTCCACTAAGTCAGTGATGGATTTTGTGAACAGCAATGAAAACATCATCTTCGTCCACAACACCATCCACCTCATTTCTCAGATGGTGGACAACATTATCATTGCCTGTGGCGGCATCCTCCCTCTCCTGTCGGCCGCCACCTCCCCCTCCGTAAGTGGCTCTTCTCTGCCCCCATGTGGTAGAACTGAGAATTGTAGCTCTTTAATGTGCTTGGAATTTGAGAAAAAAATAAAAATGTGTCTTTTCCCTCGGTTTTATGGTTGTTTGTTTATAAGCAATAAAACACAACAAAAACAAGAATTATGTAAGTTTAAATGTATTGGCAAAATACATTTACCAATCCCGTTTGGTTTAACAATATGTACATTTATGAAAAAATTAAACTCTTCAAAAAGATGGATTCTTCTCATTAGTAACTTATGCATTTAACATTGGATCTAACATGCTGTTTTGATCTTTATTTCAACTTTGCTCTAATCTTTCAAATTAACAATTTGATTTATAATTTAAGTAACCTTTTCTTTCTGTCATGTATATATTTTAATCTTTCGTTTCCTCTCTGTGTTGCGTGTATTTTGTGTATTTTCTTGTCTTTCTTTGTCTCTGTTTTTGTCTGTTTTGCATGCGCAGAGTTCTAAGAGTAGTGCCAACACTGTAAGTTACAGTTTCTTCCTCCTTTTCTGCTCTGTTAATTTTTATGTTTTAGTTTTATTATCATTGTGAGCAACACTAACCCATGCGTGTCAGACATCCGTGGTGTTTTATTCTGCTGTGCTTTGTGCTGCTAATCAAATCTCCAATTTAGATTATTTGTTGCGGTCAGACTATACGTTTTTCTTTCAAAACACTTTTTTGATTATGAAATGAAACAAGGGGAAACACAAAGGGAGGAATAAATAAATTCTTAGTATTTTTTTCCCAAACAAATGAGAAAAGTTCTTCTGCTCAGACATTTATAAACACATCATTGAAATGAATGTCATATTAATTTTGGACTTTTAATTGTGTATTTGAAAAGCTATTCTTCTAGAGTTGGATTATAATACAGCATTTTAGCATGTAGATTTTCTTTTGTATGAATTGAGTGCATAAGTTTGATTGCATTGTGGATTTTTCCTATAAGCTTTATTTTACATAAAGCTTCAAAAGCATACAAGTCCTCTGCCTTAACAAAGATAAATCAAGTAGATGGTTGAAACATCTTAGTGTTTAAGTGAAAATGAATCCAAACACTTTAGTAAACTTGCTATTTGTTGTGAAGATCTGAAAGAATGTAGGAATTGTCGAGGTGTATGCATATATTTAACCAAGCATGCAAAAATTACTTTGAAAATTTAGAAACAAAACCACTTTTGAGTCAGTTTTATTTTCAGAATCAGCTGGAATTTTGACAGAATAAGTTATTAAAAGTTTAAGCCTAATATGACCATAATGCTTATGATGTGTATGTAAACTTCTGACCTGGACTAGAGTGTCTTTTCTATAAGAGAGAGAATAAGAGTGTTTTAGACCATCCTCAAGACTTGCGTTTGCTAAGAATGTCCCGTTTGTATCAACACCAAAGAAGGCAGGAGGAGCAGGACCCCAGAGGGGTTCGAAGGGAGAGGAGGTGACCCCCATTCCTGGGGTAGGAGGCGCAGGGGGAGAGGTGCGTACCGAGCCTGAGACTCTCATCATCACCAGAAGAACTAAGAGCACCAACCAAAGCACTTCTGTCCTCACTCTGTGTCACTGTTATTCCTCAACTGTCTGTTCTCTGATGAGCCTTCAGATGTGCACACTTTGTCCCCACAGATCTGCGCTCTCTGCTTACAGAAGCAGTGAAACAGCAAAGCAAACACTTGGTTTAAACACTTGGTGCTGTTATTAGGTCACGTGTATTTATATATCACAGTAAAACTGCTTTGGGATTAAAACAAATCTAGCTTAAAGGTCATAGAACAAGGTTAATTCAAGTGACAATGTTAACTACAACCACACTGCTGCTGTCACAAAGCTATTGTTACCATTACCTGTGTGTCATCAGGCTGCATTTCCTGTGTATTGTGGAGAGCACTTTATGTTGCCAGATTTCATCATCTTGATTTCTCAGCATGACCCTGAAGGTTGCTCCTCCTGTTTGTTGTTATAAACAGCCATGACTGATTTAGTCACGCTGATCCAAGACCCAGCTTTCCCAAAGGCAAATTCTTTATTTAAAAAAAAGATGATTTTACCGTCTCTCCTTATCTGCCAAGAGAGCTTCCTTCTCACTGTGTTTATAGCCGAGACATTCACTATTATTGACTCTCCAACGTGTTCGTTTTTGTATCCTCTCCCCAATCCAGACGGAGTTGGAGAACATAGAGGCGACACAGGGGATGTCTTCAGAGACGGCGGTCACTTTTCTGTCTCGCCTGATGGCCATGGTGGACGTTCTGGTGTTTGCCAGCTCGCTGAACTTCAGTGAGATCGAAGCAGAGAAGAACATGTCGTCTGGGGGGCTAATGAGGCAGTGTCTCCGCCTCGGTGTGTGCTGCTCTAATATATTCAGTATTGATCAGAATCGAAACCCCTGCACTCATGCTTATGGCTGTAAACATCATCATTACAGGTTTATGGCTTGCTTAGTTAGCCATATTTAGTATCAGTAGTGCTGTAAATATTTCAAATTTTATAAGTTAACTTTGAAACTTAAGCAGAAACATTTTTATAAGAGATGCAGAAAAAAATAAATTGACTAAATTGTGTTGATTTTCAGCTTCATCAACTTTTTGTGATTATTTACTTACCATATGCAAGCGCACTCTTTGGTGTGGAAGTTGTTTCTTGCTGAAAAAGTCTTAGCTAGTTTCAGAATCATTGACATGTTTTATAAATAAAGCCAAAGAAAGCACAGATTTATGAGAATCTATTTAAAACGTGTCAACACAAGTTTGTGGCGACTTCACACTGTGAAAAGAGCAAGAGTCTTGAGCAGGTGACAAGGCGAAACAGAGCATCACAAAGCTCCTCTGAACGTGCTGGATGGGGAAATGTTGGCAACCTGCTGGAAAGCTCAGAGTTGGCATAAGGATATATATTCTATGGCGAAAACCCAAAGAAGCTGATGTTTCAGTAATGTACGGTGGGCTAAAGGTGTTAAAATGTAAACTCTGCAAAAATTATTTACTTTAAAATAGTAATGGCCTGTTTTACTGAAACACTTCTCCCACACACACAGTAGGATGTTGCCTCTCCTCCTAGAATCTATAAGTAAAAGGAGTTCATGGCAGGAAGGCAAGAAAAAAAAGTTGGATTATCTACTTATGCTTTAGTTCTTAAAGAGAAATCAATGCCAATGGGCATTGCAAGGTCAAAGCTATACCAGAAAGAGAGATTGGAAATTGGGCGCAAAATTTTAGGGCAGTGCATTTCTGCTTATAATCTTATTTTAGAACCTGGAAAGGGCTCATTAAAAATGACTTTATTAAGTAAAAATATTTTGTAAAAGCGACCCACTAATTACAATATTAATACTGATTTGAGATTTTCTTTTTTTATAGCTTTAAGCTTCCAATACAGATTTCAACTGATTCTAGTTTCTCTTCACGAAGGATATGATTATGACATAAGAACAATATTCAAAAAAGTCTTGACCTTCCTGTGTTGATCATGTCTTATTTATATTAGTATTAAAGACAACATCATCCCATGAGAGCGATCAGTCACTGTAAAACAAGGTTTTGCTAATATTTTAGATCAAAAGTTGACAGAGTTCAGATTTAAAACTACATTTAACATTTTATACTACCACAGTATATTTCCCAGAGAATGTAGATCTATTACTCTGAGATTTCTAAACAGCTACCAACATTTCAAAATCCATTAGATTATATAGCAAACAGAGGTTTTCAAAAGCTAAAAACAGGAATTTCCTGAAATATAGTCAGCCTTTCTGTTATCTGCTTTTCGTCTTGCTCTCTTGCAGACACAGAGAAAAACGTTTCCCTTTAGATAGCTTCTGATTTCTTTGTTCTGTTTCAGACTTCATCTTTAACATCTCACTGATTCTGAAAATTCTGTTTCCTCCATGTTTAATTCAGTGTGTTGCGTGGCCGTCAGAAACTGCCTGGAGTGCAGACAAAGACAAAGAGATCGAAGTTGCAAGTCTTCATTAACCAGCAGCAAATCGCAGGACAGCCTCCACAGTGCCTCCACTGCCAGCAAGGTACCAAACACACATTTATGACATTTGCATCCTGTTGCACTTAAAAGCTAGCACACAAACATCCAATGACCCAACAATTTCATGACAAATTTGTAGCAGGATCCAGACAGACTCCTTCAGGACGTGGACATCAATCGTCTTCGAGCTGTAGTCTTCAGAGATGTGGTGAGAATGCATGTTGGTGAATTTATTTGTGTTGTAACACTAATGAAACATATCCCACTCTTCTTGAAATATTATGGGTTTTTTTATGTTTGTGTTGTTTTATTGCAGGATGACAGTAAGCAGGCTCAGTTTTTGGCACTGGCAGTCGTATACTTCATCTCAGTTCTCATGGTGTCAAAGTACCGAGATATTCTGGAGCCACAGAGAGAGATTGGCCGGTCCACCAGCTTGTCGGGGAGAAGCATCCGCCATGAGATAAACTCCCCAACTAGTACAGGTGATGTTTCCTTTTTCTTCTGGTTCAGGGTCATTTATATCATACAGTAACTTGTCAGTGACTCATCATTTTACCCTGCAGTGGAGAAAATACAAACTGCAGCAAAGCAACAATAGTTTAATAGCGAGATAAAGATTTCAAATAAAATAGAATAGAGGAAATCGACACAAAAAAAACTGTTTTCAAGAAATGATGTCCATAGATTTCTATTGGTATCTGAATTTAAACAATGCTTATATTTGGGCATATATATAAGTGCATGTTAAATAAACAAAATAAAAATTTCTTTCTTTCTTTCTCATCATAACAGAGCATCCATCCACAGCCTTCTCTGACCGCGACAAGCAGACCCCTACCCCAGTAGATGACTCTCCTCTGGCAGGCCTTCCCCACACAGATTCCGGCATTGGAGAAGAAGGTCATGTGGCCGGGTCCCTGAACGGCTCCGAGGTGGGCCTCGGTGGCCTTGGTTTGGGCCTGGTGGGGAGAGAGACAGACAGAGACAGAGACAGAGATAACGGTGGAGGGGGAAGTGGAGGGACAGATCTGCTGTGCAGTCTGTCGTCTGACGTCCGGAGGTCGCAGGAGAGCCTTCTGGATTCTCCCCATGATCCCAGATCCACTCCAAACTCGAGCCAAGCCCCACCTTCATCCATTTCGAGCATCAGCCAAACAAACAAAGGCATCAATGTTAAGGTGAGCGCCTTAAAAAATTAGGGCACCCTATGAAAACCTGTGGGTTCTGACATATTTGGACATGTGGATATTTCACAAGAAATCAGTTTAGTTAGAAAAATTTAATTTCTGGTGAACCCTAAGAAATATATGAAGGTCAGGATAAAGTTTGCACCAATGTAGACAAAAGACCAGGACTTCTAGAATATTGGATTTTGGACAAAGGAATCTTAAGTTAAAATACCTGGACACCACAACACAAGGCATGTTTAACATAAGCCAAATACAACATTCCAGGAGAATAACTTCTATTTACTGTGAGACATTTTTAGATATGGTTTAGTTATTTTTAGCTTGCATCAATTATGAAGTTACAATTGATGCATTAAAAATATTGTCCAAATCTTTTAAAATGCTGCCTGAAATTTATCTGAGTCTGACTAAGGCATACACTCTAACCATGTATGTGACCCTGTGACTTTTGCCAGCTGGACATTCAAATTTTAAACCTACACTTTAAGCCTACACTTAAAGCAGAATGTAATGATTTTTTGTTCACCAGATTTATTTTTCTCCCTGAAACGCAGGAGATCCTGAAGAGCTTGGTGGCAGCTCCGATTGATGGCACGGAGTTGGGTCAGGAGTCCGGGCCGACGCCCTACCACCCGGACCCCGCTCTGAAGACGCATCCCATGCTGCCCATGCAGTTCCACTCCTTTGACAGGTCAGCCATATTTACAGGGGAAACTGCAGAGTAAGATATTGACTTGTTAGCATTGAGCTAAACACATCCATCAGCTGATCAATTATTACAGTCAATGTTGATATAGACCACTGTTCTACTAGTAGAACTGGATCCGGATGTTTTGTTTAGTATGTGAAAAAAGTTTTTTAGCAGTAATTTATTTTTTGTTTTATTGTAACTCAAATAAATACATAAAAATCTAAAAACATGATTTTAACTTGATTAGTTTAACTGGTAGTTTAACATTTATTTTTCAATTTATTATTGAAAAATAAATGATAGTGTTTACTCTCATCCATGTTTTGTTTAGTTAAGACTCGCATCAGTGTCTTTCTGAAAAGTGACTAGCTACCTAAATTTCCTCTCCATCATTTAGTCTCCTTGATCCTGTCTAATCACAGTCTGTGAGCAAAGTCATTGATTGAATACAGTATGCATTATTAATAGAAGATGATCTATATCCATCTCCCTGAGATGTCTTGAGATATGTTTACTGTATTTTCTTATGTTTGAGGCCTAAGTTGCAAGTCCAACCTTTTGTTAAATATTGCTTATGTAGACCCATTAAGATTCAACTTCTCTTCATTTAAGTATATAATGGGAAAATTTATTAATAAAATTAATTACAATATTTTTCCTTATTTAGTTGTATATTAATTGAATAATTCTGTGTTTTTCCAGTATTCTAATCCTACACCCCAAATCTGAAAATGTTGTTCAGATCTGAATTGTAGAAAATTTTTTATACAAAAACAAAGGGAAAGTTTTCTGAGTCTTTATATTTAGAAACATTAGTAAAATAAACATTTATAAATATTCAAATAAGCAGTTACTGATTGACTTCAAATGTTTAGATACCTGCTCTCCCTGTTGCTAGGCTGCCTACATCAGATGCCATGGTGACCTCATTGAGGACCTCAATGAGTCACCTGTCACTTTATTTTAACACTGCAGGCACTACAGAGTTAGTGTTTCACATCAGTTCAGTTTATTTATAAGGCACAATTTCACAACAAATCTCAGCTAGAATGTCTCAAGTGCCACTTTGCCTAATCGTTTGTGTCTCATCTTTTCACAGGAGTGTTGTTGTTCCAGTGAAAAAGCCCCCACCTGGCAGCCTGTCTGTCAACACGGTGGGCACACCCACCACCAGTGGATCAGCCACTCCTGGCAGCACACCCAACATTTTTGCTGCTGCAACAGCAACACCCAAGAGCATGATCAACACTACAGGTGAGAGAAAAAATGTTGGACATGTGGCTGAAGACTCGGTCCATGGAAACAAAACTTGCTTGACTCCAGGGGCCTGGAATACAATACATAAACGATAGTTCATATAGTTCAGATTTTGTGACGTTTGTTAAAACATTAGAAAAATAGACAGAATTGGGCTCCTGAGACTACAAAAAAAGTAAAAAAAAAAAACAAACTATTGGACAGGAAGAATGTAATGGAAGTATCTTAAACCCAGATTTTTATTTTTTTGTGTGTTTGTATAATATATATATTATATATATTTTCAGCCTGTCAGGTCTGAATTGATTGTGTTGTCTCAAAACTCCTTGTACTTTTACTTCCACACTTTGCCTGCCAAAGGAAAAAAAAACCTGAATAGAAAGAAGCTGAGTCAGCAACGCCTTTTTAGAAATAGTTTCAGCGTCACAGAAACCAGATGAGTACAGTTTGAGAATAGAGATAGAAAACACAAGCTATTTAATGCAAGTAAGCAAACTCCCCTCAGGCTGTCACCAGCGCTCTTCCATGTTTGCTTTTATTTACTTTTTTTGCTCCTTGTAGAAACAGATGCAGCATCACACTCAGCAGATCCATTGTAGGGAAATAGATTAGTATTCACATCCCTGCCGGCCTGTCAGAGATACACTGCTGTATTATACATCCATAATGGAAGAGGCTGGGTGGGGTAGGGGGTGGGCGGGAGTTGCTCTCTGCACTGGATTCTTTATATTGATTGCAAAGCTATTTTCACAAACCATTACCAGAAGAGGTGCAGCAGCTTGTCTGGAGAAATAACATCCAAATTGAATTTATTTGCCTCTGACTGGTGATATAAATGTTTCATATCTGGGATGGTCATCTTATTTTTCACCACTCTTCCTCTTAACCCCTTCTCCCTCCCACCCTCCACCACCCAGGTGCCGCAGACTCTGCCTCCTCATCCTCTTCCTCCTCGTCATCGTTCGTTAACGGTGCAACTAGTAAGAATCTGCCAGCAGTGCAGACAGTGGCCCCGATGCCAGAAGACACAATGGAGAACATGAGGTGTGTGTAAACAGCGTCGTAAAAGCTTTCCAGCCATTTGATTTCCTTCCTCTTTTTTTCTGTTTTTTCTTTCCTTTTTGGTTTTCGTTCTCACGTTAATGCGTCTGGCTTCAAGTGTGTCGTTGTCATATTTCCACCTCACTCCCGCCCCTTCATTCTTCTCGGAGAGTTCTTACAGCTCACAGAGAGGTTAGATGATGGATTTACTGTCTGGAAGACCGGGGAGCTTCAGGAATGTGGCTACAAGCTCGCAAAAGCTTTGGTAGCAAATTCCTCAGATCTGCAGTCAGTTTATTTAAACGCTACATCTAATTCTTAGCTGAAGCAAGAGCTATGCATACATCTTTTTTTTTTTTTATGAGCAAATTCAAAGCACTTGCCTCTGAACACACATCGACAAGAGAGAAATATTGGGAAATATGAACAAATGACAGGGATGTCATTAATCTCATCTGATAAGATCGAGCTTTGGTATTAAACCTCCTCGATGTGGAAAAAAATGGCTGCAGTTGCAACACACACACACACACACACACATACACACACACACACACAGAGACTGAGCTCATTAGGAGGAGGGCCAGATGCATCCAGCCAGAGGAAGTGAAACATGAGCTCGCCTGGCTCCCAGGCTGCATATCGATTAAGATTAATATTCCTCTCACCATACTTATTTTAAGCCGTCATGCACATGTACCACTGACGCATCCCACTTAGTCAATGCTGCTCTTCAGCCTCGACATGATGACTGTGTTTCAGTGTCTTAGCTTGCTAAGACACCGATAAGAAAAACACAGTTGATTGCAGTGTACAGAAAACATATTCATGCCCCTTGAATTTGAATTGCTTGAAGAAATCATGTAAGTAGTAAATAATAGTAAACTAAACACCTGTGTTCATCTCATTGTGAATCCAAATGTTCTGTGAAGGTTTCAGAAATTTATCAGAGAACATTAATGAACAAATAGCATTAATGAGAGAAACACTTCACCAATCCCGAATAATTCTGGGGTGCTACAGAGACAGGACAACTAGAAAACATTTCTAGTTGTCCTGCGCTGTGTGGAACAAGAATACAATGATCATTGAAGGAGCTATAAAAGGCCTGTTTGCAGTTTCTCACAACTCATCTGGAAAGGCAACAAACATGTGGAAGAAGAAGCAAAATAGGACTTTCTGGCCTACATAAAAACCTACATGTGGCAGAAAATGGATGAGCACACTGAAAACAGCATCCCCCCACAGTAACCTACTGTGGCAGCAGCATCCTTATGTGTTATGATTCTTTCCTTTAGCTGTGGCTGAGTACCTGCTCAGAGTTTATGAAAACCTGTCGGAGGCTGCAAGACACACGAACCTGGTGCAGATGTTCATCTTCTATCAAGACAGCACCACTCGACATACTCCCAAAGTGGGATTAGGCCATACGCTAGTCAACATTTAAACCTTATTCTGTGGCAAAAGTTGATTTTCACAAATATATCTATTTTAGATTTTTGTTGGTTTGAAAAAAAAAAAAAAAAAGAGCAGAAAAAAAAAATCTGTTTCTGCATCTGCAGCTGTAATTGCAGAAAAAAAAAATTCTATAAAACATGAAACCCAAAACATTTCCTTTCATCTAGCAATTTCCCATGACTTTGTGTTTGTCTATGACATAAAATCCTAATAAAATGCAGTTTCTGGCAATAATGTTACAAAATATCAAACATTTCAAGGGGTATAAATAGTTTTCCAAAGCAATGCATTTCTACAAATTTGAGCTCACCACTCTTAATGTCTTCCAGAGAACATGTAAATGAAACTTTCATTAACATCAACCTTTGTTTTGTCTTGGTAAAAAACACTGTTGCCGTCTCTAAAGTTTGAATACATTTTTACTAACCAGGAAATGATTTTTGAAAGGAAATAATCTGTAGAAGTTTTTACTTTAATTGTTAGCAGACACAGGAGTGTGTGAGGTGTGTACGTGTGATCCTTAATCAGTGTGCATGTCTGCATGTGTGTTTTTTATGTGTGGTTTGTATTCCAGTGCCTATTGTGAGGTGGCGCAGTGTGCGCTGCGCAGCGGTCAGACGCCCCCTGAGCTCAAGTCTTTTAGCTCTCTGGCAGGCTTCCAGGCAGCTCCCCGAGATGCAGGACAGTGTTTTAGGCAAGGAGACACCCGTCCTGTCCCCTCTCCCCTTTTGCCACACCCTCCACCACACCCTTTCTGCTCTGGCCAGCTATTACTAAATGTTCTCTGTATGCCATGTAACAAAAGACAGACATCTTTGCATCAGCAAGATGATGGCATTGCTTTTGTTTTAAGGCCAACAGCTCATACTGTTCGCATTTACTGCACCACATTTAAGTCTGTCCCTTACTGCATGGTTGTCTTCACACACTCAGCCCAAAGTCTAGATCAGACCTGGGTTTCACTCTTTTGTCAGGGACCTAGTGTTTCCATAGTAACAAACATTGCTGTTTCTATTACAGATTTATGTTTGAGTTTGTTTACTTTTTTTGCTTTTTTTTTTTTTTTTCAAACATGTAAGGCCCTCACAAATCTGGTGATTCATTTTTTGTCTAATCTAAATTTTTCACCTGTTGTCACAACTTGATATCTGCAGGTTGGATTTTGTATTAGGTGGGGTTCTACACGGTAGTCATCAACAGTCAGTATCTTAAGGCTCTCGCTTTGAGGGAACAAAAATTCTCTTCATCTGCACATCATGTATCAATTTCTGACTAAAGCAAACCCAACCTAAAAAAAGTTATTTGGCTCTTGTAACCTCTTGTTTTATTTATTTTTCTATTTTTTTTTAATCTTTTGTTTTCCAGAAGTTTGTGTTCACACAGTGGCTGAATTTGGCTTGGCAGGTTTTGTTTTGTTTCATAGCAGATCCATACAATGTTTTATAAAAATAACCATTGCCATTCATGTGAGCAAAGGACTAATCCTAAACTGAAGATGTGGTAAAGGTTTACAGTGCATCTTTGGCTTGAATTGACTGATATTAGAAATCCACTTTGAAACTATCCTTACTCTGTTTACTGATAGTTTAGGTTTTTCAGAGCACTGTCTGTCACACCTTAGAAAGTGACTGCTGAATTTCATAAAACCTAATTAAATACAAATCTGAACTAGAAGAAGAACAGCAGGAAGAACTAAATTTCTGCTCTAACATTGTCCTCTGTAGCCTCTTGCTTCTAATTGTTCTTCTGATATTAACAGTAGCCACAAAAATGTGAAAATATAATTAGCTATGATAACTTAAGTTCTGCCGAGTATTGTAAATGTTAACATCCACTCTTTTTGTAAACTATTATTTGTGCCTTTTTCTTTTCTTTTGTGAAATTCTTTGATATTTGTTCAATTTATTTTAAATCACACAGAGGGCCAACATTTTGCTTATTGGCTCAGACATATGCATACAGTTATGACAATAATGTTTGACCCACTGCTGGAAAAATTAGAGAAAATGTGCATTGGATAAAACAAATTGACGTCTAAATGGATATAGATGAAATGGAGATCCCTTAAAATGGGCAACTTCTACAAATATTGTGAGATCTGTTGATTGAACACCTGCCTTCGCTTAATTATGAAATATATTTTGCTCATTTACTTGAGAAATAACAAAACATTTTTGCAAAGCACAATGAGGAAGTGGATCACAATTATTTTAAGTGCTCTCATATTTAACCAAACTTTTTCTATATATGAAAAATTCTCAAAGCAGAAACATCAAGCATTTATAGTACAAGAAAACATTCAATGCAGTTTTCAACACTTGAGTGCGATATAGTAAAGCTGCTTCATCCATTTTTAAGTTAAATCGCTCAATGATTAGCTTTTTAACTGCAGCACTTTCCCAATAGTAACACAGCCGCCTTGCCACCAAACTCACACCATCATCATCATGTTTGATTCTGACCTTTTGCGTCGTCCATGTCCGGTTTAACTCCCGTTTTTTCTCTTGTTCTCCCATTTCCCCGCTCATTTCTGTCATGCATGTATTTTACATCTGTTTGTAAGTCCCACATATTTTAAGCTCTTGTTTGTCACGTATGACCTTCTCACTTCTTTTGTTCCTTCATCTTTTTTTCTCGCCCTGTTCTCCTCCACAGCATCACCACTAAGTTGGAGCGTGCTCTGGAGAAAGTGGCACCGCTGCTAAGGGAGATCTTTGTGGACTTCGCTCCCTTCCTGTCCAGGACGCTGCTGGGTAGCCATGGGCAGGAACTGCTCATAGAAGGTACAGGTGCTGTACACGGCTCCTTTTTCTCTAACTGGCGTCCCTCTCTGTGGAGTCTCCTCATTCACTGTCCCTCACAGCCATGTTTGAGTGCAAGAAACACCAAGTGTGCCTGTGTGTGTGTGTGTGTGTGTGTGTGTGTGTGTGTGTGTTTGAGAAACACAGAGTGAATGAGCGTCTTTGATCTGCTTCTCTCATTCGTCAAGCAGGTATGAAGTCACTACTTTGCACTGTATGAACTCAGCTAGACAGAGATGTATATGTTACTAGATCAGATTATATTTAGCATAACTTGAATTGTATGTTGTCCTAAATGTGTCCTCAGTCTGCCCACCTGCTTCCTGTTTTGTAATTCACTGTCTTTGTGTTCCTTTTTCTCAATTTTCTCCCTTCTTTCTCTTCCTCCTCCACTTCCTTCTTTCCTGAATCTCTCTGCTTTTTGTCTTCCCTGTGGCATGCCTCTTATAAATTAAGCTATGGTGACTATATAGCAACCTAAACTGTGATCTCTCCTGTAACTTCACTGATATTTTTTGTGTTTTGGGAAAATGTATTTGTCAGATGAGGAAAAGAAAGACTCCTGACTGTGGTGTTTGTGTTTTCTGCAGGTCTGGTGTGCATGAAGTCGAGCACATCTGTGGTGGAGCTTGTAATGCTGCTCTGTTCTCAGGTTGGTGAGCTTTCAGTCTTAATCTCATTCAGGATCATCTCTATTAATAGGGTTATTATGTCATTTTATTTCAGTATTTAAAATTTTAAAAAGCGATAATTGCATTTCTATTACACACAAAATTTTGTGGAGATGCTGATTTCATTTTTGAACAGTACTTTGCATTTATTCAGACTTAAGACTGTATTCCCAAATCTCCATGCTATGTCAAATAGCATTCAATAATTTATTTAAAAGCAGCTCTGACCAATTATCGTTGAACTTTATTGCACAGAACATCGTCAGCGAGCTTCATTGTTTTTATTGGACTTCTGTATTAATCAAATCTTCTGAGAAACCTAATTTTCATAAAAACTAACAGACTTGGCTTATATCACTCTTTGTGCAGTGAATCCATGAGGGTCAGTTTTTAATAAAAATTCACTTTTTAATGTTTTTCTAATGTCCTGACATTAAACTTTATTTTGTTGCATTTTTCTCATTCGTAGCATTTTTGAATGTTTGATTCTTGATCTGCTATGATGATTTAAGAAGGTAAAAGTATCCATAAACTGAGGTTAATGATATGCCATTACTATGAAATATACTCATTGCAGGTGTAATATGACTTTATATGATATGCATGCTTACAAAGAAAGAAAACTGCATGTTCCTAATCCTAAAACACAAAAAGACAATCATTAAAATTTCCGATCTTTACTGATGAAGGAGGATTTCTAGTTCTTTTGTCCTTGCATGCAGTAAAACCCAGTGGTTCTTATTTTATACTTGATGATCAAAAGACAGGATGAAACTCACCATTACAGAGCTGGGCGACTCGGTTTCTTTAAGAAGACTTGAAGTCTGTCTCACATCTTCAAGTCTGTTTATTTCTATTCTTCTTCATAAGAGCTCTTCTTCTTGGAGTCATCCTCAAGCTCTTTCCTCTTGGTCTTTCTCCTGCGCTCAGCCACTCCATTTTTGCTCTCTTCGCTCCTTCTTTCCATCATCAGTCACACTTTCAGGCTCTTCTGCTTTCCTGGCCTCAGTGTTTTCAGTAGCAACTGCTTTCATCTTCTTCCCTCTCATCCCACCACTCCCTGTCCTTTTTGTCTTCTGGGAGGCATCTCGTCAGCATGTATAGTATTACCCCTGACTCCCGCCTCGTCTGCCATTAGAGGGCTGTGGAGAGCAAACTCGAGCCCAGAAATCGATCCCCTAGATGCTGGGGGTGTAACGGGAGATGGCCTTAAGAGCCAGTGGAGCTAATGGAGCGCTGATAGTTTTCAGGCTTTCAGAAGTTCCCCTCTCTTATGCACAAGAAATGAAAAATCATGCAATTTATGGGTCTGATTGTAGTGATGTTTTTAGAGCTATGAAAATGTTTTTTCATTTTACATTACTAATGTCTCATTGATTAAACAAATAAAGTGTTCCGTTTGATTCCTTTCCTTTTAGTGAAAGCTTAATAGAGCTTACTAGAGTTCTGTAGTACTCTAGTAAGTACTACAGTACTACAAATGTTTTAAAAACAAATTTTAAAACATTTGTGTATAAATAAATAATATTTTTCCATATATGGCCCACTGGGTTTTCACAATTACATAACTGGTAAAAATTATTACATTCTTTCATAATCAAAAATATGTGTTAAAAATATCCAAATTTTTAAGAGACCACACACTTGTTTAAGGCACTGTTCTGCTGTTTCTGCTTTAAAAAGTTTTTAATGTTGTTGTTTTTGTCCATTTGCAGGAGTGGCAGAACTCCATTCAGAAGAATGCTGGACTGGCCTTCATCGAGCTCATCAACGAGGGGAGGTAATCCAAAGAGCTTAAAGATCACCCATCCATTTACAGTCACCCTAATGTGTATTGCCTCCTCTGGTAGAGATGTGTGTGAAGTCCAAAAATAAACAATTTTTTTTTGCATAATTTAAACCTTAAAAAGTACAACCTAGAAATTAATGCACCAGTGCCATAGTTATTAGCTCTGCTGACGACTTCAGTCAAAGAAACTGAAAGGTTTTCGGTTAATTTTTTTGGTTTACCAATATTTGTGCAACTCACATCTGAACTCTTTTGCCAGACTCTTGTGCCATGCCATGAAGGATCACATTGTGCGTGTTGCCAATGAAGCAGAGTTCATCCTGAACAGACAGCGGGCCGAGGACGTCCACAAACACGCTGAGTTTGAGGTAAATAGGGGCTCTCCATCTTCTGTTGTAAAGCACTGTAGACTATCCATGCCTTAAGTTGCATCCAGTGGTCCTTGCTTAACTCTTATTCCCTTTACTCAGTCTAACTGTGCTCAGTATGCTGCGGACCGCAGAGAGGAGGAGAAAATGTGTGACCACCTCATCAGTGCTGCCAAGCACAGAGATCATGTGACTGCCAACCAGCTGAAACAGAAGATCCTCAACATCCTGACCAATAAGCACGGAGCCTGGGGGACAATGTCACAGAGGTGAGTGGAAAATGTCAAAGTCTAACAAGAGCCCTGTACAGTATTGAATACAAAACAGTGAACAAACCAGTTATTCAGAAGATAAAAGACAGTTTATTACAATAGAGTGGTTAGGATTTGTCCGGCTGACATCCCTTTGTAGAAAGTAGTTTTCTTTCTAGAATCTTCTTCCACTTTTTCTGTTTTGTCCTGTTTATGTTTCAACACCTAAATGATACTGAAAACTGAGTCTTTTTCACTTTGGAACATCCACACTGAAGCGTGTTGCCAGCAACACTGATAAAAAACTGAGTTACCAGTGCCTATCTCAATTTAAACCTCAACTTCCCTCTTTTGTGTACAAACTCTTTCACATTTTTATTAAAGCCCTTTAATTTTGTATATTCCAAACTGCATTTTACTTCTGTTTGCTCAGATAAACCAAACACAACAAAATTTAATATTGCATCCTCAGTGCTTTGGATTTGACTGTTGTCTTTTAAATGCACTAAGTCTATATTTTTTTCTTTATCTCTAGATTAATTAGTACTTTTGTGGGATTTTATCACTTTAAAGTTAGCTTACTGTGTTTGTAAAATTGGAAAGGCTTCCTGAGACAAAGCTTCATCTCAAACTTTAATCTCTTAAATGTTATAGAATTCACACTTTGATTGTTATCCACTAGAAAAAATATTAATTTTCCTCCCATTTCTTCAGCCAATTACATGACTTCTGGCGTTTGGATTACTGGGAGGACGATCTCAGGAGGAGGAGAAGATTTGTGAGAAATGCCTTCGGATCCACACATGCCGACATTTCACTAAAAGCTCTGGATGAGTACGGTCAGTATTTTGCTCTATTGTTAAAAACAACAACAAAAAAACTGTCAGTGTCAATGTTGTGCAGCTTCTCACTGACTGTGTAACACAGGCACAGAGGAGGATGAGGAGGAGGGGGGTGTTAAGTCGAAGAAAAACTTCCGTAGTCAGTCAGTGGTCACCCAGAATCCAGAGGCGGAGCTGATGCTGGAGGGAGACGATGACGCCGTCAGTCTGCTGCAGGAGAAAGAGATTGATAACCTCGCTGGTAAGGTGGAGACGCACAAAGGCATAAAAACAAAACAAAACATGGCACTCATGCCGTCATGCTGAGCAGTAAACTGTATATGACTCTTGTTTTTAGTTCGTTTCCGTCCGCGACTTTTTACCTCCAAAGGCAAGTTGGATCTTTAAGTTGTTGGTTTTTGTTCAGCTGCACTAACCACCCGGCTGATTCACCTGACCTGTTACGATTTAATCAGAAGTTACTCAATTTGATTCTGATACAGATCAACTCTTAATGCTTTTAACACCAGATGGTGCAAACAAAGTGGAAAATGCAGATCAAAAATCAATCCTAGCCTGTTTGAAATGCTTCTGATGTTTCCATGTCTTTGATGCTCCTATAGACCTCTGGCCTGTCAGGGCTATGAATAGATAATTTAATATTGGCCCATACTCCTGCAGGCCCTGTGGTTCTGAGTACTCCTGCTCAGCTGGTAGCCCCTGTGGTGGTGGCTCGAGGCACTCTCTCCATCACCACTACAGAGATCTACTTTGAAGTTGATGAAGAGGATCCTACTTTCAAGAAGATGGATGCAAAAGTAGGAGAAAGCATTTTTTTTCCTCATTAAGATGACAATAGAAAAAGGAAAGATGAGATGTGTCCTGTGTGCTATAATGATGTCCATCCTCAACAGGTGCTGGCTTACTCGGAGGGTTTGCACGGGAAATGGATGTTCAGTGAGATCCGAGCCGTCTTCTCCAGACGCTACCTGCTGCAGAACACAGGCCTGGAGGTCTTTATGGCCAACAGAAGTGAGTTTGCAATGATTTTACCACAGAGTAAGCTTATTTTTAACATACTTTTTATGAAATTATTAATAGTCTTAGTGCACCATATCAATCAGATCTGTTTTTAAATATGAACAGTTAAAATCTCTTTGATCCTTTTGATAAAACCCAACATATTAATTTAATTTCCCAGGAGAGACTAAAGACATTTCTGATAATAAAGTTATTATTCATTTTTGGTTTGACTTTTAGCTGTTTTTTAATAAAATCTTGACTTGAATTAAAAATTTAAGTAGTTTCAATATGCTTGTAGCTTGAGGTAATTTCTTTTGGATTTATCCACCCATTAGTTTATGATTAGTTTTTCTGAAAGTACATAATTTGATAATTTGGACTAAATATTTCTGTCATGTTTTCTCTTCTTCTTTCCAGCATCTGTGATGTTTAACTTTCCTGACCAGGCCACAGTCAAAAGGGTCGTCTACAGCCTCCCTCGGGTCGGAGTGGGAACGAGTTATGGACTTCCACAAGCCAGGTATGAAACGCATGTTGTCTGATATATCATTTTAGGATAAGAAAAGGACTGAAAATAAAAATCCTGTGTTTGTTTGCATTTACATTTCAGGCGTATCTCCTTGGCCACCCCACGTCAGCTCTTCAAATCGTCGAACATGACGCAACGCTGGCAGAGGAGAGAGATCTCCAACTTTGAGTACCTCATGTTTCTAAACACTATTGCAGGTAAATTCATTTTGCAATCCAGTGTTCTCACAAACATGTGTAATGCATTTTCTCTCCATTCTTAGTCAAATTATTTGAATCTATTGAACCAGTTATATAGCAGGAGTTTATCACGGTTTACCAGAAATATTTTATGCAGTTATTATTATTATTATTATTATTATTAATTTTATTTTATTTTTTGCTTTTTCTGTTAGCACTGTGCCGCTTGTATTGTGCCACTGCACATTATGTTCTGACTGACTTTATCCATGTTTATCTTAATGGCTGATCTGTAATTACTTATGGCTAAAACTTTGGTTTTAAATATATTCATGTTGTATAATAAAATGTTTTAGTTTCAGCTTTTATTGTGATTTCTGTTTCAGTCTTGCACCCATTTTTGGCTCACTAGAATGTTCTTCATATTAAAATATTGGCATAAAACAAAATAAAGGACACATTTGATTTTAACTCCCTGCAGTCATGTAAAATATCCCTACCGATCCTGCCTGTCAGAAGTTTATAAATTATTCAACATAGACATAATTCGCCTAAGATTTTGGACTCTTAGGGGTTTATTTTAATGGGATGCACATGTTTTAATTTATTGTGATTTTTTTCTAATCCACAGAGAATTAAAATTATGCTAACGATCTCAGATACATTCATCATAAATTAAAATGGATATGTCTAATATTAATTATTAAAATTACTAGAAGATATTTGTTGTTTAATCATTCTACTCCAAACATAAGAGCCCTTCATTTTCTCAATTAAATGCAAAAATTGGATTTAATTATTTGATGTCTGTAAACTGGCACCGTATTTTTAATAAACTAAACAAACACACGTTCACTGCATGACTTTCTTTTAAGTGAAGTAGAGTTTCATATTGGTTCTTTGACATTTGTCCCTGCAGGGAGGACCTATAATGATTTGAACCAGTATCCTGTCTTCCCCTGGGTCCTGACCAACTATGATTCAGAGGAGCTTGATCTCACTCTGCCTGGCAACTTCAGAGACCTTTCCAAGGTCAGGATCGTGTTTTAGTACAATTTAAAAAAAAAAAAGAAGTAAAATAGATAAAGCAAAGTTTAGATGAAAAACACTTTTCAGCAACTCAAAGTGCTTTACATGATGAAAACATAATATTATTGTTTATATTTGTAATGCTATGCTTAGAGGTTTTCAGCAACAGTATGTGTTTTCTAGCCTATCGGTGCCCTGAATCCCAAGCGAGCGGCGTTTTATGCAGAGCGCTATGAGACATGGGATGATGACAGCACACCCCCTCACCACTACACCACCTTATACTCCACAGCTCACTCCACACTGATGTGGATGGTCAGAATAGTAAGTGTTTGCATTACACATTAAACTTTTTGGATGTTAAAGGCTTCCTCTGCAGTAACATATGTATTTTTCTGTGGCCTTAGGAGCCTTTCACCACATTTTTCCTGAATGCCAACGACGGTAAATTTGACCATCCAGAGAGAGCCTTCTCTGGCATCGGTCGTGCATGGAGGAACTGCCAGAGGGACACGGCGGATGTTAAGGTAACTTCTGTTGGACTGAGGGAAGAGGTCACTGAGGTTGGTAGTTGATATGCCTGAAAACTCTGAATCTACATAAAATAACTGCACCGAGACATGATAATATACTGAGCTAAATAAAAGTGTTTTACAGCCAACTATTTGAAAGTATTTCAGAAATTAAAACATTTTTCTTGAGAGTACTGAAGAGAACTGTGAGTACTATTGAAAAAGACAGTATTTGTTCATGTTGAATAAGGCCAGAGGTGAATTCTAAAGATTTTTTTATTCATGCTGGAATTTATTTATAGCTGAAATATAGTGCACACTTTTCTGAGAAAAAAATAACATAAATAATTTATATATAATTTCTAATTGAGAACTTAGTGTTATGATTATTATATAAAAAAGTTATAATTTCTTAAATTCTTAAGTATTAACTATGCAGTAGTGTTTTCAATGGCAAAATAATTTGAAAAATGTATTTATTTATATTAAATGTATTCATTTTATTTTTCATTCATTTACTCACTCAGTATCTTTGTTTCTTAAAGATATGGTGTCTCAGTTTGTAGATGGGCCTCAAATAAAATGTGATTGGCTTAAAGATAAGCCAATCAGATGCTGGGGTCTTTGACAAGCTATGGGACTGTTTGATTTATTGCTCAGTGGATAGTTGCACAGGAACTACAAAATCATTAAAGAAAATTGACATAATAATATGCTGTTTTAACATGAAAGTTAAAATTAAAAGGAATCACTTTTCTCACTTTATGTAATTACATAGTATTTCCATTTTCAGCTTATTTAATGTATGACAAATATTCATAATTATTTAATGATTCGTCTAATTACCTGATGCCAACACAAGCACTCTGCACTGATACATTCGTGATAACAGTCGTGTCGGCTTTTCTCGACAGCTGTTAACAGGTTTTAATCCAACAGTTTCAAGATTGATTGAATGATGAATACTAAAATGATGCATTCCATGTCATCTAGGAGCTGATCCCAGAGTTTTACTACTTGCCTGAGATGTTTGTGAACAGTAACGAGTACGAACTGGGCATGCGTGATGACGGCGTTCCTGTGTGCGATGTGGAGCTTCCAGTCTGGGCTAAGAAACCTGAAGACTTTGTCCGCATAAACAGAATGGTAGGGGGCACACTTTTTACACAAGCCCCTTTTGACTCAACCTGTGGACAAAAACTAATTATGCCCTTGTTCGCCTCCTCTTACTCTCTGCTTTTACCCCTGTCTCCACTTAGGCGTTGGAGAGTGAGTTTGTCTCATGTCAGCTTCACCAGTGGATCGATCTCATTTTTGGCTACAAGCAGCGGGGGCCAGAAGCGGTCCGAGCTCTCAACGTTTTCAACTTCCTGTCCTATGAGGGAGCTGTAAACTTGGACAACCTGGATGCTGCACAGCGAGAGGTTGATAGATTCACACATTATCAAGAATGAACTAAAATCTATTTTTTTAGGTTCACAATTGTATGATATAGTAGATTACTATATTTATAAAAGTGTACTTGTACTCCCAGGTCAATTTTGAATAAAAAATGCAGTTGATGGGTAAATCTCCCCAAAAATCTTTAAATATATTTTGAACTTATTTGTATTTTGTTGATGTAAATGATGGACCGACACATTTAGTGGATAATTGTAAAGTGAAAGGAAAAAAAATGCATATCTATAAATGCATATATATATTTTTAGAAATATTTTTTAGAAATAGAAGTCTTAAAAGCATCATGCACAACCCCTTTAACTCTAATACCCCTTTCTGTCTTCTGTTGTGGTCAAATACACTGTAGTTTGTGTTTGTAAAATCACAAAATGATCAATTCCAGGCACGGATTTGCCTATTTCCTTGGATAACTCCCCTCTCTAAAAAACTTTATTAGGTTTGTTAATTAACTACTTGTTTGAATTAATATGCAGATATACACAGTATTCATTTCTTTAAAATATGTGTAACTTTCTATTTAAAATTGTCTCTGTCTCTGCTGTCTTCAGGTGATTGAGACTCAGATTCAGGTCTCTGGACAGGTTCCCTCCCAGCTGCTGATTGAGCCGCACCCGCCTCGCTCCTCTGCCATGCACCTGGTGAGACGACAGCAGACATGTTTTTTAATGTCTTTAAAGTGATTGAAGACACACACACAAAAAAAAAAAAAAAACATCCAGCTTTGTTTATCAGTACAATGTTTCTTTTGTCATGTTTTGGATTAGTCCAATTCCACCAAAACTCTTATGCATTTGCTGAATTGATTATTTTGTCAAGTGAGGTTTATAGTATACAATACTGTTTATTATTTAAGTTTTAGACCTTTGACCTCAGCGGTGTGAGACCTCGGTGTCTCCACATGTCAAACCCAAACCTGTCAGTCCCAAACCCGACCAGCCAGTGCCTCCACCTCCTCTCCTAGCTCTCAAGCCTCCTCAGTGTGTGAACCTGTTCTGACCCTGTGCTCCCACTAATTTACCTTTTCCCTCCCCTCCTTCTGTCCCATCCGTTCTGTCTTTCCCTATCCCTCCATCTCCAACCCTTCCTCCATTGTATTCCTTTACCTCTCCTCTCGCTCTCTCTCTATCTGTCCTTTCCTCTCTGTCCTCTCTGTCTGTCTCACCAGTGTTTCCTTCCCCAGAGCCCTCTGATGTTTAAGGATCAGATGCAGCAGGATGTCATCATGGTGCTCAAGTTCCCCTCCAACTCGCCCGTCACACATGTTGCAGCCAACACGCTGCCCCACCTCAGCATCCCGGCGGCCGTCACCGTCACGTGTAGCCGGCTGTTTGCTGTAAACCGCTGGCACAACACAGTCGGTGAGCAGTGCAGGAACTTTATTTTGTCCTGACAAAAATCCCTCATATAGAGATGTAATTGTAATATCTGTCCAATCAGGCCTCCGTGGTGCTCCAGGATACTCTCTGGAACAGGCTCATCATCTACCCATAGAAATGGATCCTCTCATAGGTCAGTGGACAAACATTTGTACAGAGGTTTTAAGAGGACAGATGCACTGTATCATATATACCACTATATGATTTTGGTATGTCAACTGCAAATGGCATGGAGGAAGGATAATAAAAGCAAGTGCACTTGAGCAGTTATTCCTGATTTATTAAGGAACAACAAGCGACTCCTTTTTGTCATTTCTATGTTCCTTTGTGTTTCCCATTTTCAAGTGGCTAAGTTCTCTGACAGTGTGATCAACTATCATCAGTAATTTGGGTTGTTTTGTTTCTTAAAACAACAATTATGTGCAAACATAAGGTTGGAATTTAGAAAAGAAATTACACATCCTTTTTTTTACTTTAACATGTTATGGTAAGAACAATGCTAGCATATGTTCAAGACTGAACTGTATGTTTGCAGATGTGTCAAAATCACATTTATAACATGGCTAATTACAAAACCATGCTAAACTGTCTTCCTTTTTGCATTGTTAACCTGCCTGTTCTTCCATGCAGCGAACAATTCAGGTGTGAACAAGCGACAGATCACTGACCTGGTGGACCAGAGTATCCAGATTAACACCCACTGCTTTGTGGTAACCGCCGACAACCGCTACATCCTGGTCTGTGGCTTTTGGGACAAGAGCTTCCGAGTTTACTCGACTGAAACTGGTTGGTGGTGTGGATATTTAACAAACATGTTTTATTTTATTTAGCTTGTAAAGCTTGTTTATCATAGATAGAAAGAATTTAGGAAAAAAAAATTGCTCATTCAATCTGCTTGTTTCTCGTTCCACCATGATTTATTTTTATCCCGGAGTTAAGCTGCTGTGACCTTCCATCGTGTTAGCAGAGAAGGCGCGCTGACTACAGTGTCCTCCCTCTTCCTCTCTGCAGGAAAACTAACCCAGATTGTTTTTGGCCACTGGGACGTGGTGACATGCCTGGCCCGCTCAGAGTCCTACATCGGAGGAGACTGCTACATCGTGTCCGGCTCCAGAGACGCTACTCTTCTTCTGTGGTACTGGAGTGGACGACATCATATTATAGGAGATAACCCTAATAACAGTGAGTGAGGTCATGGTGGAGATGGTTGTTGTGAGTTATTCTGAGGATGTGAAGAGTTTCAGAGCTTGACTTTTGTGATGATGGTTTTGTTTTTTTTTTGTCCAGGTGACTACCCGGCTCCCAGGGCGGTGCTGACGGGACATGACCATGAAGTGGTGTGTGTTTCTGTCTGCGCAGAGCTGGGACTGGTTATTAGTGGAGCCAAAGGTTTGTGACATTTATATATTCATCTGAAATCGAGCAAAGACTCTAAATCACGTGACAAGCTTGTGGGGTGCCGAATCTGGCTCGCTACAGCTTTTTATGTGGCCCTCTAGACTACAGACACCAGATTACTTCAATCAGTCCCTCCAGTTTTACAGAATTCCATGATCATGGATATTCACTCAGTCAGCTGGTCTCTGCATTTTTTTTTATAATAATGCAGAATTGTCTGCTTGTGCAATTTTATTTATTTTTTTACCAAAAAGGGTAAAAAACATTGGGTTTAAGTTACTACACTGCTGCCTCAGTCTTATTTGGTGTCACTTTATAATTCACAATCAATACAGCGAATAACAAAAAGTCACATTTAAGTGTAAATATTGCAAAATTACTTGCAAATATATCTAAATTAGCATTGCAAAATCTGTGATTTTGGTTACAAAACAAAAATCACAAAAGCAATCATGAAACCCTAGAGGGACTGATCAGAATTAAAAAATGTTAAATATTATTTAATTTTAATAGGGACTTATTGAATACAGGGATTGCTATTTATTATTGTTTGAGCAGTTTGCTAATGGGTTTTATCAATACATTCTGGCTCAATGGCCCTCCAGAACATTTATGATCTTAATATGGTTTGGCTCTAAACAATTTGACATTACTAAGTTACTTTTTTTGTCACTCCCCAGAGGGCCCATGCCTGGTCCACACCATCACAGGCGACCTGTTGAGGGCCCTGGAGGGTCCGGAGCTTTGCATGCGGCCTCGCCTCATCTCCGTGTCCAGCGAGGGACACTGTATAATTTATTACGAGAGAGGTCGTTTCTGCAACTTCAGCATAAATGGCAAACTGCTGGCACAAATGGAAGTCAATGATTCCTCTCGAGTAAGGCTGCTATTGACGTAAACAGGATATAGTTGTTCATCCACACATTGAACCTTGTTTAACCTCAAGCACATCTCCTCAGGCCATTTTGTTGAGCAGTGATGGGCAGAACCTGGTGACTGGAGGGGACAACGGAGTGGTGGAGGTGTGGCAGGCCTGTGACTTCAAACAGCTTTACATATATCCAGGCTGTGACGCCGGCATCCGGGCCATGGACCTCTCGCATGACCAGAGGTACACAGAAATGCAGGAGAAAGCAGGCTTAGTTCAAACGGAGCCGTGAAGTCTGACCAGCTGAGCTTGAGAGACAAATGATTCCCATGAAGATCATCCCGTTCCATAAAGAGAGAAACACACTTCCTTAAAACTAGTAGCCAGTCATTTCACCCTTGGCAACAACTGCTGTGATGAGTCTTTGTGGGGTATTACCTAGAAAATTGCTATAATTCATGGCTGTTGTTTACCTCGATCATTCATAGGTGGATTTTTCAGTTGCTTCAGTTTGTTATCCTGCTATATAACCCCAGGGCAATGCCAATTCTGACGTTGGCCGTCAGAATTTTCTGGTGAAGAGCAGAATTGAAAGATTACAGCAAGTCATTGTTAACTTTTAGAAGCCGGTCACTTCCACATTTTCTCCACTAAGTCTCACTTTTTTAAAAACAAAGTGTTAGAATTTCTATTAGTATTTTAAGACTAATAGCTGTCAGTTAATTTGTTTTGAATGTTTTTAACTTACATAAGTGATTTCTTAATTGAAGGTCTGGAAGTAATCTGTACTTGGTGTGGCTATTAAAATTGAACTTGACTTTTGTAGTTGCCTTAATTCATAATAAACAAAGGGTGTTAATCACAAGGGACCAAGTTAGTTTGGATAATAATTTTTTCCTTGATAAAAGTATATTTATTTAAAAAAATTAAGGCAGTAAAGTTAAATGTGACAAAAAGTAAGAACAGAAGAAAACTGTAAGAAAGGAAAATACAGAAGAAAACTGTAAGAACGGAACATACTTTTTCACAACTCTGATTGTTTATTGTGTAATACACAGATGCCTCCTATTTCCTGTGGAAATGAGTCCTGTTGATGTTTCTGTTGATGCGTTTCTCCCGTGCATTCTGCCCCACAGGACTTTAATCACCGGTATGGCCTCTGGGAGCATCGTAGCGTTCAACATCGACTTCAACCGCTGGCACTACGAACACCAGAACAGGTACTGAGGAGGACGGCTTGAGTTGGACGAGGGAAGGAGTTCTGCATCGCTGCTGTGCCTCAGCAACACGAAGGGGGGAAACCACAGGTACCGAGACAAAGGAAAATTTAGTTTCAGACCTATAGGCTTTATTCCCTTGCATTGAGGATGCGACTGCGCGAGTGGGAATGGTTTCCTATGTGCACACGTGTGTAACCACAGACGCATAATAAGAAGATACGCACTGAAATCTGCTTCAATAATACAACACAGTGACTGCAACATAGGAGCAGAGAGCCAGTGAAGCAATGTCGATCCTCACGGGACAGATCGATTTCACTGTTCCTGGTACGTTTAAATCATCACACATACTCAAGTCTTTTTTCCTTTTGGATTTTTTTCTTGTTTGAATTCTGACGTCACTGAGTTGTATTTGTTAATTATTTGGGTGAACTATAAATTAAATTTTTTTTCTTGTCTCTAAACTAACGCACCAGCCTGTACCTGTTGTCCAGAAGCCGGTGAAATTGGCTCGATCTTAAATTTTCTCCTGAAAAATTACCCAGAGTGTTGATTTAGTTTTTATCTCATTTCATTTTAATTGCCTACAATTTTTTTAAACCCCAAATCAGATTTTATGTAAATAAGGCTCTTCTTCCTTCAGAGTTGCACTTGTTCTTTCACTACACAAACTGCGCTTCTCACCTTTAATTTATTAATGACTTGCTGTATGTAAAATACTGTGTAATAATTATTATGTCGACAAGACTGATGGTAAAAATGGTGGTATTAAGGATGGTGAATTATTTTTCCCTTTTTGTTCATTTTTGCTGGAGACAGTTATGACAAAGAGCTCTTTCCGTGCCACTGAAGATGACAAATATGAGACCGACATGATTTCCTTTGTATATTTGGTGATTGTTTTGTCAAATATGTACATACAGTCTTGATTCAAGCTTGGCAGGAGACTTACTGGGCTGAATGGGACCGAAAGTGCAAAGGAAACCTTCACATACCCACATTTGTTGATTATTTTAAGTAAAAAAAGGAAAAAAAAGAGAATCAACTAATTTGTTTTGTATCTGCACTTTGCACCAATCACATATCATTATTTATTAGCTTGGTTCTTTCTGGTCGGCTGCCTTCGGCTCCACTTTTTATTTTATTTTTCTTCCTTCGGGGATTATTTGTGCATTGATGTTTGTATTTAAAAACCGTTGAGCTCATGAGTGATTCTTCAGTTTTACAACCTCACAGTTGTAAGCAATATCATGATTCTGTAGCTGATAGAGAAGACGAGGAGAGAGGACAGCGTGTGACACGTACTGTATGTGTGAAGCCATCATGATCAAACGCGCACATGCACATACTCCTATTGACAGGTTCAAACTTACGTATCCAAAAAAAAAAAAAAAGCTTAAATATTTTTGGATCTATGAAACCGTAAAAAAAACTATTGTATTCATGTTTTATTGCAAAGATGTAAAATATGACATGTGTGAGTTGGGAAAAAATCATAAGAAAAATAAAATATGCAAAGAATTTGAGGTCTGGACTTTTAATTTAGCATATTGTCTGTCTGTATGTCTATTAATTTCCTTGAAAGGAGAAATGAGTTCCAGTTGTATGAAAATACTGCGTTGTACCTTCAAGATACAGAACAGTTACTGATTATTGAATTCCAGGCTACAGATTTATAAAAATCCTAAAAGAAATGGTGTTTTATTGCAGTGGCATAATTATTATTGCTTTAATAAGCTTAAAACAACTAGAACAGTGATGAACAAGTTAATCTTGTGTTTTTATCATTATTCCTTATTTTAGTCTGTTTTTCTTACATAAACGCAGTTTAATCCTAAAAAGATATGGTGGGAAAATCGTACAGCAAAAGATCTTTTTAAACAAACATTACAGATGGGATTGTCAAAAAGATTAAATATGTGCCCACTTCATGCCCAGCGTAAAGTACAGTTGTAGAGTTGTAGTGTTTTGGCTCTGTATGATCTTATTCAAAGATTTAGGGAAACTTGTTTGGCTGCATCATGATCTCTTTGAAATACCAGGATGTCTTAAATATTGCTCTGGTGGAAAAAACCACAGGCTGTCCTGTTGATAAAAGGTGTTTGTTAGTATTGTATGCAATGATTAAGAAACCTGGGATTTGGTTCCTCACTGAATAAATACTGAAATTAAACTTTGGATTATTTTCTAAATTCTTCAATCAGATTATTCTACTGGGATAAAAAATGAAATATCTTTACTTGAGTGCTGCTATGATTTTCATGATGTTTTTTTCTTTCAAAACCAGGCTTAAGATTAGCCATGATTATCCAGTTATCCAGATCCCACCTATCCACTTCAACTCTAGGCGTCAAATGAATGTATTTTATATTTCCACCACCCTCAACTAGAACCATGTCTACTTTTTTTTCTTTTCACTCCAACTGTGCCAAACTAGCCAACCAGTTCTTTGACTTGCTGAACAGCGGAAACAACCTTTGCCGGGTTGTCATCCTGGAGTACAGATGAGGGTTGTCAGCTGGAGAGAAACCTTGTGCTTCAGGTTCGTATCAGACTGGCGTCAGGCTCTACGGGAGCTGACAGGAGGCAGGAGGTATCGCAGGCAGATCTGCCTATCAAGGCCAGAAATTCATCCTATAGGTTTTGCTACTTTTGACCTGTTCTGTTCTGTAAATGTTCTCCTCTGTGTAGCCTCCTGACTTCACACTACTGGGTGATATGTTGCCTTGGTGTGAATTCAGAGTATTTGCCACAGATGCACACTCCTGTTTACAAAGTTCAGATATTTAATATTTTAGTGTGCTGGGTTTTGCAGCCTAATCTACAGATATCAGAATATGATTTACAAAGCTTCTAAAGACAGAAAAAGTCAACACAAAAGGATAATTGTCTTTCACTTTGTTTTCCCTGAAATGGGAAAGTATTCATCAGGTTAATTTTTTGTTGTTCCAAGTCAGGTTTAGCAGGATATGTTGACTTTTAACCCTTGTAGCCTCTGTGGTAGCTATGCAGATTGCATATAGACAGCAGTGTCACTGAACCTCCAGGATTAGAGTATGCATGCATGGAAGGGTATTCTTATTCCATCAGCTGGTCTTGTGGAGTTTTTCTTGTTGGTTTATTTGTTTGTTTTGCATGCATTCTCAGCCTGTAAAGAGAAAACGGCGCATTTATACATGAGTCTGCACGCTGCAAGGTTGCTCAAGTGGAGAGCACAGAAATGGTGGACCTCTGAGAGGAGATGCTGCAGATCTCCATGTTGGTGAAGGAGCTCCCTCCCTCGCTGCTGCAGTCGGGGACCGAGGAAGACGATGAGATGATGTTCTTCAGCCTGTGGAGGGAGATGATGAGCAGCGTCAGCAGGAACACCAGCAGCCCAAGGAAGAGCCACACGTAGACATAGACGTTGCCCTGGCGACCTCCTGGGGACGATGCAGCCGCCGAAGTGGAGGCAGACGTCGGGGAGAAACGGAGAAAAGTCCCATTGTCTATCGGGGTGACTCCTGTCTTGTTGTTGTCCACCAGCAGGACGTCCATTCCCGACATTCTGGCTGACATTATGACATGGAGGAAAAGAAAGAGAGATGATTTTTAAAGCTGGCTTTATTGCCAAGCAGCAGTAGCTCAAAAGTCCAGCATTAATTATTTAAAATGACCTTGAGGCTTTCTTTTTCACAATGTCTAATATTGCTGACAAAAAAGCTTTCACTAACATTTTTGTCTAACTTCCAATTAGCCTTTACTTAAATGAAAGACATATCCAGATTTTTCCTTCACTTCAGAACTTGCTCTACATAAAACTTATTAAAAGAAATGTTTTCCTTCAAGCCTGAGGTAACATGAGATGGAATTCAGGAAAACTGAGGAAACTGAATATCTGTTGACAAAACAACTATTAGCTGTGCAAGAATAAGTAGGCATAGGAAAGGAGTGGTTGGATGCAAAACATCTGACAATCCACAGCCCCCTATGAAGAACTATGGAAACATCATGAGTTGAGGATGCTTTTCATAAGCAGGAATATTAAGGCTGGTGAGATATAATATGAATATACAGTGAAAGACTTGATACTAGCAGAAATTCAACTGGCAGGACAACAACCTAAACCCAACTGAAAATTTGGGTCACAGACACTCTCCACTCAGTTTAACACAGCTTGAGCTATTTTGCAACAAAAAAAAAGAGAGAGAACATTTTAGTTTCTTGATGTGCAACAATGTAAACTTTTCAGACTATCTGCAAAACCTTTAGAACATCATATATCCTTTGCCATCTAATTAGAAATTACCCAGATCTATGGATTGTTTAATCACTTAAAATCTCATTAACATCCATAAAAATTTGTAATTATTGTAGGCTGAAGTGTGAAAAAGTTATGCAAGGCATCCTATTAAATTATTGCTGATGGGAAAAAAAAAAACATTTCACGCAGAAGATTATTCAGATTAATACAATTTCCGCATTTTTATTTCATGTTGTCAAACAGAAAAAAAATATGAACATCTTAGTATAAAACTATGTATTTTAAAAAGAACATAGTTAAAGATAAAAAAACACATAACTCCTGTCTACATACAATACAAACTAAAATTAATAACCTTTTTTCAACCATATATGTAAATGACACCTACTTCAGTTGAGAACCATTCTTCCCGTTCTATTTTAATGAACAGCAGGGGGAGTGCTTGTAACATTGAAAGCCTGTCAGACCTCTTGCCTCCAGCAGTGTCTCCTCATAAATGAAGGCATTATCTGATGAAATTAAACCCTCATAATCAGCTTTCACAATGACAACCGAGCGGCAACCTTCCTCCTCTGTGTATTAATACTGTTCGTAATGTTCCATCACAAATCACTGCTCAGAACCGAGTGTGAGGAGCAAGGAGACGTCTGTTAGAGGAGAGAGAGGCTGATTTGTATTTGGTTCACGGCGTTCTTGTGTCTTGACTTGATCTATGACAGGGAGGAGAGAGACACTTCAAAGGGAGGAATAAATGACCATGACAGGAATGAAAGCAAAAGGTCAGCACACACTTTTCATTTTGCACTGGTGTGTGTGTTCACTTTGCTCTTATCTGTCAGCTAAGTCCCCCCCCTTTATTTTCCTCTCTCTCTCCATTTCATTATTCATTTTCAGCATGGCCCATATAGCCTCCATTCCTGGCCACTTGCACGATATTCAGCGGAGAGTGGTGAAATATATTTTTGCTCTCCACAAGCCGTTTGAACTACATTAACTGCATGTGTGGGCCCCCATTAACAGAGCATTTTCAATATTTATGTGCAGAAGGGAAAGACAGCAAATAGAAAAAAAAACCCACTACAAAACACTAGATGCATTTTCGAAAGGTTTCCAATTTCTAATGGCTAGAGTTGTTACCAATTGTTTTTATAAACATCGATGCTCTGAGTTGGGAGAATGACATTGGAAAATTTACAATCAGACTTTTAAATTTGTATCTAAATCGGAAACTACTATGCAAGATACAAATCTGGTTATTTACTAGAAGCATTAGCAATCAGCATCATTAATTGCAGGTGGGTGTTAATTACCTTTGGACTGCTAAAAACTGAGTACACACGCATTGACATGTTACTCGCTCTCTATTTAGTTTGAGGAATATATATTCAAATCATATTGATTATATTAGTATTGCAAAGTGACTTTCAGTACATTGGTCATACAAGTTAGTGTGAGCTTGAACTTCTCAACACGCATAATACAAGACTTTATAACCTTTAAAAAGGTTATTTTTGGAACATGTAAGACTCTGCACAAATAAATCCTTAATTTCTCAGACACATTTCCATTTACGACATGTATAGGATTCCCAACTGGTCTGTTGAAATGAGCTGTTTAGTCAGTCTGGAGTCCAAATACCCATTGATTAGGTTTAACTGTAACATATTCTTTTCTAAAAGGCATTAATTACACATGATACATTGTGATACCTGTATTTTATAAAATTCTCTAATGTTCTATGAGACAAAAAGAAGGATTTCTACGGAAATGGTAATGTCCCAACAGTCCTGAGGAATTTAAGCAATGAGAGACGACAATGTAGCTATGACTTCCAATATTAGCACAGTGGAATTTCGGTTAAGTCAATATTTTTATACTGCAGTACAATACTGCATATAAAGGTCATGTTCACATGCATAAGTGTCAGTGGTTGTCATTGTTGAATTAGCTTAACTAGGTAACCTGGAGGGAACGTTGTAATTAAAACAAGTTCATCCGAGTCTCACAAAATCCTTCTATTTGTTGGAATTGTTACCAAGGGACAAACCTTTAGTTTGTCAAAAAGTAAAATATAGCATATTTTCTTTAACCAAAAAGCAGAGAAGACAAACCCTATCTTGCAAATAGAACCAATAGGCAAAGGAATCAGAAGCCAAGAGATCATTTCATAGCAGAGTTGTCAACAAAATACCAAGATAAACATAGGAGCTCACACTTTACATAGTCACAAAATGTTTGCTCTCACAAAGTACTGCCTATTTACCCAAAACTCCTCCTCAAAGTAGGTCTTACAATTTAAACATTTCATTAACATTAAAAATATCAAATATTATCTTAAGGGATTAAGTTAATTCTATTTTACTGGAATTGTTATTAACTGAAGTACCACTGTGTAAAAGTATGTTCTTAATGTGAATAAATGTTCCCAAATTATGTACACATTTGCTTTTCTAAATTAAGCTTTTGGGCATTAAGTGAAATTAACATGTTTTTAAGCAACATTTATAAAGAAGTAAACCTTGATTTATTATAGAGATGTATTTCTCATTGAAAACAAAACACCATGTTTACACATTCGTATGTTTTGTGATGAGTGGATCCACCTGAAACAATAAGCTGAGTAACTGTGAAACAACCTACTCTTCCCAACCAAATGAGACAGTAGTTAAAGCCCTGTGCTTTAGGGAGAAGATGAAAAGATGTGCAAGAGCGAATCCATAAAAAATACCCAACTACCAGCTATGTTATAGTATTATTAGCCCCTTTTTAAATCTAAATTTTGCACAGAGTCATTTCATCTATTATTGTCACTCCCTTGAGTTTGACAATTTCATCAAATGGATTATGAAGCCTTTTGAATACATTTACAGGAGATTATGGAACATTTCCGAGTATCACCAGCTTCATGTGGAAGAAAACTTGCAGAAAGTTTAAGTGAACCTCCCTGTCCCCAAACTGTTTTATTTTAGACTTTTTTCAGTTCCTTTTATCTATTTCTCTGGGTCGTGTATTTGACAAGAACTCTACTCTCTTTAATTTGAAGCCCAAAGTAGCTTCAGGCAGGCACACAGCATAATGAGGATGGATGAGTTGGGTTGCCTTGTTTCTTTTTTCGACTGGGCGCTCTTTTGTCCATACTCTTGTTTTCTTTATCAAATGCTCCCCATAATCAAACTGGGCCAATCATTTGTTTGCATAGTTTGTTTCTCATAATTTACAGAAACCTCACAAACAGAATGTGGCATTTTGTTCATAAAAAGATTTATCCATCTTCTTTTGAAATGTATCCTATATTTTCTTCATCAAAGGGTCTCCTTTCCAAGGTCTCAACCTTTGGCTTCACCTTCTTTCCACACCCCTCTTTGCTGCTCTGTATACACTGAGGTCCTACATGATGCGTTGTTGTCAAATCAGTGATGAAGCTTGTTTATTGTGCACTGAAGTGGCTGATAATTGTGCCTAATGATGCTTTTTGTATCCAGGCAACGACGTACGCATGGTTCTTTTTCAAGCTGATCTACTTTAAGAGGGCAAGCCGTACAGTCCCAGAGAGGCTGAAGAGGTTAGACATGCATTCACACGCCTGCCTACGCACAGTAAATACCGCTGGTTTTAATTTCCCAAGGAAAAGGAAGAATCACAAGGTAGGGTACATGAGGATACCGAGGAAAAAGTTTCATCATTTTTAGATTTTTTTTTCTCTCTACTATGTATCGCCTTCAAATCTATAAATCAAATCTGTGACATAACCTGCTCTCTACCCCCGAATTTCAAGGAAGGAGTGAGTGCTTGAGTGAAGATGGGAGTTAAATTGCTCCTTGAACAGGAACCTTGCATCAGACAGAAGATCAGTGTTTCGCTGCAGTCTGCAAGACTCAGTTGTTATTCTGTCTTCTGAGGAACTGCTGTCTTCTTTTTCTTAAAGGTGTATGACCCTCAGAGAGCAATCTGGCTGTCATTTGTCTCTCTTCTGTTTCAGCTACAATAAAAGAAACTAAACAATATTGTTTCCCAAGTAGAAATGCACCAATGAGATTAGATATTAGATATTTAAAATTCAAATATCTGCAATTTAGGAACATTTTGATCTTCTCACAAAAAGCTCTAAGAGTTGGAATTTGCAGCATTTAATATGTTTTTAGCCAAACTGCTGCAATGAGGGATCATTTATTCATTCTCTTTCTGTGAGACCTGTTCCTGTAATCAAGATTTTATTCATTTTGATTTTCAATTTGCACTTTAAGCTATTATTAGCATTTAATATTAGCAGCTGGCATAATTGTCCCAGATAGCATTTCTTATATATAACCTTAAATGTTTTTCAACAAGTAGCCCTAAATACATTTTAAGTAGTCTTTGTGCTAGACAGTGGTTTTAAAGCAGTAGAGTTTGACAATATTTTTCTCCACTCTGACTAAAGAACCGTTTCTAAACTTTTAAAAGATGGTATTTCTACGACCTCAGTTGGCAAAATTAACAGATAGTCATCCTTTGAAGTTGTAATTCAAACTAGGAATGTCTGCAATTTATTACTAACCCTCAATTCTAAAATTTATTATGGCTGCCTTGAACATAAAACTTAATGACAGCTGCTTTAAAAGCAAAAAGTATATTCACCACCTGGACTGTTTGTATTTCCTCAAATCTTCAACTCACACAGGTTCATACAGCTAATTTTAGTGATCATGGTGTTACGTTGGATAAAAGTGTAAATTGCAGAAGTAAACAATGTTATTAGCTTGTATCGCTAACTACTGGTGACTAGTAGTTAGCCTGATGACTGAGCACAACAATTAGCAGGCCTACCAAGAACACTGTCAAGTTGGGTTTGATGTAGTTTTACATCCAAGTTCCAGCATAGACTGGTGTTAGTTTACACTATGATTACATTGAGTTAAAAAAGGGCAATGTTATGTTTCTATGTAAAATTAGAGAAAACGGTGGTTACTACACAGTTTCTCTTAGGTCTCTCATTAAAATAAGTTTAAAACAGCCAACAAAATCTAGCTCTGAGTAAAAGCCTGAATGAACAGTCGATATGGTTCTGTGATGCAGTTACGATTTTTAAGAATCGTTTAAGATTCTTAAAAATCTTAAACGATTTTTAAGAATCGTTTCTTAAAAACGATTCTTGTTGGCAGCAAGACCTAGTTCATTTATTGGAAAAAGAATCCCCGGCGGCCGATCACTGACGAGGGGATATCAAAATGAAAATCAGACAATTATTGTCACAAGTTGGTTTCTCAGGGCATCATTACTGTAAACTGATGAAAACATGGCATACAGCATCTCTGCCTCTTCAAATATCTCTATTTTAGTCAAACCAGAGAGGCTTGGCATACTGTACCTACATGGCCCTGACTCTTAAAGAAGGAAATATTTGCGATTAGTTTGCAGCCCTTAAGCTAGTACTGCTGTCACATCTAGTGAAAGCTGTGAAAGGGATCAGAGCTACACCCTGTTTTCATACTTAATCTTCAAAATGACCCACAGTCTGAAGCAGTGAAAGTTCAAGTCTTTTCCAAATGAACACAGAGAAGCATTTAAATACACTTCCAGATTTGCTTATGCATAGCCACTGACTGGAAATTAATTAATATTTAGCCTTTTGAGATTTGAGTGAAAATTTGCCAATTTGAATTACCAGCCTGTTTTACAATGTGTATGTTTCACAAACTTGTGTATGATTTTCAATAATTTGTTCAAATATGCATGAGTAAATATCATATTTCATCTGGTACTTTATACCAGATGAAATATTTCTCCAGCAGCAGATTTTGAAAGTAGCTGAAATATGGTCTTTCAATCGGGTCTCATGGGATGACAATGATAAAAAGCCTGTTAATTATATTTGATTAACATAATTTTGAGTGACCCTGAGCACCATTTTCAAAGCAAGGCATTTGAGTGGGAGGCTTCTTTTATTCTAGCAAAATATCAGTCTTTTATGAGCCAAAACAGAAAGAAAAATAAGTCAGAAAGTTGGAAAATGAATAATCCATCTCCAGTTTGTATTGGATGTGGTCAGAGTTTTTGTTTCATTTCAGAATGTGGTTGAGGTTTCTAAACATAAACAAACAGGAAAGGAAACCATAAAGAAAGTTCAAAAAGAAATCAAATGCAAAAAAAAAAAAAAAAAACAAAAGAACTAACTTGAACAGAAGACTAACCAGTGTGTTTTCCTCTGAAAACTCCTTTGGTCTCCAAATATAGACATAAATGCCTTTTAAAACCCAAAATGTCGACTTTGGCATGTTGCAATAGGGTTATTTGGACACATGGATGTAAAATTAGAAAGAAGAGGACCCATCTGTTTGCACTTGATGAACTGAGAAACTGGTGACTGTGTTTACTTGGAAAGAATTCAACTTCCTCTGCTTCAGACTGTGGGTCATTCTGAAGGTTAAGTATGTTAACGGGGAGTAGCTATGATCCCATACACAGCTTGCACTAGATATGATAGTGGTAATAGTTTCTGAATTACATCCTCAGAGTGTCAGCAGATTCTGTAGATGCCTGGTAATGAGCCATTTTTTTTATTCAGGTGTGCTGGAACATAAGTTGCATTTAAAAGTTGGATGTTGGCTCTAAAAGACTGGATGCATGACCGAAAGCGTGCAAGCAGAATTACAGTTTTTAGTTCTTTTCAAAATTACATTCATCCCTTTTTGCTGTGCGACAACTATTTTGTTCACAGAACTCATTTTAGGTTTGATAATATTTTCAAAACCTGAGAATCTTCTCTAAAAGAGCAACTTGAAAATAAAAAAAACATGCCTCACATTTTTTACAGACAAAGTTAAGAGTCTGTTAACTTTGTTAAACTTTTTTTCAGTTAAATTTTCAAAACCATCTTCCGGGTCCTTCTTCACCCAGTGCTGAAGGTAAATGTCGACTCTCAAACAGATGAAAGGACGTCTAACAAGGAAAATATATTTTGACTCTGATCTCTGCTGCTCCTGCACTTCTCTTTCAGCGTCTTGAAAACCAGCGTGTCTTCAGTTTGTGAAGGCCTGCCTACAGGAGCAGAAGCTTCTGAAGCTGTTACTACTCTATTGAAATAAATAAGTTGATTGAGCACCATTCCCTTAGATTAAACATCCCTGGGCTTCACGTTCTGTGACCTGAATTCCAATCCTTCTTAATCAAGTCATAAAGGAAAATCTGTTCGCTTCACTAGAAAAGTTAAGCTTTTTTCGCCTCATATTTTTAGTCAGTTCAGGTTGTCAGCTTTTTGATTTCCATTTTTTTCTTGTTGATTAAATGTCCTAGCCTGGAGCCCATTAGAGGCTCCGATGAAGTTATCCTGCATTTCATTCATAGAAAGGCCTTCTTTTGTCAGCTATTTTACTGCCATCAAGTCCACAAAACTTACATGGCTACCTTTGAAAAATCTCTTCCAGGAGTTATGTAGATTTAAACTTTGGCATGTTTAGTCTCCCGTACACCTGAATGTACAGTGAGCTCTGACGTTTAATGCTCAAACTTCTTTTTCATCTGCTCAGGCTCCTCAAACAGCCCCATCCTCTAGTGAAGTACATTCAGCCAAAACTCCTCTTGAGACTTCATGCCGCATAGCTTCCTCCGCTCCACTTTCTCAATCTGTCTTCTGTACACTTCTCATTTCTTCCCTCCATCTCTGTGTAATCTTCTTCAATGTCACTGCTTTATACATATTCAGCTTAAGTTAACATTCTAATATTCTTCCTTCAGGGATATTCTTTTAAAAAAAGGAGAATTATTCTTTTTTACAGACCTTCCTGAACCTCTTCCAGAAGATAAAATAAGCAATGCTGGCGAGTTACACTGTCCAGTAATTTTAATTTCAGCAGGTTGTGTTTTGATTTTACGTGAGTGTGATCATTTAAGATGACAGCATAAGTAGCTTGTAAAAGCTAGCACTAGCCACACCTTGACCATAGAATTAGTAAAAAAAATTCAACATAAACAGGCTAAGAAGCTTTCTTTATCTTTACGTTATACCTCCATCACACTAATCTATTTCGGCCTCTCATTTAAAAATGGTTTTTAATTTGATTTAATGTTTTGCTATGGCTTAAATGATTTTAAGCAGAGCTTGTTTAATCAAATTACTCTTTAAAGAAATCTATGTGCAAACGTTTGGGTTTTTGATATTGGTTTCACAATGAATGCAAACATTTGCACTTTTATTGACATTTCTCCTTTTAATTTGTCTCTTAATGTTTTATTATTATAACTATTATTATTATTATTTTTATTTTTAGGAGTAGTAGTAGTGTTAGTAGTAGTAGTTTAAGTCAGAGGCAAATGGTCTGTCTGGGACTCCCTGATGTTTCTAATTAAACTTTTGCATATCTCCAACACATAGCAGCCCTTGAGATTACTCTCATTGTAACAATCCATGCTTGTAGGGTTGACCAATATCTATTGAATTGCAAACATCCCAGAGGTGCCCATTCTCACTGTCTGATCAGGCCTGGTGTTAGATCTTTCACTCATGAATAATTTACGAGATCTAGATGTGGCCAAATGTCACGGCATTTGTGCCATTTCCTCTGAGTGCATCGAGTGTGTTCATATTTTCTCATGCTGTATTTCCATGGCTGAAAAATAAAAATACAAAAACTTAGCCTGTGGCTCCTAATCAGTGCATATGTTCACACACCTTTAATAAATGTAAAGGCTTTCCCTCCTTTGCAGACTTGCAATTTCTGCTCAAGTATCAAATTCATCTTAAAAAGCAGGAGATAAAAGTAGACTGAATTTCAACCATGTTAAGCATCCCATCTTCTGAGCCAGATCAACTGAAAACAGACTTAAGCCTCAATCTCATGAATTCCAAACGACTCCTGCAGCCCCAAATACCACAGATAACCCTCACAGGGGTCGGAGATATGCAGGGATGATCAAAGTATAAAGAAAAGTGATGCTTCAGTCAGCATCACACGCCTTAATGCATTTCCCTTTGTTAAATAACAATGGTTTTCTCTCCAATTTGGATTGCCAATAAAGAACCAACAGGGCTCCTGGTTTAGAAGAACAGATTTTGGATGGGATTTACAGACAATAGTCTTGGCAATTTATTCATTGCTTTTTTCCCCCTTTTTTAACATGTGAATGACACAATCTCACGGTAGCACACCTGAATGCACTCAGAGCCGCAGCAGGGGTCGAGCACCTCTGTAAGCGGGGCTGATTCTCTCAGATATTCGGGGCATTAAAGTAGGTAGATTTCAAAAGGCGCAAATTGGGACGAAAGGAGCTGCTATATGCTTATGATAATCGGCAGCAAGGTAAAATGAGCCGAGACCCACGCAAACTGTCAGGTACTGTGATCTGTCTGAATAGCAAGCTTTAGTCGTTTTTTTTTTTTTTTTGGTCAGTGGCCAGTGTTGGTAATGAGCTGTATCGCTTTGATGTGTGTCCGTTTTGTATCATCCTCCTGTTGAAGCATACTTTTACACATTCTTCTCATATTTGATAATTATCCCTTATGCTTTGGAGTGTGACTGCAACTTTAACTTTGATACCACCGAGGTTTTGACACCAGCCCATTTACTTTCTGTTTATTATAGTCCACATGGTGAGTCATGCAACATTTTAAACACAAACAAAACCTTGTTTTATTCTCATTACTCTAAAAGGACACTTCCATTTCTTCCTCTCCCTCTAGAGATGCAATTGCCCCATTCATCACCATTTTTTTCTCTCTTCCACTGCCCCATTAAAAGTGTCTTCTTTTCCCCAAGTTGGTGGAAAGATGCATATATGAATATTTTCCCCCTCACTTACATTAACCTTGTTTACTGGATCCAGCAACACAGGGAACCATTAGGGTTCATCTTCCCTGATTTTCTCCCTCATCTCATCCAACACCACACTACTGCTACTCTTGTTTGGAAACCCCAGCAAACCCCTTTTGCATAAGAAATTAGCCTCTTTCTTTGCTCATATTTCCTCTCACTAAACAGTTTGTAAACTTCACATTTAATACCTGGATTATTTCACAACACATGATTAAAAAAATAGTTACTGACCTTAATACGTGCAGTTTAACTTCTCTTTGCTCACTTTGTGCAGAAATCCATCCTGTCTTCAGGCTTGCAGCAGAGTAAACTAGATCTGCCTCCCCACAGATTTCCCCTGTTTCTTCCCGTCTCCCTCTCTGTCATTCAGTGCAGACAGGCTCTACAGCTGGAGTGGACACTGACGAATGTGGGTCGTCTCTATGAATGGACACACAAACAAATGGCCCTGTCTAAAAGGGGCTGTAGTGAAGCTGATTTTCTCCTGGAGAAGTGCTGGAGAGAGAAAAAGAGGCAGTTTAGTGCTCATTCTACTCCCATCCTCTCTCCCTGCGACTCTCTTGTCTCCACCCTCCCCGCTCTCCTCTCTGCTTGCTCATCACCTTCAATAACGATCGCACCAACAGTGAAATGTTCCTCTGTGGTGTCTTTGTGCCCATTTTCCCAAAGCAAAGAGAGTGCGTTCCAGAAATATTCACTCCCCTTGACCTTTTTCCTATTTGTTGATGTCACAGCTACAAACTTCTAAACACTTTGTCAAGTTCTGCGCCTAAAATGGACTACTTCCTGTCCAAAATACTACATGAGCTTTAAGTGGAAGGAAAGAGACACAGAATTTTCCACATTTTTGACCAAAAAAATCAGAGATGTGTATCACACATTCAGACCATGAGTCATCTCTCTGATATTACAGTTGCAAGTATTTCAGTGTATGTCTCTACCAGATTTACACATTTGTAGTTTTTTCCTATTCATCTTTGCAAAAATAGTTAAAGCTTAGTCTGATTGGATGCAGAGCTTTTGTAAACATCCATTTTGAAAATTTGCAACAGATTTTCAGTAGAATTTTGATCTGGGCTCTTGGTGAACCATTCTAACTCATGAATATACATTTATTGAAACCAAGTCATCAAAGATTTGTATTTCTATTGTAGGTCATTCTCCGTAAAGAATGACCCAAGTCTATTGTAGTCTCAAGTCTTCTGAAGCCTTTAGTAGGTCTTCATCCAGGTTTTACATGTATTTAACTCCATTCATCTCCCCACAAATGCTGAACAGTTTCTCTGTAGTTTTGTAAAAATACTTTGTTTCATTGTAAGAATGCTATATTCAAGGTCATCTGAAGCGCTACATTTTAGTCTCGTCTGACCAGATCACCTTCTTTCATAAACTGCCCACTCATGATTGGAAGCAAACTGTTGAAAATATACCTTATGCCTTTCTTTCTGTGATAGTGTTCTTTCCTCCACTATGCTACAGAGATCAGATTTATGGTTTGCAAAACTAACAGCAGTCCTGAAAAAGGATTCTCCTATCTGGGCTGTGAACCTTCACACAACCCTTTCATGTTTGTGTGAAGCTGTCAGAAAACTGCATCCATAAACAAGACGAAATGGTGAGTAAAACTCGGCTGCAGCCAAACCTCCTCAAATGAGACCCCAAAAGAGCAGGGGTCTCAAGAAGAAGAAACTGCATCCAACAATTCTCAGCTTCAGGTATTTTTTACGTCTTTTCGATCATATCCAACACTGTGTCAGTTCACAATATGAATTCTCTAAAAAGATCTCTTGATGTGAGCTAACTATTGAAAGCTCTGCAAGATATTTCACCTGAATCTTTGACAACCTTTTGTTGCTGCCTTTTCCTCAGCTGTCCAAACAAAGATCATTCTATTATTAACCTTGTCACTTTGTGGGCAGAAAACACAGAATGGCATTCCGTTCCCTCTCTACTATGCTGTCAAAGTGTTCAGATTTATTGGGACAAGTTTTGAAAAGTACATCTGGGGTTTGACAGACAATATTCAAGCAAGTCTGTTGACTGCTACAGTCTCTATCTGCTGCTTCCCAGAAGCAGTTCTCATCTTTCCCCAACCTGGACAGCTGCACCTGTATGATACTCCACAGACCTGATTGATGGCCCTGTGATTCATTGTCACTTAATTACATCTGTTGGGAGCCTTGTTTCAATTTTCCTTTTGGCATTGCTTTACACGTTCAGTGATTCGTCCATCTTTGGCAGTGTTGTTTTGGAGATGTGTCCAGGCTTCTACTTGTTCACTTCCTGTAGTTGTCACCTGTCTGTGTGTTTACATTTCTCAAAATCCTGGCACTACAGCTGCCAATCAAGCAGTGTCCATATTGGGTCAGTGCTGACATGCAGTGTTTTGACTCTTAGTTTGACCACTGCAGTACTTTGTGTTGATGGTCAGTGTCAGCGTCCTACCATGTTTGTTCTTTATCGCTATGTTGATGTGTGACACAGCATGTACTCTTTAAAATATACTCTAGGAGTCATTCTAGGGGTCACATTGGAGTAAAAGAGTTATAAATAGTCTGAAGCAAATAATTCACATTATAGTCTTTAAAATAGGCCACAAACCACCACATTCAGTAGAAATGACACTGCACAAATCATAGCTAGTTGCAATGATTTGTGCAACTAGCTACATTCAGAATTTAAAATTATGACTGAGAAATGAGTCTGACAAAAAGACTAAGGGGATAATTTCATTTGCTACATTTGCTCAGCTAAGAACAGGATTTCTACATTAAGTTTGACCCCCACTATCATTTAGAAAAGAACAGAGGGAGACTTGTGCAGATTTTCTGTGTAGCACTGACGTCAACGTGGCGCCACACCTTCTGTTGTCTCACACTGCTGGCACCATCGTCTTCATTGAAATAGAGAGGAGAGGCTCAGAGGAGGCTTTATTTGTGGAAGAGGTTATTGTCATCGTCACTTCGAGGCTACATTAAATATTTAATTAATCACACTGCTGAATTGTGCAAATTATGCTTATGAAAATTTTAAATTGCCAATCTAGGTAAAAAAAAAAAGTGGTTATTGTTTGAGTTCAACTGCAATTACTCTGGGAAAATTTCCAGAACACCCAGTTTAATATAAGCAATAAACAATTTTATTTGATTAAGTATAAACCTTTGGTCTACAAGGTTATAACAACATGGAGGTAAAAAAAAAAAAACAATCAATTACGCTACAATAAAGACGTGAAACATTAATTTTTTGCTCCTGTTTCAACTCATGTAGAGTGCCTCAATAGAAAAGTGATACAAATTTTATCTGACAATAGAAAACTTTAAATATTTACTCATTCTAAAAGATCAATTATAACATCCTATCTATTTTTGAATACTTAATTGTGTTTTTCAAATGTTAAATTTTTAAGCTTCATTTTGAGCCATTATCGATAAATAGATTGAGTGAACTAATTTAAAATAAATATCTTGCATGGCTCTGAGTCTCCTGTGAGCTTGTTAGCACATTAATGGGATTCATGAGTGTTAACTTTGTGGCAGATGACACCTGGCCCTGCTCTGTGAAGCTGTGAAGGGGAAAAGGCACCTCCCCTCCCACAGAAGCCCGGCTTCTCTGCCATCTGCCTGCTGACATGAACACCAGAAGGGAGTGATCGGTTGCTTACTTCTTCTCTAGCCATTCACTTGCTTCACATTTGGCAACCTTATGTACAAAATCACCTATGTTGGAGGGGTTCTAGAATTTAGCACATGTTCGTGTGGGAATGTTTTCCTAATCGTAGCTCATCAAGAGGAAAGGAGAATGATGAATATTTCAGTAAGATGCTACAGGCAGTATTAATGGTTATGTGCTTTGGGAGGAATCAAGCGCAGAGGAAAGGGAGCAACTTATTTAATTAAAAAAATGATTTACCTCATTTCCACTCCGCTTAGGAGACTACACCTACTTCCAAACCCATGACGGGCAAGTGTTATTCACACACTCACATACATGCTAAAAATATTCTCCAAAGCTAATTAAGCCAGTACAAATTCATCGTCATGTCTGCACACGCTTTAAAGATCTCGTGTTGCTTGTGTTTGTGTGAACACGAAAGAGTACTGAAGGATGAAGATAACAGTTCTGGCCTCAGTTTGCTCTTGTCACTAATCCCGGAGGGTGCTGAAGTGGCCGCCGATTCCATGTCATTCACCAATATCCAAGCCGGCTCTGCTTCCACACCATTCCAGCTCTGCCCTTGTGAGGACACTGGTTTCTGCACTGCATGCTAATGAGACATGCTCTAGAGGAGGGAAGGGGGATTGATTTGACATTCTGCTAAGCCCATGTGAACACAAGTTTAAACTTTGAAATAAAAGGACAAGGAAATGTCACAATATAGCCTGCAAATGCAGCACATGCACAATTATTATGCAGATTGTTAATTCCATTCTTGCACAAATATGGGGTTTTGTTTTCTGGGAAAGGAAAAATGTTTTTGTGCTTCACAAATAGGACAAAGGGACAGTTTGAGTTGTTGTATTTGTGATTATTTGCAGAAACTGAACGTATCAAGAATAACTGTTCTGCAATTTTATGGCCATAGCACTTTTCCTTTTAACATGCAATATACAGTTATTCACATGCAGTTTGTAATTTAAGAAACTCCATCTTAAACACTGCATTGTTATACATCTATTACATAAAACTCACTGTACTATCTGAGGCTGAGCTAGAAATAAAAACAAGATAATCTTCCCTGCCAATAATTAAGCACACAATTTCTTTACTGATGCAAATTTTTGTTACATCATCAGGTATTTAGGATATTTATTTTTCTACAGAATCTGACTCCGTTTGATCAAAAGCAAACAGAAGGCAAGTATAAAAAATTTAAGAAGTTCTCAATTCTCTTAGCTGGTTTTGCTTTATAAAGTATTGGCTATTATCTAATAAATGTGTTAATGGGAGTGCTACTAAATGCTACTAAGTAGCTTATTCCTGCTGCTTTTTCAACAGCTACGTGCAGCACTGGCAGCAGCTATAGCTGGAATTAAACTCAGTGGTGTTCAGAGATCTCACGGTTATCAAATCACAATTCAGACTTCAGGGGAGAATATTGTTGTACTTCCAGCTGTTAACCATGACTTAAACCTGTCATGGTTAACAATCGCAAACATAAAGCTCCAGATATTTTTCTTTTTAATTCTTTATGTTAACAATGTAGCTAACTAGATCAAAATTCAAGCAAAGAATATTTTAGGTTGAAGATTTTCACAAAACAGTTGTAGCTTATGATTTATTGATACTCTTTCCTCTCACTTATTAACTTCTTAAAAAGTTCAGAGATTGAGCCAGCCCTAAATCTAGCTAACTGGATCCTTGTATAACTTTAATTTCAAAGGTAATCAATAGATTATGTTTTTATTTATTTATTGTTTATGTGAACAATATTTTATTCAGTTTTTGAGTCGGTTCATCATATTTGAGATGAAAACTGGCCTTTTAGCTCAAGGTAATAACGTTTTGTCACACCAAGACATCCTGTTTGTTGAAGTTGGAAAATTGGCATAGAAATAATGATTTCTGCCAAGTAATTGAACGCTGTGCTCAGAACTGTGTGAGTTTTAACTCCAGCAGACATGATCCATATTTCCTAGCAGCCAATTTGTCAAGACTCCAACATGAGACAAGTCTGCAGTGGAAAAATGAAACTGAAAGTTTGCACCACTCATGTCAAAGCAGGTAAAATATGTATTGTGTTTGTCTCCAAGATTTGGAGAACTATTTGTGAATTCCAATTTTGCTTTCAAAAGGATTCAGAGGATGAAACATGGCCCAATAAATTTGTATCACACCACTGCTTTTCGTCTCACAGTGGTGGCATGCCAATCAGAGCAATCTCCACAGAGTGGAGGGCATGGAGCGGAGCAAGCATACTGAGGCGTTACCGTGACACCCCCCAACCCTATCCTCCCACACACATACAGGACAGCCGCCTGATAAAAACTCACCTTTCCAGAATAACAATGAGACACAGCAATGTGATATTGGCACCATCTCAAATCAACATCGAGGAATGAAGAAAAAGACAAAAACAAAGAGGTCTTTTAGTGCGAGGCATCCAACAGATGGCTGAAACCTTTTGAAAATGCTGTTCTATGTTACCTCTGATGGCCTTAGCAGTTTGGTACAATTCCTCTGAAGGGGACACTCTAAATTCATGAAACAGGAGAAGAAAGGAAAAATGTCCTCAAAGTCAGATTCACTTGAATACATGAATAATTTAAAGCACTGAAAGATTTGCGGCCCTTAAATCACAAAAAACAGGGATTCATTATTCATCTGTTTCAAACCGGGAAATATTTTATGCACAACTTACACCATGCTGATTTTCTGAGTACAGAACAAAGCCTTTTGTCCTTCTGGAAGATTACAAAGTGATTTTGTCATTTTTTTGCTAGTTTGTAAATATCTAATTGTTCTCTGTCTCATTATGTTAATCTCATTGGACATCTGACAAGTCAAGCTTTAGGATGCTGTACCTTCATTTATACTGCTTTTTCCCAGTGATGTTTAGTATTTTAGCACACAACTCGAATATTATGCTGTTAATAAAAGTCATCTAAAATTTTTTAATATTTTAAAAAAACTCTGGAAAAAAATCAAGAAAACAAAAACAACAGCTGAATATTGCAAATTATTTATGAAATTATATCTGAAAGATCAATCAAGTTTGAGCTCATCTTGTAAATGTTTTATGATTTATCCACTGATAAGCATGAAGACAGTAGGAATGTTCACTGAGAGGCAATCTCTTGGAGACCTGACAAACTGGCACCCTTCTCAGATTTATTAGCAGTCTGTGGTGAGCCCTGTGTGTAATTCAACAGAGAGTTGAATGACTGCTTGAAACAAAAACGTCATTTGACTTTTTAAAATTGTGGTTTGGTTCAGGTTAGATTTTGTCCTACTCCAGTTCTAACCAGCATTTTATTCTGACGAAGCAGCATGTGACAGCCTTTTTTGCAACAGCTCTGTCAACAACCATCGGATAAGGCTTCTGCATGTTGATGTTCCCTCTAAAGCCTTTTTTTTTTTTTTCCCCGATTTTCTGTTCATGACAATTGCACAGTGTGGTGTGTCACTTGGTGGTGTACATTGTCTTTGACTAAACGCAGCCTGTTGAATGTGACAGGTAGCCAATCAGAAAGCGCAGTGAGGTAAACATGGAGGGGAATCCCAAACAGCTGACATGATGCAACTGAGAGTCCGGTGCTATGTGGAAATGTTTATTACTATATGTAAAAGTCATTTTTATATATGTTTATTTTATGTGGTTATGTTTATTCAGTTAACAATGTTAACTATGAAAAAACATAACTCACCTCCAAATTAAAGTGCAACAAATAGAGTGGCTGATCCTGCCTCTTTTATCAAACGCCTTTTCTTTTTGTTTCCTCTTTTATCGCTTAAAACGAGTCCACAAACTATCACTACTGCTTCTACATAGTCATCCATGTTTGATTATTCTAAATTCACGTATGTTGGGGGTTTTACTGGATTTCCTTCTGGAATCGGTTCTTGTGGTTTGTTGATCCAGCCGTGTGGCTGGACACACGAACCGATCGAACGTATTGGACTTTTATCGGTTCTGTGGTCACAGAGGTTTGGAAAATCGGCCGACAGTTCTGAAATCATGCCGGTGTGAACCAGACCTAAAACTCACAAGCTCCACTCCTCTCATCTCGCTTCGACCACTGTCCTAACTCTCTCTGACTCTGGTCGCTATGGTAACGTTTACATGTCCCTTCAAAATAAGATACAGATGCGCCACAAAAACGAACATTTTACTTTCGCGAAAATTTTAACTCACGATAACGACTAATGGGAGCCCTGAGCTTGTTTCTCTGCAACTAGACGGCCCTTTTCTCTTTAACCAGTATACAGTGAGACATTCATTTGATCATTTTGATTTGATCAAATTGAAAAGTGTTCTTGTGATTAACTTATTTATTTCAGAGACCCTCCCCCTAGTTACAGACCAAACATTTTAAGTTGATGTATATCAAAGCCTGCTCATGTATCGGAATATAGTTATTTGGAAATGACAAACAAATGAGAGAGGAGCTCAGTTTCCTTTTAATGCTCAATGCAGCAATTAGCCTTTTACCCTAAGAAATTATCAGTAAATTTCTTCATTTCAGTAAAAGTCCTTTGATCCACATAACAATCTACAAAATGAAACTTTAATATTCAGAAAATGTGATTATTAAACAAAGGGGGAAAAAACAAGGATTCATTGCCCATTATTTTTAATGTCATGTTAATTTGATGCTGGTTGTTTGCATTCACTGAAAATTTTAATTCCTTCACATTATTGAATGGTTTGGCACAGACAAGTTGGCCTCCTTTGAGATTTTTTTTCTTTGAGAAATGGATATCAAAGCTCTGATTACCAGCCCTCTTGTTGAGCCAATGCAGAGGAAGACGTCTGGAACTCAACCAAATATAACTCGTCTCAGAGAAAGTGCTGCAATTATAACAAAATCAAACATCAGCTGAGGGCCCTTTGCATTTTCTCTTCACTCGTTAAGCAACCATTTAAAAGAACAGAGAAGTCAGTGCACAAAAATCTCACCGGAACACCGATTGAACAAAGTTTGCTGAACCTTGTCACCAAGGAAATTGTCTTTATGTTATATGTGAAGCTGTGAGCACAAACTTTTATAACTAGTATTTATGAGTGTGAGTACTTAAGCGCTGCTTTTATATCGGTATGTTTAAATGAAACATCTGCTGCGGGACTGGACTGGGGCAAAATAAAAAACATACTTTATTTTTAATTAATCCAAATCATAACACTTGGGAGGAAAGTTGATTTTTACTTCACTGATGGAATCTTGTGGGGTTGAAAAATGTGTAGGTAGGTTACATGGCAGAAGAGTAGCTTTGGGGCTGAGGAGAAGCTAATGGAAGGGAAATGTGATTCCAGATAGTGGAGAAAGAGAGAATAAGCAGTTTGGAGTCTTATAACAATGAGAACTGGTCTAAAAAATTACTGATGACAATCTGCAAGTTTGAGATTGTTCCTTCTGATCTTTTTTTTTTTTTTTTTTACTAGATATGAACAGGTGTGAAAATAAGTACAACAGCTGCACCTGGAAGGAATCCAACAGTTATGTAAGGATAGTTCTGCATTTTACTCAGTAAACCACCACAAACTGGTCAAAGCTAACCACTCTGCGTCATGATTCCTCTGTGTAAGCATGGATTCCTGAAAGGTGAACCACACACCAGAGCCAGCAAGCACAGCTCTTCAACTTTATTTCAAACACAAGCATGCCCAGATGCTCTTCAACCTATAACTGAACTCACACTTTTTCCACAAACTTTAGAACTAAGCTTGATGATGAGATTACAGTCATTGTGTTAATTTTTATTGAAGATGGAAATGCCTTCGAGCTGAAAGCAAAGTCTCTAAATATGTGGTGTAGGGACCACATTCTGGTCCTTAAGTACACCTCAAAAACAAAAGGGATAATCAACATCTTTTCCCAATGCACCGCAAAATAGTGGCAATTGGAGGGAATCTTAATTACCAGGGAGCAACTGCACAGCTGAAATGCCTCCCACCTGTTGAGGAAAGCACAACATTGGCATTTCATTCCCAGGAAGCTGAAACAGACACAATCTTCAAAATGTTTGTAGAAATCCATCTTGACATTTGCATTGCAGCATCTAGTCAAGATGGCACAGCTGTTTGTTAGCTTCAACATATAGATTGGGTCTATATCATCACGATAAAAAAGAAAGGTAGACAGTGTAATCAAAGATTGTAAACATAATGGCCGCCCTCTACTGCTGCCATATAGCAAATAGTTCAGAAGATTAAAAACAGTTGTGTCCATATCCACTGAAATGGGCAAAAAGTCATGGATGACATTGTTGTGAATGAAAGGCAGAAAAACTCAGGAGAAAAAACAAAGCAGATCTGTCCAAAACTGAAATGAAGGTAAGAAAATGTAATGCACTGGGATAAAAATACACAATTACCCACAAAACATTTCTAAGGGTCTGTATTTCTTCTGGGCCCCATTTTTAACACAAATAAAGGGTTTACTGATGGGATTAGATACAATAGAAATGTGAAGGTCTGTAAATATGAAAAGGGTTGTCTAGTGTCAAAAAACTCACTTTGAGGGAAAAGATTTGGGCTTTTCGTCACGACAACAGCCTGAAAAACACAAAAGCTTTAAAGGTTTCTTGGGAAGATTAACTTTCTTCAACTGGTCATCACTGAGTCATGGTTTCAATCTAATTGAAAACCCTCAGAAAGTGAAAATCTACCACTGCAAAGACTAAGGGGGTTAAAAAGCAAGCAGTACTCATAAAAAATGTTTCAATAGATAAATATTAAATCAACGTGCCAATACCTGTAAATAGAATATGTAATTTGTATTAATGGCATTTTTTGTTGGAAGTTAACTTGGAAGTTTATTTGAAGCCATTTTAAACTCGACAATAAATGATTGAATGAGGAGCAGTTGTTAGCGCTGTTGCCTTGCACTTAAAAGGCCTTTTTGATGCAAGAATCTTTCTGCGTGATATTTTTATGTCCTCCCGCATGCATGTGTGGATTCTCTCCAGGTGCTTTGACTTCTTACTGAAGTCCAAAGATGTGCATGTTAGGAAATAAATTGGTAACTCCTTGAGTATAAGTGTCTGCATTGCATGGTTGTTTTTATATATGCTGCTATGGTAATAAATAGCATTTATTACATGGTGATTCTTAACACTCACCATGTGAGCCTGTAAGGATTAGGCATAGAAAAAAAATGATTGAATGATAGGTTAAATATTTTCACCAGAACTGGAACACAATAGTAGATGAAGGTGATTTCAAGGTCTCTTTAGTTGGAATTATCCTAATTCTCACAATATTTTACATCTGAAGTTTCAACCTTCTGTACATTTGAAAAATACATCATGTTGATAAAATGGTCCGGTGCTGTCAGCCAGGAACAATTTGCATCTTCTCAGGGACTGAAGAGCAATGTGAGCCTGAAATAAAACAGACAGAAGAAGACATATGAGTCTGCTGAGGAGGCGTCATTTTTGTGTTTCCTCATCTCATCTCAACTGAGAGCTGATATTGATTTTTGTTTTGACGGGAGAAAATAGCCACAGCAGGCCAACGCACCCCTCATCTCAGCTGGAACAGATAGGTGAGGATATTTCGTACAATCTTTGGCAGAACAAAGATCCAATGTATCTTACCTGTCAGAGAGAAGATTACTCTCACTATTTTTAAAAAAAAATAAATTCCTTTAAAATATGAAAGAGATTTGGAGCAACATTTAAGAAACAGAATTTATAACCATATTATCCAGATTAAAGAGCTATTTGGAAATGTTTTAATTCATATTTGAAAAATCAATTTTAAAACAATTTTTTCTTCACTTGCTTTGCTTTTCACTGCTCTTATCTAATATTTTATAAAATATATCAAGACATCTGCAGGTTTGTTTTGTTGCAGAATAAAAGTAAACAGGTCAAGTTGTGGTCAAACAAAGGATCCCATACCATGATGTAGTTGTAGTTACAAACTTTGTTTTATTTCAATCAATTAATTTAAATAATCCAATTAAGGATTCCAATTTGCAATTTTTGGGTCAGAAAGCTGCTTCTTGAACTTTGAGCCAACCATCACTTCTAATACTTTGCTGATGGCTATATTTGATGGAAAACTGTTTCACTTGTTTTTGCTCATTCTTGTTTACTAACCAATCATAACGTGCTTAAATTCCATAGATTTTCATAAATAAATTCCAAAGATTGCAAATTGGAATCCTTAATCCACAGCTGCTCCACTGGAGCTGTTCAGCAGCACCAGCAGCATGAGAGAACAGTTTATATGGCTTCTCATACATGTAGCTTCTGTCATGTAACACTTTGTAATTAATGTAACCCTTTTAAACATCTACTTTCAGCCAGAGATGTATATATAAAAATCATGTTTCAGTCATAGGTTTGAAATTGGGAAAATATTTCACAGTTTTGCGCCATTTCCAGTCCACAGAGATCAATGTTTCATGGCCAATTTGATGAAATACTTTTAAGGCGTATTAAATATAAGGTGGTTGGTTAAAATTTTTGGCCAACATCCGTTATAATTTTTGCAGAATTGTGGTTGATCGTTCTTAAAGAGAAAGACTGCCATCCGGTGGAACATGTGGAACTTGCAGGCACTCACAAAAATCTAATTTCCACAGACATTTCTCTGTTATACTTTTAAACGGATATTTTAGTTTTTGTCTTTCTTTATTGTATATTTCTGGGGAAATTTCGTTTTCCCATCACACTGCATTTATGAATATGAAACAGACACATTGATAGCTAGTTAATGATGAAATGCTTAATTGTTCAACGTAAAACTATCTATAATTTTCTTTGATAAATATGATTGAGCTGTACTCTGATAACAGCACCAACTCATTTGCCAGTGAAGCACAATCACGGTGCTCTAGATTTCCGATATAGTAAACAGAGTTGCATTTCAGCAAGTTATTAAATAATATTTTAATGTTATTAGGAATCTAATGGTCCATTTGAATAGACTATACCTACTTCTATACTACACTTAATTAGTTCATAGTTATATCCTCCATGGTTTAGGATTTATATGTCCATGTGTTCTACATGTATCTTCTTTGTTTTAATGGAATTGATGTTGTTGGGTTTATTTCATTTCCCAACGTGCAAGAATCAACCAGACACAAACTACTCTTCTACAGAAGAGGGGAGAGAGCCAGACGCAGAGAACCGCCGTTAAACACTGTCTGGGATCAACTCCGCCCGGCTCTCAGTCCCCAACTGCCTTTTATTATGTTAACAACAAAGAGATTGGCTTTTTCACACAGTCACACAAACAGTTGACCAATAAACATTCCCAGGAGACGTTCTGGAATCGTCTGTCGTCATGCCCTTACCAGGACAGGAGACTGACCATTATCAGTTTCACAGGTAGCTGCTAACACAGACAATGGATGGTCAAAGCAACCAATGACAAAATCAGTTGGTAACACACACATGTAAAAACATTTCTAACCCCCAAGAAAACATCTGAAAAACAGTTAAGAGTATAAAACAAAAGAAAGGAGTCAATAGTATAAAACAGCATACAGAATAATATGAAAACATAACCTTTCAAATAAACTCATAAGTAAATGAACTTAGATAATTTTCCTAACATTTCCCTCGTGTTTTTTATATTAAGACGCCTAACATAAACATCAGGAATACATCACTTGCTGATGCATTTTCAATGCATCCGTCACAACGTTAGACATCAGAGGCTTCCTCAGAGATGGAAGCAACAAGTTGATACTGATACATAATATTTCCAACAGTTTTAGCTATCATTGATTTTAAACAAGGGATTATACAGGCAGTAAAAATACAAAACAACAACAACAAGAGGCATCATTAACTTTAACAGCAGATTCCACCATGGTCCAGATAAAAGCCATGAAAAAAAATCTCCTCTTGAGGGAACAGCATCTTGTGACATGGCCTTTTGCAGGTTTTTCAAGGCAGACATTGCTTCATCAACATGAGTTTTATTAGCATCAGAAATATAAGTACAACATGATGTTCCTATCATTACACACACACCCCCTGGCTAGCTGTCAGTATGTCCAACACCATCCTGTTTTGAAGAATCATCAGACGCATTTGACTAAGTTGTCGGCTCTGTCCTTTCTCAATGTCCACGGTAAGATTTACCAGAGTCTTCATCCTGTAGTCCAGTGTCTCAATCATCAGCATGGATTTTCCTACTCCAACCCATGGAAAAAATGACAGTCCCCATTTTTCCGCAGTACTCCAATGTTTGTGTTCGCTGGGAACATTAGAGCCCCAGATAGGATCATGGGGTTTGAAAGCAATCTCTGTACTTCTCCTGCGGCGCAGGTGTTGAGAGTGCACTGCTGAAGTAGAGACAATGATGGTATGATCAGAGACGAACACAGGTGCACAGGTACCGGACCAGTTCGTAGGCAGCGTAGGATAGATACTGCGTTCTCCACACAGGAACCAGCCGCCTTCAGTGGGATAATTCCTCCAAGGCGTCCATGTGGAGCATGAAATAGAAGACCCATCCTCAGATGGACAAACAGAGTTAGGAAATAAATCAGTGATGCTTTGCTGGCATCCAGACACATGGCCTACCCGAACAGACCAGTTTCCTGGAGGAGAATGAATACAAACTGGATACTTCGTCCCTGGCTTCAGAACAGCTTTCATCCTTGATGGATATCCGGTAACATTGCTGGAGGTGAAGATAGGTGTTACACCAGAGCATACCCTGTTCATCACGATGCCACCATCTGAAGTGTTGTCTGAAGTCGCAGGCATGAACCGTAGAGCAAAGGAGGCGAAACAGGTGGCCTGGGACCTATTCATGGGACCTATTCAGTCCCATGAATAGGGTCCTATTCATGGGACCCATGAAAATCTACCAGGAAACAGCGTAGGTTTCCTGGTAGATTTTGGCATCACCGAGCAGACGTAGCAGTCGGTCATGTTCTTCTCTCTGGCCAACATCTCTGCATAATTCTGCCATATGTTATCATGGTGATGGTCTGGAAGGTGACTTAGCCAAGTCTTTACAGCAGTGGTGTGGACAAATCTTCTCCCCAGATGAATTAGCAAGGTTGGACTGAAAAAACAAAAACAGGACAGGCACACAGCAGCCACTGCGCAAAACAGGCCCCATCTCCATGGAGACCCCATTTTTGCTAGGTTATAGAGATGTCAGAATTTACCCAGCACTCTATGGAACAGGGGTTAGATGATTGCTTCACCACCTTTGAGATGAATGGTCCTACAAAAATACCAGACCCCTTTGTAGGTGGACTTAGCCCCTGTCCCCACTTAGGCTTCCAACACTCTGCAACTTACAGTGACTGAGGTGAATCCAAGATGGTCTCTCAGCGATCTTAACTGCAGTAGGAGTCGTCAAAAGCACTTGGAAAGGTCACTCCCACCGTGGGCTGGCCCAGCTCTGTCTCTTAATGGCCTTAATGAAGACCCAATCGCCTGGTTCCACCACCTGGGGGTCCTGTGAAGACAAAGGCTCTTCTGGCAGTGAATTTGCATTTGACACTTCTTTAGACTGTAACATGTCTTTCATGTAATCAGCTAAAGTTTTCTCACTATCTTCTGGTGGTGGGGTGTTTTTAAATAAAGGAAGCTTAAAAGCTCTGCCATGCATTATTTCAAAAGGAGTTAAACCATTCCCAGTAGGCACAATTCTCATATACAGTTTCACTAAATCCAGACACTCTGGCCATGGCCTTTTGGTTTATCTAGTCATGCTTGAAAAGGTTGGGAATCTCTCCTGCAACCTCATCCCCTCACCCTTTGGTATGATGCCTGTCTCTGATTAGGACATTCTTTAGACCAATGATCTAATGACCCACAGATCCAGCATCCCTCCTCTGTTTGTGATATTCGTCTAAACTGAGAAAAAACCCCACCCCGTGGGCCGCCCCTGCCCCACTGGAATCCACGTCTGTTTCCTTCCGGGGGTCGGGTGGCCTGAAATGTGAAGACTTCCTCAGAATCAGAGGTGTGATCTACCCAGAAAATTTGTGCATCTCCTCCACTAACACTTCCTCCTCCTTTTTTGGCATGTTTTTCAGCATGACGTGCATATTCCATTAACTCCTGAACGGTGGAGGTGTTAAATGCCACTAGATGTTTTCTAATCCACTTAGCGACGTGTGGATGAAACCCAGACATTAACATATTTTTAAGTTGTTGTTGGTAAGGAGAGTTATTATGGTCATTAAACGTAATGCCGCTGTGGAATTTGTATTCTTTTTCAAACCGGATTTTAAAGTCATCGACATCTTCCCCTGATTTTTGTTTTATTGAACTAAGGTGGGAGTAATCTGCATGTCTAACAAAGACTTCCCTAACCTTTTGTTGGACTTCATCCCACTGACGCTGTTGTTCAGTGCTCATGGTAGTTTGATATGGGAGAACAGTTCCTGGATAATGGGAGGAGTATCCAGTATAGGTGACCCGGACTTTTGCCCAATCTTTCCCTAAAGAAGATTGCATAGCTTGGCCAAATTCATAGCCATTCAGTCCATAGGAATTATAAATTCCTTCCATATCCATGATCCATTTTCCAGGATCTTCCTGTGGGGGAGTTACACCTTCCACAGCTCTTCGGGCTTCTTCAAGAGACCACTGACGAAAAACTAATATAATAGGATTGTTATTGTCCTCCCCTGGATTAGGATTTGAGACTTGAACCATTGGGTACAACTCTTTTGATGGCTCAGGCAGTGATGGGTACAAATCATGACATGGACTTGATGGAACCGGAATATTATATGGAGGCGGATTTTCCATTTGGGCATGGATATTAGCAGCAATCGCAGCCAGTTTACTGCGAGTGGAATGGGACGGACCTAATGTTTCATATTTATTGTCTGTTTTGGCAGGCTGGCCTGTTGACATGCCCCCTGGTGCCTTGGGAGCGTCCTCCCTTGGGTCGGAGGCTGGGAGCTGAGACTGTTGCGCACGTGCTCGAGTTAGGGGTTGCGTTTCATTATCTTCTGATCTAACAAACATAGTTTCGGTTTTTCGGCTCAATTTATTTTTAGCGCGCGCAATCTGTCTATTCTGTGCTTGGGTTAACCACTTACGCGCAACTTCGAGTTCTTTTAATTTTTTCTGTTGCCTGGTACCAGTTTTCGAACTCGCACTTATTTCTAATTTACACACCACGTTTTTCCATTGTTCTACTTTTAACACACCACGTACACCGTACTTCTTCTGCCATTTAGTCAGGTACATTAAGCTTCTTGGCTCCATCTGACGTATAAACTTCTCATCTCCTGTGAGATTTTTTTCCTTTCCTTGGTGACAAACCCTTTTTTTTTTACATTGTTTTAGTCCCGTTTTTTGAACCACCTAGAGTGGACGCTATAAAACGGAATATAGGAATAGTGGGGTGATGGTCAAATCTTGTGGTGATTTTCACTTCGACTCAACGGGTGATTGAGTGGAAAATCCTTGCTAAGCTTCCACACTCAAGCCCATCACTTACTTTTCCCACTGTTTTTTTTAGGTGCCCCAAGTACTATTTTTCCCTTCGTGTGTGTTTTTATTTACCTTTTACTTTCCCTTGACGTTTAACGGGGGACTCAATACCGCCCGTACCATACACTTACTTTGTGTCTCTCTTTTTTTTTTTTTTTACACTTTCCCTTGACGTCTAACGGGGGACTCGATACCTCCCGTACCCATACACTTACTTGGCTGATTCCTGCTCTGTCTCGGTTGTAATCCCGTCACAATCCGACGCTGGCAAAAGGAGGTGACTTAAAACGCTGGCCCAGCGAGGAAGTTACCTCCCGGGACTTTACAAAACAGGTCCGAAGAAACTGACTGCCGGCAGATTACAGCGCGTCGTGCTCCTTCCGTCAGCGGCGGGTATGGAGGGATCCTCGGACGAGCCCCCAATATGTTGGGTTTATTCCGTTTCCCAACCAACAAGAATCAACCAGAGACACAAACTACTCTTCTACAGAAGAGGGGAGATAGCCAGACGCGGAGAACCGCCGTTAAACACTGTCTGGGATCAACTCCGCCGGCTCTCAGTCCCCAACTGCCTTTTATTATGTTAACAACAAAGAGATTGGCTTTTTCACACAGTCACACAAACAGTTGACCAATAAACATTCCCAGGAGACGTTCTGGAATCGTCTGTCGTCATGCCCTTACGACAGGAGACTGACCATTATCAGTTTCACAGGTAGCTGCTAACACAAGACAATGGATGGTCAAAGCAACCAATGACAAAATCAGTTGGTAACACACACATGTAAAAACATTTCTAGCCCCCAAGAAAACATCTGAAAAACAGTTAAGAGTATAAAACAAAAGAAAGGAGTCAATAGTATAAAACAGCATACAGGATAATATGAAAACATAACCTTTCAAATAAACTCATAAGTAAATGAACTTAGATAATTTTCCTAACAGATGTCTTTAAAAAAAGTGCATCACACAAATTTGTTTTTGTTTCTGTAGCAAACAGCTGAATTCGCTGACTCTGTGACGTAAGCAGTCTGTACTTACACTCTGGCACCTTATTGGATAGAACTCGCACACAAAAAACAAAAACATCTGATTGCTGAATCCTAGCCCATCGGAGATATATTGCACAGCAAAACATCTGCTCCAGCTCATAGCGGCGTGGCTAGAAGTCGCTGTTTGTCTTAATTGTTTCCAAAAAGGTTTTGATTAAGACTGCTTTGGCGTGGTTTGTTTTTTAGAAACCTTTCCGCTGGGAATCTGCTCGATGTTGGTTATGGTGAGTTCCGCTTGACTAGTTAATGAAAACCAACCAATACTGATTTGTTTTTATTGCCATACAAAGAATTTTTGCACTCCACATTTTACTGTACTCCTGTGTTTGTTCTAATTTATCTGTGATTGATTTAATGTTTGATAAATTCTTGTAACCATGGTAATGTGTATCTGTCCCTATCATTTTAGAATGACAAACCGCGTTTAACATGTTTGTCAACATGTTTGTATCTCCAAACAAGAACCATTTTTGTTTTTTTAAAATACCTTATCACCAAATAGCACCACATTTAAAGAGTCTGTGAGGGTCACTCTGAATCACGTTTTCTGCTTTGATGGTGCGTAATGTGTAAAGCTAAACTAATGCAACTCACTACCAAAATAAAGCAGGAAGCTGGAGAACTTTTAACATTAACTGTAAAGAGTACAGTATACATTGCAGTCACTGACAATGGCCTTTCAGGATTTTTCTTGCTTGTGTAGCATAGCTGATTATAACTTCTTAGTGTGCTGTTTATTTGCTAATGTCAAAAATATTTTCTGTTATCAGGTTGAATCTTATTTTTGATTCTTTAATAAAATAATGTTTGCTTTTTTCCATTTATGAAATCATAATTTTTTTTTAATTTTTGTATATAATACAGTTTGACAGTTCACTCCAGAAATTGAACTGTACTTATCTTTTTTTTCTTGAGTCATTTTTATTTTTGAGTCAATGGATTCCTTGCTGTAAATAGAAAGTCACAATGCCACAACCTGAAGACTCCATCCTCTTAAAAAGGATGAGCACTGCATAGGTCCATCAAGAACCATGAGCCTAATAATAATATGAATAATTATAAAATGCATTAGAGTAGACACAGAGTAATTAAATACATTTTCTGTAAATCTAAAAACATGTTCTTCATATTTCACATTATATTTAGTAAGAGAAAAATAGCATTTTCAGTAAAGAAATCTTTTTTTTATTCTACCCCTTTTTACCAATAGTAACAAACTTCATTTTTACTATCTTTTAATCTATTTCAAAGATGAATTTCAGTAAAAACATCCATCGTGGCAGTCCCACTCACAAGGAAAACATTCCATCTTCAACCAAAGCAGAATCCTTTCAGTACCCAAGGACCATACAGCGCACAGTTCTCGGGTCCTTGTCAGAAAATGAGCAGCGTGGACGATCCCTAAGCCAGGTAGGTAACAGTAACATCTCTCCACTTTGCAACCAGAGAACTTCCATGTTCCAGACGACTGATTTTCTCCACAGGGAAGCCAGTTTTCCAAGCACAGTTCTGTTTCAGACAGCTCGCAGCTCAACTTTCTCGGCAGCTCCAGCTATGATGTGTACGTTGAGGAGGCTTGTGAAGTTGTTCTTGCCGCTTCAGGTCAAGAAGTCATTTCAGATTGTTATGACCTTGAGGCTGATGCCAATCCGTTGCAGAATGAACATGTCAGACTCTTGATGGAGTTTAGTTCAAGTAAGTTTGGCCTGCACAGGAAATGTAAAAATTCTTCAGTGCATTAGAAAGGTTTTTACACCTGTTGAACTTTTTCCAAATTTTTTCTCACAGTACAACCACAAACAGTAACATATTTAATTTTTTATATTGTTATATTGTTTTGATAAATAACATTGAGAAACGTTGCTTTAGCTCTTACTTAAAAAATCTTGAGTGTTTTGTAAAGGTTGATCTTCAGAAAGCTCATATTAAAAAATGTAGTGGGTGGATGTGCATAGCTGAAAGAGAAAAAGCCTAATGACTACTTGCTGGTATAACTGCAATGAAATACATTTCTCCGAGGAATACAAGCTCGGTTCTAAAACTCTGCCATTTTAATCAATCATTTTCTTGATTAAAATGGGATGAATACAAATGCACACCACAGAATTCAGATTTTTATTCATCATATCCTTTCTCCTCAACGCTATAAGTATGCACTATGTCACTTAAAATTTACAACAAAATACATTTCAGTTTTTGACTGTAATGTAACAAAATAGACAAACTTGAATGCTTTTATAAAGTACTTAAACTGGTACTTCTATTTTTCCAATAATTACTCTTTGCCAGGTTCATGCCAGGATGCCTCCATGCTGTCCGAACCAGATGAATCTCTGATATCTGGAGAGACTTTCTGTTTTGATTATGCAGAAGATATTTACAAAAACTTAAGGGAGAGTGAAGTGAGTTTTTTAATTTTTTTTAAACAAATTATTTCTTTCTTGTTAGTGATCATTTTTGTGCTATTTAGTCATGCTGGTTACTAATTCCAGAAGCAGTTCAGGCCAAAGCCAAGCTACTTGGAGAGGCATCCAGAGATCACCAATGGTATGCGGGTCATTCTGGTGGATTGGCTGGTGGAGGTTGTCCAGGAATACAAGCTCGGTTCTGAAACTCTGCACCTTGCTGTAAACTACCTGGACCGTTTTCTGTCCTACACAACATTCATCAAAAGGAACAAGCTGCAGTTGGTGGGAACAGCTGCATTACTGATTGCCGCGTAAGAAAGTCATTCCTGCCCATTTCGGTAACTCCACACATGACAGTTGTAGGTTGTAATTGTGATGCCATTTGTTTTGTAGAAAATATGAAGAGATCTTTCCTCCTGAACTGAACGAGTTTGTGTACATCACAGACTGCACCTACGCTAAGAAACAACTGCTGCGGATGGAGAGCGTTCTGCTAAAGGTGCTGGACTTCAAGATGGCAGCACCCACCACCAATCAGTTCCTTCGCCTATTCATGTTCATCCACTCTGTCTGTTCAACAACAGAGAACCTTGCCATGGTGAGTTCAGTTAATCTCATCTCCTTTTGTAGCAAAAATGTGGCAAGAATGTCTTTCCACAGATGTTAAACTAGACATCTGTCGTAACTCTAGCTCAATCATTCTGCCACTTAAATGTTCTTGTATCTAAAACATTCTCAATTGTGAAGTTGAATTTTACTTTTGTCTGACCTGAGCACCTTCTTTTACATGTTTGACATGTCCTCTAGATTAGTTGTAGCACTCTAAAAACTGGACTTCTAGTGGCTTTCTTTGAGCAGACACTTTCTTCTTTCTACTCTTTCATTAACACAAGATTAATGGAGTCCAGACCTAACAGTTGTGGATCTCTCCAGCACCTACAGAATAATTTTTGGCTGCTTGGCTGTTAATACTCTCTTTGCTTGGCCTATCCATTTAGGTGGACAGCCACATGTTGGTAAATTTGCAAACGCTTCATATTTCCAGATGGATTTTAAAAAGCATTGATCCTTTTCCTTCTACTTCAAAGTGATGATGTACTTTGTGTTGATCTTTCACATGAAAGGAAAGAATGAAAAGTTCAAGACATATGAATACCTTTGCAAGGCACTGTGTATTTTCATCTTCTCCTTTTCTTGTAGTACATAGCAGAATTAAGTCTACTAGAAACAGATCCCTTCCTTCAATACACCCCATCCCTACTGGCAGCTGGAACCTACTGCTTAGCTACCTACACTATACATAAATCTTACTGGGTGAGTTGATGATATCGTTTTTCTGTATAATAATTACTTGGTTCTGGTGGGTGTTTTGTAAAATGATACCATTATTATTTTTTTTTTTTAATAGCCTGATTCCTTAATTACCTTTACTGGGTACACGATGGAGGAAATTATGCCCTGTCTGACTTCTCTCCACAAGCTGTATATCGGTGCAGAGACTCGACCACAACAAGCTGTCAGAGACAAATACAAAACATCAAAGTAAGGAGAGGCAGAAAGTCCCAACTGGAATTTATGAAACTAGATTTGCCATCTTAGTTCTTCATGAATAAAGGACATTTTAAAAAATGTGCTATTTAAAATGTATATTCTTTGTCTTTGTCTCCCTCATAGGTATCATCGTGTTTCAGGGATCTCTCCCCCAACTGCTCTGTCTCTCCCATGACTCCACTACTTCACCTTCCTCATCCTCCCAGCAGAGCACAGTTACAACTCACTGAAAACAAAGCAGAGCACATTAATTTTCACCACACACATGTGGACTCCTTTACTTTTCTTAATCCAATGTAGTTATTTATACACAATTAAAGGAGTTCAGTTAATGTTTGAAACTCCTTGTGGGTGTAGGTGGATGTACTTTCAGTGTAATATAAATTATTTTTGATTTGAACTGTTATATTCTTTGCCTAATGCATGTATGACTGTTTCTCTTTTCAAAATCTAACTATCAGGTCATGCATTTTACAGCAGTTAAAACAACTAAGCATTTCATGGTTTGATTCCTTTTGTTTTCACTTCACTTATAGACATTTTAGAGTGTGTGATAGTGCATTATAGGCTTCAACACCTATCACATTCTAAATTATGATGAGGTGAGCACAGAGATTTCAATCCTTATAATAAGACATGTTTCTGACACCATGTAATTCAATCATCTCGGGAATTAATAGAAGTTTTAATGCTTCACACAATAACGTCAAAGGTTTCATATGTAGCCATTCAAAACCTACTGAACTGGTTTGATGTATTACCAGCAACATCATCAGGAAACATCTAAATAAAGGTAGTTATGTTGTCGAATTCTGTTTGTCATTGTTTTATAATCAAATATGTCGTAAAGCAGTTTCATTGTGAATTACACTTTGCCAGCTTGCTTGATGTTCTTCAACTCCTGTTGAGCTGTTTACAGAACTGAATGTACAAGATATTGTAGTTTCTTTGAACATTATTGTTTTTATAAATAAGAAGTCAAAGTCGACTTTTTTGTTTGTTTTTCACCATGTTTTGATTACGTGGGGGTTTATTTTTCTCACCCCATAGTGGAACATATAATCCTTTATTAAAACACTGTTCTTTCACATAAATACTTGTATTGTTTTAGTAAAAGCAACTGATATCCAACAAAAATACTTGCACGTCAAAATGTGATTATGCAAACATGGTGTATAAACATGTCCAATAAAAATTATGTTAACCCAAATAAGTTTCTCATAAATATTTTTTTACTCAGCTCAGACATTGGGTGTGTGCCATTTGTCACCTGGTGTGTAAATAGAGTTGCTGTAATTTCCTCCTCCCCCCCCTCCCCCTACCATTTGGATATTTTAAGGTTTTTACAAAAGAAATCTTCACCATAAATCCCTAGAGTGAAAATTAATTTCTACGAAATGACAAGTAAAAATGCGTGTTGCATGGTTGGTTTATATTCATAATGTGGGTGGTTCATAATGTGATACTGCATAATCGTTCTGACAAGTTATCTCTGAACTTTTCCCACCCTGCCCGTTTAAACTCCTCCCATTCCGCTTCATGCCACTTTCCTTCCAGCTCATTCCACGGCTGACAGCTAAAGAGTGCACCCAGATTTCTCTGTACGTAAAGCAAACGAAATACTTCTTACTTTACGAAAGTAAAGTAAAAAGTATTTCCTCTCTGTGTTTGTCAGTAGCTCGTGTCCACAGGTGGATTGACAAAATATTTTAATTCTGTGTGAGAACTGAAAAATGTTGAAAAACTGAAGTACGGAGCTGACTTAACTTTTGCTGTAGGTTTCTGTTGGCATGGAGATCTGTCAGTAGACTAGTACCTGCTCCAGTGTTGCTGTCGCTCTGGAAAAACCTGCTTTGTTTGGCAGCGCCCAGACTAACCTTTTAGCAGCCAATAATAAAAACCTGACTAGCTTTGTTCACGCTCGTTGCCGTAATATTGCAGTCAGACGGGTGGAGTTACGTGCTTTTGGATAGTCTTGTCAACAGGTAAGCTACAATTCTTTATTTCCTCTGCTTTTATTCTTACAGTAAAACTAAAGACAAAGAAAGCTGTAGTTTCACAATAAACCAATGCAAAATGACAAAGTCTTACCAAGTATTTTTGTCTGGTTTCTAGTGCACATATTTAATACACTTGGAATAAGACAAACATACAATTTCTTTTCAGAAAGAAATAGGAGCTTGTTTTAAGTCAATTATTCCTTAATATTGATTGAATATTGATTTTACTGGCAGATTATTCCACTTATGGCATGATATTTTTCTGTTGTTTTTAGTGAAATATGTGGTAGTGGACCTAGTTTATATATATATATATATATATATATATATATATATATATATATATATATATATATATATATAAACAAATTATTTACTTAAAACAAGCTCTTTTTTTTACAGAAAGATATGTAAGCTGTTTGCATTAGAACAAAACAAAAAAAATACTTAAGACTTTATGTTTTTGTAATCTATAATTTCAAATTAGAATAGATCTCATTGGAAAGTTAATTTATTTTGGCAATTCTATAGCACAGCTGTTCATTCATCTTGATTTAGATTAGTATTACTTACAGATAAAGAAAGCCCAACATCAACATCTTATTACATAAGAGCAAAAGAAACGATTTTTAATACAGAAATGCCAGATGTTGAAAGTATGTTTGCATTCTGTAGCTTGTAGGATATGGCCTCTTTTTATTTAAATTATTGCATTAATTAATTCAAACAAGTTTATTCTGATCTGATAAGATGACTTTAAAGCACTGAGCATAAGTGCTCAGGTTTGCGTTTTTTTTTTTTTTTTGTGGTTCAGGAGCGATTAAGACAGAATTCAACATGTGTCTGGTTTGTAATCCATGTAGTGGATACATCTAAGTGGTGGTTTTTTTTAGACATTGACTCCAGCTGTAGTACTGGTCATGTGAATCTTAACATGACTTCAAACTCTTGAATGAGGTTTGTTTCACAGTCATCTCAAAGCTGCTTGAACACAGTTTTCCTTCCACTGCATTTTTTCATTGTTGTACTTGGAAACAGAACTTTGTAAACAGCCAACTTCTTTAGCAATGATCTTTCGTGGCTTACCCCCTTGAGCAGGGTGTCCATAACCATAGTCTTAACCTTGAGACTTTAGGCTTTAGCATAACTTTCTTTTTAAAAATAAATTTTTTGTTGGTCTTCTGTCATATATCAATTTTTTAAGACTCAATTATTTAAATTACCAGGAGTAAACACTTAAAATATGTCTCTGCATTATGTCCATAAAATATGAGTTTTACTTTTTGATATTATATTATATTAAGAGCCTCCCATGTCTGTAAGTTCTTTGATACAACTTAATTGCATCCTAAAATTGCAGGTATTTTTTGTTAAGGGTTACGTATCGTTGTGGTTACTGTTTCCCCTCTGCCTTCCAGTATGGCTGAGCCTGCTGAACTGCTTGTCATTAAGGATCAGTATGAGCTGGCCCAACAATCCATGAACCATGGATCAGCAGCTCAGGAAGCTGACAACAAATCAGAAGCTCTGGAGTATTACAAGAAGAGTCGTCTGCATCTTCGTCAAGGACTGGAGATTCCTACTGGAGGGGAAAGACATCAAGGAGTGGTCTGGGACAAGGCCAGGCAGCTTCAGCAGAAGATGAAGGAAATGTTAGGGACTATCGACACCTGTCTGTCTGATCTGGAAAAGTCCACATCAGGGGACACATGCTTACTGTCCAATTTGTCTACTCCTCTTTACCCAGACTTGGTAATTAACGGTCAACCCACCAATAGTTCTGTCCTCCATCTGTACCCCACCATACCAGATTCTACCCACAGTACAACACCAGCCTCCATCAGTTCTATTTCCCCTGTTGTCCCAAACACACACACACTCCCTTCAGCTGATCTGGAAACTGTGTCCATGGATAGCTCAATGGACCTGCCTCCAGCATACACTCCAAAGCCAATGGATGGGCACCGAAGGCTGGTTTACGATCCTGCTGGAAGCAGCCTCTGGTCAAGGGAACTACCAGATGGGAAGGAGCTTCTCTCCATCCCCTCTGGGGTACAGCTGTTCTTTGTCGAACCAAACGGTCAAGTCAGCTCTCTGTCCTCTCCGGGCTACCTCCGTATCATCACAACGGATAGTCAGCAAAGTGATTGCAATGCTGGAACACCCTCTGGATATTTACATGTAAGTAAAAAGAGGCATTCATTAGAGCCTGGCTTTGTTTGTAAGAAGGTCTGGGTGTGTGTGTCTTCACACAGAACCACGCAGTCACGCAGAGCCACTTCTTCATTTTTAGAAGTTTTCCCAGTATGAGTCATTATAATGTTACGTTGCTGGAAACCAACTAGAAAGTAACATTTGTCTCACAGATGACAGGGAGGCTGTTTTAAAGCATCTTAAGATTTATTTTTGGATTAATTTGAATTTAACCCTCCATAATGTATTGACATTTTAACTGTTGACAGGAGCAACATCTGTGTCATATCTCTTCAATTCTAAGTTTGCATTGTTTTCTTTTTATGAACACCAAATTTTGACAAGATTGTTAAAATACTGTTTAGGAGTAGAATTAAAACCAGTTAGCTTTTGCATTGCAAATCTCCATGATGTCCATTTCTATGAAGTGGTATATCTGTTTTTAAATCTCCCTTTCAAATAATTTCCTTCAATAGAAAATAAATGTCTGTTTTGGCATCTCTACAAAGCATGCATTGTGTCTTGTTTTGTATTTCACTGTAACCCATGACTGTGCTTCCCACCAAACCAGGCTGGTTCTGTATTCTGACTCTGCTTTGTTTCCCAGTAAGACAATGGTCCCATTAACAGATGACTCTGCACTTTTGTTGTTTTGTTGGTCAGGCTCCTGTGTCCTGACAGGGGTCATTCTGACAGATCTACACACCAATGGCAGTGTACAACAAGAAGTTTGGATAGTTTGCTTCATGGAAAATGACCAATTTTGGGGGTTGTTGAAAAAACAAAAACAACAACGCACTTACCTAACATTGGGACTTTCTCAGTGATAAAAAAACCCCCAAAAAACATATTGATAGCTTGCAGAAGTAGACGAAATGTGAGAAATAAAATATTAAAAAGATCTCAATGGAAATCCTACATTTTCTGCTTTAGATTTAGTATAACAGATACTTCAAAACTTGATTAGACCTTGGTCCATAGTTACAGTTTGAAAACAAAATATATGAACCCTAATAAGACATAAAAATATATTTTAAATTTAAAATCATAATATGAATAAACTCTACAATCACGTAATAAAAGTTATTGTTTAAGAAACTATTTGTGAAAAGTGTGTTTAAAGAGGATTAAGTTAAATTTATTTTAGTAGAATAAAATAAAATCTCTTCAGATGTCCTGTGTAGAGCTTTGATTGTCCTGTTTTGTTCTGTCCCTGTGGTTTTCAGGTATGTGACCGTCTGTATCCCCTATCAGCAGACACCCCGGTGTTGCTGGCTAACTCTGGCATCTACATGTTCCCCAACTACTTGGCAGAGTTACCTGGCTCCTATGTGGGTTTAGTGCTGTCCTCTGAACTGCCTGTGGCGGACTGTGAGATGTTTCAGGATGTTCTAACACAACTTGCTGATCTCAGGATTCAGGTAAGTCCTAACTAATATATGTTGAATAAAAAAAGAACCTTGAATTAATATGAGTCACCACAATATTTAATTTCCCTTTGGGATCAATAAAATATTTTGTAAGTATTTTCAGTCTTCTTTTTGCAGATTGAGTAGTTCAGCTTCCTAAAATTATGACATTTTAAAGGTGAAGAAAGTTATTTGCATATTTATATAAACAACTTGATAAAGCCAGTGACATGTTTTAGATCATACAGGTATCTTAAAGAAACAATATTGTCTTAAAGCTCACCATTAAGAATAGAACTTTGACTTATCTAACAGGGAACAGAAGGAGCAGAAGGAGAGGTCATGAACTTGACTGATAAAATTCCCTTGAGTCCTCTGCATGAGCAAACAGATCAAATGGTACCAGAGGGAGAAAAGATAACACTTCTACTTCCTGGATGGAGTGAGAAGATGGCTCAAGGAATTTTGTCTGGTGGGTTTTGCAAAACGACTGTGAAAACTCAAAGAATGTTAGCACAGTTACACATCAGTTGGTTACACAATGGATTACCACATAATCCTCCACCAGTGGGTGCTGTTTACCATGACATCAGTCTAGTCCAGGGGTGTCAAACTCAATTTCACCAAGGGCATATTGGCCACCCTCAGCATATTGGCCACCCTCAACGGGCCACATTGACGGTATAAATCAGGAACGCCCAAGTGCAGTCCTCCAGACTGTAACTTTTAGATGCATCCCTGCTAAAACACATCCCAGACTACAGGCTGACTTCCCTCATTAACAGCAACTCAGTTCTGTAGAGGCCTAGTGATGAGTCAATGATCCAGGAACGCATCTAAAGTTGCAGAGTGGTAGGTCTGGAAAACTAGACTTGGGCACCCCTAACATAAATGTATGAAAATACAATGTTAAAAATAAATTAAACAACACCTCATATTGTCAAATAACTAATTTTATGTATTCAAGTTTTAAATATTACATTTGAGTTTACATGGGTGTAAAGTTACTGCTCAGTTTAAAAATTACAACACTTAAATCAGTGTTTAAAAGTAAGCAAGCAAATAATAAAAACAAGTTTTGATATTAACTCTCAACTGCATACACAAAACTTTTTTGTTATTACACAACCAACATGCATTTTCACATAAGAACAAAACAATTAGGTGATGTTGCCTGTCCTCTTCACCCTGACACCAACTCACACACATCCTCATTCATCGGTCCTGTTCTGTAAATAAAACAAAACAAAACACAAGCAAAATCAATAAACTATATGCATATTCCAGTATACTTAGTCTTGGTTTTACATTCATTCTATTTTAATTCAGTTAGTTCGTGCTTACCGATGTTTTATGGCCGGGTGTCTGGCACCGTTTTTCCTTGGTCAGTTCGTCCATGTCTGGTTTTAGTTCTTGTGCTGTGGCAATCCGCAAAACGGCGTGCAGGTTTTCGTCAGTAATGCGCGATCTGTGTTTGGTCTTGTTTAAATTCATTATTGAAAACATCTATTCGCACAGATAGGTGCTTCCAAACATGGACAAAACACGAGCTGCATGGAGTCGAAGCTGTGGCATCAAATCAGAGGGCAGTAGATGGTAAAGGTCCTCGATTGAAACATCACGGAACTTCGCTCTCAGGCCGCTGTGGCTTTGAAGCTCAATTAACTTCATCTGAAGGCGGTTAAAGGATTGGTAAAGGTGTCAAAATCAGAGTGCTGCGATTTAAAGTCAGAAAAGCGCCGATCAAACTCGTTTATTAACAGTTAGTTTGGTAGTTAACCGAGCACATGAAAAAGCACCGGGAGTTGAGGCCGCGATGATCTGACAAGCAGGGAAGTGAACGAGATTGTTTTGTACCACCTGGCGCTTCCATAGGTCGAGTTTGCGCTGGAAAGCTGTGATCATGTCGGACATCTGGGTGATGGTTTGTTTACGTCCTTGTAGTTTCTGATTTAGCTGAGCAAGATGCTCGGTGACGTCACATAACATTGCAAAGTCACAGCCATTTCGGATCGGACAGTTCAGACAAGGGTTTTCTTTGTTCTTCTTGAAGGCTAAATTTGGCGAACTTAGCTCCGTGTTTGGTTTCAAAATGCCGACGTATATTGTTTTCTTTCACGACGGACACGGTCCCAGAACACAAAAGACATACTGGTTTTTCACCTTGAAGTACAAACAGGTATTCGTTTTCCCATCGTTCATGAAACAGTCTTCCTTGTAAATCGATTTTTCTTTTCTTAGACATTTTGACGTTAGCTTGTCGATGTCTCAGTTTTATTTGCTGGGAAAATTAATAATGAGCTTGAGGTGACTCTGCTGCACTCTAGTGGAGAGAAGCCGTAATGTTGGCTGGTAACAATCGGAATGCATTATGGGAGATGTATTTTGTATTCAATTCGTGCTCAAAACCTATTTTAAGTCAGTCATGGGCCTATAAAACGGTGGTGGTGGGGGGAGGGCCACATGAAATGACGTGGCGGGCCACATGTGGCCCACGGGCCTTGAGTTTGACACATGTGGTCTAGTCTATACTTAACAGTACTTGGTGTTGGAAAAACTAAATGGTTTGCTTGATGTTTTGAAACTACAATAAATAAAATTATGTTTTTATCTTTATAGGAGCTACAAAATTGAGTCAGTCATTCGCAAAAGGAGCAGAGGCAACTGGGAATATAATTCAAAAAGGAGCAGCCAAGATCCGGGACCGCATCACACCAGAGGAGACCCCATCTGAGGTCAGTCCACAGGTCACCAAAGGTCTGAATGCTACCAAACAAGCCACTGAGGGTGCTGTTCGAGTCAGTAAATTCCTAGGTAAGAGCAACCGGATTGATATTACTGATAAGGTAAAATCTATTTTTCTGTCCAGATCTGTGAGTGTACGTTTGTACTTAAATCTATTTCTTTGGTATAACTTTGTGCATTTACAGTGAATGGCATAAGTACAATTGCAGAACATGTGGCAGAAAAGGTGGCACCTCATGTGAAGAAGCACAGTGCTAAGCTGGTCCCAGAGTCTCTGAAAAAAAGTCAAGATGGCCAGGCTTCCAACTTCGATGGAGCCAAGTTTGTAGCAGCCAGCGGCATACAAGGTATTTACTAAGTTTTAGAAGATGAGCTTAAGAATATACAAACCCATTCAATAAATTAAAATATCACTGAAAAGCCCACTTATTCCAGGAAATTTATCACTAACTGAAACACATTATGAGTTACACACAAATGGAAGTTTGAAAGCATTTATTTCTGTTAACTGAATGACTGAAAATGATAATTTTCCACTTGTGGGTAATGAAAACATGACATTTAAAATTGGAACATTATATCATATCATTAAAAAACATATTTAATTCAGAATTGTGGGCCTTAATGAAAGGATTATATAATACCTGATTAAAGGTGGTTACTTTCAAAAAATACATTTAAGCCAACAAATGGGCCTCATCTGAACGCATATTCTAATGTAATGAATATAAGAGTACAGAGGGTGGTAAATTTGAACCCATAGGATGGTTTGATATGGCTGGTGTACATTTTTAAAATTTTCTTTCAAATTAGGTTTAAGCACAGTTTGGGAAAGTCTAGAGACTGGAGCAAAACACGTCTGCAAAAGTGTTGCAACTGAAACTGTCACAACAGTAAAGTACAAGTGAGTTGATCTCTTGACTTGACACCTCTTGAAAGTATTACTATGTCTTTATATCTTCCTTTTTTCTATTTAATTGCTTATTTAAACTAGGGATGTCTTTGTCAAGATACGTTTGTTATATCTGAGATAATCTGTCTGTGTCATGAATAGAAAACTGAACACAATTCTCAGATTCTTCATACAATTGATGCCTTGTATATTTGTAAAAGCTAGCATTAAAGTGTAGAAAACATTACCACCTCATTCACCAGCCACGTTTCAGGCACTGCACTGACAGCATGTCAGATATTGTGTTTTTTCATTACTTTTCTACCCTTCTCCTTTTTCTCTTGGTTTTCTTGTGGGCTGACCCTTTTTCACTGTTGTTTCTTTTCAGATTTAGGGGTTTAGAAAATCTTTTAAACATGACTGGGAAGATGTGACTGCACTGGGAAGTAAAGGTCAAATTAACAACTGATCTAATCTTGTTGGTCTTCTACTAACCCAACCTATATTAGAAAATAACCTTACACAACCTGTAGTAGCACAAACTAAATTTGTATTTTTCAAAATAATTTGTTCACTTATAATATGCTTTTCAGAGGTGTATTAGGCTTGCATTTTATATCCACTATATGCTGATAGACGCAAGCTGATATGCCTGTTTTTATCCTTCAACTCAAATAGTTATGAATAGGTACAGTTGTTATGTATTATAATCATTAAGCCTAAAAAACAGGAATCTACACTTGTTAAAACATTACATACATGAACTGGACGTAAGGATTTTTGAAGCTGCATACTTTGTACGGATAAACCAAGCCTCTCCTCTAGACTGAATCTGTGTTGCTGTAAGCCACATGCTAGATTAAGTGATGTCATTACATATAACACTTTTTAACATACAAAAATATGCTAGAGTTGGTGTGTTTTACCTTAAAACAATGTTTTGGTGCTCCTGCAACTCTGTTGTCATTTATTTTCGTCTACCACACTCTTCTTCTCTAACAACTCCAAATTATTTATGATGAAGGTACGGCAATGATGCGGGCCAAGCCACAGATACAGCTCTCCGCTCAGTGGGCGACATTGGTTTGACTGCACATAATATTGACAATCTGGGGCTTAAAGCCTTCCTGAAGACTACTGGCAAGAAGACGGCCAAGGCCATGGTTAAAGAATCTGACGATGAGGTAAAGGAAACCGAAGAGAATAAGATGCAAAAAGACGGACATCTCACACAAGCTGAGAAGGACGTGGAGATGAAAGAAGGGGCAACAGCTAAGAAAAAGGATGTGAATAAGGAACAAGAGGGAAAGAAGAACGAATAAATTTCTACTAGACCTAATGCTTTGTTGTCATACAGTATAAATTAATTATAAATTAATATATTAAGATATTAATTACAATAAACTCAATTTTAAGTGTTGTTTGAATTGGATTATAAATTTATTAGAAGGTGAGACTGTGGCTGAGTGGCTAGAGTATATCCTGGGCTTGGTTTCAGCTTTCTCCGGTCACATGTCGATGTACCCCTAGGCAAAGCACATCACCTCAATCTGCCTACCAATCTTTGTATTTGTGTATGAATGTTTGTGAATGTATAGTGCTTTGAGTGGTCATGATTTTTAAAAGTGCTATTGAAATTTGGCCCATTTTCTGTTTTGCCAGACAACCTTTTTCTCTAAACTACTTTGGTTGAGTCAGTGATATTTCTAATCTACAGAGCTGTTATTAAACATACTTGCCAGATTTATTCTGTTTTTGTCATAATTAAATGTTTGAGATCAAATCAGTTCTTTAAGTCAAAAACAACCCAAGTTAAAGTAACATTGATAGAAATTGTCTGACCAAATGTAATTTGGCTTCAAGAAAAATACATGTCCTAATTTACATAGTTTCACGAGAATCTGGAAAACAAAGTCAATGACATCCATCAGTTTGGAAGGGTTAAAATTGTTTCTAAAGTTTTATGTTACAGAGGGAAAACCGATTATTTCAGACAGCTGAAATATTTGATTCCCCGTAATTTTGACAAATAAAGAGGAAATGTTTCAGAATCCACAGGATTTGTTGTTCATGAGGAGAGGAATAAACACAGTTAAGAAGTTTTTGAAAGAATAATTAGTTCCCATGTTACAAAGGGGGGCAGATTGTTTCACACAGCTGAAATAGTTGAGTCTCCCCAATTACTTTGGCAAATAAAGATCAAATGTTAAGAAGCTCCGTGAAAATGGTCAGATAGGTCTATAACATCGGCCTCTCTGGCTGCAGTTCGCCCTCCAGACACAGGGGGAACAAATGTTCACAAGGAAACAGCATTTTGCAGAAAACAGGAAATGTCGGTGTCCATGGATACCATGAGTTACAAACTTGCTTGCAGTAAATTTTCGGAAAAATGGCTAAAGGGGACGACTACCGTAAGTACGACTTGGCACGGCTGCAAGTAGAAATCGAAGAAGAAAGAGAACTAAAGTGAGTGTCCCTCTCTTTGAGAAAATAAAGCTTTTCAGACGGTTGAGTCTTCAATCTAACTTTGGTTGCAGAGAGATGCTCATAGGATCTGTGTGCGACTTGCGATGTACTGTGGCAGAACTGCAAGAAAGATTACGTAGTGTTGATGGGGAAGGTAAAAACTTTGTCTCAGTACAATATTTGCGTATTGAGTAAAATATTTCAAGCATTTATTTCCTGTAATTTTGATGATTTTGTGAAAAGTAAAATATTTGAAACTCATGCATGGAGCACCCTAATCAGACAATTAACTCAAAACACCTGCAAAGGTTTCCTGAGAAGTATGCTGCACAGACATGCACACCCGATCGTCATTGGCATCCACTACAACACAGGTATCAAACTGCTGTCCTGGAGGGCCACTGCCCTGAAACTTTTAGATGTGCCTCAGCTGCACCACACCTTGAATGGAATAATTAAGTCGTTAGTAAGGATCTGCACAAGAAGGAGGCAATTAAGCCATTTCATTCCAGTGTTTTGTAGCCATGGCACATCTAAAGTCTGCAGGACAACAGCCCTTGAGGACTGGAGTTTGACACCCCTGCACTAGGAGGAGGACAAGACAGCAAAGATCAGTTCTAAAAAAGTTGGTTACTCACAGATTGCTGTATGCAAGCATTTTCATAGAAAGCTGAGCTGAAGGAAAATGTGTGTTATCCCAGTAACAGAGATAACAGCAGCCTTAAAAGGATTATTAAGCAAAATCCATGAAACAATTTGGGGGAACTTCACAAACAGTGGCCTGAGAGTGGACTTCATTAACTCTTGTTACCTGGAGAGTTAATGAAGATCTCCACCTGATGTCATGCATCATAATCCTTGTGTCAAACTACTTCTGTCTCTGATTAAAAGTCATTTTTGTAGATGAATGTAAAGTTTGCATTTAATTTGAAAATTGGTGCCTCTGAGTCTTGTTGAAGGGTGGAGAGACAATTCCCATAGTTGGTGATGATTTGGTGTGTTATGGTATCAGTTTGTGTTGGTCCAATGGCTGATCACCTCCATGGTACTATTGATTGATGCAATATATCAACTATTGAATACATTGAAATGAACATATATTCATAAACTTGACATTTCAGTTAAAATTTTCCCTCTTTTTAATCAACCCAGACTCAATGGTGAGTTTCATTACCTATAAGCATTGATAATCAAAATCAAAACACGTGAAGGCTTGAAATATTTCTGTCTACATATTGAATGCACTTTTTTAAAAGGAGGACAAACTTATTGAACTTTTTACCAATATAATTTTTTTTTTCAGATGTAACTATGTGGAAATGTAAGCTTTCTCTCGTGACTTGGTTGTTTTTGTTGGTTATCAGGTAATGAGTGGAAGACAAGGTTTGAGACACAAGTAGAACTAAATGGACAGCTAGAGAGACAGATTTCACACATTCAGCAGAGGCTGGAGAGCATCAAAGGAAACCCCGTTGGTGAGGCTTCAATTTCTTTTAATACTACAACCCTATTAAAGCAGTATTTCACTGCTTGTTTTGAAACTACTTCTCAAAGTGGAAACCTCAGTTGCATTACTTTTAAGGGAATTAAAGATTAGAACAGACTGGGCTCAAGAAGTAAAAATCTTTCAACTGGATTATGCAGTTACACATATGCAACCATCTTCTTTAGCAAAGACCATTGACCTTTATAACATAAGGGGATCACTTTCTGAAATGAGTGACAAAAATATTGAGATGTAACTGCACACCCTATATTCAAGTAAACCCCTTTATGTGTGTGTAAAAAGTAAATTTTTGCTATTATTTGCCCACCTACACTTACAAGTTTACATTGTGATCAAAACAATAATCTCACACTTGCTCTTTTTTCCCCAGATCGATTGGCTTTTATCCGATTATACGAAGACATGGGAGTTGTGAGTTGACTTTTGTTTAATCTATTGGCCTTAAATTTTTGCATAGATTTTATTATTTTCTAAAACCTTTGACCATTCTGTCCACAGAGAGTATGCAAAGAACCATACACACCAGCAGAGAGTGCTAGAGACAGAGAATGAGTTTATATAAAACAGCAAGTGTTGTGATGTCAGCTGCTCTCCTTCCTCTAGTTGATATAGGCTGCAAAAACTACAGTTTAATCACAGCTCTGTAATCACAGGATTAACGACCATGGGAGAGTAATGCAGTCTAATTACAATGCTTTAACACACACACACATACACACACCCATGCATGTGACACTGAAAGGTTGCACAATAAAGCTTAACCACCCTGGTGCCTGTAAGCCTAAGGGCACAACTAACAGATGCTCATTAGTGTGTCCAAAAAGTGACTGCGAACAGTAGACATTAGTATAGACTGAACGACTGAGATGAATTTGGATTATCATTAGAAATTGTGACTGAATAATTTATGAGTCTCATCCATTTTTGGACTATTGTTGTCAACATGAACTATTTGCACATTGTTTGATCGTCCTGTATAGTATTCCACTGGGTAATTAGTCTTCACCAGAATGTGTCGTCTGGTGACATAAGAGTAATTTCAACTCTTCATCACAGGGAATGCTTAAAGAACACCTAACGGTCCTGACTGAGGAGAAAACTGACCTCCATAATCAGCTGAAGAACTGCCATCTTCAAATGGAACAGGAGGAAAAGGTCTGGGCCCCATTGTTCCTGTAGACAATGTGCAGTGGGAGGGATTTTGAAAGGTTTATAGGCATCAGAGTATCTGCTGGTTTTCTTTTGTCATTGTGTGTTAGAAAAGAAGCTTTAGAGTTTTTATTGCCCACAAAGTAGTGATTTCAGATACAAAAAAAATCCTAATTAGTAACAAATTTAGTTCTTTGTTTATTGTTCTACTAAAATAACAGGGAGGTATCAGTTAAATACAGACTTAGCACTCAGCATTTGTGACCAGTAATCCCTAATCTGTTGCCCATTACTACTGACACATATTAAGGTTGTACTCATGAAGTGACTGCGTGGTTTTCTATTTCTTTCACTTCTCAGGCATTCCATAAAACCAATGATGAAAGACGGGCATACCTTACAGAAATCGCTATGGTGAGCAATTAAAAATAACATTTATCTTCTCGGCTGTTTCTGCAAGGAAGGTCAGAAATTTACATGCAGTCACTATGTTTTATGTATCCACTGCCTGCAGTTGTCTTCTGTCCGTGAGCCGCAGAGACGGCAGTATGCCAACCAGCGACAGGGGGCACCAGAGAGCAAACAGATCAGGTTTGTAACATCCCATCAACAAAATCTTAATGTTTACTAGTTTACAGTTTTAAATTCAGGTAATTTAATCCTATTTAATCCTATTAAATAGGATTATTTAATGGGGAGATATTATGTATTTTACATGTATCTAGTACTATTTCATAACAAAATCAAGTAAGTATGTTACTATCAGTTGTACCATCAGTGGGCACCCTGTAGGAGATTGAAGGATTTCTAAAACATGCTGGCATTGTCTCTGGGCTGCTTTGTTCAACAAATCAAATTCTGTTGTTGTAAACTGTGGGAATATTCAGTTGAGTCCTACTCTCTGTTTACAAATGAGATGATGTTGAGGGTCAAACTATCAGTATCAAGCCAAAAAAGACAAAAAAATTCAGTGAAAGAATCAAAGCAACTCTCCAGGCATGTTTTTGATGAGGGAATAAGATTAAAACATATAAATCTAAAAAAAAAAGAAGTTTATTTTACATAATACCTGCCACCTTTAATACAAATGAATATGCATTAAAACAACATCTTCTCTAAATCTAGTGTTAACTGATTTTAGTCAATCTTTAATTTTTTTTCTAGTTTTACTTTAAAATAATTTTAATTTACTTCACAGTCAAAATGTAGGAATCAGAATTTGGATGAATAAATAATAAAGAGAGTAACATAATTTATTTTTTAAATTATTTCCTGCAATTTTGCTTTTTAGGGATAATTTACCCCGACAGGTGTTCATTCACATGACATTACTTTTTTATGTTTGTTTTGGACACACAGAAGAACAGACATCTATAGGAAAGCGCAAGCTGGTTCTAACAAAGGAACGGAGGAGGGATTAACAGAACGTCTGAATGAAGGCGGTGGAGGAGGAGGTGGTGATTCAACAACAGAAAGAGGAATGAAGAAGAAATCCCAAAGGGAAAGCAGGTTACCAACCCTGAAGCATCGGGGAAAACACAATCCTTAACCAAAATCTGCTCCCATGGATATTTGCAGGGTTCTTTTATTGGGGGTGATTATCCTTGTGCATTTCTGTCAGCTTTTTGTTTAGGCTTTTATTTATTTTTTAAAAGTCTGATTATATAATGACTTAAATACTTATTCAAATGTACTTATTTAGTGGTATGAACCATCAGAAATTAGACTTTTCTTGCTCACACAGGCAGATATTTCACTCTTTTACCAAGACATTTGCAAAAGTCTTTCATTGTGACTTAAGAATGAACTTATTCTTCTACTTTAGAACTCGGTAATCTTGAGCACAAACTGCTTCCAGCCAGTTGGTAGTTAGCTGGTGTTTTGGAACTATCTGTTCCTGAAAACGAGTTTTGTAACGTGGGACATTCACATTAAGGACTACGACTGTCATAAAGCACCCAAAACTTAACTTTTACTTTAATTTATTCTAATTCATGCACCTGTGCTATAGAGGAAACCCTGTTCACTAAACACAATTAGCGTTTGTTCTGTTACCAGCTCGGTTCTAAATCCAGAAAGCAGGATGTTTGTAGTGAGCTTTCAGGATAGAAAAACTACAGTGAAAGCCATTCTATTCAAGACAACAAAAGAGCTGATGCAACCAGAACAAAAACAAGTTTGTTCAAAGAAAATATCTTTTTCTGATGTAAAGTTAGGCTCTACCTTTTAGTTGACTCTATGGTGATTCTGGTGCAGGAAAATAATGGAATTAAGGATTTCTCCTTTTAATTTTTCTTTCTTTTTCTCTCAACATTTTCCTTCAGTTAAGTGAGGCATAAATAAATCTAAATTACATCTGGCAACCCTGCTTTTGAGTTTCATAGACTTTTGACATAGGGTAGTTAGATCTCCATTCAGCTAATAATACTTTGCCCCTTCATTCTCAGGTCCCTTTGAAATGTTTAAGTGGTCCCATGTTTTTTTTTTCTTAATTCATTAAAAAATTCTATTATTATTTCAAATTACATCTTTTGTTTTTATTATTGTTTCCAAACTGACAATTCTACCCACTTTTTATAGAATTGTCAGTATTCAAATTCTCAGAATAAACTGAGACACTGACCATAAAGTATTCCATAAGATGACAATTTACTTTGTCAATTCAACAAGAACTTTGAACTGCCTTGTTGCTGAAATGTGTTAGGCAAATAAACTTGATTGGTCAATATATTTAAGACAGTTAAAATAAAAATATATTAAAAATGAGACTGATAAAGTGCTGATAAATAATAAATATTTTTAAATGCACTTGTATCTCGTGAAGTAAAAAATGTTACATTATTTTTGTCGTATTTGTATACATAGATATATTTTGAATCTGATCTAATTTGATTCTCTTTCATGCAGAAAACTGGGTGAAATGTGAGTATAAGGTTTGAAACTGGTGAATTTAGCTGCTATGTGTTAGGAGCCTGCTGAGTTTGACATTTCTTTTACAATATTTTTTTTAAACACCACCTACGACACACATTACGTAAAGAGAACCATATCCACCAATCACTCTGTGAAGTTGAAACACAGAGTAAGCAGTCGCCCCCATCCTACCCACTGACCATCTTTATATGTGTGGGTTTTAAGACAAAAAACAACTATCCCTGTGAGATGAAGTAGTGTTCTGTAAAACTGCCAGAAGCGTTTTCACAACTTTGTGTTTGAGAAGAAGTGTGAGGGACCATTTGAATTTTAACATTGAATAAAAAGGTGATGCAGCAAAGAGCTAAATCAACTCATAATTATTGTATTTTGTTCTTCAAAAATGTATTTATTCATAAAACTTTTTGATGTTTATTTTTAGCCAGAGATCTGAATATTTGGTTATGACAGATCATTTTTACATTTGCTATGTCTTGACATTCCATTCAAGATAATTTTAGGAGTGGAAATGATAAACTTGTATAGCACTTTATCAAATCTAGAAGATCCCACAGCACTTCACACTACATTTTATTGCATTCACACACTGATGACGGTAAGCTACTAGATAGTAGCCATAGCTGCCCTGGGGCACCACCAGCAGTCAAAGTGGGTGAAGAGTCTTGTCTAAGGACAGACTGGGATTGGAACTGGCATGCTGTCATTTTTGGAAATTTTTTTAATGTAATTCCTAAATAAGAACTCAACATTGTACATTTGTTAAAAGCAGCCCTAAGTGATGTCACAAACCCAAAACTGAAAACGATTTCATTTATTGTGCTCCATCTCTGGCCTTCATTTTAAGACAGTGTGCCTCATGCTGTGTGCAACCTGCTTCCTCAGGATTAATTTAGACAGGAGCACCTTGTTGGGCCTCAGTTTGTGACGCACAGTATGTCCTCGTAAGTTTGTCCCCAAAAAAAGAAGACTGTACACGACCTATCACGGTCACACCAACAAATACATTTACGCACTACTCTGGGGGCGGGGGGAAGGGTCCCAATCAAAGAATTCCCAGGAGGTATTACTCAATCACGCTACTTAAATAGCATGATTGATTTATCTTATAAATATGAAGATGTATAATCAGTTTTTTGAATAAACAGACTTGAGACCATCATAAGAAAAATTACAGATGAGGACATCTGACTTCAGGTGTTAACAATTGTTTAAAGAAGCTTTTGAATGCAAGACTGGCTGCATCGTTTAGCCTTGTGGCACAAGTCTAGTGCAGCACACATACAGTATAGGGGTGTGACAGCATGATTTATCAGGATGTTCGTCAGAATCCAGTGAATGAGCTAATCTCTGGAGGTTTTCATGTAGGTCAGTTGCTTCTATCTTTTCCTACTCAATGAGACTTTTCCTGCTATGTCAGGAAAAGATTAGATATGTCCTGTACATCTCTCAGCTCTGAGCTTTTTCCAAAACTTTTAGTGACAGTGTTAAAGCAGAAACATGTTGTCACATCCAATCATTTTATATGGGAAATGAATCACATGTATCCAACAGTATTTGGATTTGCAGATCAACACAGTAAATGCATAAAACATAGAACAGTATTGGGCATTTAACAACAATTTTCTGTCTATTGTTAGAAAACAATACTTTTAATGGATATAAGTATTGTTCAATAACAGACTAAATTCTATCAACATTAACATCTTTTTTACTAACCTAACTGAATATTTTGATCAGTATTTTAATGAAGATGTTGGTGTAGTTGACTGTTATTCTTCCAGTCTATCAGAGGACTGATGTGTTTGTTAGCTACAAGCTACAATGTGTTTGTTCATACCAAAGTACACTTAAAAACTTGAGGTTTTGGCATGTCCTTCATACTTAAATGTCAGTGCTACTGTGCCAAGACTTCAAGCTTATCTCTGGTTAAAAATCTTTCAGCGAGTTTGAGTAAAATAATTCTACAGAAAGAGTGGGCCAGTATGCCGGTTAAGCCAAGTTCTTGATGGCAGTTGTTGCTGTCAAGGGTGGCGCAAGTTATTTAATTATTTTTTTCCCATAACTTGTTAGGTTGGATTTTGAAACAATTTTCACTTTATGAATGAGATCTTTGGTTGAAAACTGTATTTTCTAATTTATTTATTAGAAAAACAATTTCTTGGTTTAATTGAACACAATTGTCAGTATGTTTTTGACTGTGAAAGTAAGTGATTTGATGTGATTCCTCCCCCCCAACGTCCTCGGGGCTGGCAGGCGAGGGGGACACGATCAGCTGCATCCCCTTCCACGAGTGTGAAGTGTGGGTTCGCATGGAAATGAGGGGGCGCGGGCGCCGACTGGAAATCACGACTGAGTGACGTGAAGATGTGGGAGTGGGAAGGAGAGAAAGAGAAAGAGAGAGGGGGTGGCTGGAAGAGAGAATGGGAGAGTAAGCAGCTGCTACCCAGTCAATTTTCAAACCATTGCCTCTTGATTATACACACGTTTTGTGTTGCCTGGCGGAGCACATCAACTGGACAACAAAGGACACTGCCACCGTCCTATCTGCGACGAGCCCACTGAACTCCAGTGTTTTCTTTCGCATCTGCCTGGAAGTAGTGCATCAGTTCAGACTGGAGGTCACAGTGACAGAAGCGTTAATTGCTCGCGTTGGTAAGTCTGTCAGTGCGCAAAAGTGATTAGTCATTTCTCTACATTAAATAACTTTTCCATACTTTGCTCCAAGTTGTATAATCGTGACGTAAACATGCTGTTGGTTTTAATCGGTGAATGATGTTGTGGACAATGTGATTTAGGAGATGGATGACGCTGATGTTTGTCCTGCTGAGTGCGCAGCTTCTGAGTGTTTATTAATATTAATAAGTTAAATCGATTCGTGACTGTCGCTCTTCATCCAACTCAGACGCGCCCTCAGACCCACGGGGATGGACGTCATGAAGCACCGTGTCCACTCCCTGCTTAACAGCACTTAATCCGTCATTAGGGGGTTATTTTGAGACAGCGCACCGGCGGCAGATACCGACTGGCTGCTCAGTTCGCCTCTTCTGGTTTTATTTCGCAACCTTTGCTGTTTGTTTTTATTTCCCCAATTCCTCTGCAGTGAAAAGTTTTCATCAGAGCCCTCTTCCCTCTCCCCTTTTTTGTTCCCCCCAGACAGTACAGCGGTACTCGTCAGCTTAGGCAGCGAAATGGAGATGGAGCATTTCGACGATCGGGACAAAGGTCAGAGGCACGGCCGGTCCAACGCTAAGATGAACGGGGTGCCTAGCCCCACGCACAGCGCCCACTGCAGCCTGTACCGGACCAGGACCCTGAAGACTCTGAGTGCCGAGAAAAGGGCCAAGAAAGTTCGCTTCTACCGCAACGGGGACCGCTACTTCAACGGGATCGTGTACGCCATCTCCTCTGATAGGTTCCGGACCTTTGACGCACTGCTAGCCGACCTGACCCGCTCTTTGTCTGACAACGTCAACTTGCCCCAGGGAGTCCGGACTATCTACACCCTGGATGGCAAGAAGATCGCTAGTATTGATCAGCTGGTTGAAGGTAATGATGTTTTATTGCACTTTCAGAGCCGGCACAAGATTTAATAGGGCTCCCTAAACATAACAATCACTTCAGTTATTTAAGCTTGGAAAGTGTCCAATCAACATGCACTCTTCAGAATAAAGTGTTCTAAAATGTCAAAGTTCGGTTTCTGAGACGTTTCTTTCCCGATTTTGCTTGCCATTTTCAGTATACAGCATTTCATTTAATTTGAATGGGGCACGGAGGGACCATTTAGTGTTTACATTCGCTTACAAAATATTATGTTAATTAATGAAACTCAGCAGATAGTGCATTACATCTAACTCTAGCTTAAAATATTCATATAAAATGTTAATCGTTATCATTAAAAATGACTTAAATTACATGTATCAATCCATAAACATTTTTAGATATAATTCACTTATTTAAATTAATAATTGAATAATTTTCTAAAATGTCATTTTAATTTATATAAAATCATAAAAAAGTCAAATTCTTGTCAATTTGCTATGTGACAAACAACAGAGAGAACCTAAAGTTGACTAATTCTTCATAAGCTTGAATACAAATTATAAAAAACGACAACAAAAAAAAAACTTCTGAGCTCAAAAATGTGTGAGAATTCAATTCTTTCTCCAGGGCCTCAATGGCCCCAGTTGGGGTTTACGTTTTTTGTGTAATCCAGCTTTTTGTAGGCCTCAATGGAGCTGCAGACATAGCTTTCCAGGGCCTCTATGGCTCAGTTGTGGCTGAGTTTGTGTATGCCTAAGGATGGCTCTGCATCTGTTTGGGAGTCAGTTTTACCCTAAATAATCTAAAACATCACTCATTCTTTCTTAAGGAGCAAACTCTTCATGACTGGTGAACCTCCAAGAAATCTGATCTTGCCCAGCTCCCTTTCCTGATAAACTTTAGATGAGGCTAACGTAACGGGGACATTTACTTAGATGTCCCACCTTTGGATTAGACACGAATTCAGTGGGATTTTCACTGTATAAAAACCTGAGTAAAAATGCAGCTGTTTCACATGATTGGGGCTTGTACATAAAATAAAGAAGGTCTTGTTATTTGGCCTACTTCTTGTTATTTTTGATGCATTGGCTAAAATACTTACGGTGACTAAATTTACTGGCTTATTGCAATATTAAACCATTTTGCTATTCTGCACACTACTGGATCATTCTTTGTTGAAAACTTAGGGTTTACCCAATGGTTGTAAATTAGTTTTTTTTGTGGGCTGTGCTCCATAAAAAATCTGTTAAAACCAAAGTATGTCATGCATTTGATGTCCATATGTCCAAACAGATGTACCCTTTGTTTCAAGTCAGATTAGTTCTCTCAGGATAATTTCAGGATAATTTCTCTCTTATGGCTGTCGGTGTTAAAATTTCAGGAGAAGTGAAATAAGAAGAGCTATAAATTGTTAAAATTAATCTAACTTTTTCATGTTTCATCTTTTTCCAAATGTTTATCTCTTTAACAGGTGAAAGCTATGTCTGCAGCTCCATTGAGGCCTACAAAAAGCTGGATTACACAAAAAACGTAAATCCCAACTGGTCAGTGAATGTCAAGGCCTCGTCCTCTTCATCACGTGGGCCTCCGTCCCTGAGCTGTGCCAAAGCTTGTGCCTCAGACGGCCGTGAAGGCAAGGACTTCATCCGTCCAAAGCTAGTAACGGTGGTTCGAAGTGGAGTTAAGCCCCGCAAAGCCGTGAGGATCCTGCTGAATAAGAAAACAGCCCACTCCTATGAGCAGGTTCTAACTGATATCACTGATGCCATCAAGCTCGACTCCGGGGTGGTGAAGAAAATTTACACGTTGGAGGGCAAACTGGTGAGTTTGCAGTATTAAAAGATTAATACACTTGTCCTAATATTCCTTGTGCGTTGTACTCAGGAGACATTTGTCTTCAAGCATATCCTGCTAATAAATATTACTTAGTGAGATATATCATCTAGATATGGCAATGAACTTTGAACTTTGACTTTATTGTCCCTTCGACGAATTCTTTTTCACATGTGTTTAACAAAGAAGGCAGTACAACTAGAAGCTATTTGAGTAAATGGATGAAGTCCTGTTCTGGTGAAATTGTGGGAAAAGCTTGTGTTGGTGAGTTTTGTCTAGTTTACAATAAAGACCTTATTGACAAAGTACCTGGTTAGGTTTTACTGGTTGTTGGGTTGATAATGTTGTAGAGAGTAGAGAGTGTTTTACAGTGGACCAAGCACACAGCCCTGTGGTGCTCCAATGTTCATGGTCAGGGCAGGAGGTGTGGTTTAATCCACTTGGACTTCTTATAGTTAGTTCCTCTGTACCCTAGATGCCCATTGTAATTTGTGTACAGGCTTTTCTGATATGAAGCACAAGGCGATAAGAGTCAAGTATTAAACAGTGGCATGGCTGTCCAAGACAGAGTTATTGTGTTTAATTTTTTTTATTGTGTTAGAACAGAAAACATTTTCTGTTTGCAGCAGTATTAGCTCTAAATGTTTGATAAACAGTTCATGGTATTAGTTTTGTAATATCTCTATTTTAACATTTTATGCAATTTTGCTTTATTAGTGCTTTTTTTTTATTCTTTCTGCCATTCATTTGATGTATTTTAAAGCACTTTGGATAGCCTTGTGTATGATTGGTGATCTATAAATAAACTTGCCTTATATTGAATAGGGACAGGATGGCTGTGTTGTGAGTATTTTTAGAAAAGGTTTGCTGAGTGGTGAGCTGATGCTGTTGTTTTTGTAGAATGTGTTTAGGAATGGATTAAACACAGAAAAGTGCTGGTGCTGATGGTGAAGGCAGCGGACGGGGTTGAGCGCATCCACACTTCTTGCTGTCTGTTGTTTAGGAAATTGTGTAAAAGATTAGTCAAATGAGTGGGGATGATAAGGTGGTACAGCTTCTGGAATACCAGTTGCTACTGAGTTGAGTTAAAGGCAACTGAAGATGTGTTCAGGAGAAATTCTATTTGAATTATTCACCTTTATGCTCTTTTAAATTTTGGAGGCATCATTGGTTTGCTGTTTGAACTGACAATGTGGCTGAAAACTGAAACAAAGTAGAGTTTTAAACTGCTGTTTGATTCTTCACTGGAGTTTTTTTGCATGTCTTATCTGCAGAAAGAGTTAGTTCACTGGCTGCTGCTTGAAGAGCGGAATTAAGACTTCAGAATGTTTAAATATTTAATGAGTACTCTTTCATTTTTCATTCCACAACTCCAATTTTATGGATGCATCTAAATTTACAGTCAGAGCTGTGAAAAGAATGAGTGACGAGGAGGTCATGTTGAAAGAAATCCATGAATGGAGTCGCTCCCACACTGCAGCGATGTGTGATGTGTGCAGATCATTGTCTCTAAACACAAAAATAAATCAGCTTCGAAAAAAAGAGTCCACCCACCAATCCAGCTCCTACTCTCTCAGAACAATGCACGTTTTCCTTACTGCATTGCTAAAATGAGAACTGGGTCTGCACTGCAGCTGAATCATGTCAAACAAGCCTTCTTTCAGGCACATGTTGATGTTTGTGTGTATTCATAAGCAAAGGAAGAACACATCTCCCCCAGCATGTTGGTGTTTTATTCTTTAATATTTTTTCCTGTTTGGATTCATGCCACCTGTCTCATGCTTCACCATTTTTTCCTCTGTATTTTTGTCTGCTCCCCATTTCTCTGTCTGCCTCTGGTCAGGTGATGCTGCAGCTCCAAGTTACTGAATTTAATGACACTGAGCTGCTGTCATCCTGTCAGCAGTGTTATTCTTGAAACAGATTGTGTTGGGCTTCTTGACATTTTGTGTTGTTTGGCAAGAATTGAGTTGTAAATGACCAATTAGTGAATCATGCTCATGGAAATGTTCTTTGCTCTAGGATCTTTTTGTGCTCAGTGACACTTTTAGTAAGCTCTTATTTTCATGTCATTTCATCTCTGTCTGTTTAATGTTGCACTGTTAGCTCAGCAGGATCCTGACTCCAATTAGATTCTAGTACCAGCCAATGCAATCTGAGGATCAGGTTTTCCTAGAGAAACCTTCTGTTGGGGATTAAACTCACCACATTTGCATAATACCCACTAACGAGCAGTTTTCTTGGAGATTACACAATAAGTGCTACTGTTGCTCCGTTCATCCCTCTGTGATTGGAAATGAGGCTGTTTTGGTGTGCTATTTTTAGACATGGTATTGATTGAACATGTAGGCATGGTAACACACTCACTGCTAAATTGGCAGGGCTGGGCTGAGTGCAAATCCAGCTCCTCATTTTTATCTTTCCTTCTATGTTTGGCCTCTGGTTGGTGTGTGACGCAGTTTAGAAAACTGGAAAGTGGGTTGTGGGAGACAAAATTAAACACATGATTTGAACTGATGAATGAACTGTTCCAGAACTTATTTCCAAGTCATTTTTTATACAAGAAAGTCTTGCAGAAGACCTGAATTTTATAGAGCAAACTCATGAAAATATTGTAGTTTTGTATGTATGTTAGTCAAGTATAAGTATCAGGATGACTTTGCTTTTAAAGCTAAATGAAATGTGTGTCTAGGTTTGTGCAACCACAAGCATATTTATGAGAATGTGTTTCTTTATGTATGGACTTCTTTCATGATCTGAATCACGTCAGTCAGTGAGCTTGCACAAAAGTAGGTTTCTGGGCCTGTCTGTCAGTAACGTTGAGTCCCAACAGAACTGCAAAGGAGCTTGAGCCTCTTACTTTCATTAACCCTGTAATGAGGCCAGAAGCAGAGGGCATCAGGTTTGCATGCACTCTGTTATACAGGGATTGTTGGATGTGGTGCACCTTTCAGGTATATTTATGTATTTGTTTAAAGTTGATGTTCTTATTATTTTATATGCAATCATTCTGTCAGTGCCACTTATTAAGCCTTGTTGTTAGGATTGTAGAGTAGCAAAGCAATAAATCACTTACAGTGGCTCCAGATGGCTCTATGACATGAAGCTATGACCATACTCACAGTTTCCAAAAACAAACCCTCTATTTTTACAGTGATGTTGCAAGATCTTGCTGCTTTATTTTTTTAAACATTTTGTTTGATGATAAAATATGATATGATATATGGTGCTTCAAGTATTCAAACTCCCTTAAACCTTTTCTAATATTTTCATGTTACAATCACAAACTTAAAGGTGCCTTTTATTCACATTAACCCTCTCCAGGCAGATGTTGCAGAAAATATCAGATTTTTCCTGCAACTACAACTTAATTTGAGCCTGAGAGGGTTAAAATCTCAAAAGTGACTTTAATTGGAATTTGCAACTGAATATTTTCAGATGTCACCAAATTAATGAATAGAACCAATTAGTGAGCAAATACGGAGACCTAAGAACACCCCTGAGAGATCAGGGATAATGTTGTGGAGAAGTATAACATAGATTTGGGCATAAAACAATATCCACAACTCTGAACATCTCCAGTAAAATGATGACTGATGCCATACAGCTAGAGCTACAACAGGCAATTTCTGTCCAATCTGACAGAATTTTAGCTATTTTGCAAAGAAGAATAGGCAAAAATCTCAGTTTTTACATGTGTGAAGCCAGTGAAGACATACCCTAAAAACTTATGGCTGTTATTGTTTAAAAAGGTTGTTCTAGAAAGTATTGACATGGCAAGGGCAGAATGCAAAGGCACATCACAGCTTTTAGGTTATTCCTATTTCTTTTGTGCTTCAGAATATGTTATATTTTGTGTCAGTTCACAACATGCAATCCCACCAAAATGCATTAATGTTTGTAGTTGTAGCCTGAAAACATCTGAACAAGTTCAAGGGCTGTGAATACTTTTGTTCAGCACTGTGTAACACAGAGTCTTACTCACAGAGCAAGTCTCGGTGAGGATCTGATACACTGTGCCACCTCCTCTCTGCTGTGAGCTCTTACTCCTCTGTGATCATTTGGATCTCTGTGTGTAATACGAGAATCTTGCTTCAGGAGCCTAGATCAGATTCCACCTCCAATACTAAATCCATCCGGTTTTGATTCTTCCCCTACTTTTTGTGTAAGCGCAAACTAACTATTTTGATCTTTGTTGTGCTAGTTTTTCTGAAAATTTAATCTAGTTGCTAAGGAACTGGTTTACATACTGTTGAATTGTCACAGTAGCACACCGACATAATGTGGTCTGCACAGAATGATCATGACAACAGACGACCCGTAAGTGGCGTAGGACACAGACGTGGCCGGGATATTAATACTTCTTAGCTCTGTTTACACACACAGGCACTATGGCAGACCCCACCTGCTGCCTCCTCCAGCATTTGTGTGTCTCATGCATATTCAATGTGTAACACACACCTTTCACTGCATTCATTTAGATTCTACCAAAAAAAAGCATGAAGTGATGCCATTGTTTTATCTCCAGCACATCTTAGCCTTAGTTGGGTAAGATGTGCTGTTTTATTCTTTGTAGTATAAAGAAGAAAACATCCAAATGCAAATAAATATGCCCGTGTTCCTTAATAGTTTTATATATTCTGTATAGTTTAAGGGATTAATTAATGGATTTTTTAAAAATAATAAATGTATGTGATCATAAAAAGGCAGAATACATTGTGGATAAACAAAATGTCTTGGAACACAGTCTATTGGTTCAGACTTAGCAGTGTTGACCAATCACAACTTAGTTCACTTTGAGTACATTTGAGTAGTGTTTGTCAAACTTGTCCAATGGTAACATCTTCCTACATAAGCCTTAATAACTTTATAGAATTTGAATCAATTTAATAATTCCTTCAATATTCCTCAAAAACACACTGTAATTTTAATATAACCAATTTGTTGCATCTTGTGTTAGTTGACAATTCTAAATGCTGACTCTAATCCACTGATTATGCTATTTTAATTCTTTATATGATTTAAACAGTCCACTCCTTTTACCAAGGATACAGTTCTGCTATGTATTTTCCTGCACATTAAATGACCCAGTTTCAATGCAGGTATTATGTGGGAGAGAAATGAGGTAGAGCAACTTGTTTACAATCTGCAGTGCAGCTCTCAGTTCTTAAACTGCATTGCTGGCATCATTCTCTCCTTGCTGGCAAGGCCATGCAGCTTTTATTTCCCTCCTCTGGTTTCTTTGCATTCTGACAGTTTTTAATCTCATGTTAAGATTTTCCTCTATGGAAATAATTTTATTTTGGCATCTCCATCTGCTGTCCATGCATCATCTTTAAATGCGAACCAAATTACATTACTGCTTCAGTCAGTCACTTTCCTTATTTTGCTATAATTTATTGTATAACAATGAGGATTGATTTGTAAAATCAAGTCTTGTGAACTTCCTTCCATAATTTATTTTAGTTTATATTCTGTTATTTTTTTCCAATTCTGTAGAACTATAGAGAAGGGCACCAAAAGAGCTGCATATTACATCAGAATTATGTGAAAATTATCTCTTCCTCACATGTAAGCATTTATCTACTTTTCATCCTCAAGTTTTTAGGCTTGTTGATGGTGTCACGGTTCTGCTTTGTGTGAGTGGGAAAAGTGCATTTGCTCTTTCCGATCTGCTGAATCACAGCCACTCATCATAGTGCATGTGTGTGAGGGGGTGTGGAGGTATTTCTCTGTGAGTATGAGCAGGTATGTAATGTCTCAGCACTGCTCAAAGTGCAAGTTGACAGTGTTTGAAAAATGGTTTGTTCTTTTCTTGGGAGAATACTGCTGCTTTTGTTAGCAAACAAGTTATTTCAAGCATCTTTTTTTCAGCAAAGTTCATTTCATGTTTGCCTTTCTCTCTGACTCAGTGACTGAGCTTTTTGTGTGTGTCTCTGTCTGCCTGTGAAGAGCCACTGTAGCAGATTGGAGCTCTGGTCGTACAGTCAGAGGATCTGTTGCCAAGTTAGGATCGATGGCAGACGTTTGTAGCACTGACAGACTGTGGAGAACTCAGTCACATTGCAAGTTCAGATGCAGACACACACACACACATGCACACAGTTTCAGTGTATTTGTATGGTAGAAAGCTGTGTTCCAGCTCTATGCTATTAGTTGCATAAAGAACACATGGACATCTCTGAGCTGTCAGACTGAACTGAATAATGCTCTCTCCCTCTGAAAATTAAAGATTACTAAACAATAGCCATAGCCATATCATAATATTAGTAACAATGCGTCACCACAGTTGGCTACCGCCCAACTAACTAGTTAACATCAGATGTGTTTTACTCTATAAAGAAGAAAACAACAAAAATTAATTGACTGATTATTATCAATTGAGTCTGTGAGGGAAAATAAAACATTTGAAATCTGCTACTAGGCAATTGCATATTTATTCCATTTCACTTTAGGTCTGTGTATAAAAATATATTATGTATAAATGTTATAGATAACAATATATTAACTAGATTATTGAGTCAATAAATATTGAATCATGTCTTTTTTTTGTTTACTGTAAAATTATAATCACATTTTTATCACACTTTCCCCACATTAAACCATCACTAATAATGAAAAAAGAAAAACCCCAAAAAACAAAAAAACAAAACAATGCAATTTAAGATAATTTCTGGACATAGCCTAATTAGTGTCCAGACTGAAACTGCAGCAGAAGCCGAAACTCAAGGCTTCTCGTCCAACAGTAATGTCTGACCTCACAAATACACCTTTGAACAAAATGTTCAAATAATCCCATATCTTCATCCCTAAACCTTCAAGACAGCAATCCTAGAAAAGCTGGAGCTGATATAACAGCAAAGTTTGGGCCATCTTTTGTATTAAACCATGTTTGTGTGTAGGTGGACAAGCAAATATTAATATTTTGCCAGTGTGTTGTAGGTTTTGCATGCAAAGTATGATTTCCTGTCATCTACTGCAATATTAGTTGGTTATATTATGGATATTGGAAAATACTTTTATAATTTGTAATTCTTTGTTACTAGATTCCAAGTGTCAGGAATTCTCACTTTGGGTGCCAGTAACATATTCAACCTGTTGGATTGAGTTTCATTGTAGTTGATGCTCAGATCTGACCCCTAAGATGCTGAAGGTCACATAGAAGTGGGAAAAAAGTTGATTTATTGTTACTGATAAAGTCATCATAATATGTAACTACAATATATCTGTCACATTGTTTTTAAAATTTTGGAAAAAAATATCCAACAAATATTGCATCCAAAACAAATTTTTGTGGTATTTACATTACAGATGTTGTAATTATGTTGTACTGTCTTTGCAATACATTGTGCTTCCCTAGGCTATACCAAAGTGACAAATACTGCACTTTTCTTAAACTAGTAGATGTTTTTATAAGCACTTTGTATTGCCTTGTTGCTGAAAATGTTCTATACAAGTCATATTCAGGCTGCATGTCCTTGAGAAAGCAGTAGGACTTTAGTTTCCTTTTTTTTTTCCCTTTTTACCAGAGCTGCCAAAAGATGTGTTTTAACACATGGAGGGTGGGGACATGCTGCCACATTTGATAAAGAAAAAATTTCACAGCTTCATCAGAAACTTTCTCTCCCTCCCAATCTGTGGTGAACAGAAATTGTTACATAAGGTGTTATGCAACAGAGCAGCCAGTCTGGCAGGCATCTGCTGGTTTGAGGTGAACACAGTTAACTGGCCTCATGTCACCGCTCCTGTTTGTCATTCTCACTCTTCCTTACCTCTACTGTTTCCCAAAATTAATCATTTCTCATTTTGTGGTAGGTGTCCGATGAAACGTGACCATTCAGTCTGGGCTCTGCTAATTAAACAGCAGTGATGTGTGAATTTGGCTTCTAATGTGCTTTGTTCTCACGTCCCACCTATGTGAAACTGAGCTTTAGTCAATGTGCCCTTTTTCAGATGACAGATGATCTTGTCCCTAAATGTTAATTAAATTTTCCCTGTTGCATGTTTTCCACATAAAACAAGGGAGAACAAAGACTCTGAAAATAAACTATCAAAATGAGAAAAAACTGAACTAATGGCCTGCACAAATGGGAAAATTTAATTTGCGAAGCAAAGACTTTAAAATATATAAATTCTCTTTGATAAGTGTGAAAAATTATGAAAAAACAATGGTAGATGGATAGACAGGTAGATAATTGATCTGATTGAATTGGTTACGGTTTCAGAGCAGGATGTCGAGCTCTTTTAGCTTGTGACTGTGATTCCAGGACCATGGAGAGCTCCACTGATCTAAGCTCTTTGGCAGAACACAGTAGCAGCTCATCCCTCCAAACTGTGGTATTTCTGTGGGCTGGATTATGCTGCCCTCACCGTGTCCTCTGTGTAAACACTGTAAGTCTATTGTGGTGGAAGAACATCGGAGGTTGAGTTCTGGCTTTGCAGCAACCTGTTAGGTTCTGCTTCAAACAGAGTATGCAGGAATCCTGCTGAAATGGTCATTTCTTTTTTAAATTATATTTCTTCTCTAACAAGTAACATATAAAAAAACTTATGCCTGAAATGCCAGCACTCCATATTTAAGTATAATCTAAGAGACATGATGACCCCAAAGCTCAAAATTAAACAAAAGCTCTAAGGCCACTATTAAACCTTTTATAAAACAAATTTACAGTCACAGGTTTGGTAAGTCTTAGTCTGAAAAAAACATAATTTCACAATAAGATTTTTATTTTTGGTTATTTTATGTGTTCTTTCAAGTTTGGTTTAGTTGTCTTCACATTTAATTAGTAATCAGTTACCTATTGTTTTGCTATTGTGAGGCTATCAGAAGTGCTAACGTAAAACCTGAGGAGCTGAGATATGACTTCTCAAGTAAGATCTGCCATATGACACGCAAGACAAGAAAAGCTGATGTAAATGTGCAGAACAAGAAGCGCTGTCACTTATCATTTGTTCTTAGCTGCTGATTTGCTGCAGCTGCAATTGAGCAAGACAGCCTGTCTCAGAGGTCGAGATCACTGAGTGGCTCCGAGATGAGCTGCGTGTGAATCTTGCAGTGGTGTTTAATTCAACAAAACAAGTTTAAAATAGAAACCGTATCTGGCAAATAGAGAAAATCACTATGGCTGCTGAAAGCTAAACCTCTGCCTCAGTCTTAAGTCTTCTACATCCAGAAAACAAGATTGACTTGTATTTTTCTCCATCCATTTTCAAACGAAATATGACCCACTGTCCCGTCCCTCACAGAGAAAAGCCTCCAGAGTCCACTCTTTCATAAAGTGAGTGTGACACACACACATTGACTCCACTCATTCAGTAGGTGATTACTTACAATTGATTGCATTGAATTTTTATTTAAGTGTATCAGCGTAAAAGGGACTCAAAATGCATGCCACACATTTTAGAGTTTGAAGGTGGAAATGTTTGAATATCATGTATCATTTTCTTTCCAATATGCATACGTTTATAGTGATCTGTCGAATAAAATCAAGGGGTGTGAATATTTTTACATGGTGCTGTATTTTATGCCCACACATTCTCTTTGAACAAGATGAGATATAGTGATGTTACTTAGTTTACCGTTTAAAGCATCTTGTTTTTCATCTGCCTTTTCTCGGTCACTGGATCTGCATGTTATTCATAGTGAATCTGTTTAAAATGCGTTCCTCCTTCCCACTTTCTTTTATCAGCACTGCTCTGTGTTTCAAGACAATCTTAAATCTTTTGTAACCTGATTAAAAAACAAAACCTAATACCGTGGACTCTTTTGCTTCTAGTAAAATTGTTGTCGCTTTCCATATCTTATAGTTAAACAGTGCCACCATGTGGTGTTATTTGTTTGTCCAGCTGTGGTAATAATTTCAGCAAATTATATTTTTTGAAGCACTAGAGTTGCTAAACAAGCTAAATAACTAGTTACTAACCATTTATTAAAACATAAATTATTTGTGTTTTTCTTTTGTTTGTTTAGTAGACAAAAACAAGTAGCAGAAACAAGAGAGAATTAACAGAATTGGAGTTTTGTGATTTGAACACTAGGTGGCACACCGATAATATCAAACCGACTATGGAAAACCATTCATTTTTTTCTGCAAATGTGCTTTTTTTAGAAGAAGGTGATGACTGCAATTTTACAATATCACACTTCGCTTCTTCTGTCTTGTTCTGGATTTCTATGCCATTTTTATTGTAGCCATTTAAATGTACGTGTAGTTTGCAAACTGTGCAGTCAGTCGTGTGTAGTGGACAGCACAGGGAAAGAGACTGGCTATGAAATTACCCCTCTTCACATCACTCTGCCCCTGTTTTTGTTCTGTTTATTTCATCCTGTCCTTGTTTCTGAAAGTGGCACATGTTGTGTAACTCCACTGCTTCTGTACGAACAGAAAACCAGATACATCAAAGCTGCTTGTTTTGTCATCTAGCACAATGAGGGACTTAGAACTTCAGTCAGAAACAGATCTCCCCTGTTGTGTTTTTTTTTTCTTTCATTTTTCTTGCTCTGTATTTGCTTTTGTTTTAACTCTGGGGACTTGGATATTTGATTTCTCTCTCCACTTTTATTTGATATGTTTCTCTTTGCTCTCCTTCATTGGTTGTGCTTTCTTGTGAACACAACAGTTTAAAAAAAGAGATATTGCATAAGTGTTTCAGCATAAGCAGGATGCGTTCATGTGGGGATTTTTATGAATGGCATAGTTCTGCTGGGTAAAATACTTAGAGTAGCTAAAATATGAATGATTGCACTCTATTATTTCTGCCTGCACATTGTGCAATAAAGTGGCACATGGCCTGCATGCATCTATAGCCAAAGGACATTACTGCCATGGAAACCATATTTTTTCACACCCCTCTCAGTTGCTCACAGTTTGTGTTTTTGTCCTGCTCATCAGCATAAAGTTGTCACCATAGGTAGCTTTTTCGTCTTCATCTGAACTCTGCTTTATAATGTCATCACACCACCAATGCTGCCAGGAGCTGATTAAATTTATCCTGATGAGTAAATAATTTAATTAGAACTCAAATAATGCACTGATCTAATTAACTAATTGGAGTTCATTTTTAAATAGTGTGAGCAACATTTAGCTATTTTTACTTCTTAAACATGGTATTTGTTTTATTTCAAAGGATATTTACTGACATTTCTTTACACAAATAACTTTAAACCATAAAATAATATTAATAATAATAATAATAATAATAATAATATTAAAATAGGTACAAAGAAAATAACCAAAGTAAATACAGTTATCACAGCTAGTCTGGCCTTATGTGAAAAATGAATGTCCCCTAAACTTAAAAAAAGTATTTGTGCCAGGAAACAGCTATTATTAGGTATTTGCAAGTCTTTGACATCACTGTGGAGGAATTTTGACAAACTATTATTTTCTAAATTACTTTAATTAATTCAGACTAGAGAATTTTACTTGAACTGTCAGTCAAAGGTCAAACTGCAGCAATCAAACTAGGGCTCGCCAAAATTAAAATTTTGTTTTTAATATGGATTTACAGTAATTTAAGTAGGCTAAAAAAAATGGTAGAAAAGGCTCACCACTACTACCATGCTGATAGATGTCACTGACTTTGTTTCATAACTGTTCTTGGATTTCTTTAAATTTGGGTGTAATGTGTAAGTTTTTGAGATCTTTTAGCCTTCTTCATGCTGTTAGACAGTTTTGAGTAAATGTTTTTTTATTTATAGGTCTGGAACTAATCAGGCCTGGCTGTGGCTTGTGAAAATTGTGATTCAAATAGAAAACACTTTGTCTCTGCACTTTATATACCTTTGAACAGCCATGTTACATAATAGCTTCATAGAGGTAGCATCTATGCTTTAAAAAAATCTAAGAAAGCGAGAAGTCTGTCGAGAAATTAAATTGTTTGAACAACATTAATCTCATAGTTGTTATGGTCTTTATTTTCTATTCTCTGGGTCAAAGAAATGCTTTAGCTCATAGAAAATGAACAGAACACTGAAATAATACAACATATTACTGAAGAAGCAAAGCTGTCTGAAGGTTTTTCATCAGTAGCGACAATTTTGGGAAGCATTAGCAGCGTCAGCGTCTGTATCATTGTTATATTTTTGGGAAGTGGAGATGCTCTGCCCTGAAATCATCAGAGCACTGTCAGGGGACATCAGGGAACAAAGCAATATACAATCTGTTATGAAACAAGAGTGTAATTTCCTTTCATGTTTACTTGTGCAGAAGCGCTCATCCTCATTCTGTCTGAGGCTGAATGCATGAACACACTTGGAAATACACACACACAGTGCTAGATTTGAAAAGTTATTGGGAAATAATGCACGCTCAGCACACATTTGTGTCAGAGTGTTTGATTTAAAACTTCTTTCTTGTCTCATCCATGCCTTGTTTAAGGGATAAAACAGTCTCCCTATATTCTCATACCTATCACATACCATCAAACATTCTTTTAACAAGCCCTTTTCTCCTGTTTGTTCAGTACTTTGCCAGAGATGCCGTTACATAAGCTTTGACTTTCTTTTGGGGGCTCTAGTTTGCGGGCAGATGGGAATCTAAATAGATCCTTGGATATTAATTGCTCTGAAAATGCAATAACAGTTGTTTTGTGTTTATGTGTTTTCTCCAGGCGGTGCTACACATCCCAGCAGCTTAAGCTGTAATAGCTCTTAATAGGTTTTGTGGTGAGAAATTTGTCATGGTAGATGAACTGTTGCCATCTCATAAAGAGTGTTTCTGACTGTAATGTTGCCAATGCATGAGTTATAATTTAGAATATTGGTGCCTTGGGGCTCAAATGTGATGGTTGACCTGTAGTGTGTAATTAACTCAGTTGAGTAAATCATTCAGAGTTTAGCTCAGTTTCACCCTCTGCCCTTCTCAGATTGATTTCTCTCATTCTAACTTTTAAACCGCAACGTAAGAATGAGTTTGGAAATTAAAAAGTTGCAAAATCCATTGAGTAATGATCAGCTGGGTATGTTTGTTGTAGCAACTTGTAAATAATGTGTATGATAATATTTATTCATCATATTACTAAACACTTCTTTCCAGAGGAGGTTCCTGTGATTTGTAAGTTTACATTTAAATGGATGCTGTCAGCTGGTATAAACTGCACAGTATGGAGTCTGTCAAAGAGCGACAGTGAGTCATAAAGACTGAGTCAGATGTGGATTTAATCACTTATGTTCCTATTTTACAGTGATCTTGTTATTTTAATATCCTCTCTCCTGGAAGTCCATTATGTTTACTCGCATTATAAATTTTTTCTCATGTGATTGATTTATTCCTGTTTGTAGGATGCAAGAATTATGGGAAGAGAACCTCCCACTTGCTGCTCTGGGTGCCTGGTTTACATGTCGCTGCACATCGGCAAATTGCAAATTAGCAAGGTCTAATTATAGTTACCAATAGGCTGATAAACAGTGAAGAACTGCAGCGTGCGCCGACAACAAACACAAACACACACCCTGGGTGATCTTTGTCCGTCTCCTGAAGCTTGGTTAATTTGATGTTTCCACCAAAACAAAAGGAAGTCTATTTTTTGCTTGAAGAAATCGAATTTGGACCGTGTCACTGAGAATCTTTCTTTGCAGGAACAGCTCTGATTGCAGAAAACAGCTGTTGTGTATTGTGATTTCTGTTTGGCACTCTGGAATAAACAATGTTGCTATAAAACCAACTCACATGTCTGTCTTTACTTCTAGGTTGCATGTCTGCAGGACTTCTTTGGTGAGGAGGATATTTTTGTGGCCTGTGGACCAGAGAAGTTCCGCTACCATGATGACTTGATGTTGGATGAGAGTGGTAAGGGAAAAGGTGCTCTACAAAAGTTTCCATTGTTTCTTGCTAAAGTTACAAACTCAGAATTATACAACTTGGTCAACAGTACAGGCACGTATTTGTTGATAGCAATACATTTTTGCAATAACAGACACTCTAGGCATCCCAGAAAAGAGATATTGATGTGTGATTCTCAGAAACTTGCTCACATTGCTCAGCTTCACAGCTGTGTATTTGCAGACCCTTTCGTACTTGTTCCTATACCTCATGTCATAGATGAATGCCAGTTTGAAAAATCCTAACTCTTTATTTTGGTGTACCACAGTAAATCCTGATAAAACAGACAGAATGTGAATATTTTCAATGTATATAAAGAGCTTTGTGAGACACTAAATGCTTTGCGTACAAGCAGAATGGATGTACTGACACATCTATTCTTTATTTATGTTTTTGTATCTCCTTGAGTTGTTCCTTTTGCATTTTAAGAACCAGACCAGAAGGAGATATGCTACAAATTTCCCTGCATGTGTTATATGCATTCTTTTCAGCATTAGAATCACTCATTCACAATGGGAACTAGAGGGGAAACAAACATTCACTCACATAAAAAGCTGTTATCTGAATCCTTTCAGGGTCTGTTGATCTAATTAAATGAAGAACAAGCTATAATTACGGAGAAGCATAAACTGATTAGTACAATCTAACAAAACAACATTCTCTGTGGAAATGTATTGCCACTAGCAAATGGCAGGAAACAGCCTCCTTAAATACAAACATTTACCATGGGATGTGACTCTGTGATTAATGAACCTGATGTAAAATCCATCTGCTTTGACTATCGCTTCATTTCCTGAAGGACTGCCATCTTTCCGCTTCAGGTTACAAAAGAAATTAAGTCCCTGCTGCAATGTGTGCTGATACTTCTTTTCTTATCCCTCCTCTTGTCTCCTGTTCTTGTCTCACCTCTTATAACCCTGCTCTCTTTCTTTCCATCTTACCACCACGGCCCACTGAGGATACTGTCTGTCCTCACTTCACCCAACTGATTTGCTGTCTGTTTCTCCTTCTGTTGCCATTTAGTGCTCATCTGTATTCTTTCCCTCCTCTGCTCCCACATGAATCAGTTTGTGCTGGCTTCTGTTCAAATTTTATTCTGTACATTTCTCTAATTTGTTGCCCTTTATTCACTGAATAAAGTCTATCCAACCTGGTTCTCCAGCATCCACCCCATTCTCATTATTCTTTCTTTTTTTTGCACACCATTTTTTCTCATTTCATTCCCAAACATACTTACCTGAATCCATTAGCCAGTCTTCTTTTGGTGACCTTCTTCCCTTTTGAGAGCGGTGGGGGCTATGGTTTTGAATTTGTATTATCTGGAATTACTGATAATTATCTCCAGAAGTGGGGATCTTAGCAGTCGATCTTGTTCTTACTGTATCTTTCAAGTTAAACTTTCTTTCTTTTTTAATGTTGGCATCAGTAGTAGAGATGGAACATACAGGTAGGAAACACATCTGTACTGTTGCCCTGCTGTTAATGTTCAAGAGTTTAATAATGAGCATGAATCATTTTTTATACTGGATGGAGTCAAATTTTATATAATAACACATTCTTAAAGAAACAAAAATGTCTGTCTGAATGGACAAAAATATGTTTTATAATTTTAAAAAGATTAATTATGATGTAGATTTTTTTGTGCTTATTTATGAGCTTTGGAGATGTCCTTTCTCCACATTCTTAAAGAAACAAAAATGTCTGTCTGAATGGACAAAAATATGTTTTATAATTTTAAAAAGATTAATTATAATGTAGATTTTTTTGTGCTTATTTATGAGCTTTGGAGATGTCCTTTCTCCTTTTATCATGTGTTTTGATTAAACACAAAATGCAGTTTTCAAATTATAATTAAATTTATTAATTTAAGAAAGCTATCCAAAGCAACTTGCTCCTAAAAACTGGTTGTGTCACTCTTGGCAGCAAAAACCACCACCATGCTTTTCTGTCTGAATGAATTTTGGTCCCTTCTTCTTTGCAGAATTATTTAAATTCAGGTGACATTGGAAGATTTGAAGCATGAAATGCCCATGTCATGCCTCAGCTCTTCGTTTAAGTCTGGACTTTAAATGAACCGCTCCAAAACCTTCATTTCGAAGGTTTATTCAGCCATTCAGAGTTGGACTTCAGGGTGTGCTTTGGATTATTGTCTGGCAGCCTAACCTTATGTTATGTTAGTTTTATGCCAGGTGTAATATGATATACACCTTCCTTTTGGAAGTTAAACCTTCCAAAAGGTTTAACTTTTCCACTTCTTGCAGCTCATGTGTTGATGTAAATGTAAGATTGGACTTTTGTGTTCTTTTGTCAGCTGTGGCTTTTGTCTTGGAACTCTCCCAAGTCAAATTAAGCTTTTTTTTAATGAGCAATCAAAAACAATTACACTTCAGATAAGGATAATTATGAAAACCACCACAGACAATAATTTTTGTAATCAAGGGTTAGTTTTATTATTAACCCTCTCCCTAGTGATTTGATAAAGTAACGGAAACAGAAACAGAGCTGAAACACTGCACTATGACATAGAGTTTTATCAACCAGAAATCAAATGTTCTTACTATTATCTAAGTTGATTAAAGGTTTAACTTTAAATTAATTTGCTGGTCTTTGAAAAAAAAATGCGGGTTATTTTTGGAGATTCAATTTGATTTCTGAACCACCTTATGATCCATCAGCTTCCAGCACCAGCATGAAAATAGAATGGTTACTGTGGGTCAGATGAGGTCATTTACTTTCTTGAAAGCACTTTATTTCTGCTCTACTTGTAGTTTTGCCACCTCAGTCTCTCTGGGGGGAAAGTAAGCAGCAATTTCAAGGAAGGTGTCTGAAGCTTACGCCCGAGAAGGCAAGCAGTACCAGCATCTGCTGATACTAGCTTTTGAATGTTCAGAGTCCCTTTATTTTGGATTCAGAACTGGGTACTGTTCTTAACAAACCAAGTGATGAAACAGACTATATCGTAAACAAAACTTTGCAGAAAATGTACATAGAAAACATCAGATCTGACCATCTGATCTAACTTCTCAATTTTGTAAAACAAAACAAAAAAACATTTATGCCTTAAATCAGTATTCTGATATTAAATTTAAAAAGTTTCAATTTCAGTGTCTTTTACCATATTTGCCATGTAACTGATCACTTAAATCAATGGTAGAAAAAATGTCCTTACTTTGCATTTTTCTCTTTCTTGCAAAACCTTAGAATTATTTGAGTTTTTTTTATGGAATTGCCAAAACAAGACTTTTTTCATAATATCATTTTATTCTGTATTATGCAATTATATTTATGGCTAATTTCAGTTACAAAAGCTTTTAATAGAGTGAAAAACACAGACAACCAAATTTTCTCACCCAAGATAATGTGTGAAGGGATTCAGCAGATTATGGAAGTATACAGATTCTGTGCTGCCAGCCAACTCAGTAAATCTTTTTTCCATTCAGTATCCACTTCAGGTAGAACTTGTCCTGGCCAATGCTATGCCACATTAAGATGAACAGCTTGTTAACCTAGCTGGGCTGCATTCAGGTACAATTCATGTCTGACTTTCTTTTTTTCTTTTTTCTTTTCCCCAAACTGAGATGAACTGTGACGTAAGATGTCTGTTTATTGTACATCTTCAAAAAGTAACTAAAAGATGACTTTCTAGCCACTTTTTAATCATCCTAGATTACTGAAAGATTCTCATTTTGCACCCAACACATATCGATCCTGAATTGTCTGCGCCAGGGGATGGGGAGTGTAAGTTAACACCTCTTTATCCACCGGCAGACAGCGAGCAATATGGAGGAGCAGACAGACAGGAACACAGAGTGACAGGCTAAGCAGTAAGGCAGTGAGCTGCAGAAGACGTTGCCTCCTCTCAGCATCGCTATAATTATCGCCCCTTGCCTCAACTCTGGCACACAGTCATCATGTTAACACTCCGTATTGTACATTAATCACTGGGTTACAGAATATGTCACACAATCAGCCACACAGCCACACACAGATGAGGTGGATGAGGCCAGACACGCCTGGCAGGCTGCAAATTTCTTCCCTTTCCCACTTGTCTGAAATGTTAATGAGCTTTAATGGAGCTCGGTTAATGAGCAGGAGACGAGAAAAGTTTTGGAGGAGAAGGAGGCAGGCAGGTTGGGCGCTGGCGTTCACATGGCTCATTTATTTGGACTGTGTGTCTGCAAAGTACTAGTTCTCAATGAGTCATAGCTGCCACTCCTGAAACGCCGCAATAATTCTGTTTGGAAAGCGAGCCCAGAGAAGGTCAGGACTCATTTTTCCTGTGGATCCGAAGCTAAACCCAATTACAGCTGGATTCATAGGTTATCATTTCTCTGTTAACAATGCAGGCTTAAATCTAGCCATCAGACCTCCAAACTTGGAGAACATTTTTAAATACTATTTTTTCTGAATTAAGACACTGTTTGAGCAGATATATTTGTTTGTGCCTATCAAGTTGCCTCTTATTGCATGGTTATGCTGTTTGCGCTTGCAGAGTGCCGCATGATGAAGTCAGTGACCTATGGCAAGATGTCAGGCTCTCTCAACCGATGCTCTCCCAGGACTGTCATCCAGTCACATCGCAGCAAGTCCCCAGCTTCTGGTAAAGTGGTTCTCTTTTTCTGCTTCATTTTTGCAGCGTTATCTACCATACAAAAACATTTAGACAACTTAAACTTTTTCACAATTTGTCACATTGCAAGCAAAAACTCCAGCAAGTTTTTGTGGCATTTTTAATGTTAGACGAGCACACTGTGGAGGGGAAAGGTGCACTTTTTCCTATGTCTTAGTGAAAAAACTCTTAAAGAGTGTGGTGCCAGGTGAGCTAACTGCTTTCAGAAATCTAATTAATAGAGTCCAGACAGCCAACATAAACCCTGTTTGCAGATTACCACACACCAAGCACAATGTACGTCCTAGTTTATGTCTAAAATCCCCCAAGTGAAGAAAAGAAACACTACACATCACTTTGAACTGACAAGAACCACTGTGACTCATGGTGGTGGCAGCATCATGCTATGCAGATGCCTTTCTTTAGCAGGGATAGGAAAGTCTTGTAAAGTGGATAGTCAATTGATAAATGCAGAAAAATACAAAACAAAACCATGAAATGGTTCAGATCAAAGCATGTCCTTGTGCTGGAATTACGATTAATTTCTTTTAACTTTTTAATTATATGCTACTTTGTGTTGGTCTATGACATTTTATAGAAACAAGATTTCCATTGCAACAATGTGAAAAAAGTTTATGTAGTACAAATTCAAGGCACTGTAGTTCACTGAGTTCTTCTAACAGTGTCTGTGTTTGTACATGAGGAATGTGTGTGGTGGCACAATGGAAATAATTGGGGTGTGTTTGTGTCGCGATACTCCCTCATCTTTATTTTTCTCATGTTATCCAGCTCATTACTTCCATCCATGTCGCAGCACAGTGTGAATAAACGCAGTAATGAAATCAGCGCTATGCAGACTGTCTGGCAGTGTTCGCATACATGCGAGCCATGTCTCAGTGCATGCAAAATGCAAATTGAAATGAGACAAGATCCAGCCGAGTTCACCCAGGGGGGGAGAAAAATGCAAACAGGGATGAGAGAGGTAACAAAAGAGAGATGAGATGGAGAGAGGGAAGATAAGAGGGCTGGTGACTCAATCCTGCAGTTCCACACAAACTGCTCCTCACCTGACATACTAATGAAATGTCATGAAACATTAAGAGTGTGCACACACACTGTGCTTAGTTTGTGCCTGATAAGACATCCATAAAACTCCTTTAGATTACACAAACAGCCCTATCTATTAATTATTAATTATTATAAATTAATAATTAATAGAAATTAATGGAGTTCTCACTAATGCACCAGCATTGTTGAGTGCCATTCATTTCACATAAATAGCAGTGAGGAGTTTGTGATTAGCTTTCAGCTTTAGCAAATATTACTTCGTTCTTTGCCTGATTGCACAGTTTGAGCTTTGACCAGTATTGCTCAGTTGTGCAACAGCACACTTTTTCATTTCAGCTGTAATCATGAAGTTATTGACGGTACAGAGACCTACTGGTTTGGGGATGATTCAGTAGGCTGATGCAACCCCCAGAAATCCTACAGAAATGATTTGTTCCACCTGCTTTTTGAAGTCATAAATATGCACAGAAACTTGTTTTTCTTTATTTTTACTTCTTACAAATATGAAAATTGCAGAATGAAGATGTGAAAACCAAAGTGAAAAGGTGTAGAGAGAGAGATGTTTTTATGTGAAGAGAAGCTTCTGAGTGCTGTCAGACTGATAACTTTGGGGAAAAGGTTATGAGGGTGAGTCATACAGTCTCTGATCTCACTCGCAGCATCGCATCTGCAACCAAGGTGTAGATGTGTGTGTGTGTGAGAAAGAGAGAGAGAGAGAAAAAATGAAAAAACAAAAAGTCATGCTGGGTGGGGGGGGACTTCTCTTGGTTGCTATGGAAACGCGGCACACTTAGAGCATGTAGCTGGAGACACAATAGGCACCCATATATGGCAGCAACTTCCTATGAAATGGCCGGCTGTGCAGACAGAGCTAACTGACGTTCCTTTCCTGTCTAGAATTCTGAGTCAGACCATCCTGTCTCTTTTGTAAAAAGAAAAAAAAGAAAAAGAAAAAACACATACCCTCCTGGCTTCACCTATGCTGTTTAATCAGATGTTGTGATCAGATGTTGTGTTGTTGTTGACTATGTTGTATTTATTTCCTAGTATATTGCCTGACTGTAACAGGAGAGAAGCAGAGAGTGGAGTGACAGCAGGAAAACAACTGATGGATCTGTTGTTTGACCCTCTCCGCTCCTCTCTTGTTTATTATCCCCCCACTTCCCTCACTCTCCCCCGTTTTAAAAAAAATACACCGTGCTCACTTCCCTGCAGGACAATTTGTTCTCAAATGAAAACAAGTCAACATCATCTGCTGCTTTTCACTGTTCATGTGCAGCCAGTTCTGCTGCTATTATGTGGTCGCAAGAAAGACTCATATGGGCAGAACTTTGTGACATCAGACATTGAATTTGAATAAATGCTTTGAAAAACAAAATCTGAATTAGCGTGATATGAAATACGATCTAACTGTTTGGAAATGACTCACCAAATTGAAACAGAATTTAATATTTTGAAGTTAAACTGAATTAATTTGCCAATAATCCTTTATGGATTAAGCCCAGTCTGTATTTGGCTATTACTTGTTTACATGAGCAACACAAAAAATATTCAGTTGCTGAACCTTCATCAGTGTTACCCTGTTTGCTTTGTTCTATAACCAGGTTTTAAAAAAAAATTAAGCTTTTGTTTTGAAGTCTTAAGAATTTCTATAAATATTTAACAACAATTATGTAAAAAAAACAACAACAAAAAAACATGTCCTTATGTGCCATCATTTGTCTTCTATTATGGTGGAGTGCTCTGGAAATAGTACACTAACTTAAATCCTTTCAAGTCAAATAAGACATAAAATAAATCAACTAAAACCTTTGCCAAACCAATTCTGAGTAAAAAGCATTCAAAGCTGTTCAGTGTGAATTATATCTGTCACAGAGAGCATTTAGCACAATATCAAACACCACCTGGTATCCCTCTGAGTGTTTGACTGCACATGACTGTGTGAGCTTGCAGCCAAAATCTGGACACGGCTGAACGTTAGATTTGCGTGCACGTGTGTGTGTGTGTGTGTGTGTTTCTAATACCTTGTGGGGACCATTTTCCTGACACATGCTACGTTGTGGGGACCCACTGCTCCTTGTGGGGACTGAGGCCTGGTCCCCACAAGGGGAAACGCTGTTTTTGGGTCAGGGGTCAGGTTTAGGACTAAGGTGTGAATTGAGTTTTGGTTAGGGTTAGGTATGTAATGGTTAGGGGTTAGGATAAGGGTAAGGGTAAGGTTTAGGCTGTAGAAATGAATGGAAGTCAATGGAAAGTCCCCGCAAAGATAGCTGCGCAAACATGTGTGGGTGTGTGTAAGGGGGTTGGGATTGCCATGTGCACAAACACTGTTTTTCACACTCTCACACTAGCTCTGTAAATCCAATCAGGTGTTAACCTGAAGAATTTCATTGGAAACTTGTTTGTTTTGTGGATGAAATGAAACTATTTGTAGTGAATATTTTACAGTTATTGCTATTACCCACTTGCAGCAGTACAACAATCTGTTTATATCCCTTAAATAAATACTAAGTTCTTGCATTGCTCCCATTCTTGGGAAAACATAAATAAAATAAATGTACTGTCCAATGAAACGTAAGAATATATTTCCCTTTCTTTATGTTGGAGAGAAGTTCAATGGATGTATTGAAAAGAGGTTTCACTCATCAAAATTTTACATTTCTAATAGTATAGATGGACAGCTGCACGTGAAACCTAAATATGATTTGAGCAAATAAGCTAAGTTTGTTTTTTCTCAATCGCATAAACCACACCTCTCATTCGGATTACAATTTCAATACATTCTTGCTGAATCCAATCAGAGTATTCCGATTGGAGCGTTTACATGACACATTTTTATTCAGATTACTTATTCATGTAAATGTGTCTCCTGACCCGACTCTGAGTTCCTTTTGGATGATGGACTTATGTGCGAGGCTCAGGCCTGCTACCCAATGGATGAAGTTTGATTTGTTTCATTTGTGTTTCACTCTTCTTTGTTTATTTGTTCATGATTAATATATTTGTGTGACAACAGGTACTTCTTGATTCTAGCAGTGACTAGTTCCAACAGTAAATCTACTTTTGAGTATATTTAAATTTTAATTCGAGAAATTAAATCCAAAATATTCATCCCCCAATTAGAGTTAGATTGACAGTGATCCGCCAGATAACAAACAAGAATCCCCCAGGAAATCAGTGAAGAGAGCTAAAAATTAGAATGATGCTATGACTCTGAAAGTCATCTTTGATGGTTAAAAAAACAACAAAGAAGAGACATTAGAAATGCACCAGTATGACTACAGTTATGCATAGTTGGGAAAAGAACAAAGAAATCTACAAACTCAAAAATTATTTATTTGGTTAAATTTTCTTTTTTAGATGTCCTTGTTGTTATCTCTAGTTTATTTTTAGAATGAAACAGTCATTTCTGGATAGCAGTTTACAGCAGTCAGATAATGTAGCTTTCGAGTCAGAATGTTTTATCTTTTGTCTAGGCTTTGGCAAACACATTGTCCTTTCTACTTAGGTTTAACAACAAAAGCCTTCCAAGAAACGAGACAGAATGCCTTATCAATTCCCAGCAGCGTCAAACATTCTTGAGTATTCTTGTTCTTACTGAAGTAAAATAAAGCAACCTTATGTGTTGTCTGTTTGTTGGGTATTTCATTTTGAGTAGCCAACCCATGTTTTAGAATTACAAAATTATATTATTGGATCTTAATGTGAGAAAAAGGTAGAGAAATGAAAGTCACATGAAAATAAATATGGAAAAGTGATTCTGTCATGTTGTGCTTTATCTGCCAGTGGTTGTGAGTGGGCAGGCTTAACACTGTCATCGCTCGATATTCACTCTGCAAAGATGCCACAACCCCGGCTGAGAGTGCATATACACACCGACCCAAAATAATGTGCGAAAACAATTTGCACTCAGACATAGTTCCTCTCCCCATCTCACCATCTGTGCCTCCGTCGATGCCTCACGTCTGCTAAAAATCAACAGAGAAGTGCAGATGGTGTCATCAGCAAGCATCGCTTCGACACCTATGAAAATCATCTCGCTCTTTGTGTTGAAGCCTCTGGGGTGGGGTGACCCAAAAATAAGATCAAACATGTCTCCAGAGAACCCAGTCCTGTCTAAGAAACTTTATGAACTGTAAATGTGCTATATTTGGAGCATCTGTTACTTTTATGCTCCATAAAACCTGTTTATGCCGACGAACATACACAGAAAACATAAATGTCCATTAATGTGTATGAATAATACAGGTAATTCACTAAAAGTCAGTAATCTATGTGTTGTGGTGCCAATTTATTTCAAACAGAAAACATTTCTCTCAGAATTCAACTGTGACATAATGACAATTTCTGTTTGTATTTATTTGTCATTAAAGTTCTCAGTAATTATAGCTGTTATTTTTGGTTGCAGTTGATGTAATGCATCAGATGTTATTGCAGCGCTAATCTCTTATGAAAATATGTGGCTTGCATAATAGAATGATGCTGGGCGGATCATTTGGTTCATCATAACTACTTTAAAAAAATCACACTTATTATTTACACAAAATATTGTAAGAAAGTCTTACATGGTTTTCAAAACTCTTGGCAAAATTATGGCAATCACTCTAGTTTTTTAATCTGTGGTATAATTAAATGAAATCTCATGCAACCTTCAGAAATTAAGTTAACAGCAGGTAGAGTCAACTGTAATGTAATCTCAGGATAAATACAGTTCCATGTGAATGTTGTACAGGTATGGGATAAAGTTATGGAAAAGTTTAAAGCTAATCTACCAAGACATGGTCATATAGAGCTACAACATGTAAAACGATGTGTTCTGATAAAATAAGAGCATAATTAAATGTTTTGGACATAAATAATTAATACATAATGTTGACTCTGAAGCATGGTGGCAGCGTCATGCTTTTGTGATTCACAACAAGGACATGGAAGCTTGTTATAGGTGCTGGATGGATCAAACAGGGCAGTGCTACAAGAAAACCAGTTAGAAGCTGGTAAAGACTTGAGACTGTGGGAGAGGTTGACCAACAGAACAATGACTGGAAGAATTCAGTCGGCGCCATAGTGGAATGGTTTAGATGAAAGCGTTGGAAGTCTAGACCTAAATTTGATTGAGCAGGATTTGGTGGGATTTGAGCATTGATTTTCACAGATGCTCTTTATCCAGTCTGACTGAACTTGAGCCATTTTGCAGCTCAGGAAGAGCAAACACTTCATTCTCTTGTTGTACACATGTAATGGAAACTTGCAGTTGTAATTGCTATAAAAGGTGGTTCAAATGCATGTCACTCAGATGGTGGGAGTTCTTAGCTTGATACAATTACGCCATTGTTTATTTTTACAATTTTTTCATCAAGCGATAGCTGTGTGATCCCAATCTCTTAGTGCTTCACTATTTGTTTAACACTCAGTATTTCCCAAAGCACCGTCTGGTCAACAAGTTCATTTCCTTCAGCCTGAGCCTTCATTTTCCACATTGGCGCTGTCGGTTTACTTTAAACTGTTATCACCTTAAACACTTGGATGTACAAGTCATATTCCTGCTTGGGTATCAGTCACACTTCAGCTGACTTATAATTGTCACTTCAACTACATGTTAAAGGCTTAATTACAATAAAAATAGGAGAGCTCGCTTCAGGCTGCTAGTAGCCCAATTTTAGTTCCATATTTTTTATGTGTATTCCACAGTCACTGCAAGGCCTTTTTTTTTTTTTTTTTAACCCATCTTAGGCTTTTTCAAATTTTCAATGTAATGTGTCGCAGTTATCACTACACATCACATTATCTTACCTTAAAGATAAGGTAAATAAGATGCACATGCACTAGTAAATCTACTATTACTTATCTTTTAAGTAAGTAATCCTTACTTTCCATCCTTTACTTTGGAAAGTAAAGAATGGGCAATGAAAAAAAATTGCATAAAAGTATATCTTTTATGTGCTGAATTTATTTCAATTGCATTTCAATCTCTGAGAAATATATTACATATTTTTCTTAACTCTGAACATAGTTTTAATGCCATGCTTTTACAAACTATGCTTTTACTGGCACTAAAAGTAACCGTAATGAGCTGCAAATATAGCTGAATTATTAAACTAATAAAAGATGCCATATTCAAGAACAGCTGGAGCCAAGTTTTGAGTTTCATAATTGGCAATTCTTACTGCACAATCCAGTCTCCTTAGTTAGCCCTTTGCTTATAAGACTACTCCGGTGTGTCTACACCATAAACAAGAAACAGGCATATATTTTGTAGGAGTTTTATGAACTATTTTTCTCTTAATTTACTGTATATAAACACCTAGGCTTTGTTATCAAAATCAATCGTACAGTTAGAGCTTCCCGTTCACTAATGTACTAAATAATAGAATGTGTTATGTAACAACTGTTCCCACAAATGCTCTCAAATGTGTCTGAGTGCACATTATGCACAACCTCATGAAAAATTATCACATAACCTGTTATTTCTGAATAGCCTGTTAAGGATTGTTGACTAAGCTAGTGTCTCGTTTGTTGTCATAACTGCTCAGGTTGTGAAATCAGGATGCATCTGTAATATCTAATGAAAATGTTTAAGGCAGTTTGCAAGCAGACACCTTAGACTAGCAAATATTTACACCTGAAGTCTGCAGCTGTGGGGTAAAATCTGTATCATGTACAGATAAGTATAACTTTTCTACCTGACGTACAAAATCTGACCCAGATATGTAGTTTTTGACTTCCGAAAATGCTTTTCAGCTCCTGACATTTTTGAGGAACGAAAAATTGATTTTTATTGAAAATTACAGTTTTAGGCTGCTGAGTAATATTCTTGTCATTTTTCTCCTCAGCCCAGATAAATCGCTCCTGAACTTTCCGGTGAAGTGACATAACATAGGGAATGTGACAGTTGGAGGCTTATGCTGGATATGTCTGCAAGTGGTGGTTCCTGAAGCACTGAACTCTTGCTGCAGTCAATACATTTTGAAACTTCACCAAACTCTAAAAGGTTTTGCTTCAAAATCCTCACGAGGCTTCAATTATTGTTGCTCATGCACCTTTTTTGATCTCAGTTTTTCTTTCCACTAAATTTTGCATTCCAATATTTTTTAACACAGCACTCTGTGGATGGAAACATCTTTAGCAATGGCATTTTCTGGATTACCCTTACTGTATAATGTGTCAATAGTCATGATTGTCTTGCAATAACATCACTGTAACATAACTTTTCCCCGTTTATTTGTCTTAAACAATGTTATTCTCTTAACAAAAACACAAGAACTTTGTGTTTTTGTTAACTCTAAGCCATAATGATCAAAATTGACAAGAATAAAGGTATGAAATATGTAACTCTGCTTATAATAAATTTACATGAGTTATGAGTTTCATTTTTAAATTGAATTACTAAAATAAACTGCATTTTCAACTATATCTTATTGAGGTATGCTTGTAATTAACATTATACTACATATCAATTGAACTGTAGTCTACTTCAACATTATACAGTGAAAGAGAATAACAGCTAACTGAAGCAACGTCTTTAGTTAAATAACAAAATGTTTTGTAGGATTTGTTGTGAAAAACAGTCAATATTAGAATTTTCAATGTTGATCATTTTATTACCCAATTCACTTCTAAAGAAAAAAAATTCTTTAGAAACTGGTTTTGTTTCTTCGGGAAAGCAAAAATGGAGGTGTTGAGTAAGCAGCTGAAGCTTTGGGTGGGTTTTCTGGTCATAAATAGAACATTTCTTTATGAAGAAACAGAGCTTTTAGAACACTCTGTTCTGCATCACTCCACTATCAATCCTTTGCTTTAAACTCAATCCACCTGGTCGCCATTCTGTTTTGCTTCCAGATTAAATAAAAGCGTAAATTTATTGGTAACTATAACTGAGCAGTACTAAAAGATGACAATTTTAGATTTTTTTTTAACCGGTCCTTCCTTCTCTCCTGCCAGCTCTCCATTTCTCCCTCCGCTCCCCGTGCGCGTCAGAGTTTGCGCAAGCATCCTCTCCGCCTCTCCGTGTAGTATAGCGCAGCTCCGTCTCCCATTCACACCAGTTTACTACCAGACACACACTCGGTCGGAACGGTTAAAAAAAAAAAAAAGGTGCTGCTCCTCTCCTTTCGCCACTTTGGATTAACACTGTGCTTTTTTTCGCCATGCTGGAAGTGGAAGGTAGGAAAATCAGCCGACGTTTCTGTTGTCATTTCAAGCCCGAAACTTATGCGTTAAAATCCGGATGATACAGTTTAATAGATATTCTATTCCCTGAAATTTGACCTTGACGAACTGCTTTACTAAAAGCGATTTTGTTTGTTTTTGGTACAAAATAAATCGGTGACATTCACGCTGTAGGCTAATGTCGTTTTGCAAAGCTTCTCTGTCTAACGCTGATGCTGAATTTCATCAATGAAGAAACTGCACCGACAACTCATCGTTTTAATTTAGCCTCACACGTGTAAAAAAAAAAAAAAAAAAAAAATATGAAGGTTTGGGTAATTTAATGGTGAAGCCATCAACCGATTGCTGTGCTTATTTCCTTTTTACTGTGGAATAATTCAGAAAGTTCTTAGGCATGAATTGGACTATAAAAATGTATCTGTGAAGAGGCTTTTCTTGTCCAATACATGCTGAGGCGCAGGGAATCAAGTAAAAGAAAGCATTAACGAAACAGCTTGTGTGCTGCATCTAGGGATTGACTGTGGAAATCTATGCTGTCTACATTTAGCAATCTTCAGATCAGTGGGGAAATAAGGTTCAGAAGTGTGGCTAAAGTTAAAACACGGAGCGCAGAGAGGGGCTTGATAGCGACAAAAAATCATAAGTCCCTTTTTAATGGATTTTTTAAAATTTTACTTTAATTCTTGAATAACGCTACTTCCCAGTTCTTCAGGAACAGACCTCTTTTTTTTCTCTTCAAACAGCAGACCTTTATTGCAAAATAAATTGGCTTTTGTATAAAATTGCTTCAAAACTCTGTCTACTTCAGTTTATAACATTTAGGGGTGTGACATTCAGATCCAGATGTGATATGACGGGCTCCCTTTTTTGTTTTCACAAATAGAGAAAAAGGTTGACAAATCCAAAACTAATCAGTGTAGAATAATTTTCTCAAAAATCACAAATCAGTGTTTGCGATTCCCTAAATAGAGAAAGGTCAAGCACGAAGCCTTTTGCAATGCTTTCAGTAAAATAAAAGAAAGATTCCAGTTGGAATGAGTTAAAATTCCAGCTGGATTATTAGAATATTTTTCATGGCAATTCTAACAATGCGAATAATAAATCTGTGTTCTCTGTAGAATAATTTGGTTTAAGCATTTTAGATTCTGAACTAAAGGTGATTAAATGCAATCGAAGGTCCATAAAAACAAACATATAAATAGAATGAAATTCTATTTCTACACAATAGCTGCAAATGCAAATTCTGGAATTTTCTAACAAACAATCCAAACTGGCAGAATCTGGCTGGCGATATCAACATCAATACTGCCACTCTATGTAGTGCTTTTCACGTTACAATAGAATAAAGTTTTTCTCAAATTTGGCTTTAAAGAATTGTGTTTATGGTTGACCAGTCTGAGTATTTTGATTTTTGAACAAGTGAATATTAAATGGAGTCCAGACCTTTAAACTAACTGTGAGACAGACCCTCAGTTAAGTGGTAATACTGTCAATAATCCTGAAGCAAATGCATACCTTTGAATCTGTAAGAGCTAACTTTAGCATCTAATGTTTAACTAGTTGAAATATTATTTTAGTGTTTAAAACTCAGCCAAGTCTTCTCATTCCTCTTATTTGCTGTTGCAGTACTTAGTAGTGTAGTCTTAGATGCTTTGGTAGATTTAGTCCCATCCAGCTTGCAGTCTGTACTGTTACATCGCAATATTGTTACCATTGCTAACGGTAGCCACTAAGGATTGGCACTAAAGTTGACATCTATTTTGAATTTAATGGCGTTGCTAACCTAAGGAGCCATTTCACAGTTTATTGAATTGGACTTCATTTTATAATCAGTTTCAAACGCTAACATTCTTGTTTGTTCTAGCCTGATTGTGATTAATATCTTTGGTTTGTAAAACCTTCACTTTTCTGAAAACTAAAAAAAGGGAGATTTTTGATGCTTTTGACATCATAAATTTCTTACAGACAAGAAAAGAAAAACTGTAGTTAAATGCTGTGGCAGTGTTTGATACAGGTAACTTATCTCACTGCCCACAATGCCGTTCTGTGAGGGGCGGCACAGGCATTTCTGGGAAAAAAAACTGCATTGATCACATTGATTTGAAATAACTCACATTTTCTCACTACTCCCTTTTATCACCATGGCAATTTTCCTATGTTTTAGGATCCCACTCTGTAAGATCCACACAAGGTGTGTGTAAAGAAAACTAGCACAAAAAGCATTGTACCCCACCAAATTTTAAATTCAGGCAATGCTTTGTGATTGCAAAATTGCATATGTTAATTTGTACTGACATGATGCATCTCTACATGAAATTATTAATGATGCCCTCAAGTTTATTTTGCCTGACTGCAGGACTCAGGTGAAATGTTGATTAATATAATTTCTTGTTTAACGAGATCCTGCCACAGGGATCTTTTGTGCTGTGCTTCAGCTGGAAAAAGAGACTACTGAGGTCACACGTGCACTGAACTGGCAGTCAAAAATGAGGACAACCTTCGCCTACCTCCAGCCGACAATGTAAATAGTTTGAGCGAAAGGGTTTGAGTCATGGCTAAAGAAAGATACCAAAACATAACATAAGCGAAAGAAGCGTAAAATGGATTTTAGTGTTTCCTTTTTCTGCTTCCTCACTCCTACTCCATTTCATTCATGTGCATGGATATGCTGAGGGCGGAAGTGTGGGCTGCTATAAGTGTCCTGAAAAACACCAGTCCAGTTTTAAATGTTTTTCTTTTCCAGTCTTTCCCTCTCTCATCTTTTGTGTGTTCCACTTTTCTCTTGTTTTTTCTCCCCCTCCAGTGAACGGGACGCCGGCCAGTCAGCAGTCCACTCCTCATTCGGGGAAATCTCCCACTCCCTCCCCAACCAGCCCAGGCAGCCTCAGCCGACGCCAGGTAGGACTAGATTACACAAGCAGACACACACATACATACACACAATCACATAAGATTTCCACCCACAATCAGCCCACACATTTTAGAGACTTTTAAGTCTGTAACACACTCCTTTTATGTTCTCAGGAAAAGGACAAAGCTGTGACTGAGCATAGGCCAACTACATCTTAGAGTCACTTGAACATGAAGAAACCAGCACATCCCAACACCTTTAGCATCTAAGATCAGGGTGGGGAGTGAAGCTTTGATCTCATCCAGTACTGCTCTGAGAAGCTCTGAAGGCATATACGTTTGGACACGTGTTACTAGCCGGAAAAACACGTCCATTGCATTTGCACATATGCTGACGCATTGCTCTTTGCTCCTCGCCGAGATTCTATTTGCAAGTGTTAGCGCTGCATCGCACAGCGCCAGCCCTCGCTTCTAGTTATCTCTGTATTTATGAGTCAGCAGTTTGTCCAGCATCTGATCTAAAAATGACAAGGGTGGATCTTGTGTCATTTTGTATGTGTACGCCCCTGCAAAGGGTTTAGAAAACATTTTATGGTAGTAAGAGTTCATCAATTCAACTTGTAAAGTTTAATTTTACTGATTAAAACATTTGTTGGAAACACTTACTAAAGAGGATATGAGATAAGATAGTAATAGGATTGAAGCACAAATAGAAGATATAATGCAGAGAAAGAACATGCAACTCAATGGAAAAATGTTTAACTCAAAGACAAATTGTTCCTTCTGATTTCATAGTCCAGTTGTTACGAGCTTAAATTTTTACTTAAATGTGTCAAGATGAACGTTCTGGTACAAGAGTAATAATGGTGAGCTTTTATTTTCTCCTTCAACAGAGCTACTGATTTCAGCAGTACAAATGAAGCTCATGTAGTTTTTTCCCAACCTTGTGGCTGAAGGTTACTACAAGTCCTTCAATTGTATTTTTTAAATGTGATTCAAAAATTTCCAGAATAATTAAGTTTTTGGATTAGTTTCTGTCTTGACCAAAATTCAGGAGATTTTTTTTATATATATTTACCCATTACAACATTGCTCCTGCTCTCATAACTTTGCTTTAGTTTTTCTTGTCTATTCTTATGTAGGCTTCCGTTTAGGCAAATTGAAATACATTTTAGACTTTGCCAAATCAACAATGCTACTCTTTTTTTCTTCTTCTGTTCTGCCATTTTTTCAGTAACATTGGCAACATAATAAGCCAACATAGCTGGCCAGTGAATGGGGCTTTCTGTTTGGCTTGTAGCTTTCCCACAGTATTTAATGTTACAAAACAGTCCTTCTATATTAAGAGCGATAGTTGAGCATCCTCTACTTTCTGTGCTGTGACTGTTTGTATTTTTCCTCATCTCAAAGCTTTGAATACAATTTTTAATCAATGAACACTGGGTGCCATAACGGGATTGGATCACCTTGACACCTCAAACACAGCTCATTAGAAAAAACCCCCCAAAAAATAACAACTGAATATTTAATTAACTGGATGTTTACAGTGTACAAGGGCATATTAATTTAACATGACTTATTAAAACTGTTTATGTATTAGGACTGTATTAGGACTGTTTAAATAGAATGCCATTAATATAAAGTATTTACATGTCCATAGATAAGCACTTCCAGAAATGCCTGTGAATGTGTTTGAGAAAACAAGACCTAGAAACTTCATAGGTTCTGGTTTGTGCAACATTTGAGAAGCGATTTGATAAAACAAGAAGGATCTATCAGTGGTACAGTTGGTTTTATACTCCATGGAAGTTAGCCAGGGCTGTGGGAGCGGATCCGATTTGGGTTGCAGCTACTGAGAACCAAACAGCAGAACTTACGCATTTGCCTGGAACTGGGTCGACATGAAAGAAACAGGCTGGCACGTGCATACATTACATTAACCCACATTGCCAAACACACTCAGAGAATAAGCAGGGAGAACTGAATGATGTAGACTACTGAAAATTTTAATTTCATACAGAAAAATATCTTTTGTTAACTGTTACCACATACCCCAAAGTAAAAATTAAACTGAATTACTTCAGACTGGAGTAAAACTTCAAATTGGTAAAGGTTGGCAGTTATTCAGCTTTAATTTTGTGTTTCTGGTGACTACACATGTGAATTACCACCTTATTACTCAGGCAAACAGCTCATTCTGAGATGTGATCATAGGCTGAACTCATAATGAGAAAATGAAAGTAAAACACTTTTTTTTGCACAGTTTACTGAAAACAGCAGTTAAATTCTTCTGAACATCTCAAGCTGAGAGCCTATTTCATAAAGAGAGATTATTCTGAGTTTTTCCATTTCTAACGCTTTACACTGAGCCGCCAATAGCTTGACTAGAAGGAGGAGTGGAAGCCTCTTTCAGCCCATTATCTCCCTTCTCCACTCTGCAGCTTCACACTCTTCAGCAATATTATGTTATAATTCTCGCCCGTGCGCCTTACTTTCCTGTGCTCCGTGGTAGAGATTCCTTCTCTCCCCTGTGACAGTTTCAGCTGCAGCCATTTCTACTCACTCACAGTGAGTGAGTGAGAATGAGTCCCAGGCTTGGATTCATTTGAAAGGGTGAAATTGTATCCTCTCTTTCTCCTGTGGATAACCTCCACAGGAGAAATGATAGAAGCAGGCACCAGGTTCAACAAATTATATACATCTGTACTCTCTCCTTACACCTGTCATTTCTGAGCTGAAGTTTTTGTAAAGCTCTGTACTCTAGATGCCCACTTCAGCTGATTTCTGATTTTTCTTTGAGTAGTAATATAGGGCGATATTTTACTGAAGTAAAAAGTCAAGATTTTACCAATATTGCGAAGCAAAACTTGTATTATTGATCGCCATGGTTAGCATAGCTAGCAGTGCCGCAATTTCCATATGTATTCCTAAAGAATGTTAGATTCCTTAGCTTTCCACAACACTACTAATCCAGTATGTTGCATGACAGATGGAGGTTGAGAACTCTTACGGGTAAAATGGAGAAACTTTGCTGTAGTCCTTTTGGCCTTTCTGTTACCTGATTAAAATCTTGTTCTCCAAAAAATCGTTGAACCTCAAAACTATGCTTTAACATAGTTTTTTTTGAATAGCTTCCCAAAGAGAATTCTAGATGCAACCGTATTGTTTCAGTCCTCCGGTTCACTTTAACATGTCACCTTGATGGAATCGGCTCTCAGAATTAGATTGCCTACATTCCTCTGTTCAGTGCAACCTGTCTTTCTCAAGAAGAATAAACTGACACAGTGGCTTTTATCTTTTAAATTTCATGCATGCAAAACTGTATTTACAAAGATACTTATAAATCCTCCAGGAATCCGAGCAGACATTCATGCTGGCTTCAGAAGAAACACTTATGCATAAAATCATCATTTGTGCTCTGGAGGCAGATGAGCACAATGCACTTGCTGACTGATTTACACATTCTGTGCACAACGTGACCTATTTTTGTAAACTGGCAGCCAAAGCTTATAAAAGTGGTTTGCATCCACAAAGTCACCCACCTCCTCTCTTCGCTCCCTCCTTTCTGTTCAAACTTCTCATTGTCCCTTCAAGGCCACTCACTTCTCAAACAGCAGTCTACTTCTCTTTCATATTTTCCTTTTAAATGCGCCGACACGTTCCGCCACACAGGCTCCGTCACCAGGCTTTGCGGTCTGTGGCGGATGTAGATGAATGAAAGAAGCCGGCGAGGTCACGGCTCTGTGAAAAATACAAAGTGGAGAAATAAATCATTAAGTGAAAAAATAAAATATGACGGCGACAACTTGGAGGTGAGAGAAACAGACGTTCACATTGCAGAACCTGTGACAGCCGGGTTGTTTAGATGAGTTGACTCTCATCCATATGATTTTACATATACCATCTTTTCACTCTTTAGTCATCCATCCATCAATTGTCTGCAGCCGCTTAGGTGTCTTCCTCAAGTGTTGATTAGGCGAGTATTTTAACCAATCACGCCAATTTCCATTGAGTTGCATGCTCTGTCCCTCATCCATACCACTCATTTCTTGTATTGGGTGATTTGTCATTAATTTATTTGTGTGTTTGGGTGAGAAAGAAGGAAACTGTGAGATGAAGATGAAATTATCCATTAAACCTTGTGACATTGTCTTATTCATCCATATGACTGTTTTTTTTTTTTGTTGTTTTTTTTTCTTGTTGTATTGTACTGTATTTCCTGTTACTTTTTGTGTTATTGTCATTATGTAGTCTGTTTTTTTTAAATGTGACTGGCTGCACCACATGAGTCTGTCATTAGTTTCTAAAACTGTAGATGTGGTTTTTTTTTTAAGTTTTATTAAAAAAAAATAAAAAATTATTTAAATGATTTTAAAATGTGTAATATTCAATGCTCCTTAAAATAACTCTGTTGCAAAGAGATGCATAACATTTTCATGCATACCTTTTTCTGGGATAAATTACATTCATATATGACGACTGTCATGTGAGGCTGCCAGCTCTTCTTGGCTCATTTGTTCCTGTTTTGTGTTTCCTTTTTTTCTGAATGTATTCATTTTCATTGGTTTGAGTCATTAAATTTGTTGTTTCATTTTCATTTTGTGGTCTTTCTTCTTGTGCTCCTTATGTTTCTTATTTTTATGTATGATTGCAATTAACTTTTCATAAGCTGCCCAACAGAGCGGAATAGCTCTGCATTAATAACTAGAAGCCCAGAGCAGCTGCTATCCACTCTGGTTGGACAATTTTCTCTTCATCTATGCATTTATGGTATATAAAGACATACAATTATTACAGCTTCCTTCTTTTAGTAACATGACTGTTTTGATTAAAATATGAAGTTTGATTAATGCACTGAAATATGCAATTGGTCATTTTAAAAGCCTTACTTACAGTTTACTGGACTGATTTTAATTTTACTACTTTAGAAAGTGCACCTGAAGTCCTCTCAATTTAAAAAAAATTGTCTTGGGTGTATTAAATTAACTCTTTGCAAATGAAGTTCAAAATCCCGATAAGATCCCATCTCACTGTGTCTGAGTGGCAGAGCAGAAAAAAGACAGTTTGTCTGTCTAGACAACAAGTCCAGTAATCTAATCTATCTTTGCTTTTTAAACCCAGAGAGTCATGCAGGGACAAAACAAACCCTTCAGTTTCCATTAAATCATATTACATTTTTCCACCAAAAACAAACAGCGTTAAGTCCTTCGTCTAATATTGTCTGGCACTGAAAGTGACAAGAGAGGCTGCAGGGGAAAAAAAAAAAGAGCCTCGATTCTTTGAGGCCAGAGAGACAGAGAGCAGGAAGGCTTCGGGATGTGTCTCCTAATCAGATTCAGACAGCAGCACAGAGGACAAAGCTGGAAATACCTCTAAGTTGGTTATGTAAATGTGCACTGCATTTTTAATCTGCAGCTCTACAGCTGGCAGCCTTTCTTTACCACCACAGAACAGATCATTATTTCTGCCTCAACACATCTGCTCCTGCGATTATGCTTCCCATTTAAAGTCAGCCTCCCTAATTCTCTTTTATCCACTGACCAGTTTTCGGCTGCCGAGCGCTCCCATTGCAGATTTGAAGAGAAGTATGTCCAAAAAAATTGTGTGAAAGGTTTTGCCAAATGTGTGTTTTAGCAGAGTGACTCAGATCAAACAAGAGTGCCGAGCTCTGGAGTCAGAAATAACAAAATGAGCCAGCAGGGAGAACACTGGGCTTTATGATATAATCATGATTAACATCACCCAGAACAGACTCCTCATCCTTTCTCTCTCACTCTGTCTGTCGCTCCATCTGTCTCACCGGCATCCTCACAGAAAAGACAGGCAACGTTTTCATCGAAGGTTGAGCTAACCTCCCAGTCTGCAGACAGGAAATGGCCATATATAGGCTTTCTGTCTCCTCGTTGAAAGTTTCATAAGCTGCTGCTCTCCGCTCTCTGTGAGCAGTCTCCATAGCAACAGTATTTTGTTTCCCTCCGTGGCAGGAAGCAAGAGAGAGAGAGGGGTAGAGATAGGACTTTGAAATGAGACGGCGAGCATAGATGTACGATTAGGGCACAACAACAGAAATGGACATACGGAGGAGGAAAAATACAAGAGCAGAAAGAGGAGATGAAAAGCACCGCAGGGCCGTTGGGTATTAAGTGGGTTTTCTTGTTCTGGGAACGAGTGCTCGACCAAACACAAACATTATATAAATCTGGCTTTAGTCTGACTCATGGCTACATTCAAATAGGTGTTTTTAAGGTCACAGCAACAGCGATGAGTAAATGCACTGACAGCAACTCAGGCGAAGAATTAGGGCAGATTACTTCTGTAAATAGGTTCTGAACAAAAGTCGTTAAAGTTCAGTAAAACAGCCTTTTCCGTTTCTTTTTTGTTTCATCTTTTTTCATGAGAAAATCTGTAAAGTTTTGACACAGAAAAGGGTTTGTGGTTGTCGGCAGCACAATCGACAGCATAATGTATTCAATTGCCCTTTAGGAGATTTTTTTCTATTGAGCAAAAATATTTTTCTGCATCTGACTTCTTTTCTCTTCATTTGAAAAATAAAGGTATATATCTACATATATAAAAGTAATACCAATGATGTTTTCATAGTTTATTTCAATGGATGGCATGTCTATTATAGACTTAAAATGTCATAACAAATAAGTCATCCAAAAACTAAAGTGGGGTATCTGAAACACACATGCACACGCACACACAGTGATAGTTTCTGTCATGAGATAATGGCAGTTACCCAGGGCAGCTTTAAAAAAGTGGCGAGAAAGGCGTTGAACCCTATCTTCCCTCCATTTTGGGGACATTGGGTGATTAAGCATCATCTTGTTTTTCTCAGTCCTTGATGTTTGCTGGGACAGACATTTCACTTGTTTTGTAGCAGAAATTTTCAAAATCCTAACCTAATGCTGCCAATTTAAAGAGAAATTATACTAGGCGACCATGAACTTTGATTTATGATATTAATGAAAATTTCAGATGTAGTTCTTCATTCTGATTGGATTATTAGGAACCAATCAACGGAAGCAGTTGTTTAAATGCTAAGATAAAATTTTTGTTTTCACTGGACATACAAAATGTGGCACTAATATTTACCATTCCTACAAATTTGGAAGCCAATTTGTTTTTCACCTTATACCATTTGAAATCCTTTGTGAAGTGTATTCTCTGCAGTTTTGCTGCTTTCATAAAAGGAAGTTACATGTTAGAGGAAATCCTAACATTTTCATCTTTAGAGAATGGCAGATTATTCATATTAGACCTTCTAACTTGTGGAACCTGTCGTTATTAGTTTTGTGTGAGCAAGCAGCAGTGATGAACAGAGGTATCCGTGATTGAAGGAGATTCAATCATGCATCAATTCAAAGGAAAAGACAATTTATCTATTGGAAATTAGAATCTATATTTTCTGCAGAGTTTGTGGTGTGTTTTATGGAATAACATAATTTTAAAGTGAATTTCTTTCCCTCTTTGCAGGGGTCACTGGGTTCCTCCACCTCTTTGTCTTCCGCCCAGGTTTCTAGTCCAGCGGATGACAGCAATGACGTCAATCCTGAAAGTGAGGAACATTTATGTTGCAAAATTGTTTCATTCATTATTTAATAAGTAAAAGCTTAACACATTCAAATCTCAAACCTGTATGAGTCAGTTTTTGTGACCTTTGATGCCTCTTTTTGTACCTTCTTTATGCTTCTCTGATTTATACATTCTTTTCTCAACATGGTTTCTCACCACTTCTTTCCTCCTTTGGTGCCTTACTGTAAAATATTGATGCTGTTTTATATTGTGTTCAAAGGTTAGTCACTTATAAGCTTCAGCATCTGGAGAGAAAAAAAAATACTGATCTGGTGAAAAGGATGAAAATGTTCTAAATTAGCATGACATCTGAATATTAGACTTTTTTTTTTTTTTTTTTTTACTCAGAGCTCTGAAAACCATTTTCATAAAGCGGCACATATTTTTTAGTCTGTAAACTGATTCAAACCTTTTGTGTCCCGTGCCTGCAGCTGAGATTCTCCAGGACGAAGTTCCCGCTGTGCCGTCCTATATATCGGACCGCTACAGGGTGGGCCGGATGCTGGGCGACGGGAACTTTGCAGTTGTGCGCGAATGCGTGGAGCTCTCTACAGGAAGGGAGTATGCTCTGAAGATCATCAACAAGGGCAAATGCAGAGGCAAGGTAAACAAATGTCTGAAAGCAACTTTTGAATTGAAACTATATTCAGTCAAAGAGAGAAACTGTAAAGTCTGTGTTATTGAAAAGAAGTTTTCATAAAGAGCATCATGCATGGACTGTAATTTAAGCTAATTTTGTTTAGCTTCAAACATGTCTTTGTTTAGCCTGTTTGGTTAAATAAATCTACTTTTATTAATTCAAATATCTCACTTAGTTGTTCAATGTTTTTCTGTTTGCTCTAAGGAACACATGATCCAAAACGAGGTGGCCATCCTACGCAGGGTCAAACACCCAAATATTGTTTTACTTATTGAGGAAGTGGACACTTATAATGAGCTTTACCTGGTCATGGAACTGGTCAAGGTATGTTTATTTCATATTTACTGATGTGTATAGAGTGTCTTTAAACTTTTTCATATTTTAACACATAAGCCCCAAAACTAAGTGGAAATAATTCGGATGTCTATGAGATAGGTCAACACAGAGTAGCAAAAATTGTGAAGTGCAAAGGAGAGGATTTATGGTTTTAATTATTTTTCCGAATTATTATTTGCAATTATAACTGCAGTTGTCCACCTCTCTCCTTTGGTTTTTGTGCTTTCGGGCTAATGTTGCAAATAAATTGTCCTTAACATTTTGCCTATTATTTTGCCGTCCTTAATGGTTTACCTATCTAACCAACTAAAACTCAGAAAAGTGTGGCATACATTATGTGTACATCTTTACCAACTCTGCACATCTAAAAAATAACTCCCCATACTTCCATTCTCTTTTCTGACTCATCCTTTCAAAATAGCCAAATTTCAGTTTGTCTGGATGATGAGCATTAGTAATTTTCTCACCTTGCCACATCTTTTAAATTTGATTGTGGTTTGGCCTTTGATTGGGACGATTTAGTACTGAAACATGCTGTAAACCAAATCATTGTATCTCTAGCTGTAGGTTAGATTTAGATAGATGTAGGGTTTTCTCCTTGAAAGTGAACCTCCATATTCCAGCCGTTAAAACATTTTCTTCCAGGCTTGTCCTGTATTTAACTTGACCCATTAAGGGGCTTGTGACAAACTGCAAACAGCACCTCTTTTGGCCTTTTTCTTTTCCAAAAAGGGCTTTCTTTCTACCATTCTTCAACAAATCTTGAAGTTCAGCTGTCTTGTCAACAGATTCATGGCCATTTGCTCTGCTTAGGGATACCAAACAGAGTTTTCAGTGTATATTCTATTACACATAATACTGATCCATATCTTGAGTGGAGAAGCTGAGATGACGACAGAGACAGAGGCATAGCAATCAAACAGCGCAACGAATGACGAAGTCACGCAGCATGAGATGGAGAGAATCTCTTCTTGGCTCCAGGCGCTCTTGTGCTCGCATTCTTCATTCTCTTTCCTGCTCTGCTCTATGAGTTGAGAAATGTCTGTGCATAATTCAGGAGCCAGGAATGCGATCCATCTGTTCGTTCTGTTGTATGGAGTACTACAGGATATAGATGTGAGCCAGTCTGTGGGAGAAATGTGCGTGCTTGTTGCCATGTCCAAAAGAGGGAGGAGGATGGAGAGGAGGCTGGGGATGAATGAGGTGGAACATAGTCACTGCCAGGGACTGAGAGAGCGAGAGAGACATCTAATGCGGAATAAGACGATAGTAATCATGTGCATATGGGTTCTTATGTTGGCTTCTGATTTGGGTTTGTTACTTTAATTTGAACAAAGGGATCAGTCAGAAAACAATTTGAGACAGTATCCAGATGGGTGGTACCAAATTAAACCCCTGGTAAAAGCATGATGTTTTGTTTTTTTTGGTAAAAGCGTGATGTAATTTTGACTGAGGAATGATGCAAAAGAATCTAATTGAAAAAATATGCTATGGATGTATTGTCAGTTTTCTTGATAATAAAAATTAACATCAGCCAGTGTAAGACAGGAGATTATCTAGATCTTGAGTTCCTTTTAGACTGACTAATAATGAAAGAAAGTCATCAGAAGTTATGTTTGGATTGTCCACATCTCATATAAGGGATACAGTAAACATGTGAAACAATGTACAAATTCATACTAAAACTATGTATGGAGGACAGGTGACAATGCACATCATGTTGAACACCACACCCATTGTTAAACATGGCGGTGGCAGCACCATTCCTTTGCAATAAATTATGCTAGAAAATCCTGGGAAGCTGCAAAAAACTTGACGCTGAAGTGGAGGTACTCTGCCCAGCAGGACAACACCCTAAACAAGCAGAGGCACATAGAAATACATGCCAGACTTTTCAGATTTTTTATTTATCAAAAATAAATAAATAAATAAGTAAAACCAATTATCAATTTTCTCCAACTTCACATGTATCCACTACTTCCTATTTGTCTGTTAGGTAATGTCCTGTGCCCTCTGCAATTGAGGGTTATTTCCAGCTCTCATTTAAACAATTGTCAGTCCGGAGGTCAAACCTGGACAGTGTGTCTGGCATTTTCTTGTGCTACTTTGTCCAAAGCTTCAGAGAATCTGAGAAAGTGCTAGATGACAGAAAACCGTAGTCCTATTTTAGTGTTCTGCTCCATTTAGCTCACTTGGAGAGACAGTCTCCAAGAGCATGCTCAGAGAGCAGGAGAGAAGAGAAGAGGCTGAGATCTGGAAAGGTGAAAAATATGACAATTTGAGAGAAACGATTAAAGGAATCAACAGCAGTGGAAAATGCAAATTACAGACGTGAATGAAAAGTTTCAAACAAGTTAAGAAAGGGGGTCATACATCATTCCTTTCAACCGCTGATCAGACAAAACATGCACTGTTCAATAAAGAAAACTATTTCCTGCAGAAAAGACTAAGCGATTAGATCGAAAAGATTGAATCTGAAAATGCCAGACAGTTTCCCCAAAACAGTATGGTTCCAGTCCTAATAACTCACATGACTCTTCTGCAGGGGGGAGATCTGTTCGACGCCATTACCTCTGCCAACAGATACACGGAGAGGGATGCCAGTGGGATGCTCTACAATCTGGCCAACGCCATCAAATACCTCCACAGCCTCAACATCGTGCACAGAGACATCAAACCAGAAAACCTGCTGGTGAGTTAACACATGTACAGTAACTTGGTGATTTGTGGTGTCCTGCATCTTCACTTGATCCCTGAAGGATGTAGTATCACTCATTTTGTCTTTATCGTTCTCTTCAAATTAAACTTATCATTTCCCTACTCCAAATTCTGTTGTTCTTCCACCCAAAAATGCGCCAAATGATGCTGGGTCATATTCAAACTTCAGGCAGCTATTAGGATAGTTTGGGAGTTTTCAACTGAGCTTCTGTTAAAAGCTTTTGAACATTTGATATCCTACTGCAATATATAAAGCTATTAGTATCTTTATTCATTACTTTTATGCTAAGCACAGAGCTAAACTGCTGCTGGCACTATATTAGCTATTTTTGTTTCTACCTTTACAATGAAGCACCAATAGCTAATGTGCAACAGGAAAAGAAAAACTAAACACTTCACTTTATATCTTCCTAAAACCAAAAACCAAAGCTTTTGTGTTAAAGCTTTAATTAACATAACTCAGCCTGGTCTTTTATCTTCCTACTGATTACTTTGATATCTCCCACCAGAGCTAAAATAGGTCAATGAGCTGCTAGCAACTGACTGGTCAAAAAAACCCAGTAAGGAGCAGCACTTTATACTCCAGTTAAATTGCTAAAAACAATTTGTACAAACCTTTGTTTTGATATTGGTCAGTCATTCTGTCCAGTATTGGTCTTCCTGTTCTATACTCAATACAAAGTTATTATTTTGGCAAAAGTATAGCTTTTAAATTTTAAGACTGGGTGTATTCAGGTGATAGAAGTCTACTTTGGTCTTTAATCCTTTAAGGACAACGGCTTAGTATTTACAGCATATAAGATATATAAACAGAACTTCCTGTTACACTCTGTGGAGCTGTCTAAAACCAAACCTCTAGTCAGACCAATTTTTCTTTATGTAAATTTGTAGGTGTATGAACACGCTGATGGCAGCAAAAGTCTGAAACTGGGAGACTTTGGTTTGGCGACGGTGGTGGATGGACCCCTCTACACTGTCTGCGGGACCCCAACATATGTAGCACCTGAAATTATTGCAGAGACAGGGTAAGAGCAGTACCTAGTTCAGATCAGATGTGATGATGGCTGCAGGCCAAAATAAAATCCTATCTTCTCAGCAGATCTGCAGTATTTCTCATTCTAATGATTTCTTTATTTTTGAATAGGTACGGCCTTAAGGTGGACATCTGGGCAGCTGGAGTCATCACCTACATCCTATTGTGTGGTTTCCCACCTTTTCGAGGGTAAGCTTATAGTTATCTACAAATAGAAGTTTTTTTATTGCATCAGGGTTCCAATATGTAGCTTTGATTGTCAGAAACTTGAAATAATCTCTTGTACTGAAGTTTAATTGGAGTTGTTTGAATATTTTGTTCTTTGTATAGGCTCTTTATACAAAACCTTAAATGAGCTTTTAAATGTTTCTTTTCAAGGGTTATTGTTTTGCAATTACTTACTTCCACCACTTGATGTCTCTATGCTACACCTGAAGTCTTACTGTAGCTGTGAAAATGCTCTATCAGAGAACTATTTCATTCATATCTGATTTCTATTATGAACATTTTTGCAGGAGCAGTGAGGATCAAGAAGCCCTTTTTGATCAGATACTGATGGGGCAGCTAGAATTTCCTCTTCCTTACTGGGACAACGTGTCAGAGACAGCGAAGGTAAGTAATCCCCTGAATGCATCATGACTGTGAAGAAGATGATGTGCTACCACAGAAACAAGCTCACCCTCCGCTGTTGGTTTCTGCAGGATCTGATCCGGTCCATGCTAGAGGTGGAGGTGGACCAGAGATACATTGCCCTCCAGGTGCTGGAGCATCCTTGGGTTACTGTAAGTATAGCATCTGTGAGTTTGTGAAGCTGTCTTTCCTTCAGAAACACTGACTTGCTAATCTTTTTCTCAATATAGAATGAGGGTCTGTGTGAAAACGAACACCAGCTGTCTGTAGCGGGAAAGATAAAGAAGCACTTCAACACTGGGCCCAAGGTCAATGACACCAACGCAGGGGTGTCAGTCATTTCTGTAAGTAATCAACTGCAGACCACGTTATTCCACTGCTTTGATAACTATTGCACACAATTAAAATGTTTTACAGAAAAGAACAATTTTTATTCTTCTTTTGTTCACATAGCTCCAACACTTTAGACAGTTCCAGCTTTCTGATTGAAATTTTCTCACGTGTGCTGGTGTTTGGTTTCTCTTTGTGTTCAGCTGGATGACAGCTTTTCTATGCAGCGATCTGGGTCGTTGGATTTCTACCAGCACCCAGCTATGTACTGGATAAGGTACGCCAGGTTTCAATGGAGATGTGAAGGATACCATAAAGTGGTCATAATTCAAAACAAGCTAAAATAGTGTCTGTGAAATTGATGGCCCTAGTCCCATCCATCGCTGAGCGCTACCCCGCTGGTTGGCTGCTGCTGCTGCTGTGCTGCTATTTCAGCATGATTTGGTGTTTGTACTTGGCTTTCTGTTTCTTCCCTTTCATCCTTCCCTCGGTCTGAACACACATTTCACACCTGCTTAACATGCACTATCCTGTGTTGTGTTCATTTATTTATGTCGCCTGGAACAAAGCTACATCTTTGATAGACAATGTCAAAAATGAGTGTCACAGTGATTTCTTCAGAGAATGTTTTTGTGAATCCTGCCTTTTTAAACAAATGCTGTTGTTCTCTGCATCTTTAAATTCCTGTGGTTTTACTCTTGTGTGCATGAATATGTTAATCATTTTTGATGTGTGTTGCTTCCAACCCAGCTCACTCTTTTAAGAACTGGCCTTGCTCTTCAGCTTCACCTCCCTGGCGTCTGTTGTCTGACCCACCTACTGACATATGAACGACCTTGAGAGTCACAGCTTTTTGAAACACCAGTGGCAAGAGGAATTGACACACATAAATAAATTAACAAAATTAGCAGTTTGATGAACCATTGTGTCTGATTTCTAGTTACTTTGGCGTATATTTGAGTTCAGAATGATGAATCTTAAGAACAAGTTTTATGGAAATTAAAGGACTGATGAAGGATTCTTATACTATCTGGAAAAGCATACATATTTAAGTATTTTCCAGATCTGAATATCCATCTGTCTAGCCAACAATACCTTTCTGCAGGCCTACTTCCATTTTCTGATTAAGTGCAAAGCCTTACAACTATAGCAATCATTGTGAATTACTGAATTTACTTTTTTTAACTACATATAAAAACAATCAGAACTTAGAAAATTTGATTCTGTAAATGTATGAAATCTGACAGAACTTTATAGGAACCCTGGTAAAGCTCTGGAGAAATCAAAAACCTTATGTAGACTATTTAACTTGGTAATTCCTCTTGTCACTACCCACCTAACCACAAATCATTTCCTGACCAGCATGTGCAAAACTTCTCTGTCCCCCTTACAGGATTACACATGATGAATCTGATCATGATGTTCTACTGTGTTTGTCTCTAACAGGCCACCCCTCTTGATAAGGAGGGGCAGGTTCTCAGACGAGGACGCCACCCGAATGTGAAGCCGTCGCCTTTGCAGATGATCCAGACTGTGAACGCAGAAACGACAGCAAGGGCACTCCGGCCTGAGCCTCCCAGTTGCCTCCCCGGCTTGCCCGCAGACCCTCCCTGTCCGACCCCTGACTCTTGCTCTGACCCCTCCTCAGATCCAAGCCCCCTGTCGGACTCTGATGATGTCTCCATCAGCTCGGTCAGCACAGTCTGCTCCCCCAGCTCACCCTTCTAACGATTAGACGGAGGGGGAGGAGGAGGAGAAGCAAGGAGGAAATCCTCATCCAGCTCCTCCTGTACAGAGGAGAAGGAAGAGGAGGGAAAGGAGATGAAACCCCACACCGACTGTGGGCTCATCGCAGATAACTGTGGACAAAAGACATTTAAGAGAGAATTTTTAAAATCCCCTGAATCCATCTATCCAATTCAAGAGGAGAGATTGATGGAGGGGTGGAAGTAGAAAGATGGACTTCCTTTTATTTCTTTTGAACATTCTCTCATCTGAGCACATGTCGAGCTCAAGGAGCAAGAAAAGGCGAGAATTGTTTGCCTTTCAGTGATGATCCGGGCCAAACATGGAAACTTCCTCACTTCTGGAATGGCTCAATATGGCAATATGAGAACACTGATCGATGTTCATGTTTTATTGAACCTTATTTAATCATGATTTATTTACTACATTTTTTATACACATTGCTCTTTTTCATAGAGGAAAAAAAATGTTGTCGTCCTAAAGAGCGTAGTGGAATAAAAATGAAGGAAACATATGTAGAAATAGAACTGGGACATATTAACCTAGGCTGGGGTAGACTTGGTCAACACTGGAATCAGAGCTACAAGAAGCAGAAATTTGTGAAGATGTTCAGAGACTCGTGCTACAGCTCTGCTCCACTTGAGCTTCACCTAACACAGGCAAAGCTTGTTACAAAGTTTTACATGTTACAAAGACAATAATGGTGCATCTTCTCTCTTCTTTATACCTGCTATGGTCACAACATCTTAAACCAGAAGATACAGCAGCATCCAAATGGTTGTAGCAGACATCTGAACCACTTTTTCTGAACACACTCACGTTGCGCTGACACTTCATTGATCTTTATTTTCAACCAACGCCACCGTTGTAATCCATTAATATTAAGCTGCATCTCGTCAAATTAGAAAATAATTGAAAAGTTCATTTATTTCATCAACTTGATTCAAACTGTGAAACTCATATTCACCAGATTTATAACACAAATGAAAAATTCAGATGTGTATTTTAATATTACGTTTCAAAATCATCTTAAGATTCCCCATACATTTTTTTCTTCCACTCAATTTTCTATCCTTATTCTTGCACTGTGTGGAAAAGCCAACTTCTTCTGCAATTACCTTTTTTTGTTGATGTTGGTCAGCTGGACAACTATAAAGTCAGTACTTCCACATCATTGTGTAGACTCTCATAAAATAACATTTCCGTTTTAACATGTTTTTTATTTGTCTTATGTGATAACCTGGTTTTCTAAACAGATTAGAAAATGAGTTTAGGTGAAAACTCATTTTCATCCAATGAAAATGAGTTTTTCTATTAGGTGTAATGATCAACAATCAGTTATTAATATTAACAGAAATAAACTATTTAAATATATTCCTCAGTTTATAGTATATTTTCAGTTGTTGAATTTATTTAATGACATAAATGAACTTTTATTCTGATTTACTCAGATGCACCTTTATGCCAACATTTAAGAACGGTATGATTGTTGTGGTCCAAATGCTTCTTAAATGTGTACTGATGGGTATGAAGGGATGCCTATTTACATAAACGTTTTGCAGTCTTTTTACAGTTAAAGATGACAGAGACAATGGCAGGATGGATTAAAACCAGCAGCACTCGTGCAAAGCAGTTAAAACATGGAGGAGGACTTGTTTAAGCTCTGTAAACCTCATTCATGACTTCATTTATTTAGATGAAAGCATGACAGACATACAGTAGCCTATTCTTATAATAAAAAAAAATGTTTAGTGTTGAAGTATTGTTTATATGTTATGTAAATAACAGTTTTATTTATTTTGATAGTTCACAATACAGTATATTTATTTACTAGTAGTAAATATATGACAATTGTAAAAAAACTAAAAAAAAAAAGAAACTAAAAAAATGAAACAAAAAGAATCATGTCTGACAGTCAATAAGCAAAAAATAAAGAAAAAAGAAATATGAATTCAATCATCTGGTCAAAATGGAAAAAAAAAAAAAACTACAGTTGAAATGAATAGTATCATTTTTACCTGATGTTTCACCTAGATAAATCCACACAGTCAAATATACATTTGTGGGAAAAAAATAGAAACCATAATTTTTGCTTCATTGTCAGTTCTAACATAGATACCACTCTGTGTGCAAAATCAGACAGTAATTTTGATTTTCAGTTACTGATGTGAAGGGAGAAATGCAGAACTGCACTTGTTTTTTTTAATTATTATTATTTTTAGAGATTTTAAAGCAGTTGTGTCATTTGTCTGTGTTTCTGCATTTCTTCCTATCATGACATTTACACAGTAATGTGCTGCAGTGTGAATATGTTGTGCTGATGAAACCCACACCCTCCGGTACACGGTTAACCAAAGTGCTCTCACTGCTGCTCTTCTGCATTCAGCCTTTCCTGAATACTGATACCTGTACCTCTCTTCATCAACGGTCTGTCAATAATCAAAAGTAATAATTAAAGCCTCTTTAAAAACTAAATTGTCTGCGTTTTTTTTCCTTTTTTGAGGTGATTTGGGGGTTACTGTTGCTCAGTTGAATAATTTATCATCACACAGATTTGCTCTGACTGAATCTTTTCAATAAACATGACATAAGTCACCTTAATGTTTTCAAAGTCTGTTTTCCAAGCATTTTTGCCAAGTCAAGACTAAGAAGTACATTAATTTGAGGAGATGACGGGAAAGTGGAAATTAAAGAGAGGTAGAACAAGTATGAAATAATTTTTCGACTTGTTTAGAGAATTAAAATTGAAAACATTTTTATGTGCAGCTCTGGTTTGAGCCAAAAGGCGTCGCTGTTGTCAGACGCAAACACAAAACCAGAGAAAAAGAATATCATCCAGGAAGTGTAGCTTTCGCCTATGGGCGATTATGTAAATTTGTTTTACGAAGACAATGCATGTTTTATTACAAAAATATGTACTAGTAACTTGTAGCTGCGCGTTTCGTATGTGAATACGTATCAAAGTGAGGTTGTTGTAGAAAACCGGCGATTAGCATTGCGTTCACTGCCATAACTATGAGCAACAAGGACAGTTCTTCATCCGCTGCAAATAAGGACAAGGACTCAACTCTTCTGCTCACTAAAGACGGCCAGCGGTATTTCGTAAGTAAAAGCGGAGCTGTGGACAGCAGAAACGTGACAACGCCGCATGAGTCGGAGAACAACGTGTCCTCTTTCAGCATGGACGATCCGGACGAAGAGAGCGACGTGCTGGATACGTCTGATCCCAGAGAAGGCGCAGCCAGCCCGGAGGAGCTCAATGAAGAGGAGATCTCGGAGGGCGACAACGCCCCCAAACAGTGCACCTACGAGGGCTGCACGGAGACCACCACGCAGGTGGCCAAGCAGAGGAAGCCGTGGATGTGCAAAAAACATCGCAACAAGATGTATAAGGATAAATATAAAAAGAAGAAGAGCGACCAGGCTATGTCCAGCGGGAAGCTGGATGTAAGGAAAACAGTTTTTTTTTTTTTTATCTAAAGGGTCGTTTTAAAAATTGCAACTAATTTAAGGTATTGTGGGAGTTTTTCTCTGGTTTCTACACTCCAATGTAACATAACTGCTCTTTTTGTGGGAATGACCAGGAAAACTCTGAGGAGCGTCCAGTGTCAGTTAACAAACAGCGCCTGGGAGCCATGGGGGACCGTCCAGCCAGACCCTCCCTTATAGAGCAAGTCCTCAACCAGAAAAGACTGGTGAGTCGTTGACCTGATTCTGCCCCCATGTGCTGAAGCATACTGTATTTTTCTCTAAACTTGCAGAATACTTTCTGGAATGAATAGGTTACGCTTCCAGAGCGAATACCTTGCTCACATTTATTGTGCCAAAAACTCCGAGAAAGTAAATTCCAGAGATTACTTTTCAGGATTTGAAAGATAGAAGAAGAGTTCTTTATTTTCTTTTGGAACTTTCAGGTGACCATTCAGGAATTTAGAGGTTACTTTTCTGAATGCTACAGGCTTCTTTAGTTTACTTTTCTGAAACGTTCCGGGAACGTTCCTTTACCTAAATGGTTACCTCCCAGAATTTAGATGTTTCTTTGAAGAACTTAAACTAAAAACATCAGCTATTAATTACAGCTGTGGGCTTTGCTGTGAAATAGTTTTTGTCATACATGTTGTTACTGTGGTTTCTCAGTTCTGTTTCATTTTCTCTCTTTCTGCAGGTGTAGAAGCACACTATTAGTGTTTTCTTGTATTCTCGCTACCACTCTTTTTCTTTTATTTGCATCTTCTCTCTGTTTTTAACTTTTTACACCACCTCTCTCCCTTTCTGTCTCTTTCTTGTTCATCTTTGTGTCCATTACATTTGAAAGGCACTCAAAGAAATTTCTAATAAAGTTTTTTTATAAATATAATCACGCATTATAGCAAAAACCTTATTGCCACATTTATGAAAGTAAATCTAGTCTTCTCCTTGGCCCACAGATAACAGTACTAATTGCCACACTGCCAGACTGGACACACCAGAAAAAATACTGTGGGGTTATTTCCCAGATCTTGAAGTTTACATTTTTCAAACTCTGAGGTTACATTGCATCTTGGGACTTAAATGTTATTTCCAGGAAGTCCGAGGCTACTTTCTTTAACTCTTGATGTTGCTTTCCTGAAATGTCAGGTAAATTGTCTGGAACTTAGATTTTACTTTCTTCTAGCATAGAGATTGCATTTCTGAAACATTTGTTATTTTGCTTTAAATAAGAGTTGACCTCACCGTCATTCATGTTTTTTGTTTTTTTCTAAAACCTGATAACCCTTTTCTAGTTGTATTGAATAAATAAAGCACTTTACACTTAACCCAAATTCAAATATTAATATTCACAAACACACATTCATACACCAATATGCAGAATGATTGGTCACATGTGGCAGACCCCTGATCTACTGTATTGATGTACAGTTTTTTCCCTCTTTTTTCTATATTTGCATCACCAGTCTAACATGAATGCCTCTGTGTTCCAGTCTCTGCTCAGGAGTCCAGAGGTGATCCGGTTCCTGCAGCAGCAGCAGCAGCTCCTGGCTGCACAAAGCCGCAGCCAATCACAGCAGCATTTTCAGGGCTGTTGACAGTGACTAGTGTGTATTTGATAGTATTTATGACACATCAAAAATGTTGTGAAAAAAATACAAATAAGTAATTTATGCATAATTAGATGAAGCTGCTCAAAATCTGACTTTGAACTGGACAGAACATCATTTTTAATGTGTAAGCAAAACGTTTTCTCTGTTTGCTTTATGTTTTAGTTTAAAGTTAGTTGGTTTTACTGTCCTTCACATTGCAGTTTTAATCAGGACATTTAATTGTAACTGTTTGTAACACATTGTATCCCTGCATTGTTATATTTATATTGTGTCTTCTAATTGCTTATTTATCTTGTGTGTTCTCGTTCTTCCTTACTGTTTTTGTGGTATTTATGTGTTGTTCTTTTGTGAACGTCAACCTGATGTAATTCACCTGAAATGTACAAAAACAAATGTAGCATTGCTTTAAAAGAAGTACTGCATTTGTGCAGTTTAATGTTTTTCCTTGTGACAATCAGTGGTCATATTTTCACCCAACAGAGTGTAATGGCTTATTTTTAAAATAACATTTTGTATTCTTTTCATCAAGCTAAATTTAACTAGATCTAAATAAGTTAACACAAACCAAATGTGTGATGTGAAAATTATGACATCTATGTCTGCTGAACCTATAAAAATAAAAACATTAATACTCAGACACTGACTACAGAATGAATTTACAGTACAGTTTGAGCTTTATTTTTAGTAAGGGTGCTAAGGCTTCAAAAAAATCAAAATGTTGGAAAAACACATGATAAAGAAAAATGTTTAATTGGAGATGTAAAAAAAAAAACAGTACATTCAAACATTGGTCAGCACATGGAAATACACCACAAATCATAATATGAGTACCTCCAAATAGATCCCATTTTGTTTTTGTACAGCTAAAGTGTCTGAATCCAGAAATGCTTCATTATGCTGAAATTACGTTGTGTCTTTACATCATGTTAAATGAAAAAACAGTTCTAGAGTACATCCTTAGGAGTCCCAGAGTAGTGATCATGAGATGTGATGACATAAACCCACGGACAAAACATATGACTACCTGTGTGAAGACAGTGACAACACACTCAAAAGTGTGTTTGTGTTTATGTTATGATACAGAAGAGATGGGATTGTGCGGGGATCCCATCTGCGTAAGCACCTTGTCCAGCCACTGCAGGGGTCCATGCAGGTGCACTTCTATCCAGCAGGGGGTGCTCGTCACATCTTGACGGTGGTATTCAGCACCCCAACCCTGAGGAATGGAAGTTGCCATAAATCTCAGCTGGTGGGATGGTGGTGAGGGTGCTAATAGGAGGGAGAGTTACCCCACCTTGTATGTGGCAGGATCTGTAATGTCTGGCAGCAGCTACAAGGTCTAAACATTTCACTGCTCAATAAATTACAACCAAGAACGTGCAGTACAAGCACTAACTTTTCATTCAGCTTTCAGGAAGAATTACTAGGCCTGTTCCTGCAGATGTATAATGAAAAATGAACTCGGGTACCTTGACGAAGCTCATGCGGATGGTGCACATCTTGGTGAGCTCGTAGACGACCTCGAAGCCATGGTTGACAGACTGGGCGAGAAGCTGAGCGAACAGCTGGTTGTTGAAGATCTTGAGGCTGCAGCCGCTAGGGATCTTGCACACTGTGGTGGTGTGGAAGCCATGCTGGAAGTTACAGTTACGGCTCTGCACAAAAATGCTGCTGTCACTCAGACACTCTGCATAAACCTCTCCTCCCACGTAGTACAGATGTAAACCTGAGAAAAAGGGAAGGTAGGAAGTGTTACATTCAAGCTTGAGAAAGTCCAGTATAAATAAACCACAAGAAAACTAGAAGATTAATAATGTTTATGTATTCTGACATAAACATTATCATCACTAATGACACAGCAATAGAAGAAATTATTCTAATAAATTTTGCCAATTAGTCTTAGATTCATATTTTTATGCATGAATTTAATGAATTGCGAGAAATATTTATTCATACTAATGCGTTTTCATTTTTTTTTTTAAAAAGCTGGTTTTTCAGTGTTCATACAAATCAGATCAAGAGTTTGTTTTTCCTGAGCACTAATCAGGAATAAACTTCTAGAAAACTGCAAAAATACTAAAACACAGCTTTCCTTCCAGTCAAAAATACAGTTACACTGAATAATTACCACTTGTTAACAGTTGAGGTGGTTTTAGAAAAAGGGAGAAAAATCCCTTCACATCATGACTCTATATTTGTTTAACAGCTATACATCTGTTACATACAATAATATACAATTTACTGCATTATTTGCTGTATAATTTCTCTTCCATTCTACTACATTACTTTGTATTGGTCTGTCACATAACATCCCGTTAAAATTAACTTAAGTTTGTGGGCTTAATGTAACTAAAATGGCTGCAAATCAGCTGGAGGTACTCACCTTTGCCTATGTGCCTTCGAGTGTGCTCAATGGTGGAGTTGCGGTTGACATTGGAAAGCAGACCAAGACAGAATCGGTTCTTGTTATTGGACGGGTCTGTAAAGCCGTCAACCAAGACGCTGCGGGACGAGGCATGGAACGTCTCCCCCACCCGGTTGTTGAGCTCGTAGTAAGCTATGGAGCACCAGTACTCAGGCTCTTCGTAACAAACAGGCCTCATATCTAAAGACAAGGTTAATTTAGGGGGGATGGTGGACTTTTTAAAAAAACATTGTGTAGATTTTAGAATGGAGGAAAATGATAAGTTACCTCTGTGTGGAGCAGAGAATGTGAGTTTTGGGGTTTCTGTGGAATTGCTTGGCTTCATATCTTCTTGAGTATTTGTCTCCATCGTACTGTATGGAGGGGGAGGAGTCTCAGCTAGATTAACACAAACATCAGAAGGAAAACAAATAATCAATGTAAATTGATCAAGGTCAGAATGTTTCAACAGCTGGGATTTTTTGTTCCTACCTGTGATGTGATATGGACTGCCAGGTTCTGCAGAGCTGCTGGGGGAGTTGGGATAACTCTGTGAGGTGGGCGACTGGGCGAGGGAGGAAGTTGGAGAGGAGGAGAAGGAGGAGACGGGAAGCGGCGGGAAGGAGTCCGGGTAGATGGCATTCTGTGGCATCAGTGGCTCGTTGTTCAGGGAGGCATTCCTGAATTTGGCCAGTAAACTGTGCTGAGGGTTGAACTCACTGTGGCGTGGGACCAGAACTGGTGGAAGCACTGATGACACAATAAAGAGAGAGCTGATAAAATACCCAAAGAAGACAACAGAAATTCTAAATCCACCAATAAACACAATCAGTTTAGAAATCCTGTCTTTCACCAAAAACTCTGGCAGAATCTTTCTTGTACCTGGAGTCTCCACACGCCTATAGTGGTAGGGGTTGACACAAATGTCCTTCTGTTTGGAGCCAAAGGGGAACTCGCAGCATTCAAGGGGTTTCAGTTCATGGTGGGACTGCAGGTCAGGCCAGCGCCACACCCTGCAGTAGATGACATGGGGAAGACCCTTCCTGTGGGACACCTGCAGTCTCCCATCCAGTGACCGAGGAATTGTCACACACTTACCTGAAGGTTGGAATAAGAATGGAAATACATGTAAATACCTGGCTAAAGGCAGACTAAAACTGAATCATTAGAGCTCAGCGATCAGGAACCATGTTACTGTTGTAGTTAGAAAAGATGGAGCTGCTAAGTGAATAAATGTAAACAAGTGCTCTCCCATCATAAACTGTTTTATAAATAACATGATACCAAGAGGACTATCTAACAAGGGTTGACCAGCAATTTTGGGCAACCCCTTTCTTGTAGCTGGAGTGTTCATCTCCCCTGGTGGCTGGTTGTCACTCATTGGTAATCACAGCTGCTACCAAACCAACGAAAGACTGACACAAACTGATGCGACACTGGTTCGAAAATCCACCTGGCACAAGGCTCTCATAAAAAGAAAGATACAATTCTGTATGTATATTATTCTGCAGAAGGTAATGTGCAGAGAAAGGCTAATGAAGTACAGAGAAAAGTCCAGAACTGGGATTTTAACTGCCTCAGTAGGCAGTGCATTATGTGTTACATATTACTACATCACATTTGTAATATTATATACTTTGAACATGTGTGTTTACTAATACAAGAAGAATTAAAGGATTACAATAACATAAAATGAAACTATTCTGGCAAATATTCCAAGCTAAACTTGAGCACAGCTCTTTTGATTTGATGCTTTTACAGGTAGAAGAATTATGAAACCATGGATAAAAGTATGAAGGTCGCATTTTCTTGAGCTCATCTCGGGTTTGTCTTGTGACTCCATTTATCAGCTTTGAATGCTGCTTTAGGCAGGACCATAGGCTAAGCTCTTCTGTGTTTATCAATGTGCTACTCACTGGGCTGCCCAGGGCAGCTGAGGGCTCGCTCCAGTTCCTCCATTGCTCCCTTTTTCTTCTTCAGTTTCTTTACCAGAGAATCCACAGCCTTTTCTGCCCATTTTTCCTCCTCATCTCCTTGTTTCCAGCCGAGCAGACGCTTAACTGCAGGGCTGGTGAAGGAGAACAAGGATGTAATCGACGAAGAAGAGTTCATTGTGATATGGATAAATAGCTGGCAGGACGAGCTGAGATTAGGTCCAGTTAGCAGTGCAATTGTTCCCTTGAGGCGAAGGAGTGAAGAGGCAAATAACTTACAGCTCAAATTGTAAGTTTGACAAAAAAACAGAGGATGAAAGAGGTATTGTGATGAGTAAACAGAGACGTTTCTTTTATTATTTTGTTTGTAACTTCCAAGCAGCTCCGGGGGAAGAAGCTGGACTTCAGCCAGCACAGTGTAAACCGTAAATCCCTTCTCTGTGTTGGCACAGATGGGATCCAGCAACTTTGGCTTCAAAACCTCCTGCAGAGATAGTTTTTCCTCACGCAGCCAGACATCCAGCTCAGGTTTCAATCATCTAGCAAGAGACAGAAGAGACTGAGTTAAGGAACAGTTTTGCTAATTCAGGTGAATGGAAGCACTGTTTGTACATTTTGAGGCCAAAGAGATGTATTTGTGAAGTAGAAGAGAAGTGATTCGTGCTTTGAAAAAATGTGACGCACATTTATATTCAGCAAATCTCAGTGGACACTGTAGAACCACCTGTCGCTGCTTTGCTGCCGCAGGTATTTTTAGGTATGCTTCGTCTAGAGACTAGAATTTATTTCTCGTCAGATGTGACAGAATGTTATGTAAACATCTGTTTCCAAGTCTTGCCACAAATTCTCAATTGGATTTAGGTCTGGTCTTTGACTGAACCTTCTTTGGTTCAGTCAAAGACATGGATGAACTTTAATCCGAGCCATTTCTGACTGCAAGTTTAGATTTGTTGTGTAAATTTCGTCATGTGAACCTGTGAACCTGCCTGCTACGATCCCACTACGATTCTCCTTGGATGTCTGCATGGATGTCTGCATGCAGCTCAGGTTTTTGTGACAGCACAGACTGTACCCATCAACAGTGTCAATAACGTTACCATTTGTAACTCCAAGCACAAAGAAGATGTTGTTTTTCTCATTTGGGTAATTTATCTTTTAGGAAGAGCAAAATAACAAAAGTAATTTGATTTCCTAGAGAGAAATCCCCCATTTCATTATTTTCAACATCTGAGTAGGGAGTGTACAAGTTAGTAAGTCATCTCCCCTATCAGGATGAAGAGCACAAATCAACTGAGCCAAAAGTAGTATGCGTATGGTTCAAGTACCTCGTATCCCTGGATGCGGAGAAGGCCTAACTCCCCCTGAATTACCCTCCCCATGCATTATGTTTAGCATGTAGGCCAAAAAATTCTGTTTTGGTTTCGCTGACAAGAGCACCTTCCACCATATGTTTGCTGTGTCTGCTTTTAAAGCTGGCTCCTAACGTTTTATGTCTTTCAACTCTGGCTTTTGTCTTGACACTCCACTGCAAACGCCAGTTTTGCATGGCTAACATTTATTACCAGTTTCTTCCACCTGAGCTGTGAATCTCTGCAGCGCTTCCAAAATTATCATAAGCCTCATGGCTGCTCTCCTTTTCTGCCCTTTTAATTGAGCTGGAAAAGTACGTCTTTAACACTTTGTAGTTGTGCAATACTCTTTTGGAGGTTGGATTGAACAGTTCTCTGAGATTATCAAGCTTCAGATATGGATTTATTTTGAGGCAGCAGAGTAACAGGGGCTGGCTCCTAATAGATCTCACACTTTCCAGACCTTTACTTAATTGTAAAAAGAGAAAAATTAATCACAAATCACTTTCCCCTTCACTTCACTAATAGAGCAAAGGCTAAAATGGTCTGTACGGGCATTGTAGGTGGATTTACATAATAAGGAGGCTCAATCAGCAGGGTTACACAGAGCATGCCTGTATCACAGTGGTCTTCCACATGCTACACTATGTTTATTTCAGAAGGGGAACATTAAATGTTTAACAAAACTGTCTCAGTTAGAGAAAGCCAAGATGGCCAGGCTCGTTTCTAGATCCACCAACAATGTGGAATGTCCTTTCTGGCCTCTGTTTCTATGATCATGCCACTGACGCCCAGGAGCCTTACTGTCTGGCCAGAACACATCACAGAACAGGAGGGGGAGAGCGAGACAGGGAGGGAGACAGAAACACAGTCCCTGTTTGTATCTTTCTGTCCGCCTAAATAGCCACTGAGTATTACACAAATGCCCACAGCGAGGTGCGGATGTACAAAAAGAGACACTTTGATGTCCAGCCTCTAAAATATTTACACTGGAATTATCTGAGACTGAAGAAGAAGATAATAACTTGCCTGCTTGTTTTTTTCTCATTTTGTGGTTCAGACTCTCAGCATTTTCACTTCATTCTTGCAATGCTGATTACAGCTTTGTTGTACATTATGCATACTGTAGGGGTTTTGTGCATTGGATGCAACTTAGAAAAAAAAAAAAAAAACAAAGACGGGAAATGTTAAAAATAACTTGGATTTGGACCTTTATTTTAAAGGTGACTATGGCATAATGTGTTTTTAAAAAACTAAGTAACAGATGCACACATGAGCAGATCTCAACAAAAACAGAGGCATCTGCATACTTGTGCTTGTTGGTTGAAATGTGACCAGTTCTGTGGTCCCTGAATGGCAGACAAGCAGACAGCTGAGGAGGGTTTTTTTTTCTCTTACAATGACAGCAAAGCTGCATCAGTCCGTCTCTGCTGCTGCCGCTGCTTTATGGAGCCTGGCGTCACTCAGTCTGCAGCCTCAGATAGGCTAATTACCTAATGCTTTATCACCAGTGCACCCCTTCCCAAAAAAGTAAACACGCCAGCTTCCTTTAACTATCGCTGCATTCAGTCTCTGTGCCGCTGCAGAATCCGGTTTCTGCTCTAACCTCTGCACACACACCTTTACTCTGCGCAGGAGAATGCGACATAAAAAAAAGAAAACATAAAGTAGCCATTACTTCATGTCTTATATATAACGTTTAACAACATGTCGTCACCACAGGAACGCTTTTAGAAATAAATTAGAACTTTTTAATCCAAAATAGTCAAAAATTGACATCTTAAATTTTTCAATTACGTTGCATGTTAAGAGAAAGTCATTTTAATAGCATCCAGGATAAAAGTTGTCAGAGTAAACATCTTACGCAACTCCTATGACATTAACAATATTTGCGCTTTGTATCGGATGCAAATTCATAACAAACGGTAAAATGACAAATTCATAACTATCTCAAGTAGTGTGTTATTTCATTTCTCACCTGTGTTGTCATAGCAAGTGCATCGCTGACTGTTGAGCGTGTGTGGAGGTTTCCGCGTCTGCAGCCGGTCGGCCGGTGTGCTGAGGTTGTGAAGGTGTGTTTCTGTCTGCAAGTGTGTGTGCATGTGTGTACGGAGTGGGTTGTGTCTAGGAGCGTGTGTTTACGTTGAAAAATAAAAAAAGTAGTAAAACAGAAGTGGATCCAGTTAGTTCTATTTCAAAATAAAAGTGTCAGAGAGAAACTCGGGTTGGTGGATGTAGCCTGGAAATGAAGAATAATTTGTGGAATACTTGGCAATTTTTTGTTTAATAAGATATATACTTGATATTGAAATTTTATCCTAAAACAATTGCAAAAAGTGTCCATCTGCGCTGACTATGAGATGGAGGGCCAAATTTGCATCATTTTCAAACTGCTGTACTTTGGACAATCCTGCTCTAGATGACTTCATGAACATACTTTTGTTTTATAACCTAATGCTTATAGAATGGATTAATTACATAATATTAATTCATTCAATAAGCAAGGGTAAATTTTATTTATTTTTTTCTTTTCATTCAAATACATCTGAAATGTTTATCAAAGAGAAATGCTTAAATGTACAAGAACACATTAGCCGTGGTCAGTATTTAACTTGAGAATACATATTCACTGAATGTTTTTTGTTTATTTGTTTGTTTTTGTTTCCAGCTCACTAATAGATGGCCAAAGCTGAAAAAGTGACTAACATGGTCCAGTCATTTTATTGTGAAATACCGGCGACAGTGTCTTCCGGTGCTACGCGACCACGTTTTCTCGTTTTGACGCAGGTTTCGTGGAGCTCAGAGACTCCGCTCCTCCAGCAGCCACAGCCGAGCGCCACACAGCCTCGGCGGCGTCAGCCTGGCTGGAACCGCAGCGCCTCTGTGCTGGATCCCTCCGCCTCCCCCCACCGTCCTGGAACTTTCCCAGGATTTCAGGGATTTCAGATTCTGTGCGCGCGCTCGTTCATCCGTGCCACCTGAGCCATGCACAGCGCGCACGTTTCCCCATTCATCACGTTCTACCTCATGGAGAACTACAATCACACCTGTTCTCTTTCAGGCTATTTTAGCAAGTTTTCCAGGGCAGCCAGCCCTGGAAATTTATAAATTTGTCTTATTTATAAGCTATTTATGGTGTACTGCTAACATTAGTTATCTGACCTCTTATAACTACAATACATTTGTGATTATTTCTACAGAAATGAGAGGAAATGTTAATTTCTTTATCTGAAAAACTGAAATTATAGCATCATGGGACAATTTGCTTATTTAACTCGCCTAACATTAACTTATAATAATGCAGACAAACAAAAACACTGCACCTGTGGTGTGAAGGAATGATAAAACTGGCACTCATTTTCTGCTACATAAATTCATCCACGCTGTGAAATGTGAGTTTTCCGTTGTTGAATCAAGGTTTGCATGATCACCCATCGTTGGAAGTCACGTAGAGGTCTTTTTCATTGCGGATGGATACGATCCTTTTATTGGGAGTGCCGTGACCGGTCCAGTTAATGACGCAGTCTCGGCTGGCGACAGTGAGTCTACAAGTTTGACATTTTCACAGTTTACAGCAACTGCTGCGGGACGTAACGGTACTGCCAGCACCAAGTGAAACCTCTCAGGAGACCCTTTCAGAAAAAAAATGCTTTATTCCCCCCTCCACCAACCGTCAGGTAAATCATCCAATAACGCTATCAGCGGCGGACCGCAGAGACCTGAGGAAAAGCCGGTGTTTCCAAAGTCTCAACACAGGGAAGCAGAGGCGTCCCACGGCCAAAATGTGCTCTCTTTTTTTTTTTTTTCACAAAAGAGCTGATTCCGGAGACAGGAAGCAAGAACTGTGCAGATGATGATGATTCACCGCCTCCGTGTCTTGTCTGGCTGTAAGAGCGCAGACAGGGAGGACACAAACAGGATGCGCTCCCTGGAGCCCCGTGAGGCCCCAGAGACATGCGCATCAACGGGATTCTGGAGCTCAGGAAGAAAACAGCACTGTTAAGGTTTATTTTAGAAAAAATAAGCTACCCTCTCTGGACACCCTTGTAGCCAAAACATAGAACCTAATTAGACATTTAGGTAAAATTTAAATTTGAACCAGTCAGATAAGATAAATAAGATAAAGAGAAGTCTAATAACTAAAGTAACTGCCTCCCATTCTACTTTTAGAAATTCCAGGAACCAGCAGTAAACCTGTAGTCTGAGCAAAATGTTTTCAAAATATTGGGAACATTTTGAATAATCAGACCTCTGTTGTATGATTATCAACTTCCCCAAAGCCCCCAATTTAGGGGTAATATCATTGGTTTCAGGAGACTCTTGGGATCAAAGGGTTAAGAGTATCCTCATTTTGTCAATATCCTAGAGATGAAAGAAGAAAATCATAGAAACCAGTTTAATAGGGGATTTAAATGACATGTCCTAGTCAGAGATAACACAGAGATTCTTTGTTGTATTATCAGAGGCCAATTAATGTCAACCAGACCAAGTGATTGAGCAGTTTCTTTTTCAAAGAATTTCTGACAAAGGCAAAAATAATAATAAAAAAACCCTTGTCATCCAAATTTTATGTCAAGATGACACGATTTTATAAACACAGTAATCGGTTACCAAACACCAGCAGATTACTCCAGATTATTGCTGATTGTAGAAACTTCACAATGAACTCTTCCTTTCACACTATGAGAAGAGGCTCGAGTTCTTTTTCTCCATAGCCAAGGAAATACTCTTGACATCGTCTCTGGTACAGGTGTGACTTATTGCAAAGACAGCGATAGCGATCCATGCATGCATCCAGGACATGGATGCATGCATGGAGTTCTTTCTAATAAGAACTTTCTGGTCTTAGAGTTTTAAAAGGGACTGTCTGACACGGATTCTTGCAGTTTACTGTTAATGAATTGTTATATACTGATATAACCCAGACTGTGGAAATGGCCAAAGAAAGAAAATATCTTTTGGCATAAAGTGGTGTTTTATTTTATCTTAAATGACAAATGCAACAAATGTAAATTTTTTAAAGATCTAAATCTGAAGTCCATTTTTGTTGGAAAATTATTAAAAATAAAAATGGATAATTTTATAAAGGCTGGCCACCAAAGGGCAGAAAAAAAAATACTGACAATAAAATCAATCTCTGTTTTGTTATTTTCTGTTTAATTATGTTTCAAGTCATTCAGCCTATCAACCACATTTGTTCTTTTGACAGACACTCCACATGATCAAGTTCTTCACACATTTTTTACATGCAACTCTTACATTCTTAGCTGATTGAAGACAATATAAACATCAGGAGACGTCACTACAGGATCAGTCAGATATCTTGCTTACTGTGGCAACAGAAACGCATGTGTAACAGCAGCCAATAAAAAGCCAGCATCCACATAAAAAGGCAGAACCACCAGGAATCCACAACTGTGTCATTATCTCATTTCCAATAACGTTTGGATGGAAAATTGATTTAAGCTTTGCTTTTTCTGATGATTAAGTTGAAACACAGACACAGAACTCCCCCCCGCCCCCCCCATGCTCACTGTAAGGCTCCATGGTCCTATAACAGGTTGTCCCTGTGACACAATGGCTTGTCCTTTTGGCTAATTAGTCTTATGTGGTGAATGCAGTTTCCAGGCTCCGGTGATGTAGCGCAGTCGAATGAAAATCAGATCCTGTCCCATCTGCAGCCAGCTCCAAAATGGGACCAGTTTGGACCCTGAAGAGAAAACATCAATTCTGCACTTTCAACAGAAGTTCTTTAAAGTCAAATAGTAAAATTGTGGTGCTCTGCAGGCAATTAAAAATGACTGACAAAAGAAAAAAGTAGCTAACTAGTATTAAAAATAAAACGGCAAAGGAATTCAGTTTGACAAACGAGATAAAGGGTGAAGATCAAATACTTCATGACAAACCAACCTTCTATTTCTGTCCAGTTCACCGCCACTTCTGCTATGGGGATTTTAAAACACTGGGCAATGTATAGAAGCTCCACATCAAAAGCCCTGAGAAAACAAAGACAGATACAGAGCAGGCCTTCAGGAATAAGTCCAGGTTTCACATCAGTTAAATAAAATTTTAAAAGAGAGGAAGCATAACAACCGTTCTATATATTCTGAGATTTTATTATAATGATCTAATTGTATAAAATCACTATAACACACATTTAAGTTTGTAATTGTACAATGACAAAATGTGAAAATGCTTCCAGGGATAGGACTTAAACACCGCTCTGAATATTGACTTCTAACTTTAACTAATTCCTTTATAATTAGTAGTTTGGAAAACTTGCCAAAAATCTTTCCTTTCTTACCAAGCATTTATAAATAAAAGTTAAACCATGTACCGATTTCCATTTTGACAAATTACAGTTGGATCACTATGTGACTTATTGGATTTGCAGTTTTTTACCATCGCTCTACATGGAGAGAGGAAAAGGTCTTGAGAGCAGCTTCCCGCGTGAAAAGCTTGAAGCCGCATTGTGTGTCTTTGATTCCCCTCACACAGAAGAACCACACCAGGAAGTGGAAGCCATACATTAGGAATGTACGAAACATAGATCGCTGAAGAAATACAAAATTGGCAATTAATTGCTCAAAATAAGACATAATTTGTTGGGGTTTTTTTCTCCTCTTTAAGAAGACAAAAAAGTTTACCTGAGCTACAGAGTCTTTTTCTAGGTGAGCTCTGGAGCCACATGAAATGGCCAGGTTTTCCTGCAGGAAAGAAACAGAATAAATAATCCATGTCTTTTGAGTGTCTTCTTAAAACCTTTGTTTCACTTTTTCTTTCCACTCATTTTAGGTGTGGTACATGACTATTTTCTGAGTAATACTTTTATTTGTTTGGGAAACCATTTAAGGCTGAACTGAAGGAACAGCCACAGAATGACCATTGTGGCCATTTTCTCATATCTGCTTTTGTAAAAACATGACCCGCCAGCACTGATTTTAGTTGCTTCTGAAGAGCTTTAATAACAGCATTTCAAACATTTATTCCAGTCTCCCTGCCATTAGAGGTCATATTTTTAAGTTAAGAGCAGAGGTGACAACATATTGTGTGCAATGGAGCAGTATCTGTAAAATAAAATTTTAAACAACGGTTATGAAGTTCACATTTCAAACTGCTTTTAGCATCTTATATTAGCAATTAGGATAATTTCTGCTAGTTTTTCTGAACCACGGATGTGTCATAAAAACAGTTGTTCTTAATGATACTCTTTGATTTTGTTTTAGACTTCTCCCTAATATAGACAATATAAGACATTCAGTTTTCTTAATTCTGTCACATCCACACTAAAGAGGTTTATTGTCAATATAGATTAGATTAAGCTGAAAAATTGCGTATTTACAATACAAATCACTTTCTGGAGAAATACCCAGCAACATATCAATAATTTTAGAACCAATGTGGTGATTCTCATTTGCTGGCTGATAATGAGACATGCAGTAGGTGATAGAGCTTTTCATGTTTTAGCTATTTTGAACTGAGGACATTACTTTTACATAGTATTGATCTAACCGATAAAAACACAGCACAGTACATTTATAAGAGACTGTATAGGAAAAGTACAACAAAAACCCAACTGGTCCGGTGTTGAGGTTTTTCAGTCCAGCCTCCACTTTCTCAAGATCAGAAAACTTTGTGGCTCCATCAGCATCTGCCATCAGTATGAGTTTCCCTCTGGAGCTCAGAGTTCCCTTTAGGAGCAGCAGAGAGACTCCAACATTAGTAATAGCAACACAAAATCAATTGCTTGTCAATTACTTCAGAAAAAAAAGAAAAACTGCAGCCTGCAGTCTCACCATTCTCACAGCTCCTCCTTTCCCTCTGTTCTTCACTAGCGTCAGGACCCTCACTTTATCTGCACTGTATTTGTTGGTATAACGCAAAGCAACCTGGCGGAGCATCACAAAAACATCCCAGCTTTAGACGGCATCACTGAGTAAAGTAGAGCAGAACTCATGGGAGCATATTAAAAAATATGATTCAAACCATTACCTCTGTGGTTTTGTCTCTGCTTCCATCATCGACCACAATGACCTCATAGGTGAAAGAGGGGTTTTGTTTCTGCAGTGAAATAATGAGAGGGATTTTCACAACGATGCTTGTAATCGAACTAATGCTGCCATCTAGCGGTAGCTGTTGGACATAAAGCCCACATCCTGAAATGAGAGCTTTTAGAAGATGCTCTCCTACTCTTAAGACTCTTTGTAGGTTATACTCTAGAAAAAGTCTCTGAATATTTTAAATAAACTGTTTTCTTGAGAGAAATGAAAAAAAAAAGTTGTACTAACATAGAATGTTGAGTAGAAAAATTAAATTGTCTACTGATCCATGTAAGTTGCATGAAAAAAAATGTATCAAAAACTAAGCACAAAATAAAAGAATGGTATGCCATAAAACTTGCACTTTATATATTAGTAAGTCCAACAAGACTTTTCATATAATCATATTTTTACTCACTTGTCTATTTTCCAAGTACTGCATTGCTTCATCAAGCATCACAGGCACTGAAATCAAAAAAAGATGCAAGAGTTTTCAGTTTTCCATGGGTGGACAGTGACATTAAACCTGGTGGATGAAGTTTGATACATTATTGGCAGCTTCCCAGTTGTTAGTGAAGGCCCATTGTTCGGTTTAATGATTTAGATTTCATTGAAATTATAAATCACTACTTTCTCAATTTATTTATTTTGCTACTGCAAAAACAGTCCCTGACAGAAAAGCAGAGATAACTCACTTCGGAGCTCCTCGTTGTAGGCAGGTATCACCACAGAAAGTTCTCTGGAAAATGGATCATGCAGACTCGGGAAGGGTTTGCGCTCTCTTGTGGCTGTGAGGAAGTATTTCTCGTTCTCGTGGCGAGTCAGGTGCACCATCCCTGCCGTCAGATGTGCGACTACAAGCACCTACAATGGGATAAATATGGTAATGAATCTCATCTTATATTAGCAACATGCCTTCCATTACACTTTTTGTACACATAATAAGTTTGAAGTTACCATGTGTTTTGAGAACAGCAATACGATGCTTGAGGATTATGTTTATATTAAAGCAAACAATATTGTTACATTGTACAGACTGAATTTTTTTAAAACTATATATTATAAGTTTATTTTCATCTTATTTGTTGGTTTGAAACATATATGGCTTCTAGGTAGGCTTTGTATAACATTTGACTAAATACTTAGTAAATCCTGATAAGCTCAGCTTATGAGTATGCCTTATGGTATGTTGTGTGTGCTCAATGTAAAATGGGTCAAAAAGAAAACAAATTGAGATTTAAACTTGATCCATTCTTGGTAAAAACTATAGTTGATAAAATAAAAACATTTTTAACTAAACACAATTTAAAGCAGTCATAATCCTCTTCCAATTCAATCACAGTGGTAAGAGTGGCATCATGTGTTCTATCCATATTAACACTTGCTGACTCAATTTAACCATAAGGCTACCGTAATTATGCTTCCAGGGCTAAACACTGATTTCTAACCAGCTTCATTACAACTCACTCCTCATGACAATCTGGACACATTGTACATTATAAACTGAAAAGGTAAAGTCAGTCTTCATTTTGCCCAGGACTGTCAATTTAAATGATAATAGAAAAAACTTTAAGACAGTAGCCAGGTTCTTGCATCACATTTTAATCAATAAATTCTTAACATGTTCAACCGCATCAACGTCAAATATTACTCACCACAATCAAACCGAGAGCTGCCAAAGCAAAAAGAACTTGGACTATATCACAGAGGATATCCATTTTCCTTAAAACTTCCTCTAACAGACCACCTGCCCAGGTGGCTAGCTGAAAGGCTAGCTTGTTTCCTTGATATTTGAATTGAAACCCTGCAGCCGGTGCTCCAGCTTCAACCTACCTACATGAAAACGCAAGCTTACAATAACTCGTTCGCAGTGAAAATGATTAACAACTCGTCATACGTCCATTGTTCTGTGAACAGTTGAACTCTGCTTCCAATCACACAGGCAGTGACACGGAAGTCACTGTTGTTTCTCGACACATCATCAGTTTGAGACAAGAAGGAACCGCGTCGCTCCGAGACAGGCAGCAGTCACAAAACACTGCCATCTACTGGTAATAGGTGGAAACGACGGCAATTATTTATAATTGATTTAAAACAATAAAGCTTTACTGCTGAGCGCAATTCTCGGAGAGTAATTCTTGTTTAATTTATCTCATTACAATGCAATTTATTTTTCAGAATGAGTGCACTTTTAACAAGAGATAAATTAAACATTTTGTCAGAGAATTGTGCTCAATTGTATCTTCCCCTCCATTCAGTTATAGTATCCCAGACCTGTGCGCCCAATTCTTGTTTGTAAATACATTCAGTGGAGAGCACTGGCACCATTAGCCCACTTAAAAAAAAAAAAAAAAAAAAAAAGTGCACTTCCTTCAACCGGCCACCGTAGTATAAACCCACGTGGTTAACCAAAACATCATGGCGACTGGGTTCAAGTAAGATTGTCCAAATTTTTCATTTTTATTTACAAATGCAAGCCTTTTATTTTATCTTCTTTTTTGCGTGTGAAATAATTTAAAAACAGCGGCACATTAAATGTGTTCATCGTCTGATTCTTAGATAAATACAGACCGCGAGGAGCTTCTGGCAGTTTTTTATTGCCTCTCCACTTCATTTTATTAATATAGTTTAATGCATGTACGGAGTAGTGATGTCTTTGTTATGTTGTTTCCATCTTACCTATAGGATTGCGGAACCTCTGGAGTATCACAGAAGCTTTTTGGTTTGTGACATTTTCAATGTTGAGTTTATGATTGTCATTGATCTTCTGATTCAATAAATTGAATTTTCACATGAACAAATTTTATGTGAAAATTCAATCTGAATTTGTTTCCGATTCAGAAAGAAAACTGTCGACCCGATGGGCGGGAGCTGTCTGAATTCAGAACCACAACGCTGAACATTGGTGAGGCGAGCTGCTGGATCTGACCCACTTTTACTGAACTGTAAGGGAATATTTTAGGAATACTTTCTAAATTTCCCTTTTATTTCAGGATCCATATCCACAGCAGATGGTTCGGCATTGGTGAAGATAGGAAACACAACGATTATCTGTGGAATCAAAGCGGTACAGACACAACACTCCAGAGTTTTACAAATTTTTTTTTTTAAATAAGATTTTTAATGGTAGTATCTAGACTTGATCTTTAACAACAGTCCAGCTCACTTTGGGGAAAGTTAGTCAACAACAGAACAGGACTTTATGGTTAGCTTTTTTATTTGTTTGGAAATTTTGTAAATCTATGATAAAAGTAAATATTTACAAGATTAAACATGACCATGCCTCTGGTGACATCACAGCAGACATAGGCCAAATGATATTTTAAGTACAGGCATTTATGTTTTATGCTATTCTTTTTGGCTCTGCTAAAAGTGTGAGTTAAAATGAGAACACAACATGACTTTCAGAAAAAAAATTCCAACAATGAAACATTTGATGTTTGTTGTGAAGAGGGAGTGAGGGTGATTATGCCTAAAACTATTGCTGGTCATTCTGACATAGAACAAGTCCAACCCTACCATCCCCCCTCTATGTTTAGTGTTAATCTTATGCCTTCAAAATTACTTTTAATGTCAACAACAATAGGTAAATAATAAAAAAAAAAACCTGAAAATTGTCATTTAATCTATAGTTTGAGTTCAGACTGATTCACTTAATTCACAGACTTTGACCATTTCATACAAGTAAAACAAATAATTTACTAATTTTATGAGTTGGTGGTATGAACAAAAACAAGTCAAATATAAAAATTCAAACAGTGAAACAATGTGTCAGTTAAAATACTAAAAATAAACATTTGCATTGCTATCCATGTCTCTTTCACCACTCATTGGAGCCAAACTCTGAATTAGATGCTTACAGTTGAACCCACTTGCAACTCAAATCTTTCAGAATCTATATTAAGATCTGTCAATTTTTTTTATCCACCATAGTGTTTACTAATGCCAGCTGAAAGGCCTTAATTCTTTTCACCGGTGTCATCAACTAAAACATGCAAAGAATGGGGTTTTTACTTCAGTGTGCTTTTAACAACGTATTTTCAGAATCTCTGAACATTTTTGGTGAAGAAACTGACCACAATTTATATAAAGTTTAAAAATCAAGTCCGACCATCTTGGTTCTAAATTCTCCATTAGTTTCTCATTTAAACATCTCAAAACTTGTTTTTGTGTAGGAGCTGGCTAACCCCACAGCAGAGGCCCCTTGTAAAGGTTACATTGGCAAGTATCACATACTCTCATGTAGAAAATCCCTTTGTAATACTACTAACGAGGTTTTTAATGACCCTTACATGTTCATGTTCACAGTGCCCAACGTGGATTTGCCTCCTTTGTGTTCATCCCGCTTTCGGCCGGGTCCACCAGGAGAACAGGCTCAGGCTGCCAGCCAGTTTATTGCTGATGTTATTGAGAGGTGTGACCAACATTTTACAACTGCGTCTGTGTTCACTGCTTAAACGCTTGTCTGTGTTTTCACTAATCGGTGATGTGTGTGCACTGCAGCTCTGAGGTGATCAAAGCAGAGGACTTATGCCTCGACAGAGGAAAGGTAGCTTGAGAAATATGAGCACACTTGTGCCAATTGTTTTATGTGATAAATCATTAATAATGATATTTTTGTTGTTGTTGCAGCTTTGCTGGGTGCTCTACTGTGACATTATGTGTCTCGACTATGACGGGAACATTCTGGACGCTTGTATTATCGCCCTGCTGGCTGCTTTGAAGAACAGTATGTGATTCTACGTCAACTTCACTGGAGGGAACTAAAATAAAGGAAGAATGCTTGAGATTCACCAATCAGTTGGACAGGGATCATAATCAGCTGATTTTCCATTGATCAAAACCGAAAACATTCTATTGTGGTTCATAAACACATCAATCATAATTGACCGATCAGAGAAAAAGTTAATATCAGCAAGGCACCGCATAATTTATCCATGTCTTTAAAAAAATATTAATTTCATCTATCTGTTACAGCATCTATAAAAATAACTTTATACATCCCTGTCATACAGTGCTGCTAGCTTTTTTCAAATGATTTTATGTAGTGAATTATCTGAGCCTTTGACTAAACCTTTCCTACTCTTGTTACAGCACACCTCCCAGAAGTCACCGTGAACAAAGAGACATGTTCACCAGAGGTGAATTTGGAAAAGCGACAAAGGCTTCATATTCACAAACATCCCGCCAGCGCTTCCTTTTGCGTCTTTGATGAGTAAGTTTGCCAAGTAAAAAAAAACTTTTTTTTTTCATAATTTACATCAATTGTAATCCCAAATGAGAAGAATAATCAATATACATGATGGCCTAAAGAGAAAACACCAGTTTGGTGGTATGTATGTAAACAAATAAGAAAATTAATAACATAATCAAATTGATACTAATTAAAATAGAAAATATCATAAACTATTCTAACATATTCAATTCTATAGTTATCTTGTTTTGTATAATAGAAAAACTATTTTGACACTTTAATAAAAATTGAGTTGTACTTCCCAGGTCCTTGTGCAAAATATACCATATCCCATTCCACTCTTCCATGGAGTAACATTGCTATACCCAGCTAATACATAGCTTACTAATTAGTAGTGCCATGTCTCCGTTCTACATTTACAGCAGTTTTAAAACAGCTTTACCCTCATGGGGCAACAAAAACTCTGGCCACTCCAGTTCTTTCTCTGATATCTTATTTACAATATTTCAAACTGCAGGAATGCTAGGATAGAAATTTGTGATTTCAAATTATTATTTTTTTTCTAAATATGTGATCTTTAATTCTGTTACATCCCATGTCTATTTTGCACCGCCTGGCTCCCTCTGCTCAGCTCTATCCTGATTGTAGATCCCACAGCTGAGGAGGAGAGTCTGTCAACCGCTCACCTAACTGTGGTCACAGATGAGGAGGGTCGTCTCTGTTCTGTTCATAAACCAGGTGAGATGCAACCTGCAGGGACTCTTTCAAATGCTTAACACATGCAGGAATGGGAATAGAAATTACTATTTCTATTCCCATTTTGCTCATTTTGCCCATTTTGCTCAGTTCAAAAATGTTATGACTGTTTTTTGTTTTTCTTATAATTGTTGCACGCCTAAAATTTTAGATCTACACTCAATATTTGTCTGGTCGAGAATGGAATACAAAAAAAATAGCTTGGAAAAATATTTGTGTTTTCAGATTCCATTCTCTTAATTTTGGTGTCCTCCAATCATTTTTTACTTCCCCTTTTCTGTCCTTCCTTTATTTGTTCCTTTCACTTTTACTGTATCCAACAGTCTTTCTTTACCTCTGCTCTTGTTCTACCTCTTCCATATTTTGTGTTCTTTTGCTCTCCTCTATTGCTTTCATCTTTTCTTTTCATTCATTCTGCTCTATCCTATTCTTGCTTTCTTGTTTCATACTTCCTGTTCTATACAGGAAGCCTGCCTGGTGTAAAAATATTTATCAATTTATAGTGATTATTTTATATATTAAAGCAAATGCAAAACACTAGGAACGTGTCTAGGAGTGCGTCTAGAATTTTTTTACATAAAAATATGCATCTCTTAAAGTTTTATAAAGATGAAAGGACATATAAAAGAGCTAATAAACACGTTTTGTGGCTCAGGTGGAACGTCACTTTCAGGAGACAAGCTGCAGGAGTGCATCAACCGAGCAACAGCCCGGCAGAGAGAGATCCACAAACTCATCAACAAGGTTCTAGACAGTGTGAAGACGACAAAATAAAAACAGTCAAGACAGCATTTTATATCTAAAAGCTGTATTTTCCACTGTCAATATATATTCTTTTTTTTAATAACAATAAAACTGATGACAAAGACTGCTTAAAAAATTATTTCTCAGTGTCCAGAAATGCCTCGCGCACGCTCAGCTGATGTCATGTAAAGAATATGCTCATGGCTCCTGGTCTTATTAAAAGGTGACACCTTTTTCAAAATATGCTGTACAAAAAGTACACCTTGTCTTGCATGTTGATCTTGAGTCCTGTTTGCCGGAACCGCTAACAGAAGAAACACTTCCAACAGACTGAGAGGTAGACAGCTGCCCCCAGGCAATACTCCCAAGATCAGGTTTGCATTTTCACAAAGTCGTCATGGTTACATGGAGGATTTGGTGTCAATATAAGCTCAGCTCGGATCTGTGCTTAAAGGGCAGTATCTACTGGGGTTTTTTATTTTAGGAAAGAAGGCTGGGGAAAGGGGGTCAACAAAGCAGAGGCAGGAGGATCAGACGGAGGAACAAATCCTCTTGAGAATGTGCATTCGGGCTCCTCTCAGTCCTCACAAAAAAAAAGTCTTCCTAACAGGACATTGTAACCATGGAGACCCATTGCTTACCAGACCCACCTTCTTCTGGACCATCTCACTTCATAAGTAGTCCCTGTTGTAAAAACCTGATCCTCCACAGTGGACGTTTTGGTTGTCCAAAACTTCTGAGAACCAATACATACAAATTTATCAGATAGAAAAAGCATAAACAAGTCTTTTGTCTGCTGTCTTAAAAGTGAGGCAGACAAACAGCACAGTATAGATCATTCATGTCCTTTTGTGTGTGTAGGGCTGGGGGTTTAGTGTGACTTCTGTCTGCTATGACTTTGGGAGCGGCTGTGGCGTGCTCCTCTTCCTCTTACTTCTTGGCTGACTGCCGGTATGTTGCCGTGGTGCTCCCACCTGAGGAACCGCTGCTCCCATAGCCATTTGCTGCTGCTGCATTTGGTGCTGCAAGAATTGCAACTGTTCAATAAAAAAGTAAACAAACAAATCAGAAAAGTCACTGTTTTAAAGATGAATAATCACAAAAAGTGAGAGCTTCTTAATCTACATGTTATCATCTCTGGCATTTGTTAACACTTTAACTGCCCCTGACGCGAAGCAGCCTCCCTCACTTGAAACTGAATTGTCTCTAATATGCTTTGTGCCACGCTAGCGAGGGTTAGTGAAGCTGACTTAAAGGCCAGTTTGCACAACATACAAGAGGAGTGTGCGGAGAAATACAGAAGAGAGGTTAATGGTTTTCAGAAGGGAGGGAAAGGAAGTGTTGGGGAGTGAGGCAGGATGCAGTCAAGCAGCACCAGTTGTGTCTTGAGACGCACATTATTGGCTGTGATCTCAGTGAAGACAAACATGCAGCCCAGCAACCGAGAGTGAGGAAAACCCTTCCATTCATGCCTGCAGCCTATCAGCCTATGATCACAGGAACCTTTCAACAGTTTTGCGCCAGCACAGATAAACTGAACATCTCACTGCTAAATGCTGTTTTAAACCATGCCTGCCTTCTGGTCTGACACGCTGTTAGTTGCTGCCATTGGACGTGCCATAAGCTTTGACATATGTGGATTGTTGGGAGAAACCCAAACATACAGCACAGCAGAAAGATCTTAAATATATTAAGTTGAGAATGCTTTGGATGAAAATTACCAGAAAAGAACACACTCAAAAAAATCTCTTTTGGACTAAAATACGATATGTAACTTGTTCCGTTAACATTTAGGTGTTATCAAATTCTAAATGAACTTAGTGCTTTGAAAAGGTATTCTGTTTTAGATTAACCTTTGTAAAAAAAAAATTTCCAACCGAACTTTGATGTAAAGTGCACGATACTTACAGCAGAATTTCATGAGCTGTTTGGTTTTGATAATCCTGGCACTCTGGAAATCCATCTGGATGTTTGCAAATGCATTTTTCATGGGTTGTAAAACGATTCCAGGTTGTTGTTTTTTTTTTTGCTTAGATCAGCAAAGAGGGTATGAACTCGCTCCTCACTTGAGGATGGAGTAGGGCTGACTTAGTCATTGCTTGGTAAAGTGGGAAGTATCATTGTTTTCTTCCTCTGGCGTTCCAACAAGCAGCGCTTATGTGCACCCCACCAAGTAACTAGCTGTTGTAGTGCAGTATGGAACATGTAGTACATTTGGTGTAGGTACACTACAGGAAGACTGTTAATAATACATTTATCATATCATCTTGTACCCCATGTTATATTATTTTGTGGGCCACATATTACAAGCATTGAGCTTGACATGTCAGGCATAGGCATTAAATGTAAAGTGGAAGGAAAATGATTCTTGTTTTTTAACATTTTTCACCAATAGAAATCTGAAAAGTCTGGCAAGCACACGCTCCTGTCGATTCAACATTTGTCAAACCACCTTTTGTTGCAGTTACAGCCCCATGGTTTAGGTGTATGCTTCTACCAGCTTTGCACATCCAGAAAATTGTATTTTTTACTCACTCTGTTTTGTAAAACAGACAAAGCACTGTGAACTTATAAAGGAAGCATCTCTTTTTAACAGCCAATTTTAAATCTTGCAACAGACCCTCTGGTTTGATGAAGGTCTGTACTTTATTTCACTACAGCTCTTGTTTTATTTTTAGACTGTGTTATTTCAGCTTAGTTATTTATTTATTTATTTTTTACCACCAATTTACATACATAAATGTACAATCAGGCAAAGCCAATCATACAAACTGAATTAAATTCAGTCTCTTACATTCCAATTCAGAAGAGAAGTTAATTGTTTTTATGTCACAATTCAGTCACAATCGTACAAAAAAGAGAAATCTATAAAGAATCAGTGCCGATTGTACTGAGTCACTGATTTTGACATTACTGGTATTAAGCTCCACTCTACCCAGGTCTCAAACTTTTTTCATTATCAAACAGATTTTTCTGCATTTAGTTTCATTTTCCAACTAACTCTGGCTTTAATAAAGGAAAGACATTGTAATTTTTGTCTTATTTGGCCAAAACACCTTCTTTCACATATGTATTGTATTCACTACATAGCTTGAGGCAAACATCAAACAGACTTCTTTTGGCTGTGTTCAACAATGTTTTTCTTGCAGCTCTTCCAAACACCAGATTTGTGGAGTGGATGGCTCCTGTCAACATACTGCCTCATGTGAACTCCAGATCAGAACAGTGCTGTTGGCTGCTTGTATTTTTAACACTGTCCTTTCCTGGCCTCACAGTCACGTGGGTCGTCACATCTTGGTAGGGTTGTAGTTGTTTCATACACATCTTATTTTAAGATGATGAATTGAACAGTTCTTGGTTTTCATAAGGCTTTTTGTTTGCTAATGCTTTCCAACTTCGAAGGTCTTTAAAAACCAGCTGGATTTCAGTAGACCATTTACAGCACAAGTAACTCCTCAAACTATAGGCTGAACTGAATTTTATTAAGAGGTGTCAGAGGAAAGGAATCTGAAAATAAATGCATGCCAGAGTTTTCAGATTTTTATTTTTGCCTAAATTAACAAAAGAAACAAACAAAAAAAAACATCTGTTTGTGATTACGCAATAGTTTGTGTTGGGCTTTGTGGTTCTAATGTGACAAAATGTCAAGAAATTCTAAAGAGTAAGAATACTTTTTCAATGCACTCTATGCAAAACAAATGGAAAAAAAAAACGAAAAAATTGCCTGCTTTAGAATTTGAAACATTAAAAAAAAATCCTGTGTTCCCTCATTTCCTCAAAGTTTACAGAACAGCAAAACAAACAGCTGCCTGGTGAATAAAGCCAGAGACAGTTGGCTGCTTGCTCCCGTCTCTGTGTTCGCTTCCTACAAACCTCTCTGAGTGTATATGAATGTTAATGTTGCTGTATTACTTGAATCTGTGGCTGGTGCTGCTGCTGAAGCCTTGGAGAAGGCAGCGGGGGCCCAGACCCGTCCAGCCCACAGCCCAACTGGGACAGCACTAAGGGGAGGGAGAGGGGGAGGAGGAAGGGGGAGAATGGGGAACCCCAAGTAGGAAATGGGTGATGATGAGAGGGAGAAGGTCAGAAAGACATGGGGATGAAGTGTGAGGAGAGAATAGGCACAAAGAGGAAAACATTGGTGAGGATGAGGAGGGGGGAGAGTGTAGTTTCAGTTAAAGTACAACACAAACAGATGAAACGAGAGGGCAAACAGGTGGAACATTGGAGGGAATCCAGTGGCACATTAAAAATTACCATGTGCATGGATTATGGGCAAATAGCATGAATTGGGTGGGGAGTTAAGGCGTGAAGGAACAGAGTGATTTGAGAGGAAGGAAGGCAATAAAGAACGGGGGAAAGGGTGGAGGCAAAAAAATAAAATAAAATAACAGGGGGGAATGAAAAAAAGAGAGAATGTAGCAGAGAAGAGGGGGAAGTTGAGTCTCTCCTGCCAGTTTTACACGTTCCTCTAAGAGAAGAACAATAACTAACTTCAACAAAATGATCATGGTTATTTACATATTATGAACAGTAAATACAATCATAAAAACAATAACACATCATGTCTGATTCATAGTCGTGAATGTGATGGTGTCATCTGTGTGGAAGCAGGTTAATGTAGAGATTGAGAGTAGACGTGTGTGTTGCTGTGTTGATGGGTCAGTGTGGCTCATACCTGCTGTCTGTGGAGACATGAAGCTTCCAACCCCGAGATTGATGACAGCCGTCTGCTGGTTTCCTAAACTCTGATCGGATCCTTGGTCGCTCTGAAATGACAGAAGATAAAATTACATGCAGATGACTACAGAGACTAACCTATACAATCACAAACACGTGTGTTTTACAGAAAGAGAGCAAAGGTAGAGGAGATGTGCAAGTAGAAATAGTAATACAGTGCATCACAAAAGTATTTACAAAACTTTTTCCTTCAACATATTTCCTGATATATTACCTGACTGACACAATATAAGGCCTAACTGTGAAGTTAAAGAAAGAGACTTAAAATATGTCAATATAACGTCCCCAATCTGAAAATCTGAAACATGGTGGTGACAGCATCATGCTGTGGGGCATGCCTTACTTAAGCATGAACATGTAAGCAAAGTGGATTGTGAAATGGAAAGAAAATGAGAATGTTTTTTTCTTCTTTTAGAAAATAATCTGAAAAGTGTGGTGTGTATTTGTATTCCAGACTCCCACAACAATATCTTGTAGAAGAAATTTTTCTTGCAACTACAGCTACAATTTATGCATGTGTTAAGTTTTATCATGTAAAGCACTTTCAAGCGCCTTGTTTCTGATATGGGTGTTACAAACAGTCTAGAGAAAACCATTCTTGCCCATTATGCCCCAATCTGAAAAACTGAAATATTGAGGAGATGTACAGAATAGATGGACTCAGCTCCATCCATTCTGAGCTCAGTTAGAATAGACGTAGACTTGAAATATATTTGTAGTTATATTTCTTTGACTGGGTCATTCTGTCACTAAAATATAATTTTTTTTCTCTGAGGACTTTGTTGGCTCTTGTGGCCCGTATTTTTTGAAGGTAGGCTGACAGGGGATGGAAAGAGAGGGGAAGACAAATGTGCGCTGGGGCTGAGAGTTGAACCCGTGATGGCTGCATTGAAGACTAAGGCTTCCATACGTGGGTTGTGCTAACCCCCTACGCCACAACAGCACGCCCTTCTGCAAACATTTAATTGTTGCTCTGACTGCTTGTTTAGTTTAGTTTCTTTTGCAAAACAGCTTCTAAAAAGTTCCTGTCCTGTATTCCCATTTATTCAGCTTCAGCCATCTTACGTCAATCCAGATCAACAAAAGCATCCCTACATCATCATGATGCCACCACAATGATGAAATTGGTTTGGAAATTGTTTTCAAATGTTGCTATTGTAGTAGAAGTCACAGGTTCTAGCCAACATATTTTGAACATTTTTGATTGTGTAGTCTTTACTGCTGGCAGTGCGTGTTCAAATATCAGTGCCTCACCATCTCCCCCTGCTGTTGAGGACTGGACGTAGCTGACTGACTCTGCTGTGGGGAGAACTGGGACAGTTGCTGCTGCTGCAGAGAATTAAGGATGTAAGGACCAGGAGGGATCTGGAGATAACATGGACACACCAACACGCACACACAAAAAAGTAGGGGAGTAAAACACAAGGAGATGAGGACGAATGGAGGGTGGGAGGACAGAACGGGCGGAGGGAGGAAAATCGTGTACATGTGATGGAAAGGGGAGGAAGAAGGACATGGGAGAGTTAAAAAGGAGCCCAACTTAGACTGTTCCTACAAAAAAATAGTCAGAACTAAACTGGATTCAATAGAGGAATTCTTCTAGTTTACTGGTATTCCCCCTCAAAGACTAAGCACTTCCAGTCAGACAATAGCAATATTTTCCAATCGAGTATAAAATGTCACTTTAGTAAGAAGTATGATACTTTCTGCTTTGCAAATGTAATGAGATGGAAGGGAATAAAAGAAAGTTTAATCTGTGCAACTGGTTCACACATCACGTGGCAAGGAAGGCAAGGGTGAGGAAAAACCATCGACATGCTCTTTACAATGACTGGGAGAGAGGCATACCTGTAACAGATTCAGTGGTCTCAGTCCAGCACTATTGTTCAGGCCAAAAGGACTCCCTGTAACAAACCAGAACCACACAACAGCATAAACAACTAATACGCTTTTTACTTTCTTAACACAAACGTATCTATTATTATTAGATCCTTGTGACATCTTTAAATTGATTGTTACATATATGTTATATTACATAAGATAAGGTAAGATTGTTTTACAATGTTATTCATTTTGAGTATATATTAACAGTAAAAATTTTCTCATTTACAGTAAGTTCTTTACTACGTTTTGGGACGCAATGTAAAAAGATTGGACAGAAAGGATCAGAATGTTTACTGCAGTAACTGATTAATGAAAATATTTTTGAAGTATTGAAAGCTCCCATCTATATATAAAAAATATTTTACTGAATGTCTCATATCAGATGATATCGATGCATCCCTGAATACAATTATTTTGGAACAATTTTTTAGCCAATTCTTTTTTTTATTCCAGAATTGTAGGAAAATCTTTGGTTGTGTGCCTGAACTGTTCAGTTTATTTGCATGAAACTGCTGAAGCAACAAATTATTCAGTGTGACTTCATTAGTGACATGAGGTACTATGACACCCACTGGTGAAACATTGGCATTACAGTTTTCCAAGCAGATATTTTTTTAAAAAAAGAATCATTTTAAGTTTAGAAAAAAAATTGAAAAACAGTCCTGTCTGATTTTTGAATGTTTAATATTAGGAATCGCTCCTAATATGTGTCTACAATAAGTTAGAGCACTAGTGCCAGTGAGTGCTTACCAGTCTGGGCACCGGACTGCATGGTGGACATCAACCCTGCAGGTGGCAGGATTCCACTCAGATTAAGACCTGGACCCAGCATTGGGTTGGAGCCACTCATTAAAGTCTGGGGGCTGCTACAGAGACAATGCCAAATCAATACTAGAACACACAATGACTAGCATATGACAAGGTATCCGATGCTACGTATTTCTTACCAGACAGAGCTGACCACGTTTATGAAGTTGAGCCCTGGGTTTGCCATAACTTGTGAAGAGGTGGATCCTGTGGTGATCGATGTCCCCATGGTGGGAAGAGGGATGGACATGACAGGTAGAGGCTGGCTAAGAGCCAGTTGTTGCTGGGCGAAAGGTGTGAGCAGGGGAGCTTGTGACTGGCTCTGAACCATGGCAGGATCCGAGGGGGTAGGGGTCACTGAGAGAGGCGTGGAGAGCGCATCGGTAGGGTGAGGGGTTGAGCATGGTGTGTTGGTGGGTGTGGGAGTAGAAGGCTTAGGCGTTCCCGATCCTGAAGAGGAGAAGAAATATGTCCAGAAAGAATATGAGGCTTAGTAAGAAGTCTTTTTATGACTATTTAGTGACAAGATGATATGTATTAAAAAAATTCCAACATTTCTCAAAGGTCTCAAGCTTGTTCCCATATTTTTCCAAATTTCTTGAGATTTGGTCTCTTGCTGGGGTAATCCATCAGAATTCGTCATAAAAATTCACATCTGTTAAACTTGGAAGCTGGGAGACGAGCTGGCGCAGCACGCTCCAGCACAGCTCATGCTGAGGCCAAGAGTTAGTCAGAGTTGGCAGTACTCACTCTGCGTGGAGCCCATCGGAGAGAGGGAGGCAGGTGACAGCAGGCCCACCTGGCCCAGCTCTATGGTGTGCTTCCTGTTCAGAGTCTGGCTTTTGGCTGGAGGTGGCGGCGTAGGACACTTTAGTAAACCACTCGTGGTTTGCGAACTATACGGATTACCTAGAAAGAAGATCAGTACTCTTTACATAAATGCTCAGAAAGCTTTGTTTAACCCTTTATAAAGCTTAAGTTAGGTACTAACAATGCCAGATGGTGCTTTGATCCTTAGGATTAGAAAACATCTGGTAAACATTTAGTTTTAAGTTGGTGATTTCGGAAGGTTCACTTCTTTCCTACAAATGTAGAGCAAACTCCCACTGACATGTTTGTGCACTGGAACCTGAGAAAACTAAGACATCATATGCTGTTCATTGTTTTTGTGACTCTCTTTTTCCACTGGTGACACACTTGTACTTGTTAAAATGAAGAGTAACTTGAAAAACAATAGTAAAATAACTAAAGTTAGTAAGCATTTAACCCTGTTTATTTATTCAAATGAAGGAAGGATGGAGAGAAATAAAGAAAGAATGAGAGTGAGAGCGAGACAGACCTTTAACTCATATCTATTCATCACAATTACTCACATGAAAGAAAAGAAAATCTCAAATATTAAAACCAACTCAGACTTAAATCGATCTGTTTTAAAAAATTGCACACAAAGAAAAATATTCTAAAAATACAAATTGAGTATGTCATCATCTCTCAGTGAACATAAAACATTTCTAATATCCCAAAAGTCTGTAAACATACAGACTTATTCCTCCACTGCCTTGATGAAACAAACCCCTTAAAACTTACCACCACATTAAACCACAGTCCAATTATGTCCAAACATTTTATTCTTTCTTGTTTTCCAAATTGCTAATTTTACCATTCTGAAAAGGAAATTAAGTAAAACAAGAATCTTACGTTTACTAGCGGTGTATTTAAGACCACAAACAAAAACAGCTGTAGAAAATTGTTCATTCAGAACTTCCAAATAGTCTTGCAAAATCCTAAACAAGCTTTTTAACATTCAACAAGACACAAATCTTCCAGTGTTGCTTGATGTCTGCAAAAAGAACATTTCTCCCAAGCAATTGGGTCAAAGTGAGCTCTGCATTGGATTATAGATATTGACCATATATAATCTGTCACTGGAGGTCACCAACCCACTTTTCAACAGGCAGCTTATACAGGCTCCTCCATCTGCCTTTAGGGGTAAGATACGATTCTAAAATCTGAGTCCATTTCAACTCTGACACCAGCCAGAGAGCACAGCTTTGACAAAGCTGCTTCTTTCCACTGGAACTGAGAACTCCCAACACAGGCATTTTCAAAGAGAAAGAAGCAATCTACTCTCATTATACAAACGATCAAAAATTGGAGTGGCTAAAAGTACTAGAAATATGTACTTATATTCATTGCTCCATTGGTCAACTAGAGTACTGTTTCATCTAATACTCTAAGTGGCAAAGGTACCGACTGCCAGACTACTTCCGTAATCCTCTTTAGAATTCTTATAGTCTTGATTGCATACCCTTTTTATTGACTCTTGCCAGGTGACCAAGTTTCACAAACCCAGCTTGAACAAATTTAGTCCTTATTGTGGATGACGACATCAGTCTGGTGTAACAAAGTCATTATAGAACAATGGTTCCTCCAAAATCCACATGTCAGGTCTACGATCAGAATCCCAGAAAACTTTTAAGGTTCTCCAAGCATCAATTAATGAGCAATAGAAATGTGCTAACAAAGTCAGATCGAGCTCTGATGTTTCTGACATAAAAAGATATTTGTCCGGTCCAAGACGTGTAGCCATCCGGAGAAGCAGCCGAGCCAAAGGCAACCAAAAGTATCCACATCCACCAAACAGCTTTTGAGAAATTTGCCGTCTGAAAGGAGCAGTCTCAGATGTAATTTCAATAGACACTTTGCAGCATGACGTCACGTGGAAGATTCCGCCCTCCAGCTCTGTGTGGAAGGCAAACAATTGCTTGCCAATGATGACTATTATTGTGTTTTCTATCAAATTGTCAACATAACACATACAATTTTAAATCTATGCATGAAATATACAAGAAAATGTTATGTAGTACTTTGCTACTAATTGTCAACAAGGTCAGGAAAAAGTTTTAATTAAAATAAAATAGCGAGGGAAAGGGAAGCAGGTCAGTTAAGCTAACTTGACTTTGACAACCTTAACATGTTCATGTGCTGTGGAACTTTCTGTGTTTCAGTTCAGTTAAAGAAAACAAAAGAAAATGTGACCCACAGACGAACTCTGACAGATCATCAGTAGAGAAAAAGTTTAAAATAGCTAATCGACTGAGCTACCACTGCTGTGTTCAGACAATCACTTATTAGAAATCATAAAATATTTGTCAAGCCTGAAAACATAATAGTGCAACAAGATGAATGTTCTGTTCTTGGTGTGGGAAATGTTTTTGTGTTTTTTGGTGTGAATCCTGATACATCAGTGGCGTTGTCAGTACGTTGCTATGGCAATGGGACTGTGTGTTGGGTAGATGACACAGAGAGTGAGAAAAAAGAAAAGTTGTTTTGAATTGTTCCTCAACAGTTTTTCTGACTTATTTTCCCTTACTGTGGCACACTAAATTAATAATAGATGTAGCTAACCTACATCTTCACACTCAAAATATTTCAAAACGCCTTAGTTTGCTTAAACTACATAATATCCCTTCCTTGTGTTTACAATTGAAAGAGACATCTACTGACTGGGTTGGTGAATCCAAGCACATAAACACCTGTCTACGTACAGATTGAACGTGTTTAACTTTCTGCCATCCGGGCAATAAAAAATGTGACCAGTAACTACTGTTTCAACTACTGTTGAAACCAAACTGCAAAAACAAATACCAATCCAGACATAAAAACAAACACAAATTAGTGAAAGAAAAACAATTGTATCTCTTATTCCACTCACCACACGCCCAAACACCAAACCCCAGAATGCAATGCGAAAGAAAGACGGAAAAAAAGGAAGAAACAAAAAATATAGACTAATGGTGGATAATGACAAATGTGTGGAGAAATAGATAGTTGGAAAAGTTACTAGATTACTAACAAATGTATAATAAATGTGTCAATAAAAGGCTGGATAAACAGAAGAATGATGGACAGATGGATGAATAATGTATGTATAGGTGATGAAGAAGCAGATAGATGAATGGACTAATAAAATCTAGCAAATGAGACTGGGAAAAACACAAAATACAAATATTTCTCAATTTTCTGCTTACTTAATCCAGACCTCGAAAATACATAAAATCAATTTCCAGAATTTTCCATGTGGGACGTACCTGAGGAGCTGCTGCCCGATCCTGAAGGCAGTTTTATGGGAGGGGGTCGATGCTTCACCCCTTTTCCTAATACAGACGTCTGTACAAGAGGAGAAATACCATCACCCTGCAGATGACATTGTGGCAAATCATAAAGGTCTAACCAAGACATCACATAATCTAAAAACAATTCAGTTGGTCTTAATGAAGCAGTAGCTACAAACCCTCAAAGAAAGGAAGGTTCTTACCTCATCTTTGCTGGGGGACGGAGGCCCCTGTCCCACATTGCCTGAGTTATGGGACATCCTGACCTCACACTTCACATCTTTCTCATAGACTCCTTTGTACTGGGTAAGAAACCTGTGAAACAGATAAAAATGTACAGAATTATTTAAAAGTGCACTAAAAAAAACTGTATGACAGGATTAGGGAACAATCGACAAACTAAAGATGAGACTGACCTTTCTGCATCAATCTTTGACCCTATGAGGAAACTGAAATCCAACAATGAAAATAATTTAATTAAAATCCAACTATGTTAGGAAAAATGCAATTAATGCTGTATCCTTACGTCGGATGTATAAGCTTTAAATCTGGGCTGTCCTCCTCTGCTTTTGTTTCTTTAGCAGAGTAGATCTTCCCGTAAACCAGCGGGTCTCCCATCGACTGGAAGATGGACACCTTGGTTCTCTGAGCTTGGCCGCCCACTTCACATTCAAATGTGTAGTCATCTATAACTTCCTGTTTAGACAGAGCCCCAATGTCATTTCATCCACAAAAGTGCAGACTTTCATCTTTTTTGACATGTTGTCCAATGTGAATTTCATAACTTGTCTTTGCAAAGCCACATTTTAATTATTTACACATTATCTGACCTGGAAATGTGTTTAATGATTTCATCATCTTGCACTTCTGGCTGATTATAAAAGAACATGCTAAGTGTTCTCTATATTTTAGGCCTTAATTTCTGAAAAAATATCCAATCTTATTCCAGTGACCTGGAATTTCTCAGTTTTCTTTCTTCTATGTGTAAATACAAAATTACAAATACAAAAGCCATAAAAAAACAACATAAAATGGAAAGAAATAAAATGAAAGAATACAGGAATAAATGGACAGATGTTTAGCTGGAACAATGCATAGAAGATATTTTTTCAGCATCCATGAAGACCTAGTAAACACTTGAAAAATATTCCATACTTTTCCAGACTTTGTAGGAACTTCATATCTATGAAGAAACAATGCAGCCCATAGAAAACAACACTCAGGTTTGTCTAAGGACATAAGTAGAAGCAGGAGTGAATTTTAAAACAGTTCCAAACTGTTTCTGTTTTTATTATTTCCTTTATACACACTAAATTAAAGATACTGTGTGGTCATAATGCACAATATAGCTGGTCAAAATAATTAACTTGGTTTTTAATGGGGCCATAAACATTTTTAACAAGCACTTGCAGCTTTTTCTTCTGACAGCACACAGGCAGCACTGCTTTTCATCCTCAGGGAGTGTTAAATGCAAGAGCCAAACTTACTTCAGCAGGCCAGATCACAGTGGTTTGAGTGTCTCCCAACTGCAAAGATTTCTCAACCACGGCATACTTTTCCACCTACAGAAGAACCACAGAAAAGATTAGGATGACTGGGCCCGCATTTGAACAAATCATCCTTTAGTTTTAAAGTAGTGTTTTAGTGATCCCGTGTTACTTACATCAATCTCCTTCGGTACCGTTAGCTGGCAGTTGTTCTGCTTCCACATGTCGACACACTGTGAATGTTGAATGTAATTCAGATGACAATAAACAGAGATGTTAACTCTGGGTTAGGCTTGGCTTGATATGAGATTCTTTGACATGTACACCATTATCTAATATTAAAGTATTCCAAAATTTTATGTTATATTTAAAAACATAAAAGCAGCAATTATTTTTGCTGCTCCTAGATGACATGCCGATCATTACAGCAGTAATAATGTTGGATAAAACATATTTTTAGTGGTCCTTTAATTTTGGCTCACAGATTTGAGTAAAAATATAGATTAAACAATCCCTGAATTTAGTACTAGTAGCACTGCAGTATCTCCAATAAACAGGTGTGGAAATGCCCGAAGGAACAAATAACACAGAGAACCATTAAACTCACACCAGCAACAGATGCAGGGAAAAACAAGCATTAAACGACTAACAAATTGATTTCTCAGATGCATTCTTTGGTTTGCAGGTTTATGAAGGGTGATTCATAACACAGCTGGATAAGGAACCCAGACACATTTTAAAACTGTGAGAAATATTGGAAGATCAACAAGCATGATTAGCCTGTTCGGTATGAATTCCTTTTCATGGTCTTCAAACCTGAAGATCATCCATTTATTTATCAATTTTTTATACCCAGTTAATCAATTACAGTGTCACAAGGAGGCTAGAAGAAGAGCTGCACAGAGAAATTAGCAAGTAAACATATTTTCAGCATGATTTGGTTCCATCAGTGGACCAGCTGGTCAATATTTCAAAAATCCAGTTTTTGCCTTAAGTCTAAACCAAGTTACTCTGTGTACAGCAAAACATTTCAAAGTTAGCCATGCTTAAACCACAGAGATGACAGAATCTATTTGAAAAAGAAATATATTTTCTACTGCATGTTGGGTCTAGGGGTGTACCGACTGCAGTTTTCTGGCCAATCACTGATCTTTATAAAGCCTGAGCTGCCCATTTTTGGCCAAATTTTAATCTGAAAAGTTGATTTATATAGCAACAGTGGGGTGACTATTGTTAAACGAGCACATGCGGCTGTGACAGATCAGATCAGGTGGACAGATCTATCAATTGGCCCTTTCTTACGACAGAACAAAAGGGAGCAGTGGCTAATTTTTATATCTTTGTAGAGGTCGATTAGATCCATTACTAATGACAGATTTTTCAAAATTAAGGAAATCAGGGTCAATTTTTCGGCAGCACCCTATTTGAGGTAGTTTTGTGCTTCATTCAGGCAGCAAGAGAGAGCAAGAGTTTCAGCAGATAATAGTAAGGCTGATTTGAGTACAGCTAACTTGCTATATTTTATCCTTTCAACCTTTCCATCACCATTTGTTATGAAACATATTGGAAAAATGACTGGCCTTTTGGAAATGTGAGAGTTAAGGCAAGGAACAATTGTTATTTATAGTAACGGTAAGTGTTAAAAAAAACAAACAAAAAAAACATGCAACAAAATAAATAGCTTCTGATCATTTTGCCAGTAAATGCCTGTTTTAGAGAAACTGCATCCATACATACATGTCATGTGTGCTCAATAAATATAATTTCCAAATTCTTAGAGCCTCTGCTTTTCAGCAGCAGGAAAAAACTGATGTATTTGGAGAAACTGATGTATTTGGGAAAAACCATCAACTTACATTTCCAACCTTTGAGATTTTTAAGTCTATGACAGGAGCAGGTTTCCTTTCCTTCCTCTTCTGAAGGTAGTCGTAGAGTCGTAGCTGTGGTGGCACGGGCAGATGAGACAGTTCCTGCTGCCTGTTCAGAGCAGCCCGGGAATGCCTCTTAAAACACCTACAAAACAGATAAACAAATGTTTGAATTATTTTCCTGTTTTCTTTTCACAATCCCATGACTTCACTTTTAATAACCACTGTTTAAGATTTTCCCCTTGAATGACTAAAACCAAGCTAAGCTCCTGCCAACTCCGTTGAGTGTACTCAGTACCGTTTCATTGAACGAGTGTTCATTTTCTGTTTGTTGTAGAGCAGACGGTTGGCTGTGCAAGTAACAGAAATGGAAGGGTCCAGGCACAGAGGTTCAGCTGTGGCCAAAATCAACTGACTCTCCAGCTGCAATTTATCATCCTACAGAAGGGAAGAAACGAGAGGAAAGGCCAACAAATGAGTCGGCTTCAAAAATGATTCAGAAACATGAGAAGTGGTTAGAATGACAACATACATATATACTACATGTGCCTTTTTCAAATAAAAATAGCAGAACAGAAAGCTTCCTAACCAGTATTAGAATTTAAAAAGGGAGTTTTTTCCACGTAGAAACAAATGGAACGGATAAGAAAGTTCCTCAGTTTTGAAAGAAATCTTGAAGCAATTTCAACTATTTTCAGAAAAAAGGTAGGCATTTGTATTTACAATAAAATCAAAGCAAGACATACATACTTTATGATCTTGCTAACTTCTACCAAGCACACATGACATTGAAGAGTAAAAAAAATCATTACCATCTCAGCAAACATAACAGCTTTTGCATTATAATTCATTTAAAAAACTGAAGAAAAAGGAGTAATGATTAGAAATACATCTATGCAAAAGCATAAAACAGCAATGGACACAAAAACCCAAAGAGACAATATCAATGTCAGTAATCTTAATGCAATTAAAGATTCTAGAACAGTGGCATAGGCTCTGATTAAAAGCAGTGACTTAAAAACTATTTATATAATATGTTTATATATTTATATAAAAGCTTTGGGTAAAGAATCGCTGCCCAATGTTTATGTAAGGTAGACCACGAGCAGCTTTCAGTAACAGGTGTTTTCTGGTACTGAAAGAAAATGCGTTTTTAAGAAAAACATTCAGAATTTTCCTAACAAAACAAAATCCTACTTCAGATTTGGATTGTATGAATGATTGTGAAAATTTGGGGGAAAAAATGAAGAATGCAGCTGTGAGGCTGCATTTTAACCTGAGAATACAAGAGACTGAGATGCATGATAGTGATAACAGTAGACCGACATTCATAACTCTATCACCGAGCATGGTCATTTACCTGTGTCCACTTGTGGTGGTCACTGGTCATGGCATGTACGTCACAGATTAGAGTCTGCAGGGCAAACAGAGTTGTTTTAGTTTATGGCTAACAGTCAGAAAATGTCCCAGCAATAACTTAACATATTATGTCAGTCAGTAAATTACCTGCATGGTTGGCCGCAGAAGAATGTGCCTGCTCTGATAGGTGGGGATCTTTGTATTACCAGCTTGCCTGTAGTCTCTCACCTCGACTATTACACAGCCACAGTGGAAGATATTCACCTGAGACACAACCCACAAAAGTCAGCAATCAGCAATCAGCAATTAAAATTTAAGATATTACCTAAACTAATTATGTCAGAGATTTAGAAAATACTGTGCATCACTGCTTTTTCTACCTCCTTTATATGGTTTCAATCTGAAGCTTTTACTGCAGGATCCAATCTGCTCACACACCTGTGATTTCTCCAACAGATCCACCAGAATGGGAGGCAACTCCTCCGCATCCAGGTACTCCAGAAGCTCTCTTTCTTCATATGGGAGACGGATGGTTTCAGAATCTAGACAGCAGAACAAAACGATCTGGTTAGAAACACTATATTATATACATGTAGAGGTAAAAAAAAAAAAAAAAAAAAAGCTCTACATAACTAGTTTTACCGGATCCATTTTTGCCCCTGAGCATTAGTGAATAGCCTTCATTCCCAGGGTACAGGTTGACCACCAGACACGATACAGACTCCTGAGACACCAGCTTTTCTAGTAGATTCACATTTCTTCTCAGATTCTGCAGAAAGAATCGGGAAAAGACCTACTCAGGGGATGTTGGAACTATTTTCCGGAATACTGTACAACCTAAAGGACAGCATATTGCTTTATTTTACAAAATGAGGTGGATGTTCTCTAAAATTGTGGTATATGTGTAATGGGTCTTTTGAAATAGCATAATATGTGCATTTTAAAAAGCTGCAAAAATGTATATAGTCTGAAATATTTTAATGTGAAGGAAAAATTCTAGCAGTCTGAATAAAAAACAGCATCAACACACTCATGAGTAAATAATGATTACATGACAGTAGTTATTTCCGAAAACTGCAATAATATAGGACAATTCCTGAATAACTTCATGTATTTTTGAAAATAGTTAGGTGACACAATCAGAAGCATAATATTTCCACTCTTTTTATATATCTTTTTTTTTAAGTTAAGTTAAATAACAGTAGCTGCTAACACTGAGGCGATTTAAACACTGATATTTACTTCCACACATTTAGACAAAACAACTCAACCTTTTGCCATTTTTTTGGCTACAAAGCCTAATATTTGAAACATCACTGTGAATACTTTTATTTAATGCAAATTACATTTTATCACATCTAATTGATATGTCTTAATTTAATATGCCTTAAATCTTATCACAATATTTTATGCTATATATTACAATGATAACAAAATTATTTTAAAATTCAGACACCATTAGTACTTATTATTAGACGACCATTCGTAAAGTGCTGAATCCAAGCATGAATATCCAAGCATATTCATGCTTGGATGAATATGCTCAATGCTGAACAGGTACAGCATTGAGAAAACTGAAACTGTCAAGAACAGAACAGTCAATGAGGCTCAGATTTTCTTCATGATTTAAAAAAAAAATCATTCTGTTCAATATTCAAAATTTCAGAGCTAATGTTAGAGATTTTATTAGCTGTCAGCCTTAATCATCAAAATTAAGAGATATACAAGTTTGCCTAATCAATCAAGTAATGTTTCACTTTTTGAATTAAATTTCTAAAATAAATGTATTGTTATAGACATTCTAACTTATTTATTTATTCAACATTTAATTTATGAGTGAAGAAGCCAAACACAAACCTTTAACTCTGGTTCTTTTTCACATTCTTCAATATAGAGCTCATGGAGCTTCTGATACAAACTCTTCCTGCCGCCGGATGAGATTCTTCTTTTGGCTGGTCGCTGTCGAGCACTTTCCACAATGTACTACAACACACAAATAATAAACTGACTTATGAAGCATAAGGAAAGCTTTGCAGAATTGATGCTAACCTAAAACGTTTTAATAATACATTATTCCACTAATGTAAAACAGGCAAAAAACAGGTAAAATGAAATAACATTTTACCTCGGCTCGATCCAATGCATATTCCAGAACTTGTTGCTTTGAGGTGGATAATTTAAAAAAAACAACAGATCAGTTGGATGTATAAACAGCCTGAGATCATAGCATATGAGAGGTTTCTCCCTGAAATGCTACAATCTTATTAATCGTTTGTTAATAAGATAACAATAAAGCAAATATGTGTGAAATGAAACTTCATAAATTGCATTTACCATTGTGGTCCACTGCCAGCTGCAAGGCGAGTGACAGTTTATGATGCTGTCCTTTCTGCCCCACACTGTCACCTTCCTAGAGTGACCATTCACACCCTGCAGAGCAGAACAGTAGACACATTGCAAGCACTCGGTTAAACCAAACTCCCATGAAAAGTGATGATAAACATCTATGCACCGAGAGTGCCCATCGGGTCGTTCACACAGTCTTTATGCTAAAATAGTGTTGTTGGCAATCAATCAGATGCAACATATTAAAACACCAATGGTTACTGACGAGCGAACTGTAAACTAAGTTGTTCCATCTTTTATTTTTGCTTAAAATCCTACAATAAAGTAAATACACGCCGAAAGTAACCGGGAGTGAATAAAATGTATGTGGCAAATGAAACTCCAGTGACAGTGAATGGAGTCCAGAGAGAGTGCCTGAACAGCAACAAGCTCGGTGATGCCTGACCGTTGAGGCTAGCATGGCTAACGCTAGCACAAGCTTGAAGTTAAAAGCTACACTACACCGTTTGGGACATAACAAAGCCGAGACAGGTCGGTGTCAGCGAGCAGAACGCACTTGCCTTTGACGTTGCATAGCAGTCGAGAAAAGCCCCCAGTGCAATGAAACAAAATGAAATGGAAATATCAGTGTCTTCAGTGAAAAAAAGTCGGAGCAGCAGCCATTTTCTTCCAGTGTGACAACAACAGCTAAACTTCCGGTCTGAGCAGCGGTGGGAGGAGCTTCAGCCGGCACCTATACCTCACAACTGATCAATACCTGATCGATAATTCATTCATTTTTTTCTTTTTACATGTCCATCCAGATTTACAACATGCGTTTGAAATATGTCGGTGACAAACCAATTGATCATACTATTGAGTGAAAGTAACAAAATAATACAAAATGGGCACATGAAGTTGCTCATTGTTCAATGTAATGAACAATAAATTACCCCCTCATAATTGAAGTACAGTGGAACCTCAGCATAGTTTCTTAAATACTATTATCCACTTGAATTTCCCATAATTCTCTTTCTATCTATCTATCTATCTATCTATCTATCTATCTATCTATCTATCTATCTATCTATCTATCTATCTATCTATCTATCTATCTATCTATCTATCTATCTATCTATCTATCTATCTATCTATCTATCTATCTATCTATCTATCTATCTATCTATCTATCTATCTATCTATCTATCTATCTATCTATCTATCTATCTATCTATCTATATACAATACAAATTTGCTCAGAATTACTCATATTGAATTTACTTTAAATTCAGATTGAATTTAGAGTACCCATCACCATGCATTTCCCCAATCTCAATACATTATGGGTCTGGTCTTTGACTGTGCCCTTGTTCTTATCTTCAGCTCTTACTGAAGATAAAACCACTGAAGACCATTTGTCTCCATGTAACATATGAATAATTATTCTTTGATAATAACCATTCCACTGTAGCTCTTGCATATTTAAGGTTATTCTTTTGCTGTTAGGGGAACATCAATTGCTGTCTCAAGTTTATTGTAGTTTCAGGATTCCACCGAGTTTCTCTTTCTGACAATTCTGATTAGTTTTCCTGTCCCTGGGGAAGACACACATCTCTGTAGGATGATGCTATTTTTCCACATATTCAATGTTGATTAGTTTTCCTGTCCCCAAGGAAGAAACACTATCCTGCAACATGATGCAGTTCTTCCACATATGCAATGTTTTGCATGTAGACCTGATGGTTAAATTTTAGTCTTATCCCAATAGAACACCTCCTTTCACATGTTGATAAATTAAGGCAAATTGAAAATAGAACTTGTTATGGTCTTCTTTTTACACTTATTTTGTTTTTGCCACTCTTCCTAGTTTTATGGACTGCACAACTAATGGCTGTCTGGCCAATAGATTCTTCCATTTGAGCTGAAACCAAATTAATCATGAGACTCTTATGATCAGGAGTCTCCTAAGTAGAAACTCTTAGGCACTTCTAAGAGTTTCTACTTGACATCTACTAATAGATGTTTAGGTAGGTTTATAGTTGTGCCATACTCATTAAATTTTCATAGCATACATTGAAAGGTGTTCAATTTGAACAGTTCACGAGTTATGAAAATCTTTGAAAAGCAGTGTCATCCAGACCAAATATTTACAGATATATGCAGATTACTTAACAGATTCACAAAATAATATGTTTATATGCTTAGAGCTTTTGACTGAAAACAAACTGAATTCTCTTTTTTGTATTATGTCAAAAATATTTATTTCATTTTGCTTTTGTTGCTTGTAAACTCTTTTGGTTTTGCATGACATGCCTTTAGTTCTAAGGTCTAAACTTCTACTAAATCTGAATAAAGAGTGAGATTTCTACTCTGACACATTGTGAAATTTGTTGTACTCCAGAGTCTAAGCTGAATAATTAATGAGCTTCAGATGAGTATAACAAATCATAATAATCCAAAGACTAAATAAATGACTGACCCTAAATCACAGAAACTTGTCAAACTTGTGCAAAACCTTTCATTTTGCATGTTCTGGCAATGCAGAGTTGATCAAAAATTATTAAGTCAATCAAAAGCTACCACTGCATTTCATAAGGCTTTGTGCACCAAATAAAATTAGTCATTCACTGTTTAAATTTCAGATTTGGAAATTTGTCACCCTTTGTGACAAATTTGTAAACAGCTGAAAATCAATCCCCTCATTACTCTTTTGTTCACAATTGGAAAAAAAAATATCTTTGCGCTTTGACTGATGATGAAAACATTAATACATTGACATTATCACTGTTGCGTATAGTATTTGCTGAAGGACAAAATCTCATTCAACTAATTAAATCTGCTTAAGCATAACTTTAAGACTTCAAGTTTAGGACTAATTCATGTACGCCTGTTGAAATTCCTTTACTGACCAGTAGAGGGAAGAACAGGACACCAGATTCTTTAAGCTGAATCAGGAGGGAAGAATTTTTACGCGTAACAGACAGGTATTACATATTGCATTTTATGTAATTACTTTGTTAAATATAAGTATAAAACAGGCTCAGACAGAAGTGTGAACTTCAGAATTCACCAAAACCTTTGTAAAATGTTTTTAAAGTCTCATCATTATAAGTGTCTTTCATAACTTCAAGGCTGAATGCCTAAGGCATGAACACTCTTTCCTACAGCACAGACCTGTAAATTTACATTATCCCTTACACAACATGGCTGGCTGAATTTTCAATTCCTAGTTTACACAGATCTGGCTTATATAAAACACTTTTGCGTGCTGTGGGTGGGTAACCAGTTTCTTAGCTGAGTCAGTGGTAGAAAATTACTGTGTTAGGGTGACTCCCTGACCAAAAATGAGAAAATAAACTAACACAACTTACTGAACAGAAGTAAGGATACATTTATCTCTTTATTTATATGTTAAATAAAAGAAAAAATTAAAAACAGACTGTATCGTGCAACAAAAAGCCATCTCCATTTCTCTGGGTTCTGACTTTCTGCACCCAGAACATCACTGGGAATCCCTACTATGGTGCTGAACTGACATCTTCTTTCACAATTCTTTTTTCATGTTTTCGTCTGTGGAGACAATAACTTGTTTGTTTATTTGGCAGAAATTACCATATAATATTGAACAATTAGAACATCAGACACTATTTGATAAAGTCAATGTATACAAAAAGCATTAAAATGCAAGTAAGAAATCCTATAAGAAGGTCAGACATCAAGAAAGTCTTACTTCATAAATTTGGAACATAATAGTTCAAACAAGCAAAGCTAAACATGCTATTACTGGCACAGTGGTGCAATTATATAAGTGGGATGGAGTCCATTTTGACAGTGATGATGATTTCAACAATTTTGTCTCCATGGTTGTGTAAATCTCTTTCTCCTGTGAAGGGAAATGCTTGGCAGGCAGATAGTTATTGAGCAGGCTGATGCAACACATTTTCATCTGTTTTCTGTCCTGACTTTACACGGTGTTATGGCTGCATGTTTAACAAATGAAAAAGATTCTTGCAATGTTGTTCATTTACCTCTTTGTTCCTAAAGATGAATGAAAAGTAAATGAGACTAACAATCAGGTGATTCCGAAAGGTGATCTCTGATCTCTCCTTTGAAGTTAATACACCTTAACTTCTCTAACACTGTAAACAATTTTATTAGTGGGAGAGAAAATTCTTGAACTGGAGCTAAACAAAGTTGAAATTCAATTTATTTGAAACCAAAGTGAAATGATAAAGTATGTAAGAGATATACAGCTAATCCCATCAAATGGTGATGCAGCTTTAAGATGATTTTTACTTAACCAAGGAGTTATTGATATGAAATGAGAGTGATATCTGTGAAAATATGTCAATGTTAAGGTGGGCCCAGTGTTTTTTTAAGGGACCACAAATAAAAAGAGTGAAACTAAAACAAAACAACAACCAGCATATAAATAAGCAAAAAAAAGCAGATTAATATTTCATAGCTGAAGCTAATAATGCAGCACCCTAATTTTGAATTCATTGCAGATGGAAAACTGTGAAGACAGCAAATGATTTAGTTCCAAGGAATCAGTTAGTTAAGGTTTCTATACCAGTGAATATCATTATAAGAAATTATTTTATAATTATCTCTTCAGTACAAGAACAATGACAGGGGCCAGGACCAGATCTACTGGAACACTGGCCTCTGTTGGCTACAGCTATTTATTTATATGAAACCCTTTGCAGATCAAGAACTGTAAAGGGCTTTTTAAGCCAAATGTCCATAAAAATTACATTTGGAAGGTAACTTATTCCAAAATATGGGAACCATTACTAAGAAAGTTTGATCTCCTTTGCGCTTAAGTCTACTTTTGACACAATCAAAAACAGCTGTTCAGCTAATCCAAGGGTTCTAAATATGACTAAATATAAGCCTGAGGCAAGTCAGAGAGGTACGGGGAATAGCACCATTTTTCCATTCACAGGCCAAAATGAGGATTTCAAAACCAAGGCACTCACTTATTGCTGTATAAAGTGCATGGCTGTGGTCAAGATGACCTGTGATACAAAGGAATCTTACATTCTTGTTAGATCTTGCTTTTACAGAACTTGCTAAATGTTTACTATTGGCTTCTTAATATCAGGACAGAAAGTAATAATGTTTACTCCAGCTGTCAATTAAAGCTTATCAAATAATCCCTATTTTTTAATTTTTTTAATTTTTAAGTTTGAAGATCAAAGCAATTTTTAGTGCATTTTGTGTTTTATTGTGATGTACTTCTTCCTGTTCATTTATGAAATCATATAAAATACTCTATTAAAAGAAGCACTGAATAGAAAAACATACTTTAGTTTCTAATATGCAGTTAGAAACTAACTGCATATTAGTTTCAAAGTGTCTGTGTCTCCATACAGACACTTTGAGTCTGTATGGAGCACTTAAACATATGTTGGAGCGGAAGAGCCTTGGAGTTTCTTTTTCCCTCAATGTCTTATTCCCCCATGCCTTATTTACCTCAACAGGTGGGGTTTGTGAAACTCTGGGAGAACAAAAAACAAAAAAAAAAGTTTTTTCATGGGGAGACAAGTTTTGCAGCTGTCTGAGAGTGTTTACAAGTTAACACTTGGGGAGAGGGGAATGTCATGATTCTCAGATTGTGATACTGTTAAATTCAGATTCTTGGAATGACTAATCCAGTTGTTAATTTTACATATTAAGATTAGCCATGCCAGATATTATGGATAATAATCTGTAGCAATAAATGCAAATATATTTTGTTTTGCTCATTTGAGCTCCAAGACGTTCTTTGCAATGCCACTTTTCAGTTCCATATGAAGTTCTTTTGGATATTTTTTTTTACTAGCTTTGTACATTTACAATAGGAAGTAATCAGCATTTCTCACCATCACACCCTGAAAACAAAAGAAGAAAAGCAAATCAGACAAAAAGCTATTGGAAAAATCTCTGAGGCTCTGAGCATCCCCTGAAGTTCAATTAAATCCATCATCACAAAATGGCAGAGATATGGCACTTGTGTGAATCTGCCTCGATCAGACCGTCCTCATAAACTATGTAACTGTGCAAGGAGACTAGTGAGAGAGGCCAAATTACATCTATGACCACACTGAAGGAGCTACAAACATCAGGGAGAGACTCTACATACAACAAATGTTGCCCACGTTTTTCATCCAGCAAACCTTTTTTAGAGAATGGCAATTAGAAACCACTGTTGAAGAAAACTCCATTGTTAAGTGGTAGAAAGTTGTTTGGTCAGATAAGACCAAAATTGAGATTTTTGGCCATAAATCAAGATGCTGCTTGGTGCACATCAACACTGCATACCCACTGTGAAGCATAGTGGTGGCAGCATTATGCTGTGATGATTCTTCTCAGCAGCAAGTCCTGGAAGGGCACTGAGCACTGAAACACAGTTAAAGACATAAACAAATACGGAGGGTCAAGTAAGCATAGATTCTAAAAAAATCTATTTCTTTTATTTAGAGCAGGGTGATAAATTGTTCAGGCTGTTTCCCCACCATTCAGCAGGAGTACAATGTGTTTGCAGAAACCCCAAGTTTGCAGTGTTTATGCCTGGCAGTCTATTGTGTGCAGTTCAGTTTTGTGTTCAGGGAATTGTAGCTCTCTTTTTGGACACTGCAGATTGATTTTATGATTCAGCTTTTCTTCCAAACAATGAGCTGTTTGGTCTTGCTATAAGATTACACTGTGGAGGAAATATCTGAAAACCACAGTGAGCTGACTCACAGTGTTGCAATGGGGAGACAAAAGACTCTCTCTTTAACGACCTGCATGGAGTTTATATTCATAGTCAATCTTGATTTCACATTTGAGTTCTATCTAGGAATGTCTTTTAGGTTGCAGATTTAAACTGAGATGCAGACAACTAAGACAAAACTGACAAGTGCAGAGTTGAAAGTACTGTGTTGAAATATTCAAATGGTCTTTGGTTCAAAGACCTCCAGTTATTCGCTCTGTCAAAGCAGAAAATTAGCCCAGTTTTAATCTTTTCATCTATTGGAAAAAAAGATTTACTGTTGAAGAAAATCAACAGCAAATCTTTTCAGCATAAACATTTATGCTGCTGTTTATGTCAGCATCTTATCTTTGCTTATTTGACAGTAAGTTCAGTCACTTACTGAACATTTTCAGAGTTAAACCATATCCATTTGTTGAAGAATGTTGATCAGGTTTGGTGAGAAGGTTTTACTCCAGACATGTTGTTATTCTTTTTTGCATTGAAAATTAAACTTAGTTTTGCAACTATGGCTGTAATTCCTACCTGATGGCTGACATCTTGTGACATTTTGTGAAGCTTTTGGAGCACAGGCTGTCAGACATACTTTGAAACTAAACACAAATAAAATATTAAAATTAAAAACAAGTAAAATATTTGAACTCAAAATTGATTCTACAAGCACAGTGCCAGCAAGACGTCCTAAAATGCTCCAGGAAGAAAACAACCACAAAAAAAAAAAAAAGTACATTTTGACAAATTCTGGATCAAATCATTTATGGCTTCTTGTATCTAAAATTCAATAATTTTTTTTGGTTATGTAGCTAAATATAATGTTTAATAGTAAATATAATATGTACTTTAATACATATATTATATATATTATTGATGATGAATATGAGAGTCAATCTCATAGTCATCAGTGATTTCATTCATTTTTACCTTTCGTTCATCTTCTTCTTTCCTTCTTGAGCCTTGAGTTGTCCTGTGCTGTCAGGAATCCTAGTTTTGAGATCGCCATATGTGTTATCATTCTTCAAAAAATAAACTTCTTCTGCATTGAACTGTTTGAGAACCAAAACACAAGAGCCGCCAGATAAACAAAAGTGAACAATAGTAGTGGAAGTCATCCCAAAAATGTCTCAAAATATTGTTGAGTATATGCGAAGGGGAAACATGAAAATCTGGAGCCAATAGAAAAGAAACAAAATTAGAGACAGAGGACATCCAACCTAACAAACAGTGTTTACATCCACTAGCTTAGGATGATGTGGGTGCTGACAGACTTAGATGTACTTCCACTGTATAAGTACAATAAACAAGCAGGTTAAATTGATTTGCTGCACAATCATTCATTCAATCAGTAATGCTTTATGAACATTTCACTTTCAGAAAGTTTTTTTTAAATGCAATTGATACTCAATACCATGCCCATTTTTCATCCAGATGGTTTTAAAAGACTTGTGGGCCATTTGAAGTTTGACTAATGAGAAACCTAATACTGACAGAGCATATTAGAAAGATTATAAATAAAGGTTAAATGGGTGAAAACTTGCAATATAAAACAAAAAGAGTTCAAATGACATTCTCATTTTGTCCCAGCTGGTTAAACAGTGCTTTTAGAATGGCCCTTTTAGTACACATCATGAATATTATGTCTTTGTATCCGTCTCTTAATATACAAATGGAAATTTACTGAAAATAAATAAATAAATAAATAAATAAATATATACACTACTTCACTAATAGCAGCAGCAATTAGCAAACACCTGATGGAACCACACATCTGCTCACCTTGTCATACGAAATATTTCTCAGTCCAACTCACCTAAGAATGTTTGTAAATGGCTTAATGGAGATGAAGTGTATAAGACAAAGGCTTAGAAAGAGCAGGAGAAAAAAGAAAGAAACAAAGGCCCAATTTCAAGGTGTCAAATCAGGAAAGCAAATTTCTTTTAAGTCAAAGGAAGGCACAAAGCCCTCCTAATCATGAGCCAGGATGGAAGCTTAAAGTTACACAAAGAGCAGCCAAGCCTGGAGGTGATTTTTTCATTTTGTTAAAATAAAACAATAGGTAAATGTATTTTCAACCTTAATCCAGGCACCAACAAATTCTGGAATTACTAGGAGTGTACAAAGGCCAATGCAAACATGCAGCTGAAAGTCTATTACTTCTCTCCAGCTGAGCAAAGCACCTTATCCGGTCGTACAGGAACAGTCCAAAGCCGTTTGGAGTGTGTGGGCGACTGAGTCATATTTTAGTGAAGGTTCCAACTACAAGACCACATGGCAGAAAACTGAAGAAAAGACGAAGCCGGACTCTAAACTGCCATATGTTGGAACAGCAGAAATTTTAAACTCCCTTATGATTTATATACTTTTTAATCATTCTGGCATTTTGGAAATAATTTAAAACTTTAAGAAACAGGCATAACAAAAACACCAGTATGAATAAAAACAAGAATTAATAATAAGCATCAGTTTAGAGCATTTTCATGACACCCTAATAATCACTTCAATGAAAGAAATATGTTTCTTTCTTAGTTTGATGAGTCATTTAATGTCTGATGTTACAGGCTGGCAAGAAAAAGAAAATGAGTCATGTCATTGAAAGCAAAAGGAGCAAGCAGTGTTACACAATTAATTTGTTACAAAGAGATTTAAAACTAATTCCATCGATACATCTGTTGTCTTACATGCTTATCCCTAGTGAGGTCACCAGAGGCGCTGGTGCCTATCTCTAGTGGTCAACAGGAGAGAGGCAAGGTATGCTCTGGACAGATTGCCAGTCCATTGCAGGGTAACACAGACAGGACAAACAATCATGCACACACACAGTTACACCCATGAAGAATTTAGAGAGACCAATCAACCTGACAGACATGTTTTGGAACTGTCAGAAGAAGCCAGAGCATATGGACAGAACCCATTTATGCCCAGGGAGAACATGCAAACTCCATGCAGAAAGACCCTGGGCCAAGATTCGAACCAAGGACCTTCTTGCTACAAGGCAATCAAATATGCAGCCTTGAAAAAAAAATGTATTTGATAAAACTATTCCACACATCAAATGTAAATAACAAATTGTACAACGCAAACAAAACTTTTACCAATTGAAATGCTCGACTTCTTCATTGATACAAGTATATCACTGAGAGGCAGTCCAATAAAACAGAAAGCTAATGTGTGTTCTATAATATTTGCCATAAATTCAACTTTAAAGAGGGTGTTGACCAGCACTTGGTGGGTGGTCAACACCTGGATAATAAAAAGACAATTTTTTGTGGGAAAAAATGTTTCTTTTTTGTGGGAAAAAGACCATTCAGATCAGAACTTGAACTGAGGATAATTTTTACTCTAAGGCAACATTGCTACCACTGTTCATACAGTGGTGTACAGTGTACGTGCACCACTGTGCACAAACATAGTGGTGCACTTGCACCACTGTGCACATACATAGTGGTCTACTTGCACTACTGTGTACATACATACACCATTGTGTTTGTACAGTAGTGTACGTGCATACAGTACATCATACCTTAAAATCCCTTTAAGAGACCTTTAAGCTGCAGAAAAATATGAAAGTTTGCAGCTGTTGACCTTAGGATCAGCCCAGTTTTCATGACTTTGTTTTAAGCTTACACATCCTTAAAGCTGGTATCAATAGGTCTTCGGAGTTTTAGACACAAATCATGAAATCTAAATAACCAGAACTAAAGGCTGCAAAGTCTTGGAGATGTTTGGAAATAGATCTTGGGGTTTTACAGGGAACCACATTAAAATGATTCAAATAAATTCATATTAAGCTGCTTTGGATATGGCTCTTATTTTTCCAGCCTTCTATTAAATCGTTGTTCTGACAAATTTTGGATGCGTTTCAGTGTTTCACGGGCATTAAGCTGGAAATAGAGCCGCACATTTAACAATGACTGGTCCATTTGACCAAAAGGACAATAGTTAAAGAAGCTATACAAATATTTTCTGGAATTATTTCTGACAAGTATGGTGTGTGGGTCTATGTGGGACAATACAGCATGAGGTCTTGGCCAAAGGAAACACATGGCAGGCCAGTAAGTGAACACATGTCCTCTGTTTTCCAAGGCTGTGACTAGTTTTCTCCCTAACTCCTCTTTTTACTTTCCACAATTGTTTGAGCTGGAAATCTGGTCCGTATGCCTGAGAAACTGCCTCAAACTGATCAGTGGAAACTGATGTAATTATCTCTCTTCCAATTCCTTAGAAAATTATTCATACAATTTTAATGTTGTACACTATGTCATTCTGGAACCACAAACTTTGGTGCACTTGCCTGAGGAAGAATGAGATAGCTCAACACAAAGTGTTGCATATTTGGGAAATGAAAGATGTATTTTTCAAAATGCCTTAGCGTCACTTATCTTGCCAACAGTTTTGACCAGCTTCTTGTACCTATTGGAGAAAACAATACATTTTTCACCATGGAGATGGTGTGTAGGGTGATGCTGTATTTGGCAGTTAGACCAAAAGGTTCAATTCTGATCCAATGTCACTCAAATTCTTTCACATATTTGCAATATATCCATGTAAGATGTGTGACAAATTCTCCCATGTGAACTATGGATGAGTTCAGTTTGTCTAGTCTCTAGAGTTGCCTGGTGCCTACTGACAGTTGTTGATATTATTGTTGTCCAGTTAGACAGTTTAGATTGACAGTCAAATCTTGATGGGTTTCCAATTGTACCTTACTCTTTCTAATTTTGGAAGATAGATTGAGAAAGGACTCCATGAAATATCAATTTCATGCAGGATTCCATGCAGGATTTTATTTAGTGTTATCAGAGTAAGAATCAGAGCTAAAGTGAAATGCAGACATTTTAGATCCTGATTTGTAAAATCGTTGAAAATAATGTACTAATGTCCTTCACAAATATGTAGTCTTGTGTTCTATCACATAAAATCAACGTATAATAAAGGAAATTTTGTATAATAGAAGGGACGTGGCAAAATATGAATACCCTGAAGGAATATGGGTGCTTTTTGTAAGGCACTAATGTTAAACATCACACTCTTGGTTTCTGCCAATATCTTGTATTGAAAACAAGAAAGAAGTATATATTTAGTTGTGGTAGAAGGACTATAGTTCAGATCTTTTGGACGACTTCCCCCATGTCTTGTATTAGTACACATAATTGATACAAAGCATAAAACTTACATGTCAGGATCTCAGACGCTGAACCACTGGCCTTGATTTAAGCCCAACCATATTATAAATCATGTTATTATAATGCTTTTACTGAAAATACTTTTTCAATTCAAGGAAGGTTGTTATGAGTCAAGCCAAAACATAAACTAAATGGTTTCTTCGAATTAGAATAATTTATATGGGTCATGAGCTAATGTCTAAAGCTGGTTTTAGGATTTTTATATTTACATAGACGAGAAAGAAGCATATGATCAAACACCTTTGCTTTTATTTCGACATTAGTGACACTCTTTATGATTCCTCCTCCTGTGTTTGCTTATACTGCTTTTTTTCTGGCAAAAAAAAAAAAAAAAAAAAAATACAGAATGTTATGAAATATTCACAGAAAAAATTGGACTGTTTCAAATAGACTGAAATCTTACTTTTAACAAGCTCACATCTTAAAAATATTGGCTTTTCAGAAGGTGAAGCAATAGCTTTTAACACTTGAAGTTGTTTGATGGAACTTCAAGTGGAGGGTTAGGTTTGAGCATGTCTATCCTCTGTTTAACAACTGGGTCAGATCTCACTGGGAGCCTGATATTTTGTTGCCAGAGGCAGCTGGAAATGCAGTCTTTCCCTTATCCAAACTTGAATAAGGGATAACTGTCTGCACAGTGAAATCACTATTTTGACCTCACTTTCATCAAAATCTGCTCCTCTCATGTCTCGCCCATCTCTACTTGAAGTGATGATTTATGAGACTGCTACAAGATCAAGCATATAAAGAATTTTATTGCACTGTGAGCTGATTTACAGTTTCAGTAATTCATGCAGATTTTGTCTGAAGACAAAATACCACATGCTTGTTCAAAAGAAAACTACTCTTAACACTTTAGGCTGAATAACTGTAACTAAGCTGTGGCTGTAAGGGAAACGTTTTTATCAATATTTTTCTTTTACATGCTTTTGACTGTCCCTTTAAAATACTTTTTCTGAATTTCACCCAGAAATGTTTATATCTACAATAAATTTACTTTATTGATAAAGCTTGATAAAATATATAAATTCATACCTACAACTTTGCAGTACAACCTCTCACAGCTTTGGGTGTGCTCTTCTTCTCCTTGGGTGAAGCTTGTCACAGCCAAACATCTGTATTGGATTTAATTTGATTTAGCACTACTTTAAGCTTACTGCACTCACAAAAATTACTGGCGAAAAGAAATGTATTAGAGTGATTGATTGACTTCTGTGCTTGTTTGAGTTCACCCTGTGAAATCTTCACCCTGTGAACTCAAACATGACCTGTTCAAACATGTGTGTTCACTCCTCGTACCCTGAAAACATGCATCTCAGCATACTGATAAGCAATTTAAAAGTCAATGTATGTCTGCTTCCATGTTTTTTAAAGTGTTAAAACTTTACTGTAATCAAAAGACGATTACTATGATCACTTTTTTAAATGAAACAGCAAGCCATTATTTTGGTCTTAGTAAGTTCTCTGAAGGTTGAAGGTGAAGTAAAAGCACATAAGAATAATGAATTGCTTAACAGTAGTATACAATAGAAGTTGCCTATTGAATGAACTGAACTTGCATTGGAGTTATTCAAACCCTTAGCATAGTAACTCCTAAGTATTAATACTTAACCCACTTTCCAAAATTTGCCAACTAAAGGAAAATAGAAGACCCCATTTAAGGGCTCTTCAGCATTTGTAGAATCACCCTGTGGTGGATTTTTCTGTGGATGTTATTCCAAATTATTTGCAGAAAGTGTATTTATTCACAGATTATTTAGAAGAGCATGTCTGAAATAGTTTAAAGAAAATGCATCTTGAGAAGCTGAAATACCTTGCTAAGATGCCACTTCACATGCATCTTAGCATGATTGGCTGCTTTGGCATTTGCAAAGCAGCCAATCTAGAAGATGCAAAGCAGCAAATCTAGAAGAGCCATTTATTTTTCTTGTGGCTGATTGGCTGCACCCCCAGCAGTAGTGGCAAGAGAGTTTTCATTACATGAATGCATATGATTATGTTATTAGCATTTCTGGGCTGGTGAAGGATTCAGGTTTTTACAGACTTTACCCCAATTCTCTACTTACAGCGTTTTTATGCAGGAGATTTTTTTTTTTTTTTGTTCTAACAAGTGTTTCTTCAGAATTGAGTCTGATGTTTAGGCATGTATCTGACTCAAAACATACAACTACAAATGTCAACAAATTCAAGTTTTGCTCATGCTGACAACATTTTGCACATAGAGCAGTTTTGCTGACATACTAAGCTAATGATAGCATGTTTATGCTTTATTTTATTGGGACTTATTGAGATTTTGTCTCATTAGATATAAGAAAGAATGCAACATAGGGACATAGTTAAAACTATAAGATTTTGCAATGGAGTGTAGAATATATATCAAAATGGAAGAATAGTTGTGGGAGAAGAAAAACATTTAATATTTCTGATTCCGCTAACATTCAGATAAATCTAATAAAGAAAGGCAAAACATATTTTGGCATTTAATAATGGAGAAACTAAGTATCTCCACATGCTCATGGAACAAAGAACTCAACACAATAAAACTAATCAGTTGTACAGTTCCATAAAATGCATGTCATGATTTCCAGTTCAAGAAAGACTTCAAGTTTTAAGTTTTCTCATTTCATGAGAAAATTAAAACTTGAATTCCAGAAAATTGTAAAATTAGTCAAATTAGTCTACCATGCTACAGAATGATAGTCACATTGGAATGAAGTGAGAAGCAGATAAAGACAATCTACAGTTTTTGGTTTTAATTGTTCAGTCTTGGGTTCAACAATGTTTAGTGCCAAAGAAATGAAATAAACATTCATTTTGAATTGACTCCATAACCAGGTTATTCCAGCAAAAGATGCCTTTCTTCTCCAATGCTGAGTATATTCCAAGATAACTATGCTGGGATTCATCAGCATCAGCTCGGGAAAGAGTTGTTGAGGGACCCATGAAACATCGTTTTCACATAAGTAGTGGCCACAACACAGTCCAGATGTTAACCCCAGTGGGTATCCTTGCCATAAGCAGGAGTAAACTTGAGGCAGTGGTTTGACTATATTATAAACACATGGTTGCACAGTACATCTAATAGGCAAAGAAAAATAATACTGAGAAAACTGACTAAAATGATATCATCAGTAATACACGCAGATGAGCTCCAATAAGATTGCACAGTGTTTGATTTTGAAGGGTTGGGATGTTCTGAATATAATTTCTTACTAATTAAATAGTGCATTTTATTTAATAAACTAACAATTTTCAAAAAATGCTTGACTGAAAGAACATCATGTTGAAATATTGAAGCAACACCTCAAGACGGCCAAGAGTTGAAGCTTGGACACTAGTGGGTATTGCAAAATAGAAGATCCTAAGCAACAAGTCATGTTAGTTGCAGAGTGTCTTAAGGACAATAAAGTTAACATGTTTGAGTGGCCACTGCAAAACTCTGGTATCCCATGAAGAACTTTCAGTGAGAGCTGAAGGTGTGTCCGAGTAAGATGACCTAAAAATCTGTCTCAGTTGCAATAGTTTTGTCTGGAGGAATAGGCCAAGTTTCCAGGAAAGTATTGTGAAAGGTTTATGAAGGACCCTCAAGAAGATGTTTGACCCAAGTCAAACAGTTCAGAAGAAATTCCGCCTTTAAGAGTTTAGAAAAATATATCGACAAAGATTATTTTGCCCATCATTTTAGCATATAGCAAACAACAATACTTGTGGTAATCCCAACTGACTTAAAGCAAGAAAAGTTTGGTCAGATTGAAAAATACATCTATGTGAACATCTGGTTTCAGCTTGAAAAGCATGTGCAATAGCTTACCTTTTATTAAGGATAGGAATTATTATCTATTTGCTTTTGTTCATTATAAATCTGCCTTTAAGAAATGTGAAGAGAGAGTTTAACACATTATTCATAAAAATAAAAAAAGATGCACAAAGTACAAAAGAGATACTCCACATGAACAAATAGGTGTAAGTTTTGACATTCTTTGTTTGCTAGATATTACTGTGTTGTTGCTCCAACAATCTCTACAAAAAAATAAATGGGTTTTGGCATCACTGCTGAGGAGGCTCAGGCCACTGTCTTGTTAAAAGTTGGCAATCTTGAGAGTGACTGTCAAAAGAAATGTTTCACAAAGCCACAATGATTATTTGCAGTAAAAATAACTCGGAGCATGGTTAAAGTTTCAACTGGGAGCAAAACTGATGATACAAATAAATAGTAACAATTTTATACAAGTTTTATCTTCAGAGTTATGTTGTTTTAAATGTTCTGATACAGATTCAGGGCCATAGTTATCGTCACACTATGCATATTCCCAGTTTAACATCTAAGTGTGTCTCCTCTGTTCTTTGCTGTGGTGACATTTTGCAGATAAGAATTGGCTCAGTGTAAAATTTAATAAGCAGGATACCCCACATAACCCTTCTGAAGTGGAAGCATGAATTACTGCAGGTGATTATGACACTGCTGATGGAGCTTGTCAAGTTACAAAATATAACTCTGAAATGAAAAACACACTTTCTCACAAAGATTTCAACACACCCAGTAACAAATGTGGAACAGTAAAACTCAAATGCTCAGCGAAATGTTCATGTTCCCAGCAGTGTCTTTCACGTCTTCCAATATGTCATATGAACTCAGTGATACTCAAATAGCATTCCAGCTTTCAACTTTTTGTTGCCAGAAAACTCCTCCAAGGTTTCTGTTCGAGTAGGAGCTGGCTCAGACTTGGAAATTCAACCTGCAGATGTCAGGGTAAAGCAAGCAAGCTCATTGTATGGCTGTACAAAACTTCCAAGGATACAAACTACAAAAATAAAAAATGCATGTTATACATTTAATAGCAAAAAAGCAAAAATTTTACCGTATAACCTCTGTTTTGCATTTGTTCTTGTGTTTTTTTGGCACAGTACTCTGACATTGAGCAGTAAAAGATGCAGTGGTAATAACCTTGGTTAGCTTTGTAAGCAGACCTCTATTCTGTCATATAAACATTACCTCTATTGTCAGAAAGCTTAGCAGGTCATGAACGATGTGACTACTGTCACACAACCAGTTGTGGTACTTCTGTCACATGGGTTAAAGAATTTCTGTCATGTGCAGGTTTGTTTCAAAGTTTTATAGAAGGCATACATGTCATGTGACTATATCTGTGTAGTTTGGTCAACAGTTAAGTTGTTTTACAAGCTAGATATAGGAGATTTTATGTGTAAGTAGAAAAAAATGCTTCAAGAATTCTAGAGCAAAACATACAGAGCTTTTTAAAAGCAAACATTTTGTCACCTTACATCCATAAACTAACCTGGATTTAAAGTGATGTTCTCTAACAAACATTTGAAGCCTTCACAAAACAGTTGAGGCCATATTACAAAGTGGTGAAGTAAACTTATTCATTAGACAACTTACAATGGCAGAGTGATTACAGTAGACCAGGTGGAATAAAAATATGTTGTATCAAAGTGTGACACAAGGCATGAAGGCCTTCTTTAAATGTTAAAACCAACTGTTACCATGACAAACACGGGTAGGCATTTACTCATGCTTAGAGTGGCATCTTAGAGTCAACAGATGTCCAAAAGAATTTTAGTTTTACCAAACATGTCAGCAATTTCTTTACTGCTTCTTAAATATGTTCAGTTATTATGCTTTTTAAAAATAAAATTATGAAAAAGCATAACTTTATTCTGAAAATATATTTAAATTAAAATATTCAGTAGTTTGACCATCTAATTAAAATTTCAAAGTCCTGGGAAGAATAATATTCACTAGTAAGTAAAGCTCTGTGCATTTTACCTCATGATTCTTCAAAAAAATATTTTTAAAGGTAAGTTTATTTTAAATATTCCATATTTTTGAGGATTGAGACAGTCTAGATTTTTGTATTAAACAAAAAAAAAAAAAAAAAAAAAAAAATATATATATATATATATATATATATATATATATAATATATATATATATATAAAGAAATAGTATTAATTTCAGATTGAACACTAACAGCCATAGGGTACATAAGTTTTGTATCCTATTCTGAGTGATGAACTGCAATTGCTCCATTAACAACAGTTTAATGTACTTACTGACTTATTTGTTAGGATTAGCATTTATTTTTCCCCTTGCACTCTTGGTCTTTAAAGTTGTAAATCATAAATTTAAATCCAATTTGGGACATTAAAGTTTGAGTGAAACTCTATTTTACCACAAAAGGAAGAAAGTGTTTACGTGAGGAAATATTATTTTACATTATTAGATCAATTTAATTTTATAAGGTGAAAGCTGTGAGTCATTAAAAAGTCACTGTTACAGTAAATATTCCCCAGACAGACAGATTTAACTGAGACAGAGGAAGAGGTGTTTGCTAAAAAGCCAGTAAATCAGTAAATCTGCAAGGGTGAAAGTGTAACAAATCAAACCATATGGCTTGCTGTTGGTTTCTGCAGATGTTGACTTGTGGTTCTTCCATCTGCAAGTGTCTGTGTACAATGAGGAAGCCAAACAAATGAAGTCTGATCAGGTCCAGTTAGCACAGGCCTTTAGGGTCATGTCTCCCTTCCGCAATAAATTATAATTTCATCCAAAAGAACTAAGCCCTCTTCATGACCACAAAAGAAATGTGGGAATTTGGGATATTAAAATATGACTTTAGATTTATTTCAGTTTGCTCCAGCAGATTCGGAACAAACCGCATATTTTGAGATTTGACTTTGTTGTTTCTTCATTCATGTCCTTCCCAGGGAAAATGTTGTACTGTGATTGATGTGTTTGATCATAGTGGTATTGTATTAGCTGTCTCCTTACATCTCACCTTGAGGATCTAATCTTAACATAGATTTTTTTTAAAAATGTTTTGTGTCAGCAGGCTAAGTCACTGAATGTCAAAATGTCCCCTGGCAGATGGGCGGTTTTGTAATCTGAGTAAGCAAAGATAAATTGGATAAGGCACCAGAAATGGAACTCATGACAAGGCTCTAAAGTTCAAGTGTTCATGATGTCCACTGTACATATAAAAAATCAGAGGCAACGATCACACATGGACAATAAAATGTTTTTATACAGTTATGCTTTGCTCAAGACTTACATAAAGAAATATTCTCACTCAATAGATTAAATAAATTAGAATAGGTGTCACACAAGACTATTATGTCAGATCAACAGAACCTTAAAGATTGTCTGATTAATAACTGGCTTAAAGTAGGTGTTTAACATACTTTTATTAAGACCACATTTTTCAATCAAAATGTTTTTTTATTGAGCTGATTTAATGTTCTATCATTTTTGGTGGAATTGTATAATCTGCAGCCTGCATGTTTACATTTTAAATTTTCTACTAAATGTTAAAAAAGCCATAAAAACAAATTATTAGCTAACTTTGCAAAATGTATTTGGCATCTAACCTCCATCAACACAAGACCATGCTCTCTAGTTCAAATTATCTCATTGTATATTCTGATACTATGATTATATTCTATTGACCAAATCTCTATCCGAGATGAATGAGGACATTTCACAGTCCATTTGTTGCAGTTAGACTGTACAGTTGCAATGGCAAAAGGGAAAGAAATGTTAAACTCAAGAATGTGACTATATTAATACAAGACATCACAAATTGCAAAGATGGAGACTCAAGTTATTTTTTACTTTCAGGAGCAGTGAAAATATCTAAGTAAAAAAAAAAAGATTTGTTGGCATCCACACCCGACTACCCAAAAAAATAAACATTGACATTATGTCAGAGTTTCACTTATATTTGACTGTATATATGACTATACAGCACCTGCAGAGGTAGAATTACATTGTTTTGGCCTGTGGCCAGATGGCAGCTCCCTGCAGCACTGACAGTTCCAAGGCGCAGTAATGGAGCAGGTGAGGAAACTGTGTTAAGGAACAAACTGGGTCCATTTGCTGCGCAAAGCAAAAAGACAAGGGAGTCTGTGATTTTGGATGGGACAGCAGAATAATTCGTAACATGAAAACCGGTTGGAATCAGATTCTTTGTTGTTTAATACACCTGGCAGTGAAAAAGGGGCATTGCAGACATCACTAGAGCTGCATGTTATTCTTTCAGAAAATATCTGTAAATGTTTTCAAATTAGTTTCCTGTAAAAGAGACTGTATGATATAAGGCTGCAGAACAACAGCGGAACATTTGTTCATGTTGTTTTACCTGCTGTGATGTGATGGTGCTGATGGTGGGGTAAGTTTATTTTGCGCCTAATGCAATGTGTGTTTAGCCTGGGATGTTTCATAGCAAGCCCAGAGAGAATGCACAAGGGTTGTCAGTCATCTACTGTTAGTTCAAGGCAAAACCACTGATGTGGATTAACTCAAAGTCTCTAAAATGCAGCCCATTCAAAAAAACTGTCATGGGGAAGAGACAAAAAAAACAGCGAAACAGAGAAGGCATAGACTTGCTTTATGTGAGGTTTGTAGGATGAGGTCTTACTATTTTATCTGCACAGTGGAAAGTAGTTCAGGAACCACTTAACAATGCAGACTGACAGCTGGATGGTGGCTGGTTCAAGTCTTAACTGAGGCCTTTCTCTGCTGACTTTGTGTGTTTTTCTTAAGCTGACCTGGAATTTATTCAGGTAGACACAGTTTTCTTCCAATTTCTAAAACACGTGTCAATTGACTTATCTTTCAATATTGTTAGGCTCTGGGATAGACAGGCTCTGGGATGGTGCCTGTCCATCCCAGAGCCTAATAATATTGAAAGATAAGTCAATTGAATGTACCTGAATGTACCTGATTTCTTTACTTCTTGACAATACATAACTGAATATGATTGACCAGCAAACTCACAAAACCTCAGTTTTACTAAAATAGTTCACTCAAACTCCTAAATTGCCACCTCACTTAAAAAAAAAAGCCGTAGTTCTTTAAAAATATAGCATTCATTCCTTCTGTAACCATTTCTTTTAGTGAAAGTCAGTTTATACTTGTTGTTTTTCTCCTGCTTTGGAGACTGGCACTGATGAGCAGTGCCAGTCAGCCTGAATGAGAGCACACAGTCAGGTCTTTGAGGATTTTAAAGCTGGTTCCCTCTGGGGCATTCTCTCTTTATTTGCACAAATCAACTCCACAAAAGGCATTAAGATACACATCCATCTTCTGACACACAAATTTCTTTGAACGTATATGTAAGTATGGGTATATATAAGCAAAATAAACAATGAAAAGGTGGAGCATAGCTCAGACAAGTTAGTGGACATAAAAAGTAGATATCTTATAAGGCCCTCTTGATGTCCCATAAGGTGTTGTCTATGAAAGGTCAATTTTGAAATTATAATGGACAGCTTGTTGTGTAGTTTGGTTCACTTCCAAAAGTGCAATGTACTGCTATTTAGAGGTTCTAATATTACCACTGTTGTATGTCAAGATAGAAATACAGTTTTTTCCATGGCTATGTATGCCAAATTATTGAACATTTTTAATTCTCTGGTCTTCTTGAATCTTATATCCCTAACAAGCTGTTGTGTTTCTGCCTTGCTTTTCGGATATCAAGCTATAAGTTAATATCACTCCAGCAACATCTTCCTGTGCATTTTACATTGCAATACACACTATTTTTTGGGCCTGTTGAAAAAATTTCATCTCTCGAACAGTATGGATAGAGGATTGAACTTTCATTCTTGAACAGTAGGAAATGTACACCCGTCAGCCCAACATGCAGGTTGTGTAAAACATGTGACACATCAAAAGCAACACATGTACTAAATATAACAAAAACTGATGTTCTACTAAACACTTCACTTCTTTATCCACATTAAGATTCATGCAAACCAACTCGTTGGACACACCAGCATACAAGATGTTATTAGAAATAGAGTGTAATAGCAACTGTACTTCACACTTTAATGTAAACACATACAGTTGCTTCTGAATATCTTTTTTTGTTGTTTCTTGCAGCTTGCTGTCTTTGCCGTCAGGAAACCATCTACCGTATTAACAATGTTGATGCATTTTTCTCATTCAGCTTAAGTAAATATGGCTTATCTCAGCTTGGACAAGATAACTGGGGCCATTCCTTAGTCTGCTCTGTGTCTATGAAAGAGTCAGATATGTCAATCTCTGCCTGTAAGCGAGTCATTTCCTTTGGAAAACTCTGATTCATCCCTCTCAAAGTGGAGAGGGAGGGGATCATCACTGAATGATCAAAAGTTTAACGTTGGGCTGTGTAACTCTCTGTAAAGACTGTAAATGTAAAAAGAAAGGTAAAATCACAATAGTGAATAGTCAGTTTCATAGTTATGTGAGATCTTCTTGCTACTGCCTGAAAAATGTTTGACAAAGAGCACATAACGTGTAACACATGGAGTCTGATTAGAAACTGGTGTTATTATATCCAGAGGTGGAATGTGAGATTCAATCTGAGTGCAAAACAAATGTTTAAATGTTATTCACATCTAAAATGTAAAAATGATTTGAGATGTTTCCAGGTTCTGAAAAAGTACAGACTGCAGTGGGAGTGGGGTAACAATGGTTTCTCTGTGGCCTGGGGATGGAGTTTCAGCTTGTAGTAAGTAGGATTTCACTGTGGGGACATGCAGAGGATGTGCTGTCCAGTTTAAATTTCTCAGTCAGACCTTCTGTTGAAGAACTCAACATTCTAACTTTCCAGAATTTGAAGATAGTCTGTGGATGCAATCAGGCAAACACTCACATTTTCAAGTATAACATATTATGTTATTTACTAAACTTTACCACAAGACTTAAAATTTTACCATGAAAACAGAACACACAACAGCAACATGGTTTATCACTTAATTTTGCTTCAGGGGGTGCAATATGAGGACTTTTAAAAACTTTTTGACCCACTTTTATGTCTATGCACATAAAATACAAAGTTTATGAATTTAATGAATACAGAATTCATATATAAACTCAAAGTTAATTAAAATACAAAATTAAAGACAAAACTCCAGGTTGCAAAAAAGCACTACAGGCAAATACATCCCCCAATGTTATTACAGTGAGCTAAATATTTATTTTTTTCTTATGTGGCTGACCACATATGCCACATTTAACAATGATGTGACTTAAACTACAAAGTAAGTTAGAGTTCAATAACTTAAATGACTTGATTTAATTTCCTTTATGATAATTTATGATACAAGAAATTAAGTTACGTAGTACTTTTAAATAGAAAAGATAAAATTTTTTCTAGTTATGGCGCAGGAAAATCTGAAAGTAATGTTTCTAACTTGCAGTTATGTAACAACGAAAGGAAATGAATGTTGCATGTCACAGATGTGATTTGAACTCTCCAGTTTCTTCATCGCTTTCAAAGTTTGTCAAGAGAATGCTGTCATTATTGAGAAGTTCAATAATCTTTTCAAGCTATTTTAAGCAAAACAAAAGAACTTCTGAATGTACCACCATCAGCAGAGACACAAAACACAATTTAAACAGACTGAACGAAACGCAATGCAAAAAGAGTTTGATTAGGTTTGACAGGTGGGTGCCTTGGTGGCTTCAAAATCAGGATTCAGTACTTTCTTCAAAAAAGAAAATAATGTAGTGTTTAAAAAAATTATTTCACTAAGCAACCAGGTGAGTAAAAGACTAGATGATATTCATAAGAAGGACGTAACAGGATAAAGTAAACAGGTCCTGTTACTGCATGGAAGATTCCATTTTCCTGTCCCTACCTTATTGCCAGTCAGCAAATATTGATCTGAGTTAATTGTTTTCTGAGGATCTAATAATGTAAACCATAAACCTGTATGGATCACATTTTGAGATTATCAGGGATATATGTGAGCTCAGCTCTCCTGTTATTCTTTACAGGTTTCTAACCTTTCTCATGTTTGAATACAGGCTCTATGAATGTTTCCATTAGTATTTTGACTATTTTGCTGATGAGCTGCAAGTCCATTTTTTTCCTTGACTCCATCAAGTTACTAGTGATCTATATCTGCCAAGTTGAGGTCAACATTATGATGGTGATCTTTTAAAACTATTTTTAAAGTAATCTCTCTGTGTTGTTTTCTGTATTGTAAATATTGCTTAATGGTGTCAAAGTCATCAAAAATGTCATTACCATTTCAAAATCTTTTATTGTTTACCACAGTTTAAGGTTTGAAACTTTGAAATAATCAAGTCATCTTTCTGTAATTCTGTTAGTCTCTTTGTTGCTGCTGAAGCTGCTTTTTGCTTTTTTTTGTAAAAATCTGAGGAAGATTAATTAAGATATTTTTTCAGTTCAATCACAGTAAGAAGTTAAAATCTATTTCACCACTCTTGTTTTTTGTTTTTTTGTTAGCACCAACAAAAAAAGAAAACAATCAAGAATTGGATTCACTTTCACTTTGCACTAAATTATCTCAACAGAAGGCTGCTATCGCAGGTAGACCGTACACTAAGTGGGTTTCTGTAACAAGTTCCATATGTATTTTTTCACTTTAGGTTGTCTGTCACATACATCCATTGATATATATGAAACATCTGTTTATGTGTCATTCATGAAATTATGTACATGACCTCAGCCTGATATCTGATCCAAAAATGATGTCAATATTTGGCCCAAAACCTACAGTGAATCAGATCTGTTGGTTTAAAGCAACTTGGTTTAAAACATTTTCTGAAACAAAATGTAGTTTGCATCATTTTAAACTGTTTCTTCACTGCCAGAGAAGCTACAAATAAGTCTTGGCTGGGTTTGTCATCCATCTGAAATCTGGATGACAATTTGGATGAGAAACAACATATAATTACGGGAAAATCGTTTATCTGCCGTTACTGGTAGCTATGCTAACTAGATTAAGTATTTAAAACAGGCTATGCTAGCTGCAGCATAGCACAGAGCGAGGGGGAGGAGGATGAGCAGCCACATGAGATTGTGATTGAGAGCACTAAAACTCTCCTGCCACTGACTGGTTGTTTCTAGATAGTACTTGGAGAAGGCAGAGGAAATAGATTTTTCAGATAATCTCTCCTACCATACTGTCACAACATAATGACAGTTTTAACAAATAAGTTAAAATTTCTCTCTCAAATTTAAGACTCCCCCACAGCTGTTTCACATTCACTTGATTACACTAACCTGTTTTCCACAAATTCAAATTCAGAAATACTTTTTTGATCCAAAAGGAAAATTAATGCTTCACATTACCATGCTTGACATTTAAACTCATTGCCATCATGTCTTCTGTGTAACTTTCAGTTTTTTTGTTAAACTTATTCTTCCTGTTTTCATTAAATATTCTACTTTAATGTGATTTTGTCTACCTCCTTCACATTAAATGCAATAATGCTTGTAGGTATGCACCACAGTTATTCTTTATCCTAATGCAAGTGAAGAATGAAGAACTTGATATTTCCTAAATAAACTATCACATACTGAAAGAAGTTGGCACAGGAGAGGGAAGCTTCATCATTTTCACTTTGAGATGTGTATTTATTCAGTAGGACATCATCTGTGATGTCAGTAGGACACAGCAGGATCACAGCAGGATCTTGCTGCAACAGGTTGAGATGATCATTTCCACCTTCAGGGAAATATCAACACCTATGTGACATATGTGCCCCCACCATCTCCAGTCCCTAATGCACACACACACACACACACGCACACGTGCAGACACAACAGGGTACTTAGTCTGTAACCATAGAGAGACTTTTGTTTATTTTTAGCAAGCATAGACATGAGAGGTGCTCTTTTTGACACTTACTTCTATTTGTTTGATAAAAATTATAGACTTGTAATGCACAATGTTTAATTATAAAACTGATTTTAATCATAAATCCAACAATGTATGCTGTAAGTTTACATTTTGAAATTGTTTACCATCCAAACATCCTTGTTTCCACACTTATAATCCTGTTTCCAATTATGAATTCAAAAACACATTGTAAAGTTTTAAGTATTAAATTCTAGGGTGTAAAACTAAATTTTGGTTTGGATTCCAATACTAATAAATTGGCTATAGTACAGTATATTAATTTAATTTCAAAGAATATAAAGCTTGTAGTATGTGCGTGTACTACTTGTAACTCATTTACCTTGTGACGGTTTTTATCTCTTTTATTGGTGTTTGTACTCAAAGGTCTCCTAGAGGAGATAGACAGTCAGTCTGCTTGCAAGTTGGGCTAATATTAACTTACTTCAATATGGGTGAGTAAATGTCACTATGATCATTGTCTTGTGTTAGGGGTTTTACTCACTTTCTCTTTGTGGTGTGAAATTATACATTTTCAATAAGACGTGATATAACCCATTGCCACGCTTATTCAATTTGTATTAAATTTGTTATAAGTTGGTAAATATCTGAGTTTTCTGGTTAAACACTTCATGAAATCTCACAGAGGAATGTTTCTTATGCATTTTAGGAGCTGGTGGATTCTTAGTAGTCTTCAGCCTGTTTCAGATTTTCTTCATATCACACTGCGATGCAGGGAATATTTTGGTGTATCCTATGGATGGCAGCCACTGGATTAATATGGAAATTCTGCTAGAAGAACTTCATGCCAAGGGTCACAACATCAGTGTGATTAGGGGGTCCACCAGCTGGTATATCCCAGAAAAATCCCCCCTCTACACATCCATCACAGTTGAAATGGACAGTGATGTGAAGGACTTCTTTGCTGAGTTTATACAATACCAACTGCGGGTAAGTGATTATAAATGTATGTGTTGGAGCCAACGTGCGGTTTTGTACTAACTGCACAGAAAGTCATTCAAGTTTTATTCATTTTTATTTCAGGTGCACCGAGAAGGGTCCTCACTGCTAACGTTCTTCAAGCTCACAAAGAAATTTATGTCCTTTGTTTCTGTGGGCCATACCCTTTGGTGTGATGCTGGATCAAGAATCTTAGATAATCCAAAGTTGATAAAAAGCTTAATAGAGTCACAGTATGATCTGGTTCTTACTGATCCAGGAATAGCACCAGGTGTTGTGTTAGCTAAATATCTTAAACTGCCATTAGTCCTCAACGTTCGCTGGATTACTAGTGGAGAAGGTCATTTTGTGCTGGCTCCCTCACCACTCTCTTACATCCCAGTGATCCCAGGACCCGGTCTAACAGACAAAATGGATTTCATCCAGAGAATCCAAAACATTTTTTGCTATGGTATCATATTATTCCAACAGAAATTTGTGGTGGGACCTATTTATGATGCCATGTGTGATAAATACATTGAGGGTGGATGTGATATTGTCTCACTGCTTCAAGATGCGGATATTTGGCTATTCAGGTCAGATTTTGTATTTGATTTTCCTCGGCCAACAATGCCAAATGTTGTCTACATTGGAGGGTTCCAGTGTAAACCTGCACAGCCTCTACCAGCTAACCTGGAGGAGTTTGTTCAGAGTGCTGGGGAGCATGGAGTAATCATCATGACTCTGGGAACTTTGGTTAACACTTTACCAGAAGATGTTGTGAATGAGATTGCCAGTGTCTTTGCTGAGATGCCCCAAAAGGTACATTCACTTTCTCTATGTAACATTTCTAATTATCACACCTTAATATCCCTGCATCATTCAGAAAACTTAGTCCTGAATATTATGCTTCACATTTGGTAATCAAATAACCACTGACATTTAGTGGTATGAGCTAAATGGAGTCGGAGTCCACTCCATTTATCTGACTGATAAATGGAATGGACTGAATTATTGTCGAGGTTTTATTCTTTACTGCCACAATATGCATCTATAGACGTCCATATATCATTGGGGTTGTCCAGGGGCACATCGTACAGAAGACGTGATGACCAAATGTCACAATGAAAACCACAACAATTCTAAACAATGTCTCTCCCTCTTGATCCATTTTCAATGTAGTGATTCTAAACAAAAACCTTAAAGATCAACTTCATAGGTCAAATGGAGTAGCGCTAATTTATGATGGTACAAAGTCTCCTAAACCAATTGATGGTTGCTGATCTATGTTGCTGATCAGCAACATTTATTGTAGATGAAACACTTGTCATAGTAATGATTTGAAGCTAAGGCAGATGGGTATTACTATAATTTATCTTTGTGGCTGCTCAGTTCCTAGTTGGTAACTAAAAATGGCCTGAGGGAGTTGTCATGGGTACTCCAATTTTCAGATCTTTCTGAACTGACAGATTTTGAAACAACAGAAGACCCAGCAAGGAATCTGTAATCTGCTCTTGAACAGATTGCAGAACCCTGCAGGTTTGCAAAACAAATTTAAATTTTTACTTGACTCTGAATTAAAACTGAAAATCCTCCTCAGTCTGAATTCCCTGGACTGTTTTGGAGTATTTTTATTGGACAAACTACACAGGATTTTAGTGGTTTGCTGGGCTTTGGATGTTTTTGTTTTTGTCATATGCTTTTGGTTGTGAGGGGGATGTGAAATCTTATTGTTGTCGACAAATATTGAGATATTTGTATTATAAATACAGTATGACAACCTTCTACGTCTACAGAAAAGAGGAGCAGCAAAAATTATTCAGCTCCATGAAGTTAATGGTCACAGCTTTGAGAGATCTGTTAATGAAGTGCTCCATAAAGACACCTACAAGGAAAATATGGAGAGACTATCACGTTTACACCAAGATCAGCCAGTGCCACCCATGGATCAAGCCACTTTCTGGATAGAGTATGTGATGCGCCACAAAGGAGCTCCTCACCGCCGCACAGAGGCTTACAGGATGCCTTGGTACTCATATCATTGCTTAGATGTACTACTCTTTTTAATGCTATGTTCGACAAATATTGAGATATTTGTCGACAACAAATATCTAATTATTACGATTATTAATTCCTGCTGAATTAATAATCACACTGAAGAAAACTACCATATTTCTCAAAGTTTAGAAAATAGATATTATTTTGTAATATATGAATATAAATTTGTTTCAACAGTCCAAACAGTATTCTTAAAAAAAAAAAAAAAATTTACAGTCAAATGAACCTGCCAGATTAAAATGTGGTGTAAGAATTTGTTAAGGGAGGATTGTGGTACAAACAAACAAACAAACAAACAAACAAAACAAACAAAAAAAAAGCAAAAAAAAAAAAATCTCAAAGGGGTTATTGATTAAATTGAAGAACGGAATAATTTGGCTTAGAAAAAAATTGCATTAAGATGACAACAATCAACATGATTTAACTGAAGAAACAAATGAGCACAGCCAAGGAACCACAAAGGGATGATTTTAAAAGACAAATGCTGTTCAAGTTAAAATGCAAATAGTAAATATGTACATATGTTTTTGATTTGTCCATTTCAAATCAGGTGATTTGGAAGCACAGAGGAAAGCGTCCCTCTACTCTGGGCAACAACACTCTAATGATGGATTGGATGCCACAGAAAGATCTACTTGGCCACCCACAAATAAAAGTCTTCATAGCTCATGGAGGCACAAATGGAGTCCAGGAAGCCATTTACTTTGGAGTCCCTGTGCTTGGCATACCCTTGTTCTTTGACCAGTATGACAACCTTCTACGTCTACAGAAAAGAGGAGCAGCAAAAATTATTCAGCTCCATGAAGTTAATGGTCACAGCTTTGAGAGATCTGTTAATGAAGTGCTCCATAAAGACACCTACAAGGAAAATATGGAGAGACTATCACGTTTACACCAAGATCAGCCAGTGCCACCCATGGATCAAGCCACTTTCTGGATAGAGTATGTGATGCGCCACAAAGGAGCTCCTCACCTCCGCACAGAGGCTTACAGGATGCCTTGGTACTCATATCATTGCTTAGATGTACTACTCTTTTTAATGACTTCTGGAGCTGTGGTGCTTTTCTCTGTTTTTGCTGTTTTTAGATTTCTATTTTGCAACAAAAAGAACAGAAAATATTAAAAAAGCTGATTTGCATTAAACTTATTTGTCTGTGGGTCATGTTTGTTTCTCCAGGTTATTTTCCGTTTGTGTTTAGATTGTCATCTTTTACTTAAATTAGATTATTTTTGATTCAATTACTGTTTTACCTTGATCTCACGCCTGGTCTTGTCTTTATTCATTGTTATTCTAGTCTCCTTTGTCTTCTGTTCTACCCTTGATCATTGTTTTCCCTTTGCATCAGTCTTGCTATGTTCTAGCTGAGCAGGCTTGGTTATCCTTTAGATACCAGGTTTTATTTTGGGTCAGCTTTTATTTTTGCAGTCTCTCTAGTCTGCTTCTCCTGTTAAGTTCCTCAGCTCAGCATTCTCTCTGTTAATTTAGATAATCCGTTACCTGATGAGTAATCCTCTTCACCTGTCTTACGATTTTTAGGTTTAAGTATTACCTTTTTCTGGTGCATTTTTATGTCTGATAGTTTAGTAAACACTCAAGTCCATGTCAAGTTTTTAAGTTGAAATAAATTTTCACAACGCCATGTTGGTGTTTGGATTTTGGCTCTTCCCTATCTCCACCTTCCCCAATCTGAAAACCAACTCAGCATTAATGGAGCCTTATATTATGTTTCTCTTAGGGGATACATTTCAAATCACATATCGACATCTTCTGCACAATCAAGTAACTATGTTACCTTCAGTTGGTATGAAAATGACACACATAACTTAAAATGAATTTGACTCTGGATATCAACATGAAATTGGTCTCCATTTCTTTAAGAAGCTCCACTTTCTAACACTCCTTCTTCAAAACATCATCAAAACAATGCTCCTCCATGATGCCGTTACAGCCAACCTTAGGAGCGATGGAGTAAGGCACAGGTGTCAAACTCCAGTCCTCAAGGGCCGGTGTCCTGCAGGTTTTAGATGTGCCACAGGTACAAAACACTGGAATGAAATAGATTAATTACCTCCTCCTTGTGTCAATAAGTTCTCCAGAGCCTTGCTAATGACCTAATTATTCTATTCAGGTGTGGTGCAGCAGAGGCACATCTCAAAGTTGCAGGACACCGGCCCTTGAGGACTGGAGTTTGACACCCCTTGACTAAAGAGTAGTTTGCATGATAATCTCAGCAGATGCATAGCTCCACCAGGTGTTTGATAACTATTGCTGCCCCTAGTTTGGAGGACCTGTTCGGAGCAATGTGGAGAGAAAGCGCAACAGCAAACTGCATCATTAAAAGTGGAGATTTGGGTAAATAGACAACGCTGTGTCTGAGCAAGCATTTGGCTTCCCAAAATGGCAGTCAATGAAGAACCAAGGATTTCTCAAACATGCATAAAATCTCCAGTATATTCAATGTAATAAATCATTAATCACACCATTTAAAGTCTGGTTTAAAATAACTCCCTGGTTCAACTATGAAATAATTGTTTCTTTCTTCAGACATGTCTGTGCACCTTTGTTTCTGAAGCTTGATCTTTCATAACCCACTCTAATACACTTATGAAAGAGGTCATTGCTTCACTATGATGAAACCACTGTTCTTGCTTAACTTATGCAGGTATTGCACATGCCCTATTTACTAGCGAAAGAACAGATAACCTCTGAAGCTGGAGTTTGAACTCAAATACCTACTGATTTATCTTGAACAAGCTGTCAGTGTGGGTACTAAGCACGGTCGCAGTCTTTACCATCATTAGGTAAGTAAATTAAGAAATCATCTGAAATTGGAAACTGAGGGTATTATAGCTTCTGATGTTCTAGTCATTTTAAAAACTTTAGCTGTAATCTTTTGTCCAGACTTGATTTGTATCTATACTAATGAAATACATTTATTTCTGTTTGTGACATTGTAGGATCCATGGCTCTGACTCGTTTCTCCGGTATAATCATACTGTCCTTACACCTAATCCTGTTGACATCACACTGCGATGGAGGAAACATATTGGTATTCCCTGTGGATGGCAGCCACTGGATTAATATGAAAATACTACTAGAAGAACTATATTCCAGAGGACACAACATCAGTGTGATCAGGTCTTCTACCAGCTGGTACATTCCAGAAAAATCCCCCCTCTACACATCCATCACCATTGAAATGGAAGAAAATTTAGAGAACTTTTTTGACATATATATACACGAGCATATGAGGGTATGTGTTTATGTGTATACTGCATGTAAAAGCTTGTCCTGCTAAAGCAGTGTTTCCCAACCCTGTTCCTCAAGGCACACTGCCCTGTATGATTTAGTTGTTCCCCTGCTTCAAGCACACATGATTTCAATTGATGGCTGATTAACAAGCTTTTGTTGAACTGCAGTCATCTGAGTCAGGGGTCTTAAATCAGGGAAACGCCTAAAACATGCAGGACAATGTCCCTTGAGGACCAGGGTTGGAAAATGCAATGCTAAAGTATTGTGATATAAAGAAATGAAAGCTTTATTAAACATTTCAGAGCTTTCTGTTTTTACTGTGAAATGCATCTTGTGCAATTTAACTGTAAAACAAACATATGTTGAAGTAGGAGGAAAATCAAATATTCCACAATTGCTGATATGTTGAACCACATTTTGGTCCAGTTTCATCATATGTTGGTGAAAGTCTGTCAGCATCTCCTGTCTTGACTTGGTAGTATTTGCCAAGCTAAGTTGCCAGTATTTGCAAATGTTCTCCAAATCTGATTATCAAGGGTAATGTGGTAAGATTACCTGTTCACAGCCCTTTGTGTGAGCCCTCCTGGATTTAAGGTTAAGGTCTGGATCCTTTGAAGATTATTCCAAGAAAGAACTGTTCATGAATTTATCCACCTTCAGATAAATCTAACGCCATCTGAAGAAAAATGTGACCACAGACCATGATGTAGACATCATCTTTTCACTGTGGGTTTATGTTGTTTTAATTATACACAGTATGTTTGTGGTGATCTTTATTTTTGAATTGTTACTGAAAGCCCAAGTTAGGTTTCATCTGACTATTACAAAATATTTCACAAGAACAAGAGAGTTTGTTCCAGACCACGTTGTTTTCTTTTAAAGATAAATATTATTTTAGTTTTACTCTTTAGCTTAGACATGTTAAAAATACTAGAGACTGTTGTCACGTTTAAAATACCGACACTAAACAGACATGTCTGCTGATTATAATCTTGCAATAAGATTTTTGGACCTTTCTTACAACTTTCAATCTAGTTTTTTTTTTTTTTTAATTTATTAATTATCAAAGTCAAGATGAACTTTTTCCATGGCAAAATTTGTTTTGCAGCCAAGAAAGAACAAATGTAAACAAAAGTTTAAATTTGACTGACTTAAATCCAAAAGTAACCATGTAATACACATCAATCAGCATACAGAATTTATGAAGAAACATTCAGCATCATTAATTTTGTTTATGTATGCTTATTTCAACCAATACTTATGTGTCCTTTAGGCTTTGCAAACTCCCTGCAAACTAAATTTCTTTAATTTTAAAATTCAAATAAAAAAAGTCTCAAAGAAAATCCTGAATACCTTTTTTTCAGATTTTTTTACAATTAATACCAGATACGTACAAAAAATTGGAATGTTCCAATTAAATTAAATGATGGTTACAACTCATTAAAAGCACAGGGGGTTTGGACATGTTTGCTATCAAGATATTGCAAGTATCTTTTTTAAATTTCACTCTAGATTAGTTTCTATTTCATATATATTACAGAGGATAGAATGTCTAGAGTTTTTGTTCTTAAATGTGTTTCATCAAGTCATGCTTTTAACAACTTTTTTCTGTTTCACAATTTTCTTTAGGCACAGCGAGAAGGGGCTTCACTTTTGACTTTTTTGAAGCTCACCAGGGATTTCCTTTCTATGATTACTCGAGCCCATTTGCTGTGGTGTGATGCTACAATTAAGATTTTTCAGAATCCGACTTTGGTCAAAAACCTAAAAGATTCACAATATGATTTGGTTCTTGCTGATCCAGCCATGGGTCCAGGTCCTGTGTTAGCTAAATATCTTAAACTGCCATTAGTCCTTAATGTTCGCTGGATTACCAGTGGAGAAGGTCACTTTATTTTGGCACCTTCACCCCTCTCTTACATCCCAGTACCTGGATCTGGCTTAACTGACAAAATGGATTTTATCCAGAGGGTGAACAATTTTTTTTTCTATAGCATAATACAGTTCCAGGAAAAGTTTCTTGTGGGACCTATCTATGCTAATTTGTGCCATAAATACTTTGAGGGTGGATGTGACATCGTCTCACTGCTTCAAGGTGCTGACGTTTGGTTGTTTAGGTCAGATTTTGTGTTTGACTTTCCTCGGCCAACAATGCCAAATGTTGTCTACATTGGAGGATTCCAGTGTAAACCTTCACAGCCTCTACCAGCGGACCTGGAGGAGTTTGTTCAGAGTGCTGGGGAGCATGGAGTAATCATCATGACTCTGGGAACTTTTGTCAATGCTTTACCCAAAGAGGTTGCGGATGAAATTGCCAGTGTTTTTGCCAAGATGCCCCAAAAGGTAAAAAAAAAAAAAATCTTTTTCACATTTAGGTTTTGAATTGTTTTAGGACCAGGTCATGGGAAATGTCCACAAAACAGACAACAGATACTTAATAATAGATTTTTCTGATCATGTTTGAGTGTGCAGTTTCATACAGAGATTTATAGCAGTGAAGAGAAGGAAATCAGGAGAAATGCTACATGAGTGCATTGTTTTGAAGATCAGGCAAACTAGCTCCTATCCAATAATTTAAAAGCTTTTTGATGTAATTCAGCACAATGATGAATGGCCATTTTGCCAAAAAATACAAATTCTACATTCATTCTGTATTAACTTATAATTTTTCTCCAGTTCTGATAAGAATTGCTGCATTGTTTTGCAAGACAATTGCTAGTATGCCCTATCCAACAACTGTGTCACCAAAACTGGTTTAAAAACTAATTTGCATTTTTTTTAAAATTATGCAGTGGCCATCTCTCTATTTTCCAGACTCCCATCTATGTTGTACTTTTGAAGATCTAATCCTTTAGTTATCTAGCTGCCAGCTCCTTCAGTTTTCTATTTACACATAGATTTCCCTCTGCAACATACTGTACAGTTTAGCCATAAAATGTCACTTACAACTAATTCTTTACAAGTTGATGAGAAGAAATTTAAAATCCTGATGCACACTAAGACCACAGTGGCATTTGAGCACTCTCATGTTTGTTTGTCTTTGACATAGAGAAAATGTTTTGTCCCAACGGCATTTACGGTTTGAAGGGTATCTATAGCTATCAGTAGACATTTTGTCTCATCACAAAATACCTACAGTAAAAACTACTTTCAGAGAAAGCTTGGTCTTACAAGACCAACTTCGTGCTCACAAACAATAACTGTTATGAACTTATAGTGTGTCCTCCTTATCTATTTATTCCCAGAGATCTCACCACTGTTGTCTGCATTGAAGATATTCATAGCAAAATATTCATGCCATCTTTTTATACAGTGACATTTGCATTTATTGTATTTTATTTAAAAAAAGTCTTTGTTATCCTGAAATGTCATATGTACAACAACTAGACATTGCAGACCCAGAAAACATTAAGTACCATCATCCACGTGGTGCTCCCTTCCTGTGTTGTAAAAAGAAAGATATTTGAAATTACTTTTCTGTTTTAAAAAGAAATGGAATGGTTGATGTTGATTTAAGTTTCATCCAAGCAATATTAACCAGCAGCCCTCCCGACCCCACTGGGGACAAGGGTGTAAGAAAATGGATGGATGGATGAATGGAAACAATATTAATAGGTTTTATATTTCTGTATATTTCTGCCATGAAGATGGTAACATTAGCCATGCCACTCTTGTATTGTGCAAATTTTGGCCTTCACTGAACATTTACATTGTTTGTACCTTTTATTATTAGGTGATTTGGAGGCACAAAGGGGAGCATCCCTCTACTTTGGGCAACAACACTCTAATAGTGGACTGGATGCCACAAAAAGACCTCCTCGGCCACCCGCAGATCAAAGTCTTCATCGCTCATGGAGGAACAAATGGAGTCCAGGAAGCCATTTACTATGGAGTCCCTGTGCTTGGCATACCCTTGTTCTTTGACCAATATGACAACCTTTTACGTTTGCAGGAAAGAGGAGCAGCAAAGATTATTCAACTAGCCGATGTAAATGGTAACACATTTGAGAAGACTATTAAAGAACTGCTCCACAATGTCAGCTACAGGGAAAACATGCAAATACTTTCAAGCTTACACAGAGATCAGCCGATGCCACCCATGGATCAGGCTACTTTCTGGGTGGAGTATGTGATACGCCACAAAGGAGCCCCTCACTTGCGCACAGAGGCTTATGGGATGCCTTGGTACTCATACTATTATTTAGATGTTCTAATTTTCTTGGTGACCACAGTAACTTTGGCCCTTTTTTCTATTTTTGCCATTGCAAAATGTCTTTGCTGTACAAAGAAAAGGACAAAAACCAAACAGAATTAACTTGAGTCAACCTTGCTTATAAACATAGGAATTGTCCAAAATTGCTTTATTTGGACAAATGCATTATCTCTTTTACAATGCCCCCCAGTGCCAACATAAAGACATTTTCTAAATAAAACAACATATATCAAGGAATTATGATCTGACTGGTTTAATAGGAATAAACTAGTGATAATGTTCTGCTTGTCACTGATCCTCATTACTTGTAATTATTGGATGTTTGATTCCAACTATGATAAACAGATGGCAGGAAACCTGCCGGGGAGTTCTTTTCCTGATGTTGTCTGGAGTACATACAGTACCTGATAGAAAGTCTTGACTGAACTTTTGCACATGTAAAAAATTATTTGAAATGGGTTTGCCTTGTTGTACTTTCATGATTTGTTTGAAAATTTGACTGATGTGAAAACACCTCCAGACAATTCAGGGGAATTAAATTCTAAGTTGCTATCCATAGATTTCTGACAGTTTCTCAACTAGTCAACAATACTTTTAACACAAAGTGCTTTGAATTTCTTGACTAAAAGCTGTTTCTTGTAATTATCAATCTCTAGGTTTCAGAAAATAGAATACAAGTTCTAAATTACAGTCTACTTTATTAGGGTATGTATAATTATTTTGGTTACTTTTCCTTTCCAACTTGCTATGTAGTAGAGTACTTGAATACATTTCTGTGATTAAAAAAGGAAATCTGTTAAAGTGGCTTGATTTGTGTGCGCTACTTGTTCACTATTGTTCTCTAGCAAATCTTTGAGGACTTTATTTAACAGTTTGGTGTGTTTACTGAAAATAAATTACTCATTTGTCTTTTTATTTCTTAGGCAATTTCTGAAAGAAGTTGGTTGCATTGGATTTCAATTAGGAGCATAGGAGTAATGGTGACCAAATAGTATTGCAAGCTACACTTTTCAGATTCTGATTGTGGCTTTGGTGTTAGATGAATGTCAGTTTAAAATGTTAACATCTCTTCTGCTTTTGGTGAATAATTTACATATCATTCTCCTAATATAACATTATATATTGTAGTTTTAAGAAAAGCTCTCCATATAACCAAAAGACTTTAACATCTGCAGCAGGATTAGCCAAAGTTTACACAGAACAAATCAGAGTAAATGTAAAAGGAAGCACACAGTCCTAATCTGCCTCACTCAGCCTGTTCTTGGCTCTGGTTCTTTTCCTGTCTCTGCCTTGTTTCAGATGACTTGGAAAATATTTTCTGTCATAGTAGTCTAATGAGATCATGTTTGTGTTGAAAGCTTTTTCCTTGAGAGCTCTCAAGGAATGAAAAAAAAAAAAAAACTATCCTCACTTACTACTGTGTGAATGTTAAAGGATATAATCACCAAACAAGAAATGATATGTTAAATGGGGGAAAAAAATATGACCAACCTCTTGATAGTATCCATGCCTTCTTAACTTTGTCATATTTTATTACATTAAAGCTACAACCTTGAGTGTACTTTACTAGGCTTTTAGGTTTTTTCACAATAATCCACTGCCTTTTGTTTAGTCATCAACTGGCTGAAATCAGAAAACAATATGACAGAGTTATGAATGCTTTAACTTTGTCATATTATGAAACAAAATTAAGATGGAACATTTCAAATTTTATTTAATTCAGAAAGCCTGAACATGTGACTGTTTTAAGTTTACCTATATTTATGCTAACTTCATAATACAATAATGGAAACAAAAAAATAAAACTTTTAAATGAGAATTGCTTACATATTCTGTATACAGGGGTCATGGGATGTACTTGGATTTACCCAAACTTTTTAAGTTTGCAGTTCATCTTTTTTCAATAAATCATGCAATAGTAGAATCAAGAGTGTATGTTTGATCTATTTCAGATTAGATTTAATAGCTGTTACATGCATTTATTATCTATGCACTGAAAGTACACCTTTGTCAGACAATCTCATCTTGTGAAACTAAAACACCTTCTTGGCCCAATTGTGCCAATGCTAGTTTTTAGAAGTCTTTTAGAGGTCTTTACTCTGTCCAGAAGGGTATACCCAGTTTATTTTGACATGCATTGAGTCTTCTGTTCAACTTAATGTTTTGCTAATGACTAATTACCAAAGCCGAACTTTGTTACTTCACCTCTAATGTGTATGTTCTGATGAAGATCCATCCCTTTCATCATATGAAAATGAGTAACTTTAATTATCTTCTGACATTAAATTTCTGAATCTTTTTTAGATTATGTACTAAAGAGGAGCTTCACACAAAGACCATCAGACTTGAAGTTCCCAAAGGGCTTCTCCAAGGCATGATATCATTCTCTCTACAGACATAGATCACATTCCCTTCTGTCTATTAACGAATACTTGCCAGAGGCACAAATGGTTTCACTCATCTGCACAATAAAGCCTGCTCTATAGATTTTGTGTAGGCAGATGTTGCTGTCTGTTCGGAGTTGGAAAAAAACATAGTTGAGTAATGGGAAATTTTCCCAGACAATTTTTGCTCTCAAACACACAATGGGATTCACTTTGCATATGTAGTAACTTTAAATCAAACCATTACGCTTGTTGATTTTGAATGAGTACTTTTTGTAAATCTTCACTCTGTGCTAATGGTGGGATAGCTCAGCTGGTTAGAGTGTGGTGCTAATAACCCTACAGTCATGGGTTCAATTCCCATACTGAAATCTTTCAGAAAATCAACTCTTCAAAATAGCAGAAGGCTTTAAAGTAAACTCTTATTGATTTTGAACAACATGACCACTTTTGTCAAATTGTCATTGTGGTAAAATCATGTAAGTTTTTCTTGAATCGATGAAAACTCACCACTATGTATGGCTGGTTAGCTCAGCTGGTTAGAATGTTGTGGGTCATGGGTTCAAACCCCATATTGGCCAATTGAATATTTCCAAAAATCAACTATTCAAAATTGCAGAAGGCTTTAAATTAAACCATTATGCATGTTGATTTTGAAAAACAGAATATGAGCACTTTTGTCAAGATTGTGTAAGTTTTACTTAAATTGCTGAAAACGCATAATTAAGAGTGTGGTACTAATAACACTAACGTCATGTGTTCAATCCCCGTACTGGCCAATTAAAATATAAAGTCTTTCAGACAATCAACACTTCAAAATAAAAAAAGGCTGGAAAATAAAATCAACACTTAAAAATAAAGAATTGCTGGAAAACAAAATCGACACTTCAAAATACAAATAATTGAAATGAAATCAATGCCTCAAAATAAAAAAAAAATAAAAAAATGAAGTTTGTGAGTTCAACCTTCACACGAAGCATGTGTTTTGATTAATACAATTATTTTGCCACACGCTGCGACCAGTCAGTCGTGGTCCGGCACGATGACAAGGAGACCCTTGCAGTGAGATGGGCTAGTGGTGCAATGGATAACATGTCTGACTACAGATCAGAAGAGTCTAGGTTTGACTCCTGGCTAGCTTGAGCAATTTTTCTTCTGTCATCCACACCACACACTATCGTCCAGGAGGATTCATTTATAAACAATGTTCCGATGCAGCTCAGAACAAAGATCTTGGAAAAGACTGTTTTGCTTCTTGACAAAAGAGCACAGAGGCAGGAGGAGGAGTGAGAGGGCACGTCAGTCAGACTCTTTGAGTGTATTGTGAAAAAGTTAGTATAGCAGAGGATGGTTTCAATCCATCGACCTCTGGGTTATGGGCCCAGCACGCTTCCGCTGCACCATTCTACTTTTACCTTAACTCAGCTTTCTGTATGGCAGGATAGCTCAGCTGGTTAGAGTGTGGTGCTAATAGCACAAAGGTGGATGATAAAATTCCCATACTGAACAGTTGAAACCTGAAGTCTTTCAGAAAATCAATTATTTGAAATAACAGAAGGCTTTAAATTAGACCCTTGCTGCTTTTGAACAACATGAGAACTTTTGTCAAATCTTCATTGTGGTAAGTATGTAAGTTTTTCTTAAATCAATAAAAACTCACCATTATGTATGGCCGGTTAGCTGAGCTGTTTAGAATGTTATGCCATTTTTTCATTATTAGCACAATGCCAAGGTCATGGGATCAATCCCTATACTGGCCAACTGAAAAGTAAAATCTTTCAGAAAATGAACTATTCAAAATAGCAGAAGGCTTTCACTGCTTTCTCTTGGGGTGACTACATTGCATAGGAACCACTGGTTCTATAAATCTTTGGCCAATCTTCAGTGAAATTCAATCCATTAAACTTTGTTTTATTTTGGGACAAGATGTATATACCTGGATAAATTAAGTATATAACTCCCGACAAGGGTGACAGAAAATGGATGGATGGATGGATGGATGAATTAAGTATATATATATATATACTATTTTTTCTTTTGCTGATTTTTACAACATTGCACATATTATTTTTGTTTTCCATGTTTTTTAACATTACTAGAAATAGTACTATATTTTCAAAGGCTCGTGTACGTTATTCATAAGAATTTAGGAAATTAAAAAGTAATTAGAAATCTTTTATCAGTGGATTTAAACAGAATTATAAATAATTGTTATTATGGTCTTTATATATCTAGTTTATTTGCATCAAGGATGATAGGGTGTGTTTCTTGATCTCTTTTGCCCAAACACATTAAACCACATTAAATTAATCCCCCTGCCTTCGATTTACACAAGACGTGCATTTGAGGTTATTTGGAAATCCTTTTCAGTCACACTTCATCAATCACAAAGTAAATCTGGATGGGACTTTGCTCTTGTCTCAGCAGAGACTCCCCTCAAGCGCCATAAATTTTTGATTTGCCACTGTGGTTGGCTGGTTTTAATTTAGAGTTGAAGAACAAACAGCGTAGTTGTCTGGAACTGCACTTGGAGAAAAATAATGTATGAAATCTTTGGATCAGATTCTGGGAGACGGATTGCAATGTCTCTGAGAACTGGGGGGCCACAATGCATACTGCACACTTGTACCTTGTAGTAGTAAAAAAAATAAATAAATAAATTCTGTGAATGGAAATTGCACTCAGTATGTTCGCTTGTTCGTCATGTATATCACATGTGTAGCTATTTATTTAGAAGTATATATAAAGTATATATAATATTGTTACAGAGACATCTGTCATAATGCTCTCTTATTAAGATGGCACTTGTCACTGCTGTGAATTGTGAAATTCTTATAAAAATGCAATGGGTTGCTGGTGAGGTTTTTCATAATAAACATAGAATTACACAGGGTGAGCAAAACAACATATCATGGCCAGACTTCCATGTTCCTGATTTACTTGGTAGTTTTGCTCTATGTTCCTATAAAATAGAATGAAATAATGGCCTCTCTCTCCACTTACAAAACAATTTTAATATGTCCTTTAGATGAAGCCTACAAGATTGATTTTGGCATGTTTGTTTTGGCTAGGATGTGTGACATTTCTTTATTATGGTTAAATGTTTATGGTGTGATTGGGATAGTTGCAAAGACAATTGTGGAACTAAAGTGTCTCATCAGTTCTGTGTAACTGGAGCTATGTCATGTATTTTGCTCCAGGATTTATATGATTATAAATATTTTACGTAATAAAGCTAATGTTGTAATTCTTCAGGCAAATTGTTGTCTGGGTTGGAGACAGACACTACACAATAAAACATTTTCTTGAACAATTTTTAAAAATGTGCAAATAGTAGCACTATTTGACATGGGCTACATGATCAAGGTGTGGAGCACCCAAGAAATAGAAATTAGATAACTGCTAGTATTTTAATTGGTTGGAGTTCATCAACAGGAGGGGCTTAACCAGGGCACCATTCCTGCAATAACCATAACTGCATGCATATTTCTAATTGAAACTCACAAAATTAGGCATAGTGATTATGATTAATTGCAACACTAAATGTAATTAATTTTTAATACACACGTAAATGTTGATTGTACTCATAGCCTCCGTTATGTATGTACTGTTTACAAAGTACAAGAGACTTCGTGACGAGCCATAAGTTACAGGTTACCAAACGATGTCATGTAAAATTCAACCAATAACATTATTAGTATTTTTCCTGAAATGTAGTTATCAGATTTTATATTTTTTTCAGTGATCATGCTCATTTTAGCAATCATTAAAATGGGCATGATCACTGTTAAAGTGATCAAGTTAAACACATCACTGTGTTTAATCTATAAACACAGTGATGAAAATATGAAGCTTTCAGAAGGGCTAGGGTTAGAAGGGTTAGGGTCAGAAGAATTTATTATGATAGAGAAATGTTCAGCCTGAAGTGGGTGGCCTATGCCTTTTAATTATGCATCAGGTAGAAGTTGATGATATAAAGCTTTTTTCTATCAAGTTCTGAAAAGTTAATCATGTTTTCTATAAGCAGTTTGGGTTACTAATCGGACTTACTACAGAAGGATCAAGTCATTAAAACAGATTTATAATTCCAAATATATTCTCAGTTGACCGGCTCCATGTCTGAAACTAATTCCATTTCACAAATAACGTTCAAAATAATGACATAATTTAACAGCAATTATAACATTGACCTGAAAATTTAAATAAATAAATCCACAGTCAGTAAGATGCTCTAATCACTGGTATCTTTTTAAGCACTGGTAACTGAAACATTCTTGCAAATTGTTGGTGACATCTAACTTTTCATTAGGGGAAAATATGCTCCATTGCTATTAGCAATATGAAAAACAAATGAAACAAAGCCTTTTCCATATGTATTTACAAATGTATTTTTTTTCCAACAACATTGTTAATGTTAGATGCAAACATGGTAAAAACTCTTAGTCTGGACAAAGAGAAAGTTTAGTTTTCCAAAACAAAAGGTTTCTTGAAAACCGAGAAAAAATATCCAATTTGTTGCTCACTACCACTTGAATAACAGCATAGTGATATTAGAACACTGTTTGTCATGACATTAGAAGCATAATTTTATACAAAAAACTCATTATAAACCTCCCAAAAGTCTTCCCAAGAAATGTCTTCACAACATAAAAACTTTAAAGGATAATTTGTAAGATGTCTTATCTTTCACCTCCATTTATTCTACTACAACATTTTGGCTTTAAGATGTAACATTCACATGAAAAGTATTTTAATTTCATTACAAAACTAAAATACATCATTCCTACCACACAGAGATTGGCTTGGATGATGTTAAAACAAATAAATTGCTTGATTCACTTGATTAATCTGAATTAGTCCACAGTTACACCAGAACTCAACCAGGAGCACTGATCATGCATTAGTTCTGTTTCAGATCACTCCGTTGGCTTGTAATGAGGTTTGACCAGCCTTGCTCTTCTTCTTACTCCAGCTGTGAAAGATAAAATAGGACTAATTATATTAGGTTTGTGATGGAGGATAAATGGGAAACAGTTAAATCACACCATAAAACAAAATAATTGCAGGTTAAGGCTTTATATTTCTATCCAGGCTCTTACTTGGTGGCTTCCTGGCTGCAGAAAATCCTCCGCCCTCTGTAAAAGAAAACAACTTTTTCAGTCATGCTGATCCATTGCCAAATCTTTACACATTTGCAGGTAAGGACTTTCACCTTGAATGAGTTTGGTGATTTTCCCAGATTCTTCCGACAGCAGAGATGGATTATCACCGAAGCTGGTTATCTTAGAAAAATCTGGGACTGAATGTGCAAACAAACCTCTTTAAAGATGGTCAGTGGACATGTATTAACTGATTTTTGTTGAGTCTTATTAAACTCAATCGTTTTTATGCATTAATGTGCAGACTTCTTACCCGCAATGATCTGAGGCTCGCTCCCAGTGGTGATTGTGGTTTCACCTTTAAGATGAGGACGGGAGAAGAAGGTTGGGTATCGTTTAACAGTTTTTAATCTCTATTGACTGAATTTGCTTCCTATTATTCCTTTAGTTTTTTCAGGCTGAAATCTATTCACTATAGTTTAGCATTTCAGTGAATGCTAAACTGTCAAGTTGAGGAATGAATTTTGACTGGCTTTTTAGCCATTCTGTTTTGGATTTGCAGCTAAGTTTGGACTCTAATACTAATATTTAACCCATTTCAGGTCAGGCTTCAGCTTTCAAAGAGATGATCTGAAATTTATTTTTATCATACAGACAAAGTCATGAGCAAACAAGGGACTGCTAGGTGTCTAGGGGCCATGGCACACATCACTAGCCATGGCCCAGTGATGTGTGGTGAGGTGCAATGCTGGTGAAGCACTGACTTAATCATAATCAGATTTACAAATATAGTCTACCTGCATGTTATTGTTTACATGAGGAAATTTCACACATGTGGACAATGCTGGAGGGCAAAAAGACATTTTTTTTACATGCTATCCATAGCCACGCTGCTGCGGTAGAATAATTCTGTTAACTCAATGAAACTTGAAAATTTAGGTATTATAAATTTCGTGCTTTGATCCACAGCAAAGGGAAACCCAGTTGAAGTACAACTCAAAACCACTTCTTTCTCACTTTCTGCACTGGCCAGTCTACACACAGATTTGTTGCCATAGCAACTGACAACAATGTCCCTAAAAAAACACTGAAATATTTTCCTCACAAAGAGAAGAACATTCAGTCTGTTGCAGTAGTATGGTTTTAAGTTTAATGTTTATTTTGCGATTATTAATCAGTGATTGCCGTGGTAAGAGGAGAAAACTATAAATATGTTGCTGCACTTGACTGTATGGCTAGCTCGCTCTTACTGTCTTTTACTCTGCAGTCGTAGAGTCACACTATCTGGGATCATGAGCGCCCCCTGCCATGAGGTAAGAAAACTGCCTGCCTCACCTGGAATCTGTTCTCTGCCGTTTAGCACACAAAACATGTTACACACACAGTTGTGACAAAAAGACACTGTATATTATATTCATAAGCTAAATTATGGAAAATCATTTCATACATTAAATGTTTTTCAACCATTTTACTGCCGGCGTGCAGACAGGAGGAACATGCTCTCATAGAATGGCAGCCAGTGTAGTTAGCGAGAGGTTGCACAATCCCGGGTGAAGCTCAGCTCTCTGTTGCCTTGCCAGCTTCCCTTCCGAGCATTTGAATGGGAAAATGCGAAAATTCACAGATTTTGAAGAAAAACTTATCAAAATTGGTTAAGTGAAATAAAAAATAAATACTTTACACTAGAAACCATAGGGTGAAATTTGCAATCTAAATGTTATTATATTTTTCCATTATGACAGATGAGGCTCTGCCTCCCTTGCCTCCCCTGACCACACGTCACTGCCATCGCCCCATCACCATTCATCATCTGCCATCTTGCTCAACAGATGGTCCATGTGTTTGTGCTAATATGCTTTTTGCATTTTGTCAAGCATGGTGCTATTTCTTTTTATTATTATTGTCAGACATGCAGTGCCATGAAACAGTAGACACAGCTCTACGTGTCTACTCTTGTAGAGCAGTAGACACAACTCTACATATATATCGGCATTTTAGTATGGCGTTTTTTTCTCCATATTAAAATAAATTGCCTCAAAGCTTGAGAGTTGGTCTTTCTAAACTTTGCGGCAACACCTTCCATTGAGCTACGGCAGTCACTGTCAATGATACTTTCACATCTCTTCTTTACAGAAATATTTTAATTTAGTCACATTAAAAAGACAATGAAAAGCCTTTCTGAGGTCACACCGCAATATTTCAAAGTTTAACAAGCCTGAGAATGCTTTTGTTGAAAGAGCTTTAGTCTTTGATCGAGGCTTAATGCCCTCTGGAAAGGATTGATAATTTTAAATCAACCTACTTATTTCTGTCCTCCTCCTACCAGTTCTGTCTTCTCCACCTGCATTAAAACACATCAGATCACAAGTGATGAGTTTGTTGCTTTATATACTTCCTTGGTTGTTTTGGACCAAGGAAGTCAAAGTATTTGAGATGTACTCCATCTCAAGTACATTTTCCAAATGTAATTTTTTTCTTAACTTACCTCCGATAATTCTTGTGACCTTGTTGGGCTGTCGGCCGATGACCCTGGTTACCGTTTTGGTGGACTGATCCACCTCACTAACCACCTTCGAGCCAGCTGGTTTTATCACTCTTGTCACCTGTTTGATGCTTGGCTTCCCTTCAATGACCGTGGTAACTGTTCTAATTGAAGGTTGTTTTTCTTCGATGATCACTGTTTTTGTTTCTGGTACTAAAAAGAAACATGTTAAAAGTTACGTTCATAAATGTTACAAAGGCATTTCTAACCATAAAATGTAGCTTTAAAACTGTTTATATATTTTTATTCTGCTGTTTGTAGTGGATTAAGTTGTACCTGTTAAATAAAAGCATTTTGAGTCAGCAATATGGTTACTATTTTTCTACAGGTTATGACTAGTTTTAATAAAGTCTTGAGTAACTGCCTCACAAAAAGTTAGCAATAATTGCTTTAAATTAACCAATGACCAAAGATTGTGGATCCACACATCCACCATACAAATAAATCTAATTCCAACTGCCTATATTGGGAATCTAGTTCTTTCTGTCATAATCCAAATCATGGGACCACAAGTGAGAGTCAGTGAGTTGGCGGTGAAATCAGGTGAGAGTTGAAATATATGTAAATTTAAAGATGAACTTTTTAGCCCAGCTCTTTCATCAACACAAGAGTACAGCAATACCCACATTAATGCAAATGAGGCCCAAATCTGTCTATAGCTCCTTAAATCTAAGTTCCTCAGTCAGACATCTTCCTCTCCAAGACTACAACTAGAGGTCAAAAAGGGGCTGGCCTGGCAGGATCTACACTGGGACCAAGATGACAAAAACTGATTTGGCAATGCAAAGATTGGAAAGCCTCCCTTTAGCCTACACTACTGCAGATTCTATCATACAAACATATTAAAAGTCAGCTACATGAATTTTAGAAACCCACTTGCATTAGTTATATAACACACATCACACATTTCAGTATTTTCCAAAAAACATGCTTTTAATTTTCTTTTTACGAAGATTTGAAAATAAGACAAAAAAAGAGCATCTGCCAGAAACCTAATTCAAACCTGTGACTATGTTTTATCTGACAATATTTATGAGGGCCATAAAAGAAATTACAACTGCCTTCTAATCTGTAGCCTGTGGCCTTTTGGTAGATATAACCCCAGACCTTGGTTATTGTGGAGCCTAATTCTGAGGTAGGAGGAAAAGGATGCATGTTTTTCTGAAATGTTTTACACAGAATAATGGAGAATTGTCAGGAATTTGGGTCGGTTTTTTTCTGTGTTTATAGTTTTGATCATTTTGTTGTGTTTCCTTTAGTTATTCTTTATTTTGATTAGATCAGACCTTTTTTGTATTACTTAAGATCTGTTTGTTTTAAGTTATTTTAGTTAGAGTATACATATTTACTAATATCTAATTATTTTTGATTAGGGTTAGCTTTATTTCCTGCTTCCCTGTTAGTTTTAATCCTCATAGCGCCCCTATGCCCTTATCCTGTCTCTCCATCTCTCACTCAGTTTCCCGCCTTGTGTTCTAAGTAGCACCTTTGCTCCAGCATTCAAATGTGTCCTGCAAATCACATTAGTTCTCGCAGCTAGCGGCGTTCTTCATCGACGCACGAGCCGAGTGATCCACCGCTAAGAGTTGTCTGTTTGAGGTTTTGAGAGGACAAGCTCAGAGATGAGATTCAATTTAACAGAATGATGTTTATTATATAAACACTGGAATAGTTAGTCAAAATGGGAGCATATTTAAACAGCTCCCATTCATTCATTTTTCACCGAATTCTCCTTTTATCTTCATGCCATCTGGTTCCTGCTTCAGTTCCCGTTTTTGCTGTGTACTGAGGTTTTGTCAGTTTTATTTAATTATTTCTCCCTTGAAATTCCTCAATCTACTTGCCTTCTCTTTTGCCTTTGGGTCCATCATCACCACTTCACATTATGGCAGAAGTTTTGCAAGCACATATGCAGCCTGGATGAATCAATACTTGAGCATCTGCAATGCTTTTAAAACATGTCTCTAAAACATTTCCAGAAGAGACAGAACTTTTTACCCAATTGTCTTTCCAAGACAGTTCAAGGTTATTCGGAACAGATGTAATGCTTCAAACTACCTTTTTGCTGAAATGTAAGACTCAAATAAATTTTGACTCATTATAAATTTCAACAAACCTAGCAATTATTTGATTTCAGTTATGTCTGATCAGTTTTTTGAGAAGTAGAAAACGTTAAATCTAACTCAGTCAAACAGAATGATGTTTATAACATAAACACTGGAATAGTCAGTCAAAAACTTAATCATAATACGTTTTAGCATGATAAAGCATGTTGGCAAAAAGAAGTGCAATTCACTTGAATACAGTAGGGAGCAGGAGTCAATGTCTTATCAAGTCAGTTGCATTCTTTTTCCTCTGCATCATCAACTTTCAAATTCTTCAAATGTAAACCTTTGGAGTTTAAGACATCTGAGTTTGAATTAAAGCTCAATTACTTATGAGAACTATTTTTTTCTGATTTGTAATAATTTTAAATCTCTATGCAATTTGTATTGGCTCAGTTTAAATGAGAGAGCAAGTTCCACATGGCCATTTATGTCTCCGACTTTAAGCCCTTACTACCTCATTTGTAATTACTTAGAAATACTAGCAGACCCAAGTGGACTTAAATGATAATGACAGTGGAGAAAAAAAAAGGACCGGACAATATTTCTAATGTACTGGTGACCTTCATCTTGCTTCATAATGGATTTCTAAGGTAGTTATTGTTCATTAAACAACATTTATACTAATAGAGCCTGTCAGGGACACCAGAACAAAGCTGGTCTATATCTTTTAACAGTGGTGTTAGTCTTACCTTCAATGTAACGTGTAGTTGTGATGATCCTTTCTGTAAAATAGTAAAATCAGTTCAGCTTCGATTTTTACACATCTTAGAGAATAAGGGAAAAAGAAGGAACACCTACTAATAAAGGTGAGTGGGATGTCAGCGTAGGTAAATCCAGAAACAAACTAAAGCACAAAAAGCACAAACAGTTAGATGATATACTAAGCAGACTAGTTTTCTCTTTTAATCATGATTGTTGTTTTTCTTTTTTTCTTTTTTTTTGTGGTTCCAATACCTTTATTTCAATATACTTAATCAGCTTTTGCAGTACCAACAGGAGGTCCTGACGGCCCACAGGAAGGTCTATACATGACATGCAACATATCTTCTTGATTAAGCAATATGTATATTATGCCACTCGAACACACAATGGGTTGCTGCATGCCATCTCTACCTGTTGGGTAGAGAACATTTTTCACCACATGGACCACGCCATTTGTAGCCATCAGATCACTCTTGGGAATCTCCACTGAGTTGACATGGATAGAATTATTTTCCTTTGGAGGAAAGAGGGAAAAAAAAAAAAATAAATCAAACCTTGAGAAAAAGTCTATTTTTTTATAACTCTGAAAAAGAAATGTATTCCAAAAACAAAATATTGCAACACTTCATTGTAGCTGACTCCAAAAATAAACAAGCTGTAGCAGGTAAAGGCTCCATGGGAGGTAGACATGAGGAGTGAAGGTAAAGAATTTGCATTGATGGTTAAGATAAGATATCATGCTTTATTACTCCAGGCTGTTCTTTAAAGCATATTATTTAGCCTTGAAGCACTTTGATATAGGCTTCTGTGATGTGAGTTTAAAATGAGAAAGTTGGAAAAAAGTTGAGTCCAAAACTCAAATCCTCAGAATGTGTGGCAATAAAATTTTATTACACAATAATAAAAGCATGTTTATGAAGAAACAGTAAAGGTAGTTAAAGGTAAAACGAAGGTTGAGTGTCAAAAAGCACTCAACCTTTGTTTTATCTTTAACACCTGCAACATATGCTGGTTCAACAGATGCTTATGCATGCAATTTACCTGAAGTTGGAAGTAAGTTTAGATTTTTTTTTGGTGACATTTGTATTGAATATGTGCCACTAAGTCCATTTGAAAGCAGGTTTTGAACTTGTTTTAGGATCTTACATATACAGTTTTTAAGTTCTGAACATATGTGGTCAAGTATAGAAAACAAAATAGCTGCTCAAAATAACAAACAAATATTTTTCTCTCCAGATCAGAACTCAGTCTCTGATGCCATTGGAGGAGATGAAACATCTTGCTGTGGAACCAGAGAATGGTAGATTGAGGAGGATGCTATCTGGAGAAATATGTCTTCTGATTCAGTTTGTTGTGATGAAAAATAAAATAAAAATACTGAGCCCAAAAGCAAGCTGTACATTTACTTATCTGTCTCAGTTCAGACTCTTGCCTGTAGTCACTTGAGGTAACCTATAGATCATGAATAAAAGAACAAGATTCCTGCTACAAGAAGCTGAAATTAGTTTTTTATATGAGGTGGCTGTGTTTGGTCAGGAGCTTCATCTGCTATTCGAAAGGAGTCAACTTTGGTAATTTGGGCATCTAATTAGGATGCCTTCTTGTGGAGAATTTTGGGCATGTTTCCCCCAAAAAACCCAAACAAAATTATCTTGGTTTCAAAATGACTATTTAATTTATCACAGATGGATGTATTCAGTCAATTTCTGCTTTTGTGTTGAGGATGTAGAAGAAATGGAAAAGCTCTTACAGATTTAAGCTGGAGGAGTTTGCCTTGCAGACTTTTCAGCAGATTAGTCACTTTAGCTTCCAGTCCTCCATTGATGATGATGCCCTCGCTGAAGTGGTAGAGAAGTATGTTTCTCAAAGCATTTACATCATCTGCCAATGACAACACAGGCCATTTTGATTTGATTACTCAAATTCATTCCTGAGCTACTAAAATTGTGGTGGGGTTTTGATGGTTACTAACTTTTAAGCAAGTCTAAGTCATCTGCACCAAGGGCTTCAAATGCCTCGTCAGTTGGAGCAAAGATTGTGTAAGAGCCATTCTGCCTCAGCAAATCTCCCAGACCAGCTGATTCCATCAGTGACAAGAAAATCCTGCCAATACCATTATTTGTCAATAAGAGCGAAGAAAGAAATAAATAAAAAAACACAGGAATTAACATTGAACATTGAACAGAAATGATGTTCCCATTTTAACATATACAATCAGTCAAGGCAAATGAAGAACATGTAAGCTGCTAAGAGCATGCAAGTAGAAGCACCTTAAAGGGATCTTTTAATCTGACACACATTAGAAAAAGCAGGAACATTTTATTATGGGTTTGGTATGGTTCACTTTAAATATAAAATAAATATATGAAAAAAATGTTCTCACTTAAAATTTCCATCTGCACCTAGGAGTTCAAAGGCCGTTTTGTCGGCTGGTTTGATCAACGACGTCATCACATGAAGGGCCCCATTCATTCCCTCTTTACTGCCTCGCACCATGCATGCACTTTCTATGCACACAGCCTTTGAAAAGAGAAAAGTCCAGAGAGTTCACAATCACTGTTTGAATCTGGAAACAATTTCTTTAAAGGGTTGGTTCTGTCACACAATCCTCTTTGATCACAATTTATCAAACTAAACAATACAATGTTTCTGTGAAGAAATTAATCCCATATGATTGCAGATTCCAAAGCGAGCAAGCAGAAACGTATTTAACTAGTTAGCAGCTTTAGGTACAGCCGGAATACAACCACAATATCGACAAACAGCTTATCCACTGACTTCAGATTTCAAAGATGGAAGCTACTGTTTGCCATTGGCTTTCACTTCAAATATATTTATATATAATTATGTTTTTACAAACTTTTTTCTCAGTTCTCACAAACAGACATAGACATAGCTCTCACAGTGCGATAGATGAAGACTCTAAGCAGTTTCCCAGAAAATGTTTCCAGCAGCTGTCCGTTGAACAGAGTACTCAGTGAGATTTTTAACTTCAATATGTGGTTTTGCAGGATGAGTTTCAGGTATTCCTCATCTCCTGCCATCACTTCGTCTGGAAAGCACAGACTAAAGTTAGTTTTAAAATAAAGCTAGAAAAACAAATATTGCAGAAGATTGCTTCCACTTTCTTTTCTGTATATAAGATGTTAATGACATAAAATGTAAACCTATCACACAGAATAGCTTGTTTTATTTTCAAAAGAACTTATTTCAACTGACCTGTGAAGGCGGCATTTAGGGGAGCGAGGAGTGTGTACTGTGTGTCCGAACTCAGGGAAGAAGTTAAACCCATTTCAGACACCAAGTCGCCGAAAGTGCTCTGGGATTTTCCAACCAGTTCCCTCACTTCCTTGGCTATTCAAGGGCATACAAACATGGACAATTTAAACACATACTTGCAAAAGTATTCAAACCCCCTGACTTTCTTTACATCAAAACTATATTAATTTGACAGTGTACTCCCTTGTTTTTTTTTTCTTGACAAAAAACAAGAAAAAATCCACTCTTGAAATTTTTTTGAATTCCCAAGTTTGCAACAAGCCAGTTGCGGGACTCTTCACAGTTATGTGAAAAACAAAACAAAACAAAAAACATATGGAGGAAGATGCTCTGGTCAAATGACTACTTATTTATTTTTATAGCTCCTTGAACACACTGTTTTGAAGGAGCAGTCATTATCATCATTATGGTGATTACTATCACCATGATGGGAGCAATCATCATTATGATGATTGCCACATAATGCTGAGATTCTTCTCTTTGGCAAGGACAGAGAAGCAAAATGGAGGTTAGAATCAGTTGGGACAAGCATGCAGTCAAATGTATGATGCAATGGTTCAGAATATTTTCCTTGTACTTCAGAGTTATGCACTACCTTTTGTCAATCTATCACATAAAATCCCAGCTTGTGGTTATAACATGATAAAATAACAAAAAAATTCAAGGGTTCTTTTTGTAAGTCTCTGTCTTGTAGTTAAATGACATCAAATCGTTATGGAGAAGTCACTTACCTGAATCAGGGATGAGCACCTGGTCTATGAGGTGAATTACTCCATTAGAGGTTACGATATCCTTCTTCAGCACCATTTTGATGCCGTTTACAGTCAGACTGTCACCGTCACAGCCAATCTCTATGGTGCTGCCCTCTTCGGTCTCATACACTGATCCTGCCATGATTGCTTCTGCACACTGGACACTGGTCAGCAGGTGGTAGGTCACCAGGGCTGAAACATAGAAGGTGCTGATCAGGTTATATTAGGGCAATTAAATAAAGTTATGATCTAAATTCTCCAGATATCAATTTAATCAAACATCTGTGCACTGTAGCCACAGCCCACCCTCAGAGGTCAAGTATAGTCCATTCCTTCACTGATCATTGCTGGCTTGGCAGCAAAAAAGTAGATTGACGGATTCTAAGGCTGATGGACATCATACAATGCCTGTGATGCATTTGATATTTTGGTTTTTGCTTCTTCTGCCTTTGTGCTTAGTAATGATTAGGTCAAATCAACACGTTTTTATGCTCCTCAATCCAATCCTGAACCATTTTTGTTTTGTGACAGGTCACGTTTCCTTTGCCAACAGAGGTCACAGCCATTAGAAAACAATATTTCAGTGTTTTGTCTCTGATGGATTGTGTTCTTCTACTCTAGTAGCATGCATTCCCTATCTGTGAGATACACACACACCCAACCAACCATTAACATGCTACAAAATAAAACATGATTTATTAGAGCAGTGGATATATGGAGCACTTTTACATTGCTCCATAGGTTACTTCTGATTTTCACTTCAATGTTTTTGGTGCTTTCAGATATCTCTCAGTTGTAATTTTTTCACCACCAGGAAGTGGAATTGAATATCTTCTCACTTGAATGTGCTGCTCATAAAATAACTTCATGCTTACTAATGTGTAATGTGGTTAGATAATCCATGTGGTATTTTGTCTGATATTGCACTAGAACTTGATTTAACTAAATAATGAGGTGTAGCTGTTGATAATATGACATCTGCGTTGCTCAAATGTCAATTCTTTCAACTAAAAAAACAAGTGCTCTTTTCAGAAATATGTCTTAATGATTGCAGAAAATAAGTTTTGTATATTTGGCTTGTTTACTGAGGTTTGAAGGCGGCCAGTGCACACTACCTCTTATCTTTTGAACCCAAATCAAAATTATTAGCTAATAATGACAGTATCGGTTTAACATTACACACTTCTTCGTGTGTACAAGTGTGTTGTGGACGATGACTTAAACCTTGTGGTATGGAACAGAAGCTCAGTTTTTGGAATGTCCAGCTGTGGAACTTGATGGGACTCATCTGGCCAGCAAGATTAATCATGTATTGCATATTTTCTTGCCAGCATTAGCGTGTGGCTGTAAATGCACGCAGTGTCTTTGATGATTGATGTCCTAATATTGCATGGTATTATGATTATAGTTGCTAAATTTAATACCACAAAGAACAATATTTTTTGTAGCTTGATTCTTTTTTTCCCCCAACAGTTATGCCTGAAACATGTTTTTCATAAATCTACCATAAATCAAATGTTTTGAAACTCATGTTAAAATATCCAATTCTTAGGATTGACTCAATTTAAGGTAAGCTTTTAGTGTTACATAACATGTATTCATAATTTTAAGAGAAGTAAACTCTGTCTTTAGCGTCAAGTTTGAGTTACGAGGTGTAAGTAAATAAATGCATATGACTAAGTATCTTGTGCTTTCGCAAAGCAAATGATTTAAATTATAAACGTTTTTGTTTTAAGGCAAACTCCTTTGAAAAATATTAACCGAGTTAAAAAAGATGGATATTAAATGGGGTGAATGCATTGTTTTAAAAAGCATTACAATAGTGTCTTGGGCCTGTACATGCAACATATGTAGAGTGGTAATCATATAAGCAGGTGGAGCATTGAAAAAGTCAAAATTGTAAAGTCAGCTGAGATAATAATAAGACAGTAAGCAATTAGATTTTTATTTTATGATGTTTGTACCTTTAATGACTGGCTCGTTTTCGAAGATACTCTCCATGAATCCTGGCATCAGCTTATCGAAAGCCTCATTCGTTGGAGCAAACAACGTAAACTGACCAAGCTGGCCCAACTTATCCATAAAGCCAGCAATAAATACTGCATTCTAGGAAGAAAGAAAACAAAGAAATATTGTGTTAAATGTAAATCCAGAGAATACAAGACCTGATTCAACTGTAGAAGCCATTGCAAGTTTGATTACATTGAAAGAGGAGAGCTCTTCTTCACTCTCCAGGTAGTCCTTGATTGTACCAGTAACAGAGCTGATCACCCGATCTATGACATGCACCACGCCATTAGTTGCCATCTGGTTACCATGGATGATCCTGGCACAGTTCACAGTCACAACCTAAAGAGAGAGATACAATTTTCAGTCCAGTCATTGCGAGTATATGACTCTGCACCTGTGAGTGTTTCATAGACTGACCCCATTAGGATAGTGGTTGATGAAGATCCCCTGGTCATTGTACATTGAAGTGACAGTCATTCCATTCTTCATGTCTTTGGTCATCAGGCGGTGGTTTACCATGTGATAGTGAAGCGCATTGAAAAGCTCAATATTCACATTGTCCTCTAATGCAGCTCGTGCAGTCTATGAAAGTCACAATAATGAAGACAATACGGTAAGTGGCTTTGTTAATGCAAATATGTACAGTAATTTGAAAAGAATTCATACTTCCTAAACTGTTACACATAAACACAAAATGATGTTGAATTTCATTGGGATTTCATAAAATAGACAAAGTATAGTGCAGAAGTATAAAATGGTGTTGACCAGCTGATTTTGGTGGTGACCAAGATCCACCAAGATCTTGGTAACCAAGAGCTGAGCTGTCCTCAGCTCTTGGTGAGGAGGAGGTGAGCTGTCCTGTCCTGAGCTGACAGGACCAAAGAACCTGTCAGCTCAAGTTCTTTGACAAAATGATGCCGTCATGGTTTCACAAAGCATGTGGTGCATTCAGCATTATCTGAAAAGTTAATTTTCTGCCACAGGTAATGATGGGCACCAAGGTCAAAAAGCATAGTTGTGATCTAATGTATCCAGAGCACCTTCTTCCACGTTTGTTCCCCCACATTATCGGTGGCAAACTGCAAGTGATGTTTTTTAATAGCTTTCTCCAAGTAATGCTTCATCCCTCAACTACCTAGTGTTACTCGTTCTTTATGATGCTTTTTTGTTCCTTAAAGTTCATTAACAAATCTCTAAAGCCTTTGCAGAAAAGTTGTATTTACTGTGTATTAAGGTTTATTTACAAGTTTTGTGGTTTCAAAATATAGTTGGTTTCCCTGAATATTACTTTTGATGATATCAGATTAAAGTGAGCTGAATAACAAGTTGTGCCACATTTTTCAGATTTTAATTTTTCAATAGTTTTACAAAAAACATTTCATTTTTCACCCACTTAATAATTTTGTTCTATCATATAAATCTCAATAAATTTAATGTAAAAGTTTGTGGTTTAAATGTGAGAAAGTGTGAAAAGTGTAAGAAATTAGAATATTTGTTACAAGTCTATTTTACACCTCCACATCACTCACAGGATTCAGTTCGTCCCAAGCCTCATTGCTGGGTGCAAACACAGTGAAGGTGCCTGTGCCTTCGATTTCCTGTCTTAGCTTTGATATATCAGAGTATCGTTGTGTGGTTGCAGCCTTTACAAGCCCCAAAGTATTATATACATTGTCAATTGGAGCCACTGTAGGATAGAGAAAATTACAGTTAGCAATTTTTGACTAAACCACAGAGAGCAATAAGTTTAGACAACAGTGGATCTTACCTGCAGGACATCCTTTCATTCCATCAAGCTTCATGTACCCAGGACAACACTCATATAAGACTTCCCTGGAAAAAGGGAAAAGTAAATACAAACGTGAAAGTTTCTATTCACTGTTAATCACTAAACCAGAAGCAGATGTAGAATAATAATAAAAAACCCTCGTTATTACTCAAGTACTTGCAGTTGCTGTGTTTAAATTGTTTAAATTTTTTGGCAGCGAAATGAAAATGAATAAAACAGAGGGAGATCAAATATGAATGAAATTCAAGTTGAGAGAATAATAATAAAAAAAATCTCTCTCTAGTGAGCAGATTTGGCAGCTGAGTGAGAGAAAAAAGAAAACAACATCTGGAGCCATGAGACAATGACAACTGTTTGGATCATGACTGGTGAACTAAAAGAAATTGCATAGCAAGGCTACACAAAGCAGCACTTTCGCTAACTTTAATGTTTTCAATTAGGAGAACATGGTGTGTGGGGGGCATCTTAAAAATAAGTGCAAGGAAAAAACATAGGCAAAGCACAATAAACATATTAAATATTTCCCAAAGACAAAGTGTGAAAAATATGTAACGGATAACTAAGAAGACATTTGGAAACCCTAATGAATATTTATCTCAGCAGTCAGCTAATGACATCCAGCAAACGTCATTCAATAAAACAAATGAACAAACAAAAAGACATGAAAATCTGAGCAAAAGAAAAGACAAAAAGTCTGCAGCTGTCATGTGGTGGAGAAAATAAGTCTATAAGAGTTAATATGAAAGTCAGAGAAACTTATTGGACTTGATAGTTTTGCTCTACCACTCCACAGGAAACAGAAGACTTACATGACAAACATTTATCACGTTAACAAGGAAAGCAAAGAGATTTATTTTATGTGAAAATTATTCTAATGACTTGCTTGTACCAGAATTGATGGGCTTTTCTAGACTTTATCATTCAAAACTTTAGGAATCTCATCAAACAATTAATCAGTCTAAAACATACTGAAAGATTACAAATTATTTCCTACCAAGGAGCTTTCAAATCACAGTTCTAATAAAATATGCAGCCAAATCTCTGAATAGGAATGTGTAGTCAGAACATTATTTTTTAATTAAAACTGCAGTATGTAACTTTTATAAGAACATATATGTTATATATTTATTAAAATCGTCAAAATGTCATAACAAAATGTTATGAGGCAGATAATGTGTGAAAAGATCAATTTCATTCAACCAAAAACATGACTGTCACCATTGCAACATTTTTGTTGAACATATTTGTTGAAACAATGACAGTTTCAACAAATCTGTAAAAAAAAGAACCCCCCCAAAAAACAGTATTTTATAAAAGTTACATACTTTAGAGTTTAACTAAGGTTTCGGATTTCTCTCTGGGGTTTCACGTAAGCTAAATTTTGAGTTCTGACACTTTAGGAGAGGACACTTTAAGCGGAAAAAAAAAAAAAGAAAAAAGACCTTTGGAGTTGTTACACTGCCTTAATCCAAACTACATCTCCAAATTTACATTTTTCAGCTCAGCTGACAGAGAATTACAGCTCACGAGATAAGCTGACGATAACGGTGCATTTAGAGGAACTAGTGGGCTCTACTAAACCCACTAGTTTATTATCTCTATCTGGCCCAAATCTTTCAAGTATTTGCCACTTTTCATTACTTTAGAATGGATTTATAGATGTAGCAGAAAATGAACCATGTTGGTTGAGCTGAACCAGATCATCCCAGTTCAGTTGGAGAAAAAATTTAGAAAATCATGAGGAGTAAGCAAAAACCTATCATAACCTGTTTCCAACTGGTTGGGAAACAATTCTTGGAAAATTCTTACTCATGTCTTTCCTATCTGTCTTTTTAGTTTATTTTTTTTAAGTCGAACACATGGGAACAGGACCAGGCAAAGAATAGAATAATCAGAATGGAAAGTGTCTGGCCCCATCACATTAGACAAGATATTGGATCAAATCATTGTTTTTGGAGTCAAAAATAAGTCTGAAATCTTTTGACTTACATTTATAAGTTACATTATCATGCAACTTATAAATGTGCAAAGCCAACAGGGAATCTCTTTGGATTGTTATCTGAGTCAGAACCTGGGATTTCCAGGCTGCATGCTGGAATTACAACCAAGACAAAATTTAGGTTTTCAGCCAACAGTCTCTTAACTAGCTTTCATCATTCATTGCAATTTTAAATGTCTTTGCAGAGAGCATTCACGCTGAGTGCTGTAATTCACAGCACACAATTTCATTCCTTTTTGATTAGCTTGCAATTTGTGCAAACAGATTGAATGATATGTATTTTTTCTAAACTGTGCTAGATCTGGGAATGATGAGAGGTTCCTGTAAACTGGATGAAAATGTACAAAGTACGATTGAACTCAATTAAGAAATGTATATACCAGCTGAGGTTAATGTGTCTCTGCATTAGTCAGTCTTCAAAGTGTCTACATGACACTGTTCTGTTTTGTTTGTACTGTTCTCCCAGTACAAACAAACTGTTTATAGATGCAGAGGTAGAGAAATTATCAAATTTAAATTGAAACTGGTAGAAATAAAACCAGAACACTAGAACCCAAGCTATTACACAGGCTTACTATGTAGAATGTTGTATTTAAATGTCTCAAGAACATGAAATGACACTGAAATGTAACAGAAATATTATAGCTCGAGATGCAGAGTTCGACTGATGCTTAAATGGTAAAAAAATAAATAATTATAGCATGAGAAAAAGCTCAAAAAAGAAGTCTATTTTACATAATACTCTCTCCAACCCCCATCCTTAAGGTTTTCCGTTGGTTTTCACTCTATCGAAGAAAAGATAAGCTCTTATTTCAGAGTTTCTGTTGTGACTGGTCCACTTGGTTATGGACCAGTTAAGACATGTAAAACATTTCTTTAGTCCAAAATTAGCAACTTCAAACTAAAAGAAACTGGAATAAATTGCATTACTTTTTCCCAAAGACTGGAATAGTTTTAGGGAACTTGGGTTGCACATTACTACAGGGATGTGATGAAAAGAAAAAAATAGTTGTGCTGACAGCTGGATAAACTATTGAATATTGAATTTGGGATCAATAAGTTTAAACATTTCTTCTGAGACACAAATAAAGAAAGAAAATGGAGATGGAGTATTCTTGAAATAGGTTAGGTTAAAAATTTGCTCAGATATAGTAACAGATGGAGCGCTAATTTCAAATACTGTTCACTGTTTTAACATATATTTAACACAATGCTGTGCTTAGTGATGCATTATTCTTTAGCATACACTTGTAAGAAACATTTTTGTTCTCACAATTTCAAATGGTTGAGTCAGGCAAACTTTAATGACCTTTAATCTGCTGCCTTTGTTGTGGAAATTGCCAAAATGGTCATATTATTTTTATTAGAATTTTGAATACATAAATACTGGTTGCGCAATTGTTGGCAGTCAGAGGTGGCATGAAGTCACTTCTTCTTGGCTTTTACTCTGACAGGATAATATGTGCAGTAAAGACCAGAGACATAACAAGGCAGTTTGCTGAAAGCAATCATCAGAACAATGTGGCCTCCAGATGAGCATCAGTGCGCAGATGAGCGCACATACCTAAATAATTTTATCTAATGAAAATTGTTGCAGTTCTTCTCTGTTATGCAATCAACCAATCATATGCATGATACATTGTGTGTCTTATATCTTCATTTATATCTTACATCTCCAACCTGTTTACTATCCTTACAACTTTTAGAATCAAGGCCTCATTCAGTGCTTCTTAAACATTTAGGCTGTACCTTAAAATACAGAGAGAAGTGGTTTCAACTCCTTTTATTGAAGTTCAGGTCTATGTTGTTGTTTCTTTACATAATAATTGGACTTTACAAGTTTCCAGTTGAAAATACAACAGGAATCACCCCGAAATATGGAATTCTGACTAAGGAATGGTGGAGCAGTCCCATGGTCAAAATCCAACCTGACCTTGGGTCATAACCATACTTTTCTGGGTATGATGGGTACCCAGAAAAGTTGCAGGAATTAGCAATTTATTAACAGGTTTAAATAATTACATTCCTTTTAAACCAGACTGCAAAATGTCTGTTCATGAACCAGTTCCATTAGTGTCTGAACGCATAAAATGTGCAGTAATATGCTGTCATTGGCTTGTATCACTAGCTGCCATCACAATAAACAGAAAAGTCCACTCATTTTCTGACATGCAACCAGACCACAGTGTGACTTTGTTCCAAGATCCAAGCTCCAATGTGCAAGCCAAATGACAAGAGGAACACATGCTACCGCCTTTGGGGAGTAAAACTTCAAAAGCAGCGGGGTTCCTGTTGCGTAAGAAAGAGCTGGAGTCATCAAATCCAGGCCTCGAGCACTGGTTGCAACTTTTAAATGTGTCTCTCCTTAAACAGCTGAGTCAAATAATCAAGTCATTAGCAGAAATCTGGAGAACTTGACTGCATACTGAGAGGCAATTCAGCCATTTGATTAACTGGCACTCAAAGTCTGGACTGGAGGAGACCTGATATAGAGCCTTTCCTTCTGTCATCCTAAACACTCCCAAAACCCAAAACACATCAGTCTCTATTTTTCTATCTCTTCTATCACTATAAGATGGTCAACATGTCAAATCTGATTGAGCTTCACTTGTGTGCAGAATAATTCAGTTGAAGTCTGATCAGTCCAAGCATTTAAGATTTAAAAGTAGAAATGTTTTTTTTTTTTTTCCCAAATGATAAACTTTGAATCAGATTGCATCTTCAACATAGTCAGCCACCAGGAGAGTGTAGCAAAGTTTGATTTGAGTGCCTAAGTAGAGTTAATCCCAGACACCCATTTCCATTTCCTTGACATACAGGAAATGTACCTCACCCCTTCACCTTTACCCCCACCATCGGGTTGGGGTAGTTTGGAGACAGCTGGGACTGTCTCTGCAGATGAGTAAGGGAATATTCAGTCAATGTGTAATAGATAGACGACATGTTTGGAGTGGATTGTTTTTTTCCCCCCCATGTTCTGCTCCAGCCATTGATGTCCTGGGCAGAAGGACCTCATTGACAAATCAAAACCACTGCTCGTTGAAAAATTCATCACAACATCAGAATGGCGTAAATTCAATCTAAATAACTGATTTACAGATTTTTATTATTATTATTTTGTTTTAGATCTGATAGATTAACCAGGTCTGAGGACACTGGAACTGTACGTTCCACTGTGTTTTATCAAAATGTCTTTTTTGGAATTTATCTTGCAGTAAATTCTCTGAACCATGACTGCAAGACACTAATAATTATTGAAAAATTGAGTAGCAATGCTTTCTGATAACATGTTTGAGAACTGTGTAAGTATATTACATCAAATGTCGCAACTGTAAACCTGCTAATCCCTGCTAGTACATTCACATTACTCAGATAAACATTTCTAAAAAGCAAAGGATGCTATTTTGTATGACTCTGTGGTTTTATTGTAATAGTTCCCATTTGACCTTAGTCTTCAGTCCCTTTTTCTTTTTTATTATTATTGCTATCTTTATGTATACGAATGTCTTGTATTTCAGGTGCTGATACAGAGGAATTTCCTTGACGAGAGACAAAAAAAGGATATTCTATTCTAATTTCTGAAATGTCATCAGGTGTCTAATATGTTGGTTTCATTGCATTGATGAGTTTGATTGGATGTTAATAATAGTCTGAAAGATTTCGTATGTATGTGCAGTCTCACTCTTTGCTTGACAAGGTATGAAGCTCCAGCTGGGCCTTACACTCCATTGAACGTTTCCTAATATCACACTCATTCAGTGAGGCGTTTCCCAAGAAACAAAATGTTGTTGCTGTAAATTCATCATGACATTCCTCCAGATTTTGGCTTGAAAATATCTTAATTAAATCATAACTAGTTAAAGTAAGAACAGACATTTCCATGAACACACAAAAAAGCTCAACACACTTACAAAGACTAAAATCTCATTAAAGCAGATGCATCTCCTGGATTTTTTTTCACAGCCAGGTAATGTTAAATAAGTTCAACATAGAAAATTACTGCATTACAAATCCAAACTAGAGGTGAAGGGGTATGAAAGAAGACAAAGAGTGCAGTTATTTTACAGTATATAAAATTCTACCTCTTTTTCTAGGGAGGAAAGAGGCTGGATTGGTTGACCACAGAGGCAGAAATTTACAGAACTCAAACTCAGCTGCCCTTGTTCACCTGAAAGTGCTGGGGATGACTTATTTTCATGCAAAGAAATATTCACAGATAATATTAATTCTAATCTGACAGTTTTCTTTATTCAGTGGATTTGGTAAAGCACGGGACAGTTTGCACTTTAGATGACTGTTCAATACTAAGACCCAAAGCATATTTGAACAAATCAGCAATGTAGGGAAGACTTACGCCTTCTTTCCACAGATGGATTTTTTGTACCAGTTTCTACACGTGCTGAAGTACTTTTTCTTGGTTCCCTCCACTTGCTGCAGTGCACACACATTGGGCCTGTCAGAGAAAGGATTTTGTGGGGAGGAAGGGTAAGAAAGCAAAGAAAAAAATAGTGAAAATCAAGGGGAGGAGTAATAGTGTCATATGTAAGTGAGAACATGGTAGATTAGTTTCCCAAGACACACGAATGAGCAAAATTAGTAGCAGAAATGTCAGTGATTTATGAAAAGTTTCTCTTACTTCTAAGAGCAAGAAGTTTTTTTCTTGCTCAGAAAACATGGTAAAGATGTTAAGGTTCTTAGCAGTGAAAGAAACTTAAATCACTGACAAGATTTCTATACCAATGTTCTAAGTTTCATTTTACTGACAATAGATGTCACTTTGAATCAATTACTGTAATTCTGCAAGACAAGCAAAAAACCCCCAGCAAATATTAATCATAAATTTTTTTAACAAGTTCATATTTGTGTTTGCTAGTGACGGAAATGTCCACTTGTTCAACTTTGTATTTGCTTAGAATTTTTCTAAATCAATTTTGTCCTTTGAAAATAATAGGACATTCATTCTCAAATTTCAATTAAAGTACTGAAATGCTGAATGAAACTATGAAACTAACTTAAGCACAAAATTAACTTATCTTGAATGTAACTCTTAGCTGCCTGTGAAAACCATTTCTTTTCACAAATACACATATTTACTAATTTGTCACCAATACAGCTAATGTTTGATCTCTCTGTTTAGCAGTAAAGACTGTCTACGTACAAATAATTTTCCTGATCTATCTTTCCATTTATTTCCTCTCTTCTTACCCTTCTTTCCTCGCCCGTATGCGACTGTGGGTGACTATTTTGTCATAAGCAGAGGAATCCACACTTCCTAGAAAGAAGAGCGCCACCACCACTAACGTCACCACTGGAAGCTGATCCATCCTGAGGAGTTATCAGTCCTCTGTGCCTCAAGGTCACCAAAACACTCTCTTTTTTGTCCTTTGAATACAAACTCTTGCAACCCTTTTTAAAAAACCCACCCACAAGATATGGGTCCACATAAGTGAGAGGGGGAGCTTTTATACCAACATCTCTGACTCTCCAACACACCCACTCTCTATTTACTCTGCTACTGTCTTTTCCATACCATGACGTCCTTCTCTCAACCACACACACATCCTTCCTCTCAGTCCAAACCCTTCCTCCAGCCCAGACTTCAGCACAAGTTCATTGTCTCCTCCTTCCTCGTGCTGTTTCACACATTTTAAAATAACTTGCTCAACCACCATCTCATCCCATAGCACCAGGGACACCAAATGAATAATAAAAAAAATGCATGCTGTAAATAATGTTTAAAATTAACAGTAATTTAAGGAATATGTAATTAGGAGCTTTGGTAAAAGGATTTCAGTGGTCAACATATGTTTTTATTTTTTATAAAAGCTTAAAATAAACAGATGCACAGAATTTAATTTTGTACTCCTAATATCTGTTCTCAAGCCAACTGGCTTATGACATCTTTTCAAATCACTTTTGTCAACCATTTTTGGTTACTCAGAGAAAGTCTGTTTTTTGTTGACATTTTGCATTAAAGACCTCCTTAATTCATATTTTATAGCTCACTTTGTTCCTATTTTCCCACTTTGTTTTCCTTTGTCATTTTTTAAAGTGAATTTATTATTTGAACCACTTTTACCTCCCATAATCTCCTTATTTTTTCTAAACCTCTTCTGCCTTCCTTCTTCTTGCTGTCATGCTCATTACCTCAACTCTTAAACACAGTCCCAGTTTTTTCTTTCTTTTTTTTTTTTTTTGCAGCTGTCTTGCTCTCCTGCGTTGAAGCCAAATCGGATACAACTTTCAAAAGAGGAAAGAAACATATCCATCATGAATCAGCCTCTGTGGAGAGTGTTCTGTACAGTCTTGACTTCTGAACAGAGCAGCTTAAGTTTCAAATCCAAAGAAATGCAGACAAATTCAGGCAAACTCTTCTACGATATTTTTTTCTATTAAAATGACAACAAAACATGCTTTGGTAGAGAGAAAACAACAGAAACTTTTGAAATCATTTTCTTTGTAACTTGAAAGACACACAGTTTAGCTATGTAATTTTTATTACCTGTACATCTGAATCCTGACTACATTTAGCAGATGAGCTTCTGGGAACCTAAGACAATGCTATGCTATGGTCATTTAGTTTAGTTAGTCAGAAAGTTCTAAGATTGTCGTAAGGGCAAAATCGGGGCAAAAAATCGTGTAGTGTGAACTGGGCATAGAGGCCATTCAAATGTCAGGTTCAAATACAGTGTTTTCCATAAAGTTTTGAAAAATACTCCTCTTCTGGAATGTTGTATCTTGTAGGTGGAGCCGAAATAGCTTCTGTTGCCATGCATTGTTGGCACACTCATGATATAAAGTGGTTTATTTTAGATTTTTGTTGAGTGAGGTTCGGTGACATTGTCAACAAAAGTGAGGTTATACTACAGGTTACCTTAGCTGTGGTATAAGTGTATAATGTCACTAATTTTCTAAGGCAAGGTAAGTTTATTTGTAAGCATGTTTCAGCAATGAGGCAATTCAAAGTAAAAGAATTATCGCATTGGCATTATTGATCTAAAAAAAAGTTAAAATATGGACTAAAATGAATATTGTGGTTGATATTACTTGGATTCAACTCTAATCAAATGGGTTTTTAAATTTAATTGAAATGAACTATTTCTAGCTTTTTTTTGCATTGTTCTAATTTGTTTTTGGTTACTGGATCATAAAAGCTGAATGTTGCATCTCCATGACTCTTGACTTTATGCAGAGTAGAGTTGAACCAGAACATCACAGCTCTGTAAAGTATTTTGGTGCTCGAAAATTCAGTGATTTATCAACTAACAACGTACTTTTAAATCTATAAGGTACAGGGAAGGTAAGTACTTTCAAACTATTGTGATATGCTTTACTTTTATATTTTTAGTGACCATGCAGGTAGCATCATTATAGATCAGCTGAAAGATTTACTGTTTAGGCAGTCCTGTGAAAAAAAAAAAAAGAAAATGTTGCAGTAAAAGCAACTCTCAGAGGATGAAAGGTGTTAGTCCCTGTTCAACTAGTTGAAACTTTAAGCACAAATATTTCTGGTAACTTCATTGAAACTCCGGTAAAAAAAAAAAAATGCAAGTCTTCCATTTGCTGAAATTCTATTTTATTTTTTATTTATTTTTTGTCAAACTACTTTTTAAATAACCCATTCTACACATTCCTTATTATTATTATTATTATTACACAAGGGAATTATAATTTATTGTTATTCAACTAGTAATTAAAACAATTTTAAAAGTTCAAATTAACCATCTAATTTATTTTCTTCAATTACAACAAAGATGTATTCAACTTCTCATGCTTTCAACTATCAACAAGTTCAGTCTGCTCATGAGGACTCAATGTTTTTGTTTCTTTTTAGAAATTAATAATTCTTTTTTTTTTTTTTTTTAACTTCAGTCCCAGTTTGATTCAGCTGGTTGTGAAACTGCTATGGAGGGAAGCTGACAGCCCGCACATCTTGTATTATATAACTCCCCCTAGTGGGCAAGACCTGTCAGCACTGTCCCCTCTGAGACACTAAAAAGTGCCTTTGAAAATAGTACAAACACACTTAATATTGCAAATAGGAATATATTGTACTGGTAAATATTACCTGTTCTTTTTTCTATACATATACAAAAAATGCATTTTTATCAGATTGCATATGATTATTAAAGAAAGTCTATAATTCTGTGATTGCCAAACTGCACTTAAAACATTGATAACTCTCTCATGCACATCCATTTATCCATTCATCCAAACACAAATACAATGTTTGCAATGAAATGTTTGTTGGTTGGTTTACAGGCACTTGTTCTACTTGTAAGTGCACATATACTTGACACATGCATTTTATTGTCTTTGGTTTATGATTATGACCAACTTTAGCTTCTTACCTGCCATAAGCCCTAGAAGTTGCAAGACAAAAAACAAAATGGAGTCTAGGGCTTAGAGTACTTAAATAGATGAAGGGGATAAATGGACTGAACCAACAGTTCCTGTTGGAGAGGGGGGGATGTGTCATTTCTTTAGGTAAACCAGCTTTTGTATTTAAGTAAATATATGTATCTAAAGTTCTGATTACCTTCTTTATTAACAAACTTATTTTATCTTATGATTATTTTATCAACAAACTTAACAGTACTGTATTGTTTCTTGTAGTTAGTGTACTGTGTTTAGTTACCCATATTTTGTTGTACTGGTCTGATCTGTCATTATATTTGTATTCAATGTGTATTAATTGATATCAGTTTGATCATAAACATCAGTTTGATCAACTTTAAAATACCTTATAAAGTGTATTAATTTGTTTAAATTGTTTAAAGTAACAATTTATTAAAGAAAGCAGAAAAAAACATAGGTTTATAGCAGAAATCTGCAGAATTTCACACACTTGAAGTAATTTACTGTCTACATTAAAAGTGACTGAATCCTGGGATATCTGCTGGCTTTTTCATCACGCAAAAAAAAAAAAAAAAAAAAAAAAAAAGCAACACAATTTTGCCAATGACTTGCAGTTTGCTAAAATCCAAGTTTAGAGACTTTACTCAAAGTCATTTCTGTCTTCATTGATCCTAAAGCTAAAATGTCAAATTGCCACAAACTGCCATTAAAACGTAGCCGCATGTATGCAGTTTCAAAGTGTAAGATAATTTAAATGAAAACAAAAGTTAGATTTCTCAAACAGAAAAACTGCACACATACATGAAAACAACTGAAGTCACAAAATCAGAATCTTTATATGTTCATTTTATTTTGAATTTATTCTGATTTCTTTTAAATGGTTTCCATTCATTTTAACTAACAGCACATCTCAGAAAGATATCCTATCAAAAACAACAAGTTACTTGTCTGCTAAAGAGATGAGACATGGAAAGTGTAGTCTGAAATAACTGTGTTCACATTTTTTATGTTCTACATAAGAGAATATTTCCCATCAGAAGGACATGAATAACAATCCAAGGTTTTTGCATAGAAAAACACTGACAGAATCTGTGCATGATGAGAGCTTGACACATTTGTGAAAGACTGAATGTCGTTTTAAATTGTGTAAAGTGCAGAAACAGACAGTGTAAGGCAGAAAGTCAGGTTGAAAACAACACATCTATTGCTCTAGTGAGATAAGGATGCAGGGAGGTAAAGTGGTGTAGAGATAAAAGGAAAAGAGGTAGAGAGATTGTTTAAGGATAGGGCTAACAGGATAGTTTGAACAAAATACACATTTCTGATAAGGATAAGGAAAATAAAGGAGGATAAAAAGGGGATAGTGTGTTTTGGGGAATAATTGTTTTTCGATCATCTTTGAGGAAGAGATAAGATGAAACGATTATATCGGGCTCGTTAATCCTCAGTGACCTTTGCTGCATTTCCTCTACTGATCTAAATCACTTAGTCTAAAAACTGTTCCAAATCCCCAACAATCAAACTAATCTTTAGTTTAACAACAGCTGGAGAACGCACTCTGTAAAAGTCGTGGCAAACATTCCTGTCCTGAAACCTGTCCTGATTGTCAGTCCTTTTGCCATCAGAACAATGTGGCCTTTAGTTATAAGTGTCTTGCAAAAATATTCATACTCCCTGATATTTATTTACATTTTATGTTGTAACCACAAACATCTCTTTCTGTTTTAGCCATTTATATGGTATATCACAACAATGATAAAACCACTAATGCATGTTCAATTTTGATTTAATCTGGCCAAATACTTACACATGTTTACTGGGTCCCCTGCATGACTTGTTACAAAACCTTAAATAGGTGTTTTTAATTACTTCCTCTCAAAAAATGGTTATATTCCTGTTGCTTTTCCTTAAAGACCAGATTTGTAAAGTGCATGACAAATCTGTGGATCTTTTCAACTCCTCTCAGCTAGTTCTCTGAATATCACCATACTTTGTAGTATGCTGATGTCTGAAGACAGCAATTTCCACTCAATTTTTTTAGGGGTAGTAGAGAAAAAGGAACATAAAAACAAATGCTCATCACTTCACAATTGGTGGGTGTCGGTTTGTGACTACAACGTTAAATAATTTATAGGACATGAATGTTTTTGCAGGGCACTTCATGCATCTTCAAATATCATGGTTCCTTTCTTATGGAGCTAGATTTTTTTTCTCTTCTTCAGGTTGTTTATCTTCACATTCAAGGCTTTTGTTAAAGTTTAGCTCTTCTTTATTCTGTGGAAAGTCTTCGTCCAATTTATTCACCAGCAGTTCTTCTTCAGCTTTTGCTGTATCTTCCTTACTCTCCTCTTCTGTGTCTGAACCCCCTGACTCTCCTGCCTCCTCTGACAGAGAGTACATCTCTCTCAGAGCCTCGCCTGACCCTGATGGGACTTCTTTACCATTCCAGTGGTGTTTTTGAAACAAATTCAAGTCACTAATATCTTTAGAGCAGTTTCTCCACTGGCTCGATGGTTCACTGCAACCCTCATCTGATGCAAAGAGTCCATTAGGAAGACCGTTGGATGCTTCAGGAGGCCTGGGTGAAGCAAGAGAGCTGGTTTGTTTGAGGATGGATGCAGTGATCTTGAATCGGTTGAGCTTGCTCTTTGCCTGGCTGGCTGGAAGGCCAGGGGAAATCTTGAGTGAGGAATTTGGATAAGCAAGACTGGATTCCACTGAACTGGCACTGGCCTTCGCGCCCTGTAGAGCAGGCTTTCCTGTCTTCATCATGCCCATCACCTCATAACGGAAGCTGGAAATATCTTGTTTCAACTCCTGAGAGAGCAAAGAAAAAGTCACTCTGAGATAACTAATGCTTATCTTTAATTATTTGTTACAGTGGTTATAGAAAACTGTCTTGGGAAATATTATTTTAAAAATACTTAAAAAGAATTTCAAAGAACACCCTGGCATCGCCCTTGATACCAGTGATCTAAATACCTAGATGCCAATGATAATTCTTTTGTTTATATAAAAAAAAAGCCAGACATTAAAAAAAATACTAATCATATAACATACCGCCTATATATATGCCACCTATAGAAGATATTGATTTGTTTTAGTGGTGAGGTGTTGGGATTGGGTATGTAACAAAGGTGTGTAGACAAATCCTGCTTTACTATGTAAAAAACTAATAACCTCCATATATGAGGTAACCAGTGTACTATAATGTCTCCTGATTCAAAGACCTAAATTGTGTTTTCTTCACAAAAAAGCAAACATCCTCTTGGACATGCAATGCTTTCACACAAACAACTGGTGGTGTGACAGTATTGGAGATGGTATATTCTCCTGCTTACCAGGACCAGTGACTGTTTTTATGATTGTCCTCCTTATATTACAATTGCTGATGAGGCAGATTGATACTGTGAATGTCTCATTAGCTTGTTAATTTCCTTTCCTCCAATGATGTATTTACTTCTCCAACAATCTCACAGTAATATCTTTCCACAATAGGTAAGGCAACTATTGGCAATCATGACTTTAAAAAAAATTTATTTAAAAATTAAAAAATATATATTTCAGAGAAATCTGTTCACGCTTCATAAAAATTGTCTATTTTGTTCTAACTCAGTCCAGTCTAAGCACTTAGACTGGATATTCCTGAAAATATTTGTGCATATATGTTTGTATATATGTGGCTATTTCTTGCAGATAGACCAGGAGACTACTTGCCATGTCTTTCTTGTTAATTAGGTCATAACAAAAACAAATGATGTGACAGAGCAACATTAGATTTGTCAGAGAACCAAAATAGTACTGCTGTGTGTCAGGTAAACAATTGTCTTCAAAATATGCCATAAATTACCATTCTCAGTCTGACAAGCAATTTATCCAAGTAGATTTGACTCTACCAGGGATGGAAAATGTTTGATCTGCTATAGATAGTAACACTGAAAATAACTGCTTATGGATATTTATAAGGAGTGGGACCTGATTGTACCTTGAAGTTGTCTTCAGTCAGGCCCTCCTCTGTCTTAGCATCTCTGATCATTGCTGCCACATAACGTTTTACCAGGTTCCTCAATACCTCCTAAAACAAGAGGAAAATGCTTCATCAAAATGCAAGAGAAGAAAACTTATACACAGAAAGTAAAATCTATTCATAGCGACATTTTCTATGCAGATGCTGTCGTGACCTCCTGCGGATGTGGGCAAATAGGAAATCCTTGGCAGTGAATGATGGTAAATAACCTGCTGGTTGTAATTGCCAGTCCTGCTGAATGTGACAGTGTATGCTCAGATTGAAATCGGATGTGCAGAAAGGACGTCAAGGGGCAAAACAAGTTTCCTGAATGCACACAAACAACCCCGCAAGTGAAGGTATTCAGCTTGATGTAAGAGACACTGTTTTACCTGATACTGATGGTTTATCCTCACGTTTTCCGCAGCCCGTCTCTACATGGACATCAGAAACATTCAGTAAAGAAAAATAAAATAAATATAATCTGGATAGTCCTTATAACATTACAGTTTTAAATTAGTACTTCTTTAACTTTACAAGATGCCTCACTGTGATTGCATTAAAATGGCGATGTAACAAAATATTATAACAGTAAACAAGGAAACGCAATGCAAGAAGTGAAAGGCATCTGACTGCTTTCTCTTAAACATCTTGTTTTTTTTTTTTTTTTTCATTGTTGATTTGTAAATGTTCTTTGTTGTTCACATTAATCTTCCAGAAGAAGTATGGGGTGGTGAGGTGTTGGGATTGGGTATGAAACAAAGGTGTGTAGACAAATCCTAGTTTACTATGTAGAAGACTAATAACCTACATATATGAGGTAACCAGTGTAATGCACTGTCTCCTGATTCAAAGACCTAAACTTCTTCACAAAGAATTTTTAGCAACAATCATCTTTACATAAATATGTATGGAGAAGTGTGGGTTATTTGATAGTGAAAGGATGCCATCATGTCCGCCATACCAACTTACTCCAAGAGTTCCAAAGCTTTTGGTTCTCTTGGACTGAGTCCTCTTACACACTTGTCTCTTGATCCAACACATGAGGTACCAGAATGTTTTGGGGCTTGGAATAATGTTGAAAGGGGCAGGAACCGTGGCGCCCTCCTCAAAGTAACTCATCCACAACTTTGTTCTTGCAAACTTCCACTCAATGTCTGCATGGTCCTACAACCAGATTTAAGTATATTATAAAAAAAAAAAAAAAAAAAAAAACATTTACTGGGGTGAGTATTGTGATGTTTTTCTTCTACATGTTTGATGTCATGTACTCACAGCAATGTGCTGGTAAGAGTTATTCATCATGGCTATCAGCATGTTGAGGAGCACCACCAGGGAAATGATGTTGTATGTTCCAAACATGGTGGCACCAACAAATTCAGTAAACTGGTGGTCTGGATCCACATTGGTTACATAGAGGCTGATTAGTCCAAAGATAGACCAGAAAAGGGACTGTAGGGTCTCAAACAACCTGTAAGAGATTTGGAAATTCTCAATTTTCTTTGGAAAATAGCTTGTCGAATACATGGAAAGAATCTTTGATTATCAGTTTTGAAGACCCATCACTGCTTTTCATATTGATTTAGGCCTGGACTTTGATCACTAACAGTCAAATTAGTTTTTGTTGGTATTTATTTACTTTGGGGCTGTAACATGATGTAACAGGTAATAAATAATGCATTGTCATTTTAAGTAATAATTTAAGAACTTAAACAAGGGTATTTTTTCTTAGCAACAGAAAGCCTTTCACATATTTTCATCTCAGTAACAGTTTACAGAAGAAAAAGTCATTTTCTATAACACTTTTTTTTCACAGCATCACACATGCAGTAACTCACGTGGAGAAAGCATTGTTCTGCTCTACACAGCGGATCCCTTTGCATTTTCCTTTCTCTTCTGAAGCTTTTGTCTCATAGTAAAAGTACAGCTGGTTAAGCCCATTAGCAAAGGCCAGGAGAACCTGAAGAAAGAGCAAATGTTAAATGTCCTGTCCCACTGTGCACATCTACTGCAGACCTCCTGTGTATCTGGAAGCATTTGTTGAGTTTACCAGACAGTAAATGAAAAGGAACTTCAGAATATCCAGTAGCATTCGGCCGAGTGAGATCTGCAGAGGGCCCAGGTGGGAATTAGCGGTGAAGAGGGAGATGAGGCGCAGGGAACTGAATATGTTTGCAATGGCAAACACTGCCTCAGCTACTAAAGTGGGGTGCCACATTTCCCACTGGTTCCTGGGTTTAGTACCACTGTACTAAATAGGCAAGAAGAAAGGATGGAAAATGAATTGAAGCACGAAAGATAACACACACTAACAGTTCTACTGCCATTCATAGACCATCAATACCTTGGTGTAGGCTACAATCTTGAGGGATATAGTGGCCAGGTAAAGAGAGTTCATGACAAAGTCCATCAGGTTCCACCAGTCATGGACATAGTCCTGGAAACCACCATCCCACATTTGCTTGATCTCTGCCCAAATAAATCCTAGGAAAAGACATAAATTGATAAAATGTCTGACTGACAGACTGAGGTATGTCAGGAAATGAAGATTTATTGATGCCAGTTTTAGACATATCTCTACTCCAAAACACCCAATTTAAATGGGCCATCTATCTCCGTCAACATGTCAAAGTCCAAAGATTAAAATGTAACTTTATGGCCAATATGTAAAATGCTTTTTGTGGGGGATAACTGGCACTCAGTAGTGTTTTCACCCTGAAAACAGCATTGGGAATCTGTAGCCAGAACAGAAATATAATGGTCAGAAATGATCTCCATAAAATCTGCCAGTTGCTGAGCTATTTTGTGAGGAAGAATAGGCCAAACTAAGGACCCAGAATACTTGGAACCATAATTAGAGTGATAGCTGCTTCCATAATCAAAGTCACTGAAATGCGTTTTTTGAAATCAGAAAATTTAGTTCAAAGGGCACTGGTTGTTTCAGTGTCACAGGCTTTTGCACAAGGTGATCATTCTATATGATACTCACCCAGCACCCATGGTAGTATCATCCACTCTACAGTGGTTGGTGGAGGGCCCTGTCGGTCCTGCCTGTCTTGTTCTGTGGTGACAATATGCTGGGAGGCAAGCAGCAGTAGGAACAGAAAGGTCAGGTACGATGCAGTGTGGCAGATAAACTTGATGAAGGGCTTGCGGATGAAGAGGCCATAGCGACTCTTGGGTACGACGAGGTAACAAAGAGCAAAAACAGGGTAGAGGAGGCCAATGAAGACACAGGTGATGAATTTTCCTGCCCAGTGGCGCCGCCTCCACCCGGGAAACTCATCATACCACCTCGAGGCCAGGAGCTGCTGACAGTTTGGCTGAGCCACAAACTAACAAAAATGAGAAAAGAAGGGAGGGTTGTAAGAATTAAATGTAAGATTTTTTTTCTCATTTACAGACATAAAAGGTTTCTCAGAGGATTTTTTCATACATTATGCCAACGTAAGACTTCAGCATGTAAGTCTGTAATGAGAGAGCTTTCTCTCATTACAGCTTTCTCTCGTAAGTTGTTTTTCTGATTTCCCATAATATAATGAACTAGTATTTGTGTGCCAAAATTAGCAACTGTAGCAAACTTGAGCAACACATGAAGGAATGGGAAGTGTGAGTGAAGTGAAAACAGTGAAGTGCTGGTCATCCAAATTCAAATTTAAAAATGTTGCACTATTCAGATAAATTAAGCTATAATCTCTACTTTCTGTCTGTTTCTCTGCTCACAGAAGTGTATGTACACAGGAACATACAATATTTATTCATTTTTTCAAAGGCTAAAAATATGTCATTTTCTTTTGTGTCCTTGCTTGTTGTGTAGCAGTGCTTTCAACACATGACTAAAAAGTAAAAGATTTTAAATTAAATGTCTTCTTGATATGGCTTTAAATCTTAATATGAATCAGAAACAAAGGATAGACAGTCATTTCTAAAGGTACTGCATGTGTCCTGCATGGGCTAAAATACATACATGCAAGCATTTATATAGATGCATACAAAATTGTAAAATACTATGCTGGGTATTTATATCAAAGTGTTGACAAACCCTAGTAGTTTCCAATTCATTAAATTCTGCAGCTTTGTTTCCATGGGAACCACAGACCCCCTTATCTGTGTTGGGGCATGAGGCTTATGTTCCTCTGCTTCAGCAACAATACTGGTGCAAACCATGACATGGAAAGGGAGAAATGGTGTTTGAGATTACACAAATTTTATGAACAAACGAGACTATGTGCAGTCTACAGTAAGACAAATTTTAAGATAAAAAGAAATGTAAAAAAAAAAAAGAGATAAAAGACCAGCTGGCTTCTTTTAATCACCCATCTCCTTTTACATAAATCACATAAAATCTTCATTAACTTGCACACAATGTCTGAAAGAGACAGCTGACTCTTGTAATAGAGACCTTTAGGTCAGAAAGTTATGAAATAAAATTTTATTCTGTATCTTTAAAAATAGCTGTATTCCATCTGAATTAAAGACTAGGGTAAGTCTTAGTGGCAAAAGGGAATCTGACTTAATAATGACATGGTTGATTTTTAGAAGCTGTTAGACATTTTCATAAGTTATTTTTCCACGTCAAGTCTCAAGTCTCAAGTCTCTAACCACCAGAATATTCCCACACTGAATGCAAATCATGTAGTCTGCCTATAGCATTGCACAGCTGCACTTTGTATATAAAATCATCTGTCATTAACCTTTAACTGCTATGAATTATTTTAAAAATAAATGATCAGTGATTTTTTTTAACTAAAAATGTAATATCAAAACTATGTTTAGGGAAAAATAGAAGGCATACATAAGGACTTCTATTTGTCACTCTGTTTTAAGTGCTTTACTGCTAAATTTCTTGCAAAAAAAATGTTTGCTATAGAGTATTTTGTTCTTAAACAAAGTGAAGTAATTTTATACAGAACTCAGTTTGACATTTGATGTGTGGCCATTATGAACATGGTTTTTATGAATCACCCCTGATTGGCTAATAAATGTAACACAATCCTAAATAGAACAATCTCTACAATTCTGTTAAAGTTTGACTGCAAATGCTTGCTCAGTGAAAGTAAATAAAAAAAAAAAAAGAGAAGGCATGCATTAGCTATCAACCCCTTTTACTGTCAGGTACTGTCATGAAACATTGAAGAGCAGCCATAAATGCCCCACATAAAATTATCATAGCAATCAGTTATTTGCATGCACTTCAACAATTTAGAGTGGACAACAACCATTTACTCTAATGATTTTGACTTACCTGTTCACTTTTAGCTCCACTTACATAAGAAGGGCTGTTTATGAGAGCTCAAGTCTGAATTGAGTCTAGAGTCTTCAGAGAATAAGTTTTAGCCAGGAAAACATAGACGTCAGAGCTGACTTGGACTTAAATGCAATTCCAGTGTATGTTGCATGTTGTATGTTGCGACTATAGTAAGCATTTCAGCTACAGTAAGCATTTCGGACTTAGGTATATTAATCTTTGCCATTTTCTAACAAGTGTGTTTCAGATTGAAGATAGACAAGAAAATTGTCCAATTTTATATAGATTGATATAATCAATGATTTGATCAAAATATATCAACCATAAATTATTCAGTAAACAGTAATCACACCATCAAGGGTGGACATTTTTAATAGAGAGATAACTACTTTTCCATTTCAGCTGTAAATATCTTCTGTCCCCTGTGAGAGAAAGTCTAAACAAGGCAAACATCAGTGATAGCAACTTTCTTTTGCCTGTCACAGTGACTTAGAAAAGCTTGCTGCAGTAAAGTGGCATATTTGCCTGAGGTGGCTGTTTCGCACAACTCAAGTCCAGTTGGAAAACCGCCTCTTCACAAAGCACTTCTCGACTGTCGTCTGTCTGTAAGTGCTCACAAAAAAATAGCTTTTGCTGTGTAAGTGCAGATGCTTTCAACTTAGTGAGGACAAGTTTACCTGCAGCTCTCCAGACATGGTCTGTCTAAACCTTCTTACTTCACTTTTAAAGATAAACAGTGAAAATAATATTTTTTTTATTTCCAAAGAACTACCTTAGAGATGTAGATGAAAGCCAGGTGTATTCATTTTGGAAACCAACAGGCAGAATTTAGTATAAATAAGTTATCATTATGAAATATATTTTTGTTAAAATTATAAAGTACATGCTTCAGTTTTTTCATGCTTTTTGGTGTTGCATATCACCTCTTAAAGGGGGAGTATTATGTACATTCAAGTATTTTGAGTATGAAATGGCTACTTTAATAGATCAAGAAAACATAAAAATGTCCTTGAAATGCATGCATCTGGAAACTTTTTAGGATTTACCTTTTCTGAATATTTCCTAGTTCGAACCCAAAAAGTCACTTCAGTATAAATTCATAGGTAAATTCACAGAATCCACAGTCTTCAAACCTGAAATTAGTGTGAATCTTAATGTTTCTTTCTCATTTTCTCTTCATCAAACTTTTACTCACTGCGACTCAACAAGATTTGTTTTGTAAAACTCTTCGGGCTAAATTACTTACATATTTCTAAGATTAAATTTTATAAATACTAAGCGCACATTCTGTGACATAAAGGATTATTAGTTCAGTCTAATTTCATAATAAGGACTTTTCAACACTCAGTGAAAATTGTGATGTGTGTTCATCTGTGTTTTCATAAGTAAATTATGTGTGTTTCTCAGTAGCCCAAATTTTTGGACACAGCTTGTCTTGATTGTACAATCTTACAAGGTAAACAGTATGACCTTAAAATTGTAGATTGAAATGTTAGAATTTTATAATATCAAATTCTGTAACGTTTTGAAGATCAGAAAATCTACACATATTACTGAAACAAAATCTTAGCCCAAGGGTGTTCAAATGTTTTCAAGGATAATGAGGAATAGGTATATTGTATATTTGTTCATAATGTAATGTATTTGATTTGCAATACATTCAGTAAAAATGGTCAGTGTACATGCATTTACAGATTGTTCATTTATCCTTATTCTATTTCCCCATAAAGTTTAATATTTATAGTTTATGTCCATACACTAGAAATGCACTTTTGAATTTAAAATGCAAATCCCTTTGTGCACACAATCTTGGTCAAAAAATTATTCTGATGTTGAAAAAGTTCAATTCATTTATCAGAACTAATGAGATCAATATTAATCATGAAATAATTGAAATTTAAAAATATGTTCTAAATGTAATTTCACTTGTATTTTAGATCTTTACTGGGATGACTGATTTGTTATGAGGAAATGTTCTGCATCAAAACCCTAACACTAACCTAGCTTTAATGGTTCCATAATTGTTGTTTAAAGGAGCTTTTAAAATGCTGAAATACTGAATTGCAGTTTTTATAAAAAATCACAAGAGGGCAACATTAAACTACAGCATATAAAATTGATAGCATTCTTCTCAGTGCTTCAAGTTATTTTAGGCATTAAATAGAAAACTAATTTTATTCCTACTTGGATTTTTGAATGCTCACCAGCCTTCTTTGCTAGTGTAACTATAACCAGTCCACAGAAAAACCCTTAAGCATGTTGGGGAATGGATGCAATAATATTTATTTGATCTGACCTCCTGCTGAAAGAAAACAGAGTGTTGTGTGAGCTTAGTTACTCCTGTGGACATTTGTCTTCAGATAATTATGAAATGCCTTTCTAAACCCCAGGATCAAACCAGCAGTAAAATAAACAAAAAAGTAAACAGAAATGTGATGAAAAATACAAAACAACTCCATCCTCAGTTCACACAGAGCAAGGGTTAATTGGCACTGATGTCCATTTTGAGCATTGCCAGTCATGATCACTGCTGCACTTATATCTGCAATATAAAATAAATATCTCCCATTCAGGCTGTGTCATGCCAATTATAAGTGTTTCTATATTTGTCTGGAAAATTGGTGAAAGATATGACAAAAGATCAAAAAGGGAGGGAAAATGCTCTTTGTGAGAATAAATGAGTCAATTTAAGCCTGACTAAGTGTCCGTCCTTGATGTGTCGGAGGGCCAAGCCCCTTATTTGCTGGGTATATGAGGCGTTGAAGGGACAAAAAAAAATGTAGAAGGATCCTTCCTCACTGTGTGTCAATGAGTGTTGGGGGTTAGAGGAGGTTTTGTACATAGATTATACTGTTCTCAGGAAACAGCTGCACAAAATGTTGCCTTTTGGCCATTTTTTAGTTCATTCAGTATTTCTAATCTGGGAAACATGTTTTAGATCAAAACCTTTTATGCTCCACAAACTGCCTTCTTCAGCAAGGAGAATACAAAGGAAAGAGGTTTTTTAAAAAGTGAAACAGAAGAAAGTATTTTTGTTTGCACACAAACCGAAACTGTACTGAAATATGCTGTAAACTCAACTAAAAGTAAGCTGCATTAAGACAGTAATCCTGGTGCAAAAATAATAATTCCACAACATGCTCTAAGTGTACACACTGTCAACAACAACATTATATGTGATCTTATTGAAATTAGCATGTTTTAAATCAACATATTTAAAAACTCCTATTGGGATAATATATGTCACTATCAAAAATCAGAAAGTCAGAAAGTGAGAATGTGTTTTCCTAGTAAGTAAAGTTGATCACATTTGAAGTTAATGCTACAGAAGAGCATTCTGGCACATATTTAATGTCATTAATACCCATCTGACACATTTGTGCCAGGTCACAGGGAAAAAGTCTCCTTGCAATTTGCAGAAGAGCTTTATTGCCTTGAACAGATATATTTGTCAAGAGATCCATTAGGATGACAGGGCATTGTCTGCCATCACCACCACCTGCACATGTGCCAATTAATTTCTTTTTGTCAGTAACTGCACTCATCTTCAAGTGTGTGTGTGCTTCTGTGAACGTGTGAGCACATGTTAATCATGCAATTTAATGTGGAAGAAACAGTCGTAAATTAAGACTCCTCCAAAAAGTGCATCTGGTCTGTCAGCCAAACAGAGCTCCCAGGAAAGAAAAGCAAAGTGAAATTCAAATTGCTCCTGGGAGTAATGTTCTTGCTTCTTCATCATTTTTGCTTCACCTTTATATTCAGCTGAACTTTTTTGCAATAGAATATCCATTTAGCACATTTTATTGCCGACAGCCTTCCTCTGACTTTGTAAGTGCATTAAGAATTCTGCTTCCCACATCCATCCTCCTTTATACTATGAACTATGCAAAAAAAATTTACTTTCAATGTAATTAACATGTAAAGTACAAATTTAGAGCATAAGCAATGGTTACCCTCCACTTGATTGTTAAGCACAGTTTTTTTAAGGCACCTCTCAATCATTTACAGTGCAATAAGTTTAAATGTTTTTACACTTTCAGAATTTATATAGTTTTAGCCTTTTTTATTGTTAAATTGAACATGAAAGACAATTGTGGTTTGACATACAGTCAGGTAAAAAAAGTACATCAACTCTTCAGCTCTTTAAATAATTATGCTCTTAAAATGAATTTTTGTATTTCAATGTTTGGCCAACTTTATATCCCTGGAAAAGATAGTGCTTGAATGAGAGTTTTACAAAGTAATACCTGGTCTATTAATTAAAGAAAAAACAATTAAAAAAACATTATCTAGATGAAGAAAAAGTTGGGGAACTACACACCTTAATTAGTAGTCTAACCTCTTTAGCTGAAATGAGACATTCCTTGTCATCAAGCAGACTCGGATATCAGTCTGAGGACATTTTGTACTTCTATTTTAAATGTGAGATGTTTGAGGTGTTTCTTTAAAGTACACCCTGGCCATCCCACAGTATAATGAGATCAAGATCTGGTTTTTAAATTGACCCAGAAGTTTCCATTTCTTAATTCTCACACTGACTTTGCTGGATGTAGATTATATGTTGGATCACTGTTAACATAAAGCATCGGCTTTAATGTTTTACAGAGGGTCTATGTTCTTATGTTGCTTAGTCGAATCATTGATCGAGTCTATGAAGATGAACTGATGAGGACCACCAAATGAGATACTTTTCCTATAATGCTGTTTTTGTTTTGTTTTTTTGCCAAAGATGGCTTCTACCCTACTGTCCAACCAATCTTGCAGTCTGCTCATTGGCTCAACTTGCTTGGAAGCCATACCTGAGCAGCGTTTTGTAGTTGTGTTGAATATTCTCCATTTGTTCCCTGCTATGGTAAAAAAAAAAAAAAAAGCATCTTTCCTAGACAAGCAATCACTTCTGTTGTCTCTTTGTTCCGTTCTCTGAAGCTTGTTTTGATCAGTATCATAAAATAAATCGCCCAGGTCATCCAAAAAGAAAATCTCCGTTCTTACTATTGATAGTTTTACATGTCAGCATACCTCTTTTTGATGGTACTTGATTGCTAGTTTGAGTCTTGCAAGGTCATTATTGCCTTCCTCTTCCAATAAGTTGGCATCGTCTCTGTAGTTCAGGATCATTTCCAGCTCTCTGGAGCTCCTTGTTTGGTCCAGGAGGTCTTTAGCAAACTGTTTACACTGCTGAGACAGCTCCTCATACTCAGATTTGAACTCATTCTCCACCTAAAAAAATACAAAATACCAATATGACCCAAATTAAAAGCTAATACAGATTAATATAAAAACAAATTAGAAAGGAATTTTGTGAACTCGAAACGTCTGATTGCAAATTAAACTTTAATGCTGTGTGATTCGTAATGGAAAATTGGTTTTCTCTAGCCACATTATAATCAGTTATATTTTAGATTTAAATGTGCTCTTTAGGCACTGTTAAGTCTGGTAAAAATGTCCATTCTTTAAAATTGCAGATGAGCTTTTGTTCCAGAAAATTATCTTTTCATATTATTTGTTAATAAATGAACATTTTTAAATGCATTAATTCACCCTGCTTCTGTCACTGCAATTTTTCTTATACACCTGCTTATCCTCACTACTTTAAAACATTTGACTTGTTCTTGTTATGATGTGCCTCTTAATTTACTTAAATGTGTCAGCTCTAACAAGATGATGATATCCTTTTTCACATTTTCACAAGTCCCAATATAAAGCATCACAGCAGTATATTGAGACTTCATGTGATAAACCAACACAGTATGGCTTTTAAACATTTTTTTTTTGGTAAGAAATCCAAAATTGAAAAGTGTGGTATGCATTTCGTTTCATACGCTTTTACTTCAGTTACAGTAAATTTTTCCCAGTGCCGTCCAAAAATAAAATTCACAGGCAATTGTTTTTCAGATAATGTGATTCGAAAAGGACACATGGTTAATTAATGAGCCTGCTGCCAATATTTCAAGTCTTTAAAGTCTAATTTTAGTACTGTGTGTCTCAGCTCTGCAAACAGCTGTCTCTCTGCTCTGCTCACCTTGCTGAGCTCCTGCAGCTCCCAGCTGAGCCTGAATGCAGTGAGAAAGGGATCTTCGCTGGAGAGCGCAATTAGAGAGGGACTCGACAGCGCTTTGTAGATGTTGAGGCGAGACCGAGAGTGCCGCAGGCTGTCCACGTCTGAACTAGACACACACTCCAAACAGTTGCAACGCACCTGCAAGATCAAACAAATCGTGGACACATTTTAATGAGGCTTCCCTGTGTTTAGTCATGGATCATGTTCCCATGTAGCAAAGCAGCACTGAATTTATTAAATCTGCTAAACACTGTAATGTTTGTAATATTTAAACATTGAACCGTGCTGCTGACCATTTAATTCATCTGGACATTTTGCAAGAAATTCCACCTTAACAATACAGTTGGTATAAAAGATCAGATATATGGTTTCCAACATGATTCAAAGGTACTTATTTCACTTACCTCATGTGGCTGTGGCATGGACACACCTTTCTGCACCAGAAGCTTGATAATTTCATAGTTATTGGTGTGTGCAGCAAGAATGATGGGAGTGATGTCAGGGGTGAAGTCAGAAAACTGCTTGTCCAATAAGATAGGGGGAACCTTTCAGGAGAGAGGAGGAAAAAAATCCCTCAGTCTCACACACGTCAACATAAACTTTTCAAGCAGCACATGAGGCCATTGACTGTGAAGCCAGTTAATCTGATCTGAGTTGTTTTGTGACCTCCTGGATAGGCCATCAGTGCACTCTTTGAGTATTTTAGTGGGATGGCAACTTGCAGGAAGGTTCATCACTCTTCCATGTTTCCTTCATTTGTGCATAATTGCGTTGTTACTCTTTCTAGGCTGGCGGATGTATGACTTTATTTCTCCTTGAATTTTTTTACCTTGGTTTTTGAGCTCCTAGGTACATCTTTTTGTTTGACAAATTATTTCAACAACAGGCTTAAACATTTAATAAATGTTTGTACTATGCTTTTTAGCATAACAGCATTTGATAAGACATTTCTTTACTCAATGGAATAATCGTTTGACAAGATTTCTTTTTTATTTAGTTAGATTGCCTTGTGTGTGGTTTTCTGAATAATTTATTTACAATTTTACAATTTATTGACAACAACTGTAAAAATGAAATGTTCCACCTTCAAGAAAGCATAATTTGATTTAGAACCAGATCTAAGTAACATTTTCTTAAAAAATAAAGTTGTGGCAGGGGAATGTTGTACCTCGCAACTTATGTTGTTCTGCATGAGATCAATAACGAGAAATCCAGCTGTTCTAGTTTAAAATGGGATAATGTTTTACCCCTTCTTGTTTGGTAAAAAGATTTCAGCCGTTCAACAGATTGGGGGCTCCCTTGAAGTATTTTTGGACTTCAAAGCATCAGAGTTTGACTGATCCAGACTGCACCGGTTTATTTTATTATAAAGACCAGCTGCTTTAATATATGCAGAAAATGGTCTGATGTTATCATGCAGGATGGTTGTAAATGTTTCTGTTCAGTGGTTTTAACCTACGAATATTATTCAGCATTAATAGCATCTTCGCAGATGCACAAATTGCCTATGAAGTGCACTAATGTGCCCACATTTCATCGAGGGTGCTGGCTTTTGAACTTTTTCAAGATTTAATTTGTCAGATAACTACAAAGTATTTTCCTTGCTTAAGCTAAAAAAAGTTGCAGCATCCATAAAAAAGTTTATTGCACACCAAATAAATTTCATCCAGATTTTTCCTGCATTAAAATGCTGCACTCCAGGTACCACTGCCAGACAAAGTTAGTAGATGCCTTTGTAATACATTTACTAATATTTATTGAATAAATAACATGAGGGTTAATCAAAATTAGTCAGTTTAATTGCTGATTTTCTAGTTAACTATGGAACTAGGCCTGTTAAGTACATAACATAACAGTCAAGCTTTTTATTTTTTTCTGTTTTGCTTTATTATATTTGCTGAAAATTTACGCAATTCCTAAAACTGCACATGACTCATTGATGCAGAGATAATATATATTTAACCTTCCAATTTAATTTCTTAAAGTTACAGAGAGCCATTGCAGTGTATCATAAAGCTACAGAGCAGCAGGTGGGAGAGCTGTGCTCCACTGTTTCTACGGGCAAAGGACCTAATTAAGGAAGCATTTGGGCTCGTTTCCTGTTTTTTTCTGCCTCTTCCTGATGGATTTTTTTCACTCACTTTTGAACAGAAAAATCTCATTGGAGTTTTTGTTGTGAAGACTTTTGCAAACTGACTTCTGAGTGAACATCTTAATACTTCTCAAAAAAACTGACCTAATTTAAAAATTGTAAATTTTGTTCATGGTTTTGTTTAATGTAGGCATTGACAAACTGCTTAATAAAGTTTCTCATGGGAGAGAAATATCCTGAAACTTCACAGGTGATTTAGCTGTGTCACATACCTATGGAAGCACCTCACCAACAACCTTTGGTGAAATAAAAGCACATCATTAAAAAGCCTCATTAGTGGCTATGTTTCCTGAGCCACCTGTAGGGGAAATGGGTGATCACAGGAACCATCATCTCCTTCTGGAGGTGTGTTAGGGGAAACTGTCTGACCTCTAGCACCACTGTATGGTGTAATAGCTGAACACTGCTATAGCAACGTGAACTACAGCTGGTGGTAAAATTGGCTTACCCATCACAGATGTTTACAACAGAAGAAACAAGGACCAGGTAGACCCCACCCACTCTGTACATTCAATTTCTGCTCTCATCTCCTCGGTAGGAGGCGTAATGAGTACGCACATCCATCCAGAATGACAGTTTCTTTTCCCATCATGGTTTTAATAAAGCTCTCACATAAGAGTCTAAAGAAGGACCACATTGATCCTGTCACTCACTCAGCTCTCCCTGCTACTTAAGTATAAAATATAAAATATATTTGTCTGTCACACTAAAATATAGAAGTTTGTATTTTATGATCTTTAGTAAAACTCATACATGTCCAGAGAAAGAGAAAGGGGAGTAAAAAGGGTACTTGAGCCCTTTGCTCTTGATGTCAATTGTAAGCCTTTAAGTTTTTTTTTTTGTTGCATGTATCCATTTTTTTTTTTATTTATTGACTTAATTAAATAGCATTCTCAATGTAGAACATCTTGAGTTCTAGTTTTGCTGTAAATACAATTTAGAAATGAAAAGAAATAAACTATCCTGCAAAGTTAGTCTGATTTATACGGTCAGACTTTACTTTTATCTTTTCCTATTATTTGTCTTGACTATGTTAAATTTCATACTCCAGTATACTTTCTCATATTTTTACCTGCAGGTACCATTTTTGCAAGGATATATTTGCCAACCCAGACAACGCTATGCAATCACTCCTGAATCCTTCTCTTGCTCAGCACCTCTTTCCAGGACAGATTGGTTGCTTCCTTTATTTTTTGTGACATAAATATAAAATCAAAGAAGCATGTATTGAATGGCTGACTAAAGGATCTTCTTCATACAGAGGTTATACTGAGAGCGAGACAAGTAAAGTGAAAAGGTAAGACATGAAACACAGACAGTGGTCCAAGACTAAATAGAAAACCCTGAGCAACATCCAAAGAAAATATTTAAGACTATTTAAAAAAAAATGTTTAGAAGTCACTTTATCATGGAGACACTAATTACTGGTATGGTTTACCCCAATAGGCTTCACTTTGTCAGGTGGCACAGGGCCAGTTTTGAGAGTCTTCGCATTTCGCAGAGGAGGATGATCTAATAAGCCACAGCATAGACTCTGTTTTCCACGTGGGAGGAGGACGGACTTCAAATCATGAACATCAAACAGCCCTGGCATGTGCCCAAGCACGGACCAGGAGGCGCGCAAACTGCAAGATGTGAAGTTATGATAATTGTGGAGAAAGGAGATGAAACCAGAACCCACTCCTCTGTGTTATGCATATCTGTTGGTCTCATTAAAATGAAGCAGCCACCATCAGCAAATTGATAAAACATGCAACAATAGCATCTGCAAGAGCTCAGTATCTGTGCCACATTTAGTTTTCACTGAGCTCTATTTTGAGCCTCCCTGCTGGTTTTCACATGTCATCCCACAACATCACAAACATTTAGATAATGCTGAAAGAAAATGGGACACTGAGCAGTTCAGGTTTTGCACGCATTGTGGAAAACGAAGCTGAAGGCTGTAAATCAGGAACGCATGACTATGCTCACCTTACATTTTGCTCCTTCTTGACGTAATGGTGTTTGAATTAAACAAAGATGTCAAAAAGAAGTGAAAAACAACCACAAGGTGCCTTGTGATTCTGAAACAATAGGTTCAAGTATGTGTCTAACAGATGCTTATCTTTACTTACATGATAATTATGGAACTCCTTAAAGGGTGAATATCAGCATATTTTAGACCCATAAAATTAGTAAATATTAAAAGTATAAAAAATAAAAAAGTCAAAATATGTTTGTCCATTGGTTTGACAAGCATGGAAGTATTTTTAAGAATAACATATCACAAAAAAACCTTTGCTGTTATATAAACTAGATAGTGAATAAAATATATGTATTTCACCTTTTTTCTTTTTGTCATGGAAATTGATTTAACTATTGTGAGCTATAATTGTGAGAAAAAGACTGAAGAGGAAAGGTTGTAGAAAAGTGAAAAATGCCCATACAAATTGTTGAAATTCACAGAGTGCTCAATGGAATATAAATAAAAGCAGGAATATTTGTGAGATTATTAAAAGCCAATCATCCAGACATCCTGCACAATTGAAAGATAAATATCCACATATTCAGTGAAGCATAAAGCAAATACCCCCATTAATAAGTCTCAGAGAAGATCCTGGCAACAAACACTATGCATTTTCCAAGACAGCTTTTTAATCTAATCAATGGGCCTCTCTTGGGGGGATTTGGTTGTGCCAGAGTGATCTATTTTCACAGCTCACTCATGTGACGCAACAAAATGTTATCTTAGAAAGGAATTAAGTTATAGAGGTAATGTGTCAGCTGATTGATGTTAATGGCGAGGGGTTCAAACTCTCCACATCCCCTTCTGTAAAGAGAATGAAAAATCATGCTTCTGCTTTTATTTTTTCCAAATATATTGTAACTTTATTTTTTTTTACTCATTTTAAGTCCACTTTTATCCTACAAAAATTACAGTAGGTGCATGGTTGCATTAAACTCAAGAGCAGCAGTGAAATCTCTCATCAGCTGACTGATGAAATACGTTTTCTCCTATAAGTACTACTTACTATTCCTTACTCAATAGTAAGTAAGACATATTATTGATGTCTTACTTACATCAATAGTAAGAAGCAGAGCAGACAGGACAGGAAGCTTATAAATGTAACAGTAAAGGACTCATAGCACTCTTCTGATAATAAGAACGAAGCTCCTATCTGCCAGCGCCAATTTGTAACAAGAGGCACTACATTTAAGATGGACAGTATTGTCAAAATGTTCATGATAAAAGAGGGAGAACAGCACATTTGCACAAATTGCACATCATATTTTCTTTAAGGAAATACCATCATATCTCAATGTGTAAGACTTATCTCGACTGCAAAACAGAGTTTATGAAGAAGATGGATTTGTCAGCGTTAGTTGTTGCCGAGGTCGGTTATGTTGAATGACATTGAAAGCTGAAGTATTTCAAGGCTGACAAAGCAGTTTTCCCTTAATTGGACACAAAAGAACTCCTTTATTTGCGCATGTTGGACTCTTTCTCAGAAGAAACACAGCATTTTGTTTAGGGAAGGTTTTGTGAAGCACAATCTACAGAGTTGTATTTTATTTTTACACACACATGCACACACACACACATATATATATAGAGAGATATAGATATATGGGGCCTTGACTTACAAAATTAATTCTCTCCATGACGGAGCTCATAACTCAAATTACTCGTGTGTTAAATCAATTTTCCCCAGTGAAATATATTAAAATGCCACTAATTCTAAACTAAGTTGCTATGATAAAGCTGAAGAAAATGAATGAATGATGAATGGATGGGTGAATGAATGGATGGATGGATGGATAGGAAATCAGTTTCTAAATCTATATTTGAAATGTTAACAATTTTATATAGTTAAGATGCTTAAATGTATGGTGTAAATTACAATATAATTGTAGAACTTCTTACTAAACAAAGCTTGAAGAGATTTTAATTTGATATTTCCAAGCAGAAGTAATTCTGGGTTAAGTTTTGATGGTAATTGGGATAACCTTTGATGATATATGAAAGATAGCAGACAGAAATACTGTAATGCCAACTGCTGAAGAGGCTGCCAGGTGATCAAGCAAGAACACAATTAATGTTATTTACTTGAAAAAGTAGGACTTTTCCCAGTAATGTCTATAATCTAATTATCAAATATTTTAAGCTACAGTAAACTAATGCAGCATCTAAACCCATAAGTAAAAGGCTGTGTTTCTGTTTTTGATCAGTTCTGTCGCTTGTTGAATCCAAATAAATGTACTATGTGCTGCTAAATGACAGCTTTTGAGTCATACAACTGTGTTGAGTGTCTTCTGCAAAATCTCTCAGGCTATAGAAGATTTGGAAAGCATGGAAACTATCCCATTTTCCACTTGTTCTCCTCCTTACCTGCATGCCTCCACTTGACTTCTTATGATTCAGCAGCAGCTCCACGGCTCCCACCACTTCCTTGCGGATAGCGTGAAGCAGGGCATCACCAACATAGACACTGAAGCTCAGCAAAAGCTCAATGATTTCCAAATTCTCATTTTCAATGGCAATGAGCAGAGCTGTGCGGCCAAGAGGATCAATGCAGTTGATGTTGATCTTAAAGTAGATCTCTGCCTCCTAAATAGAAAAATATGGAGTCATGAGATGAAAAGTTTGTTAGTTTAAAATGGGCTGCTCTCCTTTTTTACCTGTCAAGGAAAAAGACTGCAATTAACTGACCAGAAAAGAACTGGAAATTGAATCATTTTTTTTTTTTCATTTCTTTTTTGTAGGTAATAGGACAAAAAAAAATTCTTGTTCACTTATTCAAGGGGGACGAAGGGACACTTTAAAAGCAGAGACAATCAGTGTAACTGTAAAAATGTCAATGTCGGCTAGAGTGCAATCAGCAGTTATGAGCGAATTTATTAAAGCTTAAATTTGTCCATTTTTTAAACCTCTAGTTCAAGTCCAGTCTTTGAGAGTTTTGAGTTTTGCACCTTTCGATGCATCTTTGGTCCTACACACTTAAACCAGACAGCTGAATTCCCTGAACAAGGATTCATTCAACTCTGCAGAGACATGCTAATGAGAAGTTAATTTGATCCAGGTGTGCTGGAGAAGGGATTTATCTACAACTTGGAGGAGGGTAGCAATCGAGGACTGGACTTGCACACCCCTTCACTAGTTACTTGGATCATTAATAATCAATTTTACTTCAAACTATAGTACATTAAATCATAAAAAATATGAAAGAAAACAGAAATGTAGTGTCTCTCTTCTGCAACAGGTCTAACAGGTGCTAAAGTAATTAACCAAATGGGGAAATTGCAGCTTTTGGGGAAATAGCAGCTTTATGATGGTGGTAAATGATTGCATTTCAATGTTTTACAAATAACTCCAATTACAATCCATTTTATGGCAAACTGTTAATTAAAATTTTAATAAATAAATATCTAAATACTGTTATTAATAAATACTCCATCAAATAAATAAATATCCCCATGAAATAAAAAATATGCATAACAAATATTTTTTTATGGAAAACTTACTTTGTCATTTGAATATATGAACAATAAATAAAAAAGTGCCAGGAATAAAAACACTTGAGAAATAAAAGTTCCTGAAATACATAAAGCAACTTTACAAAAATTGTATAAACTAAAACACCATTATGAAATAAATAAGTATGTAAATACTTCCTCAAATAAATAAATCTTCAAATAAATAGATAAATAGATAAATAAAACTATTTATTTATCTATTTAATGGGGAATAAGTTCCCCATTAAACATTTTTTGAAGCGTTATTTTTGTTTTATTGGTTGCATATATGTATTTGCTATTAATAAATATTGCTATTAAATAAATTTAATTTTAAATCAAATGGCTCCAACCGTTCACCACTGCCATATGTAGATATCCTTTTTTTTCTTTTTGTTTTCCATTTATAAGTGAATAATCACTTCTACAAACCTCCAGGGCTTGTTTGACACTGGCGTAGTCTCCCTTCTCCACAGCTCCAAGGTAGGCTTTTTCTAAAGGCGACAGCTCCGACTCAGCCCGCACAATTCGTAACGGGATGCGGTCCCGGTATGAAGAGCTGTCAGTCCTCCGGTAATACAGCTGTGACATCTCCCAAGGATTCAGCTTACTGGCACCCTACTAACACTGCTACAGCTGCTGCCAGGCAGAGGGACTTCACACTGCAAGAAACAGAGAAAAAAGTGTTAGGAAGAGAATGAAGCTGTTAGTGCTCATTTTAACTTACATATCAAGAAGGAGGAAGAAAAGGTGAATACATCAAAGGTTATGCTGAATTATCGAGTTGGAGCAGAATTTACAAACGAATCTTTAAAAGTAATGCTATTGATGGATTATTTGGACAAAATAACATATCTGATAAATGAATTTCCTCATAACATATTTCAGTATTGAATGATTTAGATCTTTTAAACCAGACTTTGAAATTTTATAATATGTGTTTAAAATACCAATCCATTTTTAAGCAGCAGTTTCAAAACAAATTAAAAGAACAAAAGAAAACACTATTAATAACTAAAATTGCCATAAACTAAACACAGGCTCATCTTAAGCTTTGTGGGTCATAATGGATTACACGTAAATTAAATTAAATTAAATTATGTTGTGTCGCTGGCAGTTTGAGAATCTCAACTCAAAAAGTTGTTTCTTATTTCTGAAGTCTTGTATCTAAGCAACCCGCATAAAAACAGGCACATGAGTCAGACAAGGTGTATAAAAAGAATTAAAAAAGGATGAATGTTAGTCAAGATGTATTAGTTTCATATTTCTTCTGGTTAAGTACAAGTTCACCAATGCCTAATAAGCCACTCTTTCTTATTTCCTCATGGTCTCAGGACGACTCATTATCATTACATTAATGAGCAGCAAATTTGGCCATGAAAGGAGAAAGAATAACAGCCGATAATTAGCATAGCATATGTGTAAATATATGCACATTTTGACTAAAGTTTTAGGTCCTAAAAATTGTGCTTTAACTGGAACAGTTGAATGCCTGCTATGTGATTATTGGGTTTATAGCAGAAAGTAATATGATTTTAAAAAATGATACAGATGTTTTTTTTTCAGTCTCTATTTTCCTAGGCTGAGTCGAAATCTCAAAATGTATCAAATTACTATGAGCTAAACATCAGCAAGAAAACATTTCATTATATTTACAAAATTAACAGAGGTACTTTACTAATACTGATGGGGTGAACATTTGATTTATTAATTCAATTTTAAAGCTGGGACTTTTCTCTAAAAAACAAGGGAAAACTGTCAGTGACAAGTTTTGACTTTAATGATATCCACGGTAAAAGAAAGGTGAGGATAATACAAGATCCCTGCAGGGCTCTGGCTAGATTCTCAGCTGACAAAAGATGTCACCTTCACCTTAATTAGCATTTGTTTGTTGGCTAGCTGAGCTGACACACATGCATGTGAAGTGCAACTTTGTAATAAATAACTAAATAGAAGTTTGGAATAAAAATGTAGATATATCCAGTATTCATCTACATTGGAGTGGTGGAGAGATGAGCGGATTCATTTATCTGTGTCCAGGGGCGGACTGCTACATGGGACAACCAGGAATTTTCCCAGTGGGAGAGGGCTGAAGTTTTGGGCCTTAAACAACGGCTTAGTTTGCTTTGCCTTGGGCCGGCTTTGTTGTCTTGTTGTTATTCCAGACCTATTCACTATTGCTGTAGGCATATTTAAAATAAATCTTTACTGCCACAATAGAAAAAGGAGAGAGAGGAGACATTAGATCAAAGTCCTGCAAGCAGGGACAATGTTGCAGGGTTAAGGGGAGATTATAGGTTCCTAAGAAACAAGATCTGCTCCAGGCAAAAACCAGGCAGGCATGAGGAAATTTTTTATTTTTACAGAATTCCAGAGTTACTTTCATTCATACGTCAAAATTGTGTGCGTCTGTATTTTGAATTGCACAGGGAGAAGGCCACGTGTAATTTATGATTATTTATATTATTAATTTTCAAGCCATTTAATTAAACTATAGCATTTGGCATATTTTTATTGTCAATTCAAGTCCATTTTGTGTGCTAAGTAGTCATTTGCGTAAGGTGTCTTACTGAACATTTTATGTTCAGTGTTGCTCTTTCTCACTTAGGGTTCTACTGACTTACCCTGTAGATGTTTCAGGGTAATTGTGTCAACTCAACCAGTTCTGAGATGATGGTTACACCCCTTGCTTAGAGGGAATATAGTGAAAAAAAAAAGATTTAGTGTCTCAACTGATGTCACGAGCTAACTTGAGTTTATGTTATTAAATTCCATTTTTGAGCTTGAGATGATTTCTGATTATCAAGAAACATAAAGGGATGAAAAATAATCATGTTTATGTCATGGGTGTCCAGCTCCAGTCCTCAAGGGCTGGTGTCCTGCCAGTTTTAGATGAGTCTCTGCACCAACCCAGATGGTTTAAAAGGTCCAACGACAACCTCAGCATTCTGCAGAGGTCTGCTAATGAGCCATCATTTGATTCCGGTGTGTTGGGCAAGCGAGAGGACTAAAACACAAAGTATACAAGTGTTTTATACTATTTACAATAAGAGTAAGGCTGTGGTCTTTCTGCACAGAGTTTGCATGTTCTCCCTGTGCATGCGTGGGTTCTCTCCGGGTATTCCTCCCACAGTCCAAAAACGTGTGTGTCTGGTTGTTTGTCCTGTCTGTCTCTTGTGTTACCCTGTGACAGACTGGTAACCTGTCCAGGGTGTATCCCGCCTCTCGCCTGAACACTAGCTACAGATAGGTACCAGCACCTGACCCCACTAGAAATAAGGGTGTTAGAAGATGGGTGGACAATAAGAGAAAAATATGCTGAAAAATATAATATATATTTTTATTTATCTGTACCTATTTTAAATCACTCCTCCAGTGGTAATTTTTTGATGTAGGAATATGGCTCACTGTCCAGGGTAGGTTGACCACAGGGATGGCACAAACTCACTATATCTATCTATCTATCTATCTATCTATCTATCTATCTATCTATCTATCTATCTATCTATCTATCTATCTATCTATCTATCTATCTATCTATCTATCTATCTATCTATCTATCTATCTATCTATCTATCTATCTATCTATCTATCTATCTATCTATTCTTATTAAAAAATTATTTTTAAAGATAAAAGTTATGTTTTCAGTAAGTTTCCTGGATGATGGTATCATAAGGTGTCTACTTAATAATTAAAGGTATAGGTTGCAAAAATAATATCAGCTGATGACTGATCTATTTCACTCACTGAACTGTCACTTGTCTTAAAAGTTCCTATACTTGTTTCACAGAAATAAGCACAAAAAACAGTCACTTTAAATAACAAAATACACTTAACTCTAGAAATACCAGACATCTATGGACAATGTTTTGAAGCTCTGCTAATTTCCATGTTTATGAAGTCCAGTAAAATTGAGAAAAATAGTTTTTTCTTAATATACATTATGTAATAAACAGACATTGAGACTGTTTTTAGCTAGTTTTATCAGCCCTCTAAACCTTACACCATAAAATGGGCAATTTATTACAGTTTGAAATGCAGGTTGTCCATGCATTGGCAGATCGTAAAATTCCCACACATACTCACTCAAACTCTGACAGTTGTAAGTGTATGTCTGTATTCAGTGGCATCTTAACATGATGTAAAAGTTGCAGAGCTCAGGCAGCAAAAGTTGAGAGGATTTGCAATATATTTAAGCAAGCCACTTTGAAATTTACAGTGAGATTAAAACTATTATTCAATTGTAATTTTCCAACAAATGGTGTGTATGTGACTGGTGTGACAAGAATCAAAATGTTCAGAATATATATATATATATATATATATATATATATATATATATATATATATATATATATATATATATATATATAGAGTCTATTTTTAACTGGATGCCAGGTTTATTTATTTATTTTTTGTTGTTGATGTTGCTTTTCTGTCCTTCTGTTCATGTCAATTGGAAGCTGAAAGCTGCCATGAGCTATTTTGAATTTACAAACTGAACAACAAACCTTTGGGCTGTTGAACATTGGGACATCGTCTACGAAGATCAAGGTTCTTCCTTTGGAGAATGTCTATCTCAACTTCTCAAATTCAGAGCAGATGTGCGACGGTTTTATGAGAAGCGCCTCCTTGGTGATATGTTAGTGCCCTCAGAAGCCAGTTTGTCTTTATACTGTTTTTCTGCTTCAGTCTGCATCCTCCACTGTTGTTTTTTTGTCACTTCGTCGCACTTCTGAATGCATCCTAATCCCGTGCGTTTTAATTTCCATTCGGTCTTAATGCGCGTCAAAACACCGCAACAACAAGAAAAAAAAATCCCGGTAAAAAAGGAAAAAAGAAAGAAAAAGAAAGTAAGGATAAAAAAACCCCACGAGTTCACGAATTTCCAGGGTAGAATAGACCTAGTTCTGCAACACCTCCACTTCCCCCCCTGGGGTTAATTTCCACCAATGTGCATGTCCGATTCGACCTAATCCACTTGTTGGAGGTGACTGAGTGGAAAGCGGTGGTTCCAGAAATGAACGCAGAGTTTCCAGATGCCTGGCAGGCGGTCTGCAGAGTGAGCGCTACTGCAGACGGGTCGTGCGCACTTGGAGACGCATTGAACAGTGTGGCACTGCAAGAGGGAGAGAGAGAGAAAATATCACTCAAACGAGCAAATCCGAACTACCCTTTATTCGCGTACACTGATGTTTGACATATAATTCAAGCTTTCTAATCAGCTGTGTGCTTAAATTATTTTAAAACGACAGATTAGATTACTGACAAAACTAAACCAAACAAATTTTTCAGGAAGTATACCTGTAGCTCGTTCACATTTGGAAAGCACGATATTTTACAGATGTATATCAATGAATTGTATTATACTCAAAAGGTACAGCTATTTCAGAAATACAATTTTAAAATTAAATAAATATCGTGGAATTATCTCTCTTTATTTCCTTTAATTTTCATAAAAACACAAAATTCAGTTTATCAGAAAATTAAACAAAAGATCAACAAAAACACACATGACAAACAGCTAATAAAATATAAACAATAGAGTAGAAAGGTTAGTTCTGGCAGATTTGAAAATAAAATTATGATTATACAAGAGACTGGCATTGGATAGAATGGGAAAATGAAAAAAAAAAAAGAAGAAAAATCAACATTAAACAATGTCTTGATTTACATTTTATCAAAAATGCCATGTACTAAGTGCTGTACATAGTCATAATGCTTATCTAATCTTTCCAGAGTGTCACTGTTCCTACTTTTCAACTATTTTTTCCCCTAACTCAACTTTTCAGTAATATGAATGGAAATAGTTTAAGAGTTGGCATCTTTAGCCTGAGCTTTTTTATTTCTCTTATGTAATAATATATTATTTTAACAAAATAGAGTTTGGTATTTTTTCCATCCGCTTTCAGATATTTCTGCTATTATATGCAGACTTAACACTGTGTGTAATAAATCGATAAGTTGAATTTTTAAATTTAAGAAATATTTAAACTAGAATACATTAGCTAGCTTAAACCATGAGTGCTTGAATTTATTTTTTAAAGTCTCACTAAATTTTTTTCTTTCTTTGTAAAAAGAAACTTGACAAATCCAAGCCGTGTCTTTGCTTTTTGCTCACAGTTACAGTAAGTGTTATGGATGAGAGTGGATGTCAGCCGTATTCACTCTCATGTCATAAGGAGGAGACTCTTCAGGGTCAGCTTCCATTCCTACTGACTTATTCATCAATAAACTACTTTACACATTCAAGTTGGAGCAAAGTTACATATGATGGACTGCTTATCAGATTGTTCTCATACTTCAAACACCCAGTTAAAATACCGCTCGCTCTCTCTGCTTTACACACAAAAACCTGTTGATCTAATAAATTCTTCCTAATGGTGTTTGATGCTGTTGAATGTCTCCAGACATGTTTACAGAGTCTACTGGCCAGATCCATTCCTCCTCCCTGTGTATACTGAAGAGGGACTGCATGTTGGCAGTGTTCATTTCTACTCAAGGTCCAATCCCAGTGAAATGTCACAGAGGACACATTTTTGGATACAGAAAGCCTTTGATTGTTTCTGTTTGTATGGAGATAACAAAGCATTGTGTGAACAGACTGGACAGAGAATGGATATAAGAAATTATTCTTCTAGATGTCTTTTCTTTCTTTCCCTTTATACTTCATCTTCTATCTTAAAGCCATATTTAATGTGGAGAACGTGTGCACTCACCTACATTAAAATTTTCACAGTTGTGGATTCATGTGTGGTGAATTTTCTGTGGTAGTGCTACAGATTTTTAACCCAAAGTGTTGTCTCCTTAACAGGTCAATATTTGTTTTTCTTTAAGGGTTTTCTATTTTGTGAGACTAAAAATCCTCCAGTGTAATCCTCATGTCAATAGGTTGTTAATAGCTTTAATTTCCTATAAACATTTTGTTTGATCACTTATATTTCTGTGAACTAGTTTGTGCAAGCCAAAAGGAACGAAACTTAACATGCATACAAGAAAATACAAACTGGAGAGTTTTTATATATTTCATGCTGAGTATGAATCTTCACATGGCGCCTTTATGTGGTATTTAGATTTTGTTCCTCTCTAAGTATTTTTTTCCTTCTTACAACTTGAGTTCAAAAGTTCTTTGTAGATGTTAGTATGTCATTCCGTGATCTACATGTTTACTACAAACTTGCGATCTACTTATATAAACTTTTAACCACTACGACCTTTACGGATTAATGGGGAATTATAAACAACACGACAGAGTGTTATGAAATAAAGCAAACACTTCAGTGGCAGCAGACGAAATATTATTGTCTAGAGTATGTCTCACCTTAAAATGATATTGATCTCCAGAATTTGATGAGGCAATATGATGCTGAACATGGTACAAAACAACTTAGCTCATATTTAAAGTGCTGAATGCATTTCAATAGTCTGGCTGCATCAGTTCTCTGGGTGTAGTTTCCCATCCATGTCTTGCACAATTGACTGCTGAAAGTTTTTTATTCTGCCTCCGCAGTTTCATGGTTTGAAAAAACCACTTGATTTGTGATCAAGTTATTTCAATTCAACAATATTTTATTAAAGGAAAATTAAATGATGCAACTCAAACTATCCAAGTCATTATAGATGGCAAAGGCTGCGGGCAGAAACAATCTCTTCCTGCTGTCTTTATTATCACTAATCCTTTGCTCTGACTAAAAATTAAAAAAAATGAGTAAAATCCTCTCTGTGCTCCTCTCCTGTCAACCAGCTGATCTGCCACTTCCTTTTTAAATTTCACAAACTGTGGCCTGTTTTTCAGGTAGTCACCAGAAAAATAGTAAATGAGGCTGCATCGTCCTAAATGCACCAGAGAAATCAAACAAAATAATATTTATGTTGCCCGAGTTATGCAAATGACAGTGAGTTTGCTGAAGTGGGATGATGAGCCTTTTCCTCAGATGAATCTATTAAAGGCAGGTTAGTTCATTGGCCTTGTTCAGAAGTAAACTGAGCTGATCATCCCAGACAAAGCCTGTGATCATTTTAATTCCTGATCACACATTTGTTATATTATTTTTTTGAAGCTTGCTCTTCAGTTTTTCCAGTCCACCTCCTTGGTACCTCTAAGCTTGATTTTTGGTTGCTTTTGTATATTTCTAAATAATTCCAAGTAGTAATTCCCTTCCTAAAGGCTATTTTTTGTTGAGCAGTTTCCTTCAGCTCACTCACGATCCTGAGCTTCTTATTGGCAAAACAAGCTACTGTTCTGGCGTTATCCACACTGAATTTTATAAAGTCAGTCAGACATAGTCACTGCAATAATGTCTTCTACATGGGGCTGGCAGAATGCATCCCAGTCTATAGTTTCAAAACAATCCCACAGAGCTTTTTTTTCTTGCTGTGACCATCTTCTCACAGTTCTTTTTATCACAGTTCTTTTTACCAAGCAGAGAAACAAATGATTACGATCTGATTTGACCAGAGGAGGTCTTGCAGTCAAGCTGTATGGATCTATGACATTGGATGAAACAAATATGTCTTTTTTTTCAATTTAGAGAAATGAACAAACTAAAATATTGGAAGTGTAAAAAAGCAAGGCCTCGTTAGAACTTCTAAATGTTGCCTTAAATGATGTTATGCCTGCAACTTAGCAACAACTGAGCTGATGACGTCGCATGCAGAGTTGGCACAGCTAATGGTGAAATGTATGCGGTTGATTTCATTACACTAGTAAACTCTGTATACAATATGGACAAAAACCTAAAGCTAACCGTTCCACATCTGGGTTGTAGAAATGTTGTTTCAGTGCATCATGTCCTAGATCAAACCATCTGTCCTTAGCTTTCACTAAGGACAGATGGCATGAATAGAAAGCCTGGTAGAGAGACAGTGAGGAAAAAAATGATTCTCCAGCTACGTGTTAGTGAAACACCTGATACTGCATTCTCGAGACTGTTTATGTGCTTTTGAGATGTTGATCATTTATGATATGGTTATGCATCACAACCAGCATTCCAAAATTTAAAAAGCAACATCAAAAATCCTGCCCGCTATGCAACATCCAAAACAAGAAGGAAACCTCAAAAAAATTATTGTTTCAACCAAAAAAGGGAGGGAAAAAAGTTTTATAAATAATAAACCATAAAGAACATAACTGAGCTGCTCCAACAAACTGCCACCGTTGCAGCGCAATTGCAGATGACTAATGATGAGATCCATGGCCCAGAAAAGCAAAATATGAAAAATTGTTTTTTTGTGTGTAATTTATTATAAAAATTCTCTGTATATTTGGAAAAACAACTTAGTAAGTTGTTGCTTTATCAGTTACTTCAATCAAACAAACTTAGAAACATAAGTGGCAACTGACTGACATGTGACATCAAAGCCAGTAGTTAAAATGTCTAATTAAAGGGGTGATGTGTATTTTCCATGCACAGAGTGTCACTTTATTTATGTTACCCTCAACTGTTATAGGAATGTTGTATATATCAAACATAACTTATTAAATATATTTGACTTTGTAATTTGACGCTTGAAGTTTGGTCTCTTAAAGAAGCTCCTGCGCTTTTTGAAATTCCACCTTCAGCAGGATAATGCTTTTCATTATTCTGTTTCCAACCGTTCTTAGGAGCATTGAACTGAGAAGTAATTCATATGATGAGCTGAGCAGATGCACAGTTCCACCAGGTGATTTCTAATTGATCCTGGTGTTATCTGATGAGAGAGGGGAGTGACCTGTGAGGAGAAAGCTCAACTGGAGACTACAGTTCTGGCCGATCTTTGTGGAAACAAGCAGTGGTTTGTGGGAGCAAGCATTTAGATACACCTGAATAGCTGCCATGGGAGATTAAAGAATTCCTCACACATGCATGACGCAATCAAGCAAAACTCCAGGTATATTTTTGATTAAGGAATAACATACATAAAAAAGTTAATTTTACATAACACCAATCCTTTAATGATATCAGAAATGACAGCTTATAAATTTGTCTTTGTGTTGAAGGGACTTTTCTTTCCTCTGCCTGTAGAAGCTTTGGCTGAAAATGGACCAAGTTTAGATCAGACCTCTAACATTGCAGAACATCTGTGGCTGACAGGTCAGAAAACAAAAAAATACTAAGGCCTTTAAAAATAGCTCTGAAGCCAATTTCCCCACCATAAAAGGACATTTGAAAGGGGACTGATTGGCGCAGACATTTACAACATCTAACATGTTGTGTAGATAGTGACAGAAAAAGCACTAAAGGATTCTGCTTTGCTTCACTTATACTGATTTATTCACTTTCTCAAAGGTGCCGCATGGCAGCACAAACATTTTGTTCTAATGAAGGTAATGTTTCTTGCCCTGGTTGATTAAATTCCTCCTTCAGGGGAAAACGCAGTATGGCTTCAGTTGCAGAAGGATTTAGACACAGTAGATCTGGGTTTTCCTATTTATTTATGAGTTGTCTGTTTGATTGTTAGTTGGTTTTATTTGTCTGTTAATATGACATAGGGATTCAGCTTGTTGTATATGCTGGTCCCCATTTGTTTGGTAGAGGTAAGACTGCATTGCTGCAGACTAGTTTGCTGCTGCTGTGTCACAGTATGAGTGTTTATGTTTTTAAGAAAAATAAATGTTTTTAAGCTTCTTCATTATAAACAACAGGGATGACGTCTACTTGAGATTCGACAGATTGTGCCGTTCACATTAAGAAGTGACAAGGCACCAAAGAATGTAGGACAGGTGGATTTCTGCAGCTACAAAGCAAACAAGCACCCTGTCCTCCGTGAAACCTAATATGCCCGCAATTCTAAACCAGCAACCAGCTGGCAGTGACGTCTTCTTTTGCAGCATTTCCCCAGTCCATCTGTGTCTCTCTCTGTCTCCCCCCCGACCATTTTTTCCCTTCTTTCTCCTATCTCTCCCGCACACTCTCATACAGCCGGAGGTTAAACCCGCTTTTGTCAAAAGCTTGACAAAGGAATGATCTCTCCAACCAAGGTATACAGCCAGTTCTCTTTCATCTCAGTAGAAATGATTTGCCAAACTCATTTTGTCCCTAGCATTTGAGATGATTTGACCACCTTTTCATGAAGTTACACCACACTATGTGTAGTTTTTAAAATTTTGTGTCAATGCCATGGTTATGTAACGCGCAGATTTTTAAAACCCCTCCGTTCTCCTGGGCACAACCGTGGGAGTCGTGCTATATTTTGTATCTGAGCATCTGGGGGTTCCCTGTAGTTGTTGTGCGCTCGCATCGCAGTTAAAATTCCCATTACTCTTCCGCTCTTGTAGAGACTACAGGGTAATTAAAATTGATCTGTTATCTCTTTTTGTGGCTCCCCACTGCACACACTGAGTAAAGATTATATAGAAAAGGAAGAAAATTGACTGAGGCATGCGCTGTAGGAGAGAAATATGCATTCGTGGAGCTTCACAATGGCAAGCCAATGCTAATTATCAACTCTGAATTTAATTTCCAAGACACACTATTTTATATAAGAAAACAGAAAAGTGGAGTAATAAAATAAAAAGGCTTCAAAATTGTACATCCATTGTAAGAATTGAAAGAAGAAAGCTCTGAAGTTGTTAGGTTTTTTTTTGTATTTTGTCACATTAAAAACACAATCTTCAAGGTACTTTATTTAGAATTCTCTATGATTTCCTTTTTTTTTTTTTTTTTTTTTTTTACAAATAAACACTTGAAAACTATGTTGTGCATTTGTATTTGACCACTCTAACTGACTGCCCCGAGGGCCCCGATGACCACAGGCACCACTGTGGTCTTCACCTTCCAGGCCCTCTCCAGTTCCTCCCTGAGGCCCTGGTATTTCTCCAGTTTCTCGTGCTCCTTTTTCCTGATGTTGCAGTCACTTGGTATTGCTACATCCACCACAACGGCTTTCCTCTGTTGTTTATCCACTACGACAATGTCCGGTTGGTTCGACCTTACCATTTTGTCTGTCTGGATCTGGAAGTCCCACAGGATCTTAGCTCGGCCATTCTCCACCACCTTTGGGGGTGTTCCCCACTTTGATCTCGGGGCTTCCAGTCCATATTCTGCACAGATGTTTCTGTACACTATGCCTGCCACTTGGTTATGTCGTTCCATGTACTCTTTCCCTGCCAGTATCTTGCACCCTGTTGTTATGTGCTGGACTGTCTCAGGGGCCTCCTTGCACAACCTACACCTTGGGTCTTGTCTGGTGTGGTAGATCTGGGCCTCTATTGCTCTGGTGTTTAGGGCCTGTTCCTGGGCGGCCAGGATGAGGGCCTCTGTGCTGTCTTTGAGTCCGTTGCATTGCTGGAAATGATGGATCTGCTGTGAAACCTGTATCCTGATCCTGCAGTGCATATCCACGTTTAAACACTAAGCATTAACATAATGGTAGAAACTACCACTACCTATCACCCAATACAAATTCTGGTTGCAATGGAAACTGAAAGCAGGTCAGTGAAGAAACAAGTAAATGTTAACCTGAATTTATATAGTCATCCTGGCCACTCAGAGTGCTTTACACTGGAGACACATCCATTCAATCAAACTCACTAAACAGACATGTACAAACACACAAGTTGGGGTTAAATGCTTTGTCCAGAGTCATATTGATAAGAGTTTGCTGGAACTTAGTCCAACACTTTGAGTTGAAGATGACTATTCTCACCAGTGAGCCACAGTCTTAGTGTGACAAAGAAGGCTTTGGTAGGTCTTCCTGAAGTCAAAAGCTTTTACAGCTCTGCTGCATTCTACTGTTTGATCTTTAAAAAGCCCCTGTCTGTGTAGCATTAAAACACTGCACTTTCTTTAGAATTAGCAGCGCCAAGGCTATATAAACAGCTCCTGTTAACAAATCAAAGATAGCAGCCGCTGAGATGGTTCACTCAGCACAGCTATCATCTTCCAGACCTTGAGAAGATAAGCAGATGGTCTTAGGGTACACACGTTCTGACTGAGTACATCCTGCACTTAAGGATGTTTACGCAGTCCTGACGCAAACAAATCCACCTTTACCTCCACTTTAGTGATTTATCAGGACCACAGCTAAATATTACAGCTTTTTTTTTTTTTTTTTTGGCTTGGGCTCTCCTTCTTTCCAAATTAATGCTTTTTTTTCTAAATGAATAATAAGGATGGTGAAGCAATACTGAGGCAATCTGATTGTTGATGTCACAACTTGAAAATGTTTCATAGAGACTACTGCAAAGTACAAAAGAAAGAATCACATTTGGCTGCCTATCTGCTTGTTTTTAATGTCACCACAATCAGGCCTCAGATAAAAGCAGTGTGTAAGAAAAAAAAAAAACAACAATTATATTCTCATTTTGTTTAGAATGTTCCCAAAGTTTTTTCCAATCGGCAGAACATTAATGTAAGCACGATGAATAATAAAAGAACAGCCTTTACCCTGAAGAAATGTTTTGGCATACCTTAACACCCTAACGCGCAACAAAGTGCATGACATTAGAACGACAAGATAGTGCCATCAAGAAAGAGCATTTTTGAAGTGTCTTCCAACAGCGTGAGTGGTCATTCATTTTCCCAGGGCTCTTACATACTAGAATCTTACATAAATGTAAGGTGGGATGTAATAAATGTTGGCTGTTTAGTTAGATTGAATTTAACTGCTTTTATCACATAAGACTCACAAAATGATATACTTTTGCTCTTTTACTTACTCAGGCCTAGTCAGATTGAATACACAGTAGTGATGTCAAACAATTAAAAATGTAATCACATGCTTGCGCTGTGATTAATCAATATGTCTAATTTTGTAAGGTTGCATGCAGTTGTACAAGATCCTCCTGTGGCACTCCAACCAATTAAAATGCCAAATTCTGAAATAATATTTTTTCAAAGTTAGCACTTTATGCATTTTCTTCAGAGGCTGTAAACTAGTAATTCAACATCAAGTTTGGCTAAAAAATGTATTTATTCTCTCTAAAACTGAAGTTCTAAAACTATAAGTTTACCCATACCCATTATTTCAGTCAAAACTAAATAATTATTGATTCCTTATTTGTTGAAGAGAGCTTAATTTTTCACATTATTTAGAATGAACTGGAATACATTTGGAGCAATTCCAAAGACAGACTACAGCAAAAATAATAAAGTATTGCTTTGTACATTCATCCACAGTCTATAGCTGATTCTCCAGGCATGGTCATTGGAAAAAGTGCTTTGTGGTGCATTGAAAATAAGGGTTAAATTTAATTAACAATGTCAAGAGCTTCTATTGTCTACAATTTTCAATTGTGCCTAGTCAGTTTGTTTCTACTGCTTTTGTTGTTACTCTCTTTTCATGTCAGCTCCCTTTTCAGCTCTATTTTACTTCAGCCTGAAGCTCTGAGCTATGTTGATGTCCTCCAGCTGTATCCAATGCAGACAAAAAAAAGAGCAATGATGTCGGTCGGAGAGATAGCTTTAGCGGCTGCCCGAAGGGCTCCGTAATCAGAGCTTAGGTAGAACAATTTTAGTAGAGTGGGGTTTGCCCTCACTCCTTAGGAAGAGTTGATGCAGAGAAGAGCAGCAGTCTGATCCCCTGAGGAGTCCAACACCATGAAAGAGAAAGCCAGTATAATAATTGCAGCGCAGATTTTTCCATCAGGCATGACTGCTTCCCAAAGAAATTCTTACAATTAATTAGGTGGACATTATATCCAAAGAACTGATTGTATTTCTATGTCGTCTCTCCAGTTCAGCTAAAATTTGCATCATTCTGTGATATCTAATAAAGGACTGGTTCTAATAAGAAGAACATTCCAGACCAAAGCAGATATTTGCCTCTTGGTGAGCTAGTCAATGGACCCACTTCAGTCGTGCCATGGAGTCTGAAGGTGCTGAGCAGCTCCTTCAGTTGCTGGATGCAGCTTCACTATGCAGTAAGGAGAGCTTTAGAAGGTTTTTCCATCCAACTGCTGTCAGGCTCTACAACAAAGCCTTTCCAAATGACCACTCACATACATATATATATATATACTTAAGAATTTATAATATAAGAATTTGGACCTACTGAAAGGGAATGGTATGAACTCATTACTATTTCAATCCCACCACTGTCAGTCAAATTTTCTGTAAACTGAGCCCCCTTACTGAAGGACCATAATATTCTCAAGCAATACTTAAACAAATTTACTTGTTGGCAATACTGGTTAGATACAAGATCACTTTTACAATGTATTTGGTTATAGTTGTAACTTTTTCCATTTATGTTGTAATTAGGTGGTAATTAATTAAGTAATTAATTAAGTTGATTTTTATTTTTCATCACAGTTCTGACTCTCATACCAATTGGCAGTTTTAAAGGCTTGGAGGCCTGAGGCTAGTGAAGTAGCAGACAGACTGGGTGCACTTTGCATATTCAAGTGTCTAAGGAACAAGTATATTGAATTTTGAAGGATCTTTGAAGGGAGCCAGAAGTTTCACATTTGTTCCCTTCAAAGACCCACTGAAGGGACTAAGTGGTTTTTCACCCACATCCATTATGGATTCCATAACGGCCGTGTGTACGCTATCTCTATACACTCCTGAATAAAGCACTGTGAAATGACCTCAAGATGAGCCGCACTCCTTTGAAGTTATTCATGTAGAAATCAGCCCCATTCAGTTCACTTAAAAAAGTGACTGTTACTTAAACAGATTAATTCACAACACTGCCTTTGCATGAAATGTTGGAACATGATATGTTTCTGGTTAAATATAGATGAAAGGCAATAATGATACAAGATGAAAACTTCTGAAATTATTTCAGTTTACTTAAATTCATGCCTGATTTCTATTTGTCACATTGAAGCCCACCAAACCCAAGTAAACCCAAAAGTACACCATATAGGCAAAAAAATGGCAGTGTGAGTTAATGGCTGGCTTCAAATCACCAATAAATCCAGCTCACAAGCTTGTACAGTGGGCGTTAATCTGTAATATTTATCATCATTTTAAAATCCATAACTGTTTTATTATTAATAGAGTGTTCTAATTTCCTTTTTTAAAACTGTCAGCTATCCTGTTTCCGCTGTTGCATATTTTCAGACATGTTGGGCACTGGAAGAAAACAGAATTCGACACCAAATTTGTTTCTCCAGTTTCTTCAATTTCTGCTTATGTGCTGATATTTTGTGGGGTCTCCTTTTATATCAGGGAATCTGGAGCAGCAGCAGTCACTCAAACCAGCATTGCAGGCTGGAGGACCACAGGGGCAAAGAAATTATCCAAATCATTATATGAGCATCAGTGAAATTTTATGCTTATTTGACCATCATTTTCCTATTGAATTTCAAGCATTTAAATGCAGCACTCTACATTTTATAGCATTGTAGGATTGGTATACTGTGCATTTTCATTACAAAGAGCCTTCTCAGTTATCTATCAGAGAGGTGTTAAAAGTCAGTCCTCAAGGGGATCCTGCATGATATACTTCTCTCCCTGGTTCACCACACCTGAATCAAATGATGTCTCATTAGCAGACCTTTGCAGCACTTTGACATGCTGAGATAGTTGCACCATCTTAATCAGCTGTGCTGGAGCAGAGACTCATCTACAACTGGCACAATACCAGCCCTCGAGGACTGGAGTTGAACACCCATGGTCTATAAGAAAAAATATCTTGGGTCCTAATGTTCAGGGATTTTTTTTTTTTCTGACAGTTTTTGATTTAAATTTTATCAGTTCTCTATCTCTATCTATAGACAGTAAATTTTGCAAGAGGACACTTTGAACACTGACTTATACGGAAATACATATTAGCCTCAGCTGGAATCAAAACCCTTTAGACCTAATTTACTGGGATTTCTTATGATGTCTCTGTCATCTTCACAAAAAAGAACCAGTGAACTGACACACTCAAAGAAATTACTGAAGAAGAGTTCAATAAGCTGATTGTTAAGAACAGTTTTTTTTTTTTTTTTGCCAAGCACTCTTGAATCTTGTTAGCTCAGTAAAATCTTATTTCTTAACAGATTAAAAAAACTAAATGGTTTGAACTATGTGATTTATTTTCTGTCATTAGTGCACTGATTAAAATCTGAAACCACAATTCATTATTGTTACCAGATCTATTATGAAGTCCATTCACCAATGTCTAACCCAAAAATTGCAATGTTTTTTGGTAGGTTGATCTTGGCTGTCATGTGGTAAAATGTTAAAAAGTTTGAGGTCATATAGACATTTGTAATACATGGAATATATATAACTATTTTCCAAACATTTATCTGAATACACTTTGCATAAGAAACCCCAAAAGTTGATATTTTGTAATTTGCAGTCACATGTTTTTAAAAGCAAAATGTAAAAATGAAGAGATAACAAACTAACAAACTAATGAACAAACTAATGCAACTCTGTTGCTAAGACTACCGTTGTCCTTTCAGACGCAGCTTAGCGTGTCTCTGTGCACTTCTGTGGCTACAAGGCAGAGCCCAAATGTATGCCTCAAGAATCAGTATGTGTCTGATTTTCTGACAGATCTTCTCACTTCAGAGAATTAATGTGTGAGGATTTGTGTCCTAAGGGAGCTAATGGAGAACCAGGTGTTGCCTACTGTCTCAGCTCTACTATCCAGCCATGAGGGATTTTGAACGACCAACTGTTTTGAGAGAAGACTTGCAGAATCATGGCCTGAGGCTACTCAGACATCCAAAGACAACAAAGCACAAAGTGATTGACATAGGGGACAACAACTTGTTCTCATTCGATTTATATTGATTGTTCCCCACATTTTTATAAAAGAAGTTATATCTGATAGAGACCAGGAAGCCTTGGCCCACTTGTCACCTTCTTCAGCTAAACTATTGATTTTAGGGACTGTCCTCATTCCACTAATTTTTCCATCTTTAGACTACATTCTGTTTTAAGCATCCCCCATTTTCTCCTCACTTGATAGTCTTACCCTAATCTCACTCTCTGAAAACTCATTAATGCATTATTTCAATCCACAAAACACACTATTTCAGGGAATTTATGTTGAAATACCACCAATTACAAAGTAAACTTTTCAAAGTTATAAAATTAATAATGTACTGTAAGCTGCAGTAGCTACTTAATAGTCAATGAGCAATCTCTGTTGGTTTTAAGATATTCTTCTGATGCTTTAAGTGTGCTGTAACTGCTGGGGCTAAATCTTAACTACAAGCAGTTTAATAATAGTTTCTCACAGAGCGATTTAAAGCAGTGTTGGAGTGACAGTACTGTAAATAGAACAATTTCCCAGGAGCAAACGTGGGAGGATATTGTACTCACTCTCTTTTGCTCTGATTTGGAGCCTTCTCCTTATCTGAATAAGATCACGTCAACACACTCATTCTCTGGAAACTGGATCCTTGTAACCATATTCTTCCAAAACTTGTAAACAAATTGTATGTGCTCTTACTCAAAAGGGATCCCCTCCTTTCTTACTCTTTCTTTTGTGCAGGCAATACCACAAGTCACTATAATCAAAAGTCCACCTATTCTTTTAAAATATTAAATCTCCTTTATCAAATTTTAGATATAATCTATTTTACTGGGCATTTTTCAGGCATTCAAAAATGATTTCAAGACTTCCTTTTTTATGCTCACCTGTCTTGATTGACAGTTTTACACAAGAACATAGATTAAATACTCTTGTCAGGAGGAGCAATTTTACATTGTTTTGACTTGTCAAGTGTCACACAGATGATGCATGTTTGCATCATGGACACACTCTGCAGTCTAAAAGGTTCTTGATATTCATAAGGTGTCACGTGGGATTGGAACAATCTTCTCACTTTACTCTTAAGTCACAGAAAATGTTTACCTATTTAATTAAATCATGAAACATGACCTACTGAATAAGATAACAACAGTGCAATATTCATGAATGGATGTGAAACGCACAAATCCCTAATGGTTTTAGCAAATTAACATCAAAGCATATTGAACTATCATGAATGAAACACTGAAGCCATAAGAAATTAATATTTCATGAAGTTTTACTGCAGGATTAATGCTTGTGTACCAAAAACACAAACAAGGTGAAAGCTAATTATACTTTGTACTTTTTTATATTGAAACACATTGATATTGAAATTACCCCCTGCTGTAGGTCACTACGGATATAATTTTGTGAATTATTAATTTTGTGAATTATTAATACACATACATTTCTGAGTTGATAATGACATTTATGAGGTGTCTAGAAAGCAATTGTATTAGTGACACGAGGCGGAAATGCTTTAATGTTCGCACACACATTACTTTAAAAGCATTTATTCTGATCTACTACTGATAATCTACTGATAAATTATGTGATTCCTGTCATCCAAAGTATTGATTCCCTTATGTACAAGATTAATAAAAACTGACATAATCTTTGTTCTACAAAGTATAAGTAATTCCTGTCTTCTTTTTTGTGGAAGTGATCTTTAAAGATCACTCCATATTTTTTTATTGACTTTGTCACCATGTGACAAATATTATTTACCTTGTTGTTTGTGATAACTTGAAGGGTGGCCTCTGCCCCCATCACAGATATGAATAAAATATGATTAATGTTTTGGATTTGCAAAGTGTTTATGCAACTGAGAATTTTTTTTTTTAAATGAGAATCCTCCACTAGCTGCTTGTAAGTGTTTGGAAACAACACAGTCATTTAAATACATGAGATTTGATAATCTGACCTTTCACAACTCGGTATGACAGTAACAGCTAACCATCCTAAAACTAAATAAATATTCTAAGAAATTTCAGGAAAATTATTATGAAAATTATGAATGTTGTAAAATGAGATTTAGTCTGTAGTTTCAAGTTTCCTTGAGAAGAATTCTTAAAATGCAATAAGGTCAACTGTATAATTTGGATCCAGCGTTCCTGTGACATGTGGTGATTCGTCTCTCTGCCTGCCAGAGAGAGAGAGGTTGGGGAGGAAGACAATATGTGTTGTCTCAGTCCTTTAGTATAAGCTCCTCCTGGCCAGTTTTCTTTCCAAAACACTTCCTCTTTCTGTTGAAGCTTAAAGCGAGTTAATGCAGTACATTATTGGACTAGAGGTTCCTACAAAACCTCCCTGAAGTGATCAGATGCCCAACCGGCTTTAACTATTATTTGTCATAGTTGCAATTATGAAACTGTGATTTAATTTCACATTTAAAAACATTGTCATTGTGAGGTTACCCAAGACCAAGAAAATGACTCACCAATCATTTGAGCCAAAATATTGACAGTCAAAATTTCTCCTGTGGCTAAATGAAATCATTTTTAAAATCCTAAAAACACATGAATGCATTGTGGATTTTTTCTACTTGCTTATCTATTAACTAAGCATGCAATATTTTATTTGAACAAATAAAGGAGTTGGATTTTTGGAGTAAAGGGATGCAAACTGAATGGCATCCAATTTACAGATGGTTTTGAGTCATTCTTTCTTTTAATATGATTGCTGTACATTTAATAGTAACTAAAAGCAAATTTGGATGCACCAAAGTTTTACTTTTGATTAAATTTTATTGGATATAATTAGTACTATTTTGTCTAAAATTGAAAAAAGAAGTGCTTACTAAATTATGGCTACTAAAAGATTAATGTTTTGTGTTGAGGAGTGTGCAGTTGCTTTAAGTGTGCTGTAACTGCTGGGGCTAAATCTAAATCTTAACTACAAGCAGTTAATAAATCAATTTTATTTTTAATCAAACCATTTAAGATTTTAATTAGTCTGTAATAATTTTATCCTAATTACACATAAAATGTTTCTATCTGCATCAAATCTGTAACAATCTTGAAATAAAATTGGGGACACACAAAAATAAAATTGGTTCAGGGGCTGTAAATGGCCCCAGGGAGGCACATTGGACCTCCCTGCATCGTAATTTGTCCATCTTACTAGCAAAAACACCTGTGTTTCTTTCTGTCTTTACAAGGACCTTGCAATGACTTCCATTCTTTTTTTTAATATTCATTTCTCTACCCTAAACCTAAACTTAACCCTATAGGGTATGTTTAGGGTAAGGTACGTAACCCTAAACAAGATGTAGGATTATATGCCTAACCCTAAATCTAACCTAAACTCATTTCACACCTTACATATGCAGGAGTTACAGCATAACTGAGGATCCAACATTGTGTGGATCCTCATAATGTTGTATTTATTAGGAAAGTGGGCCATACATTGTATCAAACTAAAGGCAACACACACAAAGTTAAGCTTTTTCTTTGCCTTAGGTGCCCCATGATAATCATCCTTATTGACCTTCCCTGAGGTATCACAGACAGAAAAAAGTCAATCACAATGCAAATCTGGGTAAATTGAGCTGAATGATAGAAGGCCTTGCTGCATGTTTTATCTTTCCCCATTTCCCTTAGGTAAAAAAAAGACATCCAATAATTAGCTTAAAGTATACTGATCATCTCATTGTACTTATTCAGAAAAAAAAAAGAAAAAAAAAAATCAGGGGCAAAGAAAACTGTGCTTACATATAAACAGACTAAATTATAACGGAAAATGTGAAAAATGTTTTTCTTTAAGAATATGCATTTGCTGATCAAAGGTCTTGACAGATTATCCTGTCTTCTTATCTAAAAGCTTAACTGAAACCAGAGTTTAAATAATATTACAGAATATTGTATATATTATTCTGTTAGAGTCGTTCTGTTGAAGTCTCAAACACAACTTAGTGGACATAAGTGTAAATCACCAGATAGGTAAAGGAGAAAGTTAAAAACTTTAGTGTCAGGTTTTGAAACATTGTTTAAAGTTTTGAACACCTGATGGAGCACTGTTCAGGCTGACATTTTAAAACTGAAGAGGTAAGGCACAACGACAACTGTATGAACACATTTTTTTTTAAATAAGTATCTAATTCCTTTATGTTAAAATCTGTGGATGTTGCTGACTGAGATTAAGCCTCCCTTTGCTGATATTTTAATTTAAAACTTGAATGTATTGTAGAAACCATCCATTTTGTTGTTTTCGTCTTTATGGGTTGCTGTGATGAATGCTTATAGATTCATGTATGCAAACAAAACAATAGCAAAAACTTCAAAATGTGTACTCCAGTACATGGGGAGGAGAAAACCTTCCAAAGCTTCTCAGAGGGGCTTAATCGCTATGAGAATAGCTGGTTTCTGAGATAGAAATATTCCCTCTATAATTTTGTTATCATCTGTCGTGTGGTAATTTGTGTGTTTTTATATCAAAAGGAACATGCTTGTCAATTGTAAATGTGTCTTGTTAAACACAGTATGAAAACAAAAGAAACCCGTTGTTCATCCTTACCAACGAAAACCCCCAAATCTTTCGCTTTGTTATGTGCTTTTTTTTAAATCTGTTTAATTATAGTGTATATCTTTGTCTGATGTTATTCTTCTATGGAAACTGAGGATCTTCTAATCTGGATAGGTTTCTGAAGAAGCAAGCAAAGATGAGCTTAAAATAAACATTAAAGCTTGGTTAATGTTTTTTCTCCTTTGTATTTATAAAGCTGTTCTGTCTAAGTTTTACAGCTTGTTGCTTTGTAATCAACTTATATCACTATACTCAACCTGAAACTGTGTATTCATTAAAAATATTAATATAATCATATCTTATCTATGTAAATTAACATACAAATGATAACTGTATCACTAAGCTGCACTTTCTTTGACTCTACAACCAGCTTTCAACTTAAATTTGCAAAGTGATTTAAAAGTAAAACCTTCTTGCTGTGAAGCAAATGTGTAAACCATAACATTTCTGGCTGCCTCATTGAGAAATCATCTTTAAATCTTTCAGTTGTGACCAAAATGTCTCTGATATGTACTTCCACTTTCATCATTCTGCAAGTGCCATATTTTTTCTTGTCCAAAATGTTTCAGATTGTTTTGTTTGATTATTTATCAGGGGCTTGTGCAAAGAAGCAGGCAACAGAGAGGAGAAACTTCCCTCCATAGACGTTCACTAACACAAAACCTACAGAAAGCAATGCTCTATTGTTGTTGGCTATGAATTTTAAGGACGAGACAGAAATAGAGGGAAAAAGGATACGAACTAATTGTAAACCGCATCAAAACAAATAAGTCTGCCACTGAAAAGAAAAGGAAGAAAGATATATGTATTAACCTTGACACCAGAACAAATAAGCATGGATATAAGAAATTACTTCTCACAAAATTTTAAAATATGGTGCTTGAATTATATGAAAAGAACTGAGGTTTGGCCCTTAATATAAATTTATCAGTGTGGTTCTTATCACCCCAAGCAATGGGAATAGGTCAATCTAATTCTGTTTATCTGTTTTCACCTGCAGGTGTACACAGATCAACTGGGTGGGGTCACATTGGAAAACAATATTTATGCAGTTACAAAGAAAAATCACCCAATTCGAACTGAAATATATTTTTAGGAGTAAAAGATGACAATAGAAACACCATTTTGTTTTTCTTTTACAAAGATATTAGTAACTGAGTAGTTAGGATGGATCAGTGATTTGATTATTGTCTCTGGCAACTCAAGCTAAGTTTGTGATAGAGCCCCTCTCTGTGCAAACATTGTATTAAATGATCTGAGGGAAATGAGAGGGGTGACACGAGAGGGCTCAAAAGAATATGTGAAACTATGACAGTTATGTCGGGACAGTGTAAATGCCTTATAACCCAAATTTCTAAGTCAGGGAATGGCTTTTACAATTCAATCATGATCAACACTTTTTTTTACAAAGAAATTTCCCAGAAAAACAAACTTCTTCATCAAATGAAAACTGATTTCGGCAATAATAATGACAATGAATACAAATATTTTACATGAAATAAGTGATTGCATAAATGTGTAAATATTCCTCTGTATTAAAGTCCCTATTTATCGATGGTCTGTTGTATAAATAATTGGGTTTAGATGATTGAAATAAAAAATATTTTGTCGCCAGAGTTGTTAGGATGCTTTAATCATTGAAATTGTTCCTTGGAATGCAGGACAAGAATGGTAAAAAAAAAAAAAAATCACCCTGACATTTTGTTCATGGCCTTGTTAATAATTAACGAGACCTTGAGCCCAAGTGGCATCTTTAAAATATATTTTTTCTCCACCCCAGTCATTACTGTAAGTGTAATAACACCTTGTGCTGCAAATAGTCAATGCATCATTATTCAACAGAAGAGTCAAGTTAATAAGGAATTGAATTCCAAATGTCAAACAAAATTGATTAAATTGATCAGGACTTCAATATGTTTGGGGGTTAAATGGGCTGTAGTGTCTTCAGAGTTTTCAATATTGTTATCAGGTTTTTTCTTCAAAATTATGTAAAACCCTCTATGTGCTACCACGTTTAGGTCATGGCTGAGTAAAACTCAAACTTCTGAAATGTATGATAGCAATGTTTTAATAAAAAAACAACTATTGTTTAGGTTTAAGTTAGATATAATTAAGTCCAGTTTGTTTGAAGAATGATTTTTATATTATAACAGCTAATTGCTGGCTCACCAAATAAGGAGATTTCTGCAACAAGATTCAGTTTTGGTTGAATTGCCTAACTGGTGATTTACGTGGCTCTGCTGTAGCCTGACCTTGTTTCTGCTAAATAATTTAGAGTGTTATTAATTCCCACAGCCATTTATCTTGAAACCCTGACTATTGTGTCATCCATCATGTACGTGTTTATTCTTGTGTATTAGCTAACATTTGCTGAGCAAATCAACCTTGAACCATTTCATTTATCTTCCTTGAGGGTTTTTCTTTAAAGTGGTTCCATTATGGTTAGTTCTGGGGGAAATCAAAATGCTAGGAAACTTGGTCTTTGTCCACAGGCAGAGAATCTGAACCACTTAATTGAGTAACTATAAACTTTTAATACAGTATATGTTTGATCTCTCATTTTCTGTGATTTATTTTGTACAGAGAGACAAAGCAGAGACAAAAAATATTTTCTGGATAGACTGCAGTCACATTTTCAGTTGTAATTTAAAGGAGCCACCAGTTTCTGCACATATATTGTATATCAAGTTCAAAAAGTTGGTTGCAGAGTTAAAGATGACCAAAACTAAATCCTGCCTCCCCTTGATTAGTTTAAATTCAAGATTGTTATTTATTTATTTATTTATTTTTGTTCTGTCTTCTCTTGCAAATATTCAGGTTGTGACATTTCAACACTGATGCCAGTCACCTGAAAATGTATCCCATTATGTGGCTGACAATATGGGTAAACCTTTTTCTTCTATAAGCTAAAAACTGATTGAAAGAGTTGGGGAAAAATGGAACTCTTTGCAAATCATAGCACCTTAAAGAAAATAAATATGTTGGGATTTTCAATGTACCAGTCTTGGTCCCGTTTTTCTTAATGCGATGTAGTAAGGTCCCGAGGTAGAGAGGAAATTTAAGCACCCCACTGTCAGTCCTTCTGCTTTGCGTGACCACTTGACCTCATCAAGAATTTACACCATCAACACTGCTCAATTTTCTATGGGCCTTTTTCCTGCCTCACGGTGTGCTCATAGAAGAAAGGTTTTGACACCCTTATTACCCAAATTGATGGCCGCTATTCACAAAACTGAAAAGGTCTCTGCTCAGAGGAGGAGAGACACAAGAACCAAATCTCACCTCTCATTTTAGGGGTGATTGTTCTCAGAGTTGAAAACGGATGGAGATCGACATATAAGTGCACCCATCAAAATATGAATAGGCAATTTCAAAGAATGTAAATGCTGCTGCCATCATGTAATGCAGCCTTATGACACCAGCATGAGGGGAAATGATAGACATAAAGATGATAAGTGAAAGTGAGCAGGCACCTATCTGTGGATTCTCCTCTTTTATTATTCTGCTTGAACTTCACAGACCTGTAGCTAAGAAATAAAAATGTGGATATAGATTTCTATAATTTTTGTCTGTGTAGGTCATAATTTATTTTATTTATTTATTTTTTTTATTTTTATCATTTGTCATGTAATAGCCTGGTGGACTAAACAAGAGGATGGGGTTCAGTTATTTTAAGGTTTGACATGGTGGTAATGCTTTGCACCCTGAACAGAGAGTTAAACTCTTGTCAATCAAGATAACAAGAAATACCGCACCAGAGATTATACTGTCAAGGTTTTGTTTCACATTGGATTGTGGGAACACCACACTTATTCACACTGGCAAAGTATTGACTCACCACTCATATAACAAGTTACAGTGGGTGAGAGGATGTGTGGTTTTACAGCAGGGAACCTCTGCAGTGCTTCCCCACCTCCAAAAGGCACTTTGCTTTGTAATAATATGGGAGGTGATGATTCCTTTTCGTTTTCTTAGTTTTGAAAATGTGTTATTTAGCCTCACAAGATATTTTAGGTAAAGTATGAATGCATGATACTTTTAATACGTTTATATTTGTTTTTTACCATTTGATTCTTTATAAAATTGGTTTCAGAAAGCTCGAGGTAGCACCAGGACCCCTCACGATCCCACAAGGATAAGTGTGCTGGATAAGGGAGGAATGGATGGATGGATGGATGGATAAGTTGATTTTATTTTGCTTTTGGTGCTGTCCTATTTTTTAGTAGATAAAGTCTTCTTGGATCAAATCAGAAACTCAGTTTTATCTATGTATGTCATGTTAAAATCTTAAACTTCAGTAGTCTCAATTTTGGTCTATTTTTAAAGGATTGTGTTGTATTTAGCTCCATCCATTTTCTATTACATCCAGCCAGTTAAACTGTCCCTGCTATGTATTTCATGACAGGATGTGTCCAGTGAACTCTAATGTGCACGTACTGCATGCAGGGCAAAAGTTTAACTTTGGACTTTCTTCCACATGGCTTGTGATAAACTATAAACAGAACTTATTTTAGATTTTTTTCAGCAAACCCTCGCTATCTTTCTACAGAGTTCATATATGTAGTGGAGTACTAAAGTCCTGTAACCAGATTCTCCCACCTAAACTGTGGATTTCTACAGCTCCACCTAGGCAACCAAGGGTCTATTGGCTGCTTCTCTGAACAATGTTCTCCTTCAATGACATGTCAGGTTAGGTAGACAGCCATGTCTTGGCTACATTCTTTACATTTGCAGATGATTGACTGAAGAGTGAACACTAAAGGCACTATTTTAAAGAATTTCTTTCAAGTCATATTTGAAAATACACAGCATTTTTATATCAAATGAAGGTAGCAGTTTGTGCTGTAAAATGGAAATATGTGCCAAGAAAGTACATAATACTCCACCTTTAAATTGTAGTGTGACACATTGAAGTTTGTGGTTGCAACTTGACAAAAAGTGAGTTTAGCTCAGTTTAACATCTAAAATAGTTCACAAAACATATGTAGAAACATTTAAAATACATATTCATTTAAAATGCAACCATGTGCACTAAATGTTTATCTAGTATCCAAATCTGGATCAATTACTTAAAACCTAAAGTTATAATATGTAACAATCTGTCCATTTACACTTAGTACCACTGAAAAGACACTCCCTCATGCTCCATTAATTTCACAAGAAATTATTGCTCTACTACCAATAAAAAAAACTTTTAGTTTTAGATGCCTGTCATAGTCAGGTCTATATTTGCATTAACCTATTATTGTTCTATGAATACATATAGCTTTATTTAATCTTCTCTTTAGATCCTTAAAATGTCAGTATATTATGGTTTGAGATGAAAGCTGGCTGAGTCATTGATGTGGATGTTGAGTAACAAAAGGATATTTTCTAGCTGTAGTTTGACCTTTACATAAAAAGTCAAGTTGTAGCCTTTTGTTCATATAAAAAAAGTCAAATATTGGCTTTATCACTTTGTATGTAACCAAATATTGTTCTGGTAGTATTTGGTTGCTCATATTCCACATTTATTCAGAATATTGTGCGACTTTGATAAAACTGCAGAGGTCCATCTTTAAATAGCATTTGTTCTATTATAGAATAAGCCTCTTAAACCTATGCTACAGTTAGAAGTTTGCAAAATGATATCTTCATCTTCTGCTGCCTCTTCTTCTTTTATCACCCCGGATAGCTTCTAAAAATCAGGACACAATTTATCCCTTGACAATGAACCAAAACCTGTCTCCATGGATATGAGGCAAAATGGATATTACCGATGGCTGGCTGCTTTTTAATCTCTATGAGGTCCTAATTCTGTTATCCATTCCTTTGTGTGAGGCTCTTTTTGCAACAACTACACAGAGCACAGTGGTATGGTTGCTTAGTGAAGTAGATTGTGTCTAAGTCAAGCCTACTTTTATTGACCATATATGGTTGTTCTATACGGGTAAATTGGTGCCTTGAACGTTGGATCTATGATGGCCTATACTTGAAGATAAAAACTCATTAGGGGGTCTGTCTAATTAAAGGAATAAGGAGAATAAATTACTTTGGTTAAAATAATTTATTCCTTCTGCATTACACTGCAATACACTCTAGTTAAACCCCACTCCAAGTTTTGTGTGCACAGAATCACCACATTTCATCAGGCTCTGTTTCCTCTCAAGTAGCTACAAATCTTCCCAGTGGGCACAAGACACAAAATGTAAGCAGATTACACTAGAGTGATCATTATGTTTATACCATCATAGCTTTTTTGTGCATTGGAAAAAGGAAGAACCATGATCTCAGCTACGGCTACAATACTAACAAAACATTGTTGACAAGACAAGATATGCCTTCGGGCACCCCTAAAGATGTTGTCACCGAAACAGCAAGAAAAAATGTTATATACACAGTGCCTTGAATAAATAATCCTATCTACTAAGCTTTCTGATATTTTGTCATGTTGCAAATCCAAATAATATTCATCTTACTGGGATTTTATGTGATAGACCAACAAACAGAATATGATTGTGAAGTGAGGGAGAAAATTTTCCACATATTTTTGCAAATATTAAATTTCAAGTCATTGATGTTTCAGGTCTGTGATGTCAGCCCATGAACTGCAGCTCTCCAAAGATTTATGTCACAACTCACTCACTCTTGGACTGAGTTGTGATTGTTGACTAGCACATTAATGCTCAAGACAATCCATACTCTTTTCTTGTGTTGTTCCAAAATGGTGGAACGACCCATAAAGTCTAACTTGGGGCTGGTTTGAACTAAGCTGTTGACTGATTCATTTCTGTGGGTGAAAGTACAGATAAGGTTCATCTTCAAGAATTATCAGTCAGACATCCAATTCATAAATATGATAGGGTAGATATTACATTTGACCAATTGTCAAAATAATATAAAGCAGCCTTTAGCAGTTTTTTCTCATTCCTAAATAAAACAAACGTTAAGATATAATTGTTTATAAAAACCTAGATTCAAAGATAATTATCAGATATTAATGTGGAAATTTTGACCTAAGGGAAAACCATACATATCTGAATACTTTACCTAGCGGTACAGTAGATGCTATGGATTTGATGAAATTGTGTTTATTTCAGTCATTATAAGGTGACAAAATGTGAAAAAAGTTCAAGGGATGAAACATTGGAATTGATTGAACAACATGAGGAGAATAAAGAAAAATGATCAAGACAACAGCAATAATAACTAGTTGGTGACTGCTTTGAAGCCAAAAAGAATGTAAGACACTTGATTCAATCTAGCAAATGACAACCAGATGCTACGAAAGCACGCAGGCGGTTTTTCTAACACTTCAAACCTGCAAACCTAAAATCTAAAATTAGATAGGTACCATTTCTCAATGAGATTAAAATAGCACCTGTCGGTTCAGCATGATAAGGTAAACAATCCAGTTAAATATTGATTCAACAAGTTCAGCACAGGTTGTTTGCATAACACCACTAAAGCAAATAGTTTGTCTCCATTAGGGCAAGTTCATTACAGTAATGCATATTAAGGTGGTGGACCAAAGTGCTGAAGTATAGATAGTTCTATAAAAATAAAACACAGCCACTTCTCTATTTTAAATAATGTGATTAATCAAATTAAACATTGTTAGGTAGCTGTTATTTCGGTTCAAGACAAGTAATAAAGAAAAAAAACAAATCATCGATAGAGGGACTTGACTTGCAATAGTTTTCAAATCTCTTGAATTTCTTTACATTTCACCATTTGGTAGGGAAGTAGACTAACAAGTTTGTATAGTTGCTTAAGCTAAGAAATCATTCATTTATGCTTCAGAAAAAAAGGATACAGATGTGGACTGCAGTGAAAGCCTGGCTCTAAGAATAACACCATTGCTGCCCTGTTTCACAGGTGCGAGTCTTTAGTCAATTTATGAAATATGTGTGCTGTAGTGCAACTTGTTTCAGCTTCATTTTGCACTTATTAATGCAGTATAATTCTACAATAACAACTCTGTTGCTATTCAATTACAATGGGCAGGCAAACACTATTATCATCAGCAAACTTTATTTACCTATCGTGGAGAATCGCGCTTAACGTGGGTTATATGATACTGCCAGGGAAATGACACAGACCTTGATGCAGTTTGAGTCTTGGTAAGCTTGTAGGCATTACAAGTGAAAATCACTCACTACAAGGCTGTCAACTGTGAGTGTCCATTTAAAATGCAATTATGTCAACTCAGACAACTGCCACTTACCATACGCCATGCAAAATGTAGACAAGATTGCCTCTGAAATGTTGTAATTTCCTCCAAAGTCTAAATGTATGGCTATCCCTCTATCTGTGTGTTTCTTTCTCTCCCTCTGTATGTGTTAAAGTTAAAGAGTGTGCAAGAGGAAGACAAGCACATCCTTAGACAGTTCACCATCACTTCAAAATAGCACCTGCAGTTTCTCAGGTCAGTCATCCATTAAGACTCTTATTACTGAAGGAAGCCAAGGGCACACTGTGTCCTCACACTCTGGTGTAAATAATAGCAGGTTCATCCCCACCATCTTTGCAGCCTCAACTGCTTTCCATTTTGTTTTCCTCATTAATGCATCTCATTAGACTGTATGACAGTCTGGGAGATTGTGTTTCCCCACAATATTGAAGTTTGAGGTCTAAATGCAATTTTTTTAGAGAGGAACACATAGGTGGACAAATTTATTTTATTGTAAATAAAAAAAATTCCCCAAGGGGTACTTTTGTGCTGCATTTATCAAATAGCAAAAACAGACTCTCATGATTTATGAAGAGTTTCATTTCAGCAACTATAACACTCAAGGACAACAATTTTTAGAGCAAATTAAGCAAACGTTTTTGACTGTTGTCTGAGTTATGTTTGTATTGGAAAGAACTCCAGCTCTTTTCTTTAAGTGATCCTGCTGACCTTTCTATACACACAGGCTCTTGCTCTGATTTTCTAAATGAGCTTTTAACACTCAGAACTGTTGTTGCTTATTATGGTCCAGAACTTCACAAATATATTTCTGAAAAGTAAACACTTACTTTTCAGAAATGTAACGTCTTTTATCATAGCAAAGTGAGACTATTACTGATTACAACATCTTAATGACCATAATGACTATTGTAATACACACACACACACACTTAACAAAATTTTCCAGAAAAAAAAATTAACATATTTACAGTTAACTTTTACAGTTAACTAAATCAATGTGAACAGACTCCAAAACATCTCCCCTCCCTCTCAGTCAGTGTGAATTTTCCCAGTGAGGCTGATTGAAAACACCAGGTTCTTGTCAGCACTGGGTGCTGACAGGAGCGCTTCCATGGCAACACATGACCAGGTGACCTCAAAGAAAAGGAGAGAGTGATGAGAACAAAATCTTAAAGTTAAATTAGTAAATCAACAGATTAAAATTTGTTCCCAAATGCAAACGAAAATATATGTTTATTAATTAATTAATTAATTAGATTCAACAAAGTACATAAATACAGCACCTGTTAGTGAGGGAGTACATCCCTCACATACATAAACTTAAGAAAAGAGAAATAATATTCTGATATTAAGCAGATGAAATATTTTTTTAATGTTAATGTAATCTGATTTAGGGGACTTTAGGTTACTATAAAAAAATAAGCTCTTTGAGCCTTATATCATACATAAGTCTCCATACCTTGATATAGAGCCTTATGACATTATGAAAAAAAAATTGCATCTTTATTCTAGCTTCCTTCTATTTTTATTTACAGAGCTGTAATCAGCTGCTTCCAGAAGTGCATAGCTATTGATAGGAACATTTTAATTCTTTGAAATTTGTATCCACATGTTGAGACAATTACATACTGATGTGTGAAAAAGAAGTCTTTTTTTGATTTGTTGTTGTGTGGTTAAAAGAGGAGCGAGAAGAAGAGATAACCACAGAGAATCGTGACAGAGATTACCGCTCAGCGGCTGATCAGAGCAGGCTGAGCTTCTGCAAAAGGAGAGCCAGGTTGAGAGGATCAGGAAGAGGCTAAGGAGAGCCAGGAGAGACTCAGGATGCAAGCTAGAATCACTGAGTTATATCTGGACAAAATAAAAAGATTAAAGCGAGGTATTAGGAAAAAACATCCTGTATACTTAAGAAAGTCAGTTTAAAAAAAGGAGAAACAATTGTGTCCAAATGAATTAAAACATGTGAAGTATTTGTTATTTCATAATTAGTCTCACAATTAAAAAATATTTGACAAAGTTTTGTTACAAAAACAATAAATTTTCTTAGTAATACGATTTAACTATAGCTAGTCCTGTAACAAACCTGTAGCCTCTAGTAAGATAACCCAAGCTGCAATTATGACATTAATTACAAATAATGACTAAATAAACTCCAAGATGAAGAGTAGGAGAAAACCACATGTATATATGTTTTTGTTTGTGTATGTGTAGGAGATATTTTGAGATAGAGGCAGAATGTTGACCATCTGCAAAAACAGGCTGCTGTTTACATGGCAGGAGGTGTAGGGGAGTTAGTGCCAGATCGCATAGAGCAAAACACAGATGCGTGGCCATTAAACAGAGTTGCCAGTCCATCATCACCCAACTGCAATGAGCTCTAGCTGACAGTGAGAGTGCACCATAAATTTTCTGCGAGTCCAGAACATTTGTCTGTTGCATAACATGATTAAGGACTCATCTTCAAACGCTAAAAACGATTTATTATCTTGACATTTACTGATGTTTGGATTTTTTATAATGTCTCAGAGGAATGACTAAACAATTTAAACTATTTATAACCTCATTGATCATTTTCCTGCAACACAACAGTCACACTGGTGGAAAAGGTATTTGTGCCGTTAACAGGTTTCTTCAGTTTTTGCTTACATTGTTGGTCATCAAATGAATTATATCACACCAATACAATCTTGGTAAATACAAAAAGAAGTTTTCAAATGATTTTTTTTCTATTCAAAGCAACCTATACCTATGTAAAAATACAGTTCCAAATAATACACTGATTAAATTTTTCTCAAAAATGATCATGTCCATGGCTAGTTTCTTCCACAGCTTTAACCCCAGGAAATGTGAAACAGAATATGTCTGACAAAATGAACTCACAAGAGAGAAAATAATGCCTCATTCATTTTAAATTTCCTTTTAACTGTAAAATTAAAATACATTTTATGTCGAGTGGAAAAGAAAAAAAAAAGTTTATTCTTTTTTATTAATGTTCAGCTGAGAATTCAATGATGCTCCATCCATCAAGAAAATGCTTCACTTGAAGCTATGTGCACATAAATGAAATATCTTATAGGAAAAGTCTGAATGCATTGTCTTATTTTTAAAGGCCATTGTATAGCGCTCTTCTTGTTTGGCTTCTAAGAGGTATGTCAGTGGTAATATTTATTTGTTTCCTTTTTTTAAGTAACAGATGAGAAACCCTTCTTTTTCCAACTGCTGAAAATTTTAATGTATACAAATTAGACATGAATATAGCAGCAATTCACAGAGTTGTCCTTTAGGGGAAGTCAATGCCCCCACTGAGCAGCTGACAGTGGCAATCAATATTCTATGTTTAATGCAGTGTAAGATCTTTTCCAATTTTACAAAAGGCCAGCATCTCCCCTCCACATACACCCTGTCATTCAACCCGACACGCACATACACACCAGACTCAAGAGAATGACGGTAATGGTTAAGATTGCAGTGTAATTGACGATAATGGATTACTGCACAAAGAATATAATTTTGTCTATTTCTAGATGTCAAAGCTCTTGTGAAATGCAGGACACAATCAGGTCTTTTTGCCTTCAGTTACTTCAGAGATGGATGCTGTGATTGGATTGTTTCAGAAATTGTGGATAATGTAATAATTCCTGTAAGCCAGGTGAGACTAATTTAGTCAGTGCATTTCCTCCTGATTCACTCCCTTAACCAATCCATCTGAAAAAAAACCTATGGAAAAAAAACAAAAAAAAACTATGCTGAGCCATAATCAAGTAACTGGAATAACAAACTAAATTATGTTTTATGAAACAGGAAATAACTTTTAGGCAGACCAATGAATAGGTCTGATAAATAAAAATCACTAAAAGTCAAAGATACTAGTAAGCAATATAACTATGATGAACAAATGCCTATTTTGGCACAGATTAAGCTCAACTGATTTACCCTCTTTTTTGGATAAGCATTTCTTTAGGTCTTGTGAAAACCTCATCCAGCAAAACAAAAACAATATATGCCCATTTCTTTTGCAAAGCAGACATTTGAGTCAGGTTTATTTGTCTATGTTTAACTTCACTATTTATGAGGTGCCAGTGTAATATTTTTTTACTTTTAAAAATTCAAACATTATGTTTGAATTTTTTGCTTACATTGTAATATTCTATTACATTGTAATATTCTATTACAATGTAATAGAAAATTCAAAAAATTCAAACATTATGTTTGAATTTTTAAACATAATGTTTAAAAATTATGTTTTAAACATAGTTTTATGTTTCTTTTGGCCTACTTAATGAACATGGCATTAAGTAGGCCAGCATTTTCCTTTATGTACTGTGAACAGTTGTAATGTCCTTTCGTCCTAGTCCTAATTACTTAAGTGGAACACAACTGGTTGTGTTTTCTTGTTTCTTCAAGTGTTTCATCTCTCTTACAAAGAAATTCCTTTAGTTAAAAGCATGGTTGGAAGAGGCCTTTTACATTTTAGTTGGAACAATCACATAGATGTGCATAATGGTTAGTAATGGAGCAACAGGGCACCAAAATCTCTTCCTGTATTTTATATTTGCCTTAATGTTTGAGTTGTTGTTACATGAAGTTGCAAACATGTTCCTAGTCATGCCACATGAGTTGTATTGGTCACATGTCCTATGTTATGACATTAATTGCCTGTCAACATTGTAATTCAACAAGGACTGGGTTTACTACAGAATTGGACATTTCAGTTTCACAGAGCCATGCTAAATGATTATATTAGTAACTTATGATTAATAGAATGAAAAATTTGCTAAAATAAAATATTGGTAAATATTGCCATAACAGCAGTAATATCAGATATCAACATCAGTCCAAATTTTCATATTTGTGCATCCGTAGCAATTACTTTTCTGTAGTTTAGAAAATTAATCTGTACAAATAATTCACTTCTTAAGTTAACCAGGGCAAAAGTTATACAAAGATCTGAAATTAAAGCAAAAGGCTCGCAAAATTATTTCCAAGAAAATGTCTATACTACAGTTTTATTTTATGTATTCGTCTTCTGTCAGTTTAATAGATTAACTATCACTTTGCACAGTTACTTATGGCTTTCTTGTCCATGTTCACTACAGGATGTGGCACCCTCTTCACACACAGAAACACATATACAAGGTATGTCCACATCGCAGTGCATTCCTCCACCCATTTGTTGTGACCGGGTTGGAGGTAAATTTATCTGTTTCGTCGGTAAAGTTAACCTAATAATGACCAATGAATAGGTCTGATAAATAAAAATCACTAAAATTTTTATTTATCAGCCAGAGCCCATTGTGCTCTGGCTATTTGCATGAGTCTCCGGTCCACCTGCATGCATTACACTCACAGTGCACTTCGCTGCAGTTTGCTCTGACCCCACCAATGGCAGCAGCTCCAGGAGGAAAAAGGCTGTTGTATTCCATACATTGTGCCATTCATTTACTTATTGGTCCTCCAAAGAACAATAAAAACTGAGATATTTTCATCTGTCAATGAAATCTCTCCGGATGCCCCATTCCGTACTTAACCATTATGCTGCTAGCACTAAGCATTCATCAACAAATTATAGGCGGAGGTGAGACCATTGCTCAACACATACTATGACGATGTGAGTCATATTATGGCGGATCGGAAGCCATTTCCAGGTGCACCGCCATCTACTATATGTGAGTTTGTGGCGACACTACCATACATCCATTAATTTCCATCCATTCATCCATTTTCTTTCACCCTTGTCCCTAAATGGGGTCGGGAGTTGCTGATGCCAATCTCCAGCTACGTTCCGGGCGAGAGGCGGGGTACACCCTGGACAGGTCGCCAGTCTGTCACAGTGCAACACAGAAACAAACAGGACAAACAACCATGCACACACACACTCAAACCTAGGGAGAATTTGGAAAGACCAATTAACCTGACAGTCATGTTTTTGGACTGTGGGAGGAAGCCGGAGAACCCGGAGAGAACCCATGCATGCACAGGGAGAACATGCAAACTCCGTGCAGAAAGACCCTGGGCCGGGAATCAAACCCAGAACCTTCTTGCTGCAAGGCAACAGTGCTACCAACTGCGCCACTGTGCAGCCCCACATCCATTAATTTCTATTTTATAATTTTGTATAATGAAGATAAATAAATATTGCTTTCCTTAATTTATATCCTCTAAGTTTCCTTCAATTTCTAATATTCCTTTGAGACTTCATTTCTGTCCTGTCTTTGTTACTAACACAGAGAGCTGAATAGTAAAGCATAATTTAACAAAGCTTCAAGGTCCATAATTTATCTTGAGGAATTTTAATAATAGAGGTTCTCAGATCATTTGAGCACCTCAAATTATTTGGGCTACTTTGCTTTCTATAGTCCTTCTCTAAAGAAAGCAAATTATAGGCAAGAAAAACTAATTATGATTGAAATATTTCATGATTTGATAGCTGGGTCTTCATATAGTCATGTTTATTTTTTTAGCATTTAGTGGACATTTCTTCACAAATCTGTGGTAAAAGAGAGCTGGAACTTGAATGTGTAATTACGTTGTTGGGATTATAATCTTACATTCATTTTTCTGGATGTTCTCAGTGAAACCAGAATGTTCACCTGCTGCACTAGCAGCATTTAAAAAGAAAAGAAAAGTAAAGAAAAAGACAATTGGAAAAGACATACTTCAAGAGTTTCTTCCATTTTTTTTTCTCTGTGAGAAAGTCACAAATCTGACTGGTTAATCCCTTAGAAAATCACTTGCAGCATAACTAATATACTGTAACTTACAAAGCTGTTAAGATTTTATAAATATCACTATCCTGTAAAATCTGGAGCAACAGAAAGGATAATCGAAACCACCTAATGTGCAAACTTTGCAATTCTAGCGGATTTTATTCTTTTAATACAAACTGAATTAGAAAATGGGGCAGTGTAGGCGGCAAAGATCGCACAGCCCAAGGGCTTATGTGCACCTTCCTACACTATAGAAACATTTTACAGCAACGGCTTCAAAATACGAACAAACACTCATAGTGGTGCCACTAATGCACATCACAGACTAATTGTGATGCTGAGTTTTGGCAGAGACGATAACATTCCTACTCTAAATATAGAGGTCCTGGCTATGTCTGGATAAGTGAGTGTAATGACAGCAGAAGAGGACTGAGCTGTAATCATAGAGACTCTAATTAATGCTTCAGGCTTCATGTTCTGAAGGCAGCTAAGGCACAAATAGACTGATCATGCTAGCACACACATATACAAAAATACATCCATCGTCTGCTTTTAAAAAAGAAGCATGAGGGATGGCAGATTCATAAACACGTTGACCAGAGGGAGTTTAGAGTCTACGAGGTTGGAAATATTAATGATCAATTTATGAATTGCAACTGCTGCATACTACAACATAATTTGTATTGATTCTGCAAATTGTTGTTGCCTTTGGTAACCTTTGTAGAATGTGAAGAGGAAGGGAGCGCCAGTTAAGGCCCCTGATTGCTGATATGCAGCCACTGATTTTTCTAAGAGGCTGCCCTGACTGTGAGCAGAGCAAAGCAGTCGATGTTGTTCTGGAAAGAATGATGAGGGAGAAAGAAAAACAGTATATGACAAACTGGGAGCTAAATTCTGAAGATAAACTGAGACAAAGAAAGTAGCAGCATGCAGGCAAGGAAAGTTTTTCAATGATGCAAAGCAAGAGCTTCCTCCAGAAGGTGACTGGACTCAGGGAAGATCCAAAACTCGGTGGAGTGATAGACTTTTTTCTAAAATTTAATTCAACAAATATGAAAAAAATAAGCCGTAACACAGAATTAGGTTTCTAGTTACCTTTTTGTTGTACTTGCTTGCTATAGCTTTTTTTCATTAAAAGGATAAACTCTTTATTTCAACAAAATTTTAACCAGATTTCCTGCCTATTTTACTGCTTGTAAACTTTTCATTCACCTGTCAATATACTATGAGGTTATATGCTGTTTGTGCGTGCACTCTGCAGCTTCTCCTAGCAACATCTGATTATTTTTGAACGAAGCATGTAATTAAAATGGATGTTTGTCTGCACTTAGCTATTGCCCTTTGCTTTACTTCCACGCTAACATCGCTTTGACACCCCTTTAAGTCAGTTGCTGCTTGAGCACCAGCCTGTCAGTAGGAATGATACAGGAAATTGCAGTTGTGTGCAGCCCAGCCCATCAACAGTGGAGGTCGTGCTGAGTTTTGAAATGTATATTTATTACAGAGAGGAATTGTCAACCATAGATAGAAATTCAGTTCATTACAAATTTAAAATGATGTTTGTCTATCAATAATAAATCAATGAGCAGGTTTATTGAAAGGTCTAAACTAGTAGAGCATGAACAAAACATAATTATTTTCCTGTCCATCATTAGGTTTTGGTAATGGTGTTTTTGTGAAAAAAAGGGAATAAATTACAATGATTCACATTTCCACTTACATGCATAAGTGATCCATTTTGGGTTGTGTTCCTAGGCAGGGTAATATGTTGTTTCCTGAGACTTGTCTGGGAAATTCATTTGCAATAAAGAGGTTGTAGAGATCTATCAATAATCTTAACTTCAGAGCATCAGGTGGAGCACTGTGGGCAGTGTTTGAGTCATTCAGTCAGAAGTAACATCCACTATGTCGCTGTATGAAGCTCCCTGGAGAAACATCTGAACTTAGTTTAGAAAGCTGCTTTGGCTCTGTGCTTTTTGTGCCCTCTGAGTGTTAACACAGCCCGAGCGACTTATTACTGTGCTCAAACTTAATTAGAACTCAGTATGCGGGGGATTATGCAAAGTAAGTAAACATTAGAAGAATGACAGAGGGGGGTCAATGCCTGAGGTGCATGTGGAGCTTTTCACTTGTGATTATTCATGCTTATGTTTCATAATAAATTAAGGGGTCATGCACCTGTTTTGTTAGGATGAAAACTACTTGTGCCTAATTACCAGTGCAAGCATTTCAATAATACCTTTGAAATATTATATATTAACAAAAGGAATGTACCATTACACATTTTAAAGAAGTGTTATGTACACGGTGCAAAAAGTGATTAAATCACACACATTACTGTTTTAGGAAAGTTGGGATTAAAAAAAATTGATAACTACTGGTTAAATGTTGGGTTTAGGTTAATTTGCAGCATTTCAGTTAATATGAAACATGTTGTTTAAGATCAACATAACAGTGAAGTTGTCTGTGGTCTAAAGCTTAGTTAAAATTCTCAGATACCTAAAGACACAAAAGTTGAAAACAGAAGTTCACAAGAACTGAATAAAAAGATAAATACACATTTTTTCTTATTGTCTGGAGTTAAATAATTTTTTCCTTTTCTTGTTTTAAATGGTTTCTGTATATACAGCGCATTAGTGACCTTTGTTGAACAGTAAATAGACAGGAAGTAGGGTGGAGAGAAAGGAGAAGACATGCAGCAAGTGGTCCAAGAATCAAACACCCAGGACAACCACATCCAGGACTGTATCCTCTGCCCATGATGAGCCACCAGAAGCACTCTTAAGTAATCCATCAGTTAAATCAAATTTGATTTTATTTGTATATTGGCAAATTACACTACAATGAAAGTCAAATACTTAACCACAGACCACTGAAGTAGCAAGATAATGTGTTAGAATAAATGCAAGATAACACACTTATTTAGACACAAGTATGTCACAGATGTCTCCTTCAAACTCTGCCTGTATACCCTGAGTTACCATCTAGAGCTACAGAATAACCTTGTGCTCCAGTGGCTGTTTTTGATAAGAGGAGGCAAGGCTTTAAATCCAATCATAACTCCAGCGTTCTTTCAAAAATAGCAGGGTCTGAGAAGGTCAGAAGCTTGTTATTAAAGTATAAATCTTGAAGTACCTCTCTGTCAAGAGCAGATGGCTGTTTGGGTTCTATATTTCAAAAGTGGTAGACTATAAATATGTTAAATATGCAAAGAGGCCATCTGGAAAATTTTGTTGCAGTTTCAATTAGAGTTATCTAAGATAAGAATATTCTTGCAATGAACTGTTGTGGTCATTAAGTCTAGGATTAGGATAGCTTTAGAAGTTGCCACCAATATATTCAAATTAATTGGAAAGTAAGAACTCTGAGCAGATGACTTAATCAATTTTGTTATCAGGCTGTAGCTCTGAAAAGAAACATTAGCATTTTCCTGTCATGTTTTGTGCTGAGGAAACAAATGCAGCTATCAGGCTGTCAATAGCCATTGTGAAATATCAATGAGATTATTTAACAGAGTTCAAAGATGAGCAAGTCAGAATGCAAATAAATCCAACATACATGAAAAATTGATAGGGAATATCAGAGGGAGAAAAACAGGCAAGGCAAGAACAGGAGCAATGATAGAAGAAACTATAAGAATTTGACAAAGCATAACTGAAGCACAATAAAATTAATTAGGCTGTTAATTTTTCTAAGAAACTGATGATTAAACTGAAATGAGTTAGGGTGTATTCCTAGAATAGCTGAGTGAGAACATGGAGCTAAAGAGACAAATGGGTTGAAACTATTGATTACCTTGACCAGTAGGTACTGAATTGAAACACACTGGGAAAGTAAATCAACAGAGCATGACAAAAAAGAGGGTGACTGACTCCAAACACAGGAACAAAGAGACAAAGAGCAGAGAAAAGGAAGTTAATGGAACACAATGCACAAGGGAAGATATATTACCAAAATAACACAGAAAGTGACATCTGCAAAAACAATTGACAACTAATACACAATAGATAATTTTTCTACTGAATGAGCAAAACCAGTAAGAAAGTTTTTCTACGAAGATATCTTAAACATTGAGTATTAGGTAGTTATTGTGCATCATTGCATGTTTTTGTCTACATAAGAAGAAAGGTGGTCTAACTATCAAAACGAATTATGCAAAATTCAATTTGCTTTCAGAGAATAATATTAAGATTGTCAAATATTTGTTATTGTAGTGATTGGATAAACCACTTTGATGTTTTGCGATTGGATTTTCTTTGAGACAATTCAAGTTTTATTTGGTCTCGGACTAGCCTTTATTTTCTGGGACCCACTAATCTATATTTTTACAAATTGAAGATGCCAAGAGAGTTTTTTTTAAATAGATATTTGATTCCATGTAAGATTTCATCAGAACCTCTCCTGTTTTTCCATAAAAATCATGGTTTCCAAAAGATTATTGATCAAAGATGTAGTAAGTCTATTTTATTCAGAACTCATTATTTAACTGAAAAAAAAAAAAAAATTCTTAAAAGTATTTTACATTTTTCAGTATTAAGAACTGAAATATTTTCTTGCAGCGTCTTCAACTAGGCCTGCAGTAATGAGGAAACAGCTGGTTTAACATTTTTGACATTTTCTCTCATCTTTGAGGATGACTGAGGACATTCAAAGTGCAGAACACAGCTTTCAGTGCATTGTACTGACTCCACTGAAAGCCTCTCTTACAACATCACAAAGAATTTGAATACAAGTGCACACACTAATAGGTACAGTACATCTGTCTATGTTTTATAAAGTCAGCTAATCTAGCTCAGCTCAGGATGTAATGCAAACACACCAATACTTTTTACGTACGCTGCATGTAGAAGACTCTGTTCTATATGGTACAGTATAAGTTGTACGTATTACATACTGTGCCAATATTTGATATTCTCACAAACATAGGAAGGACTATTAACAGTGATGACAGTGTTATGTTGGAAGTATAATTGGCATTGGCATTTTGTCTCTCTCCCCACAGGACTTGCTTTGGATATGTTAATTATCTTTTTCTGTCCTTGCTGAACAATGTACTCAAAGCTCTGTCTCTCCACTTTGAACAAATCCTCACTCCGTCCTAAACCAGATGATGAACAAACTGTCACAACCTTAAAAGCAAGCAATTCTTTTGCCAGAATTTTAGATTAGCACATTGCATGGAGGAAAAAAAGTGTATTTCTGTGCAGAATGGACTTCTTATGATGTAGTTTATTTATGATCAAAAAGTGTAAGATCAAACCAGTAGCTTCAGTGTGACTGCTTTATTACCACTGTGTCTATTTCTGTCCTTTTCTTGTTTAAATATGTCAATGTCTATAATAGTTTCTCTGTCTGCACACTGTTGTTACTCTTTACAGTGTGTATACTGTTGGTACTATAAAAATGTCAAACTACATGCGTCCATGTGTTACAGCAAACATTGTCAATTTTGTTCTTTTTCCAGTCAACATCTTTTTATTTGGTTTCCTCTTTTTTTTCTGGCAATGACTCACTGCTGAAATCCCAAAGGTTGTGCCCTGAGTAGTTGCGCTTTATCTGAGTCATCACCAAGAGTCTTCTCCGATTCTCTTAGTAAACTGTCATTACAAGGCTTGCAGTACTTCAGCCCTTCTTCCTATCTACTACTTCAAAAATATATTTAAAAGGGCTTTTACACACTTTTAAAAAGTAAAGTTTTTTTTTGTTTTTTTTTTGATTTTGTCAATGTTTTACAGAATTAGTCAGACAAGGCAATGTAGTGCTCACTCACAAGCTCTATGAGCATTTCAGTTTAATTTATCACTGTTGAAATGGGTTCCACAAGGAACCATCTTAGATACCTAATTGCTTCCTTGCAGATGTTTCTCAAGCTTAGAGATAGAACTTCATGCTTATCTCAATGGTAGAGGAAGATTAAGTGTATTTCTTTTTTTTTCCCCATTGAAAAATCTTTTTGGGATTGTATGAAATATTAAATAAAATATTTAATCACCGAACAGGTAAAAATAGAAAAATATCTGGGATTAATATTACATTTTCAGTTGTATTGTAGAAGTGGTGTTTAAATGAGTGTTAAAGGGTAAATAAATAGCATAAATGTTTCATGATGATATGAAAGTGTGCAACAGTGCCAAGGGTATTTTTACATTTGACTTGCGGTCTGAGATTCTGATCTGCAATTTTTTTTTTCAGCAACACAAAATAACATGGTAATGTTTTCTCCTAAAATAAGAGATCGGAAAAGATAAAAACATAAAGTCCAGCACGTAGTCATTGTCTGCGCACTGTCGTTGCTATTTACGGTAAAAGTTAGTAGTCTGCTGTAATTGCCTGTAAGTTAGGGCGGAGAAAAAGACCTTTAAATTTGATTACATTTTAAGTGCTTTTCAGTGAAATATTATAATGCCCGAAACATGGTTTTACCTTGGTGACTCCAGAAAACAATGCAGAATATGTATCAGTGTCACAGTGATGACGTGTACGTACGGGTCTTTCTGACTTCCGGGTCTGGATAAATAGACTGCAACGGAGCAGCCTCACCGAAAAGATGTGAGTGTAATCTCGTTCTTGTTTGATATTTTCAGAGAACAGAGATTGTTGTTACTGTCCGGTCCGTATATTTAATAGCGCTCTTCTGATTCTCCTTATTAGGTCCAAAGTAACGTTTAAAATCACCCTGACGTCGGACCCCCGGCTGCCATACAAAGTGTGAGTTTCTCTGACAGCTCAGCACTCACAGCTGTGGTTTATTGTTATTTCTCCCCTCAGCCTCTTTGCTCTAAATAATTACGGGGTACAGTCTGCAGTGGATGTTTTACGAAACAGCGTGACAGCTGATGAGTACAGCCATCAAAAAAGAAACACTTATACGAAAGTTATATCAGAAATAATCGCTTCTTTTAGTTTGCTTCCAATCGTTGGATTTTTTTTATTTTTTATTTTTTTATTTTTTATTTTTTGGGGTGGGGAGGGTAATCTTTTGACTTGACTAATAGTGCGAATAGTTTTCTGAAGGTTTGTCAAAAAGGTTCCACTGGCAACTCTATATTCATATCTTATAACTTGGTATTTTACGAAAACTGTTATTAGGTTTTATATTTAATAATTCTAAATCGATATAGTTAGATTTTGTACACCTTTTCCTTAATTTGGAAGCATGGCAGTGAGGTTTGTTTGGTCATGATAGATGTGGGCAATAAGACTCCGATGTAGGTGAATTGCTTAAGTACATTTTAACGTCACATTTTAAATTAAATTAGTTTTTTAAAGATCCTAGCTGTTTGGTTTGACTTCCTGAAGCTTATATTGACCCTGCTCTAATCTAGACACAAATGTGCTTAGATGTTGTGGCTAAACATATTTCATCCTTAATAAAATAAGACCTGGGAGGAAAATTAAAGTGCCAGTAGTCACCAGCCACTTGAAAATTGTAAAGGGCATTTTTTCCCCCCCATACAAGTTTGTGTAATATATATATTTTGTTTACAGGAAATGGTTGGTTGCAGTAATGCTAAAAACTTTAGCATCACTCCTCTTGAAAGTTTGAAGGTTTCTGTCAATTGCTTGACACCAGAAATGTAACTCCGCATCAGTTTTCAGTTTCTCCTCTACTCAGACGTTTAAGATGCTCATGTTTGGATTTGTCTGTCGGTTCAGGATAACTTGTGTAATCTGAAAGCTTTGTTTGACATGACGCAAACTTTACAAATAATTAACAGCTTTCCTCTGCCTAATGCAACTAAACCCCAAACTGTGTTTCCCACACCCTTCCTCAGAGCTCATATAATGTAGTTTTTTTCTGTTGCCACATTTCTTGCTGCATCCTTACAGGTCAAAGTTATTCATATAGAGGAGTGCATGGTTGCTTGTTTATGACAGGTCAATGTAGAAACAGTATTAAGTCAGACTAAATAATTCTTCAACCTGCTTTTGCACATTAACCTCTGCTTAACTTTCGAGAATGGCTCCAAGTGGAGAACAGTAAGTTGTAAGTGGTAAGATAATTGGGCCAACCAGAGCATTCTGAATTTTGAAAGGAAGCTATTTAACAGCCAGATGAGGTCTGACTTTGGCTGTTTGCATAAATAAAGAGAATATGATAATTAAATGGCAAATGAAGTCTATAAAAGAACTAAGCATGTGATTTCCAAAGGTTATCCTCTGTTTAAGCATTATTAGCCTTTATTAACTGACTTGTCCATACTTTCCTCAAAGTGCTGCCTTAGTAGGTGCTTCACTCTGCTCTCTGCTTCTTCCTGCTCCACTGACTGCTAATTGATTTTGTCCAACATGACATCTGCTCTCTTTATATTATCTCACTTGGCTATCGACATTTAACTCAAAGTTTAAAATGTCTGTGTGTTTGTTCTGCTGTATCCTCAGGAGTTCTCTGGCAGCTGTTACTGTTGGCTAAAAAGCATCAACGTTTGATATTTTTTTCCTTGTCTTTGTTTTATTCCTTTCAGATTAAGTGTCCCAGAAAGCACACCTTTCACAGCAGTTTTAAAGTTTGCTGCTGAAGAGGTAAGCTTGCATTTTGTCTGAAATATTTGCTCACCAGCAGGGTTCTGAGCTTAAAAAATTCTCTTAAATCTTTGGATCTTTAACGAACGATGGATTATAACAAAATAATCTTAAAATGTTTGAGTTTAAACACTGATGTACAACACCTCGACACCTGCCTTTGCCTTCTTGTATTTGGGTGATGGGAACTGTGTCCAAACTGACATACCTGGGATGATTTAACATGACTAAAATTAGGGTCTAAAACCATGGGTACCCAGGCTGGTCCTAAAACTGCTAACATTTAACTAACTCATTGCGTCCCTCCTCTCAATCAAATAAATGACTCACTGCTAAGCCTTGGTAGAGCTGGATGACATGCTAATGATTGAATTTATTTGACTCAGATGTTTCGGAGCAAAGATCCATCTAAAAAGTTGTGGGAACGTTTCTCTTGATGACTTCATTTGGCAGTACTAGGTATAAGGAGAGTATCATCATTTAGCTGTTTTTTGGAAGAGCAGACAGCATGGGGGAAAATCGAGCTGACATAGTTCTGCATACCTAAAAACAAGTAATTAAATAAACATTTAATGACGTTGATGTTGCTGGAAACTGTTTTGAAAAGATTAACCATTAGGTACTTAGTAGGTAACTGAATAATGCATCTGAATAATGCATCTTGAGTCAGCTTTACTGACTGAAATCAGTCAGCTATAAACATGGATTTATATAAACCCATGTTGTGTTTATATAAACCAATAAGAGTCCTGAGGTCCAGAGAGAGATTAAGCTACAAGTGTTTGTACTGACTGTTTTTCCAGGGTGCTGGCAGGGTGTTAATTTAGTTCAGTTATGAACCAGCATACTGATGGAGTTTTGTTTTTGCTGTGGATGTTTTCTTTTCACCACAACACACACTGCCCCAGAGGGGGACAGTGATGGGATAAAATAAATTTGTTTTAAATTATCATCACTTTTATTCTGTCAAAGGGTTTTCCCAGAATTTGTCTCACAATTTCAGTTGTGCTCATTTAGATGTTTCTTGGTAAAACCCTTTCTGAAATATTGATTTAGACAGATATGAAATCACTAAGATGGTTGTAGATTTGACATTTTAATTTATGGTGACTTTAGCAAAAACTAAATAGCTGAGCTTGACCTGACCTGTATTTCACATTTACTCTCCTTTCTATTACCTGCCAGTTGTGTGGTAGACAGTTCTTAGCCAACCTTATCTTTCTGATGCCAGCCTGCTCCTTCCCACCTTCCCTCTGCAAATCCCACCAGCTCTCATCCTCTTTCCGCTGAGCACTGAAGTATGGCCTTTATTGTGACCAGGCTGGTTGATTTTTTTCCCCAGAAATTAAGCCTGGCTTCTTTTTTCCCCTCAGCTTCTCACACCAAGTGTGTTAGCCCAATTTTTGTCTTTGACAAGTACAAGGAATTTCTGAAAACACATTTTCTTTTTGCATGTTTCACAGACTTTGCTTGTCAGGACATTGCAACAGCATGTTTTTTTTTCCAAAGTGTTCCTGACTGAGAGTCTCAGTGCGCAGAAGTTTTTCTTTTTTTTTTCCCAAATGCGTGTTTTTTTGTTTGCATTAAGTCTTTAGGTCAAGTAACCTATTTTTGTGCACGTTTCAGATTGTTTAGCAACTACAATTTTCTGCTGCTGACATATTGTGTTGAGAATTTCACTGCTGAGAATTGTGTGATTACATTAATCTTCTTTTCCCCTTTTTACAGTTCAAAGTGCCATCAGCAACAAGTGCCATTATAACAAATGGTAAGGTCAAAGGGAGAAAAGTCTTCACCCTATTTCACATGCATCTGAGCCCGTTTAATACACAGTCCTAAACTCTTAATATGCTCCCCATAAAGTAAACTGTTACTAGATATTATGGAATATTAGTTTTGTTTAAATAGCATTTAAACAATATAATTTGCAGAACCATCTAAATGTGGTTCAGAAAATGGTCATATAACTTTTAAATATGGAAGTTAAGTATTATGTTTCTAATACTTTAGGCAAATTAAAAACTCTGAAGTATAGTATGGTAGTAACATTTGTACTATGTTGTACGCAAAAAGCAATTAAAAAATTATTATATATGTGCGTGTGTGAGTATGTATGTAAGTAAAAGTCTAAATTGTCACATTATATTCATATAATTGATCAATATGTTTCAACAGTATTAGGAATAACTAGAAAATTAGGTCAGGAAGCTTAACCTGCTGATTCTTTTTTCCATCTGTGAAAATCTCTGTTGAAAGTTTATCTATTTAATCTAAACCTTTTAAAAATTACAAATCCTACTGAACAGGATCACCCTGCTTGTACATTTTTAGTGAATCTAAAAATCGTGCTTTTTAGAGGGCAATGTTTGATTTTAAAACAGAAAATGTATCTGTAGGAAATGTCATCTTCCATATTTAATTGAAACCAAAATTGGGTGTGAAACGTTTATTGTCAGTATATTTTGTAGAGAACAATTGGATGCAGCCATAATTAGGATTTTCTCATCAGAAATCTAAATGACTATATGAAATTGGTGCATTTCTGGCTATTTTGTCTTTACAAATAGTAGTAACATGAAATTTGCATTTAAATGGCTTCAATATGACTGATGTATCAAACATCAGATTTACTTTGATCAGAATGGATGTTTTGATCTTTATTAGTCAAGATAGAATTACCTGTTGGTGAGTCACTTTGTCATTCTGTTGCAGCTTATTTGCATGACAACTGTCATTTCTCACATTATGTGTTTCTTTCCAGATGGAATAGGAATCAATCCTGCCCAGACTGCAGGTGAGCTATGATGATGTTTTTCTGCTTTTGTTTTCTCCATTCATTAAAACAAATGGCACATTTAGATATGTGTTTTTGTCCTGTTAACAAAAACCCTATTTGGAAATTTGAGCTTTTCGTTTTAGCCATAATTGTTGTATATGGAAGCCCAATCAGTTCTGGGGGCTTCTTTTAATATTTTTTTTCCAATTCCTAATGATGGTGAGGAACGTTTTTGAGGTTTGTTTTTCACAAAGACTTTAATTAAGAGTTGGAAAAAAAATCGGGATACAATTAGTATGGTTGCAAAAAGAAACCAAAAAATAAAATGCGTATTAAAGGTTACCTTAATGTTCCACTGCTAATTAGTCTAAAACCCCTCCAAGCTAGTTTTATAGAAAGTTTCATTACAGAGAGATTCTCACTGCTACTGCTTTTATGTTGAGTTAAAAAAAAAAAAAAAAAAATCTGTTCTCATGTTTTTAACTAAAAATGAAAAACTTGTATTTTAGTTGAAAATGCTGTATTTGACAATGAAAATGTTCTCTTTTTTTTCCTTTTGGCTTTCCTTTGTTATAACTAGTTTTTCAAATTTATATCTGGGGAAATAAATAAAATTTGCTTTTATAAAATCATAAAGAAATCAAAAATGTGATCTCAGTTTGAGATGCATCACAAAGGATGCTTTTTTTATTTATTTTTTGTATTACTGATCTGAGTAATTTGAAACTGAAATAGAAGCTACCCACATTGACAAGTGTTGCAATTAGATTTGAGTTCTTTAACAGTTCCTGGGAAAGCTATACACATCATATTTAACAGTTAAAAGGACTCTTTTCTCATGTTACGACCACAAACTTTAATATATTTCATTGCAATTTCATGTTATCATCAATATTAAGTTGTGCATAATTTGAAACGGTGGGAAATGTATGCATAGTTTTGCTTATTTTTGTCCTTTTTTAGGGGGGGGGGGGGTTGTTGGGCGCATACAGTGAAAGGCCAGAATGACGTTTTATCAAATATTATGTTTTTTTGTTTTTGTCTACAAGCAGAAGAGACCCTTCTAATGCTGTGGGGTGTAGTTATTCTTGCTGATAAGTACTGTGCAGATCCATTTTAAAATACTCTTGTGTTGTTGACAAGTTCCTGCCTGTGAGTCACACAAAACATGCATCCTTTCAGGATCATTGAGTACACACACAGTCAGAATGTATTCATTCAGACCTACTCTGATCTTTGCTTAGATCTCACTACTTTGCACCAAACTCTGTCAGAGAATATTTCTAAAAGCAAAAATGTTGAAAGACAAGTCTAAGAATCAAAGTTTATAAAGACACAAGTCAAAAATCTGTTATATGTATGCTGCCTTGCTGCTCTGAAGGTGACATATTCCCCCCAGAGATCCATCAATACAATGGGAGACCTCAGTCATTTATCCAACAGCTTTACAGACAGTGGCTTACTCCAGTCTCAATATGTCTTCCACTGAAAATATGGTTCATCCCGAAGAGGTTGCTTTAGACTCCCGTTTTGAAATAGCAGCAAGTAGTTAATTTCACATCCCAAACCGTTTAAAAAGTCTCATAAAAGTGATGCATATTATCTCAGAATTCGGTAAAATAAGCTTAAGCCTTTTAAATTATGCATGCTTAAAAGATAAGACCTTTATGTGAGCGCTACTTGCAGTTTTTGCTCTAAAAAGTAGGAGGTTATGTACAGCAACTCATGAGTATAAAGAAAAGGCACACTGACTCAGAATTTAAATGTAATTTACATTGATGCCTCTTTGCAAAAGGAGTGGAGGTAACAGTCAGTTTGGGTTAAAGTCACTCCAGCTTCTTATATTATTGTTATCCCCAACTGAATCATGTGCTCTATGTCTCAGCCTGCTTGGTGTTTCCCAGAGGTTAAGTTAGGTTTCTCTATATTCAAGTAATCAACCTCCTCAAACAGTAGTTATAGATGACTGGGTTTTCTGCATAATGCAAAGTGAGATAATCTCTGCTTCAACCTGAGGCAAAGTGGAGTTTGTTCTGATAGGAACAAAAAAAAAATAGAGGTATGTTGTGTTGGGCTTTCACAACAGCTTTTTTAGCCACACTGCACTGTTTTATGTGCAGCCAAGAATAGCCTCAGTTCAGACACCTTTGTCACATTGACTTTTTTTTCACCCACTGCAGCCGCTTTTCTTCACGTTCACACAACTGAGTACACAGCTGAAATTGATCGAATGTAATTTTAGTCTTGGGTTTCTCACACACTTCTTTCATATCAGCCTGGCATAGCTGCACTAGGCTGCTTATCTGAGACATAACAAAAGGATTCAGAATATTAGGGTTGGACCATGGGGGTTCTCTGACCATGCTAAATCTTTGCATTTCCATTGTTTCAATGAGGATGTTAATAAATTAAATTATGCCATTTGTAGTTTTAATATTGTCTTGTAAAATAATTTAAAAAAAAAGAAATTAATGTTGCAATTTGTGGTGTGCAGTGCTTGGCGAAACCACTCAAGCTTGTTCATATTTCATCAATTTGCAATCAACTTTAATGTATTTTAATTGGATTTTATGTGAAGACCAACAGAGTGTAGTTCAAGATTGGAAAGTAAAGTGAAATTTATGCACAGGGCTTTTTAAAGAATGTACACAAATCTAATTTTGAAGTGAGGCATGCATATTTATCCCGCTTCCATCTTTAATGTGATATCTCTTGATCATACCCAGTTCAAACAAATGCCTTAAGAACTTCATAAGTAAATAGACTCCATGTGTGTCATTTAGTTTCAGTATAAATCCAGCAGTTCTGTGATGGCGTCAGTGTTTATTCACTAATGCTCTTTTAAAAGAACAACATGTTCTTTAAAGAGAACAGTTTTGCTTTTTGCTCACTGATGTTTTTTTTTTTTAGAAGAACAGGATGTCCTTTTAAATGCACATTAGTGAACAAACAGCACTGTAGAGGCCAACGAACACATCAGTCAGGTTGGTATGATGATGTGGAAAAGTTTAGGCAGGAGGTTCATGATGACAACTGCAGGGATCCACAAAGCAGGTGGGAAACTCTGTCAACCTGACCTTTATAAAAGACAGAGAAGAAGAAAAAAACTTTCTACATGTGGGGAATCCAGCAAACATGTGACAGAAGGGGCTCTGGTCAGATGAGACCAACATTTAAATTACCATGTTTGACCTAGCATCTCTACAATGACTCAAATGTCTTACTTCTAACACTCAGTTTATTTGGTTAGTGGTCCTTTTCTCCTAGATGAGGTACACAAATGAGCTATTGTCGCCACCAACTAAACTTTTCTTAACAGGGAAAGTACTCCTGAGCTACTGCATCTGTGCTTTGTGTGGTCTGTTTTAAAGCCCCAGTTGTTGCTGCCAGATGGCTGCTCACTCTGAGTCAGGTTCAGCTGCAAGATTCTTCCCATTAGAAGGAAGTTCTCCTCCTTCCTGTTGCCACATATATGCCCAGTATTAAGAATAGCTGCAAAGTTAAAGACCCAGTTTTCACACAGTTTTTGTTGACTATAAACCTCTTCACCTATTTGAGTAACAAACTGAACTCAATGGATTGTCATATTACAAGAATCCAGTTGACTTTGAAACTGTTTTTGTGATTGGATTAAATTAACTTATGTGTGCAAATTAAATTGTATGTGTTTTAACATAACATTTGTTGCAAGTCAATGCTATAAAAGACCATCTGAAATGAAGTGAAACATTATGGTGGGAGCATCAAGCAGGGGGCTTGCTTGTTTGTCAACAAAGAAGTTGGTAATTCTGAAAAGAAAAAAAAAACCTGAGTTGACTGGAGGTTTACCTTCAAGTAGGATAGCAACTAAACATACACGTGGAGTTGTAATGGAATGGTTTAGGCTAAGGCATATCTATGTGTTGAACTGATCCATTGATCATCCAGACCTAAATCAAGTTGTGAATTTCTTCCAAAAGTTCTTCCCCTCCAATAAAGTCTGAATGAGCATGAGCTATTTTGCATAGAATAATGAGCTAAAATCTTATTTAAATGTGCATACCCCAAAAGATTTGCGTGAATGTTATCTCCTAAAAAACACTGACTGAATGGAGAATGAATGCTGGTGTACATCATGCATTTTCATTCAAAAAATATTTCTACTTCACACAAATGAGCTCCATTTTATCACATAAAAGTGAATTATTAATATGTTTTCAAGCCCTGTGTGTTATGTTGAAACTTTTGAATCTAACTAAAATGTCTAAACCCAACTTGTAGATATCTTTGTATACAAACCTGTAATTCTCAAGTAGTTTGGATTTTATGCTTAATATTTCGGTATTAAATCATATCCTGAGAGAGAGAATTTAAAAAATGCTTGCTGCTGGTGAGTGGGTTTATTTCTGTCAGCTTCAGTGACTGTAAAAAGACCCTTTTCATCCCCAACATGAACTGTGATCCTCACAGCTCTCCGTCCTCTGTTGCAGGGAACGTGTTTCTAAAGCACGGCTCGGAGCTTCGCATCATTCCCAGAGACAGAGTGGGAGGACAAGGAGACTGACTTATGCAAGCATTTCCCTGTCGATGGCATAATGACTCACACCACAGAAACACACTTACGACCCAGGAAACACAGCAGCATGTTTCATATTTATTTTTTGAGCCCACACAAATGGCAGTGACTCACATGAGAATATGCATGTTTAAAGATACTGGTGACACACAAGAGTTGAGATGTTATCAAGCAGGAGCTAAGGTTTGGAGTAACGACTAGAGAAATTATCTGAAATGTTGAGCAAGGCAGAATTAAGAGAACTTTTGTATTATTTCACATGTCCAACAAACAATCGATACATAAACAGAACATATTTTTTTATTGTTTACTTTAGTTTAACCATCATTGTATATATGGCAGCATAACGAGTGATTTATTATTTTATTTTTTTTTTAATAAATGTAATCAGATTATTTTATTGAATCTTGTTACTTTGCTGATGAAGATAATTAGACTGCTCACATTATTTCTTTCTGTAAAGCTCCTATCCGTAGAACTTGCAGTACTCATGTGTTCTGAACTTGTGCTATGGACCCGGTGGAAATATCTTATGAGCAAATAAAACTATAAAATTGAATTCTGCAAACACATGGCTCTCTGCTGCCCTCTTCCTTCTCAGTTTTAGCCATCAGGCTGTGTTAAGGCAGGTTGTTAAATTTAAAGGATATGCATTCTGGATCTTCACACATTAAATTGAGATAATTACTGACAGCCCACCAGGATTATTTTAATATGCACAGTTAAGTTGGATTTATTATGATTTGATCAGGAGGTGCTGAGGAAATAGGATTTGCATTTAAAAAGCTGTGATTAGTATGCAGACACCATGAAACGTTATCACTATCCATAACATTTTTCATTAAATGCATGAAGACATTAAATGCATAAAAAATTATGTAGTAATAAAAAAAACCGAATAACGCTTTCAAATTGCTGCACTATGAAAAAAGCTGTTGATCATCTCTGCATGAAACCCTCATTTTCTACACCTGATTTATCCTGCTCTTAATCGCCCAGATTTCCCAGGGCGGCCCTCCTGTCCACCACAGGCACGCGTCTAAGTAATGTTTTTCAATAATATGCTATTCTTTAGCCCATTAAAATAACACATACACACCAAGTTAAAAACAAGCTGCAGAGAATAGTGCAAAAAACTCAATGTTGCCTTTCGCTATAGCCATTAGGATGCAGACCCAGATGGGAGGGAGGAGCAGGAGGGCCATTGCAAATGGATTTTCTAATTTATTTTAATCAAAGTCACTGCAGGGCAAATTAATCAGAAATCTACTTATGAAATGGCAAAAAGCCACAGTGTGTCTTGGGTGTAGCAGATGTCATCTATTTCAGGGCTACTGTTTAGGAGCCTAAAATTGACTTTTTGTTACAGACTCCTTAGTACTCCAGATATTTGCAAAATAGGCTTTTATTTCTGTCTGATGTATACACTGGTGTGATTGTAAGGGTTGACAAAAATATGTAATTTGTCTGAAAATACCAAACAGGACAGGGCACTGACATGTGGATCAGGCCAGGATGGATTGATTGCAATGATTTAGAAAATAAAGTCCATCAAATGGCTCTTCCCACAGATCTTTTCGTACTCTTTCCTTTGTTCTTTTTTGTGCCCACTGCTTTATAAATGTCAACATGCACTCTTGAGTGTGGACTTTGGCCTCTCAATATAGGAAGCCAATTTTAAATGAGATCTGAAGATATTTCTTGACCTCTATGATAAAATCTCTGCTTTAGCCACAGGTCAGCAAGTCAGAAAAAGAAATATCAGTTTGTGGAAACAGACTTCTTCTGACAGCACTGATGATTAATTTGCTGTTCACTCTCACAGAAATGTAATGTAATATTGTAAAATAATAAATGAGTGAAGGTTTTCACATGCGGACACCGAGATCGTATCACTCATCTTGTAATAAAAAACACTGAGTTTTCTCTCATCAGAGCTTTTAATATTCCTACTGACCTTGTTCTGCCCTTTTCTGTCATAAATTCAGTATAGGAACAGTAGAAATACAATGTGAGGAATCAGTGAAGGCTCTAGAACCTTCTTTTAACAAAACAAAAGCTTATTAACTTCTCTTTAGATATTGTGGTTATCTGCAGCTTGTTTTTTTCTTTTCTGTGGTTTGCAGCATTTATGGTATTCTCACCTGGATTCTATTAATATGGGATATATTAATAGAATCTGCTTTCTTCACCTTCTAAGATGATCTCTTTGCTACTCTTGCATCACAGGAGACAATCTTACTGAGTTTTACAAAGGATGGGAAAAAGTGCCTAAGTACATCTTATACCTTGATCAAAAATGGCAGCTTCCCATATGGACAAGCTGAGTGCCTTCTGGTGAAGAGATTTATTAACAGAAGAAACAAGGACTGAGTTTTATGGCTGCAGAAACTAGAATGCAGAGCAGAGTCCATGTATGGTCTTTAAACTGCAGAACCCTGTATAGAATACACTTATGAAGATGTAGGACTTGTGGCAAAAGGAAAATCCTTCAACTTCACATCAAAACAGAAAGCCAATAACAAAACTAAGAAGTGTTTTGTTATTGGTTTGACAGAAAAATGATGCCAAACCCACATAAAACTTATTTTATAATGCAGTAAGTTTCTGGAATGTCCTTCCAGAACATTTTTTTTTTTTTACATGTCAGGTCCATGGCAAACAAGCAACCAGTTTAAATGGAGCCTATCAATTCTACCAAGAAATTTGGCAAAAATATCAGTCAGTGTTGTGCCAGAAACTTGATGGTGGATGAATAAAACTGTCATTTCTCTGTAACAATCACTTAAAAGTAAATAATTAAAAGCCAAAAAATTATGCCTTTGATGCTAATTGTATGTAATAAAAGGTGCTAAATATGTGATTAATTGCTTTAAGCATATTTGGGGATTTTTTTGTCAATGCTTGAATAATTCAGGATACATTAGAAGATTCATTTAAAAAAATTGGGGACAGGCTATCAAAGATAAAATAGGATATGCCTGACATGTCTGTACATTAATGTACTTTATGGAGTCTAATTGAATGCATTCTGTGAAAGAACACTATGTTTAGGCTGTTCCAGCTCTCAGACTATGAAGGATGCCTAACCTGCTCTCTGAGCTGGCTGATAACAGAATTTAAAAGCTATTTGTGACTGATTTGCTCTCAGGGATAAATTCAGCAGTCCAGTTCTGGCTGCCTGAGTCCTGATCCCCATTTTTCTTCTTTTCCTCATACAATATCGAAAGCACTGCCTTGCTGTATTTTTTCTGTCTTTCCTCTTCAAGTCACATGTTTAAGCTCAATCTGTTAAATCAGGCCTGCAGGAAAATCCATCTCCTGTTTTTGCATCTTTTTGCACCAACTTTGAGCCCATGTGAATTATGGTTTGTGCGGATATTTTTAAATCAAGAGAAGGATGCATTCTAAGGACAACCAGCTTCCGACTCAGCTGATGTGTATGGTAAAAATAATTTAAAAAATAATAAAAACCGAAAGAGCAAAGTTTCATCTGATTTAGTTTTCACAGCAGTAGCTTGTTTAAGCTCTGTGAGAGCATGCTGAGAATGTGACTTTGCAGTTAGAACTCCACTAATACTCCAGTGAAGATGAAGCACTCACAGTGACACTGACACTTAATGAATCCTCTGTTCATCATCTTACTCTCACTGAAAAAAAAAAAGAAAAGAAAACTACCCTAACAGGGTGATATGTGATGAGTCTTTTGGCATTTTCCTAAAGTTGGTGTTGATCTCATGGGATTGGTTTTCTATCATCACAGTAGTCGCATCGGCCTGCTGAGTGCAACATTAACCCACCAAAACAGCCAAGGACAACCCGAACAATCCTGCTGGGTAAATAAGTTTGGGGAAGGATTGTTGATTTCTCTTGAGGGTGTTGTTTTCAAAATATATAAATCAAAATATGGCAGGCGTATGAATTTGTTAGGCTTCAATGCATTTTCTCTCTGTGCACTGCATGCAGATCCATCAAATTTACAACTTACCCAAAACTTTGTTCTAAACTAATTTTATCAGGATTTATTAAGACAATGTGAGCAATGTGCCTACAAAAGAGTTTATGCAGTGGATGTAGGGTTTGTTGTTACACTGCTTAATCTTTTTTCTCATTTCATCATATGATAATAAACTTCAAAGTATTATGATAAAACTTAGACTGGCTTATCTTTATAGTTATGCTGTCATAGGACAAACTGATCCCTTTTTCTAACTTTCTTCTTTTTCAACTCTTCAATTTACATTATTTGCTGTTATTTCAATTGTTTTTTGTTTGTTTGTTTGTTTGTTTGTTTGTTTTCTCTGTTGTTTTTTATTCCATAGAAGATAGCTTATAGGCTGGAGTTGTATTTTGGGATCTGCAGCTCAGGTGAAACAATCTGTCAATATGGCCACTCTTAGTACTTCTCAAATCTAGCATTAGAGAAGAGTGGTACAAAGAAAGCCATTGTTGAAAGAAAGGCATGAAACATTATTTAAAGTAAAAACTAAAACATAGAAAGGATGATGAAAACAACTCGGAGCCACAATGTTACAATGCACATGATAATAATAATGTACAAATAATCCAGATCTGCAGTTGGTAGCACTGTTGCCTTGCAGCAAGAAGGTCCTGGGTTCAATTCCCGGCCCGGGGTCTTTCTGCATGGAGTTTGCATGTTCTTCCTGTGCATCCGTGGGTTCTCTTCGGGTTCTCCGGCTTCCTCCCACAGTCCAAAAACATGACTATTAGGTTAATTGGTCTTTTGGAATTTGGAAATTCTCCCTAGGTGTGAGAGTTTGTGGGCATGGTTGTTTGTCCTGTTTGTTTCTGTGTTGCCCTGCGACAGGCTGGCGACCTGTCCAGGGTGTACCCCGCCTCTCGCCCGGAATGCAGCTGGAGATCGGCATCAGCAACTCCCGACCCCATTAGGGATAAGGGTGAACAGAAAATGGACGGATGGATGGAAGGATGGATAATCCAGATATGTCTCAAATCTCTCCCTTCAAATGCTCCACCACTTTGTCACCACCAGAGAGCAGTAGAAAATAAAATAACATAATCACATTAATTCTTCACCAGTCATTTCAATGTGAAGCAAAAGCACATATATGTCAACAAGCCATTTAATTCAAACTTTATTTCATTGAAATCCATTAGTAATGTAAATTGTGTAATCCCAAAATTTTTTGTAAGATTGCAGGTCTTGTATTATATGTATATTTGCACTTAAAAATTGTTTTTGAGATTTTTTTTAATAGGGGTGATGATTTTTAATTGCTTTTGTCTCCTGTTTTGATAATATGACAAGAAAGATATGAAAATGCTGCAGAAGTACAGACAGACAATAGAGAGGAAGATCTGACATTAAGGGTTGCAACCTGCCACTGCCTGCAGGGCTGAGTGCTTCGTCTGATTGATGCAGGCTCTCTCCTCATTAGGCTGATCACCTTTGTGAATCCTATTAAACACAAACACAGCCAAAACACAACAGACAAAACAAAGAAGGAAAGAAAAGTTTCTTGCATATCATTATATTTCAGGATTCAGACTGAATGACATCATGGGAAGTAGCACACTTTGCAGAAGGAAGAAAGACAGGGCACAACAGTACAAGGTGGTGATTAAAATTCTGCCTATTCTCTCATTTTTTAGGGCATTTTGGTTTTTCTTGCAAAGTTCCCACAGTTCAAACTGGTATTTACCCAATCCTCACGTATTTGTTCCTGTGAATGAAAGGCAAAGATCCACAGACTGTTATCTGTTACAATTTTGAAGTATGTGAGACACGGGAAGAAACTAGCAGTTTCACCCTATGGTAAACAGTGCAAAAGAAGGTGTTTTGTGTAAACTTACATGGTCATTGTGCTGATGATTACAGAGTACTGGCTGTACTGAAATTTTAGTTCAGACGAAAGAGTTCCCCTACAAACATCCATGCTCTAAATGTGTGAATTTCCACAACTATAATCTGAGAAAAAAAGATAGACCAGATGTGAAACTTTGTGTAAAATGTGTGTAGGTGAAAACTGGAATTAGAAGGAAGTGTTAGACTGATGATTCCTATAACTTTTTCAACTGACCCAGGGAAATGTCATTTCAGGCTATAGGGAAATATAAACCATGGTTGTAAAAGTCAAGTTGTTGCTTTCATGTTTTCTTCCAGAAAAGACAAGTTCTGTGAGACAACAAAGATAGAGAAGTTTGAGAGAAATGACGAGGAGTGCTTTCAGTGGATCCTTTTAGAAAACAAGAAGTTTGTTTTTAGAAAACACACAGACACAAAACAGACTCAGTACTTCACCTCACAATTTATAAGTAAAAACACACAAAAAAATATAAAACAAACTATCAAAGATTCATTACTTTAAACAAATTTCTAATAAAAACAAGCACAAAATTAAACGCATCATAAAATCATAAAGACACATAGGTGTGTGTAATGGTTTAAGGTCTTAATGGGCCAAAACACAGACAAGAGGTAGGGACGATCATAAAAACTGTGTCTAATTAATAATAATAATTTGAAATAAGAAAAAAACTTCCAGACAGTAATATGGAGAAACAAGGAACAATTGCAGAGCAGATGAATCTAGCAAAGACTGACTAAAAGGGAGCTTAGATGCTGAAGATGACTGGTGGAGTGGGAAAGCAATGATTCAAATGAACAGAATGTGGAACAGATGTGACATGGCAAATGCATGAGAAGCTGGGGAAGGAAAGGTTCATTAACACATCCTTCTTCACTAAGGTTCTTCACTTTAGAATCCTTGAATAAAATAAAACACTTTAGTACCTTAGTGGTTCTTCACAAAGATTTCTGTGAATCATGTGATTAGCAGTTGCAGTGGCTTCAAATAAAATAAGTAATATACTGAACAATCACAGCCTATAAGGACACTCACTTCACAAGACTCCACTGCTGAACAGAAAACATGATAAAGATGCAAAACATTTGAACAAGCTAATACTATACTGTGAGAAGATAGTCCAGTCAGATGGAAGCAACATAGAGCTCTTTGGACGTCACATCCAAAGAGACATTTATTGAAAGAGAAACTGCCCTGCTATTCACCTCTAAACAAAAGCAGTGAAGTTTACAAGCTGTTTCTTTTTTCTTTTTTTCTTTTTTACTATGGCAGTGTTCATAGAATTAAAGGAAAGATAAGTTATGTCAGGACATTCATGATGAGAATCTCAAGATAAATTGACAAGGTATTTTGGTAAAACAATGATTTTACAATAAAATAAAAGCACTTAAATCCAATTAGATACCCCTGGAAGAAGTGAAGATTAGAGGTCATAAAAGAGGCCCTACAGAACAGTCAAGGTTTGAAGACAGTTTGCGTGGAAGAATGAGTCAAAATCATACCTGATCTCTTCAAAATGGAGACCAGTTACTCTATATGCCTATAGACTATGAAGTCTATAGTCTATAGGCATATAGAGACTATGAAGACTATGAAGTCTATATAGACTATGAAGTCTTTCCTATTCCCTATGTTTATGTCTAAAATATATGGCATATGGAGTACGTCATATTTAATCCACAGCACAACCAGCATAACACCCAGTAGCATGCAATCCAAATCTCCTCTTAATACCTAAGCCTTTGTATTATTTATACAGTGTTTTATAATGTATTACTTTTCAAGCTGACTTTTATTGGTACAATTTTTTGAATTCTTCTTGCTGTTGCAGAAACTCACTTGATCCTGTGCACATATTTCTTAGTGTTTCTCTAAAACGTGTCTCTCCACTCAACTGATAAATCCCTGTTCTTTTTTGAATATTATTTTTCTTTATACAATTACTAGCATCAGACAGTTTTGTTTTATTTTATTTTTTTGCCAAATACATTATTTGAACATTTCTGGATTTGCCTATACATCAAACTATTTCAGCACATTTTACTTGAAAAACATTGAATATGTATGCTCAGAGTATTCTACTTTATGAGAATTATTATTGCCCTTTCTTAATGTACATCATAGTGTGTTTTTGTGTAACTCCATATCTCCACACAGCAATTCATGTCTAATAAAATGCTGCCATCCTCTGTGCTATTTTTGCTTTTACTTGTTTAATTTGACACTTTCAGTGCATTTTATAGTCTAAATCAAATGAATATGTTATATTAGTTTAAGTACCTGGTGAGAGAAGGATTTTAGCTTCATTGTGCCACAGCGGTTGAAATAAAATGTCTCAAAGTGGGGCTTTTAAGATAAGATGTCAGGAATTTTTTGTTGTTTCCTGGACGTTACTTTACAGCATTTTAATTTAACTAATGAAGTGCAAAAATCCCAAACTACTTTCTTGCCTTTGGCAAACATTTATCATATAAAATGCCATTTGTGAAGAAGAAAGAAAATGAAACATGACTTTCAACTTATTTTACAAGTAAAAATCTGGAAATTGTACCAAACATTGCTGCGAATGCAGCTGCAAGCATTATGCAGTATGTCTTTATTAGCTTTGGGAATCAAGAGACTGTACTCGTTTTCCTTTCTCAGTCAGATTAGATAGAGAAGGGTTTATAGACATAATTTTTCCAGTCACAGATACTCATTTGAATTTAGATCTGAAGTCTCTATGGGCCGTTTTTAACACCTGAATATAATTTCAACTATGTCATCCAATTTGAAGATTTGGCTGTGATTTTTTTAGTTGTTCGCGTCTTGTAAAAGGTGGTATTCCAGATTTGGACCTTTTACAGCCCCAATCAAAATTCCAGTTAACTCCTGCTGAACAGTTAAAGTAACCCTCATGATTTTCATCATGAAAATTGTGTGTGCAGTGTGGAATGCAGTGATAGTTTTCCACCACGCTATGTGTATACAGAAAAAGTTTTATTGTGATCTCATCTGACAAGAGTACCACTTGAAAGATGTGTACTATTTCCCCTAACTGGTTTGTGTCAAACTGGAAACTCTGACTTTTTTAGGATTTTCTTTCATCAGTTGCTTTCTTTGCCCCACTCAGATTTACTGAATATAAAAACAAGGAGCATGAATACTTTGAAGATCAGTGTAAGTATATTCTTGTGCACATAACTAATAGGATTCGTTTTGAATCACTACAACACAAGTTATATTGAATTTCTATTCAAGGTCTATGAGTTGTGATCTGTGTGTTGTGTTAAAATGTTGTGGCTCATCTGTGTCCTCTATTTTTTTATTGTAATTGTTATGCATATTTTAAAAGCATAGTCATAATATTTACTTACCATGTGATGCAGTAAACTGTCCTGATTCATTCAACAGTTTATAATCCTCCTTTAAGTTGACCATAGTAACTAGAACATAAAATCCAATTAAGTGAAAAATATTGTGGTTTGTTTCTGTGGCTCTGCTCCTCAAATTATCACAAAAAACTTCTATTTTAAATGCTTAAGCCCATAGAAAATTTTATAGTAACTCAAGACATACATACCAAGTTTTTATGCAAATGCAACCATTTTTTTGTACACCTGACCCTTACAATGTCATTAGTTGGCAGTTTTGAATTTTTCACTGAGCTGTGTAGTCTCAAACCTCAAAGTCTCCACGTGGGGCCTTATCATGGCATAGCAGCTGCTGCGCAGAGGGAACCCTATATTCTGCACTGTGAGAATGTGCCATAAATATGCGGCTGAGCTTTCCAAAACTTCTATTGTACCTGTTAGGTGATAGAGAGCTGCAGGGATTAACCAGAGTTTGATAATTGGTCACATGGGCACAGAAGAAGCATCTGTCTGACCAGAGAGTCAGAATGATGGGAATTACACAAACAGGTGCCCATGAAAATTCTGTGTATTATTTAATCTTAGTTTTCTTTGAAAATGATAAAGCTGTAAACAATTATTGCAAGACAAATTTGCAGATGAAAATGTGCAGGGGTCTCTAATTTTGTCTAACTTATCTTGTTATTGTCCTCAGGTTTTGATATTCAATGCAATCTACCTTATGGATTTGCATCAATGTCATGCATGCATAGATATTTTTCGCTTGTAAAATCACAAGAAGAATGTGTTTCTAGATTTCAGGCATAAACAGCTGGAAAAAAATAATGCTGGTCTTTGTGTTTCAAAATAACATGCCTCTGGAAGCCCTCTAATCACAATGCACTCTAAATGCAGAGAAAGAGAATGGAAAATTGACTGTGGCTACAAACACTGCTAAGGGTTACATCTAGCATTAAGGCTGTCTTACTTGTGAGTTTGGACATTTTCAAATGTTCATGTTGGAAACCTGTCAGATTATTGAGAAATGAAAAACTCTTTGCAGAAAACTGACTCATAAAAGTTAAAGAGTGAAAGGTTATAAATAGCCATCCATCAACAAAATGAGGCTTCTTCTCTCATGGATAACTAATGAAGATTGAACCTTCTAAGATACCCATTTACATTACCAGCTGGGTAAAATATGTGCTGAACCCATCAATGTTTTCTTTCTGTCAATATATTTCAATTTTTTCTTTTGACATAAAATGCACACCAGACATTGGCAACAACTCAAATAACCCACACATCCAAAGGAATAACATCAAATAGGCTCAGATATTAAATAAATACATACAAAAAAGGAAAAAAAAAAAAAAGAAAAACTTGCAGTGAAAGACCGAACTACTTACAGAAATGTACTACATACTTTGTTGACAGACTGAATAATGACAATGTAATTAGGTAATGGTTCATATTAAAGTATTTCAAATAATTATACACTAATATTTTTCTTAGGCAATAAATGTGTGCAGTTTCTTGCAGGATTCAAACCCTGGTCTCTCAAATGGTCGTCTGATTGTCTGCCAATCGAGGTATGCAGCTCATGGAGAACTTACAAAGAGTCAGAGTAGTGACCCTTATGCTGGAGAGGTACCTCAGACAACTGGGTCCGATTGGATATAGGAACTGTATTTATGTCCAATAATTCAATTCCTGTATTGTCAGTTTTATTGTCATAAAAATATGACAGACATGATAAAAAACTGATGACTATCCTATCAATAAACATATGCGCACACCCAATCCAGCATCCACACACATACGCATATAAACATGACTATACAAATATACATATTTACACATGTAAGTACATTGTTGCAAGTATGTACACATACATACATACATACATACATACATACATACATACATACATACATACATACATACATACATACATACATACATACATACATACATACATACATACATACATACATACATACATACATACATACATACATACATTTGAAAGATATTGGCAAATACGTAGTGGTCAGAGAATAGTGAGTAAACACTTGAATTATTGAATCATCTATCTTCTTGTCATTGGATGCACAGCTGAAGTGACACTCTATCCAGTTTCTTCTGTGTATGTGTTTATAGACAAAATAAGAACCAAATGGTATGTTTTAAAGCAATAATGTGGATGCTTGTATGTTCCAGTTTTCATGAAAAAGTCATATCTATACTGCTCCTATTTCCTAACTGCAGAGTGTTAAAGAGACACTTCTGTTTTCTATTACCTTGGGTAAAGCCTGAAATACACAGACTGCCAAACCCTTCAGCAGGTAACATGAGAATATGAGAACATTTCTAGTGACACTACAGAAAGGAGATTTTGGGAGAATCGAATATGAGCCTCTGCTTTAACTTTTAAATCAAACTTTATGTCTGATAAAGTTATATATTTTATAGTGTTCCCTGGCTTTATTTGGTAATGTATGATGACTTGAACAGAATTTATATGAAGATGTTTGTTTAATTAAGTGTTTATATGTATTGTATGGAGAACAATAAAACTATTCACAAACTATTGCTTATTGATTTGCTTTGACATGGAGGACAAACTATGTGACTTCATGAAAGAATGAGGTGAGGTTCTTGTTGGTCATACTTTTCTAGACAAAGAAGACCAAGTAGATGTATCTTTTGTGCAAGAGGGAATCCTCTGTATCCCCAAAAATTGTTTATGTGCACTGATAACAATGATGCAGGCGTAAAATAATATTTTTTCTAATTACAAATATTTGGCATTGATCAGTCTGTGCTTATATGCTAAAAAAGTTTGTGAAAGTTTAAACCATGCTATTTTCCTGTTGTTTATAAAATGTTGATTAGTTGTGCAGCTGCTGCTATTCTAGCTGCTCTTCTATTTGATTATTCAAATACAGACTGACTAATTCTACCAGCTGTGCCCACAGAAATAGTTATGATGAGCCAGATTTGGCCTGTGGGCCTTGAGCTTGACACATGTGCCTTAAATCATGAGGACATTTGTTGCCACAAGTATTAACTCCCTTAACCATTAGGATATGGGTAACATGATAAAAAAGTTTTTTTTAAAAAACTGGCAAAACCTTGAACACTTGGTTTATTAGAGCACAACCAGTTGTTTCTATAACCATAAAGGGAGAGAAAAGAAAGACAGAAAGAAAAGGAAAAGAGAGGAATAAAGAGAGAAAAAACGAAAGTCAGAAAGAAAGAAACAAAAAAGGCATAAAGAGCTTACTCAAAACGTCTGAGTTAAGACTAAATTATTTTAGAACATACATTGAGCATGCTAACTCAATAAATTTATTAAAACTGTTTTTACACCATTGATTTAAAGTAAAAGTCTAATTGATCATTTTACTTAAGGTGTCTGTGTTTTTCAAAATAAAACTAAAAACACCTTCATTGTGATATGTCATATTTCATTTATCTTATCACTTCGCAAAGTGCTTGTACCTGGAGAAAGCCGATAAATGGTGTTGTGCCAAGTCAATTATTTCCACTGGAAGTAATTCAGCTCATCTTCCTAATCCAGCCTCTTTTGGTGACTGTCAAGTGTAGTGCCCATTGGCGATGCTGGTGAGCCCACAAGCCTTCAGAAATCCTCCAATATGTGCAGGGATGGGCGGGAGCAGCTCAGCCAGTGCTTCTCTGGAGCATGAAGTTAAAACTCTTGTGCGCTGTGGAGGCTGAGTATGTGGAGGCTTCGGACGGATCGATGTGCGGGAGTCACATCCATCTGACTCCCATCATTTCTTGGGATTTGATTCTTTTCGAGTGAAACAGCCTGGGTGGGCACTGCACGGCTGCACATAGACAGCGTCACTGCTTTCGGACGCGAAGATGCTGCTCCGCGGACTTCTCCTGTGCTTTTCAGTAACAGGTTTTGTTTTAGCGCAGCCCAACAGCTCCGGGTTATTTTACGCGCTCCGGTCCGAGCTGTCGGAAGACGCAATCCTGGTGGCCAACAACGGAATACGCGTGCCTTTCGGAAGATCGGTCTTCATCGACCCCATCAACGACCTGGTGGTTCAGACGCAGCCGGGAGACCGGTGCAGCATCACCGTACTGGACAACGACCCGCTCACACAGAGACCGGGGCATCTCTCTCCCAAAAAGTTTCCATGTGATTTTGGTCCGAGTGACGTGATATATTCTCACTATGGCTCCAGGAGTCCGGCCAGTGATAGAGTGCGGCTGCAGCTCAGGTATGATGCTCAAACCGAAACTGTTATTATCCCGTTCATGATGGAGGTGGAAGTAGTTTTTACGCAGATGGAGTTACTCACCAAAAACGTGCCACTCACTGTTGATCGTCTTAAAGGGATTAGTAATCCTATCGATATGAAGATATTAGAGTTTACTTATGATAGAGTGAATTACAAATGCGAAGTGGCATCCTTATCCGGCGCCAGCACACTGCCCAGATATGGAAAACTCACTGAGGGAGGTAAACTTTCCACAGTGATGGACTGTGATGAATTCATACAAGCGGAAATATGCTATGAGCACACGTTTAATCGTAAAACTCCAAACAGGGATTATGTTCCTATGGTTGCAGAGCTCCACGATAAAGAAGGGAACCTGGTGAAGCAGGAGTATTTTCATCTTATGGTTCGCATCAGAGATGGAGAGGAGAACACTCCCCCCAAACCCAGCTTTGTAACCATGATGATGATGGAGGTGAGCCAGTTTGTGATGACAGCCCTCACCTCTGACATGCTGGCTGCTGAGGATACAGAGTCAGACCCAGAAGAGCTTATTTTTAACATCAGTTCTCCCTTATCTTATGAAGAGGGTTACATAGTCAGCACAGATGACAGAAACCTTCCAATCACCTCCTTCTACCAGAAAGACCTGCAGGATTTGAAAATAGCTTATATTCCACCTTCTCTGGACTCGGACACAGAAAGAATTTTTCAGCTGGAGTTTGAGGTGATAGACATGGAGGGGGCTGTCTCTGACCCATTTGCTTTTATGATTGTTGTGAAGCCGATGAACACTTTGGCCCCTGTTGTGACGCGTAACACGGGTCAGCTGCTGTATGAGGGCCAGTCACGGCCCCTCATCAGCACACACAATTTGGAGATCAGCGACGAGGACAACCTGGACTCTGTCACAGTCACAGTGGTGGATGGCCTACGGCATGGGGGGCTTGTGGTGCTGGGCTCTCAGAGAAACATTTTCACACCTGCTGACCTCACAACAGGGGCTGTTGTCTATCAGCATGATGGCAGCGACACATATAGTGACAATATTGTGTTCAAGATGACAGATGGAAAAAATGAAGTTGAATTTCTCTTTCCCATCACTATTGTCCCCACTGATGATGAGTCACCAATTATCAATGCAAACATAGGTTTAGTACTTTTCAAACACCAAACGATTCCCATATCGCCCCTCGTGCTCAGTGCTGCTGATATTGACTCTGAAGACTCAACAATTAAATTTACCATTATTCCCCCTTTTTCCACAATCGGAACTATGCTCCTGCGACAGTCAGATGCCCCGGAGGACCCCTCCTCTTGGAAATTTAATGCTGAGGATGAAATGTATGAGAAGGAGGTGACAGAATGGCTTCAGAAAGACATCACAGATGGAAAGTTGTTTTACAGGCACAAAGGTCCCCATAGCATAGAAACAATAATGGATCAGTTTATGTTCACTGTTCAGGATGACAATGACCCACCTAATTTATCTGGAGATAGTATATTTATAATTCGTGTTTTACCGATTGATGATGTGTCCCCTGAGCTGTACCCTGGCACTACCTTGCAGATGACTGTTGAGGAGTACGAACTCACTCAATTCACTAAAGAGGTCCTCCGTTACACTGACATGGACTCAGAGGATCGTGACCTCAAATATGCACTCATCCAGGCTCCAACTGATACAGATGAAAATAACCCCATTGTATTTGGATCATTAGTGCTGACAGATCGTCCTGACTCTGAAGTGACAGAGTTTACACAAGCTCAAATAAACCATCATAAGATATCCTATGCGCCCCCAAACGTGGAACTGGGAATTACGGCCCATGTAGTACAGTTCCGTTACACCGTTGATGACACAGCAGGGAACAGTGTAGAGGGGGTGTTCACAATCTTTCTGCAGCCAGTCAATAACAACCCACCTCAAATCACAAACACTGGTTTTACCGTGTTTGAAGGCGGAATGCACATTATAACCGCTGCAGAGCTGGATGCCCAAGACCTTGATACAGAAAGCGAAAAGATAACTTGTGCTCTGAGTCGACCACCTAAACATGGCCAGATTAAGGCTGCATTCACTGACCTAGAGAAAACCAGAATTTTCAAACTTGATGATATCGCAGATGGGAAAATATCATATATTCACAATGGGGAGGAGACAGTGAGCGATGATTTCCAGCTTGATATCAGTGATGGGGTACATGTTGTGACTGTGACAGTTAAAGTTATTGTAAAGCCCTTTGATGATGAAGCTCCCTCCATCAGCCTCCCCTCAGGAACAATCGGGTCTCACATGGACGTGCTGGAAAATGGTGTGGCAGAAATCACAACAAATGTGATTCAGGGCCATGATGATGATACAGATGATTTCCAGCTGACGTTTATTATGGAAGATCCCCCTGTTTTTGGGGAAATATTCGTTAAAGGAGTGCCTGCTGCAAGGTTTACACAAGCCAACATAATTAATGGGGAAGTTGTTTATGCACACACTGGTGGTGAGATAGGTCTCTTCTCTCAGCAAGATGGTTTTAATTTGACCCTCACAGACATGTCTGATGATTGGACAGTAGGGGGCAATATAGTCAGTGGAGTCCATGTACAAGTTACTGTCCTGCCTGTTGACAATCAGGCCCCTGAGATTGGAGTTGGGCTCCAGTTTAGCGTTATTGAAGGAGAGAAATATGGTATTGGCTCTCAGCACTTGAACGCTGATGATAATGACACTCCAACAGATGACATCCTTTGCACTGTCATTGTGCAGCCCATTGCAGGCTATGTAGAAAATATATCCCCAGCCCCAGGCTCAGAAAAGTCAAGGTCAGGAACAGCTATCAGTGCATTTACTCTAAGAGACATAAGGGAGGGAAATATCTTCTATGTGCAGAGTATTCACAAGGGAGTAGAGCCAGTGGAGGATCGGTTCACATTTAGGTGCTCTGATGGCATCAATTTCTCAGAGAACCATTTCTTTCCAATCATAATCATCCCAACAAATGATGAAAAGCCAGAGATTTATTTAAGGGAGATAGTTGTGATGGAGGGGATGAATATTATCATTGACCCTCCGATTCTGAATGGAGCAGATGCTGATTTTCCACCTGAGGAGCTGATGTTCATCATCTCCAAACCTCCCAAACATGGTGCCATTTTAAATCAGCTATCCACGGGCTCTGTTTTGGTGTCTAACTTCACCTTAGAAAAGATTAGAGAGGCATCAAGTATTATTTATGAGCACGATGACTCAGAGACAACGGAGGACAGCTTTGATATCATTGTGACAGATGGAAAGTATTCTGTGCAGAAAACAGCCATTATTATGATCATCCCTGTTGATGATGAGACCCCCAGGATGGCTATCAATGATGGCCTGGAGGTGGAAGTTGGAGAGACGAAGGAGATTAATAGTAAGATCCTCAAAGCAACAGATTTAGATTCTGAAGACAGCACGCTAACATATATAATCCGATTTGGGCCTAGCCAGGGTCTCCTGCAGAGAAAAACAGCATATGGGTTTCTTGAGAACATCACACTTGGCATGAATTTCACACAATCTGAAATTGATGTAGGGCTCATATTGTACACACACAATGGACAAGATGGCTTCAGAGACTTAATAAAATTTGATGTGACTGATAGAATAAATTCACTCATAGATCGTTACTTCTATATCACTGTGGGCAGCATTGACATCGTATTCCCAGATGTGATCAGTAAAGGTGTGTCTCTAAGAGAAGGTGGCAGGGTGACCTTGTCCACAGATCTTCTAAGCACCTCTGATCTCAACAGTCCTGACGAGAAATTAGTTTTTACTGTCACACGGGCCCCAGTCAGGGGGCACCTTGAGAGCACAGACACTCCAGGGATACCCATTGGATCTTTTACCCAACTTCAGTTAGCAGGCAGCAAGATTTTTTACATTCACACCTCTGATGATGAAGTAAAAATGGACAGTTTTGAGTTTGAAGTCACAGATGGGTACAATCCCATTTTCAGAACATTTAGAATATCTATTGTGGATGTAGATAACAAGAAACCCGTTGTGACTATAAATAGTCTAATTGTCACTGAAGGTCAACTGAAATTAATCACACCCTTCGAGCTAACTGCTGAAGATCAGGACACTTCTGAGAAATTGATTACATTTACAATAACCCAGTTGCCTGTTCATGGCAAGGTGCTGTACAATCAATCCACACCTATTGCCAGCTTTACAAAACAAGACCTCAACGAAAACCTCATCAGCTACAAACACGATGGAACTGAAACACTAGAAGACTCATTCTCCTTCACTGTCACTGATGGCACACACACAGACTTCTATGTTTTCCCCAACACAATTTTTGAGACAAGACATCCTCAGACTATGAAGATTACAATCATGGCGATAGACAATGGAGTCCCTCAGATTGTGGTAAATAAAGGTGCAGCCACTTTGAAGATTTTGGCCACAGGTCATTTGGGGTTCCCCATCACCCCTAAAGTGTTAAAAGTGGAGGACAAGGACAGCATCCCTGCGTCTGTGGTGTTCCACATCACTACCCAGCCCAAACACGGCTACATTGTCAACCTGGGACACGGAAACAACTCCATTGATGCCTTTAGTCAAGGTAAGCTCTGACAATAACTCTTAATAGTATAATAACAAGTTACTCTGCCCAGTATTTTACCAGAAAAGTACAGAAACAGTTTCTCAGTGCAAGTTATCAATAATAGTAAAACAGAAATTTGTTTGATTAAGAATTGTCTGAATGTTTATTGTCATTATAGATAAATCACTGTTACTAGCAATAGGCTGGCATTACATTTCCACAGTGTAAAAGCCTTAAGAAAAAATACCAAGTTTCACACTATCGCAGTAAATGAATTAAGTGAACTCATTGCTTTTAATTAGAACAGAAAACCAAATATCTTTTATTTACTGTCTTCTTTTATGGAAACAGTTTTGAGAAGACACTGCATATTAAGTTCTTAATGTCCAAAATATGATTCATTTTTCTTCTCTACTCTTTATATAATAATGCTGGGTGTTTGTGAAGCTGACATTGACTGGTTAGTTATTTGAGATATAACTCCATGACTGTCCATGTTTTTTTAGAGATTTTCAAAAATAATCAAATTTGTCTTTTTTGTAATTGAGACAAAGTTATTTTAGTCTGTTTTCTGCCAGTTAACTAGCAGTGGCAAGCGGTAGGTAGGTTGATGTCTAATTGGTGCTGCTAGAAATTTGTCATAAATTATTTGTAAACAAAATGTTTGAAAACTGTGCCTTGAGAGCATAATTGTCACAATTCTTTGCTCAGAGAAGTTGCTTTTCATCATGTTTTTGTGATCAAATAATTATAACCTCATTTGCTATTGATTTGCTATTGAAGAAAAAAGTGTGACATTCAAATTTCCTGTAAATCAGTAAGTTTTGATTAATTTTTCACACTCTGCTTCCCTAAGATTTTAATTTATGGGGTTATAATTATTCGTACGTGTGACAAGTGCCAGCTTGGGAATTTCAATAGTTAATTTATGGGTATGATTTAGATGTGCCTTGCTCATCAAATTGTAATTAGCAGACCTAAGTTACAGGCTGATGTTTTTGTAGACGTAACAGATGAATAATTAATTTCTTTTTCTGCGTCTCCCGGGGTGATGTTCACATCTGATGTTCTCTTTGGAGATCTGTTAAATGAAGCAGAACAGAGGTAGAGAATGGTGTGAAAAGGTCAGTGCAGAGCTCAAAGTGACAGGATGGTATTTGAGATGCAGTAAATTTCACTGGGTCCAGTCAGTTTGAAGTATTGAAATGTTATGTGTCTTATAAAATTATAGAGAATATATTGGCCACCACCACAATGGTTAGTGTGTGATTTTTTACACAGACCGCAGAACGATGTTAAAGTGAAGAGTATGATCTTTGAATTTTCCATGTCTGGATAAATAGGGAAGAAGAAACAGGTGTGTGGAAAAATTTTGGATTTTATTTTTATTTATTTTTAAACATCCTTCCTGTTTTCCTATCTGAAGTCTGACTTAATTCTTAAAAATATTTACTATGAATCCAGAGTAAAGCTTGGTATTAAGTCCTGGAAATGTTCTGACATTGCCAAGGAACTCTACAGATTTGAAAATGGATAAGTACTGACACATGCACAGAGACAACAATGCCACTGATTGCTGTTTGAAGCTATGTAATCATAATGGCACGGCAATTAAGCCAACATGTACAAAAATTCACCTGCTTGCTATAAGCAAAGATCTGAACTGAGAACACAGAGCGAGAAAGAGCTCTTTAAGCTTGGAAGAGATGGACACTTCTTACAAACAGTGTGCGGCTGCCGTTTTCCAAACAAAAAAGGGCACAGATAAGACAAAAGTGAAAAAAGCAAAAGAAGCAGCACAGCATTGAAGAGGGGAAGGAGAGTGCAGATGAGGCGGCTAGGGATGCGGGGTGAGGGGATGTAAGTGACATGAGAGAAATAAAGAATGAGGGAAGGGTCGTAAGAGATTGAGTCAGAGAGACCAAACAGGCTCATCAAAAGAAGCAGTCAGGTGAAAGAGACAATCCTTTGCTCTTTATTTACTTGTCCTTTTTCCAGGGCACTTCCCAAGAGACGATCTCTTTAAATAATGAATGAAGAGCATGCCCTCTGTTCACACTGTTAACTTCAGATTTGTAAGGTCCTTGGGTTCAGGTCTGTCCTGCAAGGAGGATTCTCTTCTTGCAGGCCAAATCATTTAGAATAATCACGTACAGTTCTGTTAAAAGTATTTATCCCCATACGCGTTTCTTTGACTTCTTGCTTTTTTGTCACACTGTAACGTTTCAAATCATCAAGGACATTTTAACTTCAGACAAACAAATGAATACAGCATGCAAATTTCAAATGAAGATTCAATTTATTAAGGGGGAAGAACAATCCAAATCAGCTTGGTCCTATGTGAAAAAGTAATTGCCCCCAAAAGTAACAACTGGGCCACTACATATAAAAAGCAATAATCAATATTGAGCATCTGTAAGAACTGGCAGTGAACTTTTACATCACTGTGTTGAAACGCTGGGATAGTGTTCTTTACAGAATTGTTTTAATTCAGCCTCAAGGATTGAATCATTAACTTGCCACGTAATCCTTAATCCTTAATCCTTAGAAATGGCTTTGTAACTGGTTTTCAGAAGGATGTCAGTCAGTGACTTTGTCTTGTCATCTGTTGTTAAATTGCTTTGGATTGGGGCATGATGTGTGGCTTTGAACATGCCTACTTTTGTGGTCAGTCATGATCTATTTAAGTTTTTTTTTTTTTTTTTTTTGTTCTATCGTATGTTTCCTGGGTGTGGCTAGCCAAACCAAACAAAATTGTGATTAATCAAGAGGGTCATTATATTTTCAATTAAGACCAGGTTGTTTAGGCTAGCATCTTGCTAATTTGTTTGATGATTTGAAGCCTTAAAGACTGACTAAAAAGTAAAATCAAAAAAGATATGTAAGAGGCAATATATTATTTTATGTACACAAGTTCTTTATACATAAAATAATAAAAACAATAGAAAGAAAAAAGCAGACAAGAGGCCACCTACAGTATAAGTGGTAAACATCCCAGTCAAAAGTCAAGGGTTTTAAGTCAACGCTTTTATGTTATGAACCTTCTTCCTCTGGCATCTATTATTTAAGAAGAAGCTTTGCTGGGAGAAGGCTCTTTAGCAGCGTTGATGATTTCTCTGTGCTATAATAGATGTTTTGTAGGGAATGGTGGGGAGGGAGGTGCCAGCACAGCCCTGTAATTCAGCAAAGTTCAGGAAACAGATGTGTGGTGCCCTGTGAAATCCTATTCTTAACATTCTTACCATGTCTGTCATTAAAAGATCCACCATCCCCTTATTTTTTTTTATTTTTGTTTGTTTGTTTGTTTTGACCTGGACAGACTTAAGGCTCTTGAATTTAAACCCTTTTTTCTTGTCTTTGGTTTAGCTTGAGCCGCTTTGGATATCAGGTTTTCAGCCCTTATCGCTCCAGATTACAGACGCATGACTTTCAAAAATGACTCCTCTGGTTGGAAATTGTTCATGCTGAGCACTGATAAGTAATTGAATCAGTGTGATACTAGAGACCTGCTGCTAGTATAGCCGATACTAAAGCAGGACAGCTTGCGTCTCTGAACAGTTATTTGAACGGAGGAAGTGTTTGAACAAGCCAAAAGGCTGCGATACAACTTCAAAAGCTTGTTTGAGGCTATTTCTGCAGTCAGCATGAAACATCACATGAATGTTTTTTTAATCACAAAATGCAAATTCTTTCTTAAAAAGGTTTTTTTTTTTTTTTTTTTGGCCATTTTCTGTCAAGGACAAATCTAGTTGTGTAACTAAAACTATCAGGCAGTTTTAAAATTTCATCATGCCTCACCTCACATTGATTCGGCCATGAAACCATTTAGATTAAACTGACCCTCATTTGCATTCTTTTATGTTCTTGTCAAATGGTTTTTGCTTTATAGTTTACTATCTCAGCTTTTGTCATATATGATCTCAAAGTTTATCTGTTCTTACTTTTAAAGATATTTCACTGTCACATCAACACTTCAAGATAAAGGAGTTTTAAAGAAATAAGCATAACTTTCTTTTGCAGCTGATATCGATGACCTGAACATCTGCTATATACTGAGGGGCGAAGAAAATGCTACTTTGGATCTCTTTCACTTCTTTGTTGAGGATAACGGTAAGAGTTTTTACCATTTTCCAGCTAGCACCTACTTTAAATTGCGGAATATCCAATTTTTGGTGAATTTATCAAAAATGAATCGTAAGAAAGAGATTACTTAAATTAAATAAAAAGGCTATAAGAACTTTTCTTTCCAGGGTAAATATTTATTAAAAACAAACAAATCAACCAAAAATTAACACATAATTTAAGGATTAAGGTATTCCGTATAATCTGCGTAATCTGTATAATATATACATATCTCTCATATCTATATTTATACAAATATTTTCTAGCACGTTATAATTACTCTCTGTTTATACACCTTATCTTTGTACACCTGTTTATAAATATTTATATCCTGTATAGCACTTCTGGATAGAAGCAAACAGCATTTCGTTGCTTGTACTTGTGACAGTGCAATGACAATAAAGTTGAATTCTATTCTAAAAGTAAATAAAGTGTATTTGCTACAAAGAGTATCTTAAAAAGGTTTACAGGAAGAACAGCATTACAGAGATGGAAAAATCAAACGCCTAAAATATGAATAAAACAGACCTAAAAAGATCAAACTTTAAGAAAAGAAAAAAACAGAGACAAGATAGAAATGATAAACCAGTCTTACAGCATTTAACAGTAATGTTTTTGGCTGTGACCCCAATTGTTCCTGTGTATTTTTATTTATTTTTTTATTTTTTCGGCAGTTGTTTTGAGAGTTGATGAGCATAAAAACTAAATGCTGCTTTGCCTTGTTTAGTCCTCATCCCAGAAACACAGAATGAAAACACCTCTGATGACCCAAGGAAAGAAATGATTCACAACTTATGTTATGCAGCAATAAGAGTTTAGTTGTGGTTATGGATAACTATAAATAATTGCAATAGCTGAAAGCATAAGTCCAGCACTAGCGTCGTCTGATCACCACGATTCTACACATGTACAGAATTAACACAAATATCTTATTTCCCTATTTTATATAAGAGTTTATTAACAAAATTATTCAACACTGGTGCTGAGAGACATCAGGCTGAAGAAGGAGTTCTTGTGAGTCTTTTTGGCCTGTGGAAGCATCTGATGGGTACCAGCAGTCTAAGAGGTTTGCGGCTAGGGTGGTCTCTGAGGGAAAAACATGAGTGTGGGAGGAGTTCAGAAAAGCCAAGGAAAATGACTTTTGCATGACTTCGGGGTCTTTTTGAGCTACTTTTCGTTTGTGCAGCTGTTGAGTATCAACAATGATCGTAATAACAATGATAGTGTTTTTTACATAAGCAAAAAGGCACAATAGTTTCAAAAGTTAAAAACATAAACAAATATATAAACTTAATTTGTGGTTAAAATATAGAAGTTAGCTGACTTGGACAGGAGAGCAAACAGCCTTTAGACATTAATCCTTACAGTTTGCCAAATTTTACTGGGTCTCTTTATTACTTTCTCAGTCTCAGAGAGTTCTTCATTGTAACTAATTATGGTGATCAATTAGTAAGTCAGCTCCTAAGTATTTTCTCCCTTCACTTAGAAAAACTATTTTTTGTAAATGTTTCTTAATAGTTATTATAAACAGATCAATGAAGCATAATTTAGCTTTTTTAAATTCTGATTAGGTTTGGATTTGCAGATAAAATGTTGTGTCAGTCAAAGCTTGATGCTGACCATTAGCTCTGACAAATGCTTAGGTCACGTTACTGCATTCATGGGCTGCAAATTATGTTTTGGTCAAACTTAGTAGTAAAGTGATCAGATACTTATCTGATATTAATGATCTTTTGTGATGCCAATCAAACAAGTATCAATTTTACAGTTCTGTGAGTCAATGAATCATCCCCATTAATAACAATGTTTGTGTACATGTACAGTTCACAAAAAATTGCAAATGTTTTTTTTTTCCAACACTTTTTTAATGTGAAAATAATTTTATGTTCTGACAACCAAAATATAAGACACATAAGCCATAGATTGTAACATTAAGGCTGACTGCAGTTTATCTTTTGTCAGTATAGCAAATGTGAAAAGGAAACTATTGAGCATTGTCACTATTAAATATGCACCAAGGTGCTTTACTTTTACTTGTAAAACCAGAATCAAATTTATTCAATTCAGGTAAACACTGTCATATATTTTCCAGTTATCCTCAAGATATGAAAATTTAACAATCAGCATATTTTATTGAATATACATCCCTAAAGCGTGCATCTTCCTGCAAAGAAATCATCTCAACAGTCACTTTCTGATGTAAAAAGTCTTAGTTATTTAGGGAGGCATTAAGAGGTGTGTGTATCTGTTTGACATCAGCAAACTACAGGAAATAAGTACAAATACTTTGAACATCACAAGATAAAATCACAAGTAAATCAAAATGTAGTTAGAAAATTGCTTGGTAAAAGCATAAAACACCTGATGAAAAACTAAAAACATTAAGAAAAACAAGAAGTATTATTTAAACTACGCAATGATGCAAACAAGCATAAAAATAAAAGCATAGGAAAGGAAAAGAAACTAATACTTTGTAGGTTTAAACATCTTTCAAAAATGGCAGATTTTTTTCTCAATTGAAGAATTTTTATATTTGGGGATCTTTATAAGTTATAAAAAATAATGATTACTTTGATCAATAAAGCAGTATATTTTAATGACCACAACAAAGAAATAAATCAGTGAATTTCAACATAAAGCATTTCACATAATCCGCCTCTGCGGATTGCTTTTATCTTTAATCACTTCAAAGCTGCAACCCCCTACTTTTGTGAAGAATAATATTATAAATTGCATTTTTATAGGTTGGAACATGCATCACCTTGCAAAAGAATTTGCATGCATAATGCATAGGCTGTGACCTAAACCAGTCAGCAACTTTAATGTAAAAATAAAGCCAACGTAAGAATTGTCTAGAACCACAAAATCCATCAAAAATAAGTTTTGTTTTGTAAATATACACTGCTCAAAAAAATAAAGGGAACACTCAAATAACACATGCTAGATGGACAGTTTGATTTCACAGAAGTTTGATTTACTTGGAGTTATATTGTGTTGTTTAAGTGTTCCCTTTATTTTTTTGAGCAGTATATATTAAAGATGTTTCTTTGTTGAAAAACGTTGGACATTTTGAATTTATTTTAGTTCTGATAAAAACCAAAACTTTTTAACCATTGGTATGATTAAGCCAACTGACTCTTTTTCAATTTTAGAATGAACTTAAGAAAAATAAGTACAAAACTCATTTGGACTGAAAAAATTACTATCTATATAATTATTTTGAGCAAATTCTCTTTATGATTAGCATAAAACCAAACGGAGGAAACCAACCTTCATTGTTGTTTTACAATTAAAAAACTTGCTAATTTGTATATCAATTGTTTTCAAATATACATTAGAAAAAAATGCTGCTACCTTAATTATCCAACTGCGGGAGAACAAAGGGTATTTCTGTTTTGTTCTATTATATTCTAATCTTCATATTCATTCATTGTCCTGTTGAGAGGCTGCACAGTCTCAAGTTCTGTGCAGCTTCTAACATGTTGCATGTTTTGTGTCCTGCATTTACCTCAAACCAAATCTATGCTAACTCTGACCAGCTTCTATTTCACTGTTAAAGAACAACATCTTAGTGGCAAGTGGTGTTGATATAGAGCAATACAGCTGTCCGGGGTTTGATTCCTGACCTAGGGATTCCGCTGCATGTCTTTCACCCTTCTCCCTCTCTCAACATTTCCTGTCTGATTACTACCAATAAAAAAAAGTGGCACTAAAACTGAGTATGAACTATATCATCCTGATAGCGAGTGAGAGCAGCGATGGCAGAAAACATATTTTAGTCTGCATTTTTTGTGCTTAACAGCTGTTTGTGTGTGTAAATGATATGATAAATTACCGAGGCACAGTACTAGTGCCTCTCTGCTCCTTTACCTACACTCTTGTTACTTACCCACAAACACAATACATTTTCTTTTTAAAAAAGGCTTTCTTCTTGCCACTTGTCCGTGAAAGCCAGCAGATGGACTACTAACAGGACAGTAGTTGTCCTGTGGACTCAAACTTCCACCTCAACTGTGAATCTCTGCAGGTCCTCCAAATTACCAAGGGCCTTTTGGCTGCTTCTCTTAATAAGACTCTCCAAGCTAACATGTCTTTGGATGAATAGGTATGTCTAGAGAAAAGTTGGATTTATACTCAAGTTAAGTTACAAACAGTTGGAATGTATTTAATGATTGTGAAGGTGGTTATAGTATAGCACTTGACACATGTCAAATCTTTTAATAAAAAAACATGTCACTTTCCTTTCACTTCTTAATAGTTCACAATTTTCTGTTTGTCATTGTAGAATCAATACTCTAACATTTGCACAAGAGAAAATATAGATAAGCTCATGTTGTGAAGACAATTTTGGTATTGATATGTAATAGCTGAAGGTTCCTTAATTAGACAAAACGTATAAGTTCATCCAAGTTTCTCAGCTTGATAAAAATCTAAGCATATTTTTGCAAGTGTGTACCATAGTGTTAGTATGTGTGAAAAAAAAGTTATTTTGGCAGAACATACAGTTACACATGCTTTAATGAATTTCAGATATACTTGCATTACATTATGTTGGAGGGCACCTCTTATGCTGTGTGAGAAACTTCACAAAAACACCCATAAGACAATTAGTGCAGAACCTTTTAGCCACACGGCATCATGTATCACCGGACAGATAATTAAAGGTCAATACTGGGTTCATATGTAATTTCTTTTAATTTGTTGACTCATCAAAGTTGCATTCTTTAGTAACATAGAAATGTGAATCTGGCTCAGATGCTAATATGTTTGCTAGCAGTTTTAAAAACTCTAGATGATACTTGCAAAAGCTGAAAGTTAGATTTGTTCTGTCTTTAATCATGGACATTTTTTTATAATTTGAATAGAAGCTTTCCTCCACCATTATTTTTCAGACATTTGCATAAAGACAAGTGTTATTGCATAACAGAATAACCATTTTTTTTTAATGCAGCTAAAAGAAGAAATGTTATTGACCATGCAAGTAAATGCTTATATTATTTTATTTTCCTCTCCTGGGGCAATATTTTGGTTAAATCTGGAAGGCTTATAAAATGAAATCGTCAAAGCCACGATTTCCTCTTTACTGCGTTGTCTTTGTCCTCTGTAATCCTCTCAAGAGTTTAAGCAAATTTGTTCTGCATTTAAAATTTGCAGAGGAAAACAACATTTTTAGATACATTGTTAACATTTTCTTACATGATTTTGTGAGTCAAAGCCCATCATTTTAGAGGAAGCAAGGAAGATGCAAATTATAAATCTACACCTAAGAGAGGTTTCCTGTTATGAACAAGATTAGTTTGATCACTGACCCACACTTGTGCGTTTTCACGCTTACGCTGGCAATCCCACACAAGCACACATAGTGCGAGCACGGAGGGGCTGCCGCAGGCTGAGGGGCGGTCAGTGCCTCGAGCACAAAGAGGTGTTTGATATTTAAGAGCCCAGGCAGCATTGTGGGTAATGAGAGCCCTAGGCGTATGAACTGGGCAAGGCTCTGAGGGAGCCGCTGGTAATTATGTGGCCCTATTACAGATGAGGAGTGGCAGGAAGAATGTTCTCTATCAGGTTAAGAACACCTAGGATCTCTATTGCAAATTCTGATGGAATTTTCAGACTCTTCAGTTTGAGATGTTGTGAAGTTCACTCACTGTAATGTGAGGGAAGTGTATGCAAACACAAATCAGTTGAAACATTTAATTGGCAGTGAGTGTTTGGATTTTTTATTTTCCCTTGGAACGATATTTGTTGTAAATCAGCGATACATAAATAGGTTGAATTAAGCAAAAAATAAAACTGAAAGGTTGGTGGATTTCATCAATATGTTTAAATGCAAACTCTGCCCAGTATGTTTCTGTACATGCTTTTAAAGATAGCTCCAAAAAGTTAGAATGAATAAATAGATCAATAAATGTGACTAGGCAAAACCAGGAACAAGTCGCCAGAGAATAAGCGTAGAAATAACATAAAAAACATGAATTTCTGAAAAAATAATGATTTTAGCTTTTTTCCAAAATATTTTAGATAAAAGAACCCACCCCAGTTTTTGGAAGGAACACATCTAATTAAAATTGCCACCAGAACATTTTAAAATTTCCACTTGGGACACTGTTGTTGCAGTCGCAAACTTTCTCCAGAGTTCATGTACAGCATGCAGATGGGTTCAGGCTTACAGTCTTACAGACTTCAGAGACAAACACATCTAACATGAAAATACCAGTGGAAAGAAAACATGCCAGGACTGCCTAGATGATGGGGATTTTTCAGTTTCTCATAGAGTGAGTTTTGGGAATTTTCCTGTTCTTAGAATATGATTACAGTAAATTTGCTTCATGGAAACATGCCAATTTAAAAAAAAAATCTAATTTTTCAGTGTATATATATATATATATATATATATATATATATATATATATATATACATTTTTTTTAATTTTATTTTGCGCTTGGGTGAGGTGGTGTTTCAACCGTATTGAATTAGATGCATTTCGCAAAACTGCAACGGAAACACTTTGTTTTGCATCACATGAGTCATTTGATCAAAAGCTGGATGTTACTACTGGTACAAACAACAAAGAAGATGTCACGAAGTGTTAAAAGGATGATGGTTTGTTTTGGGGCTTCTTTGGACAATGTGCAGCTCACAGCATCACACAGTTCATTCAAAGGTATGTGCCATTCGAAAGTGTTGAATTCATAGCTCGACTGGAAAAATGTGGAAGGTATTTGTAACTCCAACCCCAAAATAACGTCTCCTCTGATGGCTGGTAGATGATAGGCGCTGGTGCCAGGGCTAAAATATGAATATATCTCATGTAACTCTGTTGAGTGACTTATACCTATAAGCTATAGTTGCTTGGCTTATTTTAAAAAGTCAGTGCATACTAGTTTTACACTTAAAAAAGAAAGGCGGTTCAGGTATTTTAAACAATGGGAAAACAATACCACATCTTGAAAAAATCTTAATTTTGAAAGATGCATCAATCCAGTCAACCATGCAAGTAAAAAATTACACTAAATAAATACTGTACACAGTAAATATTGTATTTTGTCTGTATTCCTTTTAAGTTCTAAGAAAAAAAAGTCCCACCAAAATCTCTGACTATATACAACAGGAGATCAGGTACAATTTTTTTCTTTAAACCCACACCACTGACTGCAAATAAGATTGATTGTTCCAGCAGAATCCTTTCATCCCAGCAGCAACACCCTGTGCTCCCATAAGTACCAGCACTTCATCTAGATTTACATATCCACCTAAAACTCTAATTGCCTCCTCTAGATCTGTATTTCATCCACGTTGCACTGCACGTAGTTCACGTTACATGAATTCTTTATTCAGCCTTAATAGTAGCAAAATGCTTTGTGTACGACTTTGCAAGTGTTAGAGGACTAATTATCACCATATCTTCTGCAAGGACAATTTTTCCTTATCTGTTTTGTTTGTGCTTGATAAATGGAGTGTAGATCTGTGTTATCACTGTGAATATTTTCTCATGTCTTCAAAGGGCCTTTTTCCCTCCTTCTTAAAAGCAGTGAGTCAAGATAAAATGTCTTCCCCTTTATTAGCCCCCCTTTCTGTTAAATAAGAGTGACAAATTATCTATGTGCATACAGATTTTCTTTCACAGGTTAGAAAAAAGTTGATATTTCAAAAAACTGACTAACTTTCTGACTCTGAGAAGAACAAAAATACCTATTTCTTTGCTTTAGGCTCAGATTATTTTGCAATAATTTGTCTGAATAAAAATGTAAATTGAAAAAGCTAATTTAGTTCTGAAAGGGAGACTCTTCAGGTGAACTGAGAAGTGTTTTTTGTACCTCAGTAAATCATACCAATTGGGTTGCTAACTCACATTGAAGTAAACAGTTTTATATTGTGAGAGATTTTATATTAAGAAATGCAGGATACTTTTGTAACTCATGTAAAAATACGATATAAATACCTAATGACCTGGGTTTGGACAAAAATAAGCCTCTAGAGCAGGGAAGCCCAAACTTTTTGAGACAAAGATCTACTTTTTCTGTCACCAGCTGGCTGAGATCTACGTCATAAAACTCTATTGATTTATTTTATTTACAAATATCCATTAATTATTGCAGAAATATTAAAGTGATAGAAAACCTGATGCAGTTTCTATCTCAGTGAGAACCAGTAACCAGGAGGTTACTGGTTTCAGAAGCTGGTTGCAAACCTGATGCCAGCAGTTATTAATAAGTTATTGTAGATCTGAACTTTGGTTTGATGACCTCAATATGAGAAATTACAAACTGATAGGAGGAACCACAGAGCTCTGGTAAGTTAAAGCCACATCTTGTGAAGTTGGGATATTTTTCCTCCAACAGGTTCCAGAGGAATCACCTCAACCAGATGTTGCACTGGAATTTATTTTAATGTCATTTGTGATTGTTAGCTCCTCATTTTCAATGACGACCTTGAAAAAGGTTGTTATTTTGGAGAAAATCTCTTTAACATCAATATTTCCACTAAACAAGAGGTATTTAGTGGAAACAAATATCTTTTTCACTATAAATATCCACTAAATAAATATAGTGGATATTTCCTCTATCTATGTTTGATAGAGGAAAAGCCTCTCAGGCTCAAAGCAACATGCCAGAGATCACTAAACTATTCTGTAAATAATAGACAATTAATTTATTTCCATATAATTATCTCAGAAGAAGCCATTTGTTTGTTACTTAATGAAATATATTTGTCCCATTTGATGTTTGTTGTGAATGACGTATACTCACAAATGAAAAAGGTAATTAGTCCAAGTTGAAAGAAACTACAGCGGCTGTAATGAGCCACAGAAAATGTAAAATAACCCTAAGTGGTGATCAACTCAAAACCACTCGTATCTTTTTACTCTCTGTCTCTCTTTGTTGTTTTCGGTTCATTGCAACCGTCTGCGCTCCGCAAGCCGAGCAGAGATTACGTTAAAACACAACTTTTAGTCCGTTAAGATATTAGGTTATCAGGCTTGATATTTATTTTGTGAAAACTTCAAAGAAATTATTGGACGTGCTGGTTTCAGCCTATTGGTGGTGTTCAGTTTGTCACCTACTGCCGAGATCAACTCAAAACCTTTCGATCGCAATCGACGTCTTGAGCACCCTGATCTAGACTGCCGGGTAGAAGTTATAAACTCATCAATAGCATGAATGTCTTGTTCATTTCAGTTGATGAATTGGAAACATTATCTTCCCAGGTGGAATTATAGTATCACACACATCTGCTATTAAATTAAACAAAACAATTTTCTCTAATCACCACATGATGGTTATCATGTGGTCACCCACACTACTTTTTTTGCTAAATGTCCCATACCACTTTACAAAGAAACACTTTTTGTAGCCATCAACCATGTTTTGGTGGTTTGAACTGGACATTTGACGTGGCAAAAATGTTTTAAATAATTATTAAAACCCCCAAAATAATATCAGCCATGCAAGTAAGAAGTTTATATAAACTTGCAATGTAAATGTGTGTTAAGTACACGTCTTTCCAAAAGTTGAAAATAAGTAATATTACTCACAATAAATAAAAATCCAGAACAGTAAAGTTTTTGTTTTGCTTGTAGTGGCTAGCATGAATAAAATCTGCCAAAACAAACATTTAAATGAGCTGTCACCATGGTTACAAATGAGCCAGGTTAATATGCTGACCTTTTCCGTAGTTAGCCTCTTTCTGTTGTCAAATCACTGTGCACTGATCTGTGCCAGACAAAAAGGTAATACATCAGGATTCAGTACAGAGGAACACATCCTCTGGCTATAGGAGGAAATTCTCTTTATCTGTCTGAATTCAGGAGTTTACTGTCACTCTCTCCTCTCAGCTCTGCTCTCCTCTCTTTATTCTCTTCACCACCATCCTCATCCCTGTTTCGTTTTTTACACTTTCAGTCTTAGATGTTTGTTCATTATGATTTATTCATTTCCTGTGCTTTTAAAATGCTCCCCATCTGTGTTTGTTGTATGTTTGCTTTGTAGTGCTGTTTTCGCCTGTCTATAGCCACCAGTTCTGTGACATGCAGTCCTTTTATTTAATGTTCCAATCTTGTTCAGTTAAATTTCCCTCTGCGCTGTGGGTTCTTTTATGACTTATGATAAGTGTTGACTGTTTCAGTCACCAACTATTGGATATTAAATTCATGTACGTCTGTGCTTGCTGTGTCTGTCTCTCAAAGAGTGGATGGCTCTCTCTCTCTTGTAGGATTATGACACATTCTGCTATGTTACTCATAATTATTTGCATTTCATAATGACCTTGAGATGAGAGCGTCAGACTTTCAGAGTTGCGGAGGGATTTTTCATCACTTTAATCATGTACGACTGGGATTTTCTGGTGCCTGACAACCAATGTTTGATTTTTCTACACTGGTGCTTAAAATTATTGCCAAGAAATGTTTGCATTCATATATTTTTCTGTCTAATTACCACACCCCATCATGAACAATGGATCTGGACTCTATTAATCTTTAAAGCTATTTGTCTTGCTAAAAAACTGTTTCATCTCAATACATCACAATATCATTGAAAAGCTCATTTATTTCAGCAACTTAATTCAAAGAATGATAGTGATATGTTAAATGTAATCATGACACACAAGACAATATATTTCAAACATATATTGCTGTTTAATCTGATTTTATTACATTACAACAAATTAAAATTGAAATGCAATATGTAGGGAAATTAGAATGTTGCACAAAACTATTAAAGAAATTAAAATAATACAGAAATATGATGGTGATTAAGCACAACCCACATATGGAGGTCTTAGTCCTCAACGTGGCTGTTGCAGGTTCAATTCCTGGCCTGGTTGTCTTCCCTCTTCTCTCAATATCCACTTTCATGTAAATTTACTATCAAATAAAGGCTCCTAGAAAAAAAATTAATTAATTAATGATGTCGACATAAATATAATCACAAAGAAGGTAGACCACAATGAGTCATTGTTAAAGACAAGGAGAGTAGGGGAGTTGTGTTTTTTAGTGTTGGGTTTAAGCAGAAAGTTGAGTAGGAGGAAAATATCCAAAGAGACTCTATGGAATCCTGTGAAGAAAAAGATAAGAGATAACGCAGCACACAAAGCAAATGACCTAAAGGTCACTAATAAAACAATCTGGACTCCCTTGACACCCAAGCACAACTATAAACTGATCATTTTTATTTCTTTGCACTAAATCCCATCTGACTTACATCCTGCCCTTTTCTTCCTATTATTTGTGATCATTTGAAATGATTCAAATATATTACTTCTTCTTTGCTGTTTTGCCTTTCCATCTATCATCTAATTATTTCTGGTCTCCTTTTTTGTCATTTATAATGAATCGTAATTGGCCAGTAATTCATACTTCAAACTACTAAGCATTGCAATGTAAGGTAATGCTACTTTTGCATCAGTCTGTTCACAATACAGTACAGACGAACTCAGCGGTTTTGAGTTTTTTAGGAGACATACCTCATTGTTTGCGGGTGAAATACTTATATATATATATATATATATATATATATGCAGAATACTGCATATATATATATATATATATATATATATATATATATATATATATATATGAAAATCTATATATATATATATATGAAAATCTGGTAAGGTATCTGAGAACAATGAAAGCAGAAAAGAAGTGAAGAGGGAAACCAAAGCTTTCAGTTAGTATTTTATCATCTTGGGTCAAGTTTTGGTCTCAGCAGTGCCAATAATGGGCTACATTAAACTCATCCCTCTTTTAAATAATAAAGTGAAGCCAATGGGGAGATGCTGGAGTGGTGGCTCTGTGATGAGCACTCCTGCTGGAGAGCACACTATTTTATAGGTGTCGTCATTCATCCGACACTATAAAGGCGTGTATAATTGGCATGCCGTAGCTGCTGCATAGACAAACGATATATGTGCTTACAGATATGCTGAGTACCTGAAGGAAGTCACTGCTTCCCCCTCCCTTAGGATTCCCCCTCTGAGCTACGCCTAGGGTCATAAACGTCTGTCTTTGTAGACATCAGTGGAAAAACCCCACGGTTATTAAGTGCATCACAGGAACTTCAAAGGAGTGAAAGATTCTCTGCCTCAGATGTCACTTTCTTATGTTTTTTTGTGTCCAAGATGGCTTAAGGTGTCTCAGCAGTAAAGTCATGCCCAATGGCAATTGGATACAGGTTGGAAGGAATGCATTATTCTGTCAGACACCACTTTTATCTCCTGCAATTGAATTGGTGCATGCTTTGGGTGCAATGCAAGTGGGATTCACTTCCTTTATGCCCAAAAATGCATATACTGGGATAAACAGTAAAAAAAAAAAAAAAAAAAAAATTGTATTCACCTCTAGATTTTGTTTGGTTCGAAGCTATGAGCAATGATTCAAGTTATGGAGGGAGTGATCAAACGCAGTATAGATGATTAAACAACATCTAAGCAAATTAGAAGTTGAGAAGGTCAAGACTGCTGAGATTCTTATAAAATGCCAACCAATTAAGCTATAAGAAATGCAATAATTGTGTAATAATGCAATAATTTGCTCATTTTATTTTTATTATATCGATGTACTTAAATCTGAGGAGAGCACACTAAAAACTCAAGGCAGGTTCGCCAAACCGTTGAAACTTCTATAGTCTGTCCTCATTTTTTTCTTCTCTACTCTAACAGTGTTGGCATTACGAGTCTGGAGTCAAGCAGAAAATTAGATTTGAGCAAGAGTCTATCTGGATTTTGTTTTGCTCTTGTAAAATCTTTTATGCCTCTTTTGATATTGAAATATTGATGTCTTAGCAGAGTGTGCAACAAAAAACTTCACATGCTTCTCAGAAGGTTTTTATAGTGAAAAACAGGTAGAATGTTGGTGATAACTTTCTACGCTTGCCCGATACATTTAGTTTCTGGAACAGACGCACAGCACCAACACCTGCAGCATAGATGAACTACTGTACAAGAATAGCACCAGTGTGCTACACAATATTTTCAATGCATATAGGGAGCACTTTTCAATGCAACCACACTATAAAGAAAAAGTAAATGCATCATCATCCATTTTTAGCACATTTTTTAGAAGCTTTTGACTTAGTTGCATTTCATTATTTGATGTCAACATTATGTCTGAAATATAAATGTGAATATATAAATAAATAAAATAAATATGGAGCCTGTATTTCTTCATTCAGTCCCTGATAGGAACAGCTTAAAGCAATCCAACAAAAAGCGAGGAGCTGTCACAAGAGCACAAGCTTATGAACACACAACTAACAACAGATTTTATACATTCTTTTTATCTGGAAGTGACGGCTCCCCCTCTATGAATGTTACATATATGTTATATTTTCTAAAGATTCTTGAAAGAAGCCTTTTAAGAGAATATGAGCTGGACATTGAATAAGAATACTGCATGATAATTATTTCTGGTACTCATGCTGTACCCACTTTGTATTTTTCTGAGAGCAAATGTAACAACAGTTTTCAGGAAGTGATATTTTTACGCAACTGAATTCAAAATATTAGAAAAATAGCGGGACTGACTCCACAGAAATTTTGTAATTGCCTGTGTCTGTTGTTTCATCATGCAGAGGAAACATTGTAAGCCAGTTTCGGTTTTCACATTTTAGTTCGCTTTTTTTTTTTTTTTACCAAGTCTAACATCAAATGTTCATTTAAATTGAGAACTCCCTTCTTGTTTTGATAGCCCTTCAGAAACAAAGCTCACACTGAATATAAAAAAATATATATATTTTGAATTTGGCTCCATGTTCAGTTGGGGAAAAAATAAAACTAATCCAAATTCAAAATCCCACTTGTCACTTAACACAACTAATATTTGTGTTAATAAAGGTAACTTCAATAAAGGTAACTTCAGCATACATTTTATACTTATCCTTTTTTAAGAAGATCAGATTGCATTGGCATGTCAAATTCATGACTTTCTGTTTTCATGGGATGTAAATAAGATGTCACACTGTTAGAAGCACATCTTTAAAGTGGCAAAGATAAGAGAACATGCCTTTTAAATAAGGGAGATATGTCTTTGTTAAATGCAGAAATTGCCAAGCAAAAATAGTTATTGACCTCAGTTATATCAGATCCACAACTAAATCAGTAATTAAACGCTTTAACATAATTGGGTCCATGATAAACAAGACTAGACGTAACCCTCAAGGTAATATTACCACCATGCACTATATGGTTGTACAAATATAGGTAGAGAGACAGGCAGACAACACACAGACAGAAAGACAGAAAGATGGACAAACAGGTCACTTCATCCTTATCTCCCAGGTGTCCAGTTTGAACTACAGTTCCAACATAAACAGAAGCACATTTACACAAAGTGCAGGGGCAAAACATTTGTAATGTTGCTTGGATTGAACCGTGGAAGGTATTAATAGGTTCAACAACTTTTCTTTTGGAAGGGAATCTTATTCTTTTTGACAGAAAAATCCAACTTTGTTCAGGCTGAATGGAAAATGTCAGAATGCAGCCAACTTATTTGGAACATATGTATCAATTAATGTCACTGTGAATCTGGAATAAAAGTATTTCCCTCAATGGACTTACGCATCTTGAGTGACAGAAGACTGAAAATAGAGTGGCCTTGGAATTTATATAAAAAAATATCGCTGATTTGATGCCGTTTCTTTCTTCTTAAAACATCAAAGATTTTTTGATGTTTATTTCATTACAAAGATTCTCTGTTAATGCCAACAGCAAAGCAAATTTGCAAGATTTAATTTTATTTTCTGATATAAATTAAAAACATGTTGAAATTGCATCTGTAGCAGTAAAGAACCCATATTCATATCTAACTAGAGACACCATTCACCACATGTAGTTTCTTTGTGGTGTAAAATAAGCTGTTTTCTCAAGATTTTTTAGCTTTGTAATTCAATTCTGCATAGCTGTCCACTGCGGAAAAACTTAATTAAATGAGAACATAGACAGTGAACCATATTTTAAAAAGCGAGAGAGAGAAAAAAAAACATATTTTAGGCATTTGAAAGGGAGGTGAGTTTAAGTCTTCTAGCTCCATCACAGCATGAAATCTTTTCACGCTCCTGTGCAGGAGGATTTCATGCCTTTTAATATTAAGGCTTTTTAGTTCGAGAGTAATCTCATCTGACATTACAGCACTCAGAATTAACTGGGTAAAGTACATCCCAAGACATTGCAAAGACAGTGGCAGTCAGACATCAGATATTTTCTTTTAGGGCTTCTTGGGGGTGCCGTGATCCTTGGAATTTGTCATACAGAAGCAATAATCTCAAATTGGTCTGAGAAGAAAAGGCAAAGAAAACAAACCTGTGTGTTGAATTTTTCTCAGTAAGACCTCTAAAAGGAATGTGGAGAGTCTTTTTTCCCTGCATTGAGAACTATTTCAAAGACATCTTCTGTGTATTGTCAGCACACGTGAGAAGTCTTTCATCCCTCTAAATAGCTGGAGGAATGAGGCGTTCTGTAGCCTGCTGCTTCAGATTCCTATTGTTTGTGCACAGCCTCTCACCCCCACTGAGAGGTCACGTAAAAGGAACATACACACACAAACAAACATAGACATGAACTAAGATTTGTGTGTCAGTTTACAGGGCATTCAATATCATGGATGAAAGACAGGGTTGCAGTTTGCAGTGTGGTTGGAATTGGAGCAATGTAAACGTGTGCAATTCAAAATGTGCAACAGATACATAAAGCTTAAAGTTGGCCTGAAGGCCTTTCGAGGGGGCATACATGACCTCTGATTATATTAGCAGTCTCCTCACCTCAGCATGTTGTGGATGTGTCTTCCAGGCTGGAAAGTGCTGAACTTTTCACCTCGTCTGTGTGTTTTAGCACCATGTCAGCAAACCATGTTAGAACTTTAGTCTGTTAAAAAAAAGCAAAAAAAAAAAAAAAAAAAGCTGAAGTGAACGGGTGTTGACTGCAGAAATGGATGAAATCATCTTTGCTCTTAATTATGAATGTGACAGAGCAGCACCACCCTGTTTGCACTGAGATTACTGAACAACAGTTCTGCCCGGCATCACTTTATGACCTCTTATGATGAAGATGCAGTGCAATCTACTATGCTGGCATAACGTCTTTCATTTAGAGAAATAGCTTGTAAAGCAAACAGATGTGAAATTGATGCTGTAGCTAAAGGTAATATCTATATAATGTTTAACACTATCACATGGAGACATATTACTGGTTTGTATCTTCTCATAAACATTTTATCCTTTGGTGTTAATTCAGACTTTTGTTTTACTTATGGATTTAGTTGGATGTTTCATATAATTAAACTACCAAAAATATTTGCAAAACAATTTTGCCCTTATTGTAACATGATGCCACACCAATCTCTGTTCTTCTCTGTATTCTGTACAAGTTCATCATAGTAAATTAAGACATCATCAAAAAGTTAATTTACTTTTCTAATTCAGTTATAAATGTGAATCTTAAATATGTAAGCCGTTGAAGGTCATTGCCGAAGAATCCGGTTATTCAGAGTGCTGGATCCAAACACATTAATGGAAATTTCAGTGGATGGAAAACATATGGTTGAAAAATGTGAATAAGATTCATGACTGGCCAGCAAACCCGTCTGACAAATGATGAAGCATTACAAAAAAAGAGGAGAGGCACTAAGCTGCGTTTTTTATTCTGGGAAGTCTTCATAGATTTCACATTCATTATGCTCTGTACTGATTCATAGTTTCTTATGCCAGATACAGTAAAGAAGAACCAAAACAGAGCTTCAACAAATTATTGCCTTCCCTTTTTTGTGTTTTTTTTGTCATTAGTGGTATGTTCTTTGATCTCCTTATGGTGCAAAATAACTTTCTTTTGATGCTGGAGTTCAGTTTGAATAGTTTCCTTGGCTTTATTTCTACCATCTACACAATCAGACTGACCATCCAGGGTTGGGCATTTTCTGTCGCATCAACTTTCGCAAAGCGTTGCTACATCCCCATCAGTCTTGTACTTTTTGGTAAACTGACGGATGTTGTCTCATGAATATTAGGTTGTCTCAATCTCTCTTTAGGACAAATGTACCAAGTGTATTCTTCTCTCTAAGCTTCTTAGGTAGCTCTTGCAGTTAACTGTTTTGGTTGATGTTCAGTGAGGTGCACACAACAATGCCAACCTTCCCAGTTGAATATTTATTTTCTATTAGAAGGCTGACTAACTCATACAAACCTTGAAGGGATTTTTGATATTAAATCAGTTTAAATGCTTACTTTACAACATAACAAAATTGCAAAAAAATTGCCATTTTATTTTATTTTGTCCTTCTTAGATAAACAAAATGGTTATTTTATTTGTTTACTCAATTTCATTTTAAAGACTTACTGATATAAATTAGATTGTTGCATTTTTCAGGAGAAATAATGTTTTAATGAACTGTAAGGGTGCTTAAAAATGGCCTGTTTCAGTACCTGCAAGAATAGGCATTGTTTGCTGTTATACAGAAGCATTAAAACATCATGATGCCTCCACTTCTTATATTCCCTTTATTAGTGCTTTTGTTTGATTTCCATTCAGTAACAAATCCCTGAGTGTAGGTGGTTAGATTAGATGCACAAAGCACCATTCTTCCTGCCTACTCTTTGGAAGTGTATTGAGTTCCTCTATTAGCCTAGCAGAAAAAAAAACACCATTTACTCTGCAACTGTTTTCTTAGATACACTGATTTGTTGGCATGTTTGAATCTCAGATTAAAACAAAAACACTGCTCAACAGGACTCAGTAGTATTGGATCGTATGTTTTCTTTTAACGCATGTGTAAACTGCAAACCAAAACTAATTAGAGCACTTTCTCTTTATTTTAATTTCATTATAGTTATACCCCTGGGTTACATATTCTGTTCTCATAATTTCATTTATATTTAGAACATGATGTTTATTGCAGATTCTGACTATGAAACTGGAAAAATAAAAATGGCTGGCGCAATGTACATGTCAGTAATATTTCCAAAGAGAATGAAGATCAACACTGGGCTGGTACAAGGAACTTCTGAGTTATTTTTTAACCCAAATATTGAGTTGATACTGTTGGTACTTTTAACTAAAAATTATAAATTTAATACTTTCTTAAATGGAATAGAAAAGAACTTAGTAGTAGGAAATATTTGTTACCTTATGTGTTGGATTTGTTTTGAAATTAATGAACACAAAATATCATCTATTTGTGGTGTCAATTCATTAGTTTTGAATACTGATGTGCTTAAGCTCTTATTTGGTAAAAAGAGAAAAGATATCAACAATACAAAATATCTGCAATTGTTTTATTTGTTTGTAAACAAATGCTAAAAATTCCAAGACTTAAGTTCACATAAGAAAGCTATTTTATTGATATTTTGAGTAAAGCTTTCTTACAGTTGTTTTTTTTTTTTTTTACATAATTTCAGCTGTATATATTTAATAATATTTGATAATAAAGAAAAATTTTGTTTTAATTAAGAATTTTATGAAGAAAATAATATAAGTAGTCTGTGTTATATTATATGAGCTTGTTGTTCAAATACAGTTGTTCGTAAATAAAAGTTAAATTAGTTTAGTCTTTTTTTTTTATCTATAATGAAAAATCAAACTAAATAAATCATACATCGGATATTACTTGCTCAGTAAACCAAGTTTTGGGTTAAACATTTTAAATATTATTTGTTAGTCTTAATTTGACAGTGGTCACTTCAACCTATTCGCTTATTATAAAAGCTTCACTTGGTATATGTTCATTTCTTTATTTTTTTTATTATTTGTTTTCTAGGTGGAAACAAGCTTAATGGACAGCAATTCCACTTGGACTGGGCCTGGATTTCCATGGAGAAAGAGTATTATGTGGTGGATGAGGAAGACAAATTCTTGGAGGTGGTGCTCCAACGAAGAGGATATCTGGGAGAGACGTCATTCATTGGTCAGTCTGTTTGCCTTTATGCCTCCTTTGCTTTATGTCAGCCTTCATCTCTCTGAACTGAGATTTATTGTCTCTGGATTTAGCCACAATAAACAGTGATTGATGCAGGGTGTATAATATCAGACTAGGCTCTAGGCAGCAGTGTCACAATAACTGTCAGATGAATTGCTGTAACCTCTTGGGGAGATATTTATTGCTCCTGCATGAATAACACAAACACCTCCCCTGACTTTTTCCCAAGTGCTGTTATCAAGCTAAAACCTCGGTTTGGGGATTGGAAGTAATAGTAGATAATTATTAAAACTTATACTCAAATAGACAATCCAACATTATTGTTATAATTTGACTAAATAAATTTTAGTCTGTTTTCAAGCTTTTAATCTTCCTATTTCTCAATATCACAGATGTTCACATTGCAAAACAAAATGATAACATACATAAAAAAATCCAAAATAAAAAGGAGTTATATTGTGTTGTTTAAGTGTTCCCTTTATTTTTTTGAGCAGTATATATATTTTTTTACAGATTAAAACCTAAAAGCATGGAGTCCATTTGCATTCAGCCATATGGAATCCCTTAATACAAACCCCTTAAGTGCAACCAAATATCTTCAGAGATCAAAATCCATATGTATAATGTAATATCAGTGTATACATACAGCTGTTCTGTAAAAACATTAAAGTTTTGTTAGCAAGCCTTAGAGAACAAACACCATCAAGAAGAGCAAAGAACACAGAAAGTATTAATAGCAAGGGGGTGAACCATAGAAGTGGTTAATTTGTGAACAACTGTTCCTGAATGTGGGAATAAATTTTGTTGAAAATTATTCTGCTGCAATAACAACTGCCTTACCTCTGTAAGCCTTTAACAGAGCTGACAGTAAATCTGCTTTATTTATTTACTTGAGTTTTTCTCTTTGTTATTGCAATGATATTGTGGAGCTGCCCTTGTAAACATTGAAAATAGAAGCCTCAGAAATTATGGGTTTTTTTCTACATAAAAACCTGTGGCCCTTTTTTTTTTTTTCTAACAAATGCATACATATTAGTAAGTCGCTGTTACATTTTTTTTTACTAATTAAACTTGCCTTTTTTCTTAAACACACCCTGTTAATTTCCACAGCAAATTAAATTTTGCAATGAGATTAGCAATTTTCATGCATCATTTTCGGTATTCAACTGTTTAGGTGGAAATTGCACAAGACTTTAATTAGACAGTTCCTATTAGTTTAGTACAAACAGTGTGATTTGCTTTGACTGATGAAGGTTTAATTAGGCTAAATTTACATAATTTTCCTTTGTAAGCTTCAGTAATTAAAATGTGGCCAAGGTAATTTTAGACTTTTCTCATTCCTTGGCAATATTTTATTCATTTTTCTCAAAAAAAGAAAAATGTCATTTTCCTGGGGGTTATTATAATTTGTTTTGAAATAAATAAAATATAATAAGTTGAACTTTAATTTTATGCTTAGTTTATCAATATATGCATCATATATACAATTTACAACTTATATCTCTTTCATTAATTCAAGATATACTTTAAAAACTAAGCAAAAGAGGTTGTAGATTAAATATATGAAATACAAACAAAACATTGTATTTTTGGAGTTATAAGTGCAATGCAAAAATTTGTGTTCTGAATCTTACCACCACAGATCAATGTTTAGGCCTCCAAGAATCACAGTGCATGTTTCAGTAGATCTTAAAAATATAATTTCTTTTCCCAGGATATACTTTTGGTTTTAAATATTTTAATATTTTAAATATTTCTAGTGTTGGAAAATAGATCACAGAGAAGAACCCTTAAAACAGAGAATTATCATATCAAAGCCAACCTATAATAAGAGCATTCTTTAAAAAAATAACAGTATATTTTTCATCAATCTGAAATTTTCTAGAGGTTTCTTCCTATTTCTAGAACATGCCTGCAGAATATATACGCACACATATATATATACTGTGTGTATATGTCTTTCTCTCTCTCTCTCTATCTATCTATCTATCTATCTATCTATCTATCTATCTATCTATCTATCTATCTATCTATCTATCTATCTATCTATCTATCTATCTATCTATCTATCTATCTATCTATCTATCTATCTATCTATCTATCTATATATAGATATATAGATCTATATATATATATCTATATATATATATATATAGATCTATATATCTATATATAGATCTATATATATATATATATATCTATATATATATATATATATAGATATATATATATATATATATATATGTATGTATCAGTATATAGCTCATATATCTCAGTTGTACCCAACTGCTTCAATGGCAATCTAATATGAAGCTTTCTGAGTGGCAGAGGTCGGTGATTTGGTGTTAAAAGGAACAGCACAGCATATTTTTGTGCTTATGTTGGGGTGTTTGTGCAGGTTCGAAGGTTTAAGGGATGATGACGGTGCTGTCTCTGAGCACCTCCCTTAGCCTTGACTTTATCATGCTTCAGCTGGTTTGCTTATGAACAAGTAGCAGTTGTAAGCAACTTTTACTCTGCCGCCTCTTGTCGTCATTCTGGTCTTTGTAAATCCCAGAGGCCCTTTTAAATATACCAGAGTGTCAGGTTGTACAATAATATGTATTACCTTGGGTAGATATACTTGTGAGAATTCACACCACTTGGGATGGTTTGAACTCTGTCCCTTATGTACAAATGAGAAATCGTATTCTGATTCTCTGTGTTTGCCCGGTTATCTCTGAACACCCATAGATGGTACACTCTCACACACTCATCCTATTTCAAGACAGTGTTTTAAAAGCAGCGTCTAGGTAACATGGCTTTCTGACGAACTGCTGAAACACTTCAAATTGAAACCACTTTCATCTAGGCTGATGTAGCTCCCAGAAATTCAGCAGAGGCATAAGTCCATGGCTGGGGTGAAAATTAAACTAAAGTAATTCTTGTTCTGGCTTTAGAAAATTATTACATTTTACTTCATAGCCCAAAGTCTTTTCATTTGTGAAAGTAGGAAGCACTGTCGCTCAAAAAAAAAAAAAAAAAAAAAGGCAGGAAACAGGTTACAGATATTTAATAGAGAGTGAAATACAAATTAAAATTATGCCCACAGGAATATTTAAAAATGCCACTGATTTCATGAATACATATATATATATATATATACATATATATATATATATATATATTCTATAAGGGCGCACAATCCTGATCCAGAAGGACCCATCAAAGGGCTCAGTCCCATCCAACTACCGACCAAGAATGGAGCCAACGTCAGTCACCTCCTCTACATGGATGACATCAAGCTGTATGCCAAGAGTGAACGAGACATCGACTCACTGATCCACACCACCAGGATCTACAGCACAGACATTGGGATGTCATTCGGACTAGAGAAGTGTGGTCGGATGGTCGCAAAGAGAGGGAAGGTCATTCGCACGGAAGGGGTCTCACTCCCAGAAGGAACAATAGCAGACATAGACGACAGTTACAAGTACCTGGGAATAACACAAGCAAAAGGCAACCTTGATGAGGTCACAAGGAAAAGAGCCACAGCCAAATACCTCCAACGAATAAGGCAAGTCCTGAGAAGCCAGCTCAATGGCAAGAACAAGATCCAGGCAATAAACAGCTACGCCTTGCCAGTAATCAGATACCCTGCAGGAATAATTAGCTGGCCAAAGGAGGAGATACAGGCCACAGATGTTAAGACACGAAAATTACTAACAATGCATAGAGGGTTCCACCCCAAATCCAGCACCCTGAGACTGCACACGAGCCGCAAGGAAGGAGGCAGAGGACTAGTGAGTGTGAGAACCACTGTCCAGGACGAAACATCCAAGATCCATAGATACATCAGGGACAAAGCCTCAACAGACAATCTGCTCAGTGAATGTCTCAGACAAAGGGGAACAGAAGTTGAGGTGCTGGAGGTACCATCATGGGAGGACAAACCCCTACATGGGATGTACCACTGGCAAATAACTGCCAGTGGTACATCAGAAAGTCCTACCAAATGGCTGGAAAAAGCTGGACTCAAAGACAGCACAGAGGCCCTCATCCTGGCCGCCCAGGAACAGGCCATAAACACCAGAGCAATAGAGGCCCAGATCTACCACACCAGACAAGACCCAAAGTGTAGGTTGTGCAAGGAGGCCCCTGAGACAGTCCAGCACATAATAAAAGGGTGCAAGATACTGGCAGGGAAAGAGTACATGGAACGACATAACCAAGTGGCAGGCATAGTGTACAGAAACATCTGTGCAGAATATGGACTGGAAGCCCCGAGATCAAAGTGGGGAACACCCCCAAAGGTGGTGGAGAATGGCTGAGCTAAGATCCTGTGGGACTTCCAGATCCAGACAGACAAAATGGTAAGGTCGAACCAACCGGACATTGTCGTAGTGGATAAACAACAGAGGAAAGCCTTTGTGGTGGATGTAGCAATACCGAGTGACTGCAACATCAGGAAAAAGGAGCACGAGAAACTGGAGAAATACCAGGGCCTCAGGGAGGAACTGGAGAGGGCCTGGAAGGTGAAGACCACAGTGGTGCCTGTGGTCATCAGGGCTCTCGGGGCAGTCACCCCCAAACTGGAGCAGTGGCTACATCAGATCCCAGGAACAGCATCAGACATCTCAGTCCAGAAATGTGCAGTTCTAGGCACAGCAAAGATACTGCGCAGAACCCTCAAGCTCCCAGGCCTCTGGTAGAGGACCCGAGCTCAGAGGATAAGAACCACCCGCGGTGGGTGAGCAGGGAATTAATATTATATATATATATATATGTGCATGTGGGTGTTGATACACCCACATGCACACGCACATTTGTGTGTGCATTTATATGTGTATATATAAATACATTGCTCTTGATTTTTTTATATATTAAGCTTGTTGCTTTATTTATTGAAACTTCATCTTCACTGCCGCAAGCTACAGTAAAGTGTGCATAGAGAACTTGACCGAACTTGACTATAGCAATTATTACCCACCTGACAAAAACCCCTTGGCTGTACTTGACAATAAATGGTTCACTTCTTCCATTGCCTTTGTTGCTTTGATTTAGAGAGCACAGAATAGGGATTCAAAAACAAAACCACTGTTCCAAATTACAGGCAGGAATTTTAATATTTGGTCATTGAGTATGTGATGTTGATAGAATATTTTCACAGAAATCTTTTTACATTAAATTGGATTTGTCATAAGGCAATACCTATGAGATTTAGCTGCTAAGTGCATTGCACAGTAAGTACTATTTAAAGGCTGTCACTTTAACAAGCAATTAGTATACACAGTGACCTGGAAAACTTTCCAACACCTTCAGCTTTTACACATCCTGCCATTTTATGACCACAATTATCTATTTGGAATTTTATGTGATAAATTTTATGAGTAGCGAAGTGGAAGGTAATTGAACGGTTTTCCAAATTATCAATGACAAAATGTATTGAACCCACATGGTCCTACCACATAAAACCCAGCACAGCATGTGGTGATTCTGTCACCAACTTTTACAGCGATTACAACCCTTTTGTCATCACCAGTTTTGCAGTTGTAGAGGCTGAATCTGCTCATTTTTCTCTGCAAATTTTTCTTGTACTCAGATTGTTTTGCGATCATCTGTGAACAACAATTTTCAAGTCTTCCACAGCACCTGACTGTTTAAATGATTCAATTGGAACTATTGCTATATTTGTTTTTATGATAGATGTTTGCTAAATTCACCTGGCATGATGGACACCTGATATGATGTTACCACCATCTCTCACCATGGTTATTAATTTTTCTGGGTAATGTGTAGTGGGCAAGTAGATTTTTTAGCTAAAAAAGAAGGCTTACTTGTTTTCTCATTTGACTAGAGCACCATGTTTCCGGTGTCCCCTACATTTATTTGTGGACATCTATTGCAAAGTCTTAAAGGAAACAGTGAAATTAAAATTTTTCTATCTGTTGAAAAATGTGAATTTTTGTGTGCAAGTAAAGCGTAGTGAAAAATACTTATTAAGATCGAAGATCAACACTCTTAAACAGATAAAGCAGCCAAGGCAAGAATGAAAAACCCACACAATGATTGCTATGATTTGGGTGTGCAGAAAGATTGATCGCTCCAGATTCAACGAGGAATATGTCAGGGATAAAATAAAAAGCAGGGAAGAATGTTGCGAGAAGCCTGCTGTTATTGCAATGGTTTGCTGATGAAAGCTTGTGTGGTTCCAAGTAACATTAAAGCAGAGCTTTTTTGCAGAGACCATCCCAGCAGGTGTACAGGTAGTGAGGATCAGCAGAGAAGGAACACGGGGATAAGATCAAGGTTTAAAGTTGCCCCTGCAAAGCAAAAGCTCAGGTAGGATAGCCCTGGACAAGAACATGTCGATCAGTCTGGATTCTCCTGCTTCTCTTTTTAAGCTCAGCCTTTTCTCACACTTCTTTCAACAATCAATTAAATCAGTCCACATACAGCGAAGCTACACGTGTCACATTATTTCTTTATGAATTAGTGTTTCCAAATCTTTCCTACATATATCACCGTTTTCTCACCTTCTGACTTCTGCTTTGCTGTCACTCGACTTAACTCTTCTCATGTTTGCGTACTGTCTTCTTCAATTTCTCATCGCATCGTCTCTGGGCATAGAAGACTGTTCCTGAGAAGCTCTTATTCAGACACAAACACTCCTCTTCACAGAGCTCCATTTGCACAGACGGTTTGAGGTGATTTCACTGCACTTTCATTCTCTTAATATTACAATAATACATTAGTTAATATACAGGTCAGGCATAACACTAAACCTCTGATATATGAAGCAAATAACTCTTATCTGCTCTGATATCCAAGGCCTCTTTTTGAGTGGAGCATTAGGCTCCTCAAAGGGACAGTTGATGATTTGAGTAACTCTTATGAAATGCTGAATAAATACTTTTTTGAAATTCTTGTGGGATGTTATGATGAGCATCTCAAGAAGAAACATGGAAACCTATCGCTTGTTGATGCACATGAGAAGAGAAGACTGTTCGTATGGTGTGATCCAAGACATGATCTACAGTAGTTAGCATTGCTAAAGATGTTAACGCTGTTTCTGAGATGAAGGTGTCAGAATACATGGTGCATCACTGTTTGTTGCAAATGAGGCTGTATAGCCTCAGAGCAGGTGGGGTTTCCCCATACTGACCCCAGTCAAACACCCCAACAATGGGGATCAAGAGCATCATACCAAAACTACTGAATAATAGACAAAGGCGTCCTAAGCTAATGAATAATATATGTAATAATGTATGGCAAGGAGGCAAGACAGCAGAAGGATTTTGAGAAATTTTGTGCTTGAAACCTTGTTTCTGGCTGTACATGTGGTTGTGTCTCTAATACATATCACCTCCTGACACATTGCTTCATACCATGAACATCTTTTTGAAAACATGTATTTCCCCTATGGCTGTGGCCTCTTTTCACTAGTTCAAGATTTGTTGAAAAAAACAAAAAAAACAAAACAAAAAAAACAAAAACTTGCAGGACTTAAAGAAGCTGATGCTAATGTTGTAATGCCAGAAACCGCACCAGAATGTCAGTGGTCTAATGAAGTCCATTCCTTGCTTGGTAAAGGCTGTTTTGCCAGCTAATGAAGAACTAACACACTTTAAGGCAGGTGATCATAATGTTCTGTCTGACCACCCTGTGTTTCTTATTTTTATTCCGTCTTTTCTGCAGAACCTCTGCTGTACCATTAAAAAAAAAAACTTTATATTTGCTTACCATCAGCAACTTCTTGCTCTCCCCCTGCAGCTCACACTTCAAACATTTTAGTTTCCCAGTGATGTCTGTTTAAGATGCAAGGTCAAGTATCCAGTCTGTGTCCTTGAGCTGTGAGGCATCTTCCCCTTTGGACTGCATGAACTCTTTGATTTCAACCAAAAGCGACAAGAAGCGCTTCAAAACTCTTCTCCTTGTGAGCCTCTGGATTTCTGCATCCAGTAACAGGTCACCATATTCTGCTGACAAATCCTCACATAGAGCTTTAAAAATCCACTGTTTGTCTTTGAAGACAAAATACTACTTAAAATGTGGTGCCAGTTCACACTTTCTAAGCATAAGCTCTAGTTCAGTTGACGCAGGTTAAAACTGATATTTTTTGTACACAGTTCACTTCCCACATATTTTGAATAAATTCACAGTCTCAGAATCGACTAGTTTTAATTCATCAGTCTTTTTAGAGATCTGTGTTTTAAAACAAGGGGACTTTTTGTAGCTTACATGCATCTGTTTATGACTCTCCTGTTAGCTCCATTAAAATAAACTGTATTTAAATTTGGGTAAATTCCAAATAAATCTGCTTTCCCTGTTTAATAGCATTGTAAAAAAAGCATTTTAGTTTTTCTGGGGGATTTTTCTCTTTTGTCACACTTAAATGTTTCAGATGATCGAGAAAACAAGCATGACACTACCACCTTAATGTTTGACTGTTGGCGTGATGTTTTTTTTTCTTTCTGAAATGCTGAGATAGTTTTACGCCAAATGTGAAAGTCTTTGTCTTTAGATGAGCAAATTTGGCAGAGGCAAACTCAGGAATAATTGCAACTTTAATTGCATCGCAATGTTCTCTTGCTAAGTATTGATTCAATGTGCTGGTTCAAAGTCCATGTGACACTTTTTCCATTTGTAAAAAACAAACAAAAAACTGAAGACCTTTTAATTTTTACAGGACACTGTAATTTAATGATTTGGTCTTTATAAATTCTGAAATTTTCAATCTTTCTTTATGTTCACATAATTGCACATCACAGATTACAACATGTCATTAAAAGTACAATTTAAATTTATTAAAAGTACAATTTTTTTAGTAACTGTATGTAAATATAACATGACTGAAGAAGCTTTCGCAGTAAAGTGCCTCATTGCAAGTTAAGATTAGACTACAATGAAAAATAAGCATTGGTATTGCCTAGAAAGTGTGATTTTGCTGTTCATAGAAAATCACACTTTCTAGGCAGATACGGAGACTGACTCTGGCGAAACAGGGTTTCTTTAATAATAAATAATGAGTAAAACTTGAAATGGAATGGCACGGAGAGCAGGTCATGAAGTTCATACAGAATAGCAGATAGAGCAATAGAATAATCCAATAAGGAAACAAAACAAAAAAACGGGAGCTTCAATAAAAAGGTGAAGTTTGGAAAATGACAAAGAAACCAGATTAACTAATTAGAGGAGATGTGGTACAGCTGTGGATAGAGGAAGGAAAATAAAGGCAGGAGACCAATTAAAACACACTGAGTTGAATGAAGACCCAAAGACTTTGACAAAAAATTATGTGTAAATGGACTGTATTACAAAAACATTTTTCTATTCAAGTGATTAATCTCACCCCATAAACATTTATAGATCACATATTTAAATCTCTCAAAAGACAAAAATAAGGTAAGCTTGGAGCGTGAAAAGTATTTTGGGGGATTTTTGAACACCTTTTTGTAACTTGAAACTTCTGCTCTGAGACACAAACATCAGGGTCTTTAAATCCATGACTAACAGTCAATGTGATCAAAAGTTTGGGGGTGGGGGTATATCCTCCTACACAGAGGGAACCTCAATAAGACCTGCAAACTATGTCTTTTTTCTCCAGAGGGCAGAATAAGTGTGGAGCTGTGAGACTCCACAGACTTTATGATCAACACTTTCTTTCTCTAAAGGCACATTTTATTCCATGTGTTTTTTTAATTATTATTACTATTATTATTATTATTATTATTTTATGTGGATAAACTGATCATTAGAATGGATGGTGAAAGTAAAAAATAACGATGTACTTTTATATGTTATGACATAGTGTTGATATTAACTAGTGTTAAATTTAGGTGACAAGGCTGTAAATGATCCATGTTTTGAAAAACAGTGATCCAGGTCATGATGGTCACTGAGGGCAATTATTGAATGCTTGGTCAGTTCCAGGAAATCACTCATTGTAAATTAAGGCTTCCATTTATGATAACAAGAATTCTCATCTATCAAACTAAAACACTGACATGTGTTAATGACTACAGAAAGCATAAACAGTAGTTTGTCTGTATCTTTCAGAAGGAGATTTGTTCAAATATTAGTGAAGCACATGCATATGTTAGAGTCTCTGTGGATTAGAGAAAATCCATAATACATTCAAGCTTCATTTAAGCTTTCGAACCCATTTCTGGATTTAAAAAAGCTGTTACTTACATGACACACCAGACCAAGCTGGAAAAAAAAACCAAAACAAAACAAAAAAAAAAACGTTTGAAATCAATAATCAATCAATGACATTCATCATGATGATCAGTGTTGTGCATGACCAGCACTGTACATTTACTCAGATTCATTATTGTGTGGTGACATACATCAAATATCACTGCTTGAGATCAAAAAGAGGGAGATTTTAGCAACCTATATGTGTTGCCACAGGCTCCAAGAACACATTATCCTCCAGAACTTGCATATTAAGAACTAATCACTGACTTAAATACAACAGCCCTTGGTTTTACACCTTGGCCTAGATTTTTTGCAGCACATGGGTCTTTTTGTCCCATTTTCTTTTGTCAGACTTCCTTCTGCTGTGACTCTCCAAACCCTCTCCAAGAACTTTGTCAGCTTCTGTAAATATGAAAATGGTACATTGAAACCAGGAACACCAGATTTCCCTTTCTGACTCAGGCTGTTAAATTCTTGAGCTGCTGTTTATTATGCACTTTACATTACTTACATTATTGCACTTATTCTACATTTATCTGTTTTGTATTTTCTTTCATCTGTTCTGTTCTAGATTGGTATGTAATACATGCCAGAAAAACATTCCCATTCTGTTTTACGCTTTTTGGTATACAATGCAACAACTCTAAAATTAAAAATTTTATTTGAATGAGTGTGACTCTGTTTTATTGTTCTGTTGCAACATTTACCTTCAGCTTATCTTCTGCATACAATAATCACAGTGTGCTCATGTTCAATATGTATCCAATCCCATCTGCATATGTTTGTCACCCCCTTTGTTGTTTGTGCAGGCATCAGAACGTCTGAAAAGAGATAAATCCTTTTGTCCTGGACTCGCATGCATGAGTGCCTGCCTGGTGTAGTAACAGTTCTGTTTGTTCGCCAAGGGCTTTATGACTATAAACAAAGAAACATGAACAGCTCACTTACAGACATAACGCATTTCATAAGTGCCACCAGTATTCCCTGTTGTCTTTAATCTGAAAGCCAGTGTTACCAGTTGGTTAGCTCCCCATTTTGATGGCGCCATTAGATATATCACAGTGAAATAGAGTTACATTAAAGGATTTATTCAGATTAGATTTAGTTGAAAATGCTGTGAAACAAAAAACTTAATCATGTGTATCAAACCACTGCATTGTAACTAATCTCTCTTGTAACAAAGATGGGCCTTATATTAAATATTTCAGTCACAAATATCATTCACACATTTCTTTCTAAGTGATCAGCGAAGAGAAAAAACACGGCACTCGTTTCCTCACCTCTCTGTTAAAGGGTGTGAATTTTTAATCTGTTTTTTATCTGTTTCTTTCTTGTGTCTGTCAATCCCCCATCGCCTGTGTCTTTGTTTTCCCTCTACTTCTTGCATATTGGCTAAATTCATTTTGCATGGCTGATTCTTTTTGTGCTTTTTGTCTTCTTTGTTCCTCAGGCATTGGTACACAAGATGGTAGTGCAAGAAAAGACGAGGACTTCAAGGGGAAGTCTCAAAGGCAGGTCCAGTTCAATCCAGGACAGACAAGAGCGACGTGGCGCGTTCAGATTCTGACTGACGATAAGTACGAGCAAGCAGAGACCTTCCAGATTCTGCTGTCAGAACCAGTGATGGGAGTGATGGAGTTTCCCATCTCAGCAACAGTGGAGATCCTGGACCCGGATGATGGTCAGTGCTATTGAACACTATATCCTGCAGTATATCCATTCTGTGTGCAGGGAATCATTTCTCCAAAAGCTAACATTTGAGAATCTCTTAAATGAAAGGCAAATAGTTTGTTTATGTTTTTCATATATTAAATGTGGAAAAACATTAAAACTTGAAAAAGCAGGAAGAATCCAGGTCATAATCCAGATTACGTATGCAACATTTTATTTTCTGTTAAATTCACAACATTCACCTGCTCATCCTCTTGTGCTACAGGCTGGTTTGAAACAGACTCTTTACTGATAATACTGATTAACTTTTGCTCTTTGACATCAAACATGAAATAGTGGAGTAGAAGCAATGTATTTGGGATATGGAGGCATGTTTGTAAAATGCATAAGCCCATACTCTATTATTATGTCATCTGATCCAAATTATTTGGGCTGAGATGGCTAAGCCATCAAGACAAAACATGTCATTTAAATGAAAAATACCTATGTAGTTACCTCACAAGCAAGATGGCTCGGGATAAGGAATTGAACTGTCCTCTTGAAGAACCCAGCAGCTTCAAATAACTTATTTACTGTAAGTTTTCCAGATATTCAAGGAGCAAATCTGAGCACGGACATCACACTAACACTGCTATGTTTGATTGTCATTGGGTTGTTCTTTTTAAAAAAAATTTTGTTAGTTTTTACATCAGCTTTGATGAAAAATGTACCTTCTAAAAAGCTCCACTTTCATGTCAGAATCTTGTTTCAAAAGTCTTTTTTGCAAAAGCAAGATGAGAGTTTGTGTTGTTTCTGGTCAGCAGTAGTTTCCACACTGCAACTCTCCCATGGATGCCATTCTTGCCTGCTCTCTTTCTTGCGTCAGATGTCATTCTAGTTTCTTTTGTAGCCTCCTGAGATGAGTCATTGATGCGCTCTTGGAGTGCATTTTGTCGGCCAGCCACTCAGTGCTCACCACTGTCCTGTGTTTTCTCAAATTTGTCAGTAACTGGGGTTCACCAGAGTCCTGAAGCCTTAGAAAAATCTTTTGTAACCTTTCTCAAACTGTTAAATGTCATATATTCTTTGTTCATTGATATAGTTTTTGCTTTTTTGCTGAAGCTAATTTGAAAACATTTTTGTATTTACAGAGGTTGCTGAATTTGCTAAAAGAGCCCAAAACATTTAAGTTTAACAGACAATTAAATTGTAAAGCAGAAGCTTTTTCACAGGACTGACTGTGGATTATATTTGAGCTTTATCCTTTCATATATGTGTTGAATGACAGAAGATGTTCTTCTCAAATACTGATTAGGCTAATATGAACTTCAATTTTATCTATTATATATCAAGATTTTGATATTTTCTAACTTTGTCCTGACCAATATAAGTAAAAAAAAAAAAAGAGATTCAACATTTACAGTGAAAATAGCTCCAACTGATCTCTGACATACACTTTCCGTAATGATATATTTGCATGTGCAGCATGATTATAATTAAATGAAGAAAAGTAAAAGACAGAAAATGTCAGTATAAACACTGTCTCTTGCTGATATGGAGTGTGGAGAAATCTCTCAGCTGCAGCATAGAAATTCATTTGACATGTTAGCCAAATGAGAAGAATTTTAGGGATGATGCATTTCTTTTGTTCAGAATTGGGTTTCTAGTTCTTACTCCTCAAAATGAACATGGTGGTTAATTTCCTAAAAAAAAAAAAACAAGGGTTACAAAAGTAGCAATAAAATCAGACATTCCACTCACCCACACACAGGGAGCTCACCTTCTTATTTAGGGTTTTATTGCAATTTTCTCTGCCCTAGTTTTTTTTTTTCTCTCTCTCTCTTCTTAAAATTGAAACGTTAATGGAATATTAAGTGGCACAGCTCTGCTCAATCAATGTTAGATTTACTCTTTTGTCACTTTTGCTTGTTGGTATTTGTATGCATTATCCCTCTCTCCAGCTCAGCCTCTACGTAATTAAAAACACACAACAGTTGCTCATAACTCTCTTGCTCATTTGTCGACATATTCTCTAGCTTTCAGGGTCTTTTCCTGCCTCCTCCCCTCCTCCCCTGTGGGTTAATTACGATATGTGTGAGGAGGGGTTAGGAGCTGGTTTGTTTTCTGCTGTCTCCAGGGACAGTCTTATGTGACAGAGATGTGTCCCTCTGTAATCTAATGGGCCTGGAGAAGATTTGACTTCGCCTGTGGCATTAACAGTGTGGTCTTTAATGATGAAACCAATGTTTGTGTGGTCCTTTGGTTGGCTTGACAATTCCCTCCCTTGAGAACTGGTTAATATCTACTTTTGAGGAGGGAGGTGCTAAGCTTTACCTAGAACCACTCCAAGATTTAGGCAAACAGTATCTTCTTATAAGAAAATATGTCTGTGTGACTAAATATTGTTTTACAGTATATTTCAGTTTTTCACATTTTATTTGGTAAAATAAAATGTACCAAAAGTGCTACATTGTGAAAGATGAACAAATAAAATCTTAGAAATGTGCAGAAATGGATTTGCTATCATCTCACCTGAGTAGGTATAACAACTTTTTATGTGCATTGGCAAGTCATCTGGAAATATCTCTACCAGCTTTGCACAATAGCGCAAGGTCACTGAGATTGGATGGAGAACGTCTAATCAGTTTTCAAGTCTTGCCACAAAACGTGAATTGATCTTCTATTCACTTATTGATATATGTGTAATACCCTGATAGAACCTGATCTCCCTATTCAGTCTCAAGTCTTTTGCAACCTCCAACAGGTCTTCTTGCACTTATTAATACTCTTTGTTTGGCTTTATCTACCTTCCCATCAACTGTGACCAGCTCCCATGACCCTGCTAATGAAATAGCATAGCATGATACTGCCAATGTTTCACTGTGGCAGTATATTCACGATAATGTTCAGTCTTAGTTTTCTGCATTATGTAAAGTCTTGCAAGCAGACCAAAAAGTCACTTTTGGTCTCTCCCGTTAGTTACAGAAGAGCTGAACCCAAGAGCAGACAAGGCAAGATAATATCATGCTGGAAATCCTATTTTTACTTGATGAGTTGTTCTTCATAAGGTACCACAGATAAGTTGGAACCTCAGATGTCAGAGCATTGTCTGTTCAGGCATTGTGAATACTTTTGTAAACATTTTATGGTTCTCTCAACTTTTAGAGTGCATATGTTCTTTTCATCCTCCTCACTTTTTGATTAATACCAACAGAACTGGGCTTATGCTGCAGCCCATTTCCTTTGCAATAGCTGAGTCTCCTCCTGCAAACTTCCATATATAATCCATGCACAGTGCTGACTAAAGCCAAAGGTGGCAGCCTGCTGTTTGACTGTATGCCGCAAGAAACTGGTTCTCGCCACAGTTGGTAATACATCTTGCTTGCTTTTTCTTCCGCAGTGAAGCTATATATCAGTGGCACTCTTACTGTTTGCATTTTTTGCACCAATGCTATTACATTGATGTGAAGTATGGTTTTCTCTTTCATATTTGTATTTCTACGAAGATATAAGGTCAATGGCTTTGTTGACCTGTAGAGGTTTCCTTGTGATGGAAGCTTTGTGTTCTTTATCCACTGCTAGTTTTCTTATTGCATATGTGGTGTTATGGTCTGGCTCTAGAACCATAACAAATTAAAGGGAAGTGACACTTGGGATAACTTAAAATGGGTTTTATTTAACAAAAATCATAACTGCTTGGAGAGGAGAGGGAGAAAAGGGGAGAGAGTGGCAGAGAGACAGAAAGAATGGGCTCCTGTAATGAGAAGGAATGATGCATCTTAAGCTGGATCTGATGTCATTCTGGAGACACTGGCCAGCTGCCTCCATTTCCAATCAGCACCAATTAGAAGCTCTAAAACAGGGCTGTTAAAAACCCAGAGGAAAGGCTTTGGGCCGTAACAGTGGCATATTTTTTATACTCAGTGCTCAAAGTACAAACATCTAGAAAGAACTACACAGAACACATCCCTGGATCCATAGAAAATTTATGATTTATCAGTATTTGAGAAGTGGAGTTATAAAAGCCAAACAGAGTTCTTGTTTTGCTTTCTTTTCTGCTAGATTAAAAAAAAAAAGATTTGATGCAAGCACTTCTAGATTCAGCACCGCCTTTACAAGCTTGTGACTTTTTCACATTCCCCATGAATGTTTTAAAATGACAGTGCGTTTTTCTCAGGAAGGTGAACTTGACCCACTTGGATGAAAAGTTTGCCTTTTCTAAATCTTGACTGGATTAAGGGGCTGTGCAGGAGGAAATGGTGGAATGAGACGTGAAAGTACTATGAGGTGAGATGAAGTTTGTAGTATATGCATGGAGTGGGAGTGGAAATTCATGGTGCGTTTGAGTGTGTGAAAGGAATAGGTAAGGCGGAGGAGCCCGGTATCCTGCTCTTGTAGCACCCCCTCTCCCTCAAACCTCCAGCCCCCCAACTTCCCCCTGGGGAGTGACAGATTATAGGCTGTAGCAGAAAGGAGAAACGCTGGAAGATTGAGAGGAGGGAGAACGATTTAGCAAGTGTTATCACAAGAGAGGAGAAATGTTTGACCTCCCACTGTGTGTAAGATTGTCTTATATTGATGGCTTCATCTCAAAGAGTCTTCTCAGGTGTTTATCTCCTCTTACGCCATATGTTGTTTCAAAGATAAATCTATTTCTTTGGATTGTCTACACTCCGGCCCTTTAATTGGTGTTCATGCTGCAAAAGCAATACACAAGTGTTCTTTGAGTCTCCCTTCATTCAATCGCTCATTTTCTCTACGAAAATAGACAGCACCAGAAAATCTCAGACAAGCTGAAAGTTAGTTCACTTTATTATTATTTTTATTGGCCCCAGATTTCTGTGCGGGAAGTAACTCCAACCTTTCTGTTGCCACACTACAAGGTTTTTGCTTTGATAGATGACGCTTTCAACTAATCTTGAGTTTTTCTCTCAGTCACATACCAGAGGCAACAGATGATTAAGAAGTAGAGAAGAAAAATAAGTGAGTGGCTGACCCGTCTGTGTATACAAGAGTCGATGAGTGAAACTCCCAGGTGATGAAGCTCTGCGTGATGTTCTTGGGAGGCCTGCAATTGTATTTGTCTGCCACATGCGAAGAGGTATAAAAAAATCCTCTGTAGGGGTGTCTTTGAAGAGCCCTTCTGGTTGCATGAAACCAGAAAACTGTGATGGAGATTGATTTTTTCATATGCATAACCTCACTGCAGGATGACCACCTAAGTAGATAAAAGTAAAATTCTACCAGCTGCCGCACAAAGTACATAGTCACAGAGTGACTAGTCTGCATAACTTCCTCAATACCTGATGTTCTGTGGATTACAGCCTACCGTTACACATATCATTAACGTTACTCTTTTCTTCTCTTTTTTGCTTTTTTGCAGAGTCGACCGTGTTCTTTCCTGAACCAATTCATGCAGTAGAGGAAGATGTTGGGGAGCTTTTCATCCCTGTGCACCGTAGTGGAGACATAAGTGAGGAACTCATGGTGGTCTGCTCCACACAGCAGGGTACGAATCTGCTCCTTTTTCTTTGTATCTCTCACATGTTTGAGACTACTAAAATCAGGTGATGCAGACCAGTGTGATCAGAAGAGTCTAATGATTTAAAATAATTTTTTTTATCAATTGAAGCTAACAAAATGTAAATGTGAAATTTTCAGATCACAATATGCTAATATTTTAATATGAAGCCATGTGAACAACTCAATTTAATCCAAATTATGATACAGTGATGTCTAATTCAGCTCATCAGTTAAAGTCAATAGAAAAGTATCTCTTTAAGATCAGTCAGGTGCAATTAAGAGGTTGACTTTGCAACATTCCCTTAACCTGAGCAAGTGAAGACAAGTAACTCTCTTTCAACATGAAAAAACCCTCCATCAGAATCAAGTACAGTATGAGCTGTGCAGTTCAGAGGGCAATAATCGGACACAACTAAGCATAGTGTCACTGGGCCAAGTGTATCTTTTAAGAAAAAAACTAAAGAAAAATAATACAAAGCTAATAAAAATATATAAAGATTATAGGAATGTTGATTGAATGGAACGTAGCAGTAAAAATTACAGTGTGGAAAAGGTGTCAGTTTTCTTCCTCCTGCAAACAGGAGCACAGCTATAGAGATTGCTCTAAAAAAATGTGTTGCTCTAATTATAGTTAGGACTTTAAATACTGATGAACAAATGGCAACTTAAATGTCGGGAATACGTAATAGTAAAGGCCATAGTCCAAACCGTGTTTTATCTTCAAGCATTAGCTCCTCTACTATTTACGGCATTGTGGAGTCTATGCCCCATAAACTGAGCTTTAATTATGCCTTTCCAGCCGTATTTAATTTTCCGCCAGTGTGACTCATCTTCAATTTTCTCCACAAACTCTCTAAACATCTCCTCACACTCCTTTTTTCCTGGTTCTTCCAAAGGTTCTGCCACAGGAACGATCCCCACCACCGTTCTGTCCTACTCAGACTACATTTCACGTCCGGAGGAACACAGCAGTATCCTTCGATTCGACAAAGGAGAGCGGGAGAAGATGTGTCGCGTGGTGATCATCGATGACTCTCTGTACGAGGAAGTGGAGAGCTTCAATGTGATTCTGACCCTGCCTGTTGGAGGTCGGCTCGGAATGCACTATCCTACCACTAAAGTCAGCATCCTCAAAGACATAGATGATGGTAAGCCACAGTCTGATTTGTTGTTTTATGTGTCTGATGACATCTAGATTACAGCTGCTCCATTAGTTACATCAGTTCTACTTAACAACTATGTGCTACTTACTTTGTGTTGGTCTGTGAAATAAAATCCCACATGGTGACAAAATATTAAAAAGTTATAGAGGTGGGAATTTTTAAATTAACTTTAGTCCACTTTTTGTCTTTGGAGCAGTCTCAGATCTGCTCAACATTTAGGGATAGAAGAATGTCACAGCCTGAGGTGTCACTAATTGTCACACACAGTAAATGTTTTTCTGTTTTTGCTCAACAAATATAGCCTTGAAATTATAATCTTTCTTAATTATAAAGTGTATTTCTCAGAAGAAAAAAAAGATAGAAAGACCATCAACAACTCATATGCAGCAGAAAACTAAGACAAATTTTAAAATTAATGGCAAAAATATTAAGTAAATCACAAATTGTTTTTTGTCTCTTTTAGTAGCAATAGCTTCAATATTTGAAAGCATAACCAACATGGACCGGATGGCTTTGTTGACTTCTTCTGCTCCCATTTCTAAAATTACAGGCAGACTACAATTCTAAAACAGCTCAGAAAATCCACTTCATGTCTTACAACTTCTCCCTCTGTTTGCTGATTGACCCAGTTGAAATTTTCCTGGAGAAATTCAATTCAATAGGAGGAAGCCCATTGACTGATCTGTGAAGCGAGATTTGAATCGAGTAGAATTATGCCGAAAGACCATGGCTAGGCAAGAAAGCATGGAATTTAATAATTTTTTAGTCAATGGGGTAGAAAAATATAGGAAAAACATTTTATTTCTGGACTTTATTCCCTATCAGTTTGTCTAAGCATCCACCCATCTGTCCACCTGTCTGTCTATTACCTATCCATATTTAGCCATATTTTCTTCCAACTCTAATAATTGGGAAGGCAAAATATGTAGTTATAATTTAAAAATAAAAGGATAAAGGAATTTCCTTTATATATATTATATTGGTTAATAAAAAATTCCTTGAGTTTTATTTACTTTTATATTTTTTCTTTTGTTTAAGTCATTCTGTGAAAATGATTTAAAGTCATTTTGTTAACTGTTGACAGTTAACATTTGACAGAATGTTAGCTGTCAAACACAACATTCTGTTAAAATGTTGTCTTTGATTGCAGAGAGTGTGTGTTTACATCACCCCTGGTTTTATTTTCAGCTTCACTTCACTTCAAGCTTCAAGTCAGTTCTTAACACAGCTCTTTAATAAACACAGAAGACGCTGTGCAGTGTGACTGGCCCACATATGGCACTCAACATATATATTCCTTGTGTTCATTGGTGTTCATACTCTTGGTGTATAAACACAAGACTGGTTTCTATTTTCACTGTCTCCAGTAGAAACTGTCCTCATTACTTATCGTTTCATGTAGTGAGAAAACAAGTGCATTCATTTGGCTGTCACATAATGTAAAAGAAATGTGCAAGAAAGGGATGTTCATATGTAAGGGATCTTTTTGGCAGAGGGAGGAGAAGAGCTCCATCTAAATCCTTTATTTACTTTCTTTTTCCCAAAATACTTGGGATGCTGTCGAAAATGCAAAAGACAGAACCCCTAAAATCCCTTAAGTCTTAGATATAGCTGAAATGAAACAAACAAAAGTCACTTGAAACAAAGAAGCTATTGTTTTTGACCAGTATGTACTCAGTTTTAAATAGGGACCACTGTCGTAGTCAAACTTTTCTTTCAATGAGCATTTAATTAAGGAAACCTTATAACTTAAAACTAAATATTTTCCATTCAAGCCTGTTTCTGTCAGATGTTTTATTTTGCTTACTGCTTATGCATTGCCCAACACCCGATATTGTGGTACAGGATTACCAATTAATTTACTATAAAATGTGGAGTATTTGCAGGTTTTTAACAGCATTGCTTAGCTGGTTCTTTTCTTGAGTAGGTCTGTGGCAATGGAAAGTAAAACATAACCTGAACCGGATCAAATTAGTCTTCCTGATAGATCAGTAAAAGATTTTGGATAACTCCTTGTTCCCACCCCAAATTTAACTACAGCATTAGTATACTAGGCAGCAAAATACAGAGGCTATTATCTGTTCCTGTCAAGAGTCAAGGATTAGGGGACAGTGTTCAAATAAATACATTTTCATTACCATACACCTTGAAACTTTAAATGACTTATTTTATATTTATCCATAAGTAGTTACAACATATTTGTGAACACAAGAGCATTGTAAACACCAAACTGCTTTTGATCATGGTATTATATTTATTTTTCTAGCTACATCTGTTACGTAAAAAGCCCTTTTAAAATCACTGTCTAAATAACATGTTCTTATTTTATCTTTAGCATGATACTTTAAAGAGTGTGCACTTTATTTTGCCTATTTAAAAAAATATATTTTGATCAGCATAAGAAGTTCAATCCATTATGCAAATGTTCCTTTTTTATCCACAGGGGCTAATTTCCATCTGCAACCTGTGAGTTGATGGTATAAAACGACAATAAAACATTAAATCACAGAATCTGTTAAACCAAATAATATTGAATAAGAAGTTGCATTAGTGAAAATTATAGCATTCACAAATCTACATGTGATTACAGATTTGATCAGCTACCAAGCATAATGGAGAACTGCCTCTAAGTTGTAATGTTTCTGAATTCTGTGAAAAGGGAATTCCAAGTGTTGCAGTTCATGTGGACATGCATCATTTTCGCTTAATTAAACTATTTGACAGACTATAAAAATTTCAATGCACTGGTAAAATATCTGAGTATTTATCCTGTTTCCTTCCCATAAATGCCATGGTTATGTCATCTGGCACTGCTTTGAATTGATTTAAAACTTATCTCTCTGACTGTCAACTTCATGTCCAACTGAACAAATCACCGTTTTCACCAGTCAGGTATACCTCAGGGTTTTGTTATTAGTCCTTTGCTGTTTATCATTCATCTTCTCCCAGTTGATCTCATTTTCAAAAAATTTGGTGTTAATTTTCACTGTTCTGCAGATGACACCAGCTCTACCTCTCTACCAAGCCCATCCCCTTCTTTCCACCATCAGTCCTTTTAGATTGTCTCTGTGAAATTAAATTATGGTTCATTCAAAACTCTCATAAACTAAGCATAAAGAAAACGTAATTTCTTCTTGCTGGCACTAAGTCTTCCTTATCAGGTGAATCAGTGTACTAATGCTGAGATATCTGTAATTAAGTTTAGGGCTAAGAGCGTTGCTAATCTATCTGGAAGCCTAACTTGATCCAGTTCAGGTTAAGTTTTATTCTGTGCAGTATTTCTTGTTCAGTGGCCTTGATTGACTTGAAAAGCCTTCAATTAAAATGTGTTACTACTATCATTGCTACTAGTATTTTTAGTGTCTAACTGGTCACCAGTGCATCAGGATCAGGTGATTCGTGTACCCACGTAGCCTCAGCAGCCGCAGCAATTTTTTTTCTTATGTCTACACTTCATCAAATTGAAATGTTGTACCATGGCAGTACAATATTTTAATCTTGATTACACACCTTCAAAAATAAACAGTTTTATCACAGTTTGAGATACATACATGAGTTACATAATCTGAGATCTTAACCAATAACACCTCTGAATGTTTTTGTCATGTAAATACAGTTCTAACTGAAAAGATTTGTTTTTGCTAACAAGCAATGCACAGTGTTTCCCTTTGCTTTTTGTGCAAAGACAAAAACTTTAAACAAGGGCATTTTTTTGTGGCTTTCTGTTAATAACAGGTACCACTCTAGAAATATTAGATTTTTTTTATCAATGTAACAATCATTAACACAAACAAAATAGGTTTGTTATTGAAGAAGTACTTAAAATATTTTTTTTTCATCTGGTACATATTGTGTTTATAAATCTGTCTTCTTATCTCTCTTTGCATATTTCTGTCTCCGTCTATATCTCATTTTTATCTGTCTCGTTCTCTCTCCCCCTTTAAATTGTTATCGACTGTGTATTTATTTCTTATTGGTCTTCCAAGAAAACTTGTATACAGCTATTTCCTTTCTGAAGAGAGATAGGTGATTGAGCGGCCATTCTTGTTGGTGGGGCAGAACACATCTAGTGAGAAACATGAGCAGCAAACCTCAGGAACAAAAGAGGACCCAATATAGAGCCCTGAGGTTCACCAATATTACCAACAACCATTTCAACAATTATCTCATTTATATATGAACACATTGTTTTGTATTTACCAGATATGATTTTGTCTGCTTTATTTAATTTTAGCAATGTTCCCTTTCAACAAGAAGGTTGTGGGGTCAACTCCTACCCTTGGGTCTTTCATCAGGGACTTTGCATGTTCTTCCTGGGCATGCATAGATTCCCCATTGGTCCTCCATCTTCTTCCAACAGTTCAGTTAATTGGTTACTGTACATTTCCCTTTTTAGTGAGTTTGAATGGTTGTTTTTCTTGTGTGTCTCTGTGTTGTCCTGTGATAGACAAAGTGACAGGACACTGAGTTTTTCTGCCCAAAGACCACTGGAGAAAGGCACCTATTAATGACTAATTAGGATATCATCAGGTTTATCCATTGGGGTTACAACTACAGTTTATGTAACACTGTTTTGTCTTTGACCAATTTTGTCTATGAATTACCAGGCTCTGCAGAACTTTTATTCAATTAAAAAATGTTAGATTTTTTATATCAGACAGTTACTTCTTGCCTGTCCAGTCCAATCAGGTCCTCCCTCAGGCCCTAATTATGACAATTTAGTTATGGACTTCTTAAGGTTCCTCACTCGTCTTTTGCTGGAGGATGTGGTTTAAATTTATTTCAGACCAACTAAATGTTTTCTCTGTAAATGTTTTAATGTTCAGCATGTCATATCTTAATAATGTTGTGTACTATATTACATGTAAGGCAGTGTTAAATTTGGCTTGCAACCTTTTTATTTATTTACATGTATTTTAGTCTGTTTAGAAAATAGACTGCTAATATATCAGCCATATGGTTTACTAATACCTTTACCCACTCCTCCCCACACCCTCCCTGGTAGTTTCTAGTTTGGAGTCTAAGTCCTTCTCAGAAAAATGAAGTCTTGGTTTTAAAACTTTTGATAATTTCCCCTTAAGAATAATCCCAGGCTTCCTATTTAATGGGCTTATCAAGTTGTTTGTGTAACAATGTTATGTCATGGACAGTTCATTCAGGCAAACTGATTAAAAAGCAAAAGTATTACAACTAAGAATTCCTTTAAAGGAATTCAACTGTTTTTCTGTTCAAGCATCAGAGGCAAGTTCACAAAAAATCTGACACAATTCTGAATTTTAGTAAACTGTCAGTATTAAGGCTGCCTTGGTGCATAGCTCAAAGAAATGCAAATGTGTTTGCAAAAGCCCAACTCCTGAGAGAGATGATATGTCAATTTCTGTCTCCCGGAGGATAATACGGCACCTGACAGCTCTCTAAAACCTCTACCAATGGCAGCATGTTTTTCTCACTAATATCCTTGATTTTCTAAGAAAAATGTTAAAACAAATGGTACAGCAGCATGTGTTTTATTAAAGTCTGCATGCCTGTTTATGTGATTCTGTCTGCCCACAATAAGTTATTTTTAGACTTTAATCGCTGCATCAAAAGTAAATGGTGTGAAAATCGCAAAAACGGAGAAAATTCTCAAGTGACTGTCGCTGCTCTCTTACACTCATTTTTTTCTTCCCCTGGTCAAAGTCAACTATTTCGTTCTCCTTCCTTCTATTTCTTATACACTGCCTGCCTCACTTCTCTCTCACACTCACTTTCCTCCACATCAGCTAAAAAAGGCTCTAAGATGTCTGCTCGATTTAGTACTGTCTCAGATGAAACTATAGTTCCTGTGTGCTGCGTCCTGCATGGCTACACTCTTAAGTCTTGAAGTGAGTATTCTTATCACCTTGTTACATGCACAATAATGTTGAGCTTGTTTGGTTTTGGTTGCATACTCATAATGGGTCTGTCAAGTTTTAACCTATTTTATTTATTCAGTACTAATGAAATGTTTGCATGCAGTCATCGAGGACATCCTAAATTTGGACTTGTTGGTGTTTACATTTGCATTTATTGTAGAGATTCTCTGATCCACAGTCGGTCAAAACCATAAATACAGACAAAGATATCCTATTTCCTACTATGTATTGACTAGAGTCAATACATAGTAGGCCACTAATATTTGGCATCTCGCTTATCAAGATGCATTAAAATAACATGTACTCTGTACCTTGAAAAAAAACTTTTAGCAGCATTTTGATTTGATGCTTGACCAAATTGAATACAAGTCTCAAATGGGAGAATGTGTTGATAAGACAAATATTAGCTCTGCACTCCACAAATTTAATCTTATGTAGAAGGAGCAGAGAGAAAGCCATTGTTAAAAAAACATTAAAAGTCTCATTCAGAGTTTGCAACTGTTGAAAGAAAGCCAGAAAAAATCCTATTTCCAAGCATTGCTCGGGAATAGCTTCTGCATTGCTTGTTTGCCCCAAGCAATGCAGGCAAAGAAGGCGATCTTGTCAGATGCCATCATAATTAAGCTGTTTGGTCTATATGTGAAACCCTATGTGTTACAGAAGGAAAACCTTCCAAATTATTCTGAACAGAAGATCTAAAAAGAAGAGAGTTGACAGTAGCATCCCGCTGTGCAGATATTATTCTGCTCCAAAGGCAGGAAGCTGGTCAGTGTGGATGGGAAGATAGACTGAGATAGATAGAAGGCGATGCTGGAGAAAACCTGTTAGCAGCTGTAAAAGATGTGAAAAAAGGTCTTCATATCAAGAGATATGAAGACTTTTACAAGGCACTGCACATTTTGTATAGATATGTTACATCTTTGAAAACCTTTTACATTGTACAAGGCTTGTGATTTCCTGTGTCTTATTTAATCTTCGACCATTAAGATGAAGGTGTCCATTATTTGAAAGAGGATATATTTTTCAAACTGGTACACAAAGGCACACTTGTAGGGTCTTATTTCTTAGCTTTTTTCCCAAAACCAGATGATGCTTAAAAGTACAGATGCTTAAAAGTACATTTAAAGGTACAGTGGTGACACAAATGCCTTCAGACACTCACAAAGTAGTAATTATCGCAATTTGTTTTCACACCTTTCCCAGCCTTCAGTCACACACTGAAGTGCTAAAGCAGAGGCGTGGCCCCAGTAGGGGGATGCGGCTCTCATTCATCACTCATCAAGTGGTGTAAAAGTTGGGACATGTGTGATGGCAGACATGAAGGCCATGTTTGCAAGTTTGCACAGGGGTCCTCTCTGTGCACAAAGAAATGTTAAGCAAAAACACGCAGTTCATAAATTAATACTGGTAGAAAATCAAGAAAATGCATACAACTGGCCCATCTTTTTTCATTGGTCAAATGCCATTATCCATGTATGGTTAATGGCATTCTATGCTGTTTTCTTTTACTTTGCCAGCATAAAAATTCACAAATTCTAAATGAACTTCAAACCAGCGCTACATCTGTTGACTGTGTGTGGGAGGAATAGGTAAAAGGGGGAAGCGAGAGGGCACAGGCTGCACTTGATGTTCAGTGTTACCCTGAACTGTCACTTCTTCCATGACGCTTAGAGTCAGAATGCACTGCTGACACTTTTCTTAAAGCCTTTATTATATTCAATGCTTTGGTTATTGTTTGCTAGCCCAGTTATAGCATGTAAATAAAACCAATAGCGATGGACGGACGGACGGATGGATGGGGGTTGATGTTTTATCTTCTCACAAAACTAATATGACAGTTGCTATTTTTAGATTAGATCCCAGAATATAAGAAGAAGCAAGTGAGAACAAGTATCATTTGACAGCAGAACTTGTGAAAGATGCATCTGTCTAATACACACTGGACTGCTTCTACTGCCTTAGGAAACAATCCTTGTTCAAACAAGCCTTTGAGCTTTCTTGGAAAAGGGGGGGGTCGGCACTTTCTCTGTCTTGTCATCTCGCTGCTTCAGCATCCAGAGATAAAGACATGCATGCAGAGAGACTTTGTTTTCAGTGTTAACTTCATCCTCATTTGTAAAAAGTACTTAGTTCTTTTGTCAGGAGAAGACGCGCAGCCTTCTCCCAGTGGGACTATTTCACCCTCAGTGTGCTTTGTTGTTATTGGCAAATGCTTGAAAAAGGAATTGGGATGTATTGCTGCTGAAATTCTGTAAACCTTTTATTTTTTAGAGTACTGACAGATTGATTGATGAGTTGTGCGCTCTTGTAGTAAAGAGATGAAAACTCCTACCAAGATGTTAATAGGTTAAATACTATCATGTTGTCTGAAAACATAAGAGCATAACATTTTGCCCGCCAAGGTTGGCTTTGTATGGACGAATAAAGGCGATGAACAGAGGCACTGTTTCTGTGTGAAAGGGCAAATGACAATTAACTGAGAAGTTGAATGAGAGGACAGGAAAGGTTGCAAGGTCAGGCCTCCCTGCAGTTTGACGTCAGACTAATGTGCTGTTGGGTTTTTGACCCCTGTCCCTGGGCTGTGCCTTTACAAATAAGTCATGTGCCTGCTGACAGGTCCGTGTTAAACCAGCATGTGGAAACAACAAAGAAATACTAAAATGTTGGTCTTAAACTCAAGCATTGAATAGTTACGTGGGGTTTAAAGTAAATAGTAAGATGTCAAAGTCAGGAAATTAGCACCAGACTGAAGCTAAATGACTGAAGCTAAAGCAGTAGGTAAACTGTAAACTGATGACAGGACCTTCCACATGGTACACATCGATGAACATTTGTTTTTATGGCTATTTTAGGTTGGTCTCTGTTCTATTGGTCTACGGCCCAATAGATAGTTTCCACAGTAAGTGAACCTGGAAATGCTCTATGTTGTTAGTACATCAGTAAACAGTGTTACCCTAATAGCAGTATTATAAGCTGAGGTTTTAATTTTTTTTATGCTTTTTATGCTTTTTGGTTTTCAATGAGACTTGTTACTAGGTTTGGCTACATTATATTGTATTCTGAAGTATAGCAGCAGCTCTGTAATTGTTTGTCAAGCTTGAGTTGCAACAAGAAGAGTGTAAATGTATATCTGCACATCTATATTTGATAGTTACATTTCATATTTTGTGCAAACGGCATTATGTTATCTTCGTGGAAGATTGACGGTGTTTCATGTTTTTGTTATGACATGCAAATACATTGTATTGAATATAGTTGAAACATTTTTAATGAACTACATCAAGTTGTGTGCATAGCTGTTAACTAAAACATAATTACAATTACTTAAATAGTCCTAAAAGACTGAAATAGTTTATAAACATCCAGTATAAAAATGCAGAGAGCCTTGAGGCTCTGGTAGTTGTTGAAAGTATTATTCACATCAACAGAGCAGAAAGTAATTGCATGGCAACAGAGCAGAAAGTAATTGCATGGCACTAATACTAATAAAGAAACAGGAATAATTCAGTCATTGATGTATAGTTATTGATCCAGACAGTTGTCGAATCCTCTGCTTCTGTCTTTTGGAGTTTCTGAATTAGTAATTCAGGCTACAACAGATCATCCCCCAGTGTATTAAATACATTAGGAGTATCTGTTAACATTACCCTGGTATTGCTGACTTGTCTTTCCCTCCTTACACTGCTGTCACCAGCGTGGATGTTTCCTTCAAAGTAAAATGGATCCATGCTTTTATCATGGATCCAGCTGAAATCAAAACTCATAAAACCAAGCAGTATTTTTTAAAACTATTGCCAAATTTTGGTGAGCTTGTGCAAATTTTGGCCTCAGTTTTCCATTCCTAGCTGACAGGAGGGACACTCAGTGTGGTCTACCCCTGGTTCTATTAGGCTGGCAAGTCAAAGACAAAGGACTCAAATGTACAAACTACACAGGAACTCTCAGCGCACAGATAAATTGTTCAACAAGGTGGAATAATCCAGAAATCTTTGAGGCAAAAGATGTCGCAGGATGGATGGTGTATAATCTGCAGGCAGGTTAGAAATCCAGAAAACTGAAACCATGTCACACACTACAGACTAGCAGAAACAAAGCCTTTTAGACTACAAAGCTAACACAATGTACAGGCAAAGATAACTTAACTATATGTACACACATGCAGAAAGAGGACAAGAAAATTCAGATGGTGGGATATCAGCTAGTGCATAAAATGGAGGAGTCTAGAATGAGAAACATCATTACCAACATAAAATAGGAGTAAATAAATCAGTCAAACAGGAGTAACGGGTACATAAAATCTAAAAATTAATCTGAAAAAACACCTTTATCCTCATCACAGGTTTGATTGTATGTGCTTTCACAAATAGTATTAATTATAAATTGATGTAACAAATTATTTGAGCTACTGTTACCTTTCTGTTTTTTCAAACAGAAAGGTAACAGTTCCCCTATCACCTCTAACATCAACAAGGCATTTTCATTTACTAAACTGTTGCTTATTTGATATCATCACAAGAGACCCTTAGGCATAAAATAAATCAGCAGTTTGTGAAATACTGAGGCCAGCGGACACCAACAACCTGGCACCTTAATAAGGGATATTGAACTCATTACAATGGGAAGTTTTTTCCTTGAACAATGAAGTTTAAAGTTGCAAAAAGCTTTGCAACTTTTCAAATCCTTGAAAACACATTTAAGCATAAATAGATGTTTTATGTTGACAACACATTTATTTGCCAGCCAACATGCTTTTTCTATCACGGTTCTACAGCTCCTGTGTTTTACTTTGGAGAAGTCCAGTATCATGTGGATGAAAGTGACGGCTATGTGGAGGTCAAGGTGTGGAGGACAGGAACCGATCTGTCCAAAACGGGAACTGTGACAGTCCGTTCTCGGAAGGTGGAGCGTGCCTCTGCTGAAGGCAGGTTTCCAATCAAATATTGGTTTTAAATATTTTGAAAAATCCTCCTGAGTCTTTATTCTGTGTGTCTCCTCAACAAAATCCCTTTCTTTTCCCTCTCTCTGTCATTTTGCAGCTGGTATTGACTACGTGGGCATAAGTCATAACTTGGACTTTGCCCCTGGTGTCAGCATGCAGACATTTAAGGTCACAATTTTGGATGATATGGGACAGCCACAGCTGGAGGGGGCCGAGAGCTTTGAGTTAGTTCTTCGAATGCCAGTAAATGGTATTCTAGGAGAACCTGGCAAAGCTACAGTCTTCATCAATGACTCACAGTCTGACTGTAAGTAATAAAAATTAACCTTTACATATTTGGGTCTGTTTATAGCTTTGAATATAAAATAAACACACTGTATGATAAGCATAGACTAAATAAGGTCGCAGTCCTTGTCGTATGATTCATGATGCTTTGCCTATCTATATTCATTGAATAATTTTCTGTCAATGCACACAATAATAATAACACATCAATACTAAGTTACATGTTATTGTTTTCATTAATTTCAGTGTTATCATTAAAATGATGACATAGGTCATCTATGATGCAATAGAAATTTTATGACTGTTCATTTCATTTGGTTGCCAGTGCCAAAGGTCCATTTTCGTGAATCGGTTTACAGTGGAGAGGAGAGTGATGGTCAGATAACAGCAACAGTGTACCGCAGTGGTGACATCTGGCACAAATCCTCTGTTCGCTGTTACTCCCGTCAGGGCACTGCACAAGTTGCCTCTGACTTCGAGGAGCGTCCCAACACAGATGCTTCTATCATCACTTTCTCACCCGGTATATTTTATCAAACATTTAAGTTTTTTATTTTTTGTATATTTTAAATAGTAATTTTATGTTGAGTTAATATTTACATTTAAAAGAATGTTATTGCTTTAGAGCAGTGGTTTCCAATCTCTTTTAGAAAGATCCCACTCTTTGTATAGACAGTGTGCACTCCTTTTATTGTGCTCTCATGCATACCCTATGTTTGTGCTTGTGCACATATGTCCATGAAGACCATAAAGAAAACTTCACCTAATAATATATTTTGTGGACAATTTTACAAAAAAACATTCAGCTTTGTATGCTTCTGTGCAGGAGTAAGAGTTCAGGATTTAGCGACTTAAAAAGAATAACTCCAATTTTAGTCCTCCAAAGACCTCTTTAAAAATTCTGCTATTCTTCAGTCAGTTTTTAAATTTTTTGGGAACCAATGCAATGGAGAACAGTCAAATTTGTTTAGTCTGCTTTCAAATTAAAGCTTTAATTGTTTTGTGGCAACACTTTTTCCCTCACATTAGGTGAGGTGGAGAAGCCGTGTATCCTGTCACTGGTTGATGATGCATTGTACGAGGAGGTTGAAGAGCTAAGGCTGGTCTTAGGGACACCGAAGAGCAGCTCACAGTTTGGCGCATCAGTTGGATCTCTTAATGAGGCTCTGCTTCAAATAAAGGACACAGCTGACAGTAAGTGAGACAAAGAACAAACTATTGGTCAGATATTTTAGGCTGTGGCACCAAATAGGAAGTTTTCTATAATTTGTCCATTTTAAGATTTTATTTTGCTGTGCTTGCCGTCTTTTTATTTTCCAGAACCAATCATTCGATTTGCAGAAACCAAGTTCAACATTAATGAACCGAAGGAAACTGGGACTGTGACAACTGTGAAGATCCCTGTGGTACGAGTTGGCGACACATCCAAAGTGTCAGTGGTTCGGGTTCATACCAAAGATGGGTCAGCAGTCTCAGGAATGGATTATTACCCACTATCTCAAGGTGAACCTTATAAACACCTTAGAAATTGTTATAGAAGGTCAGCAGGAATGCAAAAATCGGCATAAAAATGATTAAAATTTATTAAGGAAAAGCAATATTTTCCCAAATGTGCAAATCACAATGGAAGTTCACCAACATATGTAAAAACAGATGTTCTTCGTAAGAATGCTAAAATCATCATTTGTTTGCAACTTACTATCTTTTTTTCTTTCGAGTACTTATTAGTATAATGAAGACAATTAAAAGTACTCAAAAACTTTAAAAATCAGCGTTACTTAAAAACATCCCTTTTGAGATACTTTTGCTCAATTTTCATTTTGAATTAGTAAAAGATTAAAATAATTTCCTCTATCTGTAAAAGAACCCACCAAGAAAAAATAAGTACCAACTAAATTGGCTCGGGATGTTAATTTCTTTCACAAAGGGAAGTGAAATGTCTGCAAAACTCTGGTGAAGGGTCATGTAATTTTTAATTGAATTTCTGTCATCTGTTCATATACTGCTAGTTGGATGATTCCATTCAGCTCTTTCAAAAAGTCTCACATTTAACTTGGGTGGATGAAGACATCGAGCCTTTTTCAAAATGTACCCGTTTTGTAGTTGATTCTTGCATTTCTAATTACTTTCATATCTGGAAAGGGTTTCATTTTTTGTGCAATATTATGTACCAGCATCACTTTTTTTAACCCAGAAGTCTTCTTCAGAAAGATGAAGCACCTTTGAAACTGTGCAAAAACAGAGAGGGGATTCAAACCAGCAACCCACTGAGTCTTGGACGCTTAGGGTATCCATGCTCAAAGATCCCTCTCACTGTGGGATCTTTAAAGAAATTTTTTGCTAATCAAATGATTAGTTTCTTTTAAGGATTTTTATACAACTTTGTCAGAAATACCAAAATACATACTGTAAGGTATTAAAACATCTAGTTTAATGTGTGTTGCCTTTTTGCTTCCTGAGTGGAGCTGTACATTAAGCATAATGAAGGAGAACCTTGGCCTTAATGGCATCTGTTTTTGTTGCCACATAAATATGACAGAGATGAATACATTACACACAAACACTTTTGCTAATGATGTGTTTGTCCTGTTTTTGTGCAATTCATTAGCAGCATTTAAAGCTGTTTTTGTCTGTACCTAGATATCAAGTTTAAACAGGGAGAGAAACAACATGTTGTAGAGGTGGAGATATTGCCTGATGGAGTCAGAGAAATGAGGGAGGCTTTTACAGTCCATCTGAAGCCTGATGAAAACATGGTGGCTGAAACTCAGGTCAGTCATGCTTTCATTCCTTTTACCAACTATATTATTATTGCACTTAATTTGGGGAGCTTTACAAACTCTAAATGTGAAAAGATGTATAGAGCCATATTTATTCAGGTCAGTCAGTCCCTGAGAGACTAGGGATCTGTTTTTTAGGAGTGTGCTGAACAGACAACAGCAGCACTTTGCTGTAATGAAAATATTTCACAATAAATAATAGATCGTTTAAGAAAAGGAAAGAGCATCCAGCACACTAAAAGAGCCTGGGATAGAAACAGAAAAAGGTATAGTTGAAGAAGAAACTGAATAAAGAATTTAAAGATATGCAGCTGTCAACACTCCCAAACTCTTTTTTGAACAGGTGACAAAAGCTATAGTTTACATTGAGGAGTCCAACAGCATGGCTGATGTCACCTTCCCCTCCTCACCCCATGTCATGTCACTGTTTCATTACGATGATGTCGTCAGGACAGCGGACAACTTCCACCCACCAGCTGGCTACCCAGTCATCTGTGTCACAGTGAGTCAAGCATCACTTCAGTCTGGAACTATTTTTAAGAAATTGACAAAAGTAAAGCACTGTCAACCAAAACAACCAAACAAGTTTAATCGTTTTCCCTTACTGAAGACATCAAAACCATATCAGAACACCTATACCCCACTCCCGTCCACCCCCACAACCACCCAGGAAGCTAATAATTAAATTGTCCTCCAGGTTTTGGCCTGTCTGTCATTATGGTATAGCTGGGCTGCAGTCCTCCCTCTTACACACATGGGAGATCACTTCCACTCTCAAAACACTGTCTCGGTGAGACTCTTAAGTGGATTCTCGTGATGTGTTAAGTCATTTGATCCTCAGGTGGCTGTTGTGTGTGGATCGTGAGTGTGTTCGTGTGTGAGCAAGTGAGTGCAGGAGAGTGGATGTGCTTGTTTTGCTGCAGTGTGGTCAGTTGTGTGTGAGGCTCCCCAAGGAGGCAAAATGAAGTAGTTTTGTCAAAAAAAGAAATCAAAAAAGTGTTGAGTGCTACACCAGAGGGGCTTAGTGTCAACAGGTTTAAAAGCATATTTGTAGAATCTCTTTAAAGCTCACCTCTTCATCCATTATCTCTACCCTACTAAATATCCAAAAGCTAATGATAAACACTCCATTATAAGAACATAACATATTGAAACATCTGGATTTGATCATCTCTACTGTCTTTTATACCCACCCACACCCCCATCTTGCAGGCTTGCAACACGAAATACCCAGACTATGACAAGACGGGTCCTATCTGTGTCAGCGAGCACATCAACAACACCTTGACCCGCTACCGCTGGCTTATCAGTGCCCCAGCAGGTCCCAATGGCATCACCAGCCCCATGAGGGAGGTGGACTTTGACACGTTCTTTACCTCCTCCAAGATGATCACGCTGGACTCAGTCTACTTCCAGGCAGGTTCAAGGGTGCGGTGCGCTGCTCGAGCTGTTAATTCTAATGGGGAGGAAGGTTTGGAGCTCAGCAGCCCCACTGTCATCATCAGCCAGGAGGAAGGTGAGAGACAAACAATGAAGAAACCCGATTCAGTGTATTTCTACTTACCCAGAGGGAAACAAGAGAAATCTAATAGTGATTTGGTCGCTTAGTGAGAGCTTTCTTTTTAGGAATTATGAATCTTCAGGAAATGGGATTTTTAAATAATACAACAGAGCGTTCTGTTGAATAATATAAAACCTTCTCTTCTTTTAGAAGCCAGGTTTTTGGGGCCATTGTTTTCTATGTGTGTGCAACACACCTATTTTGAAAAAGAGAAGCTCATGAACCAAAATGTAATTAAGGTAGTTTGGAAAACTTTGCATTTCAGAAATCTTTTTTTTTTTTTCATAGACATTTTTAAAACTGTGTTTATTCACGTACTTTCAATAAACACAAAGCAATCCATGTTTAAATGGATTGCTTTCCAACATTTAACCACTCAAGGATCTGCAACATTTTATGTAATGCCAGTAGGTAATAAAAAATAATGTTTCTGTTTCCTTCTTAAATTGGTTTCATTTCATCTACTTTGGTGAGTAAGATTGTGAGTTAAAGTGATTCATTACAACATGGATCAGCTTTATTCAAAAATAGAACATTTTAATAACATGTGCACTCTTTTCCCCTCATTATAACAGTTCAAGTATGCCATAATTTAGTGCTTCTACAAGCTATTTTCTGAGAATGGTTCAGCGCTCTAAGTCATTTCTCAAAAAGAGAAAATAATGCTTGGTTTTTGCTGTTGCTACGCAATCATTTATGCTGTTTTCCACCTACACATCCTGAAAGCAATAAGTCCAGACCTCCTCTCACTGGGTGGTCGTCTTGTATTCCTGCAAATATGGAAATCACTACCTGACTTGGTAACAGTCAGTTGTGTAAAAATCTCCAAATCTGTTTTTTCTCTTCCAAAGGAGACTCGTTCACATTGACTAGCCATTTTCACTTTGATTTGCAGTTTGGGCTTTTGTCTCTGCTTTTATTTTCTGTCGTAAAAAGGTATGTGTCAGCCTCGTAAGCTGGGAACTGTGGGCGCTGAGCCTTTCTCTGCAAAGCTGCGCTATACTGGAGCAGATGACCCAAAACACCCTAACCTGATCAAAGTGACCATCACCATGCCTCACATAGATGGTAAGTTTGGAGCTGGAGGCAGGTCTGCTTCCACCGATGAAGTCAAGTGTAATGTAGTGTAAGTAATATTCACCACTGGGGATCAGTAGCAGCCATGGCACCCAGAATATTGTTTGAATCCTGGCAAAAAAAAAAAAAAAAAAGACCAGCATCAAGGCTACTTCTTGATATTAATTGTTTTGGTTTTACTTCTCTATTCATCACTTATTAAGCTATTTGTATTTTTTTACAATTCTTTGCAATCAAACTTTTTTACATTTTGCCCCTTAACAATATAGTTGATATAATTCATTATTGTTTATGTGATAGACTTAATGTAATAAAAGTACGAATTTGTGTAAAATATTGGAGTAGGGTAGGCTTTTCTATTAAGTCCCCTTTAGTCTTTAGTAAACAACTGAAGGTAAGTAGTTACTTGATTGTGCTTTAAAAATGACACAATGTATGAATGTAAAAAATACATATTGCAGCCCCTTTATAAACAATTGGTAAGATGACTTTGGGAATAAACTGATCTCAAACATGGAAAATAAAATTACAGATTCTAACTGTGTTAGCAAAACCATCAAACAATGAAGATTATTCTTTTCAGTTTTAAAAAGTAAACCTACAAATTTCTTTAAATCCTAAATTTAATTTCAAAATCATTTGAAGTCATTTTTGCTAGTCTGTGCTGAAACCATCAATTCAAATTTCATAATATTCTCATTTTCAATTAAGACATGTAAAAATTGTAGATCTTTGTTGTGTCTTAGAATTAAATAATTTCTGGGAGTGGCTTGAAATGCCTTTTCCTTCATCTTACTATTATCTAAAAAGCTGGACATGTTTCAGAGCACTACTCATTACATCCTCTGAAAATAGAAAAGGTCTGGCACAACTGTGAACGCGCCAAAACATCACTGTCCGCCTAAACAAACAGGCCGGGTAAGAACAAATGTTAAATATTTTAGTGTCTAAAAAAGCTGCTAGAGACATATTATAAAGGATTTATACTGTAGTTGTAACTAGAGCAGAAGGTGACTGTACAAAGTTGCTATGCGGTACAAAATCCAAATGTAGGTCACATTTTTTAGATTGTATTTAGAAATCAGTTTGAGAGCAATGTATCATTTTACATTCACCTTACAACTATGCACTACTTTATGTTGGTCTTTCATATAACATCCCACTAAATTTTTTTGCAAAGCATGGTATCTCTCAAAGATACCTGACCATGCCTGGAATCTTTTCCCATTCAATTTTGCAGGTATGCTTCCAGTAATCTCCACTCGGCCCCTCATGAACTTTGACCTGACTTTGAGTCCAGATGGAACCCGAGTCGGAAACCACCGCTGTTCAAATTTGCTTGACTTCAATGAGGTCACCACAGGTCACAGCTTCATCACTGCTTCGACATGCAGCCCAGAAAGCATGGGGGAGTCTGCGCCCTACCAGTTCAGCGGCTCTCTGCGGGGGAACAGCACGCTGCGCTTCTACAGGAACCTGAACCTGGAAGCATGTCTGTGGGAGTTCAGCAGCTACTACCACATGTCTGAGCTGCTTACGGACTGTGGAGGTACAATAGGCACAGATGGACAGGTGTGTGTAACCTTTGTCCAAAACAGCTTTTAAAATTCAATCTAGAGATTACGTGTACATTTGGCCGACTTCTGCTTCTGTGTGGATTGTGGCCTGTTTGTGCTCTGTTGTGTATGCTCAGTATATTTACACAATGACGTCTGAATGAGGAGGTGACACAGACAGAGCAGCGCCATATCTCTCTTCCTCCTTTAAATGTTTCATTCAGTGAAGGTTTGTACGTTTGTTTGCTAATTCCGAACACCTGTTTGGGACATCTTTCAGTGAGAAAATACGCACAAGCACACAAAACACTCAAAGTTTGTCCAGAGTCTAGACAGCTATTGATTCGCTTAATGCTGAACACTGCTTAGATTGACACAAAACTGTTAACATCATCAATTGAAAGCCATTATACTTGAAGATCTCCACAAATCCATCTTTCAAACGATTTTTAGATAACTCTGTCAAATGTATTTATTGTGACTAGATCCTTAGAAAATCAAATTTTCTGTTTACATTCTCTATGCAGGTGTTGTGGTGGCTACTTTGCAGTTTTGTAGGTTCTTATATAGATTCTTTGAAAATGACCCCTGCTCATGTCCTGCTGCTCTTTTGTTCTCCTCCAGCCTTTAATCTTTCAGCTTCTTTTTTGCTGATCAGACTGATGAATGTGTGGAGTTAGGTATAAATGTGAGTCTCTATGCAATACAGAAGGAGATAGAGAGGAGGTAAAAATAACTTTTGCTGGCAACACACAGTAGTTACATGCAAGGCTTGTGATCCACAAGACCTGTGTTCCAGTTGTAATTGCTGTCCTGGGAAAAAAAAAAAAAAAAAAAACATTTCCAAGGTGTTCACTGCGTTCTGGTTCCAGGTGGATACATAAATCAAAGAGCACAGATTAGTTGGTACTAACTGCAATAAAAATTTAACTTTAACAATAACGTAAGCTAAAATCTGAAAAGTGTGACATTCCTGGGAATGTATCAGACAGGTCAGTGATGATGTTACAGAGACATTCAAAGCAGGGCTATGTTATAAAACAATATCCCAATATTTGGGCATCTCTTGGAGCAATGTTCAATCCATCATGTGAAAATAGAAAGAGTATGGCACAGCTGTAAATCTACTAGAGCAGGGCATTTTCTCTTCCAGCTTGGTAGAATATATAATATGAATATCCAAATCATGTTCACTCTACACCAGTTAAATATAATGTGTACGCTCTGTATATTTTAAAGATGAATTTTTAATCTAATTTGAGTGAAGTCTTGTAATTCAAATCTTTAAAGGCAGTGAATAAAACCAAAATATTGGTGTACAGTGACATCTAGTGGTAGCATTTTGGGCACTGCATTTATAAAATATGAATGTGACTGAATAACTTGCAGTGAATTATTTAAACATCTTTATGTTAATAATATATATACAGTATTCAGTTGTGATCGGTAGAAAGCTTTTTATTATTGAAACAGTTGCTTTGAAAGGTAAAAAATATGTCAGTATCAGCCTACATCACTGGTTGTTTGTGTACAACACAAGGAGGCGTTTCTGTATCCTGAACCCACTGAGTAGGAGTGGAAGACTTCAAGGACCTTGAGGAGGAGAGCACTGTGTTCATCTGTTACATATTTTCTGTACTTATTGTAGGTTTTCAACCTACAATCATTCCTTAATCTGAAAAATTGTGAAATGTTTTACTGAACTGCTTTAAGTAAATACCAAGTACTGTATTTGTTTCTCCCGACCACACTAAGGACAAGGGTGTACAGAAAATGGATGGATGGATGTACTTTTTTATATATATAAAATATGAACTTCATTCTGTGGGGGACTTATCTAGATAACAACAGCAAAAAAAATCTGATGTCTGCATTCAGTTATTTTTAAGGTAAATAGAAACAACTAATTTCCACTTGAAATTTCCTGCAGGTGCTGAACTTGGTCCAATCTTACGTAACCCTGCGTGTGCCTCTCTACGTGTCTTATGTGTTCCACTCGCCCCTGGGCACTGGTGGCTGGCAGCACTTTGACCTCCAGTCAGAGCTGCGACTCACTTTTGTGTATGACACAGCAATTCTGTGGCAGGAGGGCATCGGCAGCCCCCCACAGGCAGAGCTCCAGGGTAAGTTCCCATTACAGAAAGAGTAATGTTTCTTACAATAAATGAATTTTCTTTTGAATTTCTATATTTTTTTTATAGGATCGTTGTATCCTACCAGCATGCGCATCAATGAGCAGGGATGTATGGTGGTGAATTTTCGAACCAAAGCTCATTTCAGGGGTCTGTTTGTTGAGTCTCATTCTTCAGGCAGAATCAAAACAACCGGTAATACTGACTGACATGATTTTACAATAAGATTTTCTGATTCCTAAAACAAAAATAAATATTGTTGATGCTGATATCCCTTTTAAAAGTCTTAAAATGTCTCTAGCAACATCCATGGTGATGAGTGTGGACCACCCAGGCCTGACCTTTAACCTCAGCTTAGTGAGGACTGAGCCCACCTACAACCAGCCAGTCCAGCAGTGGACCTTCCTCTCTGATTTTGCTGTAAGAGGGCATGCAGCTTTTTTCATCCCATGATTACGACAGTATGAGACTCATTGGGTGCTAACCTTAAGTATTATTACATTCCTTCAAAAGTGTTAAACATCTGCAACCTGTAATAGATTGTATTTAACAGAGAAGCAATAATATTTCTGAGTGCTGTTAACATAATATAAAATATTGCTATAAAGCACAGATGCATCCCAAAAAATTATAAAACTGAAAAGTTTGTTTATTTTTTAAATTCTACTCAAAAAGGCAGCATTTCTGCCTTTTTGAAAAAATACTCTATAAAAACCTGTTTTTAACTGGTCTTATGTAATATTTCCTTTTTTTAACAAACACATTTTTGGAAAGCCCTTTACTTTTGTGTTTTTCGTATACAGATCAGAGATTATTCTGGAACATACACAGTGAATTTGATCCCATGTACATCTCAGAACATGGAATACACTGTTCCACCTGTTTGCAATCCCAGAGAATATCTGACTTTTGATCTCGACATTAGATTTCAGCAAGTAAGTGTAATCCTTTGAAGAAAAATCCACTGATGAAAAATGTGTATTTGTTTTTCTCACTTTTTGCCTTCACTCACTGACATAGCTTCATCTCTCTGTAGGTGAGCGATCCAGTTGCAGTGGAATTTAGTCTGAATACGCAGATGTTTTTGCTGTCCAAGAAGAGCCTCTGGCTTTCTGATGGCTCTATGGGTTTTGAACAGGAGAGTGATGTCACTTTTTCTGAAGGTGAGATTTTTCATTTCCTGTATTCATTTGACAAAGTTGCATTGCATTTAATAAATATATAATTCCACTTAATTAGCTTTGCTAAAGCACAATACACTTAAACATTTAAAAAGGGACAAAAATAGGACAAAATATCAAGATTCACAATGTTTGCATATAGAATTGACACTTTCTTTGCTTCTTTTAGGTGACACAATATATGGTCGTGTCATGGTGGATCCAGTGCAGAATTTGGGAGATTCTTTCTTCTGCAGCATAGAGACGGTGTTTCTCTGCACTGGTGCTGATGGCTACGTGCCCAAATATAATCCAACCAAGTTTGAATTTGGCTGTCTTGCTGACTCGCCATCCTTGCTATACAGATTCAAGATTCTTGTAAGTAAACAAAAGTTTTAAAATTTAAAAGTGTAACTCTTTGAGAAATCTTTTTTTTCTCTATTTTCTTTTATCTAAAAATCAATATCATTTGACTTGCCAGGACAAGGCTCAACCAGAAACTCAGGCACGTGTGTTTGGAGATGTCAGTTTTAATGCAGTGCTGGCAGTAGACGATCCATCAGCTGTATCTCTTGTCAGAAAGTCAGGATCTGATGGGTTTAGCCTGGACTCAACAGCCATGTTCCAGGTATGCTATGTCTCACTGATGGAAGTTTTTTATCCTTACTTCTGTTTAAGCACCAGAGGACATTTCATGCTGTAAATGCTTGAGACAGAAGAGTGGATTTATTAATATTTTGAATCAGGGGTCTTAGACTCCTCGAAGATCAATGTTCTTCAACTTTGCACTTTTGTGTCTACTTCAATATACCTGAATAAAATGTTAAGGTCATGAGCAAGGTTCTATAGAACATGACTGTATGCTGAGGAGGCAATTAAGTCATTTCATTCTGGTGTGTTAGACCAGAAAGACATCTAAAAGTTGCAGGACACCAACACATAAGGACTGAAGTTTGAGACCCCCCTTTTAAAAACTGACTAAATTGTCTTTAATATTTTTTAGTTGGCTGGTATCATTGAAAAAAAAAACTGTATTTGTCTATTTCCTGGAAAATATGGACTGTGAATGTGACTATTTTGATGGTAAACAAAATGCTTTTACATATGTGCTTTATGTAGTAGAAGGTAGAGAATGTAGAATTACTGAGACTGTTTTTCTTAGTGCTCATAGATATTCTCATCCTCAGGTTGCTGCAGGGCGTGAATGGTATATACACACTATTTACACCGTTCGCTCCAAAGAGAACACCAACAGGGGCATTGGAAGACGCAGCCTAGAGTACCACTCTTTTGTTTCCACTCTAACATCATTAGGCACAAAAAGCCATCGAAGAAAAAGATCTGCTCACGACAAAACCCCAGCAATTGCAGAAGATATTGGAATAGATAACAGCCGAGGGACCAACATTATGCATATTATTTTAGACCGCACCAAGAGGAGGTCAAGGGGATCAGATGAGTTGTTCCCTGGTGGCCGAGAACTTGGTGAGCTGAACACTGACAATCAAGAGGAAAGTCTTGTAAACATTGTGGGGGTTCTGGTGGGGCTGCTGTTGACAGTCCTCATTATTGTTACCATCGCACTGGTACTGAAATCCAGACAAAAAGATGGGAAGGAGGTTTGGAGCGAGGGAGTGCAGGAAGTGGTGAAAGGTTCTGTCAGCACCGAACCCATGCTGGTGGTGAGGATGCAAGACTGCCACAACAGCTCTGAGGTCTGAGCCATGAATTGGACAGACGGACACACAGAAAACGTGGGAGGAGTTTTTATATATTCCTTTTCTTTTCTGAATTACTTTTACAGCACCAAAAACATTCAGTTGAGCAAATGATCTTAGAGTGTGCCTGTTAATGTTACCACTGAACTGAATTCACTTGAGTGCACTCAGTACAACACTATTATGCCATGTTTTTATTTGTCATTTCAGCTTCTGCTGTTAATACCATAGTATTTTTGGACTTGGGTAAAGACTTTATTGTATCTAAAAGTGCCTGAAGAAACTAATCCTTCAGGACAGTCGACCCCAGTGTTAGCAGGGATGATGCAGCCTAAGTGAAAAATACAGTGCTGGAGGAAGGTAGCATTCAGTATGAAAACCTTCAATAAAAAGATGAAGGAATCACAGTATTGCAATATCAACGCAAAAGTTATAAACATAAATGTCACACCATGATTCAAGTACTTTATTTAAAATAAAAAGCAACAATTATTCCTATAATGCAGCCATAGTAATAATGTTTTCTATTTGCATTATTTCTTGTGGCGTTGCAATAAGACTGATTGTATTTGCAGTAAATTAGCAACAGAAGTTTGTTTCTGGAGCTAATCATTTGCAGTGAGTTGTACTTTTCAGACAACTGGACAGCAGTTTAGCTAAAATTATTTTGCCTGCTTTGATAATCATACATTTATGAACATGTCCATGTGAAGCTGACATGTCTGAACATGACTACTTAAAGTGCTGTTTAAAGCAACATGTAAAATATATTCATCTTAAATTGTGGCTTCCATAGAGTGAACATTTTCATTCCTACAATTAGTAAAGTACTTTTCATAGGTTAATAACAGGAGATGAATCAAGATGAAAGCTAAATCAAAATGAAACAGCAACCAATGAGCAATCTGTATATTTGCTTTGTTTTGGCATGAAATGATCACCAGAGAAGAAACATTGGCTTCTGTAAATTATTGACAGCACCACTGAGAACAGATCAGATTCTAGGTTTAAAAAATAATGAGTAGTGTTGTTACATACTTTTATGATGAATATTAATTTGTCAGTGCATGACATCCTGTTTTTTCATTCTTCTCCCTCATCAGAAAACTAGCTCTAAATTATTAAACTAGTTATTAAATTCTCAGTTTTTAACGCAATCAGTAATTTCAAGTCATTCTCCAAATTCTTTTAAAGTTGATGATGCATCCCATTTACAGTAGTTTATATTCTCCATTTTTTTTTTTTATATTGTATCTGATGTTTGTTAATTACCTGGAATATCTGCTCAGGTAGCTAGCTTGCAACTATAACATACAGTGTGCAAATCCAGAAATCATACAGAGCTTAAATATGTCAAAGAAACATTTTTAAAAAATCTTAAAAGTAACTCTTGTTGCAACAGATTAATGTCAAAAAGGTCCAACAGAGACATCAGTTCAAGATTAAATTAACTGTGGTTAATAGTTATTATTCTTTGAGATGGACACTGAAAAGAGAGGGAAGAGATTTGAGGTAAAAGAGAAAAGTTCAGAAGCATTTAGGGCTAGTCAAAAGAAGGCAAAATGGCGTTTTCTGTCTTAGCAGCACCAATGCTGGACGATTTTTCTGCTTGATATTTGTCAGATCATCTTTAGTTGTGAGAGTACTGTTGACTGGCAATCAGCCTGTTTCACAGTATGACCACAGGTAATTGATTCAATCTCACAACCAAAGATTTTCAACATGAGAAACTGATAGCTGCAATCCAAATTGGAATAAATGTTACTTGTAACTTCCCAGCTGTAGTTCGTCACCTTAATAAGGGTAAGAGCCTCTCAACAAAGTAAAGGTCTTTGTCTTTGTGACCAAAATATTTCCAAACAGCCAAAATTGTCTTTTATGTTACTGATTGAAAAGTAAAACACCAGCAGTGTGGAGGGACACACATGTTACTGAGCACATGTCACTGTGCAATTTGTGCTCCAGACAGGAGAAAACATTGATTACTCTTGTAGTTTTTTCTGGCAGCTTGTAGAGACAGTTTTAAACAGTAGGAAAGTTTAAAACTGTAAAACACCCCTGCTGTCATCAAACAAAGGAGGCTCCAGTACTTACCATTTCACCGTTACATTTTCTGCTGGCTGCAAAAGATAATTAAGGGTACTGGGGATACATTAGAAAGGCGAAAGGTTGTCATTTTAGCATACTTTTGAATATAAAAGACATCTTCTATTATTGCACTTGTTTTTTAAGAAGATTAGCAAGCATCCTGTAGAGTGTTTTCTGGAAAGATTTGTCAGGATTTCCCAATTTATAGCAGAAAATAAAAGACAAAATGACAGTCACTTCTTTATTATAACTTATCTTAACCGTGCATATCTAATTTCAGAAGATAAGCAACATCTGAAAGGACTTTTGCTCAATTTTTAGTTTATTTAATCATTGTATGTATTCATTTTTTATATACCTTATGACATTGTATTATATTTTTCCAACTATGTATTTTTTTTTTTTTTACTCTGTTTTGTGCTAACTTGTATGAACCATTTTGAGTATTGGTGGACCACTATGTTTCTGATAGAATGTTGTCATATTTATTAAATGTTATTGTAAAGTTGTTTTCTTTTTAAACACTTGTTAAGGTATGCTCATCTCAGGAGTTTTTCCTTTTGCTTTGAATAGACACGGTGTTGTAGTTTTGACTGAAGAGAACCTCCACAAAGCCACTTTCAGCCTCTTTGTTACACTACTGATTAGTCTGGTGCTGTGATTATGAAAAGATTTATTTCTTGGCAGTGCTTTGTAGATTTGTTGTTTTGGGACAAACAATGCACACAAACGAGCTGCTTACAGATCTCTATGGGACAAAGTATAGCTTTTGCCATTTCACATACATCCATGATTTTATTAAGATCACTTCTGAAATTTACCATTTATGTGTATTGTTAAATCAGTGTCTTACTCTGCTTTGAACATGATCACATCAGTGTGCTTGAATGTTTGTCTCATGATGCTGTGAGTCATCACTGTATAAATATGGCTGATATTTGTCAGGGTAAGCTGATGTGGTGACAATGTGCCAATCAATGGAAAATGTTAAGATTTAAGAGCCTGCTGAGATCCAACTGTGATTTTTTTCTTTCTTTTTTTTGTACCCTGATGAATAAGAAAATGCCACTGTCTCTAACTTCAAATGCACTTTCCTGCATCACTTCACTTACATGTCACTACGAGCTATGCAATGTAACTTTCACTCCACAGCCAGTCATCTCCATAGACACCAGATTTTCAGCACAATCAATCTTGGTATTGTCTTTTTATGATTGATTTTTATGTAAATGTAATAAATAAATAAATATTATTTACTGCTCATTGCTTGTGAGTTATTTTTTAATCTGTATTTGTTCAGAGTTTAATTTTATGTGTGTAAGGTACACATATGAATTATAACACATTAAATAAAGTAAGTACTGATTTTTCTCAACATTTTTTAAATAACACATGTTGGGAGTAATTACCAAAGCATTGCAGAACAAGCATCACAGCTCTGTCAAAAGTATTACAACATCATTGTAGGAAAATACAAAAATATAAACATTGCACAGTTACTAAACAGCTTAAGAGTATGACATGTGACTGTTCAATGATAATTTATAACCTAGGTCATAAAAAAAGTAGAAATTAATCTCAGAAACGGTAAATAGTCTTTCTGTGGAGTAAATTCAGTGATAGCATTTGATCTTAATGTTATTTGAACTGATTTTAGACAAAGCCATAGAGAATTTTCTCTACACTTTTTCTGATTAACACATTTGTAAAATTAGGTTTCATTGATCTTTTTGTAACCTCTTTGCTTTATAGAAAGAGGGTAGGGAAGCACATTTTTGTAAAAAAATAATAATTTATGAAAATCATGATAGAATAGCTAAGGTTTAGATATAGTCCGTCAGATTTACTGCAAAAAGCTTCGTGTTTAGACCTACCCAAGAAGACCAGTTGTTAAACGTGTCCACAGTCAAAAACTGCATGAAAAATAGAGTCTGAAAGGGTGCACATTCTTATTAGTTATTGCTGCTTTTTTATTTTATTTTGCATCCCCAAAAGATGCTTGTTTTTTTTAGTGAAAAAAAGGATGAATGTCTTTTTTTTTTTTCAAAAGATTTATTATAGTCTCATTTTTTAACCATTAAAGACTGAGATTAAATGTATTTCTTACTTGGAATTTATTTTTCTTCTCCTTCCAGCAAGAAAATGTTTTCAAATTAAAGGTTATCTTTCCAAAACAACATGCCCGAGATTATGCTTCTATTTATTTATTTATAAATACAAACAAACCTATGCTGTAATTATATATTGAATGGAAAGCTATCTGACATAAGTGGGCAGCATTAAACATTTATGGGAGATTTTTTTTTACAAGCCAAAACTTCAAGTTGGTCGACGGATTAAATAAAATAGTTCGATTTTAAAATGTGTTTTATATTCGGTAAAAGCAGCCAGATAGCGTAAAGTCTGATTGGTTAGAACGGAGATTGACGCAATACAAAGTCCCCGCTCACCTCCTTTCCTCCCCTTCCCTCACTTCCTGCAGGAGCAGCGTTGTGTTGACAAACTGCTGCTGTTGGCTCGTAAACATGGCGACCGCTGGAGCAACTGGAGACGACTTGAAGAAAGAGCTCACATGCGCTATTTGTTTGGACTTTTTCAAAGACCCAGTGATACTGAAGTGCGGACATAATTTTTGTCGCTTTTGTATCTGCATGCACTGGGATGAAAATGGCGGAGACTACGGGTATCAGTGTCCTCAATGCCGGACTGTAAGTTGACTCATGCTAACTGCTTTTTTCCCCCCTTGTCCTTTTTTTGTTTGTTTGTTTTTACAGATATTGAAGGTTGTTTTTTTACGCAGAAAATTAATAACGAACAGTTTCAACATTACTAAGAAGTTATTTTTCAGAAAACCCTGAAAGCTTTAAGGGGACTTTGACAATTATTTTGTTTTGTTAATGAAAATAACGTAAAAGGTTTAACCAAACAGCAGGTTTACTTTAGAAATGTGTACTCGCAGCGATTAGCTCCACTCGGCACTGTCTTTGGATACAGTTGCTATGACAGCTCGCTTTAGTTAACGGAAGTTTAGTTACCTAACAATGTATTTGTTGATTTCCTTTTTCTCAGGTATTCAACAAGAGGAGCTTTACTAAAAACTACTTGGTGCAGAATCTAGTTTCAAAACTGGACGACCTGGAGCATCTGGGTTCTCCTTCTGCTCCTTCCAAGTCTATGAAACCAGATGGAAAGTGTCAACAACATGGTGAAGAGCTGAAACTCTACTGCCAAACTGATAAGAGGCCCATTTGTGTTGTCTGCAGGGAATCAAGAGCTCACAGGTTGGTTGTGGCCTTCCTTTAGAGAAATTGAAACACTTCAACTGTTTATTTCCTCAACATACTGTGTGCTGAAATGGGCTAATAATGTGACACTCTCGTACTTCAACTTTTTTTTAGACTTAAGTGTTTTCCACTTATACTGTGTAATAACTCAATACACATTGTCATTTCATAATTTAATTGTTGTTATTGTATGATTTAAAATTGTGTAAGGCTTCTAGTATCTAGAAGCTTTTTGGAAATTTGGTCATGTATTTTCTGCATAACTTAGATTGCAGCCTACGTGGATTAAATGACCTTGCATGCTTCATTGTACTGCTTAGCTTCGGATGAACAGTGTTGCAGCTTACACACCACTAAGGCCTTGGACCTACACATAGATAAGAAGGACACATGCACACAAACTCCTTATAGGGAGTAGTTTAGAAGTGGATAAAAAACAGTTGTGCCTTTGTCTCTGTGCTTGTATCAGTCTGAGCCTTAAAGTGAACTAAGCAGAGGCCTGGCACTGCAGACAGGTGGTGACTCTGTTTGTAACTGAACATGTTGATTGGTTGTATTGTACAATAACTGCCTTAAAATATAGATTAAAACGAGGTAAACGCAACCTTTTCTCTTTATTTCTTATTCTGAGGTACTGTGACTGGATCTCAATCAAGATCTCAAATTCCATGGCCTTAACAAAATAAAATGACAAATGTTTTTTCAAATTTAGAATTCTGATAAACAGATATCCTCCTTGAGTCAATACTTTATAAAGCTAAACATTTTGGGGGTCTTGTTTTACTGCCCTTGCACATCAAGCAAAATAGTCTGCCAGTCAGTTTGGATGTAGAGTATCTATACATAATTTTTTCTGGTATTAATGAGGCTTTTTAATTGCATTTAGATGTGGACTTTGACTGGGCCATTCTGTCACATTGATAAGTGATAACCTTTGCCCCCCGGTTCAAGTGTTTTGCAGCCCATAGGCTGTTCTTGAATTCTTCCGGTTCAAGATGGATAGAATTTTGCTCTATCCATCTTATATTGACACACCAGCTTCTCTGTCCCGGTTGAAGAAGAGCCTTTCCACAGAGTGCGACTGTCACCAACATATCTTACTATAGGAATTATGTTTTCAGTGTGAAACACTGTATTTTCCTGTTATTTATTGTGTTTTGCATTGCTCTCATATATTAAGATCATTTTCATGAGCAGATGGAAATTATTAGCATTCTAAATATTATCATATTATTTTCTGAATATTCCCCTTTCTAATCTTTGATATTGTACCACTTAGATCAGAGATGCCCAAAGTCGGTCCTCGAGGGCCGGCATCCTGCACATTTCAGTTCTCTCCCAGGTGGTGGTAACAACCTTTTCTGCATGTTAATGTTCTTCTTAGGCCTTCTAACGAGCCATCATTTGATCCAGGTGTGTTAAACCAGGGAGAGAGCTAAAGAATGCAAGATGTCGGCCATAGAGGACCAACTTTGGGCACCACTGGCTTAGATTGTTCCACATTTTGTCAGATTTTCAGTGTCTACTTATCTATTAAGAAGTATTTTTTATATAAAAAGTGTTTTTATGTTGTGTTTTAAATGAATACTAAATAACAACAGGACAAATCAAAGTATTCTGAAGAGAAACTGTATTGAAACCCCCTTCTCATATAAAAAAATCTGTGCAAAGTAAGCTCAGTGGTGTACAGTCCCATCTAGTTTCTTAAAAAGTTTTATTAAGTTGTTTTGATTATTAGAATTTGCTTATAGAAGTCCACACATGTATTTAAGAATTTGGTAACTTATGTTTAGCTTACTGACCAACAACCTTTCATTTATTTTAATTTTTGTTATCGCCTCTGTAGTCAAAAATAAAAAATGTCAGTTGATTCAATTATTCAAGGACTTTTTTTTATTGTCATTCTACATTCCTTGTTTGTGTCAGAAGGCCAAAACAAAGTTTTACAGATTAGAGTAAAATATAACAGTACTATAAGCTTTCACAAAGAGGAGAAAAGCAATGGGACTGCATTAATTTTTTGTAAATTTGCTTAACAAAAAGATACTTTTCAAATGTTAAATAATTTTTCTTTAATTAATTTGGCTAATCAGTAAAGTGTGTAATTTTATAAGTACATTTGAATATTTTTAAAAGAAAAGTGACAATAGCAATGTTTGTTTGACTTAAATGGCACGCACAGCAGGCTAGCCCTTGTGTGCCATCTTGTGAGTTGGGGGGCAATGACACTAAGATCTGTGTTTTTATTAAGAAAGCTCAATATCAAATTGTAAATAACTGGAGCAGTGAACATGAGTTATGTTTTTCAGACACCATCAGGTGGCTCCAGTGCCAGAAGTTGTGAATGATATGAAGGTAAGATTACTCTCTAAAACTGCAAATCTACATGGCAAATTTGGAGAACTTACTATATACATCCTACTTGTTGTATTGAAAAGTTTTTTCACCTGCATGTTATGTTCTGTTTTTTTTGTTTGTTTGTTTTTTTGTCTACATACATTATGATACTCATTTATTTCAGATGGAGTTGAAAGTGAGGCTTATGGAGCTCAACTGGCAGAAGTCGCAGTATACCAAAATCAAGACGACAGATGAAAGAACTAAAAATGATGTTCGGGTACATAAAGTTCAATTTATTTCCAATGGTTGTGGTAAAAAACATGTTGCATTGTGTTAAGTATTGCTTTAATCTTAATGTTTTGCAAATTTTTTATAACAGTGAACTAAATTAAACTCTGTACTGGGTACAATTTTTGGTTGAAGTAAGAATACAGAAATATAGACAACTTGGCCTCTCCGTGTTGTCTATATGGACAACATGGAGTCCATATAGTATTCAGTTATTTCAACATAAATTCTCCCATAATGATGTCTCAGATTTTTGTCAGAATTACAGCCATATTGCACATGACACCGCTGGTGTCTGCACAGAACAAGTATGTTGTCTGAAGGAGAAATTAGGACATCTCACTGTCAAACAGGTAGTCTTACTCCAGTTGCTTGAAATAACTACCAGTTCCTTGCAGCAAGGAAAGTTTGCCCCAATCCTTACTTTCAGATGATTTTTTTTATTTCTTTTTGTAGGAGTTTTTTATTTTATTTATTTATTTTTTTTTGCGTTTTTTGCCCTTTTCAGATTTCCCCAAGGCAGCTGTGGCTAAAATCCAATAGGTTGCCACCATTAGCTTATTATCATTTTTAAGTCATCCTACAGCATCTCTGTAAAATGAAGGTCTTGTCTTTAACTCTAGTTGAGTCCCTCAGTTCAAATTTAATAAAAAGCTATGCGACACAGTTTATGTCATAACTTTCAGCCACTCCTTTCATTTACTGGTATGTTTGGGTCATTGCCATGTTAGCAATCCTACTTTTGCCTTAGATTTATTTTTCTTAACAGATTGTTTCACATTTTACTCAAGCACCCTCTGAGGAACAACAGAACTCATGGTGGATTTTATGATGGTGAGCTGGCCAGGTCCTTCTGCAGCAAAGTATTCACAAAACTGTGACACTTCCAGGCACATATGTCAGTTAGCATGAATTTCTTTTTCTGGAATGCTGTACTTGGTTTATGTCTAACATTTCATTGATTTATTACTTGAATGTATCAGTTGTAAAAATTTATGTTGAACAGCCATGTATCCAAATATAACAAACAGTCTGGTGTATGGTGCCTGATTTCTTCAAATTATCTTATATTCATTATTTTGCCATGAATATTCTCTGTCTTCTAGCTGAAGAAGCAACGACTCAAGGAGAAGATTGAAGCAGATGTAGGGGCCTTGGTCCAGTTCTTGTTGGATGAGAGAGATTCTCTTCTGGAGAGCTTGGATGCTGAGGAAGCAGCTTCTCTGGCCATGATTGACGACAACCTGGAGTTTGTTGAGAGTGAAGCAGCAGATGTGGACAAACTCATAGCAGATATTCATAGTCACATTGGTGGGAAGACTAACTTTGAGGTGAGTTGAACATGAAGGTGTACTGAAAAGACATTAAAATCAGATATAAATTGTAGACAGTTGGACCAAAACCGTTAATGAATACTGTTGCTTTGTTTATGTGCAGTAAATTGGTAATAACATACAGCATCACAATTAAGGTAACATCTTATTTTACTCCAACAGAGCCTTTCTGGAACATTTAATGAGTAAGTAACATACTATTGAAGACAATCATTAAATTAAAAAAAAAAAAAAAGAGTATAAAAGGTTAACATATTTGTTTCCTCTCCAGAGCAATGCATCGCAAGTCTTTCACATCCCTTGAGCCGGTCAGTTGTACGACTGAATTTACAGACTTCTCAGGGCCTTTCCAACTCATCATGTGGAAGAAGATGATGCACGTTCTGCACACCAGTATGTTTAAGCAACAGAAATGCTACCACAATAATAATTCATTATGATTAAAGTAAGGTGAGCTTACTTTAATCATAAAGTAATTAGGATTACTTTATGATCATAAATTGTCCATATTTCTCCCTCCATAGTGCCTCAGAACCTGACCTTAGACCCCGACACTGCTCACGCAAACCTCCTTATCTCAGACTTTGACACCAAAGTGGAGGAGGGACGGGTTCGCAGCCAGGAGCCGGATCTTCCTGGCCGCTTCAACCGGTTTTGTGGAGTCCTCGCCACAGCCCAGTACGCCAGCGGCCAGCACTACTGGGAAGTGGACGTGAGGGATAAAGGAGTGTGGTACCTGGGGGTGACGACTGAGTGCAGCAACAGAAAGGGCTTTGTCAATCTCACTCCATCCGCAGGATACTGGAGCCTCTGTCTGCAGGACCGACTGTATGCCAATGTGGAAGATGGCCGAATTCCCCTCGCTGACTACTGGAACTCGCCGCGTGTCGGTGTGTACCTGGACTATGACAATGGCCGCCTTAGTTTCTATGATGCTGTTACAATGAAGAGACTCTACATGTTCGACACCTGCTTTGAGGAGCCTGTCTATCCCTTTTTCAGCCCAGGGAAGAATGACGTAGGCAGCAGGCTGCAGATATGCCATTACTATTAACAGAGGTGTGATGAGTAGGTGTTAAGAGTCCAACTCGTGCTTTTAGGTTAGCCTGTTGGAAAGACGTCTTCTTTAGACATGCAGTAGTGATGATGTGATGTTGCTTCCCAGGTGAACATTCTCAACTTGGATTTCCCCCCCAACTTAGACACAAACTGTAGGCTCACACCCCTGGTTACTATGGTGGTGGATTTGGAGAGGTGCTTTGCTGTTTACATATATTACTGTGTTTGTGGGATTGCAGATGCCACAGGTGTTCCTGTTGATAAAAGCATACTAACTTATCCTCTATTAACACCTGCTCTGCCAAACTTTGTTACATTTGCTTTTCGTTTCTGTTCTGAGTTTGGCCTGCTTGTCTGGGGAATTAACTTGAAATTCATGTTTCTAGATCAAACGGGTTAGACAGGTTTTATGGAAATGGTTTTATCAAAAACATTTTAAACTACCTGTATATTTCCTTAGTTAGTGTTACATACACGCAGCTTCGAACTGTTGCCAGACCTACTTTTTACTTCCAAGTCCCTTTTTGCAGGCGATACCTTAACAAATGTGAAATGTTTTATACAGCTGAGCGAATGACGAGCTACAAGTCAAAGTGATAAATTTCTTTGAACTTAGCGGCTCCTTATTAAGCTGTATTTCCATATATTTAGCCACTCAGTGGATAAATATTTAGCTTTATACATTCCATTAATAAAAAATAAAGCAAGAACTTGGATTTGACTGAAATAGTTATGGAGTGCTGAATGTTGGCGTTGTCTTCTTGCTTTTATGTTTTATGTTAAATTGATTACTGCTGTTACATATGACTGAATTTATTCAAAGTCAGTGTATCTTATATGTATATATATATATTTTTTTTTTTAGTTTTTGGTTTCTTAAAAATTTAAACTTGTACTGTTTTAAATTTTTGTCTATTTTTTACTTTTTTTTTTTTCTTGGACTTCTGGTTCTGAATGTCCATTAAAATGGCAAATTTTCAAGCCTTTTATTTTAATTTTTTTTTATTATTATTTCTTTTTTTTTATTAGACAAGTTGAACCTGAAGACAGTGTTCTTTGATTATTGGAGCTTTTTGTTGCATCTCCTTTTCTCTCGCTGTGTTTTATCCATGACTGCACCTCTATGGGTTTATTCATGCAGTTACTTTGGCTTTATTTACTTATCCATCTTATGATTATTTTCAGTTGTCACAAAGTTTGACTCCAGAATCTTGCCCTCTGTATGACTATTCATTTTATTTCATCTCAATAAAACAAAAAAAAAAATCTTTAATTTATTCTTAGTTTCTTCTTAAAGAAGCAGTCCACTTCATCCTCATATGCCATCACTATAATTGCAGTTTTGATATCAGCTCATTATGTTCAAAAAATGATTAAATTGTTTTAAATGGATTTGGCAACATCACTTGTGACTGTGTAGGATTATGTTCTAATTAGCTATAGCTTCACATTTTCTTTTTAAGCTGAAGTTGAGACTTCAACCACTTTTAAAATATTATTAAACATTTTCACTTACTATGTGTGCTATTGTGACATTTATTTGCATCCGTGTGGCATCCATAACAAGAGAAGTTATATTTTCATCTTGGTTGTTCTTTCTGTGCTTGTCTAGTGTCCACTTTTTTTTCTTAACCACAACAGACCAATCTGGTAGTGCTGAGTCACTAATGCAGAACATTTAAGGAGGAGGTGAGAAAACTGCTTCATCTTCTGCCCAGGTAGTGACTCAGAAACAACTTTGCTGTTTCTCTATTGAGATGTGGGCTTAATGCAGTACAAATTACTAAATCTAACAAAGAAACATTTCTGTAAACATTTTTTTTTATACAGTACTCCATTTTGTCATTAAAATATTTGTTCAAGAAGGTCCCATTTATGTATGATGTGTCTTTGCCATAAAGCCCTTGTCATTGATCTTCATGTTTATAAACCCCTTATTGCTATATGAAGTATTTAGAAGACATACATTTAGTCTGATGTAAACCAGCTTTTAAATAAAGTAAATTGCCAATTTGAAAATACAGCAGTTGATCATTTGCATCTTAGCATGATTAAACTAAATTTTCTTCTGGACTGCTTAATCTGCCAAAAGCAGTCATCAAAATTGTAATTTATTAACTAAAGGAATCATTCAAGGCATATTCATGAAATAACAGAAGTCTGTTGAAATAAAACACACAGTTTACACAGCATTTCTCACTGTTCTGATTTATTTTTGCAACAATTTTCCAGGATTACATACATCTTGTAATTGCCTTCTGTCTGATCTCCTCTAGCATACAGCCATACACATATTTGGTAGATGTAGCGTTTTATTTGAATGTGCTTTAGTTATTTCACACAAACTAGTTAGTGACAATTAAAGACACGGAAAATGAAAAACAATAATAGTGTGTGATTTACGGAGAAAAATAATTTGTCAGTACACAGTTTTCTAACAAATGAAAAACACAAGGATAAAGACAGTTAAACAGTTTTTTATAAAGACACATAAAAAATAGGTTCCTTTTGGAGCCACACATAAAAACAAATATTCTAAACTGTCCATGATAAAGTGCTGGTTATCAGTAACAATAATAAAATGACTGTTATGTACAATACACCTTCGATCATAATAAATGAACTGTACATACAGGCATATGTTATTCTTGTAAAATGATAGAACTCTTATAATATTTTTACTTTGTGCAATGTTCAAAAGCAAATTACAACACATTTTGGCAGAGGGTAACATCAATGTTAAACAATGTAAGCTCTTAGAGGAAGTTAGAGGAGAAATCAGATTTCAGATGCTACAACTTATAACACATAACATAGTGTTTGGCGGAGACTAAAGTGTCCAACGCAACAGTTAAAAAAATAATTTGCACAACAAATCAAAGAAAATAAAATCAAAAATAAATAATCTGGACAAAATAAAATACAGCAAATGTTTACAACTTTGTTCTAATATTTCACTCATTTGGGTGGCTACTGCTTGGCATGATCTCAGTTTCATTTAAATGCTGGAATAAGTATGATATATACTGTAGCAATATAACATGGACAATAAAGCCATATGTACACATACATATGCATATTTACAATTACAGTAAATTCATGATATTAACAGACAAAAGTGCAAAAAGCCATGGGGTCAATTTTTATAAATCTATTTTGGTTATTACAACAGCAAGACCAGAAAAAGAAATTACCTGTAGAAGTGGAGCTTGTTGGGATGTTATGCTTCATTGAATAAACTATAACTTGCAAAAAGGTAAATTAATGACTGGTGGATCTTGTCAGGATGAAAAAGTACAGAATGATGAATTGACCTACGACTACACATTCCAAAATGTTCTGTTTTGTATGCAGATTTTAAAAAATGGAAGGCAGGAACAGCAGGGTTTTGGTGCTCAGTGACAAAATGGCACCTCTTAGGATTTTGAAATAATGTTCTGTTGAAAAGTTTCAAGCAATAAAAATATCTTCTCTGCAGCAGAAAACACCTATGTTCTTCATTTTGTTGATTTGTTGTTTACAGAAGCTGAAACTAAAACATACAGATTTATACAAACACTGCTTTATAAAGGTTTAGATCATTATTGCATTTGCATTCTTGGATTTTATTGAAATGAAAGGATGAAAATCATTTACACAGGAAATGGACAATGGAGGTGGTTCCCTAGTGATTTCCCTGTGGTACAAATGGACAAAGCCCAAGCTATATATGCTAAACTAGAGCTTCTAATAAATCATTTAAATGTTTTCTGTATATTTGCCCGTTGAATATGATTTTGACATTTGTTAAACAGGATATGGATAGAACAGCCTTTGCCTTATATTGCCGAATTGAGGTAGTGTTGCAAGCCTCCAAAGTAAGAAGCATAGTAATTCATAATACCACAAGGTCATGAAGATTTGACATGAAGGATAAAAGAGAATATTGATGCTGTTGTCAGGACATAAGAAGTAAAGAGCATGCTAAAGTTGGGTAATATTCTAGAATGTTAGAACACTAGCGTCAACTAAAAAGGTTTAATACCATCTAAGGTAACTTTAGCTAACACTTTGCTATACCAAGTTGTCAGTTTACATGCTGGCTGTTGCTAAAATGCTAATATTAGCTTATTGTTTGAATTAGCATGTTAGCTGACACTTACCGCTTGCAGCTATGGCTAACAGCAGTGTTTTCATTTTATTTTTAACCAGTTGAAAAAAGGTGCGAGTAAACTTTTAAACAGTAATAATTTAATAATTTCTTTGCTTTGAATTCTGTGTTACTCTCACCCTAAGTGTTCTGATCAGATATGCTCTATATGTTCCCAGATAATATATAAAGCATGTTATATGTAGCCTGGACCTTTCACACAGGAAATGTATTGGTGGTGCAACATCTCCAACACCTTCTACTAAAATAAATGTCCAATGCAATAATATTTATCCTATTCTCTAAGGATTCATAAATAAGCATTAGCATTAACTTCAACTCATTTGAGACTGGAGTTGTTTTCAGTTCTCATTGGTTTTGGACGCTTTAGACTGGATGTTAGCCTCAGCCTCTGGGACTAACACAAAAAGAACACATGAAAGTTAACTACAGCAGGTAAGATTTTGACAGCTTGTAACATTTTTAAAGAACCTCACTACAAACTGTACTGAACTACAGGCCTACCTTCCTCTGAAAACATGGTTGGAAATAGTACATGCTTGTTTGCCTTGCTGGTTGCTCGAAAAGTCATGAATCTAATCCAGAAATTAGGTTTATTACAAAATGCCACGACTGACAGGCTGAGTCCAGGTGGATATACTGGCAGAAATCAAACTTATTTCTCTTCTTCTAATATTAATATTTTTGCAATTTCATTACCCTTCACTGAATTGAAGTGAACAAGAAATTAATCTGCCCAAACAGGCTGCAGGAACATTGCACTTTAATGTCAGCTAGTAATGTGAAATATTAATTTATTCAAGCAGGATTGGTTGGTGCCTTTCCTTTGTCTACTGCAGATATCTGTAAACTTTGAAGCAGTGATTCCCGGAGTCAGCAACTGCCACATGTCCATCTGAGGTGAGAGCGAGGCCCTGGGGCCCATAGAGCGGGTCTGCTGAGGTGTTAATGTAGGACAGGAAAGACCCTGTGCTATCAAAAACCTAGAAACCACAAACAAAATATTTCCTTTTAATTTTTTGCCAATAATGGAATAACTATTAAAAAGTGTTCTGAAAAAGCATTTCAGGAATTTTTTTATAAATTTCTTCTGTTTGTGTTTTTTTTAATCTTTGTTTAAGATTGTGACACTAATTTGAATATCACATCAGCAGTTCATAGCTGAGTGTAAAGCAGCTGGGACGAAGATTGCTACCTCCAAATATGAGATCATGGTCTTGAGCCAGAAAAGGGTAGAATGCCTTCTCTGGGTCGAGGACAAGGTCCTGCCCCAAATGAAGAAGTTTAAGTGTCTCAGGGTCTTGTTGACAAATGAGAGAAAAATGGGACAAGAGATCGATAGGGGGATTGGATTTCTACTCTTGTCTGTGGTCACGAGATTTGGGAAGTGACCAAGATGTAATCAGCCGTCAGGTTGAGAAAATACTACAAATGTCATGAATGGTTTTGATAACTTTTACTCCGGTTATCTTTCATTTCAAAATATAATTTTTTCATTATCTTAAACATTTAAGTATGACAAAAAGACAAAACAGAAGAAATTTGGGGCAAATACTTGCAACCATTGCAATGTGGCAAAATATAAATTTCATATAATTTTCTCAATACCTTTTTTAAGGTGTAGTGTCATACCAAAGAGTTGGAATTCAAGGCCATTGCTATCATCGCTCAATATGATGATGAAAACAAAAATGAACATTACCTGTATTCTGCTGTTACCCCAATCGGCTACAATGATGTTTCCATTAGCATCTACAGCCACACCAGTGGGCGCGTTGAACTGGCCATTGCCTTCTCCATGAGAGCCAAATTTAAACAGAAACTCCCCATCTGCGCTGTATACCTGCAACAAGTAATAATAAATTCATACCACCAGATACACTCTCTGAATATGAAGACTTGCAGGGATCATATTTCTTTTACCTTAACAGAGTGATTGTGAAAATCTGTCACTATAATTTCATTCTTGTTGTTCACTGCAACAAAGTGCGGACCTGAACAGAGACAGAATCATAAACATTTTAGAAAAACAGATTCATTTTATTTGCACAAATTCTGTCACAGTTATTAGGCTGGTCAAACATGTTTGATCAGGTTGTTGCTGTTCATATTTGTGTAAAAAACTTTTCTGACAGTCTCTGTGTACTGTTCTGAATTTACAAACTTTTCTACAATAGTAGTGAGGAGGAAGACTTTTCAGTTTGAATCATATTTTACACTGTTAGTGCATGCTAACAGATGTGTGATTGCACTGATGGTTTGAAAGAATTGCAAAGTGGTTTAGCTGAGTTGATTTTTGAGTTCTTTGATCATCCATCGAGGGGTTTTTCAGAATCAAACATTTGTTTTTTCATAAAACACAGAAGGATTGTTGATTAACAGAAACCACTAAAAAACATCTGCACAGTTCTCTGAAAAAAAAGTATTCAGCCCATTACAGATTTCTTCTGGTTTTGTTTTTAGGTCTTAATTGTTTCAGATCGAATTTTGAAATCAGAAAAGAGGATATGAGTAAATAAGCAGGGATTTTAAATGCCACTTTCAATTATTTACAACCAAGTATAAATGTCCCCATTTTTATAAAATAAATTAAATAATTAATTAAATGTTTTTAGTTCAATTCAACTGCACACACCATGGCCTTACAAATCTGTTGCTTTCTGAGATATTTTACCATACTTTATGTTGTCAGACATGTTATTTTTAAGTTATTTGTTAATTCTAGAGTTCAGACAAACAACCAGACCGAAGTGTGGCTAGAGAAATTAAATTAATCACATTAATTTGATTAGTATTTCAAAATAAAAATTACAAATGAAATTTCAAAGAAATTATTTAAAATATCTGTCTATTGTTAAAACATATTCAGTCATGACAAAAAGCAAGAATTAAGAAAACCTGCAATGGGGTAAATACTTTTTCATAGCATGTATTTTTGCAATAAATTTTTTTATAGTCACACAAAAAACACACAATGTACATGACAACATGTTGATTCTGTTATTTATGAAATTGTAGCTGAGTTTCAAGCAATCTCTGTACAAGTATATCTTCATCCATCTTTATCAACAATCTGTCTTCTCTGGAAGTCAGACACGTGATCAGGGAATTGGGTTAGACAGAGGACACTGTGGGATTAAGGTCGCAGCAAGGCCACACTTAGTACTTACTGAAAACTGAGCCAGATTTATTAAAGTTTGGGCCAAGTTTTTCTGAATCAAGAACAGAAGGAAGAACAGAAAGAAAGAACAAGAACGTCGTCAGAAATAAACATAGGCGAGGAAATAAACACTTAAGCGCAATCAGTAGTCGCCTTCTGCAAACCAAGCAATGTCAAAATAATGTTAAAGTTACATATAACTTTAACATTTCATATTTCAATAACTGAAGAACAATTGGGTAGATCTACCAGGTTTTTCCTTATTGCTGCTGTCGTTTTGGGTAAATAGATGACAAATCAGAAATGTCACCAATAGGGCACACCCGAATGGCTGCCATGGGAGATTCAAGGAGTCCTCAGAATATGTAAATGGGCCAAAACAACATTCCATGTTATCTCATCCTACTCCCTGCCCCTTTTAACCATATAGTATAACCCATCCATCATCTGAACACACTGTGGAATAAAGTAATTAGTTACAGTGTGTTGTTTCATTATATCAACTAGTTTATTAAATCATTTAAAGGTTCATATAGACTTATATTTTAGTTTCATGAGTTGATGTACTTTTTCCTGTAACTGCACCTCTATGCAGTGGGCAGGAAATGGTTTGAACAGGTTGTGTCAATGGCAGGGTAAAACCCCAATTGTCAGCTTTTCTCTGCACCTGACTAAGACAAATAGTATTTGCACCTTGCAGTTAAACTATTGACTCCAAGGTGCGAAATGAGATCATGATCCAAAGCAGTTATTAGAAACTGAACTTTCACCTACACTGTGCAATTTGTGTAATTTGTGGTCAGAACAATAACATGATGTACTGTCTGGTCATCCGTTTGACCGTTTTCTCTGAAAGGTGTTGATTTGTTTTTCAAAGAATTGTACCTACTCCTCCTGCCTGTCGGTTAAGGTGTGAAAACATGTGTATAAAATCTGACACTTTGAATGATGTAATCAGAGTTTGTCTGACAGTTCGACTGTAATTCAACCTCTCCGTTTGCAAGGGTTCTAAATAAACTAAGTGTTTCTTCTTTCTTTTTTCCTGGTCTCCTTTCGATCCACAATACTTATCCTTGCAGGTGTGGTCCTCAGGCGAGAAGCAAGGTACGCCCTGGACAAGTTGCCAGTTCACGGCAAATGTAGTACAATGTATTTAATAAATACATTTCTTTACAAAGACAAAAAGAAGTGTTATGGTGCTACTTTATGGAACCACTGGATATTTGTGTGACTAGGTGAATGAGAAACACCCCGAGAAGCTCTTTGTAGAATAAATATGAGGTCGAAAACTGGTTTCAATTTATAGAAACCTGAAATTCTCTGCTACAGATTGTCTGCAGTCCTATCTATCAAGGTTCAAAAAAGCTCTGCTGAAGACTTAGCGTCTCTCTTCACCTGCAAACTGTCTATCAGACGTCCCTCTGCCTCCAAACTTAGTCACCAGCTTCCCATTGGACTGAAAGATGAAGACACAGCAGGCTTTGTTATCCACTGTGATGATGTGTCCGTTTTTATCCATGGCCACTCCTTTGGGACCCATAAGACGGCCTGCACCAATCTTATTCTGTGGTAGAAGAAGACAAAAAGGATTACTGAACAAACTGGTTGGATTTGTAGGGATATTTTGTACAGGGCTTTGTTCTGTTCTGCACACCGCTGTGTTTAGTAAAGCTCTAGTTTGGAGATGAAGAGAGTTTGATTAAGGGAGATTTATGGTTTGACTAAAGCAAATACATCAAACCATCAATGACCCAATTGCAAGAATCAATCCTGAATCAACTTGGGTAGATTAAATTTGGTTTTTATTACTTTTGTTCACCATCTAATTTTTAAATTCCCACCAGTTCTGTTTTGTTTTGCATTCATGTAACTGAAGTAGAGAAAATTTATCTTATCTGTCAAGATAAGATGGATTATCTTTATATTATTTTTTTTCTCCAGTTGGTTAAAATTTTTTGATTCAAGGAGAGGAATTGCTAAAACATCCAGATTGTACCTCAGAACCAACAGCCTCCTCAGAGGAACCTTACGGGCAGCAGAACATCTGCTGAAGCCAAAGTCAATCCTCTCACCAGTAGAGAGAGGACAAAGAGGAGGCGTAACCTGAAGCACAACGCCAAGTTGGTTCTGAGTAAGTAAACAGTCATCTGACCCTGTCATAGCGACTCTTATTGAGTTCTATGATTAAGGGTGTTTTCAGGCTTTGGAACCCATTGGACCTCAAATGTCTTTCTCCATTTGAATTTCTGTGCACTCTCAAAAAAATCCTCAAGTAGGCATTTAGCAACCAAGATAAGGCACTTTGATTTTACATTTTGTGGACACAGACACAAATATTTGCTACAACTCATATTAGTACAAATAATTAGTTTTTTTCACAAGGCATTAACGAGACCCATATCAAAGACAAGGTGGTGTATGATGTGTACCTTGAACTTGCCATCTGAGGAGAAGATGCTGACCCATCTGTTGTCATAATCAGCCACCACGATGTCTCCATTCATGTCTACAGTGACTCCTGTCGGTCTCTGCAGCTGTCCTGGAGAACGACCTCTTACCCCAAAGCGCATTTTAAACTGCCCATCATTGGAAAATACCTGCAGCCATTTGCAGTACTCATGTTTAGCACATAACATCAGTGGTAGTCTCTTAAGTCCACAGTGGTTCTACACAGTTGCATAAACATGCATTGTCCTCTGTGTGTCTGGCTCACCTGTATGCACTGGTTGTTGCTGTCAGCCACCACCACTCTACCATTGCTGGAGGCTGAGATTCCTTGCAGATTTGTGAACTCGCCCTTTTCCCTTCCCCGGGAACCTAATGGGAGAGTTAGGCATTCAGTAATTGTGTTTATTATTAACACTCTCACTGTATATGATTTATTATCCTCGACAGCCCATACGAGCTTGTTCTTGCTAATTCTGAGCAAAGATTATTGAGTGCTTCCCAGCCTACCAGGCAATTAGCGGTTTTGAATTATGTTATTATGCAATTAAAATTTGAAACTCTTGTTTGAGGTAGGTAATGCAACACACTGACAAAGTTGTGTGTTTTTGTGGGTTATATTAGTTTGGATGTAAACAGTGCATGTAACCAGTTTTGTGTTGCATCTGCTTTGACAGAGAAAAGTATGAAAGTTCTGCTTGTTGAAAACACTTTTGTTTACCAGTTTCAAGAATTTACTAAGCAACTGTTATGCAATAAGAAAAAATAACTCAAATTTTTAACCTACTTAACAGGAGACATTTTGAGATATCTCCTTGAAGTTTGTCTTACCAACTCTGTAGATGAGCTCGTCCTCAATGGGATTCTCCTTTTTTTTGGTGGTGCTGTACATGCTGGAAGGCCGTCGCACCGCTTTCTGACGGATGTGGCCCCCTGTCCCGCTCGGGGACTTCACCCTCCTTTTCACATCATCCGGAGACTGAGGCACGTCTGACGGTTTGACCACCCGCAGACGGAATGGGCTGCCACGTATGGGCTGACCATACAGCAGCAGACAGAATGAATACTCTCCTTCGGAGCGCAACGTGTAGCCCACTTCATACGTTCCATTCTTGTTGTCCGTTATTTCTACCTCTGCAGCTCTGTTACCATCAGCTGACAATATCTCAGCCTTTAAAATAGCATTTCCTGTCCTCACCAACTCTCCATCCTATAAATAATGACAACAATTACTATGGAACTTATTGTAAAGAGACAATTTTAGTGTAAATGTATATGTAAAGTGTACCTGAAAATTTTTATATATAGCTAAAAAGAAAAAGCAAATGTGTCTGGTGGCAATAGACTTGATCTTGTACAGTGCCTTACATTCATAACCCCAAAGAACTCACATTTTGCCACAAACTTAATTCTATTTGCGCAGTCTCCAACTCCTTGTTTGCAATATTCAGATTAATCCATGCTTAAACACACCAGAACAAAAAGGCTGACTTAAGACATTCAAAGGACAAATAATGAGTCAATTATTTGATTCAAATGCATTGGAGTTCATGCAAAAGAAAATGATACATAGTTTTCAAAGTGTTAGAGAACTACACATTTGAAAATATGCTTAGCACTTCAATTAAGCAATTTCTACTCTGTCACTCAAACAAAATCTAGTTGGCTATAGAAGCCAGCTAAATAGCAGAGCACCAGAATGTATAAAACTTTTACGAAATGTAAATACAGCTGCTCATGGATACATTTTTGGACCTTCTGAAGGCACTGTTTGGTCGTTAAAACATCTGAACCTCTGAACATCTAAAAGACCACTGTCAATTCAACAACTGAAAATGGAAAGAGTATGGGACAACTGCAAAGTTACTAAGATATCGCTATCCACCTAAATGGACCAGCAGGACAAAGAGAGCATTTATCAGAAAGCAACAAAAAGGCTCAAAGACTCTTGGAACTACAGTGGTCCACACCTTAAATGGGGTATTTATTAGGAGAGTGTGAAAAGGTCCCTGCTAACAGAAGTAAAAATAAGTCTTACATCCTGCAAGTCGTGTGGCAGAAGGCAAACTGAATGTCTGGTCAGACAAGACAAACTAAAACCAAAAATCCTTTTTCTGTGTTGGTCTGCTATATAAAATCCCAATTGAATCTGTGGTTGTAATATCACAAGATACAATAAAACTTCACTGTAAAATATCTTTAAAAGCCACTATAAAACACTTTCAGAGAGGAAAGCAGCATTCCAAATGATAATGGTGCACTAAAAACTCAGAATAAAAAAAAAAATCCGTACTTTGTCTTTTGTTGTCACAGTAATGGTTTGGTGCTGCCCAGTAGCTGCATGTCTCAGTCCCTCCCCTGTGGCGACAGACGTGTGTGCCACGGATGATGTTGTAAGGAGAACGCCCAGGTTCTGGATGGATCGCCGCAAACCCTCAGTCTCCACCTAGAGGACACAATCAACTCAACTTTAATCAACTCATAAGTGTTACAGCAGTTGGTGCTGCTAAAATTGATGAGTTTGAATCATAGCAAACAGCGGATAGTACCTGACAATCTAGATGTGCGTTCTGATGTGGCTTCTCTGGAAAGTCGTGTCTGGCCAGAGCTGTGACCCGCTCACTCATCTGCTTCTGAACCAGTAGCACCTACACTTACAAAACATTGACCATTTTTTTCCTTTAAAAAATGCAACATCCACTACTATAGTTGATTCCCTAATTAGTTGGCTTATGAGTAGCCAGAAATTATATTTTATGAGTCCACCTCAGTTGCATTCCCATGGCTGAGAGCCTGCTCTGTGAAGCTGCAGCTGCTTTGGATGTGTTCCTTCCCCTGGAGAAGAGAGGAAAGCTGGGCATGGAGGACCTGCATTCAAAAAAGTGGAAAATGGGTTGGCAAGACTGGAGAGCCAGAATGTAAAAAAAAAAAAAAAAGAAGCAACAACTGCTTGTGTGAAAGTATATGGAATGGACCTTTTGCTTGGAGCTGCAGATGTTCTCCAAGTCTGTGATGAGGGCTGTCTTGCGGTGATGCAGCACCCGCTCCAGCTCTTCAAACGTACTGTTGATCTCTGCTACTGCCTCAGTCTTTCTTTCATTTAGCTGCCGCGAGATCTCACTCACCAGCTCAACAGCTGCTGTCAGCTGAGGGAGTCTTCAAGACACCAAAGGAAAGTTTTTTATCAAGATATTTTCAGCTGACCTTAAAAATATATATGTAAAATTTTAAAGTTAAATTTCCTTTCTAGGATGATACTCGGTAAAAAATGCTTGAGAATTTAAATCATTGCTTGAAGGGGAAAGATAAAATCCCCATCAAAGATCAAGTTCTGACCTGCTGTGAATGGCATCAAGCTGTGTTTTTAGCACAGCTTTGTGCTGCTCCACTACATCCCGCAGAGGAACAGTCATATGATCCCGGTGCTCGCCCTCTGTGCAGTCCAAACACATGGCTGTCTCACAAGACTCGCAGTAGAACTCCATCACCTGCAGATGGAGCCAAACTTAATCATTATCTCTTGGTAAGAGTTGCAAGATGTCAATATTTCACATTCCTTTCACTTTATCTACAACACCAAATAAGACAATTTAGGACCTTTTAGCGAACAGAGAAGGATTTTCTACCTTTCCTTCATGGTTTGGGCAGCAAAGAGGCTTCCCTGCTACTGCAGCACTGACTGACTCCAACACACTGCAGGCCTCGGGCCGTGAACACTCCGGCTCACGCTGCAGGACCTAACACAACACATTACCATCCTCATTACAGGTTACTTTTAATAATCACATCTGTGAATACCCCTTTCTTTTAAATCCATTGTGTTATGAAATTACACAATGGTATTTATAGTCAGTTTAAATCTTCTTAAAGTGTTTTTAATCCATGACATAGACATTTACTGTTTAAACTTCCAGTCACTGTTAATTAAATTCTCAAAAGCTATGTTCTTAAAAAAACCTTCCAGAGATTAAGTCTTCAGAATGACCTCAGTCTGGAAGAATGTCCTCCCTCCCTCCTTCCCTCCCTCCCACAATGTCTTTCCAATTAAATGCAGCTCGAAAAAAAAAGCTCACACAGGCAATACATATACAAGTTTTATTCATTTGTTCTAATCTTTTATTTTCAACGTATAAATTTAACTTTAAAAGGTGTGCTTTTATCTGATTAGCATTTCTGCTAATCAGATACAAGATGAGGCATTGTGTAATGCCTCATCTGTGGTATAGACAGATTCTGTGATATAAAATGTAATGTAGGACCAGACCTCCATGAGATTAGTGATGAAGAAGTTGTTCTGTAGAGCTCCCACTCCTTTCTCAGGCAGAATGGATGTTTGTCGACACACAGGACACGAGAGTGTCAGAGACTCTGGAGGAATGTAATTCTGGAGACAGCTACAGGGAGAAAGTTACCAAGTTTGTAAAATGATATTACATTAACAGAGATATTATACATCAGTTCCTGTAAAAATTAAAAGGATGTTTTATTATGAAGAGAGACAAAATGAATGCATTCCATCTTAATGAGACATTAAAGAAATTAGTTTTTGTAATTGTGTCTTTAAAGACAAAAGGTAACTGACACTATCCATTACTAAAGAAGGCCTCCCTGAGGGGTCAACAATGTTAAGATGTTGTTTTGTGTTTAGGGATTTGAATTAGATGTGGTGCTAACAAGAATTTCAGTTAACAGGATATGATGCATGAACCACAATCACAGAAGAAACTACAGTTCAGCAACTGTGTTGCATCTTTTCCTTTTCTTTTAAATGCAACAATTATTAGAGACTGACATTTCAGGCTTGGTTGTACAATTTTTACAAATTCCAATGGTTACCTTTCACAAAAAGTGTGTAGACATGGCAGGACCTTGGGGCTGTGGTAGTGATCCAAACAGATGCTGCAAACCAGGAACTGCTTGTCTATCTGACGCACCACAGGGCTGGCGCTCCCAGCCTCACGCTTGGCCATAGCAGTGGACATTTAAAGCCACAGAGAATGACAGCAGTCAACCTGCGGGGATAGCAAAATATAAAATAAATCAAACAAGCTGCTCAGATTCTAGACTCTGCTTTCTTATTCGGTGTGAAATTTAGTGCTTTATGCATTTCGTATCAGAAACTGAATTACAGAAAGATTTATAATTACTAGATTTTTAAAAATACTTTTGGTATGCTGGAATTTATAAGTTAAAGCCAAAAACAGTTACCAGGCGAGATAGGAGTCTGAGTGTACACTAAGTATATAAGAAAACCAGTAATACCAAAGAAAAAACTGTATCCACAATTTACAAAACGCATGGAAAAAAGACACAAAATAACCAAGTTAACTAATGAATTAGGGATTCTGGTATGTTGATAAAATTGATGATAGTTCAACTATAGTAGTTAGAACAAGTACACAGAAAAAAATATGTTTATTAGAGATTAGGAGGGAGACGCACATAAGTGGCCCCAGGATAAAAATGTAAAATGCAAAACAAGGTTGTTTTGCATTTTACTCCAGTTTGCAGAGAAGTGATTAAGGCCAGAACATCCAAATTAAGTAGATGGCACATGTGACACAATTCAACAACTGAATCATGCTCAGAAGTGCCAACAGGGTAGCAACATGTTGTAAAAATGCAGCCACATCCTAACTTGTCTTACAGTGAGGGAAAACATGCCAGCTGTTAGATACAATGATGGTGCCTGTAACTGCAGCTAAAATATAATTGTTTTTGCCAAATACACACAAAAGGGGATTTGCCATACAATGGAAATGTATTTTTATATGGGACAACAGCAAACCAGAACGAGAGCCTATATAGTGAAACTGGGAGAAGTATAAATGTTAGCATTTCTTTGCCTTCTATTGCAACATGCATATAATCTGACATTACCTGGAGTTGGACACTTTGGGCTTCTTAAAGCACAGATATAATATATATTACAGCCAGAAAAATTAATATTTTGAAAGCTTGAAGCATGAATAAATTACAATCAGCCTTTTTATAAGTTTTCAAAGTTAATCGGTATTGTAAAACACACCTTAGCACAAAAGAAATGTTTTCTGATAAAATGAAGTGCCATTACCACATATGAATATGCCATGTGAAACCATAGTTACTCATCTATTATCTCAAAAGTACCCATAATGATTTCAGGAGTTTGATGTAAATGCTCCTTGTTTAACCAACGAACTTGTGTTTTTTACTGAAAAGAACAGAAAATCTGAACTATATTCACAAGTTACCTAATAATCTTAAAGAATATGTGCAGTTGTAAATACAGTTAAGTTCATTTTGACATGCATGTTTCTCACATGACTGTGGGTGTACATTGAACTGTCCCTTTGGACATAGTTTGATTCAAACACTTAATAAAAGAAAATATTTGCCCTAAATGATTCTGAAATCCCCAGTCTGAAAGAGATTTTAAATGCCGTAGACACTAAAATTTAATGGTTGCTAAATCTTTGTGGGTCAGCAGAGCAACAGAGCGGCCAGCTTTACATAATCTCATTTAGAAATGCAGCTGCAGACCTGGATATTCTGCCTAGCAACACAAACCACTCCTGTTTACACATGGCCCACTTCCATATTCATTTGTGCAAGCACAACCTTTGTACTTGAAAAGTATGCCACCAGCAGGTGATAAAATATTTTTATAAAATATTCTTGTAGTTGGTCTATAAAAGAAAAGTCCAATAAAACAATTAAGCACCATGTCAGATTTTTTTTTTTGTTCTGGACACTTCTTGGCTGTGTGCTTTTAGAGCTTGAGCCTGCATATGTTAGTTTGCATCTCAGTGTTGCTAACTGGTTCCATTCATGTGGTTTGGTCACATTTTCTCAGTAGGTCAGCATATATATTATTTATGTATCAGGCATGCACTCATTCCCTTGCTCAAAGACTAAGCAGAGAGCAGTTTGTGTCTGAAACAAGCATATTGAACAGCAATATTTCAACTGTTACAGTAAAAAGAACACCTAAGTTCATGTTAAAAGGTTGAGTTTGATTTATCAGCCTCTACCCCATTCTGTTCTTCTCTGCACATCTGTTGAACCTGAATCTAATGCAGCCCTCAATCCCCGATATTCAATCTGTACACATGCCCTACCTATTGTCACACGCAAGCAGAGAATCTTGGTGATTAAGAGCCTGACTGTATATCTTTCCAGTACTTGCAGAGAAGAGCCAATGACATGCAGGCCTTACAGTGATGGGGTTAAGGGTCATATCTGTTGCTTAGTCATGAAAATGACACAGATGTGAGAACAGTGTGAACAAATAAAATGTTTAGCAGCAAGTATCTTAAATTTCTCTAAATCTACGTGAATATGCATCGTTCTGCTCTTGGCTTTAAACTGAAAGGGAAGAGTTTATTCTTAATAAACCAGATACGAAGAAGCATAGTACACTGTGAAAAAGTATTTAGCCTTTTATAAATTTTCTCTTATTTATTTATTTATTTATTTATTTATTTGTCACAAATAAATGTTTCACATAACTAAACAGTTAAAAAAAAACAGTGATTATACAAAAGGCAGTTTTCAAATGATGTTTATTTTAAGAAAAAATGTCATCCAAACCATTCTGACTTTATGTACAACAACAGGGGCAACAAAAGCAGTTGCCCCTGTTTTACATCATGAATTAACTCTGATTGATGTCATATTTTGGAAAGCGGAGTTCAACTTCATTAGTCCAGACCCTGACCTGATTGCTGCCTGACATGCAGAACGAAGAAATCACTGACAACAATATGTACTCTAAAAACAAGGTTGCCAACCGTTAGGAATAGGAGTAGGATACTTTACCACACACAATTTGATTGACAGCTTAGTTAGACTATTACATTATTTTGCATGAACCTTATCTACCTTATCTAAAGCACATATTTGCCTTTTATGCAGAATGAAGCATGCTAAATTAGACATTATCCAAATGTTTCAGAAATTACCTAACATTAAAATCTCAATCTACCAAAATACCAATCACCTCTGCATGCATCACCTTACAGGTCCCCATCATACATTCTTATTAATTCAGCTAACAATTATATGAACACTTAAGGGCACTCATAAAGCACCGAACTTTCATTCCTAGATGGTTAGAAGATAAATGTGAAACAGGCAACGACATCATGGCAAAAGTAACAAACTCCATCCTGATGCAACATAACTATGAATTCTACACCCTTAATCCCAATGCATGAACTCTATATGAAATCGGGATGTTCAAAAGCAACACACATACGGCAAAGACTTGACAGGACATGAAGTTTCACAAAAGGCAATTAATTCCCTTAAGCTTAGGTCCATAAAATACATACCAGTATTTTTTGTCATAGCCAACATACATAGCAAAATAGGAACTGTATGTTTTTCTTCAGCAGGATCAACTACTCTGATTGTTGTTGATTGATGTATCTAAACACAGGGGAGTCCTTAAAGGAACACTGTTAGAGGCTTTAAAAGACTTGAGGTTGGGGCAGAGGTTCATCCTCCAGCAGGACAACCCTAAACTTACAGCTAGAGCAGCAACAACTGGTGTAGCATACGTCTTAGGGTACAGTCAAAGTTCAGACATCAAATGGCAAACTTTGTGGTGACAACAGTATGAGAAAACTCAGAAGGAAAGAGGTATGCTGAGATGCTGAGTTTATTCAAATAAACTCCAGGAAGATTTAGGCTGCCATCAATCAATACATAAAGCATTAAATGAATAGAGTTCGACATCTCATGTATAAATTGAGAAAAATAAAATGTGGACTGAATACATTTTCATTTGATGTGTTTAAATTTATTGGCACAGGGAGGAAATAACAAAAAATGTCACTTTAATTTAAGCTTTCATTTGAAATGTTTGACTCAAGCATGAAGAGGCAATGGCATTTTAAAACAGAGTTTGTTCTTATTAAATGAATACATTTTCAAAACTGATGCAAAGGGAACAAAGAAATAAAATGCAACAGCTCTTGCTCCATATCAGAGAAGAGGTGAGCACAATCATAAATATGTGTAAAATGTATTCAGAAAATTGCTGATATCTCCAAGCATTTATCCATGCACAGTTAAACTCCAAAGTGAGGCAGAATTTTTTGATTTGATGTTCTTAAGCAACCATGACTGGTGGACTGTCAGACTCTGAAGTGATTGAAGGCGTGCAGATTTTAATTTAGCCTCTGCAGTCCAACACAGCAGGGTAGCTGGATGCCAAGCCCACAGAGGCAGGACTGCAGGAAGTTTAAAAAAAAATGTCTTCATGAAAGGAAGCATCTTGCAGGGAGCTGTCAGTTGATGCCATAAAAATGATGAGTGTTTTAATTTCCCTGAATGATGCTCTCTGCGAAGCAGCAGCAGTGTTGTGGATGACCTCAGGCTTGAGTAATTCCCCCCCAAAAAACTCTTAGGACTAGGTTGTGTGTGTGCGTGTGGGTGTGTGTGTAACTTAACTGTTTATGGGTGTGTATTGCAATGCATGAGTCCAGCATTTGTTTTGTTGTAACAAAAAGCTAACACCCAGGCACACAATGGTTTCCTTTCACTGTCGACTTTGTAGAGAACACAAAAGCTGCTCGCGTTCTCTTTCACAGCTAAAACCTCTGTTGTTGAGTTTTTGCTACAGTAAAAGTCTCTCAGTTTATGCGTACTCCTCCTTATGGTTTATGTATATAAATATAGACAAAAGCAGTGCGGTGTTAATCTTACATTTTAACAGCTGAGTGTAAGGAAGAGGCAGACATTGTAAATACAACGAATATTTTCTTCTGCTTCTGGTCACTATGATGCACCTGTACAACACCAGTAAATGTGTCCTGACGGCCTGTGCAAACACCAATCTGAAAACTATACAGTCACACATGCAGACAACGCGAACATAAAAGGCTAAAGAGTCAAGAGTTGACAGTCACTACCTACTGTCAGCAGAGAGGACAGCAGCCGTGTAGAAGGTTTCATAGCTGCTCCGTTAGAGTTTCCCTGAGGAACAACCGCACGCCCTGACTCTCACGTTACTGCTCACTTTCATCTCCTCTGTCTCTTCCTTCTCTTCCCCTTCCTTTTCCTATTTCCATGTAAAATCATGCGTACTGAAACAGGCTGAAAGGAGATGACAACAGAGGGTGGGGCTGGGATTTTAAAAAGGCCCTCCTACTGTCAGAGCTGTTTACAAGCATGAGTCGACTGGATACCCTCCTACTGCCGCATTCTGATTGGCTGGGGAACTTAGGCTTGCGGGGATGATAGATTGCGTCATAGGGCAACAATTTGTGCTAGTGAGAGGGAGTGAGAGTAGAGACAAAAAGATAAAAATGTCCAATATAATCATGCCAACCTACTGCCTCGAGATAAAATGTGTCATTTTAAAATATAATGATTGTATAGGTCTGTTGAAAGATGATTAATTCTTGTTACTAACTAATCTTTCCTTCAGATTTTTTTAATAAAAGCATCATTTTTTGTTTGGTTTTTTTTTACCAAAAATACTTGCTTACCAAAAATACTTGCTTATAAGCAAGCACAAGAGCCAACACAAGCTAGAAAATAAAGGAAAGCCGATGGAATTTAGTGTCTCCTTTCCATTTTTAAAATGCATTTGGGTTATAAGCCTCAGCAAAATAAGCAACCAAGAAAAAAAGCTTGACACGATCACTGAAAGTGGATTTTCATTACACAGTTTTTTGGAAAAGTTTTCACATCCCTACAACTTTTTCACAACTTGTCAAATTCTGCAAACATAGTCGTCCCTGAGTTATTATGGCTGTTTCCACTAGGGACAATTTTAGACGTGTCCTTGCATTATCATACCTTTTGTCTGATAATGACGAAAGGCTCATCATCAGGTGTCTCATAATGAACCTTTTGTCTGGTTCGGGTGTGTTGAACTAGCATACAGGACAGCAGCCAGTAAGGACTGATTTTGGATGATTATTATATAAAGTCATTTTTCTGTGCTGTTTGTATTGGCTTTGCACATCAAGCTCAGTCAAACTGGATGGGAAGCATCTGTTAGTATGAATTTTGACACATTTGTCCTCACTTCTCAATTGCATTTAGATTTAATTCTATATCACTTGGGTGTTTATTGTTTTTGTCTATATGTTCCCTCTGTTATTACCATACATTTAGCTCCAGCCACCTATCTTTGACCATGCTAAAGAAAGACAAGATGTGTTTTGGGTTAATTTCTCCACAACTTAAATCCCAGGCCGTCTACTGTATCCCTTGGTCTTCATGATGTTTGTTCACATATGTTCTCTAAAAAACATAAGAAGCCTTTGCAGAACAGCTGCACTTATAATGAAATTAAATTGCACACTTTTACAAGGCGCTAATATTCTGCCAATAACTCAATTTTGCACTCTCTGCCGAAGCACTGTGTCCTTATGATGTAGTGGGAGCATAATCTGGGCCAGAAGGTGACAGTTCTCACCCCATCAATCTGCCATTAATCTGTGCGGATTGAGTTCAGTCATTCCTCCTCCCCCGCACCACTTCCGGGGGAGGAGGAACACCTTTACTGAAAATTTCCCATCATTCAAAACTCATGGGCCTGCAGACTGCTGCGGTGGGTGTAGCAGGAAGACAGGAATGAGAGGATGAGGAGAGTACTCAGAGATCGCCCAAACAGCAAGGAATTTGCTGTGGAAGCACCCACAATGTGATACTGTTTCAAATAGTTCATGGTCTTCTAAAATGGGTTAGTAAAACTTGATCTGGTGACTGGTATTTCAAAATTGATTTCAACAAACAGTTTTTCCCTTGATTGAACAATCTGAGAGAATTTTATTTTTCCACAGAGTCATTTTAGGCACTACATCAGAAATAAACAATATCCCACAAGCAACACTCCAGCCTTTACTTGCTCTAATGATTAAAAATAAATAAGCTATTGATGTGGGTTTCACCAAAGTGGTGGAATGGGTGAAGTAAAGTTTGATGTTGAGGTTCATCTGGTGTGTCTTTTGATTGGTGATTGGTGAGACTCCACAATCCAAAATGTGTTTTCATTCTCAGTCAGCAAATAACCTTAGTAAGTTGCCAAGAATGGAATGTAAAAAGATATTGCCTTGCAAAAATATTTAACACAAATACAGCCACTCTGTGAAAGCCTCAGAGGTTTGTTAGAGAACATAACTTAAAAACAAGCCACACTTCTCTTTCTTTCTTTTTTTTTTTTGCTAAAATAAATTGGAAAACTTGATTTACTTCCAGTTCACAAGTTTGCACCATATTGTTTTGGTCAATCACATTTAATTGCTGTAAAATGAAATAATATGGAAAGGTTTGAGAGGTATAAATTCTTTCACAATACTCTGTATAAATGATGAGAACTTACAGAGAAGTGGGTAAAAGGATGTGTGAGGACTGGAGGGTACGATAAGCGAGGGATGAGGTGAATAAGTAGGATATAAGAAGCTAAGGATGGGACGAATGACAAATGTATAACAGTGAGGTGCTTAGGCAAGATGATAAGCAGCTGAAGGAGATGGAGGTCAGGATCTAATGAGAAAAAATGGATAAAACACTGAATCCACACAAATCTGGTATAAAGCTTAATAAGTTATTTCTTTTTTTAAATTAATCAAAACCATCTTTCATTAATGAACCATGTAAAGCCTAAAAATAGAAAGTGGATTTGTAGAAAAACAAAAACAGTCACAACAAAATATGTACATATAATTATTTTTGGAAACTATAAGTCCATTTTTGGCTGTAGTAAGCGGAAAAAATAATGCAGAGTTTCAGGAAAATAAATAATTTCAAGAGCTGTATGTGAACTAAAGAATTCTTTGAGCTTCTACTGACAGTAAAACTCACAATATATTAAGCTGCTGATGGTTCAATGAGAAAATCAGTGAAGTAGCTACCAATTATGAATGGTAGCTAGTTCATTGATAATGAAGTAGCCTTTCCCTTCAAAATGTTTCAGATGGAGGAAAAAATTTCAATATAATACTAATCACAGTTTTAAGGAGTAAATTGTAAATTAGATTTTCTTTCCCTTTGTTCTTCGCGCTATCAACAAAGGTTATTTGTCATGTTTTCTCACACAAAAATTTACACAAAATAAAGAAGAACCTTGCTCGGTGCTTTTAATCCAGTTTGTCCACATCTCAGCGCTCTACTGCAGATGTTTTAACTATTTTCTCTTGGCAGTTTTCCCTGAAACATTGCCCTACTTCTAACCTACTAACTGAACAACAACCACACAGCATCATACCTTGGCTGCAAAAACAATAAGTGTTTAAAAGCTTGCTTGCCACAAATGTGTCACTATGTAATGACCATGGTCTGTTTTTTTGACTTGAAATGTTTGACCTTAATGTTTTTAAATCTTTTAAAGAAATAAATTATTCAATAGAGTGTAAACATATTTCTGCTCTTTATTTACTTTGAAACCTATAATATATATAATTTACACAAAAATAACAGTTGTAAAAGCACTTATAGTAAGAGTTAGTATTCCTCATTCACATATTCAAGTGTAAAGTTTGATTTAAAGACCAATTAAGCTGGCAATAATGTTTTTGGACTGTAGGAGGAAGCAATTTGAAACCCACAAGACAACAGTGCCAGCCACTGTGACACTGGGTAGTTTAACAGCAAACGAGTCAAATGAATTTCTTCTAATAAGTGGATGAATTTTGCTAAGGAAGTTGCAGAGAAGCAACATACTTTTTGTAGTCATCGATAAACTTCTGGCATAATACGAGTGGATATTTGATCACTCTTTTTAATAGAAATTGCATAATTTATGCCAATTTCTTGGATTTCTGGCACAGATCTGATATGCTTTTAAGCATAGCCGCTTAGTTCGAGTTCAGGAAGAAAAATTTAAAAGAAGTGCTCATTAAGGTTTTCCTTGCTCCCTATGTGCATGACACCAGTGGAACTGGCACAAAAGCAGTCCCTCAGCATTATACTGTCACCAACATGCTTGTAGTACCATAAGATTTCAGTGCCTTAGTTTGATTATGTCAAACAGCTAATCTCCTAGATTGTTCTTGAACGTCCCAACCAATTTTCTTTGGGAAATTTGTCCAATATCCTTGGGGTTGTATGTAAATATAAAGCTTGTGATAATAAATTCAAACATGTCTGGATTGGAAAAAAATCTAAAATATGTTTAAACCCAAGTCTTGCTTTTAAATTATACTGAATTTGTTTAACTAAATCAATAAGAGTCTCATTAGGATGCTTGGCAGCCTTCTGATCTGCTGCACAGTCCAGTCATCAGCCTCCACATACATATATGTCTATATATAGAGCTATCAGTTCTCATCCCCTCCACACCACTGACAGCCACGTGCTCCTAGCAGCACACAGAGTTTTAAAATGCATTACTCTGATGTCCAGCTAAAGAAATGTCAATGAACAAAGATAAACATTTAACTAACACTGAAATGTAAATGTAATTTCTGAAATCTCCACTATCGGTGATAATTACTTATTTTACACTTTATTCATGCTAACTTTGTTTCTGATGAAGTTCTTCCAGTATGACTAAAGCATATATTGTCATTTTCAAAAAGAGCAAATGCTAATGCAAACCATTTTATTAATGGTTAGGAAGAAAAATCTGGATTTTTCCTTAAAGTAAGAGTTAGCCAATTGTGTTAATATTAAAGCTGCCCTCAGAAAAAACAGGTGTGGGAAAGAAAGTTGTGTGAGAAATAAAGCTTCACACAAAATAGGTTGACAAAAGCAAAATGTACTCACCTGAGTGCCTTCTTACAAAAAGGTGCTTCTCCTTTTTCTTTCATCTGAGCACTCAAAACTCGTTGCATTGTTAGTCACAAAGAGCAGGGGGTTTAAATGTGATGTCATCACAGTCTTAAGCCAAGGAAGGCTTTAATGGACCTGCCGCTGGTGGCATTAAACAACAAGACCTCACATGGCTTCTGTGAATGACATTCCTGATCAAGATTATGTAGAGCCAAGCATTCAAATAAAGAACTTTCGCAGAATTTGCATACAAAAGCTAAATCTTATGCAGTGGCTCTCAAAAGTATACACGCCTCCTTTGCCAAGTTTTGTGTGCACACTTTAACTAATCATTTGTTGAAGAACAACAAGAAAGTCCTTGTTAAAGTTAAGCCATAAGAAGTCCTTTTTGCTGATTGTTACTATCCAGGGAACAATAAAGACTCTTAAGAAGGCGCACTTGTAAAAATCACCCTGAACAGCCATACACTATTCCCATGTTGAAGCATAGTACTGGCAGCGTCATGCTAAGGGGTTTCCTCTATTTGTCTGGTACACTGATCAGAGCTGACCCTGCAAATGTCCAATGCATTTGAATATTTTTGCTAGGCATTGTACACGCATATGCAGCCAATGTAATTATGTGCCTTAAAATTTAAATCACTTTATCTTCATCTCTTGGAAGCAGAGCTCATTAAGAGACGGTTGGAATGAAAGCATCATCAGATTTCAGCATCTGAGCTATGAGGAACAGATACATGCAGCTCGGATGGACATGTAGACACAGATCATTCGCCTCTCAGATTGTATTGTCCAGATTCTGTACACACACCCTGTCTGTCACTGTCTCCTGCTATGTAACCAAACATAAAAAACATAGCTAAACAATTTTGTGTCTCCCTTCAATTGAATGTGAATGTCAAAGTCTCTTTACACAGACGCTCACTATTCTAGCATGCAGAATATTGGAACCAGAACAGCCAGTTATGTAAGCTTACCAACCTTACATGGATGCAGGTTCTATGAAACATAAAAAAAAAAAATGGAACAAGAAGCATAAATTTTTGTCCCCTCATGTTTTTTGTTTGTTTGTATTTTTTATCATCCGACTGTACCTTTCTGTAAATGCACAGAGAATTATTTCAAGGAAATAAGTGCTTGTCCTAAAGGGTAGAGGAGCTGATGCTGAAATAATTTGTATCTTTAAATAACTGAAAGAATAAAAGCCTTGAGCTGAGCAACACAAACAGATAGCTTGGTCAAACTAGGACCAGACCACAGTACGGTTTCAGATAGGTGAAAATGTATCAGACTCAGCCTGTTAAAGGGAAAGGTGGACAGCTTAGAGGTTTGTCATAATATGGGTGATTTCAGGGAGGGGAAAAAAGGTCAAAGGAACGGTTTATGTAAGAGCTGTAAGCACAGAAGAAAAGTACACCAAATGCATTGTGAAAACAAAAGAACTTTGCCATGGGCTTTTTGCTCACACAGATCAACATCACACAGTGAAAAATGTCAGTGAATGTACATTTTGTTGTTCAAATATAAGCATGCACAGAAACTCTCAGAACAAGAACATGTTAAGATGTTCTTGTTAAGAACATCATAACAAGATGTTCATAACAAGAACATCTTAACAAGAACAGTTCTTAACTGTTAAGAACATTAACTGAACAGGAAATCATTCTTAATGTTATCTGAAAAGCATTCATTGCTGCAACAAACTCCAATTTGGAGATTTTGTGAAATAAACATAACACTAAGACATGCTTATGAAGTAGAAGAAAATAAGCCATTAATCCCAAATTTTCACAACACAAATCAGAAAACGGTGGCTGACTGAGTCAACAATATTTTAAACTATCATTTCTTCTCACTCATATTCTTTTGGTTGAAAACTTATTTTTAATATTTTTGTCTCATTTGAACAGAACACCTTTTTGTGACAGAATGCAGACTTCCTATGGCTTTCTTGGAACAATAGTTTTCTTTGTACCACTCTGCAATAAAGGTCAGACCTTCAGAATGCATAACAGATATTTAATATTGCAAAGGATTCTCCCACCTTTTCTGTGGATCTCTGTAGCTCCAGAGTAATCATAGGTCTGGGGTGGGTTGATGTATGACAATTTTTAAAGTTAGTTTATTGTGTAATCTCCAGGCACATAGTGTCATTTTATAAAATAATCATGCTGGCATGTTACCTTCAGTTGTTATAAAAAAGCTGTCTATATCAAAAGAAACTTATGAAGAATTTGACTTTCGATACAAATGCCTTGAAATAGGCCTCTGCCTCTTTAAGAAATTCTTACCCTTTCTGATATGCCTCCTTCAGCACAACAAAGCTTCTGCATGATGCTGATTACAAACAGCATCATGCTGTTTGTAATCTCTGTCAAGTAGTTTGTACTACTTGGTACTACTTGTAGTACTTGGTACAAGTAGTACCAAGTACTTGGCACTATTGTACCAAGTAGTACTTGGCACAAGTACTACTTGTTTGTTATACAACAAACATACTGTCAAGTAGTTTTGCATACTACTTGACAGTAGTTATACTTGACTGAGAAGTAATTTTTATGGCAAGGAGTTTTGGGGCCTAAGGTATGATTTAAAGCTCACAAAAGTACATTTTGCATAATACCCCTCTTTATGATTTTTAAGGAAAATCTTTCATGTGCTTTTCCTTCAAATTTTCAATTTTGTTCTCTTTTTTGTCAGTCCCCAAAACAAAATCTCAATCAAGCAAGATGAAGTTTATATTTGTATGGTAATAAATTGTGAAAAAGTTCAAGGTATATACAAACTTCAGTGGAGCACAGCACAGTGAGTAACAGTCTAAGACTTAAGGAATGTTCTCAGAATTCACCAATCTGATCTGTCTGAACTCACTCATTCAAAGATCTAATCAATGATAATTAGGTCTACGGTCCTATATAGACCTTTATTGCTCAGAGTTGTAAACGTGTTCAGACACCTAAGCTACTCAGCCGTGCAATTGAGCATCATCAACTGTCTCTTTCACCAAACTGTCACCACAATGACAAGGCAGAAAAGCAGCGACGCCTGACTGGTGACTAACGTGTAACTTTCATCATGTGCAGTCCTCTGGCAAAAGTGATGAACCTTTTTCTTTCCTGTCAACAAACAGTGGGGGTCTGAGTGACATAAGTGAAGCTAAAATGATCAACTTGTGTGATCTGAGCTGATCACACCATGTGGATACAGGAAGCGCCTGTATCCACATGGTTTATAGCAGCAGACACACAGGTGTACGCTGCTATTGCTGCATGCTGTTACTTCTGGGAAACAGAACTAAAAACAAGCAAAAATATGAGGTTCCTTTAAAATTATAAGCAACCTTTTTTGTAAGAAGCCTGTAAAATCACTAAAAGGAACTTATTGTGTTTCATAAAAATGACTGGACACAACATCCTAATTTTATAGAGCATGATCGGAATGAGACATTTAGTAACTATTGATTAACTGTTTAATACTCTAGCATTGCATAAATAAATCCTACAGAGTTTTTCTCTGCATCTTGTGACACACCGTGCCTCTTTATAATACAGATTCTAAGCTCCAGAGGACTTTGAAAAGATGAATGGCTGTGAGGGGAAAAAAGGGAACACTTCTGGGTCAAAGGAGAAATCTGAGTAATGCTTGTTCTTTCCAAAGCACTAAGAATATAATTAACATTTCTGATTAAGCAAATAATTGCACAGACACAGAGAGGAGTAATTTATTAATCTAGCAACTAGAATAGATTCAACTGCAATATTTTGTCTGTAAAATAAATTCAATACAATCTGGTTTTATTCATAAAGCTTTCAAAAACCCTAGAAGGACAAACTGCTATGCAATACAATAATAATCCACACAGAGATAATATAACTGGTAAACAAAACAGAGATTAGAAGCTAAAAAGGATTCAGCTAAAACACACCATTAAGATAAAATACACATTTAAAATAAAAAAGAGACGACAATCATAAGATCGATGCTTAAGAGGTAGCACAAGCTGTTGCAAAGAGGTTCAAATTAGTCAGATTAATCTTCAGTTTACAGACTACGACTACTTAAAAAGTTTAACTGATTCAAATGATTCTGACAAAATATATGAACAGCTGTTTCATATATTTTGCAAACAAAACGGGCAAAAGTTCATATGAATTGAATTGAAAATATACACATAAAAATTTAAAAACTCAATTTTCACATTCATCCCTTTGACTGTGTGAATTGTATTTTAAGTTAAAAAGGTGTGAAAGAGGTCCTTGCGTGCTTTTGGGAAAGATTGAAATAAAAGATTTACTGAAAAAAAAGACAAAAGAAAGTCATTTAAGCTCTTTAAGCAATCTCTGCTGCGAACTCCAGCAAGAGCTCTGATTTCCCAGCTGAGTTAAAGTCATGCTCTTTGTCAAATGTTACTAAATTGAATTTAATTAGTTTCATTCAGTACTTATTTTATGTAGTGGTGAACGCCAAACATTTTCAAATGTTTAGGCTTCAACCAGAGGAAGTAGAGAGGTAACACCTGAGCCATTTATCAAATCTGGTAATTAAACTGAAACATAATCACACATAAGGCATTATCAAAATTATCAAAGATATCTCTTTTTGAGTAATAATCTCCATGAAGAAGGAAAGTCATTTGAATGCAAAATGATACTGGTTTTAGTCAGTGTATGAGAGAACCAGTGATTTTCTTTTTAAACAAAGCAGCAGCTGCCTGACATTGACAGCATCAACACACAGTGTTAACTAAGCAGAGAGGTAAATATAGCTGCAGCACAAACAGAGCAGAAAATCCCGTCATTACAGCGGCGCTGGCAACCGTTCATCACGTTTCACCACTAGGTTTACATCGCCGCTCGTCTGACTTCCACCACTCTCATGCAGCTCCTGGGACATTCCTCCCATGCCAGCTAGGTATTCCAGTCTTTGCTCAGCCTAGATCAACCTGAGGTTCCCCTGGGTCACAATTTTAACGTTTACACAAAAATCCTCGTTTGTCTTCCCAACCTATTTGCTCATGCATCTTTAAAAGTGTTCTCTGCTGATTAAATGTCAGCGTAATATTCTATTCATAGTAGCTGCTTCAAGCCCATCTAAGGTTCTGCACCAGCTGTATTTTATGTACCAGAGTTAGGAAAGCACATGTATTTGTTTATTTCATGAAGGGACATTTTTTAGAAGATTGTTGAGCTATAAACACAAATTCTACTGTTTTGTGAAGCTTGCGAAGTGAGTGGGTAGTGTAGCTGATATTTCTTTAACCTCCTCATATTTATTAGCGCAATCCGTATTCTCAGCTGCCACCACCTTGTTTCACAATGGAGACTTTGTCATACAGAGTCTCCATTGTTAGAGTTAACACAGTCACATTAGGATCTGACTGGAACAGATCACCTTTTTCCCCCATGTTAGCAGTGTAGCCTACATGGCTTAAGGCAAAGTGCTAATAAGATTTATTTATCTATGGCTTTATTATAGCATCTCTTCCATAAAATACCCGAGCTAAACAAAAATGGCAATATTCACTTGGTGACTTCTTTAGTTAATATTCTCCTTATCCACCCAGTCAGTTTAGATGTACTGAACAGAGTTTTGTGACAAGTTCAATGCTTTGGATATTTGTCTATGACAGAAAACTGCTTTACACTTTTTCACAACCCTGACCTGTCTCCTGTGTTTGTCTTTTTAATGTTCTCTAACAAAGCTCTGAGGCATCCTGTTTAAACAACAGCTGGATTTATATTGAGAAAATGACATACAATTTGACTCCATTTAAGAAGCTTTTGAAAATTGGTTGCAGTGGATTTTACGTAGGGATATCCAAATAAATGGGACTGAATACATACTGATGCCATACTGTTCAAATTTAAATTGACAAAAACTTTGGTAATTTTTTTCCTTTTAATTCACAATTATGTTCCACTTTGTGTTGATCTGTTACATATAATCCCAGCCATAATGCATTAGTTTGTGGTTGGAACATAATAAAGTATGAAAAAGTTAGACTGGTGTAAATACTTTTGCCAAGTATTGTATGTGTGTTTGAAATCTGAAAGTATATAAATCGGCTACGTAGGTAGAAAAGTAGATTTTCACCTGACTTTAGAAGAGACACAGTCATAAAATATTTCAATTTCAAACTCTGATTCAAAGTCATTTTTAAGGCGTAATTTCAGAAATCTGAAAGTTTTCTGAAGTCAGCAATCCCCACATAATTCAGACAAAATTCAAACCTGGACTTGACAAATAATCGCAACTAATTTTTTCACTTATCCTTAAACACGACCAGCTTAGTGTAGTATAAACGAGGTATAGATGAATGTATTCATATTTCACTGCACAATGGAGACCTGTCAAGGGACACTAAACGGGCCTCAGTGTTACTCTGCATACAGACAACATGGGGTGTGTGGATTAGCCAGTGATTTGTAATCAGGAAAAAAGAGTGATGTGGCAAAAAGGAGCCATGAAAGGAGGAAAGACTTTTCTCTTTCATCAAACAAAAAATGGCATGGTCTAAGGTATATAGTAGAAGAGAACACTGAGTGGGGGATGCCATGAATGGATGAGAAAGATTCACTTACAGTGTGTCCTTTAGAGATGAAGATGAAGTTTCAGTTTGTTCTCCTCCAGCAGGAGTGATATCCGTTTGCTAAACATGGCATTGCCAAAGCCAAAGAAATACACCTCACATAGAGATAGGTAGGAAGAGGGTGTGTGTGTGTGAGAGAGAGAGAGAGTGGATTGACAAGAAGGCTGTTTGGGATCCTGCTTTATTGCATGCGTGTGTATGTGTGGGTGTGTGGGGGTGTGTGTGTGTGTGCACTGTCAGGAGCTGAAAGAGACTGAGAAGGAGAGAGAGAGAGAGGAAGAAAAAAAGATGCAGAGAGCTCGAACGAGCTGAGTGGCTGGTGTGAAAATGGGAGGGAGCGCGACGGTCCAATAGTGAGCAAGATGAGCTGAGCAAACAGGAGATAGCAACAAAGAGACAGATTTTTTTTTTTTCTAAATCCTGATCACACACCACATTTTGTCTGTTTTCTCTATATTTTAGATTACGATGGCAGAGGAAATGAGAAACACCCAAAGCATCAAACAGAAAGTGGGGGTTGATCCATTTGCTACGTTCGGTCAAAGGCTTCAGCTCAAGATGTATTTCTCTCACGCACAGTTTTTAGGTGCAGGGAGACTGATGGGAGGAACACACGAGATAAATCATCAAACCCTGCTTGGGACTCTAATAACAGATTGCTAGAAGGATTGAGAAATGGAGTACTGCTTGGAAGGCTGAACTGAAGTGCTGACAGAAAATAACAGAAAACCAACATATAAAGGGGAGTTGTTCCCTTTTTATGTTTGCTTAGTTCTAAAACATTGTATAAAAAATTGTCAGCAAACCAGCAGTAATGAGCTGTACAGGAAGTCTGTGTGCGTGGACAGCCAAGACATGTGCAGCATCCTGCCTCCTCAGAGTGTGTGAGACACTGGTGTGCATAAGCATGGGGGTGGGGGAGCAGACCATCTTTCTCGGGATTTTGCTGCGGGAGCACAATGTTGCCATGGAGACTGCATCCATTGCAGCAGAAAAACGCAGATGGACGGCCTCTCCTTCTTCCCTGATGTGGTCCACGTTGCCTCTCATCCCTGACCTGCAATTCATAAAAACTTGTCCTTTTGACTTTGTGGATAGGCGGAGGAAAAAATGCTCCGGGTGTGGACCAGCCTATGACTAAGACCGCTGACAAACTGCTTATGGCGGAAGTGAAGGCCTTTTTGTAGTAAATTATTAGAGAATGTTTTATCACAGAGCATTATCTTGCACGACTGGAGATTTACATATCTAACTATATCAGGATACATAAATTAAAGGTAAATCAGTTGCCATACTTCCTGAATGTAATTACAGCTCATTGGAGAGTAATGAGCTTTTTTTCTAGATCCTGATCACACACCACATTTTGTCTGTTTTCTGGTCTGCATCTGAATGCATGTTAATACGGACATCATGTTGACACTAGGGCACACAATCAATATCTCGTTTTTAAATTCAAGACATTCATTTCAGTTGACTTTAAAAGTGAATAAAGATAACAAGTAAGAACATATTTGGAGGGAAATCATGTGCAAACACAACATGACTCATTTTTTTGTGAAGGCACTAAGAAATATGACCACTGCTGATATCCCTCAAACTCATTTTGTTTAAATCTTTCATTTGCTAGATAATTGAAATTGTTTTCTATATGCACGTTAAGCTTATTTATTTGTGATTAAACTCTGATACAACAGCCTGAGGATCATAAAGATGATAGCTCTTGAACTTTTTCACATTTTATCAGGTAAGAGCCTCAAACATCAAGGTATCTTACTGAAATAAAATGTATTTACTGTAATTTGATATCCTCACAAATGATAAAGTCAAATAAAATCCACAAATATGTCCTTTATGAAAGTTTGACAAGTTAAAAAGAATTGTTCAAAGAACAGCAGTTCATTACAGGCCATGTAGAGAATACAGTAAAAATATGCATGAAAGTGCTTTGGTTAAATGAAACCAAAACATAACTTTTTGGCCAACCAGCAAAACATTTTCTGTGGTAGAAAACAAACACAATGGTTCACACTGACCACACCACCACCATGGTGAAACATAAATTTGACAACATCTCTCTGTGGAGATACTTTTCTTTCTTTGGTGAACGAATTTATGGAAATATATTTTGAGCAAAACAGAGAGCAAAGCTGTCAGAGGCAGTGAAGACTTGAAAGTTCAAAATCTTCTCTTTCAGAGATTTTGAATCTTCTCTGAAACAGCATATGAAAATGTTGCAGTTCAGAAGTGAACACTTCAATGTCTGCTGCATCTTAAGTTGATTTTGTTTCATGCCATGGAAAATTACATCATCCATATAGATGGAGTTCAAGCAGCAACAGTGAAGATCTTACCCCATCTTATTTCAAAGTGATTTGGTTACAATTTTACAGAAGTTGTGACAAAATATTCTACTTCTGAAGGATCGAGAAATAGGTGAACTTGTTACAATCAACCAGCAAACAGTGTAATATGTAAACACCTTATTTTGGTTTTACCTGTCCATTTTGCTGATCTTTGGGTTGCTGATGAAGGAGAGCAGATTATCCATGCAATCCTCTTTCCCTAAGCGGAATAACAATACAAACTGTATCAATAAAGAACATTAGATGTAGTTCAAATATGTTGTTTCATTTTTGCACAAGTTACTACCTTTCAAAATTGTAAAGTTAGATTCTGAAAAAAAAAAACCAAGAGATTGATGCAGACTAACGTAAATAAAAAGCGCCATCTAGCGGTTGAATGCAGAAAGAATCCATGAAAAGCCATTTAAGTTTTGAGGAGGAATATGTATTTAAAATATCATTTTACGAATAAAAACATCTTGATCGGACTTAAACCTTGATTACCTGCAAGCAACGAGATGCGCACTGCTGTATGAAACGCAAAAGCGAAAGTTAGGCTCGAACTAAAGAGCAAAATATGAAGAGATGGAACTAAAAAAATATACGATAGGACACAGAAACAGTAAAAAGGACGTGGTATTTGGTATTTATGATAAATGGTGGAGCACTATGGCGCGAGACCTCGTGGCGCAACGGTAGCGCGTCTGACTCCAGATCAGAAGGTTGCGTGTTCAAATCACGTCGGGGTCAAATTTATCTTCCTAAATATCCACATTCACATTTTTCTCTTAGTGTTATAGAAAACTGACAAAAACTTTTCATTGACTACAGAAAGCGAAACATATGACTGCACGTAATGACAAGTACAAACGTTTACAATAATTTACAATAAAAGAAAACAAGTGTTGAACAGATGAACTGGTTTAGAAAAAAACGTTACCTAGTTTTTAAATACCTTTGTCTTTCATTATTGCTGTAACAGTTCCTTTCTTTATTGCAAACAAAATGGATGACAATACGATGCAATTGGAAAAATTGAAATACTGACATTGCTTAAAGTAGGCCTATAATAATAGTGTTACTTTTTTAGACCTAAAATATAATTGCTAACTTTTGCTGATTTCAAGAGAGAAACAAGAGAAAAAAAAAATCAACATTCTGGAGGCGTAAGGTCTATAAAAAAGTTAGGGCATATTAAATAGATTTCTTATGTATTATTAATAAATATTTAATAGATTTCTTATCTATATTATATTATCTATATTATAGATAAGAAATCTATTTAATATGCGGTTACTTTAAATCTAACCGCACCCTCGTAAATAGTTACATGCCCAAAGCGTTAATGGTAGATTAGGTTACGCAGCGGCTACCACAGACACTACGTAGTGGTTTTGGGACGTTACCAAGACCATGACATTCAGCTGCAGGAGCACTTAAAAAATAAACAGTAGGCTATTACTAAGAAAACCTATGAAACTATGAAAACCAATTTGCCGTGTAATCTTCAACGACATTACCTTATAATCTCGAAGCCAATCCTTCTTAAAAACGAGCAGGAAAGTTCTATTTTCAAGCTTTACCACTCCTTTGTCTCTTTCTTTCTTCAGTCGTAGTTTTCTTGTGCGTCTCTGTTTGCCTTCTTTTCGTCTAGCATGCTCCTGCTCAGCTTAAAAGCTTCAGTGCAGCATGACTGCCTTTCTAACTCAGTCCAAGCATCTCTCTCCCCACCGTCCATGCCAGTCTCATCTTTCACCAAGAACACTAGCCTCTGAATGCACAATTCATTAGCAGAGCCCTGCAAAGAGTGAAACTTGGCTGAGACATAAGGTTACCCCCTGTCCTAAGGAGCAGACTCACATGAGAAGGTCCTTAGCTGCACTTGTTTTCCACCACAATGGCCCGATTGTATTTGAGGGTCTCATTTTACATGCAACAGGCCAGTTTTCCTGGTATCTCTGCTTTTGTAAAAACATATGCTTTGAGCTTTCATTAATTTTCCAAAGAGCTGGTGTTCTTAAGAGAATCTGTCATGGTGAATATATGCCATATTTTTATTGTTGCAAAACTTCCCTCTTTTTAATCAAATAATTAGACAAAAATGCCAAGCAACTGTAAATGTCCTTTCTGAGAACTCCGCAGAGGTGGAATAAATTTGCATGGGCAGAAACACATCCTTACACTACAAGTTAGAGTTCATGATTGTACAAACTGGTTACCTAGGTAACACAAATGAATGCCTTTTATATTCCAGTTTTGGTAGTTTTACAAAATCTTGTTTCAGAGACTGGTCCTACAAAAGCATGCAGCTTTACAAACATGTTATGAAGGCTTTGCTTTAAATGTGATTTGAGTTTTGATTTTTTTACTACAAGTGCATTTACGACAGAGTGGTTAGACACCCACCATCTGTTAATTGTTTTGATCAAACTAAACTGTATGTTCTGTTAAATTGCTAACATTTAGCTTTACAGCAACCAACATAGGGTGTTGTGAGAAAAGGATGAACATGTGGAAACCAATCTCTTCCTTCCATAGCCTTTCATAGTAGAGGACCTGTGATGCTCTGAATTCAGAAAAAATTGACATTGGTAGAATAAACTCTGAAGTACCAGCACATTCTCTGGCCTCAGCCAGAAAATTTTAAATGAATTCAAAACATCTTTTTTTATTTTACATACATATGATAAAAAAAAACAAAAAAAAACCAAACACTTTCATGACCGTCTCAGTCCTCAGACCTAAATTGTCTAAAGGCTAAGGTCAAAAGATTACATAAGAGGACCAAAGTTAGTGTCCTCTAAGTTAGTGTGAGAGGAATAATTAAAACATAGTGGGTTTAATTACAAAAAAAGTGATTTACTACCGAACTAACAAACTGCAAGGGTTTATCAAGGGTAATAACACAGAGGAGGAGAGTTGCGAATTGCAATTCCAGAGATATATTGTCCTGAAGTGCACATTAATTTATTTATACATGGTGAATAAGGTAATATCCTTTTATTAATGTACAATAAAAAACACTTGCATGAATTTGTTTCATCTCCCCTCTCTCAGAAGAAAAAAAAAAACACCCTCAAAGAGCAAAGCAAGTCCCCATTTGCCTTATATCCTCTAAAGGGTAAAAGCATTACATAAAAAGACAAACATTCAACATATCTTTAGCCATATAAAACACAAAAAAACTGAGAAAGCCTAGTTTCTGTCTTTAAAACTTTAGATTAAGTTAATTATTTCATGTTTTCTCATCCAAATTGCAGAGTTTACTTCTGCTTCCAATAAGTTTAAACAAAGATTTTAATCCAGATGACCCTTCAGCATAATTTTCCACCTTTCTGTCACTTCTTTCTTTTACATCTCCCATTCTTGATTCAGAAGAGAAAGCTCTTTGAGATATGCTCCTCTGGAATAAGTATCTCAGTCGGAAGCCCATTCTAGGAGAGCGCAGGGTTTCATCCACGGAGGCCGACCTTGGCAGTGGTCCCTGTGATAATGCTCTCTGACGGATGCACTCAGGAAGGGAGGCAGACCCTCCAGATGGAGAAGTCAGACTTTCCTGACTACTATAATTTTTCAAGTTGGTTTCATCATTCTCCCAGACTCCATCATCAGGATCATTTCCAGAAGATGTTGATGATCCTCTGTGGGCTTTGCCTCTCAGTCCATTGCTTCTTGGAGAGCAACTTATGGGGCTCAGAATAGTCCATGGAGATCCCACATTACCATTACTGGTAAAGAAGTAGTCCCTAGTTCTAGGTGAAGGGGTACGTGGAGTACTAGCTTCATCCAGTTCTACTTTCGAATGCCGAGGACTCCCCAATATCTTATCATTACGGCTGCCTTTGACATTTTGGTAGCAAAGCACCTTTCGGGTGATCTCACGCATCTTTTCGGCTTCTTCCTCCTCCAATTTTGCCAATTCCACGTCTTTAAGTAGCTTAGTTTGTTTCTTCTCTGGGCTGTCTGTAGTTTTGCAAGGAATTGGCATTTCTTTTTGTGAAGTTTGAGAACAGGATTCAGAACGCAAGCCATTAGCCTGGGGTTGGTAATTCTTCCTACATCTGCTTAAACCAGACGGAGGTTTGGATAGAAGGTTGTGCAGCGCTGACTCTAAGCATGAGTCATCTGTAGGGTCAAGTGCTGAACATGATGCCACAGAACGTCGCTTAGCAGCTAGTTGCATGCTCTCTGAGCGCTTGTGTCTATGTTCAACAGCTTCTCGCTCTCTGTTCTCCTGCAGGTCATGTAAAGAGAAAATATTTCATAATCAACCAAACCTCCAGAAAGGAAAACCTAAATATAAATCCTTCAAAGTTGTGAAAGGTTCAAGGCACTGAAAATTACATTTTGATCTCATAATAAAAATGCTGGATATTGATCAATCTTTGGTCTTCTTACCTGTACAGCTTTGTCAAACCTTTTACAGAATGAATAAAAGATGGAACAACACTCTTCAAGTTTGAAGGTAGCTGGGTCTTCACAGAAGTACCCTGCGACAGCATCACTTAAAGCCTTCAGTTCATTCAGGGACAGGTCAACGTCTGCAAGCATAGAATCTGCCCTCTGTCAAAAAGTTATAAAATACATGTTGTATAGATCTTAGTTCTTTTTAAAGGGGACAATTTGCAAATGGAGACTAATTTTTTTTTTACCTCCAGAAATCGATCTTTTTGTTCTAAGAGGCCAGGGTGTATGCTGCTAAACAGTTTAACTTCTTCCATCTTCTGGATTTCCTCCTTTAAGTCCTTGATGATGTCATCCTTACAAATTCTTTGGTAAAATTCAGATACAAACTTGTTCACAATCAGATCAAGTGTCACACAGAAAAAAAGTGGGATAAAAACTTGGGGGGAAAAAACACATTTAAAGGGTAACCTTGATGCCATCCCAATGTGACCAAGTTGGCTGGGAAAAGTCAGCAACTCTGCATCAATCTCCTCTGCTTGCTGTGGATGGCAAAGAAAAGAGCTTTGTAAGCAAATGAATAGGACTGGAGTTGGTGCATCAATGTTTTCATCTCAAAATATGGCAGAAACCCTTTTTCATTCATGAATGAATATTAAGGCATGCAGAACATGACCAAACAAAATAAAATAAACATTCATATGCATTAGCCTGGAAGGACATTGTTAATGATAAATGAGAAGAGATCAGGTAGTTAAAGCCTTAGAACAGATGTTGGTATCAAGATATATTGACTGGCTCACTATTTTAGCATTCCAAGAGAATTAATTTCCTAAGACAACTGCAGTCCAAAAGGCAGCAGTTCTTTGAGCAAGACGGTGCTAATTGTATCCCTTCACCTGGTAACCACTTTGATTTTCCCAACAGGGGCTTTTCAAAGGGAGCTGATGGACAAATTGAGACGGTGTTTGTTAACCCCAACCAGAGTCACTGTGAATTATCAACATAATCCCAGTATATTAAATACCTATTCAGTGTGGTAACAAAGGACAACATTTAGGCACAATCTGCAGTGACATATTTTTTATAAAAAAAATTTCATAGCCATTACACTATGAATATGTAAAACAGGAAGTCAAAGTGTATGATATGCATACACTTGTGACACATGTGAGATTGCACATTGTTGGATGTGCAATCTCAGTATCTTATTTCATTCACATACTGAAAATAAAATAAGAAATGAAAATGACTGGGAACAAACTACAAGCTGATATAAATTTGGACAGACAGTTACTTAGGAAGTAAATTAAACTGTCCTAATATTAATCCCCTTATGTGCTATGGGGCATACAATGCAGAAATCTGCCCATATTCCAGGATATTTACTGGACAGAGTAAATGCATTACTTCGTCTTATTTTTTCAGGTGCAACGTTGAACAAGGTTACTAGCCCCCGTGCCCTCTGACAGTTCTTCTGTGATTACAGTACTTTTGGTAAATTAAAAAAAAAAAAAAAAAGGTAAAAATAAACCCATAAAACTTGAAAAGCTTCATTGTTTTTACCCTGCACACATCAATATTGCACTTGTACAATATTACTGTGTAAGTGCTATTAGGAGAGGAGTCTGTATTGCACATAAAATAAGTACTTGCTTCATCTGTGTTTTTATGGGCCTCTAACTTTTAGGAAGGTCTCCTGCTTAACATAACGTATCGTGCAGAAAGGAGAAACATACATATGCGCATATTTAATTAGAGGCATATCAAGGGGTTTGATATTATGCTGTGTAAGCTCAATTCCACTGGAACCAGGATAGACAAAGGAACTGTGTTTCAAATTGTATATACTGAGTTTGATGCATTTGGTTTCGCTTGTGTAAGCACCATTTTCTTACACAACTCTTTGTATGTGATCACATACAAGTAACTTCACTGACAAAAAATATTTTAGATTAACCTCCTGCAGTTTCACTAATTTATTTGGAAGTGCTGCATAATTTATTGTGCCTTCATAAATCATTTCCATCCTAATTCTACACTTTACCTTGGCAACATAGTGCATGAGATTCATGCCAGGCTTGTTGGCTTTGGTGTCTGCCAAGTTAAGCAGTGAAGCCACCCTGAATCCTACGGCATTTGCACTGTAACCACCCTGAAGGAGAAAGTTTTTAATTGATTACTCAGTTAAGCGGTTTCACAGAAGCATAACATCCATTAGTTAATACAATGCAATAAAAAATTATTCTCCAGGAAAAATACTGACAGCGTTCATGAAATTCCCGGCTTTCAACACTAGCCGAATCACCGAATGGAGGTCATCGCAGTCCAACAGTTCTATTGTAGGAGAGAAAAAAGATAAAGTAGGAGCATTTTATTCCTGTCTGGAAGCAGGTGAAATATTACCATTAGCTGCTTTGGTCATGACCGCAATGGCATTCTTCACTTCCTCCATGAGGGGAAAGAACTCCTCCCTCAGAAGCATCACTTTTAGACGTACCCTGTAGCTGAATGCAAGACAGACAAGCAAATGTTTTTCGTTGTTCCAAAAAAAGAAAAAGAAGAAAAAAAAAAGCTGTCAGGTTTTAGGAGGCATGTTAAAAAAAACTAACAATGCAATCAGGTCTGAGTAGTCGCACTCAAATGTAACTACACAAAGAAATATCAGAGCCAAATTATAAAAAACAGTAAAAGTCAGTTGGCACCAAGACCAAAAGATTGATCCATTTTATTCTAATTTTGATTACTTGACGTTTGCAGCAACATTCAATTAAATATTTAAAAACAGACTCACCTAGGGACTTTAATGAGCTGTACCATGAACTGGTCTGCCTCAGTTAACACAGAGACTTGACCTCTGTATGACTGCAGCTGTTTTACCTACATGTTGACAAAATTAGGACTTACCATTAAAAAAAAATAAAAATAAGAGTTCAGATATTGCTTGAGGAACAAAGACTTGAATACTTTTGCATTTGGACATTTACATAGTGATCAGGTATGAAAAATGATTCTACAGAAAAAATACTAAGAGCGTTCTTGTAATTCCCGACTTTCAAGACTAGTCGAATCACTAATTAATGGAGGTAATTAAAAACCGATTTTATGTTTGTAAATAATTTATTTTATGTTAGTTTACATAAGTAACTGAAGGTTGTATAATGTCTTGTTTTATTGTCATTGTGCTTAGCATGTCATTTCTGTAGCATGGGTACAAAATAAAACGCCTTCAATGCAGAAAGGAGATTTAAAATAAAAAAATAAATAATACTCTACTTTAACTTCATCACTATACAGGGGGAATTTTGGATGTACTCAAAAAATTTACTCACAAACTATTCCACAGAACCATAGCTATGCCATATTTTTGTTTTGCATCAATGTATGCATGAAAAATCAACAGGAATAGAGTTTCTGTTACCTCACTTTCTTCTGGTAGAAGCTTACAAAGCTCTTTTAGTTTGCCATTTCCAAACCTCTGCCAGTTCCCCTGATGAATGTTCTCCACTATTTCACTCACAGGCCTACAGAGGGAGACATGCACACAACCAAAGTTAGAACACAAATAAAACAAAGTATTTACTTTATTATCAGTACATATATGGCTCTTTTAGAAAGTTCTTGATCTGTAGTACTGGCAGAACACACCCACTAAACAATATGGTGAAGAGCAATCTCATCACTGATTAAGAACATGGCATTCAATAAACTTAAACAATGAGAAGTTAATTTGGTTCATATTTATGAGAGATGCTGATTTAAATATTAGAATGATCTTAAATCCACTAATAGGAGATTGATTGCTTTAAGTATGACCAATTTCTAAACTTTTTATAGCACATAAAAAAATGGATAAACACTGCGCAAAGCCAGATTATTTTATTTTTAAAGTGTAGAGAAATAAAAATGCATAGCAGCTGACCGTTTCAGTTAAACTAACGGATTAAAGCTGACATCAGCACACCACTTTCTGAGAGTCACTTCAGTATACAAATTGAGAACTGAACATACAAAGTTATGTATTTATACTTAATATCTATACACTGCAAGTATGTAAAATCAAAGTTATAATTTCTTATTTGAGTGAACAGTCAAGGCTAAATAAAATATTTTCCAAAAGTCTTTCGCAGAGTGATGGAGAAAAACCGTCTCATGTATTTATTACTTCTATTCTAGATTATTGCAATTTTTACAATCAGGACAACACAGAAATATTGGTAAAGAGTCGTCAGGTCTCTCAAAATGCTGCAGCAAGAGTTTGGATGCAAGTTAAAAGGAGAGATCATATTCGCCAGTATGAAAAGTATGCACAAAAATCAAGAATATGAATTATGAATATTGAGCTGATGATAAAATAATTAATACACATTTTCCCCATTTTTAATCTTGATTTTCTGTGAGCTAAATTAACCTTAGAAATTAAAAATATACATCTGGTGAGGGGAAGAGCAGTTTGTGATCATCATATTGGCCAAGTACATAACTGTCATGAAAAGCATGAATGCACAGCACATTGAAATATTAAGGAGCATTACTCATCTATAATATTACAAACATTGATATTGTGAAGGCAATTGTGAAATATTTGGAAAATGTATTCTTCAGTTTTAGTTTCTTTTCTTCAGCTCTCTGTTAAATTCAGAGTAAATTTGGAGTTAGAACTTTTACTTATTAGGCTGACCTCTAATGGAACAAACTCAGTTTCTTCCCAATGAGGCAGACACTCAATCATCATGTAAAATTAGGCTTAACATCTTCAGTTTTAGGTGATGAAATTTAGAGCAGTAAGAATTATTGTGTTTTCTCTGTACAATTATGCAGATAAAAGAATAGGCTGCTCTTTATTATCACTGATTCCTTTAAATGCGTTTGTTTTATTACCTGCAGAAAGTACTCCAGGTCTTACCGCATATTTGCCTGCATCTCATTACTGACATTCAGCTTTAAGTCAGTAGAGACAGATGGCCATCCCCAGGCAACTTTTAATCTCCAAAAGATTTTAAACAGTTCCATTCACTAAAACTATGCAGTCTCATTAAAACGAGAAGAAATGACGGTTCAGTCATTTTATGTGCGACCCTTAATTACTGCCATAATGCAAGTGACTAAACCAAACTGGCAAATGGACAAGTAACTCCTCCAAACCTTGAGTGCAGCCATGGAAAACTGCATTTTATACAATTCAAACTACAAAAACTACAGTAACTGGCTACTTGCATTTATATTTCTGATCACATTTTTAAATATGTTACTATGATACTGGTTGAAATAAAGTAATGTATTAAACAGTTTAGAAGTTTTTGCTAAATGGTCTAAACTGATGCTTTAAAAAGGGATTTCCATGTATTTGCATGAGTTCAGTTGAGATAAAGCCTTATGGTTGGGTAATCATTAACCAGTGGAAGTGACTCGTGCATCCAGATACCCATGACTAAAAGTCTGAATGATTCATAGCACAGCTTAAGTCATTTAACTTCTTTAGGTTATTAGGACTCTTGTTTACCTTATATGTTTCAGTACAGAGTTTTTCACAGCATAATTTCCACCATATGCATCTGGCTATTACAATATTAAAGACACATTACCTTTTGAAATGTCTTAGGAAGATCCCGATATTCATGCTCCGCTTGGAATCCAATATTGTCACCTAAAAACAAAATGCAGGGTAAACTCATTTTAGCTAAATAGATTGTAGATAATTCTACAATCCAGAAAATATCAACATTTGCGGAAGCTGAAAAAAAAATTTCCAGACTGTTTTACTTAAAACGGTTCAGGACTGATAGTTGTGTGGAACTTAAAAAAAAAAGAAAAAGAAATTACTTCCTCCTGGCGTCTTTACTACTTCTCCTATTTAGATTATTTGTAAGCTCGTAAAAAAGAAAAAAGTAGAGCCTGTATGGACAATCTTTCTTATTTGTACATATCTATTAGTTACCTGAGACTCCTGTCCACCCAAGTTCACCCCATCACTTTTACTTAAACTGAAGACTTTTGAAGCCCGTAGCGATGCGCTTTTGTCATCATGACTAAATAACTCTTCCATGGTTTGTATATCCAATACCAGGTCCCTCTGAGTCCGTTTGGATGTCCACACGTTCAGCTTACCCAACACATGATGGTTAGGCAGTGTGTCCCAGTTCAGCTTTTTCATGGAACGTCTTTGGATATCACAAGAGCCAAAAGATGCAGGAGGTGGAGGTGGTGGAGGAGGAAGTGGGGGTGCTTCTGTACCATTAGTCACGGGAGATGGTTGGTCATACAATGCTTCTTGAGTATCCGGCACAGATGGAGGAGAGGGGTCTCTGGATGAACAACTGGGCGAAGCAGATTTTAAACTCCCCTCCAGCATCCCCTCCATCTTTTTTTTCCCTTCAGATCCAAAGGCAAATGCACCTACTCACCAATCAGAACTGAGAATACACAAAAATAGCAGTTTTATTTATTTATATATATATTTTTTTAAAAGCTGTATTTTTTGACAAATAGATGAATATTTACTTAGCTAGTGGAAATGTGTGAATATACTACCGTGTTACAATAAAAATATTTTAATTCACTGAACTGATCCAACTTTATGTATTACAATATCCACGCAGGAGATTCAATTCCAATCCATAAAACACATTTAAAGGAAAAATCTGTTACCAGAGCTGTGTGTTTGAAATATTTAGTGGATACCTCTTTGAATAGGCTTTTGTTGATGTCATCAAGTGTAAATCAAACAGTCTATTCTTAACTGAACGTTTTTCAAAATGTAGTTTACCTGCTTATTTTAAAAATAGTACATTCAATATAACAGACTTAGCAAAGCATTTTTCTACATTTTTCGAGGGGGTCCTTAATTGAAAAAAAAAAAAAAAAGGCATCTACGGAATTATATGTTATTCTAGTAGAGAAAATGAAGTTGTGACAAGCGGCTTGAAATGTTTAGTGCAGAATTAATGCATTTATTCGAACAATTTTAACAGGACTCGCAGTAATCTGGTCTAAAACATGATATATGATTTTTTTTTAAATAACATCATGTACTTACAACGCTTTCTAGAAGCCTGACTAGCTGTATAAAATGTGTGCAATTTGGCGTCGTTTCCTCCGTGAATGTCATGTCCCAGAAACAACAGTCACAGGTGCAGAGTGAGCCTCTAATCAAATTCAAGTCAGTTCCCAAATACAGGACCGCCCTTACGATAAGAGGCCGATTGGTCCGCTCCTTTTTCTGTCGCCGGCACATGATGTGGTGCCTCAAGGGAAGGAGAAGTTAAAAACAACAGCAACAGTCAATTGTTATTGCCTCTTAGCCAAATAGATAAGTGAGCAGCAAGTGGACAACATTGATTCTTGGCTCCGGTCATTAAATTGAAAGTGTATTAGCTATCTAAAATTAGTTGGTTTTCTTTTATTAGTGCTAATCATCTGTAATAGAATTGCGCTGCATAAATAGAAAAGAAGCTCAAGGAAAGGAAGCTCCGTTGACGTGACATTAGCAGAGCTAGTTGAACAGAGATACATAAGCATTTGTGATGAAAAAAAGTCACTCACTAACGTGTCGCACATATGGGACAACACTGTGTCCAAAAGCCTACGATATAGTGACGTGACATTCACGAACGATCTGAGTCTTCTGAACTTCTCTGTACTAGAGACAGAACTGGAGCCTCACTGAGAGCAGTTCTTTGTTCTTGTAATGCACTGCGTACACTTCAGTAGCTATCATTATTTTATTAATTATATACATTGATATTTATTTAATTAGGATTCATTTGTGTAAACCAAATGAATCCTTGTCAGTACAAACTTTGTCTTTTTCAATTATCTGATTCTTACTCCACAGCTGTCCCTCAATTGGTTGGCAACTGAGGGACAGCTGTCTCATCTGCTGACTTACACATAGCAGATCAGATATGATGTGTCTTTAATGTAGCAAATATTAAAGACGCAAAACCTTTTTTGGGCCTTGTTGGGGCAGTCAGTGAGTAGAGTGACCATCTATATTACTGGATTTTATAAAATGTGTCTTAAAGCTGAGATGCTGATGTTTGGATATGTAAAAATATATAGTTTCTCTGCATATAAATAGTTTGGTTTCTGTCAGTTCTGTAAAGATACCAAGACATAAGAAAGCAAATATTTCTTTTATAATGGGCAATAATTTAATTTTTCTAATTGTTGCTGTCAAAGCCATGATTTAAAATTTAACAAACTTTAGCTCCTATGTTTTATGAAATATTTAATCTTGTTCTACAAACAATTGATGCCTGTTGCTCTTTGGTCAGTGTTCATAGTTGAGTGTTGTTTACAGTCAGGGTACTGCCTCAATTGTTACATTTAATAGTGCAGACAGTGTTGATTTTGGACATAAATGATATGACAAATGCCCAGGGCATTTTCATTTTAGATAAGCAGAACAAAGTATTTGTTACAAAATGTGGTAGTTTATCTTTTAATTATGACTTTTTTCTGCATTGCAGTCCTATGCAGGATGGCTTTGATTTTTGTGACAAGTTAAAACTTCAAACACCAATGAGACAAAGTTTGAAATTACTTCCTCAATGTTTTATTTGACCATTTCCAGATTGTTCCTCTTCTCCATATAGCACAGAGCATTACAACATAAATACGACAATGACAAAAGCCAAAGAAAATACAGACTGAAAGTGTGAGCTTTCAATTTTGCTCCTTTGTGTTGGAGTTTGACTTTTGAGGTGCAATTGAGGAATGAAGGCAGAGTATCCATGACAACTTCATTTATCATCATAAATACCTGAATTTCAGTACAGTACATCAACTCAGTCTACAAAACATTTGCTTATACACAAATAAAATATATATATATATTTATGTATTTTTAGAAATCTTGGCTTTCATGTGGCAACACTTCAATCTTTGCAAGAATGTTCAAGAGTTATTTTTAAATTCAGCCATTTCCACAACTATGGAACAAAAAAATTTATTGCCATTCCTTTTAATGTCTGATAATAACCCCAAACAAAGCAGTTTGGAAAAAGGGATCACATTTTATATATTGCTTTATGGTAGTCAAGCAAACCAGGAGCTTGACAGTAAACTGATATAAACGTCCTTGCCTTTTAAATAAACCCTCGACTCCTCCATCATTCTAACTAAGAGTGCCACATGACTAGTAAACTCACTTTTGATTATGCTTCTGCCAACTTGAATGTTACAAATTATACTATGTCAGTCCATGCTAGATGACAAACATGGAAGACAAGAGCTGACCATTAGTGAAGAGCACATATCTACACTTCAGGATTGTTATCTGCCATGCAAATATAGAACACGTAGCTGGAGGAATGACGCACTTACTGTGATGTGATATTATAAAGAGGCTCTAATGAGCACAGAGTCAGTATTCTAGCCATTTTATTTTTGACTGATAATTTTATACAAATGAAATTTATGTTTTTGGGTGGCTTAGTCAGCAATTTGGTCATTTCATCTTCCCGTATTACCATCTTAAATGTCATATGCAAAAACAGTTTTAGTTTTAATAAAAAGTTACGATTTCAACAGAGCAATACTCTGAATACAATGGTGATATGTAAAAGTTCAACTCTTATGCGAATGCTTCCATCAGTGATTGTTTTCTTCTGAAATCTTCACTTTTCATATTTTCTGACTGCTAAATGCCAGAATGTGATACTAAAATGATCTAATTAGTAACATTAGATAGCTATCTTGATCAATTCTTAATTCAACAGAATCAGAAGATGTGATCGTTTTTGTCAAAAGACATTGTTAGTTTCACACAAATATGACACAGACAATTCAAAGTAACAAAAGAATAGAAAAAAAATGTAATAACTTTCTATGTGACACTATTGAGTAAGAGTTAACTAGGAAGTGAATCCAGTCAAGTTTCTTCAATCAAAAAGATTGTAAAAAGACACTGGCATATTCCAGTGTGAAAACCAATCCAATCAGGTAAAACAACAACAACAACAAAAAGACAATACCCACATAAACAAGGCAAACAAGGTCAGCCTCCACCTAACATCTCAACCTATTCAAAACCCAAGGAAGGCCGTGGCAGTGCTCCTTAAATGATTGTTGCATATCTGAAAGTTAAACAATTTTTCTGTTAATGAGTAAAGTCTTTGATGGAGAACATGCTAATTAATAGTAATACTTTACAAACATTTTTGAAAGTTGAAGTCTTAATTTTAAATTTACATTGATTTTAAATCTCTAGATATTTGTTTGTAGTGTAATAGAAATGGACATGATGTGTATTTATAAACAGTTAACTTTTTTCTTGAATATATTTTATTTATCACATAACTGGTTCATCTCAATAAGCCGGAATATAATTGAAAAGCTACTTTAGCAACTCAATTTAAAGTCAAACATATATTGTAGATTCATAACACAAAATGATATAACTTAAATATTTATTTGATGACTATGCCCTAAACTCACTACGATATTCCTCTAAACTCTTATTATATAAACCCAAATAAAAACATTTTTCATACGGAAATGTCATCTTCCTGTACGCTTTTGTCCATAGACCCTCTATGGGATTAAAGTAAGGCCAGTTTGACGGTTAATGAATCACAGTGTTGCCATGGCGATTAAAGCTTTTGGCAGTGTGGGCAAAAGGTTGGCAGGTACCAAAACTTACTGGAAAATGAAATCAGCATCTCTGCTGTTTGCCTCCTGCTGAACAGCTGCTATGATACTAGAGTTGAAATAATAGTGGAAAAATAACAGCTATATCTGCAGTTGCTTGTGCATCTTTTACAATGTCACTTTTTCCTTCCCCTCCACTTTCCATCAATGCGTTTCAATACAGCACTCTGACCAACCAGGCTCTTTAGCAATGACCTTATGTACCTTACCCTCCCTTTGGAGGATGTAACTGTTTACCTGCTGGAAATAATCTTCCTACTAATTGTATAGGCCATAACATTCCTGTTAAAAGATTATTTTTATTTGTCTTTTATTAGTCTAAACTAAACTGAAATAATCATCAAAATAAACAGGTTCTTGAGATATATCACTGTGTGTAATGACTCGCTTTCTGAATGAAATTACTGAAATAAATTAACTTTTGGACAATATTCCAATTGATCAAGGTTTACCAGTTGCTCATAAATAAGGAGGGTGATGAGGGTTAAAAGGTTAAAAAGTAGTGTTATAGTACTTTTGCCATTTTCTTCTTACAAAAGTCTCTGTTACTAAGACTGTGGAGTTTTACAATAAACTCCCAAGAATTGGGAGCACTTAGAGGAGTACTATAATGGCCATAAACATGACTAACAAGCACACCACAAAATAGGTGCAGAGGTAAGGAAGGTGTTTACATTGAGCGGATAAGAGGGACAGAAAAGGTGAACAGTTGAAAAAAAAAAAGAACAGATCACAAGGAGAAGTTAAAGTGGCTAAAGAAAGTTGGAAAGAGTGGCACAGAAAACCCCCGTTTTTTTAAAACTGGCCACTTAGTTTTCTGCTGCATTAAGTACATGAATAAATCATTCATCCTTCAAAAAAAAAAAAAGATCTCAGTATCTTCATTCACCAGTTTATCTCAGTTTGTTTCCTTCTGTAGTGGTCCTCTGCAAGCTGGGTGATTTAAAAGGTAACAGGTGTAGGTGGTTGAGACGAAGGCTGCAAGGTGTCCAACAGGGCCTCTCACTGCTCTTCTAACCAGGAAGGCTTGTCAGCCGCTGGGGGCCTCAACTTTATGTTAAACTGCTTCAGCGTTTGCTCCAGCTGCTCCTGATTGCCAGCAAAATACGCTGAGATGGCATTATGGAAGAGAAGGAGCTGCTTATGCATTACCTTCACCTGATGGAGGAAGAAAAAAAAAATTATATGTTGTTTTAAGTTTGGTTTGCTCAAATAACAAAAACAAACATAGTGTACCAACTTTTTAACATTTAGAAAACAACAATGATTTATACCTACAACACAGACTAACCTTATTTTCCTCCAGAAATTTGAGCTTAATGATAACATCTGAGCGAAGGCGTTCATACTTTTCCTTATGATCTTGGTACTGCTCTTGTGCAGCCTCTATACGGGCCATGGTCACTGCATCTCTGGGCCCCAAACTTAGCTCCTCAAGGTCTGACCGGTAGGCATCAAACTCCAGTCTGAACACAAACAAAATGAAACAGAGAAAATACAGATATTTAGATTCAGAAAAGGATATTCAAATAGTCCGAAAAAAGCTAAACATCCTTGTACAGCAAACATTTACTTCCAGTTCAACAATACTTAATATGTAAACTGTTCTATTACTCTCCTCCCACTGGGTGGCAGCAACTGCATGTTATTCAGTGCATCACTAACAGTCTTTCTTAATACTGAAAGTTAGCAAGCAAATTCATAGATAATGCATATATACACACTGAAAAATATTAACAATATGTACATAATGGAAACCATATTTGTGAAGAAATGTTAATTTTAAGTAATTGTGAGTGCCATTTTTAATGAGGAAAAAAAGGGGGGGGGAAGTATAATGCAGCACATTCTGGCAAGCAGAATGTGCTGATTCTGCTTGTCAGAAGCAGCACATTTATTGGCAACTGTCTCAAACTAGCGTTTATTTTGATGTTTCAACCAATGTCTGTAAAAAAAAATGTTGTTCAAGTTTATCAAATTGATAGAAGCATTTTTCTACAAATCTATTAATTGAAAAAAACATTTCAAATACATCTTAATTGTGTATCTCCACTTACACAATGAATCCTGTTTTAAATGTGCCTTTTTAAATCTGCTTACCTCGCATTTTCATACATCCTGATTGTCATTAGAGTGTCCTCCATTGTCTTATTGACTAACGTGTTAATGCTGGACACAAAGAAGTTAATGGCACCAAGTAAAGTCTCCCCATTCTTACACAGTAGTTTCTGGGTCTCTGCATTGTAGCCAAACTCATCCTGTATAGAAAGGAGAGAGTTCCTCATTGTTTTCTAAATTAATCCAATTTTACATTAAAACATTCAAGAACAGTTCCACGTGTAGAACGTTCATTTCTGAGGACTCACTCGTAGCTCTGGAGATTTCTGACTGAGGTCAGCAAACGTGTCACCCAACGCATGCTGTGTCTGCACCATGTTGTAAAAATGATTGGTCAGTGCTTTGGCCAACCGCAGCACATTTTCATATTTCCTTTTGGTGTCCCTCAGAACCTCTATCTGAGCCTCCAGCTCCAAATCCACAGTCCGAGAGCCGCGACCAAAACGCTCTGAGATCATTTGCTTTGTACACTGAAACAAAAGAAGCCACAGAAAGACATGAATAAGATAATTCAGTTCATTCAGTGATTGTAAAGACAAATGAGGCAGTCTAGGTTTGAAAAACCTGATATTTTGTCATTAGCACAACATTGCTGACCCTCTCATTTATGAAAACAGCCGTGCCGATACCTTATAGGTGTTTAAACCCCATTTCTTCACTGCTTCATATTTTTCCACAGCTACACCACGGGTTGCCTCTTCTGCTGTCATCGAGCTGCTGCTGGTGCTGTGTTGCATGTTGGGACCTGAAACATACAAGTAGACAGGGATACTAAATAACAAACATAAGCTAAATTTTCAAGAAGATGAGAACGATCTCAGATAAGATATGCCCAAGCAGACATCTCCGACTCCTCGATGCAAGCAGCATTTGAAAACGATTAAAGATACCCACAACCAGCCCCTAAATGGCTGAATGAATTAGGGGCAAAGGAAACAGTAACATGATGATGATCTTTAAGCAGATGAAAAGATAAATTACACAAGACCTTTATAGTTGCAACTATCTAAATAATCACATCTGTGGTCAGATGTGGCCAATATGAAACATGTTGACCTACATTCAAAATGCTATATGTGGCTACAAATAAAACTGCACATCTAACTGTACAAACAATCCCCATGGCGATGCACGGTGGTGGCAGGATTATGCTGTGTGGTTTTTCTCAAAGGAGATTAAAGCTGCCAAAAAGGATATTAAACTTAGTCTCTAAAGAAGTAAAGCTGATAGAGAGACTTCATCAAAGTGGTGCTAAAATGTAAGAACTTGGTAGGTGATTGTTGGGAGCTGCTAAATACAAATGCAAGCCACAGACTTTATTTATGGAAAAGTTTGAAACAAAAACATCAAACTCCGTTATAAAATGTTTCTAAAATCTGATAAAATACACTTGTTTGTGGTCATTATGTGACAAAATGTGAAAAACATCTGGAGGTGCAAATACTGCAAGGCGAAAAGAAGGTAACACAAAATAAAATCCAGATAGGAGAAAAAAATTATTACACTACATGTAGAAGACAGTAAATGCTAGCCCTGTGTCGGAGGCAAATTTAAAAAGAAGGACAAGCAGAAGCCAGAAGAACAAAGATAAAAAGACATGTATTGCATAACAGTCTGTGAACAATGCAGACATGAAAAAATATGAGGAAAATAGGATGAAGACGTGGATAATTAACAATAACTGAATATGACACAAAAATAAATAGAATATTACTTTTGTCAATATTTTTATATTTTATATGATAGCATACGTTGCAATGTTTGTGGTTGCGAACAAGTCATATCTGAACAAAGCTTTCATGAGCAGACAAAAAACTGTGAAGGTCACCTAACGGAAACACTTCAGTTTCATTTCATAGTCTTAACTCGAAGGACGTGGCAAGTCGTGATACACAGGTTAAAAACAAACAGTAGGTCAAATTATTGACTATTATCTATTGACATTGACTATTATCTATTGCCATGGTTGTTTGCATCTCTCCTCATACGTCCCATTTTCTTTGAAATGGACAAAAGCCAAATCATGTTAAAATCCAAACTTGTGTATCAGTTTATTTATTTTCCTGTTAAAGTGTCATGTACCATTCACCTTTAGAAACTCAGCATGCAAGGCAGAAAAATGCAAATGACAGAAAAAAAGCAGGTAAGAATGCCTTTATTAAATACCCTCTCCAGTAAGGCAGAAGTGCAGAACAGACCATCCCCCAACAGTTTAAAACAGATCACCCACACCAAAGAGAGCATATTTCCAAAATGAGTAATTTTTCTGAGAGAAAGATTGGAAATATATACAGAAATAAAATGAAATTAAATACACCATAAATTTGATCTATTTCAAAGAAAGCATTGGAAATTTGTTCATAATCACTACAAACTCCTAAATGTAATATTTTTTAGTTTACATTTTGGAAAGAAGCTCTTGATTAGTAGTAATAATTAAATCTAGTCCACCAAATCCTGTAACAGGGATCCTTTTGTTAAACTCAGGATTGTAGCACACAGCAGGGCCTGAGAAAAAGAAATAACAATAAATGATATCACACCAAAAATAAAAAAAGTAGTAGCATGTCTGTAAAAATTTGTAGTCCAATAGCAAATGCCTCATTGGTGAACACCAGGAGTCAAGTGGTGATTGTGATCAACAATATTTTTAACAATAAACTAAAGTTCTTAAAACTAAGCCTATTAATTAGTTTTTAATTTAGCTAATTTCTTACTATTGTGATTTAATTTCATATCTCGATTTTAAAAATAAACTATTGAAAAATACAGAAATAACAGAATTCACAGGAAATACTGACTCAGACAGATAAGGAAGCCCAACTCAGGTAGGTTTGAAGCAGTACCTTTAATTGAGCCGGTGGGAATGATCCCCTCAGCTGTTCCTCCATAACCTCCAGAAACAATGCTTGTCTCGTTGAGATTGGGACCTGATACCATCACCTGCTGTAGATCCTGCATAGGTGATAACCACAACAGGAATAGAATAAAAACAAACATGTTGAGCACTGGGCTTGGGTATGGACATATAGACATTATAACTTTCAGTGCTAATAATAGATTGCTAGACATACAAATTAAAAGTCTATCCTCGACTGGGACAAATAATACTAAGGTAAGAAGCCAAAAGGTAAAATTAAAGCAAAAAAAGGACTTAAAACATAATAATGCTGGTCAAAAATGTGTTCATTTTAACATATTTCACTTTGCCAGTTGGTATTATGTGTTTGGCACTTAAGTCTGGCCTAACCAGTGACTTCAGTAATCTGTGCAGAAGTAAATATACAAATATGTTTTTATTTTCCTAAAAGAGTCCTCATTAAAGCTTTGAATCCCAAACAGAACTCTTATGAACTATGGGATCCCTCTTGTTTGGTTTAATAATTTAACTCATTAGTTTCTTCTGTTTGTCTTATTTCTCAAGAGGTAGATAGAAAAATGCAAAGAAAGAAAAAGTACGAGGTGAAAGAAACATTTGTTATGGACAGATTCACTTCCATGCAAAACACCAGATTGACCTGAATTTATTCAAATAAATCCTCTTATTTTACTTCAACACAATGATAACTCCAACTATAAATCTTTCAGTAAATGTGGATAACAATCTTAAAATGATTTTATTTTAAGACTGACACTGTTCTGAAAAGTGACAAGCTGATTTACTAATTTGCTAATATAGCTACATATGATGAAAAGATTTTTTACAATGTATATCAGTATCTTTCAACACTTGTTCACAAGCCGCACCACCTTCAATGTTTTAAAAGTGCTTCAGCACACCTCTTGTGAGGGCTGATTAACAAGTTTTTGCTGAACTACAATCATCTGCATCAGGTGTCTTAAAGAAGGTAAACATCTAAACATGCAGGGCAGAATGTCGTGTTCAGTATCACAGCGGGGAAATGCTGATGAAATATTATAAGAATCCGATAAGACAAATGAAAGCCTTTTCCTACAATTTGTTTTTATAAGGAAAATGCACAAAATAGCTCTGGATTGCGGAAGCCATTTCCTTTTGGTAGACAAATACAAAAAGAGTAATGACAGAAAGTGAAAATAAAAGGGTGTGGGGCATTTTACCCTATTTGAAGTGAAACATACCAAGTACATTTAACATCATTTTCAGTTTGTGAAGACAGAGCTCTAACCATATAAAGTTCCTCTTTACCTTAAAAACACATTTCAAACAATAAAAGGAATGACATCAGAATGGAAGTGAAGTAAAACAAACATAAAAACACAGGCTTAGTAGAACACAATGTTTAGAAGAATAATACTATATTCTGCTTGTCAATGCTAACCTGCAAGAGATTAAAAAAACAAAAATCGCCCACAGGCATCACCAAAAAGCACACACAGAATGCAGGTCAAATGAGCCCATTCTAAGCATTCCAGATTAAATAACTTTGAGTTAACTAGAAGCTGTTCCTTAATACGAGTAAGTTGGACGGACACCCCCAAAACATTTAACAGACTCCTAGCAACTGTTAGTATGAAACACAGCACTTAAGTTTCCCATTAAAGCTTGATATGAAACAAACATAAAAACACAGGGAGAGAGAGAGAAAACAACCCATTGAAACCACTGAACAGAACAACACAGACATCACAAACGCAAATGCACAAATGGCCTGCTCACCCTGGTGCCTCTGGAGCTCCCTACCTTCTCATCTAAGCTCCACTGCAGCTTTGCAGCCTGCACAGAGATGGAAGGGTGGGGGGTGGGGTTGACAAACACAACAACAATTTTAAAAAATAACAGAAGGAGAGACAAAATTAAAAACTCATAATTCAAATGATGAAACAACATGTACAACAAAGGTTACTGTAACGTTCACAGACAGGAGTGATGACACAAGATGTACACTAGTGAGGAAAGACATCATCACTCACTCATTGTTTGGCTCACTGATTTTAAAACATGTGTTGATTTTCAATCAGATTGATTTCACAATTATTTCATCACAGAAAATTAAATTAAAACAAACACAAATGTGGGAATAAAACTTATAGATACACAACAAATGACAAACATTCAAACAAAACAAAATAAAAACATTTAGAGCGATTAACATAAGAGTCACAACTGTGGACAGTAACTGATTTACTCCTCACATCCTCCTGAGACACTGGCTTCATCCACAGCATCACATCATTGTGTGAGAATTCATAGCTCGTCCTAACTAGGGATGAACAATAACATGAAAATATACAGCTGCGTGTGATTATGTCAGTTAAGATGAAATTTACATCAACCATATGCCTGTCTGTCTGTCATAATGTCTCCAGTACTCTTTGTGATTAACTAGAGTACTATTATGCATCACAGGTGCGGAATATGTGAGTTTTTATCCAATATACTATATTATTTATAAATACATTTGACACTTGAGATAAAATGATCAACTGCATACATTTGTTTGCTATATTAATCTTTCACACACTGGTAATGCAATAACAACAAGCCCTAATCCTAACCACACTAATCATGTTCATGGCTATGACCTCTGTCATACAAATGTCTATGTTTTAAAATGTTAGGGAAAACCTATGAACCAGGTATTTTATTAAACAACAGCTTTTTTTATCCAGAGACTCTACCCTAACGAGGAATAATATTTCTACAGTGACAGAAATCTTCAACTAACCTTCAACGGGTGAACTATGTCATAAAAAGATTAACAGTCCCCACAGGACTGTTAAACAGTCCCCCTTCAAATGTGATTATTTTTCAAATAATCTTTTTGAAGAATGTAGAATATCTCAGGGTTATGGTGCACTTCAAAACAAAAACAGAACAAGATAGTGAACTATTATCTGTCTTGTAAAGGAGTAAATGATGAGTGTCATTATTTCAGTTGGGTTTTATATAGAGTTTGTCAGTTTTTTCTGTGTAACAGAGAGATAGAGATAACACTATAATTCCAGGAAGTTTTGAAGTATAGAAGAGAAGCCACTCTTCTATACGAATAAATTTTTACCAAGTCATGTTTTCCATTTCTCAAAAAATATTTTACCATTAGTAACCATTATAAGCTAAAATCTATTTCAACAGGTTGGTGCTTTATAAAATCAGTTATCAAACATCAGCTATTTTTGATAACTATATCAAAAAATTTGATAACTTTTTATTTCTGTTATAGAAATAACAGATTTCTATTGTCTGTTATTTGAACAGATAATAGAAATAACACAGCTGCAGTACCTGACAAATACTTTTGAAAACATTTTATTTCTCTAAAGCAGAATGTAACTATTTTAAGAATCAAAACAAGAACTTAATATTTTATTTTACAGCACTACCCAATGTTGTTACATCTGCTCTACATGGGTGAAAACTGACAGACACAGCTTTCTTACCGCACATTTGCAGTACAGTGTTTGCTCAAAATAAATAAAAACGACAGAGCATAAAGAGGAGAAATTCTTCAGTGACTCATCTATTAGCTAACATATTGTTCATCACTGTCCAACCAACAGATCTGACCAATAAAAGATTGTTTTCCATATAGACCCCCGGTCCCTCCATTTGTTGCCTCAGTGCTTGGCCAGGGAGCTCCTTGGCAGTCAGCCCCTTCTCCATCAAGCTGACAGTCACCACCCCTGTTCTGACACATGCACCATCTGAAACCAATTGTTCCTCTCTATTCTGCCAATCTTAATGTTTCTGTGCATGACCAACACAGGCTGCATCAGCTTCACACTGAAGCTGCACTGTCATAAGTGCTGCATGACAGTTACCAAACTGATTCTAGAGAGCTGTCACCCAAGGCAAAACCCTGCTAGTATCAAATTTCATGGTTGCTATGACAGCTGCTCAACAGACAGAACAGTTGAACACCTCTTAAATAAACATATGAGAATGAGCTGTCAACCTAAACCTGTTGAATATTTGACTTACAATGCCAAGAAGCAGGAACCCTTTTACGACTTGAGCGCCGGCATACAATTTGGTGGGCAAATAACCAACTGTAAAAGCTTCCTCCAGGATCTTTGTTCTGTTTGTCCAACAAGGCGTTCCTAAGACGAGACATCAAAAGTGACGTCTTTCCCTACGAAGATTTTTGTTCCAGCTGTATTAATGTGGTTAGCTGTGCAGTGGCTCAAGATATCAGAATGTAAGAAAATCATTCAACAGCAAAAGTAAAAGGAGTGTGGGGTGTTTTGTGCCACTTAAAGGGAAACATACAGTGAACATCTTTAAAGAAATATGTCAAAATAAATGACATAATAAATTACCCTTCTGATCTTCTGAAAACATATTAAAAAATAAGATAAAGGTTTGATATCAGAGCAGAAGACAAGCTTTCTGTAACAGAATTGGATCCTTAAGCACACCAGAGACGAAAGTGTAATCCTATACACAAGCTTACAAGAATTGTTTGAAAGAGCAAGGAGTTTCCAAGGAGACAGCTGGACTAGAGCGCCTAATTTCCAACACCTGATCTCCCTCTCCTGTGGACAAGCAAGCTATCCAGTACAACACAATGCTATGTGGACAGAAAAATAAAAGTTAGAAATACAAGTCAACAATATATGTTCAGGATCTAAAACGATAATAAATCTGAAATGAGTAAACAAATAAAAAAGTGGGGGGAAGAAAATATAACTAGATTATTGGAAAGTAACTTGCAGCTTCTAAAAGGAGACATTGTGGCACATATATTAACAGAGAGGTTTATTGTGGGGTGACTGGCATGAACAGAACAATCCCACTCAGCTAATCATGTGACAGCTGGGAACACAACCCAAACCCATAATCCTGAACCACTGACAGAAAAAAGATCCTTAAAAACTACAACTAATAAAAACTGTTACATGATATTTCTAAACTTGTGTGCTACTGCTAAGATTATTCACCACAACTTAATGAAAAAAACAAGTTCATTAAACAATGATTGCATGTAATGAGAGCTAAGCTTAAATTAAAATAAGTTAAAGTGACTTTTCAAATGTTGACAGAATGCTTAGAGCAAAAACTGAAGTTATGTTTTTTGAGTGCTCAGTGTTTGTTGACTTCCTCAGTTGAATATTGAATGTGTTTTAGTTGCTCTACACATGAGCTTTACGCAAGAACCACAGCAACGAAATCTTCATATCTGGAAATGTCAAAATCTATACCACTTTCCTTTATAATTCATGTTGAAAAACTAAAAACAACATTCCATGATATTGCATCAGCATATATCCATGAGAGCAATTAATTTATGCCAAAATACACAACATTCAAAAAATAACCAGGTAGTATATAAAATATTAAGCAAGACCTGCACATACAAACTGTGTTGTGTTTGCTGTATTTTGAGTAAGAAGTTATAAACTGTGTTTTGTTGGCTCTGCAGTGCCATTTCAAAATGTCACATGAACATTATAAGCCAAGTGTCACCCACCTGTTCAAGGCTGTCGTCTTCTGCTAATGCCCCCGTGTCTCCATTACTGTTAATAGGAATCTCCATTGTGGCTGCTTTACTCATAACATTGTCCGTCATAATGCACTCTGTCTGCAAGACAAAAAGAGGAAAGGGATTGTGGTCAATTGAAAGGCCTAACCGCAGCCTGGAAGAGGATAGACCGCAGAACTTAGTTAAAACAGCCAAATCAATGAAGCAGATGGGAATATAATTACCACTTAACAGCAGAGGTGGATTTCAAAGAGCAAGACTGCTGCTCAGAATAAAAACAACACACCTATTAAAGCCCCCCATCTCCTCTATATGTACACAGACAAAGAGGCAATGAGCTGCTGAAGTGAAGTGGCCACTTTTACTCTAACATTCAATTATGCTCAGGTTACCAGCACTTACTCCACCCAGAAAAACAGCTTTGACAAAAAAGGGAAATGTTTATGTCCACATTCTCAAGTTATCTTAAGAGGTCAAACTCATTTGGATTTATATATTACACATGAAAGCATGACCAAATACTCAGCAAAAAATACTGTTGGACACCCAGTAACAGTGTATCTATTTTTAGTTGGGTTTTTTTAGTTGATCTCGAAAACATCAAGACTGAAGAGAAGCCATATGAGAAATCCAAGCAAATGCCAATAGAAACTATTACAGGATATTTCTAAATAACTTGTGTGCTGCTGCTAAGATTATTCCCTACAACTTAATGTGTTGCACATTTTTCAGTATAATGATGTGCAAAACCCAGAATTTTGAAGATCTTCTGCTTTATCAGTGCTGACTGGTTACGGGTCAGTCTGATATTTTATCGGTGAAAGAATGACACTATTTTGATGTCACAAAGACAACAACACACATCAATATGGAAGCTTTTGCTGAGGGGAGAAGAATCAACTGTTAAAGGAAACTATTTTTCTGTACCTCCTTTTTTCATGTTTTACTTTTCTGTATGTTATATATTAACATATGGCTTGATTTCTTTGCATGCATGTAAAGAATTATTAAGGAAACGTGGTGACAATTTCATGCCTAGTGCACCTTTAGACATATAAATTAATTTGGAAAATTCTTGATTTGTTAAGTACTTATTTTAACTTTCTGTAAAATAAAACTTACATGGTTTGAAATAGACTATTAGATTACAACAATTACACTCAGTAGGGTGTCAGTGCATTTTAGTATGTAATAATTGCTTCCAATTTTTTTGACAAAGCATCTAAGACTGAGTCATCAAAGGAGCAGTGGAAAACTAGTTCATAATGCAAAGATGACAGTCCGAACAACGCTAACACTGTGTGGGGTTTTCAAACATCAGGCTGCCAGATTATTTTCATGTTTGTCACCAAATATCAGAAAAAGCATTATTTTTGTGCATGTGTGTGCGCACGTGTATGTGTGTGTTGTGCATTTAGCTTCCAATGAATTGCCACATGTTTAACAGGTTTCTACAAATTTGACCGCTCACTAAAAATGGCTCAACAGGAGCAGCCTGGAAGTATAGATAAGACACTATTGAAGGAATGTAACCTGCTTGTTTATACTGCCTCTGACTTCACTTAGACTTTTCCATGACATGGACTCACTTAGATATGCACAAGGTCTGTTGACTTTACATATCAGCTACAGAACAGTATCTATTAAAACAATATGCACACTAGGAACTTTTAGAGGTAACTGCCGATTTGAATCTATGGTCTATTGGTTTGTTTAGATGCATAAGTGAGTTAAACGAATGCCTGGATGAATGCATGAATTAGAAAAGCTGGGACTCAAGATAATCAAATATTAGGGGAGAAAAACATAAACAATTGTTGTAAACATGGGTTAAAACTTTATTTACAACTCTTTACATTGTTTAAAAAAATACATTTACATGTGAGCTGAACTGTTGCACTCAAAATCCCTTAAAACATAAGTCAGGGAGAGAGTGGGAACTAGGGTGGGAACTGAAGCATGGAAAGCATTACTGAGACCTGGCAGGTGCAGCACAACAGGTGCAAGGTCTCACCCTCATTCGCATAGAAAAGTATCAATCCTATCTCAATATGCACATTGCAATAAGAACAACAACGACGACGAGTGTCTGATATGAATCTGCTACAAGTGTGTGAGTGACAAAGTATTTTTTTTAAAGTCACGTTTTCAGTTGAACATCACGTATGCAGCTGTTACTGAGAAGCTGGCGAAAGTGGTTAGAGAAAACAATCTAAATCCCAAGAAACATCTGATCAACATGTGCGCTTGTGTGCATAAGATTTACAAAGCTGTATATATTAAAAACGGCTAAAATACTGGCATGTCATTTTCAGTTTGACTTACGATGGTGTGCCTGGTCCCTTCGTTGATACAGTGCTCTTCGCAAAGCTAACGCGAAAGCTAATAGCAAGCTAGCTGCAATGCATCCCGTTTCCTGCGAGATTCAGAGCTGAATGCCGTGCTTATTGTCTGTCCTTATGGCGAAAGACAGAGGAAAAACTCCTGCTTAAGAATACCGGAAAAACATTTCGAGGTAATGGTTAACTCTACGATCCGTGTACAGTTAGGACTGCGTAAATAACCCTGCTGCGTGCAGCCAAGGGAAACGCTTTACGGAACTGACGACATGCTTCAAGACAAAGAATGTCTATTTACGACAGGATGAAGTACTCTAATGCAATGTCCCAAAATTAAACATGAACCGTCGTTTTCACAGATAATTGATAACTAAAATGTAATGAATGTCACAAATAAAAAAAAACCCGTATTTTTCTTAAATACTATTAACATCAGAGATTAGAAGAATTCATTTAGTCGTTTAAAAGGTTTAATCAAACTAAAAGTCAAATATTTTTGTTTGAAACACAAAACTTACTCTGAACTCTGTTTCGTCAGCAGTTCAGTGTAGCCTCCCCTTAAAGGACAGAATTCCTAGCAAATTCTAGCCATTAAAGAAATGTGTCAAATTTTAAACAGTGTGAGAGGTTTCTGTTTTTGGTCCTTCCTATCTTTGGCATATGATTTTCTCTAATACAAGCCGTGGCATCTGTCACCAAATCAATGGCGGATGGATCAACGTATATATGTATATAACTTATTTGTTTGACATAAAATTATTCATATTCATATTGTACACGGAATATGACAACAAGTCTGTCACTAAGAAGTGACAAAACCAAAGCATGTGTCACCATTATGGAGTGGAAATAGTCTCAAAATATCTGTGCGTGTGTAAAAGTATCTGTGCATGTGTAAAAGTATTTGTGCGTGTGTAATACTGGATTTGTAAACCGTCCGGGTGGTCTGCCCTCAGAAGTAAGTAGAAGTTAAACCTGCATGGCTTTGCTCTCCAATTATAATGAGACATGGAATAATTATAAATAATTTCAGATGACGTTTTATATGTCTGGTATTTTGATACTCTGCCCTCCTCATATGTTTCTGTTAGGGGGAGCTAATGTTTATGTGAGCTATATTACTTTAGATGTTGGGAGCTAAGTCTGTGTATTTTTAGTGTCACACTCAGCACAGTTTGATAGTCTATCTTCAGTTAACAGCTAAAGTATCATAGCAGACCACCGGGACGTCTTGCTTCTTGGTTTGCTTGCCTATTTTTCCGGCCACCGAACCATTCCGCCACCCAGTCCTTTTTCAGACCACTTAGTCTCCCGTACCGCTCAAAAATGCACAATATGTCTATAAATAATTTTGGGATATTATAAGGAAGTGCTGTGATATACCGTTTTCCACCGGACTAATGTATTTGCCACTTTGGCACAAGCACAGTGAAAAATGTTTTAGAGGATAAAAACACTAGACTCAGAGCAAAACAGACGACCCAGCTTTCTACTAGCATGTAAACGCACCATCTACACAGAAATCTGGGAGCTCCCAAAGCGTGAAATGAGTCTCAAAAATACGCCTGCACTAGTAACCGGATCTGTGCATAAATGCAGTTTCATGTATGAGTACCAAGTGATTGTGTGTGCTTTTTCAACATTTGTAGGCGTAGGATAAGTTTTATTTTTAAGGTTTACAAATCCAGTATTACACACAGAGATATTTTTATGCACGCAGATACTTTTACACACACACAAATATTTTTACACATGCACAAATATATTTACACGCGAACAGATATTTTGAGACTATTTTCACTCCATACACCATGGTTTTGACTTGATTATTGCAATGACATTTTTACTGGATTACAAAAAAGTTAATAACACAGCTTTGGTTTCTCCGGATTGCCATTGGGAGAGTAAAGATATCAGCATATCAGTATTGTTCTGATATCCTAGCACAACTTCCTGTTGCTCAAAGAATAAAATTTAAAATTGCATTAATGATTTACATAGCATTTACTAATAAAAGCCCAGACTACATTTCTGATCTTCTTCAATCCTATATACCACTGAGATCTTTAAGGTAATCTGAATCAAACCCACTCATCATTCCACGAGTGAGAACTAAACTTACTGATTATAAACCTTTTCGATGGCTGTTGCCTAGTCTTTATTTATTTATTTACTTAGTATAATTTTTAAACCTATTCAAATTTAGTCTGTCTAATTTTAATCTGTTTGATGTGTCTTTCTTGAATATTGTTTTTAACTTATTGGTACAAGCACTTTGAATTGTCTCTGACTGAAAGGTATTATATAAATACAGTTGCCTTGCCTTGTTTTACTGAATCAGTGGCAGCTATATCTGTGTATTTCTGTATGTATTCTGTGACATATATAGACAAGCTGTGGCATTTGTTGCCAAATTGGTGGCTGCTGTATTTGTGTGGATAGATGCATTCTGTTTTTTGTTGTTTTTCTTATTTATGTGCATATTATGTATACACATACAGCCGCCACTGATTCAGTGTCAGATACCACGTCTTTTGTTACATGTCTGCCAAGACATTGATGACACATGTCACATCTTTTGTGACATATCCCACAGCCACATCTTTAGTGATGTATGTCACAGCATTTGTGACATATGGCACATCTTTTGTGACACATACCATGACTTTTGTGACACATAACACATTTTTTGTTACACGTCATGGCTTTTGTGACTTATACCACAGCTTTTGTGACATATGTCATAGCTTTTGTGACCTGTGCCACATCTTTTTTGACACGACATCACTTTTGTGACATATGCCATGCTGCATGTCACTTCTTTATGTGACTTTTGCCTCTGCATTTGTGACTTATGGCACATCTTTTGTGCCACATACTATGGCTTTTGTGACATGTGCCATGGCTTATGTGTCATTTTGAATTTAGATTATGTACATATATTCTTGGGAAGGGGGGTGATTTTTAAACTTTTTTTTATTATTATTTAATCATTCATAATAAAATAATTCATATTCATATTCTATATTCATGGTACATGCTGTGGTATCTGTCACTAAAGCTGTGACATCTTCACCAAATCCGTGGTGGATGTACACAAATTCTGAGTTTATTTTTTGTTATTTACTTGTTCTTAAAATAATTCATATTTATATTCTATATTCAATCTGACACAGAAATCGTGGCATCTGTCACCAAATCAGTGGCAGTTGTGTTCTATTTATTATCTTTTTATTGGGACCTGCCCATAGCAATGCAAAGATAGAGCAATGCATAGGGAGTGCCTACCATGCAGCGCATGTCAAGCACACCTGTCTTCACCTAATAGAATGTCTCTTCATATCTTTATATCTTTATCCATCCATTTTCTTCCACTTATCCGCGGTCGGGTTGCAGGGGTAGCAGCTTATGAAGGGAGACCCAGACTTCCCTCTCCCCAGCAACTTGTTTTAGCTCTTCCGGGGGAATTAAAAGGCGTTCCCAGGCCAGCCAGGAGTCATAGTCCCGCCAGAGTGTCTTGGGTCTTCCCCGGGGCCTTGAACTCCTCCACTTGGGAGGCGCAGACGCTGCGCGAATCCGCCTGTCGATCTCCGGCTCTCTTCTTCCCTCATCTGTGAACAAATCCCGAGATACATGAACTCTCCACTTGGGGCAGGACACGCTCCTCGACCTGGAGAAGGCACTCTACTCTTTTTTGACTCAAGACTACGGTCTCGGACTTGGAGGCGCATATCCTGATCTTGGCTGCTTCACATTCGGCTGTGAATCTGTTCCCAACAGTTGAACTACTAAGTTGTCAGTTAGTTTGAACACCTCACCAGGGTTTTCAAACGGTCAAACTGTTAATGCTGTAACAGTTTAGTTCTCAAACCAAACTGTTACAGCATTATTATCAAGCCTGTAATAATTACGGCAAGACATGAATTGACAATTCCTGCAACTTCTACAGTACACAGCTTTTTGAGAAGACTAGTTTCAAAATTTTTAAAGGCCTTTTTCATTTTTTCTTGCAACAGTTTGATCATGTCGGCAATGATATATTCATCCTTTAGTCGCAACACATATTTTAGTTCTAAGTTGCTGTGTGTCTTTTTCAGCTCAACAAGCACACTGTTGCACATACTTTTCCGCTTGTTCGATGTTGTAGAAAATTTCTTTGGGATTGTGATACCTTCTATCATCTCGTCTGTCATTTTGTTGATGAGATCAAGTTCCTCTTCGCCTAGCTGATCTAAACTTTTCAAAGCCTTGCAGTCGATCAGCAGCCCGAGCGCTAAATTTGCTGCAAACATCTTCAGCTGTTTTCTTTCAAGTTCCTCCTTCGCAGGGTCAGGAACATCGGGATAGTTAAAAAATAGCCTTTTAATATTCATCTTCTCGTTAAAAGTCTGCACGACACCATTCTACGCTTTTGAGTGTGAGAACTCTTCGAACTTCTGTTTGTGAGGAATCAGTGAAGGAGACAGTTACTCAAAACATATCAAAGCCTTTGATACGTCGTCATTCAGTTATGTCATGTCAGTGACATCATAGGGTATGTACCTTGTCAAGTCTCCCGTTTTGACCGGGAAATATAGTTATTATTAATAGTTGTAGCCTAATTCTTTTGAACACGAGTTATGTGTTTGTTTGTATGTTGTTGCTTTTGACCAATAAGATACACAGAATTTCCGGTTGTGAGATGATAAGGGATTTTGATACTTTTGTAATCCACTATAATTCACAATCCAATGAAAGAATGTTTGATTACTGTAGAGAACAGCACATTAAACATAATTTTTCAAATGTTAGATTACAACCACAAACCCACCAATTATGAATGGCAATGTTCTCATCATTACTTTTTGGAAAAATCAGCTTAAACCGACTGAATTTCCACTAAAGTGCTTGGAGCTCATCAGTGCATCACCAGTCTCTTTGTTATGATGTGACAAAAGAAACTAAACTTATGAGCAAATGCTACTGCACAAAGGACACTATACAGACTATGCAGACTTTAATTGACTAGGATCTATGATAACCAATGAAATGTGAAGTTTCTAACCACCTCTACAGTAATTTTAAGTCTCAGGAAGGCAGGAAATAAAAGCAAAGGAAAGAGTGAGCATTTTATTAATGAAGAAATGGGAAGTTGATTTAAGTGTGGAGCCAAAGGAAACTCTTGTGGGAGTTTTTGGAAGGTAGTTTTAAATGTCATATGGGAACACTTTACTATTGAAAGTGTGTTTCAGTTTTCCAGCTGTTTTCTTTTTGTTTTTTTTTATTTTTTTAGTAACTTCCCTATTTTGAGGTGGTTGGTCCTGTTTCCTTTCCTGTTTTTTTTATCATAAATATTTTACAACCAACATAAATTTCATAATAATATTATGACATTTATCCTAGTTACCTCTAGGTACAGCTCCTGCAAATTTGCACATCTGTCCACTCAGATTACATGCTGCAGCTGTTGTATTCCCACACTAAACTGGCAAGTTTCCATAATATACTCCTGAACATGATAGTGATTCGCTTTTATAGTTGAGTTTATTACAATTTCTGAGACTTAATGGATTTATTTGTCCTTCTAGTTGTATGACAGTCAAATTAGTTCCAAATGTGTTACATGTGAGCTAGAAAATGAATCTGTTTAAGTGAAAAATAAAGATAAAAAGTATTTGACAAAAACAGGAATTTTACAATTAGAGAACAAATATTTTTGCTTTTGTCCCTTTATTTTAAAAGTAAATGTAAGAAATGTATCATTGAAAACTGTTTCAATTATTATGTTTTGAGCTCATACAAGAATAGAACATGTTTTTCAAATTCAAATTCATTCAAAATATGTGCAGTTTATTGTGAGCACGCAATAGAAACAGAAAACAACTTATTCAGCCCTAAGAAGCACAGAGGAGGTAGTTTCATGTCTCCAAATAAATATTGGTTTTAGAAAGTGACAAAAAAAAACTGTTTGATCTCAGTTAGTCAGCCACCACATGAATTTAGACCTTGGCCAGAAAGTGACCATTTACTGGAATATAGGGATGTTTTTCCTCTCTCAAGCTATCGCGTGCAGACTCACCTGTTGACTCATGTAAACACATGGCATAGATTTAAGAACAGTCTTATGCAGAAGATTTTCCCACTGACTGTGCACTTTGTCCAGCCACGAGAAGTTTCTAAATGTATTGGCAGAGAAGTTATTAGCATATGGTTTTAGTTTAGCTACTATGTCCTCTGCACTTATTAGGTTTCCTCAAAAAGGTGAGCCCAAAAATAAAACCTAAAAAGTAAAAGTTCATTGCATTGCCATACTGTAAAATGTTTAAAATTTAACATTTTATTTTAGTTCAATTAGTTAGTGGTAAATACAAAAACAGACATTTGGAAATAAATATTTATTACTTAATTACAGCTGCCACAATTATTACCTTAAAATAATTATGTAACTGAAGCATTTCTGTGATATGTACTTCATGACCAGAGGGTTTATTAACTGGCAACTAATACTCAAAGAGAGTAGGTCATTATTGTAAAAAGCACCTCAAGGCCACTGTTAAATATGGCATAGAATCCATGATGCTTTTGGACTGTTTCTTTAGTAAATTCCCTGTTTCTATTGTAGGAGGGCATGGCAACATGAGCTCTTCAAAACATGTTTTAATAAAACATCTGGTAGTCTCTGTCAGTGTCGTTACAGGGTTGTTCAGCAGGATACTTATCCAAGACATTTAGTCAACTAATTATGGTAATTCATGATTTCATTTTTTAAATTGTATTTTTCATAAATTTCCGCATGTTGTCATTATTGTAAATTAATATGTACTAATTTGAAGGATGTCTTTCACTCCTGTGTGACGAAGTCCATGAAGATAATTTATTCAGTACCTGATTCATCCACATGGTGACACCAAATCCTAAATTTAAACCTATAAAGACTTAAAGGAATACAAGCATACAAAGCACACTTTATTTGTAACAAAGTAACATGATACTTTTGCGCTCACGTTTTTAAATACTGCTTAGAGATTTATCTAATCTCAACAAAAAGATGATTATACTAACAAAAAACTTATATTAACGTTTAATGAATCACTTGTAATCAGCTGTTCACTTCCTACAGAGCTTTCATCTTAATGTAAACATTATACTTAATGAACACACCAGTCACCAGGGAGCACACTAATGCAAATTCTATGAGAAATCGCATCAATCTTGAATGCTCTTCTGTGTAGCGAATAGGAAATGCTGCTAAAACAGCCTCATACAAATGTTTACACCATAGAAATGCAGCTCACACTTTCTTTTAATTAAAATGTGTTTGACCTTACATTGGCTGTTTGTAAGCTGTTTGTAAAGCTGCAAAAGCTTGATGAAGGTATACAAAATCATGTAAAACAACTGCTATCAAAATGCTCTTCTTGCATGTATTCTAAAGTGATCAAAAACAATCACCAAATTGCTAAAGTCAGACTAATTAAATCATCAGAAGTAACAAAAATGCCACATTCTTTATCATAGATATCAGTAAGCTAATTAAGGGAGAACAACAGATCATATCATTCCTATTTTATGCAATCATTAGCAGCATTTTAAGTTGCTGTTTTTGTCAAGTATAAGTGATGAATATTATTCCTGTCACTCTGATCGCTCTTTAGTTTCCATTTATATAGGACTTGCATTTAAAATATAAAACTACCATACAAAAGTTTCAGTATAAAAAAAATATGTGAATACCATAATTTCAGAATAAACATTGAAGCTGATCACAGTCAAAACTGAATCAGAGGAAGGTTCACTAAAAGATTTCTCTGGGTCAAAAAGTTCAGTCCCTAAAATCTTTTTCTGATTCTCTTATTGTTAAAAAGAATTTTCATATTAAGGACCTTTTAAAAGGCTGAAATTGGTTATTATTTTACTTGCAACATATAACTGTTTTAGTGTCTTCAGATAGTTTTTTTTTTCACATATTTTATATAAAAACAGACAACTTTCACCTCTTTAATTGTCTGATACAATCTAAAAGAAATTTTAAAAAAAAGTATGATAATTCTTCAAGTGAACAGTGTTTTTTGTAAAAAAATTTTTTAAGTCCTATACTTTTCTATTGGGTAGTCACTAACAGGAAATGCTTCACATGTTCACATTTTTAGTTTTGATTTTGCACAGAAACATCACTGGTGCTGCTCTACTTCCTACATCCATTCCGTGTATAAAGAAATCATTGGTTTCTCTGTAAATTATTGCTCCATGGAAAAGTGATGACAGTTTAAAGATTCTTAAAACAGTTTTTGCAAAAACAGCAAGGAAGTTTTTAAGATTGTAGTTGATTTTCGATGGGAAATGTCTGCTTTGTTCTTGGCCCCTCTCAGCCTAACCATTAGCTTCAGACTTGGGTTTCCAAGTATGAGGATTTACACAAAGAGTTATACACCCCAGAAACAACTTTAGCTGTTCATAGTTGTCTAAAAGAACCTCACACCAAAAACCTTGAACTACCTCTTAGTGCTTGCCAGTTCTAAACTGCACCCAGTGCTTTCATGTGTAATCTTATTTGTAGCAAAAGTAGAATTCTGTAGTCAGAACATTTTCATCAAAGGCAGAGATATTTCCATAATAACTTCATCAAGCCACTATTGGGGAGCAGTTTGCTGTTTGTAAAAATAAACATTTAACTCACTCTGTCAAATATTTGAATCTTGAGCTGTTTCATTAGACACATTACATAAATTTTTAAATTTAATATTCGACACAATCAGCTAATGAACACACAGCATTGCCAAAGCAAGACAAGCTTCCCAGGAGTTCTGTATTTCCTTAAAAACTCAACTGACAGCTTGATACAATCACATGTGCTGCGTTAGATGTTTTGACATATATTAGTATTGATGGATACTGAACATGATCTTCCTGCATCCGTCTCTTTTGAAGAAGGAATTAGTCATCCTGGTGATGCTTTGCACATGTGCACTAAATGCTGCACTGTGTGCCAAAGATGTTAATAATGCTTCCTGAGTTTGTTTTACTTTTGAATGTAGCTACCTTCATTTGGCAGAACGCACCAAGGACTGATACAACCACACAATGTACACACACATAATGGAACACCCACACATGCACACACAGATGTGGCCAAATGAGCAAGCTGTGATCAGACGTGTTTGCCTCAGTTGCCAAGGTTGGTGTTTTACAGCTGTGTTTGATCCCCAATCTGCAGGTTTATGACATGCTCTGGGTCACGCATTATATCTAAACACTGCCAGAGTGAAAAAGCGGAATAGCATGTACCCCTTAGCCTAAGCTCTGCCCCACGCACAGCTGTGTTAGGGGAGGCCTGCCCACACACGCGCACACACAACACAGGAAAGATTCAACCCACATCAAAGTGAACATGCCAATCCGCTCAGAAAACAGAGGCTCTAAGTCTAATTGTAAAAGGTGAGAAAAATTCTGTGTAATAACAAGAATAAGAACTATCTCCCAAATATTTCCACCACTTGCACTTAGTTGGTTTTTAATGAGACTTAAGACTTTTTGTTAAAACATTTAGTATTTCTTGAGGTGACATTTTAAAGAAGGTTTTAAAGTGATTTGTCCACTATTATCAGAGACCTTATTGAATTCAGGCCTGGATCACATCACTTTTTATCAGATGAACACTTAAAATTATATCTTTTAAATGATGTAATCAACATGAAGAAGAAAAATAGAAATGTAAGAGAAGGCATCCTACTGCTTAAGCAAATTTAGGGCCAGCCCCCTGGCCCCGAACACCCCTGAATAAATGTTGTTTAGGTTTTCATTCAGCTTTGCACCAGCTTGAAATGGAACCTTCAACAAATACTTTTTTTGTTGACCAGGGAGTTTCCGAAATCATGTGTCTGTAAAGTGTTTTGTAGCATGCAGGACCGCCAGCGTATTGTGTATTGTGAGATGTCTTTTTTTGTTTTTAAATTAAAGGCACATCTTTAATTTTGGGGTTTTATTTAATTCTTTGAAGCCTGAAATGAACCCATGTTTTCTTTTAGAAAGTCAAAAAGCCCCTGAACTAACCTCAGCATGTAATGGGACCACACTGGACATTCAAGCAGCCACCTGGTGGGGCTGTGGGAGAGATGAAGCAGACTGTGATCAAACAAGCGGCTGCAGAAACACCAGGCAATCTTTAAGTTTTATAGGAGGCACTCATATCCTGTCAGCCGAATACAATTGAGGAAGAAACATTTTCCCCAAGAAAATTCCTTGCTATTTCTCCCTCCTGAAATGTGAATTGCAGTTGGAACCCTCCAGCACTAACGAAATTGTGTAAATTTGCTAGAAATAAATGTGTTTGGGTGCATTTTTGTGAAGACTTCTGGTCAGGTGAATTGCTACTTCAAAAAAAAAAACAAAAAAAAAACAATGTTTACTAGAACTTTTTCATATTGTCATGCTAGAGATGCACACTTTAATGTATTTTATGGGATTCAAAAGAAAAACAAACTCCTATCCCCTTGCTTCCTGTCTGTCTACCTCTTAGGTAAAGAGGCAGCTGGAGAGACTGAATTGGAATAAGGCTGCAATGGATCGTTTATGCACTTTATGTGTAAATGTTGATTTACCACATGAATTCTCAATGAAATACATTGAAGTTTCCAGTTGTGATGATTCCAGTTACTAACATAACTGGGTGCATATATATACAAAAAACTGAATGAGTTTTCTGAGTGGAACCAGAGATAGCTGTCAGTCAACAAGACATCTGGCATGTGGGGCAAGCACTTTCGTTGACCCTCAGAACATGAGAACAAAACAGATTTCGTAGATGGCTTTTGATCCAACTTACATCTTTTCGCACCTTTTATGTCTTCCACATGAGAGCCTTGTGATCATCTAATGGCTTTATGTAAAAAGAAAATGCATCTTACCTAATACATAACTATACTTTCTTTAAATTTGATGTTTTTCCCTGTTCAACTTGTCAGAATTGGAAAGTTAGTTGAAGATACTGCATGGCCTCACTTTATCAGTTTAAAGAAATACTGCTTTTTAAGGAGTATTTATGTGCATGCAGTTGTAGATATGGTTGCTGCAGAATCTGTGTCATATTTGGATTATATGTGGTTTGTTTGACCTAAATTTGGACATTAATTTTTAAGTCAAATCCTCGTGGGACCTTCGTACTACACTGTTGCCTGGTAAGCAGAAGCATTGTGGCCACTTTACTACATTTCTAACCAGAATTTAGGATTATAAAAAGGTAGCATAATATGTAAAGATATTAATGTGGAATGGTAAATTATATTATTTTATTTCCGTTTTCTAATTACACAATTATTCTATATCTGGCTGACAGCTTTTGTAAGGCTCATGATGATGAAAGCTCTGCTCTGGGCTATGCTCAATGTACAGTGCAGTCTACCCAGTGGGCCTTTCAATGATAAATAATGTACATGTCAGTAGACATGTCAGACAGAGAGTATAGACATAAAGAAGGTAAGTGTCAGAGGGTGAGGATGTGAAAAGATTACATTAGATCTTGGACATATCAACTAATCGCAATGCATCTTATATCCCTTGAACATTTTTACGTTGTCATACTACAACCAGAATCTTTAATGTGATTTTTGGAACGTTGTGTGACAGATCACCTTCCACACGTATAGAATTAACAAAGACTATTCCAAAGCAGTATGTGCAATATTTCCTGTTTTTGTATATTAGTTGTTTTTTTTTAGTTTTTCATAAAGAACAAAAAGAGACTTTGTGTGGATTCATTTCTTTGGTTTTATGAAAATATTTAAATTTCTTGAGCATTTTAAAATGTAAACTTTTAACCAAGGATTAGTTGGTTCACTCTCCAAGTGAATTTAACTTGGAGAGTGGTGGAAATTTCAATCCCAGATGTCTCCAGGGGAGAAAACACTAGGACTGGTCACCAGTATGTTATTTAACCAATATAAAGCCTCACAACCACATATTGTTTCCTTATTTAAATTTAGTCAACAATTATCCAAAAACCACAGGGAAAATTAGGATGATGGTGTAAAAAAAAACACAATGGGATCTAAAAAACACATAAAAGCCACAAAGGCTGATAGTTGAAGACCTTCTTGCTGTGAGCTGACTGTTTGTGTCCTTATGATAAAATTTTTTCATTCCATCTAGCCTCTCAAAATGCTAATAGAGAAAGATAGATGCCCAGAGTGCTTTTATGCCTCCAAAAGAAGAGCAAACATCCCCTCAAAGCCCATCTCCCCCTACTGCAAAAAAAGCAAACATTCTTTCCTCTTCATTCTTGATCTCCTCGTCTGTGCTCACTCTCATTCCTCCTCCCTGTTTAAGCCACAGAGACCAGGGAAGGTAATGCATTAAGCCTGTCATTGACCTTTGCCTTTTTGGATGCTGTGGTGCCTAAGTGGTCGCATTAAGAGTCACCTGCAGATATCAGGTGCTTTATGTTTGAAAGCATCCAGTACAAACTATTCTTTATCTTGAAATTTTGTCTTAAATTTTTCTTTTCTAGTGAAGAAATCTAAAAGCTAATATATGAGTTATTTCCTCAAGTGGGGTAAAATTCTGCATGCATACCAAGGTTTTAGGTATGCAAGGGGCTAATGCCACCCAAACAGCAATTTCCTATGTTGGGCCCCCACAGGCAAGACTACTCATCAAAGCAAACTTAGAATGAAATTAGATTGTGAAAACATCCAGACATCCTACTTGTCAAAAGTGCTCAGTGTCTCTGTGTTTGCAAGCAATTCTCCTTTATCATATTTCAAAAATGCAAGGTCACCATGCTTTAGACACCCCTTAATTTATATGTAAAAATCTGCCTGCCATACTAAAAACATTATTTATTGCAATTTAAAGTTTTTCTTTATTCTTGAAATGTTTACCAATGTGAAGTTTCAAAGAGCAAGTTTGATGACAACATTTCTAATACACAGTACTATTTTAATGTAGAAACATTTTCCTTTTTCCTACAGTGAAAAAATGTATGGTCAAATGTTTAAATCTGGTGGAAGAATAGCCAGACTTGCATCTGTAAATACAGTGAAATGTATTCCACACTTTTGTGAATTTTGTTTGTAAAGGGCTGTATCTCCATCAGCCATAACATTGCATACATTGAAAATTACAAAAATAAAAATTGCTTAACGAAAACATGCAAAATCTCAAAAAGATGTTTTTTGGTAAAATGCCTTTATGTTAGGTGTAGGTGGTTTTTCTGCTGCATTAAAATGTATTTCGCAAAACTGCAATGGAAACAGTTTTTTTTTCACATCACGTGATTAACAGCTGGATGTTAATAGTTGTTTTTGTTAATAGTCAACAAAGATAACATGAAGTTCAGGATGATGGCTTGTTTGTTTTGGGACAATGCAATTGGTGCCACCAGAAGTCTAACAGCATTGCAGAATTCATAAAAATGTTCTATAAAATCATTAACTACACTTTCCCCACAATACTGCATATATGCATAACTGCTGCCAAATATAAGGAGCTTGTTGCTTCAACACCTGAATAAGACGCATACATTTCCTCTGATGGTTTAACCATGAGCATATCTCAAGTAATTGTTTCATCTGTTGCTGGCATCATTTTTATTTACTTATTTCATGAATGAGCTTATTTACGTGTGATTTTAATGGGATTTCTTATTTAATGGAATTAATACAATTGTAAAATTTTATTTTTTCCACATCAGCAGAATACCAACAAAGATTTGCTCACATTTGTAATGGAAATGAAAACATTAAACATGTTTTTTTAAAACTTGACAATATCCTCTCTCCTAAAAGCTCTAACTCAAGATCTAAAAATCAGACATTGGCAATTTAAATCAGACATGCACACAGACATCTGCTTTAGGGATTGTGGACAAGGTAACATTATAGCCTTATAAGGCAAGTATGTTTTTGTTTTCCTCACTGTGTTGTTGGCTGGAACCAAAACATTGATTCTCCAACTCTCCTAGCGAGCCTGGGTAAGAGAACACAGAACGTTGTCTTCCAAGAGTTCTGTGCTGCTGGTTTGATGAATGGATTTATGTGTTCTGCTGGCTTTTGAGTTAATAATGAGTGGTTGTCTTCAAAAACATATTGAAATTAGTCAGTAAAAATGGAGAAAAATGCTTTTATAAAATGCACTTGTTTGTAATAGCTTTCTGTGGTATTGGTAATTTTTGTGTATAAGTAGCCTGCACTGTAAACAACCATTCTCCACTGTAAAGACAGAAGTGCTGATCCGATCTGTTGATGTTAATTCAACATTTGGATGAATAGCCAACTGAACAGCTCAGTTCACTTTTTCTGTTGCAATTGATAATCCTACAGACTAAAATTCTAAAACAGTGCAGAAAATCGATATTATCGTTCACAACTTCTTTTTCTCTAATGGAAAAATCCAAGTGAATGGGAGAAAGCCAAGATTGTGTGATGAATAGTTATTGAGAGGAATAGCACATGAAGGCAATGGCCAGACTAAAATGAAATAAACTTTTGCAAACCCTAATCTAAGAAAGAAAAGAAACTTAAAGTAACCAGGCTCAACATTGCTTCATGGGACCAAGGCTTAAACTTAGGTCTGTCAGGACAACTCAAAGCATTTGATTGGGGCGTACTGCTCAAATCAGCTTATTTTTTTAATAGCTGAACCTGGCAAGATTGCTGAGACACATGTTCTTCATAGTCATAAAAAATCCATTTCAATATTTATTTTTTCCCTCTAGTTTCATTCACTTCATCTTCAGAAGTACCACAAGTAAAAGAAACATGGGTTATACTACTGTGAATCTAAATAAATAGTAGAGGAGGCATAACCCAAAGATAGATGACTGATTAATGATATTCATTTGGAAAAACATATAGGATAAAAATCTCTGCACTTCAAATGTTGTCATGTTCCAAGATAAACAAAGGATGTACTCTCCAGATGTTAAGAATATGCTTGATTTCAAACTGTTGTTCAATGACATGCGTCAGGTAAATTAATAACTTTCAGAGTATCATCTTCTTTTGTGGGTTCTTTTTTACAGCTTATTCAAGCATGATTTGAAGCACAAGTACAGACAAAAAGTGACAAGTATTTGCAAATATTTGCAAAGCACAAACAGCATCCCGAACAGGTTTATCTTTCAAAAATAAGTTTCATACTTTATTCAAATTATGCCAACAACACACACAAAAATCATCTAAAGTAGAAGCACATGTTGCCTCATAGTCCTTACTTTGTTATGAATTTGTGGTGCAATTGGCAGATGTTTGGCTTGCTAACAGTTGTTTTCAGACCTGTGTTTACGTACATGAGAGAGATTCTCGAAATAGCTCTGATCTACCGCTGTATCTCCAGTCTTGGCTAATTCTGCACATGGCTCTTGCCAAACTCGTATTTTCTAGCTTGTTGGACAGAAATGTTTTCCTTTAAAGTCTGCTTAGCTGCATAGAAGATCTTGGATTAAATAAGTGCATATCAAGTTACATAGTAACAAAACAAAAAGAGTGAGAGAAGGAATCACAGAGAAATTCATTTTTAATGTAGATCAGAGTTTTTCTCCAGCTGCACTGTTCTGACAATGCATTTCCATTTCCCAATGAAGCTTTTGTGGTAGGTAGAAGTGTAAATGTAAGCAGAGAAGAGTAGTCATATCAAACATAATCAGACAATGTTGAAGTGGTTCTTTTTTAAAAACACACATTTGTTCTGAAATTTAATGCCAAAAACCTGAAAAGCGGCAACGGCAACAAAGCACAGAATAGTTTGTGTAATGCCTTTGCAAACAACAATTGGAACCTCTTGTAACCAATTATGTTGACCTAAAACAGGTCTTAAATATGAGTGGATTTTAGAAAGAGCTTCCAAAACAGGCAAAGTATGTCAAAAGAAAAGATGGAGAAGGATTTCACATTCTGTGAACAAATATATGAGCAAGATATTTTAGAAATCCAAGAATGGCACTGGAATAGATTCATGGATTTTAAAGGTTGAAGTAATCAAGTGGAAAATTTGTTACAAAAGTATTACTGATTAAACTTTAGCTATAAAGCTACATAATTTTTAATTTCATGAGCAATGTAACAAATGTATGTCAGGTCATGATTTCTTGGTTAATGACAAGTTGTCATAACAAAGACATTTTGAATAATGTCAACTTTGTATTAAACGTGTCACGGTTTACCAAATGACACTTTATGACAGCAGTCATAAATATTCATGAAGACTTACTCACGTTCATGACAGGTGTTATGTCATGTTTATGATGGTGTCAGGACAAGTCTTATTCACAACCTGTCAAATAAAGTGTTACCGATATTTCAGTTCATTTAAAGATCTGAAACATTTAAGTGTGATAAAATAGTAAAAGCAAAATAAACTACAATTAAGTACTTTCTACAATATTTAATTATGTAAAATGCTGATTGTATAAGTTCTTTGTTTTTTCCTGTATAAAGAGCAAAAACATAAAATCTGTGAATTATAGTATTGTTTCCCAGTCATCCTGTCTCCTCACATTGTTAATTCCTACTCTGAATCTTTCACAGTTTTACATAAGCTCCAAGAGGCATCAGGTTTCAGTTTCAGTTTGTTTTTCTTTCTCTCATACTCAATCATCTGTAACGCCTCACCCTTCCTAAGGACTTTGTGTGTCAACCTGTGACCTCTATGCCCACATCATGTGGATCTGACTCCCTCGAGATTAGTCTAAAATTCAGCTCAAACTATAAAACACAAAACAAGTCGAGCAAAAAACTGTCAGCATACATAAATCTTTAAGTTTTTTCCTTGCTTGTAATTAAGAATTTGAATGTGTCATTAGCTAACTTATAGTGTTTTTTTAAGAAACCCAACTTGCTATCTGACCTGGATGTCCAGGGCTGCTCTTGTAGCAGTCAACCGAGAATCCCACAGAGAAATCATTCACATTCACAGAAGGCTTACGTGCAAATAAGTAAATCAATAGATGAATAAATTGGCCTGTTCAAGGGGACCCAAAGGAGAATTAAAGGCTAGTCAAATTAAAGGGCAAGTGTGTGTCTTTCCAAAGAAAACTACCCCTGAATCAAATCTGCTCAGGCTGGTTTTGCTTTAATGAAGTTGCCCTCTTGAATTTAAATAAGCAAGATGCTGGAAGAAATAAGGGGATTGCAAGAATAAAAGGGCACACCTCAGACAAAAAGATGCCTGTACTTCATGACTTATTCATGTGCCCTGTGTGGACGCTTGGCATCCCATGGGAGGAATTAGATAGATGGGAGGCAACGCAGTCAACCAGTTGATTTCTCCAACACCATGAGGTCACACAGAAGCTCTCTGAGCAGATCTTGGCCTCTGTTCGCATAAGTATTAAGGCTGATTTAGACTGCTCATTAATAAACAGTTATCAACCCATGAATGTACAGTACATGTCTCACTGGGACATGCAGTGGTTGGCCACTAATTCATTATTCTGTCTGTCTCTTCTTCAGATTTTGGTGGAATTTCCTTTTGTAATGCAAAAAAATAAATATTAAAGAAATTCTCAATGGCTCAAATAACTGCTTTGGAATTTTTTAATGTTAAAAACACTGAAATAATCCACCATCAAAACCAAAAGTCTTAATTCAGACACACAAAAATCCTACCCCTGATGGCTGGAGGGAACAATACATGCCGGGGAGTTGACCTGGTCTTTGCACTGGCTGCAGAGTGTGACAATCCAAACCATTCCATACTGAGAGGGAGGCAGGGAAAGACAGCATGCTGAAAATGCATTAGCAGATGGACATAACTCACCATGCAGGAGCTCCCTCAGTCAGTGGCAAAGTCACAGAGTTTTTAACATGGTTTCAAAGGCCTCTTGGTTTACTTCCAACAGCACTAGAACAGCACCGCTTTTTTATGCCATTGAGAATTTAATGGGACTCAGAGTTGCGGTGTTGACTCAGTGAGGTTTGCCTTGGTTTAGCATGGCAACCATTCATTATGGTGGGACCATGTGAGCTCAGAGTGTACTCGACAGTTGTGTTTATTCAGCTATGAGAATATTTAATGCTGTTGTGCTTCTCTGTGGTTGTTTGTGCAACTGTTTGTTAAATGTTGTCTTGTTCTCAGATGCTAAAAACCACAAAGAAAAAGGCGAAAGATTTATATTTTACATGGTTGAATTATAATAACCAAGAGCTATAAATCTCCAAAAATATTTCTTTATACTCGCAGATGCACACATTGTAAAATAAAAAATAAAAAAAAAAAATAAAAAAAAAATAAAAATGTTACATATTTCACTGGCCTTTTGCAATCTTTAATGGTTTATGTTTCTTTTTGTACAGTTTCATAGTGTGTTTTTCCCCCTAATTATGTTGTGAATAACAGTGGTTGAAAAATTGTTTTTATTTTCATTATGTAGCATCCTTTGGGCATTAGGGACATTTAAGGGCAAGCTTAAAACATAGTTTCACATCTCAAATAGAGATGGAATAAGAAATGAACTGGTGACTGAGTAAAAACTCAAAACATCCCATCTTTTCACACTCAATAAAAACAACCGACTTGGGATCTATGAGTTTATGCTAACAATAATTCTCCTCAGACAGGAAGTTGCTACTGCCAGAGGAATCATGGTGTTCAGAAGTTCTAGGGAGCACAACATCCATGAATGGTTAAAATTTGCAAATATCTGAAACCCCCTTTAAATATAAGCCCTTTTAAGATACATTAATAAGCACAATGGAAACTGTCTGAGCACTACCAATATCTACAGTCTTCCATATATCCACTCTTTTTGGAACAGCCAATCAGCAGCAACAAAAATAAATGGTGCCCATGCACTGACACCATTTGCAAGTGTCAGCCGATGACATGTCAAATAGTATTGTGCTTGGGTATTTCAGCTCCCTAAGTATGGAGGAATTTTCTGGCAGGAAAAAATTCTCCATACCTAAGCTACATTTTGTCTGGAATATTTTAGGTGTGCTCTATGAAAAAAATAGGCAAATTGGCAAATTTTCCACAAAAATGTTGGAGTCACGCTTCACATAAAATTCTGTAAATGACTGATTCTGTAAATACTGAACCTCTATTAGGAGTAAACCCTCTGTAATTAATAAGATATTATTCCCATTGTTTTTCATACCCATGGTAGACAGATGTCATAACATTGTCAGTTTGTAAAAAAGTAGAGTTGGAAATGTTGTTGGATTGACCCTCTATTTTAACAAGCGTTGTCAGTTAAAAACAGCTTGAACTAAAATGTCTAAAACAAATTTAGGATGAAGCTAATGTTCTGTTAGTGGAGGCTATTGACAGAAATAGTCATTAACATTAATAGTCATTAAATTGTCAGTTAACTTCACATGCTCTGAAAAATTTGATAAATATATATTTTTTCTGCACATTGCTGTCAGTTATGCAATAACTTTGAAGATTATACTATGTGATTTGAATTACCTCGGTGGAATGAAGGTTAGCTAATTGGCTAATGAGTTAGATTGATACAGCTGGCAACATCTGCCCAGTGGAATTTAGTGTGGTAACACTCTAGTTGTTTGATTCAGAAAAACAGAAATAAACTTAACAAAGGTCTTTTGTGAATATGAAAGTGTTCAGTGTATGAAAATACAATGTTGTATTCCACTTATTTTATCATTTACAGTTTGAGTTGCTTAGATTGCTGAAATCAGCCCAAAGTAACTATTAGTTCCCCTCAGAGCTTGGGAACGCTGTTAGTTGTCTACAGCAGCCAAGGAGATAATTACTGAATATACATTCACAAAACCTCACTTTAAAGATACAACATAAAGAGTTCAAGTCTAAAGGATGTCTTTGGTTTTCATTTAGTTTTGTAGCAAATACTTTTGTACTGACTCATATAACTAATTAAGACTAGAATATCAGCGAGAGCAAGTTATTTCTAATGTTGCTGTTCATTACATTTCTTAAATGACAATTGGATTGACTAAAACACTCAGATCTTTTCTCCAAGTCAGTACAGAAAATAATGTTTTAGATAAAACTCAAGAATTGAAAAGTAACCTGAGCGCCCTGAGGGTTATACAAATCAACAATATAGAATAAGATCAAAATTTTAGCTTTAGAGAAAAGAGAGGAACAAAAAAAGAAGAATGGACAGAAGGTGAAGTGCAATAAAAGTGCTCTGGAAGGATCTTTATTTAGGTTAGACTCAGACCCTAAAGTGAAAGCAGATGGAACTTCAGTCTTGAATAGTTTCCACTTGAAGTCTTGTGCTTGTGTTTTCTCTGCGTGCTGTTTCTGACTTCATTCCAGTTTTCTTCAACAAGAGAGTCTGAAGCCCACATATGCAAATCCTTCCTGTGCTTACAGGATTGTCAGGGTGCACATCCAAACATCTACAAAGGCATGCACTGGGAATAATGCTTTGCAAAGCCTAAACTGGTCAAATGTTGTCAGCTGAGAGAGTCTCTGCAATGACACATGGCAAGTTGAGACAAAACACAAAAGCAAAAACAGTGAGAAGTCCTGGCGAACAATCCGTCTAAACAATGTAGAATGTGGTCCAGTTCAGGTCAGCTGACTATGTTGTTGACATGTCAAACAATAAAATGCAGCGAGAGCTTACACTCTAGTGACATTTTATTTTGTTCCTTTTAGAATAATGTTTGCAATTCTTCTGTCTGTGCCATGGTGAAGAGAAAGAAAAGTGCTCAAATAACCAACAATTGGAGTAATTTCTTCATGGACAAACAACGACCTTGCCTTTTTTGTTTGGTGATTTGCACAGAGTTTCAGTTGAGTCTCGTGAAAGACAAGAAGTGTTGGTGATATGTATTTTAATTCTGCCTTCTTAAAAGTTTTTAAATGAAAATTTTCACTTTCAATTACATTCACTCAAGAGTTTTGATTTTCTTTGACTTTGTATCCCAATCGTGATCAGAGGTATTCCATATCCTAATTCTATCAGTTGTCATTGAAATGTTTCTGAGGCATAACTAGTGTCCAGTTGCATGGAATGCAATTTATTGGTCAAGGAATTACAAACAACTGTCCAAATAAAGGTCTTGCAGTTCATGGTTTATATCAGAGTAAACAATGAGTAAATGTGGGGATGTGTCCTAAACAATTCCTGTGGCATCAGAAATACCAAACTCACAATCACTTCAAAATGAAGTCTTGTAGAACAACCTAAAAAGATTAGATTCCTCATGTTAGTAATCTATAAAGATAAGTATTGATCAATCAGTTCACTAACAAGTCATTGATCTATATTAGTGAGAACCAGAGTTCCCAAATGTAAGGATTGTGAAGTTTAAAGAAGGCCAACTGTGAGTAACGTAAAGGTTGTTTATGGATAACTGATCAGACAAAAGCCCCTACTATGTTCCAAAAAAAGATGGCCGCCTGTTATGAATTCAACAAATTACTGCACATCTAAATTACTCTTAGATCATGAAACTTAGAATCCTTCTAAATAGAGACTAATAGAAAACAGATTAAACAGCATCATTGTGCTGGGACATTTTTCCTTCCAAAAGGTGATGACATATAGATGGAGAAATGAAGGCCAGAAAGCTCTCGCTGTTCATATAGGCAGCTGCACTCAGTCACACACATGCACACCCACACACACAAAGAGTGGGCTATGATTAAGCTACTCTCACCATTTCAGGATCTCTGGAGAGAGATTGTTTGGTCACATTCTCTATCACAGAGATGAGCTTCTTTTATGTTTAGTCTGTGATTAATAATATGAGCTTCGTCTACCAAAGGGATCTAACATGCATGAAATATGAAGTGGGAATCAACAAAATCAGGGCAAAACGTAAACTAGTGTGTGTTTGAGTCAGGCTACTCTCACCCTGTTTCTTACCTTGCCACATAAGGGGAAGAAACTAGACATGTTTTTTTGTGAGCATTTTGTGAAACATTAAGATTTATCTCTGACATGCAATCAACTCATAAGATCACAAGATTAGGGAATACTTTTTGAAACTATAACTCTATTTATTTGTTATCACAGAGTTTAAGTCAAGGTTTCAAGAATCAACAGATGTCTTTTAGTGACTGTAATCAGTGAAATGGAATCAATTCCAACTCTGGCATTTTTATACATTGTAGTTCTTGTGCTTATGTCTGATTCTGGCTCTAATGCCAAAAAAAAAGTTTGGAAAGATTCCCTAAATTGAATAAATGATTCATAAATCTCAAAATGTGCTTTTGAAGACTATGCTTCAACAAACAAGAGACAAACAAAAGAGGAGAGGTATAATCTGAATTTTATAGACGCTGATCACTTATCTTATTAACCCAGAGCTCATACCTTAACAGTTTGGTGCAGTTCATTCATTCCAACACATATAAAGAATTACCTATTTAAAGGTAAAAACAATAATTTATATGTTTATTAAATTATGTTCAATAATGAGTTAAATAATTATTTTTGTGTATCCACCAAACTCAGGAATTCACTCTCAGACCTGAGGCAGTCAAGTAGTATAAGAAAAATGTCAACAGCCTTTAGCTCTCAAGAATAATTCAAATATTTAAACCTGTTACAGATGTGTTACAAAAATTCACACTAAGCTTAAGGTGTTTAATCTGACAGGCTAGGGTAGCAAAATTTGTTCTCTCTCATCATCCATCTTATTTCAGCACAAGGTCTCCAGGGTTCATTTGGCTCCTATGTACTTCTCTCTCCACCACGAATGATCTAACTGCTCCTCTGAGTAACATGCCACTCTATCTGGGATTTAGTTTATTTGAGCATCGAAGAACCACAAATCGTATCCTTTCCAACCTGGACAGTAGACTCAGCAGAGAGTAAGAGAGGTGTGAATGAATGCGGATGCAATTTCAGCACTAAAATACCAAAATACCAAAGATGATCATGTCAGGTTATCATATTTAAATATGTGGTAATAGTAAATGTTTTTTTAGCTGCTGAAATATTCATACCACAGTCATAAATGCTGACAAAATACTGAAAAACATCTAAAACTGGCAAGGTACCAGCTACCAGATACCCATACTCTCTTTCTCTTTAGCTTTCTAGCAGATTGCTGAAGGATTTGGGCCAAAGTATTTCAGACTATATTTTTTTTATCTCCCATAATTTTTAACCTCCACTTCCATTTAACGAACAGTAACTCCAAAACATAATACTGCCATCACCATGTTTCACTGAGGATGCTGTTCTTTTAGTGTAGTGTTGCTTTGGTGCCAAATGCACCATTTGAAAATATTACCTAAAAATGTAAGTTTGTTTGTTTATTAGTTTTGAGAAGAAAAAGAAAAACCCTCTAAGTTATACAATGATCACTTGTTCCATATATTCTCTTGTTATTGGTGATTGCATTCACTGAGTCATGGTGTAAACAAGATGGTGTGAATCGCTATGTATGAATGTCCTCACTGACACATTCAAAAACATTGATCCTTTAGTTAATTTAAAATTAACAAAGCATTGGTTTTAAGGGTGTGCACATTTTTGCATCCATGCTACAGCATCTTTTCATTTTTCATGCTCTCTCCACTATTCATTATTTTTGTTTTTCATTTGAATCATACAGGATAGAATCATATTATAAGTGGAAATAACTTTGAAAGTATTTATCCAAGTCTCATTTTTTACATAACAAAAAACGTGACAGTTTAACATGGGTGTGTACACTTTTGAGGGACAATATATTGATTCTTTTCCAGGCATATAAAATCATTGAACAAATTTTAACTGCAGAAAAATCATTTCTCATTGCAGGAAGCTGAAAATCCATATGGTGGAGATTTATTTAAACAAATATCAGGGTGGAGTCCTAGAGGAAAAGAATATGTCACATAGGAATTCTCACTCTTCCAATTTTATTCATGTCAGCATGACCTAAAAATGGCTCAATCAAATGCAAAATGGATCCATTGAAATTTGACTTCTATGTGTAATCCCACTTGTATTAAATCAAATTTATGTCTTAGTGCTGAGGTCTCTTTAGCCAAACCTAAATCTCCACAGATGTCCAGTTTGAAGAGACTTACTGTGCAGTGATCATTTACACTTACAGGAAAAAAATGCAAATAGAAAGCATTGATCAAAATAAAACTATATGGTAAACTGACTTTAAGCGGAGAAATAAACTGTTAAGGGTTCTTTTACTGCACCAAATCAGAAGGAAATAAGAAAGAATTAGCAAACCAACCAGACTAATAGTAACTTAGTCCATTCTAGTCTAAGAAGAAGAAACATATTTTCTTGCAGCACATTGGGAGATGAAGGGGGTAACTAGGAGACAATGTGGTTGAGAAGGTGGCAATAATGGCTGTGAACTCTTACACAAAGGTTAAGGAGGGAGTCAACTCCATTGACATGACAGGAAATGTGAGAGAATGGGAAAATCTTTGAGGATGTGGATGTTAAGACTTCATAAATCTTTATCATTCGTGGTTCAACATGTGTGACATCTATATTATGCACTTAGTAGTTTTCATCAGTTAAATGACCAGACCCTGTCCTTCAGATTCCAAACATTAATTACAGGAAAATGCTCCCATTTAGATGTGACTCACTTTATTTGCACTTACACCACCCACTTTGATTGAGACAATTAATTTGAGGCCCTTGACTTTTCAAACATGGATACGGGTGTGGAATAAGATTTAATCAAATTTAACACTGATATAAATCATTCCAAATTTTCCTTGGTTGGAAAGCTACATTTTTTGGAAGAAGCAAAACCCAAACCTTGTAAATTTATATGATTTCCCATGACTCCAGTTTTGTGGAAAGGAGGAGAAATGTGGTTGCATTACTAATGCCGGCCAAAACAGATTCTTGTTACTGTTTTTTTTTTTCCCTCTTCTGAGACACACTAGGAGACCTGTAGAGTCCTGATACACTGGGTTGTAATCAAACACATGAACCACAGTACCCTGACTCAACTACTAATACTGCTGGCAGTTGTAGTGATTCATTCTTTTCAAAGAAACATTTAGATGCCATTTACAGTAATTATTTACATATTTAACATTGCAGATCGCATGCTTTCAATGTCTCAGAGTTAAAAGTATTTCTAGTTATCCCCACTAAGTTTAATAAAAATGCCAGTGATACAAAGAAATAAATATTTGTTTGATCTGTTTGTGTGTATTTTAATGATCTGCAACCCCACCTATGAAACTTCCTGAAAATGAAACTAATGCATGACTGAGTTTGTCAGCAATTCCACTGCTAGTACCAACACATAAGCAAACCATAAAATTGCAGCGCCAGCAAAAGAGCAGAACTTCCATTACCTGTTATGCTGCAACAGCAGTCCTCTGTCAAATAAATGAAGGATGCACCTTGAAGAACTTCATTCAGCCTCTCATGTAGAGTTATTTTAGCCTCTCTGCTGAAAACCTTAACATAAGACAAGAGTGTAGCTTTGCTACATATATCAACTGGCAGCCAGTAAGCATCAATGGCCACTCACATGGAGCCAATTATTACTACAAAGGTGAAAATGAAGCGAAACAGAAAACAGTATTCTATCACGTTATGACAACAAGTAGACTCTATCAAGTAATTAAGTGTCTTCTGAAGGCAGTTGGCTAAGGTGTATCAAATTAAAAGGCTATTGAACCATGCCACCCTTTTCAAATGTTTTTTCTAAGAAAAAGTTTTACAAACCTATCTACTTTATAAATATTCACTACTTTTTGTTAATCTGTCACATAAAATGTAAATGGAAGTCATTCAAGTTTATGAAATGAGATAAAAATGTGAAATGGAAAAGTAAAGTATAGTTCTGCAACACATTGCAAAAAAGAATGTAGGACATTGAAATTCAAATTTATGCTCTCCCAGTTTTTTTTATCCATAAAACTTAAAAATGTAAAACATTTCTTTTCACAAATCAAAACTACAAAGCAGCATATTTCCATTGTGACAGTAACATCATTCAGACTCAAACCCTCTCTGGGCTGAGCCCCACATAACTCGGTTTTCTTCTTATAAAAGATAACATTGGACATGCTGACACTTTGTGTGCAAATATGGATATAATTCTTGCTGCTGTAATACTTTCCCCCTTTCAGCTTAATCATGGCATTCTGTTTGGATTAGGTTGTACCCAGAGTTGTTAAGCAGGTCAGTCCTTTTAGCTGAAAGATAGGCCTGATTATCGTCTCTTCTTCCCATAAATACTCCCTCATTCCCTGCTTTGCAGCTCCATTTTGGGTACACTGACTCATAAGAAGATGGAATGACTACTTTTTCTGTGAGCTACTAGAGGTTCTACGAGTTTGCTGTGACACGTGAGAAGTAACAGAAACAATGAGAAAATCTGGAAACAGCTTCTTCTGAATGATTCACTTTACTATGAAAGTATTGAAAACATTACCATGTTTAGAAAGAGAACAGCACATGTGTTTAACTGTCAAAGATTTAACTGCTTTGTTTCATTTTTTAAAATCTCCATAACTTAAGTGAGTTGAGAATGTTAATTAAGAAGTAATAATGTCAACATGATTATGTAACAATGTTCAACTGCTATTTTAGTCTCAAAGAAAGATAAGGATGGTTGATAAGGTAGTCTGCAGCTGACTTCCATGCATCTGTCTGATCTGGACACATATTTTGTACAATTTACTAATATAGTGTCAGCTCTAAGACCTCATCTTGATTAAGAAGCAGGAACAAATTAATCAATAAGCACCATTAAGTGGAGATGTCTCTATCAAGGTTTCCAGGTAGCATGCAGATTCTTTTAAGATTAGGTATACTCATTAAGAGTCCCAGAACCACAATACATTAAAGTTAGTAAAATCATTGCCATTCTTTTTATGTCAGATTTTTATATTGCATAAAAATTCATATATATATATATATATATATATATATATATATATATATTATATTTTATTTTATTTTATTTATTTTTTTTTTTTCACAGATACATTTCACATCAAATCACTCCTTTTTTTTTTCTTTCTGTTCTGAGTTAGTTAGGATCACCACAACCACTGTCTGGACCAAACTAAATTATTCAAATTATTTTGAAAATTAAGAAAAAACTCCACTGAATTAGCAGTACAGCACTCACATTTCAGGTATTTATAATTGCTTTTAAATCAGCAAAACCATGGTTATTGCTATTTAGACAGTTTACTCACCTCTGGTAGCTGGATGCTTGAAACAAAGTGAAAAACTGATGGTAAATTTTAATGTTAGAATAATTTGGATATGACGACTTGGTAGTGCTCAGAGAACAATGAAATGTCATTTTCAGAAGGCAAGTTGATTTTTTTAATATGAAAACTGTTATATTCAAAACAGAAGTACATCAATAATGGTTTCAACTATGAGACAAGAAAATCCCTATTATTACTCACCTCTATGTAGATCCATAGGCATACATGGTAGGATCAAAACCAAGTTTTCTTTTACGTTTAGCATTTTATATGTGGGTCAAAAAGTTAGTTTTCTCTCATCTGACCAGAGCTGCACAGTCACATAAAATCCTTCTAAAATAAACTGAAGTTTCTCATTGTTATGTCACTAAATGAGGTAAATAGTTGGCGACTTGGGAACTTTACAATTTATTCTTTATGGTTTAAAGGAGGAGTCTTCTCAAACATAGGATACGATAACATATCAGGACAAAATGTTAAAGCAGATGAGTGACCTCCTCTATCTGTTTTCACTGGGTTCAAAACACAAATTAGGGTATGTTAAAAAAAATATGGCGATGTACTTACAGTTTGCTCTGCTTTAATTAAATCCATTCCAAAGTTTTGCATGCATGAGGTTTTGAGTATCAGACAAATAATTTGAAAGGAATGATGTTTTTAGTCCCACAAGTAAAGCTGCTGGTTATTGTTTTGTACTAAACAATAAATCTGCAGAGAATAATGCCTCATTTTTCCCTGACTGTGAGCGGTCTATAACACACAGCTGCAAACAGAACTTTGGAATTTGCTCCATGCACAGTTGGAAAATATCAGGTATATGTGTAATATCTGTAGCATGGAATAAATACATGGGCAGCTGTGGTGTTAAGACTTGTGATAAAAATGTTCTGTGCTGCTTAATGGAGTTCTTCCATCCATGAAAAGGCCTGACTCTCAGTCTGTCAAACAATTTATCATAAAGTCAAATTTGTTTGTAATGTGGAGCATGCCTTGTTTCCACCATCTTCTCAGTTTGTCCGATTTAAAAAATAGTTTCCTTAATCTTTTTTTGTCATTTGCAGCACCAAAACAATGTTGGGCTTTGTTGTCGTACAGTCCCCCCCTCCACCTCTCCTACTGCTCACAGTGCTGGATTAACCTTATTGAATGAGGGTCCGGTTTTCTTAAGTTCTATATCCCTGTCAGGCTTTTTGGCTTACATCTAGCATGAAAAAGAGCACAGGATAATCGAAGCTGGCAGGGAGAAGGAGATGGAGAGAGGACTATGTGGTGACAGTGTTATAGGGGAGAAATAGAAGAAGAAATTTTAAGGCATGAAAATCGAAGTAACACAAAAAAAGATGAAGGAAGAGGGATGGAGGAAGCGAGGAGGCTGAAGTTTACAGAGTGAGTTGCAGATGACATTATGACAGTCCTAACAGGCTGAGAGGCATTTGTATCAGTACCAGCTCTCCTGCTGCAGTTACTTACTGCAGAAATATGCAGTAGGGAAAGCGAAATAGAGGAGACTGAGCTGAGTGAAGAGATCCTGCAGACAGGGACATGGAGTGCATTAGAGCTTCTGCAGAGTGGGGAAGATTGAATAATCCTGGCAATCGCTCACTTATCTCTCCTCCCCTTTCTTCTTGCTTTTCCACTGGGTATCATCCACATGAGCTTCAAACCCATTCTCAGCAACCGTTTGCATAACTCGTGCAAATAAATGATTACTAACCAGAAATCTGCCCCACCCTATAATGTGCTTTCTGGCGACATCATAACCATGCGCAGAGCTAAATGGCCACATTCTATGAGATCATGAATAAATAATGGGTTAGTGAGCTTCATCACTCTTTCACGGTAATATCACTCTGTACTGTCACAAGACAAATTTGTTTTTATTTCTGCTCAAGAGCACTGGTGCTCAAGTGGTGATGGAATTACTGACCTTTGCTAGTGATCTCTTTCCAGTGAAACACTTCAACCATCAAAATAAGCAAACCTGAACCCTATTCTTAATCTACTTGTCACACAGAGTAAGTAATAAAAATCTGATTTTCAGTAAACCAGAGAAGCTAAAAGTGTTTCATCACTACAATCTTATCCATGAGGATATTGCGCCTTCCGAAAGTATCCTTACCCCTTTTAATATTTACCATTTAGCTCACGTCACAAACTTTAATGGATTTTACAAGAACTTTTCATATATATGTATTTTTTCTGAAGTTGTCTAAATAGGAAATTTACAGATGTCTGCCTGCCTTTAATTTAGTTTAAAAAAGCAGCAGAGAATTGTTAGAGAACATTAATGACCAAACAGTCTGATAAAGGAAGAGTTGTGGAAGAACAGGAAGGAAAATGTAATTAGAAATTCTGCAAGTTTGAAACCTCAGACAGTTGACTGAAGAAATTCTGGTCAGAAGACAGCATAATTTTTGGGGAGCTTTGATTGTAACATGCTATGTGGAGAAAAGCAAGCACTGCACATCATCTTAAGCATGTTTTATCTGTGTGGTAAAACATGGTGGTGACAGCATCATGTTATAGGTTACTTTATTTCACAATGGCCAGAAAGCTAATTAGAGTCAATGGAAAGATGGATTGAGTTTATTACAGGGCATGGAAAACTTATTAGGGACTAAAAAGTACCTTAGACTTGGTTGGAGGTCCAGCTTTTAGCAGGACAAAGACCTCAAACATGTAACCAAAGCTATAACTTATTTCTCAAAGAGGATTGGGCTAAAAAAAAAAGAAAATCTAGTATATGTGATTCTTACCTCTTAGTGATTACGGCAAAAAGTGGTTCTGCAACTGTTACAAATCCCTTTGGACTTTTGTCAAAAAAAGAGAGAAAACATTTCTCTATTTCATAACTGGTTGCTATTTCTGGTTGGTCTATTCCATAAAAGCCTCAAAAAGACCTTGAAATATTTGATTTTGTATGTTGAACATGTAAAAAGAAATAAATCAATAGCTGTAATTACTTTTGCAAGGGGTTGTACAGGATTAATTGAAAAGTGAGTATTCTCACTCATCTCTTTGCTGTGACCCCAAACATAAACTTTAAAGTGTACAGAAATAGACTTGTTTTAAAGCCATTTTTTAATCTATATTGATTAAAACTGGAAGCCTATTTATTGTAATCTCTCAATTACAATAAAAAAATAATTCAAAATGTCTATCGACATCTCAAATGTTACAAGCCTTAAACTTTATTATGCATTCTCATATAGGTAATACTTTTATCTGATACTACCAAACAGTTCTGAGAACAATTTGAGATTAATATTTTTAATCTTGCACAAGATGTTTTTTTTTTGTTTGTTTTTTTAAATTCCATACCAACCACAAACACAAATTTATATTCTTAATTTCTGCACACAGGTTCTTACAAGAAACATGTTGAAGTCTTGGGAAAATTTTCAGAGGGAAATTTCATTTTTCATACAATTTGCTTGTGAACGATTTCTCTTGCACGGAAATCCAGAGAACTGGTTTATTTTTACAGCATTAAAAGTTGATTAGCCATGCTATGTTAAACAACAGATAAACAAATTCCTTTATGGAGGGCTAAAATTCCAGCACAGTGTAATACTTTGCATCAGTTATTGAAATGTCCAACTAATTAGCAGAACAGCAGAGGTCAAATGCTGACTTTATATTTTGACTCTGGAACATGATGTGATTCCATTTTTATATCCAGCAAGTACTGCAGCGTGTTTTTGTTGCTCCCTTCTCTCCCGCTGTATGAAGTGAGAATGACAGCACCAAGTAAGTCCCGTAACACAAGGTCAGCACAAATGAGAACCAGGCTCACACTAACTCAACTCGCTTCTCTCTCCTCCCATTTTCATCTGTTTGACACCACAAGAAAAAAATAACAAAATGTAGAAACCCACTAAAAATTGTCAACCATGGGCAAAAAGCCAAATACCTACAGGGAAAGTTTTTCGTCCTTAATTTGCACAGCACCAAAAGGAAAAGAAAGTTAGTATAAATTGCTACTCAGGAATAATAGAATTTAAAAATTATCTGGTGTATGTGTTTAAAGAACAATGTTACTTGTTAAACAAACAAACAAACAAAAAAAAAAATGCAACAAAAAAATAGGTAGACAGTCCACCCTGTGACATTATTAATGTGCGAGTAAGCTATAAAAAAATAGGGCTCGAAATGTGTCTATAAAAATTACACCCAAATGTTCTCAGCAGACATACACTTGACATTTCGACTATAGCAAGACACATTCCAACACTATCAGAGCAACTGATAAATAGCATGAAACTGGATCTCTGCACCATAAAAACTCCTGTTGAGGCCTTAAATGTCACAGACTGTGGGGATGTTTGTAATCTCCCCCTGTGCGGACTGCTGGAGAAGCAGATTCAGTGGGAGGTGAGATGTCTGACCTTGGAGCAAAACTCAACTCAAGTTTTTTTCACGATGTTTTCTTTGTCAGTTTTACCTCCTACATTTATTATTAAATAAGTTATATCTAACCTTGCATTGGAATACTACACGATTGAGTCAAAGTAAGGGTGGTGGAATAAAACAAAATTACAATGAAGATAGCCATTTTACCAACAAACAATACTCTCTTTATGAGCCTCTTTTAGGTATTGCAAAAAGATTCTAGACAGATGGTTACTGAAATTCTTACTTCTCTTTTCTAGAATGGTTACTGTCAAATAAATGCATGCTGTTGTGTTTGCATCACTTTGAAACAGCTATAAAGGCAAGAGTACAGTTGCTTGTCAGATTGCACACAAATCAACCAGTTATCAGATCTTCAAGAACTTAAAGGGAATGTGTTCAGCTGTGATGAAGAAAGCTTGGGCTTGCTCAGGAAAGTTCAATAAGTGAAGGGCTGTGTCCTGAAAAATGTTGAGCTAGCTAGGGCAGAAACCAGCAACCTTTACAACCTAAAGAACCACTTTTACTTTAATTTAAAAGCTCACTAATCACTACATGTGTTTGTTTTATGGTTAAATTAACAGCAAATTGCTAATCCTTGAGCACTGGTGGCAACCCCTTATTAGGTAAGCACTATGTTTGCGCATCAATGGTAGCAACGGGGGAATGTTTCTGCCAACATGTCGAGATGCAGACTTTTAACTCTGATGCAATGTCCATAAGAGCAACAAAGAAACCACTAATTTTCAAGAAAAAAAAAAATTCTGAAACCCAAAACAAAATTACATTTGTACAGAACAGCAAGATTCCATTGCACGGGTGGGACAAAAGTATTTCCTTTCTGATTCAACTACCTTCAGCGTGTTTATGGCATCTGGAAAAGGAACTAACTGTCCAGAGAAGAAAAAGTGAGGATAAAGCATCCCGTAATCATCCATGTGCAGAAATGACCCACATCCAATTAAAATGACAGACTCTCAAAGAGTCTGGCATTTGCCAAAAAGAACTCCCATGAATAAAGAATGTGTCAAAACGTTTTTCATAAGAAACATCTTCTCCATATGAAGAAGCCATTTGGTGATGAGTAACGCTTTTTCCAGCATGTCGAAGCACATTGTCACAAGGCCAAACTGATAAAGCAGAGAAAAATCAAACTGCTAAAATCTCAGGTCCACAGCTAGAAAACTTTCTATCTCAACAAGAACCTGTTGACATCTTTAAAAAGCAAGTAGACAAACAAACAAGCATCTCCAACTACTGATAAAGAAAGAATAGATCACCATTAGTCAAAAGTTGATGTCCAGTATACAAGCGCAAATGGCATGAGTCTTAGAAAAATGTCTACACTGCAAATATTTGCACTTAAACTTGATGCATCACTTATTTAAAACCTTTGAAGGGTATACATTTCTCATTGAATCTTAATCTTCTATGGAAACATTGAATCAAAAATATGCAACAACAGTGAAGTTGCATAATTTCTGGCAGAATTGAAACCTTTACCCACACAGTTATATTTTGATACCCACCAGCAATGAATGCGATGCCTCCAGTTTTAAGTCTGTAAATTTGTAAACATAAAAAAACCAAAAGTGAGCACAGAGTGTTCATATCTTCTTTGTAAAAGAGTTTCACGTGAGAATATGGCTTCACTGGTAAAAACAAGAAAAAAAAATACAGTTGGTGCTTGATTCTGGATATTTCTGCACTGGAAATGTAAAGGTTTTGATCCCATAATTACAATTTTTATGTCTGAAAGAAGGTTTCTTTGTCAAATAAAAGTTGGAAATCCCTGCAGGGGCTCAAGCTAAGCTTAAAGAGGCAATAAAAGTTGTTACTTTCAGAGATCTGGTCCATATTTTCCCTCCCTCTTCTGTGACCTACATTCACAAAAGCTGTATCAGTTGGTGGGGCGCCTTAAAAGTTTACCTTACCAAAAGCTGCATGTAGCCAACATTAATCTTTTTAATAGCTGTGTGTTTATGTGGACCTACTGATAAATCATTTAATTAAATTAGGCTGATCAAAGTCCAAATGAATGAGCACCTGGACACTAATTTCCTAGTCAGAAGTGATGGTTTGCTGTTTGATTCCCAAAGAGCGCAGCTGCAGATTTTCCAGTCCTGTTGGAAATAAAGCAGTCTTTATAACAGAGTGTGCTTGTTTGGAATGTTATATTTGTGGAGAATGTGATTTATCAGAATCCATGTTTTCCAAGGACCTTGTTTCTGTTCCAAACACTTGGTGAGCCTTTTCTGTCATTTAAGGTTACATTCTAAAATCTGTGACAGTAAGAACAATATTTTTTCAACAACAGAATTGCTGTAAAGTGGATTCCACAAAAATCCAATTGCATCTTGAGAGCTACTTATGCTCTCATAACCTTTCTTAAAGGGGTAGTATTATGTATTTTCCAGGCACATAGTGCCATTTATACCATAATTAAATCACTATGTTACCTTCAGTTGTTATGAAAATGCTGTATATATGACTTCAAAGAAATTTGACTTTGTAATTTAACGCTTTGGAATTGGACTTCTGTCTCTTTAAAAGCTCCTGCTCTGTCTGAAATGACGTTTTCAGAAAGTCATCACATCGCTCCTCTATCAACCCTTTAACAACGTTTTTACCTACGTTTTACTAAGAAGTAGCTCCTGTAATGAGCTCAGCAGATGTGCAGTTCCACCAGGATTTGCTAATTGCTGCTGGCGAGTCTAACAGAGCTGAGTGGTGAAGTCTCAGAGGAGGGCTGCTCTGTGAGGCTCAGAAGCTTGGAAACTGCAGCTCCGAGGAGGAGCTGTGTCTTGAAGGTGGCACTAGGTCCAATCAGAAATTTCGCACAACTGAGTGGTTGAAACAGGAGATTAAAGGATTTCACAACAGGAAGTAATCAGGGAAACCCTCCATGTATGCTTTTGATGAGGGAACAGCATTACAACACTGAAAAGCTAAAAAAAAAAAAAAAATTCTATTTTAGATAACACCCTTTAATTGTCCAGCATGTGTTTGCATTTTGGTGTGCAACAAATTTAAATAAATATAGACTTCAAACTAAAACAATTATTTTTTTTATTTTTTATAAAACAGTTTGTACTGTACATAAGTAAACCAACCTGGAAGTACTAGCCGTCTTGGCCAGCTAACAGTCCTTTTTCTGGGGGATTCCATCCATTTTGCAAGGCTTCTTGCAACTATATAACTGCTGCAATTAAAAATAAGCACTGACAACACATAAGATGCATTTTCCAATTTTCAAAAATCGGCAAATATACCAAACCAGTCATAATGTTTTATCAGGAGGTAACACTTTACAATAAGGTACACAATGTTTGATAAACTACTTGGAAACCCCTTTGGAACTAAGAATGTACTAATGGAGTAGTACATCATTAGTTAACCAGCACTTATTGGGGACAGGCTAGTTACCTGGGAAACAAAGAGGAACTAATAGAGAACTAATGGGTAGCTATCAAGAAAACCAAAGAGGAACGAATCAGGAGATAGTGGGTAGTTAAACGGTACTTACTGTGGAACATACAGCCCGGGATTACTTGGGGACTACTGATAATTCATTATTAAATCAAAGAGGAATGAATCAGGAATCCGTTAGCCCAGCCTTACCAACCAGTGCTTATGGGAGAACACAGAGTCCAGCTTTAGTAACCTTTACTTATGTGGAACACATAAGTAAAAGCCAAGCCTTATTAGAGGACTACTGGTTTTGTTGCCACAGAAACAGAGGAGAAATTCTCTTTGTGGGTTCTTAATAAATCCTGCACCAGTGAGGTCACAGGTCGTAATGGTCAAAATCAAAAATCTATTTCCTAGTGATTACTGATTCTCTCTTTTGTAAACCTATTGATGCAAGACATAAGCAATTTTATATTTGTGTACTGCGGTCATCTTAAATATGTCAGACTATCCTTTTCTGAGTACCAAATCACCGCCTGGCTATTCTTTATTTTCTTTTAGGTGGGACACTTTGTAGTTGACAGAAAACAACAGGACTTTTGTCCTGTTGAATGTTGTAGTGTAACAAACATTTTGAGTAATGCTTTCTTGTTCATTTCTACATTATTTTTCATCGAAAAAGCAGCACAGTTTTAGTTTGTTCACTCAAAAACAGAATCTAGGCCAGCTATTGTTAGCTTAGGTAGGCTGATGTGGGACATATGTGGCACTGAGCAGTAGTCTCCAAGTTCATTTATCTGTGTGCTTGTAATTATTTATTGTTGTAGGTTGATGCAGCAGACCAGACAAAACTTTGTTTGCAGGTGAATATCTAGGTCAAGCCAGCAAGTTTTTCTTTTTCCTTTCTGCAGAAATACCACTTAGGTCATTTGTTTAAATTGAAATTATGTAGACTGATCGTATGTGTATGGATAGTAGTCTAAATTTAGTAACTCACAAATGGGAGGATCTTAGTGGTTTGTACATTGAACAACTCTTCACTGCAATTACAGGGCAATTCTGTTTTTTATCTACCAGCTGAGATCATACAATACTAAAATCTTTACCCATTTTAAAAATAGATCATGCTCATTCAGTCACATTTAATGAGCATTAAAAATCTGTGTAAAGATTCTTTATATCTCTACACAGATTTTCCATCCATCTTCCTATTAAGTCTGACCAATTTGGACCCAAATTGCATCGGAGGGCTGCAAGTAATTATTTTAGTTATCAATTAATTTATCAGTGAAAACAGTCAATTTCCAAAGAATTTACTTTTTAAATTCTATTTTCTTCTATTCAGAAATGTATTTTGTAGGTTCAAAATATGTCTATAACAAATGCACGCATAGTTTAACTAGATATTTGCAGCTTATTTTTGACACTTGTTTATTTTAAGTCTGATTAACTTTTGTAACAGATCTTCTCTAGTAATCTTGGATTATATTCTACAAAGATGAGGTCTGACTCCAGTTTGTCAAAAGAGATCAGTAGGAATTTATTATTTGCTTTAAATACATGTACAGCTTGTCTCATTATTTCTTTTGGCCATTTTTCCACTGATCAGTCACTGGCATCCATGTTTAAATTGAAGCTTACCAATACAAATGTTTTTGAGCAGTAATACAATTGTCTTAACATTTCAGCCACTGCTTTCTGCTTTGCATGAGAGAACATGTAGTGTTATGATGAACAAATAACAGAGGTAGAAAACGTGTTTTTGGAAACAACGGCACATCCAGAAAATGAAATTTGGTTAGATGGTCTGAATGGAAATGAAGAGTTAAAAATGGCCTCTGATGTGGCTTACACCAAGAAACACCAACACAAAATGCATTAAACCTGAAAGTAAAACAGACATGAATACTGCACTGTTTCCCAAATTTTTTTTACATTCACTGGGGACTGAGGCTTTTGCTTCCCATTTGTTTGGCTCATGTTCTACATTTCTCCAACTTGATTTTTCTACCAAAGCAGTTTCTGTACTAGGCTGGAGTTAGAGCTTGCTTAATATCGGATCTTTCTGCTTTGAAGGCCAAAGTGCAATCTTCAGCCTTGAAAAACAGTGCTCCTGTATCACCACCCGGGAGTTGAATCTGGAAGTGGAGTTAAAGAGACTTTACTGAAAACGGTGTTAAATAAATACAAGTAAGTGTTGTATGATCTATGTAAGTCTTCAAAAACGACTCACATAGACATAACAAAATTTGTCTTCTAAGCAGTAAGAAAAAGCTTTTCAGTTGACTGTGGTAATTTTCAACAATATGCAATTTGCTTCATATATATCATGAACAGGCTTTTACAGATTTTGATAAAAAAATGTCTTGAATAAATATTGTTTCTGAGAAGAAGGATTTTCCAGAAATTCTCCCAAGCAGAAAGCAATACACAACCTTAAAGAAGTTCTGGCTAACTCCTCCAATTAGACTGGGAAAAATCCAAGAAGAGTTTTCTAGTTGTGACCAAATCCTCAAACTACTTCAGCTCAGAGTTTTCATTGCAACGGATTGGACATGTTAGATGATCAAGTTCTTCACCTTTTTTTGCAGGAGAAACTCAGCCTCTTTACAAAGTAAGGTTATTTGAGCCACCTGGTTTCCTTAAGTGGAGGTCAAAACATTCATAGAACAGAAGGTCAAGAGCTTCACTTTTCTTCATGACAATAGGACTGCTCCATCCTATTGTCACTCATGAATAAGACTCTTTTGTTGTTCAGAAGGGAGAGAATCAAACATGTACTGGATTAGAAAAATTGTCATGATGTACCTCATGACAACTTGAAGTTTGAACTATAAAAACAGTTCTCAGTTGTGTTTTTATTTTGCTTTTTGTTTTTTTATGACAACATTTAGGAAACAGCTTTCAATCTAACAAATGAATTTTTATTGTGGAAAAAAAACACTTATGTTTATTCTCTTTCAGGTAAAAATCTCAGCTTGCTCATTGTCTTTTCATTAAGCTGAGCTATAGACCTAATGGGCGTGAAGACTGTAGTTGAGGAAGCACTTTCTTTCAAAGACACATAGGTGATCAGGAAATTCAGATGTCCCTGAATGACAGTGGGAATGTGCTGCCCTCTGCAAGCACACACAACATAATACTGAATTACTGGAGAAGCTGAGATTTATATACATAGCTTAAAAAATAACAAAATTGTCAAGTTTTTATAACAATGATGTTTGGGAAAACATCTTATCTTATTTTGTTTAAAAGCCTGTTTACTTTTTTTTAAAGGTGCCATATTTAGAAGGAAACTGTATGCATTTCTGCATAATTGTGGTATCTTAAGAAGAAACAAACAGACTTTTACACACTAAGATTTCTTTACAAACAACTAAGTTATAACAACAGCGAAAAACCCCCCAGACAAAACACAGATTTTCTTATAGTTTGTGCTAAGTTTGTGTTGATGATCTTCATTTGACTTCTGTTTTGGAGTTGGGCTGATCAATAACTTGACCACAAAAAGAAATCGGAAAAGAACAGTAGGTCAGAAACAAATCAAACTGAGCTGTGCTTGGTTTCCTGTTGCCAAATTGTGGCAGAAAGTCTGTATTTTCATATAAATAATTGTACAAAAACATCTTCCACTCTCACACAGCTGTCACAAGAGTCTCTAAAAATGTAAAAGATACATACAAATATACATACATGCAAATACACAAAACAATTACCTCTCAATGTAGAATATTAGACCTGAAATCATATATTCATAGAAAAATAAAATCAAAACAAGTGTTCTTTGACTTGGAGGGAATCTCCATTTCTGTCCACTATGTGATAACTTTGCAGGTTCATCATTGTGTCTCTGCTCATGTCCAGAAGCCATTTTAAAAAGCAAACACAACACAAGTTTCATACTGTAGTGTAAAAAAGTTCATTGACACAAAGAGAGGGTCCTTAGCTCTCTGGCCAGCCAGTGAGGTAAACATGAAAAACAACACTTCTATCTATCTACACACTAAGAGATCTCTGACTTTAGGGGCTTGTCAGTGGAAACACCAACCTCCTGACCCTGTTCAGTTCATGGAGATCTATGTCACTTTAAAAATAAAAGAGTTTGGCTGGTCTTGTCAAACCAGGCATGTTTTCACGTTTGTGTATTCCTGCAACATTGACAAGTGTCTGAATAACAAACCAAAGTATTAAACTAAGTAAATGTGCAGTGTTTGTTTGTCCAAGAGATGTTTGAAACCAAAATTGATCAGCGCATTTGTGAAACATTTGTTCTTATGATAAAATCAGTTATATCAGAAAAGTTTATGTTCTTCAAAAGAACATCTAGAGGGATTGCATGCTTTGTTCATGACATTAGTCTTAAATCCCTTTGTAAATAGTGCCAATCATATTCTCATCTCATGATCAGGACTTTGCTCAAGTGAAGGCTCTCTGGTGCTAATCATAGATGCAGAAGGCCCTTGGTTGACTCCAAATGGAGAAACAGCTGGAGACCGAGCAGCCAAAGGTGACAGGGAAGGAGAAAAGCTTGGCGACATTGCTGCTGAGGAAATTGATCCTTCATGACTAATAGGAGACCTCCGAAGAGAGGACAAGTGGGGGAATGTCCGTCCAATTACAGGGACTTTAGGGGGCACTGTCATAGCCCCTGGATGAGCCACTGATGTGATGAGAGGAGGAGGGTCAATTCTAGGTTTAGGATCCATTTTGGGCTTGGGTTGAAAGGGTTGTCGAGGGTTCTGATTTTGCTGAGTGGTTTCATCTTTTAGCCGGGCAATCTCAGTGAAGACATTGGCTAAAGGTTGGAACTGAGGACACCAGTTGAGCAGGTAATCCCAGTTATAGCTTCCACGAAGCTCTTCATCACTCGCAACAATAGCAGTGAGCGAACCATCAACTGATGGTTTACCATCCTCAGGGAAGGCATAATCCTTAGGGAGGGAAATATTTAAACCACGACCTACTCCTAGGTAACCACCTCCTTCGTCCCTGTAGACTGGGAGCTGGCCAGAAAGCAAGGTCCCACTCAGACTGCCACCCAGTTTCTTCCCTTTGAACCAAGTGCTTCCCTCCAAAGCTGCAGGTTCACAGGATATGTCCGAAAGTTGGTCAGCATCCTGCTGAATTCCAGAATCTGGTCCTCTGGCTGAGATGTGTTCCTGCATAGACGAGGTAATAGAGGCAACGCGAGGGTACTCATTAATCATCCGGATTTCATCATCCTCTGCTGCCTCAGCTGATCCTCTACCACTAGAATGAGAGGGGTCCAAAGAGCCTCCTCTAGGGTAGGGAGCACCACCAGCTCCTCCCTGATCAGCAACATAACCTGGCAAAGTCCGGTGGTAAATATTGTCTCCTCCAGGTCCTGAGGTGCATTCATCCAATTTCTTTAAGGCAGTTCCTGATGCAAGAGTCCTGTCTTCTGTATCTTGATCTTTTTTCCTTCTTCGTGACTTGACAAGGAAAACTACCACAGCCAAAACTACAAGTAATATGATGACTCCCAGAGACACAGCAATGATAATAATGAGCAGTATGTTTACATCAGCAGCCAAGCCAAAGTTGGTATTAGTAACGTCAATGGAGATCTGGGCTGACGTAGAGCGAGAGGCATCAAGTGGACTGTGAGCTTTTACATCCAGAGTCATAACCCTGGTTTCCCGTTTAGCTCGGCCTGACCCACTGCTGCTGCTGCCAGAACTATCTAACTTAAGAAAAATCACACCAGTAGTTTTATTTACATCAAAATATGGTGAGTTGGAAGTTATAGAGTAAAGAACAACACCATCCACTCCTTCATCCTCATCCTGTGCTTCAACCTGGCCAATGCTCTGGCCTTTCTTGGCTCCCTCTGGCACTTCAAAGGAGAATTCACTGGAAGTGAACATTGGGTCATACTCATCTTCACCTGTGACAAACACCTGTACGGTTACAGTTGCTGAATGGTTGCCTGAATCCATAGCCAAGGCTTCAAAATTGAAGGAGCTGATCTTTTCATAGTCGAATGTAAATTTACTTCGGATTTCTCCTGAATTTTGGTCCACAACAAAGTTGTCTTTTCCTTTTCCAGACTTCTCTACCATGAAGTACTTCAGTTGGCCAAAAACCCCTGTGTCATGGTCTATGGCATGGAGAACAGTCACCGCTGAGTTTGCTGGCTGGTTTTCCCGAATACTGGCTGTTAGGACATCCACAGGAAAGAATGGACGGTTGTCGTTTACATCCTTTACTTCAACAATGACTGGAGCTAGTGCAAAATGGCCATTGCCATCTGTGGCTTGAATAATGACAACATGAATAGATTGGTGTTCCCGGTCAAGTATTTGCTCAAGCTTAAGGGCTCCAGTCCACTGGTCAATAGAAAATAGGTTCACCTCATCTCCAGAGCTGATGGTATATTGGACTTCAGCATTGGGAGTTGAGTCTGGGTCTGCAAATCGAAACAGAAGAAGCAGATTAAAATGAAGGAACAGTAACTAAATTAGGTAAGAATATAAACCATTTGCCCACCTGTTGCAGTCAGTCGTATAATCTCAGTCCCAGAGGCTGCTCCCTCGCTGAGTGACACAGTATATTCTGCTCTAGTGAACACTGGAGGGTTGTCATTAACATCAATGATGGTTATCATTGCAGCAACACTAGAACTCCTTTGGGGGACACCTCGGTCTGACACCACCACAGTGAGGTTATAAAGTGGTTTGATTTCAAAGTCAAGCCTCTCAGCCAATAGCAGAGTTCCAACTGTCTGAAAACCCCGTCCTTCCAGGAAACGTACACTGCTCTCAATCTGAAATGCATTTCCTTCATTTCCGCTGGCAATGGCAAAGTCAAAGCCACAGTTTTCTCGTGACAGGTCACTGTCAAAGGCCTCAAAGGTCAAAACTGTTAACCCTGGGATGGAGTCTTCAGAAACTGTAGCCCTGCATACAGAAAAATATCACATACATGAATTAATGCTGAGACTAGGCCAACATGTTTCAAGATTTACTAATACAACCCAATATTGCTACAAAGTTAATTTATTCCAGTAATTCAGGTAAAAAGAAAAAAAAAACTGACAAAAAAAAAACAAAGATAACCACAGCCTTGAGAAAATTGTGAGACAAATATCATTCATGAGTGTGCTTGAGATCAACCATGGCCCAAACCATGCAGAAGAGCCGAAAGTTGCTATAAGGACAATTGATCTTCTTGAACACCCTTGCAATGCCGCCGCAGGCTGATTGTCTTCATGCAATGCAGCATTCATGTATTAATTAATGCAAAATCAAACCCAACCAAGTACTCACTGCATTTAATTTAAAATATGTGGGTATATTTTTCAATAAACAAACTTTTTCCTTTTAAATATTTTATTAATCTTATGTAGCATACTTATCTGAGAAGATGAATTTGGATTTTTCCTAACTAAGCAAAAATAAATAAATAAATAAAATAAAAAACAATTCTAGAAATGAATACTTGGATATATTTTTCTGTTTTTATGGAATCTATATCATATGAAATAGCTATAATAGCTTTTTCTATGTGCTGGTGAAATAAATTAACTTTGCAATAATATTCTGATTTATCCAAATGTACCTGTAAATAAATGTTGACTAACCTGTACTCTGACTGGTGAAACACAGGAGAATTGTCATTGACATCAGATATTTGAACTTGGACTGTAGTAAGAGTGGAGAGTGGAGGTGAGCCTCCATCTCGAGCTTCAATGACAATGTTTACTGCTGGGCGTTCAGGGTCAAACTCAGCTCGGTGGTTGATAAACAAGGTTCCTGGACAGAAAAGACAATCTTGTCACTGCAAAAAAAATCGGTGAGGATCAACTAATATAGAAAACTAACAAGCTTAGATAATCTTACCATTGCTGGGGTTAATATAATAACCCTCCTGAGTGGATGACATCACTCTGTAGGTGATCTTTCCATTATCTCCAGAGTCCTTGTCAGTTGCTGTTACTGTGATAACTGCACTTCCAGGTGGTGTGTGCTCAGGCAGGGTAATCTGGAGAGCAATGATTGATTTAAGAATTGATTAATTAATTAACGGTAAACAAATAATTGGAAAATATACTGAATTCATATCGCATCTTTCCAGTCATACTGACTACTCAAATTCAAACTCAAATTGTATTTATAAATTGACAGCCCTAGCTTTTTGTTGCATGCCAGTATCTAAAAAAAAAAAGACTTTTCAAATAACAACTCAACAAAACATGCCAGTTTTCCCTTTACAAACACAATAAAATGTGAACATGTTCAAACTTTTTTTGGGACAATGTGATTTGTTGTCTTTGTGAAGAAGTGTGAATCAAACAGTTACACCACAGGGCAAAAAAGGGAAACCAGTTCCATAAATACTGTGATAAATCCTCTAAATCCAAGTCAAGAGGGCAACAGGCAGTAGCCCCACAGAAGAGGAAAATTGCATATCATAGCATAGTCCCGGTTTTTCCTCAGAGTATGCTAATGTTGAGGTAATTTCCTGACACAGTTTATATAGGCTCATCTCTACAACTTTTCACCAGTTAAAATTAGGCAGTTAACTTTTATCGCCCACAGTGTGTGCACACAGGCAATGTGCCTGCATGTTTTTACAACAGTTTTAAAGCTGTGTGCTGCAGCGACAATTTCTGGTGTAAAATATATTATGGTGTCAAGTCTTTAGAGGTCTGAAGAGGTCAAAAATGTAAAAGAAAAGTATGACTGTGTGCATTCCCTCATGCAGATGTAATTTATAGTGCACATTAAAAACAATAAAGTCAATGAGTTTACATTCATACAAAAGTTTAAAAAAAGGACATTTTATTTCCCTTCTTTATAGGTCACCCTACCTGATAGAGATCTTGAGTGAATGTAGGTGCATTGTCGTTAATATCCTCCACCACAATTGTAATGTTTGCCTCAGTTTGGTGCTGGCTGTCTGTGGCTCTGACGGTTAGGGTGTACCATGTTTTCTCTTCAAAGTCCAGCGGGCCAGTGAGTGATACACCTCCACTGTAACGGTGAATCCCAAATTTTCCTAAAGCTGTTGGATCAAGCTGCAAGGAGTAGGACAGGGCAGGACTGGAGTCAACGTCGTTGCCCGTCACAAGAGTAATCTCTGTGCCGATTAATGTATCTGACAAGAAAGGGTATAAAGGAAATGAGGCATAAATATGTTTGTTGTACTTAACAGTTCATGATGAACATGAAACAGAGATTGTTTAAAAATTTAAAATACTCACTTTCTGGGATGCGAACCTCCTGAGGTAAGGGGATGGTAGGACTGTTGTCATTCTGATCAACAATTATCACTGTCAGTGTGGCTGAACCGGCCAATCTTGGACTTCCTCTGTCAGTTGCAGTAACTACTAGCCTGTGAGTTGGGATTTTTTTTTTTTACAAAGATATTATTGATATCAAAATATGTAATAGGAAGAGAACATAAATATGTATATAAAAAGCACCCAATCAAGTCATTATGGTTAGGCTGTGTAACAGCTCTTAAAATAAAATTAATATTTTATTGCAGTAGCATAACATTAGATTAAACATTGCTAAAATATATTTCCCTGAAGACATTTCTTTGTTTCACAATAACAAATAATTTCCTACAATTAGCCGAACCACTAAAAATTCAAATGAAAATATAATAAAAATATCTTTTTGCTTTTAAAGGAGTGTCTCAAAAGTTCTAGCAGGTACTCCATAACTTTCTGTTTCATGGAGGGTGACATGTATATTCATATTGAAACAAATTAATGAGAAAGACAACAAAACATGCAGTTTAAGGATTTTATATATCTGTTCAACTTTGTTAGTCCGGAAATACCGACAACAAACTAGCAACACACGTAAGCCTACCGAAGTCTAACAATTTGGAGGGTGAAAAACCAGAAGAGGAACAACAAAAGACTCCATGTACTTACAAGGAGTCTTTGTGATATTGCAAACACTTATAATGTTTTTTCAATTAATATTCAATATATTGTGCAACACTAATATGTGTTCTGCAAAGATGTATGTTCATTGTTTTTGTGCATGTTTATCAGAACTAATGATTTATCCTCACTTGGTTTTTGTGAAGATCTCCCGGTCCATGATGGCAGCTGTCGTGATGCTTCCTGTCGTCGGGTCGATCTTAAACAAGCCACTCATGCTTGATGACTGAATGGAGTAGGTCACCTGACCATTTTGCCCTTGATCCACATCGTCAGCCACCACCTGGGAAAATAATTGAGGAGGGAATAAAAAATAAATAAATAAAAATATTTTACCTCTAGAACTGTCAGTGAGTCTCATACTCATAGTAAGAGTTAGTAATCTAAAGTCAACTTTAATGACTTTTAGACACCTGTATAATTGGCATTTCATATCCTTGTGCCTCTTTCATGTAGGCAACATAATTTTGCAACTGGAAGCGAGGAAGGTTGTCATTGACATCCTGGAGTACCAAATTAATAGCCATGAAAGATGTTGAGGACACAGTTTCAGCTTTCACAACAAGACGGAGTCGGGGACTGTCCTCAAAATCTAGTCCCTGGGAGCTCTGCACCCAGATTTCACCTACAGGACAGATGGTAAAAAGAAAATATCTGTTAACAAGACTGATGGGGAAGATTCTCAAACCGGGACAGCTTTATACACCAATAGGTTTCAAGCAAAGTGGATAATCTCACCTGTTGAGGAGCTGATACTGAAAGCCTGCTTTTTGTTCCCACTAAAAAGACTATAGCTGATCCCCATATGTGTGCCATCAGGATAGTGAGCCTGAGTCTGAGCCACTGCTGTGCCTAGAATTGTGAATCAGAGACAATATTACTTACTCTGAGGTCAGAGAAACTGACAAACAATGCAAGTCCCTGATTCAAAACAATGCTCCAACCTTTTGCAGCATTTTCCTGTATGCTGACATCTCGAGCATTCCTTGAAAAACGAATGCCATTGTACTCCACTTCCTTTACAAAAATTACCACCACTCCTTGTGCGGATTGTGCAGGGCTCCCTTGGTCCATGGCCTCCACTATCAAGGTCCTTTGAGCCTGAGTAAGGTCTCTTAGTGGTTCAGTGGCCTGGATCTCCCCTGTCAGTGAATTGATGCTGAAGCCCTTCACAGATGTGGCAAAGCGATAAAACACAGAACCATTTGCACCAAAGTCCTTATCCTCAGCCTTCATAGTGGCTAAAACACGCTGGGAACGCCTGTTGGAAACTTCGATGATCAACGGGTCTTGTACGAAGAAGGGAGCATTGTCATTGACATCAAGAATGGTGACCATCACCTGTTGGGTAAATGTCCCATAAGTTAAAAGGATAAAATCATTGTGTGAGTGTAGCAACTGGTCACCATCAGCACCAATGTTTTTACCTGAGCAGAAGAGTTCCTGGGCACAGCAGGAGAAATGTCTACAGCAAACACCTGAAAGCTGTATGACGCAAATTTTTCCCGATCCAAAGGTGCTGACGTCGTGATACGACCAGTCTCTTCATCCACTGTGAACGCTCCATGTGCCTCCTGGCTAAGAAAATACAAGATCTTCCCATTAAGATCATCATCAGCATCTGTTGCTGACACCTGGAAAATAAGGAGAAATTATTCAGCAATATGTTAATAAACTGAGTGCTCATTTGAAGCTCTGATTATTTTTTAAACATCTGTCATACCTGCAGAATTTGAAAACCCTCTGAGGCATCCTCAGAGACCTCCGTGTTATAGCTGTTTCTTTTAAAAACCGGGCTGTTGTCATTGACATCTAACACTTTCACTCTAACTGTGGCAGTAGCACTGAGAGGAGGACTTCCTCGGTCCTTGGCCACCACCTCCAAGTTATATTCCGCAATTGTCTCCCTGTCAAGTCCACGTGAGGTGGACAGAACTCCCGTAGTAGGGTGAAGTTGGAAGGCTCCGTCAAAGTCTCCCGCTACAAAGATGATAGAGAAAAACATCAGCAAAGTCTTGTGTTTCATGGAACTTCGATCTTTTAATAATTAAGTAATCCAAGCAAGTTTGTGGTCACACAAAAGTTCGAGCACCAGCTACAATTTATTTATTTATTTTGAACATGATAGCAGTGTAAAATAACTGAATTATGTTGTTTCTGATTATATTGTCAACATAATCTGTATAACCTAGTCTGGGCAGATGTAATTGTTTTTCAAATATCATTTAATACTGTAAAATCAAAACGGGATGTTGTCCGCACACTGGCCACTAGATGACAAAAAGTACTTCCAAAATGTTCTTTTGTATTATGTTGGACATGCGTCAACAGGCATTTAAGCTGCGTAAGTACTGGAAGAAAGCAAGTCAATTTCATGACACAGTCCAAATAGGGCCGATTTTATAGATATATCAAATTTTTTAAAAAATTGTCTGGTCCTTTCAAGCATGGAAAAACCTCAAAATAAAAAACATTGTTTGCACACAATCTGAAACACCATTATGCATGATCTGAAGAAACTTACAGAAATTAACCCGATAACAAAAAGTAATAATTTAAATCACTGTCTAAGATTGGAAACAAAATGCTATCTCTCACCTGCAATTCTATACTCCAGTTCTCCACCAGGACCAGAGTCTGGATCTGAGGCCTTGATAAAGCAAAGCTCTACGGGATCCTGGTTTTCGGGCACCTCGAGTTCATACAACGACTTTGCAAATATAGGAATGTTGTCGTTCACATCCTGGACCTCCACACGGACAACAGCTTTGGCAAAATTTGCAGGCAGTCCTCCATCTCTGGCATACACTGATGAGAAATTGTCAGCTGACAGTTTATGCTGATACGCAAAACAGGGAGCTTTTCTACATAATAGAGCATATTCAGTTATGTAAAATAACATGTTTTGATTACCAGTGAGTGTGTAATGATCTTGAACTTCTGTGTCAAGTTCTTTTGTGGTGGTGATGACTCCAGTCAAAGGATTTATGACAAAACCATCTTCTGTAACACCTCCATATGTTATATGACCATTAGAACCTGTTATAGAAACAATAAAACAAATGAAATATTTATGAAAACATGAAACATTAGTGAACAAACAGTATGAAAATCAAGGAATACAGACTACAGCTGACCGGTGAGAAGTATGGCTTTCAACCTATAATTCAAAAATATAATTGGCACAGCTTCATTCTGATCAGGTAAGCTGATTAGAGTTGTTGGGTTGGATGGAGCTAAATACAGAGAAATCCTAGAATAAAACCTGCTAGAGGCTGTAAAAGACTTCCTTTCAGCTGGACAATAACATTAATCAGTCAGAGCTCCAATGAAATCAGGTGTTTTAAACTCTTTCACGGAAACTATCAACAGTTCAGAAAAAAATACATGAAAGCAAAAGCACAATATATAATAGTGTGGTGAAAACATGCCATTTAGCAGAAAAAAATGGAACACACACAACAGTAATAGCCATTTTTTGCCAGATATTTGGCATTGTTTTTGCCACAAGTTCATCAATGTTTGGAGCCAAATGTTTGGTGTTTTTATTGTGCTGTAGCTCAAAAAATGTCACTGAAACACCATCATCTGAGAACAGTTCCTCACACACGCATGTACGAGTTGGAGTTGGAACATGGACTCGGGAATAAACAGCAGAAACTGTGCAGAACCCAAGGAGTCATACATTGCCTTGAGTGAGCTGACATTTCATTTCTGCTTTCTGCAAACTCCATCAAGATTTGTGGAGGTGCCCTATTTGCATCTACTTGAACCGCAAGTTTGCTGTCGTGGTGTGTTAAAGAATCCATAGTTTGATTGCTGTGGCATTATGTATTCCACTGGTGGGTTAAGAACAAAGATATAAAATTCTCTTGCGGGCAGGACACAATTCTATTGCAAGCTGGATATGCCATGTGGAAATTGAGCTTAACATAACATGGTGTAGAGCAAACCATATCCTGTTTTAGAATGGTTCAGTCAAAGTCCACACATAAATCTAGTTGAGAATCCTTGGCAAGACTTGAGAAGTGCTGCTCACTGACACTCACCATCCAATCTGACTGAGCTTGATCTATTCTGTTAGGTAGAATTATTTTAAAAAAGGGTTTCTAGATATGCAAGGTAAAGCATAACATAACATAACATAAAGCATAACAGAGGTTCAGCCATTAAATTTCAGCAGTTCACGCTGTCTCTAACTAACTCAGTGGTGGGATGGATACAAAAACATTTCATGTGGATTCACAAAAGATGGAATCCAAATACTTTTTTCAAGGCCTATAAGCTCCTGTAACTACATTTGAGTAACTCAACACTTTTCTCTCAATATTTATGAATATGCAAACTATCTTTGCTACAGCAGCCTATCTCTAGCCCATTAAAAAGTCAGAACATATTAATAAGTCAATCAGCTTTATTTTTATCATAGACTCTCTTTCAGCAAACCTTGATCTCGATCTGTGGCCGTTATAGTAAATACAGTGGTTCCTGGTCCTCGATTTTCCATTATTTGGGCCTCGAACTCAGCCTGATGAAACACCGGCGCTTCGTCGTTCACATCAATAACCTGCACACACAACACCTGGGAGGTGGAGAGCTGCGGTATCCCATGATCCTCTGCTACGACAGTTAGATTGAAGACCTCCTGCTCTTCCCGGTCCAGGGCTTTGAGGATAGAGAGGGAGCCTGCAACAGAAAGAATGTATAAAATAGTTTATTAGAACTCTTTAAAAAGTATTACTTTACCTTAAAGTTTTATAACCTTAACAGATTTTCCACTGAAATTGCTATTTAATTTACACACTTTTAAGTTGCTTTCAAATCTCATCTTTAAATCTGCAAGGCACCATCTGGTGTGTGAATGTGTGTAACTTATGTGAATCACTTTAATTCACATAGATCAGTGAATTACAACCTGAGTGCTCAGAGTCTGGGCTCAGTTACTTTCCTCGCTTTTCTGTCTCCATCCCTCAGCCCTACTGCAATCCCACCAACAAAAAGAAGGGTCAGCCAAAGTGAGAGGAAATATGAAGTACATGTTTGCATTTGTGTGTTTGTGCTTTACAAAGAATTGTGCAAAGTTTAGCTTCAGTGCCTGAGAGATGTGTAATTTATAAATGCCACAGCAAGCCAAGGATTCACTGTGTGCTGACGTCTTTGTGGGCGCTGAGACTCTAATGTCCCTGGAGGATTTTTGTCGGTTTCATTTAAAGGCAGAAGCAGGAAAACCATGTACTTCTATAGGTCATCATGACCCTTGTTTTTTCACACCCTTTCCTTTTTACTTATTTAATAGCAATTTGTAGGAAAGACCACCAAATAATTCAGACCGATATTTTTGTTTGCAGCTGTTAAGTATTGCCTTAATACTCCGACTTTCATGTAACAAAAATAATTTTCTATAAACATTAATTTTTAAGTAATGTTATGTGAGCAACCAACACAGAAGAAACCTTTCCACGCACTTCATAAAATCAACATGAAAACTTAAGTAACAGACTGTAGAGCAAACTTGGCCATTTATAAGCAATAAGCAGTCTAATGATACCTTCCACATAAGCCATTAAGTTTGGCAAGCCTCTTCACAATGCGTGTTAATCTGTTATTACATCTCAAAATAACTCCAGACTTAGCGTCACACAACCCAGAAGTGAAATCAACCCAACAGATACTCAAAAGTAATGACGTCAAGACTTTCTTCCATCTGGAAGTTGCATTAAGTGTTTTATGGTTCTTAATCCCAGTCAGAGCTGAGTGTGCCACTAATGTCCAGCCTCAGATATGAAGTGTCAAAGCCTGAACATATAATTCCAATTCAGCATTCCAATTTCCAAAATAAAGATTATGTTTCATGAACAAATCTGTCAAGAAACATTGGAAAACTGCTAAAAATGCAAAACATTTCTTCAAAGGGCTGACTAATACCCTAGTACATTAAGTTATGAGAGTTACTGAAGAAGTTCAGATGGAGCACTTTAAGTGAGTATTTTTTATTATCTGAGTTTTGCTCATCCATATCCATGATAAAACTATTGTTCACAAACCAGAGAGAAAAGAAGTCCTGCTATTTGGCTGATGAGGAAATTAATCTGAGCTTTTTTTCTTCTGTTCATTAAAAACCTATAAATTCCCTTGATTAAATACAATCTCCGCATACAATTTTTGTCTCTGGAACATTATCTTGTTTTTGTTTGACGTTTCATACTTAAAATACGTTTACCTGTGTTAGGATTGAGAGTGAAACGACCGGCACTGTTGCCTCCTTGGATTCTGTAAGATATTCTCCCATTTTCTCCTTCGTCTTTATCGCGTGCCACCACATACAAAATCACAAACCTGTTGGTGAAGATGAAAGCACAATTAAAATCACAACAAAAACAGAGGAGTACCTTTAATGCTTAGAAAGTAATTTTATCTTTTGCAATTTTAACTTAAACAAAAAATGTTAGCCACTGAAAATAAACTCACCCCACAGGTTGATCCTCCATGACACTCACTGCACATGGAGAGCTGAATGTTGGAGCATTGTCGTTTTCATCTGTCACAAACAGTCGTGCAGTGACTGAGCCCCAGCGACGTTGAGATGGATTCACTGCCTGGTCCGTGGCTCGCACCACGAGATAGAGGGATGGGGTAGTCTCACGATCTAGTGTCTTCCCCAAGGTAAGGACGCCGGTAACAGGGTCAAGGACCAGGAGGTCAGATGTGTCAGGCCAGTGATGCTCTATCGAATAACGTAGCTCACTGTTGGGCCCACTGCCATCCTATACAACACAAAATGTTAAGACTGAATGAAGTAGACTTTGATACCTAATTCAATAGTAGGACCTTCATAGAAAGTGAACCATTTTCTTTTCAAAACTTTTCAGTACAAAAATGAGATAGCTACGCTGCAGGTTGATAAGATGGTAGACATAATATAAAATTTTTTTCAAAAAGTCAGAGTAACTACTGATGATAACTGTGTTACAGATGACAACAAAGTTCACTCATTGAAATCAACATACAACATGAGCACATTATTTTGTGCTGCCCAAATCTACCAGTAATTGGTTAACAATTCAACAATTGTCTTACCCTATCCACAGCCTGGAATGTGTATACAGAAGCCCCTGGATCTATGTTTTCTGGGATCACAATTGTAACTGGATCTTCTGAAAACTCAGGAGCATGGTCATTACTATCCTGAACGTTGATGTCGAGCTTGACAAGATGGCTGCTTGGAAATGCCTGAGAGAAATCAGACACCTCGATGTGCAGAGTGTATCTTGACCCCTTCTCATAGTCCAGCTCGCGCACCAGGTAAACATCGCCCTCTAGGCGGTCCACCATGAACGTTCCGTCCCGGTCGGTTCCTCCCACCACCAGGTAGGTCACCTGGCCTTCCTGCACAGTAGAGTCCTGATGGTCAGGTGACCGTAGGGAGCCGATAATGGAGCCAGGAGCAGTGCCTTCAACAGTGTTCAGGGTCATAGAAAGGACATTGGGTGTTGGGGATGACCTGGAGTTGCTGAGGACCTGAAATGAAAACAAATAAAGTGAAACAACTCAAGTTTTTCTGGTATTTGCTGTCAATTGAGTTACCTAATAGTGGTGATTCAGATAGCAATCGCATAGAACTATTTCCTCCAATCAACAAAGAGGTTGAGCCAAAACACACTGAAACAAACTTAAGAACATTTCAATGTATCATTTAAATGAAGCATGGGAGAAAATCATCAAGGCAAAGTCTGTTGTATGTAACAAGACTGGAATTCTTTTAAACTTCTGGAGACAGTGCAGCTGTAAGCACATACATCCCTAAACTTGAACGTGAGATGTATTGGTGCCTGCTTTTTTTTTGTTTTTGTTATAATTTCAAAAACCCTCATGGGCATTCTCACTGCACATGGAGGGAAAATGTGCAGTATTTCAGAATAAATATCTTCCTGCAGCAATTTGATTTCATCTGGGGAGTAAAAGGTCTGTAAACTAACACACTAGGATAAAAGGTTTGATGGGAAACTTGTAAATACGTCAATTCAAATAAAGCAAAGCAATAACCAACTTCCACATACCTCAGTCTGTGCTAAAAAGAACAACACCAAAGAGGCTTGGACACACTGATAAGACTCTTGATTGTCCATGTTACTGGGCTGTTTTTCAATTATATTAAATTTTCTAGTAAAGTGATATATTTTTGTTTTTGCAACAGCTTTGACATGTCACAGGGCAACGTGTGTGGGCCCATTATTAACTTTGTTCAGTGTAGATGGGTATTTAATGGGCCTGGGTTAAAATCACCATCTTGCATGGAAGCCATTAAGATTGGCAAAAACATTTTTCAAAATAAATCTAGTTGAACAGTAGGGCTACACAACATTAAGAAAACTGGATTTTACTGGTGAATGTTATGATATCAGTGTGATTTGTATTTTAACACTTTACATTGATGTTCATGTAAGAGATAATAATGGGATATTTATGGCTTCCTGGCTGATTGTGTCACGTGACCTGCTATCCCCAGAAATGTGTTGGCGCAAAGGATTGTTGCATAACAAGAAGCTCAAATTCCAGTTATTAAAGTTTAGAATTTTCAGATCAAAATGCTAAGTTTATTAAGATAAAGAACCACTATTTATACGATATATGCATGCCTCTTGCTTTGTCTGTATACAATATTAACTTGAAACGCACAAAAATATGTCATGACCCAAATTAAAAAAACAAGCCAGCTTAAAACAAAGAGTAAACACACTAAGACTATACTGGTTTACATGGAAAAATGCCAACTGGACTTAGACGCTAATCAATAAAAGATTCAACAGTATGTGTTGAATGTTGGAGCATGTTTGAGATGTTTGAAAATTCTGTTGGGACAAAATAGCTGTTGCTTTCAATAAAAAGAGCTCCTACAGCATCCAGAAAATTAATGATGATGTTATTTGGAACACAATCACAAAATGAATTTACACAAAGTGATACTGATCTGTTATTTTACAGGGACTTTAAAGCTACTGAATTCTCAAGCACTTCCATAATATAACATCAGTTATCTGAGCTGATGTCTGTTCCTAACTGACTCAGATCAGGACAAAAAGTTCCCACCATTCTTTACTGGTTTACAGTGCTTTTTCAAGACATCCAATATTTGGTGGACACTAATTGTAGTGTGCAACAATTTTAACATGTTTGATTATATCCACTACTTTGTAAAATGTTGTATCAAAATCAATATATCAGACATCCAAAACAAGTGTTTCACGATGTCCGTGTGCATGCATGTGTTGCTCCCTGCTACTGTACAGTGGTGCACATTCCCTTTTTGTTTGTATGATTCACTGCAGCTGGCTCTCATCAAATCTCATCTGGGAACGTTTGATTCCAAGGTGCCTGTTTCCCCTCTGTCTAATCACACTGTCACACAAGCAGCGCACGAGTGAAATCTGAGGCAAGCACTCCTGCTGCAATTAGCATCCTTTCCCTTTATGAAATCACATCAGGCAGAAAAACAAAGAGCTAAAAGCTCTACAGTGAAAGCAAGACGCCGCCACCCTTTCCTTGAAGACATTTTTCTCCTGCAGCCGAATTCCTAATATTGTATGTTGATATGCAGGATTGACCTTCACTGCTGAGAATTCCGAAAATTAGTCCAGGCCAGCATACTCCCAGAGCGCAACATCACCCTCTCACCCTGGACTTTTGTTACCTCCATGACCTCCGAATCAGGAAACGCACACTAGATTTGATACATGCTTTTATTTACATAGGCATGGGTTCAGCTTCACTCATTCTCATAAAACTCTACAGCAAGGAAAGCAAAAAGAGTGAGGTAAACTGTTACCCGTTGTGCTCTGCACAAAGGGCTTCAGCTCCCCCCTTGATTTCGACTAATTTGGACAGAAAACAAAAATGTATACCTGGATGCGGATTTGGCAGGTTGAGCTGAGGCCTGGAGTGCCGTGGTCAGCAGCGGTCACGGTAAATCCGTACTCAGCTCTGTCTGCCCATCGCAGAGGGGAAGCAGTTCTCAGCTCACCACTGGTGGGATTCAAGGAGAAACGCTCTGCTCTGGGTCCTTAGGAATGTGAAACAGATAAAACAGTAATAAATAAATGTCATCACTGCTCTGTTACAGAACTGCAGTGGTCACTGGATCAATGTTTAACCACGTTGGAATTACCTGATAAAGAGTAATGCAGGGTACCATTCTCCCCTTCGTCTGGGTCCTTAGCTGACAAAGTCCCCACCAGAGTCCCTGATAGAAGCCCCTCTGTCAACTGCAATAAAAAAAAAAAAAATAAAAAAAATATCAGACTTCAAACAGAACTAGTTCACAAACACTTCCTTATATTTGTTTTGCACTAACATGTGCATACAGTAGTTTCTTCAAGTTTAAGTGATTACCTTAGAAGAAAAATGTGCCAAAAACCACAAAAAACTCTAAGTTGGTTTCCCAATAATGAATGAAGTCATCATTCTGAAATCACTTTTTATATTTACTATTTTTGTCTAATACAAAAAAAGCTTTAATTTGTGAAGCACTTAAGTGCAACTGAAATGCCCAAAGCAGAAAAGAATATAGACCTTTTTCCTGGCACTGTAAGATTAGGTAAAAATTAGTGTGCACACTGTAAGCAATGTTAAGGTATAGATGACAAAAAATAACTTTCCACACAAATAATTCTTACTGATACAGTATTTAGAATTTGTCAATTATAAAAAGAGAAATAATGCAGTTGTATGCCTCACATATTGACACATCTCCCTTGATTCTCACCTGAAATAGCAACTCCCGTTCAGGTCTGGCATGAGTGAAATTGGGGGCATTGTCATTTTCATCCAACACGGTTATGTGAGCAGTGCCTGTGGCACTTCGAGGAGGGGTACCCCCATCCTGCACGACGACCACAAGCTGATAACTCGACTGCTGCTCTCTGTCGAGGGGGAGGCGGGTGCTGATCTCCCCTGAAGCAAGACGGAAAATTACACAGACAGCAATTTAATGGTTTCATTAAGATTTTACTGATCATTAAATTCTGAAGGGAAATTATGTAGCTTTTAATATGCAGTTACTTTAGGTCTGCTGTGATACTGATTTTATTTTAATTAAATTAAAGCTGTTAAAATTAAATGATAGCATAGATACTGCATGTTGTTTCAAGTTACCTGTTTGGGAGTTGATCTGAAAGTGTCTGTCTGAGTGGAGCAGTCTGTACGTGAGTCGAGCATTTAGTCCTGCATCTCTGTCTGTCGCAGACACTCTCCCAAACCCGGTTCCTGCCAATAAATTCTCTCGGACTGCCAGGAACACTCTCTCCTGGCTCAGCCTTGGGGAATTGTCATTCTCGTCAGTTACAGTCACCCTGACAGTGGCGCTGCCAGTCCTCCCTGCTCCACCAGGGCCTGACGTAGCTAGGACGGTCAATAGGAACATGTCTTTAACCTCTCGGTCCAGAGAGCTTCGAACAAACAGCCATCCAGTGTCTGGCATGATGCCAAATCCAGCCGCATCACCATCAGGCCTCAGACGGTAGGAAACTGAGGATGAAGATGGAGAGCTTCCAGAATTCCCTGAAGCCTCTTTGTTGAGTGCTCGAACCTGCAGGAAACGTGTGTTAAGAAGCGTGTTCTCCCGTAGTTCCACCCTATAGGTGAGGGTGTCGAAGGTGGGGCCTTGGGCATCCTGTGCCTGGATGTGGACCACGAGAGTGAAGGTGGAACTGAGCTGAGGTGCTCCACCATCCTTCGCTATCACCTGAAGATCATAGCGTGGGACACTTTCATACGAAAGACTTCCAATCAAGCGTACCTCCCCGCTGCCCCGGTCAACACCAAATGTCCTCTGGCCACTGCTGCCTGCAGCCCCGGCAGAGATGAGGTCAAAGCTGAGCTGACCGTTGTGACCGGAGTCTTTGTCTGTGGCCTGAATACGGTAGATAACTGTTCCCATTTTGGTTATTTCAGGCAAAAGGAGGGACTCCGATGAGGAGGGGAGAAAGGTGGGGGCGTTGTCGTTGACATCTGAAATAGTTATTCGAACATGACTGTTTGCGTAGGCAGGAGGAGAACCGGAGCATGCCTGGATCTCCAGATCAAGACTGGAGCAGGTTTCATGGTCAAGAGGAAGAGCTGTCCGAATGGTCCCAGAGGTGCTGTCCACTGTAAAGTAGCCATCAGGATCTCCAGAAGAGATGGAGTATAAGATTCCTTTAGAAACACCTGAAAGGGAAAGCAATGTTAAAGGTCAATGTCAAGTCTATATATAACTCTGTTTAACAAGCAATTCATGTTATGTACTGCATAACATGAATTACAAATGCAATGTAAGAGAGATATCAATACAAAAAACACATGAAAGCCTCAGCAGGTAAATTTTATTAAAAATTTATATATATGTTTTTTTTTTACATTTTGTTCAAACATTCACTATGTCCTGACAATATAATATAAAACAGATGGTCTGTCTCTTCTGCCTCCTCCCTGGGGTCCTACTCCCATCTGCAGAAATACACTGCTCGGTCAGAAACAACCAATCAGAACCAAAAGGAGGGTCTTAGTGCTGTCAAATCACTCTTGTGTAAGTGCGTACAAGCTCAAAAATGCTGATTTTCTGCAGCTGATAATTGTAGAGAAACAACCTAATATTGCAGAAAAACAGTTTATCTGCCATCATCGGTAGCTGTGCTAACTAGCCTGTACATTCACTGCAGGCTCTGCGGTAGCATGAGCTGTAGCATTGCTGAAAGCAAGGGGAGGGGGTGAGCAGTGCTTGATTGACAGCGCTAAAACCCTCCTCCTGATTGTTTCTGACCAGGAGTGCTACATTTCTGAAAATGCCAACAAGAGAACAGGGAGGATTTTTTCAAAGATTATCTATCTCATAATATACTGTCATGACATAGACACATATTTAACAAATATGTAAAGTCAGTGGATAAAATAAAATAAAAATCACACAAATAATAAAAAATAATTAAATCATACAAATTACCTTATTAAGCTGTATTTGATTAAAAAGTCAAAATGTAGAGTTGGGATTTTAAAAGTTCACACTTTTAAAAGTTGTTTTTTATTAGACTTCTGAACATTGAGCAATTTGATCATAATTTTTATATATATTATTTTAAAGATTCTTTAAAGAACTATGTATTTCACTCATTACACATCAATCTAAAAATCAATTACCATGAGTAAGACAAACAATAGCATTACAAAAAAAATGCTTAACTAATGGCACAAATATTCCCACCTGCTTTTGTTGCAGCACGGACCACTCCCACCGCCGTGCCCCTCAGAACATCTTCAGAAACCGTGAAGAAATACTGTGCCTGTTCAAAAATGGGAGAGGCCACAGAACCTCCCACCACGCTCACATTGACTCTGGCATTAACTGGTGCTGTTAGACCACCGCCGTCCTCGGCTGATATCACCATGGAAATAACCGTGTTGGATTTACCATGGAGGGAACGGGACAAAGAAATTACTCCTGCAAGTACAGAAAAAAAAAAGTAATTAATTACAGACAGCTTCACAACCAAAATCAAGACTGTACAAACTAAATATATTTCTTTACAATCCTCGTTAAGTTAATAGTCAATTAATTAACTATTAATTAATTAATTAATTATTTTATTTTCAATTAAAATAAAGCAAAATGAAACATAACGTTTGGTCAATCTCATCAACTATGCTGGAGTCAACTGTATGAACTGGTTCTTGTTCAGTACATCGTTTTATGTTTCCTAAAATTAGGAGTTAAAAAAATCTAATAAATAATGAAGATAAAATGAAATACCTGGCTCGGTTTGATACCGTATGCAACCCGAAATTAAAAAATGGTCAGCATTTTAAAGCTAAGATATTTTTCATTTGGTTGGTTGTTTATTCTTGTCTTCAGTAAAAAAAAAAAAAACGGATGTGATTCTTAACGCACAACAATTTACAGAATCACAGTAACACTGAAAATTAAATGTAATCATTGAAATGCATTTAAATCAAAATTGATCCAGTTAATGTAAATATGAGTTCTTTATATTGTCTTCCTCTGTCTTGACATTTAAATGCAGAGAGGGAGTTTGTTTAAATGTTTAGTTATTGTTGCCTCATCACTGCCTCATAAAGTAAAATCACCTGTGTCTTTGTTGAGAGTGAAGAAAGTGGAGCCCCCTCCAGGAACTGTGCGGTAGGTCACCTTGCCATTTTGTCCAGCATCAGGGTCATTGGCTGTCACCTTCACTACGGATGTTCCCGGGGCACTGTGGGTACTGAGACTGACCGTGTACACAACTGGATAGAAGGTGGGCCGGTTGTCATTGATGTCTACCACAGTGACCCTCACGCGAGACACAGAGCTCAGACCACCCTGTATAAATAAAACAATAGTTAATTCAACAGTTTCTGCACTCATATATGTAGGAAAAGAAGAGTTCTCATGAAGTACATGGTGAAATACGACAGCATTTTCTGGCTCAACACTCAAAATGAATTAAAGTTAAACTTGGGGAAATAAAGTTTTCGTTATGTTTTAGTCTGTGGTGATGCAGTACATCACCACAGACAGCATACTATTTGCTTTGTTTTGTGTGCCTTGATGACAAGCAAGGCTTTTATTAAAAACTCCAACAATAAATCTGAGCAGTTTTAAAGAAAACCAGAGAGATGAGCTCTTTGTTGACAACCCCTTAAATATGGAGCCTTTCAAATGCTGTGTTTGTCAGCAAAGTAACAGGTTTACTCTGTAACTGCAGGGTTTGTTTACGAGGCCATTATAAAAAAAGAGATAGCTGAGACAAAGGCAATAGGCACAGAGTGGATAGAGCTGGGAATGCTGGGTATGCAGTGATTTTCTGATACGCAGAAAACCACAGGAATTACTTTTTTTTTATTACACAAAAACTGCAGATTAGATCCAGTTTCACATGTATCCAGTATTTAAATTATACTTTAAATTTAAGTAATGTAAATGTGATCCACTTAAGGTTTCTTTTGATTCCAATTTATTTGACACTTATTTAACCAGATGGGAACAATCAAGAGTAAACCTTTTTTTTCAGTAGGTTCTGTTCAAAGTTATCTGGAAGCAATTAATATTGAAATGCTCGTTTCTTTTTTCTTTATCCCCATCCCTTCCTGCATTTCCTGTTTTTCACTGATTGCTTTGCCATCCTGTTGCTCCCTTTGATTCTTCATGTCAGTGCAAGGAAGAGCAAGTTGGGTTCTGACATGAGCGTCACTTTGATCATATTTATTTCAGCACAGTGGAACACATCTTTGATTTGTCTACAACATCAAAATTGATCAAAAGTTGTTTTTTTTATGCCAAAAGATTGTCTTTTGTCACAAGAAATCTGATATCAGCTGATATATATCTTCTCCTGCAACAAATCCAGTTATTTGACTGTTTGAAAAGTTTACTTTAGCTCTAAATATTAGTTAAATATCTGGTTATGACTGCTTAACGGCAGAGGGACAAATTATTCCTATTAGACTAATAGCTTTTTGATAGATTAGTTGATTTGTGCCTTTGAAAGATTCAACAAAGCATTAACTTATTCATGCTACAAAGTCAATAAGTAGTGTATTAGCTTGGCAAAATGTGTAAACTAGCACTGTTTAGAGGTTTAAATTAAAGTATTACAGTAATTTTAAATGCTAGAAATATAATAGTAATAGAGAAAATGGGCTCTTACTCCGTCTGTTGCTGTCACAGTTAGATCAAACTTGTCCAATCCTTCATCCCTGTCTAGAGCTGTGCTGGTACATAGCTGGCCCGTCTCTTTGTTAATGGTAAAGGGAAGTGTGCCTCCAGAATTTGAACCCAGAGTGTAGGCAATGGTCCCAAAAGAACCTCGGTCCCCATCTGTAGCCGACACCTGATGGAAAAGACACACCACTTAGGAAAAGCACACAGGTGTCAAATTGTTAATGCTGTACAATATTATGCTTGTAAAACCAGAAATGTTTGGGTGAAAGACATTTTTCCTGTGTCACAGTTTTAATCCACAAACAGAGAACCTTTGCGTATCACAATAGTATACCATAATTCAGTCATCTCATAGGCATGTACAAGTGCTCCTGGTCAAATATCACATATCACACGGCTTACTATGATTTCCAGAACACCATAAAAAGAGCATCTGTGCAAGTAATCCACTTTATTACACTCCATTATAGATCCCAGATTTGTCGGAAATGTAAAAAGATTTTTAAAAATTTAACTGAAATAAAAATACATTTCCTCTTTGTTCTGTTTTGAAATGTGGCATTTCAAAACAAGAATTTATTTTCTTGTTTTTTATGCCTGATTTTTATGCCTGAGTCCAGACATAAAAATCAGTTCAACACTTGATGTTGAAGTGGCATAAACTGCAATGAAAAACACTTTTTTTAAATGACACAAACAGAATATAAAAAATAGGGCTCCAGCTGAGGAATTAAATTAAAACTAAAAATTGTGGTAAGTAAATGCCTATTGTTGAAGCAAGCTTTTAGAAATTGGAAGGTCTAACTTTCTTTAGGAGTTACGCTGCTGATTTTCTTGCACTCAGTTTTCTGACTTTGGCCCGATAAAATAAACAAGTCTTTTCCCCGATAAAGACATTATCTCCACAGGATATGTTGATTAAAAACTATCAATATTCATTAATCATGTCTTTAAAAGGAAGACCTGGTAGTTGGCACCATTTCCTCACAGGATGACGGTCGAGGTTTCAAATCCAGTCTGCATGGAGTGTTTGTGTGTTATCTATATGGTTGTATGGGTTTACTCTGGATAATCCAATACAATGTTGCTAATAATTATAATAACCTCTCTACACGGCCATAGTTGCTTGTCTGCATCGGCTATGTGAGGTACTGGTCACGTGTACAGAAAATGCTACTTGTTGAGTGTTATAGATAGAAAAACTAGCTCTGAAGATAGATGTCTTCAGATGAGGTTCTCCATGCAACTGGTACTTAGGTGAATACCGAGAGAGATTAAGGATGGTTTATGTGGTCCAGTGTTGTGACGGCAGCTACAGTCTATATCTGATTTCCCAACATTTCCTCTGAGTTCCCAGGGATCTCACAGCAGCGTACAGCTGCAGGATATTAAGAAATTACGTGATGGTATTATTATTTTTAATCTTGATGTGAGTTCACTCCACATTCTTCTAACTCCTCATTTTTACATCTGTCATTACAAATGCTTCCAACAGTAACTGATCTTTAGCTTCTTGTATGCTCAATCTGTGTCAGATGTGAGTTTCTATTAAATGTCACTACATTATTGCCATGCAAAGTGTAATAAATAAATAAAAACTGATCAATGTTAAATAACTTCAGCAAGCAAAATTGGTCTTTCTGAATTTGGAGAGAAACTCATGAAAATCTTGCCCACATATTCTTTTGCAAATTATTGGACCCTTTTTTATTTTTACCTCTGAATGACTTCCTGGACTGAAACAGTTTTCTATCAATTTTCTATTTAACGTGCCATTTAAATTATTTTCATTTCCATTTGTTGTACATTTCTATTAAAAATGAGCCTTCTTAGACCTGATTTGATCCATTTGTTATTGTTCACTTCAAGTCATTCTTTCTACTTGGCAAACTTAAAAGCTCCCCCTTGTGTATACACAGAAGTTCTGACAAATCTAGGAAAAACACTCAGAAATTCCATAACAACAATGATTTCTTTGGAACACACAAAAGGGGAAATGTCGTGTTTCGGCAAGGGTCTGGCTTTTTAATGTAGTTTTGTGGTGTTTATGGTGCTCGTTTGCTCAGATGTTGAAACCTTGAAGCAAAGCCAAGAGCTGCAAGCTCCGATAACATCAATCCTTCACTGTCACTGTCATCGCTGTCAACAGCTGGAAATTATGTCTGTTAAACCTGCAGTTTCAATTTTATTTAGTTTTTTTCTCTCTTTTTTTCCATTTCCAGAAATCTGTTTGACACACATCATGCCTTTGATGAACATTTAATTTAAGTTGTAGTCTAAAAAATGCATTTGATTTACCAGTATAAAATTATCCCTTTTCATCATGTATTTTTACTTTCAACAACATCTGACTGAATTAAAGCCTCCAATAAATATTGTTGATGTTGCTTTACTAAACCCCTAATTTGCCCCCCTTTCAGACACATCATTTCACTGGCCACTTTCTGAGATACACTAGTTCAGTTGTATATTATAACATTTGACAAATCAGCCAACCACATGGTAACAACTCAATCCCTGCAGGAATCTATAGGAGAAGATGACTCTCTAAAGTGTTAATGAAGCATTAGAATGAGGAGATGATGATTTGAACATACATCATTGACTCTAGGCTACAAATAGTTACAGCAGTTCTGAAGGCAAATGGGGCTCCAATCTGATACTAGCAAAATAGACATAAAAGAACCGGGTGTTGATTTAATTTTCAATTTACAAACATAAGCATTGTTTTTAAACCTATAAATACAGAAATAAAATTAAAAAAAAAAAAAAAAAAATATATATATATATATATATATATATATATATATATATATATATATATATAGTTTATTTTATCGAAGGGCAGAGTTCTGGATTTGAACCCACCCTGGCTCTGAACCCAACAGAGAAAACAAACACATAAACATCCGATGGGATACTTCCTTTTGTTCCACCGACACGTCTTCACCATTATGCACACACATTGGCTGCAGACAGAGACCCAGAGAGAGTTGTTCACATACAAGTTAAATTAGGGCTATTAGGACAATTTCTTAGGGAGTCGAGTCGCTCTAGCCAAAGCTAGACAATTTGGTTTTTCTGAGGAGTCCTAATCCACTTTCTTCATTGATCTGAACTGAATGTTTGGGGCTTAGAGATCATTAATGGAACTTCCTTTAAAGTACAGTGTTGAGACTAACACTATCTTCTGCGATCTTGGCTTTTGTCTAAGTGTTCGTCGTTTCCTCCGACCTCTCTGTGATGGATTAGCCACCTGTGGTGATGGAGTATTAAGTGACTTTAGATTACCCACACACCACCCACATATGATCAGGATCCTTTTCACTTAATCTAATTAAAAGAATTTTAACACCCAAAATCCACATGGTCATGAAGTGACTTCATTGTCACCTCTGACTTTAAAGGAAATTCCAACTAAACATAGCAAATACACTACCTTGTTTATAAAAAAAAAAAAAAATTAAAAACGCTTTAACAAAGTTGAGGTAAGCACACTTGGAAGTAATTCTGTAGACTGAGACATTTGTGGGAAAGGTCTTGCAACACTGCTGGAGTAAAAGTAGGACACTAATTCTCCACACATTAAACTTTAATGTTACAGATTCTTCATGCTAGAAAAAAAACTCCAAAAGACACATAAAGTTGGACAAGAAATTTAGCCTTCTAACCATCAGAGTTATGACAAAAGATGTAATGATTTCAGCGCAGTTTCTTAGTATACTGCACACAGGGCAGTGGTTAGGCTGATTGAAGACTTTGGCAGTCTAAGCAGAACTTTTAAGCATAGAATCCATGACCATATTGACAAAGTACAGCATTTATAAATCAGTACCAGATGAAAACCAGGAACAGGAGCATGTAGAAATTATTTCTGTTATCAGCATTGCACCAGCCTTGCAAGACTCAGTCTAAACTGCACAAGCCAACAGAATCATTTAATTTGGTACCAAAATCTGCTTACACTTAACTTTGTCTCTGTATTTTCAGCTCATATGTAAATTTCAAAAGGCAAAAGAAGGTAATCTAGAAAGAGCTCAGGCTTAGCAAGTCTTCATAAATCTGGTGTGTTAGACTCAGAGGAGCCTGCACCTGATCACATGACAACTCTTCCAGACTTCAGAGTGCAAAATCATTCCTCACTGAACACTTCGTCATCCTAGAAAGGTAAGCATACAAGCACAGAGCAAAGCAAGCTCAGATTTAAGCTCATTCCTTTCAACATGTAAATCTCATTGGGTTTTTAGCATGGTATTCAGTTATCTCATGCTTTTCTCTGTTGCTTGGAGAAACTGCCATTAAAATGAGCCATGCTTAAGCAAGTTTTTAGATCTGGCGTTAGAGAGAAGTATCAAAACTATTAATGTCATCTATCTACACTTCAGCTTAAATAAGTTAAAATGTCTCCAAGGTTTTGGCGACATGGTCCAAACATCTAGTTTGTTGCTATTGAAGGCCCTTTGTGGTCATTGGCAAACTCCACCACTGTACTTTCACTGTGGTCTTGTGATTGCCCATTAAATGGTTGTTTTTTAAGTTTAATATCTAATTGAGCTGAAAAAACCAACTGGTGACTAAAATCATCAGACTTTTAGCATGGTGAATGGCTAGTCAGAACCTCAAAATCAGCTTGTTTCACCATTTTGTCCTGCCAACAGTTTTCCATACAAAATAGTCAAACGTATATTTTTAAATACTGTATAATTTGTCAAATCTCACAAGAGACATAGCATTATTCTGCCATTATTTCAACAAAGAATTTTTTCTTCTTCGTTATGTTTCTACTTATGTTTTACCCATCCAACAAATTTATTCCTGAAGTAATTTTCTATTGCTGCTCTTTTTCAATGTCTCCATTCTTATCTTCACCAGAAGGTGCAGATAAGTCTTGCTGTACTCTGCTGTTTGTCTGTGAAACACTGGTTTTTGTCAAAGTAAATCTATCCACAGCATCTCGGATACAACTGCAGCTGTCCTGCAACTCAAAGCTTTAATAACTTTGTGTGAAAACAACAGCAGAAAGCAGGTCTTTTGGATATGACTTTTTTGACTTGGATAATATAGCAAAGTATTGTAATGATATGGATCTCTGTCTTTTGACTTGTGCTTGGATGTAAACTGGGATTTGAATAGTAATGATTCTCAAAATATTTTCAGTTTCTGTTTTCAATCACATTATCAGTATCTGCCATAATGAAATCACTTCTTAGCTGCAAATAAGGATTGATAATTATTGCCAAATAACACATAAAAAAATACTTTTCTGTAGGCGCTCTAGTATGTAGTCTTTAAATAAAAGAAAAAATATATAATTGGGAAATTCCATAAAAGGAAAATTAAAATAAATAGGTAAACAAATACAAGAAAACACCATCTGTGATAGGATATTTTATATAATCTAAGCAATAATTCATAGTCATTAAGAGATTACTGGATTTAAATCTGCTTTGTCCACTGGTATTATACAGTGATTTCCTTTAACCTGCTCATGTTTTATTATACAGGGATCACTGTACATCCCTATACATGATCACGGTAAATATCTGAACAAAAGAGAGAGAAAATGTGCAATACAAATAATCATAATACATATGCAAAAAATTATAATTTTGGCTGAATTTTGATGATTATTAATCAGATGCAAAAACTGACATTCATCGATCAAGGTAAGTGTCAACATAATTTATGAAATGGAAGGAGGAAAACAGCAATGCATGAATTATCACACCAGATAAACACAGCAGAGCAATTCTTCTCTGGTATTGCTAAGTGTTTGGACAACTGAAAGTATGCAGCATCAGAAGAGTGGTCACAAATTGGAGTAATAGTCTCACCAGACATGATTGGATCTCAGATTGATAAATTTGAAAGTCTAATGACTTAGAATATGATCAGAAATGTTGGTTATGCTGTAACATCTTTATTTATTTATCTTGTTTTTTTCAGTTTTAAATAGCCGTGATCATATAGCAGTTTAAAAATGGAATCCATGTATGCTGAACAAATGGACACCACTTATTCACAACAAAAGGAATGAAGAGTGTGGGCGGGTTGATAAGCAATACAAGTCATTTTGAGTTGGATTAAGTTAAAGCACTCATTTACCTTTTTTTCCCACTCATGTTTCCCTCACACATTCCTTTGCTCTCCAGTGAGCAGCATTCCTCGTAGCATTCCGACATCTCCAAATTAATTTCTGTTTCTCTCCTGCCAATGAATTCAGGCATTCCGGGTACAGTTAAGATATATGACATGGAAGGAGGGAATGGAGGAGAAGGTGGGAGATGGAACGAGCAATAGGGAGAATAGTTTGGCAGAGGAACAAAAGGCCAGGGATAATGATAACACGAGACCTTGAGACGGGAACTTGGAGGACCAAAGCCTCATCTCCCAACCCGCTCAATCTCCATTCCTCTGCTGAACTCCCCTTTTCTGTCTAAAGACTCTTGTCCATTTTCTGTCCTCTCTCGCGCTCGTTCTTTCAGCACCCTATTACAGCAAGTGCTTGTTGTCTTTCATGTGGAGTTCACAGCTGGAAATAATTAGGCCCATCAAGCCTCGCAAAGAGAGACAGGGAGGGAGGTGAAACAGACGGCACAAGAGAGATTGATTTCTATATTTGGAAGAAAGAATGGTTAAAATTATCAATGAACATAATAAGGGATGATGGTTGCCAAAAACTCCCTAATGCTTGTAGTTTATTGCACGCAAAGACAGAAATATATATGGATGAGAGGTAAATATCTGTTTTTACAGTAGAGTAACATGGGTGTGATTAAAAGTTATCTTTGGGCAACATCTTACGCTAAAAAAACTGAAAAAAGAAGTGTAACAATACATTCAGTTCATAGAAAGGAACAATACAGGATATTGTGTTGAGAGATGGGACATTTTGGCAGTATGATGTGATAAATGAGGATTTTCTAATATCTTGCAGCCCTATTAGAATTCGCTATATCTCATTTATTTCACACTTGTGTTCCACACCAGCATCCAATGCTTCAAGGTGCAGCAGTCAGCATTATCTGTTCAGTAGTGTTAGTGCTTCTGATAGACTAATTTATTTTAAAAATTCTGTAATTTCTTTTGAATTATGTTATATTTAAGTATTCCTGCTTCAGCTTGTCAACAGAAGCATGCTTTCAGACACCACCCTGCAACTTGTCCGGTTTGGCAAGCCCCACTTGGCTCGGTTTTACAGAAATAGGGACATGCACCACTAATTAAATATAGTCTTAAGATAGCTCCACCATAATAAGACTAATTGGTGCTACTCTCTTAGTTTTCACACAGGGCTGTTTTGTTTTTTTGTTTTTTGTTTTTGTTTTTTGGCAAGTGGTTCGATTCCCAAATATTTATGTGTATTTGCTGTGAGTGAGGGAGAAGTATTGCCGTTTTTATCCAGCTAGAGAAAATTCCAGTCACTCTGTAGTATCTCATGAAAATGACATAACATTTTAGCCATAATATAGCCGAATGTCTCTGCAATTCTTGAGAACATTTAAAAGCCTTGACAGTATGTAGCAAAAACCCATCGCTTGGTCTAAAGCCATCAATCGTCACTTTGATTGGCAGCTTTGTGCTCAACTGACTACCAATCATTCTGAAGTTATGTTTTTTTTTACTCTGCTGCTCTATGTTTAAACGTTCAGACAGACAAGCAGATTTAAATTATAATGGTGGAGCCTAGACTTCCACAAAAATGTAAGCAGGACAACCGTCCCAGCTGAAGCCTGTTACCAGTAACACCAGACCTCACCAAAAAATCTGTCTCCTTCAGAATGAGTAAGTCTTTTGAAATAATAAATGTGAAGTTGGAGGAAGATTAAATCAGGTTGTTGTATGAATGAATGTTGAGGTAAAGCCAAGTGATATCCTTTTGTATATCTCTACAGAGTTGTAGGATGTCTAGAATCAAACCCTCCACCTATTTAATAGCAACTTATAGTGAATCGACTTGGTCCTGATTAGAGGTAAGGTCAGTCAGTTTTTTCCTGAAGGACTGGGAAATATTAATAACCATCTAAACCCCGCCTTTCTGTCTGTGGTCAAGGGGGAACTCTGGCTAGTGCGACAGCTGCCTGTAACAGATCTGGGCATGTGTGAAAATACCAGGGAATTTTATTGTGGCAATCTACTAACATAGATGCTAATAGGGAATTTCAAATTAGGTGCTAACACTAAGGGGGAAATGTACACATTTACCACCTAGAAAGACTATGCCTTAGTTGTTAAATGGTCTTGTGTGTACTCATAGCAGACGTAATATGGTCCACAATAGTTGAGACTCTTTAAGGACCTAATTAGGGAAAAGAACATTACACTCTTGCAAATTATCCTTGATCAACAGTGGGTAGATTCAGCTGAAGGGTTGATTAAAATTACTCGTTTTAATTAATTCTCATTTAAAAACATCAGACTATCTCAAAAAGTAAGTCAAATGCTAAAATAAGACAGGAAATTAAAATGTATGACGGTAAAGCTTACTCTCAGCCATCATATTTCCTTTATGCAGAGAAGTCACTACTGTACTATAGAGTAAGCAACAATTAACACTCATTGTGTCGCAGTTTTAAATTTCCTTCAGAATGAGAAGAAAATAGCAATTAGGAAGAATGAGAGCACACAGATGGAGTGGAGTTCAACCTCAGACTGAGGTCTGCTGTCTGAGACTGTCTAAGCTGGTGGCTTTTTGGATGAATGCGGGCACATATGATGAAAAGTGAGAGGTGCACTGTTGCCTCAGGGAAACCGCCCTGTGTCATTTTAATTCCTCTAACTCATCAAGAAAAGCAGAAAGATTACAGATGTGTTTAAGTAGATACATCTGTGTTTTAGCGCACATGGGCAATGAAGATAGACATTTTTGGGGGCATTTCCGTGGTTTGTGTAATAAAAGTTTGACAAAAAGATAAAAAGAGAGAGGAATCTGCTTTGTTGCTTCTATAAATCAAACACCAGAGGAATGCTATTTAAAAAAATAAGTTTTGAAGCTTTCAGACCACAGGAGTAATATTTCTATGAGAAATGGATTGGATTCTGGTTAAAAACACTAACAGGCTGAAAACAGAAAAGCAACAAATCTCATGTAGAGCAATAAATAGTCTCAAATAAATTACTTACCTTCCTATATGACTACATTCAGACGAAGAGAACATTCAAAGGTAAAACAAAACAAAACAAAAAAACATTCATTATGTTCTTCTGAATACTGTAGTATGTATGCAAATTGGGAACTGTTTGCATACATACTAAATCTAAATGGTGTTTCACCATTTAGATTTAGAAAGTGTTCATGTTTTTATACGAATAAACAGAAGGGAGTTTTGATTGCTGGTATTGACTGATCCCATGTCTAACAGCCAAAACCTCAGAGACGATGAGATCAATGCAAATGATTTGAATTATCTACCTTGATGACAGCTTCTCTGGGGAACATAGCTCCCTTGGAGATTTAAACTGGTCTCGAGCAGATTCTGTCATCAGCATCTTTTGTCAGTATGCTAAATGGCAACCTACATGTTGAGCTCCATGCTTTCACTTTGGGCTTTCAGTTCTGCACTTCCTTATTGTCACAGTTCTTCATTATGTAAGTTGTGGACTTTGAATAACTAACAATTCTCAAATTCTTTGTCTGCCTGTTTTCTGCATTTGGATTATTCTCAGCAACATATGATATGAAAGATTTTGGGGACTTGCAGATATATTTATTCCCTGGACAATAATCTAGCCATTCCATTAAAACATTTATAGGTGATGAACACAGACTAAACACAAAAGACAACAAAATAAGCACTTTGAAGCAGGGAGCAGAGAGTACACATAGTTCAGTGATAAACCATCAGTAGAGAACATGGGGGAGCCGCTGGAAGGTGGGTTTCACTGCTTGAGGCCACTTCAGAAGTGAACAGAGAGGAGTACATTGCTGTCCATCACTGACCAGGTGAAGAAGCATCTTGGTCAACAAGGGAAACAGAGATGGAGCTATTTGACCAGAAAAGTTTTATAACTTTTCATTATAAAACATATTGTTTAATTTCTCTTAAAAGAAAAAACACCATATTTTTCCAATGTTCTCCACCAGAAGCCATGAATAAGTCATGTAAAAAAGGCAGACCCACAGAGATAAACTCCAAAAATGATTTGTCATTGCCACAAACATTCCTTGTTTCTTACTCCTGCAGAGTTGCTGTTGTTAGAGAAACATTGGATCTCTTGCCAGATGGCAGTCTTTAACTCAAAGACTTATTACATCATTCACCTATTACCGTCTGTACCCAGTGGCAACGAAAACAATAAATCTAGCAAACTTGAGTTAAGGGATTCTATACTGACATGTTTCCATTTCAAATTGAATCACAAGGTCCAAGCTACATCTGATTGAAACCAAGTGTCTATGAGTGCAGATGGGGACAAAAGCTTCCAGGCCAGCAGACTTTCTATAAAATATCGATAGGTTAGTTTCATTGTGTTTCACAAACTATAAACAAAGACGTGGCCATGCAGGAGGCTCATAGTATCAAGTGTGTTTATTGAGGACAGAGTAAATTTGCTCCACCCAAACAAAAATGATTATGAAACAGATCCAATTCCAATTTGACAATATTCGCTTTAGGGAGAATGTAATTGAAAAGGATGCATGGGAGCACGTACAAGTCACGTGTGTGAAAGACAAAAATTAATGTGAGTCGTAAAGGGTCAAAGGGGAGCTCTGTTTCCAGCTGTGCTTTTCTTTTGCTCAACAGATGAGCCTCCATGTGTGTTTTGTGTGTGGGTGGTTAACAAGTCACCCATGATGGGGTCTGAATGTAATGGTGACACCTGTTATTCTTGTGCAAGTGGGGAATAGTTACAGTATAAATAATACAAATTTATTTGTATTTGCAGCAGAACTCTGTAACTATAAAATAGATTTGTCATTTGAAACAATATGCTAATTTATATTTTGTCATGTTTTGTTAAGAGTAACATACATCAAATTACAGATCCAAACAGATGTGCATTTTCTCTCCAAAAAAGCCCCTATTTGTGTTTTCCATGTAGCTCCTTCTCTTTGTTCATTGTAAAATCTTCCATCCATTACCTCAGGAAGGTCATAAAAAGCTTAGCATCTGGTTTTCCTTAATTTTACCACAAACTGTGAAAATCATCTGTTTAGCTTTGCATATGTTCACCTCACAAAAAAAGTAAGAAAAAATTGTGTTTGGACAATTCTTACGTATTTTTTATCAATGCTTCTTAATCAGCCCATTCAATCCAGTTTATATAGTGATGTGTTTTCAAAAATCAAACAAAAAATAAATAAATAAAGCTAAAAATTTTATTCTACTACTATAAAGCAAATATTCCTCAATAAACAGCCAATAAACTGATCTAATAGGCTTGTTAATTATAAATGTTTGGGAGTTCATCAATGGTAAGAAACAAATTAATTATAAAACTGTACATTCTTTAGCATATTTTAAAGTGATTATTTGTCTAAAAATAAGGGCATATGGTTGCTTCCCTTTAGATACAGTATTTTTCATTTTTACATATGAGGTCATACTTACAGAGATAAAAATCTGTTGTAGTGATAGCAGTCATGTGTTCCATAAGGTTTCAAAGATAAGCAGTGAAGACCAGCAGCTGATAATAGTTTATGTTTGACTACCAATTGAAGTAACTCGATTGAGCAGATGGGGTGACGGTCCTCTACGATAACTGGATTAGTTCCTCACTGAACTGAGACTGAACCACATCAAGAGTCAGACGCGGGTCATAGGTTGTGGATGTGGAGGCAGAGGTTTTTGCCTTAGTGCTCATTAGCAGCGCTGTTTATGACAAGTCATGACTAAACATGGGGAATAAATTTAATTCTTAGATGGTTAAACTATTTTAGGCCAATTCCAAACCCTCTATGTCTTAAAAGTTGTGCCACAGCACATGACGTGTCAGTGCCTCAAAAGCCTTCACAGCGATAAACAAATAAAATACACACGCACACAAGTGCTAGGGGGCTAACTTCAAATCAACTCTCCAACATCTTAATGAGTTTCATTGATTAATTTGATTCTTCTAAAGGTTCCAGAGAAAAGTCATTATAAGCCAAAAATGCATGCTCAGTGAAATCAATGCTGTCCTTAATGGCAAAACAACTAAAAGACTATATTTTTAAAATGCTAATTCATGTTGGCTTGTTCAGTATCAACAGAGTGAAAGTTTCTGCTTTGTGTTAACATCTGTCATCATAAATAAATCAGTTAGACCAAGAGATCTCAGAGAAAACATCAGGACTGTGACAATGTGTTAAGTTTTTATGCGGACAAAGTTCGTTTTAGGGGTCAAATTAACACTAAGGTGGTAGCATCATATTGTCGGGTTACTTTTCTTTGGCATGGAGCTGGTTAGAGTTCATGGGAAGATGATTTGACCTACGTACAGGGCAGCATTGGAAGAAAACGGGTTTGAGGCTGGAAATGACGTGAGAGTGGGGCTAAGGTTCACCTTCTAGCAGGATGACGACTGGTTTTGATCAAAGCATATTTTTGCCTTAGAAGGGCTCAGGGAAAGCCCAGACTTAAATCATAATGTAAATCTCTGACAAGATCTTCCCCTGCACAATTATGCACCACTTTATGTTGGTCTGTCACATAAAATTTCAATATTTTGCAGCTGTGTTGTGCCAAAATGCTAAAAATGCTCAACGATTACAAATACAGCATATTGCATAAGGCAATGTAGAGTATAAATAGTGGAATAAATGGTTTTAGACAGCTTGAGGGGGGTTAAAAACAGGTTTATCCTTTTTAAATTAATTTCCCAACTCTGCACATGTGAATTTATCAAGAGGAAGTGCCGAGTAAGGCAGTCCTAATTCCAAGAACACCTGTTAAATCACACTTTGTGCAGCACCAAATCCAGGTTGTCTGAATTTTGACCATACTTAGAAGTGGAGTCAAGTTATTTTGTGGATAAACTGCTATGTCTAAAGCTGCTTAAATTGTCTTTCTTCTTTGTAATTTTTCTTTACTTTTTCTCCACATTTTCATCTTTTCTCATCAATTTCTCCTGAGAGAATTACAGTCAACTGCTCTTCTGAAAGGGTGACTGTTATTTATCTGTCACTGGTATTTCTGACGTAATGAAAGAGTCACTTTTGGCAGTGATTTCAGTTGAACAGCAGGAGGTCTAGCAGATTAAAGCAAACTCTGGAGGCTTCATTAGAGCTAATAGAGACTTGGTAAACCCAACTGATGACGTAGATAGTCCACTAAAGACACACAGAGACTCAAGAGCATACATAAGCGCACTCTTTCACTACTATTATGATCCCATCCTCCACAAGGAGCACAGCCAGCTGGAATTTCCAAGAAAAACAGGTTGGATATGCATGATGCAGCCCCGGGGTCAAAGACCCAGCCAACTCCTGTGGGGAGCAAATCAGGCACGGATAAAGAAAAGAGGGAGAGGGGGGTGTCTGTGCTTGAGGAAGAGACAGGGGGTAAGAAAAGCGGGTGAAGTGGGTTAGCACGTAGATGCAATTGAAACCAGATATTTAAACGCAATGAATAAAAGCAGATATCCTTTTTTTCCTCATTATCCGACTAAATCTGTCCATACCTTTGCCTTGTTGGATCAGTTTGAATGACCACAATAGTTTCTTTTTCTAAAATACCAGCATAGAAAATCTTTTTCAACAGTGTTTAAAGCTTTATTTAAATACACACGTTTTGATATATGTTTGTAATATTTGAAAGAATTTTTCTCCAATTTTAATGAAGAGAGTCAAATGTCTTGGACATCCTTCCATATTTTTTGCACAAAAGCTTCATGGAGTTTTGGCCCATTCTTCCTGACAGAATGGGTGTAAATGAGTCAGACCTTAAGGCTGCTTCACTCACACACCCATTTTCAACTCTGCCTACACATTTCTTATGGGATTGAAATCAAGGCTTTGTGTAGAGTACTACACAAATGTTCACTTGTCCTTAAGGAACTTAATAACTAAATTAGTGGTATGTTTAGGTGCATTGTCCATATGAAAGACAAATTTGTGATCAAGCTTAATTTCCAGGATATGTTGAGATGTTGTCTCAATGTTTCCACTTAATTAAATTTCCTCAGGTTTCAATCTATATAGTGAATTCAACAGCCCCCATGTTAATCGACATACTCACAGTTTGGATGGTGTTATTGAGTTTGCAAGCTTAATTGTTTTCCTCCAAATGGTGATGGTCATCATAGTCAAACATTTAAATTTTTGTTTTATCAAACCACAGAACATGTATTAAAAATTAGGCTCTTTTTTCCCTGTTTGTACTACTGAACTGTAATTTGCCTTTTATGTTATTTTTGGAGCAATGGCTTCTTTGCTGTGGCCTCAAAGGGATTTGAAAGGCCTTTCAGCCCATACCAGTACAAGGTTTGTTTCATTGTGGACAGTGACACTCTTACAAACTTCAGCCAGCATCTTCCCATGATCGTTTGCAAACATCTGAACATTTTGGCACTAAAGCCCATTCATATTATGCTCAGTAGACATTCCCATACACTTGTGAATCACACATTTGGAGGTCCATAAGTCGCGTCCTTATATCTTTATTAGGCAATAACATTGCCTAATTAAATAAAGCCCTTGTAATCCCATTGTATATAAATTAAAGGGAAATTAATTTGAAAAAATAGCTCATATATTATTCAGGTATCAAGGATATAGAAATAACTTTGGTAATCTTAACTGACCAAAAACAGAAAATTATTTACCTGATTTAGTGTCGGATTTAAAAAAAAAAAAATTTTTAAACTGTACATAAACTGTGTATTTATCATTAATAAAGTCTCATTCCAAATAAAAAAACAATGCTATCAACAGAAAAGCTGAAGGGCATTAACTGGACTAAGTCTATGTTCTGTAATAAAACCATAAAAGCCCTCTGTGGGTTTTCAAAGGAATGCCAAGAGCTTAGACAGTTATTTTATCTGAATGCTGAGAAAATGAAAATCTTAATTGCTGGAACGAAGGCAGAGATAAGTTGGAATGTAGATAAACTTAAAGCCAAGCTGCCTCCCTGGCTTCAAACAAAGAAATAATGAGATTCAACTAAATGATTAATTGCTAGGCCCTCACTCCATCTTTTCTATTGCTTGTATCTGTAAATGCTTTCATTTACTATGCTGAATTAGTTCCACCCTCTGATGTCATCATGACAAAAAACAAAAAGATTGACAAAAACAAAAACTGATTACCTCATCGCTCCCAAGAACAAGATACAAAAACAAGCTCTTTACATTCCACAGTTCATGCAAAAAGGAGCAGCGCTTTCACTATGAAAGAATAAAAAACAGCAGCAGGCAATGTTGTATGCTGACATTAATTATGAGGAGTCTGACACAAGACTTTGGAGATGATCAGTTGCAATGCGCCACATAAATCATAACTGACCTGCCATTGCTGTCTCAGACTGCAAAAATCGAAGGCGGTGGAAAGAGAAGGCGAGACTTACAGGGATGAAAGAGAGATTACACAAATGTTCATGATAGTGAGAGATGAGGTGATGACGTGAAGTGAAAGTCTGAGTGTGAACAATAAGCATGCATGAGGAGAGGTGAACAGGAAGGACACATGGGAGCTGAACTAATGTGGTGTTGTTGAGAAATGAAACAGAAGGTAAAGAAAGCCAAAAGAAAAGGAACAACAGAACACTATGTTTGTTTGAAATATCCATAAAAGAAGGTTTCAAATGTATTTAAAATATTTGGTATTTTGATAAAGAAACAGCCTGGATATAAAGGTTGAGAAGCTTTACTGAGACTTAGATGGGAGATTAGCCCAAAGACACAGGGTAAAGAGACCTCCAGCACAGTAAGCCAAGAGGTTCATTGTGGGAGGGACTGTGTGAGATGCACTAAGCCACAGAATAATGAGAAATGATCTGGTCACAGCTACCACGTGGCTGGTCACACCAAGCCTATCTTGAAGTAAGATGAGGGTAGAGAGGGATTTTAAGCTCAAAGGAATGTTGAGAGATTTGGCTTTAGAAATGGGAGGAAGGTGAGGCAGAAAATTCCAGATGAGAGATGTACAAGGCACTAACAACAACACTCTTCAGTGTGGAAGTTGTTGCCAAAAGTAGAAGCCTCAAAATGTTTTACTTTCTGGATAAATATGATGTTAAAGAACAACCAGGATCAGCTACAGTTGATGTTGGTTAAAAGGCGACAACAGCGAGACATTGTCACATTTCTGATTGTGCTTAAAACGTTTGGAATTTCTTTTAAAAGACACCCACAACTAAATATTTTCAATCCATTATTATTGTTGTTGCCAATGATTACCTCTTTTTTTAAAGCACTTACTTGACCTCCAAAAGGGATCCTCATTATGATATTCTTCTTACCACTAATCCCCCCACCACCAGCACCATCAAAGATCAGATAGCAGCATCATTCCTTAGCCAGCAAAGCTTTACCTCTCAAAGGGGAGGTCACATTTAGCACGTCTCAGCACTTGCAAAGAGAATCACAGACAGAAACTGATACAGCTGCAGAAATATAGTCAGGTGGGAATGGAATAAGATGCAACATTGGACAGTGGTTATTGGATAAAAGCAAGAGGTCCCTGTTGTATATAGTGGAGTCACGTTTTATTACCTGGTGTTGACTCGGCACACTGACGCTGGCCCTGTCTCCTTTAAATATGATTGACACTAACAAGGAAGCATGCTACAAGTACACAAAACATAACTTTTAGCTATAAAAATAAAATATACTCCATTTTCAAACTTTTACAGAGATACACACTACTTTGTCTTGGCCAATTACATCAAATCCAAATACAATTTTTTAAAGTTTGTGGGTGTAGCTTACAAAAACATTCCTGAGGTGTGAATACTTTTGCAAGGTAATGAAAGCACATCATGAACAGGGTTTTTGTTTTCTAAGTTAAAAGGATTGTTGCTCCAGTGGCAAATATTAATCTAGGGTTAATTTTGGCTTCACTGAGCATTCAGAAAAATGCCCTCCAGATGACAAAGCACTTCCTCCTACAGTTTGAAAGAAGCATGAAAACAGACTCGTTTCAGTGACGGAAACGACAGTAACTGCTTCATTGATGTAAAAACAACACACGCCTGTAAATTTCACATCCCAAACCCATTGCTCCTCAGGGGCCTGTCAAAACAAGCTTGTCAGACCAAGTTAACCACCAACTCTAAATGTACAATGGCGCCTTACATGGATAGCCTCCCTCTTGTTAAACCATATACACCTCGACAGGGTGTTTCCCTTCAAGGCTTTCACCTTCTCATGCCTCCTTTTCCTTCTCATCTTTAAGATGTCTTGTCGAACTCACTCCCATCATTTAGATCTTACTCTGTTCTTTTTTTCTGCTGCCTTTTAATTGTCTTATTGACAATTGTCTCTACTAGCGTGGGCTCCAAAGACAACGTGTGCAATATTCTTTGCTGAGACCAAAAATTTAAAAGCTCGGGCAACTGGCCGTTAAATAACAATGATTAGTCTTCCTTTTTTTTATTCTTTTCACCAATTATTTTCATCTTAATGCTCATTTTGAAAAATTATGTTGTGGTTTTTTTTGTCTGTTTCTAAAAAGACAACTGTGTTTGTTTAGCGGACCACAACTCTTTCTCTGCTGCACATTCATATCAGCAGTATTGGTGCAAAACGTTTTAGCTTCTTAAAATCACACAGTTTTTACTGTAATCATTCTCACATGCATTTATCTTTTTAAGATTTGAACTCATACAGGAAATGTCATTAAAATAAGCTTTAAAACTCAATATATGTGAACTCCAGAAAGCTCTGAAATATGAAATTACATTTTCAAATTGTTTGGAAAAGAAAAAGTTGCTGAATGACTCAGCTGCCATAATTTTGGAATGGTTTTATTCAGTTTTTCATGGCACTTTAAGGATGCCTCTGCTCTCTCAAACCTTTCCCAATGTACATTCTTGCTCCTCTTTGTCTTCTGCGCTCTCATTTTATCTGCCCTCCAGTGAGTGCCAGCCTCAGTTCTCTTTGTTCTTAACTACAGCTATAGGGGGCAGCAAACTCAGCAACCACTCTCATACTCCTTCACTGATTAGCTGCTTTGTTGTTGCTAATCTCCAGTTGTCAGAGTGGTACATTCTGGCTCAGAATGTATGCAGGACTGCAAATATAGCTTACAGGTGCTTGGGGCAAAAGATGCATGCTAATTTAGGCTCAGGAGGGTAAATAAAAAAAAAATGTAATAATTGACACAACATGGATAAGTGACAGCATTATTTTTTGTGCAAAATACATAATGAGAAAAGGTGCTGGTAGTTAGGACTGCAACATCAAATATAGCTGCAATATACCTTGCATCAGAGGCACTGATGTTGCATATAATTGTTTGAGCAACATTCTATAAACAGCATTGCACTGTTTATGGTGCTTTCTAGTACTTTTCTTTTTTACTCTATTTACATTTTTACTGTATTAGTTTTGTTTTGCTAGGATAAAGCGATTTCCTTTCAGGGACGGTGAAAGTATTCTTGTTTCTTGATAAATTGGTAGAGAATTTGCTGCGTCATTAGAAACCCAGAATAATTTATTGCGCAGTGTCAAATTAGGAAAAAATAAAAACAAAGAAAGGTTAAGTGGGGCATCGCACACTCAGACGCAGCAAAATAATTTGCCTTGAGTTATTCACCATCATTACTGTACCTGACTAAGGTGTCTCCTCTTATTACAGGATGAGACATTTTAGCAAAAAAAAGTTTTTTTTTCTTTTTTAATCAAACCTGAACGATTGTGTAAGCATTCAACAGCTCTTGCACAGCACAGGGCTATAAGCAGAATCTATGAAACATGACACAAATGAAAGTACACAATTCCAGTGTGCAGGTGGGCATACTTTAGCCCAATGAGTTGAATAAAGTAAATCTACACTCAGGGTTACTATACATTTTTCCTCTCAAAATTTCATACTTTAACAGGCTTATATATTTTGGATGTTTGCCAGCTTAGCTACTTTACAGAAACACAAAAGTTCAATGACAACAGATATTTCTAGGGAGATCAGGCTCATGGTACAGACAAAAACCAATCGATGGTTGGATGATTTGACCGCTGGATGGATGTATGCAATGTATGTATGCCACAAACTGTGAAAAGACATATTTCCCGGCTGCTAAGTAACATTTTTCATCAAACATGAGTTAAAATATGTCATTGTTGCTTTAAGGCAGTGTTTCTCAATTCCGGTCCTCACGCCCCCCTGCCCTACATGTTTTAGGTAGGGCAGGGGGGCGTGAGGACCGGATGCCACACACCTGGATTGAATATGTGGGTGATTAACAGGCTTCTGTAGCACTTGATGGTCATGCAATCATTTGAATTAGCTGTTCTGGAATAGAGGTACATCTAAAACATGCAGAGCAGGGGGGTCTGAGGACTGGAATTGAGAAACACTGCTTTAAGGCAACACAAAACATTCATATTACACAAATTAACCAAGTTAACTGAAATTAATAAAAGAAAAATGCTAAGAAAACCCAGTTTATTATGAAAGTCTCTTCAATTCTTACTGGATTTGGATCTTTCATCGCTCCTGGCACTGAGAAGGAAAGCTGGATAAGGAAAAGGACTTAGTCAGTGAGGCCTTTTTTACTTGAACCTGCTTGCATCACATCCTGCAGCGCAATTTTCACAGCCTTCATCAGAGTGTGCAGCTGCTGAATGCAAGCTCCTAGCCAGATGTATCAAATGACACTGCATTCAAAGCCTTCGGAGAAATTCAGTCTTACCGGAATCACTTAATATTTGGAGATTAAGCAAAGATAAAAAAAAAAAAAACAATCATGGGGTTTTGCTGATAATCACATGGTTGCTTGCATGACAATGAACTTAAACAATACCATGGAAAAGAAGCAAGTTGATAAGATCATTAAAGTTTTTGAAATAGTGCAAAAGAGAACTATATCATTCATCCAGTTGTCACAATGAAGCCACTTTACTAGACCAAAAGCAGAATGTACACTGGAAAAGTCATGCTGAGGCGCTTAATGTTTCAAACATAATGAGAAACAGAGCTAGGTATAACTGCTAGGTAATTGGTCTTTCTAAAATGCCCTTAGGTGTGACTGTGTGCATGTGTATGTGTGTTTACAGGATTGTTTGTCTTGAGTGTAACTCACATTAGAAAATCTGTCATAAAATTATGATAATTAAGTGTTAAAGAAAATCCTTCATTTCAGAAGTGTGTCAGAAAAATTTGTGTTTAAAAGTCATAACATCTAATCATTAAAATTAGAAAAATAAAAACATGTTAAAACTATAATATCTTACAGCATTTAACAACCAAAAGAATAAGTGGTTTTGAGTAACCTACACCCATTATGTTGATTCCCATCTTTATTTTGCGTTTTGCCTTTCCAAGTTAGTGCAGGTACACAGTAACAGCGTTGCTGGAAAAAGCATGCTAACCTTGTGCTTTGGGTAAACCTTGTGAGGAAACTGGGTTTTTGATGTAACAGACAGTTGAGCAGAGGACTGACAATAGTTTCCCTGCCTCGCCTGAGTTTGTTGCACTGGTCAGGATTTTGGTATTAACAAGATCTGGAGGTCTAGCAAGCTTAGAAGTGAGACAGGATCCACAACCTTGATTTGTTATAGTTTCTATATAAGATCTCAGGAAGGCCTCTAGGCATTCTTGAGATCTTCTGAACTGCCGTAAATTAAGTGTAAAATGTCCAATAGTTAAATCTACCTTTTATTCTTGTTACCTGTATCTAAAATGTGTGTTACTGGTTACATGAGTGTCTCTGAGTTGCCCTGTGGTGGCCTAGCAAACTTTCCAGAGCTTCTAACCCAAAGAGAAATATGCATTAGCATTCTGCAGGGACAAGCAAGATGGGATGAGGAACCAGAGCTCTTTCTTATGGTGTGAACACAAATAGTGATTTATGAAAAGAAAAACATAAACTTATTAATATTTCACCTTTTACCTAAAAAACTTTTTATCTTTGGGGTGCATTTACTGTGTCTGGGACCGGACATTAATACACAAGACTGTGTTAGAACTGAGACAGGAAGTGATGCGATAAACCAGGAAATTTCTACTATTGTTTGGAGTAAAAACGGAAGCTCTGCTCAAGGCGATATGTTCAGGAGCTGGAAGTCTATTTGAAGAAATCACATAAGAACAAACTAAGATCACACAAAATGTACAGTAACAACACACATCAGCACCAATTCAGTTTGGGATTTTTTTTTTAAAAGAATCTGAGGAATTTGATGTCTTATTTTCCAAATAATGTTAACAGCAAGGTCCCAGATAAAGTTGGGTGTGTTTCTGTGCCCTGAGCTCCTACTCAAAATGCATTGGTAAACTCCTACTTCAAATGTTATTTTTCTCATTCACTAAAGTTGAAATTCCTTTAAATTGTTATGTTTTGTTTTCCACTACATAGAAATATTGTTTTATCATTTGTAGATCTGCCAGTTTCAATATAAGGCATAGAAAAAAAAGTTTATTTTTTGTGGTAAAAGTTCTCTCTAACCTAAAACAGACTGTAATCTCTGACACTGGCATGTACTGTAAATGCAGAAAAAACATGCCCATTTTTTATATGCTGTGAGGACTAAAGTCACCAAAAAATAGATTGATCCATAAAAGTTCTATGAATTAAATGAGACATTTTTGTACCCAAACGATACACATGAGGCAAGAACAGAAAGGAAGCAACACCAAAGGCTTTTACTCCAGGGACAAAACCAAATTAAATTATAAAAATGATGGTACCAGAGCTAACACTTGATATTTTAAACCATGCCTTTTAATTTGAACTTGTTACAAAAAATTTTTGATTGGCTGAATTCATCTCACTTAGTGGTTTTAAATCTAAACTAAAAGTTCTGTAGGCAAATTCAATAACATGTACCTGTTTTTTTAAAGCTTGACATTTTCTTTTAACGTGTGTCTATTTTTTTGTGTGGTATTTGTTGCTGCATCTTGGCCAGTACTCTCTTAAAAAAGATGTTTTTAATCTTAATGTGTGTTTTTTGTCCTGGTAATATAAAGGTTTAATAACTATAACAAAATAAAATAAAATTGATTCCGCCTGTATCTGGTTGGTATGTTATAGATGACTTCATGACTTTGCAAATTGGATTTCTCACACTCTCACACCATGAAATAAACTTTAAAAGTTCACAGACACCCGAGTCATTGACTGGCGTTTGAAAAACCACAGCTTTCACATAACACTAGCAGTTATTCTGGTCTGACTCAACAATGTAATGTTTGCTGACATGCATTTTGCACCTCTGCTTTACAGATTTAATTAACCCCATTTTCTCACCATCGCCCCAGGAGACAAAAGCATGTCTCACTGTTCTTGTACACGTTCCTCCTCCTCTCATCCCGTCATTGACACACATAAAGCGATTTGAGTTAGAAACGGTTTATTTACTGATTTAAACATCCAAGCTGAGCTTAAAAACCTTATCAATGTCCCAAATTCTCACACAGCCAGAAGGACAGATTAAAAAAAGAGCAGATATGGATGGCACACTTCCCTCAACCAAACAGTGTTTTGCTGGTCATTTTCTGCTGTGCTTTAACCGATTGTGTATTTTTGTACACTGGAATAAAGCTTATAAGGGCAACAAGAATATTCTTGTCAGTCAGACTGCAATGATTAAAATGTACTTTTACCGTCCACACCAATAGAATAACTGCATATCTACACACCAACATATTTATGTCTATAAGCAAGCACCCGGCCTTGTCTAGCAGACTGTATGAGGCGTCAGGGATTAGGCATGAGGACCAATCTCAACCGACCCTGACCAAAGCTTTGTAAAACAATAAAGAAGAAAAGCTTTGCAGACAGAGGCTAACATGAAATGGTCCTTTCATTAGTTCATTAGAGGAGCAGACCCACTGCTGGACACATCTGGATTACTCATACAGCTGTAATCACACAACCAGCCACAAGTGCTAGTACTCTGAAAGGAGCATTGCAGGTTGAAAGGAAGTTACAGGAAAGACTTTGCATGCATGCCTGTAAGCAAACTATTTTTTAAGCATAGTATTTTAAGAGCAATTTAAATTTTGTTTATTTATAAAATATTTAGTTAACATAAGTTGTTAAATTCAGATGCAATTCTCATTTTTTTCTGTTCCAGTCAGAGAATATACTGCCTTGCAAAAGGGGTACAAGTTGTTTGCATCAGAGAATAAGGCACTAGAACAGAGCGTAGTAAAATGTTAATTTAATTTAAATCTTTACTCCTATAACTTTGTTTGTGTGTCATCTTAGGTTTCAAAAGGGTTGTCTTACTTTCTTGACAGAAAACACCTATTCTTATTCCCTGTGACTCAGGCCTAGAAGACCTAAATTGGACGGTGTGTCTTAAGAGTTAAGGAGGGAGAAAGTCTTTGAAGCAACAGCTATTCTGGATAATGATTTCCAGAGTGGCTAAGTTCAGAGAGACTGGGAATAATCCTGGAGCCTGACTTGCCAAGATTTCATACAAAGTGATGTACAAGAACTATGAGACAGAACCTACGGCTAACAACTAAGACTGGTGCTTTAAAGTACTCTGTCTGGTTTTGGGAGGGTGGTCCTCTAAACAGCCTCTTCTTACTGGCACGTGATCAATAGGCTAGTAAATGTTTTGGCACCAGGGCTACAAGAAGCATAAAATATTAAAGCAACAAAGTGAAGCACAACCTTATGGGAGAAAGAAACAACTGTAAAGTGTATGCAAGCATGTGTGCGTGCGTGCGTGGTGTGTGTGTGTGTGTGTGTGTGTGGGTGGGTGGGTGGGGAGAAAAATTGCACTCGAGGAGCCATGAAACATTATAAAACACACTATAAGTTACTCTGCAATCATAGGGTATTTTGCTCATCCCTTGTTTGCGGGACAAGGAAAAGACAGAGACCAGACCGTATCAGTGTTTCGGTCTTCACATGTTTAGTTCTTTAAAAAAGGTAAATGCCATTTTGTTTTCAACATTTCATCAATAACACTTGTCTCTCTTATGGGAATTCATTTATCAAGCTCTCTGTTTTTACAGTAGGTATACACATAAATTGACTCAAGACTACATGTAATTTGTTTATATATAAGCTATTACTGGCTGGACCTTCACCAACTCCTGACATGAAGTTAAGTAAGCCACTCTTGTTATAGCTACTCCACTCACCACAGGCTCCACAGGATCTACCAAACTGCATAAAAGTAAAACCCAAACACTCTTGCTCACAGATGAACTGGCTGACTATCTGATTCATATTTACAACATGTACTTCATATAACTTCAAATGCAAGCAGCAGTGCAGAGGCAGATCTGGGCTCAGGTTGACACAAGTGTTAAATGACAACAGTGATAAGCGATTGGAAGTTGAGCCTGTGCGCAGTTTTTTGACACCGGTAACTTGATAGGCTGCTTTTCTGACAAAGTATACCTCCATTCAGTACGAGCTGGTGAAAGGGAGACGACTTCCTGCATCATGTTAATTGTAAAGGAAAGGTAGCACAAGAAAAAGCCTCAACGGCCTGTAATCATTTTTTTTATTTAAAAAAAAAAACAAATGTTATCAAACATTCTTGTTTTTTTTTATCATTTAAACAAGAAAGTTCTGACGAAAATGTTTAGTTAGCAGAAAAGAATGAGTGAAAACCCTTTTCTTCCTCACATTCAAATCCACATTCCACATGATCCAATCTATAGACTTTGCAACAAGACTCTTAACTCTGTGACGACCCCCAGCAGGGCCACAGAAACACAAGCACATGTTCATCCTCTTAAAAAATATGAGGCCATTTAATCAAAATTACAAAAAAGCCAGCATTAGGTGTGAATCAGCTTCACCTTTCCACACTTTTTTTTTCTTACTGGAAAAAGCCATCAAAGTTCGACCCATTGGAATTTTTTATTATTTTCTTTTTTGTAACCTGGAACTGCACACAATTACAGAGATAGGAAGGCTTTGCAACTTTCTAAGCTTAAACAAACGCAGATTAAGCAACAAGGGCTAACCCGGTCTAGAATCTTTCTTTTTGGTACATTTTTTATGGTGGTAAAACGTACACTTTTTCCAATGTCTAGATTCTAACCAAAACAATGTTTGTTTTTTATTAATCACATGCAATTTAAACCAAGATTTTATTTTTTTTTAATACCCTGGCAAATAGAATATGAAGAAGTACAAGGAGTTTGTTTCTGATCGGTCATAGAGGAAGTATCAGTTTTCAAGAAAATAGTGACCAGTGAAAAATATAATTTGGTATTACAACAGTCAAACTATTCTTATTATTGCTGGGCAGCTTTTCGCAAGTTTCCACGAATACATTGAGAATTTATTTCTAGTGATCACCTGCAAGTCTTTGAAGCTGGAACTCCTCTGTGTCATCACCTTAAACCTTAGTTCCCTTCACAAATTTTTGACCAAATTGAAGGGCTGGCTGGGCAACTTCAACACATGAATATTACTTTCAGTCAGAGAATACATATCAGTAAAATAAAAAAAAATGGATGGAGAACTGCTAACCAAACAAAAGCTCTTGTTTGACTTGCTCAGTATTCATGCCACTGAGCAAACCAACTCTGTGGCACAAATACTCTAGAGACAAGACATGAGACAGAGTAAATATTCTCAAATCTGGTCTTTCTTTTCTTTCTGTTCTGTGCACATTCAAATTAATTTATTCAACGCTGAGTCACCCACAAAAGGTCAGTAGTAAGCTACATGGCAAATGGACAATACAGTGCGGCGGTGCTGAGATCATTGTTTTTAATTCATTTTTTCCCACCATTCAATAAACGAGCAGGAAGACAGAGCAACGGAACACGTGGGAGGGTTTGAAGAGTGCCATTCAAATCATGAGGCATGGAAAAATGACACAAATAATGATGTCATTAGCATAATAGTAAAATATCAACACTTCAGGATTTGTGCCATTGTGAGATGCAGCACAGTGTTGACCTTCCGCCAATAATCAGCAACACTCAAGTGCACATAAAACCATGGCTGAAGAATTAGGTGCAAGGTTTGCTGCTGCCAACTTTACCACCAACCAAATTGTTTAGGAGATGAGGTGAGAAGGGATTGTGTGGGGACTGAGGAAGCAGCATGCCTCTTATTATTAGCTGTAACTGATCATTGGAGAAAAACCCAGAAGAGTTTTACTGAATGTAAAACGGGAAGAGGTGGGTTATATGAAAGTGAGACCAAAGCCTCGGACACCCTGAGGGGAAATGTTACAAAGGTCCTTGTGTGTCCACGTAGACTCCAAGATTTACTGCATACATAAACATACAGCAGGATGTGCTGCATATAAGGTTTTTAGTTATGAACTGTACGTCTGGCTTAGTGAATGAGTAAAAAATGACACAGTGAAGAAGAGCAAAAATAGGAAAAAGAACAGACCTCCGATATGGAGACTGAGAGCATGGACTGTATAAAAGCTGCTCACGGTAAATCACAGTAATAGTTCTCTTTGAAAACTCCCATAAGAGTGGACCAGCTGAGGGACGCTGCTGGCCAATTTAATGGTGTAGATTAAATCTCTATAGTTGGACTATAAATGAGCGTCTCTGTTTCCATAGGTCTTCTATAGTCTGCATCTCGCATTACCTCCATCCTGACTCTGTGGTCTGCTCACTAACCCAGCCTGACTCCTAACTCCTAAACCTGTCTGGTTTCTCCTCAAGGTGCCAATAACCACGGAGCTTCAGTTCCCAAACTAGAGAGAAGAGACCAACAGGGTGGCAAGAGAAAACTCTTAAGATAAATAAGTTTGTTTTGGGGATTTTGTGCATTTTAGAGAAAGTAAAAATTCCATTTATAAAAAAAGATGAAAAGATAAGGAATTACTGACAAGCAGCACTATTAGGGCTAATGCATTAAGCAGATGTTCAAGCTTTTAGTGTTTTAACTGTAGCTACAACTCATTCTCTGCTTTCTTTCAAGCATACTTTAATTTTTAATCAAATAAGATATTTTTTATTCTTTATGTGTTATACTACAAGGCATGGACTGTTCTTTCTAAGTGTTTTAAAATACTTTTTCTTTGTTGATTTTTAACTTTTAAACCAAATTTGATTTTTGTTTTTCAGAAACAAAAATCTCATCAGGAAAAACAGTTTGTTATTTTAGAATTTAAATTTCTGTCTTTGCTTTTTGCATGGATGGATGGATGCTGAATTTCCCTCAGGATTAAATGTTCAAAGTAGTGTAATTGTGATGTATGAAAGTGTGGTGTTGAAAGTTTTAAACCGTCATCAAGGTTAAGGGTGAAATAAAATCAAATTTTGTAATTTTTAAAAAGATAAAGATTTGAAAGATAATCCCAAACCAGTCAAAGGTTTAGAAAAAGTACTCCTCTCCCTTGTTGTAATTCAGAAAGATTTCTTCAGAAAGATTCAAGGAAATATATTTATATTTGGAGATCTCAAATTCCTTTGTTTTTCTTAACTGACCAACTGCAAATAAAACAATTTTGTTTCTTCTGTTTTCTTTTCGAGCACTGCATTATTAACCTTAGATAAATGCCAAAAAGAGTGCTCTCTGTTGTTCAAGAACATGTCAAGCAAATCTGCATCTATCTTTCATCATGCACTTTCTGTCACAAAGAGGAATTATGCTGGTTTTTTTATTTATTTTGGTTGGCCCATCTACTCCTGTATGTCAATCAAAGATTTGCTTAGCATTCTTTTGCACACCTCTTTTCACATATAGAAGAGTAAGTCCTTGCTTGCCCAACCTAAATATGATGGAAGTTGCAGCTGAGACTCACAGATGGAACTGTCAACTGTAATTCGGTCCAAGGTTTTAAGATGTAAATGTACCTTTGTTTCTCACACCTGAGAAATCCTAGTACATCTGACACAAGCATTCTGTTCTGCCCAGCTTTGCACAAACCCTGACTTGGTATGAATTCAATCCCTCAGCTGCTGTTTGCTTCAAAAGGAGGGGGACACTGATGGAAAGAGCAGGTTTTATATTTTTATGTTTCAACCTTATCTTAACCCTAACACAAGTCAAAGTAGAAAATAAATTACAAAATTTATTTGCTGTGATCGCTTATCTTTTTAGGCCTACAAAAGATGATAAAACGATTCAAATGATAAAACGGTTTAATTTGCTAAAGAGACATTATACACTATGGTGTTCCTTGGTCATTTCAACAAGGCGTAAGACTTTCAAAGTTGATTTTTTTTTCTCACTTTTATAAGCCAAATAATCTCATCACACAGCATTGTCATAAAAAAAGTGACACAAAAATGCCACTTTTCACGATGAACCAATGCTGTGCTTTTTTGTTACATAAAAACAAAACAGCAATTTCCTTTTCTTAAATAATGCACACACAACTAAGGGAGGACTGAAGGAAGTTTTATGGGACCAGATTTTCCATAAGTGGGAACTCCAGGAACATTGCCCCTCACTCTACATTTCATTTTTTATGGAACCCCTTTGGAAGCAGTTGTATGGGTTCTTACCGACACAGAGATGAACACCATATTTTGTGACGAAATATTGTGTGAACTTTTGGAGAAAGTCCTACACCTTACTTTGTCTGTGAAAGTTGGAAAGTGATCGAGTCAATTTATTGTTGATGGCTTTATTAATAACTTGCAAAAAGAGGCCCCTTTTCACCTGACTCAGAGTTCAAAAGTGTACAGGGATGTCCTCCATGAGCATAATTCCTATGCTAGAAAGAGATCGAATGAAATTGCTGAAAAATAAATGGAGCTCTAGTGAGAACAGTGTGTTTTTATTTTATTTGTGAGAAATGAGGCCAATAGGGAGTCCGAAAGCATACAATAGCACAGGACTGTTCTTATGAACCTCCCACTTGTTTAAATAAGAGTACAGATGTTGACAGGATGGTGAATATGAAGTGAAAGCATTCACACAAAATGATAAAGTGATGGATTTATTAACTGTCTAATTGTCACAGCCCTTTGTTATCTTGGCTGTGAAAACTCTGTTTGTGTCCAGCTTGTACATGTGTGCGTGTGCATGTGTGTGCATGCAGGCGTGCACATGTGTGCTGAAGTGTGCAATATGCAACAAAGTGGGATTATTGGAACACTCAGCATGCTAGCTTACACACTGACCATGTAGACCACCAGCACCGCGTTAACCTCATATACGTAGATATTGGATCAGAGAGACTGTAAAATCTAGAACAAAAGCTGAGCATGAGTTTTTCTCCGACACCACGTGTGTCTGTCCATTGTCTGTTTTTTTTCTTTTTGTATCACCTTTTTATTTTTTACTTTGTAATTAAATATTTCAAATCCTTAACAGATGTTGAAACAGATTCGGTACATTCTTCTTGCACTGATCCTTAAATGGCACTTGTATCATTTTATCTCCTTCTCTGGTGACTCGGGATATCTAATTTAGAATTTCAGCCAAATGCTTTCTGGTGTATATCATCATGAAGAGAGTCCAGAAAGAGAAAAAAATAAAATAAAATTTGCACCCATGCATGCAATCTCAGACACCCGGAGACTTTTGCCAGAATCTCTTCTATTCATCAAACCTGACCTTGTGAAAATGACAACCTCAGTGCAATCCTTTAAATCACACAAATGAACTAGCGAGTAGAGAAAAAAGGCCAGAACACTTCATGCAGAGGTTGAACTATATTGGGGATATTATTGAATCCCTAATAATGTAAGTGAAAATGAAGACGAGATCAAAAAGATATTATCTTATAAAAGAAGATAAAGGAAAAATCAACTATATTTGAAGAAAGTTCTGAATCCTGAGCAGTAATCATGTAGGTCATGTGCTGTGGGATGGGGGAGCAGGCTTTAATTAAGCTAAATATTCCTTCCTTTACAAAACATAGGTGTAGAGCACCGCATAGCCTGATTAACCTTATGATAAACTGGGATAGCTGCAGGAAAGCAGCACTAAAGTGTATGTCAAAAGATTGGGACTGGATAAAGAATCTGTGGTCTGCTGTGAAGAGAAATTCAAATGATTAATTATCCAGAGAATAAAAGAAAGCATCCAGTCCTTGCTGTGGTCTCCAGCTTTGGCATTTTGCAGAAACGACAGTAATAGAAATGACTTTTCAGTGTCACTCTGGGATTATGAAGGCATATAAACACATCTATGAACACATGGAAAGCCAAGTCCCATAAACTGACATGAATAGGTTTACTACTCCAGTTTGAACACGCACACATACACAAGCAAGATATTGGGGCAGTCTGTGAGGTAATTGTTACCAGATGGGGGGAGGTCATCAATCTAACCCTACTCTGTGACACAAAAGATTGCAGGGACATTTCCCTCATTCGCTCCTCGTGTGTGAGGATGCACATATGTGTGTGAATATAAAAGATTTTTCAAATGATTCCAAGCAGTTCCAGGGAGAATGGGGAGGGGGGCTGTTTGGTTAATGAATGAAGGCTACCCTCTCTTCTCATAGTAGATGAGCTGGCAGCTGGCCCGTGTACGTCCCATTTAAAAGGAGACATGTTTAATTTGACAATCATGAAAACAAAGGGTGTCATTCGGAGCCACAGTGAAAGCCAAGGATATTGCAAGCATGTGTGTGTCTTTAAGGACATTTTTTATGCTAACTGAAACATCCAGATGTGAAACTGCTTAGATAAAAAGCTAAAATCAAGCTGATTTGTCACTTTAGAGCAGAACCACTCGTAGAAATCCACACAGAGAAACCCCTATAGGTTTATAAATTATTCTTATTCTTATTAAACATGGAGAACCAAAATTTAGTCTTGTAATTTTTTGTATTATTATTTTGTTGTTTTTTTGCTGGTACCCTTATCTTTTTGTCTTTCTTTTAGGTCTATTGTTTTTTTTGTGTGTGTGTGTTTCAGTATTTGTTGTTAAAACTATGGTTACAGTTTACATGATTAAAGACACCTCATGGCATAATGGCTTGGTAAACATATTGTCAGTGCTGTTGAATGTAGTTCTTACTGAGAGATTGGAATCAGTACTAATTATTATCAACAGGTAACAACTTCATAAAAATAGAAGCCAAAAATTAGCTACAGATTTATGTGCATCTTTACTTCACATAAGAACAACAGAAAGATGTAATAATTCTAAAGGTGAATTGACTTTTCCACTAATTGAAACCACAGGGCTGCTGCTGTGCCAGCCAAATTGGTCCATATTTACAATTGTGGAATTAAGGCATTGCCTCAGTTTACCCTGAAGCTGCAGTAGACCACAGAATTTTAAAGGCGATACAAATAAATCCAACTCACAGCATTCTTATGCAGCTGGTCGGGTATTATTTACCTCACATTAAGCCACACTTCAGATATTGTAAAAAAAAAAAAGAAAAAAAAAAAAGCATGTTGAGATATTAATCATGCAGACACATTATCCATTTTCAGGGTCTGCCTGAAATTATGCCACAAAAGCTTGCACACATTCAAACAAAACACATCATCCTTCATACAACATGGACAACTATGCACCTTTAAAGCCTGATTTTAGGAAAGTATTTGAAGAAATGTTGGCGTTAGGAATGCAAATTATAATTCTTTGAACAGCTGCACATAATTGTAAGCATTTATAGGCCTGAAACCAAGAAACAAGCACATCTTTATGTATGCTACATATGACCCAAACAGCATTAATTGAAATTCTGTGGGTTTCTATGTAATTCTTTTAGATATAATTTGCAATAATTTATTTATTTGGCTACTTCGTTCAGACAAGGCCAAATAATTCCATCAGTGTGTTTATCAGAGAATAAAGACAACAAGTCTGATCCTGAGTAATTCCCTCTGTCTCCCCTATTTTTCCCCACCTCCTCCCTCCACTCTTTTTCTTTTTTTGCTTCTCTGTGTTCCTGAGAGTCTCGTTTCCATGGTTACCGCTGAACGATGGCTGCAACCATTTGAAAACCATCACACTTATCCCCCCACTGCGTAAGTACACCCGCTATCTACATGGAATAACGGCGATCATCCTTCACATGGGTATGTGTTCATGCGAGGAGTGTCTGTCTGCTTCTTTCTGAGCCGACTTGCAAAAACATGACCCCACTCTCCCTCTGACACCCATGAAAAACATGCCATGGACGAAGATTCCTCCCTTCATGCGCACACACTTCTATGCGCACTCCTCTGGTTCTAATTCACAAAGACAGATGGTGTTCCCTCAGTGCTGCCATTATGAACTTATCAATTGCATGTAGTCCATCACAATTATAGATTTCATTTTGAAAACCAATGGGAGATAACTTGCTTAAACATGAACCAGACAGATCTTTCTTTATAAAAAAAAATAAAATAAAATAAAATAAAATTTTTTAAAAATGTAAAAAAGTCAGCAGTGCTAAACACCCTGTAAGTCTGAAATGCCCACAACCAATTTGCACAAGCATTGCCTATTGCTTTAGGGACTATGCAATTCCCCAGTGAAATGTTCCACTTTTTCAATTTATTTATTTATTTATCCATTATTCTAAACAGTACGTGTGCAAGAAAGGTGTGGAAAAAAGAACCAGCCTATTTCAAGGGCACACTCAGACAGCTAGAGGTGAAGTCAGGCACACAAACTCACACACACTTACACAAACGCGAAGCGGTGATGAATTGGTTTTGCACCACCTCCCCCTCTCCTCCCTCCACGTCTCTCATTGGCATGGTAACCATCAGCATCGCCGCTCCCTCTTGCCTTCATCCTTTTTCACACCAGCCATGCCTTTCATGTGCCTTTCGATGCTGTCTAAAATCTGCTGAGTTGAAATCTTTCCAGACCCTTTTACCAGTATATGACAAGTCAATCTCTTGTCAAACCGCCTTCACAGGTTTTTTGTGAAATACTGAGATTAAGCTGAAAAACGCAGGCATTTTTTATCATAAGGTAGTTTCATTGTGGTTTTGTAATGCATTTGAACAAATCAAGTCTATATTTTGAAATCAGACTTTTATAAAGACCTTGAGAATGAATCATTCTCAAGCTAAAAGTCAGCACTGTAGCACTTATTCGCTTGCAGACCCCATTAGCACTTATTTGCTTGCAGACCCCATTGTCTTTGTTGTCTGAAGAATCAATTAGTGTTTCACTTGATCATGCAGGAACTATGAAAAGGAGGATATTTTTTTAGCTCCTTTTTTCTCATGTTTTGTGACTATGAGTCCAAACCCTTTCTTAGTAATTGTGTGATTTTTGCACAATTTTTACACCATAAAATTATCAAATAGCTTGAAATTTAGAGTTTACTTCCAAACAAAGCTAGGTATTTATAATCAAGATTCACCAAAAAATTGTCTTGTGAATGTGATTGTCTGTTTGAAATGGCTCTGAAATGGTTCAGAAATGCTGAACATGTCACACAAAAGCTACTCTGTTTTTTCTCCTTTAGAGACTTCAAATTTAGCAAAGTTAGCATCTCAGTTTAAAATATGCACAGATATACACACATATGTTTGCTCCAGCAATTTCTAAAATGTCAAAATTTGAATTAGTTTTCTTTTTCTTAAATAGTATTACTGTTTTACAGTAATTCCCACTCCAGACAAAAGATGTGGCATCCCGTCTCCTAATTTAAATAAATAATGTTAGAAAGACGACAATAAAATGTTTTTATTCTGTTAATTATAGATTACAAATGGAAATCAGAATAAAAATAACATCTAAAAATAAAACTGGGCAGAAAACTTTCTGAGCTTTAATACATGTTTTTTTTTTTCTAATTGGTTGTCAGGTTTTGATGATACTTCAACTATGTGAGTCAGATATGGAAAAAACGGTTTCCCTTCCCTGTAATTTAACAAAGCTGGATGTTGCTTAACACATAACTTTTTAAACTAATAAAGAAATCATCAATGCGAACTGTTCAGCAATAAATTTTCATTAAACTTGTTGTGACCATTTTCTGCCTAATGAACTAAAACCTTCACATTTTGCCGCCATGCGAGGCTCTTACTCAAGCGCATGTATCCACAGCACAATACACTAGAATTTCTACAGACTGATGCAATGAGAGCCAAGACCAAAGAGGTGGATGCTGATGGTACAGCTAAAGCAGAACTGGAGTTAATGATTCCCACACCTGCAGTAGACAGTGATCTTCTTGCCAAAACCAGCTAGCAAATCCAGTGTAGGTGCTTGTGTTGCCAAAAGCGAAAACTAACTATGATGCCTGCGTGTGCGTGTGTGTGTGTGTGTGTGTGTGTGTGTGTGTTTGTAGCATTTGAGAAAGGACAGATTTATTTTAAAATGAGAACATATAAAGTAGTATAGATGTAAAACCTGTTTTACAGAAAACTACTTGTCTTACTTTTTTAATGTAGTAATCTATGATGATGTACCTAATATTTGGAATCTACTTCATTTTAATTGTTTATTTTTTAGTCATGATTTGAGTCCTTGAAGCTCAGACTCAGACTGCAATCTAATATCAGAATGGATCATTTTGTTAGAATAGAAAGTATATATCAATTGCAGACTACAGCATATCATCTGTTCTGCACTTCCTGTGATCTCACTTTCTCCATCTGCATGACTTGAAAGAATAATTCTTCAGATAAGATACAATGGCTCCAAAGAAAAGAAAATACCCTTCGATAGATTTGCATTAGTCCTCACATCCGGCATGAGAGAAGCAGGTACTCTGAGCTCCTTGCAATCAAGTAGCTCCTCTGTAATTGTCCCCTGGAGTTGTGTACAAAATACGCCATACATTCAGCCAGTGGTGTGGGTGTCAACTGGCATGCACGTGTCCCAGTGTTTGTGTGGAAGCACGAGTCTACATAAATGTTTGTAGATGAGAAATGTGTGTTTATTTGTGTGAACAGCACTTGACCAACTCAGAAATTCCTTCCAGGATTCTAAATTGATCTTTCCCTAGAGACAGGGATGCTAGCCAATACACAAATGTCTGCAACTAATATAGACACAACGGAAGACTGGATCACTCAGTCAGTCCATTAGCAGGGACAATTGGTCATGCAATAAATACAGGAGTGTCAATAAAATTTCAATGCAAGGCTCACCTGCAGATATTAGCTCAAACTCAATAATCTACTATTATTTTTCCCTTCACTGACCTTGATTGCACACCAGCCAATTGAAAGTTCAAAATGTTAGTCTTTTTCTGTTGGTGAACACACCTTTGTAATATTTATCAGGTAGGCTGACAACAAACTCTTCAGTGTGGAAGTTATTACAGCAGATTTGATTTGGTCATGTTAGCTTTCAAACATCTGTCACGGAACATGATGGATTTGGAAATGCTGGTAGCCTTTTGGAAATCTGAGACTTATGGTAAGGACCTGAATTTTGAAGGGCAAACATTTGGGCAGTGGAGATTCTATTTTGTAATGCTAACAGAGCTAGTCATGCTAACTAGGTAATATTAGATCCCAGAGTTGTGGTTGTCTTTGTTTTAAAAGAGACTGCATAAATCTCTGACCTATAATTTGAATTATGTCTGAGAAATTGTATTTTTGACATCTACATAGTCAGAAACTCACTCAGCTTGTAGTAAAAAATACTGCTTTCTACTCTTTTAAAAAAAGACTAATTACTGATACAATAGACATTCCTTTGCAGCTTTCCAACTTCCAACTGCTCCCATAGCAGATGCCAAAGAAACCACACTGCTGAGCCAGGGTGTGAAAACATTGAACTCCAGTGAAAAACAGCAACTGTGATACTAGACATGGACATCTAATGAGGGCTGGTGCGTGCAGCTTTTTCTGCCGTCATTTATTTTAATTATTTCAACAGGAACACCATCACAATTATCTGTTTGCAACTAATTCAGCATTTCGGATTGCTTTTAAATGCTAAATTCTCTACAACTGATATGTTATTTCAAAGCCAAGAGATTTATTCCAAGTAGCATAAAGAGGTTCCTAAACTGCACAGTGCACTCAGGGCGTGTTTGGCCACAGTGAAGCAGTTCCAAAACCACTGAGTTGAAAATGGGCCGCATGCTCAGAAAAATGTTGGTTCTCCTAAATTGACATTAAATCTGACACATCCTTACTCAAAAAGTTAAATCACATACAGCAGCAAGACCAAGAATGAAGATAAATGAGAGGATTTACCTTTCCCCAGCCAACACCTCAGCCACGCCAGAAGGCTGTAAATGTAATCAGTGCAAAGTTAAAACGTCACATAGCAACTACTGTTTCATGTCAGAGAGATTCATCTCAGAGTCCTTTAGCAACTCCAATAAAAACATGTGATGTGTGATCTGAAGTCTGTCATACGGCTTGTAAGAGCTAGACTCTGTGTGGATGGCAGTAAGGGAATACTGAAAGGTGGTGGGGGTATGAAAAATTATTTCCTGTTAATGACGACTCAGAGTAAGCCTGCTTGAAATTAGGAAAAAGACCACCATGAAATGGATCAAATGCAGTTCGAAGAAAAATTTGTACATGTTTTAGATAAATAATCAAATGATACCCTTGTAGACCTCTGAAATATATTTCAATTTTTTAAAAAATATATAAACAATTTCTTCTAAAATTTGTCAAAAATAGAAGAAATATGACCGATTAAAACTTAATGAAAATGTTTTGAATTAATATTCTGCCACTGGGGCAAAATAATGGTTGTTGTCATCTGTCTTTTATTCATTCAAGTCAATTGAAGATTTTCACAGTGAATTGAAACAGAGTCAAGCATGTGGCCATGTTAACAGGAAAATTATTTCCACTCCTGTTGCACTTCCATCCCTGTCTGACACAGCTGCCTACAACCACACAGTCGCATGCATGAGGGCCGCCAGTGGAAATAAGCTTCCTATTTTATGTGGTTTCGACTCTTAAAGCCAATGCTCTGGTTTCATCCTGTGCTGCAGTTAACCTTTGTGCACACATTTAATAATAAATAGAAATATTAATATGCCATACAATATGCCATGAAATATCTGTGAAAGTGCCAGTTTTTAGTGCGTGGACAGCCAAAGAGCTAAATGGACTTATAGAAAAAGAAGAAAAAGAATAGAAAACAGCAGTGAAGTCTAGCGAGGGCAGGTGAGCAGTTGGAAAAGATTTCTTGTGAAATATTCTACTAGAGGCAAGTGGAAATTTTCACTAACTAGAACCATAAATAAGCAACTGGGAACTGTTCTCATAAAAGCTAAATTCTGCAGAAAAGACAGTATGAGGTGTACACATGACAGATGTGCATCTGGGAGACCTATAGAGAGCAAGAGGAGTGATGTGGATCATTTTCTATAGAAAATAGCCTTCATTGCGCTCTGCCATTTCTGTGATGTGAAACAGACAAAACTGAATGAGACATCAGATATGTTTAACGTTGGGTTAAAGCTGCATTAAGACATGACTGATCTGAAATATTACTTCTCCTCTTCTTTCAACATCCATATACATTTGAGTTTCTGAGGAGAAAGTCACAGAAAACAAGTGGGAAAATTTTAAATTGATTAGAAAATTAGAAAATTCCATATTCCACTTGTTTACATATCAGTAAATGCACCATTATCTGGACACCAATTTGACAATAGTCATCTGTGCAGAAGCTTGTCCTGGTGAGAACAACAACTATGCATAGTGTCATTGAGGGGTTTAAAAATTAAGTCAAAGGAAGCACAGAAATCTGAAAAGCTAAAAGAATTTCTAGGACAGGCTATAGCATATTTGCAGTTCATTCAGGCTGAGAGCTTTTAAACTTGAAAAGACTACTGCAAAAGATGATGGAGTTGGAAATCCTGATGACCATTTGAGACTTTGTGGTAAGGATCTATTTTCTCTAATAAAAAAAGAGACTGATATTTTGTCATTCTACAAGACTGTCCACATTAATTGCTAACACGAGGTGTGAATTTCAGTTTAAAACTCAAACACTATCATTTCTTGTTTGTTTAAAAATGTTATGAATAATGTGTTTTAGAGTGACTATTCTCCCCAACAACTTGCATTTGCCACTATTCCTGATGTAAAAAATGACTGACTGCTCATGGCAAGAATCCCAGAAAACAATATTTTAATGGATGTATATATTATTTTTAATATGTTTCCTAAAGATAAATTGGAATGAGCTAAAATGTCTATTTTAGCTCATTTTTTACAACTAGGGATGGAAAATCAAAGATCTAGCTGTTGCACAAAGATTAAGAAGAGAAAATATCAACCTATATCTGAACTGTCCTTGACCCTTTTGAAGGAGAGTGAAAAAAACTGGGACATTAACAGCATTGCTTGAGTTGAACTGGTGCCAGAGTTATTGGTAGTACATACTTTCATACACACAAATATCAATTTGATTTTAAAAATTCATTTGTTCTGTCACACTATGAAAAATACTGTTCTTGACCCCCACCAACTTCTCATCTGAAATCTCTCAATGATAGAAACTGGTATACTGGGAAGAAAACACTTGTACCTCACTTCACTCTTTAATGACCAACCACCTGCTGCTCCAAACTGCAGAACCCGTTAAAAAGAAAATGCGACATGGAGAAACAGAGGAAGCCTGCTAATTTATGGCAACTTAAGTTGGTGTGACGGAAAATTAGATCAGTAAGACCTAATGAACTGCAGAGAACCTTGGGATTGCCTGCTGTTCTACTGCAGTAAGACTATGACCTTTTTGTGTGGCTGACTTTCCATTTTTTATATGGCTGACGTTGTTCCTTCCATTCTCAGGCTGCAGAGAACAGGAAAAATAGATGATTTAACCAACAAGCAGCTAGACAGTGATGAAGTACTGACTCAAAGAGAAAGTGAGTGCTAAAGAGGCAAAAACAAAAACAGCAGGGAGGCTGGTGTAGAGAGATATGCAGGAAGAGAAAGACAGAAAATATGTCTTTATGACAAGTGTGTGCTCTTTGTTCAAATTCGACATTTGCTTTTTGTTTTCAATGGCCATAGCTATATTTAAAACACTGTCAATGTTAAAAAAAAAACTGGACTGGGTCAAAGCTGCAGTAGGCAACTTTCATAAACAATAAGTTTATTACATATTTGTTAAAACTGCCACTATGTTTTGACATACTGGGTCTTATTACTGCACACAGTCACAAAATCTGGGCAGTCCATGATCATCTGAAGAATACCACAACAGGCCTTCCCAGACGGATACAAATGACTAATTTTACATTTGCCAGGAATTGAGGCTGAGTCTGGTGGGTGGCAAACCATGGATTTGGTCTGTTGATTGTTTTCAACTTATTGGTTCATTTTGGGAAAACATCATGAATTCTACAAAATGCGAATTTTATTACATGGCTGTTTTACTATGACTTTACCATTTCCTCAAAAGTGACATCCAGAGTTTAACTGAGTTAAAAAAGTAATAACAAACCAATGCTTAGGAGGACGTGAATCAAAAAGCAAAAACAACACACAGGTGAGTACAAAGAAAGAAGTATTTTTGACAAAGCAACTATCAGAATAAAAACCCATGAGACATGAGGTGAAGGGTGAGTGGATGAAAAACCTAACAGAGAAATAATCCATAACAGGTGAGATGAAGAAATGCAAGAGAAGGGAGTTAAAAATGGAGAAATAGAGAGAAAAAGGCAATGAAAGAAGGAAAGCTCCTACTACCATATGGTACAGAGCATTGGGCTTAATGAGGCATAAGGCCATCCCCTCTACAGAGGCAATGGCAAGTCAAATCACACATGAATGAACATTGATAGGTTTGAAACATGGCATATCTCAACAATGTGTGATATGGAACTAAAGTACTGCTTTTGAAAGCATTTCCACAAAAGAGCTGAAAAATGTTCCATGCAAAAAGAAAGCTGTTTGATAAGAGTTCAACATTTGAAGTCAATTACCACTGAAATGATTCTAACAGAGAGATCAGTGGAAAATCTGGGCTATTTACCAGTCGCTACAGTGGAAAAAGAATGTTGTGTGCTTTCACTATTTAGGTTCCTCTGAGTAGATTCCAGGGTTAGTAGGTATGGGAACAACCGGTAATTGTAAAAAGTGTTTAAAGTACAACAGTAGTATTGCGATAACATTACAGCATAGTTCAAAGTGCACTGCTTTATTTAAAACGGATCTTTGCTGAGGAAACGGTCATTTTGTAAAATGTCTGTAAAGTGGATTTTTAACCTCACAGAGCAAAGTCTGAAGTTATGAAGAAAGCACACTGTAACCTCAGAATATCCATTTTGCCCATGTTAGAACAACTGTCATATCCAAGAAGATTGGAGGTCTTTTAGATGTAAAGATTATTTCAAAAAGTAAAATCCACCTTCAGTTGGGAATATCCTGGTAACAGTCTGCCATGATAAAATAGCTGCTGCATTAAAGAAAACTATTATATTGACATCTTTTTAACTGACTTGCTCAAGACAAACTGAATAATCAAAACAGCCAAACACCTGACAACCATAATTGAGTCATCAATAAATCTGGGCTTCTATACAGGGAAACCTCAAACTCTGGGCTTACCATTTATAGGGATGTCTAAGTAAGTTTTAAGGACTGATATTACGTCAGCTTTTGAACATAAAGCCAAGCTCATTATCTGTAAATTTTACAGGCACAGCCAAACCATAGTGGATTTTCTCTCTGGGATCCAGTAGCAAACAGGTGATGAATTCACACTGAGTGATGATGGATGTTATGAGAATAGCTCACATAGCAGACACACTGTCTTGATCCCTTGTCACACACATCCTGTCAACATAGCCCGGACCTAGGAGATGTGTGAGTTGGTGAGAGTGAGTCGGGTAAATTGACAATACGTGTACCGCAGAGACCAAAGCATGTCAGAACAGAGCCAGCTGTTAGCAGCATGGAATGATTCCCCAAATTTTCTATCACAGTGGTGTCTCTTTGTGTGTGAACCCTGCCATTTGTTAACATTTATCACCTGTTAGATCCTACTGACACATTTGGTTCCATGGATCACGGCAAACCACAACCTGTCTTCGCTTAGCTATTGACCCAAGGGAGAAGATGCTAACAGATCAATCAAAACACACAAAAGGTAAAGCTTAAACAAAGCATGGCGACTCTTTCTTAACCAACTGGCAGTTCACAAAAGCAAGTAGGACTGGAAACATCAACTGGACAATAAATATTATCTTCCAACACATTTTTAAGCCTAATAAAATTCAAAGTGGGTGTTTTGTGACTCTGGGCTTCAACAGACTGTCTAAACTCCAAGTGCAAACTGTGGTTTCTTCTGGCTCTGGTTTCCAAAGAGAGGGGCCCAGATTCCGCACGACACCAGCAGGAGACTAGTTAAGTCTTTCGGGAAGCTAAAGATGAATAACCTCCCTGCTCTCAATGCATCATCATACGTCTCCCGCTCCATTGATATGGGTTTAACAAATGCAATTAGTCTCGGGAGCATATGTGTGTTTGTTTTAAGTATCATTAGTATTTTATTATACGGGGGCAACAGAGACTTCAGGCAAATGGTTCTTGAATATGTCTGTCACACCAAAAGAGCTGATTGCTCTGACAGAACAGGGTGTTGTGTTTGTCTAAGTGGTTTTTTGGGAGATTCAGAAGGACTAACACCACCTGGCAAAATACATTTTTCTCTCTCCTGTGCATAAGCTCCTGTGCACTTCATCTTCACATATGCACATACACTCTTGTTCAATACCTTCTGCTGCTTTTTTAGACTTACATCAGCAAATTTTCTCAATGGGCACAATTTAAGAAACAAAATAAAAATAATATCAATCACCTGGAATCAAAATTTTCCCATTAGGGTCCACTCAGTTCTTTTGGTGTATCTTTACAAATAGAATAAAGATGCAAGGGTATGTGCATGTATTACAGACTCGTACTGTAATGATGCACTTGATTTAACTATAGCAAAGACTGATAAAAGATGAGGCAGTACAAATGGTATTGCTACATGTAAAAAGTTGTATTCTCAGAATAAAACAAGACTGAGATTCTTGTAAAAAAATATTTTTTTAAAAACTCAAACCATTTTTTACACATAAAAATCTGAGGCTTGACATGCTTATCTGGTGGAATTATATAGAATCTAATAAAGCCTGTGGTTTCAGGGGTTATCAAAATAAGATTACTTGTGTGATTTAAACTTAACTTTAACCCTACCCTATCTGGTGCATTTCTTGGCCTTCATGATCCTGTTTTTGCACAAAATGTTCTCTAACAAATCTCTGAGACTTTGACTGAAAAGTTAGATTTAAGCTGAGAATGAAGTTGGGCAAGATAAAAAAAAAATCCTGCTTTTAACATCTT